>JAQPPZ010000479.1:10000000-12687315 GCA_028583015.1 Wollemia nobilis
TTATAGTGTTTCCCTGGCTTATATTTATTTTCATTCCATTTGAGCACTAAATCTCCCACCTAGAAACTGCGCTTAGTAGTTTTATTTCTAAACCACCTCTGCATCTATTTAGTGTGATTAGCGAATGCTTCATAGGACTTCTCTATGTCTTCCTCTAACTGTACTAGTTGTGCCAACCTAGGACTCATCAGATCAAATTCCTCATCTTCATCCTTAAATAAATGAAATGTTTCGAGGACTGGAAGTTCAATGTGGGTGGGCAAAATTACTTATTTCCCATACAAAAAAGCATATGGAGAAGTTTTGATATATTGTTTTATAGATATGCAGTCTACCCAAAGATCTTGGTTTAATAGAAGGTGCCAACTCCTTTTATTATTCTCAAGTGTCCTTTTCAAAATTTACAATAATTTTTTAGTGGTAGATTCAGCCAAGCCATTTCCTTATGGGTAATAATTGGACAATGGTTTGAGATAGATTCCATATTTTCTAGCGAACTCTATGATTTTGGCTCCAATAAATGGAGTTCTATTATTTATTACAATTGAATCTGGGACATTGAAGCGAGTAATGATTTCTTCTAGAAAATATATGACTGTCACTTGATCGGCCTTCTTGGTGGGAATAGCCTCTGCCCATCTGGTGAAATAATCAATTTCTATTAAAATGTATTTATGCTCTATGAAGGAATGCAGATCAATTACTCCAATGAAGTCAAGACCCTACTATTGAAAAGGTTCTTCCACTTGAACTGGGTGCAAATGCAGTGCCCCTTTCCTGATTTTGCCAACGTATCACTGACAACTATCACAATACTGACTTACTCTATGATCATTGGAAAATAAATTGGGAAAAAAATAGCCAGCTCAAATAATTTTTAAAGACATGGGCTTGCCTGCATAGTAACCATTGGATAGCCTAGAATAAAATTGCTCTAATATTTTATCCTTCTCATATTCCTTCACACATCTAAGGATAACTCCATCAATATTATTATGAAATAGCCCATTGGGCAATAGGACATATTTTAGGGCTTGCAGCATTAACCTTTGACATTGCAAAGCATCAAGGTGTGGTGGATGCTTTCTATAAGTAAATAAATTAATAAGTTCCTTTGTCCAGTCATGATTACTCAAAGTGTGATTTATACAAAAGTTTTCACCAACCTCTTCCTCCTGCATCATATCCAATGATTTAGATGTGACACTTTTAGCTAACTCCTAGAAAAAATCTCACCCATGAACTAACTTTGTTGGTCGGATCTCCACATCATATTATTTAATCTTTGAGACCTAGTCTGCCCTTTTATCACCTAGTTCTCCTTGAAGTATGAAGTTTAGAACATCGGGATGTATAACATAAACGATATTTTTGCTCTAGGAAACAAAATATTGAAACTTCTTCAGTGATTTCATCATCGTGTACACATGTTTCTCAATGAAATTGTATTTCTCTTGGTGGGGTGCAATGACTTGGCTCAGGAAGGCAATTGGCTTCTCATCTCCATATTCTTTCTTATGTGTCAAAACTGCAGCATAGCTCTCTTGCTCACCTATTATTTAGAGAATAAAGTCCTTTGAATAATTAGGATTAATAAACACTGGAGCCTATGTGATTATTTATTTTATCTCCCGAAAAGGTAATATTCTAGCTTCTATCCATTTAAACTCGGTATTCTTCTTTAAGAGCTCAATCATGGGTTTCACAACCTTAGCAAAGTCAGTAATAAACTTGCATATGATGTTTATTTAACTAAAGAATGATTGCAGGTCTTTTTTGTTAGCAGGCAATGGTAACTTCAAGAGTGCTTCAACTCTTGTAGGATCAATTACAAATCCTTCTTGTGATATCATATAACCCAACAACTTCCCTTATTTAATGACAAATATTGACTTCTTCAAATTAATAGAAATCCCAAATTCACGACACTTCTCAAAAACCTTCCTCAAATGAGAAACATGGTATTCTCTATGATGTGAAAACACAGTCATGTCTTCAAGATAAATTATAATAATTCTATTCAATAACTCACCGAAAGCAATGTTCACAACCCTCTAGAAAGTAGTACCTACATTTGAGAGTCCAAATGGCATCCGTTGGTAGGCAAATGTGCCCCACTTAGTGGTGAATGTCATTTTATGTTGGTCCTCATATTTCAACTAGATTTTATTATAACCAAAGAAGCCATCTAACAATGAAAATATTTATGCACCGAAAACCATGTGAAGGATTTGATCAATCTATGGCAGAGGGTAATGATATTTTAGTGATTCCTGGTTCAAGTTCCAAAAATCTACACACAACCGAATGTCTCCATTATTTTTTTTGTACTGGCAATAGATTCGCTATCCATATCAAGTGCTTAATTGGGTAAATTATCTTTACCTCTAGCATTTTCAACAATTACGTCTTCATGAGTACTTCTATCTTGGGATTGATAGGCCATTTTTTTTTCCAAAAAGATTTTACTCCCTCCTTTAGCTCAATGGTATGTTGGATCACGTTCTTGTCAAATCCCTTTAAATTCTAATAGCTCCATGTAACAATGTCAGGGTATTCATAGCACAAGTTCTTAATGTATTCCAACTCTTCTGGCATGTAATAAGTTCCAATTTTGATGATATTTTTAGGATTTAGCGATAATTCCCTATACTTTTTAGCATTGACCTTAGTCCTATGATTTTCAACCCTATTGTTTTAATCAACCAAATTTTCCAATAAAATAAATCCCATAGGAATGTTATTGTTCTTCAATTGTGTCATCTCCTCCATATATTCTTCGACAAGTTTTATATCATCTATGCTTGCAACTTTCTTGATTAGAAATTTTACTATTTTCTCATCATTGTTGAATACTTGCCAGTAGATATTCTTTTCATGGATTGAGGGTCTATAGATCACCCTGACAATATTAGTATTTTTGACTATTTGATCCGTAGGAGAATAATTCGTGCCAAGAGAGGCTAGAATATCTGTGTGTTTTTTTTGCTCATAGGAAATCACCTGAATGTTCAATGTTGTGAAGGATTCAAACAAATCCCACACTTTTTTGTGATAGGATTTCAAGTAATGCTACTTACACATATATTTATTTATAGTTTGATTGATAATGAGTTCAAAGTCACCAAAAATTTACAATTGTTTGATGCCCAAATTTTTGGCCTTCTTTAATCTAAGACATAATGCTTCGTATTCAACTACTTTATTTGTGCAACTCATAGTGAATCTATAATAATAAGTCTTCTATAATCCTATGGGAGATATCAAGATAATACTAGTTCCTGTACCATTCTTACATCTAGCAAAATCAAAATAAAGCTTCTATAACTGATCTGTGACACGATCCAAGGAATCAAGGACCTTTTATTCGATCTACTTGGGCTTGGTTATTATATAACAACCAATGTACATTCTAATCAGTTTATTAAAATATGTGAGCAAGAATTCATATTCAAGTTGAATTTCACCAAGTGCTTCCATAAAATATACCTTTTCTAATTATTCAATCATCATGTTAACTGAACCTAGAGATTTTTATTCCTCCTCCAAATTATCAATATAAAAATTTAATGGTTTTTCATTATATATGTGAATTATATTTCCTTTAAATGGGATATCCAAATGTGAGTAGTCTAGTTAAAGGTATCCTTCCAGTTTTACTATGAACTCCCTTGAGAGGCACATGCTAAAGTATGACTCCAGGTCAACCACTACTACTTCCTGGATGACTATGATTTATGGCATACTATGAAGGACTATGGGAATATCTTTTATTACTCCTACCATTTTTATCATAGTTCCATCTAGTTGCAACACTCCTAGGCTACTTCTTGTGTATTCCATCTCCATTACTTCACATACTACCTTTGGCATTACAGTAGTTGCAACACCACAATCAATCATACAATTGTGGATAATCCACCCCTCCATTCTTAGTGACAAATAGAATGAGGGTGGCCTATTATTTCCAATGTCCAAATTTGGTAGCACTTGCACCAACACTATTTGAGAAGGATTTTTATTTTGATCTTTAGTAGTCTTTAAAGACTTTTTAGGAGGTCAACTTGTCCAGGCAACTGTAGTGCATAATATAAGCTCACTTTCATGGGTATCTTCTTCATTTATTCTACAATATTATAATTTGATATGGTTAAAACCTTCTCTTCTGTAACCTGCTCGTACTTATCATGATACTACTGAGTAGCTTCTACTCTTGTATTTTTATCAATGATGGGTACTTGAGGCATTCTTTGACCTACTCTTTCATTTTATTTAATGTTTGGGCAGCTGATGTAGGTTGTGAAGTTGATGGTTTTATTTGTACCTATTCTTGATCTTACTTAGGTAGTAAATCCTTTAACAAGACAAAATCCTAGTGCTTAGCCATTGCACTAGGAACTTTTGTTGGAGTTTGCTCTTTTTTATTTTGCACCTTTGGTTCTGCAAACACCTTCAAGAGTTTAAGCTCAACTAGATCTACAGTTACTAGTTTATTTTTAGACCTTGTAAGAATTGAAACTTACTCCAAGGATGGCATCATAAAATTATGGCCAACTTCCCTAATCATGTTGACTTGTTTGCCAACTAAAACTTTTGTAAGCATCTGCACATAATTAATATGCACCATACATGTTTCTTCTCCATGAGGATCGTTGCATGTTGAACACTAGTACACCTTTTCTATCATGCTAGTATCCTCATTTGTGAGCATTGTTGTGCTCTTCTCAAGGTCTCTACTAGTATATGCTTAATCGCAAGTGATCAGTGGAGATTGAAATCTCCTCAATTGAAATTTAGCATTAGCTTGCTTCTTCCTTAGCACGGTAAGCTCATTTGATATCATCCTTAAGGTTGAATTGTTAGATTTCACTTATTGTAACAATACTATGAAATTATCAAGGTTAGAATGTGTGTGGAGAACTAGCAAATATAGAGGTGCTAGCAGCACAAGCAATGATAATGCAACTGATGTCACCGATAATTTTGTAAAAGGAATAGATGATGGCAATTATGGTACTGACTCAATGGGTAACTACAAAAAACTCGTATCCAAATGTTGTGGTATAGGGATCCAAAAAATTTGAGGTGGTCTTAAGCTCCATGAGGGTACTGGGTACATGGAAGACATGTATTACGAAAATACACTCAGATACAAATGTTGCGATAGGTTAGGCATAATAGAGATCATCATTTTTAGAGGAATCTTACCTATGGCAATCAAGTCAAATTCAGCTTTTTTGGCTTACGTATATAAATTAGGGAAGGTATTCACATTGGTTTGCTAAAAAACCATACCAATGTCAGTTTTGAATGCACTAAGATAATAGAATATGGCTTGTTCATGCATGGGTTACAAACCATCAGGAACTCTTTTCCAGCTTTGACCAAACTTGATGTTGAAATAAACTATCTCCTCCTATGGATATCTTTGGATCATTGTAAACTGATGCAACAAGGAGTATGGGTCAACTTTTTATGGAATATTTTTATCAACAACTCCGCCAACTGATCCCATGAGGTAATAGTACCAAGTTGCAAATATTAGTACCAATACAAAAAAATTCCTCTCAGTGATGATACCAATAAATTTACCATTACATATTCATCTATTATTCTATGGATTATAGCCAAAGAAGCTACATCCTGAATATATTCATAGGTCGTTTTACTAGTTCTATCATAGGTCAGTAAATCCTTCAAAGCTACTTGGGGCATTGGATTTTGTGCTTGTAAGTTCAAGGTCCCTGAGCTATTCCATGTTGGGAACTACCTTGGTGGCGATGGCTACTATGGTGGTGGATTTTGGGCCATGTGAACTAGTGTGTGAGGTGGAGCTTAAGGAATGCTAGTGGTAGTTCTAACTAGACTTGTGGGAGCATAAAATACATCAGCTAGTCATGAGGATGTGGCAGATGATATATGGTATGTATGAGGTAATTAATATGTATAACATAGAGTTTCTAATTGAGGGTGTTCTCCTAGCCATTGAATATCAATTTTGTAGAACTTAATTTGATGATCTGGATTTTTGGCCTTTGATATTGTATTCATTAGACATAACTTTTGATGTCCTCATATTTAGATATTTTTTGGTATAATTGATTCACCATATGTTCTAAATATACTACATGAAGGTGAACATCAGATCTTAATACTGCCAAAAGTGGAACTTTTGGGGTCCCACTGGGTGTGCCAAAAATTATTGGTCAAATATCTATCTACCTAATAAATAAAATTATGTTTGTGCACCCTAGACATGACCAACATTGAATGACCAGAGGAAATTAATGTCCTCCATGTCAATATCTAGAGAGGGCTATATCCCAAGCTAAATCCTACACTGGTTGAAGAGTAGAGTCACAGGAAATAGATTAAAAATTGCATAAAGAAATGGGAAATATTGCCATAGGCCAAAGATGTAGGATTTCTTGGAGACTAACAACAATAAATTCACACAAACATGAAATAGCATATATAAAAAGAGAAGCAACAAAATTTACTTATAAACTTGCAATAACAATCTTTAAAATGACACTCCAGCACTCACTCCCTCAATAGCAATTTTTATATTCAAATGCAGAATTTTAAACTTCATAGAAAATAAGGAACATGAATGTAAGATAGAAGTGCACAAATATAGAAGGAAATTGCACACAAGATCACTTGCAAATTTAGAATCGTGGTGTCTTCTATTGATGCAAATAACTTGGAGAGTTTTCTCACAAAAGTGTCTAACCTCTCCTTTACAATGAGAATTTAGTAGTATTTATAGAGGATTTTACCTCTTTCATTAAATGCACATTGAGACAAAATGATCACAGATCAGGAACCATAGTGAGGAATGTCCTCCTTTGAAATATTAAAAATTAATTCTCTTGGAACAATGATCCATATTTCATGGAAACATTCATAGGAAATCAACATTTTTGGGTATCTATGCATAGAAAATTAAGAGATGTTTGATGCCTTGAAAATGCACTCCCACTTTGAAAACCATGGAAATCCTCCTGTACTTTTAACACAACTTTATTCTTTGCTTAAGATTCACAATTTGAGTTAATTTTTGCCTCCATCATATAATGTCTTCCCTGATCTATCCAGGGCACCTTTGAAAATCTGGATATTGATGATGAATACAACTTTTATTATCTTTACTCCTTTTTAACCATGGCAAAGACAATTTATTTCATTTTAGGTGAAAATATTTAACAATTTAACATCTTAATCTTTGTAATTGCATCCATGCCATTTATTTTTAAAATCATGTTCACCCTTAAAAAGGCAATAAAGATAATCACCTCCCTATTGGAGCAACTATGATATTGATTTGTCAACACTACCTTATCTTAGGTGCATTCACTTGACTTTGTTTTACCAATGCGTTCATGAGACTTCATTCTTTTGATCCCGTTTACCAATGGGAGAGGAAAACAAAATTTTCACCCCTCAACTTGGATGAACGTGACATGGATCATTCGGTCATGTGCGCACCATTGACATTTCCTTTTCAATCGCCTTTCACATTACATTCACCCCAAGGTAGGGTTAATAGATCTTTCAGCACATCTTTGGGGTGAACGCATCCTTCACCAAAATATTCTTTTTAAAAGGTAGGTGGGTTCACATTTTCATATCTTTTTAGAAAGATGTTCACCCCAAGGTGGGGTGAAAGGGGATTTTGCCCCATATTTGGGGTGAATGTCTTTTCATGTTTCATCATTTAGGTGCTTTTTAGTCTTTCAATCCTTCAACATTTTAATTTAAATGTTTCCTTATTTTTATTTTTTACAAAGTATTACAGGGTCGAGGGCATCTCCAATTTTCTAATAAAGTTATCAATTTGTTTTTCTCTTTAAACATTCATCACTTCCAAGAAAAATGGGTACATATGCAAATAGAAAAGTAACATATAAAATTGAACCATAGTAATATTTTAGGATAAATATCACCACACTACAATCTAAATGGTCCATCAAAATAAAACAAAAATTCCAATGTGGCAAAGTACAAAACTGCCAACACAATCAAGGTAATATCAACATCAAGCTATAGACCTTGATTTGGGGGTGTTGGTCTCGAAACCTGAGGGTCTACATTTGGATGAATATTCTTACCTAAACATCATCATGGTTTTACTTTCTTTCATAGGGAAGAAGATCTCACCAAGGATATTTTAAATATTTACCCTAAATCTATGGTTTTGTATATTAATTCAATAATAACCTAAGTTTAGAAACTAATGATCATGAACTAACCTTTTATAGTGTGAAAATTTTATCTTAAATAAAATATACAATAATTGAAGAAATCAAAGGTCTAACATCTATATGTTCTTTTTATTTCTTATAAAACATGAAACTTAAAATAGAAATAAAAGAAATTATCTTTATCCTTCCAAGCAAGAGTGTAAGAGAGAATTCACAAATATAAGTCCTAGCCTATATGAAATCTATATGCAATTTGGATTTATGCCTAATGGACATTCTTGAAAGAAAATAATTTTGATAAATTAATAGATCCTAACACTAGTTACTTAATTGTTGCAATGCTTTAATGAACTAAATAGAGGACCAAAAATAATAGAGAGTAGGCAATAAAGAAAATATGTGATAACAAGAATAAAACTTTAAAAAAACACTTGAAATATTACTGAAAATAAATTCTCGTATTGAACATATATTTATTCATTATTATAGGTTCACTACCTATAGGCAAGTTTGTTACTTATAATAGGTTTACGACCTATTGACCTTCAAAATTACAAAAAAAAAAAAAAAAGCTAAAATGGGAAAACAATAGATGAATTACATTTTATGGGGCCTTCTTGATGCTTGGAAATAAATTAAACTTTCTTATCTATAGTCAAACCCCTTGTTCCTTTGACAAAATTAAAATTTAAACCTTTGGAGGAATATTATTTGCATAAAATTGAAAAAATACTATTGGAATATCAAATTGGACTAGTTGAGAAGGCTATAAGATGTCCCTATTCTTGATTGGGAGGTTTTCTAATGCTAGAATTGACAAAATTATTGAATAAGGAAGATTCATAGCCTGTAGGGTGATTTTACTGCCTAAAAGATAGGTTTAAAACCTATAGAGGTTGTGACCTATGAATTTGATTCTAAAGCTAAATAGAAGAGTTTTTATATGTAAAAATGATAGATTGACTAAAATAATATCATGGAATTATAAAATCATCAAAATATTAGATAAAGAGTGTATTATAAAAATTCAAAGCCTACTGGTCTTATTGGTTATGTAGTTGCAAAGGTGAAATAATGGTTGAATCTACTAGTTATGGACCTAATGAATATTGTAAGATATCCTACAAAATGATTATAATAAGATCAATAAATTTAATGCAAATTGAGTTAGTGTACTAAAACAAATAAGACAAGGCAATTAATATTCTATAAAATAAGGTCAAATTATAAGGTATAATGCATTAAATTAGAGAAAAAGAGTCTAATAAAGAATCACAATATACTAAAAGTAAAATATCATGAAAAGAAACTTTCCTTTCTACCAAGAAGAATGTGATCCTACATATAGTATTTGAGGATCTGTGGAGGCAAAAAAACATCTTAAGAAATAATGCTTATTTTGGATGTAAGAGAATTTTTGTAGAGCTTCATTACTCTCTAATCACTTGTACTTTATAAGAGGTAAGTGACCCAATTTACATATTTTTGGGCTTAGAGGAGAAGAGAGAAAGTTAAGATTGTCAAATCTATGTAAAAGATAAAAAATGAGTTATAACTAGGAAAAAAGGAGGGTTGGATAGTTGGTTTTCTTTGATCAAGTTGGCATAGGTAAAAATAATGCCAAATTAAAAATATTCATAAGCACATAAATCCAATCTAAGGTAGAAAACTATTGGCATGGATATGCACGAAAACTAGGAAGATAAAGATTTTATTTTGAAGATCCAAAGATAAATTTTTCACCTAGATAAATTCATGACTATGAACTTGTTTAGGTAGAGATTTAATCCTTTCAATAATTAAATATGCAAATATTTAAAATTTTACCTATAGCTAAGGTTCAAATCCAAGGAGATAAATTTGTAGTCTATGAACTTGACTACGAGGAATTAACTTATTTTGAGCCTCCAATTTATATAGTGAAGGTTAAAAAAATACTTGGGTATATTTTCAAAATTGATTAGGATCCTAGGATATGATAGGTGAGAAAATTTCAGTGTCTACACATTTCCATCATTTGAGGAATTTTTTGTCCAATAAACACTTCAATAGTACCTTTTGATGATCCAAATTTTGTAAAATAAGCAGTCCTAAGGTATCTACTCTTCAACATAGAGTAAGCTATGTAATTTTAAAATTTAATCTTAGGATCCCAAAGGGGTTATATTACATAGTGAAGGGATCAAATGAAATTCACTTTCACCATGCAACTTGGAGAATTGGAGTTCTAGGTAGATGTTTTGATATTTTTCAATATTTTGATATTGCATGGATGTGATTCGAGGGATTGGAGATCATTAGTGTTATAGTATATTACATTGTTTATTACATATCAATGTACCCCCTTGGGTACATGACTAGATTAGGATTTTAATTTAGTGTAAAGTTTGATTTATTTCATCCAAATTAATAAATGCACAAGTGTTAGAATGTGTAATGATGTAAATGTGGATGTAGTCCGCATATACATGAGTCATAGGATAAGGTATATGAAGAGTCATGGGTAGATTAATGAACAAGGCACATATCTTTCTATATATACAATTAAAAAGAGAATAGAGAGATGAGGAGAGAATAAAATGAGTGAGTCAATGTTACTATAGTGAGTAGTGAGCAAGTACAATGTAGTTATTCCATTGAAAATTTTAGAGTGTTCATTTACTCCATTATATTGCATTGTACTATTTTTGTGAGCCTTCATTAATGGCATATTACTAAGTTATTGCAGAATTTTATCTCATTATTTTCCTACATATTTTAGCACCATCACCATATACTTATCATAGCTTAATTATTTCACATCTTGTGGTTAAATTTCCTTTAATATACATCCTTAAAATACAAAATTGGTATCAAAGCACATGGTACATCAATAGGAAATAGGAAGATCCACAAGATAGATTAAGAGGAGTTCAAAAATCTTACCTTCAAAATTTTTGAAAATACATTGGCTAGAGTCTTTCCATAAAGTTGCAAAAAAACTCATGAAGGCTAGGACTCAACATTGATTCCACTAGATAGATTGAGAGTTTCTATGATTACAATCCTAATACTTTTTTGCAATAAGAGGAGATTCAAATAAATTTTGGAAGCTTCCTATATAGAGTTATGAATAATATTTCCTTTGGAATAAATCCATTACCAGAAGCAACAAATGGAAGATAAAATATTTGAAGCCTTGTAGAAGAGGTCTCATTGGTATATATTGTAGACTTATAGAGTGTAGAATAAGAAAATGCCATAGGAGCCTTATCATATATTCGATGAATAAGAGAATCTAGAGAAGAGTCCTAGTGAAGATAGGATATTGGTGATCTCTATTGAAGATTGAAGACAACAAATAAATGAGGAGAACCTAGAAAGAAGACCTCATTGAAGGAGAATGAGACTCAAGAAAAATATTCTTAAGATAGTTGAATATTGGAGATCCCTATTGAATAGCTGAATTAAATACCCTAGAAAATAGGTCCTAAGGAGTGGAGAAGGAAGCAACCATCACAAATAAAAAAGAAGCTACAAAAGGAGACTAGGAGCATCTCATATTAAGGTACAATTAAGGAACCTATTACAAGTTATTTACAAAGACCATACTTGTCTTCTATGTTACATCAAAGGGATACAAATATTCAAGTGTCTCAAGAACACGCTACGTATATCAATGTCTCATCTATAGGTGACCACCTTTAGCAAGGGTAAAAACACAAGATCAAGGTTCTTAAGAGTATATCCATTCAAAGGGTTCAATACCGATCTTATAAAGGTATAAAAATATACTTGTTTTGTACTATAACAATACGATAGCATCACCATAGTAGAAGATACCTTTCATGGTGGACAACCTATAGTAAAATAATGACAACAAGGTAAACCATAGTGTAAGTTGGAAGATAACTCATTCCATTTGGTAAAGACAAGATATAAACAAGATTATCATCATTACCCAAGCAATAAGGAGAGCTATTACACATCTTGCTATCATAATGGAGCCATCCATCCATGTTGGATAAGAGTCATCCATCCCATCTCATACTCCACTATCACAAAGGATCAAAAGAAACTTGGAAATAATTGGCAAAGATAAGCGTTAAGTATGAAGTAAGTGAATTGGTACATTGGAGGCAGCTTGTATGCAAAGGAAGGTTATACACTTACAGCAACAATGTAAGGAATATTGTACCACCTATCAAAAAGGGAGGAAAATGCTTCTTAACACCAAAACTCAAGAGAAATAAACTCATTCAAAGTAACGCTCATCTAATAAAAGAGAGCACCAAAAATTAGAGTAATGCTCGAAAAGAGATCATATTATTACTTAAGTGCTTCACACAAGATGTACACCACTTGTCTCAATGTATTCATAACTTGTAATGGTCCATATCCATGTAACCTATGATACCAAGTGAGATAGGCACCATTTGACATATGTTGCCTTCCAAGAGCTGTGCCACATGGCATACATTACATGGGAGACAAGGACTATTAAAGGCCTACATAAGAGAACATAAAAAAAAGTGTAGAGAAGTTAGGGCACATTAACAAAGGGAGTAAAAATATCATAGAGGACTTCCATTAACCAACATGTTTGTTGTCATACATTGTAGTCAAGGAGATATAGTGCCTACCATGGAGATTGAAATTAAATCTTATTTTAATAAAATCACTCACAATATATCATAGGTATACATATAAGTTTCTATTTGCTTTCAATTAGTTATAAGGAGAATACTTCTAAGGTTGAATTAAATCAATTATTGCATTGAAGAAAGTTAGGGTAATTTACAACCTTAGTGGAATGGAAATAAAATTAAAGCAAGAAGAGTATATCGTAAATTGCATGGAATTTAATATTTATAATATTTACAAATAATCATAGTAGGATATATAAGGTTTTCAATATTGAAGAACTAAAATATTATATTGCAAATATTATTACTTTCTAAATTTATACATTATGGAGATATAAGGAATTCCACACCAAAAATTGAACTATTAAAATTTAGAAAACTATTCCATTGAGAATTTAAGGATTGAAGAATCAAAACCATTAATTTCTTGAGAGTTTTAAATTGCATTTTAACAATTATTTTGTTACATCAATTTATGAGGCATTAATCCAACTAAAAGGTCTTGAAGGAAAATAAACTTATTAAAACTTGAAGGTGCATCATCATAGATATTTAGATTTCTATTTACCATTCAATAGGGTGACATAAGGCAAGAAAGTAAATTTTAACATTAGGGAGACAAAAAAAATTAAACTAAGAAAGCTAAGCATACTATCAAGTTTCAAAGTGCATTCAATCACTTGTAAAATTAAAAAGTTCTTAGCAAGGTTGAGCATATACTTAAAATTAGGGAGTCATAAGAAAGACTACTTTAAAGGTTCTATCAAAATCATTATTAAGAGCTAAAATAATTATATTGATTAATCATATACTACAAGAGTTAAGAAATAAAACAAATTGGTCATATACTTAGAGGAAAATACAAGGTCTACAAGTGAGAATAGTCTATTAATATTATGTAAAAATATGACTACTCCAAATAATACAATGAATAATGACATGGAAAATATCATTAGAAAGGAAAGGGCAAGTGTTATAAAAATTGGAATCAAGAATCTACTTACAAAAATTGGAAACTTAGATCTTGCTTCAAAAGTAATCTATAGTGAAGCCTTAGATTAAAACTTTACAACCTTGGAATATTATCTTCATGCTAGAATCATTGAAGCAATTGATAATGGAAAGGATGATATTACATTTCCTCTAGACATTGACAGCATATTATACATATATTTTCTTACAATCCAATGCTACAAATAAGTGAATGCAAAGTAAAAATGATTAATTGAATCACTTAAAGAAATAAAAATATATATTAATCCTTCTTCGAAAATATATTCCAATCATCATGCAGTGTTGAGACTTCAAGCTACCGTAATTGAATATCATATCATGATTCTTTAAGTGGTTGTATAGAAGATTTTATACTAAAGAAGAATTATGAGGAGGAGGACAAAGGCAAAGAGAAAGATGATTTGCAGGAATCTAATGATAGAACAACAATGCATGAAATAAAATAGACCAATTCTAATACTGAAGACAAAGAAGAAGAAGAAAATAAAATTGACAAAGGAGGCATACAGTGCAAATTAAATTGAAGACAAAACAAAAATCCATATTGAAGACTAATGTCTTCAATACCCAAATAATGTAACACAAGAGGGTGTTAGAGTATATTACTTTATTGAGTACATATTAATGTACCACATTGGATACATGACTAGAGTAGGAGTTTACTTTAGAGTAAATTTTGAGTTACTTATTGCAAATTAATAAATGCACAAATGTTAAAATGTGCAATGATGTAAATGCACATGTAGTCCACTTATACATGATTCATAGGATAAGATATATGAAGAGTCATGGGTAGAGTAAAGGCCAAGACACATATCTTCCTATATATATGCATTTAAGAAGAGAATAAAGAGATGAGGAGAGAATAAAGTGAGTGAGTGAGTCAATGTTACTATAGTGAGTAGTGAGTAGGTACAATGTAGTCCTTCCATTAAAAATTTTGGAGTGTTCATATCCTCCATGATATTGCATTGTATAATTTTTATGAGCTTTTATTAATGACATATTACTAATTTATTCTAGAATTTTATCTCATTATTTTAATGTATATTATAGTGCCATTATCATATACTTATCATAGCTTACTTATTTCACATATTGTGGTTACATTTCCTTTAATATGTATACTCAAAAGCTAATAATTAGAGAGTGCCTCTATAGTTATGTGTTAAAACTTAACCTTTTTTCATCATTTTATTGTCCAAAATTTATTTTTAATTTTTATGCTAAAATTTCACATTTAAGTCATAGTCGTGAACTTGTTGTTGGTGATTTCATAAGTAGGCAACAAATTGTCTAGTTTTTTAAAAAACTTGCTAGGTGGAAAACACGTCTAGAGTTGATGAACTCATTGGATGAAAAAAAAATTAGTGGGAAGTGAATTCATTAAAAACCCATAAAATTAATTTTTATCAAGGTAGGATAGGTTAACAAATATTTTCAAATGTAATTTGGAATTTTGGAGCTTAGAGAGCAATAATTTAATGCTTTTGCAGCCACTTTATATAGGATGATCCCAATTGATCTAGTCATTTTATATATTATCGTACTTGGGTATCTAGAAATGAAGCCTAAGAATAATTTTGGTCATGTCCGCATTATAGCACTAGTTGATTAAAATAATTCAAATTATGGCATCCTTTTCCTACCAAAAAATCATCCTAGAGGATGTATAGAGGATTCTAAGGATACCCATTTGAGTGGTCCCTATTAAGATCATTCTAGATCAGATATCAACTCTCTAGAGATATTATGTGTAGACACATAAAATGCATTATCTTGAGGAGACTCCCATAATAGCCTTCTTTCCCACCCACATACTCCATTCTATTAGCCTTAGGGCTTAATTCATCAATTTCTCAAATAAAGGGTATTCTACTACAATATTTTTCATGTTTGGCATAGTTGTCTTAGACAACCGTGATAGAAGCATAGTTGTATTAGACAACCATGATATAAGCATAGTTGTCTCAAACAACCATGATAGTAGTATAGTTGTCTCAAACAACCATGATAATAGTATAGTTGTCTCAAACAACTGTGACAGTAGCATAGTTTCTTCAAAAAACCATGATAGCAGCATAGCCATCTCATTTGGTCGCACAACCGTCTTGATTGATATGATAACATGAAAATAAAAATAAAAAAATAGGTATTAGGACTACCTATTAATGCAGTGATAGATTTTTTACTATCATATAATAGTCTATTCACTGCCAAGTAGTCACCTACTAGCAGCAAAAGGGCCAACCTACTGATTGAAATTGTAGGTAAAAATTGGTAGCCAATCCACCTACCATTGTTGTCCACTTTACTTTTTTGTTTTGAGTTGATGGCTATAAATCCATACCCTTTCCTACTGCTTATCAATCCAAAATTTTGAATTTCTAAAAAATGAAGTGCTACAAAAATATTTCACTAAGCCCTCTCATTACTAAAAACCATGTTGTTGGATCACTTGCATTTGATATAAATCTACATTCATATCTTTCACTTGATAAACACAATCACTTTGTATGACTCATACTTGCCAACTTGCCTTTACACTCACCAAAAATTCATTAACAAAACCTCCTTGGCATTGTCTAAAATTCATCTTAGATCTATTCATGTTGAAACACAAACCTATAAGAGACCATCTCTCCCTGAGATAGTCCGTAGTCAAGACCATATCAACTGAGATAGTCATGGATGATCACAATCAAGACTATCTCGATTGAGGTAGCCATGGATGATCACAGTCAATACCGTCTTGACCGAGATAACCACGAATGGTCATATTCAAGACCATCTTGACCAAGACAACAATGAATAATCACAACCAAGACCATCTCGACCGATACAACCATGAGTGATCATAGTAAATATCATCTTGATCAAAAAAATCTCAATCAGGTGACCAACGTCACCATTCATTTTTGTATTTTAGCTCATATTTACAAGTGCATGATTTTTTTATTGATAGATATTTTATTTGAAGTACTTGATCTTATTACAATTGTTTATATCTTCATTATTTCATGCATGCATTTACTTCTTTTCATTTTATCTTGATTGATATGAGTCCAACCTTGGTGACCCTTGTAAATGCTACTAATATCTCTTTTGTTTCATTGCATGTAGGTTATAGGATGCGAAATAGCAAAAGATCTTAGATCCAATCCTCACTTGGCGGTCACAAGAAAACCCACTTTTGAATATATTGTGGTAGGCACAAAAAACACTTGGATTGCACCAAGAAAGCTATTATAAATTTATATCATGAATAAAATCTCTAGAGGGGATCATATATAATATGTTTTATAGAAATTAATGCAATATTAATATAGTTGGATTCCATTGCCATTTAGGTTTCTTTAATCATGTTTTACATCATATCTTTCCTGTCAGCATTTCCTTTATCTTTATCATTTGTACGGTGTAAGCATTTTTTGCACTTTCAAATAATGATCACAGTGGGACCCATTTTGGGTATCCCTCTATCATTATTTATTATTTTTAGGAATCAAAATAAATAATTATTTCTTGTCTTTGTGCTTTGTAGGTACATAGTCACAATTGTATCAATGATTCCTTTGTTGCCTTAAACCACCTGAGACAACCCATTAAATCATGGTCATCTTAGATCGAGATGGTCTTGAGTCTATGATCATCTCCCATTGAGATGGTCCTACCTGTTGTACTATTTTATTTTTTGCATTGCCACTTGTTGAAAGATAGGGTATGGTTAAAGAAAATAGACACATTTTACTTCATGTTTTGTATCATTAGAAGAATCGCGTGCCCTATTTTTAATTTGTGCAAGTAAAAAAAATGTATACATGCATGTATCACATAAAAATTGTAAGGGTTGACCTTCATCATCAATCTGCAATCAAGACCAGTGAATTGGATTTCACCTTCTTCCACTGACTTACCCTCTACACACCATAGTAGCCCATGTGAGTGGTTTCTTAGACTTCATCATTAATGAATCCCCTACTTTTGGGTGCGTCCCAAAGTATTTTAGAATTAAATTCTCCTTAACTACAAGGCTTAATAATTTGTGGAATATAATTATTGTTTATATCCAAGCACACTTGAGTGTGAAAAAAAATCTTGATTGAGCAAGTAGTAATATTTAGATAGTGCAGCCTCTCCTTGAGGGGTATTTTTCTTACTATAGTATTATTTATCAACAATTCATCCTTATAGGAAGTCATTTTATCATTTGTGTCACATTATTCGATAGACTATGTGTACCAATTATCCTTTTGTAGCTTTCTCTTCATCTCCCTTAGTCTTGTAGGAGTAGAATTTCAAAACAAAAACACACAAAAATAAGAAAAAAAACATCAAAAAATAAAAAATCATAAAAGCATAAAAAAATCAAAACAAAAGTGCTTTCACACTTGTTGAAGAACACAAGCTTATACTGAGAGGGGGGGGTGAACAATATAAGACCTCTTTTTATTTTTCCTTTATATTACAAAACAGTAAAGCAATATACCCATAGCAATATCAAAGCAATGCACAATATCATCCACAAAGTGACACCAATTTTTATGTGGTTCACCCAGAATGGCTGGGCTACATCCACGGATAAAATTTTTAACTAAATTTTATCAATCCAAATTTTGGAAATACCTTTCCCGATTACAATGTTTATGGGCACCAACCCAAAGGAGACACCAATCCCCTAATCTTGAGTTCATGGGCACCAACCCACAAGAGACACCAATCCCCTAGCTCTGCTCTGGCTAGTGATCCTGTAAACGACCTCTGCCTCTGCTGCCCTTAGAAAATGGAACTCTATCCATAGAAGACACCTATCCTCCCTGCTCTGGTTGGAGACCTCTGTCCTCAACTCTGTCACCTCCAAAGCTAGTCCTCGAATTTGCACTGAACACAGTCCTTCGATCTAGCACAAATATCCTCATTCTCTTTCTCTGATCTGCACCAAACACAGTCCTTCGGTCTAGCACAAATTTCCTCAAAAATATTTCTATGATCTGCACCAAACACAGTCTTTCGATCTGGCACAAATGTCCTCGAAACTCTTTCTCTGATCTGCACCAAACACAGTCCTTCGGTCTGGCACAAATGTCCTCAAAACTACACCAATATCTGTCCTCAACTGGTCCTCAAATCTGGTTCACAGAAGTTTTTCACAAGCTTCCACTAAAGCTTGCTTGATCTTCACCCAAGTTTTCACCAAGACTTGTCTCAGATCTGCTTTGCAAGTTCTCACTAGAACCTGCCCAAACTGCTCCACAATCTCAACAAAAGCTTGCTCATAATATGTCCAACAATCCCTCTCAATGATTCGTCCAAAACCGTCAAGGCCTGCGCACTATCTCCGAACGTCGTAGAAATGATGCACCCAATAGCTTTGCACTTTTTTGCTCTATGTGCGCTCTGCTTTGCACTTAGCTCGATTCGGCATGACTCGCTCTTTGCGCATCATAGACTTAACTTGCGCACTTCAACAATGCATTCGATCACTTCACAACTCTCCAAATAGCCCTCCTTTTATACTAACACTTTCAAGATCAAAACCTTGATCTTAGTCGGCTGCACAACCCTAAACTACGTCGGCTACAAACCCTAATCTTCGTCGGCCCAAATTTAACTTTGTTGGCCTTACTGCCTCAGCAACTCTTTTGTAGCTTCTACCATGAAACTACAACATGTCATGATATCATGACACCTTTGCAACCATACACTTTCTTTTGGCTTTTGTCGTGATATCGTGACACTTCTGTCTCTGCAGACTTCGTCTTCACTTCTGTCGTGAAATCGTGACACTTTTTTCTTCATAGGATTCCTATCTGCTTTTGTCGTGAAATCGCGACACTTCACCTATGGAAGACATGCTTTCAGTTTTTGTCACAAAATCGCGACACTTTCTCCATCTGTACGCTGCCATCTCAAACTGTCACGAAATTGCGACACTTTCTCTTCCTTGCACTCTTGTCTGCTTGCACTAGCGAAAACGAAACATGTCGTGAAATCACGAAACTTTCACTGCCTTGTGTTTTTCTCTGCCTTACGCTCGCAAAAATGGAACATGTCACGAAATCACGACGCTTTCACCTTTGAACTCTTCCTCCTTGAATTTTTCATGAAATCACGACACTTCTAGCTTTCGTATGTTTTCTTTGTAGCCTATCGTGAAATCACGACGCATTTATCTTCTGTATGACTTCTCTACAACCTATCATGAAATCGTGATGCTTCTCATTTCAGACTCTTCCCTTTGCTGCATGTCGCGAAATCGTGACACTTTATCTTGCTTCCACTTTGTCTTCTGACTTGTCATGAAATCGTGACACTTTTTCTCCTTAGCGCTTTTCTTTTCTTTGGGTCGCGAAAACCCGACATGTCGTGATATCGTGACACTTTTTCTCCTAGACTCTCTCTCTTGCAACATGTCGTGAAATCATGATTTTTTTTCTTTCGGACTCTCTCTCCTACAACATGTCACGAAATCGCAACACTTTTCCGTCCGTTCAACCTTCCTTGCAATATGTCATGAAATCGTGACATTTTTTACTCCGTTCGTTCTCTCTCCTCTTTGAGTTGCGAAACTACGACATGTCACGATATCGCGACACTTTTCTAAAAAGCTTTCTCTCACCTGCGTAAGTCATGAAAATGTGACATGTCGCGATATCGTGACACTTTTCTAGAAATATTTCTCTCTCCTGTTTAAGTCGCAAAAATGCGACATGTCGCGATATCGAAACATTTTTCAAACTAACTTTCTTTCAAACCTGTCATGCCAAACCTTCATCAAAACAAATTATTTTACATCAAATCAAATTCCTTCAAACGCTTCTTGAAATCAATGACAACTTATACACTTGAGAAAAAGCAATGTACCCAAGGTACCCAAAATTGCCAACAATCTCCCCCTTTGTCATTGATGGCAAACCTTTACTGAAAACACGTCTCAAGAGCCAAAACTGAAACCAACTATGCTAACAACTGAGAAACTGTACCCACAACTGAGAATCTTCCTTTGAATTTTTGCTCCCCCTGACTTGAAACTTTCCTCTTCACTTGAAGCTCTCCCCCTTACTCATATCTCTCCCCCTTTGTCATCAATGGCAAAGGGTCACCTTTAGGGCTTGGGAATAAGAATGAGTCTCTTAGCTTAGTCCCTCCCCCACCTCCTAATGAGGTGATTAATTTTGAGGTCGGAGTAAAACTCCCATTAGGCATTGATCATCATCAGCGTCTATAATTTTCTTTTCGGGATTTCTAATGAACTTTTTGCCCATATTCTTGTCCTTGTCACTGTTCCTGTTCCTGTTATCATTCCTGTTCTTATCCATGCCTTGATCCTTGGACCTGTTCATACCACTATTTTTGTTCTTGTACCTTGGAATTTCAGCTCTACACTGTCTAGTTGTGTGACCTTCATTTTTACAATTATAACAAGTAACAATGTCATTTATTTTAGGCATACCTGTTCTTTGAATCCGCCTGTTCTGACCGAACCTATTTTGATCAAACCTGTTCTTGTAATTAACCTTTCAATAGACTGCCTTGTGCCCAAACTGTTGACAAGAGTAGCAATACCCTTGAAATAAACTAGTGCTTCTGAAATTTTCGTTTACCTTCTTCATTTGAGCCATGCAATGTGCAACCATGTGACCAAACCTGTGACACGCAAAACATCTGTTGTGAAATTTTCTTTTATTCGACCTCTTGGGTCTTGAAAACTTCTTCTTCTCATTCTGAATTTCATTTTCTATTTATGTGCATCTATCATTCAAGGACTCATGATCTGAAATACTTTCCTCATAAGAACTCTCTTCCTTTTGGAGTCTCTTACTAGACTCTCCAACTTGTTCCTTAACAAAACCAAGGCCTGTTTTATCCGTTGTCTTTCTTTGACCTTTGATAAGCGACTTAACCTTTTTGGAGCTATATTGAAACCTGTAAAGCTTATCCTTGTACTCTTTAGTTTCCTCTTTCAAAGAAGCCATTTTCTGTTCTAACTCACTACACTCAAGAACCTTAGACTCTAACTCATCCTTGAGTTCTTGTATCTTAGCCATAGAGAAGTCAAGACTTTCTATAAGATCATATCTCTCCATACAACACTCATCTAACTTATCCTTGAGTCTAGCATTCTTTTTTCTTTCCTTTTTCAAAACACTAAGAGCATTAGTAAGTTCACTTTCAAGATCCTTTATTTTTTTGCTTTCTGAATCATCAAAGCCTTTTTCAGATTTCTTATCACTAGAGGTGCTACCTTTTTCAAAAACCATACAAGCATCTTCCTTATAGTTTTCTGAAGCATCCTCATACATACTAGAAACCAAATCATTATTTGTGCAATTATCCTCAAGGTGACAAAAATTTGCACATCTAATACATTTCATGATAATGAATCTATGTTTCGGTTCTTCCTCTTTTTCTGATATGAACAACATCTCATTTTCATTATCACTTGAAGAACTTTCACTATCACTACTAGAACACTTACTTGCTTTGTCTAGCTAGAAACTCTTCTTGTGCTTGTGAGAATACCTCTTTCCTTGATTGTTGTGCTCATCTCTGTTTTTCCTGTGATGCTTGTGCTTTTCAGAATCCTTGCTTTTAGAATCCTGTTTATCTTCATCACTTTCATCCTTGGGAACAAGTACAGTCTATAGCATAATGACCAAACTTTCCACAATTGAAACATCTTATATTTTTCATGCTTTTGTGCTTTCTAGAGAACTTGCCTTTCTTGCTGTAATATGCCTCTTCATCACTAGAAGACTCATCACTCTCTTGAAGTTGTTTACCCTTGGATTTCTTGGTAGCCTTGAAAGTTACCTCTTTCTTGAAATCAACCTTCACTTGAGTTCTCAACTCAAATGCTGCAAGTATACTATGGAGCTCATCCTTTTTCAACTTATCCAAATCTTTAGCTTCCTCAATAGAAAAAAAAAATTCACTAAATCTATTAGTAAGAGATCTTAAAATCTTATCACAAACATCATTTTCAGCAAGCTCAAGACTTAAGTATTTCATGGAGTTAACAACCTCATCCATACGAAGCATGTAGTCACTAATATTTTCATCATCATTCATCTTGAGTTGTTCAAAAATACCTTTGAAGTGTCTCAAATTGGCCTTTTTGACATTTGAATCACCTGTATGAACCACCTGCAGTTGTTTCCACGTTTCACTAGCTATTTTGCAGTGAATTACTTTGATGAGATTTGCTTTCTATAGGCCTTTCAAGATTGTGTTCATTGCTTTTGAATTGCTGTGATGTAGGAGCCTTTCTTATTTAGTATTTGGACCCTGTATAGGAATAGTGTACTCATATTGAATTACTTCCCATACCTCATTACCAAGTGCCATTATATGAACCTTCATCCTTGCACTCCAAAGACCAAAATATGATCCATCAAGAATAGGTGCTACATTGCCACTTGAATAATCCATTGTGTTCTTTACTGGATTTTCCTTCAAGCTGTTAAACTTTTCGAAGGCACCTGCTCTGATACCAATTGAAGAACACAAGCTTATACTAAGAGGGGGGGTGAACAGTATAAGACCTCTGTTTCTTTTTCCTTTATATTAAAAAATAGTAAAGCAATATACCCACATCAATATCAAAGCAATGCACAATATCATCCACAAAGTGACACCAATTTTTATGTGGTTCACCCAGAATGGCTGGGCTACATCCATGGATAAAATCTTTAACTAAATTTTATCAATCCAAAATTTGGGAATACCTTTCCTGATTACAATTTTTATGGGCACCAACCCAAAGGAGACACCAATCCCCTAATCTCGATTTCATGGGCACCAACCCACAAGAGACACCAATCCCCTAGCTCTACTCTGGCTGGTGATCCTCTAGAAGACCTCTGCCTCCGCTACCATTAGCAAATAGAACTTTATCCATAGAAGACACCTGTCCTCCCTACTCTTGCTGGAGACCTCTATCCTCAACTTTGTCACCTCCAAAGCTGGTCCTCAAATTTGCACTGAACATAGTCCTTCGGTCTAGCACAATATCCACATTCTCTTTCTCTGATCTGCACCAAACACAGTCCTTCGGTCTAGCACAAATGTCCTCAAAACTCTTTCTTTGATCTGCACCAAACACAGTCCTTCAGTATGGAACAAATGTCCTCGAAACTCTTTCTCTGATCTGCACCAAACATAGTCCTTCGGTCTGGAATAAATGTCCTCAAAACTACACCAATCTCTGTCCTCAACTGGTCCTCAAATCTGGTTCACAAAATTTGTTCACAAGATTCCACTAAATATTGCTTGATCTTCACCCAAGTTTTCACCAAGACTTGTCTCATATCTGCTTTGCAAGTTCTCACTAGAACCTGCGCAAACTGCTCCACAAGCTCAACAAAAGCTTGCTCATAATCAATCCAACAATCCCTCTCAATGATTCATCCAAAACCATCAAGGCCTGTGCACTATATTTGAACGTCGTAGAAATGATGCACCCAATAGCTTTGAGCTTTTCTACTCTCTGTGTGCTCTACTTCGCACTTAGCTCGATTCAGCACAACTCGCTCTTTACGCACCATAGACTTAACTTGCGCACTTCAACAACGCATTCAATCACTTCATAACTCTCCAAACAGCCCTCCTTTTATACTAACACTTTCAAGATCAAAACCTTGATATTAGTTGGCTACACAACCCTAAACTATGTCGATTGCAAACCTTAATCTTCGTCGACCCAAATTTAACTTTGTCAACCTCACTACCTCTGCAACTCTTCTATAGCTTCTACCATGAAACTACAACATGTCGCGATATCATGACACCTTTGTAATCGTACACTTTATTTTGGCTTTTGTCACGATATCGTGACACTTCTGTCTCTGCAAACTTCATCTTCACTTCTGTCGCAAAATCGTGACACTTTTGTCTTCATAGCCTTCCTCTCTGCTTTTGTCCTAAAATCATGACACTTCACCTATGGAAGACGTGCTTTCATTTTCTTTCATGAAATCACGACACTTTCTCCATTCGTACGTTACCATCTCAAACTGTCATGAAATCGTGACACTTTCTCTTCCTTGCACTCTTGTCTACTTGCACTAGTGAAAACGAAACATGTCACAAAATCGTGACACTTTTTTTGCCTTGTTTTTTTCTCTACCTTACGCTCGTGAAAATGGAACATGTCACAAAATCGCGACGCTTTCACCTTTGAGCTCTTCCTCCTTGAATTTGTCATGAAATCATGACACTTCTAGCTTTTGTACGTTTTCTTTGTAGCCTGTCACGAAATTGCAACGCATTCAGCTTTCGTACGACTTCTCTACAACCTGTCATGAAATCGCAACACTTCTCATTTCAGACTCTTCCCTTTACTGCATGTCGTGAAATCGTGACACTTTATCTTGCTTCCACTTTGTCTTCTGACTTGTTGTGAAATCGTGACACTTTTTCTCCTTAGCACTTTTCTTTTCTTCGGGTCGCGAAAACCCAACATGTCACGATATCGCGACACTTTTTCTCCCGGACTCTCTCTCCTGCAACATGTCACGAAATCGTGAAATTTTTTCTTTTGTACTCTCTCTCCTGCAACATGTCGTGAAATCGTGACACTTTTTCATCCGTTCAACGTTCCTTGCAATATGTCACGAAATCATGACATTTCTGACTCCGTTCGTTCTCTCTCCTCTTTGAGTCGCAAAACTACGACATGTTGCGATATCGCGACACTTTTCTAAAAAGCTTTATCTTGCCTATGTAAGTCATGAAAATGCGACATGTCAGGATATCGTGATACTTTTCTAGAAAGCTTTCTCTCTCCTATTTAAGTTGTGAAAATGCGACATGTCGCGATATCACGACATTTTTCAAACTAACTTTCTTTCGAACCTATCATGCCGAACCTTCATCAAAACAAATTATTTTACATCAAATCAAATTCCTTCAAACGCTTCTTGACATCAATGACAACTTATACACTTGAGAAAAAGCAATGTACCCAAGGTACCCAAAATTGCCAACACTTGTTTGTTTGCTTTGTTTACATAGATTAGAAAGTTTCTAATGACATTTTTGTGGCTCTTCACCTTCCATTTACTTTGCACATGGTTGAAAAATATAGTCAAATTATATTGGGAGCACATGTTGCTGACTCACAATAGCGAGCCATGAATCACTTTCAAGTAAATCCAAAGGACCTTGTTATCCTTGAATGACATCCTAGTTATTAATATGACTCACACATTACATGTTACTCCATGGACCCTGACATGTCAAACATCCCCAATCAACCCACCCATGGGTCCTCATGATAATCAAGATATTGATTATCTTGATTACACTACTTTACATACCTTCTACAAGGATGACCATATTCACATAGAGGCACCTAAGAGGTTTTTACCATGAATTCATATTTTTATTCATCCAACAACTCCCCTACATCAAAATTAGTACACTACTCTTCATGATAGATATGCTCAAGCTACCACAATTGAGCATTCTTGGATGGACTGATATTATGATCATGTGGATATGTACATCGTTCAACATTAGGAAAAACCTATTATTTCAGCTCATACATTTAGGAATGATGATCCCAATAATCCCTTTACATCCTATGATAAATGACCTGCTCAAATTTGTTGAACTTCGATGTCACCTACCTATGCGCGGCCTATCAATTGCTCCGAACATCTGGGTAATGGGACCATGTGTGGTCTTAGAAATTAAAGATATCCAATACAAAATAAAAATCCAAAATGGATGATCAACATGACTTGTTAATAAGCTTACCAATTTGTAATTACTTGCATCAACTTCCTTGAAAGATAAGTCTTTGGTACAAAATATCAAAATCTTGCTTTATGGAAACTCAACAACAAAGCCATTCATCCATATGTTTCATCACCCCCATATCCATAATATTTTGAGATATCATAGTTTTAAAAGTTAAAATGTGAAGATCATTTACAATGGATTCACTAGCGTACTCCTCTAATACTACAATAAATCTTGAATAAACTCATAAACATTGAGCTACAATTGAGACATCATACACCTCATCCGCCTCATCCATTGTGTCCACCTCGTTCAAGTTTTTAATCTCATACTTGGATCTCCATATGTGAGACCATGTCTATAATATTTCAAAGGTTGTAGGATGTAAAAATTATTTCTTTACTAACATATGTTCTTTATATTCTAACAAACCTAAACCTAGGTCGTATAGGGAAGATCATTTTTGACTTTATCATCGGCAAGTAGGCCATGACATCAACATTTGGATTACATTCAAAAATGTGGTACAATATCTTATTGATAAGGTGAAATTTACCATAGACAATCCATTCACCTCACTCAATCCAAACCTTAACGTCAATCAAAACTCTTTTCCACAGCATGAGGCATCAACTTCCATCACTCCTCATCAAATTAATCACATCACATTGAGCACAATGTATAGTAGGGATAATAAACTTATCACACCTTCCCCATAAACCAAATCACAAAAATAAAACAATTTGGGGATTCTTAAGGTAATGTACCTTCCCCACAATAAAAATTGTTTAGAAAAATATCATTCAAATATTTTAAAAATATCACAAAATTGTTAAAAAACAACAAAACAAAAAAACCAGAGAAAATTAGAAAAGCACAAAAATAATGCATCATGACATATTACCACTACATTTCATATCATCATTTTTTTACACCATGCATTTTGATATCTACATCCTTGAATTTCATAATTTCTAGTAATATTTGTTGTCTAGTTGCATTACACTAGAATTAGTCTATTTTTGTTCTTGCATATCATGCATTGCACCATGTTTGTATGACTGTCATCTATCTTGATCAATATTTTTCTCTTATCATCATTTAAATTTTTTCTTATTGTATTTCGACTATTAAGATGTCCTTGTAGGATAGGTTAGATATTTTCTGACCATTAGCAATGGTTTTTATACATCCATTGGCTATCTTCTACACACTTCTTAATTTTTGAATGCTCATAGAGAAAATACTAACTTTCATTTCTTACCATTCATATTTTACGCACACCTTCTTTTGTTAGTAAGTTGTCATAGGGTATCCAAATAGATCATTTGGTCATTAAGACATGCCTAGTTTTCTTTTTAGATTTTGTGGGAAGCCATATTGATTTTTGCAGTAGGGTCTCTCTTTGATTGTACCTTGCTTATCTCAAAATTACAACATAATTTTCATACTCTTAATCATGATTTTGAACAAGGAAATATGAGACTATAAAGTATTTCTTGCCACTAAAGAAAATGGTTTCTCTTGCTCTCCTATTATACGTATGGTCTAGAAATCTGAGAATTGACAAAAGAACAAGCTCTTCCCCTCAAATGAAATAAAAAATCCCCTTGCTCCTATCCAAAATGAGCAAGTTACAAAAAAATTAAAGCAATAAAATCCCTTGCTCTCCTTCAAATCAAGCAAGCCCCTTAAAAAAAATTCCTTCTACTCCTCAAAATAAGCAACCCCCCCCCAAAAAAAAAAAAAAATCGGCAATAAATAACTTTATCATCTCTAAAAAAAGCAAGTATCCCATAAAGATAAAAAATAAAAAATCTGCAAAGAGCTTAATCCCTAGAATTCTTAGTTTTTCAAAAACCATAGGACAATATCCATCACCAATAATGGGCTATAGATGCCATCCTATAAGTGGGGTAGTCTTACGCATGGTGACACGTCACATTAGTGACCTTATATTATACATACCAATGTTAGCTTGCAGATGAGCTCACTTTTAGTGGCTTGCATTACAACATTGTTAAGTCCAACCGAGTACAAATTCAAAGTAATGAACTTCACTATGCACACATAAGGATATTGAATATCTTGGTCTTCCTAGCAGATTTATATTTTTTAGATTTTTGCATGGTCAGTATACAACTTTTGACTGAAAAACTAGGGTGTTTGAATCTCCTATAAATCTTATTGTTCCCTTGTGCCTTCTTGCTGATAACCATCCATTACATTCATATTTTTCCATACACTATTTATATCATTTGGTATATGTTTTCATATATGTCCTAGATGAAATTATTTCAATATTGACTTATGAATTTCATACATTCTATGGTGCTTACAATTAGTTTGTTATTACATCTTATATTCATTCATTATGTTTCACCATATGAACATACATCCATATTCCATATCATCTACAACAACACATGTCATTATTAGATCGCATACATACCTAGTTCAATGCATACATAATAGCTATATCATATCATAAACATTATTATATTTATAATTATAACCATACATATAGGATCATTTTCCATTACATTCATTCATCCATCATTACACGTATTCATGCACAATAAAGATATAATAGACATCAATAGTCCTCATCATCCAACTAGGGGGGTTAATATCTCACAACTTTCCCATAAGGCACATAAAACAATGATAAATATCTTGGGTATTCTCAATGTATCACACCTTTCCTATAAAAACTATCAATAACTTAGACAAGTTATTTTGACTTACCATCAAGACTTTGATGTGGTTTTACTAATGCATTCACAACAATACACACATCAATTTCTATGTTCAAAAAGGTTGCATCCTTTTGTCAATGTTTGCACCCTTTGTCTTACATTCATCATCAAGTCATCAACTACTAGGTTCAAAAAGGTTGTGTTATTTTGTCAAAGTTTGCACCCTTTGCCTTGCATTCATCATCAAGTCATAATTCTTGGTTCAAAAAGGTTGCATCCCTTTTCAAAGTTTGTACCCTTTACCTTACATTCATCATCAAGTCATCAACTACTAGGTTCAAAAAGGTTGCATCCTTTTATCAAAGGTTACAACCTTTTCCTTGCATTCATTATCAAGTCAAAAATTTCCAAGTTCAAAAGGTTGCATCCTTTGCCTTACATTCACAAAAATAACATATTTCGTTCCATTTACTTTCATGTATTTTTCTTTCTCGCATTCATCTATTAAATTCACTAGCAAATAATCTCAAGTGAAACTTGTATCTAGTAATCTACTCTAGTCACTTGGCGGTTTCACCAATTGGTTATCCATACAATATAATAGGATGGTTATATTACCATAAGGACACTTGTTTAGATTATCATTCATGCAATTAGGTCAAAATCCAATTTTAATTAAAATGCTCCAAAGATAACCAAATCGCTTTGGTCAATCTAATTAAAAATGCTCCAAAGGCACCTAACCCCTTTGGTCAGCTTTCAATCCATAAGGCTCCAACAACACCTAACCCCTTTGGTCAAAGTAATTCAAAAGGCTCTAAATGTACATAACCCCTTTGGTCAAATCAGTTCAAATGGCTCCAAAGGTACCTAACCCCTTTGGTCAAACTAATCTAAAAGGTTACAAAGACACCTAATCTCTTTGGTTAATCTAATTCAAAATGCTCCAAAGGAACCTAACCCATTTTGGTCAACTTTTAATCCAAAAGGATCCAAAATTACCTAGCTCCTTTGGTCAAATCAGTTCAAAAGACTCCAAAAAAATATAACCCCTACAGTCAAATAATTTTAAAAGGCTCCAAAGAAACCTATCCTATTTGGTCAAACCAATCCAAAAGGCTCCAAAGGTATCTAAATCCTTTGGTCAAATCAGTCCAAAAGTCTCCAAATGCATCTAACCTCTTTGGTCAATTAAATTTAAAAGGATCCAAAGGTGCCTAACCCCTTTCATCAAACCAGTTCAAAAGGATCCAAATGTATCTAACCCCTTTGGTCAAATCAGTTCAAAATACTCCTAAGGAGGTTTCCTTTGGTAAAATTTAGTCCACAAAGCTCCAAAGACACCAAACACTTTTGGTCAAAAAAACTCAAGTGAACCTCGTATCTAGTAATCTACTGTAGTCACTTACCAGTTGCAAAAATTTATTATCCATACAATATGATAGGATTGGTATATTACCATAAGCATAATTGTTTATATTAGAATTCATGAAACCATATCAGAGTCCATTTCCAATTCAAAAAGCTCTAGAGGCACCAAACTCCTTTGGTCAACATCTAGAATAATTTTTCCTTTCCTGCATTAGCTTAAGATTTTACTTTTTAGTTGTAGATTAGCTAGCCTAATTTCTCAAGTAAATCGTGTATCTAGTGATCTACTCTAGTCACCTAGTGGTTGCAATGATTGGTTATCCTTGTAATTCGGTAGGATGAGTAGATTATGATAATATCACTTGTAAAAAATATTAAATAAAATTCACCATACTAATTTTAATGCTAACCATCCATTTCTATTAAGTGATTCATTGTTATCATCATTTCACCAACTCATCACTTGAGGTGGTAGTCAATACCTCCAAAATTCTCATCTCAAATCAATTCAATACTCAAACACTCAATACTAGAAATTGTGCACATCCAAGAATCATTACCAAAGACTATCATAAACCCTTTTTATTGGGGCAAAAAACTAGCAAAAAATAAACCAAAAAAATAATTAGTTGAATATGCCTCTTTGGTATACCTAAAGTCAGAAGAGTAGACTTGAGCTTGTCTACCCATGGCTAAAATGTTTACCAAAATCAAGTTCTTCAATTTATTAAAATTAATTATTAGAAGGCGTGTATCTTTTCCATTATTGGGGTATCCCACATTGAATTTTATTTTTGAACTTCTTCCACCACTCCCCTTCAAGTTTATTTTCATCATCCATCATCAATTCAACCATTTTAGATCATTTATTTTTACTCTGCATTGTGCTTATGCACAAAGCATTCCAAAAGGGGGCATCTGTAGATACCTAAAATGCATCATATTGAGGAGACTCCCAAAAGAACCTTCTTTCCCACCCTACATAATCCATTCTATTAGCATTAGGGTTTAATTCATTAATTTTTTTAATAGAAGACAATCTGCTACAAGATATTTCATGTTTGGCATAGTTTTCTCAAACAACCGTGATGGTAGCATAGTTGTCTCAGAAAACCATGACAATATAATAGTTGTCTTAGAAAACCATGATATTAGCATATTTACCTCAGACAAATGTGATAGTAGCATAAATTTTTTAGATGATCCCATAATTGTATCAACTGAGATGATCATGTAAAAATATAAATAAAAAGATAAAATAGGTAGCAGGATTACCTGTTAGTGTGGTAATGGATTTGTTATCGATGCCCTTCCAGGTAGTCCTCTACTAATGGAAAAAGTATCTACCAACTGATTGAAATTGCAAGCAAAAATTGGAATCCAATCCACCTACCATTGTTGTCCATTTCCCTTTTTGTTTTAATTTGATGGCTATAAAGCCAAACCCTCCCCTGTATCTTATTGATCAACAATTTCAAATTTTTAGATAAGCATTAAAGTAGAGGATGATGGAATGTTGGGGTAAGTACTCGATTGAATTTATTGATTATAATAGCATTGATTTTGATTAATTATATGGATCATCCCTACAAAGTTGTGATTCTATAAGATGATATTGAGGTGGTAAACTTGGTTGGGGGGTGTTTGACATACGTGCTGCATGAAGTTGTTGGTTCGGCTTGTGCTGAGGTAAGGGGTTTGGATAAATTTTGAGGTTCTAATTGGATGGTATGATTAGATTATCTACTACAAAGCGCCCCTTCTCAATAAGGTCTTGTACCGGATGTTGAAAGTAATGCAAATTTTGATGTTGTGATTCTTCTACCTATGGTAAACATAGTAGTGATACTCTTTGTACAAAGTAGAGTGAAATTACAAGGGGGTCTAGTAGGATACTTGGGGTAGTTGTCAAGTTGTGGAGTATTTTGTGGTTGGGTGGTAGGTGGTGTGGTGTGGTATCTTGGTTGTTGTGGTGGATGTTGAAATTTGTGTGCTTTTAACTACTATGGTTGTTAATGCATAGGTTGTTGAAATAGTTAATTAGGAATGCTTGGGCTACTCAATACCAACTGATTAACTCGATTGGTATTTGATTGGTTATTGGAAGTGCCTTTAGAATTCTTGTTTGGCCATTATTTCTTTTAAAGCTTTATTTTTTCCTCTTGTATTTTTATATTTTCAATAGTTTTTTCTTATGCTAAAGTCTCCTCAAGTGTACGGTATTTTTTTTGTTTTAATAGTAAAGATATTAGCTTTAAATAACTCCTTATGAATAATCAAGTCAGCCCTATGATGGGAAGAGAAAATGGAAGTTTTTTTATTACAGCTCTCCATTGAGCACCATAATCCAAGATAACAGGGTTATGCATAAGGGATAGTACTTAAAAAATATTTTTAAGAAATGGTGAATTTGTTGTGAAAACTCAGCGAATCCTGATGAACTGCATGTATGATGGCATGGCAAATGACCTTAATTTTTCAAAAAAAATTGCTAAAAATGGTGAATTTCAAATTTTTGATCGGACCAGGTAGAAAAGGAGTTTTGGTGATGTATACCACATTATAAATCATGATCCGATATCAAAATGAATGTATAATATGATCCGATCTTGGATTGAATGCATAATATGATCTGGTATCGAAGAATATGCATAATATGAACTGATATTGAACTAGACGTATAACATGATCTAGTCACTGACCAGGTGCATAATATGATCTGATTATTGATTGAATGCATAATATGATCCAATTTTGGAATGGATGCATAACATGATTTGACCACAAATTAAATGTATAATATGATCCGATCACCGATTAGGTGCATAATATGATTCGGTCACCGATCGGATACATAATATGATTCAATTCAAAACCAGATGTAAAAATTACTCTGATCCTATATCAGGTGCATAATATGATCCAATCAGTGACTGGATACAAATAGGATTCGATCTGAGACCAAATACATATGTGATCCTATCTAAGATCGAATGCATATTATGGTCTGGCATTGAACAAGATGGTTAATTTGGTTCAATATCGAACCTAATGCATATTATGATCTGGTCTTAGATCAGGTGCACAATATGATCCAGTCACCAATCATATGCATAATAGAATCCTATCCTACACTAGATGCATAATGTAATCTGATCTGAGATCAGATGCATAATATGGTCCAACATTGTATCAGAAGTAGAATAAGATCCAGTTCTAGGGTGGTAGGCCTCATGCAAAATAAGGTCTGATTTGGTTTCCATGTGTCACATGTTCATTTAGCAACACTGCATATCCAATACAATGTTACCACATGATAACCCTATTTCTTCAGTCTATAAAAGGACATCAACTATCACTTTCTCCATTATTTTTGCGACTACAGCAACCAAAGCTAGACTTTCCAACCAACCTTCTAATTCCCAATCCTTTTTCTTCAACTTCCAACTTCTTGCAATGGCCACCCCTTCCACCCCTACACCAAAATTCAAGATTATTTCTTACTATATGATTTCAAATTTGATAACAACATGAGGTATGGAATTTACTTGGCTCAATAATGTAGGTTTGACAACCCATGATTCAATACCACAATTCAAAATAGATAAAGTCCTTCTACAACATGTAATAACTGGTTATGACCATGACAGGGCTATAGTGAGAATCAAAGTATGAAATAGAAATTTGCTTCACCATTATCCTTGCAAATATTAACATATTCACAAGTCTTATTTTCATGGATTTTCCTCGAGTGTCGATGAGGTTGCAAATATATTGAGATGACAAAGCACACCTTTGAAAGTAGGTATGGTCTATCATTAGAAGGTTTGGCAGGTATAAATCTTGTTAATTATATTGTATTAAATTTCAAAGTTTCAAATTTATAAATTATCATTTGATTTTGTTTTTGCAGCTTCTGTTGCCAAGTCAAAAAGAGGTTTATCAATAAACAATGTTAACCATTAAACTCTAAAGTCCATTATCGACTTCTTCCAGGCCATACTCATTCTGATGGGAAGACCAAAAATTCTATTTTGGGCACTAGATTATATTTTCAATATAAGCACAATCAAAGGTTTTAGTGGTGCACAAATATTTTAGATTGGATTAGGTCTGAGTTACACATTGTATGAATGGAAACCAGAAATACATAGCCCATTTTTGGCACTATTAATTTTATTTTAGCAATCTATTATGATTGTTTTCATAATTTTTAAACTACTCCTATACCAACTGTAGTGCATGCAACACTACAAGCTATTGCTATGTTAGTAGAGGAATTTAATGTAATAATTACATATTTGACCTTAACATACTATTTTATATTTTATCGCATTTATTTTTTAAAATTGTCTTTTCATATATATGCAGGATAAGGTAGATAATACAAAGAGTAAAAAGGATGCTGCCAATAGGGGTCACACGCCAGAACAAATTCGTGATTCTAAAGACACGAGATTAGAAGCAACACTGTTGTGGATGCTACACAAATGGACTAAGAATTCCACTACTCCTAGTGGTTTTCATACACCTAGGTATGCACAAAATGTGCAGGTTGAATCTAGTGTGGCCAATTCCTCCCCCATTGGAATACAAATTCAACATATTTCATAGTCTTCAGGTAAATCTATGTGTAGTTAATTAAAATTAAGAAGATCTACTTTATTTTTTGAAAAATTATATCAAAAAGTTTGACTACTTTTAGTTAATTCTCAAAATCAATGACCAGTACAAACACCGCAAGTGAGAAGCCATATGTTACCACCGCATCCATCACAACCACTAATCAACTGTAGTAGCTTACATTTAATTTTGTCAATCCGGGTTAATTCAAGTTAGATTTAAAGAGTACCAACCCAGTATAGATTGTACTGTAGTAATTAATACTAAGCTTGGTTTAGGTCTCTTTCTAGTTTCATGTGTTGCACAAATTAAAGTTTACAAAAATTTAAAGGAAATTGTGCTTTAATGTAATCTATGAATTAATCTATATGAGTATATGTGGATCCACATATGATTTAATAATGCATAGTATAATTTATAATTATTTATTATGCAATTTAATTAATTTTATGCTTTAAAACTTATTCTACATTCTAACTCTATTTACCGAGGGGAAGAGATTTAGGACTAACCTTTCGGAGTGGGCCCTACCTCTAGAAGGTTAGTTTAACTCCTTCCCCTATTTTCTATTTTACTTTAACTTCAGTAATCGACTATCATTTGGTTAATCTAATTCTTAATTATTTCATAATTACAAGAGAATAAAAGAAAAAAAAATTACCAAAGCAAGAAAAATATAAAATAATTATAAAAACAGTTACCATATCCTGAAGAAAATATTGCTACTTATTTATTATTGGAAATCAAATGTTCATGGTTGTGCATCCAACTTTCAGAATTGCATACAGAAGATTACATCAGGAATAATCAAAAATTACATATATTTCTCCATTCGCTCACCATCCAACCAGGCCTTTTCAAAGGCCTCGTATGCAAATGTATATTGTCACTCAGATAATTCCGAACATAACTTCCCATATTTCTTCGATATGGTTTGGACTTGATCACGCAACAACTTTATTCTAACAAGAATAATCTAAATTAACACATCTCCTAAAATACTTGGACTCAATAAATATTCTAATTGGTCTAAGTGGCAACTAATTATAACATAATACTAACTTTGACTTGGTGGGATAGCTACGTAAAAATACAACCCTTGATTTACACTTTTTCTACAGCTTGTATCATTTCTTTTAGGGAAGGATACATTTATTACAAATGTTCATGTATTGTTATAGAAAATCTCATAACAAATTCATGCCCCAAATAAATGGTGAGTCACCCACATTTGATTTTTCTAACTACCTATGTGGAATTTTAACCCTATCGTGCTTGATTCTTTCAGCTGCCCACGTGGTTTTTGATCAGGCTGTAGCATAGGTGGCATTTTTTAAATAGATTTTTCCACAAAATTTTCTAGACTTTCGTAATACCCTTCCTTAGCACCCTTATGTAGCACCCTTCTATAGTGCCCTTCTGTAGTGTGCATCCACGTGTCTCCTCGATATTTTCTCATCCTTTCTTCAATATATGACCTGTATTTTGCTGTAATATTACCTTCCAAAAACATACAAAAACTTCATAAAATTTGTGGAAAATATAATCATTTATCATTTTAACCTTATTCATTAAATTAATTGATAAATCACATAAATAAGGTAAAATAATAATTAAAACACATTTAATTTCATGATTTTATAGATAGAAAATAGATAATATTTGCATAAAATATGTGTCAATTTGGCACTCATAAACCACCATTTGCATCACACCCACCACTTGCACCACAACCACTACTTCCACCACATCAACGACAAACACAACTTACACCAATACAAGGGTAAATCTATGTTGGAAAACAATTGTATTCACAGAGTTCATAGTAGACCACCCAAAGTTATGGGTGTGTATTTTAACACTCACAGATATCACACATGTCAACACTAAGTTCTGGGCATGGTTGGTCATACTTTACATTACAGCAAATTTACAGGCACCAAAAGTTTCAACCATGAGATTGTATAATATTACACTTGATTATGATTTTCTTTTATAGGGAAACATTGCAGGCTTTAAGGTAACAAATGTGCTTAGAGATGAAGCAGAACAAGGAGAAGTACCTACCCCTGTAGTTGAGCAGACACCATTACCATCAACTCAAGGAGACAACCCTTATCCTCAAGTCCTCAAACTGATGATAATATTATAAATTTTAATAAAAATGTTTTAATGACTAAAAATACTAAAGCAACTATTAAGCAGGTTGTGCTTAAATATTTGTAAGAGATGAAAGAATGAAAGTATCGGGAAAAGGTCCTTTTAAGGGAAATTAATACCCAATATAAAAATTATGTAAAAAGAAATTATCTATATTCTTTGGTTCAATATGAACCAGAAAAGCTTGATGGCCTGCTAAAATAGGCCACATTAGGATCAGTAAAGTCTAATTTTATTTATGATGATGATGTTTTAAATGTTGTTGTTGGTAGATTGGATAACATTAATGTTGAATCCCAAGCATTTTATAACTATTGGGCTTCTAATAAGAAAAAAGTTACAGTTGCTGAGGTTGCAAGGGAAATGGCTAAGATAAGAAAAGTTTTTTATGTTTCAATTTTCTATTGCAGTTAAATTTTTATATTTCTTGAAAATATGTAATAACTTCAATACAAGACTTTTGAATTATGTTTTCAATTTGTTTTTGTAGTCAAATTTTGAAAACTTAAAAACACAAGTTAGGACCATGGACATCAATATTAATAGGGTGAAGATATTTTTTAATAATGCAATGGAAATGAAAAATAAAATGCAAGCAAAAATAACATAAAATAATTATTTAAAAAGTACATCAGGGAGAGGCTCAAAGAAGATTCAAAAAAGATGCTTGAAAAAACAAAAGAATAGCTTCCAACAATACTTGAAGATCCAAATAAAGAAGAAGCAATATTGGTGGTGAGTATTGTAAAAGTATGTGAAAACCTAGTCAAAGCTGGAGCACTACCAGAAGAGAGTGTCACAAAAGTATATAAAGGAAAAGAAACGACAACTCCAACCGATAGTGAAGCATCAAAGAACCAATCAAATGTTTGATAATGTAATATGCTATCAAGTTGACTGTAGTCAATAATTTTATATGATGTAATATATTTCTATTTGAACTAATGAAAATAAAATTTTCTCATTTTGTGCTTTCCATCATTCATAGTTTATTTACATTTATAAATTTGTGTTGCAATTTTAGTTTATTTCTGACTAATATTATTCACTATGTTCATCTCAAACAATAAAGCATTATACATAACATTATAGATCAACTTTAATATTCAAGTAATAATATTTAAAACATGAAACATAAAGATTTATCAATGAAAAGAGTTGAGACACTAAGACATAAACATATAATTTTAAAAACCAAAAAAATACTTAAGACATGTAATTTTTAAAACAATAATGTGATATAAAAAAATAATTCTTTGAAATCTTATAAATTTGGAACAATATTATGAATTATGCTATCAAATCAATTTGTGTTTATCAACATCAATAAAATCATGGAATAATTATCATTAAGGTAGCTAAAACATATCTGCTTATCTAGAATCATTATGAAGCATAAAAAAAATCTGTGTCTCCACAATCTGATCACTGAAAGCATCATCATCGTAGTTATCGACTGTATTCACCGTACTTCTTCTATTTTCCATGGAACTCCAATGTGCCAAAGCTCTATCATACAAAAATTTATCCAACTAATATGAAGACACATAAATTCTTAAACAATTTTTAATTTTTTTGAGTTTGTAGCAGAGTTTAGATTTAGCAAAATAAAGTGCACTGAAAACTCTTTCATCTTCGATTGACCCCAAAATCATTGTTTCACATAATTCATATAAAAAAAATTATTCACTTATTGTATCTTGTAAGACTATACTTGGATATAATTTTTGCCACAAACGTGCAGTAGAACCAATCTTATGGACACCTATCATAAGTGATGTTTGCACAACCATTGTTCTTCCAAAATATGATGACTATTGTTTCAAAAGATCACTGTTATGTATACCTCTAATTTCAACACCATTGACTTCCACACTCTTACTAAAATGGTTCATGAGGTTACCCATATATTTAATAAACAAATCATTTAAAATTTGTATTCAGTACAAGGACCCCAAAACATGGAGTTAACCACACTCATGGCCTCGAGAAATGCATCTCTCTAAAACTGTTCTCTTATCTCACCTAACAAATATTTTGCTATTTTTGATAAATTACACTTAGTTTTCTGTATAATAATATGAAATATATTGTGTGTTATAGAAAATTCTTCAAAATATTCCATGACTATACTTGGTACCATCTTTCCATTAACATTAATACAAATATGAGCATTGATGTCAAACTTCAAAAAGCTTTGTGGATTGTTCACGTTTATCAATGTATTCTAACTTTATGTTAAATCTATTTTAGACACATATAATGTATCAATACGAATGCATATTTATTTTCTAATCCTCATGAAGTCAATTATATAGATGGATCTCTCTTGTGCAAGTTTAATTAGTCTGTTCATTTCTTATAACATTGGAAGAATACGACATAAGGTCAAAAGTGTTTCTAAGTCAGTAGAAAAACAACATATCTTTTACCTTATCAACTATCCTACCTTATCAACTATCCTATGATTTGCATGCATAAACCCCGTCAATGATTGATATTCTACAAAAACTCTCTGATCTAGTTGATATAGAGAAATCCATCTTGTACCCACATATTTAAAAAAAAAAAAGTCCTTTTGTAACTCCTAGTGAAAACTATTGAAACTTTGTAAGCCTTTTTAGGCTAAATGAGAAATAAGAATGAATTTCACAAATAAGGTCTTCCACTCTAGCAACATTTGCAAATGTGCTCATGATTTTATGTGTAAGATTCACTCTATGATCCATACAATGAATGGGAATCATATATGGGGAAACTATGGTTTGGAGTCGAAAGCATAGACCAGATCTGTGACCTTACATAATAACATCACCATCAGCTCCAACACAAATTAAATTTATTTCTATTTCTATATCATTCATTCCTGTAATATTCTTTAAACTATTGAAAATAACATTATAAATGTTTTTTGCATTTGCACTTTCCAACATATTATGTATTCCTAACAAAATAGACATTCTAATCTAATTTTGAAATGTGTAAACATGCATGTAAATCAAAGATGTGTTGTCCACACTTTTTCTCCCTTGGCCACGATGCTACAACATGTCGCGATATCGCGACACTTTTTTTCCTCTGGCCGTGATGACGCAACATGTCGCGATATCGCGACACTTTTTCTCTTTGGCCGCGATGATGCAACATGTCGCGACACCTTTTCCTTATTTGGCCACGGCAATGCAACATGTCACGATATCATGACATTTTTTATCTTTTTGTCGAGACGATGCATCACGTCGCGATATCGCGACATTTTTTCTCCTTAGGCCGCAATGATACAACATGTCGCGATATTGCGACACTTTTTCTCTTCTGGTCATGACATTGCAACATGTCGCGATATCGTGACATTTTTCCTCCTTTGGCCGCGATAATACAACATGTCGCGATATCGTGACACCTTTTCTCTTGTAGCCACGATGGTGCAACATGTCGCGATATCATGACACTTTTTCTCTTGTGGCCGTGACAATGCAACATGTCGCGATATCACGACATATTTTCTTCTTTGGCCTCGACAATGCAACTTGTCATGATATCATGACACCTTTCCTCCTCTGGCCGTGACGCCACAACTTTTCACGATATCACAACACTTCTATTCTAGCAGTGACGTTGCAACATGTCGTGATATCGTGACACTTTCTCTATTTCGGCCGTGATGCTGCATCTTATCGCAATATCGTGACATCTTTTCCTCCCTTGTCCGCGACGGTGCAACATGTCATGATATCGTGACACCTTTTCCTCCTTGCTTTTTCTCTATGCTTTGGACCGTGAAAATGCAACATGTCGCAATATCGCGACACCTTTCTTCTTGTGGTGTTTGGTTTTTTCTTTGATATTTAGCTCTTGGGCCTCTTCGATCGGTTTGGAAAACATGTAAAAAATACTTGTACAAGGTTCAGGAACCTTTCAACACCCTTTCAACCAATCAAAAAAAAATATGTGTTGTCCACAATCGTTACTTCATCAATAGAAAGTGAAATGAATCTGGCAAGGTTTACTTACTCCCTTAGGTATTCTTTCTCAGTCAAAGATAGACATTTTACCATTTCCCAATCACTTCAATCTAACCAATGGTAACTACGAAGGTTTTGCATATTAAATAGGTGTAATAGCTGCTTATAATCAATAAAATTGGAAATTGGTCTACCTTTCTTGATAATATTATAAAAAATAGCAAACTATATACTTTTTGAAGCTAAGATGGTATTTTGAATTTTATGAAATTGGGCTGCAATTGTTAAACCTTTCTCAACTAGAGATTGTTGTTGCTTTAAGTTATTGTCATATTCTAAATCATATCTTAAATGCATACATTATGATGCATTCTTACACTTAACTTCTTACTAACTTCACCATTACTTTTTATGACTTTTACATAAGCTTTTCCAACATGTTTTTCAATTGTATCAATTTTATTTTGCAGCCTATGATCCTTATCGAGTCTCCAACTGCAAATTTTGTATCTACATTATTTTCATCGATTTGGTTATCCTCAGTTAGGACAAGCTCAAGCTAGGAAAATATTTCTATCCATTCATTCTTACAAGTATCCAGTTAGATGCTTTTTCTTTTTTTAGACTTTTTGCTTGAAGATTCATATGAAGCTTGTAATGATTTTGATTTATCACTTTTATTTTCAATTTTAATGTCATTTTAAGGGTTGTCTTCAAGAGTTTGTTGGATGTCATTGTCAAAGATATTTCCATTAGAAGGTATCTCTTGTTGGGAAATATCTTCAAGTGGAGGCATATCAGGATCGATAGGGCATTCTACATAGTAGCATACCATAATAATTTTTATCATTATTGGATAAAACATATACACAAAAAATATTCATATAGTTATACTAGAAAGTCAAAAATCAATTGTACCTTGAATTTTCATCGATGTCGTTGGCTCGTTGCATTTCAAAGTTTGGCTAAAATATTTGGCCCCCTTCTTTCCATCATTGGGTTATATTTTACTTGTAAGAATTTTTTTTCAATTTAGTAGAGTAATAAAATGTTGAAGAGGGTGTACTTTAGGTAGGCCTTAAGATAACATTGTAAATAGAATAAACAAATTTTTGGGTGGTAGATTATACATACTCGTTTTATGCCATGCTTTATTATTATTTTATCAGTTTATGCCACTGGTTCATTTTCTGGTGAAAGAACTTTAACTGAAAAGAGCACAAAGGTAATTAACATTCAATTTGAAATCAATTTAAGAAAAAATATTTATGCAAAAAATAATTGAAGATACGTATGTCAAAAATATCAGATTATAGCACAAAATGGGTTAGAAACAGAGAATCAAAATATCTTTGGGGAAACAGAGAATCAATATGTCTTTAGAGAACCAATGCATTTACACATGTATAATCTTAGTAAGGAAAAAAATATATGAATAGAAACTAAGAATCAAAGAGTTTTAAAACATGCAAAACAGGGCAAAATAGAGAAAACATGGGAATAGAGCAATGACCATCCGAATGCAGAAGAGGGATCGATTATAAATAGATAATCGCAATGCCTTCGGTTCACCTATACATAAAGAATCAAAAAAGTTTTAACAGAAAGAGAAAAAATAGAGGATAACATGCAAAACATGGAAAAATAGAGAAAAGCATGGCAAGTAGAGTAGTGACAGATAACCTGGTGTATAATGAGGTCCATATGTAGAATTGGGTCTGAAAATTGAGCTGGTGTGGATTAGGATCCTGTTGCAGAAAAAAATATAGTAGCAAAAATGGTTTTGGTCGATTGTAGAACAGGTTTCAATTGCAAAAATGGTTTTAGATGGTTGTAGAACTAGTTTCAATTACAAAAGTTATTTAAAAAAAAATGCAGAATAGGGTTCACTTGCAAAATAGTTTTGATCAATTGCAGAATAGGTTTCGGTTGTAGAAGTGGTTTCGATCGATTGCAGAACAAGTTCTGGTTACACAAGTGATTTCGACCAACTGTATAATAGGGTCTGCTTACAAAATAGTTCTAGCTGGTTACAAAATTGGTGGCATACAGTTACAAAAATGGTACCGACCAGTTACAAAATAAGTTTTTGTTTGGTACAAAAATGGATCCAGTCCTACTTTGATCTATAAAGGTTCTGGTCTGGTGCTAAAATGCTTTCGATGTTATGCAAAATTGGGTCGGTATATTCATCAAGTGTAGAACAAGGTTCAAAAATGAAAATGTATCCTTAGTGAAAGCACTAAGGATACGGAAGCAATGGCGTACCGGGTGCGATGCAAAACAAAAGCATACGAAACGCTAAGTCCTACGAATGAAGAAAGGACTAAAGTGCATGAAAAGGGAAAACAAACGAACTGAAATGAGATATAAAGCAAATGTAAAGTGCAGCCCTTATTTTTTTATTAATTTTTCTTTGAGATCAGGTTACAATACGTCTCCTTCCTTTTTAGGGGCTAGGAGCGTTAGATATAGTTTTGTTACACCACGGATGGTACGCTTCCCTTCGGGATCTTCCGCGTGCCCACATTTGAAATGGGTGGGCCAAACGTCACCGCCGCTTGCATGAATGCATCTGTAGTTCCTTGCTACCCCTCCGGTGTCGAGATCCTACATTCAGAGAAATAGCAAATGATTAATAGCACCTACGGATGGAGGGAAACATGCAATCCCCAAGGCCTCCGGTTAATGCATGCATGAAATAATTAAAATGGTAATCAAAACATGTCAGAATAAGATGAAATTTGGACAGAAGCATGCAAACACCATCATGAACACACTGTAAAAGGAATAGTCGAGAAATCTGTTGTAGATTTCTAATCGCTCTGGGGTGGGACGATTAGGACTGTCATAAAATGTCAGAAAGCAACCTCCTAAATGTCCCATCCAGAGGCCTCCAAAACACCTACAAAGTTGGGGTTAGGCAAAATAGGGCATTTTGAGATGACCCAGAAGGTCGGATTTTGCAGATTCGGCCCCGATCGCCCTGTATCCGAAGATGCTCCCTGTATGTTAGTGAAAGCGAAAAACAATGAAAACACAGTCAAAACTCATCAGAATGGCATGAAATTTGAATGGCAGCATATATGAATGACATAAAATAAGATGCAAAAGAAATAGTGAAGAAATATACTACAGATTTCTAATCACTCCGGGGTGGGGCGATTAGGACTATAGCAGTGCGAGGGGCACCCAGGGGCAGGACGCCCGTCGTTTGGGGCTTGGTTTCGACACCAATCCACTTGGGATGGGTCCAAAACCTCCTAGGGGGTTGTGTCGAAAAATTGGGTGGGGTATTGTGGCCAAATGTTTGGGTTTTGGGTCTGGATTGTGCTTCCAATGTTCACCCAATAACCTCCCTTCCAAAAGAGAGATCAAGGATGTAAGAAGCACAAGTGAGGGGTGAGGATGTAATTCGGCAGCACTCCATTGCTCCAAATGCTCCTGCTCTATCCTTCTTTTGGGGTGAGAAGACTCACCATTTTATAGACCTGAAGGTCTGCTTTGAATGTGCATGCGGGGGCGCCACTTGGCCATCATGCCTTCCCGGGGAGAGAAGATTCCTCCCTGATTAAGGGCTCCATGACTGCCTCTATGACTACCTCTTTGAGCTCAAAAATGCTCACTCGCACTCCCATGCATTGAAGGTGGAGTTGAGTGGCGGATCTGAGCTGCCATTTGTCAAGGTTTGACCTTTTTCCCATCAAACCTGCTATTCGCCCCACCTTGGAGCGATTGTTGCTAATCGTCCTAGGGTGGGGCGAATAGCATTCTAATCACCCTAGGGTGGAACGAGTAAGGAGCAGGGTGCTTGAAAGGTGCCAAATTGACCTCTGACCTTCCAAAACTACTTTGGGAGTGGTTAGGACCACTTTTTAACCTCTAGGGGCTGCCCTAGGGGCTATGTATGCCAATTCGATCAGTGCTTGTATCCACATGATCAGATTGGTGTTGTTTTGGTGTCTATAGATGCCCCTTTTTGGGATGCACTGTGTGTGGCACAATGCTAAGCAAAAATAGATAACCAAAGCACTTAATGATTAGGGTTTCTTGGTAACCTAACCAAATTTTGATGCCCCAAGTATGGAAAGGGCACGCATTCTTGAATCCTTGCTTCGACGAGCTAAGGAGCTTAATTCAAGTGTTAACCTTTTTGGTGAGGTGTTACTTGATCTTGGACATTGTTCAATCATGAATAGGCAAAGGGCGCAACCTTTTGTCTATGGGAACCTTGAGTTCATGATTCTAGAATGCCAAGTGTTTGATCAGCTTGTGATTATTGCTTGTTTGCTGCCCCAAGCAGGAGCGTGATTGTCTTTGTCAATGATTCTTTGAATGCATGCCATTTCCTTGATTGGGTGTGTATTTGTTGATTGGTGACTAAGTGTGACTACCCCCTCAAGGCAATGAGTCGCTTGACCCAATATGACTTTTGTAAGGGTGCCTTCAGTTGTTTTCCATTGAATGCTTATGCAGTTTCCCAACAATCTGACCTATTTTTGGTGGGTTTTAACCCTTTTTGTGATGCCTTTTGGGGATGAAATTCTCAAAAATCCATCCTCCCATGGAGCGGTCCAGCTATGGTAGCCTTCTTAGGGAGTAGGATATTGATAATTTGTCACATTTTATGCCAATATTTTGGGGATGATTTGGACCCTTTTGTGAAAAATCCTTCCTCCCGTGGAGCGGTCCAGCTATGGTAGCCTTCTTAGGGAGTAGGATAGTGAGAATTTGTGACCCCAACATCGGTTTTGTATGCCTAGAATGCGCAAAGGTGCCTTTGTTTTTTATTTTTAAAAAAGGAAAACAAAGTGCCTTTGTTCGTTTTATTGCTATTTTTGGTGCATTTTGGATGCAATTTTGGTTGTTTTTTATTTTCTTGCTCTGTAATCGTCCCAGGGTGGGACGAATACCAGTTTTGTAATCATCCTAGGGTGGGACGAGTGCTAACTAGAGTGCTCATCCCAGGGTGGAACGATTACAAGCCTAAGAGCCTATATAAGGGCCAAAACTAGGTTTTGGGCTCATTTGCATTTGTTTTTTCTAGCGATTTGGAGTTGTGAGGAGGAGTTCGAGTCTGCGTAGCGAAGCGTTGTCGAGATTTCATGGATACCATGAGTGCATGGACCAGATATTCGAGTGGTAGAGCCGAGGCAAGACCAGTAGGTGCTCCTTCTCTTTATTTTGTTTGTTTTTATTTTACAGTTCAAAACCGTAATTAATTTATTTTGTATTTCATTTTTTCATTTAAACTAAGATCAAAACCCTAGTTTAATTGTTTTGTATTTGTATTTTTGTGGCATTTGTTTAAACTAAGATCAAAACCCTAGTTTAAAAATTTGTTTTATTTTGTTTTTTTTTTTTAGTTTAAACTAGAGTTAAAAACCCTAGGTTAAAATTTTGTTTTATTTTATTTTTTTGTTTAAACTAAAGTTAAAAACCCTAGGTTAAAAATTTTGTTTTATTTTGTTTTTTTGTTTAAACTAAGGTTAAAAACCCGAGGTTAAAAATTTTGTTTTATTTTGATTTTTTAATTTAAACTAGAGTTAAAAACCCTAGGTTAAAATTTTTTTTTTTTTTTTAGTTTAAACTAGAGTTAAAAACCCTAGGTTAAAATTTTTTTTTTTGTTTACTGTTATTTTTTTTTTTTTTTTTTTTTTAAACTAAAGTTAAAAACCCTAGGTTAAAATTTTTTTTATTTTGTTTGTTATTATTTTTTTTTGAATGTTTGTACTGTACATTTTGTTAATGTTGTTATACAATTTATTAAATGTTTTTGTTGTACAGTTTGTATACATTGTTGTATATTTGTTTTAGTGTTGTACATTTTTTTTGTTGTCATGTTTTAATGTTTTTGTGTTGTTTTGTTTTGCAGGTGGTGAAGAGTCGGTACCATACCGACGATATTCTCTGACGCACGGGATGCATTGACTATGGTGGACTAGGATTGGCTTGATGCCCTTGGGCTCAAGCAGGTGACTCGGTTAGAGCCTATGGTGGGGGATCGGGCATATCTGACTGCCCTGATCAATTTGTGGGATCCCCGCACCAACACCTTTCATCTCCCAACAGGGGAGATGATAGTGACTCTAGAGGACGTTTATCGAATTCTATGGATTTCGATAGACGGGCTGCCCATTCGGATGACTCCTCGGGATCAGCAAATGATGGTGCTGACATGGTGCTTTGGGCATGCGGGGAGATGGGGGTGGATGGGGCGATGGAGAGGGCAGAGGGGGACTGCCTGATTGGTGGGATTCTAGTGTGGTGGTGGTTTGAGAAGGGCATGTTGGGGGTGAGGCATACATTGCTTATGACCCTCATCTCCAACATGTTGCTTCTCGACTCCTCAAGTGTGAGGTTCCCTTGGAACCTGCTTGAGGTAGTGTTCTGACTGGTGGAGTGTCCGATGATAGCACCACTGATTATGAGGTGGGGTCAGACGCTATTGGCACAATTATATGAGGCAGAAGGGGATTGGGTGCAGCTACCTATTGTAGTGTTGGGGATGGCAGCACATAGCTATGGAGCGGCCACAGGGGTTGCCTTGGACCACTCGAGGAGAGATGGTGGATAGGGAGATTGGCTATGCTGCCCTATGGCAGAGGTCGAGGAGCAGGGGTAGAGTCGATGGTGGGCAGGTGTCGTAGGGCACTATGCTGATGCCTTCTCGCATCTTGCTCCAGGGGAGGTGTTCTAGCGGCCATACCAAGACTGTCCAGCTTGGCCTGAGGCTGGGGAGTGGCTCCGATGGGTGCAAGGGGAGGTGGCTGATCGGGTGACACGGGACCGAGTAGGAGTACTTCCCATACATCCGAGTGACTCGATAGTTTGGGGTGCACCAGGGATTTCCTAGTGAGCCCTTGATCTATCGACATCGGGGGACGAGAGGACTCTAGCCTGGCCGATCATTGAGCCACTGGGTGAGGAGTCGGATGTAGTGATTGATGTCCCCAACGTGGACAATGTCGAGGTGACTTCCGAGTATGACCAGTGGTGGACGATGCGACGATGGTGGGGTGAGGGGCCTCTAGGAGGTGCGAATGGAAAAGAGGGGTGGGGTGTGGAGGCATCGAGGGAGGGTTGGGGAGCTCCACGTGATGATGCAGATATGGTGGAGGTTGATGACTTGACTGGGGATGACCTAGGGGTTTTGAAGTGCCGAATACACAGGACGTTCTGAAGTAGTGGGTGCCGGAGCAGCATGTCGTCCCAAAGATGCCCATGCCTCAGGCAGTCCCGAGGGATATGGAGGCTAGGTATCACACTGAGATAGCATGATTGGAGGAGCTACTATGGAGACGGGATGAGGAGCACAACATTGAGAGGGATCACCTACGGGCTCAGTTGGCATAGCGGGATGAAGCATTGGCTGCATACCATCGATGGGATGTGGAGTGGGGTCGGTTTTGGGTGGAGTTGGAGGCCGAGATTATCCGCCTTGGTGGACAGTTACCTGAGCTCACTAGAGGTGGATCTTCATGCGAACGAGAGATAGTGAGACTGAGCAGTCTGCTTCCTCTCATCGCAGGTGGGTGGGTGAGGGTAGCGCTAGTGGGCATGATGAGGGATGGTAGCAGCCGCCCTGAGAGGTCCCATAGGACCCACACCACTAGGGGTAGTTCCAGTCGCACCGATCCTGCGTGATCATGGTGGCCGACTCCCTAGGCTTGGGGTTTTTGAGTTTTTGATTTTTTTGTGAGGTCAGAGGACCAACTTATTGTAGCCTAAGGGCATTTTTGGTGATATATATACATGAATTTCTTTTTTGGATTATACACTTGTCATGATTTATTGTTACTTTTATGCACATTTATTTATGTTGATGTATGCATATGTTATTATGAATGCGATGTTTCTAATTATATGGATGTATGCATATGGAATGGATGAAATGATTTGTTGATAACTTGGTGGTGGCACCATAGACTGTATAGGATTTATTGGCTTTCTATACTATGTGATTGCTTTGTGGAATGACTTTGCATGTGTGAATATTTTTTTTTTGTATTTTTTGATGGTGATGTAAGTAATGGAATGTACCACAGTTGTTTTAGAATGTAGTTAAGGTTTTTCTGAGACTCAGATGTTTTAACTAACTAATCAAGACTGTACATTTATCTGACAAGACTTTTGAACAAGGTACGAATCAGACTTGAGTTTGACCAAGTTATTTCACATCCCTGTGTGTGCGATTGAGTTCGTTTATGTGGTATTCGTCAGGATACCGCCAGTGCCAGATAGGCTGTCAACCAAACCTGTACTGAGGATCACCTAATTAGCTCCACTAACTCCTTTGTTGTATTTAGTAAGATTAATCCATGGGGCAATCTAAGATACCATAAGCTAGCTCATCCACATGCAAACATTGGTCTACTCACATGCAAAGCTAATGTGATAGACATATCGTCATGCGTTTAGGATACCGCCATTGCCAGGTAGGCTATCCACCAAACCCGTAATGAGGATCACCTAAATGGTTTTTCGAATGCTGAGAATTCCAAGGATTCAAGCTCAGGCATCTTTCGGTTGCTCAACTTGTTGGGATACTTGCTCTCATACATAGTGATGAAAATCACTATTTATTTTTCTCTTTTATTTTGAGCAAGGGGTTTGAGTAGTGGTGATAACCACTATTATTATTTTTTATTTTTTATTTTGCATTTGGATTTCAAAGTTGAGCTCGTAGGTTTTTGGCTTGTGAATGGCATTGATCCTTTTGGCCTTGGGGATGACTACCCATCCTGTTCAGGGACGTGTAGTACGAATCCTTATGACTTTGGGAATCAAAGGTGGTTGGGAATCTTATTATGGAATGGCATTGATATTTTAGGCCTTGGGGATGACTACCCATCCTTGTTAGGGGCATGTAGTATGAATCCTTATGACTTTGGGGATCAAAGGTGTTTGGAATTTTTCTTTGTAATGGTATTGATCCTTTTAGGCCTTGGGGATGACTACCCATCCTTCTCAAGGACATGTAGTATGAATCCTTATGACTTTGGGGATCAAAGGTGTTTTGGGATTTTTGATAGTGGTGAAAACCACTATTTATTATGGGGAATTGGATGGGGAAGAGCTTGTCCTTTTGTCAATTCTCAGCATTCTTGAACCATTCGCATAGGGGGATGAGCAGGATAACCTTTTCACCTATGGTACCTTAGACCACTTTGTAGGTTTCATCTTTCATTCACACAACTTGGGAATTTTTATGTGTTTTAAGCTTGTGTTGGGATGTGATGTAACAAGGTGTGATCCAAGTAAAACTCTACCTTTGTAAAATCTATCTGACTTTGTACAACTTTTGACTAGAAATCTAAAGACAACTGAATGATGAAAAACCCTAACGACATTAGCAGACAACTGATTATAATATGGCAAAAATGTGAAGGGCGTTATTTTGGATGGATGTTTTTACAAAATGGACTGAATGTGGAAAATGATGGAATTGTCGAGCAATTATAGTCTATGGTGCTTGTGACATGTATGACCAACAAATATGCAATGTATGTATGCGATGCCTAATGCAATTTATTATTTTTTTGTGTTTTGATTTTTAAGAGTATGCATGGAAGTGAGATGCAATTTTTTTGTTATTTTTTATTATCTTTTGTTTTTGTTTGTTTTTGAATATTTGTTTTTGACCAAGCGATTGTGGGAACCCTTGGAGCTTTTGGTTTGACCAAAGGGTTTATGGATACCTTTGGGGCATTTTAGGTTGACCAAGCGATTGTGGGAATCCTTGGAGCTTTTGGTTTGACCAAAGGGTTTATGGATACCTTTGGGGCATTTTAGGTTGACCAAGCGATTATGGGAATCCTTGGAGCTTTTGGTTTGACCAAAGGGATTATAGATACCTTTGGGGCATTTTAGGTTGACCAAGCGATTGGAATCCTTGGAGCTTTTGGTTTGACCAAAGGATTATAGGCACCTTTGGGGCATTTTGGGTTGACCAAGCGATTGTGAGAATCCTTGGAGCTTTTTGGGGTGGGCCATGGCTCTTTTAAATGTGGAATGGCCTCAAATGACTGATGTTCAAGGGTTCTAGTTCCTTGATTCCTTCAAGAGAGGTGAGCCGGTATGTTCTAGGTCCTATTTTACTATCAATTACATAAGGACCTAACCAGTTTGCCATGAACTTGTCCCTTAGATGGGGCGGCAAGTTAGAATTTTGTTGGTTCTCTTTTAAGACCAAGTCACCAACCTGAAAGTCCCTTAGGTGAACTTTCATGTTATATGCTTTCTTAAGTCGCTCTTGATAGATACGTAAATGCTCGAGAGCATTGATGCATCATTCATCAAGCAACGTAAGCTGGTCTAACTGGGCTTGCCACGTAGTGTCATCATCGATGAACTCTTGCATTGATATGCATAGGGAAGGTATTTCCAACTCGAGAGGCATGACTGCCTCGGAGCCATACACCAGCAAAAATGGAGTTGCCCTAGTGGGCATCCGAATGCTAGTGTGATAAGCCCAAAGAGCAAGTGGGATTTGAATGTGCCAATCCTTATGACTATCTATGACCATATTTTTAAGGATGGCAACTAGCATTTTGTTTGATGCCTCTGCTTGCCCATTTTCCTACGGATAATAAGGTGTCGAAAAACTATGCTGAATTTTGTACTTTGTTGTCAAAGCATGCACGTCTTTGTTCTTAAATGATGTCCCATTATCCGAGATGATCTTGGATGGAATACCAAAATGACATATGATGTTATGTAAAATAAACTCCGCAATGCGGGTCCCAGTCATAGAGGTAAGCGGAATTGCTTCCACCCACTTGGTGAAGTACTCTGTGGCCATTATGATAAACGTGTGATGACCTGACGATGCAGGGGAGATCTTTTCGATTAGATCTAAGCCCCACTACAAAAATGGCCAAGCCGATTGGATCGGATGCAAGGCCTAAGAAGGTACATGTGTCAAATTAGCATGGTGTTGACATTTCATGCACTTCCTCACATACGTGCAACAATCTCGCTCTAAATATGGCCAATAATAGCCCATGCGAAGGATGCACTTTGCGATGGCCATACCGTTGAAGTGGCCACCGCATGTACCATCGTGCGCTTGGGTGATCGCCCAAGTGGACTCCTGTTGGTCCAAGCAATGGAGGAGGATCCCTTCATAGCTTCGATGGTACAAAATGTCTCCTAGCAAGACATGTTTTGTCGCTTTCTATTTGAATGATCTTTTTGTGGCATGCGACAATCCAAGTGGGAGGTTACCTAACTTGAGGTAGTCTCTTATGGGTGTGTACCAATCCTGCTGATCAGAAACCTCGATGGTATGAACTGCCAATCCCTCTTGAAGTTCATCCCTAGAAAAAGTTGAGTGGGAAAGAACTTGTAAGAATAGCATTGTGTTGCTATTAAGAGGGGTAGGGGAGAACAAGGACCCCTAGTTGGCATGATTCAGACTATCATGGATTCGAGAGAACCTATCCTGAGATGGTTCAATCTGGATCAGGTGGATTCCTTGGCGTTAGGTCAGAGCTTGCACGCTCCATCATGGATTGCGATAATGTTTTGACTTGAATGGTTGTCATCTCACCAGAAGGGTCTTGCGGGATTAGTGACCCCAAGGAGGCCATAGTGTCCACAAAATGATTCGATGATCGAGGGAGTGCCTCGATGTCGTACCATTCAAGATTTTCCAAGAATTTATCCACAAGGGCTTTGTAGGCCTGTAGAACTGGGCATTTACATTGGAATACCCCTTTCACTTGGTTGACGATTAACAATGAATCACCAAAGATGTTCAAGCATTTGATGTTCATGGTGATTGTTGTCTGAAGACCTATGAGCAAGGCTTCATATTCAGCATTGTTATTGGTGCATGGGAAATCAAGTTTAAATGATAGAGGCATTGGAGCCCCTTGAGGTGTGAAGAATATGATTCCCATGCCACCCCCTTGCTCACATTTAGAACCATCAAAGAATAAGGTTATGTCGGCCTGTGACTCAGGCTCATCAAAATCTGGCGATTCTGAGACATGGAAGACCCCATCATCGGGTAGCTCTATGGTCAGAGGCTGATCATCTTCGAGAGGAGCCTCTGCTAGTTGATCGGTGATGACTTGACCTTTGATGGACTTCTGTCCAATGAATTCGATGTCAAACTCCATCAACAACATGATCCATTTTGTCGTGTGGCTACTATGATAAGTATGACTCATCATGTACCGCAATGGATTCTCCTTAGACACAACATACGTCGTATTGCTCAGCATGTAGTGGCATAGCTTTTTGGTGGCAAATACCATTGCTAAGCATAGCTTCTCGATGTATGCATAGTTAAGTTCATAACTGACCAGGGTGCGGCTAAGATAGTAAGTAGCCTGTTCTTTATGTAGTTCATTTTTCTGGGCTAGCATGGCGCCCAGTGCCACCTCAGTAGCTGAGATGTATAAATAGAATGACACTCCTGGTCTAGGTGGTGCCAATACTGGCGGTGAAGCCAAGTATTGTTTAATGTCATCGAAGGCTGACTGGCACTCGTCATCCCAGTGAAATGCTACCCCCTTGTGTAATAATTTATTCATGGGTCGGCACTTGTCAGATAATTGTGCTATGAAGCGCTTGATTGACGTGACCTTTCCCTGCAAGCTTCTGAGCTGCTTGATGGTGGTTGGGGGAAGCATTTCAAGGATTGCCTTGAATTTATTTGGATCTACCTCGATGCCTCATTTTGAGACTATGAAACCCAAGAGTTTTCCAGATGTGATGCCAAATACGCACTTCTTGGGGTTTAGTCTGACTTTGTGTTCGATGAGGTGATCGAGGATCTTGCTTAAGTCATCGAGATGATCTGGGCGCAAAAGAGATTTGGCCAACAAATCATCCATATAATCTTCCAAAGTTTTATGCATGTGATCATGGAAGATGTATGTCATAGCGCGTTGGTAGGTGGCGCCAGCATTTTTAAGGCCAAAGGGCATGACCTTATAACAAAATGTCCCCCAAGGCATTGTGAACGCCATTTTGAGTTGATCATCGAGATTGATACGAATCTGATTGTATCCCGAGAAACCATCCATGAGGGAAAGCATTTCATGGCCTACTGTAGCATCTACCAATGCATCGATGCTAGGCAAGGGGAAATCATCCTTGGGACTCGCTTTGTTTAGATCTCAAAAATTGGTGCATATGCGAATCCTCCCATCAGGCTTCTTGATGGGTACCATGTTGGACAACCATGGTGGGTAATCCATGCAGATGACAAACTATGCATCCAACAACTTTTGTAGCTCATATTTTACCATTAAGGCTACTGTTGGGTGCATCTTACATAGTTTTTGCTTGATTGGCTTGACTGTCGGATCAAGCGTTAGATTATGCATGACTAGCTATGGGTCTAGCCTCGACATGTCTTTGTAGGACCATGCAAAAACCTCCTTCTTCTCTTTGAGAAGGGCAATGTAATCGGCTTGCTCTTCGGGGGATAGACTTACCCCTAGCTTGATGATTTGTAGATTCATTGGATCAGAGTCGATGTCTACGTCAGTCATCTCTTCGATTGACATGTGGGACCCGTCCTCCAACTGGTGTGGAGTTGGGATCAGGTGGATATCATTTGCTGAATTTAGATCTACGTTTGGAACGTCGGGTTCCTCTTCAGCATGGAAGATATCTTGAGTTGGTCCTAGGGTGAAATGAAGCATCTCATCGCAAGGCCAGTACTCGATGGGGATGGTGGTGAGTTAGCATGATCCTAGTCTATGGCATCTAGGTTTAGATACAATGGTCATGCTGGATCGGTTGGATTGCGGATGGGGGTGGTTAAGTCAATGGAGATCATGTTGATGAAGTGAATTTGGTCTCCATTACCATGTGGGTGGTGACTCGGACATCCTTGGTGATCTTTGTGCTCCGGATCTGGCTCTGTGGGTATTGGCACAAATGGATCGGCCCTATGTGTGGATAAAAGGATAGGGTCTACCCTTGGCACTGATGGCTCTATAGGGTCTCTGGGTGGAAGGTGCTCTCTGTATGCCTAAAGTGGTGGGTGCAGCACTTGGTCCAACTGTGCTTGGTTTAGATGCCACCTATGCCTTGGCCCCATGTTTAGCTATTCAAACATGTCATCAATGTCCATGGGGTATTGCTGCTATCGCATATGGTTGAGATATGCCATCTCAGTCTCATCTTCATAATCGCTATCAGAGATCCATAGGCCTTCATTGGCTCCGATAGCTATTTGTGGCATGTGAGGCTCGTTCTGCTCGAGCAAGTTAATTTGGTCCCATCGGGGTTGTTCCGCTCTCTATGGGAGGACCTGATTCTCTTGAGGTGGCATTTGCTCGATTGGAGCATTCAAGGGGAACATCGCCATGAAGTTCTCCTGATAGTCATCTATGGGCGTCACTTGCGAGTGATTGCTATCGGACTCGAAAGGGTCCCAAGGTGCTACCTCATACTCTGACTCATCTTCTGAAGATCCTTCTTGGCCTTGTCTATATCCCTTTTGGAGGCAAGTTCTTGAACTTTCCCCTTTCTCGATCAAAGGGGAGGAATTGTTGAGGCCCACAAGGTTGGTTGTTAACAATGGGAGATAATCCCCCAATGTGTATGTTGTGTTAGGATTGGCATATGGATCTTGTGCCAACCCATCCTTGTTGCCTAGCCCTAGGCCTTGCATGTTCTCTACCAAGATGTCAAGGGGCAGAGGGTGGTTGAACCCTACTCCTGATTTGTCATACGACATATGATATCTTGGTTGACAAAGAACGCGCACCCCTTGTTCATATCTGCCTAACCCATATCCATGCCAATTACATTGGCCAAGGTATTTCAAAGCGAAGTCTGGGTTGGACAGATAGTTGACATTCTCAGAAAAGGGCTCTTCGTCCTCTTCCTCTTGCAGGTAAGGTTCAATGCCATTGTCGAGGCCCCCATATACAAAATTTGTCTGATTTGGTGGGTAGCCCAAAGGGACAATAGTGTCGATGGGGAGGCGAGGTCTCCCCATGTCCTGCATGGACTCAAGCATGGGTGTTGCTACAATGTTCCACACTAGATACTCCCCCAGGCCCGTATTGGCCATCTCAATGGTGATCATTGGTGGTTGAGGGGGAGGGAATGGGAGTTCTTCCTGAGTCCACTCCATGTCGGGTGAACTAGGCATCTCGACTTCCATTCGGCTAGGCACCTCTTCGGTAGAGATGGTTGAGACCGATGGTGGTGCCTCTTCCAGGGGTTTCTTCCCATTGTCCTTCGGTGTGGCCATCGTAGGTGGCATCATTGGTGAAGGACCAGATGATGAAGATGGACCCGATTGGGGATTTGAGGGACTTAACAGTGGGGATGTATGCGGAATCGGACCCTGTTTGGATGGATTCAACTGAAAGTCCAAATGTGTCGATGGAAGGGTCGATTGTGGCATCAGCTGCACCGCATTGCAATACTTGAAGGGCTCTAAGTCTATCGGGACTACATGCACTTGCCCTTCGTATGTGTACTTTAGGCATTGATGGGCTATCGAAGGGACACACTTCATGTCCCTGATCCAAGGCCGGCCCAGCAAGATGTTGTAGGCCATCTCACCTTCCAGGATGTGGCACAACGTAGGAATAGTCTTTTGTCCCACTTGGATGGGTAGGACAATTGTGCCAACCGTCGAGCATATCGCGTCATTGAATGCTCGAAGAGTATAGGTGGAGGCCACAATGTGAGATGCTGGCAACTTGAGGTGTTTCAATGTCGTTGTTGTGATTATATTGTTGGATGAGCCAGTGTCCACCAACACCCTCTTAAATGGAATCCCGTTGACCCATGCAATGATGTGCAGGGGTGGATCCGCCATATCACCAGTCACCAATTTTAGTTCATCTTCTCTAAAGGTGATGACTGGTTTTGTACATCATTTTACATGTCCCACAAAGTTGTTGAAAGAGTTTGCTTCATGGGGCTGTAGCTCGATGGCTTTGAGTATCTCCATTAGAGCCTCCCGATGGGGCGGTGATTGTTGGATGAGCTCATAGATGGAGAGCCTAGCCGACGTGGTCCTTAAACTTTGGGTAAGTTTAGTCCGAATCATGGCCATTGGTCTAGGTGGAGGAGGTTGCGTAGGGTGTTGTTGAGGTTGTGACGTTGATGGAACCTCTCCTGTAGCTACCACGGGGGCAGCTGTGCTTGGGTACCTCTTGTTTCATGTCACTATGCTTATCATCCCTACATACCCCTGCATGGGGCAGTTTTGTGTCACCTCATTGACTTGAAGAGTCTTTGCCTATGCATCATGGGCAGGTAGGGGGTCTTTGAAGACCTCCATCTATTGGTTGTTTGGTGCTACGAGATTATCCACCGCTAGCATTTTGTTGTCTATTAGGTCTTGCACTAAGCTTTTGAACTTCCAACATGCGTAAAGGTCATGTCCTTTCTGTCGATGAAATCTACAATACAAGTCTTCCCTATAGCCCTTGGGTTTTGGTGCGTTGGGGTCTACGGGTCGACTTTCTGGTAGGTTTATCAAGTTTGCCATGGACAAACGGTCAAACAAGGAGTCTTTAGACTCTGTGAAGGGTGTGAATTGTCGCCTAGGGTGATGCTGCTGATTTTGCTCTTGCCTATGATTTTCCTTCTCATAGGTGTCAAGAGGAACTACCTGATAATTAGCCTTTGGGGGCTATGTTGCTTGTGCAGGCTTTGGTATGTTTATGGCAACCTGATTGACCATAGCGGGTTTTGGTTGCGTGGACCCAATTTTGGCATTTTTGGGCCACTCTTTCTTGCATGGCTTGGCAATCTCGCCATCCTATATCTTGATCTCCTCAATGATTCTAGCTTGCACCAGAGCTTCCTCGAGAGTGGCATATTGCTGCAGCTACAATAGCATGGAGATCGATCTTAGGCAACTTTTTGAGAACATTTGGGTCAGATCAGCCATGGGAGGGAGGTAAGGAAGCTTTGAAAGCAACGTCCTCCACCGATTTCCATAAGCCACCATGGTCTCTTCCTCATACTATCTGAGGCTAGCTAGGTCACTTAATGATGCCTTCTTCTTGGTGTTGAAGGTGAAACGTTCAAGGAATGCGTCCACTAGCTGGTCCAGGTTGTTGATGCTATGCTTCGGCAACTGGGTAAACCAATCCGAGGTAGGGCCTACGAACGTGGTTATAAATGTTCTTAGAAGCAAAGCATCATTGTCCTGAATGCCAAAGCATTGGCTCAGGAATCTTGTCACGTGCTCTTGGGCATCCTCATCCCCTCTAAATATTGCCAATTGAGGCATTTTGAAGTGTTCAGGGTATGGGGGTGCCGATACTGAAGGATGCACAGGGTGACTACGGAGCTGGCATAAAGTGGGCTTTTGGGGCCCAGAAGTCTTGGTCTCCATAGACTCTAAGTGCTCTAGCAACGCTTTGTATGCATCGAAATATTTGATCTCTTCCTCCTTGGTTTGTTCCCATTGTGAATTATGGGGAACTTGAGGCCTATGGAGGGGCAGCCGGATAGCGCCCCCTACCTTGGTAGGGCATTTCAGCCCACTCTTCTTCTTGCTCGAATTCCTCATAGGCTTCTTGAGGAGTTCCTGGGCATGACCTATAAACATGGGTGGGTGCCCAGGAGGGTGCCCATCATTGGCTCTAGGGGTGGTCTCCCGCTCAGGTCTAGGAGGTCTTGGAGGCAACACTTGATAAGGTCATGGAGACCTATCTCGCACCAAGGGGTTGTGCCTCTCATACAACTTTGTCCTATGCATGTGAGGGGTTGGGACCCTCTCAGGCATAGTGTTCTAGAGCAACTCATCTGTCTGACGTCGAATGCGCTCTTTGCTAAGGTGATACAGGTGCTCTAACTATTGTTGGTCTTGCTCAAGCTGCATGATTTGCGCTTGGTGGGTGGCATGTTTGGCAAATTCCAAGTCGATTTGTTCCATCGTCTTGAGTCTAGGAGGCCTAGATGCCTCCCCTACACATCTATCTCGGTCATGGTGATCCGAGATCTCTATAGGTCACTTCCCTCTATCGAGGTTAGCGGCATTCACCCGAGGCTCTGGCCTCAGTAGGTGATCCTGATAAATAGTAGGTGTGGAAGTGCATTGTTCCCATGTGCTGTGTATTGCTCTTGAGGAATGTAGTGGTTTTCCTCATGCTCCCTTTCATATATGTGAAAGGGGCGGGTAGAGTTGGCTCGCCCTGTCTGAAGAGCCTTGTGCTCTAGATTTGGCCTATTGTTTTTGATAGTAATAAGGGGTAGAGGAGGGATGATGTAATCATGTGGCCCCTCCTTATGGACCCTATGTTGTTCTAGCGCTTCATCACATGGTGGCCACTCATAACGAGTGTCTAAGGGAGCCCTCCCATCTATGTTGAGTGCCACGTGTATGGACTCCTCCTGAAAGGGTCTATGTTGCATGGGCGTGCCCCTCGAAGGGGTGCCTCTATAGTCCCATTCCATCATGGTATGATGTGGACTATTTTGTGGGTCAGGCCACCAAGGTGGTATGACCAAGTCCTTGGGGCTATAGCGGAGGTGACTTGTGCCCCCTTGTACACTTTTCGTAGCTTCTGCCCATGATTGGGCTTGGCTATGGGTGTACACCATGGTGGTGTCTCTCTACAAGATATGTAGGTTTTTATCTTCTTTACAATTTTTTATGCTACACTAAACAAAATGGGACCACACAATCAAAGCAATGATTATCTCATTTATAGATTAAAGGTGTGCCCTAGATCTGGTTTAGTGTGTTTTGATTTTTGTGGTGAAAACCTTGTAAAGAAAATTTTGTTGTATATGCAATATGAGGGCTCTTATATCTCCCAAAATGGTCACCCCTTCAATATACCACTGCCAGGCCATTATACCGAACCTCTCAATATACCCGCCCTTACGTGAGGGAAACTATTGGTACGCGAGAGCAGAACAATACGTGGAACATAGGCGGTACGAAAGGGGAATCACTCTATTTTTGACACCTACCATAGAAGACTTATCCTCATGCACTGGGAATCACCCTAGCTACACTTGGTCAGCTTTCATCAGGATTTACGTCTAGCAACAGTAGCGATCGGGGTTATGTATGCAAAAATTCAAGCCAAGGTGGTGATGAAATCCACCGTTGGTCTTGATCAAGTGTTGGGGTTTTACGACCAACTCCTTGATGTTTATATTATCACATGGTGTGTGGGGTTATTTTTACTTGTGCAAAGAAAGAAAACATGCAGTAAAATTTTCCTATGCAAGCAAAGAAAATAGAAAAATCATAGAAACAGAGACAAAAAATTACAGAGGATGTTCAGAAAACCTACCTCTTCTCTGCCCAAACCGGATGCCTCTGAGTTTCTACTCAAAAAATGCATAGAGAGCTAATCATCCCAGGGTGGGATGAATGCCTTATTCATCCTGGGGTGGCATGAATTCCAGTCTGTATTCATCACAGGGTGGCACGAGCAGTAGTCCAACGCTTGAAGGATTAACACCTGCAAGCAAAAACACAAAATTTTGATCAAAATTTTGATCCCAAAATTAGGGGACAGAGTCCCACCATGATCACCACTAAAATCACTGAGGATACGGAAGCAATGGCATACCGGGTGTGATGCAAACAAAAGCATATGAAATGCTAAGTCCTACGAATGAAAAAAGGACTAAAGTGCATGAAAAGGGAAAACAAACGAACTGAAATGAGATATAAAGCAAATGTAAAGTGCAGCCCTTATTTTTTATTAATTTTTCTTTGAGATCAGGTTACAATACATCTCCTTCCTTTTTAGGGGCTAGGAGCGTTAGATATAGTTTTGTTACACCACGGATGGTACGCTTCCCTTCGGGATCTTCCGCGTGCCCACATTTGAAATGGGTGGGCCAAACATCACCGTCGCTTGCATGAATGCATCTATAGTTCCTTTCTACCCCTCTGGTGTTGATATCCTATATTCAAAGAAATAGCAAATGATTAATAGCACCTACGGATGGAGGGAAACATGCAATCCCCAAGGCCTCCGGTTAATGCATGCATGAAATAATTAAAATGGTAATCAAAACATGTCAGAATAAGATGAAATTTGGATAGAAGCATGCAAACACCATCATGAACACACTACAAAAGGAACAGTCAAGAAATATACTATAGATTTCTAATCGCTCTAGGGTGGGACGATTAGGACTGTCATAAAATGTCAGAAAGCAACCTCCTAAATGTCCCATCCAGAGGCCTCCAAAACACCTACAAAGTTGGGGTTAGGAAAAATAGGGCATTTTGAGATGACCCAGAAGGTCGGATTTTGTAGATTCAGCCCCGATCACCCTGTATCCGAAGATGCTCCCTGTATGTTAGTGAAAGCGAAAAATAATGAAAACATAGTCAAAACTCATCAGAATGGCATGAAATTTGAATGGAAGCATATATGAATGACATAAAATAAGATGCAAAATAAATAGTGAAGAAATATTCTACAGATTTCTAATCACTCTGGGGTGGGGCGATTAGGACTACAATAGTGCGGGGGGCGCCCGAGGGCAGGACGCCCATCGTTTGGGGCTTGGTTTCGACACCAATCCACTTGGGATGGGTCCAAAACCTCCTAGGGGGTTGTGTCAGAAAATTGGGTGGGGTATTGTGGCCAAATGTTTGGGTTTTGGGTCCGGATTGCGCTTCCAATGTTCACCCAATAACCTCCCTTCCAAAAGAGAGATCAAGGATGTAAGAAGCACAAGTGAGGGGTGAGGATGTAATTCGGTAGCACTCCATTGCTCCAAATGCTCCTGCTCTATCCTCTTTTTGGGGTGAGAAGACTCACCATTTTATAGACCTGAAGGTCTGCTTTGAATGTGCATGCAGGGGCGCCACTTGGCCATCATGCCTTCCCAGGGGAGAGAAGATTCCTCCCTGATTAAGGGCTCCATGACTGCCTCTATGACTGCCTCTTTGAGCTCAAAAATGCTCACTCACACTCCCATGCATTGAAGGTGGAGTTGAGTGGTGGATCTGAGCTGCCATTTGTCAAGGTTTGACCTTTTTCCCATTGAAAGCATGAGGATACGAAAGCCCATAGGCGTACTGGGTGCGGTGCAAACAAAAGCATACAAAATTCTAAGTCCTACAAATGAACAAGGGAGTAAAATGCATGAAAAAGGGAAAAAAAATGAACTAAAATGAGATATAAAGCAAATGTAGAGTGCATCCCTTATTTTTATTTATTTTTCTTTGATATCAGGTTACAATACATCTCCTTCCATTTTAGGAGCTAGGAGCGTTAGATATAGTTTTGTTACACTACGTATGGTATGCTTCCCTTCGGGATCTTCTGCATGCCCACATTTGAAATGGGCAGGCCAAGCATTGTCACTACTTACGTGAATGCATATGTAGTTCCTTGCTGCCCCTATAGTGCTCCTTCTAGATCACTTCCAGACTAAGACAATAATGGAGAAGTTTGAGATCTATCATCTCAAAATATTTACACAAGTCTCTTTTGACAACAAAGACCATAGTTTCTGAACTCCCTGTAATAAGCATATCATCAAAATAGAGTACAAGCAACACTATCTTAGAACCTTGTTTCTTGAAATAGAGGTTTTCATTTTATGGACATCTCTTAAATCCATGTTGCAGGAGGTTATTATCCATTTTTATATACCAAGCTTGAGGAGCTTGTTTTAAACCATATAAGGATTTGACCAACTTGCACACTTTTTGCTCTTGGACTTCCACTTCAAATCCTTCAAGTTGTGTCATGTAGAATTCCTCTTGGATATAACCATTTATAAAAGCACTATTGAAATCCATTTGGTGAACTTTCCACCCATACTATGCTGCCATAGAACAAAGAACTCGAATGGTGATCATCCGAGCAGTAGGTGTAAAATTTTCCTTGTAGTCAATGTCTTCCTTTTATGCATAGCCCTTTGCAACAAGATGGGCCTTATGCTTATCAATTGTCCCATCTACCTTATACTTGACTTTGTACACCCATTTGCAGCCAATGGGCTTATTTTTGTATGGCATATCAACAAGCTCCCAAGTTTTGTTCTTTTTTAGAGACTTATACTCAGCATCCATAGTAGCCTTCCATTGTGGCTCACTAAGAGCATCTTGTACTGAAGCAAGTTCATGTTCATTCATTTAATACATAAACACACTATCATCATCTATATCCATATCCTCTGTTTCTCTCTCTAGATCAATAGAAAGTTCCTCAAAGGATTGACAAAGGTCATCAACCCCAATAGTCTTTACTACTGCTCTTTGATGTCGAGCCATGCTGCGAGTACAAGGTCTATCTAAAGTCAAATATGGAGGAGTGGATAAATTGGAGTCTCTAATTGTACTTGTATACCATTTTGGATTCTTCTTATGTGGTGATGAAGAAGATGAAGAAGTAGAAGGACCTCCACTCTTTGGTGATGAAGGGGACTTCTCAACTTTGGATTCCACAAGATCTAGGTATACATTAGATGTGCTTTATGATGTGAAAGCCTCATCAAAAATAACATCTCTACTTACATGAATCTTCTTGGTCAAAGGATCAATAAAATGATAGCCCTTGGTGTGCTCATCATAGCGAAGAAGAATACACTTCAATGTCTTCTCATCTATATTCTTCCTTTTCTCTTTCGATATGTGCATGAAAGCTTTACATCCAAAAATGTGCAGATGAGAGATGGAGGGTTTTCAACCACTCCATGATTCCTATGGAGTCATTCCTTTTAGGGCATTTGTGTATGCCCTATTCAATAGATATATTGTTGTGGTGACAACTTCTTCCTAATATTGTTGCCCAAGACTAGCTCCTGTGAGCATACAACGAACCATTTCCATGATAGAATGGTTCCTCCTTTCAACAACTCCATTTTTCTAAGGAGTATAAGTAGTAGTTAACTATCTTGTGATCCCATGTGCAGTCAAGAATGCAAAAAAATATTTAGAGGTAAAATCCCCCTTCAATCTAAGTGGAGGATCTTTATAGAAGTCCTTTGTAGAGATACCTTTTGAGAAGAGCTCTAATATACCCATATCTCTTCTGCCATAGGAAATTTACTTCCTTTGTAGATATTGTCATGGATACATGGGGAGTAGATATAGCATATAAGGTAAGTAAGACATGCTTATATGAATGCAATGTTCTTACTCCTCATTGTAATAGAACAACACTTCTCACCACCCTCAACACTAAAGTTCACAACCATATCCTTGTCCACAATTTGTGTGACTGAAAACAAATTATTCACCAATCCTAGAACATAGAGGCCTTTTTCAATATGACACTGGCCATCAGGAAGAGTGACTGAAACTATACTTTCTCCTTGAACCTTGTACATTTTATCATCATAAATAGTGATAGGTTTACCATGTTTGTCCTCAAATAATTCAAACCATGAATTGTCACTAGTAATGTGTTTATTTACGCTAGAATCAATATACCATACAAGATTTGTATGCTTGGAGGATGTGGTAGTCATGATCATCTTGTGTGCCCACTCAGAATCCAAATCAGATTCTTCAACAACAACATTCACCTTGGGTTGCTTGTTATTGTTTTGTGGTTTGTTCTGACCTTTCTATTTAGGTTGCTTATTCTTGTGCCAACAGTATCATGATTGTCTTTGTCACATATTTTACAATATATTTTTGTTTGTTGAGGTTTTTTAACTTTTGAATCTTTGTTAGAATTTTCTCATTTTTGAAAATTACCGTTCATGCTTAGGACCTTTCCTAATGGAATAGAAGGTTGTGTTAGAAGAATCATCTCTCTGAATTTAGCGTACCTCATCATCTTGAAGCAGATTTACCAACTCGACAAAGGTAGATTTCCTTTGTGACATTTGAAGTGAGGTGATAAAAACCTTATAATAATCAAGTAAAGCTCTCAATACCATTGAGATAATGAGCTTATCATCCATAGTTTCTCCCAAAGAACTCAATTTTACTTTCAACTCAGACACTCTACAAAGAAAGAGTTCAAATGTCTCTCTCTGATTCATGCTTAGACTGTGTAATTGATATTGAAGGAAAATAATAGTGGAGTTATTCTTTCCCTCATAGATAGTTTTAAGGGCATCCCATGCCTCTTTACTATGTGCATAGTCAACAATGTGGGGTTGAACTTCATCTAAAACAACAAGCAAGATGAGCACTTTTGCCTTGCTATCTTTCTTATCAAAGTCTATTTGAGCAGTAGATGGAGCTGTGGTTGTTGTTGATCCAAAAATTGGTGAAGGTCTTGTTGTTGATCCAGAAACAACATCCCATAAGTCGTCCATAACTAGGATAGCCTTCATCTTGTTTTCCATGGTGTGTAATTATGACCTTTCAACAACTGATGAAAATCAGTAATTAATTTTACAGATATTGTGAGGGTTCCTTATAACACCAAATGGTCCCCCTTTCGATATACATTTTTCCAGGATGTTATACCATACAAAATACCTATCCTTAGGTGAGGAAAACTATAGGTATTTTGAAAGATAAAAAAAAATCACCCACTCTTACGTGAGGGAGACTATAGGTAATTTTTAGATATCATACAATACGTGGAACTTAAGCGATACCGAAAGGAAATCATCTCATTGATGGCACCTACCATATAAATTCCTCAATCCTCATGTGTGGGGCATAACTTTCCCTAAAAACTTTGGATGTCAGAGCTTTCATCAGGATTTATGCCTAAACACAAGAACAATTAGGGTAGTGGATAGAGTAAAAAAATTCAAAGTGGTGTACTTATTCCTCCCTAATGATTGATAGAGAACAAGCTCAGATGTCATTTTGGCAGCTATATTAGGCAGCGCATATAGTATCCCAATCACGATAGTATTACCTGTAAGTGCAAGCCAGAGGTATCACAAATACCGAATGTTGTAGTACAATAAATCGCACAGATGGGTTCATTTATTTTTGGAACTTAGGAGTTTTGCTTTAGAAATGTTGCAAAAAAAAAATGCAACATATATCATTTAAAGCATCCATAAAATTAACCTAAGGTGTCAGTAACCACCGAGAATGCACCTTTTACAAATTTTACCAATTTTGTATAAATGCTGAAAAATTCTCACTTTTACTTTTCCCCCTTGATTTTTGCAATTTTTGAATAAAAAAAATGACCCCCCCTTGTTAAGTTTTTGAAAAACATTTCTCTCTAAAATATTTAAATTTTTAATTTTTTTTTATAAATTTTAATTAAAAAAATATACTTTTTCAAATAAAAATTATTAAAAAATAATTTTATAAAGAAAAAAATAATTAAAAGCACTTTTAATTAAACTAAACAAAAAATAAAAATAAAAATAAAAATAAAAACTATAGAAAAGAAATAATTAACAAAAAAAAATTAACTAAAAAAAACTTATATACCTTTGACCAAAAAAAAGTAATGGGGGGGCCGGAGGGAGTCAATCCCCTGAAATCTGCTCCATAAATGCCTTACAATCGGGGCCACCTTCCAGTTGAGCTAGGCAGCTCGACATAGGCTAGGGGATGCCTTCCCCTATTTGAAGGTGCATGGGGCAGCGATTTTGAAAAGCTCCGCTCTACTGTGGATCCTTTATGGGTGGCACTTCGACGATAGCAGCTCAGTCGTCTGCTATGAACATCTGCTGTAAATTTCTTATGTTCTTATCACTCACCCCCATTAATTGCTTTATGCTCTTCCTCCTTTCTAACTCAATTACTACAAACACCTTCTTCTGCTGTGACCTCCAATAGAACTCACCAAGGTCCAAGATTTGCCAAAACTTTTTCTCGAGCACAACTCGATCACGTAGAGAAAAAAAATGATCTTCCTAGGGAATTTGCTGCTATGGCCACAAACATGATAGCTTCTAGGGTATCAATATATTTCAAATGAAATTTGAGCATGGAATGTTAAGCAAGAAGTGTATGTCTACACTTCAAGAGCTTGGTTTCACAGTGGCTATGATATGCAATTTGATCACATATAGATCCACCATAGTTCTTTCATAGAAAACAATGAAACTGTACCTCTGATGTGATTCAAAAAAAGTTATTAGCAAGCCATGCAATGCATCCTACCATCTTGTGGCTCAAAATCTAACTTAGAGAGCATGGTCTGGCATAACCCTATGAAATGATTATTCAAAGATTTTTCACATCATGTTCACCATCGTAAATCTGACCAACTACTGCAATTTAATGATGCAGGCTATGATTTGGTTTGTAATACAATGGCAAACACATGGCCTCATTGACTTCTCATGGGAAATACTCTATGATACAATTTATTGTGCACATTGCAGAATGCTCACAAGATCAATAGGAAGGTCTAGGACTAGTAAAAAAAATCATCCATTCTCCTACAAGATCATAGATCTTGCTAGCAAAGATAAAAAATCATTTTCCATAGATGGATAATGGTCTCATCGTGACCAACTCTGATACCATATTATGCAAAAAAAAATTGATTGAATTGAATTGATCATTTAAAAAGTATAATGCAACCTTAGAATAGTTCGTAAACCACGAAACCACCTAGGAACAATATAGACTTCGTTATAATAGCATAACAACCCTAGCCTATAATGGAATAAATAAAGTTATGATAACAGATGATAGTTTCTTAGATAATGATAAATATGGAGTTCTATTTTTGGTAAAACAAAAATAAGTGGTTAGGAAAAGCTCATCAATAATCCTCAAGTGTTTTAGATGTGGTAACTTTGGTCATATTGAAGATAGTTGTACAAGGAATGGATTCAATTTCAGTGATGATGAATATGAAGATACACTTGAAGGACCATAAGAGAATCTTATTATAGCAATAGAATAAGAAGGAAATACTTCTAGTAGAAAAGAGTAAAAAAAGAATGAAGATGATTTTAACGATAAACCAAAATAGGAATAATAAGATAAAGGAGAAGTTGAACTTGATGGAGAGCTTATTCATGCCCTTTATACATTAAGAGAGGTAAGAAAGCAAAACTCAAAACTCAAACTTAAATTTCAAGAATGTGATGAAGAGAACGTAAAGCTTATAGAGGATCTAACTAACTCAATATCTAAGACAAGGAGATTCAAAGATAAGTTAGAAGAAAAGGTTCTAGAATGTGAAAAGTTAGAGCATGAGGTAGCTTCACTAAGAAATGAAGCAAAAGAGTCTAAGGATAAGTTACACAAGTTTGGAAGAAGATAAAAAATTATGGATAATATTATCAAGGTACAAAGATCTTCGTTAAATAAGACAAGTCTTGGTTTTGAACAGGTACAAAGAAAATAAGGAGAGGATTCAATATCAAGATTTGAAGAAGAAGAAACTTTAGAAGAAGAGAGTGTAAGATAAAGTGAGACTTCTTAGGATGAGTTGGACAACAGAAAGTTCAACAAGGAAAGGAACAATGCACAAATGAGGAACAAATAGAACAAGAACCATCACAGGGTAAAAGAAACTAAAAGACAAATGGGGTCAAGGCAAGGTAGTTTCAATGGATTATGCTTATCATGTCATAGGTTTGGGCACATGGATACATAGGGTAGGACACATGAAAGACATGAATATGGGAAATTCATAAATAGGTAGCTTTTTCAATGGTATTTCTACTCTTGTAATCAGTTTGGTCACAAAGCAGTGAATTGCAGGGTTTATGATAGGAATAGATATGGCTTCACCAAGAGAAATACCAAGACATTTTTACCTCCAAGGAATAAAAACATTAAGTGTTATAAGTGCAATAATGATGGATATACAACAAAGTGGTGTAGAGTAGAAATTCCAGAGACAAGCAAGAACAAGAATAGTTAGAGGAATCAGAAGGATCAGATGAAGAAGAAAGTGGAAAAAGGTAAATATTAGTGCATGCTAGGAGTAGAAATACTCCCACCCTAGAATTAACCACCTCAAAATGAGGTGGGGGAGAGGCTAATCTAAGAGTCTCATTATTAGCCCCAAGTTCCAAAGGTGTCCTCTTGTCATTGATGACAAAGGGGGAGATATTTAAGTTAGAGGAGGAGCATTTAGTCAAGGGGAGCAGAACAGGAAAAGGTAAAAGTAATGGTAAAAGGAAAATGGGTTGCCATCAATGACAAAGAGCGAGATTGTTGGAAATATGAGCAAGACTTGTTGTCATTGATGTCAAGAATAACTTTCAGTGAGCAGTGCAAGAGGAAGGATGTCAAGAGTTAGTTTTAATCATCAGTAGAAGTGAAATATTGCTTCTATACCTAAGAGAAATAATATTATAATGTCTCCCATTATAATATTCAAGGTGGTCAGATAAGGTCTACAGAAGAAGTAAGAAGGTCCAAGAAAAATAATATTATAATATTTTATTATAATATTAAAGGTCTAATGCTAAGACCTAAAGTAATTAAATTAATTATAATAATTTCATTATAAATTAATTTATAATTTAGTTTGATTAAATTTATAGTTATTAAAGGTCCGAGGTGTAGACCAATTGGTTCATCCAAACCCCATAAGGGGGGCGGAGGTCCAAGGTTCAAATCTTGGGCCTCATTGGACTAAACGCTTGTCCCTTTCATGGTGCTTTTAGCGGCATAAAATGTTTAAAATGACCGTGGCATGGTGGTTATAGGGGCGGACTACGTGAAGATCTGTGTGGAGGCTTTTGGGGTGGACAACGCAGAATACTGTGGCAGCCATAAAAAGTTGGACAGCTTGCCCGGATTCATGGCGGCTACCGATTCCACCATGTAAATTCAAAAAAAAAAAAAAACAAATAAACAAGCCAATAATGGGTATTTGTTCATCAAATAAAAAATAATTCATGATATTTGTAGTTCATCAATAGTGAATAGACCATTGTAGTAAATTTAGATGTTGCATAAGTAATAATATTCTCTAAAGGGGTATTTTATTTATAAATTAACATGGACAACTTACCATCTATAAATAATCAAATAAATGTGATGTTAAAAGTTTGCATAGATCATATTTTAAGTGAAAGGAAATGAATTATATAAATATCATTACGTAGTGATATTTTTACTATAGAGGGGCAAAACTCTATCCTAAAAAGAAGGATAAAGAGAACTATCATCTAAAGCTAAGTAGATGAGAGGACCAGAAGCTCCATCCACATATCAAGTATATGATTTTAAGAAGATGCAAACTAGAGGTAGTCTATGCTAGAGACTACTAACATGCTCAAAGATCCCCATACCATGAGGTAAAGTCATTCACTTGGATCAAACCATCAAAGGATCATAGTATTTTTAGTGGTGACTAAACCGCATCCCACCATCAATAGGAACCCCAAAACCCTTTTTATGGTAACTAAAAGCTTTCATTAATGGTAGGGCCTCTATTAGATTAGTTCACTAGGATCCATTCGTCAACTCAATGGGTCAAACCAAAGACTAGACTACCCTCTTATGGTAATTGGATCATAGCACTCCATATACCCAAGTGTAGTTTCTCAATAGCAATAGAAACATAGCCATCAAGGAAGACCCGAGGTGCTTAAAAAGAAAGAAACAGGGGGATAGAGGGAGTTAAGTAAGGACTTAATGAGACCACTAGGTGTTGTTGATCTATATACAAATAACCTAGAGGCACAATGGTGAGAGGGGTGATAAGAGCATGCAAAAGTAATGGAGGACCAAAAGTATACCTATCAAACAAGATCTAATGAAACCCTATGTAGAGGAATCTTTAAAAAATCAATAATCAAAAGGAGAATGGCAACACTAGAAGTAACATCAATCAGGATGGAAGCTAATTAGAAATTTAGATATGAGAGTCATCGAGGTAATCAGGTTATTAAAAGGGAAGAAAGGTTTAAGAATAAGTTGTTACTAGAACTTATTGAACCAACACAAAAAGAGAGAAAACTGTCAAGATAGGTTAAAAATCAAGAAAGGATGGGACCATGACCATCGAAGTGAACTCCCATCACTTGAGCTTATGTCCACATGGTAAGTTTAAATTATTAATTACTCCTTTGAAAAGAGACTATGCCACCCATGGAGGCATTTATGGTGACTTCACCCCCCCAATAAACTCTAGTTCTAGATATCCTAGAAATAAATGCATTTTAGTCCCTCTGATTTAACAATAAAATATAGCATAGATACTCTTACCATAAGAATTTTGGGGGAATTTTGAATTTTAAATTTTAAATTTTGATGTAAATATTATAAATATCCATATTGAAGGCCAAAACAAGGAGGTTGAATTGTTATCATGTGTAGTATCTAACCTTGAGAAATTTTTCTTCTTCTTTCTATTTTGTATTTCAATCTAGACTCAAGCCTTGGGGCAACTGCATGTACAAACCATTGAGCCTCTTCTAATTGTATATGAATATAATATGCTTTTAACATGAATGCAATAAGCTATGACTATTCTTGTATTTTTTCTTGTTTGAGTGTTCATGCACCTTCTTATGGGTGGCTATGACTAGCATGTATTCTAGCTTTCATATAAAATATTTTTATTTATAGTATTATATGATTGAGACCGTGTTCAATTTTATCTTCATGTTTGGTTCATGTGTTCACTAATACTATTGAGATACAAATTATAAACTATATTCTTTGGTGCATCACCACCCTTATCTTAGGCTAGCTATAGACTCCACATAATATAGAAATTAATTTAATAAATAATTAAATTATTTTTATGATTCTTAAAAATATATTTCAATAGCATCTATTATAATTTGGTGGTATTAATTAATATAATAAAAAATGATCATTTTATTTAATTAGTTTCTTTGGAAAGCCAAAAGCAAATATCATAGATTTTAACAAGTAGGGTTATACTCATAAATAAAAATAGAAATGATGATGGAGATGGTATCTTCAAATATTTAGGGTATGAATATGGATCCAAAAAATAATTTTCAATTGAGGGTCCCTGGCTCATCCCAGGTCATCCCTCCCTAGGATTGTTTGTTGCAGATGATCTCCTTGACGGACATCCTTCTCCTCTTTCTACACCTCTCCCAGTAGATCAGGGTCTCCTTGTTTGAGTTTTTGGCCTGGTGCTTCCTAGGGTTCCTTGTTGTTTTCGGGATCCTTCCCCTTTTTTTTCGTCAGGCTTCCCCCTGGGGTTTTCTGCAGGTTTTTGGCATGGATCTGGTTTCCTGCGGTTCTATGGGTGGTGGGGGTGATTGGTTGGGTTTTTTATGGCTTCTTGGGGTTTCCTTTGAGGTCCTTACTACTTTGGGGGTGGTCTAGGGGGGCCTCTTTCCCCCTTTTGCTAGTGAATCCTCTCTGGGATCCTGTGGCTGTTGTTGGTCCCGTCCCTGTGGGGAGGGCCCTCTTTGATTTCCTACTTGGAGGCTTCTTCGTGCTGGTTCTGCTCCTTGGTGGACACCTTGGGCATTTTTTTGGCCTTAGGGGGGGATTTTTCTCTGCCTGGGCTATTCCCAGCCTCAGTCCTAGTTCCCTGAAGTTTCTCCTGTGCAAGGATGGGATTATTGGCCCCTGCTGTTGGGGTTCTCTTGGTTCTGCTCCATTTTTCAAATCATGGGGGGATCTGATCTATGCATGTAGTCCATAGATCCCCCAGGATAGGATCCCAGGGATCCCATATTTGTGGCTGTTACCTCTTCCTACCTGGGATCCCCAGTCCCTGTATCCCTAGTCCCTTAACCTGTTGTCTTTTCCTGCTGGTTGTTCTAGGGGAGGGATTCTCTTGGTGGTGCTTTCTGGCTACTTCTCGATGGGCGAGATCTCCTCTTTGCTAGTTTTTAGATGCTTCCTACTAGGCAGGATCCCCCCTTTTTTTGGGCAGGATGGTTTCCCGTTGGGCGGGATGGTTTCCCATGGGGCGGGATTCTCCAGAACCGTTGGGTTTTCCAGCTGGGCGGTTTTTCTCATTTCCTGTTGGTTTTCTCGAGAGGCGGGATTCACTTGGTAGAGGTTTTTGCTGCTTCCCACTAGGTGGGATCTACACTGGGATGGATTTTAGCTGCTTCTCGTTGGGCGGGATTCACTCTTTGGTGGTTTTTCGACTGCTTCCCGCTAGGCGGGATTTATATTATAATGGTTTTTTGCTGCTTCTTGTTGGGTGGGATTTACACGATGGCGGTTTTCAGCTGCTCCCCGCTGGGCGGGATCTTCAAACTTACCTTCCTTCAAAATTGGTGGTTTCTCGCTGGGCGGGATTGTTCAAATTTACCTGTTCCCGTTGGGCGGGATTTCTATTTGTTTTTCATTTTTAGGGTATTGGTGCCTTGGGCCTAGAATTTTGTTGTAATGGATTATTATTGGCATGTTATTTCCAACTCTTATGTAATTAGGTTTTGGGATCCTAGTTAAAACCCGCTGTAAATACAATAGCTACTTATCAAAAAATAAAAAATAATTTTTAAGGAAATAGTATATTGCTATAGTTCTAATTTTATTGTGTAATAGAAAATAAAAATAACTATTGCAAAATATAAAGAAGCATTTAAAAATATTTGGATTATGGGATTACATCTATTTACTCTTATTATAGGATATTTAAGATTTATTGCAATAGTATGGGGTAACTGAAATGGAAGCGAAAATTGCAAGAGGTAATAAGTAATTAGGATGCTAGTCTATTTTAGAAAAGAGAAATTTTGAAAATTTAATTCATAAATATATATGCTCTAGATATATTTAGCATTTGAGATAGATGTTTGAATGACCTTAGTTTATTAATATAAATCTAATTAAGATTTAAAAATACATTATCTAGATTCTTAGGAGGTGAACATCAACATAATTCTATCACCTTTAAAAAATAAGAGTGGTATTATTGGATGTTCTAGATAAAGAAATATGTTACTTTCCTTTTCAATTTCAATAGCCTTTGAGATATTGTTCCTTGAGGATTTCAATATACCTATTAATAGGTGTATTAGACAATGCCATATGGAATAAAAAAATTAAAAAAAATTAATATATAATAGTTGGCTATAAACAAAGTAGACAATATATTCAAATATTTTTCTATGAGTAGCATCAAATATTAAAAATATTTTTAAGGTAATATCTACTTAGTAATAGTCATCCAAATCCATTTTACTTCAATTTAGGATGCTTCAAATATGATTTATTTTAAATGGTTATCTTGTGGTGGAATGATGTAAAGTTTAAAGGATCATGTGCATTTAGATGATGAAATATATAAATATGGAGATGAATATATGGAATATAGAATCCTTTGGTAACATACTTAAAATAGGTATTTTTCCAAAATAAAAGCAAACAATATAAGTTTGAAAAAAAGTTCGATTGAGGAGGGACATTTTTTTGAATAAAAAAAATGACCCCCCCATTGTTAAGTTTTTGAAAAACATTTCTCTCTAAAATATTTAAATATTTAATTTTTTTTTTATAAAGTTTAATTAAAAAAAATATACTTTTTCCAATAAAATATATAAAAAAATAATTTTATAAAGAAAAAAAAAATTAAAAGCACTTTAATTAAACTAAAAAAAAAATAAAAAATAAAAACTATAGAAAAGAAATAATTAACAAAAAAAAAAATAACTAAAAAAAACTTATATACCTTTGACCAAAAAAAAGTAACGGGGGGGCCGGAGGGAGTCGATCCCCCAACATCTGCTCCACAAACGCCTTACAATCGGGGCCACCTGCCAGTTGAGCTAGGCGGCTCGATGCAGGCTAGGGGATGCCTTCCCATATTTGAAGGAGCATGGGGCAGCAAGCTTGAAAAGCTCTGTTCTATCGCAAATCCTCTATGGGTGGCACTTCGACAATAGCAGCTTAGTCGTCTATTGTGAACATTTGCTGCAAATTTCTTATGTTCTTATCACTCACCCCCCTTTATTGTTTTATGATCTGCATACCTTCTAACTCAATTACTACAAACACCTTCTTCTGCTGCGACCTCCAATAGAACTCACCAAGGTCTGAGATTTGCCAAAACTTTTTCTGGAGCACAAATCGATCACGCAGAGAAAAAAATGATTTGCCTAGGGAATTTGCTACTATGGCCACAAACATGATAGCTTCTAGGGTATCAATAATATATTTCAAAGGAAATTTGAGCAACGAATGTTAATCAAGAAGTGTATGTTCGCACTTCAAGAGCTTGGTTTCACAGTGGCTATGATATGCAATCTGATCACATATAGATCCACCATAGCTCTTTCGTAGAAAACAATGAAACTGTACCTCTGATGTGATTCAAAATAAAATATATTAGCAAGCCATAAAATGCATCCTACCATCTTATGGCTCAAAATCTAACTTAGATAGAATGGTCTAGAAGAACCCTATCAAATGATTATTCAAATATTTTTCACATCATGTTCACCATCGTAAATCTGACCAACTATTGCAATTCAATGATGCAGGCTATGATTTGGTTTGTACTACAATGGCAAACACATGGTCTCATTGACTTATCATGGGAAATACTCTATGATACAATTTATTGTGCACCCTGCAGAATGCTCACAAGATCAGCAGGAAGGTCTAGGACTAGTCAAAAAAAATAATCCATTCTCCTAGAAGATCATAGATCTTGCTAGCAAAGATTAAAAATCATTTTCCATAGATGGATAAAGGTCTCATCGTGACTAGCTCTGATACCATATTACGAAAACGAAAATTGATCGAATTGAATTGATCATTTAAAAAGTACAATGCAACCTTAGAATAGTTCATAAATTACGGAACCACCTAGGAACAATATAGACTTGGTTATAATAGCATAACAACCCTAGCCTATAATGGAATAAACAAAGTTATGCTAACAGATGATAGTTCCTTATATAATGATAAAAATGGAGATCTATTTCTGGTAAAAGAAAAATAAGTGGTTAGGAAAAGGTCATCAATAATCCTCAAGTGTTTTAGATGTGGTAAATTTGGTCATATTAAAGATAGTTGTACAAGGAATGAATTCAATTTCAGTGATGATGAATATGAAGATACACTTGAATGACCATAAGAGAATCTTATTATAGCAATAGAATAAGAAGGAAATACTTCTTTTAGAAAAGAGTAAAAAAAGAATGAAGATGATTTTAATGATAAACCAAAATAGGAATAATCAAATAAAGGAGAAGTTGATCTTGACGGAGAGCTTATTCATGCCCTTTATACATTAAGAGAGGTAAGAAAGCAAAACTCAAAACTCAAACTTAAATTTCAAGAATGTGATGAATAGAACGTAAAGCTTATAGAGGATCTAACTAAATCAATAGCTAAGACAAGGAGATTCAAAGATAAGTTAGAGGCAAAGGTTCTAGAATGTGAAAAGTTAGAGCATGAGGTAGCTTCACTAAGGAATGAAGTAAAAGAGTCTAAGGATAAGTTACACAAGTTTGGAAGAAGCTCAAAAATTATGGATAATATTACCAAGGTACAAAGATCTTTGTTAAACAAGACAAGTCTTGGTTTTGAACAGGTACAAAGAAAACAAGGAGAGGAGTCAATATCAAGCTTTGAAGAAGAAGAAACTTTAGAAGAAGAGAGTGTTAGATAAAGTGAGACTTCTTAGGATGAGTTGGACAAAAAAAATTTCAACAAGGAAAGGAGCAATGCACAAATGAGGAACAGATAGAACAAGAACCATCACAGGGTAAAAGAAACTAAAAGACAAATGGGGTCAAGCCAAGGTAGTTTCAATGGATTATGCTTATCATGTCATAGGTTTGGGCACATGGATACATAGGGAAGGACACATGAAAGACATGAATATGGGAAATTCATAAATAGGTAGCTTTTTCAATGGTATTTCTACTCTTGTAATCAGTTTGATCACAAGGCAGTGAATTACAGGGTTTATGATAGGAATAGATATGGCTTCACCAGGAGAAATACCAAGACATTTGTACCTCCAAGGAATAACAACATTAAGTGTTATAAGTGCAATAATGATGGACATACAACAAAGTGGTGTAAAGTAGAAATTCCAAAGACAAACAGGAACAAGAATAGTCAGAGGAATCAGAAGGATCAGATGAAGAAGAAAGTGGAAAAAGGTAAATATTAGTGCATGCTAGGAGTAGAAATACTCCCACCCTAGAATTAACCACCTCAAAAGGAGGTGGGGGAGAGGCTAATCTAAGAGTATCATTCTTAGCCCCAAGTTCCAAAGGTGTCCCCTTGTCATTGATGAAAAAGGGGGAGATATTTAAGTTAGAGGAGGAGCATTTAGTCAGGGGAGCAGAACAGAAAAAGGTAAAAGTAATAGTAAAATGAAAATGGGTTGCCATCAATGACAAAGAGGGAGATTGTTGGAAATATGAGCAAGAATTTTTGTCATTGATGTCAATAATAACTTTCAGTGATCAGTGCAAGAGGAAGGATGTCAAGAGTTAGTTTCAATCATTAGTACAAGTGAAAGATTGCTTCTATACCTAAGAGAAATAATATTATAATATCTCCCATTATAATATTCAAGGTGGTCAGATAAGGTCTACAGAAGAAGTAAGAAGGTCCAAGAAAAATAATATTATAATATTTTATTATAATATTAAAGGTCTAATGGTAAGACCTAAAGTAATTAAATTAATTATAATAATTTCATTATAAATTAATTTATAATTTAGTTTGATTAACTTTATAGTTATTAAATTAATTATAATAGTTTTATTATTAATTAAATTATAATCTAATTTAATTAGACCTAAGGTTAGGGTTATAAGGGCAAAAAAATGCACTAATGTCATACATTATTTCCTCCATCGACTTCTAAAATAGTGATGGCACAATGGTATAAATACCATGTGCATTTATTGCAAAGGAAATAAGCATGTGATTTTCATGACTTTCGTGCAAGGAAGAAGTTTTTGTTGTTTTATTTGTGCCAAATGAAGGGATAATATAAGAGAGGCTCTAAACCTCATAACCAACCAGTTGGTTGGGCTAGTGGCAAGTGGTTGTGACTTAAGTCTTTAGCAAGGTGGGAGGACCTGCGATCAAATCTCAATGGCAATTTTTGGTGAATATTTTTGGATTAGGCACCAAAGGGAAGCAATGTTTTTGGTTTAGGCACCAAGGGGAAATAATAAAGCACATGAGGCACTTCTTTCTTCCAAGGTGAGCACCTAGCTCACACGGAAGTTGAAGCTGCAACTAGGATGTTGGTGGCAGTACAGTGTGGTATTGGTTCCAACCAAGGACAAAAGGTATTTAATTTTTAAATTTTATTTTTATCCTAAGGTTTGTTTGGCATGATATTTTAAGGGAGATATAAGGTTTATGAAAATTAAATTTTATATTGTGATTTTGGTGATTAATTTTTGAAAGGAGTAATAAGGCTTTAGAGGAGATTAAATATTATTTTAAAATAAATTCTTATTGTGTTTAATATTTGAGAGGAATAAAAAGGTATAATTGATATCTAATATTTTGTATGGTGAGAATAATTTGTGAGGGAATTATTGAATGAAGTTTTTAGAAGGACTTTGCTACTTAACCCTTGATATTGGCAACAAGAGTAATTGTGACTGAGACAAGTTTTTAATGTCAATTCTTCATCAAGTAAAATGTATGGGCACATCTTCCTTGTGAGTGATTATTGGATGTTGTGAATGCTAAGTTGGAGTTAAAAGGGATTTTTGATAAGCATTGTTGAGTTTGATTATTAAAGGTTTTTTGGAGTGAAAGTTGATGATAAAAACCTTGTTCGATAAGCATTGTTAGAAATATTGAATGAACCTTCATATGCATGATTAGGGTTTGTGCAAGATCATGAGTATCATTGTTATGTGATGTTGTGAACTATCTTGAAACTACGGTTTGTGCAAGTTCATGAGTATCATTGTTATGTGATATTATTTGATAAGCATTATTGGAAATTATTGAGTGAGTGTTCATATGCTTGGACTAGGGTTTGTAAGAAAGGAGTGTTTCATTGAGTGATTTATTAAGTGGAGTTTATTGAGCCTAGTCAATTGGAAGTATTAAAGTGATAGTTCAAAATTTGTGAAGAAAAATTTTCTATACTCTGAATTAATTTGAGAAAGAGATTGAAAGTGATTGAGTGTTTGTGAGTGTGAATCATATTGAGTCTCTAACCATTCTCTATATATTTCTATGATATTAAAAAAATATTTTGTGTGAAACGTTTTTGTGTGATTGAAGAGGTTTTCTATGATAGATTGAGTTGAATTGTATAGAGCTTTTGTAAGGACTTGTTGAGAAAATTTGAGTAAGTCCTAGTGAGGACTTGTTGAGCAGATTTGAAGCAAGTCCTAGTGAGGACTTGTTGAGAAGATTTGAGTAAGTATTAGTGAGAAATTGTAGAGAAGATTTGAGATAAGTCTTGGTGAATACTTGTTAATCAAATTGAACAATTTCTAGAGATGACTTGTGGATAGATTAGTGTGAGCTTTTGTGGAATCTTACGATGTATATTTGAGATAAGTCTTTGAGAAGACTTGAGAGCAGATTTGATTGATTGATTTGTTCAAACCTTGGGTTAAGTTTTGGGGCATATTTTGTAGATTTGATTTGTGATTCAATCAAGATTTATGTTAAGGCTTGAGGACAGAGATTGAGCATATTTGTGCTAGACCGAAGGACTATTTTTAGCACATATTTGAAGATAGAGTTTGAGTAGATTTGTGCTAGATCAAAGGACTGTGTTTAATGTAGATTTGAGGATAAATATTGATCAGATTTGTGCTAGACCAAAGGACTGTGTTTAGTGTAGATTTGAGGATAGATATTGAGAAAATTTGTGCTAGATAGAAGGATTGTGTTTAGTAAAAATTTGAGGATAGATATTGAGTAGATTTGTGCTAAATCTAAGGACTATCTTTAGTAAAAATATGAGGATAGAGATTGAGCAGATTTGTGCTAGACCAAAGGACCGTGTTTAGTATAGATTTGAGACAGATCTAAGAGTAATATTTGGATATGATAAAGCATATAGGACAATAGTCTCCAGTGGATAGAGGTCCATTATCCAAGGTAGTGAAGATAGGTCTTTTGAGTGAGGATAGGTATCTTCAATGTATAAATATCCTTAAGCCAATGCAGTGGAGGCAATAGTTCTTCTAGAATATCACCAGCCAGAGTAGAGGAAAAGGATTTTTATTATGGATAGAGATCCACAAACCTAATTAGGAGATTATTGTCTCCTTTGGATAGAGGTCCATAAACATTGTAATAGAGAAAGGTTTCCCAAGATATTTGTTGAGAAAATTTTAGTGAAATATTTTCTCTGTGGAGTAGCCCACATTCGATAAACCATGTTAAATTGGTGTTTTTATTGTGTGTGGTGAGTTGTGCATTGCTTTTATTGTTGTTGTTGATATTTCCATTGATATATTGCATTGTATTTATTAGGAAAGAAAAGTAAACAGTGGTCTTATATTGTTCACCCTCCCTCTTAGTATAAACTTGTGTTCTTCAAAGGAAGCCATGCATAATAGCATGTGTGAGCTGCTAGGGATTGATTACAATGTTAAAGGAAGTTATGAAGCAATGAAATCATGTCACTTTAAACCAAAAAGTGCATCCTACCCACATCAAAAGTGATACGCTACGATAGTGTAGCATGGCATAGTAAGTTTACCATGTGTCAAAATTGGGAGATGTCGTACATGGACCACAATAGCACTGTCAAGAACCAGGTAGTACTATTTTGTAAGGCTCAAACAGATAGAAACCATGGTATATGGTGAATAGTGGGGAGAATACAATAGTCATTTCATAGTAAGGGTGTAGGAATCTGTAGAGAGTATGCAGTAGTGTGTGGAGAATGCAGGAAGGTGTACAATCCAAGGAGAGAGGATGGAGACCAATTTAGATTGTTCATATCAAAAAATAGTGGAGATAATAATTTTATTATATGATAACCTAAGAAAGTATTTTGAGAAGAGGATGCAAATGTACAGTGTAGATGAGGCTACGATCAATGTATACCGATGATATAAGAACCACGTTGAAAAGTAAAACAAAGGTGCTATGCAGTATAAGGAATTTGTAATTCCCTTCAAGCATATATAATCACCAGTTTGATAGAATTTTTATTGGGATACACAAATGTGGATGCATTCCATTGCTGAATACACATGTAGACCATTTTGGGATATGGTGAATCTCCCTCTTATTTGTTGTAGTTTTACAAAGGGGACATGCTATTGTAGCATTCATATATTTCAGAAAAAAAACCTTAGTCATCCATATAGTCAAGCACCATGGAGACTTAGGAAGAAGACATTAAGTCATTTTTTGAAGATGAACATAAAAGGGGATTTCAATGCAATGTTACAAAAATACATGCAGATCTGGGTCATGAAATCCTTGGCAGCCACGTGGTATGTATTATTAAAGTTGACTTGGATTAGGTCCATGGGTATGGAATATATTTGAGGATTTGTGTAATAAAGGGACATTTTGATCATCACACAACTAATATGATGGAAAGAGCATACACATCAGGACAATGTTGATTACCTGAGGTGACTTGTTCGAAGAGCTCATGGGAATTTTGAAAGTGTGAGAGGCTTTAAGTCCGTTTAATATAGAGATAAACCAAATTCTTAATACAATTGCATCTTCAACACATGGCATTAATTTTATGGCAAGTTCATTCATAAATAAATGAAAAGAGGTTCGTTAATTCTAATGAAACTAAGTAATTAGTCATCTAAAAAGAGATTTTTTTATAAAGGACCTACCATACCAAAATTATTGGTAGATATTTAATACAACTGGAATTATTAAAAGTGAAACAACTGCACATTTTGAAATGGCTAACAAAAGGGCCATTTGTACAAACCAATAACGAAAGGTAGAGGAATATGAAATGAAGACATTTTGAATCTAATCCAAGGGAGGAAATGAAACGAAAATCCATGACTAAGGGTGTTAAAAAAAGATGAAAACTAAGGGCACAGGGCTAAAATTTTATCCAATGCCAAGGGCTAGACTTTTTTGGAGGTCAAAGCTAGAAATATGCTGCAAAGACTGTATTTTCTGCTTTAAAAACAAATGATTCCAAAAATTTGTATCTTGTTAGCAAGATAGAAGGAGATTATTTCTGCATGTTTGATTTAACTGTCTATTTTTTTCCTTTCATGCTATAGTCTTATAGATGATGTTCAATGTATTTTAATGGTTACATCATTGAATGTTCAAAGCATGCAATTTATTTTTGTTTTCCTTAGAAGGTTACACCTAGATTATTACAAGTTGTGCAAATGTAGGTTTGAATAAACTAGGTTGCATACATAAGTCTCTCACATCTTTGATTTTACAAAAATAGGATGACATCATACTAGCAGTAGTTTATTTTAATATTTCAGCATTATGGTCTATTTCCATAATTTATTTTTATTTTTCTAACCCTTCATTTTTGTAGATTTTTTTAGAACTTTGACAATTAAAATAAAAATTGAAAAAAATTAAAATTTCAAAAATAAATGCATGGATGTGAAGAACAATATTTAACGCTCCATTTATAACAATTTAGATTTTATTTTGAAGCACTTTTGAAATTATAAAAATTATTCAAAGTTGTTTTTACAAACATTTATAATTTTGGATTTTACATAATTTCACATTTTGAAGGTAAATCAAATTTCAAGCTTTGCATGTTTACATTGCAAGCAAATAAATTAACTTTCCTTTATGAAAATCATAATTTCATTAAAGGGGAGTGATTTATATGTCATTTCAAATACCATTGTTTTAGAGTAATAAATTGATGTCTCTTTATGAAAATTAATTTCATAAAAGGAGTATTTTATTTATTATATCAAAATATTTTATATTTTAAAGCTAGTCATTTAATCATTTTATTTTTTATTTTTTTTGGAGTAATACTTCTTGTACACATCCGTCATAGGGATTGAACCTGGGTCACATCACCAATAATGCAAGTGGTGTCCTTGTCGGTAGACAACACTTACACAGATCATCATTTTATTTTTATTCTCAAATCAAGTTAAAATGAATCTAGTCATCATTTAAGATTCATATTTAGAGATAGATTTAATCTTCTATTTTATAATTAAATTAGGGTTTAATATAAGATAAAACTTATTTAATATAATTTTAACCAAAAGAATATAAAATATACCTAAAACACTTCAAGATAAAATAAACTAAGGCTTTACATCGTGGTCATATGAGGGCCAATCACATTTTAATTTCTTTTAAGTTTCATGAACAATCAATAGCATAACATAATAAAATAAACCAACACATGTCCCTTGTTAACATTTACTTAAAAATCACTAAGGTATTCCTATCACTTATTTGATACATCTTCACAAGATCATAGGCACATATTAAGTAAAAGGAATCTTGGAGAAATTTCAATTTCTTTGCAAGAGAGGGTTTTCTAATCAAAATCCAAAATTTTCACTCAACAAGTCTCAAAGAATTTAAGAACTACATATTGATCACATCTCTTGGTTGGAATTGCCTCAACCCATCTTGAAAAATAATTGGTAGCTATTAGAATATATCTATGGCCTTCTAAAGAATCATTATTGATTTCCCCTACAAAGTCTAAGCCCCACTGTTGAAATAGCTACTCTACTTGTACTGGCTAAAGAGGCATTGCAATGTTTCTATTTTTACCAGTATACCTTTAGTATTTTTCACATCCCCTAACAATATTTAATGCATTAGAAAATATGGTAAACCAATAATAGCCTACCCTTATAATTTTTAGCGTTTTAGACCATCCTGAGTAATGACCTCTAGATAATCCATCATGGAATTCTTTTAAAAAAAATTCTTTGGATCTTCTCTAGCACATATTATGAGAACACCATCTAATTTTTCTATAGAGTCATTTTGGTAATAACATATAGTGCAAGGCTTTCAGTCTATACCTTCTTCTTTGCACGACATTGAGATTTGGAGGATAAACCCCTATCTCGAAGTATTTCTTGAGATGATCTATCCAATCCACTCCCTTTGGGAGAGTGTCATATTTCTACTCTAGCTCTTTGATCTGGCAAGCTACTTCTTCTCTTGTATTAGCTTTAGCTACCAATTCTTGACACAATGCTCTTCCCTTGACCAATTTGATGAGATGAATATCTATGTCAAACTCTTGTATCTTTGTAATACATCTTGCTCTATTCTCCTTGAGCTCACCTTGTAAGATAAAGGTGCTCATATCGAGATGAACCACATACACTAGTGTTTTGCTTTGAGAAAGGTATTGGTTGATTTTTTTAGAGATTTCATTAATGTGAACACTTTTCTTTATATGAAGTTGTACTTTATTTGATACTCATGTAGAGTTTAACTCTAAAATAATATGGGGTATTCATTGCTCTACTCATCCTTTTGAGGTAGCACAACAACATAACTCTCTCTAGCTCCATAAGTGTATAATATGATGTCCTTATCAAAGTTAAGATTAACCAATATTGTAGTTGTAGCAATCGCTTGCTTGATTAATTCAAATGCTTATTTCCTTTTATCAATCCATTTGAAGTCAATATTTTTTTGAGTAACTATGAGATTGATTTAACAATATAAGCAAAATAAAAAATCAATTTTCTCATAAAACTAATTTACCCAAAGAAATACTGAAGAGCCTTCTTATAAATGAAAATAGAAAGTGTCAATATTGTTTTTATTTTATATGGGTCAATGGACATTCCTTGTTTTGACACTACATGGCCTTGTAATCTCCCCTCATGAACTATAAATATGGATTTCTTGGGATTCTATGATATACCAAACTCTCCACTTTTTGGAAAACTTATTCTAGATGGGTGAGATGATCTTGTTTCTTATAAGAAAACATGGTCATATCATCTAAATATATTAGGATTATTTTATTTATAAGTTTGCCAAAAGCTTAATTCATTATCCTTTGAAAATTTTGGGTAAAATATTAGTGAATTTTCTATGTTCAAATTATTACCTCATTTAATTTGTCAACCTGGGGTAGCTTGTAGACTTGTGAGAAATTTTGCACAATATATGCTTATAATTTCTCGTTTAGAGATGATTTCCTTAGATTTATGGTTTGGGGGGTGTTTGTGTTCGTTGAAGTTTTCATTCTAATTTCTAAATCAATAATCTATCTTGTCTATGAAAATAAGACTAAAATGCACATAGAAATTAAAATGATATTTTATTAGAAATTACAAAAAATAGGAAAATAAAATAGGAAAATAAATTAATCTACATAAAATAAAATAATAGAAAATATGGAAAAATTAAGGGAAGAACTCTGATGAGAGTTGACCCATGCTTCCAGCAGGTTCTACCCATGTTAAATATTCATTGGATGCTTAGACGATTTAACCAAGAAATAACTCAAAAAGTATTTTATTAATAATTGCAACAAAGTATTTACTAAAAAATATTTAGTATCACATTTTTAGGGGTGGCCTACATATTTATAAGATATGTAGCCACAACTTGTTACAAAATAGAAACAAATCAAACTTTTTTATTTTACTTTACAACCACATGCATGAATATAGGGAATTGAGTAAAATGTCAAACTGTGTGAACTAATTCGGCGCATTCTATTTTATTAGAATACGTATAATATTGGTGTTTGTTGATTTACATAGATATTTATGTAGCATTTGAAAATATATGGTTAGTCGTCTTTGACATTGTCCCTGATCTGATTTCAATGCTGAAATTCCATCTATGCTCCTTGTTGAAATCACATTCTATTTTGTCGATCACAAAGCCATGCTGTAATTCAACTTCAATGAAAATCAGGTACCTTGTTTGTAGAAGTCGGGAAGTAAGTGCCTTGTCGGTAGAATTCAAGATGCAAGCGCCAACAAGAGAGTCAGACACCTAATGGGAAGTAGGCACTTGTCGATTAAACATCGAATAGAAGTCAAACACTTCAAAAGGAACTAGGTGCCTGACTAGCACTTCACACCAGTGTACTACGAATGTTTTACCTTCATAAAGTTAAAGGTGTCAAGTCTGAGTGGAACCTTGACGAAAACATGCTAAAACATAGTAATTTCTATGAAATCTACACAAAACACACTTAGAAATAAATATTAAATAACATGTATAGTAAACTGTTAAATATGTATAAAATTCTCATTAAATATATACATCTACATAAATAAATGTTTATGAAAAAAAATAGTACAAAAAATAAGTATTTTGAGGGCTCATCAATACACATATGCCTAAACTTGCTATATTGATATATTAATATCATTAATTATCAAACTTATATTTTAAATTAGGTTTTAACTTTTAATTTTAAATTCAAGAAGTTCATGCTCACACAATTAAACTATTATATCTATTAAACTTAAATATAAAAATCAAACTATTATATCTATTAAACTTAAATATAAAAATAAAAATTAGATCCGGAAGTTTGGTTCAACAGTCAAAATGTTCTATAGAAATCTAGAAATCAAGGTTCCAATCCTTCGGACCTCGTAATTCCTGTGAACTATATATATATTAAATTTATTAAATAAAATTAAAAACAACCAAGCGTAAAATTTTATTTAAATAATCAACTTACATATATTTTTTAACTAGACACGAGGATTGGTCCCATAAGAATTAGACATATGTTATTACTGAACAAAATTTAAACCGACTCCAAATTTCTATTAATTAGGCTCGCCGTATTTGATATTATTTATAAAATTATTTAATTTGAAAATGGTTGGGCCATCATGAGCTACTCACTATGGAGAGACTTAATGATCCTCTTGTCAAGAATCGAGCATAATATAAACCCAAAGAACTTGATGCGACATTTGTATGCCTGCTCCAGGTCTCGTAGGCTAACATAACTCTGCTTTTGTAATTTGCAATTAGGATTTTGTAAATAGGGTTTTACCCACTTGGCTATGGCAGAGGAGAAAGGATTAGAAGGTGGCGATGACAAAGTTACACTCAAACTTAAAGAAGATGAAAATCTTGAAGAGCATGAAAGAGTTGCAGACGAAAGAAATGTTCCATATCTTCCTCGAGAGATGATGGGCGAGATATTGTCATGGAGATTCCAAGCAGTTTCAAGGTATATCTCTCCAATAAAGACTTTCAAATTCTGTGGGATGAGCGCCATACTGAGAAATGTCTTATAGTCGCTGGCATTGATCACAGAAACCTACTGATATTTGACACCAAGCATGCCATATTGAAATTCCTGAAATTAAGTGATAAATTATTTCCAAGATCATTTAGCGACAAGTGGCGGTTGATGGCTGCTGATGGGGTCTCCTGCTTTTTGTGAGTACCACTGGAAGACTTCAAGTCATGAATCCATTGACTATGCAATCCCAATGTATTCCTGCCCTTCATTCTATATTAAAAGAAGACAGAGAAGGAAGAGATTCTAATCTCGCCATTTGGTTGAGATTCGATTCAAGGGCCAATGCATTCAAGATTGTTATTCTTCAAGTTTATAAGGAAAAAGATTTTCAAGGGATTGTTTATGTATACAAATAATCTGAAAAGTCATGGGAGATGGTACATCTACAATTCGAAGGTACCCACTGGATTTCTCACCCCTACTGGTATTCAAACCCTGCGTTGGGATGCTATTTTTACTGCAAGGAAACATTCTACTGCTTTAGTATTAGTGGGAATTTCATGTATTCTTTTGAGCTCCAGTCCAAGTTGTTCAAGTCTCTCCAATGGTACTTTCAGTTTTTCAACAAAGATGAACGGATTCTTTTGAGCTACGGAGGAGTCTTATTCTTTTGAGCTATGGAGTAGTTTTGTACAAAGATGAACGGATTATTTTGAGTTAGAAGACACTGAGTTTTGTACAGTGCGTGGAGTCACTGACAGCTTGGAATCGAAGCTGTATTTTTTTGAGTTAGAAGACAGTGAGGAATTTGGATTGATGTGGACGAATGTCTTTCAAGTGCGGGAGGAAGATGACGAGAATATAAGGGAATTTCTTCATATAAGGGAATTTCTTGATAATGTAAGAAGGGGTTTATGGATAACTTGGGGTGAGGGAAATTGTGTGTGGATAGCGTCTGTCTTTTGTAATAAGATGATGTCCATTGATGTCGACGCAGGGCCTTCCCATCGAACGGTCGACAGATTATAGGGGGGAGGGTAGGATAGGATGTTTCTCAATGCCTATGTTATTTTTGCCATGCCCATAGAATTTTAATTGTAAATCTGTTTCTTTAATGCATTGAAGACTACCATAGATTACAACGAGGGGAAGGGTAGGGTAGGGTAGGATATTCATAGAGTTTTCATGGTACAGATTTCAGTTTCAATGTCATATGCAGTTGAAGAGTTGAAGACAGATTACAAGGAGGAGGGTTTTCCAACGTTCCTTTTATTTTTGGGCATGTTCTTATATTTTTATAGTGCAGATATCAGTTTGAAAGTCACGTGCAAATTGTTTTTGGAGGGTTTTGTAAAAAGAGATCTTAAACTTTTATGATTTAATTTATGTCCTATTTATATCAATTTTTGTGGGCCTTTAATTGATGGTATAATCTTGTATCAACTTATTTATGGATGGGATTTAATTGTTTGTTATAATCTTTCATAAATTGGATGGGATTTAATTGTTGCTATAATCTTGTAACAATTTATTTATGGACGGGATTTAATTGTTATTATAATCTTGTATAGTTTATTTATGGATGAGATTTAATTATTGTTATAATCTTTTAATTTTATGATTGTTTCAAATATAAAGCATATTTAAACTTTTAAAGTTTTAACTTTATTTATTTAATTTAATAATTGTTTCAGTTGTAAAGTATATTTAAGTTTCTAAAGCTTTAATTTATGTTTTTATTTTAACTAATTTTTTAATAAGTTTATAGAAGTTTTTATGAAACTCTTTAAACCTCTCAAAGAAAGGTTAAATCTCTTATCATCATTGTAGTAAGCTTTCAGCTATTATTTTTATTTTTTTTCTAATGTTATATTTTAATTTATTTTACTGAATAATTTAATTTATTCCAATTTCCTCGAAGTCAAATAATATAATTTATAAAAAATATAATTTAATAATTAAGATATTACAATTAAATTTATGTTGTAAAATAGATGTTTCTAAAAGTTTGTAGTAAGAAGTATTAAATGTAAGTAGTATATTAAATCATATATATATATATATATATATATATATATATATATATATATATATATATATATATATTGAATTTACATGGTGCAACCGGTAATCACCATGAATTCGGACAGGTTGTCTGGATTTTATGACCATCATAGTATACTGCATCCACAACACAGTTCTTCGTGTATTCTGCCCTTATAACCACCATGCCACAATCAGTTTAAACCTTCATGTCACAATAATTTTAAACCTTTTGCGCCATTGAAAACATTAGGAAAGAGATAAGCGTTCAGTCCAATGAGGCCCAAATTTGAACGTTGACCTCGTCCCCCTTACGAGGTTTAGTTGAACCAATCGGTCTACACCTCAAACCTAAATTATTTATTATTAATATTATAAAGATTAATTTAAAATATTTTTTAAAAATATTGGTTATATTAATCCATCTCAATAACATATATAATTAAACAATAAAAGTAATTTAGTGACTGATTACAATTATATTTTAAATAAAATACTTGAAAAATAATTTAGGTTTATATTTTACATTTAACATATGATATTAGTATAAAGTGTTAAATTGTAGATTCATAATATGGAGGTCTATATTCAATTTTTATTCTTACAAATACATAATTTTAAGTTAGTAATACCACTATTACTTAGTTAAGAAGTTAAAATATTATGATAATTTTATTATGCTTTAATGTAGGTGGGATGTGACTCATTTCATTTCTATAATCAATTAAAATTAAAAAGAGTGTTTTACATTTGATTCAATGTAATTTTTATATTGATTTTCTTACTTCACTTTTTATTGTAATTATGTATATATTTTTTTGGATAATCAGGGGTTGTACTTGGGTCTCTCACCCTTGACAAAGTATATCTCTCTTCTTTAGAACTTGAGAGTTTTTAAATAGATACACTTCTCATCTCAATCGATATGCTATATCTAGAAACCTACATCATGTTACATAAAATGTAGGAATTCTTGATTTTCATTTTCTAGATCTTTTCATATTTGTATGAATACAATTGAACTAGAATTTAGCATCTTTCTTGACATTTTCCAATAATAGCCTTCACAATGCCAAAACTTCACCTCTACTATCTATGAATTGCATATTAGTAGAGTAATATTCCCAAAACATCGCTCTATTATAGTCTACTTTACCAAATTTGGATTGCTAGTTTCTTTCCTAAAACACAAGTGCAACCACAAAAATTATTATTAATGTCTAAATGAAAACACATTGTTGTTATAAAATAAAGCATATATTACCAATGAGAAACATTAAAGTAAATCTTAATCATTAATTGATTTAGGCAATCAACATTTTTTGTTAGCTTCAACTAAACTTTCAACTTCCTCTAATCATGGAAAGAAGAATTTAACTACACGGTACTCAATCAAAACCCCTCTATTGGCTAGCCTATTTACACATTTGTTTCTTTCCCTTAATATATGTGTAAACTTGATTTCTTCAAACTCTTTAGCAATATCTTGAATTTCCATAATTATATTTTGTATAATCCATGAAATCTTTGCTTTCCTCAAAATTGCATTTATTACTTTGATAGAATCACCTTCCATCCATACTATATTCCATTTCACTTGTTTACACATTTTTAGCCCTTCTAAGGTTACCCAATATTTAGCTTCATTATTTGTCTTAAATCCACTATTGAAAGCATAATGAGAGAAAATATCTCCTCTATTATTTCTAATTACTCCTCCTCCTACTAGTCCTAGAATTCCTTTAAATGCTCCATCAAATTTCAATTTAACCCACTCCACATCTGGTGGTTTCCACTTTATATTCTTTACCTTCTTTTGCTTCTCTTATACCCAATATCATAATTCTATTTAATGACTTGAATCCATCTATCAAGGCTCTATACTTCCAAATTAAGTATTGGGTGAGTTGATGGGGTTGGTTTAGACTCCTTTATGGCTAAACATATCTTCTTTTTCATTACCTCTAAATCACTTTCCTTTATTTTAAATATTATTCTATTCATTTATAGCCATATAGTCCAAAGTATTGTATCTTTTGATACATCCCATATTGTCTATAAAGTCTCACTTTTATAAGAGTGTTGTCATTGCTTTAACCAATATTTAATTCTACCATTCATCATCATGTATTTATCAAATATATTAAGAATCCATTGACATAGATTCCATACTATTGAGAAATGTCTCAATATATGGTCTATACTCTCCTCCTCCTTATTATAGAAAACACATTAAAAGGGGCCATGAAAACCCCTTTTCATAACGTTATCCCAGGATAAAATTCTTCTATGACCTACTAGTTGTAGTCTAGTTTATCATCGGTCCAATGCTAGAACTATGACTATGATCTTGAGAGAGATTTTAATATGAGCACTCATTAATCATAGCCCAAACTAAACATTGAAAGAACCAAATTGCTTTTATTTGACCTCTAGAGAAGTTTGGTATACCTTGTTAACTTAATATGTGTTGCCTCTTTTTGTCTTAGAATGGTAAATGTTTAGAGATAGGAATAAAAGGGTTAGAAATATATCAATTAATAATGGATGGGTGAATCTAACAACATAGACATACATAAGGTATATTTTGATGAATCAATTTACAAATATAATGTTTAGGAATAACAACATTTAAAACTCATCAATACTCTACATCAATAGCCTCTAACATACTAAAAAAATTAGTCCAAACATCTAGCATTAATTATCCAAGCTAATAGAATAAGATCAATGCCTTGATCAACAGAAATAAAATCCCCATAAGTATGCATATAAGTATGAATTATTTTAATTTTCTCTAATTTAGTAATCCAAATTAACAGAATAGACTAACCATAACAACAATAGTAGAAATAAATTTACAAGATTATGTTCAACCAATTAGTACAAATGCAAGTTCGAATCAAACATTCCTTGTAATTCTTCTTTAATTAATTTAAATATGTGCATAGTAGTACAAGAAAATACTTAAGAGTTGATATTTTGAAAGGATATTATTGCCTTTATTTATATATTTACAATGAATTTTCTTTTAAGTATTACAGAAAAGTTTTTAGCTTTCTTGACTTCTTGGTAACTTGCCATCAATGGTGCTAGCTAGCTGGGTTTCTTGATTAGTTATAACAAAATTTTAGACCAGAGTTATATTTACCTTTTATGATTCTTGCTAGCCTATTTGATCCACTAATTTGTAATTATTTTTAGTTGGTTAGAATATTCTAGAAGCTTCCTGACTATCAGTGGTGATTTCAACTTTTATGGTGCTTGGTTAAGCCTTTCTCTACCTTTGCATCACATAGCCATGCAAAAATATGCTAAAATTTTTTACTCATAGAAATATTAACCCTTAATCCTTTATCTATTGATGGATGATTATGATAGATTATCATGGAATTACTCATTGTTATGTTATCCTTTAGTCCACATGATATTGAACTTTCTTAACTTTAGCAGCAAATATATAGAGGTGTGTGAAATCAAGATTCCACTCAGATTCTATTTAACTTGCTAATATTAATGTATTTCTAGTTTGTGCACCAACAATGGAGATAAAAAATCATGTGCTTTCTCAATCCAAACCTCCTTATAAACTTCCTCCATGAAATAGTCCTTTCCAACGAATTTCTCTTTGTAATATTTTCCCAACGCTTTTCATTTGTATATGAATAATAAAGGTATCACGAAATATTGACACCTTGATTTTATCTGATTTACTCTATTTTTTGTGAATTTATTTTTTTAGTGCTTTTTATTTTTACGCGGATAACAAAGTTGAAAATTTGTGCTAGGAAGTTCTCTCCTTATTTCAACCTTTTTCTCATAGATTTACCTTTTTGAGCACTTTTCTATTTGTCCACGGCTTCCAAAGGGATCAAAAAATCTTGATGCTTTGCTTGAAATAGGAATTTCACACTTTTCTATGAAATCACACATTTCAATGGATTTACCCTTTATAGCATTTTTCTTATTACACGCAGATAACAAAGAAGACAAGAAATCACACCATCACAACTTTCATCCTATTTTAACCTTTTATCTTGAATTCATATTTTTGTGTACTTTTTTTATTGGGCAGGAATCACAAAGGGACTATGAAATCATGCTTTGTAGTCTTTTATCCATTTTGATCTTTTCTCACAGAATTGCATTTTTTGAGCAAAAATGGAAAAATCAATGTATTTGTGTTTGCTTTCTCCATACTTAGTCAAATTTTATAAAATTTGAGTTGAGTTGACATGTAGCTGATTTTGGCCTACATTAATGGTTACTCTTGGAGAGTCTTGCTTGCAATGTTTTGAGAAATCAAAGTGTTATACATTGGATCTATGGAGTCTAAAATGATATGGGATGATGGGTGATGGTGAACTGATATGAAGCAGACAAAATGAGATGGATAAAATGAAACAATAAAATAAATAAAATGAATTGGAAGATATCATGATAAAATAGAGATGGATGAAGTGATAGAAGGAATGAGGAATGGTTGAGGATGAATGTAAGAATATAGAAGGGGCGACTAGGCTCTAGATGATTTCTTCAAAATAAGGTATCAAAGCATTATTTCCTTGTGACCATCACCCTCTTGACCATTTGAAGATAATCATAGGATAACTGTTCATATGGAAACTAGACAAGAGATAAAAGTTCCTGCTGCACCCAAAATTGCTTTCTCTTCAAGGTTTGACTACATGACCTTCAACTGTTCACAATGTTATATTTCAAAAATTACTTCTTCACAACCATTAGCCTTTTGCACCAAAGAGAAATTTATTTATAGGCACAATCAGAGGTGGATTTTACCTTTTCACGACTGTAGTTGCATGATATTATTTTTAGTTTCATACTTTTTGAGATTTTTTGACACTTGTTGAATATTAAACCTTCACAAAACTTGTGCATTTCTTGGGTTTCCATCATTCAACCTGCTATTGTCCCTATCCTTTATCTTCAACATTCTCTTATTTTATATGAATCACCTCTATCTTAGATTTTTCTTGTTTAATCTCCTAAACTATCATCTTCTTCTTCCTCTTCAGTTTGATACTCCTATTCAAAGTAATATTCTTCTATATCTCCTTCACTTATTTATGCTTCACTAATGTCCTCTTCACTGAGTAGTTGTACAACATCACTCAGTGCATTTGATGCTTCTTCCCAGGATTTCTATCGAATTCTTGGTATTGACAAAATATTTTTTTGAGTCCACTATAAGCTTATTAGTCTTTCATAATATGGTTTAGCCCTACCATTTAAATTTTTATCTAGGATATATCTGATCTCTATCAAGTTTTAGATCAACTAGACTACTTGGTCATGCTGAATTGGCTAAGACCATTCTTTTATTTTGGATTCATTCTCCATGATTTAGTCTAATAAATATTCCAGTACTACTTCTTTGATGTATTAGTGATCCTATCCCAAGTAATCAAGAAATCTAAGTTCTCTAATATGAGATAGTTTTTGCATCATTTTATTAGTTTTTTCCTCTAGCCTGTCTAACAAATGACAACATTTTATTACTAGCCTATTCTTTTTTAGAATGTATTTGGCTATAATTTTAGCAGTACACCTCTACCTATTGGATATGAGTTTGGTTGTAGCTTTGAATCTTACTTTTTCCAATGTATAATTCTTTTTTGATTGGGTAACCTTGTTCTAGATTTTTTCCTGCATATACTTGAGAGTCTTTATAGCACTCACCACTTTGCTAGTAGCTTCATATAAGAAAAGGAATATTGTCTTGGCTTCCAAACCTCTCAAATTGATATCAGACCATATTTATTTCCTGATATGATTCACGTTGTCTTTTGAGAATCCCATGGATCTAGCCTTTTAAATCAATAATTATTATTGTAATTGACTATTTTGATCGCTCATAATCCTTACTTGGGCCTGAGTGTTCTCATATTTCTTCTTTTAGTTGGTATATTCTTAATATTTGTATTACCATTTTTTTACTTCCTCCCTGAGTGTTTTTACAATATTCTCCTGGTATTTGAGTGAAGTTTCCAAATCTTTTACTTTCCTTTTTAGCTCTTTATTTTCATTTCTATGAATATCACCTTGTAAAAAACTATATCCATATGAGCTTTGACCAATAGAAGCTCATAAACTCTAGACAATTGCATGATGTCCACCATCTTCTCTATCACCTAATAGTCATTAATGGTTATATCTTTCCCTATATTTATCACTTTGTGGTGACAGTGAGCTATCTCTTTTTGAGAATCTGGATGAATAATAGTAATCTTCCTTTTGTGAGCTATCTTCCTCAATGGTATTGTAAGCTGCTCATTCCACCAAGTAGCTGCATTGAATGAAATTTTATCAATATTTTTGCATGGGACCATAGGAGGATTAGTGGATTGAGTGTATATGACCACTAGATATGATACTAAGGGAAGTGGTTTATGAGGGAAAACTAAAGTAGTTATGTCTTGATGAAAATGGGTGGAAACTATAGCTTTGGTCATTGGGGATATTGGAAGGAGTGTATATAATTGAGGCTTTATTGACACTGTAGAATATTTTAATGAAGTTAGGGAGGTTTAATGGTGGAAAACATGGAGGTTAGGTTTCTATTAAATTTTATGAAAGAGATTGAATTTTGAGTGAAGGTGGAGTGGGTGATGGTGGTAGTGATGTGGGGATCTATAATGAAATGGATGTGGGGACATCTCTTATTTCAACTTGTTTCTTAGGAATGGAAGGGAGAGTCTTTGGGGGTCTTGGATGAGCCTAAGCAAAATACGAAGGGAAATAAATCATACTTGAGTCTCTCGATATAGAATTTTACACTATTTTACTAGGATCGAGCTAATATTTTTGTGAAACTTGTATTTGTTCTAACACTTGAGAAACTTATTCTATTTATTTTTTATCTTTCTCTTACTCCTCTATTTCTTTCATTGATCCCATGATTTCCACCAATGGTTGTAGCTGAGGTTCTCCTCTTGATATTTATGGTTGTATTTGTTGCTAAATAAGGGTGAGATGTGTAAATGTAATCGTATAGATACTAGATATAAATTCATCAATCCTTAACCTAGGTTATATATAGCCCTCTAAAGATGCCCTAAGGACTAACCACTCTAGTTTATTTGACCTAAATTGTCTACATATGTCCTACCTCATATGGACTAGACCTCCTCCTTCATAACCATACCTCTACATTAGTTAAGCACCTGGTCCATACATCTCAATTTGCTCTGTAGTTGATTGAAATAATGGTTGTCTTCCTTTTACAATAAGGATAGCCTCTTAGGTGGCCTTATTACAAGGAGGATAGGATGGGGGAGTTCTGATGTTGACTTATTTTAGGTTGACTCCACCAGTTTGCTTTGAATTGGTTGCTTCCTCTTGACCTATGGGATTTCTAAAACTAAATGCCAAAAATTCCCATTAGCTTACCAAAATCATGAAAAATCATCATATTTTCATCAAAATATCTATCATTCTTAGTGGAATACTTTGAATTTATGATATTTTTTTCCACTCGCATTCTCTAGAATTCAAACATTTTTGTGGGATTCTATTTTTCTTTCTTTAAAATTTGTTTGACCTTATCTTCCACATAAATATGTTCTGAATGTTTATCAAGAGCCTAATAAAAAAAATTACCATAGAAATCTCTCCAAGGAGGTAATACTTCCATGTGTTGAACATCCCATTCCAATTCATATTTTTCATCATTATTCCTAAAATTTTCATAGTGAGGTCTGAGGGTCCTCTAGAATTTTGGGGATTTCCCTTTGGTAAGATCATTTAGTCTTTCTATAAATTTATTTTTTGGATCACACCTCCATATATGAGGTAGTTCTACTAACCCCAATCCCTACATATATTTGGTAATGCTCTTATATTTCTCTTCTTTATTGACAGTAATATCTCTCTATCTAATGGGGTAGATGTAGGTGCTTTTTCTACATTTTACTTTTCCAAATATAATATTTTTGGTGATAGTGTTCTAGGTCAAATATCCTCTCTGTGACATAATGTGGTAGTATAAAATGTTTTTCAATAAATACATACAGATGAATAACTATCCCTTTCGTCAGTATGTATGAGTCACCTTCTTCTTCCTCCTCTTTCATCAATATATATACTGCCAATTTGGGCAATCTAGGAATTCTTTCATTAATCATATTTAGAGAAGGTTCTAATAATTCTCTGTTAAAATTGTAATAGGATTCTATTTTGCTAAGTGTGCTCGTCCAAGAGTAGATGGTGAGAGCAGTTCCATTTTGAATCACAATTTTAACTGGAATAAATGAGAGTTATAAGTGATTGAAGTAAAGAAAAAGTTGTATTCTCATAGACATATTATGCAACCATTGTCAATTGCTAGTTGATTGCTCTCTTACAAAGAAAACTATGCTCTCTATAAATTTTCAATAAATTCACTCTTCTTTGCACTTTACTACTCTCATAGTTCTAGGTATGTAATAACAATAAATTATGTCCTGATTCAATCATATAGTCCTAAAATATGCATCTTTAATGCAATGGGTGCAACATTCACTTTACATCCAAAACTAGTTGGCACTGCTACAATATTCTTTCTCATTTGCAATTGGCCTATTCCTTTGGTTGGCGATGCAACTCTAACGTGTGTGCCATTTTTTTACTTTAGAATTATAAGCTAGTCACTATTGCTTCTTAGGGAAAACCCATGCTTTTCATATTTTAAGTAAAGTGACATTCTCTTTAGTCGTACCCTTTCCTCTATTTTATGAGTGAAATGATACTTTATTAAGACATGTGGCATGGTGCTTTCTTATGGATAGGCTTTGAGTCACAATTATTAGGAAATTCCTTGTTGTGATACATTTTTTCATTTTTTTCTTTCTTAATATTAATACAAAGTGCAAAATAGAAAATTACAATTATTTATATAGTATGATACATATAATACAAAGTAAAAAATTATTTACCTGCAGTATAGTTTGAGATGATACCCATTTACTAGGATTGGTAGCAAATCTCCATTTTTATATTGGAGCTAAAAAATATTCTTTTGTTTCATTATAAATATATCAAATGGACCTTCTCAAAATATATCAAACTTCTCATACTTATATGACTTGGCTTTCTCTACATTCCACTTTAAAACTTAATCACCCACTCTAAATTTCCTAAAGGTGGTATTCTTATCGAACCAACCCTTTGTCTATGACAAATGCTTCTAGAATTTTTTGTAGGATTCTTCCCTCTATTATTCCAATTGTAGCAACTGAACTAGCCTTTTGTTTACTGGATCTTCCTTAGCAAGATCATCAATGATATGTTTTAAGGTAGGTATCTCTAAATGTATAAGGAGTATATATTCTCTTCCATATAACTGAGCATAAGGAGATGTGCTCATATATTTTTTCATAGTAATCCTATCTGCCCATAGGACCTAATTCATGAGAAAATATCATGATCTTTTACTGTCTTCAAGAGACATTTTAATCATTTTGAGGAGGTTTTTATTGCTCGATTCTACTATTTCATTCCCTTGTGGGTAGTAATTAGAATAATTCTTTAGATAAATCCCATATCTGCTAGTAAAGTCATTGTACTTGGATCCCATGAAGGCTGGGAAATTATCACTCACTAAAGCTTTAGGGATGCCAAACCTGGTGATAAAAATATTGTTGTGGCCATTCCACAACTAGCCCCAAATATTGGGGATCCACCTTTTTAAATTTTGGTTTGTGGGAGTTTTTTTGGATATTCTGAGTCCCTAAGTCAAATTTGTCATTGATGTCACCAGATAAAGTCATCATTAATATCAAGGAATTCAGTAGAAAATAAATGGGTCAAAAATAGTTATTTGATATCTAGGAAGCAGGCCAAAGATCAAGATAATAACTGTAGAAAATATAAGTTAAAAATGAGATATAATATTTATTTTATAAATAAATATTATTTACGACATGGAATGCAATGAGAAGGAAGAAATTTTTTTTTAATTTTTTTTTGGTGGTGGCCACAAGGGGTAAACAGACTGTGACCACGAGGGAACCATTACATAACATATCCGCAACATGTGAGGCGAGAGATTTGAACCTGGGCCTCTCAGCAACTAGAGAGGTTTAACTACCCACTTGCTCTCCAAATCCTCTACATGGGCGGATAAGAAGGAAGAAATTTATCCAAGGCATAAAAAATATATAATATTATAATAATGGTTATTATAATATTAAAGTGATTAGGTGAAAACCCAAAATAAAATATTTATAATTCTCATTATAATATGTTATAAAGCAAAGTGGGTTTTATAAAGTTTAAATTTATTTTATAAACCCTAAGGTTGGGTTTGAAGGAAAAGGCATTCGAAGCGCTTTAAAAACCATCGTGACATCGTGGAAGAAAAAGAGGAAGCACCGACATATCTCAAGGAAATTAAGGCAATATAAATGCATTGCCCAAATTTTAAAAATTTTATCTTTGCTCAAATATTGATTGGCATGCAAAAGAGAATAAGAGCTCATGAGAATCGTGAATTTCATGGATAGCAAAGTGTTTAATACAGGAATCATTTGTTTCTAAAGGCACATAGGACAATGTGATCTAGTGGTGAGTTGGGAAGTGCAAAGATGTTTGCAAGTGTGAGGGCCTACATTCAAAACATGGTGGCTACATTGGAGGTCATACTAGTTAAGGTGCCTAAGGTGCATGTTGTTTTTTACAAGCGCAAAGGGGAGTAAGTATTGAAGCACATGGTGCTCCATTAATTTCAAATGCATGCATAGTTCATGCAACAGTTGAGGCCACGGCTAAGGTGCACATTAGGGGTAAGGTTAAAGGTTCGATTCCCTCTGAAGCTGAGGTAAATATTTTTGCATTAAAGTTTATCATTTGCCTAAGTTGGAAGGTATAAGGTTTGTTTAGTGGATTATTTTGGTAAGGTTTCTTAGAAGATAAGTGGTGGTTGTTGAGAATTATAATTTGTAGTTATAAGAAGATTTTTGGTTTTAATTTTTAATAAAGTCTTAAATTGCTATATTGGTTTTTGGAGGATTAATACTTTGTGGGTATTGTGTTCATTTGGATAAAGGGTTTTTATGATTATTGTGAGGGTGTTAATTATTAATTAAGTTGGAGTGATAAGGTGTAATTTTGATATTATTGTTGTGTTATGCTTTGTTGAGAAAATTATCTTCTAACCCTTATTGATATTGGCAGAGAAGTAATTGTGAGTGTGGCAAATTTGTGAGATCAACTCCTTGTCAAGCAAAAAGGTATGGGCAAATTCTTCTTTGGTTGAGTTGGTTGATAAAAAATAAAGTTTGAAGTGAAAACGATTTTATTAGGGTTTCATTTTTGAAAGTGTTTGAGTTAATGCTTCAAGATTTTATGAAATTAAGAGTTGTGGCTAAATTTTTTTTTGATAAACAGTGTTGTTGAGATCATTGGTTAAGTGAAGTATTTGAGTTAATGCTTCAAGGTTTTCTGAAATTAAGAGTTGTGGTTAAAACCTTGTTTGATAGGCATTGTTGTTGATATCATTGGTTGTTTAAGTGAGTTGTTATGCAAAGAACTTGAAATAGGGTTTGGAAAGATAATGAGTATCATTGGTATGTGAGATTTGTTGTTGAGCATTGTTGGAAATATTTTGAGTTGGTTTTTACATGCTTGGACTAGGGTTTGTGAGAGAGGATTGTTTCTTGAGTGATTGGTTGAGTAGAGTTGATTGAAGCCTAGTCATGTGGATGTATGAAGTGATTTTTAAAGTTACATAAAACAAACTATCCTATATTATGATTTGAGTTGTGAAAGATATTAAGCTTTGAAATATATAACATATTGAATCTCTAACAATTCTCTTTATGATTCTATAATATTGATTTGAGTTGAGAAAGTAATTGAGCTTTAAGTATACAATATATTGAGTCTCTAAAAATTCTCTTTATGCTTCTATGATATTGAGTTGAGAAATCTATTGAGCATTAAGTATAGAACATATTGAGTCTCTAACAATTCTCTTTATGTTTCTATGAGATTGGACAAGTTCTTTGTGGAATTGTTAAGCATATTTGAGGTAAATATTTGAGAATACTTGTGGACTAATTTTATGTAAGATTTTGTGGTAGATTACAATACATATTTGGTTAAGTCATAGAGATGACTTATTGAGTAGATTTGAACAAGTTCTAGAGAGGACTTGTAGAATAGATTTGAGCAAGTTCTAGAGAGGACTTATAGAGCAAATTTGAGCAAGTTCTATGTTAGGATCTCATCCTAACCCTTAATGTAATAAATTCTTTGATATAATAATTCCTAGTGAACGTGGGTAGTACCCATGATTAATATTTTGTAATGTTCTAAGTTTTAGCTTAGGTAGTGCCTATGAAAAATGACACCCTTTTCTATGTAACACATGGTAGATAGGTTAGGTAAGGTGGCCTTGTGCATGTAATTCGAGTGGCATTGTGCATGTAATTCATGTGGCATTATGCATGTAATTCGGGTGGCATTATGCATGTAATCCAGGTGGCATTTTGCATGTAAGCCAACCTTAGAAGGAAACTCTTTAAATACCCAAAAAGGCACAAATGTAATCATCTTTTTGCAAATTAATGAAGTGTTGAAAGAGGTTGCCCCCTCGAAGAGGCCTGTGATTCTATCTATTGTGATATTGTTCATTTTAAGTAATTTTTGTTATCATATGCATTTAATTCTGAATACTTTTATAATGTTTCTATGAGTTTATTTCCAAGCAAATGTGTGAGAGTGTGTTTATTTGAGTTGAGAGTGTGTTGTTTAGTATATTTTATAGTAGGATCTTAACAAGTGGTATCAGAGTGCTTTCCAAGGCCAAGTTCTGCTGCAACTGCAATGATTCTTGCCATCCAATCCACCTGTTAGGTATAAATTCTGTGTTTTTTCCGTTCCTATTTTTCTTTATTAAAAAAAAATCCAAAAAATACAATGCATTTTTTTCCAGACCAAAAAAAAAAAATCTTTTTAGTTGAGTAGGTAGAAACCCTGTGTCGGGGGTTTTAAAATATCACGAAGGATCTTTCATTATTGGCTAAGCTAGATAGCCCATAAAGCGTATCGTGAAGTGAGGGGTTATCAGGCTCCAATACCCAGGCCTCAGACAGAACTTGTGCACAAACTTGAGCTCCAACGTATCTTCAAGTATATTGGGAGACCATCTAGATTTAAACAAACTTTTAGCCATTAGGAACCTTTTCGGCCTTGTATTACTCAGTCTATGGGACACAACATCCTGGATGATTACCCTCCCGTATTGTCAGAGAGGCAGGTAGTGTGCTCAAGGGTATGTGTGGAATCCTCCTTGAGTAGTGGCATGAAATATTGGTCTGAGCACTATTGTTCATCACTATTGGTATAATAGAGGGCCTATGGGTGGTACATACTCCTCTACCTAGCATTCCTTGGTTCTGTTAAAACTTCAACCTATAAAAAATGAAAAAAAAAAACCAAACCTCCCTATTCGTAAACCTACATTTCAAATCCCCAAAAGTGAGCATATGAGAAAGGAGTCCTCTACTAAAAAAATAACATAAAGTACATGCATTCGGGATAGACCATGAGGGTGACACTTAAGCTGATAGTCTAGAGAATAATAATCAAATTTACAGTGGCAATCACAGTCAGGTTAGTCAAGTTAGAGAGGTCAGCACAGTCAGGTTAGAATTTATACCTTTCAGGGTCAGAACAGAACTGTCACAACAATCACCTAAAAAATACAAAGAATATTGGGGCTAGTGAGGTCAGTAGTGTTAGAGAGACTGTCAAGACTAGGTCAACCAGTGAGAGCATGACACGAGGCTAGTTATAGATAGTGCTCTAGTACCCAACTTTTGCTTTGTAGCTCAGAATCAAAAATTGTAAACACCGTTAGACTCAGCAAAAAAAAAATTCTAGGGTGCCAAAAAGTAGTGTTAAGAGATATAGCTCATTATGACCACCTCTTCGAGATGATTGTTTTGATATATAGCACCCAAGCACTTTTTTGGGCACTTACTAAAAATAGTAAGTCCTAAAAACTCAATTCTATTTTTAGTAACTAGTCACAAAAGATTTCAAAATGGCCTAGGGTACCCGTGGACATCAAAAAGAACTAGACCACTTGGAATCCTTAAAAAAATCCATTGAGAACTTGCACTCATATTTTCACTCCATAAGGGAAGAAGTCCAAGGTCTTCGCCTAGAGCATGAGGCCACTAGTAACAGCTTAGAAGAAGCACTGATAGAAGTAGACAACAAAATAAAAATAGGACCACCCAAAATAGAACACCAAGCTGACGGTTCTACAAGGAATCATGACCATGATCCATCCTTTAAAATTCCCAAATTGGATTTTACCAAATTTAGTGGGAAGGATGTTGATGGGTGGCTATGTAGGGTTGATCAATTCTTTAGACTTCATAATGTCCCCATATTTCATCGAGTCCAAATGGCTTCCTTTAACTTGGAATCTGATGCTCTACACTAGTTTCAATGGTTACGTATTGCCAACCCAAACCTCTCTTAGGAGAATTTTGAATCCCAACTACTCACTCGATTTGGTCCTAGTGAGTATGAGGACTTTACAGGGGCCTTGACCAAACTACAACAAATAGGGTCAGCCCATGAATACCAAGATCAATTTGAAAAATTGGCTAATAAGAAAAGAGGATTGAATGAAGGGTTCTTCCAGAGTTGTTATATCAGTGGGTTGAATTGGGAACTCCAGGTAGAAGTAAAAATGTTAAAACCACAAACTATGATGGAAGCTATTAGTTTGGCCCGTTTTGCCAAATCTAAACTCTCTGCCCAAAGATGCCCATCAAATTTTCCTCAAAATAGACCTTCATTTCCTTCTTGATCCCAACATCCAGTTGATAATAAACCTGCTACACCCAAGCACCTAACCACAAAATATATGGATACACGTTGTGCCCAAGGATTATGCTACAATTATGATGAAAAGTTTTTTAAATGGCATAAGTGTGCACACAAAAAATTGTTCTTGATATATTTTTAAGAACCTGATAACTCTGACTAGAGTGATGAGGATGAGGACCCTCCAGAAACACATTCTCCATAAGAAGAAGTGAAGCAGGAACCTGAGACAACAATTACAATCCATGCTCTTGCCGGTATTACTACTCCACAAACCATGAATGTTGTGGGATTTTTCAAGGGCCAACATCTTTCCATCCTTACGATTCAGGAAGCACACACAACTTCATTGACCCTAGAGTTGCTCGGTGGGAAAATTTCTATATCCACACTTGTAATTCCTTTGAGGTCATGATAGCCAATGGGGGAAACTTACCTTGTAAAGGAAAATGTCGCAATGTTAAAATCAAAATAGGGGACTATGAACTCAAGTAGGACATGTTTGCCCTCTAGTTTAGTGGATGTGATATTGTTTTGGGATCTCAATGGTTGAGTACATTGGGCACTATCAATTGGAACTTTTTCGAACTCTGGATGCAGTTCTCCCAAAATGGACAAACACACATCATCAAGGGCTCCCCAGCAGGAACACCTCAAATTATTAGTTCAAATGGCATGGATAAATTGCTAAAGAAATCATCACGTGGGGTCATTGCACAACTATTCTCCATCCAACCATCCACCTCTCAAATGGGTGAAACCCCATTAGACCTGCAACAAATTCTCCACAAACATGAGGCCATATTTGAGGAACCAACTACACTACCACCGCATCACTCTCACGACCATGTCATTCCATTATTGCTGGATAGTGCACCTCCCAATATCAGACCATACAGGTACCCTCATTCCATGAAGTCAGATATTGAGACAATGATACAGGAATTACTCAAGGCAAGTATCATTCGGCCTAGTACTAGTCCCTACTCTACACCAGTCTTATTGGTCCTCAAGAAGGATGGCTCCTGGCGACTGTGTATTGACTACCGGGAACTCAACAAGATAACTGTCAAGGATAAATTTCCTATCCCTATGGTTGATGAATTACATGGGACCATGTACTTCACCAAGCTAGACCTTCACTCTGGGTACTATCAGATCTAGCTCAGGGACGAAGATATTCATAAAATTGCTTTTCATACTCATGAAGGTCATTATGAATTCTTGGTAATGCCATTTGGTCTCACAAATGCTCCTTCCATATTTCAAAGCCTGATGAACAACATCTTTCACCCTTTTTTATGGAAGTTCATCCTTGTGTTCTTCGATGACATCTTGATTTACAGTCACACATGGGAAGAGCATCTCAAGCATGTAAATCAAACCCTACAACTATTGGCTGACCATCAACTGTTTGCAAAAAGGTCTAAGTGTTCCTTTGGTTTGATTGAAGTGGAGTATCTGGGACACATTGTCTCAAAGGATGGTGTCAAGGTTGACCCTAAGAAGATCCAAGCAGTCCAAGAATTTCCTAAACCTCGTACTCTCAAGGGACTTCGAGGATTTTTAGGGCTTACAGGCTATTACCGTAAATTTTTCTATAATTATGGAAAGATAGATGTCCAAATAAAAGAATAATTCTTTTACTTGGACAGGGCCGGCTGAGTAAGCATTCTTGGAACTCAAGCATGCCATGACCACCACTCCAGTTTTAGCCATGTCAAACTTCTCTAAAAAATTTGTCATTAAAAGTGACGCTTTTGGTCATGGTATTGGGGCGGTATTGATGCAAGAAGGACGCCCGTTGGATTTCACTAGTAAAGCCCTATCTGATCGTAATTTAGGGAAATCCACGCATGCCAAGGAAATGTTGGCAATATTGCATGCAGTCCTGCATTGGTGACCTTACCTCATTGGGTGCCATTTCTCCATCAAAAATGACCACCAGAGTCTGAAATACTTTCTAGAACAACAGGTTGCCACCCCTGAGCAACAAAAGTGGGTATCAAATCTCATGGGCTACGATTATGACATCATGTACAAAAAATAAAAGGAGAATATTATGGTAGATGCTCTCTCTCGCCAATTTGAGACCCTTAGTATGTTGTGTGCCATTTCTACACCATTGCCCCAATGGATTGAGCCCTTACGTCAAGAAATACTTCAGGATGCATATTTGAAAGACTTTGTTGCTTCACTTATGGATGATCCAGAGTCTACACAAGGATATAGTTGGGATGGCTAGGATCTGTGTTACCATCAACGCCTAGTTCTTCCTCCTAAGTCCCCACTTTGAGATCTCCTCATGAGGGAATCACATGCTACTCCATATGTTGGCCATTCAGGGTTCCTAAAAACTTATGAGCGACTCAAGCACACCTTATTTTGGAAATGTATGAAATAGGACATTCGCTCTTTTATAGCTAACTGTGACACATTTGTAGACACCAAAATAGCACCAATCTGATTATGTGACTACAAACACTGATCGTATTGACGTGCACAGCCCCAAGGGTAGCACCCAAAGGTTAAACAGTGGTCCTAACCACTCTCATAGCAGTTTTGGAAGGTCAAGAGTCAATTTGACACCTTCAGGCACTCTACTCCATACTCGTTCCACCCAAGGATGATTTCAAACTAGGATTCGCCCCGCCTAGGGACGAATAGTAGTATTCACTCTAGGGTAGGGCGAATAGTAGGTTTGATGGGAAAAAAATCAAATATTGACAAATGGTAGCTCAGATCTGCCACTTAACACTTCCTTCATCGCATGGGAGTGTGGGTGAGCATTTTCGAGCATTAGAGGTAGTTACAGGGGTAGTCATGAAGCCCCTAATTAGGGAGGAATCTTCCCTCCCCTGGAAGGGCATGGTTGCCAAGTGGTGCCTCTACATGCTCATCCAAAGAGACCATCAGGTCTATAAAATGGTGAGTCTTCTCACCCCAAAATATATAGAGAAGGAGCATTTTTGAGCAACGAAGTGCTACCGTTTTACTTCCCCATACGCCCTTGTTTGATTTACAGCTTTCATATCCGCGATCTCTTTTAGAGGGGAGGTCATTGGGTTACCATTGGAAGGTCAAATATTGAGCCCAAAACCTAAAATTTTGCCACAGCATACCACCCAATTTGCTGACAACACATTACAAGATATTTTGGACCCATCCCAAGTGGATTGGTGCCAAAATCAGGCCCCAAACGGTGGGCGGCCTACCCCGGGTGCCCCCCGCACTGCTGCAGATCTAATCATCCCCTTTAGGAACGATTAGGAATCTGTGGCAGATTTTCCTTCTGTCATTTTTTTTTGCATTTCATCTTATGCTACTTAGATAGTTTGCAATTTCAATTTCATAACGTTTTGAGCAAATCTTATCATGTTTCATCAATTTTCCGCCTTTACTAACTTGCAAAGGGCATCATCAAAATATAGGCGTTAGAGGCTAAATTGGGGAAATATGACCATTTGGGTCGTCCCAAAATACCCCCAATTAGCTAACCCCCACTTTTTCAAGAGATTTGGAGCTGTATAGATGTGACATTTTGAGAGGTGCTATCTGGCATTTTGTTGCAGGTCTATTCATCCCACCCTAGAGTGAATTCAAATTTGTGAGGAATTTCTTGACTGTTCCATTTGTAGTGTTTTCTTTGTAAGGTCTTGATACCCCTATCAAAGTGTTAGATCATTTGGATATATGGTAGTTATCGTTTTATTTATTCTTTGCATGCACTAATCGTAGGCTTGGGGATTGCATGTTTCATCTCATTCATAGGTGCTACTGACCGTTTATTGTTTATTTGAACATAGGACCTAGATGTTAGAGGAGTAGCAAGGAGTCAAGACTCATCAATGCAAGTGGTGGTGATTTTTTGGTCCGCCCACCTTACATGTGGGCACACGGAAGAAGGATGGTTATCCATGGATGTAACCAAGAAATAAATTTAACGCTCCTCACCCCTAAAAATGGAGGAGGCGAATTGTCACCGAATTCTGAAACATATCAATAAAATAAAGGGCTATTTTCTGCATTATATTTTCATTTGAGTTTCAATTCCTTTATGCTTTTCCTATTTCATGCATTTTCAATTCATAGGACTTAGCGTTAAGTTTAGTTCCGTTTTGCATCGTACTTGGAGCTTTTCATTTTCTTTTTAGTTTCCGTATCCTCATGATTTCAGTGGCGATCATGGTGGGACCCTATACTCTATTTTTTTTAGATAAAAAATGTGATCAAAACTTGCTTTTGCTTGCAGGTATACTTTTTTCGAACGTGGGAATGCTGTTCTTTGTAGTCTATTGCAAATACAGAGTTGGAATTCATCTTATCCAGGGACGAATGGGAATGCACCCCACCCTATGAAGAATTTAGTTCTGTTATTCATCCCATCCAGGTATGAATAGCTCTCTATGTAGTTTTAAGGCAGAAACTCAGAGCCAGTAGATTTGGGCAGATAAGAGGTAAGGATTCTAAACTTTTCCTGTCATTTTCTATTTTCAGTTTTTCTATTTTTGGTTTACTTGTTCGCTTAGGGAAAGTTTTATTTTACTACTTGCTTGTTTCCTTTTTGCAAAATAAAAAGAACCCCACACATCACGTGGCAAATTAAACACCAAGGAGCTGGTCGTAAAACCCCATCCCTTGATTAAGACCAACGGTGGATTTCATCACCACCTTGGCTTGAATTTTTGCATCCATTACCCTGATCGCTATTGTTGCTAGACATAAATCCTGATGAAAGCTGATCGAGTGTAGCTGGGGTTATTACCAACACATGAGGATAAGTCTTCTATGGTAGGTGTCATAAACAGGGTGATTCCCCTTTCGTATTGCCTACATTCCACATACCATCTGCTCTCACGTACCTATAGTTTCCCTCATGTAAGGGCGGGTATATAGAGAGGTTGGTATATTGTCCTGGCAATGGTATATCGAAGGGGAGACCATTTTTGGGAGTCATAAGAGCTATCATATTGCATTTAAATGTTCTTTACAAAAACCTTCAAGAACAAAAAAAAAAAAAAAAAAAAAAAACCAAAACACACTAAACTAGGTTTAGGACACACTTTTAATATTTAAATGAGATAATCATTGCTTTGTGTGTGTGTGACATTTTATGTTTAGTGTAGCATAAAAAATCATAAAAATAGATAAAAACCTACATAGCTTGTAGAAAAAAACCACCATGGTGTACACCCATAGCCAATCCCAATCAAGGGCGAAAGCAAAGGAGAGTGTACAAGGGGGCACAAGTCACCTCTGCTATAGCCCCAAGGACTTGGTCATACTGCCTTGGCAGCCTGACCCACAAGAGATTCCACATCATTCCATTTCAGAATGGGACTATAGAGGAACCCCTTTGAGGGACACACCCATTTTTCATAGCCCCTTTCAGGAGGAGTCCTTACACGTGGCGCTCAACATAGACAAGAAGGCTCCCTTAGAAGCTAGAGTAGCATAGGGTCCATAAGGAGAGGCCACATGATTATGGCATCCCTCCTTTACCCCTTCTCACTATTAGAACCAATAGACAAAACCTAGAGCGTAAGGCTCTCCAAATAGGGAGAGCCAACTCTTCCCACCCCTTTCACACATATGAAAGGGAGCACGAGGAATACCATTACATTCCTCAAGAGCAATATACAGTGTGGGAGCCATGTGCTTCTACACCCGCTATATACCATGATCACCTATTGAGGCCAAAGCCTCAGGTAAATGTCACCAACCTCGATAGAAGAAAGTGACCTATTGAGATCTCGGATCATCACGATCGAGGTAAGTGCATAGGAGAGGCATCCAGGCCTCCTAGGCTCAATATGGCAGAACAAATCGACCTGGCAGTCACCAGACATGTCGCCCACCAAGCACAGATCACATGGCTTGAGCAAGACCAACAGTAGCTAGAGCATCTATATTGTCTTAGCAAAGAGTGCATTCGGTGCCAAACAGATGAGCTACTCCATAACCCAATGCTTGAGAGGGTTACAACCCCTCACACCCAAAGAGTGGAACCATATGAGAGGTGCAACCCCTTGGTGCGAGATAGGTCTTCGCGACCTTACCAAGTGCTACCTACAAGACCTCCTAGACCCGAGCGGGAGGCCACTCCCTAGAACAACGATGGTCACCCTCCATGGGGACACACCCAGGGTCATAGGTATCATTCAAAGACTCCTTAGGAATATTATGATGAGTATGATCAATAAGAAGAGGCGGCCGAAATGCCCTACCAAGGAAGAGGGGTTGCTATCCAGCCACCCCTCTATAGGCCTCAAGTCTCCCACAACCCACAACGAGAGCAAACTAAAGAGGAAGAGATTAAATCCTCAGATGCATATAAAGCATTACTAGAGTGTATGGATTCTGTGGAAACCAAAACTTCTGGGCCCCAAAAGCCCACTTTATGCCAGCTTCATAGTCATCCTGTGCATTTGTCAGTGCTAGCACCCCCTTACCCTTAACACTTTAAGCTACCTCAGTTGGCGACCTTTAGAGGTGAGGAAGATGCTTAGGAGCATGTGACAATATTCCTGAGCCAATGCTTCAGAATTCAGGACAATGATGCTTTGTTATTAAGAACATTTATAACCACATTCGTAGGCCCTACATCGGATTGGTTTACTCAATTACCAAAGCACAACATTAACAACTTAGATCAGTTAGTGGATGCGTTCCTCGAATGCTTTGCCTTCAACACCAAGAATAAGGAGTCACTAAGTGACTTAGCTAGCCTCAAGCAATATGAGGAAGAGACCATGGCATCCTATGGGAATCGATGGAGGACTTTGCTTTTAAATCTGCCCTACCTCCCTCCTATGTCCAACCTCACTCAAATGTTCTCAAAGAGTTGTTTGAGATCGATCTCTGTGCTATTGTAGCTATAGCAATATGCCACCTTAGAAGAAGCTCTGGAACAATTCAATATCATTGAAGAGATCAATATATAGGATGGCGAGATAGCCAAACATAAGAAAAAGGAGTGGACTAAGAACACTAAAATAGGGACCACACAACAAAAACCTACTGTAGTCAATCAAGTTGCTATCAATGTCCCTAAGCCTACACAAGCAACATAGCCTCAAAAGACTAACTATCAGGCGGTGCCTCCTAAAAACTATGACAAATAAAATTAGAGGCAAGAACAGAGTCAACTGCATTGCCCTAGACGACAATACACACCCTACACAGAGTCCAGGGACTCCCTGTTTGACTGCTTGTTAGCGATAAACTTGATCAACCTGCCAGATATTCAAACCATAGACCCCAATGCTCCCAAGCCTAAGGGGTATAGGGAGGACTTGTACTGTAGGTTCCATATATGGCAGGGACATGACCTAAATGCCTGTTGGAAATTTAAGGGCTTAGTGCAAGACCTAATTGATAACAAGACACTAGCGGTGGATAATATCGTGGCATCAGGTAATCAAAAAATGGAGGTCTTTAAAGACCCCTTGCCTGATCATGCTCTATAGGAAAAGACCCTACAAGTTAATGAGGTCACACAGAACTGCCCCATGTAGGGGTATGTAGGGATGATCAGTATAGTGACTCAAAACAGGAGGTACCCATGCACAAATGCTCCTACGGTAGCTACAAGAGAGGTGCCAACAATGTCACAACCGCAATAGCACCTTGCACAACCTCCTCTGCCTAGACCAGTGGCCACACTTCGGACCAAACTCACTTAGAGTTTGAGGACCACCTCGGCTAGGCTCTCCATATATGAGCTCATACAATAATCAATGCCCCATCGAGAGGCTCTAATGGAGATATTGAAATCCATCGAGTTGTAGCCCCATGAAACAAATTCTTTCAAAAACTTTGTGGGACATGTCAAACGATGCACTAAGCCAGTCATCACATTTAAGGAAGATGAATTGAGATCAGTACCTGATGACATGGTGGATCCACCCTTGCACATTATCGCACAGGTCAATGAGATCCCATATAAGAGGGTGTTGGTAGACATTGGCTTGTCCAGTAATATCATCACAGCCATGGCCCTAAAACATCTAAAGTTGCCAGCATCTCACATCATGGCTTCCACATATACACTGCGAGCATTCAATGATGCAATATGCTTGACAATTGGCACAATTGTCCTACCCATCCAGGTGGGACAAAATACTATACCTACATTATGCCATATTTTGGAAGGTGAGATGGCCTACAACATCTTTCTGGGTTGGCCATGGATTAGGTACATGAAGTGTGTCCCTTTGATAGCTCACCAGTGCTTAAAGTATACATTTGAAGGGGAGGTGCATGTAGTCCCGGCGGACTTAGAACCCTTCAAGTATTGTAATGCGGTGTAGCTGATGCCGCAATTGACCCTCCCATCAACACATTTAGATTTCCAATTGAATCCATCTAAACAGAGTCCAATTCTATAGGCATTCCCATTGGCAAGTTCTTCAAAACCCCAGTTGGGTCCATCTTCATCGTCTGGTCCTCCACCAATAATGCTACCTTTGGGGGAAAAATAGAAGGACAAAGGGAAGAAACCTCTGGAAGAGGTGCAACCTCTGGAAGAGACACTGCCATAATTATCAACTATCTCTACTGAGGAGATGCCTAGCTGAATGGAATTTGAGACTCCTAGTTCACCCGACATGGAGTGGACTCAGGGAGAACTTCCATTCCCTCCCCCTCAACCTCCAACAATCACTGTTGAAATGGCCAATACGGTCTTGGGGGAGTATCTGGTGCGAAATATTGTAGCAACACCCGCATTGGAGTCCAAGCAGGACATGGGGAGACCTTGCCTCCCCATAAGCACTATTGTTCCCCTAGGCTACCTGCCGAACTAGACAAAATTTGTGTATGAGGGCCTTGATCATGGCATTGCACCATGCATGCAAGAGGAGGAAGATGAAGTGCCTTTTGCTGAAAATGTCAACTATTTGTCTAACCCAAATTTTGCTTTGAGATACCTTGGCCAATGCAATTGGTATGGATATGTGTTAGGCAGATATGAGCAAGGGGAATGTGTTCTTTGCCAACCAAAATACCAAATGCCATATGACAAGTCAGGAGTAGGGTTCAACCACCCCCTGCCCTTGGACATCTTGGTGGAGAACATGCAAGGCCTAGGGATAGGCAACAAGGGGGGATTGGCATCAAATCCATATGCCAACCCTAACATGACATATACATTGAGGGATTATCTCCCATTAACAACAATCAACCTTTTTTACCCTCGCAATCCCTTCCCTTCCCTCGAGATAGGAGAAATATTGAGAGCTCATTTTCAAGGAGGGTCTGGACAATGTCAAGAAGGGTCATCGAAGGATGAATCTGAATATGAGGTAGCACCATGGGACCCCTTCGAATCAGATAGCAATCACTCACAGGTGATCCCCATGGATGATTATCAAGAAAACCTCTTGAAAATGTTCCCTTTAGATGCTCCAATCGAGCAAGCGCCACTCCAAGGAAATCAAGTCCCCCCGCAAAGACCAAAACAACCTCGATGGGACCACATCAATTTGCTCGAGTAAGGCGAGCCTTTAATACCATAAGTAGTTGTCAGAGCCAATGAAGGCCTTTGGATCTCTGATAGTGATTATGAAGATGAAACTGAGATAGCATATATTAATCACATGTGGCAAATGCAGTGACCCTACCCCTTGGAGATTAACAACATATTCGAACAATTAAACATAGTGCCAGGGCATGAGTGGTATGTAGACCCAGTGCGGTAGGACCAAGTGTTGGATTTGCCACTCTGGGCATATGAAGAATACCTTCCGCCCAAAGACCCTATAGCAACATCAATTTCAAGGGTAGATCCTATCTTCTTATCCGCACATGGGGCCAATCCATTCATGCCAATACCTCTAGAGCCAGATCCGAAGCATAGAGAACATCCAGAAAGTCTGAGTCATCACACCCATGGTAATGGAGACCAAAATCATTTCATCAACATGATCTCCATTCATTCAACCTCCCCCATCCACAATCTGATCAATCCAACACAGTCATTGTATCTAAACATAGATGCCATAGACTGGGATCGCATCAATTCACCACCACCCCCATTCGAGTACTGGAATTTTGGTGAAATGCTTCATCTTACCCCTAGGCCAAATCAAGATATCTTCCATGCTAAAGAGGGACTTGATGTTCCTAATGATGATTTAAACTTGGCAAATAATATCCACTTGATCCCTACTCCACACCAGTTGGAGGACAGATCCCACATGTCGATCGAGGAGACGACTGACGTAGACATCGACTCTGATCCAATGAATCCATATATTATCAAGTTGGGGGTAAGCTTATCCCCCAAAGAGAAAGTCGACTACATCACCCTTCTCAAAGAGAAGAAGGAGGTTTTTGCATGGTCATACAAAGACATGTCGAGACTAGATTCGTAGCTAGTCATGCATAATCTAACGCTTGATCCGACAGTCAAGCCAGTTAAGCAAAAACTATGCAAGATGCACCCAACAATGGCCTTAATGGTCAAATATGAATTACAAAAGCTTTTGGATGCACAGTTTGTCATCTACATGGATTACCTGCCATGGCTGTCCAACATGGTGCCTGTCAAGAAGCCTGACAGGAGGATTTGCATATGCACCAATTTTTGAGATCTAAACAAAGCAAGTCCTAAGGATGATTTCCCCTTACCGAGCATTGACACATTGGTAGATGCTATAGCGGGCCACAAAATACTTTCCCTCATGGATGGTTTTTCAGGATACAATTAGATTTGTATCAATCCTAAGGACCAACTAAAAATGGTGTTCACTACGCTTTGGGGGACATTTTGTTATAAGGTCATGTCTTTTGGCCTTAAAAATGCTGGCGCCACCTACCAACGTGCCATGACGTACATCTTCCATGATTACATGCATAAATCTTTGGAATATTACATGGAAGATTTGTTGGCCAAATCTCTTTTACGCCCAGATCATCTCGATGACTTAAGCAAGATCCTCGATCGCCTCATGGAACATAAAGTCGATTGAATCCCAAGAAGTGCGTATTTGGCATCACATCTAGAAAACTCTTGGGTTTCATAGTCTCAAAGCGATGCATCGAGGTGGACCCAAACAAAGTCAAGGCAATCCTTGAAATGCTTCCCCCAACTACCATCAAACAGCTCAGAAGTCTACAAGGAAAGGTCACGTCGATCAAGCGCTTCATAGCATAGCTATCTGACAAGTGTCGACCCATGAAAAAATTATTGAACAAGGGGATAGCATTTCACTGGTATGACGAGTGCCAGTCAGCCTTCAACGACATTAAACAATACTTGGCTTCGTCGCAAATATTGGCACCACCCAGACCATGAGTGTCATTCTACTTATACATCTTAGCTACTGATGTGGCACTGGGCGCCATGTTAGCCCAAAAGAATGAACTTCACAAAGAGTAGGATACTTACTACCTTAGCCGCACCCTGGTCAGCTATGAACTTAACTATGCATACGTTGAGAAACTCTACTTGGTAGTGGTGTTTGCTACCAAAGATCTACGCCATTGCATGCTGAGAAAAAAGATGTATGTTGTGTCTAAGGAGAATCCATTGTGGTACATGATGAGTCAAACTTATCATAGTAGTCGCATGACAAAATGGATCATGTTGTTGACAAAATTTTACATAGAGTTTATTGGATAGAAATCCATAAAATGCCAGGTCATAGCCGATCAGTTAGCATAGGCTCCTCTCGAAGACGATCAGCCTCTGGTCATAGAACTACTTGATGATAGGATCTTCCATGTATTAGAATTGCCAGATTTTGATGGGCTTGAGTCACAAGCCAACATAACCCTATTTTTTGATGGTTCTAAATGTGAGCAAGGTGGTGGTGCAAGAATAGTATTCTTCACACCACAAGGCGCTCCAATGCCTCTATCATTTAAATTAGACTTCCCGTGCACCAATAATAATGTAGAGTATGAAGCCTTGCTCATAGGTCTTCAGATAGCAATCACCATGAACATTAAATGATTAAATATCTTTGGTGATTCGCTGTTAATCGTCAACCAATTCAAAGGGGTATTCCAATGCAAATGCCCAGTTCTTCAGGCCTACAAAGCCCTTGTGGACAAATTCTTGGCAAAACTTGAATGGTATGACATCGAGGCACTCCCTCGGTCATCGAATCATTTTGCAGACACTATGGCCTCTTTGGGGTCACTAATCCTACAAGAAATTTTTGGTGATATGACCACCATTCAAGTCAAAACACTATCACAATCCATGATGGAGCGTGCAAGCTCTGACTTAATGCCAGGAATCCACATGATCCAGATTGAACCACCTGTTGAGTGGTGTTTTCACCCAGTTGTGAAAGCACACTCTCTAATAGGATCTGAGTCCCAAAATCCTCTGCTTGTAAATAAATTTCATAAATAATTTCTCCAAGGTTCCTGTTATGTTAGTTCTTTGTATACCAATGATGTTGTTTAATTTAAATGTTGGGAATACCTTAGTGTTGCAAGTGGATGTTAACAAGGGGCACTATGGTTTATTTTAATTTGAATTTGCAATGGACTCAAAGTGAATAAATCTAAGAAATGAATCTATTTCGATCTTGAGCTTTGATGGATTTTCAGTTATTTATTTAAATGACGGTAATAAAAAATGTAGGAAATAAAATAAAGGATTGAAAATAAAAGAAATGCAAAGAAGATAAGTTAAACTACGTCCAGAATGCTACCATCTCGATTTGACAAAATCGAAGATAATGAATTTTTCTACATGCAACCTAACCTATTGAATCTGCACATTCACACAATCCAGATAAGATAGGTGCGGGTTTCTGGGGTTTTTACTGCGATTTCAGATTTAGACATTCGCGTGAAGCAACCAAGAACACTTGCATTAAATTTCACCTAGAAGCCTAGAAATCTGAAAGGGAAAGATAAAACATTAAATCATGCCTGCAAAAATGACTCCTTCTTTCTTATCAATGAGATGCCAAATCTCTATATTTTCTGTATTAAATGGATATTCAGTTACAATGATAGAATGTTCCAGGTTTAACAAATCTAGAACAAATGGAGGAAAATGCTCCTGATGTAGGCCCAGAATGGCTTGTTGCCCTTGTCTCTACAACTCTACTAGCAGTAATTTCCAACCCCCATATCAATCTGTACTTTTTATTTTATACTGTCTAGTGTGGCTCTTTGTTTTGCCCTGCGTCGCTTCGTTTCACCTCCCAGAATGCATCGTTTCGTATTCTCGCCTTTTCGTTGCTTTGAATTCATGCTCGATGCTGAAACGTTTGATATTTTCTATTTACATGTAATGCTTCTGTAACCCTAACACCTGTATGCCACGTGTTTTGTGCTTCCTATGCATGTTCTGTAACAGCCCCATGTAAATCGTGACATTTTTATGCATGTAGATTTGCTTCTTTGCTTTCACCGCGAAAACACATGTCGCGATATAGCGACATTTTCCTGCCAGCAGCCTTGTCCGCCTTCATGCACAGTGAAAATGAGACATGTCACGATATCATGACATTTTTTTGTCAACAGCCTTTCTTGCCTTCATGCACAGTGAAATGGCGACATGTCGCGATATCGCGACAACTTTTCATTCCGTACACTTTGTTGTTTTTCTATCGCAAAATTGCAACGTTTTTCATCTCCGTATGCCTCGGCTGCTTCCTGTCGCAAAATCACGAAGCTTTTTCACTCGAATCTATCTTGCGGATTTTTGTCATGAAATCGCGATGCTTTTTCACTTGGTATGCTTTTGGCCGCAACCTGTCGTGAAATCGTGACGTTTTTCACTTGGTACACTTTTGGCTACAACCTGTCGCAAAATCGCTATGCCTTTTTGTTTCTTTCACTCTGGCAGCTTTCTGTCATGAAATCATGACACTTTTCTATTTCGTACCATTTACCAGCTTTCCATCGTGAAATGACGATGCTTTTCTATTTTGGGCTGCTCTTGCTGTATTTGGCCGCGAAAACGTGACATGTCGCGAAATCACGACATTTTTTTGCTTCATGCCTCTTTGCTATTTTTTTGTCGCGAAATCACTATGCTTTTCGTGCCTTGCCCTGTTTGACTGATTTGACCACGATTTTGTGACATGTCGCGATTTTGCAACAATTTTCCCTTCTGTCTTTCTCTCTCCTCTCTGGACCGCGACGGAGCAACATGTCACGATTTCATGACACTTTTTCGTTTTCGGCCACGATGGAGCAACATGTCACGATATCATGACACCTTTTCATTTTCATCTGTGACAGTGCAACACATCACGAAATCGTGACAATTTTCATTTTTCAGCAACGATGGCGCGACATGTCGCGATATCACGACACTTTTTATCTTTGTGCAATTTTGCCTCCTTTTTCTTGATTTTAGCATCTGGGTCACTGAGATCTTCTTTGAAAGCATACAAAAAAAGTTGGGTCCCCAATTTTGGGGTGTGTTGTGGATCAGCCACAACAAATGGCAACTCTGCTGTCAAATGCTCTTGAGCATTTTAGTGAGAACCCAACCTGGAAACATACAAACATGAAAACATGCGTTAGCACATCAAAAATATAAACTCATGCCCCAAAGATCAGAAATACATGAAACATCAGAATCATCAAGTATTAGCTCGGTGTGTGCAATGTATTTCGTTCCCTATCGTTTGAAATTGATCAACATTCCATTGTCAGTTTTACATGAATGCATATATGAGATTGTGAATGATTTGTGTGACCTGATAACTATGCTTAAATATTTTGCTCTTGTAAAGGCCTAAAATTTCTAGTATCATGTACAAACATTCAATATTGCCAAACCCTCTTAGGATCCACTAATGAATTGCTTTATTATATCCCAAAGTTGGTTATGAGTCCCTACTATCTTGAACCCATGTGCAAGTGAATGTGAAATCAGAACTTTGGGGAATCAGACTCCCAACCTTACCGAGATGGGAGTTTAACTCTATCCTTACTATTCTAATTTAGAATTCATTACCTCACTTTGAGAAAAATAATTTGACCAATTATGGAATAAATGGTCATGCTAGTCTAACCCTTTGAACAATCAGTGGTCTTGTTTTTTAGACAAGACATGTTGCCATGCATGGGCATACTTAACCCCATAATCCAAGACTTATCTTCATTTCTTTGGACCTTGGGGATGACTACCCATCCTTTGCAGAGGACAAGTAGTATGATCCTTCCAATCCAATATAAATATGAGATGGGAAAAAATAATTTTTTACTTCTTGGACCTTGGGGATGACTACCCATCCTTGCTAGGGACATGTAGTACGATCCTTTCAATCCACGCTTTGGATAAAAATTGAAAATATTAATTTATTGCTTAGACCTTGGGGATGACTACCCATCCTTTGCAGAAGACAAGTAGTACGATCCTTCCAATCCAAGATTTATCATGAAATGAGACAAGATCTTTGGGGAATCAGATTCTCAACCTAAGCAAGATGAGAATTTATGCCCTATCCTTACTACTCCATGTAGGTCAAATAAAAGCTTTGGGGAGTTGGATCCTCAATCTATGTTCAATGAGGATTTAGCCCTATCCTTACTACTCTGATTTTAGGCTTTAAGCTTTATGGAAGTGGTCAAAACCACTGTTTTAAGGATCATGCTGCATAATAGGATAGACATGAAATACTTCTTTTGCCCAATATTTTCTTCCAAGTAAAGTTTTGATCATTTTGCTCAAGATCCTTTTTAATGTGTATAAAATGTACTTGGTTCTAGATATCTCAAGACTCAGTTCCCAACCTTAGGATTTTCTTCTTATTTATGTGATAGCATAACCTTAAGAGGATTTGACACACTTTAATGATTTGTATTTGAAATGCATATGCAAAGTGAGATGTAATATGAATGCATTGTCTTTTGAAATGCAGATGAAATATTGCCATATAAAACTGACTACTTCATGCATCACAAGTTTCCAACGATATAACTTAAAATGTTTGTGTTACTTGTGGAGCTTTTACAAGACAATTCCAATGTTTCATATTCTCCTAGTCTTAAGCATAAGTTGACATCTCAATTTTATTTTTCTTTTTTTTCATAAAAACAAACAAAGCATGTCAATTGAAATCAAACACACAACTTCAATCATGATTAAAATAAAAATCCAAAAATAAAACTTGAAAAGCACAAACCAAAACCAAAACCCAAAAACAATCCCAAAAACAAAAACTTGAAAGCCCACACCAAAAAAAACAAAAATTATATACACTATTGTACAATATGATGACAAGCTTGGACTATTACTTTCCTGGATCCCAAACATGATTAGAATATATCAAAAAACATATGACACAATACACATGCCAAATTTTGTAGGAATCCAACAACAATAAGATCAAACCAAGCAATGCAACAAATTTCAACTTGCCATGCTCACCATTCCACTTTGATTTAATTCTATTACCAACATCATAGGTGAGAATCAAATCAAATTGATTAGACAATGGTTGGTATTCAATTATATCTTGTATATTCTTTAAAGTGCAAGTTTCATCATTCCATTCATGATTTAGAAGTAGGATTTCCTTTTCAAATGCGAGATGTTGCAAACAAGAGCCTATTTCTGAAAATATTGAATTCAAATCATTTTCCATGATTTTAAATTAATCAAAATCATTCAAAACTTGACAAGCATCAACAAAATTTGGCATTTCCTTATTAATGATGTTAGCATCCAAAGGGACATCATGTAACCTATCACTTGAAATTTTTGTAGCTATTACCAAAGGTAAAGATTTCCCCTTGTCATCCATACTCAACCCATCATGATTAAAATTTATCATAACTTGATGAGTATTAGTAGCCTTTTCTTTTTCCTCGTTGTCTTCTTCATCGTCCAATACCTGTTCAAAAACACCAAAGTTAGGCACCCAATCAAACATGCGTCCATATTTTTCAAAACAAGAGCCTAATTTTTCAAGATATGTGTCACGTGACACCTTTCCACGATCAATGGCTTGAGTTGCCCCAAAATCCATATTTTCATTAAGATCATCAATAGCATCCAACCCACACCACTTAGGTTTTGTAATTTCATCATTTTGAGATGGCATAGACATTGTAAAAACAATAGGTGGATCAAGATTTTTGATTTCTTGCCCCCCAAGGGGGACAAAAACAATTGATTCTCCTTCTTCATCCATGGTAGTAGAATCATTATCCTTCTCCAACCTTTGATGAGATTCCAACCCTTCTTCCAAAACATTCTCAGATTGTATAGGACTTGTAATATCCTCATATGAAAGGGGAATTGTATTATCCTGCGTATCAATAGGCACACAAATTTCATTAGAAGGTTTGGGGTGAGCATACTCTTCCCAAGAATCATAACAATCATCTTTCAAAATCAAATTGTGATGCTCAACTATTTCCTCATCATATTTTAATTCATCAACTTGTTTCTCATCAAATTTATCTTCTCCTTCCTTAGATGGTTCAATTACTTTCAAAATTGGGTTATTGCTTGCATTCAAATTGATAAGGCTATCATAATCCACATGTGTAACCCATGATTCATGTTTAACATGATTTGGAAGGTGTGAATTTCCTAGGCCATTACTTTCAACAATGTCATCCAATGTGTCATCCGAATCAGATTCATCCTCATAGAATTCATCTTTTGGTGATTCAAGGGTTTCCAATCTGTCACGTGTTTCCATACTAGTTGGATCTAGTACTCCTCCCTTGCCTAAAATCATATTCTTATGAAAATCATTGAAATTGATTTTAGCAACATCTTTTGAATATAGATGAGTATTTTGAAGTTGATTCATACTTAAGAAAGATGGTTGATCTTGCATAGTAGGTTGAGGATTTTGAAATTGATTGAAGCTTGGGAATGATTGTTGATTCTGAAATTGATTCACACTTGAACTTGGTTGAGGTGGATAAATCATTGGGTGGGTAAAGGAGGTATTAAATGATTGAAGATTACATGATCCAAAACCCACACCATAATTTTGACAACTCAATTGTTGCTCAATTGCCATTGCTTGAGTATAGGCTTGTGACAAAGATGTGATTTGAGGCATCCCTCGCAAATATGTGGACATGGGTGAATCAAGAGCATTGATGTATATTTGGAGAGCCACTTCTTCTTGAAGAACATAAACTGTCACTAATTGTGTATATAATCCAAAGAACCTTTTAGAAAATGACTTCACATTTTCACTTGGTCGTTTTCTAATATAGACCAACTGATTGTACATGAGGATTGGGTCAACTCGCTTTTTGTTGAATTGATTGAGAAAGGTTGCCTCTAGCTGAGCCCAAGAAGTGATAGACCCTAAGGCAAACTTGTAAACCAATCATATGCCACTTTTTCCAAGGTGTAAAGGAACATTTTACAAGCAACATCATCATACCAACTTGTCAAGTGATTCACAACAAATTTGAATGCTTGAATATGTTCTTCTACAGTATTTGTCCCATTAGACCAAAATTGAGGAATACATCTCTCAAAACCAACGGGAAAATAATTTTGAACTCCTGGTATATTCAATGGGCTACCTGTCATCCACGGTGTAAACATAGCCGTTAGTGAATCTTAAAGAATATAACTTTAATACTCAATTTTTTTTTTTTAATTAATTTATTTATTTATATTTTATTTTATTTTTTATTTTATTTTTTATTATTATTATTTTTTAAATCAAATCAAATCATATTATTCCTGTATGAACAATCAAAGCGTTAGAACAATGTATATGAATTTCTTAAAAAAATCAAATGAAATAAATCATTTCATGCCCTCCTTCTAGCGCCAATCTGTTGAGTGGTGTTTTCACCCGATTGTGAAAGCACACTCTTCGGTAGGATCTGAGTCCCAAAATCCTCTGCTTGCAAATAAATTTCACAAATATTTTCTCCAAGGTTCCTATTATGTTAGTTCTTTGTATACCAATGATGTTGTTTAATTTAAATGTTGGGAATACCTTAGTGTTGCAAGTGGATGTTAACAAGGGGCACTATGGTTTATTTTAATTTGAATTTGCAATGGACTCAAAGTGAATAAATCTAAGAAATTAATCTATTTCGATCTTGAGCTTTGATGGATTTTCAGTTATTTATTTAAATGACGGTAATAAAAAATGCAAGAAATAAAATAAAGGATTGAAAATAAAAGAAATGCAAAGAAGATAAGTTAAACTACGTCCAGAATGCTACCATCTTGATTCGACAAAACCGAATATAATGAGGTTTTCTGCATGCAACCTAACCTATTGAATCTGCACATTCACACAATCCAGATAAGCTAGGTGCAGGTTTCTGGGGTTTTTACTACGATTTCAGATTTAGACATTCGCGTGAAGCAACCAAGAACACTTGCATTAAACTTCACCTAGAAGCCTAGAAATCTGAAATGGAAAGATAAAACATTAAATCATGCATGCAAAAATGACTCCTTTCTTATCAATGAGATGCCAACTCTCTGTATTTTTTGTATTAAATGGATATTCAGTTACAATGACATAATGTTCCAGGTTTAACAAATCCAGAACAAGTGGAGGAAAATGCTCCTGATGCAGGCCTAGAATGGCTTGTTGCCCTTGTCTCTGCAACTCTGCTAGAAGCAATTTCCAACCCCCATATCAATCTGTGCTTCTGATTTTATACTGTCTGGAATGGCTCTTTGTTTCGCCCTGCGTCGCTTCGTTTCACCTCCCAGAATGCATCGTTTCGTATTCCCACCTTTTCGTTGCTTTGAATTCATGCTCGATGCTGAAATGTTTGATATTTTCTATTTACATGTAACGCTTCTGTAACCCTGAAACCTATATGCCACGTGTTTCACGCTTCCTATGCACATTCTGTAATAGCCCCATGTAAATCGCAATGTTTTTATGCATGCAGCTTTGCTCCTTTGCTTTCACCACGAAAACGCGACATGTCGTGATATCACAAAATTTTCCTACCAGTAGCCTTGTCCGCTTTCATGCACAGTGAAAATGAGACATGTCGCGATATCGTGACATTTTTCTGTCAATAGCCTTTCTTGCCTTCATGCACAACGAAATGGTGACATGTCACGATATCGCGACAACTTTTCATTCCATACACTTTGCTATTTTTTTGTCACGAAATCGTGACATTTTTCATCTTCATATGCCTCGGTTGCTTCCTGTCGTGAAATTGTGACGCTTTTTCACTCGGAGCTATCTTGCGACTTTCTGTTGCAAAATCGTGACACTTTTTCACTTAGTACGCTTTTGGCCGCAACCTGTCGTGAAATCATGACGTTTTTCACTTGGTATGCTTTTGGCCGCAACCTGTCGTGAAATCGCTATGCCTTTTCGTTTCTTTCACTCTGGCAGCTTTCTGTCGCGAAATCACGACACTTTTCTGTTCTGTACCATTTGCCAGCTTTCTGTCGTGAAATCACAACGCTTTTCTATTTCGGGCTGCTCTTGCTGTATTTGGCCGCGAAAACGTGACATGTCGTGAAATCACGACGTGTCACGAAATCGCGACGTTTTTCTGCTTCATGCCTCTTTGCTCCTTTTTTGTCGCAAAATCGCTACGATTTTCGTGCCTCGCCCTATTTGACTGATTTGACCGCGATTTTGTGACATGTCGCGATTTTGTGACAATTTTCCATTCTGTCTTTCCCTCTCCTCTCTGGACCATGACGGAGCAACATGTCATGATTTCACGACACTTTTTCATTTTCAGCCACGACGGAGCAACATGTCGCGATATCGCGACACCTTTTCATTTTCGGCCGCGACAGTGCAACACATCGCGAAATCGTGACAATTTTCATTTTTCGGCAGCAATCGACACTTTTTATCCTTGTGCAATTTTTCCTCCTTTTTCTTGATTTTAGCATCTAGGTCACTAAGATCTTCTTTGAAAGCATACAAAAAAAGGTGGGTCCCCAATTTTGGGGTGTGTTGTGGATCAGCCACAACACCACCTCAAGAAAGGTTCTCTCGAATCCATGATCATCTGAATAAAACCAACTGGGGTTCCTTATTCTCCCCTACTCCCCTTAATAGCAACACAATGCTATTCTTACAAGTTCTTTTCTGCTCAACTTTTGCTCAGGATGAACTTCAAGAGGGATTGGTCGTTCATACTGTCAAGGTTTCCGATCAGCAGGATTGGTATACACCCATAAGGGACTACCTCAATTTAGGTAACCTCCCACTTGGATTAATGCATGCCACAAAATGAGCATTCAAACAAAAAGCGGCAAAGTATGTCTTGTTAGGAGACATTTTGTACCATCATAGCTACGAAGGAATCCTCCTTCATTGCTTGGACCAGCAGGATTCCACTTGGGTAATCACCCAAGGACACGATGGTACGTGTGGTGGCCACTTCAATGGTATGGCCATCGCAAAGTGCATTCTTCGCATGGGCTATTATTGGCCATCTTTAGAGCGAGATTGTTGCGCATATATGAGGAAGTGCGTTAAGTGTCAACATCATGCCAATTTGACACACATACTTTCTCAGGCCTTGCAGCTGATCCAGTCGGCTTGGCCATTTTTGTAGTGGGGCCTAGATCTAATCGGAAAGATCTCCCCTGCATCATCAGGCCATCACATGTTTATCATAATAGCCATAGAGTACTTCACCAAGTGTGTGGAAGTGGTTTCGCTAACCTCTACGATAGGACCCCGCATTGTGGAGTTCATTTTACATAACATCATATGTCATTTTGGTATTCCATCCAAGATAATCTCGGATAATGGGACTTCATTCAAGAACAAAGATGTGCGTGCTTTGACCATAAAGTAAAAAATTTAGCATAGTTTTTCAACACCCTATTATCCATAGGCAAATGGGCAAACAGAGGCGTCAAACAAAATGCTAGTCACCATCCTTAAAAAGACAGTCATAGACAGTCATAAGGATTGGCATGTTCATATCCCCCTTGCCCTGTGGGCTTATCGCACTAGCATTCAGACACCCACTGGGGCAACTCCATTTTTGCTCGTGTATGGCTCTGAGGCAGTCATTCCTCTCGAGTTGGAAATTCCTCCCCTATGCATATCAATGCAAGAGTTCATCGATGATGACACCACATGGCAAGCCCGATTAGACCAGCTTACGTTGCTTGACGAACGATGCATTAATGCTCTTAAGCATTTACATATCTATCAAGAGCGACTGAAGAAAGCATACAACATGAAAGTTCACTTGAGAGACTTTCAGGTTGGTCACTTGGTCTTAAAAGAGAACCAATAGAACTCTAGCTTGCTGCCCCATATAAGGGATAAGTTTGTGGAAAACTGGTTAGGTCCCTATGTAATTGATAGTAAAATAAGACCTGGAACATACCGGCTAGCCTCTCTTGACGGAATCAAGGAACTATAACCCTTGAACATCATTCATTTGTGACCATTCCATATCTAGAAGAGCCATAGCCTAACCCAAAAAGCTCCAAGGATTCCCATAATCGCTTGGTCAACCCAAAAAGCTCCAAGGATTCCCATAATCGCTTGGTCAACCCAAAAAGCTCCAAAGATTCCCATAATCGCTTGGTCAACCCAAAAATCCCCAAGGATTCCCATAATCTCTTGTTCAACCCAAAAAGCTCCAAGGATTCCCATAATCGCTTGGTCAACCCAAAAAGCTCCAAGGATTCCCATAATCACTTGGTCAACCCAAAAAGCTCCAAGGATTCCCATAATCGCTTGGTCAACCCAAAAAGCTCCAAGGATTCCCATAATCGCTTGGTCAACCCAAAAAGCTCCAAGGATTCCCATAATCGCTTGGTCAACCCAAAAAGCCCCAAGGATTCCCATAATCGCTTGGTCAAACCCAAAAATGCCCCAAAGGTGCCCATTACCCCTTTGGTCAAACCAAAATCTCCAAGGGTTCCCACAATCGCTTGGTCAAAAATAAGAAAATTCAAAAACAATAAAATCATCAAAAATAACAAAAATTTGCATCTCATTTCCATGCATACTCACAATCATCACAACGATAACAGAGCTCTTTTTGCATCTCACCTTCATATTCACAAAAATCAATCCATCAAAAACACAAAAATATATAGATGCCTTAAGCATCACATCCATATATTGCATATTTGTGGTCATAAAGGTCAACGCACCATAGACTGCCATTACTTGACAAAACCATCATTTTTCACATTTTTCCACTTTATCAATAATTCATTGCAAATAACCACCACTCATGTTATTTTCCCACAACATAGTCAGTTGTTTTCTAATGTATCAAGAGTTTTCTTCCTTCAGTCGTCATTAGCTTTCTAGCCACATACTGTACCAAGTCATACAAATTTTGCAAAGGTAGAGTTCTACTTGGATCACACCTTGGTACATAGCATCCCAACAAAAATTAAAACACATAATAATTCCCAAGTTGTGTGAACGAATTATGAAACCTGCAAAGCAATCCAGGTCACCATAAGAGAAATGGTTATCTTGCTCATCCCCCTGTGTGAATGACCCCAAGAATGCTGAGAGTTGGCAAAAGGACAAGCATCTTCCCTACCCAACTCCCCAAGAATCCCAAGTTCTCAAAAGTTGCAAACATCATAAAAATTTGCAAAATTCAAAACTCCAAAAAAAATTTGACATCACAACCAAAGTGCATACATCAAGAAAAGCACATAAAATAGTGATTCTCATCACTCCATATTCAAATACCTTGCTCAAAAGAAAAACAAAAATAAATAGTGATTTTTATCACTACACAAGAGCAAGTATCCCAATACAATTGAAGAAAAGAAGGGAGTCGAACTTGAATCCCTAGAACTCTCAGCATTCCGATAGGTCATGAGGCAAACCTCAGTATTGGTTTGGTGGATAGCCTATCGTTCACTGGTGGTAAACCTACAACATGATGATATATCTGTCATATTAACTTGTGTGCAGATCAATGTTTGCATGTGGATGAGCTAGCTTATGGTATCCTATGACAACACCACAGATTAATCTGACTAAATACAACAAAGGAGTTAGTGGAGCTAATCAGGTGATCCTCAATACAAGTTTGGTTGATAGCCTATCTGGAACTGGTGGTATCCTGAAAAAAACCACATAAATGAACTCAATTGCACACACAGGGATGTGAAATAACTTGGTCAAAAACAAGTCCGATTCATACCTTGTTAAATTCTCGTAAGATAAAAGTACAGTCTTAGATAGATAGTTAAAACATCTGAGTCTTGAAAAACCCTACCTACATTCTAAACCAACTTGCTATCTTTCATTCTCACTATGCCATCAGAAAATTAAAAAAAATAGCCCGTATACATAAAGAAAGTCAGGTCACACAATAATCACCCAGCACAAAAAGCCATAAATTCTAAACAGTCTATGGTGCGACCACTAAAAATCACAATTTCAATTCATCCATTCCATTTGCATATCATATAAATTAAACACATTTGCATTTCATCAAAACATATGCATCCATCAATATAAATTAACATGCATACATCCATATTCATCAATCATCATGCATAGCATCAAATCATGACATGTGCATAAATAAAATAGAGTCATCTGTATATATCATAAAAAATGCCTGTAGGCTATAGTGAACTGGTCCTATGACCCTGTTGGCATTTTTGCCACATTGTTTTGATTGTTGATTATTCATGCTTAAACTATTGAAGTTCTCACTCTTATGTGTTTTCTCTACGAGTTTTGGTGCCAAAACAGCTAAGTCCGAAGAATGTCGCGATATCGCGACCAAAAAACAGCATGGAGAGCACGGGTTCAAAACCGTCGCGATATCGCGACATGTCGCGTTATCGCGGGTTTTTTGAGGAGAGAGAAGCAAAGTCGGAGAATGTCGCGATATCGCGACGTGTTCCAAAATCACGGTCAAAATGGTCAACGGAGGCAGAGCAGTAAAATTGTCGCGATATCGTGACATGTCACGTTTTTGCGACTTGCGATGGCCATGGAGCAGAGTGATAGAAAAGGTCACGAAATCGTGACATAATTGAGCAAAGGGCAATGTCAATGAACTTCGTCGCGAAATCGCGACAGAAAAATGAGCAAGGGGCAAAATGTAAAAACGTCGCGATATCGCGACATGTCGCGTTCAAGTTGAAGAAGAAGCATAAGGCATGAAAGGCGTCACGATTTCGTGACATTTTTGAAGATAAGGTCAAGCAAGAGGAAGACGTCGCGATATCGCGACAGAAAGCAGCAACAGTAGAGAAAGCAAGGAAACGTCGTGATTTCATGACATATTGTGGAGAAAAGGCTAAATAGAGAAGAATGTCGCGATTTCGTGACATGTCTTGTTTTCGTGATGTGAAAGCGTGGAAAGAGCAAAATGGTACGGAATGTCGCGATTTCGCGACATGTTCCATTTTCGCTACTTGCAAGAGCATGAAGGCCAAGGAAGAGAAAATTGTCGCGATTTCGCGACATGTTGCAGTTTTTCACGGGTATAAAGAAGAGAAGGATACATAAAGTAGAAAACGTCGTGATTTCGCGACATATCAGGAAGACAAAGCCGAAGAGAGAAAGATGTAGCGAAATCGTGACTTGTCGCATTTTTGCGGTTTGAAACAACGCAAGGACAACATGGGGAAGAACGTCACGAAATCGTGACAGGTCATAGTTTCGCGAGAACAGAGCAAAGAGGGAGCAGAATAGTATGGAATGTCGCGATTTCGCGACGCGTCGTGTTTTCGCGACCTAAGGTGACAAAGGAGAACAAAGAAGCCGAATACGTCATGATTTCGTGACATGTTTGGTTTTCGCGACCCAAAATAGCAAAAGCGTACGGAGGAGAAAAACGTCGCGATTTCGTGACATGTCACGTTTTCGCGACCCGTCACATTTTGCGCCAGAAAGCAGTTCAACGGCCCGATGAGGTATTGCGATTTCCGAGGATTAAAAGCTCTCCAGGATTTAATGTTTTGCTGCTTTCCAATGCGTGCAAGATAGAAGAACGTGCTCAGGCCTGTAGCTTTCGAAGCCACCAGAATTGAAGATGCCTCCATTATTTAAAGCTTCTGTTCACGATTTTCTAACGGTCCAAGCATGCTCCGAGAACGACCATTTAATGAAGACGACCGGTTCCTTGTTTCATTCAATTTTTGACTTCTCCAAGGCTGGTTTAAGGGGATCATTTCCTTATTTTTGTTGCACATTTTGTAGATCTCGAGGAAGTTCGTTTCATGTTTTAAATGCTACAAAGAGGCAAGACCTCCATAAATATCAATGTATATCTCAAAAAGAGGCATCGAGAGAGAGACTTTTGCTAAAAAACTTTTCAAGTTCTTTGCATGAATGAAAGATATTTGGCCTCTGGTTTTGCAAGCAACTTTCTGTGTGTTTTTCCTTCTATCTCATGCATTCCTCATTTACGCTCGTATTTCTTATCTGCTGCTTAATTTGAATTCTACGCCTGAGTTTAAATATTGCTACTGAGGAAGTGAGTTCTGGAATGTGATTTTGGAGGTTATCTATGCACGGTTGTAAGTAAATTACGTCGTTGTCTCTTGTTATATGTTGTTAGTGTGCTTGAGGTTATCTGTTGCTAATCTTTCTCGATCTGATAAATTTGGCCTGTGGCTACATTTCCCATCTCTTTTCGTAATTTCCCATTTCTTTCTGCATATTTTCTATTTCTTTCCTGCAACTCTAGTCTTCATCAAGCTTAGATTTAGTAAGGGAACCAGCCCTCTCTGGAGATTGGTCCGGGAGACATTTCTTTCTCCCAGCCTTTCAATGTTGGCCGGGTCTAGGGCACAATTATTTTAAAATCCTTTCCTGTGGCAGATTCGTGACCAACAGTTTTTGGCACGCCTAGTGGGACAGACTATTTCTGTCTCAGAGAGAGCCCATAGTGTTGAGGGTTTAATGTTCGCCTTCATGCCATATACTTAGAACATTTGGTGACTCTGCAGTACCTAGAAATCTCTGAACATGGATACAGTGAAAGCTGTACTTCATGATCACGAGATCGAAGTCCAAAAAAGTTGAAAATCTTGTTGAGTTTTTTGAACTTGACAGCACAAAAAGAGGTGAACACTCTAGGTTGGTTTCCCCATCGCTTGCATCATCTGCCATATCCACAAAAATCCCTGGCATTGTTACTAGTTTTCCATCTTCTCAGTCACATCCACTAGTCCCAATGGCCCAGTATCCTCAACCTAGGCAGTTTTCAGCATGGAACAGTTCAAGAGCCTTGAATTTGTAGGCTCAAAATCCAGTTCCTCAGGCTGCTTTGAAAGCCTTGCCAACCTATGATGGTACTGGTAAGGTTGCATATGAACATATTCATGATATAGCTTCTTTGGCAGCCATTCATGATATAACAGATGAAGATGTGATGGTGAAGTTATTAGTACTATCCTTGAGAGGAAAATTGTTGTACTGGTACCGATCTCTGCAACCAGGCACTATTGCATCATGGGATCAGCTAGGAGAACTGTTAGTTAAGAATTTTCATGAACAGGCTGATCCATTTTCATTACTGCATCAGTTTAACGCAATTCAGAGGCACCCGCAGGAGGCGATAGCAGATTTCAATGTTCGATTTACTAGAAGCTGGCAGCGAGTGCCTGAAGGTCTTCACCCTACCCATGAGCAAGCTACGTTCTACTATCTTCGAGCGTTCAACACAGACATTGGCTTGGCGATCAGGCAGTCCAATGTGATGACCTTCCCAGAACTATTCGAACAAGCACAAAAGGCGGAGGTAGACTTGATTGCAATTGGTAGGCTTCCTCCAAAGGTAGCAATGCCCATTTTACCTGATATTCCACAACATTTATATCCTAGTTCATTTTCGCAATCTATGTCTTCCATGTATCCTGTTCCATCATGGAGCTCCAATGCACCTCAGATTGCACCCATCCCAGTTCCTCAGCTCCCTACTCCAGCAAATCCCTAGTTGCCTACACTCAGCATTCTGCCATTCCCCGCTTCCACTTCATTCCCAGCATTACCGACGTCGCCAGCACCTTTGCCCTTACCAACACCTCCTACGCCTGTAAATCCTGATCCTTATACAACACTCTTGCAAGAGGTAAAATCTGCCAATTCTACAATAAGAGCAATGGGCAATAAGATCACACTTATTGAAAGGAAGCAAGCTGAGCGAGATTTCTAGCCCAGGAGATTTCAACCTCCGTCGATCACTAGAGAACAAGCTGCTTCAACAAGCAAAGCACCCGAGAAGAACCTGATCTGTTTTGGCAAATGAAGATGCGGTCCTTGCAGAAAGAACATATTGGTGTTCAACATGTAATGATCCACATGGCGAAGACACTTGCATGGTTCATTTGAATTATGTGCAAACATTGGCCGCTAGTTCTTCGGGAGGGCAAGTCAACATGATCTCTGAGATAGGTCATAGCTTAATGGTTCCATCGGAAGAACAAGTTTCAGTTCTCACAAGGACTGGAAAGAAGCCTGTTACAGTAGATCCTGCTGAGCTAGAGCCATTAAAAGTGCCAGCTGATTTGAGAAAACAAGTGAAAACTCCTGTGCCAGTATCAAAGCTAGATGTGCCTATTTTACCAAAAGATCCTGTTCCACATAGAGTACAAGAAAAAGCTGTAGCTACACAGGCAAGATCGGAAGCAGAGGAACAAGCAAGAGAAAAGCTGAAGTACCCATCATTGACTAAAAGGTTGAGAGTAGAAGCCACTCAGTAGTATCGAAGCAGATATGATTCCCCCATTGAAAAGAAGGAATCTACTGTGGTTGCATACAACATTGTCAAAGAATTGAAGAAGATCCCAACAAAGGTTAGTCTTTATGATGCATTACAATTGCCTGGATAGGTAGATTTATTGCAAGAATCCTTGAAATCTATGAAGGATAATGAGAAGAGCCCTACTCAGACAATTTATGCTCAAGCGTTAACCACCTCAACCACTGGCAAGAATAGACCACCCCCATTTTATCTGTCACTTCGAATGGAGGGTTGGATCGTGCATAACTGCATGATTGATTTTGGTGCCACTACAACTGTCATGCCAAAGGCAGTTTGCAAAGTTATGGGTATGGAATACACACGAAGTAGCCCTGGAGTCTTGCAGTTAGATGGTACTCCTATGAAAACGATGGGGGTAATCAAGGATGTCCCGATTATTTTACACAGTATGCCTCAGATTACAGTCATTCAGGAGATAGTTGTGGTTGATCTAGAACCGTATTTCAGTATGTGCTTATCAAGAGAATTTACTACAAAGTTGGGAGGCTACCTTTCATTGGATTATTCCCACTTGGAGATCCCTTTTAGAGGAAAGAGACTCCGGATTCATAATGAAAAACCTTCCTCTTTTCATATTGAAAGGTTGGATGAAGCAGGAAAGACCATGCAGTCTATCAACATGCTAACCGAAGAATTAGAAAGTTTTGATTTGGTGAATGAGGTTTTGGAAGAGCTTCAGTTGGAAGACGGGTTTTCCATGCTTGATTTCAATGCTATGCTGGAGACTGAAATCGGTTGTTATTCTATCACAAAGCCCGAGGATGGCGCAATGCAGGTACTCCTTAACCAAGATGATCAGAGCTCTGTCCACGATCAATTATGGAAGTTGTATTTCGATGGGGCAAGATGCAAAAATGGTGCAAGTGCAGGTATTGTTCTGATTTCTCCCTCTAGCTTGCAAAGAACATATTCATACCGTCTCACTTGGAATTGTACTAACAATGCTGCTGAGTACGAAGCATTATGCCTAGGCTTGAAAAAGGCAAGAAAATTGGGAATTGAACAGTTGTAGATTTTTGGTGATTCTGAGTTGATTGTAAACCAAGTAACAAACAGGTGTGTTTCCAAGCAGCATTATCTCAAAGCATACCGCAACCAAGTTTGGGACCTGTTTGAGTCTTTCACAACTCTGAGTATTCAAGCCATTTCACGAGAGCTGAATAAGCATGCTGATCTTCTAGCATCTCTTGGAGCAAATTTTTCTCCCATTGAGCAAGTAGTAAAGAAACCAAAGACTATAAGAATGGTGTACAGGCCTAGTGTCCCAGACAAAGATACTTTCTAGCAAGTCTTCGAGAGTGATGAGAAAATTGTTAACTTTTTGATTCAAGAAGCTGCCACTATCAAAGGAAGAACCTTGGAGCATGAAGAGACAGATGGTCTGATTCAGTTGTGGAATAATCATATTCCAAAAGGTCTTATCACTCTAGAAAGTTTGTTTGATCAGCATGATCGGTCCAAGAAACATCGGATTGAGATCGACAAGAAGGAGTATATGGAGTTGCAGTTGGAACCCAATAAGGTCATTAAGATTGGGACTGATTCTACTCCTGATGAACTGCACAATATTAGGCAACTGTGTCAAGAATTTTTTGATATTGTGGCCTGGAGTTACGAGGATCTGAGGGGATATGACAAACAGATTATTCAGCATACTATTGAGTTGGAAGAAGGAGTCAAACCCTTCAGGAAAAAGCAGCGACCAGTGAATCCAAATATTGAGACTCTCATGAGGGCCGAACTTGTGAAAATGTTGTAGGCCAAGATTATATATCCGGTTAAGCACTCGACTTGGGTCGCTAATCTGGTTTCGGTTCGAAAGAAAAATGGAGACATACGACTGTGTGTAGATTTTTGAAATCTGAACCGTGCATCTCTGAAAGATCACTATCCCTTGCCTCGCATTGATCAGATACTTCATGTTGTTGCTGGGGCTCAGCATTTTTCACTGTTAGATGGTTTCTCTGGATATAACCAGATTTGGGTTAAGGAGGAGGACCAGTACAAAACTGCATTCACAACCAAGTGGGGCACTTTTGCCTATCAACGCATGCCTTTCGGATTGTCCAATGTTGGGGCCACATTTCAAAGAGCCATGGACATTGCATTCGAGGAGCTTTTGAACAAGATTATTGTCATTTATCTTGATGATATGACTGTCTTTTCACATAAACGGGAAGATCAATGTTCTCATCTGAGGCAAATCTTTGGAAAATGTAGAGAGTTTGGTATTTCCATTAATCCAAAGAAGTCAATTTTTGTAGTGAAGGAAGGTAAACTCTTGGGGCATGTCATTTCAGAAGATGGTTTGGCAATTGATCCATCTCGAGTCGAAGCATTGAAGAAACTATCGCTCCTTGCCAATAAGAAAGAGCTGCAGTCTTTCTTTGGGCAGATTAATTTTATAGGAAGTTCATTTCTGATTTTGCCTAGGTCGTCAAGCCCATGACTGAGTTGTTGAAGAAGGACGTAGAATTTAAGTGGATGACTCAGAGGAAAGAGGCATTCCAGGAGATTAAGGATAGAATAGCACAGGCTCCTGTATTAATTAATCTTGATTATTCAAAATATTTCATTCTGTATGCAATTGGAGAAGATGAGAGCTATGCCGTAGTACTCACACAAAAAGGAGATGATGGGAATGAAAGGCCCATTGCTTTCCTTAGTCAGGTTATCTTACCTCATGAGGCAAGATATAATTTCATTGAAAAGCAGGTATATGTTGTCATGAAGTCTCTTAAGAAATTCAAGCATTTTATATCTCAGAGTAGGACAATCATCTATGTTATACATCCCGATGTAAGGAATTTCATCATTCAAGGTGAGATGGGTGATAAACGCACTGGTTGGGTCACCAAAATTCAAGAATTTGATGTTGAGATTCATCTGACCAAGGCTGGTGCGGGGTAAGGCCTTATGCCAACACTTAGCAAATACTACAACATCTGGGATAGTTGATTATCAAGAAGATGATCTTGCTGGAGATAGGAATCTGGTGAACCTCTTAGTACAAGGACAAGATTGGGCTGAGGACCTGATTAACTATTTCACAACTGGTAGATGCCCTTCATAGTTAAATGCCTCACAACGGAGAAGGTTTCGCCTGCAAGCTCTCAGGTATGTGTTGTTGCCCGAAGGATTGTTTTTCAAGAATATTGATGGCGTTCTTTTAAGGTGTGTCAAGGAATCAGAGAAGGCTAGACTCCTGGAGGAGTTTCATTCTGGCATATCGAGAGGACACTATGCAGGTAGACCAATGGCTTTGAAAATTATTTGGGCTGGTTACTATTGGCCAACTTTGTTCACAGATGCTTTCAGGATTGCCCAAGCATGTGACAGATGTCAGAGGTATACAGGAAGGGTTAGAAATGCATCATTGCCCTTGCATCCAATTCAGGTTGAAGCACCTTTTTAGCAGTGGGGATTGGACTTTATTGGGATTATTGATCCGAATTCTTTAGCTGGACACAAGTATATCTTGATGGCTACAGATTATTTCATGAGATGGTCTGAGGCTATTCCAACCAGGGTTGCAAATCAAGATGTGGTGATCTCTTTCATCGAAGGGTTGATCACACATTTTGGCATTCCTGATGCTATTATCACAGATAACGAAACTCCATTCGTTGGAGCTGAGCTAGCAAAATTTGCAAACAAATATGGTGTTTTCCTGAAGACATCCTCTAACTATTACCCTCAGGGGAATGGCTTGGCGGAGTCCACAAACAAGAACTTGCTATAGATTTTGAAGAGATCCCTGGGTGATAACAAGAGATCATGGCACCTTCTGCTAAATCAAGCCTTATGGGCAGATAGGATTTCGATCAAGAAGTCTATCAAAACTTCACCATATGCCCTGGTATATGGAAAAGAGGCAAGGTTGCCTATTCATCTAGAATTACCAGTTTTGTAGCAGTTGCAGGGATTTCAGGATGATGAAGCAGATATAGATCCCATGGATATGCGGTTGGCTCAGTTGTTGCAGTTGGAAGAGCAACGTTCTTTGGCCTATGAGGAGTTTGCTAAGCATACACAGGTTATTTCAAAATGGTTCCATAAAAATTCCGCTGATCGTCCACTTAAGGTGGGTGATTTGGTCTTGAAATGGAATGAAAAGAAAGCCAAGCCAGGAATGCACAAGAAGTTTGATGCTCTATGGGAGGGTCCATTCCGCATTGTCAGTGTCGGTGCAGCAAATTCATTTCATCTAGAAGATTTGGATGGCAGCCCACTTCCTATTTCAGTGAACGACTTTCATCTGAAAGCCTACACTCCATGAAGTATGAGTCCAGTATTACCTTGTACAGTTATTTTGCTTTTGTAAAAAAAAAAAAGAGAAAAAAAAAGAAAACAGAAAAAAAAAAATTGTTGAGTTCCTCTGTGTACACAGATTACCAACTTCGGCTCTTTTTGCATGCGAGCCCGTAGGTACGTTTATTTCTTTCTTTTTTCTTCTTCCTTCCCAACAGATAGTGGCTTTCATCAATTTCTTCCCTCCACTCCCTTATTTTCATTCCCTTCCTCGCTCATTCTTTCTTCTACTGTCTGTAATTAAGCCACTACTGTTGTTTCTTTTTCCCCCTCTGATATTCCCGTTTCTTTATTTTCCTTTTCTTCTAATCCTTCATTGTCGTTTCAGCATTTATCCATAGTTTATACCGCATTTTTCAATTTCATTTACCTTCATTTCATTATCCACTTTTTTCATCCCCACAGTTGGTGACACAGTAGCTTCCTCTTCAGTTGTTGTATCTACTGCTTCACTCCTTCCACTCCCACCATTCCATCATTTACTATTTCCATTCCATAGCCATCACTCCGTTCATTCCGTTCATTTCCATTTTGCAACCCCAGTGCTTTCATAACTGTCATGGAAATCCTTTTACAGCACCTGGTGAGCTAGGCCAAATACAGATTCATTTGAGTTTTTTGTAAGTCAGCAAGAGTTGTTGCAGCAGTCTACAGAGATGTTCCCCATCCGTCAGCATTCACTTTTTTGCTTCTCAGTTTTTCTTGACTCTATTGCCCAATGGATTAAGGCCTGGGATTCGTGCATACAACAGAACTGTATACCCCGCGAGCCACCAAGAATGTTGGCATTTTTGCCACATTGTTTTGATTGTTGATTATTCATGCTTAAACTATTGAAGTTCTCACTCTTCTATGTTTTCTCTATGAGTTTTGGTGCCAAAACAACTAAGTCCGAAGAATGTTGCGATATCACGACCAAAAAATAGCATGGAGAGCACGGGTTCAAAACCATCGCGATATCGCGACATGTCGCGTTATCACGGGTTTTTTGAGGAGAGAGAAGCAAAGTCGGAGAATGTCGCGATATCGCGACGTGTTCCAAAATCATGGTCAAAATGGTCAACGGAGGTAGAGCAGTAAAATTGTCGCGATATCGCGACATGTCACATTTTTGCGACTTGCGATGGCCATGGAGCAGAGTGATAGAAAAGGTCACGAAATCATGACATAATTGAGCAAAGGGCAATGTCAATGAACTTCGTCATGAAATCACGACAGAAAAATGAGCAAGGGGCAAAATGTAAAAACGTCGCGATATCGCGACATGTCGCGTTATCGCGGTCAAGTTGAAGAAGAAGCATAAGGCATGAAAGGCATCGTGATTTCATGACATTTTTGAAGATGAGGTCAAGCAAGAGCAAAACATCGCGATATCACGACAAAAAGCGGCAATAGTAGAGAAAGCAAGGAAACGTCACGATTTCATGACATATTGTGGAGAAAAGGCTAAATAGAGAAGAATGTCATGATTTCGCGACATGTCTTGTTTTCGCGATGTGAAAGCGTGGAAAGAGCAAAATGGTACGGAATGTCGTGATTTCGTGACATGTTCCATTTTCGCTACTTGCAAGAGCATGAAGGCCAAGGAAGAGAAAACTGTCGTGATTTCGCGACATGTTGCAGTTTCGCGGGTATAAAGAAGAGAAGGATACAAAAAGTAGAAAACGTCACGATTTCGTGACATATCAGGAAGACAAAGTCGAAGAGAGAAAGATGTAGCGAAATCGTGACTTGTCGCATTTTTGCGGTTTGAAACAGCGCAAGGACAACATGGGGAAGAACGTCGCAAAATCGCGACAGGTCATAGTTTCGTGGGAACAGAGCAAAGAGGGAGTAGAATAGTACGAAACGTCGCGATTTCGTGACGCGTCGTGTTTTCGCGACCTAAGGTGACAAAGGAGAACAAAGAAGCCGAATACGTCACGATTTCGTGACATGTTTGGTTTTCATGACCCAAAATAGCAAAAGCGTATGGAGGAGAAAAATGTCACGATTTCGCGACATGTCACGTTTTCGTGACCCATCATAGTTTCGCGCCAGAAAGCAGTTCAACGGCCCGATGAGGTATTGCGATTTTCGAGGATTAAAAGCTCTCCAGGATTTAATGTTTTGCTACTTTCCAATGCGTGCAAGATAGAAGAACGTGCTCAGGCCTGTAGCTTTCGAAGCCACCAGAATTGAAGATGCCTCCATTATTTAAAGCTTCTGTTCATGATTTTCTAACGGTCCAAGCATGCTCCGAGAACGACCATTTAATGAAGACGACCGGTTCCTTGTTTCATTCAATTTTTGACTTCTCCAAGGCTGGTTTAAGGGGATCATTTCCTTATTTCTGTTGCACATTTTGTAGATCTCGAGGAAGTTCGTTTCATGTTTTAAATGCTACAAAGAGGCAAGACCTCCATAAATATCAATGTATATCTCAGAAAGAGGCATCGAGAGAGAGACTTTTGCTGAAAAACTTTTCAAGTTCTTTGCATGAATGAAAGATATTTGGCCTCTGGTTTTGCAAGCAACTTTTTGTGTGTTTTTCCTTCTATCTCATGCATTCCTCATTTACGCTCGTATTCCTTATCTACTTCTTAATTTGAATTCTGTGCTTGAGTTTAAATATTGCTAGTGAGGAAGTGAGTTCTGGAATGTGATTTTGGAGGTTATCTATGCACGGTTGTAAGTAAATTACGTTGCTGTCTCTTGTTATATGTTGTTAGTGTGCTTGAGGTTATCTGCTGCTAATCTTTCCCGATCTGATAAATTCGGCCTGTGGCTACATTTCCCATCTCTTTCCGTAATTTCCCATTTCTTTTTGCATATTTTCTATTTCTTTCCTGCAACTCTAGTCTTCATCAAGCTTAGATTTAGTAAGGGAACCAACCCTCTCTGGAGATTGGTCCGGGAGACATTTCTTTCTCCTAGCCTTTCAATGTTGGTCGGGTCTAGGGTGCAATTATTTTAAAATCCTTTCCTGTGGCAGATTCGTGACCAACAGACCCCACAACAAAATCCAAAAGCTCAAAAATCCCCAAAGCCTAAGGCGTCGACCACCATGATCATGTAGGATCGATGCGACAAGAACTACCCCCCATGGTGTGGGTCCTATGAGACCCTTCAGGATGGCTGCTGCTAGCCCCTGCATCACGTCCACTACCCCCTCCCTCATCCAATCACCTACGATGAGAAGATGCTGACTACTTAGTATCACTGCCCCTCGTCCGATGTGAAGAGCCACCTCTAAAGGGCTCAGGTACCCATCCCATGAGGTGGATGATCTCTCCCTCCAAATCCATCTAGTGTTGACACCACTCGCCTCTCATAGATGGTACATCGCTACTACATCATCACGCTACACCAACTACATCCATAGGAGATCCCTCTCCCATGCAGCATCGGTATCCCCCTCTTGTCGGTGGTGCATAGCCCATGCGTTCTCCCACTCTGCTAGTTGAGCCCATAAGAGATCCCTCTCTTGCAGAGCCTCCTCCAGCTCCTCATATCACCTCCATAGCATCCCCACAAATCGTGCATTCTCAGTGTGCACCCCTACCTCTATGTCCTCTGCCACTACCTGGTGCATAGGTGAATCTGATACTATAGCCTAGTTTGGCTCCCACTACTCTGGGGCATCTTACATCTTTGGCTGATATGGAATACCATAATCTGCACCCACATAATCTACCTCCACCATGTTCGCATCCTCTAGTAGATCTCCCCAATCATCTCCTGGTGCCTCAGCACCCTCCCCGTCTATTGCTGCTACCTTTGTGCCTCCCAGTGGCCCCTCTCCTTGCCATCGCCATAGTATCCACCATTGGTCATACTCTGTAGTAGTCTCGATGTCATCCACATCCAATATGTCAATCACTGCATCTGAATCCTCGCCTAGGGGAACGATGACTAGTCGGTTCAAATTCCTCTCGTCCCCTTTGCGTTGATAGACCACGGGCTCACCAGGCCACCCCTGGTGCACCCCAAACCGTTGTGTCACCTGGCTATAAGGGAAGAAATCTTGCTCGGTCCCATGCCACCCAATCAGCCATTGCTCCCTACATACCCATCGAAGCCACTCTCCAACATTAGGCCAGGATGGATAGTCCTGATAGGGGCTCCAGAACACTTCCCCTGGAGCAAGCTGAGCAAAGGCATCGACATAATGCCCTACAACACCTACCCATCGCTAACTCTGTTCCTGCTCCTCAGACCACCACCATAAAGCCACATAAACTATATCCTTATCCACCATCTCCACCTGAGTCATCCATGGTAATCCCACCAGCCTCTCCACCGCTATGTGCTGCCAAGACTAGCTCTACAATAGATAGCTATAGTTAATCCTCTTTCACCTCCAGTAGCGGACCTCGTACAACTCATCATAGAGTTGTGCCAGAAGTGTCTATCCCCATATCATGATCATTGGTGCCTCTATTGGGCACTCCACCAGTCGAAAGATCACATCCAACAAGTTCCATAGGAACCTCGCATATAACGAGTCAGGTAGCAACATGTTGGAAATGAGGCCCATCAGTAATGCATGCCTCACTCCCAAAACCCCCTTCTCAAGCCACCACCATACTAGAATACCACCAATCTGGTAGTCAACCTCTGCCCTCTCCACTGGACTATCCACCCCCACCTCCGCCCCATGCCCAAAGCAGTGTGTCAACACTACTGTCCGCTAGTACCGTGGCATCATCCTGATCGGAAATCCATCTATCAAAATTTGCAAAATTTGATAGACATCCTCTAACGTAACCATCATCTCCCCTGTTGGGAGATGGAAAGTGTTAGTCTGAGGATCCCACAAATTGATTAGGGTCATCAAGTAGGCCTGATCCCTGACTACCAAATCCATCCGAGTCACTTGCTTGAGCTCAAGGGCATCAAGCCACTCCTAGTACATCAAAGTTAGTGCCTCCCATGCTTCCATAAACACCGTAGGCACGTGATACCGGCTCTTCACAACCTGCAAAAAAAAACACACAAAAACATTAAAAAAACTGTACAGCAAAAACATGGATATGCATAAATTAAACAAAAACAATCAACAAAAAATGGTTTGTCAGTTCTAGGTTTTTAACTGTTAACTGATAAATTAAATTAAACAAAAACACCAAAAAAATCAACAAAATGGTTTGTCAATTCTAGGGTTTTTAACTCTAACCTGATAAACGATAAAACCAACACATAATCAAACAAATAATTTGGCAGACCCCGGGTTTTTAACCCTACAGGTCAGCTGATTAAATTGCAAACACGTAAACACAACCACAAAAACAACCTAGGGTTTTAACTAAGTTTTTTGCTCTGTGACAATTTTGATCGTCTAGGGTTTCATTTTAATTTAAAAAACCAAACACAAAAGACAAAAGGCAAAAACAAAAAAAAAAATGAAAACCCAAAGCAATAAAACTGTCCGATGAGAGTGCTTTTGCACCTGACATTCTGGGCATGTAGACAGACATCGGGGTTGCAAATCCTCACTATCCTATTCCCTAAGAAGGCTACCATATCCGGACCGTTCCACAGGAAGACATATTTTCAAGAATTTCATCCCCAAATGGCATCACCAAAAGGGTTAAAACCCAACCAAAAATAGCCATAACATTGCCGAACGAAGGCGCCTCTGCGCCTGACATTCGTTGCATCCAAAACTGATGCTGGGGTCACAAATTGTCACTATCCCATTCCCTAAGAAGGCTACCATAGCTGGACCGCTCCATGGGAAGATGGATTTGTGCCAATTTTGGCTCCAAAAAGTGTCACAAAAAGGGTTAACACCCACCAAAAATAGGTCTAAATGTCAGAAAACTGCACACACATTTAACGCTAAACATCTGAAGGCACCCTTGCACAAGTCATCTTGGGTCAAGTGAATCATCAATTTTATCATGTTGGTCATTCCCTCATCGATTCGTCGCTTGAGGGGGTAGTCACACTTAGTCACCAATCAACAAAAACACACCCAATCATGGAAACAACATGCATTCAAAGAATCATTGACAAAGACAATCACGCTCATGCTTGGGGCAGCAAACAAGCAATAATCACAAGCTAATCAAAAAATTGGCATTCGTGAATCATGAACTCAAGGTTCCCATAGATAAAAGGTTACACCCTTTGTGTATTCATGACTGATCAATGCCCAAACTCAAGTAACACATCACCAAAAAAGTTCAACACTTGAATTGAGTTCCTTTGCTCGTCAGAAGCAAGGATTCAAGAATGCATGCCCTTTCCATACTTGGGGCATCCAAAGTTGGTTAGGTTACTGAGAAACCCTAATCATTAGTGCTTTGGTTATCTATTTTTTCTCAGCATTGTGCCATGCGCAGTGCTTCCCAAAAAGGGGCATCTATAGACACCAAAACAACACCAATCTGATTATGTGACTACAAACACTGATCGCATTGATGCGTACAGCCCCAAGGGTAGCCCCCAAAGGTTAAACAGTGGTCCTAACCACTCTCACAGTAGTTTTTGAAGGTCAGGAGTCAATTTGGCACCTTCAGGCACTTTGCTCCATACTCATTCCACCTAGGGATGATTTCAAACTGGGATTCGCCCCGCCTAGGGAAGAATAGCAGTATTCGCTCCAGGGTAGGGCGAATAGCAGGTTTGATAGGAAAAAAGTCAAATCTTGACAAATGGCATCTCATATCCACCACTTAACACTTCCTTCATCGCATCGGAGTGTGGGTGTGCATTTTTGAGTGTTAGAGGCAGTTACAGGGGTAGTCATGAAGCCCCTAATTAGGGAGGAATCTTCCCTCCCCTGGAAGGGCATGGTTGCCAAGTGGCGCCTCTGCATGCTCATCCAAAGAGACCATCAGGTCTATAAAATGGTGAGTCTTCTCACCCCAAAATATACAAAGAAGGAGCATTTTTGAGCAATGAAGTGCTATCGTTTTACTTCCCCATATGCCCTTGTTTGATTTGTGCCTTTCACATCCATGATCTCTTTTAGAGAGGAGGTCATTGGGTGACCATTGGAAGGTCAAATCATGAGCCCAAAACTTGACATTTTGCCACAACATACCACCCAATTTTCCGACAACACTTTACAAGACATTTTGGACCCATCCCAAGTGGATTGGTGCCGAAATCGAGCTCCAAAAGGTGGACGGCCTACCCCGGGTGCCCCCCCGCACTGCTGCAGATCTAATCGTCCCCTTTAGGAATGATTAGGAATCTGTAGCAGATTTTCCTTCTGTCATTTTTTTTTTGCATTTCATCTTATGCTGCATAGATAGTTTGCAATTTCAATTTTGTAACGTTTTGAGCAAATCTTATCATGTTTCATCATTTTCTCGTCTTTACTAACTTGTAGAGGGCATCATCAAAATTTGGGCGTTAGAGGCCAAATTGGGGAAATATGACCATCTGGGTTGTCCCAAAATACCCCCAATTAGCTAACCCCCACTTTTGCAAGAGATTTGGAGCTGTTATGATGTGACATTTTGAGCGGTGCTATCTGGCGTTTTGTTGCAGGTCTATTCGTCCCGCCCCAGAGCAAATTCAAATCTATGAGGAATTTCCTGACTATTCCATTTGCAATGTTTTATTTGTAAGGTCTTGATGCCCCTATCAAATTTTTAGATCATTTGGATAAATGGTAGTTATCATTTTATTTATTCTTTGCATGCACTAATCGTAGGCTTGGGGATTGCATGTTTCATCTCATTCGTAGGTGCTACTGACCATTTCTTATTTCTTTGAACACAATATCTAGATGTTAGAGGAGCAGCAAGGATTCAATACTCATCAACGCAAGTGGCAGCGATGTTTTGGTCCACCCATATTACATGTGGGCACGCGGAAGAAGGATGGCTATCCATGGATGTAACCAAGAAATAAATTTAACGCTCCTCACCCCTAAAAAGGGAGGAGGTGAATTGTAACCGAATTCTGAAATATATCAATAAAATAAAGGGCTATTTTCTGCATTAGCTTTTCATTTGAGTTTCAATTCGTTTATGCTTTTCCTATTTCATGCATTTTCAATTCGTAGGACTTAGTGTTAAGTTTAGTTCTGTTTTGCATCGTACTTGGAGCTTTTCCTTTTTTTTTAATTTTTTGTATCCACGTGCTTTCAACATGTCAAAGGATGAAATTGGAAATAGTGCACTTCTCGGGCAGTCTTCAACCATTGTCGATCCCAGAGCATGTGTGGACTGACATCTCCATGGAATTCATAGAAGGGCTACCTAAATCTGGAGGCAAGTCAGTTATTTTCATAGTAGTGGAACACCTTTCAAAGTATGCTCACTTTTGTGCCCTAAACCATCCTTACACAGCATCCACTATTGCCTAAATTTTTCTTGAATCCATATTTCACCTTCATGGCATGCCAGCCTCCATTGTATCTGATCGTGCTCCCACCTTTACTAGCAATTTTTGGCAAGAGTTGTTTAAGTTGCAAGGGACTCAGCTCAAAATTATTTCAGCCTACCATCCATAAATGGATGGTCAAATAGAGGTTGTTAATAAATTCTTGGAAACCTACCTTCGCTACTTTTCCTCCGATCATCCTACTCATTTGGCAAAATGACTTCCCTTGGCCGAATGGTGGTACAATACTTCCTATCATATCACCACCAAACTCACAATAGTTAAGGCAGTTTACGGGTGCCCTCCACTCATGCCTTCCTCCTACATTTTGGGCAGCTTCAAGGTCTAGGCTGTTGAAAATGCTATGATTCAACAAATCGAGGTCCTCCGCAAACTCAAGCAAAATTTGAACATGGCCCAGAATCGGATGCGCCAACAAGCTGATCAGCATCATTTTGAGCACAGTTTTGATGTGGGTGATATGGTCTTCCTTCGCTTGTAGCCATACAAACAATCTTCCCTACAACTTCGTAGGTGTTAGAAGCTCACTCCAAAATTCTATGGTCCTTATCAGGTTCTACAATAGATTGGCCCTACAACTTACAAATTGGCTCTTCCCCCCACTTCCAAGCTCCACCCTATTTTTCATGTTTCCCTTCTCAATAAAGTTGTGGGCACAAAGGTATAGGTTCAATCAAAACTCCCTAAATTGGATGAAGAAGGCTCCATCTTACTTGCACCTACATAGCTACTGGATCGTCGAACTCGTACTCTGTGCAACCGTACCATTACAGGGGTCCTTGTTCAGTGGCATGGGCTTCAACCTGAAGATGCTACATGGGAGTCTCTCAAACAACTCCAACAACAGTTTCCTCATTTTCAGCTTTGAGGACAAAACTTCTTCAAGGAGAAGGGCATGTTAGGATCTCATCCTAACCCTTAATGTAATAACTTCCTTGATATAATAATTCCTAGTGAACGTGGGTAGTACCCATGATTAATATTTTGTAATGTTCTAAATTTTAGCTTAGGTAGTGCCTATGACAAATGGCACCCTTTTATATGTAACACATGGTAGATAGGTTAGGTAAGGTGGCCTTGTGCATGTAATTTGAGTGGCATTGTGCATGTAATTTATGTGGTATTATGCATGTAATTCGAGTGGCATTGTGCATGTAATTCAAAGTGGCAATATGCATGTAATTCGGGTGGCATTATGCATGTAATCCAGGTGGTATTTTGCATGTAAGCCAAACTTGGAAGGAAACTCTTTAAATACCTGAAAAGGCACCAATGTAATCATATTTTTGCAAATTAATGAAGTTTTGAAGGAGGTTGCCCCCTCGAAGAGGCCTGCGATTCTATCTATTATGAGATTGTTCCTTTTAAGTAATTTTTGTTATCATATGCATTTAATTCTAAATACTGTTATAATGTTTCTGTGAGTTTATTTCCAAGAAAAAGTGTGAGAGTGTGTTTATTTGAGTTGGGAGTGTTTTGTTTAGTATATTTTATAGTAGGATCTTAACATTCTAGAGAGGACTTGTAGAGTATATTTGAGCAAGTTCTAGAGAGGACTTGTAGATAATATTTGAGCAAGTTCTAGAGAGGACTTGTAGAGCATATTTGAGCAAGTTCTAGAGAGGAATTGTAGAGCATATTTGAGCAAGTTCTAGAGAGGAATTATAGAGCATATTTGAGGAAGTTCTAGAGAGGACTTGTAGAGTAAATTTGAGCAAGTTCTAGAGAGAACTTGTGGACAAATTGGTGTGAGCTTTTGTGGAAGGTTACCAAGAATATTTGAGATAAGTCTTTGAGAAGGCTTGACAGCAGAGTTGATTGATTTTTTCAAACATTGAGTTAAGGTTTGGGGCAGATCTAGCAGAGTTGAGTCAAGCCTTGAGTTAAGGATTGAGGACAGAGATCAAGGATAGATTTGTACTAGATCGACTGGACTGTGTTTAGTGTAGATTTGAGAGCAAGGTTTGGTGTAGATTTGAGGACAGGTTTGTTCTAGACCATAGATAGAGATTGAGCATATTTGTTCTATATCAAATGGACTATATTTAGTGTATATTTGAGTGAGCTTGTTGATCATACTTGTGCTAGACCAACTGGATTATGTTTAGTACAAGAGTTAAGCAGAATTATGCTAGACCGACTAGACTGTGTTTAGTATAGAATTGAGACAGAGCTTTGGAGGTGACAGAGCAGAGAGGATAGTAGCATCCAGTGGATAGATATCCATCATCCAGAGAAGTGAGTACAGGTCTTCTAAGTGGGGACAAGAGTCTTCAGTGGAGAGATATCCACAAGCTAATGTAGTGGAGGCAATAGTATTCTAGAGGATCGCCAACTAGAGTAGAGAAGGAGTTATCTTGTGGATAGAGATCTATAAACCAGATTTAGGGGATCAACATCTCCTTTGGATAAAGATCCATAAACATTGTAATTGGGAAGGATTTTCAAGATATTAATTGAAACAATTTTAGTGAAATATTTTCTCCGTGGAGGTAGCCATCTTTGGGTGAACCACGTTAAATTTGTGTCTCTATTATGTATGGTGTTTTATGCATTTATTTGATTACTACTATTGATACTGCTATCTATACATTGCATAATATTGATTTGGAAAAAAAGTAAAAAATTCTCTTATACTGTTCACCCCTCCCTCTTAGTATAAAAATTATCTTTCTGTTTTATCTTCTTGTATATTATGAATAGAAAAATATATATATATAATTCGTTCATAGATTAATGTTTGTTACAGTATGGTTTGAGTTCGACTAAAGAATTATTATCTATATCGAAGTGATAAAATTTGGGTGCCAAATATTTGACGTAAGTCTTGACTGCTAAAATTGGTAGATGCAAAGCATAGCATTAGCAAAAGATTCGAGGAGCTATTGATCAATTGGCACGAACTACATAGATTACACTATGGATTAAAAAATGGTGAAGGTATGTTTAGTTTGGGTTGTTCAAATATGTGGACTACCTGACCTGACAGGTGAAATTATGGTGAATATTGCATGACTTAGCATGACAGACCTATTGATGTAGCACATCATATAGTTAAATCTAGGTGTGACAACATTGGGTAATTTTTCTAGGTTGGCATGGGGATGAAAGAGGACTACGTAGTCTAAGATCAATCCAACATGGTCAATCAGTAAAATCATGTTATCAGATCATATAAGAATACATGCTCAGAGTTGATTCTAAATCAAAGCATAGTGAGCAATTTTGTTTAGTGGTGAGAACGTCTCAACATGGTAAGGTGTATGTTTAGCATTTGTAGTGGATAAATCATGGAACAGTATATGGATCAATAACGTACACAACATCAAAGGATGGGAGGGAAATATGAATTATAGAGATAGTGTAAACATGATCATGATGTAGCGTTAATAGTGATGGTGGTTGAGCCCCATTGTGCATTATTAGAAATAATGAATTGTTGAGGATGACCCGATGTTGGCATGATGGTACTGGTAGTATGGTTGTGAAGGAGATACAATCAGAACACAGTTATGGATATTACTGAGCGATGTGCATAGCTGAGTTTGTGAGGAATTTAGATCATGTTTATATAATTTTGTATCAAATCACGGGTATAGTGGATATTCGAATAAGATTAAAGAATGTTGGAAATATAAGAAAGATTTTTTTTCATTGATGTCAAGAATAAGTTTTAGTGAGAAGTGCAAGAGGAAGGATGTCAAGAGTTAATTTCATTCATCATTACAAGTAAAATATTGATTCTAGACCTAAGGGAAATAATATTATAATATCTCCCATTATAATATTCAAGGTGGTCAGATAATGTCTACAGTAGAAATAAGAAGGCCCAAGAAAAATAATATTATAATATTTTATTATAATATTAAAGGTCTGATGGTAAGTCCTAAAGTAATTAAATTAATTATAATAATTTCATTATAATTTAATTTATAATTTAATTTGATTAAATTAATTATAAATTAATTATAATAATTTCATTATTAATTAAATTATAATCTAATTTAATTAACCCTAAGGTTAGGGTTATAAGGACAAAAATAATGCACCGATGTCATACATTATTTCCTCAATCAACGTCTAAAATGGTTATGGCACAATGGTATAAATACCGTGTGCCTTGGTTGCAAAGGAAATACCTTCGTTCGAATAACATTATTAAAGCTTGTGATTTCTGCAATTTTCGTGCAAGGAAGAAGACAAAGTTTTGTTGTTTTATTTGCGCTAAATGAAGGGATAAGATAAGAGAGGCTCTAAACCTTATAACCAATCGAATGGTTGGGCTCGTTATAAGTGGCTATGACTTAAGGATTTGGCAAGGCGAGAGGACCCATGATCGAATCTTAGAAATAATTTTTGGTGAATATTTTTGGATTAGGCACCAAACAAAAGCAATTTTTTTGGTTTAGGGGCCAAGGGGAAGCAATAAAATGCACAAGGTGCTTCTTTCTTCCAAGGTGAGTGCTTAGATCATGTGGTAGTTGAATTCATGGCTAGGGCACTGGTGGTAGTGCAACGTGGGATCGATTCCTTCCTAGGGCAAAAGGTATTAATTTTAAATTTGAATTTTATCCTAAGGTTTGTTTGGCATGAGCTTTTAAGAAATATATAAGGTTTATGAAAATTAATTTTATATTGTGATTTTGGTGATTAAGTATTGAAAGGAGTAATAAGGCTTTAGAGGAATTTAAATGTTATTTTAAAATAAAGTGTTTTTGTGTTTAATATTTGAGATGATTAATAAGGTGTAATTGAGATCTAATGTGTTGTATGGTGAGAATAATTTGAGAGGGGATTATTGAATGAAGTTTTGAGGAGGATTTGCTACCTAACCCTTGAGAATGGAAAAAAGAGTAATTATGATTGAGATAGATTTTTAAGGTAAAATTTTCATCAAAAAAAGGTATGTGCACATCTTCCTTATGAGTGACTGTTGCATGCTATGAATGCTAAGTTGGAGTGAAAAGGGTTGTTTTGTTGAGTTTGATTGTTAAAGGTTTTTTTGAGTGAAATTTGATGATATAAACATTGTTCGATAAGAATTTTTGAAAATATTGAATGAACCTTCATATGTATGATTAGGGTTTGCGCAATATCATGAGTATCATTGTTATGTGAAGTTGAGAATTATATTGAAACTAAGGTTTGTGCAAGTTCATGAGTATCATTGTTATGTGAGATTGTTTGATAAGCATTGTTGGAAATAATTGAGAGAGTATTCATATGCTTGGACTAGGGTTTGTAAGCAAGGAGTGTTTCATTGAGTGATTGATTGAGTGGAGTTGATTTAACCTAGTCAATTGGAGGTATTGAAGTGATAGTTCAAGTTCTGTGAAACAAATTGTTCTATACTCTGAATTGATTTGAAAAAGAGATTGAAAGTGATTGAGTGTTTATGATTGTGAAGCATATTGAGTCTCTAACCATTATCTATATGTTTCTATGATATTAAAACAAGATTCTATATGAAACTTATTTGTGTGATTGAAGAGGTTTTCTGTGATAGATTGAGTTGAGTTGTATAGAGCTTTTGTGAGGACTTATTGAGTAGATTTGAGTAAGTCCTAGTAAGTACTTGTTGAGAATATTTGAAACAAGTCCTAGTGAGGAATTTTTTAGTAGATTTGAGTATGTCCTATTGAGGACTTGTTGAGTAGATTTGATACTAGTCTTGGTGAAGACTTATTCAGCAGATTGGACAAGTTCTAGAGAGGACTTAGCAAAATTAGTGTGATATTTTGTGGAAGCATATAATGTATATTTGAGACAAATATTTGAGAATATTTGACAACAAAGTTGATTGATTGATTTGTTCAAATCTTGGGTTAAGGTTTTGGGTAGATCTAGTAGAGTTGATCTGTGATTGAGTCAAGCTTTGTGTTAAGGATTGAGGATAGATATTGATAAGGTTTGTGATAGACTAAGGGACTATTTTTAGTGTATATTTGAGGATAGATATTGAGAATATTTATGCTAGATTGAAGGATTATCTTTAGTAAATATTTGAGATAGAGTTGAGAGCAAGCTTTGGAGGTGATAGAGTATAGAGGACAATAGTCTTGATTGGATAGAGATCTATTAGCTAGGGTAGTGAAGATAGGTCTTCTGAGTGAGGGTAGGAGTCTTCAGTTGATAGATATCCATAAGCAAGTGTAGTGAAGGAAACAATTATTCTAGAATATCACTATCTAGTTATGGAATAAGGAGTTCTCCTGTGGATAGAGATCCATGAACATGATTAGGCGATTGGTGTATCTTTTGGATAGAGGTCCATAAAAATTGTAATAGGGAAAGGTTTCCCAAGAGATTTGTTGAGAAAATTTTAGTGAAATATTTTCTCCATGGAGTAGCCCACATTGGGTGAACCACATTAAATTGGTGTCTCTATTGTGTGTGATGATTTATGCATTTCTTTTATTACTATTGTTGATATTGTCATTGATATATTGCATAATATTGATTGGTAAAGAAAAGTAAAAATTGGTCTTATAATTTTCACCTCCCTCTTAGTATAAGTTTGTGTTCTTCAATTGGTATTGGAGCAGGTTGCTTAGGAAGAGTTTAATAGATTCGAGGAAAAACTTACAAGAACACAGATGGATTCTCAAAATGGATCTTCAAGAAATTCAGCACCATTGTTTGATGGAAACAATTATACACTATGGAGCACAATGCTGAAGTTTCATCTAATGGAACTTGGAAATGAAATATGGGAAGCGGTTGAAAATGGATACACATCACCAACAACTCCACCTATAGAAAAATATGGTAATATTATACATCATTACAATTCAAAAGAAATGAATGCAATTCAAAATAGCTTGCATGAAATATAACTTATAAATATTATGCATTGTAAATCAACAAAGGAAATTTGGGATACATTGCAAGGCATATATTAAGGAGATAAAAAGGTCAAAAGGGTAAAGTTGCAAAATTTCAAGAGAGCGTTTGAAGACCTAAAAATGAAGGATGAAGAAAACATTGTGGAATATCTACTTCATGTGGATGAGGTTGTTAAATCCATGCAAGTAATTGGACTAGAAGTTCAATAACATAATGTATGTGATAAGATTCTAATATCACTCCCAAAAAGGTTTAGTGAAAATATTTCAGCAATAGAAGAGTCGAAATATATTGATCTTTTGACAAGAGATAAATTACATGGAATTCTCATAGCATTTGAGATAAGAACAAAATAGGAACCTATTCCCTAATAATAAGAAACATTTAAAGCCACTAAGAAGACTAAGGGTAAGAAGTCAGATTCAAGCAATGAGTTATCCAGTGATAAAGAAGCAAATTATAGAATAAGGAACAAGGAATCAAGAAAGCATAAAGGTATGAAATTAGCTAGATGTTTTAAATATGGAAAATATGGTCACTATGCATCTGATTTTTTGGAAGCTAGAAATAGAAGTGGTGATGAGAAACAGGATCATAAGAAAAGGGATGCAAGAAAGCACAAGAACCAAAAGAAAAACATGGATGGACAAGGTACACAAGGAAAGAAGTTCTTCCAAAAGCATAAGAAGAGTTTCTATATAGACAAAGCAAGTAATATCTCAAGTGATAGTGATGATAGTTCCTTAAATAATGATAAATATGAAGTTATATTTTTGGTAAAAGAAAAATAAGTGGTTAGGAAAATGTCACCAATAATCCTCAAGTTTTTTAGAGGTAATAAATTTGGTCATCTTGAAGATAGTTGTACAAAGAATGAATTCAGTTTCAGTGATGATGAATATGAAGATACACTTGAAGTACCAGAAGAGAGTCTTCTTATAACAATAGAAGAAGAAGAAAATACTTCTAGTAGAAAAGAATAAAAAATAATGAAGATGTTTTCAAAGGCAAACAAATAGAGCAAGAAACAGGGAAAGGATAAGTTAATCTTGAGGGAGAGCTTATTCATGTCATTTATGCATTAAGAGAGGTAAGAAAGCAAAACTCATAACTCAATATTAAATTTCAAGAATATGATTAAGAGAAAGGAACTATTATAGAGGATCTAACTAACCCAATAGCTAATACAAGGAGATTCAAATAGAATTTAGAAGTAAAGTTTTTAGAATGTGAAAAGTTAGAGCATGAGGTAGCTTCACTAAGTAAGTAAGTAAAAGAGTCTAAGGACAAGTTACACAAGTTTGGAAGAAGCACAAAATTTTTGGATAAGATTATCAAGGTACAAAGATCTTCGTCAAACAAGATAGGTTTTGGTTTTGAATAGGTATAAAGAAAACAAGGAGAGGATTCAATATCAAGCTCCAAATAAGAATAAACTTTAGAATAAGGGAGTGTAAGAGAAAGTGAGACTTATGAGGATGAGTTGGACAATAGAAAGTTCAATAAAGAAATGAATAATGAATAAATAAGGAACAGATGGAATAGGAACCATCATAGGGTAAAAGAAACTAAAATACCAATGGGGTCAAGGCAAGGTAGTTTCAATGGATGATGCTTCTCATGTCACAAGTTTGGGCACAAGGCTACATAGTGCAGGACACATGAAAGACAAGAATATGGGAAATTCAAAAACATGTAGCTTTTTCAATGGTATTGCTACTCTTGTAATCAGTTTGGTCACAAGGCAGTGAATTGCAAGGTTCATGACATGAATAGATATGGATTCACCAGGATAAATACCAAGACATTTGCACCTCCAAGGAATAACAACATTAAGTGTTATAAGTATAATAATTATGGATATACATCAAAGTGGTGTAGAGCAAAAATTCCAAAGACAAGTAGGAACAATAATAGTTAGAGGAATCAGAAGGATCAAATGAAGAAGAAAGTGGACAAAGGTAAATATCAATGCATGCTAGGAGTAGAAATACTCTCACCCTAGAATTAACTACCTCAAAATGAGGTGGGGTAGGGGCTAAGCTAAGAGTCTCATTCTTATCCCCAAGCCCCGAAGGTGGACCCTTGTCATTGATGAAAAAGGGAGAGAGATTTAAGTTAGGGGGAGCATTCAGTTAGGGGGAGCAGTTTTTGAAGGGGAGTAGAACAGGAAAAGGTAAAAGGAATGGTAAAAGGAAAATGGATTTCCATCAATGACAAAGAGGGATATTATTGTAAATATGAGCAAAATTTGTTGTCATTGATGTCAAGAATAAGTTTCAATGAGCAATGCAAGAGGAAAGATGTCAAGAGTCAGTTTCAGTCATCAGTACAAGTGAAATATTACTTCTAGACCTAAGGGAAATAATATTATAATATCTCCCATTATGATATTCAAGGTGGTCAGATAAGGTCTACAAGAGAAATAAGAAGGCCCAAGAAAAATAATATTATAATATTTTATTATAATATTAAAGGTCTAATGGTAAGACCTAAAGTAATTAAATTAATTATAATAATTTCATTATAAATTAATTTATAATTTAATTTGATTAACTTTATAGTTATTAAATTAATTATAAATTAATTATAATAATTTTATTATTAATTAAATTATAATCTAATTTAATTAACCCTAAGGTTAGGGTTATAAGGGCAAATTTAATGCACCGACGTCATACATTATTTCCTCCACTGACTTCTAAAATGGTGATGGCACAATGGTATAAATACCATGAGCCTTTTTTGCAAAGGAATACTTTCATTCGAATAACATTATTAAAGTCTGTGATTTTTCATGACTTTCATGCAAGGAAGAAGACAAAGTTTTGTTGTTTTATTTGTGCCAAACAAAGAGATAAAATAAGAGAGGCTCTAATCCTGATAACTAACCATTTGGTTGGGCTAGTGGCAAGCGACTATGACTTAAGTCTTTGGGAAGGCGGGAGGACCCGCAATCGAATCTCGATGGTAATTTTTTGTGAACGTTTTTGGATTAGGCACCAAAGGGAAGTAATATTTTTGGTTTAGGTGCCAAAATGGAAGCAATAAAGCATATGAGGCACTTATTTCTTCCAATGTGAGCACCTACCTCACACGGTAGTTGAAATTATAGCTAGGGCTCTAGTGGCAGTGCAGTGTGGGATTGATTCCCACCAAGGGAAAAAGTTATTTAATTTTTAAATTTGATTTTTATCTTAAGGTTTGTTTGGCATGAGATTTTAAGGGAGATATAAGGTTTATGAAAATTAAATTTTATATTGTGATTTTGGTGATTAAGTATTGAACGGATTAATAAGGCTTTAGAGGAGTTTAAATATTATTTTAAAATAAAGTCTTATTGTGTTTAATATTTTAGAGGAGTCGTAAGGTGTAATTGAGATCTAATGCTTTGTATGGTGAGAATAATTTGTAAGGGAATTATTGAATGAAGTTATGAGAAGGATTTTTCTACCTAACCCTTGATATTGGTAGAAAACGTAATTATGAGTAAGACATATTTTTAAGGTCAATTATTCATCAAATCAAAATTCATGGGCACATCTTCCTTGTGAGTGATTGTTGGATGTTGTGAATACTAAGTTGGAATGAAAATGGTTGTTTGATAAGCATTGTTGAGTTTAATTGTTAAAGATTTTTTGAGTGAAATTTGATGATAAAAACCTTGTTCGATAAGCATTTATGGAAACATTGAATGAACCTTCATATGCATGATTAGGTTTTGTGCAAGATCATGAGTATTATTGTTATGTGAAATTGAGAACTATCTTAAAACTAGGGTTTGTGCAAGTTCATGAGTATCATTGTTATGTGAGATTATTTGATAAGCATTATTGGAAATTATTGAGTGAGTGTTCATATGCTTAGACTAGGGTTTGTAAGAAAGGAATTTTTCATTGAGTTATTTATTATGTGGAGTTTATTGAGCCTATTCAATTGGAAGTATTGAAGTGATAGTTCAAGTTCTGTGAAACAAATTGTTATATACTTTGAATTGATTTGAGAAAGAGATTGAAAATGATTGAGTGTTTGTAAGTGTGAAGCATATTGAGTCTTTAACCATTCTCTATATGTTTCTATGAGATTAAAACAAAATTCTACGTGAAACTTGTTTGTGTGATTGAAGAGATTTTATGTGATAGATTGAGTTGAGTTGTATAGAGATTTTATGAGGACTTGTTGAGAATATTTGAGTAAGTCTTAGTGAGAACTTTTTGAGCAGATTTGAAGCAAGTCCTAGTGAGGACTTATTGAGCAGATTTGAGTAAGTCCTAGTGAGGAATTGTTGAGTAGATTTTAAGAAAGTCCTAGTGAGGACTTTTTGAGTATATTTGAGTAAGTCCTAGTGAGAACTTGTTGAGTATATTTAAGACAAGTCTTGGTGAAGACTTGTTGAGAAGATTGGACAAGTTCTAGAGAGGACTTGTGGATTGATTAGTGTGAGATTTTATGGAAGCTTACGATGCAAATTAGAGATAAGTCTTTGAGAAGACTTGAGAGCATATTTTATCGATTGATTTATTCAAACCTTAGGTTAAGGTTTGGGGCAGATCTAGTAGAGTTGATTTTTCATTGAGTCAAGCTTTGTGTTAAGGCTTGAGGATAGAGATTGAGCAGATTTATGCTATACTGAGGGACTATATTTAGCATAAATTTGAAGACATATATTGAGAATATTTGTGCCAGACCGAAGGACTATATTTAATGTAGATTTGAGGATAGAGATTGAAAAGATTTATGCTAGACCAAAGGACTGTGTTTAGTGCAGATTTGAGGATAGATATTGAGAAAATTTGTGCTAGATTTAAGGACTATATTTAGTGCAGTTTTGTGCTAGACCTAAGAACTATGTTTAGTGCATATTTGAGGATAGATATTGAGAAAATTTGTGCTAAATCGAAGCGCTATGTTTAGTATAGATTTGAGACAAAGCTAAGAGTAAGTTTTGGAGGTGATAGAGTATAGAGGATAACAGTCTCCAATGGATAGAGGTCCATTAGCCAGGGAAGTAAATATAGGTCTTATGAGTGAGAACATGAGTCTTCAATGTATAGAGATCCATAAGCTAGTGTAGTGGAGGCAACAATTCTTATAGAAGATCACCAGCCAGAGTAGAGGACAAGGAGTTCTATTATGGATAGAGATCCATGAACTTAATTAGGATATTGGTGTCTCCTTTGGACAAAGGTCCATAAACATTGTAATAGGGAAAGGATTTTCAAGATATTTGTTGAGAAAATTTTAGTGAAATATTTTCTTCGTGGAGTAGCCCATATTGTGTGAACCATGTTAAATTGGTGTCTCTATTGTGTGTGGTGATTTGTGCATTACTTTTATTACTATTATTGATATTGCAACTGATATATTGCATAGTATTGATTAGGAAAGAAAAGTAAAAAGTGGTCTTATAATGTTCACCCCTCCCCCTCTTAGTATAAGCTTGTGTTCTTCAAAGCAAGCCATGCATAATAGTATAGGTTGTTAGGGATTGATTGTAATTTTAAAGGAAGTTATGAAGCATGTCACTTTAAACCAAAAGGTGCATCCTACCCACATCAATAGTAATACGTTATGATATAATGGTATGGCAGAGTAAATTTACCATGTGTCAAAATCGAGAGATGTTGTACATGGACCATGGTATCACTATCAAGAAACAGGTAGTATTCTTTTGTAAGGATCAAATAGATAGACACCACAATAGATGGTTAATAGTAAGGAGAATACAATAGTCATTTCAGAGTAAGGGTGTAGGCATCCATAGAGAGTATGTAGCAGTGTGTGGAGAATGTAGGAAGGTGTACATTCCAAGGAGAGAGGGTGGAGACTAATTTAGATTGGACATATCAAAAAATAGTGGAGGTAATAATTTGATTATATTATAATCTAAGAAAAAAATTTGAGAAGAGTATGCAAATGCACAATGTATATGAGGCTATGATCAATGTATACCAGTGATATGAGGACCACATTGAAAAGTATAGCAAAGATGCTATGCAGTATAAGGAAGTTGTAATTCCATTCAAGCATATCTAATCACTAGTTTGATAGAATTTGTATTGGGATACACAAACATGGATGCATTCCATTGTTGAATACACATGTAGACCATTTTGGGATATGGTGAATCTCTCTCTTATTGGTTTTAGTTCTACAAAGGGGATGCACTATCGTAGCATTCATATATTTTGAAAAAAAAACTTAGTCATCCATATAGTCAAGCACCATAGAGACTCAGGAAGAAGATGTTAAATCATTTACTGAAGATAAACATCGAAGGGGATTTCAATGCACTATCACAAAAATACATGTATATTTGGGTTGTGAAAGCCTTGGTAGCCAGGTTGTATGTATGATTAAAGCTAACTTGGATTAGGTCCATGGCCATGCAATAGATTTGAATATTCATGTAATAAAGGGATATTTTGATCATCACATAGCTAATACGATGGAAAGAGCATACACATAGGGCCAGTGCATATTACCCAAGGTGACCTGTTTGAAGAGATCACAAATATTTTCAAAGCATGAGAGGCTTTAGGTCCATTTAATATAGAGATGGACCAAATGCTTAATACAATTGCATCTTCAACACGTGGTATTCACTTTATGAAAAGTTAATTCATAAATAAATAAATAAAGGTTTGTTAATTCTGATGAAACTCTGTAATTAATCATCTAAAAAGAGGTTTTTTTATAAAGGACCTACCATACCAAAATTATTGGTGGATCTTTAATACAACAAGAATTATTAAAGTGAAACGATTGCACATTTTGAAGTGGCTAGCACAAGGGTCATTTGTGCAAAGCAATAATGAAAGGTAGAGGAAGATGAAATGAAGACATTTTGAAGTTACTCCAAGGGAGGAAATAAAATGAAAATCCATGATTTAGGGTGTTAAAAATAGATGAAAACTAAGGACACAGGGCTAGAATTTTATCAAATGCCAAGGGCTAGACCTTTTTGGAGGTCAAAGCTAGAAATATGCTGCAAAGGCTGTATTTTCTACTTCTAATACAAATGATTCCAAAAAATTGTATCTTGTTAGCAAGATAGAAGGAGATTATTTATGCATGTTTGATTTAACTATTTATTTTTCTCCTTTCATGCTATAGTCTTATAGATGATGTTCAATATATTTTAATGGTTACATCATTGAATGTTCAAAGCATAAAATTTATTTTTGTTTTCCTTAGAAGCTTGCACCTAGTTTATTATAGGTTGTGCAAATATAGGTTTGGATAAACTAGGTTACATATAGAAGTCTCTCACATCTTTGATTTTGCAAAAATATGATGGCATCATACTAGCAGTAGTTTGTTTTAACATTTTTAGCATTCTAGTCCATTTCCATATTTTACTTTTATTTTTCTAACCCTTCCTTTTTGTATATTTTTTTTAAAACTTTGACAATTAAAATAAAAATAAAAATAAATTAAAATTCCAAAAATAAATGCATGGATGTGAAGAACAAGCTTTAACGCTCCATTTAGAATAATTTCAATTTCATTTTGAAGCACTTTTGAAATTATAAAAATTATTCAAAGTTGTTTTTACAGACATTTATAATTTTAGATTTTACATAATTTTGCATTTTGAAGGTAAATCCTATTTTCAAGATTTGCATGTTTACTTTACAAGCAATATGAAAATTGCAATTTCATTAAAGGGGAGTGATTTATATGGCAATTCAAAGGCCATTTTTTTAGAGAAATAAATTGATGTATCTTTATGAAAATTAATTTCATAAAAGAGGGGTATTTTATTTGTCATATCAAAAGCTTTTATATTTTAAAGCTAGTCATTTCATCATTTTTTTTTTTTGGAGTAATACTTCTTGTCCACATCCATCATGGGGATTGAACCTGGGTCACATCACCAATAATGCAAGTGGTGTCCTTGTCGGTATACCACACTTACACGGATCATCATTTTATTTTCATTCTCAAAGCAAGTTAAAATGAATCCAATCATCATTTAATATTCATATTTAGAGATAGATTTTATTTCATGCTTGAATTAGGTTTTAATGTAAGAAAAAACTTATTTAAATTCTTTTTAACCAAAAGAAGATAAAATATACCTAAAAAAATTTAAAATAAAATGAACTAAGGCTTTACATCATGGTCATATGCCAGCCAATCACATATTTATTTCTTTTAAGTTTCATGAAAAGTCAATAATATAGCCTACGTCTATGAAAACAATGACTAAAATACACATAAAAATTAAAATTGTACTTTGTTGGAGATTACAAAAAGTAGAAAAAAATAATAGGAAAATAAATAAATCTACAAAAAATAAAATAATAGAAAATAGGAAAAAATTAAGGGAAGCACTCTATTGAGAGTGGACCCATTCTTCCAGTAGGTTTTACCCGCGTTAAATATTCATCAGATTCTTAGATGATTTAACCAAGAAATAACTCAAAAGTATTTTATTAATAATTGCAGCAAAGAATTTACAGAAAAAAAAAAAAATTGGACTCACGTTTTTAGGGCTGACCTACATATTTATAAGATATATAGCCACACCCTGTTACAAAATAGAAACAAATCAAAGTTTTTAATTTTACTTTACAACCGCATGCATGAATACAAAGAATCAAGCAAAATATCAAACTATGTGGACTAATTCAACGTATTATATTTTATCAGAATACGTATGATATTGGTGTTACTTGATTTACATAGATATTTATGTAGCAACTAAAAATATATGGTTAGTCATATTTGACATTGTTCTTGGTCTGATTTCAATGCTAAAATTCCATTTGTGCTCCTTGATGAAATCACATTTTATTTTTTTGACCACAAAGCCATGCTAGAATTTAGCTTCAATGGGAATCAGGTGCCTTGTTTGTAGAAGTCGATAAGTAAGCACCTTGTCTATAGAAGTCAGGATGCAAGCGCCAACATGAGTGTTAGACACCTAATGGAAAGCAAACACTTTTGAGTTAAGCACCGAACAAAAGTTGAGCACTTCAAAGGGAACCAGGTGCCTGACTAGCACTTCACACCAGTGTATTGTGGATGTTTGCCTTCATGAAATTGAAGGTGCCAGTTATGAGTGGAACCTTGATGAAAATATGCTAAAATACACTTAGAAATAAATATTAAATAACATGTAAAATAAACTGTTAAATATGTATGAAATTCTCATTAAACATATACATCTACAAAAATAAGTGTCACTATTTATAAAAAAAGTGGTACAAAAAATGAGCATTTTTAGGGCTCATCAATGCACATATGCCTACTTGCTATATTGATATGTTAATATAATTAATTACCAAACTTATATTTTAAATTAGGTTTTAACTTTAATTTTAAATTCAAGAGGTTCATGCTCACACAATTAAACTCTTATATCTATTAAACTTAAATATAAAAATAAAAATTGGATCCAAAATTTTGGTAGTCAAAATTTTCTATAGGAGTTTAGAGATCAAGGTTCCAATCAACTTAAATTATTTTGTCTATTAGAATTATTTTATCTATTATTTTATATATATAAATAAAAATTTAATTTAACTTATATATATATATATATATATATATATATATATATATATATATATATATATATATATATATTATATTTATTTAAATTTATTACATAAAATTAAAAATAATTTATTTAAGAGTAAATTTTTATTTAAATAATCAAGTTGCATATGTTTTTTAACTAGTCACGAGGATTGAGAAGAAAGTTGGTCACAACCATATTATTTTTATATTGGATAAAATGGATTGGACTTTTTTTTTAATTAATTAATTATTTTTTTGGGGGGTTACATAAGAGAGTTTTTTAATTAATTAATTAATTTTTTTTTTTTTTTGGGATGTTACATAAGAGAGTTGGTCACAACCACACTATTGGACAAAATGGGGGGGTTACATAAGAGAGTTGGTCACAACCACACTATTGGACAAAATGGAACCCAAAAAAAAAAATTAACCTACCATAATTTAAAAGTCTAAATTTATTAATCAACCTCATTCTATAGATTGATTGCATAGGAAATTATTTTGAGTAATTGATATGAGAAGGGTTATGGGTTGCTTCCAATAAACTTATTCATCTTGTTGTTGTTGACCTACTATGAGGTGGATATCAACCTTCACACTCAGAAGTTTTTCAGTCTAATTCAGCCTCATTCTATAGATTGATTACATAGAAAGTTGGTTACAATCATTATTTTTAGTAATTGGTAAGAGAAAGGTTATGAACTGCTTCCAACAAACTTATTCATCTTATTATTATTGACATAGTATGAAGTGAAGATCAACCCTCATACAGACTACGACCTTACAGCCTGCCCTAAAGTTTAAAAATAAGTAGTTGATAAGCACATAAAATAATTAGCCTCGCTTTATTTGATATTATTTATAAAATATGATATTATTTATAAAATAGTTTAATATGAACATGGTTGGACCATCATCAGATACTAGTGAGTATATGGAGGGACTTAATAACATAAACCCAACGAACTCGATGCGACAGTTGTACGACTGCTCCAGGTCTCGTAGGCTATTCTCTTTATGAATATAAGAAGATATTTAATATGAAATTGGTTGGGTCATTATGAGCTACTCGAGACTTAATCCTCTTGTCAAGAATCGAGCATAATATAAACCCAAAAACTTGATGCGACATTTGTACGCTGCTCCAGGTCTCGTAGGCTAACATAACTCTGCTTTTGCAATTAGGATTTTGTAAATAGGGTTTCGCCCACACTCGGCTATGGCAGAGGAGAAAGGATTAGAAGGTGGCGATGACAAAGTTACACTCAAACTTGAAGAAGATGAAAATCTTGAAGAGCTTGAAAGAATTGCAGACCAAAGGAATGTTCCATATCTTCCTCGAGAGATGATGGGCGAGATATTATCAAGAACCTCCGTGTATACGATCATGGAGATTCCAAGCAGTTTCAAGGTATATCTCTCCAATAAAGACTTTCAAATTCTGTGGGATGAGCGCCATACTGAGAAATGTCTTATAGTCGCTGGCATTGATCACAAAAACCTACTGATATTTGACACCAAGCATGCCATATGGAAATTCCTGAAATTAAGTGACAAATTATTTCCAAGATCATTTAGCGACAAGTGGCGGTTGATGGCTGCTGATGGAGGTCTCCTGCTTTTTGTGAGTACCACTGGAAGACTTCAAGTCATGAATCCATTCACTATGCAATCCCAATGTATTCATGCCCTTCATTCTAGATTAAAAGAAGACAGAGAAGGAAGAGATTCTAATCTCGCCATTTGGTTGAGATTCGATTCAAGGGCCAATGCATTCAAGATTGTTATTCTTCAAGTTTATAAGGAAAAAGATTTTCAAGGGAATGTTTATGTATACAAATCAGCTGAAAAGTCATGGGAGATGGTACATCTACAATTCGAAGGTACCAACTGGATTTCTCACCCCCACTGGTTTTCAAACCCTGCGATGGGATGCTATTTTTACTGCAAGGAAACATTCTACTGCTTTAGTATTAGTGGGAATTTCATGTATTCTTTCGAGCTCCAGTCCAAGTTGTTAAAGTCTTTCCAATGGGACTTTCAGTTTTTCAATAAGTGCTACGGAGTAGTTTTGTACAAAGACGAACGGATTATTTTCGTGCGTGGAGTAGTTTTCTACAAAGATGAACGGATTATGTCCGTGCGTGGAGTCACTGACAGCTTGGAATCGAAGCTGTATTTTTTTGAGTTAGAAGACAGTGAGGAATGTGGATTGAACTGGACGAATGTCTTTGAAGTGGGGGAGGAAGATGACGAGAATATAAGGGAATTTCTTCATATTGACGAGAATATGAGGGAATTTCTTCATAATGTAGGAAGGGGTTTATGGATAACTTGGGCTGAGGGAAATTGTGTGTGGATAGCTTGTGTCTCTTGCAGTAAGATGATGTCTATTGATGTTGACGCAGGGCAGTATAAATTCTGGCCGGGCCTTCCCATCGAACGGGGGATAGATTATAGGGGGAGGGGTTTTTCAATGCCTCTCTTATTTTTGCCATGCCCATAGAATTCTCATTGTAAATCTGTTTCTTTAATGCATTGAAGACTACCATAGATTACAACGAGGAGGAGGGTAGGGTAGGATATTCATAGAATTTTCATGGTACAGATTTCACTTTCAATGTCATATGCTGTTGATGAGTTGAAGACAGATTACAAGGATGAGCGTTTTCCAATGTTCCTTTTATTTTTGGGCATGTTCTTATATTTTTTATAGTGCAGATATCAGTTTGAAAGTCACGTGAAAATTGTTTTTGGAGGGTTTGTAAAAAGAGATCTTAAACTTTGAAATTTTATGATTTAATTTATGTTCTATTTGTATCAATTTTTTGGGCCTTTAATTGTTGCTATAATCTTGTATCAACTTATTTATGGATGGGATTTAATTGTTGTTATAATCTTGCCTTAATTTATGGAAATAAATTGTTGCTATAATCTTGTAATAATTTATTTATAGATGGGATTTAATTGTTATTATAATCTTGTATGAGTTTATTTATGGATGAGATTTAATTGTTGCTATAATCTTGTATGAATTTATTTATGGATGAGATTTAATTGTTGTGATAATATTTTAATTTTATGATTGTTTCAAATATAAAGCATATTTAAACTTCTAAAGTTTCAATTTTATTTATTTAATTTAACAAGTGTTTCAGTTGTAAAGTATATTTAAGTTTCTAAAGTTTTAATTTATGTTTTTTTTAAGTATTTTTAAAATAAGTTTATACAAAATTTTATGATAAGTATTTAAACCTCTCAGAGGTCAAAGCTCTTATCATCGTTACAGTAAAATATTTCAGCTATTATTTTTATTTTTTTTATAACGGTATATTTTTAAATTTATTTTACTTAATAGTTTAATATGATCCAATTTTCTCAAGGTCAAATAATATAATTTATTAAAAATATAATTTAATAATTAAGATATTAAAATTAAAATTATGTTGTAAAATAAATGTTTTTAAAAGCTTGTTGTAAGGAGTATTAAATTTAAGTAGTAGATTAAATCATATAATATTAATATTATAAAAATAATTTAAATGATTCTTTTAAAATATTTAGTAACACACTTAATTAAACAATCAAAGTATTTTAGTGAATGATTACAATTATATTTTAACTATAATGCTTGAAATATGATTTAGGTTTATATTTTGTATTTAATATATGATATGAGTATAGAGGGTTAAATTGTAGATTCATAGGAGGGTGGGGATGACAGTGGGCGGGAAGGCTGTTCTGGGAGAGCACGGGAGCGTCGACAGGTTGAACCAGGGGCTCGGCAGGGTGGAGGGAGGGCAAACAGAGTCTGGGGACACCGAGGAGTCCTTGCCAAGTCGCGGCAAGGATCCGCCAGACAAACGGGGAGATGGACCTCGGAAGTCATATGCTTTGGCAGTGGCCTCTGAAACCTTAAGCGGGCTCTTCTCCAAGGAGTTATTTTCGTCCGGGGACGAGTTGGACATCCCGACGGAAATTCTCTCAAGCTTTGTGGATTTCAAAAAATTTACCCTCATCGGTAAGTTTATTGGTGGTCGTCCCGACATGGAGACCATTCGCAAGTGGGCGTCTGGAAAATGGCGGACCTCTGGTCACTTAGAGCTGGCTGCCCTAACCCGAGGTTTTTTCACGATTAGGCTGAGCAACAAGGAGGACTACCGTAAAATCCTGGCTGGAGGGCCTTGGTTCTTGGGCCATAGGAGTCTCTTTCTAAGGAAGTGGGGTTTGGACTTTAACCCCGATACCTAGAATATCAACATTGCTCCAATATGGGTTAGGCTCCCGAGTCTTCCCCTTTTTTGTTGGCATGAAAATGTAATAAAAGGTATTGCTCGGTCCATCGGGGAGATGATCACTTTAGACCCTCCCACCAGAGCTCGAACTAGATTTGTCCAAGCCCGGTTCTGTGTTTTGGCGGACTTGGAGACGGACCTCCCATCCTCCATTACTTTGCGGTCTGGGGGGTACTTTTCTACACAAGCAAGCTATTGTTTATGAGAACAGGCCAGCTTTCTGCCCTCAGTGTAGTTCTCAAGGGCATCTTCAGTCCAATTTTCCTCTCCAAAAGCCAAGGAAGAAGGAGCGGGATCCCTGCAACCCTCTGGAGCACGGTGAAGGTCAGATGAAGCACCCTTTTGCGAAAGGCCATGAATCTCAAAGTCCATCCAGGGACCATCTCAAATCCTCCTTACTAGAAGAGGAAATCACCACCCATCCGGACTCCGAGCAGTGTGGTAGGCGCCCCCAACTAGGACCACATGAGGAAAAGGAACATGCCCCCCCCTTATCACCACACAGCCAGATTCACCCAATATTTATGACCGAAACTCTCCCGAGGCACAAAAGATATTGGAAGACTACCTGCTGGGAAGAAGAGGTTACCAGACTGGTAATATTAGCCCTCGAATTACAAGGAGTCAAAAGTGAGGGGTGGATTTTGGTAGTGAAAGGAAGCAGGGCCGTCCCCCCAAAAAGGAAAAGAGAGACAAAGAAACTGCGGCTGATGTTGCAAATGGAACCCAACGGTTCTCTGTTTCAGGATGACTCCGATTCTCTGATGGGTGACGCGCTTATCCCAAAACCTCCCTTCCAGCAGGGAAAGGGAAGTAAGAAGAACCTCAAACCGTACGGATGAAATCCTGGATGTGAGAAGACTAAACGAGTGGCCATTTGGGCCAGGGCAAAATTTTCCAATAGGATTTTCAACGGTTTGTTTCAGTCCGATCATTTTTCTTGGATCCTATCCAACATGTATGCTTCGAATTCCGCCTCCGGGAAATCGGAAATGTGGAAAGTCATTTCCCAGGTATGGGAGAATTTGTTGTAGTTTTCTTGGTTGTCTTCTTCTGATTTTCGATGGTCCAGCTTCTCCGGCTAGTTTTTGTTTTCCCAGTTATAATGGCCATGGTTTCCAGGATAATCAGGCAAAAATGCCTTACTTGTAGCCCTCGGGCAATTATCAGCTTTTTGTTTTTTTTCTGCATACAGGTTTATTCTTCCAGCCAAGAGGCATGAAGCACTATTTAGCAAGGCTGATTTTGTATATAAGGTTTTGGGATCCTCTATAAAAACCCACTGTTAATCTATTATAATAATTACCAAAAAAAAAATTGTAGATTCATAATATGGAGGCCTATATTCAAATTTTTTCTACAAATACATAATTTTAAGTTGTAATACCACTATTTCTTAGGAAGTTAAAATATTATGATAATTTTCTCACGCTTTAATAGAGGTGGGATGGACTGAAATTGACGCTGGGGAGGATTAGACGTTTTTCGCAGGACTGCCCAAACTTCTGAACTCGTTTCAGCCATATCTCACTCATACGAACTCGAATTGAGCTGAAATTTTGAGGGTAGATGCCTAAAAAACCCTAGAATGTCTCCACAAATTTTCATATCATTTGGAGCAACACATATCCTAGTGCATCCCTATGTGTGAACGACATATTTGGCAAGTGACTATGCAAAGGTTTCATCTGGTTTGAGTGCAAGTAGCTCCAAAGGTTGGTTTTTAGGGCCTTCGGGCCCTAGCGGCCAATATTTTTGTGGTTTATGCTCAATATTTTAGCAAGAAATGTTGTAGGGGATACAATATGGGTTAGATATTTGTCTTTCAATAGATCATACTATGAACTTGAGTGACAACGGCTTCCAATATGTTGCACAAAAGAAAATTGAAAACCATACCTTTCCATGACATCTAGGGCAAGGATTAAAGAGACCACGAAATAAGTTTCAAGCAGTTGATAAAAAAATGGCTCATATCTCAAGTGAATCTGGTGCTAAGGTGCACCCACAAAATAATTCTACTGTGAAAATCCCTGTCAAGGGTAAGAATTTCGAAGACTCAGTCCCAAAAATAAATTTTAGGGATGCCCTTCATGGTGGACAACCTCAGCCCAATGCTAATATCAATATTAGGGCTTCTCATAAACCTCTAAGAATGCCTAAGATTGATCCTAGGAAAATAGAGTCAGGATGTCTTAAAGCAGCTGATGGAACTCCTATTGTTAAGCTTGATATGGGTAACATTCAGACTGGCATTGAAGATTTGGAAAAAAGAGGACTAATTTGTCGGTTCATGGGTTTTCGTTCGAGTCTATCTACTTTCAAAGTCTGGGCTGCAAAAAGCTGGAAAACTAAAGGTGAGTTACAAATCTCTATTTATCCAAATGGTTATTTTCTTGTTTTATTTGCTAATAATGAAGATAGAGAGAAAAATTTTCAAGGGAGTCATTGGTTTTTTGGAAGGGCAGGGCTTTTCATGAAGCCCTGGCATACTAAATTCAAATCCGAAGAAGATATGCCTTCTATAGCTCCTGTGTGGGTTAGAATCTTTGGCCTCCCTATTGAATTTTGGAATCCTACTATTTTTTTTTCAATTGGAAACTCTTTAGGAACTTTTATGATGACTGCTGATTGTACTCAAAATTTTGAACATATTATTTATGCTCAAATTTGTGTTTTAATGGATTTTGACAAACCCCTACCTAAAAATATCACATTACAATTTGGGGAAGACACTTGGGAGAAAGTAGTGGACTATGAGAACTTCCTTTTCATTGTAGAATTTGCCATGAATATGGTCATTTGGCCAGTGCTTGCCCAAATAAAATTCCTAATGAAAAGAAAGAAGATATAAACTCAGCAGTTTTCCAAATACCTAAGAAGAAGAACACTTAGAAAAAACCAGTAATGAAGGATCAATCAAAGTCATTTGCTAATATTTTTGAAATCCTTTCCACAAATGATGTCCCAAATGAGGAAGAGGAAATAATGGAAACTGAAATCTTAGAAACACAATTTAAATATGAAGGAAATAACTCAGAGATAAACCAACAAATCAAAGTTTTTCAACAAAAAAAAAAGGAGAAAATTTACACAAGAAAAACAATATTTCAAATGTCAAAACTTCAAATAATGCAGGTCCCAATATAGACTCCATTGAACCATCCAGTACAATTTTGGCTATGTATGAGCATTCTTCAAGGTTAGAAGCCATCTCATATTCAATTGGAATAAGTCAAGAAACAGGGAAAAAAAATTGAAGATGGATTCTAATCAAAAAGTAGGTCGCAAGACCAATCAATATCATATGGTAAAAGAAGGTGAAAAGCTTGTAGAGGAAGGTAATATTAATGCCCTTCTCAACATTTTTAGACCTGGTATTAATGAAGATCATCACTTGGAATATTAGAGGACTCAAAGGGAGTCTTTCAAAACAAAATGAAATTAGAAGAATGATTCAAATAAATCATCCACATCTTGTTTTCCTTCAAGAAACAAAGATGTCTATTGAGGATATGGACTTAATTGCCAATAAAATTTGGCCAGCTGGAAAAGTGGTTTCCCTTAGTTCCCAAGGGACTTCGAGTGGCATTGCTTGTCTTTGGGACCCAAAAGAGGTAGTTATTCACCATATGGTTTGCAGTTGGGGTTTTCTGGCTATACCTATTCAAAGTAGACATTCCAACTGGATTATGCTCTGCATTACTGTTTATGCCCGACTTATTTGGAGGAAAAAATAAGACAGTGGAAGGATATTACTCATATTATCTCTCATTTTCCTAAGTCTTGGATCTTGATCGGAGGAGATTTCAATACCATCCTCTCTCTGGATGAGAAAATGGGGGAAAATAGAAATTTGGACAAAAGTACTAACCTCATGAGTGAATATATTGCAAACCTCCATCTTGTGTATATCCAACCAGATAATGGCTTTATGACTTGGTCTAACATAAGGCAAGGATTAACTTGTATAATGGAGAGATTGGATAGGTTTTTGCTCTCTAAAAATTTCTTAATCCATGGTCACATTCCTAAAGTGAAGACTCTCAATAATGCTGGTTCGGATCATTGGCTAGTCATGGTGGAAATGTGGAAAACCAATGTGAGTTTCTCTCCTTTTCGTTTTCAATTAATTTGGCTTAGAGAAATTTCATTCAGACCTCGTGTGCAACAATGGTGGAAGGAAGGTAAACCTAGGCATGGGACTAAGATGTTCTATTTTTCCAAAAGACTGCAATACATTAAATCCAAAATCAAGACTTGGAACTGGAAAGAGTTTGGGGATGTTCATAAAAAAACATGAAGTTATTTCTCATCTTGAAAATTTGAATAAGAAAATCCGTTTAGATGGCCTCATAGAGAAGAGAAGTGCAGATGAAATTAAACTCACAACTCAGTTAGAGGAATGGGAAAAAAGAGAATAAATATTATGGAAGCAAAAATCTAGAATTCAATGGCTCAAAGAAGGAGATCGAAACACAAATTTCTTCCACAAATATCTTCTAGCTCGAAGATCTCACAACTTTATTTCTTCCTTAAAATTAGATTCTAGAGATGTTGTTTATACTTGGGATGGCATGAACTCTATTGTTGTTGATTACTTTTCCAATCTTTTTGTCGCTACTCCTCTTGACTCAGCTTCACAACAAAATGTTCTTCAAGCAATCCCTTCTCTTATCACTTCTGAGGAGAACTCTATTTTGACTGCTCCTGTTACTATAAATGAGCTTCAACAAGTAGTTTTTAAAATGCAAAAAGAGAAAACCCCAGTTCCTGATGGTTTTCCTATTGATTTCTACCAAGAGTTCTGGGATATCCTTCATGTTGATTTATTAGAGGTGGTGGACGAAGCCAGGAAATCCAAAGAAATTTTGAAGGTTATCAATAAAACTTATATTACTCTTGTTCCAAAAGCTCAAGAGGTTGATCATATCTCAGCTTTTAGACCTATTGCTTTATGTAATGTTCTTCTCAAAATTATTACTAAAATCATGGCAGAAATGTTGAAGCCTCTTTTGCATAAGATTATTTCCCCAGAGCAAGGGGGATATGTGGAAGGACGTCAAATAGTATATGAGATAGTTCTTGCTCAGGAAGCCATCCATTCCATGGATATGCAAAATTATCCTTCTATGTTCATCCGGTTAGACTTATCCAAAGCTTATGACAGAGTGGATTGGCACTTCCTTATCAAAGTTTTGAGGCAATTTGGTTTCTCTAAGGATTGGATGGATTGGATTATGGGATGTATCTCTTCAGTTTCCTACTTAGTTCTTATCAATGGAAGGTCTTCTCAGTATTTCCCAGCTTCCAGAGGTATTAGGCAAGGTGACCCGCTATCCCCTTATTTATTCATCATTCTTGCTGAATTCTTGGGTAGGACTATAACCAAAAAGAGGGAAAACAAAACCCTTGAGGGAGTTACCATTGCTCATGGAGCTAGACCTATCTCTCATCTTCAATTTTTGGATGACTCTACCCTTTTAGGTAAAGCTACGCTTAAGGAAGCTTCTAATATTAAGCAAATCATTAGCTATTTTTCTAAGGCTATCGGGCGCTTGATCAATGACGACAAATCTAAAGTTATTTTCTTTCACCGCTCTCGCTAGACAGAATCCATGGTCTTGGATAAATTAAGATATAAGAAGACCTCTTTTCCATTCACTTATTTAGGTATTCCCATAAATATTCAAAGGCAGAAAAATAAATATTGGAATTGGTTGTTGGACAAAGTCAAGAAGAAAATTGGAAAGTGGACCAACAAGTGGCTTTCTTCTGGGGGTAGAATCACCTTGGTAAAATCAGTCCTTCAAGCTATTCCTATTTATGTTTCTTTTTTTTTGAATATCCCAAAGGTTGTTCTTTGAGAATTGGATCAAATCAATCATTGTTTCCTTTGGAGTGGTACTAAGGAGAAAAGAAAATGGGCCTTGGTGAAATGGGATACTTTATGTCTTCCTAAGAGTGAAGGGGGGTTAGGATTCCGGTCTTCAATTAATAACAACAAATCTTTAGCTGCTAAATTATATTGGAGGATGTTGCATAACCCCAATGCTCTTTGGGCCAATAATCTCCGTGCTAAATATGTTGAGAACAAAAGTCCTAAAGACCTTGTTCGCTATCAACTTCCCACAAAAGGTTCTCTCATTTTAGCAGTTCTTAAGACTGGTGAGGATTTGATAAAGAAAAAATTATTTTGGATCATTCATAATGGTCAACATGCAAATTTTTGGACAGATTCTTGGGATGGTCACAAGCCTTTGATAACTCAGTTTTTCGATTGGAGGCCTTGGATGGAGGAGCTTCACCGAGCTAATTGGATAAAGGTGGCTAATTATCGTTGGTACCATACTCGGTAATTCAAATGTTGGTAGATATTGGATCCCTATTGAAGACTGGCCTATTCAAATCCCAAAAAGGCAAAGACAAGATATCCAAGGCATCCTTCATATGAGATCCCTCTCTTGGTCCCATGAAAAAGATTGCTTTGGATGGAACAACACTACTAAGGGTGAGTATTCAGTTGCTCAAGGTTATTTGACCTTATGCCATAATAATCCCAACCATTCTTCTAACATATTTTCTCAATTGTGGGCTCAAAAGCTCTGGCCTAAGGTGAGGTTCTTTAATTGGCTTTTATTGCATCATAGGGTGCTTACTGGTGAGCAACTTATGAAGCATGGTTTTCATGGCCCTTTTAGATGTGAAATGTGTGAAGAGAATGTAGAAAATATCAACCATATTTTTATTGAGTGTACTTTAGACTCTGAGCTATGGAGGAGAATGGCAACTTTACTTGGCTTACAGTGGTCCAATTTTTTCACTTTTGAATAGTTTTGGAGGGATTGGCCTAATCAAGAGGGTGTTGATCATTTTATTAGTCAGTTAGTTTGGATGGGTTCTACCATTCTTCTTTGGAATATTTGGAATGAAAGGAATAGCCAAATTTTTAATCAAGATAGGAAGGATATTCACTATATTTGGCAAAAGACCATAGCCAACTTAGTTGAATCAGTCCATCAACTCCTTAATCACCCCCAAAACTCCCACCAAATATGGGATCAAGTGATGCAAATATTGAAGATTAAACCTTATAAGGGTAACCATCTTAAAGGGAATGTGAGTATTAGTAAGATGGATAGGACTAGAAATTGGCAACCTCCTCCTAAGGGTTTTGGAAAAGTCAATACTGATGGAGCCTCTAGAGGGAACCCTGGAAAAGGCAGTGTGGGAGGAATTGGTAGACTTTTAGATGGCTCCCTGGTTTTTACTTTTGCTAAGAATTTGGGGTTTCTTTCCAATAACGTTGCTGAGGGATATGGTATCCTTAGAGGCCTTCAGGAGGCTACTAAGGTTGGATGGGAAAAGGTGTTAGTTTAGTCTGACTCTCAACTTATGATTAATCTCTTGACGACTCCTAAGAATCATAAGGTGGATTGGAGAATAAAAAGAATTATTGAGAAGATTCAGTTAATCCAGATGGGATTTTTGAAAGTTGATTACAATCATGTGGTCAGAGATCAAAACAAGAGTGCTGATGCTTTAGCTAATTGGGCTTTGGACAAAGGTGATCTTACTTGTTATGGCCACCCTCCTATATGGTGGGCTTCTCAAATTAGGGAAGATCTTCTTTCTATCATTTCTTTGGATGGCTCTAGTTCTGAAGGTACCTAGTTTCTTCTTGTTTTTTTTTGTTTCTCTTTGGTTCATTCAGTTTTTTTAGTTCCCTAGCTCATTCTATTCCTTATTTTTTTTCCTCTGTTGATTCTTACATTAATAGTCTTCTGGTCTAGATAGGTCATTATTTTGTTCATTTTTTTTCTTTTGTCTTCTTTATTTTTTTGTTTAGTTTTTTAAGGTGGGTGGGTTCTTTTGTTTTGTTTTGTTTTTGAGTTCTTTGTGTTGTTTTTTGTTGTTCTTGTGTTTTTGTTTTTTTGTTTTTTTTTTATGTTTTTTGATATTTTTCTTGTGTTTTTTTTGTTCTTGTTCTTGGGTTTCTATTTGTTTGTGTTATTTCATTTTTTTATGTGTGAGTGTTTTATATGTTTTTTGTTTTTGTTTATTGTATGTTGTTGGTTGTTTTTATTTTTATTTTTATTTTTATTTTATTTATTTTATTTTTTAGGTTTTGGTTGTGTTTATTTTTCATGTTTTTTTGGGTTATGTCTTTGTAGTGTTCTATTGTTTTTGTCTTGTTTGTGTTTTGTTATGTGGTTCTTGTGTTTTTCTATGTGGTTTGTGTTGTGGTTTCTTTTATATTATTGTGCGTGTTTGGTTGTGCTTTTGGTTTTGACACACTCAAGGAGCATTTTTTTATTTTATTTTTTTATTTTTGTTGTTATTTACTTTTTTTAATTTGGTTTGTGTGTTTGTTTGCTCCTTGAGTATGTCAAAGGTGGTAGGCTAGGTCCGAGTCCTGGGCATTTTTGGCAAAATGGATACCCCTGCCTCCTTGGGTCTTACTCGAAAGTGGCATCCCTTTTGGGATGTTTTCCACAAATAAAAAAAAAAAATAGAGGTGGGATGTGACTCATTTTAGTTCTATAATCAATTAAAATTAAAAAGAGTATATTTTACATTTGATTCAATGTTAATTTTATATTGATTTTCTTACTTCACTTTTTATCGTAGTTATGTATATTTTTTGTTGGATAATAAGGGGTTGTACTCAGGTCCTCCACCCTTGACAAGTTATATCTCTCTTTTTTAGAACTTGAGAGTTTACAAATAGATATGCTTTATCTCAATTGAGATGCTATAGCTAGAAATATTTCTTGATATTTTTCTATAGTAGCTTTCACAATACCAAAACGTTACCTCTATTATCAATGCCTTGCATATTAGTAGAGTAATATTTCTAAAACATCACACTATTATAGTCCACTTTACCAAATCTGGATTGCTAGTTCCTTTCCTAAAACACAAGTACAACCATAAAAATTATAATAAATAGTCTAAATGAGAACACATTATTGTTACAAAATAAAGTATATATTATAAAAGAGAAACATTAAATTAAATCTTAATCATAATTGATTTAGGCAATCAACATTTTTTTCAGCCTCAAATAAACTTTCTACATTCTTTAACCATGGAAAGGACAATTTAACTTCACGATCCTCAATCAAAACCCCTATATTGGCTAGCCTATTTACACATTTTTTTCCTTCCCTTAATATGTATGTAAACTTGATTTCTTCAAACTCTTTAGAAAGATATTGAATTTCCACAATTATCTCTTGTATATTCCAAGGAACCTTTTCTTTCCTCAAAATTACATTTATTACTTTGAGACAATCACCTTCCATCCATACTATATTCCGGTTCATTTATTTACATATTTTTAACCCTTCTAAAGTTGCCCAAGATTCAGATTCATTATTGTTTTCAAATCATAATGAGACAAAATATCTCCTATATTATTTCTAATTATTCCTCCTACTACTACTAGTCCTAAAATTCCTTTAGATGCTCCATAAAATTTTAATTTAAATCACTCCACATGTGGTGGTTTCCACTTTATATTATTTACCTTCTTTTTTCTTCTCTTGTACCCAACATCATAATTTCATTTAATGACTTAACTCCATCTATCAAGGCTCTCTACTTCCAAATTAAGGACTAGGTGAGTTGATAGGGTTGGTCTAGACTCCTCTATGGCTAAACATATCTTCTTTTTTATTACCTCTAAATCACTTTTCTTTATTTTAAATATTTGTCTATTCATTTCTAAATATATAGTCTAAAGTATTGTATCTTTTGATATATCCCATATTGTCTATAAATCCTCACTTTATAAGTGTGTTATCATTGCTTTAACAAATATTTAATTTTGCTATTCATCACCATGCATTTATCAAACATATTAAGAATCCATTGACATAGATTCTAGACTATTGAGCAACGTCTCAAGAGATGGTCTATACTCTCCTCCTCCTGATTATATAAAACATGTTGAGAGGGGCTATGAAAATCCCTTTTCATAAGGTTATCCTAGGATAAAATTCTTCTATGACCTACTAGTTGTAGTATATTTTATCATCAAGCCAATGTTAGAACTATGACTATAATCCTGAGAGAGATTTGAAGATGAGAACTCATTAATCACAACATAGACTAAACATTAGAAGAATCAAATTTCTTTTATTTGACCTCTAGATAAGGTTGGTATACCTTGTTAACTTAATAGGTTTTGACTCCTTTTAGCTTAGAATGGTAAAGGTTTAGGGATAGGAATAAAAATATTATAAATCTATCAATGAATAATGGATGGGTGAAGCTCACTACATAGACATCCACAAGGTATATTTTTATGAATAAATTTACAAAGATAATATTTGGCACTAACAACATTCAAAAATCAGCAATACTCTACATCAATGGCCTCTAACATACTTAAAATATTAGTCCAAACATCTAGCATTAATTATCCAAGTTAATAGAATAATATCAATACCTCGATTAACAAAAATAGAATACCCATAAGTATGCATATAAGTACGAATTTTTTATTTGCTCTAATTTAGTAATCCAAATTAATAGAATTGACTAACCATAGCAACAATAGTAGAAATAACTTTAGAAGATTATGATTAACCAATCAATATGGATGCAAGTTCAAATTAAAGATTCCTTGTAATGCTTCTTTCATTAATTGCAAAAAATATACATAATAGTACAAGAAAACACTTAAGATCTAACCTTTTGAACGGATATTATTGCATTTATTTATAGGTTTATAATGAATTTTCTTCTAAGCATTACAAAAAAGTTTTTACCTTTCTTGATTTCATGGTAACTTTCCATCAATGATGCTAGCTAGCCATGTTTCTTGATTGATTATAACAAAATTTTATACCAGAGTTATCTTTACCTTTGATAATTCTTGCTAGCTTATTTCATCCACTAATTTTTATGTAATTTTTCTTGGTTAGAATATTCTGGAATCTTCCTAACTATCAGTGGTGATTTTGGCTTTCATGGTGCTTGGTTAAGCCTTCCTCTACCTCTGCATCACATAGCCATGTAAAAATATACTAAAATTTTAGACTCATAGAAATATTAATGCTTACTACTTGATCTGTTGATGGATGAATGTGATAGATTATCATGCGGTCACTCATTGCTATGTTCTCCTTTAACCCACATAATATTGGACTTTCTTAACTTTAGCAGCGAATATAGAGAGGTGTGTGAAATAAAGATTCCACTCAGACTCCCTTTAACTTGCTAATATTAATGCATTTCTAGTTTCCACACCAACAATCGAGACAAGAAATCATGTGCTTTCTGAATCCAAACCTTCTTATAAATTTCTTCCATGAAATGACCCTTTCAAATGAATTTCTCTTTGTAAGATTTTCCCAGCTCTTTTCATTTGCACATGAATAATAAAGGCATCATGAAAGATCGATACCTTGCTTTTATCTAATTTACCATATTTTCTATGAATTCATTTTTTTAGTGCTTTTTATTTGTACATGGCTAATAAAGTTAAAAATTTGTGCTAGGAATTTCTCTCCTTACTTCAACCTTTTTCTCATAAATTTGCCTTCTTGAGCACTTTTCTATTTGTACATGGTTACCAAAGAGATCAAAAAATCATGATGCTTTGCTTGAAATAGGCATTTCACATGTTTTCCATGAAATCACACTTTTCAATGGATTTGTCCTTTTTAGCACTTTTCTTATTATGCACAGATAATAAATAATACAGGAAATCACACCATCACAAATTTCATTCGATTTTACCCTTTTCTCATGAATTCCTATTTTTGGATACTTTTTTGATTGGGAACGGATAACAAAGGGACTATAAAATCATGCTTTGTAGTCTATTACCCATTTGACCTTTTCTCATAGATTTGCATTTTTTAGAAAAAATAGAAAAACCAACGGATTTGTGCTTGCTTTCTTCGTACTTAGTCAAATTTTACAAAATTGATTTCTATTTTTGAGAAAAAATAGAAAAACCAATTGATTTTGGCCTACATTATTGGTGCCTCCTAAGGAGTCTTGCTCGTAATATTTTGAGAACTCGGAGCCTTATGCATTGGACTTATGGAATCTAAAAGGAAATGGGATGATGGATGACGGTGAATTGAAATGAAGTAGATAAAATGAGATGGAGAAAATAAAAGAATCAAATAGAGAAAATGAATTGGAAGATATTATGATAAGCTAGATATGGATGAAGTGATAGAAGGAATGAGGAATGGCTAGGGATGAATGCAAGAATATGGAAGGGGTGACTAAGCTCTAGTTGATTTCTTCAAAATAAGGTATTAAAGCATTATTTCCCTATGACCATCGCCTTGTTCAAATCTTCCATCATAACATTATTAGTTAGTATTAGTTAGTATTATTAATCATTTAATTATTATATTATTAACTCATAAAGTGAACCATCGCATCTCTTCATAACGTGAACCATCATGTCTCTTCATAACGTGAACCATCACATATTTTCACTAACGTAGCTTTAGGGTAGATATATATTAGGTTGGCCATTTACACAAATCATACAAGAAGAATAAGAATAAGAATCATAGATTCTAAGGAGGGAGCTACCTATAGAAGTAAAGCGATTACAAGGGAACCCGCTTTGAGTGGCCTACGATTACATTTACATTAATTTATTAATATTTTTATAGTAAGACCTTAGGGTCTTACCATTTGGTATCAAAGCATTATGGATCCAACCATATGAGACCGAAACCTTTAGGAAGAAGTTCATAAATTGAAGCCAGAATTTCAATAATTGCCTAAACCAGATTGGCAACATTTTAAAAATATTTTTAGTGTGTAACATTTCAAAAATATTATAGAAAATACTATTAGTAAGTGCATTAAAAAATTTATGAAAGCACAAGAAAATGAATAAATTGCACATGAGTAAGATGAGGAAGATAAGGAATATGAGGAAGCTAAGGAAGATGAGAAATATAATGAAGATGTGGAAAATAAATATAATGAGCAAGCAATACCAAAAGCACCTGATCACAACAATGAAGGCAATACATTTAATATACCAGAAGTGATAGATGCATTAGGAAAGGATGAGGTAGACATTCCCAAAGTGGCTCATGCTAGCCAAACATGCACTCTACAAGAAAAACACTCAAATTTCTCTCCAATAGTGAGTTATCGCCATAGGGTCAAATCTATTCAAAAACAAGGCAGAAAGGTGACTGTACGCTCCTCCATTGCCTCTCCTAAGGAACAACAAGAGAATATAGAAGTTTTACAACCTCTTTTTATGCATCATTCTAAGGTGTTCGAAGAACCCGAAGGACTGCCCTTCCATCATCATCATACATTTACTAATATTTTTGGGAATCTTTCGTTAACGCTTCATCCTTCTTGATATCCCTGCCTACGGAAGGATGACATTAAAAGAGTCCAAGAACTTACGTAAATCCTTGGGGTGAGGGAAATTATGTATGGATAGTGTGTATCTCTTGTAATAATATGATTTCCATTGATATCGACGTAGGGCAGTATAAATTTTGGCTAGGCCTTCCCATACAATGGTTGACATATTTAGGAGGAGGGTAGGGTAGGATATTCATAGATTTTTCATGGTACAAATTTCAGTTTCAATGTCATATGCAGTTGATGAGTTGAAGACATATTACAAGGAGAAGGAGGGTTTTCCAATGTTCCTTTTATTTTTGGACATGTTATTATATTTTTTATAGTACAAATATCAGTTTGAAAGTCACGTGCAAATTATTTTTGGAGGAATTTTGGTATACTGTAAAAAGAGATCTTAAACTTTTAAATTTTATGATTTAATTTATGTCCTATTTGTATTAATTTTTTTGGGCCTTTAATTGTTGCTATAATATTGTATCAATTTATTTATGGATGAGATTTAATTATTGTTATAATCTTGCATCAATTAATTTATGGATGCAATTTAATTGTTGTTATAATATTGTAAGAATTTATTTATGAATGAGATTTAATTGTTGCTATAATATTGTATCAATTTATTTATGGATGGGATTTAATTGTTGTTATAATCTTCAATCAATTAGTTTATGGATGGGATTTAATTATTGCTATAATCTTGCAACAATTTATTTATTGGTGGGATTTAATTGTTATTATTATCTTGTATTAGTTTATTTATGGATGAGATTTAATTGTTATTATAATCTTGTATCTTGTTTCAAATATAAAGCATATTTAAAATTCTAAAGTTTCAATTTTATTTATTTATTTTAACAATTGTTTCAGTTGTAAAGTATATTTAAGTTTCTAAAGTTTTAATTTATATTTTTCTTTTAAGTATTTTTTTAATAAGTTTATACAAGTTTTCATGATAAGTATTTAAACCTCTCAAAGAGAGGTCAAAGCTCTTATCATCATTGTAGTAATATTTCAACTATTTTTTTAATTTTTTTATAATGTTATATTTTTAACTTATTTTACTAAATAATTTAATTTAATCCAATTTCCTCAATGTCAAATAATATAATTTATAAAAAATATAATTTTATAATTAAGATATTACAATTAAATTTATGTTGTAAAATAAATGTTTCTAAAATTTTGTAGTAAGAATTATTAAATTTAAGTAGTATATTAAATCATATATAAATATATTAAATTTACATGGTACAACCAGTAATCGCCATGAAATTGGGTAGGTTTTCTGGATTTTATGACTGCCACAGTATTTTGCATTCACCACATAGTTCTTCGTGCAGTATGACCTTGTAACCACCATGCCACAATCATTTTAAACCTTTTACGCCATTGAAAACACTAGGAAAGGGATAAGCGTTTAGCCCAACGAGGGTCGAGATTTGAACCTTGGACATTCGTCCCCCTTACAGGTTTTAGTTGAACCAATCATTCTACACGTCAGACCTAAATCATCTATTATTAATATTATAAAAATTAATTTAAACAAATTTTTAAAAATATTGGTTATATTAATCTATCTCACTAACATATATAATTAAACAATAAAAGTATTTTAGTGAATGATTACAATTATATTTTAAATATAATACTTGAAAAATAATTTAGGTTTATATTTTCCATTTAATATATGATATGAGTATAAAGTGTTGAATTTTAGATTCATAATATGGAGACCTATATTCAATTTTTATTACTACAAATACATAATTTTAAGTTGTAATACCACTATTACTTATTTAGGAAGTTAAAATATTATGATATTTTTCTCATGCTTTAATGGAGGTGGAATGCGACTCATTTCATTTCTATAATTAATTAAAATTAAAAATATTAAATTTTACATTTGATTCAATATAAGTTTTATATTGATTTTCTTAGTTCACTTTTTATTGTAATTATGTATATTTTTTGTTGGATAATAAGCGGTTGTACTTGGGACCCCACCCTTGACAAATTATATCTCTCTTATTTAGAACTTGAGATTTTACAAATAGATACACTTCTCATCTCAATTGATATGCTATAGCTAGAAACCTACATCATTTTACATTAAATGTGTGAATTCTTGATTTTCATTTTCTAGATCTTTTCATATTTGTATGAATACAATTGATCCATAATTTAGTCTTTCTTGACATTTTCCTATAATAGCCTTCACAATGCCAAAACTTCACTTCTACTATCTATGCCTTGCATATTAGTAGAGTAATATTTCTAAAACATCACACTATTATAGTCCGCTTTACCAAATTTGGATTGCTAGTTTCTTTCCTAAAACACAAGTGCAACCATAAAAATTATAATAAATAGTCTAAATGAAAACACATTGTTGTTATAAAATAAAACATATATTACCAATTAGAAACATTAAAGTAAATCTTAATAATTAATTCATTCAAGCAATCAACATTTTTTATTAGCTTCAACTAAACTTTTTACTTCCTCTAACTATGGAAAGGAGAATTTAACTTCATGGTCCTAAATCAAAACCCCTCTATTGGCTAGCCTATTTACACATTTGTTTCCTTCCCTTAATATATGTGTAAAATTGATTTCTTCAAACTCTTTAGCAATATCTTAAATTTTCACAATTATCTCTTGTATATTCCATGGAACCTTTGCTTTCCTCAATATTTCATTTATTACTTTGATAGAATCACCTTCCATCCATACTATATTCCATTTCATTTGTTTACATATTTTTAACTCTTCTAAAGTTGCCCAAGCTTTAGCTTAATTATTTATCTTAAATCCACTATTGAAAGCATAATGAGATAAAATATCTTCTCTATTATTTCTAATTATTCCTCCTCCTACTACTAGTACTAGAATTCCTTTAGATGCTCCATAAAATTTCAATTTAACCCACTCTACATCTGGTAGTTTCCACTTTATATTATTTACCTTATTTTTGCTTCTCTTGTACCTATAAAAAAAACTGAGAAATGAAATATATAAAACACAGAGAGAAAAATTGCCAAAATTGCTTTTCCTTACTGTTTTTGATATAATTTGTTACAAGAATGAATTTTGGATTGCCCCAAGTATGTTTTGGATAATGTTACAATGCTCTCTCGCTCTATATTGATGCAAATGGATGAAAACTGATGGAAAGGTATTTTCCAACACTTTCGTAGGGGCACATGCTCTTCATTCTTCCAACCACCATCCAAGATGAGCGGGCTTTGGTATCCGACAAGGGACCACTCCAACTTCAACAACTTATCCAAAGTACATGTCACCTACATGTTGGCAATTTGAGTTGTTTTATATTGTCATTGATGTCACATTAATGTCACAAGGTAACATTGAGTTTTGATGACCAAAGCATTCATATTTCGGAGAGCATATATAGGGTTATTGTAAAAACCAAGGCAGGTAAAATAAAAGGTTTTATTTAAAACCATGGATGGCAGATTTGAAATAGATTTTCCTTAAAACCCGGGTTGGCTTTTCATTTTGTCGAAAAATGTGCCCCGGAGATGGAGATATTCAATTTTGAATATTTGGTTTAAATTTTAATATTTAAAATTTAATTTTAAATTTTAAAATTAAAATTACCTCAGTGCCGACATCATCATCAAAAAGAAATTAATTTAAAAGCGTTGCAGACATTTGCAAAATTAAATGGAAATTGCATATAAATGCAAAGGCTTTTATTTCAAAATCCTTGGAATCGAATGAAGAGGAGATAAGACGAAAAGCGTCAAAATATTCGTGTGGTAGCATGGTCCAATGGCGAGCGAGGGGAGTGTAAATGTTTTTGCTTGCGAAAGAGACAAATTTTGATTCCCACAGGTTAGAGTTTCGAGCAAGAGAATTGGCCAACATTTTTTTTAACGTGAGCAAGGGGAGATGGACAAAAGTGCATTTTGTGCTCTTTGTCATATGCGAGTGCGTAGCTCGCATGGTATTTTGTGTCGTGGTTGAGGATTGTTTGGGCAGAGATGAGGGTTCGATTCCCTCTAAGAGGTAAGTAACGTTTTTATTAATAATTTTTTTATTATTTCCTAATGTTGGAGGAATAAGGTGATGAGGGTTTATTTGATTTTTTATTGGAAGGCAAGTTTAAAAGCACCTTTAGAAAAGAAGATATTTCTGGTATTTTCCTTTTATAAAAGTATATCGTATTATATATCATTGGAAAGCTTATTTCGAGGGATATTTGACTAACGGATTACAAGGAGAAATAAGGTGTGTTTAGAGAGATATTTCTATTTTTGTAAAAGGTTTCAAAAGTGAAGTTTACCTTGTTCTTTTTCAAGAGGACTAATTCTTCCATGAGGTGACAAGGTATGCAATATTGTGATTTATTTTATTTTAAGGTATAAGTGGTTTTGGGAGTGATAAGGTTATGCAATATTTTGATTTATTTTATTTTATGGTACAAGTGTTTTTAGGAGAGATAAGGAAGCTATGAAATTAAAAGCCTTGGTGATTATTATTGAGAAGTGGAGTAATGTTGATTGTTTTGTGATCTACTAACCCTTGTGAATATTGGCAAAGGAAAGTTGTGTTTAGTGTGCCAGATTTTGTGGACAACTTCTTGGCATTAAAAATTTATGGGCACATTCTCCTATTGATTATTTATGGTGGTTGATTTTTGAAATATCATTGGAGTGAAAAGGATTGAGCGTGGTTTCCTTTTCAAAAGTGGTTAGCTGAATGCTTCAAGATTTTTTGGTTTGAGAGTTGTGTTTAAACCTTGTTTTATAAGCATAGTTGTTTAAGCCCATTGGTTGTGAAATAACTAGAAAAGAACATGAGTATGAGTTGGTTGATATATACTTGGACTATGGTTGTGTGAGAGAGAGTTGTCCCTTGTGATGATTGGTTGAGTTGAGTTGATTGAGCCTAGTCAAGTGATGTGTGAAGTGATTATTCAAGTTCTATGAAACAAACTATTATTTCATTCTATGTTGAGTTGAGATTGAGGTTAGAACATATTGAATCTCTAACAATTCTTTTCTTGGTTCTATAATACTTGAGTTGAGTTGAGGTTGAATTGAATTGAGTTAAGGTTGATTTACATTGAGAGTGGGTTTAGAACATATTGAGTCTCTAAAAATTCTCTTTATGCTTCTATGAGTTGAGTTGAGATTAATTTAGGTTGAGAGTGATATTAGAACATATTGAGTCTCTAACAATTCTTTGTATGCTTCTCTGAAGTTGATTTGAGTTGAGATTGTCATTCATTGTTGAGTACTACTTGAGCATGATTGATTGAGCCTTTGAGAAGGCCTTTGGGACAAAGTTGAGGACAGTGTTGGGACAGATTTGTGGATAGTTTTGGGTAAGTTCTTGGTGAGCTTGCTATAGCATATTTGGATAAGTTCTTAGTGAGCTTGTTGGAGCAGCATTGGACAAGTTTTGTGTGAGCTTGTTATTCATCATTAGACAGGTTCTGTGTGATCTTGTTATTCAACATTGGACAGGTTCTGTGTGATCTTGTTATTCGACATTGGACAAGTTATGTGTGAGCTTGTTATTCGGCATTGGATAGGTTCTGTGTGATCTTATTATTTAGCATTGGACAGGTTCTGTGTGAGCTTGTTATTCGGCATTGGACAAGTTATGTGTGAGCTTGTTATTCATCATTGAACAAGTTCTATGTGAGCTTATTAAGCAGGTGTTATGTGAATCTATTGAGCAGGTTCTTAGTGAGCCTATTGATAAATCTTTGGAGGTGACAAAATACAGAGGACAGAGTCTCAGTGGATAGATATCTAGTAGCCAACATAGTTGAAGACATATCTGAGTAAGGATTCTTCAAGTGGAGAAAGGTCCACCAATTAGTGTAGCAGAGAGACAGAATCTTGTAGAAGATCACATAGCCAGAGCAGAAGGGGAAAGAGTTCTTCTGTGGAAGAGATCCATGAACTTGATATTAGGGGATCAACATATCCTTTGGACAGATATCCATAAACATTGTAATTGGGAGTGATTCCCAAAGATATTGATTTAGAAATTTTTAATAAAACATTTTCTCTGTGGAGTAGCCCACATTGGGTAAACCATGTAAATTGTGATGTCTCTATTGTGTATGGTATTTTGTGCATTGCTTTAATTACTGCTATTGATATTACTATCTATACATAACATAATATTTAATTGGAAGAAAAATTAAAAAGTTGTCTTATACTATTCACCCCCCTCTCAGTATAAGCTTGTGTTCTTCACTACACACATTCAAACCGACAAAGGGATTAGTAGCACTGTATATTTGAGAAATAATATTAATGTATGCATAAAACCCTAAGTAGATAATTATGTGAAACAAATGATAGTACAAATCAACAAATAAAGCCTTGTTAATCAAGTGAATTCTATTACAGATCTTTGATGTGCATGTGATTTCATGCTCAGTACTATGGAACTGCGGATGCACAATAAGGAACTGAAAAGCATGGATCTGTGGTTGTGAAACATCGAACACACGTTTTTGACTGTGGAACCATCGACGAGCAGTTTTGGTTGAAGAACAGTTTGCCTCGAGATTTAAACCAACGGTCAGAACAAATCTTGCACTTCATAATTTCTCATTGGTCTAAGTCAATTTTGGCAGCCTATCGGTATGCAAATTTAGCTTCCTTTTCTTGGTGGACTAATGGTACCTTTATAGGCATCTTGGGATTTTGGAGGGAAATGGGAGGTGGCAAGTCCAATTTGCCAAGTGGTAAATCTGGACTACAAGGTGGAAGGGGGCAATTGTAGTGAGTCACCCAGTGTGCCTCAGTTAACTGGGGTGATGTGGCTTCAAGTGGAGTAGGATGTGGGATGTTGTTTTATGTGAAAGGACAAGGGGACAACAACAAATGAGTTGTGGCATGGGTGTTGGGAATCTGTCTCATGTGCAAGGACAAGGGGGACAGGAGTGGGTAATATGTGGCAAGGGTGTTGGATGAAGTGTCTAGGACACATTTCCAATGGGTAGACAGGGTATCCTAGGGTGATTTTCTAGATTTAATAAATTGGGAAAATAGGATAATGTGCAGGATTTTATATCCCTAAGTTTAGACTTAGGCATATAATTTTATTATGCATGATTTGATGGCGGGGTGGCATATAAAGTTTTGAAGGTGTTGGATTTTAGTGACTACAGTTACCCCTCTTTGTACTGCATTGTGTACAACACAATGTAGTGCAAAAACCGATGACATCTAACTTTATTGAATGGATGGACTCACTCTCTTTTGGTGTGGCAATATGGATGGATATTGTAAATGAAATTTTTGTTTGTATATTTACCCCCTCGATTGGCGAGTGGGTAACAATTGAGACCCAATGGCCAATTGATAGCATTATTTTTGATGTCGCTCTGATTTAATTAAGTTATTTTACAGAATATTGTTTGGTTTTTCTGGCATGCATGAAATGAAGTAAAAATGAACCAATCATCCTAGTTGCTTGTCCTAGTGACTGTTAGCATTTCCATTGTACATTTGTTTGATTTTACCTTACCATTTTTTGTAACCCCATGGAGTAGGCATCATTTAACCTTGGATTCTACCTTGTTATTTTCTTGATTTTTTTTTTTTGAATTTGAAAACGCGGTTGTACGGTTGCGCATTCCTGAAACCGCGGGTTCATGGTTTTGATGTGCTAACCACGCTTTCGCGGTTTAGCTTCAAACCGTGGGTTTGCATTTTTGCACGATCCTAAAAATGTGGACGCACATTTTTTACCGCAAAATGAGGCTATAAATAGGCATGTGCCTATCATTTTCATTCATTGCTAGTTGTCATTTGTTGATTTGGTGTGAGTGATGAGTGAGATGGAGATCGACGAGGGTAGTGGTGGTAGATGTGGCGGTGGTGGCATCTCAGCTGGAGCGGAAGGCAATGGTCAGTTTGCTGAGGTAGGTGGTCCTTTGCTTGTAGTTAGGGTTTTCCGTTTGTGTTTGTAGTTGTTTATTTGTTTGTTTGTTTTTATTTTTTATTTGTTTTATTTTAAACTAAGTGGGGCTAGTAATGAATTCATTTTATTTTATTTGTTTTGTTATGTTTTTTTTTTTGTCTTCTTTGTTTTTGTTTTTTTTTTTTTTTGTTTATTTCCAGTTTATTACCTAGGGTTAGGTAATATTTTGTTGATTGATTTTTGTTTGTTTGTTTTTCTGTTTGTTTTTATTTATTACCAGTTTATTACCTAGGGTTAGGTAATATTTTGTTAATTAATTTTTGTTTTTTTTTGTTTATTGTCAGTTTATTACCTAGGGTTAGGTAATATTTTGTTGATTTTTTTGTTGGTTTTTTTTGTTTGTTTTTGTTTATTGTCAGTTTATTACCTAGGGTTAGGTAATATTTTGTTGTTTTTTTTTTTTTTTATTGCCAGTTTATTACCTAGGGTTAGGTAATATTTTGTTGGTTTTTTTTTGTTTTTTTTTGTTTATTGTCAGTTTATTACCTACGGTTAGGTAATATTTTGTTGTTTTTTTAATTTTTGTTTGCTTTTTTTTATTGCCAGTTTATTACCTAGCGTTAGGTAATATTTTGTTGTATTTTTTTTTGTTTTTTTTTTGTTTATTATCAGTTTATTACCTAGGGTTAGGTAATATTTTGTTGATTGATTTTTTTTGTTTATTTATTTTTATTGTCAATTTATTACCTAGGGTTAGGTAATATTTTGTTGGTTTTTTTTTTGTTGGTTTTTGTTTATTGCTAGTTTATTACCTAGGGTTAGGTAATATTTTGTTGGTTTTTTTTTTGTTTGTTTTTTTATTTGTTTTTTTTTATTGCCATTTTATTACCTAGGGTTAGGTAATATTTTGTTGTTGTTTTTTTGTTTTGTTTTTTTTTTGTTTTGTTTTGTTTGTTATCAGTTTATTACCTAGGGTTAGGTAATATTTTGTTGATTTTGTTTTTTTGTTTGTTTTTGTTTATTGTTTGTTTATTACCTAGGGTTAGGTAATATTTTATTGTTTTTTTTGTTTATTGTTAGTTTATTACCTAGGGTTAGGTAATATTTTGTTGTTTTTTTTGTTTGTTTTCTTTTCATTTGTTTTTTTTGTTATCAGTTTATTACCTAGGATTAGGTAATATTTTGTTGATATTGTTTGTTTGTTTATTTATTTATTTATTGTCTGTTCTAATATTTGTTATTTTTATTTTTAATTTTAGGTTAGCCTCCTTGATGCCCAGCATAGGTGGCCTCGCACTATTCACAAAGTGCACAATGCCCTTACAAATGATGATTGGATGTTCCTAGAGACCATTGGTCTTGATGGTTGTGGGTGATTGAGCACCATTCGGGCTGATGAGGATTTAATTTTTGTCTTTGTTGAGTGTTGGGATACTGACAAGGGTACCTTTCAGCTTTCGACAGGGGAGCTGACTATCACTTTGGAGGATTTTTACTAAATTCTCCATGTTCCCATCGAGGGTCATATTTTCCACGTTGGCCTCGATAAGAACGAGGTCTTGTACCCTATTTTTGGTGATATGTGGGATGCAGACTACAGTTGGGAGGTATCGCATACCTGGATCTCTTTATTTTTGATATTTTAGGAGTTGTTCCAGCTTTATTGATATACCTTTTGAGCAACATGTTGTTACCTAATTCTATGGAATCAAGGATCCCATGAAACTAGGTTCTTATTGTTCTTGATATTATTGCAGATCCTCGATGGTTGGCATGGGCTCCCGCTCTTCTATGCAAGATATACAGTGAGTTATACGAGGTGAAGAGATGGCAGTGAAAGGGACTAGGGTGTAGTTTGGTGCTCCAACTATGGTCTTGGGAGCACATCATTATTGTATGGCCAGTTGGTCTTCCTTGTGCCTGTGATGCCACTACTCCTCGTGCTTATAGATGGCTACTTAGTGAGGATCTCATTCGTACAGTGATTGGGGCATCAGAGTATCGAGGTTTCCTAAGCTCCCTTTTTAGAGACTTCATGATTTGGCAGCCATAAAGGGGCGTGGATTAGGTTATGGATGTGACATAGCTTCATCGCATCAAGTGAGAGCGATGGGTTATTGGAGCCCATTTGAGAGAGATAGAGCTTGTACATTTTTCTCGAGTGCACCATTAGTTTAGTTTGGTGTAGGGTTTGTTTGATGTGCCTATGACGTATAGACGATGGAGATGAGTTGGGGTTACTTTTTACTCCTAAATTTTGGTGACTTGACGATCCTGCTAAAAATTTTGATATGGATATTTTTAACTTGGATGATATGGGTACCACTCCCAAGTATGATATATGGTTTTATTCTCAGCCTCCTTAGATGCTTAGTGTTGTGGTAGATGACAAGGGGAGTGGTGATGATGTGGAGTTGGATGAGCAGACTCCTCGATCGATGAAGCATCGAAATCATAGTACTCCTAGGGTTGATGTAGTTACTAATGTATAGTATCCAGTGGAGGAAGGTGGAGATAGATATGGTGAGGGTGGTGGTGATGAGGGTGGTGAGGGAGATGATGAGGATAGTGATGGGGTTGGTGATGGATATGATGAGGATGGTGGTGATGAGGATGCCCCTCCTTGATGGATAGAGGAGGATTGGGATATGTTATAGGCTGAGCATGATAGCTTAGGTTTAGAGGTGACTCGCCTAAAGGGTGAGTTAGCATGGTATTAGGGTGACGTGACTCACCTCCAAGGTGAGGTGGATAGGATATGTGATGGGCCTAGCAGTGATGCTCTCACTGTAAAGGACATGGAAATTTTTAGACTCGGATGTGAGGTCACATGGTTAGAGGGCAAGCTAACTAGGCTACAGGTAGGTTCAGACAGAGGTGAAACTACAACTATTGTTGCTACTCTTCAAGAAAATATTTCTTAGCGGGTTGCTCATGAGGGTACTGACTTGAGGAGCTTACCCAATTAGGCTATTTATATAGATATGGAGAATATTTAGTATGAGCATCAAATTCCTTTGCCTGTTCCTCCTTCTTCATCAACTACTACTGCTACCTGAGGTACTGATAGGAGTCACACGATTCATTGGTCATCGAGTTTTCATGGTGCTTCTATAGCACATGGTCCTCAGAGGGATCTTGCTGGTACTAACTAGTATGACATGTTGTTTCTATTTTTTATATTTTACTTATATTTTGGTATGAGCCTTAGTGCTTCGATGTATATAGCCTACGGGTATTTTGTACCTTTGGGACCTTCATATTTATATATATATATATATATATATATATATATATATATATATATATACATCATCTTCTATTTTGCTTATCTCATGTGTTAATATTTATATGCATGTTTTTTGTTTATGCTTTGTTAATGCTTATGTGATGTAATGTACACATTGTTACATTTGTGCTATGATAAATGAATGTAAACTAATATGTAATATGCAGTTTTATGTTTATTTTCATATAATTATATGATGACATGCATGATGTTTTTGTAATCTTTTATAGCTCAGAGTAGTTAACCATTACTTGTTCATTGTTGCAATAGGTGGTATCCAACTTGTTGACTCTTCGCAGTTGATGTATGGTGGGTGTATGTATTTGATAATGTAGAACATGTGATAATGATATGGTAGTTAGCATGGTTTTGATATATAACATTGGAGGATTTTCAAAGACTCAAATAGTCTAGTAATTTTAACCATTTTCTCGATGTTCGTCTAACCTTATTTAGGACCAAGGTGTGTGCAAGTGGAGTTCATTATTATGAATCTTGGGTTTGGGAATGGCCCTAAGCAATCAAGAACCAATGCATGTGTATGTGAATTTAATTAACTCATGATGAGTAAAATTGGATGATACCTGTATGGGTTTACCAATTAGCTAGCTTGTCTGTATGTGCAGTCAGAGATCTTTCTTTTGGGAGAAAGATGTGTCACCCTGCATGAGTTTACTCCACTACTATTCAAGCGTATATAGCTTCGGTGGAGGTTCTATCCATATTCCAATGACTTGATCTTTGAGCTTTGGGGATGACTACATAACTTTATGAGAGGAATGTAGTACGATCCTTATTTCTTTTGTGATTTGTGGTGTGTGTATAGAATTTATCATGATAGAGTTTGGGGAATCGGATTCTCAACCAAAATGTGATGAGAATGTGATCCTATCCTTATTGTTCTACCTTTAATTTAAATGTTTGAATTGTTGTAATGGTGGTGAAAACCAGTGTTTTGATTTTGGACTATGTTGCATAATGGGACAAGTGAGGAATATTACCTTTTCACTTCAAGGTTGTACCCAAGTTGGCGTTATCTTTTCTTACTCAAAATGCTTTTAAATTTGCAGTGTTTTGGTTCAAGATTTCTTTGGGGTCAATATACTATACTCAATACTTTATTAATGTGACATAAGTGCTCTAGTCCTAAATAAAATTGGACATGTTATAAATTTTGGTTCTTCACTAGACATTGTTGAGTGACTGAAAATTTGATTTATGAAATAGGAAAACATGTGTGGATATGAATTTTGTTGACTTGTGAAGATTCTTAGTTGGGTATCCCCAATTCTTTGGAACTTGTTTTTACTTGGTCATATCATCACCACTATGAAATATCACTGAACATGGGATGGGATGGATGCAATTATGTGATTAGTCTAATGTTGCTATATGCTTGTGATATGCCTATTTAATACACAAATTTTGTTTTTTTTTTTAAATGCAAATGCAATATGCTAAATTTTAGTAATTACACTTCTATTTACAATGTAACTAATATTGAAAATAAAAATTATTTTCTCTTTTTTTTTTTAGCCATGTACATATATATACATATATTGCAAGTAGTTTCATGCATAAAACACCTTTAGGTGCATTATGTTTAGTGGTTCTGGCTCCAATTCTCCTTTGAAATTGGTAATTCTATAATTTCCTGGTCCCAAATTATGCTTTACAATGTACGAGCCTAACCAATTAGCCACAAATTTATCTCTCAAGTGTGGCAATGCATTGGTATTTTTTTTATTTTCTTTGAGCAGTAGGTCCCCCACTTGGAATTCATGAGGATGGACATTTGCGTTGTAAGCACGTTTGACTGTGTCTTGATATACTCATAAATACTCTAGAGCATTTATACATTTTCATAAATAAGTGTCAATTGGTCAAGACGTGCTTGTCTAGCTATTTCATCATCCATGAATTTTTGTAATGCGATTCGCAAGGAAGGTATCTCGAGGTCTAAAGGTAATATAGATTCAATATCGTAAACTAGTTAAAATGGTATCACTCCCATTGACATTCTGATGCTTGATCTGTAAGCCCATAATGCCAAAGGAATATGAGTATGCCAATCTCGATGATTTTCTTTGACCAGTTTCTTGAGGATGGATACCATTATTTTGTTGGTTACTTCAGCTTGCCCATTTGCTTGTGGGTAATAAGGTGTGGAGAAACTATGTTGAATTTTTAATTTGTTGTACAATGCTCTAACATATTTATTCTTAAATGACTTCCCATTATAAAAAAATTATTTTTGAGGGTATTCCAAAATGACAAATAATATACTAAAGTATAAACTCTGTTATTGGATGTCTAGTCGTAGTGGTCATTTGAATTGCTTCCACCTATTTTGTGAAGTATTATGTTGCAGTTATGATGAATTTATGTTGTCCTAATGAAGAAAGTGATATTTTACCAATCAAATCGAGGCCCCATTGTGAAAAGGGCTAAATACTTTGAATGGGTTATAAAGTGTGCAATGGTATATGAGTCAAATTTGCATAATGTTGATACTTTTGACACTTTTTGACATATTTGCAATAGTAATTTTCCATGGTCGACCAATAGTATCCCATACGCAGTATTCTCTTTGTAATGGTCATTCCACTGATGTGGCCGCCACAAGTACCATCGTGGGCTTCTATTATTTATCCTTCTACTTCAATTGGATCTAAACATAGTAATAATATTCCATCATACCTACATTTGTATAATACATCCCCTGTTAGAGTAAAATGAATTGATTTTTGTTTGAATGTTCTTTTTGTAGTTTGTGTCATTTCTACTATGAGTATTCTAGACTTGAGAAAATCTCTTATCTCATCAAGGTAAGAATTGTAAGGTTCAACATGTATCAAACAAACGTTCTTCTCACCTATAGGTTCCATTTTTTGAATTGATAATTTTGAAATTGTTGTTTTGAAGACATAATATTAAGGCTTCATATTCTGCATTATTATTGGTGCATGTGAAGTCAAGTTTGAATGACAAAGGAATTGGCAGTCCTTCAAGTGTATAAAATATGACTCCCGCACCTAGTCATTTGTCACATTTAAACCCATCAAATAACATGGTCATGTCTGCTTCTTCCTCAGGATAAACTATTTCTTCTTGTTTTGTGACAAAGAATACTGAATCATCTGGAAGCTCAATGATTAGTGGTTTGTCATTATGTAGCGGAGCTTCAACTAGTTGATCAGCTATCACTTGACCTTTTATGGATTTTTGACTTACGAATTCAAGATCAAATTTGGTTAAAAGCATTATCCATTTAGTAGTACAGGTGTTGTTCTATGTGTGAGTCATCATGTATTGCAGAGGATTTTCTCTAGCTATGACATAGGTAGTATTTCTTAGCATGTAATATCTAAGTTTCTTAGTGGCAAAAACCACTGCTAAGCATAAATTTTTGACATAATCATATCTTGATTCATAAATTACCAGTGTTCGGCTAATATAGTAGATTGCTTCCTCCTTATGTTTTTTGTTCTTTTGTGCAAGCATAGTCCCTAGTGCAAAATCTATTGCAAAAATGTATAGCTAAAAAGGGATTCTTTTTCAAGGCAGTGTAAGAACTGGTGGTGATGTCAGATATTTCATTATGTCATCAAATACCTCTTGACATTTAGTTGTCCATAAAAATATCACTCCCTTTTGTAATAGGCGATTGAAAGGCCTACATTTATCTAAGATTTGTGCAATGAATCGTCTTATATATTCAATATTTCCTTGTAAACTAAGCAAGTCTTTCAATGTTTTAGGAGGTGGTATTTCTAATATTAATTTTACCTTACCTGGATCCACTTCAATGCCTCATTCGGAGACTATGAATCTTAGAATTTATCTTGATGTGACTTCGAATACACACTTCTTAGGATTTAACCTTACTTTATATTCTATCAATCGATCGAACACTTTTTATAGTACATCGATGTGCTCAAGACGTGTCTTAGATTTAGAAATCAAGTCATCTACATAATCTTCGATGATATTATACATATAATAATGAAATATGTATGTCATAGCTCATTGGTATGTAGCTCCTACATTTTTGAGTCCAAACGACACCACCCTCTAATAAAATATCCTCCAGGATGGTGTAAATTTTGTCTTGTGTTGATCGTCAAGATTAATTCAAATTTGGTTGTATCCCAAGAAACCGTCCATTAAGGAAAGCATTTCATGATCAGCGTAGGAATCCACTAGTTGATCTATATTAGGTAAAGGAAAATCATCTTTGGGACATGCTTTGTTTAAGTCTTGAAAATCAGTGCATACGCGTATCCCTCCGTTCGGTTTGCGAATGGGTACCATATTTGAAAACCATTATGGGTAATCAATTAGTACTATGAAGTGTACATCCAACAACTTTTGCAACTCTTCTTTTACAATTAATGATATTGGTGGATGGACTTTCCTAAGCTTATGATTGAACGACTTTGCATCATGTGCCAGTGTTAGGTTGTGGACTACCAGGTCTAGATCTAAGCCATACATATCTTTATATGACTATGCAAACACTTATTTATTTTTCATTAGCATGTTTATTATGTGTTCTTTCTCCTCTGTGGATAAATATTTTGCAATTTTGACAATTTAGGGATTTTCTGCATCTTAACTAAGGTTCACATATATATATTATTCAATTGGCATGTGAGAACCTTCTTCTAGTTGATGTGGAGTTGAGATGAGGTGAATATCATTCGCCACATTTTCAAATGTCTTTGGGATTTCCCCTTCTATTTCAATTTGAAAAACTAAATTATTTGATGATGAATGTTGTTGTGAAATATACATGTTTGAAGCACACAGTAATTCTTTGGATAGGACAAATTTGGCAATGGGTGGTGGGGGCGAGATCCTATCCATGGCAATGAGGCTAGTGTTGATATGGATTGGCTTTGCCTCATCATACGAATTATGGAGTGGGGTGAGTAAATCAACAAAAATCATGTTGACTTGGTGGAAATGAGGTGGATACGATTTGAGAGGCAATTGCTCATCCTCTCTAGGTTGCAACTGACCTAGTCTGTGTGATTGGTGGTGCTGCAGGAGTGGCCAAGGTGGTGGAGGAGGTTCTGGTTTTTAGACTTTCACATTTTTTGTTCAGTTGAAAGAGAGTTTAGTTTATTGGGAACTTCTTTTGGTACCAGTCATTCCTTCGAATAGATTTTGCATGTACTAACTCCTCTCTAGGTTCTTCTACTTCTTGATTATGTTGTTCATGATGTGCTTCTACTTTTAGTATTCTTCTAGCTTGCATTTTGTGTTCATGATTTAGAAATATCATTTCTATCTCATCTTCATAATCGTCATCACTTATACAGAAGTCATTAACATTCGTATGAGGTCCCATAACAAGTTGTGTATAATTCGGTCTAAGATCGACCATTTATGGTGGATCCTCGTATCCTGGTTCTTGCTACAAGGCTCATTTCAAGTAACTTCCAAACACATGAGGGTAAAAATTGTTGATTAGGTATTCACCATTTATATCATCATCTTCATCATCAGGTTCATCCTCCTTGTCACTTTTTTCTTCTTCATCTTCGCACTCAATATCCAATTCTTGGAGTATTTGGCTTAGCGAAGAGCTTGTGATGGAGGGTTTGTAACCTAGACCTGAGTGGTCATTTGGATCTCTATATTTTGGTTCAATAATGCGGTGAGGACCTTGTTCATGTCGTTAAAGTCCATATCCTTGCCAATTAACCCTCTGAAAATATATCACTGGAAATTATGGGTTAGATAAAAATCAATGTTCTCATTAAACTCTTTTACATGGTCCTCCTCCGAAGGAGATGGACCTGATGAGGATTTGACTCCCCCATATATGAAATTTATTGCATTTTATGGGGAACCCATTTTGTATATTTTACCTATGGCTAAAGGTGTGTCGCAGGGGCGGCCGTAATCCTTGACTGATTCAATAGGTGGTGTAACCATGACACTTTCAATAATGTACTCACCAATACCTGGATTTGTGAGGTGTATTGCAACTCAGTAAGGTTGAAAGGATAATGGATTGATGGATGAAGAGGTTTATTCTGAGTTAGTTTGTGGTTATAATGGTGGTGGTGGACTTTCTATAATAGGTGGCCCTATTTGTGAGACTATGGGCTATGATGATTGTGGTTTATTGATGGATGGGTTGGGTTATGCTATGAATATGAATGGTTGTATTGGATCTAGAAATGTGCTATATGGAGTTGGTTGTTGGTTGGTAGGATGGTTTGGTATGATTGAAAAGTTATATACAGAGTTCAAAGGCTGAATTGAGTTGACGCTTTTGGATGCAAAAGTTGGGTCAACTATAGGCAATTCCTCTTGAACGGGTGATTTTGATGAATTATTACCATATGCAATGGTCCTAATGGTTAATGGTTGGATAGTTAGATGTGTTTATGGAAGCAAGGGCTCATACAAGTTTGAAATCAAATTGTAGTACTTGAAAGGTTTTGTGTCAGCTGGTATACAATGTACTTTTCCTTCATGTACATATTTTAAGCATTGATGCAATTTTCAAGGTACACACTTCATTTCCCTAATCCAAAGGCATCCAAGAAATATATTATATTGCATTTATCCTTCCAAAATATGGAAGAGAACATGTATTATTTTCACCCTCATGGTGACGGGAAGAAAAAAATTCCCCACAGTTGAGCATAAAGCGTCATTAAAATTCCTAAGGGTGAAGGTGGAAGTTGTGATGTGGGATGACAGGATGTTGAACTTTTTCATTGCAGGTGTGGTGACGAGGTTGATGGATGAACCAATATGAATGAGCACTCTCTTTAATGACTTACTATCGATGTGAGCTACTATGTGCAGTGGTGGATCTGGTGAATCGCCAAAATTTACTTTTCCTCGAAGTCATAGAATACTATCGAGGGTTCCATGCACTTTTGCACACTCCCCATAAATAAATTGAATGCATTAGGGTCTTCTGATTGTACTTCTATATACTCTAATATTTCCATCAATGCTTCCCTATGGGGTGTTGATTGTTGTATTAGCTCATATATTGATTGCTTTTCTGAATCCATTTTTAAACTTTGCATTAACCTGCTATTTAAGGTGACAAGTAGGCGATTATGTAAAGGTGATGGTGGAATGCATGGTCCAAGTTGTATGGGCACATTTTTGGGTTGTGTTGTTGGATATTGTGTTGTGTTATTAGCTTACCTCTGTCCATGGGTAACTATACTTATAGCTCCTACAAAACCTTGCAATAGTTGAGACACATAATTAACATGGTTGGGAGGAACTGTAGAGGTTGATGCTCCCGTCGGTTGTTGATTTACCTCTCGATGTGGCAAAGGTGTCTGATAGATGCCTAGGATTTGGTTGTTTTGGGCTAGTGGATTGTCAACCTTGATTGTACCCACTTCTAATAAATCTTGCACAATTCCTTTGAAACCATGACAACCTTCGATATCATGTCCTCTTTGTCTATGATAGATGCAAAATATGTGTTCTTTATAACCTTTTTTATTTATTTATTAGGATCTTCAGGTTTCATTTATGGAAATGTAAAGAGTTTTGTCGCATACAAATTTTGACAAACTAATGAATATGGCTCTTGTACTAGTGTGTAATTTCTTTTTGGTTTAAAATGATTTTGTTGCCTTTCTGCAGGTTGTGTCTAATTTTGTGCCTGTTGTGGGGGTGGAACCGCTTGATGATTCAATTTTTGTGGTTGTTGTTGTTGTTGGGGTTTTTGGATTTGTGCTTGGGTTGGTTGATTTAGTTGTGATTGACCCAAAACTATATGGTTAACCTATGCAGTCTTAGATTGATCGTGGTTATTGCCTTTTTGATTCTTATTGTGCCACTCTTTCTTTTTAGGCTTTATCTCATCTTCATGAATTTTTATCTCTTCTATTAGCTTTTCTTGGGTGAGTGCCTCATAGAATGTCCTATATTGTTGTAGCTATAATAATGAAGAGATGACTCTACCAAAACTCTTTGTGAATATTCATGATTCATGAGTCTAAAAATGATAACTTGTTCATGACTGATCTCCACCTATTGCCAAAGTCATAGATTGATTCATCTTCATATTATTTTAGATAAATCAAATCATTCAATGTGGTTTGTTTTTTTGACATTCAAGGTGAATCTTTCTAAGAACTGGTCCGCTAGTTGTTCAAAAGTAAAAACACTTTGATGTGGTAGGTGGTTGTACCAGTCTTGGGCTTCTCCCCATAGTGTCTGTGGAAATGTATGAAATACTAATGCATCATTGCTTTTGATTCTGAAGTATGCATTCACAAATCTAGTTATATGTTCACGAGGGTCCTCTTCCCCCTTAAATTCAATCTTAGGTATTTGAAAATTTGTTGGATATGGTGGCTCAGGGACCGAAGCATGAATAGGATGATTGAGTAGTTGCCTTAAAGTTGGTTTCTGGTATTCCAAACCTGGAGTTTGCATGGTAAGACTATGAATTTGTCTTTATAAAAATGGGTATCTAGGGTCATCCATAGGACTGACACTTGAATGTACTTGATGCTACTAATAATATGGTGGATTGTATGTAGGATGTGGATGATAGGGTATGGTTGGCTTAAATGTGTTATGGTAAGGATATTTATGGATGTTATGATATAGATGGGGAAATTGATGCATGATGTTATGTTGACCTACTGTATTAGCACATGGATGTGGAGGTTGGTTCTAAACTATAGTGGTGGATGGGGAGCACATTTTCCAAGATGGATCTTGGATAAAGGTATTTTTTTGGTGAGATGGATGTGGGAAGTTGTGCTCAATCCCTTGTAAATGCTGGTTGGGGTCAATATTTATGCTATGGTTAGCATTATCTAAAATCATTTGTTGTAGCTATAAGAAAGCCTGTTGCATAGAAATTACATTTGAAGTAGGGACCGCCACCTGTGATGTGGTAGGTTGGGTTAGTTGTGGAACAACCAGGGTAGTGGAAGTGAGTGGGGGGTAAGTAGCAAAGTGTAGACACCAAAATAGCACCAATCCAATTATGTGACTGCAAACACTGATTGCATTGACACACACAACCCCCAGAGGTTAAACAGTGGTCCTAACCACTCACACAACAATTTTGGAAGGTTAGAGGTCAATTTGGCACCTTTCAGGCACTCTACTCTCTACTCGTTCCACCCAGGGACAATTACAAACTGGTACTTGTTCCACCCAGGGACGATTAGCAGTATTCGCTCTAGGGTGGGGTGAATAGTAGGTTTTACTGGCAAAAGGTCAAATCTCGATAAATGGTAGTCTAGATCCACCACTTAACTCCTCCTTCATTGCATGGGAGTTTGAGTGAGCATTTTGGAGTGCTAAAGGCAGTTATAGAGGTAGTCATGGAGCCCTTAATTAGGGAGGAATCTTCTCCCCTCCTGGAAAGGCATGATTGCCAAGTGGCGCCTTTGCATGCTCATACATAGAGACCGTCAGGTCTATAAAATGGTGAGTCTTCTCACCCAAAAATATAGACAAAGAAGGAGCATTTTGAGCAATGAAGTGCTGCCATTTTACATCTTCACTCCTTTTGATTTGTGCCTTTTACATCCTTGATCTCTTTTGGAAGGGAGGTCATTGGGTGATTATTGGAAGAGCAAATCCAGAACCAAAACCCGACATTTGGCCATAAAATCCTACCAAATTTGCCAAAAAAATACCACAAGAGGTTTTAGACCCATCCAAAGTGTATTGGTGCTAAACTGGGCCACAAACGATGGGCATCTTGCCCCCGAGCACCCCCCACACTGCTGCAGTCCTAATCACCCCACTCTGGAGCAATTAGAAATCTATAGCATATTTCCTTTATATTATTTTTGCATCTGATTCTATGTTGCTTAGATAAGTTTTCATTCAAATTTCACATCATTTTGAGCTATTTTGATCATGTTTTTGTCATTTCTCGCTTTTGCTAACATGTAGGTAGCATCATCAAATTCCCGGTGATAGAGGTCGAATTGGAAAAATATAACCCTCTGGGTCTTCCCAAAATACCCCATTTTACCTAATCCCCAAATTTTTAGTTGATTTGGAGCTTCCCAGATGTGACATTTAGGACAATTATTTTTGACATTTTGTTGCAGGTCTAATCGTCCCACCCCGGAGCGATTAGAAATCCATGGCAAATTTTGTGACTATTCCATTTGCAGTGCCCTCCTAGTAATTTCCTCATGCTTCTATTAAATTTTTAGATCATTCTGATTCTATTTAGTTATCATTTTATTTATTTTTTGCATGCACTAATCATAGGCTTGGGGATTGCATGTTTCATTTTATCTACAGGTGCTACTAATTGTTTTTTGTTTCCTTGAATGTAGGATCTCAACATTCGAGTATCAGTAAGGAGTCAAGACTCATCAACACAACCGGCGGTGATGTTTGGTCTGCCCATTCTACATGTGGGCATGCGGAAGAAGGAATACCATCTATTGATGTGACAAGAACATATTTAACGCTCCTAGCCCTTGAAAAGGGAGGAGACAAATTTTAACTAGGTTCTAAATAATATTAATAAAAAGGGTTGTACTCCATATTTGATTTTATACCTTGTTTTAATGCATTTATATTTCTCTCCTTTCATGCATTTTAGTTCATAGGATTTAGCGTTAAGTTTAGTTTCATTTACATCGCACCTGGTGTTTCCTTTTCACTTCCATATCCTCATGCTTTTAGTGGCGATCACGGTGGGACCCTGTCCCCTATTTTTAAGATCAAACTTTTGATAAAAAAAAATTGCTTTTTTTTGCTTGTAGATACCAAGTTTTCAAACGCTGGACTACTATTCGTTCTAGTCTATGATGAGTACAGAGCTAGAATTCGTCTTACCCAAGGAAGAATGGACATTCGACCCACCCTGTGACAAATATAGTTCTGTTATTCATCCCACCCAAGGACGAATAGCTCTCTATGCATTTTTAGGGCAGAAACTCAGAGGCATCTAATTTGGGCAGAGAAGAGGTAGGGGTCCTAAACACCTATCATTTTCTGCTTTCTTTTTTCTTTTTTCTGGTTATTTGCTTACATAGGAGAGTTTTTAATGCTTGTTTACTTCATTTATGAAAATTAAAAATTGTTGATCAAGGTGCAGCAACAGTATTGTCATTATTGTCAACACAGTCAGACAAATCGGTTGATGCAGTGGACAGGAGTTAAGAGGTTCTTCAAAGTATGTACATTGATTTTCCAAAAGATCGAAGTGGCCCATATGCTAAAAATCAAAAGAAAATCATAAGGAAGAAAACTATCGTGATATCATGACATGTTGAGCAAGAAATAAAAACTATCACGATATCGCGACATGTTGAGCAAGAAAGAAAAATTGTCGTGATATCGTGACATGTTGAGAAGAAAGAAAAACTGTCACGATTTCACGACATGTTCAAAGAAAAAGTGCAAGCAAGAAAAACTATCATGATTTCATGACATGTTCGAAGAGAAAGTGCAAGCAAGAAAAAATGTCATGATTTCGTGACATGTTCGAAGAGAAAGCGCAAGCAGGAAAAACTATCACGATTTTGCGACATGTTGGAAGAGAAAAAGGCAAGTAGAAAAAGTGTCGTGATTTCATGACATGTTGGAAGAGAAAAAGGCAAGTAGAAAAAGTGTCGCGATTTCACGACATATTGCAAGAGAGATAGTACGAAAGAAAAAGTGTCATGATTTCAAGACATGTTGGAAGAGAAAAAGTCAAGTAGAAAAAGTGTCGCGATTTCACGACATATTGCAAGAGAGATAGTATGGAAGAAAAAGTGACGCGATTTCGCGACATGTTGGAAGAGAAAAATGCAAGAAGAAAAAGTGTCATGATTTCACGACATATTGCAAGAGAGAGAGTCCGAAAGAAAAAGTGTCATGATTTCGTGACATATTGCAAGAGAGATTGTACAGAAGAAAAAGTGTCACGATTTCATGACATATTGCAAGAGAGAGATTTCGAGAGAAAAAGTGTCGTGATATAGTGACATGTCACATTTTCACGACCCGAATGCAAGAGAAAGAACAAAGGAGAAAAAGTGTCGTGATATCACAACATGTCGCATTTTCGTGACTAAAGGAGGAGAGAGAAAGTAAGAAGGTAGAAGTGTCGTGATATCGTGACAAAAGTAAAGAGGAAGAGTACGGAGGCGAAAGTGTCACGATATCGCGACATGTATTTTTGCAGTTCGAAGCTAAGAGAAAAAGCAAGGAGAAAAAGTGTCATGATATCACAACATGTATTTTCGAGGGCTAAAGCAAAGAGAAAGCGTAAGGAGAAAAAGTGTTGCGATATCGCGACATGTAGCATTTTCACGGTCCAATGCAAAGAGAAAGAGAGAGAAAGAAAAAGTGTCACGATATTGCGACATGTTGTATTTTTAGGGGCCAAAGCAAGGAGAAAGAGAGAGAAAGAAAAAGTGTTGCGATATCGCGACATGTCGCATTTTCATGACTCGAAAATGCCAGGCAGGCAGAGAAAGAAAATTTTTTGTGATATCGCGACATGTCGCATTTTTGCAACTCGAAAAGGCCAGGCAGGAAGAGAAACAAAAGTGTCACGATATCGTGACATGTCACATTTTCATGACTCAAAAAGGCCAGGCAGGAAGAGAAACAAAAGTGTCACGATATCACGACATGTCGCATTTTTGTGACTCAAGAAGGGCAGGCAGGCAGAGTAACAAAAGTGTCATGATATCGCGACATGTCGCATTTTCGCGACTCAAGAAATATAGGTTGTATGTGCGCAAGACAAGAAGAAGAACCCAACTAAAATGAGAAGTATGGTAGTGGATCGACTTCTCTACAACATTTATAGGGGCAGCTTCAGAGTGAATTCATACAGCTAAAATATGGAGTGAATAAAAGTTAGTGCGATGGCTACAGGGACTATTATCGAATGAAATATTCGAGTGGTGGAATTACCGAATATCTTCATGAGTTGAAGCCGACTAAGACCGATGACAATCGACTAATATTAGGGTTTATAGTTGTTATGAAATCCAACTAAGATTAGGGTTTACATTTATTATGCAAGCCGACTAAGATTAGGATGTTTATCATGAAAATATTGTTATAAAAGGAGGGCTATTTGGATAATTGTGGAGTTGTTCGATATGTCGTTGAATGCGTGTCGAAGTGTGAAATGCGGTCGTAAGAGCATAAAAAGTACAAAAGTGGCAAGATGATGGTGAAGTGTGGAAAGTGAGCAAAGAGTCATGTCAAATTGTCCTAAGTGCATCTATTAGTGCACAGATAAAGCAAAAGGCACAAAGAGTGAAATGGTTGAAGTTTGACCAAGTGCGGTTGTGATTGTGCAGAGAGCATAAGGTGTAGAGAGTGCAGAAGGCGAAGTGTGGTTGTAGATCGCAAAAGATGTGTCTATTCGATAAATAGTGAGAGATATTGGGTAAGCAATAGACCAGTCAGGGTCTTGTAAAAGCGAAGGCATTTTTCTATTAAACTTCTAGATTCAAAATTGAAGTCCAGGTTGTAGCTTGGCATCAGGGGTTGGTTCTCCTTCCAGTAGGTGATGGTAAATTTATTGTAAAGTTGGTGCTTTGCAAAGGTTGGATTTGGGTGGTAGTCTAAGAAGTCATTCTTGAGGATTAGCCAAATTGGTGAACCTCATTAAATCTTGTGTTGTGTGATGTTCTCTTGTGATACTTGCTTTATCTGGTTTTAAGGTTTCATTATTTCAGCTTTTAGGAGCTGTGAATTTAAGTTTAAAGAACTACACTAATTCACCCCCCCCCTCTCAGTGCCATTGTAAGACTAACAATTGGTATCAGAGCCAAGTTCCCTTCTCAGGATAAATCAGTCAAGGTTGATCTTGGATTAGTATGTAATGGGTAAGAAGAATAGGTCCTCCTCCAAAAAGGCATCTTAGTCAGTTTTAGTTCCTGTGGAAGAGAAAATTGAACCAGAAAAGGTTGAAGACTTCTCATCAAATAAAGCACCTTTGTTTGACAGAACAAATTACGTGATCTAGAGAATCAGGATGCAGAAATATCTTTGTGCTTTGGGATACGACATCTAGGATTCAGTAGACAGTGAATACACAATACCCATCACTCCTCCAACTGATGTTATCGATAAGAATTTGTTTGAGAATGACTCAAAAGCAAAAAATGCTATCAGGTGCAGATTAGTAGACAGTGAACTGGTAAAGATCATGAGTTGTAAAATGGCAAAATAAATATGGTACAAACTGAGGAGTATTCATGAAGGAGATAATGAGATCAAGGAGGCCAAGTTACAAACACATCAAGCTTAGTTCGAATCATTAAAGTTGAATGACGATGAGAACATAGAGGTATATATGCTGAGAGTTAATGAAGTCCTATAGGATGATTCTAAAAATAAAATAGGTGGTCTTTTCATGACTCTCGAAGAAGAAACAAAAAAAGAATAGGTATGTGATGAAGAAGAAATTGATACAAAAATAAATTTGAAAGAGGAACTAATTGCATCTTTGGATGAATTGAAGATAGAAAGAAAAAGGAATAAGGAAATCTCAAGAAATCTTGAGGATGCAAATGAAATAATAACCAGTTTGAAAGTACAGGTAGAAGAATTCAAAAGGATTTAAGAAACTCTCAGGTCATAGATCAATGAGAAAGAGATTGGTTGCTGCAAACAAGAGGAAGAGATTGTTTTATTAAAGAAACAACTAGAAGAGGCCAATACAAATCTCAAATTTGAGAAGAGCACAGAGTTTCTAGATAAAATGATAAGCCAACAAAGAAGCTCCATGAATAAGCATGGTCTTGGATATGAAGCTGAACAACCTTCATCTTCCAACTCTGCAGAGAAGAAGTTCACTGTTGAAGGATCGAAGCAAGAAAAGTTTGAAGTTGAATCTTCAAAAGGAAGAAAATATCAAAGGATATCTACAGCAAAGCAACCTCAACAAAAGAGGTTCTATCACTCTCACTCTATTCATAATAATACTTTTAATGGCTATTGTTTCAGATGCAACCAGTATGGTCACAATGCAATTTATTATGGATTGAATAATAAATCAAAGAGTTATGCTGGTAGAAATACATTTGCATTTTTGAGTGAACACTATGTACAATGTTTTCAATGTAATGGTCATGGGCACATAGCAAGGTTTTTTCCAAGCACTTTTGTATCTAATCTAAGGCAAAACAATAGATTTCATCAGATGCAAAGAATGCAACACAGACAGGGAATAAATCATGTACATAAAAGAAAGGAAAATAATCATTCATCAAGGATGCAAAAGAGAAAACCACACAAGAGAAATTTTCGAGTTCACAAAAAGGTTCAAAATAGGGATGTAGTTGAAAAATCCAAGCCCGAGTTCAAGAAATTTTGGAGAAAGATAGAAGAAAGGAAATCATGTCTCCTTGGACTGAAGGAGACTACTCTGCTATTGCACTAAGCAACTCCAGGTAGCACATCCTTAGGTGGAGCAATCTTGAAGTTTCTTTTTAATGCTCCTATGTATTTTTTTTATTACCTGAGGATGAAATGCAAGTAGTCAAAGAAGTTGTCGTATAGTTGTCGAAGTGTGTTTTTAGTTCATGTAGTTGTTTGTGGAAGTGTCGTAAAGGGTGGTGATTAAATTGAGAGTTGTCATTATTGGTAGTATTGTTATATGTCATTGTTGTACTGTTGATGGTTCTTACTGACACTATCCAAAGTTAAGAATTATAATAGTTCAGATAATTTGGTTAGTGAAAGAATGTTGCCTTAGCCGCATATATGTGTCTCGATAAAAGCAGTGTGTATTTGAACTACACATTGACGTGAATATTGTTAGATCTATTATGATGTTGTGGTGAAAATATTGAAGTCTGATTATTGATTCATGTTTAGCTCATCAAGATGAGTGACTTTGCTTTGTGAATCATACATGTCCAATGTCCAAAAGTATGAGTTTGAGTAAGGTGCACTATAGTTGGTCGTGAAGTGTCTGACAAAATATTGTCTCCTAATTTGAACAGTTGAAAGTAAGGTGTGACCAACGGTGACTGTAGAAAACATAGACCAAGTTGAAAATGTAAAAAGGGATTTAGTTGGTGTTGTGGTACAATGTTTGATGCTTTCACAGAGTTGGCAGTAAAATTGTAGTGTCGATACAATGTTGGATAAAAGCTGGTACAAGTGTGAGTCACTTGAAAAAAAAATTTGATAGATGTGAAATCAGCGTTTTTAAATGGGAAGATTGAAGAAGAGGTTTATATTGCGTAGCCATATGGTTTCCAGCTTGGTGATGATCCCAAATTAGTTTGTAAGTTGAACATATATGGCTTGAAATAGGCACCCCGAGCATGGTATGCAAAGCTAGACAACTATCTCACTCAACAAGGGTTTAAGAAAAATGATATCATATTTGGTAGCAACAAAGATGAGTTGTGTAAAGATTTAGCAAATAAGATGCAGAAAGAATTTGAAATGTCAATGATTGGTTGCAAGTTGAGCAAGGATGACAAATATCCACATATTGATCAAACTATGTACAGATCTATGATTGGGAGTTTACTATACCTGACAGCTACCAGACTAGATATTTTGTAGGCAGTATGCATGGTAGCATGATTTCAGGCCAATCCCAAGGAGGCTCATGTGACAGCAGTGAAGAGGATTCTTTGGTACCTCAAGGGTACTATGGAGTATGGGTTATGGTATTTGAAAGGTAAAGAATTCACCCTTATTTCGTATTCAGATGTAGATTGGGCAGGATGTGTCGATGACAGAAAGAGTACTAGTGGAGGTGCATGTGAAGTAAAGTTTGAATGACTAAGGAATTGGCAGTCCTTCAAGTGTATAAAATATGACTCCCGCACCTAGTCATTTGTCACATTTAAACCCATCAAATAACATGGTCATGTCTGCCTCTTCCTTAGGATAAACTAATTCTTCTTGTTTTGTGACAGAGAATACTGAATCATCTGGAAGCTCAATGATTAGTGGTTTGTCATGATGTAGCGGAGCTTCAACTAGTTGATCAGCTATCACTTGACCTTTTATGGATTTTTGACTCATGAATTCAAGATCAAATTTGGTTAAAAGCATTATCCATTTAGTAGTACGGGTGTTGTTCTATATGTGAGTCATCATGTATTTTAGAGGATTTTCTCTAGCTATGACATAGGTAGTATTTCTTAGCATGTAATATCTAAGTTTCTTAGTGGCGAAAACCACTGCTAAGCATAAATTTTTGACATAATCATATCTTGTTTCATAAATTACCAGTGTTCAGCTAATATAGTAGATTGCTTCCTCCTTATGTTTTTTGTTCTTTTGTGCAAGCATAGTCCCTAGTGCAAAATCTATTGCAAAAATGTATAGCTAAAAAGGGATTCTTTTTCAAGGTGCTGTAAGAACTGGTGGTGATGTCAGATATTTCTTTATGTCATCAAATACCTCGTGACATTTAGTTGTCTATAAAAATATCACTCCATTTTGTAACAGGCAATTGAAAGGCCTACATTTATCTAAGATTTGTGCAATGAATCATCTTATATATTCGATATTTCCTTGTAAACTATGCAAGTATTTCAATGTTTTAGGAGGTGGTATTTCTAATATTACTTTTACCTTACCTGGATCCACTTCAATGCCTCATTCGGAGACTATGAATCTTAGAATTTATCTTGATGTGACTTTGAATACACACTTCTTAGGATTTAACCTTACTTTATATTCTATCAATCGATCGAACACTTTTTATAGTACATCGATGTGCTCAAGACGTGTCTTAGATTTAGCAATCAAGTCATCTACATAATCCTCGATGATCTTATACATATAATAATGAAATATGTACATCATAGCTCGTTGGTATGTAGCTCCTGCATTTTTGAGTCCAAATGACACCACTCTCTAATAAAATATCCTCCAGGATGGTGTAAATTCTATCTTGTGTTGATCTTCAAGATTAATTCAAATTTGGTTGTATCCTAAGAAACCATCCATTAAGGAAAGCATTTCATGATCAGTGTAGGAATCCACTAGTTGATCTATATTAGGTAAAGGAAAATCATCTTTGGGACATGCTTTGTTTAAGTCTTAAAAATCAGTGCATACATGTATCCCTCCGTTCGGTTTGCTAACGGGTACCATATTTGAAAACCATTCTGGGTAATCAATTGGTACTATGAAGTGTACATCCAACAACTTTTGCAACTCTTCTTTTACAATTAATGATATTGGTGGATGGAATTTCCTAAGCTTATGCTTGAACGACTTTGCATCATGTGCCAGTGTTAGGTTGTGGACTACTGTGTCCTGGATCTAAGCCATACATATCTTTATATGACTATGCAAACACTTATTTATTTTTCATTAGCATGTTTATTATGTGTTTTTTCTCCTCTGTGGATAAATATTTTGCAATTTTGACAATTTAGGGATTGTCTGCATATTAACTAAGGTTCACATATATATATTATTCAATTGGCATGTGAGAACCTTCTTCTAGTTGATGTGGAGTTGAGATGAGGTGAATATCATCTGCCACATTTTCAAATGTCTTTGGGATTTCCCCTTCTATTTCAATTTGAAAAACTAAATTATTTGATTACGAATGTTGTTGTGAAATATACGTGTTTGAAGCACGCAGTAATTCTTTGGATAGGACAAATTTGGCAATGGGTGGTGGGGACGAGATCCTATCCATGGCGATGAGGCTAGTGTTGATATGGATTGGCTTTGCCTCATCATACGAATTGTGTAGTGGGGTGAGTAAATAAAAAAAAATCATGTTGACTTGATAGAAATGAGGTGGCTATGATTTGAGAGGCAATTGCTCATCCTCTCTAGGTTGCAACTGACATAGTTTGTGTTATTAGTGGTGCTGCATGAGTGACCAATGTGGTGGAGGAGGTTCTTGTTTAGGAATTTCACATTTTTTGTTCAGTTGAAAGAGAGTTCGGTTTATTGGGAACTTCTTTTGGTACCAGTCATTCCTCTGAATAGATTTTGCATGTACTACCTCATCTCTAGGTTCTCCTTATTGATTATGTTGTTCGTGATGTGCTTATGCTTGTAGTATTCTTCTAGCTTGCATTTCACGCTCATGATTTAGAAATATCATTTCTATATCATCTTCATAATCTTCATCACTTATCTAGAAGTCGTTAACATTCGTATGAGGTCCCATAACAAGTTGTGTATAATTCGGTCTAAGATCGACCATTTCTGGTGGATCCTCGTATCTTGGTTCTTGCTACAAGGCTCATTTCAAGTAACTTCCAAACACATGAGGGTAAAAATTTTTGATTAGGTATTCACCATTTATATCATCATCCTCATCATTAGGTTCATTCTCCTTGTCACTTTTTTCTTCTTCATCTTCGCACTCAATATCCAATTCTTGGAGTATTTGGCTTAGCGAAGAGCTTATGATGGAGGGTTTATAACCTAGACCTGAGTGGTCATTTTCCTCTCTATATTCTGGTTCAATAATGTGGTGATGACCTTGTTCATGTCGTTCAAGTCCATATCCTTGCCAATTAACCCTCTGAAAATATATCACTAGAAATGATGGGTTAGATAAAAAATCAATGTTCTCATTAAACTCTTTTACATGGTCCTCCTCCGAAAGAGATGTACCTTATGAGGATTTGACTCCACAATATATGAAATTTATTGCATTTTATGAGGAACCCATTTTGTATATTTTACCTATGGCTAAAGGTGTGTCGTGGGGGCGACTGTAATCCTTGACTGATTCAATAGGTGGTGTAACCATGACACTTTCAATAATGTACTCACCAATACCTGGATTGGTGAGGTGTATTGCAACTCGATAAGGTTGAGAGGCTAATGGCTTGATGGATGAAGAGGTTTATTCTGAGTTAGTTTATGGTTCTAATGGTGGTGGTGGACTTTCTATAATAGGTGGCCCTATTTGTGAGACTATGGGCTGTGATGATTGTGGTTTATTGATGGATGGGTTGGGTTATGCTGTGAATATGAATGGTTGTATTGGATCTAGAAGTGTACTAGATAGAGTTGGTTGTTGGTTGGCAGGATGGTTTGGTATGATTGAAAAGTGATATGTAGAGTTCGAAGGCTGAACTGAGTTTACGCTTTTGGATGCAAAATTTGGGTCAACTATAGGCAATTCCTCTTGAATGGGTTCTTTTGATGAATTATTACCTGATGGAATGGTCCTAATGGTTAAAGGTTGGATAGTTAGATGTTTTTATGGAAGCAAGGGCTCATACAAGTTTGAAATCAAATTGTAGTACTTGAAAGGTTTTGTGTCAGCTGATATACAATGTAATTTTCCTTCATGTACATATTTTAAGCATTGATGCAATGTTCAAGGCACACACTTCATTTTCCTAATCCAAAGGCATCCAAGAAATATATTATATTACATTTATCCTTCCAAAATGTGGAAGAGAACATGTGTTATTTTCACCCTCATGGTGACGGGAAGAACAACATTCCCCACAGTTGAGCATAAAGCATCATTAAAATTCCTAAGGGTGAAGGTGGAAGTTGTGATGTGGGATGACAGGATGTTGAACTTTTTCATTGCAGGTGTGGTGACGAGGTTGATGGATGAACCAATATGAATGAGCACCCTCTTTAATGACTTCCTATCAATGTGAGCTACTATGTGCAGTGGTGGATCTGGTGAATCTACCAAAATTTACTTTTCCTCGAAGTCATAGAATACTATCGAGGGTTCCATGCACTTTTTCACACTCCCCATAAATAAATTGAATGCATTAGGGTCTTCTGATTGTACTTCTATAGACTTTAATATTTCCATCAATGCTTCCCTATGGGGTGTTGATTTTTGTATTAGCTCATATATTGATTGCTTTTCTGAATCCATTTTTAAACTTTGCGTTAACCTGCTATTTAAGGTGACAACTGGGCGATTATGTAAAGGTGATGGTGGAATGTTTGGTCCAAGTTGTATGGGCACATTTTTGGGTTGTGTTTATGTATCTTGTGTTGTGCGATTAGCTTATCTCTTTCCATGGGTAACTATACTTATAGCTCCTACAAAACCTTGCAATAGTTGAGACACATAATTAACATGGTTGGGAGGAACTGTAGAGGTTGATGCTCCTATCGGTTGCTGATTTACCTCGATGTGGCAAAGGTGTCTGATAGATGCCTAGGATTTGGTTGTTTTGGGCTAGTGGATTGTCAACCTTGATTGTACCCACTTCTAATAAATCTTGCACAATTCCTTTGAAACCATGACAACCTTCGATATCATGTCCTCTTTGTCTATGATAGATGCAAAATATGTGTTCTTTATAACCTTTTTTTTTTGTTTATTAGGATCTTCAGGTTTCATTTCTAGCAATGTAAAGAGTTTTGTCACATAAAAATTTTGAAAAACTAATGAATATGGCTCTTGTACTAGTGTGTAATTTCTTTTTGGTTTAAAATGATTTTGTTGCCTTTCTGCAGGTTGTGTCTAATTTTGTGCCTGCTGTGGGGGTGCAACCGCTTGATGATTCAATTTTTGTGGTTTTTGTTGTTGTTGGGGTTGTTGGATTTGTGCTCGGGGTGGTTGATTTAACTGTGGTTGACCCAAAACTATATGGTTAACCTATGCAGTATTAGATTGATCGTGGTTATTGCCTTTTTTATTCTTATTGTGCCACTCTTTCTTTTAAGGATTTATCTCATATTCATCAATTTTTATCTCTTCTATTATCTTTTCTTGGGTGAGCACCTCATCGAATGTCCTATATTGTTGTAGCTGTAATAATGAAGAGATGAGTCTACCAAAACTCTTTGTGAATATTCATATTATCTCTGGTATAGAGAGGAAAAATGATAACTTGTTCATGACTGATCTCCACCTATTGCCAAAGTCATAGATTGATTCATCTTCATATTATTTTAGATAAATCAAATCAATCAATGTGGTTTGTTTTTTTGACATTCAGGGTGAATCTTTCTAAGAACTGGTCCGCTAGTTGTTCAAAAGTAAAAACACTTTGATGTGGTAGGTGGTTGTACCAGTATTGGGCTTCTCCCCTTAGTGTCTGTGGAAATGTATGAAATAATAATGCATCATTGTTTTTTATTCTGAAGCATGCATTCACAAATCTAGTTATATGTTCATGGGGGTCCTCTTCCCCCTTAAATTCAAGCTTAGTTATTTGAAAATTTGTTGGATATGGTGGCTCAAGGATTGAAGCATGAATAGGATGATTGATTAGTTGCCTTAAATTTGGTTTCTGGTATTCCAAACCTGGAGTTTGCATGGTAAGACTATCAATTTGTCTTTGTAAAAATGGGTATCTAGGGTCATCCATAGGACTGACACTTGAATGTACTTGATGCTACTAGTAATATGGTGGATTGTATGTAGGATGTGGATGATAGGGTATGGTTGGATTAAACGTGTTATGGTAAGGATATTTATAGATGTTATGATATAGATGGGGCGATGGAGGCATGATGGTATGTTGACATACTATATTAGCATATGGATGTGGAGGTTGGTTCTAAACTATAGTGGTGCATGGGGAGCACATTTTCCAATATGGATCTTGGATAAAGGTATTTTTTTGGTGAGATGGATGTGGGAAGTCATGCTCAATCCCTTGTAGATGCTGGTTGGGGTCAAGATTTATGCCATGGTTAGCGTTATCTAAAATCATTTTTTGTAGCTATAAGAAAGCCTATTGCATAGCAATTACATTTGAAGTAGGTACCGCCACCTGTGATGTGGTAGGTTGGGTTAGTTGTGGAACAACCAGGGTAGTGGAAGTGAGTGGGGGGTAAGTAGAAAAGTGTAGACACCAAAACAGCACCAATCCGATTATGTGACTGCAAACACTGATCGCATTGACACACACAGGTTAAACAGTGGTCCTAACCACTCACACAATAGTTTTGGAAGGTCAGAGGTCAATTTGGCACCTTTCAGGCACTCTGCTCTCTACTCGTTCCACCCAGGGATGATTACAAAACTGGTATTCATTCCACCCAGGGACGATTAGCAGTATTCACTCCAGGGTGGGGCGAATAGCAGGTTTGATGGGCAAAAAGTCAAATCTTGACAAATGGCAGCTCAGATCCACCACTTAACTCTTCCTTCATTGCATGGGAGTGTGAGTGAGCATTTTTGAGCGCTAGAGGCAGTTACAGGGGCAGTCATGGAGCCCCTAATCAGGGAGGAATCTTCTCCCCCTAGGAAGGCATGATTGCCAAGTGGCGCCTCTGCATGCTCATCCAAAGAGACCGTCAGGTCTATAAAATGGTGAGTCTTCTCACCCCAAAAAATAGAGAGAAGGAGCATTTTGAGCAATGAAGTGCTGCCATTTTACATCCTCACACCTTTTGATTTGTGCCTTTCACATCCTTGATCTCTTTTGGAAGGGAGGTCATTGGGTGATTATTGGAAGCGCAAATCCGGAACCAAAACCTGACATTTGGCCATAACATCCTACCAAATTTGTCGAAAACACCCCACAAGAGGTTTTGGACCCATCCCAAGTGGATTGGTGCCAAAATAGGCCCCAAACGATGGGCGTCCTGCCCTCGGGTGCCCCCCACTACTGTAGTCCTAATCGCCCCACCCTGGAGTGATTAGAAATCTATAGTAGATTTCATTTCTATTATTTTTGCATCTGATTCTATGTTGCTTAGATAGGTTGTCATTCAAATTTCACATCATTTTGAGCTATTTTGATCATGTTTTTGTCATTTCCCGCTTTTGCTAACATGTAGGTAGCATCATCAAATTCCTGGTGATAGAGGCCGAATTGGAAAAATATGACCTTCTAGGTCTTCCCAAAATACCCCATTTTACCTAACCCCCAACTTTGTAGGTGATTTGGAGCTTCCCGGATGTGACATTTGGGACAATGCTTTCTGACATTTTATTGTAGGTCTAATCGTCCCACCCCGGAGCGATTAGAAATCCATGGTAAATTTTTGACTGTTCCATTTGTAGTGCCCTCCTGGTAATGTCCTCATGCTTCTATTAAATTTTTAGATCATTTGATGCTATTTAGTTATCATTTTATTTATTTTTTGCATGCACTAATCGTAGGCTTGGGGATTGCATGTTTCATTTTATCTACAAGTGCTACTGACTATTTTCTATTTCCTTGAACATAGGATCTCAACATTAGAGGAGCAGCAAGGAGTCAAGACTCATCAACGCAAGTGACGATGATGTTTGGTCCACCCATTCTACATGTGGGCACGCGGAAGAAGGAATACCATCTATTGATGTGACAAGAACATATTTAACGCTCCTAGCCCCTGAAAAGGGAGGAGACAGATTGTAACTAGGTTCTAAAGCATATTAATAAAAAGGGTTGTACTCCATATTCACTTTTATACCTTGTTTCAATGCGTTTATGTTTCTCTCCTTTCATGCATTTCAGTTCGTAGGATTTAGCATTAAGTTTAGTTTCGTTTACATCGCATCTTGGCATTTCCTTTTTGTTTTCATATCCTCATGATTTCAGTGGTGATCATGGTGGGACCCTGTCCTCTATTTTTGAGATCAAAATTTTGATCAAAAATTGCTTGTTTTTGCTTGCAGGTACCAAGTTTTCAAACGTTGGACTGCTGTTCATTCCAGTCTATGACGAGTACAGAGCTAAAATTCATGCCACCCTGGGGCGAATGGGCATTCATCCCACCCTATGATGAATACAACTCTATTATTCATCCCACCCAAGGATGAATAGCTCTCTATGCAGTTTTAGAATAGAAACTCAGAGGCATCCTATTTGGGCAGAGAAGAGGTAGAGGTCCTAAACACCTTCTATCATTTTCTGTTTTTGTTTTCTATTTTATGGTTATTTGCTTGCTTAGGGAAAGTTTTTACTGCATGTTTTCTTTCTTTTATGCAAAATAAAAAGAACCCCACACATCACATGGCAATTTAAACACCAAGGAGCTGGTCGTAAGACCCCAACCCTTGATCAAGACCAACGGTGGATTTCATCACCACCTTGGCTTGAATTTTTGCATCCATAACCCCGATCGCTACTGTTGCTAGACGTAAATCCTGATGAAAGCTGACCAAGTGTAGCTAGGGTGATTCCCAGTGCATGAGGATAAGTCTTCTATGGTAGGTGTCAAAAATAGGGTGATCCCCCTTTCGTACCGCCTATGTTCCACGTACCATTCTGCTCTCACGTACCAATAGTTTCCCTCACGTAAGGGCGGGTATATAGAGAGGTTTGGTATAATGGCCTGGCAATGGTATATCGAAGGGGCGACCATTTTTGGGAGTCATAAGAGCCATCATATTGCATTTGCTACAAAATGTTCTTTACAAAACTATCAAAACAAAAATCAAAACACACTAAACCAGGTTTAGGGCACACCTTTAATCTTTAAACGAGATAATCATTGCTTTGTGTGTGTGTGTTCCCTCTATTTAGTGTAGCATAAAAATCATAAAAAGAAATAAAAATCTACGCATCTTGTAGGGAGACACCACCATGGTGTACACCCGTAGCCAAGCCCAATCAAGGGCGAAAGCTACGGAGAGTGTACAAGGGGGCACAAGTCACCTCCGCTATAGCCCCAAGGACTTGGTCATTCCACCTTGGTGGCCTGACCCATGAGATAGTCCACATCGTACCTTGATGGAATGGGACTATAGAGGCACCCCTTCGAGGGGCACGCCCACCCAACATAGACCCTTTCAGGAGGAGTCTCTACACGTGGCACTCAACATAGATGGGAAAGCTCCCTTAGATGCTCGCTACGAGTGGCCACCATGCGATGAAGTGCTAGGACAGCATAGGGTCCATCAGGAGGGGCCACATGATTACATCATCCCTCCTTTACCCCCTCTTATTGTCAGAAACAATAAGACAAATCCAGAGCACAAGGCTCTTCTGGCAGGGCGAGCCAACTCCGCCCGCCCCTTTCACATTTATGAAAGGGAAAATGAGGAAGACCACTACATTCCTCAAGAGCAATATACAGCATGGGAGCAATGCGCCTCCGCACCTGCTATTTATCAGGGTCACCCACTGAGGCCAGAACCTCAGGTGAATGCCGCTAACCTCGATAGAGGGAAGTGACCTATAGAAATCTCAGATCACCATGACCGAGACAGATGTGTAGGAGAGGCATCTAGGCCTCCTAGACTCAAGACGGTAGAGCAGATCGACCTGGCATTTTCTAGACATGCCACCCACCAAGCGTAGATCACGCAGCTTGAGCAAGACCAACAATAGCTAGAGCATCTATATCGCCTTAGCAAAGAGCGCATTCGATGCCAAATAGATGAGCTGCTCCACAACACTATGCCTGAGAGGGTTCCAACCCCTCAAACATAGAGGGTAGAAAGGTACGAGAGGCATAACCCCTTAGTGCAAGACAGGTCTCCAAGACCTTACCAAGTGCTACCTCCGAGACCCCCTAGACCTGAGCGGGAGGCCACTCCCAGGAACAATGATGGGTACCCTCCGTAGGTGCCCACCCAGCATCATGGGTCTCACCCGAGAACTCCTCAAGAAGCTTATGAGGAGTATGAGCAAGAAGAAGAGTGGGCGAAAATGCCCTACCAAGGCAGAGGGGGCGCTATTCGGCCACCCCTCTATAGGCCTCAAGTTCCCCGTAACCCGCAATGGGAACAAACTAAGGAGGAAGAGATTAAATCTTTTGATGCATATAAAGCACTGCTAGAGTGCTTGGAGTCTATGGAGACCAAGACTTTTGGGCCCCAAAATCCCACTTTATGCCAACTCCGTAGTCATCCTGTGCATCCGTCAGTGTCAGCACCCCCTTACCCTGAACACTTTAAACTGCCTTAGTTGGCAATCTTTAGAGGGGAGGAAGATGCCCAAGAGCATGTGACTAGATTCCTGAGCCAATGCTTTGGCATTCAGGACAATGATGCTTTGCTGCTAAGAACATTCATCACCATGTTCGTAGGCCCTACCTCGGATTGGTTCACTCAATTGCCAAAGCACAACATTAGTAACTTAGATCAGCTAGTGGATGCGTTCCTCGAATGCTTCACCTTCAACACCAAGAAGAAGGCATCACTAAGTGACCTAGCCAGCCTCAGGAAGTATGAGGAAGAAACCATGGTGGCCTATGGGAACCGATGGAGGACTTTGCTTTCAAAGCTGCCCTACCTCCCTCCTATGTCCGACCTCACCCAAATGTTCTCAAAGAGCTATTTGAGATCGATCTCCATGCTATTGCAGCTACAACAATATGCCACTTTAGAGGAAGCTCTGGTGCAAGCCAGAATCATTGAGGAGATCAAGATTCAGGATGGTGAGATAGCCAAGCCAAAGAAGAAAGAATGGTCTAAGAACACCAAAATAGGGACCATGCAACAGAAACCCACTGTGGTCAATCAGGTTGCTATAAACATCCCTAAGCTTGCACAAGCAACACAACCCCAAAAGGCTAACTATCAAGCGGTGCCTCTTAACAGTTATGATAGAGAAAATTAGAGGCAAGAACAAAATCAGTAGCGTCACCCTAGGCGACAATTCACACCTTACACAGAGTCCAGAGACTCCCTGTTTGACCGCTTGTCAATGGCAAACTTGATCAACCTACCCGAGAGTCAACCCATAGACCCCAATGCACCAAAACCTAAGGGCTATAGGGAAGACTTGTACTATAGGTTCCACAGATGGAAGGGACATGACCTTAATGCATGTTGGAAGTTTAAAGGCTTGGTGCAAGACCTAATAGATAACAAGACATTAGCGGTGGATAATCCCGTGGCACCAAGCAACCAACAAATGGAGGTCTTTAAGGACCCCTTGCCTACCCATGATGCGTAGGCAAAGACCCTACAAGTCAATGAGGTAACACAGAACTGCCCCATGCAGGGGTATGTAGGGATGATCAGTATAGTGACTCGAAACAAGAGGTACCCGAGCACAGCTGCCCCCATGGTAGCTACAGGAGAGGTGCCAACAATGTCACAACCACAACAACACCTTACGCAACCTGCTCCACCTAGACCAGTGGCCATGATTCGAACCAAACTCACCCAGAGTTTGAGGACCACATCGGCTAGGCTCTCCATCTACGAGCTCATACAACAATCATCGCCCCATCGGGAGGCTCTAATGGAGATACTAAAAGCCATCGAGTTGTAGCCCCATGAAGCAAACTCCTTCAACAACTTTGTGGGACATGTCAAAAGATGCACCGAGCCAGTCATCACCTTTAGAGAGGATGAATTGAAATTAGTAGCTGGTGACATGGCGGATCCACCCCTGCACGTCATCACGTGGGTCAACGAGATTCCATACAAGAGGGTATTGGTGGACACTGGCTCATCCAATAATATCATTACAATAGTGGCCTTGAAGCACCTAAAGTTGCCCGCATCTCACATAGTGGCCTCCACCTATACACTACGAGCATTCAATGATGCAATATGCTCGATAGTTGGCACAATTGTCCTACCCATCCAAGTGGGACAAAAGACTATACCTACATTGTGCCACATCTTGGAGGGTGAGATGGCCTATAACATCTTGTTGGGTCGGCCATGGATCAGGGACATGAAGTGTGTCCCTTCGATAGCTCATCAATGCTTAAAGTATACATTTGAAGGGCAAGTGCATGTAGTCCCGACAGACTTGGAGCCCTTCAAGTATTGCAATACGGTGCAGCTAATGCCGCAATCGACCCTTCCATCAACGCATTTGGATTTTTAGTTGAATCCATCTAAACAGGGTCTGATTCCATAGGCATCCCCATTGACAAGTCCATCAAATCCCCAGTCGGGTCCATCTTCATCATCTGGTCCTTCACCAACGATGCCACCTACGATGGCCACATCGAAGGACAAAGGGAAGAAACCCCTGGAAGAGGCACCGCCATCAGTCTCAACCATCTCTACTAAGGAGATGCCTAGAAGAATGGAAGTCGAGGCTCCTAGTTCACCCGACATGGAGTGGACTCAGGAAGAACTTCCATTCCCTCCCCTCAACCACCAACAATCACCATTGAAATGGCCAATACAGGCCTGGGGGAGTATCTGGTGTGGAATATTGTAGCAACACCCACACTGGAGTCCATGCAGGACATGGGGAGACCTCGCCTCCCCATAGGTACTATTGTTCCTCTAGGCTACCCACCGAACCAGACAAACTTTGTATATGGGGGCCTTGATAATGGCATTGAACCATACATGCAAGAGGAAGAAGATGAAGAGCCCTTTGTAGAAGATGTCAACTATTTGTCCAACCCAGATTTTACTTTGAGATATCTTGGCCAATGCAATTGGCATGGATATGGGTTAGGCAGATATGAGCAAGGAGTGCGAGTTCTTTGCCAACCAAGATATCAGATGCCATACGACAAGTCAGGAGTAGGGTTCAACCACCCTCTACCCTTGGACATCTTGGTAGAGAACATGCAAGGCCTAGGGATAGGCAACAAGGGTGGGTTGGCATTAGATCCATATGCCAATCCTAACATGACATATACATTGGGGGATTATCTCCCATTATTGACAACCAACCTTGTTGACCTCAACAACCCTTTCCCTTTGATCGAGAAAGGAGAAAGTTCGAGAACTCACCTACAAGAGGGGTATAGACAAGGTCAAGAAGGATCTTCGAAAGATGAGTCAGAATATGAGGTAGCACCATGGGACCCCTTCGAATCGGATAGCAATCACTCACAAGTGACCCCCATGGATGATTATCAAGAAAGCCTCTTGGCAATGTTCCCTTTGGATGCTCCAATCGAGCAAGTGCCACCTCAAGAAAATTAGGTCCCCCCATAGAGAGCGAAACAACCCCGATGGGGCCAGATCAATTTGCTCGAGCAAGATGAGCCTCTAATGTCGCAAATAGTTGTTGGAACCAATGAAGGCCTTTGGATCTTCGATAGTGATTATGAAGATGAAACTGAGATGGCATATCTCAATCACATGTGGTAGATGCAACAACAATACCCCCTAGATATTGATGACATATTTGAACAACTAAACATAAGGCCAGGGCATGAGTGGCACCTAAACCCAGCATAGTGGGACCAAGTGTTGAATCTGCCACTTTGGGCATATAGAGAGCACCTACCGCCTAGAGACCCTATAGAGATATCAGTGCCGAGGGCAGACCCTATCCTCCTATCCGCACATAGGGCCGATCCATTCATGCCAATACCTCCAGAGCTAGATCCGGAGCACAAATATCATCAAGGATGTCCGAGTCACCACACCCATGGTAATGGAGACCAAAATCATTTCATCAACATGATCTCCATTGACTTAACCGCCCCCATCCACAATCCAACTGATCCAACAAAGTCATTATATCTAGACATAGATGCCATAGACTGGGATCACATCAATTCACCACCATCCCCATCAGAGTACTAGCCTTTCGATGAGATGCTTCATTTCACCCTAGGGCCAACTCAAGATATCTTCCATGCTGAAGAGGAACCCGAGGTTCCCAACGTAGATCTAAACTCAGCAAATGATATCCACTTGATCCCAACTCCACACCAGTTGGAGGATGGATCCCACATGTCGGTCGAGGAGATGACTGACGTAGACATCGGCTCTGATCCAATGAATCCATAGATTATCAAGTTGGGGTAAGTCTATCCCCCGAAGAGCAAGCCGACTACATTGCCCTTCTCAAAGAGAAGAAGGAGGTTTTTGCATGGTCCTACAAAGACATGTCGGGGCTAGATCCATAGCTAGTCATGCATAACCTAACGCTTGATCCGACAGTCAAGCCAGTTAAGCAAAAACTACGTAAGATGCACCCAACAGTGGCCTTAATGGTCAAAGATGAATTACAAAAGTTGTTGGATGCACAGTTTGTCATCTGCATGGATTACCCACCATGGCTGTCCAACATGGTGCCCATCAAAAATCCTGATGGGAGGATTCGCATATGCACTAATTTTTGAGATCTAAACAAAGTGAGTCCTAAGGATGATTTCCCCTTGCCTAGCATCGATGCATTGGTAGATGCTACAATAGGCCACGAAATGCTTTCCCTCATGGATGGTTTCTTGGGATACAATCAAATTCGTATCAATCCCGAGGACCAACTAAAAATGGCGTTCACAATGCCTTGGGGGACATTTTGTTATAAGGTCATGCCCTTTGGCCTTAAAAATGTTGGTGCCACCTACCAACGTGCCATGACATACATCTTCCATGATCACATGCATAAAACTTTGGAAGATTACATGGATGATTTGTTGGCCAAATCTCTTTTGCGCCCAGATCATCTCGATGACTTAAGCAAGATCCTCGATCGCCTCATGGAACATAAAGTCAGACTGAACCCCAAGAAGTGCGTATTTGGCATCACATCTAGAAAGCTCTTGGGTTTCATAGTCTCAAAGCGAGGCATCGAGGTGGACCCAAACAAAGTCAAGGCAATCCTTGAAATGCTTCCCCCAACTACCATCAAGCAGCTCAAAGCCTATAGGGAAAGGTCACGTCAATCAAGCGCTTCATAGCGCAGCTATCCGACAAGTGCCGACCCATGAATAAATTATTGCACAAGGGGGTAGCATTTCACTGGGATGACGAGTGCCAGTCAACCTTCGATGATATTAAACAATACTTGGCTTCACCGCCAGTATTGGCACCACCTAGACCAGGAGTGTCATTCTACTTATACATCTCAGCTACTGAGGTGGCACTGGGTGCCATGCTAGCCCAAAAAAATGAACTACACAAAGAATAGGCTACTTACTATCTTAGCCGCACCCTAGTCAGTTATGAACTTAACTATGCATACATTGAGAAGCTCTGCTTGGCAGTGGTGTTTGCTACCAAAAAGCTATGCCATTACATGTTGAGCAACATGACGTATGTTGTGTCTAAGGAGAATCCATTGTGGTACATGATGAGTCATACTTATCATAGTAGCCGCATGGTGAAATGGATCATGTTGTTGATGGAGTTTGACATCGAGTTCATTGGATAGAAATCCATCAAAGGTCAAGTCATAGCCGATCAACTAGCAGAGGCTCCTCTCGAAGATGATCAGCCTCTGACCATAGAACTACCCGATGATGGGGTCTTCCATGTCTCAGAATCGCCAGATTCTGATGAGCCTGAGTCACAGGCCGACATAACCCTATTTTTTGATGGTTCTAAATGTGAGCAAGGGGGTGGCACGGGAATTGTATTCTTCACACCGCAAGGGGCTCCAATGCCTCTATCATTTAAATTAGATTTCTCATGCACCAACAACAATGCAGAATACGAAGCCTTGCTCATAGGTCTTCAGACAACAATCACCATGAACATCAAATGATTGAACATCTTTGGTGATTCGCTGTTAATTGTCAACCAAGTCAAAGGGGTATTCCAATGTAAATGCCCAGTTCTATAGGCCTACAAAGCCCTTGTGGACAAATTCCTAGCAAATCTTGAATGGTACGACATCGAGGCACTCCCTCGATCATCGAATCATTTTGTGGACACTATGGCCTCCTTGGGGTCACTAATCCCGCAAGACATTTTTGGTGATATGACAACCATTCAAGTCAAAACACTATCGCAATCCATGATGGAGCGTGCAAGCTCTGACTTAATGCCAGGAATCCACCTGATCCAGATTGAACCATCCCCGGACAAGTTCTCTCGAATCCATGATTGTCTGAATCATGCCAACTAGGGGTCCTTGTTCTCCCCTACTCCCCTTAATAGCAACACAACGCTATTCTTACAAGTTCTTTCCCGCTCAACTTTTGCTAGGGATGAACTTCAAGAGGGATTGGTTGTTCATACTATCGAGGTTTCCGATCAGCAGGATTGGTACACACCCATACGAGATTACCTCAAGTTAGGTAACCTCCCACTTGGATTGACGCATGCCACAAAAAGATCATTCAAACAGAAAGTGGCAAAACATGTCTTGCTAGGAGACATTTTGTACCATCGTAGCTACGAAGGAATCCTCCTTCATTGCTTGGACCAGCAGGAGTCCACTTGGGCGATCACCCAAGCGCACGATGGTACATGCGGTGGCCACTTCAATGGTATGGCCATCGCAAAGCGCATTCTTCGCATGGGCTATTATTGGCCATATTTAGAGCGAGATTGTTGCGCATATGTAAGGAAGTGCATGAAGTGTCAACACCATGCCAATTTGACACATGTACCTTCTCAGGCCTTGCAGCCGATCCAATCGGCTTGGCCATTTTCATAGTGGGGCTTAGATCTAATCGAAAAGATCTCCCCTACATCGTTGGGTCATCACACGTTCATCATAATGGCCATAGAGTACTTCACCAAGTGGGTGGAAGCAATTTCGCTTACCTCTACGACTGGAACCCGCATTGTGGAGTTCATTTTACATAACATCATATGTCATTTTGGTATTCCATCCAAGATCATCTCGGATAATGGGACGTCATTCAAGAACAAAGACGTGCGTGCTTTGACCACAAAGTACAAAATTTAGCATAGTTTTTTGACACCCTATTATCCGTAGGAAAATGGGCAAGCAGAGGCGTCAAACAAAATGCTAGTCGCCATCCTCAAAAATATAGTCATAGATAGTCATAAGGATTGGCACATTCAAATCCCACTTGCCCTATGGGCTTATCGCACTAGCATTCGGACGCCCACTGGGGCAACTCCATTTTTGCTGGTGTATGGCTCCGAGGTAGTCATGCCTCTCGAGTTGGAAATACCTTCCCTATGCATATCAATGCAAGAGTTCATCGATGATGACACTACGTGGCAGGCCCGGTTAGACCAACTTACGTTGCTCGATGAACGACGCGTTAATGCTCTCGAGCATTTACGTATCTATCAAGAGCGACTTAAGAAAGCATACAACATGAAGGTTCACCTGAGGGACTTTTAGGTTGGTGACTTGGTCTTAAAAGAGAACCAACAAAATTCTAACTTGCCGCCCCATCTAAGGGACAAGTTCATGGCAAACTGGTTAGGTCCTTATGTCATCGATAGTAAAATAGGACCTGGAACATACCGGCTAGCCTCTCTTGATGGAATCAAGGAACTAGAACCCTTGAACATCAGTCATTTGAGGCCATTCCATATTTAAAAGAGCCATAGCCCAAACCAAAAGCTCCAAGGATTCTCATAATCGCTTGGTCAACCATTCCAAAATCCCAAATCCTCTTGGTCAACCAAAAGCTCCAAGGTTCTCATCCACTTAAGCCCTTTGTCAAACCAAAACTCAAGGATTCCCATAATCCCTTGGTCAACCCAAACCGCCCCAAAGGTACCCATAATCCCTTTGGTCAAACCAAAAGCTCCAAGGATTCTCACAATCACTTGGTCACCCAAAAATGCCCCAAAGGTTCCAAACTGTTTGGTCAAAACAAAAGCCCCAAAGGTACCCATCATCCCTTTGGTCAAACCAAAAGCTCCAAGGGTTCCCACAATCGCTTGGTCAAAAATAAAAAAATTCAAAAACAATAAAATCATCAAAAATAACAAAAATTTGCATCTCATTTCCATGCATACTCAAAATCATCACAACAATAAAGAACTCTTTTTTTGCATCTCATCTTCATACTCACAAAAATCAATCCATCGAAAACACAAAAATAATAGTTGCATTAAGCATCACATCCATACATTGCATATTTGTTGGTCATACAAGTCAAAGGCACCATAGACTGTAATTACTCGACAAATCCATCATTTTCCACATCTCTCCACTCTATAAACAGTCCATCAAAAATAAATGCCATTCACATATTTTCACCATATCATAGTCAATTGTCTTCTAAATGTATCTAGAGTTTTTATCATTCAGCTATCATTAGATTTCTAGCCAAATACTGTACAAAGTCAGACATATTTTACAAAGGTAGAGTTCTACTTGGATCACACCTTGTTACGTAGCATCCCAACACAAGTTAAAACACATAAAAATTCCCAAGTTGTGTAAATGAAAGATGAAACCTGCAAAGCAATCCAGGATACCATCTAGTGAAAAGGTTATCTTGCTCATCCCCCTGTGCGAATGACCCCAAGAATGCTGAGAGTTGGCAAAAGGACAAGCATCTTCCCTACCCAATTCCCCAAGAATCCCAAGTTCTCAAAAAGTTGCAAAACATCAAAAATTTGCAAAAGTCAATACTACAAAGTTTGACATCAAATCCCACAAAGTGCATACATCAAAAAGCACATACAATAGTGATTCTAATCACTCAATATTCAAATCCCTTGCTCAAAAGAAAAAACAAAAATAAACAGTGATTTTTATCACTATAGAAGAGCAAGTATCCCAATACAATTGAAGAAAAGAAGGGAGTCGAACTTGAATCCCTGGAACTCTCAAAATTTCGAAAGGTCATGAGGTAAACCTCAGTATCGGTTTGGTGGATAACCTATCGGTCACTGGTGGCAAACCTCCCGCATGACGATATATCTGTCACATTAACTTGTGTGCAGATCAATGTTTGCATGTGGATGAGCTAGCTTATGGTATCCTAGATAGCACCATAGATTAATCTGACTAAATACAACAAAGGAGTTAGTGGAGCTAATTAGGTGATCCTCAATACAGGTTTGGTTGACAGCCTATCTAGCACTAGCGGTATCTTGACAAATACCACATAAACAAACTCAATTGCACACACAGGGATGTGAAATAACTTGGTCAAAGACAAGTCGGATTCATACCTTGTTCAAAAGTCTTGTAAGATAAAAGTATAGTCTTGGCTAGTTAGTTAAAACATCTGAGTCTCAGAAAACCTTAACTACATTCTAAACCAACTGTGATATCTTTCATCCTTACATCGCCATCAAAAAATACAAAAAAACATGTATACATAAAAAGGTCATTTACCACACCAATCGCCTAGGACAACAAGCCATAAGTTCTAAACAGTCTATGGTGCCACCGCCAAAAATCACAAATTCAATTCATCCATTCCATTTGCATATCATATAAATTAGGAAACATTAGCATTCATCACAACATATCCATACATAATGTAAATTAACATGCATCCATCAAACATCAATCACTATGCATAAAATCAAATCACAACACGTGTATAAACAAAAGAAAGTCATCTATATATATATATCATCAAAAATGCTCACAAGCTACAATAAACCGGTCCTCTGACCTCACAAAAAGGCAAAAGCTCAAAAACCCCCAAGCCTAGGGCATCGGCCACCATGATCACGTAGGATCGGTGCGACGAGAACTACCCCCATGGTGTGGGTCCTATGGGACCCCTCAGGGTAGCTGCTGCTAGCCCCCGCATCATGCCTACTAGCGCCCCCCTCATCCAATCGCCTACGAGAGGATGCTGACTGCTTAGTATCGCTCCCTCTCATGCGACGTGATGATCCACCTCCACTAACCATAGGGATCCACCCACCGAGGTGGATAATCTCTACCTCCAGCTCAAACCGATGTCGAATCAAGTCCATCTCCCATTGATGAACCATCACCAAGTTCTCATCATGCTACGCCAGTTGCATCCATAGGAGATCCATCTCCCAGAGCATCTGTATCCCCATCCCACCGATGGTACGCAGCAAATGCGTTCTCCCTCTCTTCCAGCTAAGTCCGTAGGAGATCCCTCTCCTAAATGCATCCCCGAGCTCCTCATCCCATCTCCAGAGTAGCCCCTCCAATCATGCTATCTCAGATGCAACCCCACCTCCATATCCTCTGGGACTGCCTGAGGCATCGACATCTCCGAAATGGCACTCTCGGCTCCCACTACTCCAGGACGTCCTACATATCTAGCTGCTCCGAAACCCCAAAATCATCCCCCCAAAGCTGTCCACCTCTACCATGTCCGCATCCTCCAGAAACCCCCAACCCTCTCCTGATGCCTCTACATCCTCACCACCTATTGTTGCCTCTGCACCCCCTAGAGGCCCCTCGCCTCGCCACCACCACAAAGTCCACCACTGGTCATACTCAGTGGTCACCCCGACGTTGTCCACGTCAGGAACATCAATCGTTGCATCTGACTCCTCACCCAACGCATGATGATCGACCAAGCCAGAGTCCTCTCGTCACCCTGACATCGATAGATCAAAGGCTCACCAGGCAACCCCTAGCGCACCCCAAACTATCATGTCACTCGAACATACGAGAAGTACTCCTGCTCGGTCCCATGTCACCCAATCAGCCATCTCCCTCGATGCACCCATCGAAGCCACTCTCCAGCCTCAAGCCAAGCTGGACAGTCCCGATATGGGCGCCAAAAAACCTCCCCTAGAGCAAGCCAAGCGAAGGCATCGACATAGTGCCCTACGACACCTGCCCACCATCGACTCTATCCCTGCTCCTCAGACCGCCACCACAGAGCCGCATACCCTATCTCTCTGTCAACCATCTCTGCCCGAGTCATCCATGACAACCCCACCGCCTCTCCACAGCTATGTGCTGCCAAGCCCAACACTACAATAGATAACTACATCCAATACCCTTTCACCTCCAACAATGGACCTCGTACAACTCATCATAGAGCTATGCCAGCAGAGTCTATCCCCATCTCATAATCATAGGTGCCTCCGTTGGACACTCGACCAACCCGAAGACCACCTCCAAAAGTTCCAAGGGAACCTGCACACAAAGAGTCGGTCAACATGTTGGAAATGAGGGTCATCGGTAATGCATGCCTCACTCCCAACATGCCCCTCTCTAGCCACCACCGCACCAAAATGCCACCAATCTGGCAGTCGCCCTCTGCCCTCTCCATCGGGTGTCCACACCCAACTCCTCCCCATGCCTGAAGCATCATGTCGCAGCTATCCGTTGATCATCTGGAGTAGTCCGAATAGGAAGTCCATCTATCAAAATCCGTAGAATCCGATAGACATCCTCCAAGGTCACCGTCATCTCCCCTATCGGGAGATGGAAGGTATTGGTTTGGGGATCCCACAAGTTGATCAGGGCCATCAGATAGGCCCGATCCCCCACCACAGGCTCTAGCCGAGTCACCTGCTTGAGCCCAAGGGCATCAAGCCACTCCTAGTCAACCAAAGTCAGTGCCTCCCATGCTTCAGAGAAAACCGTAGGCACACGGTACCGACTCTTCACAACCTACAAAAGAAAACAAAACAAAAACATTAAAAACATGATAAACTATACAACAATAACATGAATATACAACAATGCATAAAACAATGTACAACTAAAAACAAACAAATAACGATAAACAAAATTCAAAAAAATTTGTACTAGGTTTTTAAATCTAGGTTTTTAACTCTATATAAAACAAAAAATTCAAAAACATATTTGTCAATACCTAGGGTTTTTAACTCTACGTTTAAACTAAAAAATAAAAACAAAAAATCCAAAATCAAAATAACATTTTTCGTTAACCTCAGGTTTATAACCTCAAGTTTCACAAATAAAAACTAAAAAAATTTAAATTCAACACAATTTTTCTAAAGCTAGGGTTTTGCTCTCATTTTAACCTAGGGTTTTAGTTTTAAAACAATAAAAACATCACTTTTCAACCTAGGGTTTTCTTTAACCTTAACAACAAACAAAAAAAAAAACATTTCTTTTTAGCCTAGGGTTTTACCTTAGTTTAAACGGAAAACAAACTCAAAATAAATTGCGATTTTCAAACTGTAACATAAAACAAAAGCAAATAACGAAGAGGAGCACTTACCGGTCTCGCTTCGGCTCCGCCACTCGATCCGGTTCATGAACTCATGGTGTCGAGAAAAATTTGATAGCGCTTCGCTTCGCAGACTCGACCTCCTCCTCAGAGCTCCAAATCGCAGAAAAATCGAATGCAAATGAGCCCAAACCCTAGTTTTGGCCCTTAAATAGGCTTTTAGGCCTGTAATCATTCCACCCTGGGATGAGCACTCTAGTTAGCGCTCGTCCCACCCTAGGATGATTACAAAATGGTATTCGTCCCACCCAGGGACGATTACAGAGCAAAATTTCAAAAATAGCAAAAACTGCACCAAAATGCACAAAAACAAGCAATAAAATTGTCCAATAAGAGTGCTTTTGCACTTGACATTTCGGGCATGCAAAATAGACGTCGGGGTCACAAATCCTCACTATCCTACTCCCTAAGAAGGCTACCATAGCTAGACCGCTCCACGAGAGGACGGATTGTCGAGAATTTCATCCCCAAACGACGTCCCAAAAGGGTCCAAACCCACCCAAAAATAGCAATAACATTTCCGAACAAGGCGCCTTTGCGCCTCTACATTCTTGGCATGCAAAATAGACGTCGAGGTCACAAATCCTCACTATCCTACTCCCTAAGAAGGCTACCATAGCTGGACCGCTCCACGGGAGGACGGATTGTCGAGAATTTCATCTCCAAATGGCGTCACCAAAAGGGTTAACACCCACCAAAAATAGGTCTAAATGTCGGGAAACTGCACACACATTCAAAGATAAACAACTGAAAGGCACCCTTACCTAAGTCATCTTGGGTCAAGCGACTCGTCGCTTTTCTCATGTAGGTCATTCCCTCATCGATTCGTCGCTTGAGGGGGTAGTCACACTTAGTCACCAATCAACAAATACACACCCAATTAAGGAAATGGCACGCATTCAAAGAATCATTGACAAAGACAATCACGCTCCTGCTTGGGGCAGTAAACAAGCAATAATCACAAGCTGATCAAACACTTGGCATTCATGAATCATGAACTCAAGGTTCCCATAGACAAAAGGTTGCGCCCTTTGCCTATTCATGACTGATCAATGTCCAAGCTCAAGTAACACCTCACCAAAAAAGGTTAACACTTGAATTAAGTTCCTTCGCTCGTCAGAAGCAAGGATTCAAGAATGCATGCCCTTTCCATACTTGGGGCATCAAAATTTGGTTAGGTTACTGAGAAACCCTAATCATTAGTGCTTTGGTTATCTATTTTTGCTCAAGCACTATGCCACGCACAACGCATCCCAAAAAGGGGCATCTATAGACACCAAAACAACACCAATCCGATTATGTGACTGCAAACACTGATCGCATTGACACACACAACCCCCAGGGCAGCCCCCAGAGGTTAAACAGTGGTCCTAACCACTCACACAATAGTTTTGGAAGGTCAGAGGTCAATTTGGCACCTTTCAGGCACTCTGCTCTCTACTCGTTCCACCCAGGGACGATTACAAACTGGTATTCGTTCCACCCAGGGACGATTAGCAGTATTCGCTCCAGGGTGGGGCGAATAGCAGGTTTGATGGGAAAAAAGTCAAATCTTGACAAATGGCAGCTCAGATCCACCACTTAACTCTTCCTTCATTGCATGGGAGTGTGAGTGAGCATTTTTGAGCGCTAGAGGCAGTTACAGGGGCAGTCATGGAGCCCCTAATCAGGGAGGAATCTTCTCCCCCCTGGGAAGGCATGATTGCCAAGTGGCGCCTCTGCATGCTCATCCAAAGAGACCGTCAGGTCTATAAAATGGTGAGTCTTCTCACCCCAAAAATATGGACAGAGAAGGAGCATTTTGAGCAACGAAGTGCTGCCATTTTACATCCTCACACCTTTTGATTTGTGCCTTTCACATCCTTGATCTCTTTTGGAAGGGAGGTCATTGGGTGATTATTGGAAGCGCAAATCCGGAACCAAAACCCGACATTTGGCCATAACATCCTACCAAATTTATTGACAACACCCCACAAGAGGTTTTGGACCCATCCCAAGTGGATTGGTGCCGAAATCGGGCCCCAAACGGTGGGCGTCCCCGCCTCGGCGCCCCCGCACTGTTGCAGTCCTAATCGCCCCACCCCGGAGTGATTAGAAATCTGTAGCAGATTTCCTTTCTGTTATTTTTGCATCTGATTCTATGTTGCTTAGATAGGTTGTCATTCAAATTTCACATCATTTTGAGCTGTTTTGATCATGTTTTTGTCATTTCCCGCTTTTGCTAACATGCAGGTAGCATCATCAAATTCCCGGTGATAGAGGCCGAATTGGAAAAATCTGACCTTCTGGGTCTTTCCAAAATACCCCATTTTACCTAACCCCCAACTTTGCAGGTGATTTGGAGCTTCCCGGATGTGACATTTGGGACAGTGCTTTCTGACATTTTGTTGCAGGTCTAATCGTCCCACCCCGGAGCGATTAGAAATCCGTGGCAAATTTTTTGACTGTTCCATTTGTAGTGCCCTCCTGGTAATGTCCTCATGCTTCTGTTAAATTTTTAGATCATTCTGATGCTATTTAGTTATCGTTTTATTTATTTTTCGCATGCACTAATCGTAGGCTTGGGGATTGCATGTTTCATTTTATCTACAGGTGCTACTGACTATTTTCTATTTCCTTGAACGTAGGATCTCGACATTAGAGGAGCAGCAAGGAGTCAAGACTCATCAACGCAAGTGGCGACGACGTTTGGTCCGCCCATTCTACATGTGGGCACGCGGAAGAAGGAATACCATCTGTTGATGTGACAAGAACATATTTAACGCTCCTAGCCCCTGAAAAGGGAGGAGACGGATTGTAACTGGGTTCTAAAGCATATTAATAAAAAGGGTTGTACTCCATATTTGCTTTTATACCTTGTTTCAATGCGTTTATGTTTCTCTCCTTTCATGCATTTCAGTTCGTAGGATTTAGCGTTAAGTTTAGTTTCGTTTACATCGCATCTTGGCATTTCCTTTTTGTTTTCGTATCCTCGTGCTTTCACAAAGGTTATTGCCACTGAATATGGTATGATATGAGATGTAGAACCTATGAGGGTAGTGGGTTGAGTGGATGTTAGGATTTGTGAAACATGAATTATTTCATACAAGGGATTAGTGGAAATGGTGAGTTGTTGAGGTAATGTGCGGGGTGGTTGGTTGGATGATGATGGTTGGTTAGCCAGTGTTATAGCAACCGATTGAAACAGGGGATTTGTAAAAACTTGTTTTTACTACTATGGGTAAGTATATGTGGGCTTATGTTGTAATGAAAGTATAACACGATATGGGATGGATAGTGGTGGTAATAATGGGAAGACCATTCCAACTGCATTCAAGTACATTCTAATAGTATCCATGTCGAACATGGTGACATGACTATCCGCCATTGTAGGAGGTTCACTCCTAGGTGTCTCAGGTATGGCTGCATGAGTAGACCTATGCATAATGTTTGTGTCTGTATTAGGGGCATTACTAGAAGGCCCTACATTAAGAATTTGGGATATAGAATAGGGCATGCCTACTTGTCCTACCACCAAAGTGGGAGAGATGTTTCTAGACTAAGAGGCCATGGGAGAGGACCATTGAATTTGGTTTGATACTAGTTCTTAGCTTTACTATGAGTCACTACCATACGCTACTATGTGGTACAATGCCAAGTCTGACTATCTATGTAAATAAATGACAGTACAATGCAATACAATACACAAAGTAAAAAAACACACAAAGTTTTTGGTGGTAGATTTTTGTTAGTTTTTTTTTCAAATCATTTTAAAAATGAAAAGACATGTGCTCAATTTTTTACCCTATATGAATCTAGGACTTCACCTATATACTTGCAGCTTGACAACCTGGCTATGAAATCCAGGTCATGTAATCCCATCTATAATGTGTGGTAATGAAGTCCACACATGGTCAGGGAGCATAGGTCCTACCAGTTCCTCACCTAGTTCACCCACAGTCTGCGATACACTTCTTCGAAGAGAAAAGCATGCTATAACCCACTGGATATGATGGATATTGGAACCAGCCTTGGCCAAAATTAGGGTATAATGTTGGTGGCTTGGTGATGAAACCAAACTCGATGGTGATGAAATCCAGCCATTTTCCAATGTTTAAGTACAAGTGTGTGATGGTTTGTTTAGTTATTGTAGTATGCAAAACTATTATGCAATTTTATTTCAATTCCTAAATGCAAAAAAATGGAAAGCAAAAACATAGCAGACAATAGGTTAGGGTAAAATGCCACTTTCAGGTAAGATTTTAGGCTAAATCCTACTTAACAGGGTCAACTGCGGGTGGGCGTTTGGTTTTGGTAAACCGCAGATCCGTAGTTTGCTAACCGCATGTCTGCATTTGGAAAACCCCAACCATGGATGCGCGGGTCCTTTCTATCAGTAGGATAGGGTCGAGATAAAAATGAACCTGAAAATATAGTGTTTGGGTCATTCCTAACCTAACACGTGCAATATGGTTTTTTTTTTTGTTTTTTTAATCTACTATGCAGATGCATTTTTTTTTTTGTTTATGTATTAATGGATGCAAGACTTAAGATAATTAATCCTATCCTAAGACCTATATGTAGACAAGGGAAAACATGACTGGACTATCTATATTTTCCTAAATGCATTTAGTTAATAACATCAAGCAAAAAAAAAAATACAAAGAAAAGAGTGGTAAGTGACAGGTACAGACCTATGATCCTTAACCGCTCCCTCCAGCTATCAATCGCTGGCCCATGTTTCTATAGACAGTAATCATGCTTTTGTATTTCTTCTAAATAGGAACTACGCATCTACATTTTCTTATAATAGAAACTGTGAGTCTACGTTTCCTCATAACAAGAACCGTGTTTCCATGTTTCCATAGTAAACAATTCGAGCGCAGGACCTTCCAAATTTATTGATCTAAAATCGGATTTATGTGCGCCTCGAATTCCTAAAACCTGTAAGTGCAAACAAAGATCAACAAGTAAATTTAAAAAAGCAAGGCAAACAAAATAGGACCTTTAGGGGGTCCCACCATGATCACCATTTTTGTAACAAAAAAATTGAGCAATGAAATATATAAAACACAGAGAGAGAAAAATTACCAAAATTGCTTTTCTTTATTGATTTTGATACAATTTGTTACAAGAATGAATTTTGGATTACCCCAAGTATGTTTGGTACAATGTTACAATGCTCTCTCGCTCTATATTTATGCAAATGGATGAAAACTAATGGAAATGTATCTTCCAATGCTTTCATAGGGGCACTTGTTCTTCGTTCTTCCAACCACCATCCAAGATGAGTAGGGTTTGGTATCCAGCAAGGGACCACTCCAACTTCAACAACTTATCCAAAGTACCTGTCACCTACACACATTCAAACTGGGAAAGGTATTAGTGGCACCTATATATTTGAGCAATAAGATTAATGCATGCATAAAACCCTAAGCAGATAATTATGTGAAATAAATGATAGAACAAATCAATAAATAAAGCCTTGCTAATCAAGTGAATTCTATTATGGATCTCTGATGTGTGTGTGATTTCATGCTTGGGACTATGAAACCATGGACACACGGTAGGTAACTGGAAATCATGGATCCACAATTTTGAAACCGTGGACGTGTGTTTTTGACTGTGAAACCATGGATGGGCAGTTTCGATTGAAGAATAGGTCACCTCGATATTCGAACCAACAATCAGAACAAAGCTCACGCTTCATAATTTCTCATTGGTCTAAGTCAATTTTGGCAGTCTATTGGTATGCAAATTTAGCTCCCTTTTCTTGGTAGACAAATGGTTCCTTTATAGGCCTCTTAGGGTTTTGGAGGGAAATGGGAGGTGGCAAGCCCAACTTGCCAAGTGGCAAATTTGGACTGCAAGGTGGAAGGGGGCAGTTGTAGTGAGTCACCCAGTGTGCCTCAGTTAACTGGGGTGATGTGGCTTCAAGTGGAGTGGGATGTGGTATGTTGTTTTATGTGAAGGGACAAGGGGACAACAACAAATAATTTGTGGCATGGGTGTTGGGAATCTGTCTCATGTGCAAGGATAGGAGGGACATGAGTGGGTAAGATATGGCAGGGGTGTTGGATGAAGTGTCTAGGACACATGTCCAATGGGTAGACAGGGTATCCTAGGGTGATTTTCCAGATTTAATAAATTAGGAAAATAGGATAATGTGTAGGATTTTATATCCCTAAGTTTAGACTTAGGCATATAATTTTATTATGCAAGATTTTATGGTGGGGTGGCAAATGTGGTTTTGAAGGTGTTGGATTTTAGTGTCTACAATACCCAACATCATAATTCCATTTAATAACTTAACTCCATATATAAAGGCTCTTTACTTCAAAATTATGGACTAGGTGAGTTGATGGGGTTGGTTTAGACTCATCTATGACTAAACATATCTTATTTTTCATTACCTCTAAATCACTTTCCTTTCCTTTAAATATTCTTCTATTCATTTCTAGCCATATAGTCCAAAGTATTGTATCTTTTGATATATCCCATATTTTCTATAAAGCCTCACTTTTATAAGAGTGTTGCCATTACTTTAACCAGTCTTCAATTCTGCTATTCATCATCATGAATTTATCAAACATATTAATAATCCATTAACATAGATTCCATACTATTGAGCAATGTCTCAAGAGATGGTATATACTCTCCTCCTCCTTATTATAGAAAACACATTGAGAGGGGCCATGAAAACCCCTTTTCATAATGTTATCCTAGGATAAAATTCTTCTATGATCTACTAGTTGTATTCTAGTTTATCATCAAGCCAATGCTAGAACTATGACTATGATCTTGAGAGAGATTTTAATATGAGAACTCATTAATCATAGCCTAGACTAAACATTGGAAGAACCAGATTGCTTTTATTTGACCTCTAGAGAAGGTTGGTATACCTTTTCAACTTAATATGTGTTGACTCTTTTTAGATTGGAATGGTAAAGGTTTAGGGATAGGAATAAAAGGGTTATAAATCTATCAATGAATAATGTATGGGTGAAGCTAACAACATAGACATCCACAAGGTATATTTAGATGAATCAATTTACAAATATAATATATTGGACTAACAACATTCAAAACTCATCAATACTTTGCATCAATAACTTCTGACATACTTAAAAAATTAGTCCAAACATCTAGAATTAATTATCCAAGTTAATATAATAATATCAATACCTCGATTACCAGAAATAGAATCCCCATAAATATACATAAGTACGAATTATTTTAATTTGATCTAATTTAGTAATCCAAATTAATGGAATAGACTAAACATATCAACAATAGTAGAAATAACTTTACAATATTATGTTCAACCAATTAGTACAAATGCAAGTTTGAACCAAACATTCCTTTTAATTCTTCTTTCATTAATTGCAACATGTACATAGTAGTACAAGAAAACACTTAAGAGTTGATCTTTTGAAAGGATATTATTGCCTTTATTTATCGATTTACAATGAATTTTATTTTAAATATTACATAAAAGTTAAAGCTCTTTCTTGATTTCTTGGAAACTTGCCATCAATGGTGCTAGCTAGTAGGGTTTCTTGATTAGTTATAACAAAAATTTATTTGAGAGTTATATTTACCTTTGATGATTATTTCTTGCTTCTTTCATCCACTAATTTGTAATTATTTTTAGTTGGTTAGAATATTCTAGAAGCTTCCTGACTATCAATGGTGATTTCAACTTTTATGGTGCTTGGTTTAGCCTTTTTATATCTTTGCATCACATAGCCATGTAAAAATATGCTCAAATTTTGGACTCATAGAAATATTAACCCTTACTCCTTGATTTTTTATGGATGATTATGATAGATTATCATGCGATCACTCGTTTCTATGTTCTCCTTTAACCCATATGAGATTGGACTTTCTTAACTTTAGAAACAAAGATAGAGAGGTGTGTGAAATCAAGATTCCACTCAGATTCCATTTAACTTGCTAAGATTAATGAATTTATGGTTTGTGCACAAACAATGGAGACAAAAAATCATGTGCTTTCTCAATCCAAACCTCCTTATAAAATTCCTCCATGAAATGGTCCTTTCCAACGAATTTATCTTTGTAAGCTTTTCCCAACGCTTTTCATTTGCATATGAATAATAAAGGTATCACGAAATATTGATGCCTTACTTTTATCTGATTTACCCTATTTTCTATGAATTTATTTTTTTAGTGCTTTTTATTTGTATGTAACTAACAACGTTGAAAAATTGTGCTAGGAAGTTCTCTCCTTATTTCAACATTTTTCTCATAGATTTACTTTCTTGAGGATTTTTCTACTTGTGCATGGTTACCAAAGGGATCTGAAAATCCTGAAGCTTTGCTTGAAATAGGAATTTCACACTTTTTCCATGAAAACACACTTTTCAATGGATTTTCCATTTATAGAACTTTTCTTATTACGCGCAGATAACAAAGAAGACAAGAAATCACACCATCACAACTTTCATCCTATTTTACCCTTTTCTTATGAATTCATGTTTTTAGGTACTTTTTGATTGGGCATGGATCACAAAGGGACTATGAAATCATGATTTGTAGTCTTTTATCCATTTTTACTTTTTATCATATATTTGCATTTTTTGAGCAAAAATAGAAAAATCAACGGATTTGTGCTTGCTTTATCTAGACTTAGTCAAATTTTATAAAATTTGAGTTTAGTTGAGATGTATCTTATTTTGGCATACTTTATTGGTGCATCCTAGGGAGTCTTGCTTGTAATATTTTGAGAACTCAAAATATTATGCATTGGGTTTATGGAGTCTAAAAGGAAATGGAATGATGGATGATGGTGAAATTACATGAAGCAAACAAAATGAGATGGAGAAAATGAAAAAATCAAATGGAGAAATTTAATTGGATGATAGCATGATAAAATAGATATGGATGAAGTGATATAAGGAATGAGGAATGGCTAAGGATGAATGTAATAATATCGATGGGGTGACTAGGCTCTAGCTTATTTCTTCAAAATAAGGTATCAAAGCATTATTTCCTTGTGACCATCACCCTCTTGACCATTTGAATATAATCAGAGGATAATTGTTTATATGGAAACTAGACAAGAGATAAAAGTTTATGCTACACCCAAAATTGCTTTCTCTTCAAGGCTTGACTACATGACTTTCAACTGTTCGCAATACTTCTTCATGACTGTTAGCCTATTGCATCAAAGATAACTTTCTTTATAGGCACAATCAGAAGTGGATTTCACCTTTTCATGACTCCGGTTGCATGAGGTCATTTTTAGTTTCATACTTTTCAAGCTTTTTGACACTTGTTGAACTGTAAACCTTCACAAAACTTATGCATTTTTGGGGTTTCCATCATTTAACCTGCTATTCTTCCTGTCATTTATCTTCAACATTCTCTTCTTTTATATGAATCACCTTTGTCTTAGATTTTTCTTGTTCAATATCCTAAACTATAATCTTCTTCTTCATATTTAGTTTGATCCTCCTATTTAGATTAATCATCTTCTATATCTCCTTCACTTATGTCTACTTCACTAACGTCCCCTTCACTTAGTAGTTGGACAATATCACTTAGTACATTTGACGCTTCTTCCCAAGCTTTCTGTGGAATTCTTGGTATTGAGAAAATATTTTTTTGAATCCACTATAAGCTTATTAGTATTTCATAATATGGTTCAACCCTACCATTTCCAACTTTAGCTATGACATCTCTAATCTCTATCAGGTTTTAGATCAACTAGACTACTTGGTCATGCTAAATTGGCTCAAACCATTCTTATATTTTAGATTTATTCTCCATGATTGATTCTAAGAAAGATACCAGTACTTCTTCTTTGATGTATTAGTGATCCTCTCCCAAGTAATCAATAAATCCATGTTTTCTAATGTGAGATATTTTTTGCATCATTTTATTAGTTTTTCGCTCTAGCCTGTCTAACAAATGACAACCTTTTATTACTAGCCTATTCTTTTTTAGAATATATTTGGCTATATTTTTATCGGTACACCACTACCTGTTGGAGATGAGTTTTGTTGTAGCTTTGAATATTACTTTTTCCAAATTACAAATATTTTCTGTTGGGGTAACCTTTTGCTAGATTTCTTCCTGCATATACTTGAGATTCTTTCTAGCACTCACCACTTTTCTAGTAGCTTCATCTAATAAAATAAATATTGTCTTGGCTTCCAGACCTCTAAATTTGATATCATACCAGATTTCTTTCCTTATATGATTCACTTTGTCTTTTTATAATCCTATGGATCTAGCCTTTTCAATCAATAATTGTTGTTGTAATTGACTATTATGATCATTCATGATCCTTACTTGGGCCTGAGCGTCGTAAGATTTCTTATTATAGTTGGTAGCTTCTTAAGATTTATCTTGTCATTTTTTCACTTCCTCCCTGAGTGTTTTTACAATATTCCCTTGGTCTCTGAGTGAAGTTTCGAAATCTTTTACTTTCATTTTTAGCCCTTTCTTTGAAGAACACAAGCTTATACTGAGAGGGGGGGTGAACAATATAAGACCGCTTTCTACTTTTTCTTTCGATTCAACTTGCAGTTCAAAATTATGCAGTGAATATATAACAGTATCAAAACAGAAATCAAAGCAATGCATAGAATATCATCCACAATAGAGACACAACAATTTACGTGGTTCACCCAACGCGGGCTACTCCACGGATAAAATTTTTACTAAATTTTATCACCTCAAATTCTGGGAAACATGTCCCGATTACAAAGTTTATGGGCACCAACCCAAAGGAGATACCTTCCCCTAGCTCTGCTTAATCTGGTGATCCTCTAGAGAACCTCTGCCTCTGCAGCCCTTAGCAAGTGGAACTCTATCCACAGAAGACACCTGTCTTCCCTGCTCTGGCTGGAGACCTCTGTCCTCAACTCTATCACCGCACAGTCGATCCTCTTATCTACACCAAAACACAGTCCTTCGGTCTGGCACTATTGTCCTCGAACTTGCACCTCTACGCAATTACAACACTCGATCAAATATCCACTTATGCACCTCTGTGCAAACACAGCAGCAATGTCTTCGCACACTCTGCTCTTCGACGATCGAACTTCTCCCTGCACTTTGCTTCTATGAAAGTCGCACTTCGAACGCACACTTGATCGATACCCAAACTATTCAAACAGCCCTCCTTTTATAGAGTAAGATTCAAGATCATTACATTCAATCTTAGTCGATTGTTACTCTTCAAAGATCGTCGGCTGCAAAACCCTATGCATCGATCGGCCCAGATTTTAACTTTGTCGGCTCAAAGTTAACTCTGTCCTTCAACCGCCACTGGTTCTGTAGCTGTCCCTATGAAACTACAACATGTCATGATATCATGACATTTTTACAACCGTACACCTTCTATAGCTTGCTGTCATGAAATCGTGACACCTTGGCCTTTGTCGACTTCCTTTGTGCTTCTGTCGCGAAATCGTGACACCTTTGCCTCTTGCTGACGTCATCTCACTTCTGTCATGAAATCGTGACACTTTAGTCTTCATGGCCTTCCTCTCAGCTTTTGTCACGAAATCATGACACATCTGCTTCTGCTGACGTCATCTGCAACTCTGTCATGAAATCGTGACGCTTTCGCTGCCTTAAGCTCTTTTTTGCCATATGCCCGTGAAACTGGAACATGTCACGAAATCGTGACGCTTTCACCTTTGAGCTCTTCCTTCTTCAATTCATCGCGAAATCATGACGCTTCTTCTATTTAAGACTTGCTAACTATTTTTGTCGTGAAATCGTGACACTTTCTCCAACTGCAAGCTGCCAACTCAACCTGTCACGAAATCGTGACACTTTCTGCATCCGTACAACTTCTTTGTAGCCTGTCACGAAATCGTGATGCTTTCAGCTTTCGAAAGCTTTCTCTACTGCCTGTCGCAAAATCATGACACTTTTGGCTTTCGTACGCTTTCTTTACTGCCTGTCGCGAAATCATGACGCTTCTCCTTTCAGGCTCTTCTCTTTGCTGCATGTCACGAAATCATGACAGTCCTCAACTCGACCTCTGCAGCATGTCACAAAAATGTGATAGCCCTTACTTGGAACTTTGCATCATGTCACGAAATCGTGACAGTTCCTGAATCACTTTCTCTCTCTTCAATCTTGTCGCGAAATCGCGACAGATCACACTGCGGACTCTCTCTTCTGCAACATGTCGTGAAATCGTGACATTTTCTCTGTCCGTACAACCTCCTTTGCAGAATGTCGCAAAATCGCGACACTTTTCTTTCTCTGCCTTCCTGCACTGTCCGAGTCACGAAAATGCGACATGTCACGAAATCGCGATAGTTTTTCCTGCTTCGTCTCTGCCTTCCCGCATGTCGCAAAATCGTGACACATTTGCCCAAAATTTCTCTCTCCTCAAACATGTCGCGAAATCGTGACAGTTTTGCTAGTGCTTTCTCTCTCCTAAAACATGTCGCGAAATCGTGACAGTTTTTCCAATCGCCTGCATACTTTTTCTTACTTGTCTTTTTCTTGATCTTTTGCAACTGGGCTACCCTGATCTTCTTGGAAACTCATTGTCCATGCTGAAACCTTCATCAAGACACATTCTTTGACATCAAACCAAATTGCTTCAAGACCTTCTTGACATCAATGACAACATCTACACTTAGAGCAAGAGCAATGTACCCAAGGTACCCAAAATTGCCAACAATCTCCCCCTTTGTCATTGATGGCAACCCTTAACTGAAAAACACTACTCAAGAGCCAAAACTGAAACCAACTGTGCCAACAACTGAGAATCTGCAATTGAAGTTTTTTCTCCCCCTGACTTGAAGCTCTCTTCTTCACTATGAAGCTCTCCCCCTTACTCATATCTCTCCCCCTTTGTCATCAATGGCAAAGGGTCACCTTTGGGGCTCGGGACTAAGAATGAGCCTCTTAGCTTAGTCCCTCCCCCACCTCCTGATGAGGTGATTTAAAACAAGGGTGGGAGTGAAACTCCCATTAGGCACTCATCATCATCAGTGTCTATAATTTCTTTGTCGGGCCTTCTCTTGAACTCTTTGTCAGTGTTTTTGTTCTTGTCACTTTTCTTGTTCTTGTTCTCATCTCTTTTCTTGTCCATACCTTGATCCTTGGACCTGTTTATACCATTGTTCCTATTCCTGTACCTTGGAAGATCAGCTCTGCACTGTCTGGCTGTGTGACCTGCATTGTTGCACTTATAGCAAGTAACAATATTATTTCTTTCGGGCATAGCTATTCTTTGAATCCGCTTGTTCTGACTAACCCAGTTCCTGTTATTTGCCTTGCAAAAAATTGCCTTGTGCCCGAACTGATTACAAGAGTAGCAATACCCTTGAAATAAATTACGGCCCCTAAAATTGTCATTTATCTTCCTTACTTGAGTCATGCACTGCGAAGCCATGTGGCCAAACCCATGACACGCAAAACATCTATCGTGAAATATTCTTCTGTTTGACCTCTTGGGTCCCGAAAACTTCTTTTTCGTATTCAGAATTCTGTTTTCTATTTTTGCACATTTATCACTCATGGACTCTTTCTCTGAAATACTCTCTTCATCAGAACTCTCTTCTTTCCGAAATCTCTTACTTGATTCCCCAACCTATTTTTTGTGTGGTTTAACAAAACCAAGACCTGTTTTATCCGATGGATTTCTTTGACTTTGGATGAGAGACTTAACCATTTTGGAGCTATCTTGAAACCTCGTACAACTTATCCTTGTATTCTTTATTTTCCTCTTTCATGGCAGCCATTTTCTGTTCTAATTCACTATACTCAAGCATCTTAGATTCTAACTCATTCTTGAGTTCTTGTGTCTTAGCCATAGAGATGTCAAGACTTTCTATGAGTTCATATTTCTCCATACAACATTCATCTAATTTATCCTTAAGTCGAGCATTCTTCTTTCTTTCCTTTTTCAAAACACTAAGAGCATTAGTAAGTTCACATTCAAGATCCTCTATATTATTGCATTTTGAATCATCAAGGCCTTTTTCAGATTTCTTATCACTAGAGGTGCTATCCTTTTCAAAAACCATACAAGCATCTTCCTTATCATTTTTTGAAGCATCCTCATACATACTAGCAACCAATTCATTATTTGTGCAATCATCCTCAAGGTGCCCAAAATTTCCACATCTAAAACATTTCATGACAATGAATTTATGTTTCGGTTCTTCCTCTTTTTCTGAAATGAACAACATCTCATTTTCATCATCACTAGAAGAACTTTCACTATCACCGCTAGAACACTTACTTGCTTTGTCTAGGTAGAAGCTCTTATTATTCTTGTGTGAATGCCTCTTTCCTTGATTGTTGTGCTCATCTTTGTTCTTTCCGTAATACCTGTGCTTTTCAGAATCCTTGCTCTTAACATCCTGTATATCTTCATCACTTTCATTCTTGGAAACAGTACAGTCAGTAGCATAATGACCAAACTTTCCACAGTTGAAACATCTTATGTTTTTCTTGCTTTTGTGTTTTCTAGAGAACTTGCCTTTTTTGCTGTAATATGCCTCTTCATCACTAGAAGACTCATCACTCTCTTGAATCTGTTTGCCCTTTGATTTCTTGGTAGCTTTGAAAGTCGCCTCTTTCTTGACATCAACTTTCACTTGAGTTCTCAGCTCAAATGCTGCAAGAATACTATGGAGCTCATCCTTTTTCAACTTATCTAAATCTTTAGCTTCCTCAATAGCAGAAATATTTTCACTAAATCTATTAGGAAGAGATCTTAAAATCTTATCACACACATCATTTTCAGCAAGTTCAAGACCTAAGTCTTTCATAGAATTAACAACTTCATCCATACGGAGCATGTAGTCACTAATATTTTCATCATCATTCATCTTGAGTTGTTCAAACATACCTTTAAAATGTCTCAATTTGGCCTTTCGGACATTTGCATCACCTGTATGAACCACCTGCAATTGTTTCCACATTTCACTAGTTGTCTTGCAGTGAATAACTTTGGTGAGATCTGCTTTCTGTAAGCCTCTCAAGATTGCATTCATGGCTTTTGAATTGTTGTGAAGCATGAGCCTATCTTCTTTGGTATAAGGACCATGTTTAGGAATAGTGTATTCATCTTCAATCACTTCCCATACCTCATTACCAAGTGCCATTAGATAAACTCTCATTCTTGCACTCCACAGACCGAAATCTGATCCATCAAGAATAGGTGTTGCATTGCCACCTAAAAAATCCATTGTGTTCTTAACCAGTTCTTCCTTTCGGCTGTTAAACCTTTTCGAAGGAACCCGCTCTGATACCAATTGAAGAACACAAGCTTATACTGAGAGGGGGGGTGAACAGTATAAGACCGCTTTCTACTTTTTCTTTCGATTCAACTTGCAGTTCAAAATTATGCAGTGAATATATAACAGTATCAAAACAAAAATCAAAGCAATGCACAGAATATCATCCACAATAGAGACACAACAATTTACGTGGTTCACCCAATGCGGGCTACTCCACGGATAAAATTTTTACTAAATTTTATCACCTCAAATTCTGGGAAACATGTCCCGATTACAAAGTTTATGGGCACCAACCCAAAGGAGATACCTTCCCCTAGCTCTGCTTAATCTGGTGATCCTCTAGAGAACCTCTACCTCTGCAGCCCTTAGCAAGTGGAACTCTATCCATAGAAGACACCTGTCTTCCCTGCTCTGGCTGGAGACCTCTGTCCTCAACTCTATCACCGCACAGTCGATCCTCTTATCTGCACCAAAACACAGTCCTTCGATCTGGCACTATTGTCCTCGAACTTGCACCTCTACGCAATTACAACACTCGATCAAATATCCACTTATGCACCTCTGTGCAAACACAACAGCAATGTCTTCGCACACTCTGCTCTTCGACGATCGAACTTCTCCCTGCACTCTGCTTCTACGAAAGTCGCACTTCGAATGCACACTTGATCGATGCCCAAACTATTCAAACAGCCCTCCTTTTATAGAGTAAGATTCAAGATCATTACATTCAATCTTAGTCGGTCGTTACTCTTCAACTACATCAACTGCAAAACCCTAAGCATCGTCGGCCCAGATTTTAACTTTGTCGGCTCAAAGTTAACTCTGTCCTTCAACCGCCTCTGGTTCTGTAGCTGTCCCTGCGAAACTACAACATGTCATGATATCATGACATTTTTATAGCCGTACACCTTCTATAGCCTACTATCGTGAAATCGTGACACCTTGGCCTTTGTCGACTTCCTTTGTGCTTCTGTCATGAAATCGCGACACCTTTGCCTCTTGCTGATGTCATCTCACTTCTGTCATGAAATCATGACACTTTAGTCTTCATGGCCTTCCTCTCAACTTTTGTCACGAAATCATGACACATCTGCTTCTGCTGACGTCATCTGCAACTCTGTCGTGAAATCGTGATGCTTTTGCTGCCTTAAGCTCTTTTCTGCCATATGCCCGCAAAACTGGAACATGTCACGAAATCATGATGCTTTCGCCTTCGAGCTCTTCCTTCTTCAATTCATCGTGAAATCATGACGCTTCTTCTGTTTAAGACTTGCTAATTATTTCTGTCATGAAATCGTGACACTTTCTCCAACTGCAAGCTGCCAACTCAACCTGTCGTGAAATCGTGACACTTTCTGCATCCGTACAACTTCTTTGTAGCCTGTCATGAAATCGTGACGCTTTCAGCTTTCGAAAGCTTTCTCTACTGCCTGTCGCAAAATCGTGACACTTCTGGCTTTCGTACGTTTTCTTTACTGCCTGTCATGAAATCGCGACGCTTCTCCTTTCAGGCTCTTCTCTTTGCTGCATGTCACGAAATCATGACAGTCCTCAACTCGACCTCTGTAGCATGTCACAAAAATGCGATAGCCCTTACTTGGAACTTTGCATCATGTCACGAAATCACGACAGTTCCTGAATCACTTTCTCTCTCTTCAATCTTGTCGCGAAATCGTGACAGCTCACACTACGGACTCTTTCTTCTGCAACATGTCACGAAATCGTGACATTTTTCCATCTATACATCCTCTTTGCAGAATGTCACGAAATCGTGACATTTTTCCTTCTCTGCCTTCCTACACTTTTCGAGTCGCGAAAATGCGACATGTCGCGAAATCGCGATAGTTTTGCTTGCTTCGTCTCTGCCTTCCCGCATGTCGCGAAATCGTGACACATTTGCCTAAACTTTCTCTCTCCTCAAACATGTCACGAAATCATGACAGTTTTGCCAACGCTTTCTCTCTCCTAAAACATGTCGCGAAATCGTGATAGTTTTTCCAGCCGCCTGCATACTTTTTCTTACTTGTCTTTTTCTTGATCTTTTGCAATTGGGCTACCCTGATCTTCTTGGAAACTCACTGTCCATGCTGAAACCTTCATCAAGACACATTCTTTGACATCAAACCAAATTGCTTCAAGACCTTCTTGACATCAATGACAACATCTACACTTAGAGCAAGAGCAATGTACCCAAGGTACCCAAAATTGCCAACATTATTTTCCTCCCTAAAAATATCACCTTGTAAAAAACTATATCCATATGAGCATTGACCAATACAAGCTCATCAACTCTAGGTAATTACATTATGTCCACCATCTTCTATATCACCTGATAGTCATTAATGGTCATATATTTCCCTCTCTTGCTCACTTTACGATGACGATGATCTATCCCTTTTTATGAAATTGGATGAATAATAGTAGTCTTCCTTTTGTGAGATATCTCCTCTGATGGTATCGTAAGCAACTCATTCCACCAAGTGACTGCATTGAATGAAATTTTATTGATATTTTTGCATGGGACCATAGCAAGATCAGTGGATTGAGTGTATATGACCACTAGATATGATACTAAGGGAAGTGGTGTATGATGGGAAGCTAAAATAGTGAGGTCTTGACAAAAATTGGTGGAAAATATAGCTTTGGTCAATGGGGGCATTGGAAGGGGTGTAGATAATTAAGGCTTTATTGAAATTGTAGAAGATTTTATTGAATTTAGGGAGGTTTAATGGTAGAAAATATGGAGGTTAGGTTTCAATTAAAATTGATGAAAGAGATTGAATCTTGGGTGAAGGTGGAGTGGGTGATGGTGGTAGTGATGTGGGGATTTGTAATGAAATGGATGTGGTGACCTCTATTATTTCAATTTGTTTCTTAGGAAGGGAAGGGAGAGTCTTTGGGGGACTTGGAAGGAGCCTAAGAGAAAGAAAAAGGAAAAGAAATTATACTTTAGTCTCTTGATGTAGAATTTTGCACTGTTTAATTGGAATCGAGCTAATATTTTTTTGAAACTTTTGTTTGTTCTAACACTTGATAAAATTATTCCATTTCTTTTTTATATTTCTCTTTCTCCTCTATTTATTTCATTGCTCCCATGATTTCCACCAATAGTTTTAGCTAAGGTTCTCCTCTTGATATTTTTGGTTGTATTTATTGTTGAATAGGGGTGGGATGTGTAAATGTAATCATATAGGTACTAGATATAACTTCATCAAGCCTAAAACTATGTTCTATATAGCCCTATAAATATGCCTTAAGGGCTAACCACTCTAGTTTATTTGACCTAAAATGTCTACATATGTCCTACCTCTTTTTTATATAGACCTCCTCCATAACCATACCTCTACATTAGTTAAGTACCTATCCCATATATTTCAATTTTCAATATAGTTGATTGAAATAATGATTGTCTTCATTTTCCAATAAGGATGGCCTATTAGGTGGCCTTATTACAAGGATGAAAGGATGGGGGAGTTCAGATGTTAACTTATTTTAGGTTAACTCCTCCAGTTTGTTTGGCATTGGTTGCTTCCTATTGACCTATGGGATTTCTAAAACTCAATGCCAAAAATTCCCATTACCTTACCAAGATCATGAAAACTCATCATATTTTCATAAAACTATCTATCATTCTTAGTGGAATACTTTGAATTTACGATATCTGTTTCCACTCGCATTCTCCAGAATTCAAACATTTTTGTGGGGTTTTATTATTTTTTCTTTACCATAATTTGACCTTATCTTCCACATAAATATATTCTGAATTTTTATCAAGAGCCTAATCAACAACATGATCATAGAAATATCTCCAAGGAGGTAATGCTTCCATGTGTTGAACATCCCATTCCAATTCATATTTTTCATCATTATTCCTAAAATTTTCATAGTGAGGTATGAGGATCCTCTTGAATTTTTGGGATTTCTCTTTGGTAAGATAATTCAGTCCTTCTATAAATTTATTGTCTAGATCACACCTCTATATATGAGGTAGTTATACTAATTCCAATCCCTTCATATATTTGGTAATGCTCTTATATTGCTCTGTAGACACCAAAATAGCACCAATCCGATTCTATGACTGCAAACACTGATCGCATTGACACACACAGCCCCAAGGGCAGCCCCCAGAGGTTAAATAGTGGTCCTAACCACTCTCACAGTAGTTTTGGGAAGTCAAAGATCAATTTGGAACCTTCTAGGCACTTTGCTCAGAATCCATCCCTCCCTGGGATGAATTAAAAATGGGATCCGTCCTCCCCTGGGATGAATACATAATCCGTTCTAGGGTGGGACGAATTCCAAGTTTGATGGGAAAAAATGTCAAAGCTTGAAAAATGGCATCTTGGATCCTCCACTTAACGCCTCCTTCATTTCATGGGAGCATGGGTGAGCGTTTTCGAGCGTTAGAGGCTGTTACAGGGGCAGTCATGAAGCCCCTAATCAGGGAGGAATCTTCCCTCCCTTGGAAGGGCATGGCCACCATGTGGCACCTCTGCATGCTCATCCCAAGAGACCTCTAGGTCTATAAATTGATGAGTTTCCTCATCCCAAGATATATAGAGAAGGAGCATTTTGAGCAACAAAGTGTTGTCATTTTGTTTCACACCTATTCCCCTTTCGAATTGTGCCTTTCACATCCTTGATCTCTTTTGGAGAAGAGGTCATTGGGTGGTCATTGGAAGCACAAATCCGGAACCAAACCCGAAATTTGGCCACATTATCCCACCCAATTTGCTGACAACACATTACAAGAGATTTTGGACCCATCCCAAGTGGATTGGTGCCAAAATTAGGTCCCGACGGTGGGCGGCCTGCCTGGGCACCCTCGCATTGTCGCAGGCCTAATCACCATTTTTAGGAATGATTGGGAATGTGTAGCATGTCTTTCTTTCTACAATTTTCATTCCTTGCAATTTTTTTCTATGCTATTAGTTTAAAATTTTTATTTCATTCCATTTCGATTTATTATCATTATGCTATCGCGTTTTTGTTCCTACTAACTTGCAGACAAGCATTATCAATTTCCTATTTATGGAGGTCAAATTGGGAAAGTATGACCATCTGGGTCTTCCCAAAATGCCCCCAATTAGCTAACCCCAAGTTTTTAGGTGTTTTGGAGCCTTCGAGACAGGACATTTTGGGTAGTATCACTTTGGTGCTTTGTTGTAAGTGAATTTGTTCTACCCCGAAGCGAATTACAATCGAATCCGTCCCTCCCCGAAGTGAATTCAAATCGGTAGGGAATTTCCTGACTGTTTCTCTTGCAATGACTTTTTGGTGATGTTTCTATGCCCTTGCAAAGTTTTCATGTCATTTGGATAAGTTTTTGTTGTAGTTTAATTCATTTTCTCATCCGCTTATTGTAGGCTTGAAGATCGCATTGCTTTGTCTTGTTCGCAGATGCTACTAACAGTTCCTTGTTCCTTTGAACATAGGGTCTAAACATCGAAGGAGCAGAAAGGAATCAAAACTCGGATACACAAGTGGCGGTGACGTTTGGTCCACCCATCTTACATGTGGGCATGCGAAAGAGGGATGGTTTTCCATTGATGTGACCAAGAGACATGTTTGATGCTCCTCGCCCCTAAAAGGAGAGGAAGTGGATTGTAACAAGATTTGGAATACATTAATAAAAGAAGAGGGTTGTTTCATTCCATTTGGGTTTCAATTTGTCTACGCTTTCTCCATTTTACGAATTTTTAATTCATAGCATCAAGTTTAGTTTCATTCTTGCATTGTACTTGGAGTTTTTCCCTTTTTGTTTTCAGAATCTCATGCTTTCATGCTCTTATTTATTGATAGTGATATCTCTCTATCTAATGGGGTAGATGCAGGTGCCTTTCCTACATTTTCCTATTCCAAATATAACATTAATATAATATTATTGGTGATAGTATTCTAGGGTAAATATCCTCTCTATGACATAATGTGGTAGTATAAAAGGTTTTTCAATAAATCCATATAGATGAATAACTATCCCTTCCGTCAGTATGTATGAGTCACCTTCTTCTTCCTCCTCTTTCCTCAATGTATCTACTACCAATTTGGGAAATCTAGGAATTATTTCATTAATCATATTTAGAGAAGGTCCCAAGAATTTTCTATTAAAATTGTAATAGGATTATGTTTTACTAAGTGTGCTCATCCAAGAGTAGATGGTGAGAGCAGTTCCATTCTGAATCACAGTTTTAACTGGAATAAATGAGAGTTCTAAGTGATTGAAGTAAATAAAAAGTTGTGTCACATGAGAAAAATATCTAAAGTATTCCACCCCTTGGTTGATTTTGAATTTTAATAAGAGATCATGAATCATTCTAGCTAGATATCGAGGCCAATTAAATATTATCAAAAATTTACTCATATTTGTAGGGTCCTAATTTTTGGTATTAGAGATGAATTGGAAGTATCTATATACCAGTGAGAAACATTCTTGTCTAAGGGTAGACCTCCTATTACAATAAATATTTATTAAAGCTCTTTCTCCTTGAATTTATCAAGGTTAGTTGGGATTGATGGTAAATAACTGCCCTTCAATTTTCTCTTTAATTACCCTGCTACCCAACTTGATAAATTTCTCCCTCCATCAACATGCTTGTTTAGGGCATAATATCTCGCCTAATCTCTCTAAGAAAATATCTTTGCTTTCCTACTTGGATTCACTCCCAAGGTGAAAGTATTGTTGAAGGATTTGGTTTTTACATGCATTAAAGTTTTACTCTCAACACTTTGCAACACTCTATGTTCTAAATTATAATTTTTAGTTATTGCTTTTATCAACTCAAGGTAAGGATGTATGGAATTGCATATGTAAAAATATAGTAGAGAACTTACGCAATGATATTTGGACTTGCTACCAATATGCCAGTGGATATTCTCTTCTCTACTTCTATCCTCATTTACATTTTATCCATATAGGTAGTGATGGTGTCTACAATTCTAGCTGATATGTCTTAGAAGCGGTTATCTCCTTCATTCTCCATGGTGATATTTGTCTTATCACCGATAGATGATGCAACCATTATCAATTTCTAGTTGATTGCTCTCTCTTACAAATAAATCTATGCTCTCTATAAATTTTCAAAAAATTCACTCATCTCTGCGCTTTACTGCTCTCATAGTTCTAGGTATGTAATAACAATAAATTCTATCCTAAGGAGTCGATCATATAGTCCTCCTAAAATATGCATCTTTAATGCAATGGGAGCAATATTAAATTTACATCTAAAACTAGTTGGCACTGCTACAACATTCTCTCTCATTTGTAATTGGCCTGACCTTGCGGTTGGTGATGCAACTCTAACGTTTGTGCCATTTTTTTTACTTTAGAATTATGAGATAGTCATTGTTGCTTCTTAGGGAAAACCTACGATTTTCATATTTTAAGTAAAGTGATTTTATTTTTTTTCATAGTCGTACCATTTTATCTATTTTATGAGTGAAATTATACTTTAGTAAGACATGTGGTACGGTGCTTTCTTGTGGATAGGCTTTGAGTCACGCTTATGAGGAAATTCCTCGTGATATATTTTTTTATTTTTTGCTTTCTTGAAATTAACACAAAGTGCAAAATAGAAAAGTAAAAGTATTTATACAGTATGATACATATAATACAAAGTAAGAAATTCTTTACCTGTATTATAGTTTGAGATAATACCCATTTACTAGGATTGGTAGCAAATCTTCACTTTTATCTTGGATTTAAAAAGTATTATTTTTTTTCACTACAACTATCTCAAATGGACCTTCTCAAATTATATCAAACTTCTCATACGTGTTTGACTTGGATTTCTCTACATTCCACTTTAAAACTTAATCACCCACTCTAAATTTCCTAAAGGTGGTATTCTTATCGAACCAACCCTTTGTCTATGACAAATGCTTCTAGATTTTTTTGTAGGCTTCTTCCCTCTATTCTTCCAAATGTAGCAACTGAACTAGCCTTTTTTATTGGATACTCCTTATAAATATCATCACTGATATGTTTTAAGGTAGGTATCTCTAAATGTATAGGGAGTATAGCTTCTCTTCCATATAACAAAGCATAAGGAGATGTGCTCATATATTTTTTCATAGTAATCCTATCTACCCATATGACCTAATTCATGAGAAAATATCATGATATTTTGTTGTCTTCAAGAGACATTTTAATCATTCTAATGAGGTTTTTATTGCTTGATTCTACTATTTCATTCCCTTGTGGGTACTAATAAGAATAATTATTTAGATAAATCCCATATCTTCTAGTAAATTCAATGTACTTGGCTCCTATGAAGGCTGGGCAATTATCACTCACTAAAGCTTCAGGGATGTCAAACCTGGTGATCAAAATCTTGTTGTGGCCATTCCACAACTAGCCCCAAATATTGGGGATCCACCTTTTTAAATTTTAGTTTGTGGGAGTCTTGAGTTTCTTTGAGTGATAATTTTGTTTCCTCCAAGGTTTGCTTTGGTAAGGTAGTGAATTTTTTTCTTTCAAAGTTTGCAGAATTGATCAGTGCCTCCTATATTTTCTTGTAAAGCCAATATTGAGATTTTTGAGTCTTGTTTTGTTGGTTAGGTGTTTGTTTTGTTATAATGTTGGTCAATTTAAATGTTTAATTTAAATTAATATAAACTTTTAAATTTGATAAAATCCATAAATAAATAATATTTTCATATATATTTATGAATATAAATATATATGAAAACATAAAAAATAATAATAATAAAATAAAATAATATATATATATATATATATACATAAAAAGGTACGTATATAAAACAAAGGTAAAATAAAGTGATGTATAATAAATTCATGACCTATATCTTATAAACATTCTCTTTGCGCCTTATCTTCTTGTAGATTATGAATAGAATAAACTATATATATATATATATATATATAATTCGTTCGTATATTAATGTTTATTACATTATGGTTCAATTTTGACTATCGACTTATTATCTATCTCTAGGTGATAAAAGTTGGGTGCCAAATATTTGAGATAAGTCTTGACTTCTGCAATTGGCAGACGTGAATCATAGCATTGGCACAAGATTCAAGGGGATATTGATCAATTGGTATGAACTACACGGATTACACTCTGGATTAAACAATGGTGAAGGTATATTTGGATTATGTTGTTCAAATATGTGGACTACCTGACATGGCAGGTAAAATTATGGTGAAGATGACGTGACTCAGTATGATAGACCTATGGATGTAGCACATCATATAGTTAAACGTAGGTGCAACAACACTAGGTAGTTTTTCCAGGTTGACGTAGGGATGAAGTAGGACTACGTAGTCTAAGGTCAATACAACATGTCCGATGAGTAAAATCATATTCTTAGAATATCAAAGAATGCATGGTTATATTTACTTCTAAATCAAAGCACAGTGAGTAATTTTGTATAATGGTGAGAACGTCTCAACACGGTAAGGTGTATGTTTGGCATTTGCAATGGAGAAATCATGGAATAGTGTATAGGCTGATAACATACAAAAAATAAAAGGATGAGAGGGAAATATGAATGATATAGATAGTGTAAAAATGATCATGATGTAGTGTTAATAGTGATGGTGGTTGATCCCCATTGTGCATTATTAGAAATAATGAATTGTTGAGGATGACCCGATGTTGGCATCATGGTACTGGTAGTATGGCTATGAAGGAGATACAATCAGAACATGGTGATGAATATTACCGAGTGATGTGCATAGTTGATTTCGTGAGGAATTTAGATCATGTTTATATAATTTTATATTAAATCATGGGTATAGTGGATATTTGAATCAGATTAAAGGATGTTGGAAATATGAGCAAGATTTGTTGTCATTGATGTCAAGAATAAGTTTCAGTGAGAAGTGCAAGAGGAAGGATGTCAAGAGTCAGTTTCAGTCATCAATACAAGTGAAATATTGCTTCTAGACCTAAGGGAAATAATATTATAATATCTCCCATTATAATATTCAAGGTGGTCAGATAAGGTCTACAGGAGAAATAAGAAGGCCCAAGAAAAATAATATTATAATAGTTTATTATAATATTAAAGGTCTAATGGTAAGACCTAAAGTAATTAAATTAATTATAATAATTTCATTATAAATTAATTTATAATTTAATTTGATTAACTTTATAGTTATTAAATTAATTATAATAATTTTATTATTAATTAAATTATAATCTAATTTAATTAACCCTAAGGTTAGGGTTATAAGGGCAAAAAGAATGCGTCGACGTCATACATTATTTCCTCCATCGACGTCTAAAATGGTGATGGCACAATGGTATAAATACCATGTGCCTTGGTTGCAAAGGATTTACCTTCATTCGAATAACATTAAGCCTACGATTTCTACGATTTTTGTGCAAGGAAGAAGACAAAGTTTTGTTGTTTTATTTGCGCCAATGAAGGGATAAGATAAGAGAGGCTCTAAGCCTCATAACCAACCGGTTGGTTGGGCTAGTGGCAAGCGGCTGTGACTTAAGGCTTTGGCAAGGTGGGAGGACCTACGATCGAATCTCGATGGTAGTTTTTGGTGAATGTTTTTGGTTTAGGCACCAAAGGGAAGCAACATTTTTGGTTTAGGTGCCAAAGGGAAGCAATAAAGTGCACGAGGTGCTTCTTGCTTCCAAGGTGAGTGCCTAGCTCACGTGGTAGTTGAAGCCATGGCTAGGGCGCTGGTGGCAGTGCAACGTGGGTTCGATTCCCACCAAGGGCAAAAGGTATTTAATTTTTAAATTTGATTTTTATCCTAAGGTTTGTTTGGCATGAGCTTTTAGGGAGATATAAGGTTTATGAAAATTAAATTTTATATTGTGATTTTGGTGATTAAGTGTTGAATGGAGTAATAAGGCTTTAGAGGAGTTTAAATGTTATTTTAAAATAAAGTCTTATTGTGTTTAATATTTGAGAGGAGTAATAAGGTGTAATTGAGATCTAATGTTTTGTATGGTGAGAATAATTTGTGAGGGAATTATTGAATGAAGTTTTGAGAAGGTTTTTGCTACCTAACCCTTGAGATTGGCAAAAAGAGTAATTGTGATTGAGATAGGTTTTTAAGGTCAATTCTTCATCAAACAAAAGGTATGGGCACATCTTCCTTGTGAGTGATTGTTGGATGTTGTGAATGCTAAGTTGGAGTGAAAAGGGTTGTTTGATAAGCATTGTTGAGTTTGATTGTTAAAGGTTTTTCTGAGTGAAATTTGATGATAAAAACCTTGTTTGATAAGCATTGTTGGAAACATTGAATGAACCTTCATATGCATGATTAGGGTTTGTGCAAGATCATGAGTATCATTGTTATGTAAAGTTGAGAACTATCTTGAAACTAGGGTTTGTGCAAGATCATGAGTATCATTGTTATGTGAGATTGTTTGATAAGCATTGTTGGAAATAATTGAGTGAGTGTTCATATGCTTGGACTAGGGTTTGTAAGCAAGGAGTGTTTCATTGAGTGATTGGTTGAGTGGAGTTGATTGAGCCTAGTCAATTGGAAGTGTTGAAGTGATAGTTCAAGTTCTGTGAAACAAATTGTTCTATATTATAAATTGATTTGAGAAAGAGATTGAAAGTGATTGAGTGTTTGTGAGTGAGAAACATATTGAGTCTCTAACCATTCTCTATATGTTTCTATGAGATTAAAACAAGATTCTATGTGAAACTTGTTTGTGTGATTGAAGAGGTTTTCTATGATAGATTGAGTTGAGTTGTATAGAGCTTTTATGAAAGCTTGTTGAGCAGATTTGAGTAAGTCCTAGTGAGGACTTGTTGAGTAGATTGGACAAGTTCTAGAAAGGACTTGTGGATAGATTAGTGTGAGATTTTGTGGAAGCTTAATGCATATTTGAGACAAGTCTTTGAGAAGACTTGAGAAAAGAGTTGATTGATTGATTTATTCAAACCTTGGATTAAGGTTTGGGGTAGATATAGCAGAGTTATTTGTGATTGAGTCAAGCTTTGTGTTAAGGCTTGAGGATAAATATTGAGAAGATTTATGCTAGACCGAAGGACTATGTTTAGTATATATTTGAAGATAGATATTGAGAAAATTTATGCTAGATTGAAGGACTATGTTTAGTATAGATTTGAGATAGAGTTGAGAGCAAGATTTGGAGGTGATAGAGTATAGAGGACAATAGTCTCTAGTGGATAGAGGTCCATTAGCTAGGGTAGTGAAGATAGGTATTATGAGTGAGGGTAGGAGTCTTTAGTGGATAGAGATCCATAAGCTAGTGTAGTGGAGGCAGTAATTCTTCTAGAAGATCACCATATAGAGTAGAGGAGAAGGAGTTCTCCTATGGATAGAGATCCATGAACTTGATTAGGGGATTGGTGTCTCCTTTGGATAGAGGTCCATAAACATTGTAATAGGGAAAGGTTTCCCAAGATATTTGTTGAGAAAATTTTAGTGAAATATTTTCTCCGTGGAGTAGCCCACATTGGGTGAACCACGTTAAATTGGTGTCTCTATTGTGTGTGGTGATTTATGCATTGCTTTGATTACTGTTATTGATATTGCCATTGATATATTGCATAATATTGATTGGGAAAGAAAAGTAAAAAGTGGTCTTATATTGTTCACCCCCTCTCAGTATAAGCTTGTGTTCTTCAATTGGTATCAGAGTGGGTTCCTTCAGAAGAGTTTAAAAACTTGAAGGAAAAGCTTACAAGAACACAGATGGATTCTTAGAGTGGATCTTCAAGAAATTTAGCACCATTGTTCGATGGGAACAATTATACACTATGGAGCACAAGGATGAAGTTTCATCTAATGGCACTTGGAAATGAAATATGGGAAGTAGTTGAAAATGGATACACACCACCAACAACTCCACCTACAGATAAATATGGTAAGATTCTACATCATTACAATTCAAAAGAAATGAATGCAATTCAAAAGGGCTTGCATGAAATAGAGTTTATAAAGATTATGCATTGCAAATCAGCAAAGGAAATTTGGGATAAGTTGCAAGGCATATATGAAGGAGATAAAAAGGTCAAAAGGGTAAAGTTGCAAAATTTCAAGAGAGCATTTGAAGACCTAAAAATGAAGGATGAGGAAAATATTGCTGCATATCTACTTCATGTGGATGAGGTTGTTAACTCCATGCAAGGACTTGGGCTTGAAGTTATAGAACCTGATGTGTGTGATAAGATTCTAAGGTCACTCCCAAAAAGGTTTAGTGAAAATATTTCAGCTATAGAAGAGTCGAAAGATATTGATCTTTTGACAAGGGATGAATTACATGGCATTCTCATAGCATTTGAGATAAGAATAAAAGAGGAACCTATTCCCTAGAAAGAAGCAGCATTTAAAGCCACTAAGAAGACTAAGGGTAAGAAGTCAGATTCAAGCAATGAGTTATCCAGTGATGAAGAAGCAAATTATGGTAGAAGGAACAAGGACTCAAGAAAGTATAAAGGTACAAAATCAGTTAGATGTTTTAAATATGGAAAATATGGTCACTATGCATCTGATTGTCCAGAAGCTAGAAATAGCAGTGGTGATGAGAAACAGGATCATAAGAACAGGGATACAGGAAAGCACAAGTACCAAAAGAAAAATAGGGATGGACAAGGTACACAAGGAAAGAAGTTTTTCCAAAGGTATAAGAAGAGTTTCTATGCAGACAAGGTAGGTAAGAGCTCAAGTGATAGTGATGATAGTTCCTCAGATAATGATAAAGATGAAGTTCTATTTCTAGAAAAAGAAAAAGAAGTGGTTAGGAAAAGGTCACCAATAATCCTCAAGTGTTTTAGATGTGGTAACTTTGGTCATCTTGAAGATAGTTGTACAAGGAATGGATTCAGTTTCAGTGATGATGAATATGAAGATACACTTGAAGGACCAGAAGAGAATCTTCTTATGGCAATAGAAGAAGAAGGAAATACTTCTAGTAGAAAAGAGTCAGAAAAGAATGAAGATGTTTTCAAAGGTAAACAAATAGAGGAAGAATCAGAGAAAGGAGAAGTTGATCTTGAGGGTGAGCTTATTCATGCCCTTGATGCATTAAGGGAGGTAAGAAAGCAAAACTCAAAACTCAAGCTTAAATTTCAAGAATGTGATGAAGAGAAAGGAAAGCTTATAGAGGATCTAACTAACTCAATAGCTAAGACAAGGAGATTCAAAGAGAAGTTAGAAGCAAAGGTTTTAGAATGTGAAAGGTTAGAGCATGAGGTAGCTTCACTAAGGAAGGAAGTAAAAGAGTCTAAGGACAAGTTACACAAGTTTGGAAGAAGCTCAAAAAACTTGGATAAGATTATCAAGGTACAAAGATCTTCATCAAACAAGATAGGTCTTGGTTTTGAACAGGTACAAAGGAAACAAGGAGAGGAGTCAATATCAAGCTTCGAAGAAGAAGAAACTTTAGAAGAAGAGAGTGTAAGAGAAAGTGAGACTTCTGAGGATGATTTGGACAATAGAAAGTTCAACAAGGAAAGGAACAATGCACAAATGAGGAACATATGGAACAAGAACCAACACAGGGTAAAAGAAACTAAAAGACCAATGAGGTCAAGGCAAGGTAGTTTCAATGGATGATGCTTCTCATGTCATAGGTTTGGGCATAAGGCTACACAGTGTAGGACACATGAAAGATAGGAATATGGGAAATTTAGAAATAGGTAGCTTTTTCAAGGGTATTGCTACTCTTGTAATCAGTTTGGTCACAAGGCAGTGAATTGCAGGGTTCATGATAGGAATAGATATGGCTTCACCAGGAGAAATCCCAAGACATTTGCACCTCCAAGGAATAACAACATTAAGTGTTATAAGTGCAATAATGATGGACATACAACAAAGTGGTGTAGAGCAAAAATTCCAGAGACAAGCAGGAACAAGAATAGTCAGAGGAATCAAAAGGATCAGATGAGGAGGAAAGTGGACAAAGGTAAATATCAGTGCATGCTAGGAGTAGAAATACTCCCACCCTAGAATTAACCACCTCAAAAGGAGGTGGGGGAGGGGCTAAGCTAAGAGTCTCATTCTTAGCCCCAAGCCCCAAAGGTGACCCTTTGCCATTGATGACAAAGGGGGAGAGATTTGAGTTAGGGAGAGAGCATTCAGTCTAGGGGGAGCAGAATAGGAAAAGGTAAAAGAAATGGTAAAAGGTAAATGGGTTGCCATCAATGACAAAGGGGGAGATTGTTGGAAATATGAGCAAGATTTGTTGTCATTGATGTCAAGAATAAGTTTCAATGAGCAGTGCAAGAGGAAGGATGTCAAGAGTCAGTTTCAGTAATCAGTACAAGTGAAAGATTACTTCTAGACCTAAGTGAAATAATATTATAATATCTCCCATTATAATATTCAAGGTGGTCAGATAAGGTCTAGAAGAGAAATAAGAAGGCCCAAGAAAAATAATATTATAATATTAAAGGTCTAATGGTAAGACCTAAAGTAATTAAATTAATTATAATAATTTCATTATAAATTAATTTATAATTTAATTTGATTAACTTTATAGTTATTAAATTAATTATAATAATTTTATTATTAATTAAATTATAATCTAATTTAATTAACCCTAAGGTTAGGGTTATAAGGGCAAAAATAATGCATCGACGTCATACATTAATTCCTCCACTGACATCTAAAATGGTGATGGCACAATGGTATAAATACCATGTGCCTTGGTTGCAAAGGAAATACCTTCGTTCGAATAACATTATTCAAGCCTATGATTTCTGTGATTTTTGTGCAAGGAAGAAGATAAAGTTTTGTTGTTTTATTTGTGCCAAATGAAGGGATAAGATAAGAGAGGCTCTAAGCCTCATAACCAACCAGCTGGTTGGGCTAGTGGCAAGTGGCTGTGACTTAAGGCTTTGGCAAGGCGGGAGGACCCATGATCGAATCTCGATGGTAGTTTTTGGTGAAGGTTTTGGTTTAGGCACCAAAGGGAAGCAAATTTTTTGGTTTAGGCGCCAAAGGGAAGCAATAAAGTGCATGAGGCACTTCTTGCTTCCAAGGTGAGCGCCTAGCTCACACGACAGTTGAAGCTCAGGCTAGGGTGTTGGTGGCAAGTACAATGTGGGATTGATTCCCACCAAGGGCAAAAGGTATTTTAATTTTAAATTTAATTTTTATCCTAAGGTTTGTTTGGCATGAGCTTTTAGGGAGATATAAGGTTTATGAAAATTAAATTTTATATTGTGATTTTGGTGATTAAGTGTTGAATGGAGTAATAAGGCTTTAGAGGAGTTTAAATGTTATTTTAAAATAAAGTCTTATTGTGTTTAATATTTGAGAGGAGTAATAAGGTGTAATTGAGATCTAATGTTTTGTATGGTGAGAATAATTTGTGAGGGAATTATTGAATGAATTTTTGAGAAGGTTTTTGCTACCTAACCCTTGAGATTGGCAAAAAGAGTAATTGTGATTGAGACAAGTTTTTAAGGTCAATTCTTCATCAAACAAAAGGTATGGGCACATCTTCCTTGTGAGTGATTGTTGGATGTTGTGAATGCTAAGTTGGAGTGAAAAGGGTTGTTTGATAAGCATTGTTGAGTTTGATTGTTAAAGGTTTTTCTGAGTGAAAGTTGATGATAAAAACCTTGTTTGATAAGCATTGTTGGAAACATTGAATGAACCTTCATATGCATGATTAGGGTTTGTGCAAGATCATGAGTATCATTGTTATGTGAGATTGTTTGATAAGCATTATTGGAAATAATTGAGTGAGTGTTCATATGCTTGGACTAGGGTTTGTAAGAAAGGAGTGTTTCATTGAGTGATTGGTTGAGTGGAGTTGATTGAGCCTAGTCAATTGGAAAGTGTTGAAGTGATAGTTCAAGTTCTATGAAACAAATTGTTCTATATTCTAAATTGATTTGAGAAAGAGATTGAAAGTGATTGAGTGTTTGTGAGTGAGAAACATATTGAGTCTCTAACCATTCTCTATATGTTTCTATGAGATTAAAACAATATTTTGTGTGAAACTTGTTTGTGTGATTGAAGAGGTTTTATATGATAGATTGAGTTGAGTTGTATAGATCTTTTGTAAGTAAAGTTTGAGAATTTGAGTAAGTAATTTTTGATATTGAGACTTGTTGAGCAATTGGAAAAGTTCTAGAGAGGACTTGTGGATAGATTAGTGTGAGCTTTTGTAGAAGCTTACGATGTAGATTTGAGATAAGTCTTTAAGAAGACTTGAGAGCAAATTTATTGATTGATTTGTTCAAACCTTGGATTAAGGTTTGGGATAGATATAGTAGAGTTGATTTGTGATTGAGTCAAGATTTGTGTTAAGGCTTGAGAAAAATTAATTTTAGATATTGAGTAAATTTATGCTAGATCTAAGGATTGTGTTTAGTGCAGATTTGAGGATAGATATTGAGCATATTTGTGCTAGATCAAAGGACTATGTTTAGTGTAGATTTGAGGATAGATATTGAGAAAATTTATGCTAGATCGAAGGACTATGTTTAGTGCATATTTGAGGATAAATATTGAGTAGATTTGTGCTAGATCGAAGGACTATGTTTAGTGTATATTTGAGGATAGATATTGAGAAAATTTGTGCTAGACCAAAGGACTATGTTTAGTACAGATTTGAGACAGAGCTGAGAGTAAGCTTTGGAGGTGATAGAGTATAGAGGACAATAATATCTAGTGGATAGAGGTCCATTAGCCAGGGTAGTGAAGATAGATCTTCTGAGTGAGGGTAGGAGTCTTCAGTGGATAGAGATCCATAAGCCAGTGTAGTGGAGGCAATAGTTCTTCTAGAAGATCACCAACCAGAGAAGAGGAGAAGGAGTTCTCCTATGGATAGAGATCCATGAACTTGATTAGGGGATTGGTGTCTCCTTTGGATAGAGGTCCATAAACATTGTAATAGGGAAAGGTTTCCCAAGATATTTGTTGAGAAAATTTTAGTGAAATATTTTCTCCGTGGAGTAGCCCACATTGGGTGAACCACGTTAAATTGGTGTCTCTATTGTGTGTGGTGATTTGTGCATTGCTTTGATTACTGTTGTTGATATTTCCATTGATATATTGCATAATATTTATTGGGAAAGAAAAGTAAAAAGTGGTCTTATACTGTTCACCCCCCTCTCAGTATAAGCTTGTGTTCTTAAAATGAAGCCATGCATAATAGCATGGGTGAGATGCTAGATATTGATTGCAATGTTAAAGGAAGTTATGAAGCAATGCAAGCATGTCACTTTAAACCAAAAAGTGAATCCTACCCACATCAACAGTGATACGCTACGATACTATAGTAGGGCAGAGTAAGTTTACCATGTGTCAAAATTGGGAGATGTTGTACATGGACTGTGATAGCACTGTCAAGAACCAAGTAGTATTATTTTGTAAGGCTCAAATAGATAGACACCATGGTAGATGGTGAATAGTGGGGAGAATATAATAGTTATTTTAGAGTAAGGGTGTAGGTATCCGTAGAGAGTATGCAACAGTGTGTGGATAATGTAGGAAGGTGTACAATCCAAGGAGAGAGGATGGAGACCAATTTACATTGGTCATATCAAAAAATAGTGGAGATAATAATTTTATTATATGATAACCTAAGAAAGTGTTTTGAGGATGCAAATACAAAGTGTATATGAGGCTATGATGGATGTATACCGGTGATATGAGGACCACGTTGAAAAGTAAAATAAACATGCTATGTAGTATAAGGAAGTTGTAATTCCATTCAAGCATATCTAATCACTAGTTTGATAGAATTTTTATTGGAATACACAAACGTGGATGCATTCCATTGCTGAATACACATGTAGACCATTTTGGGATATGGTGAATCTCCCTCTTATTTGTTGTCATTTTGCAAAGGGGGCGTGCTATTGTAGCATTCATATATTTCAAGAAAAAAACTTAGTCATACATATAGTCAAGCACCATGGAGACTCAGGAAGAAGAAATTGAGCCATTTTCTAAAGATGAACATCGAAGGGGATTTCAATGCAATGTCACAAAAATACACATAGATCTAGGTCATGAAATCCTTGGCAGCCATGTGGTATGTATTATTAAAGCTAATTTGGATTAGGTCCATGGGCATGCAATAGATTTTAATATTCATATAATAAAGGGACATTTTGATCATCACACAACTAATATGATGGAAAGAGCATATGCATCGGGACAATGGTGATTACCTGAGGTGACTTGTTCAAAGAGCTCATGGGAATTTTGAAAGTGTGAGAAGATTTAGGTTTATTTAATACAGAGATAGACCAAATGCTTAATACAATTGCATCTTCAACATGTGGCATTCATTTTATAACAACTTCATTCATAAATAAATGAAAATAGGTTTGTTAATTCTAATGAAACTAAGTAATTAATCATTTAAAAAGAGGTTTAAGAGTAATAGATTAAATATTGCTTTATGAAAATCACAATTTCATTAAAGGGGAGTGATTTATATGGCATTTCAAATACCATTTTTTTTAGAGTAATAAATTGACATCTCTTTATAAAAAATAATTTCATAAAAGAGGGGTATTTTATTTATTATATCAAAATATTTTATATTTTAAATCTAGTCATTTCATCATTTTATTTTTTATTTTTTATTTTTTTTGGAGTAATACTTCTTGTACACATCCGTCATAGGGATTGAACCTAGGTCACATCATCGAAAATGCAAGTGGTGTCCTTGTCGGTAGACCACACTTACACAGATCAAAATTTTATTTTTATTCTCAAAGCAAGTTAAAATGAATCTAGTCATCATTTTAGATTAAAATTTAGAGATAGATTTAATCTTCTATTTCATGCTTAAAGTAGGGTTTAATGTAATATAAAACTTATTTAAAATAACTTTAACCAAAATAATATAAAATATACCTAAAACACTTCAAGATAAAATGAACTAAGGCTTTACATCGTGGTCATATGAGGGCCAATCACATTTTTATTTCTTTTAAGTTTCATGAACAATCAATAGCATAACATAATAAAATAAACCAACATAGGCCCCTTGTTAACAATTACTTACAAATCACTAAGGTATTCCTAGCACTTATTTGATACATATTTACAAGATCATAAGCACATATTTAGTAAAAGGAACCTTGGAGAAATTTCAATTTCTTTGCAAGAGAGGGTTTTCTAATCAAAATTCTGACTGTGATGGGGATTTTGTAATTGGACAAAATTTCCACTCAACAAGTCTCAAGGAATTTAATAACTACACATTGATCACATCTCTTGGTTTAAATTGCCTCAACTCATTTAAAAAAATAATTGGTAGCTATTAGAATATATCTATGGCCTGCTAAAGAATTAGTATTGATTTCCATTACAAAGTCTAAGCCCCATTGTTGAAATAGCTACTCTACTTGTACTGTCTAAATAGGCATTGCAGTGTTTCTATTTTTACCAGTATACCTTTAGTATTTGTCACATCCCTTAACAATATTGAATGCATTAGAAAATATGGTAAACCAATAATAGCCTACCCTTATAATTTTTAGTGTTGTAGACTAGCCTGAGTAATGACATCCAGATAATCCATCATGGAATTCTCTTTAAAAAAATATTTTGATCTTCTCTAGCACATATTAGGAGAACACCATCTAATTTTTCTATAGAGCCCTTTTGGTAATAACATATAGTGTAAGGATTGCAATCTATACCTTCTTATTTACACGAAATTGAGATTTGGAGGATAAACCCTTATCTCAAAATATTTCTTGAGGTGATCTATCCAATCAACTCCCTTTGAGAGAGTGTCATATTTCCACTCTAACTCTTTGATTTGACAAGCTTCTTCTTCTCTTGTATTATCTTTAGCTACCAATTCTTGATAAGATACTCTTCCCTTGACCAATTTGATGAGATAAATATCTATGTCAAACTCTTGTATCTTTGTAATACATCTTTCTCTATTCTCCCTGAGCTCACCTTGTAAGATAAAGGTGCTCATATATAGGTGAACCACATACACTAGTGTTTTGCTTTGAGCAAGGTACTGCTTGAAATTTTTTAGAGATTTCATTAATGTGAATGCTTTTCTTTATATGAAGTTGTACTTTATTTGATACTCATGTAGAGTCTAACTCTAAAATAATATGGGGTGTTCATTTTTCTACTCATCCTTTTGAGGTAGCACAACAACATAACTCTCTCTAGCTCCATAAATGTATAATATGAAGTCCTTATCAAAGTTAAAATTAACCAATATTGTAGTTGTAGCAATGGCTTGTTTTATTAATTCAAATTCTTGTTTCGTTTTATCAATCCATTTGAATTCAACAATTTTTTGAGTAACTTTGAGATTGATTTAACAATCTAAGCAAAATAAAAAATGAATTTTCTCATGAAACTAATTTACCCAAAGAAATATTGAAGAGCCTTCTTATAAATGAAAAGAGAAAGTGTCAATAATGCTTTTATTTTATATGGTTCAATGGAAATTCCTTGTTTTGACACTACATGGCCTTGTAATCTCCCCTCATGGACTTTAAAGAATGATTTCTTGGGATTCAATGATATACCAAACTCTCTACTTTTTGGAAAAATTATTCTAGATGGGTGAGCTGATCTTGTTTCTTATAAGAAAACATGGTCATATCATCTAAATATATCAATATTATTTTATTTATAAGCTTACCAAAAGCTTAATTCATTACCCTTTAAAAATGTTGGGCAAAATATTAGTGAATTTCCTACGTTCAAATTATTACCTCATTTAATTTTTCAACCTGGGCTAGCTTGTAGGCTTGTGAGCAGTTGTGCACAATATATGCTTATAATTTCTCCTTTAGAGATGATTCCCTTAGATTTATCCTTTGGGCGGTGTTAGTGTTCGTTGAAGTTTTTATTCTAATTTATAAACCAATAATCTATCTTATGTCTATGAAAACAGGACTAAAATGCACATAGAAATTAAAATGATACTTTATTGGAAATTATAAAAAATAGGAAAAAATAATAGAAAAATAAATTAATCTATAGAAAATAAAATAATAGAAAATAGGGAAAAATTAAGGGAAGAACTCTGTTGAGAGTGGACCCATGCTTCCAGCAGGTTCTACCTACGTTAAATATTTATTGGACGCTTAGACGATTTAACCAAGAAATAACTCAAAAATATTTTATTAATAATTGCAGCAAAGAATTTATTGAAAAATATTTAGGATCACGATTTTAGGGGTGGCCTACATATTTATAAGATATGTAGCCACACCTTGTTACAAAATAGAAACAAATCAAAGTTTTTTATTTTACTTTACAACCGAATGCATGAATACATGGAATCGAGCAAAATATCAAACTGTGCAAACTAATTCAGCGTATTCTATTTTATTAGAATACGTATAATATTGGTGTTGCTTGATTTATATAGATATTTATGTAGTAGTTGAAAATATATGGTTAGTCATCTTTGACATTGTCCCTGGTCCGATTTCAATGCTAAAATTCCATCTATGCTCCTTGTTGAAATCACGTTCTATTTTGCCGACCACAAAGCCATGTTGTAATTCAGTTTCAATGAGAATTAGGTACCTTGTTTATAGAAGTCAGGAAGTAAGCACCTTGTCGATAGAAGTCAGGATGCAAGCGCGAATAAGAGAGTCAGATGCCTAATGGGAAGTACACACTTGTTGATTAAACACCAAATAGAAGTCAAGCACTTCAAAGAGAACTAGGTGCCTGACTAGCACTTCACACCAGTGTGCTGCGAATGTTTTGCATTCATGAAGTTGAAGGTGTCAACTCCAAGTGGAACCTTCACGAAAACATGCTAAAACACAACAATTTCTATGAAATCTATACAAAATACACTTAAAAATAAATATTAAATAACATGTAAAATAAACTCTTAAATATGTATAAAATTCTCATTAAACATATACATCTACATAAATAAATGTCGATGTTTTATAAAAAAAATGGTGCAAAAAATAAGTATTTTTAGGGCTCATCAATACACATATGCCTAAACTTGCTATATTGATATATTAATATAATTAATTACCAAACATATATTTTAAATTAGGTTTTAACTTTTAATTTTAAATTCAAGAAATTCATACTCACTCAATTAAACTATTATATCTATTAAACTTAAATATAAAAATAAAAATTGGATGGGAAAGTTGGTTCAACAATCAAAATGTTCTATAGGAGTCTAGAGATCAAGGTTCATATCATTCAGACCTCATAGTTGATGTGAACTATATATATATACATATATATTTTTATTTAAATTTATTAAATAAAATTAAAAACAATCTATTTAAGCGTAAAATTTTATTTAAATAATCAAGTTACATATATTTTTTAACAGGTACGAGGATTGAGGATTGAGACAGAGGATTGAGACAGGTCCAACAAGAATTAGACATATGTTATTACTGAACAAAATTTAAACCGCCTCAAAATTTCTATTAATTAGCCTCGCCGTATTTGATATTATTTATAAAATTATTTAATTTGAAAATGGTTGGGCCATCATGAGCTACTCACTATGTAGAGACTTAATGATCCTTTTGTCAAGAATCGAGCATAACATAAACGCAAAGAACTTGATGCGACATTTGTACGCCTGCTCCAGGTCTCGTAGGATAACATAACTCTGCTTTGCAATTAGGATTTTGTAAATAGGGTTTTGCCCACACTTGGCTATGGCAGAGGAGAAAGGATCAGAAGGTGGCGATGACAAAGTTACACTCAAACTTGAAGAAGATGAAAATCTTGAAGAGCATGAAAGAGTTGCAGACGAAAGGAATGTTCCATATCTTCCTACAGAGATGATGGGCGAGATATTATCAAGAACCTCCTTGTATACGATCATGGATATTCCAAGCAGTTTCAAGGTATATCTCTCCTATAAAGACTTTCAAATTGTGTGGGATGAGCGCCATACAGAGAAATGTCTTATAGTCGCTGGCATTGATCACAGAAACCTACTGATATTTGACACCAAGCATGCCATATGGAAATTCCTGAAATTAAGTGATAAATTATTTCCAAGATCATTTGTGATAAATTAGGTTGATGGCTGCTGATGGAGGTCTCCTGCTTTTTGTGAGTACCACTGGAATACTTCAAGTCATGAATCCGTTCGCTATGCAATCCCAATGTATTCCTGCCCTTCATTCTAGATTAAAAAAAGACAGAGAGGCAAGAGATTCTAATCTCGCCATTTGGTTGAGATTCGATTCAAGGGCCAATGCATTCAAGATTGTTATTCTTCAAGTTTATAAGGAAACAGATTTTCAAGGAGATGTTTATATATACAAATCAGCTGAAAAGTCATGGGAAATGGTACATCTACAATTCGAAGGTACCTACTGGATTTCTCACTCCGACTGGTTTTATCACTCCGACTGGTTTTATTACCCTGTGTTGGGATACACTTTTTACTGCAAGGAAACATTCTACTGCTTTAGTATTACTGGGGAATTCATGAATTCTTTTGAGCTCCAATCCAAGTTGTTCAAGTCTCTCCAATTGGACTTTCAGTTTTTCAATAAGTGCTACGGAGTAGTTTCGTACAAAGATGAACGGATTATTTCGGTGCGCGGAGTAGTTTTTTACAAAGATGAACGGATTATGTCCTTCCGTGGAGTCGTTGACAGCTTGGAATCGAAGCTGTATATTTTTGAGTAGGAAGACAGTGAGGAATTTGGATTGATGTGGACGAATTTGTTTGAAGTGGGGGAGGAAGATGACGAGAATATAAGAGAATTTCTTCATAGTGTAAGAAGGGGTTTATGGATAACTTGGGCTGAGGGAAATTGTGTGTGGATAGCTTGTGTCTCTTGTAATAAGATGATGTCCATTGATGTCGACGCAGGGCAGTATAAATTCTGGCGGGGCCTTCCCATCCAACGGTCGACAGATTATAGGGGGAGGGGTTTCTCAATGCCTCTCTTATTTTTGGCATGCCCATAGAATTTTAATTGTAAATCTGTTTCTGTAATGCATTGAAGACTACCATAGATTAGAACGAGGAGGGTAGGGTAGGATATTCATAGAGTTTTCATGGCACAGATTTCATTTTCAATGTCATATGCAGTTGATGAGTTGAAGACAGATTACAAGGAGGAGGAGGGTTTTCCAATGTTCCTTTTATTTTTGGGCATGTTCTTATATTTTTTTAAAGGACAGATATCAGTTTGAAAGTCACGTGCAATTTTTTTTTTTTTTTTAGGGTTTGTGGTATATAGTAGAAAGAGATCTTAAACTTTTAAATTTCATGATTTAATTTGTCATATTTGTATCAATTTTTGTGGGCCTTTAATTGTTGCTATAATCTTGTATCAACTTATTTATGGATGGGATTTAATTGTTGTTATAATCTTTTATAAATTGGATAGGATTTAATTGTTGCTATAATCGTGTAACAATTTATTTATGGATGGGATTTAATTGTTATTATAATCTTGTATCAGTTTATTTATGGATGAGATTTAATTGTTGCTATAATCTTGTATCAGTTTATTTATGGATGAGATTTAATTGTTGTTATAATCTTGTATCAATTTATTTATTTATGATATTTAATTGTTCTTATAATATTTTAATTTTATGATTGTTTCAAATATAAAGCATATTTAAACTTCTAAAGTTTCAACTTTATTTATTTAATTTAATAATTGTTTCAGTAGTAAAGTATATTTAAGTTTCTAAAGTTTTAATTTATGTTTTTCTTTTAAGTAATTTTTTAATAAGTTTATACAAGTTTTTTATGAGAAGTCTTTAAACCTCTCAAAGAGAGGTCAAAGCTCTTATCATCATTGCAGTAAGCTTTCAGCTGTTATTTTTATTTTTTTATAATGTTATATTTTTAATTTATTTTACTGAATAATTTAATTTAATCCAATTTCCTCAAGGTCAAATAATATAATTTATAAAAAAATGTAATTTAATAATTAAGATATTACAATTAAATTTAAGTAGTATATTAAATCATATATATATATATATATATATATATATATATATATATATATATATATATATATATATATATATATATTGAATTTACATGGTGCAACCAGGCTATCTAGCTTTTATGGCCGCATAGTATGTTGCATCCACCACATAGTTCTTCATGTAGTCCACCCTTATAACCACCATGCCACAATCATTTTAAACCTTCATGTCACAATAATTTTAAACCTTTTACGCCATTGAAAACACTAGGAAAGGGACAAGCATTCAGTCCAACGAGGCTCAAAATTTGAACCTTGCACCTCCGTCCCCTTACAGGGTTTATTTGAACCAATCCGTCTACACCTCAGACCTAAATCATTTATTATTAATATTATAAAAATTAATTTAAATGATTTTTAAAAAATATTGGTTATATTAATCCATCTTAGTAACATATATAATTAAACAATTAAAGTATTTTAGTAAATGATTACAATTATATTTTAAATATAATACTTGAAAAATAATTTAGGTTTATATTTTACATTTAATATATGATATTAGTATAAACTGTTAAATTGTAGATTCATAATATGAAGGCCTATATTCAATTTTTATTACTACAAATACATACTTTGAAGTTGTAATACCACTATTACTTAGTTAAGAAGTTAAAATATAATGATAATTTTCTCATGCTTTAATGGAGGTGGGATGTGACTCATTTAATTTCTATAATCAATTAAAATTAAAAAGAGTATATTTTACATTTGATTCAATGTAAGTTTTATATTGATTTTCTTACTTCATTTTTTATTGTAATTATTTATATTTTTTGTTGGATAATTAGGGTTGTACTTGGGTCCTCCACCCTTGATAAATTATATTTATCTTCTTTAGAACTTGAGAGTTTACAAATAGATACACTTATTATCTCAATTGAGATGCTATAGCTAGAAACCTATATCATGTTACATAAAATGTGCGAATTCTTGATTTTCATTTTCTAGATCTTTTCATATTTGTATGAATACAATTGACCTAGAATTTAGTATCTTTCTTGACATTTTTCTATAGTAGCCTTCACAATGCCAAAACTTTACCTTTACTATCTATGACTTGCATATTAGTAGAGTAATATTTCCAAAACATCGCACTATTATAGTCTGCTTTACCAAATTTGGATTGCTAGTTTCTTTCCTAAAACACAAGGGCAACCACAAAAATTATAATGAATATTCTAAATGAAAACACATTGTTGTTATAAAATAAAGCATATATTACCAATGAGAAATATTAAAGTAAATCTTAATCATTAATTGATTTAGGAAATCAATATTTTTTGTTAGCTTCAACTAAACATTCTACTTCCTCTAACCATAGAAAGGAGAATTTAACTACACGGTCCTCAATCAAAGCCCCTCTATTGGCTAGCCTATTTACACATTTATTTCCTTCCATTAATATATGTGTAAATTTCATTTCTTCAAACTCTTTAGCAAGATATTGAATTTCCACAATTATCTCTTGTATAATCCATGAAATATTTGCTTTCCTCGAAATTGCATTTATTACTTTGAAAGAATCACCTTCCATCCATACAATATTCCATTTCACTTTTTTACAGATTTTTAGTCCTTCTAAAGTTACCCAACCTTCAGCTTCATTATTTGTCTTAAATCCACTTTTGAAAGCATAATGAGAGAAAATATCTCCTCTATCATTTCTAATTATTCCTCCTTCTACTAGTCCTAGAATTCCTTTAGATGCTCCATAAAATTTCAATTTAACCCACTCCACATATGGTGGTTTCTACTTTATATTATTTACCTTATTTTTTCTTCTCTTATACCCAATATCATAATTCTATTTAATTACTTGACTCCATCTATTAAGGATTTCTACTTCTAAATTAAGTATTGGGTGAGTTTATGGTGTTGGTTTAGACTCCTTTATGGCTAAACATATCTTCTTTTTCATTACCTCTAAATCACTTTCCTTTCCTTCAAATATTCTTCTATTCATTTCTAGCCATATAGTCCAAAGTACTGTATCTTTTTATATATCTCATATTTTCTATAAAACCTCACTTTTATAAGAGTGTTGCCATTATTTTAACCAATATTCAATTATACTATTCATCATCATGCATTTATCAAATATATTAATAATCCATTGACATAGATTCTAGACTATTGAACAATGTCTCAAGATATGGTCTATACTCTCTTCCTCCTTATTATAGAAAACACATTAAGAGAACACATTAAGAGGGGCCATGAAAACCCCTTTTCATAAGGTTATCCTCGGATACAATTCTTCTATGACCTACTAGTTGTAGTCTAGTTTATCATCAAGTCAATGCTAGAACTATGACTATTATCTTGAGAGAGATTTTAATATGAGCACTCATTAATCATAGCCTAGACTAAATATGATGAACCAAATTGCTTTTATTTGACCTCTAAATAAGGTTGGTATACCTTTTCAATGTAATAGGTGTTGACTCTTTTTAGCTTAGAATGGTAAAGGTTTAGGGATAGGAATAAAAGGGTTAAAAATCTATCAATGAATAATGGATGGGTGGAGCTAACAACATAGACATACATAAGGTATATTTTTATGAATTAATTTATAAATATAATATATGGGACTAACAATATTTAAAACTCATCAATAGCCTCTGACATACTTAAAAAATTAGTCCAAACATCTAGCATTAATTATCCAAGTTAATAGAATAAGATCAATGCCTTGATTAACAGAAATATAATCCCCATAAGTATACATATAAGTATGAATTATTTTAATTTGCTCTAATTTAGTAATCCAAATTAACAAAATATACTAACCATAACAATAATAGTAGAAATAACTAATATACGAAATCTTGACACCTTGATTTTATCTAATTTACCCTATTTTTTGTGTATTAATTTTTTTAGTGGTTTTTTATTTGTACGCAGCTAACAAAGTTGAAAAATTGTGCTAGGAAGTTCTCTCCTTATTTCAATATTTTCTCATAGATTTACCTTTTTGAGCACTTTTCTATTTGTGCATGGCTACCAAAGGGATCATAAAATCTTGATTCTTTGCTTGAAATAGGAATTTCACACTTTTCCATGAAATCACACTTTTCAATGGATTTGCCCTTTATAGCACTTTTCTTATTACGCACAGATAACAAAGAAGAAAAGAAATCACACCATCACAACTTTCATCCTATTTTACCCTTTTCTCTTGAATTCATGTTTTTGGGTACTTTTTTTATTGGGCATGAATCACAAAGGGACTATGAAATCATGCTTTGTAGTCTTTTATCCATTTTGACCTTTTCTCATAGAATTGCATTTTTTGAGCAAAAATGGAAAAATCAACGTATTTGTGCTTGCTTTCTCCATACTTAGTCAAATTTTATAAAATTTGAGTTGAGTTGAAGTGTAGCTAATTTTGGACTACATTAATGGCGCCTCCTAGGGAGTCTTGCTTGCAATATTTTGAGAGCTCAAAGTCTTATGCAATGGTTTTATGGAGTCTAAAATGAAATGGGATGATGGGTGATGGTGAAATGACATGAAGTAGACAAAATGAGATGGATAAAATGAAAGAATAAAATGGAGAAAATGAATTGGAAGATAGCATGATAAACTAGAGATGGATGAAGTGATATAAGGAATGAGGAATGGTTGAGGATGAATATAATAATATAGAAGGGGTGACTATGCTCTAGATGATTTCTTCAAAATAATGTATCAAAGCATTATTTCCTTGTGACCATCACCCTCTTGACCATTTAAATATAATCATAGGATAACTGCTCATATGGAAACTAGACAAGAGATAAAATTTCATGTTGCATCCAAAATTGCTTTATCTTCAAGGCTTGACTACATGACTTTAAACTGTTCACAGTGTTATATTTCAAAAATTACTTCTTCACAACTGTTAGCCTCTTGCACCAAATAGAACTTTATTTATAGGCACAATCAGAGGTGGATTTTACCTTTTCACGGCTCCAGTTGCATGAGATCATTTTTAGTTTCATACTTTTGAGCTTTTTTACACTTTTTGAACTATAAACCTTCACAAAACTTGTGCATTTCTGGGGTTTCCATAATTCAACATGCTATTCTCCCTATCCTTTATCTTCAATATTCTCTTATTTTATATGAATCACCTTTGTCTTAGATTTTTATTGTTCAATCTCATAAAATATCCTCTTCTTCTTCCTCTTCAGTTTGATCCTCCTATTCAAATTCATCTTCTTCTATATCTCCTTCACTTATTTCTGCTTCACTAATGTTCTCTTCACTGATTAGTTGGACAACATCACTTAGTGCATTTGACGCTTCTTCCCAAGTTTTCTGTCGAATTCTTGGTATTGAAAAAATGTTTTTTTGAGTCTACTATAAGCTTAGTAGTCTTTCATAATATGGTTCAGCCCTACCATTTCCAACTTTAGCTGTGACATCTCTGATTTCTATCAGGTTTTAGACCAACTAGACTACTTTGTCATGCTGAATTGGATAAGACCATTCTTCTATTTTGGATTCATTCTCCATGATTGAGTCTAATAATGCTTCCAGTACTACTTATTTGATGTATTAGTGATCCTCTCCCAAGTAATCAAGAAATCAAAGTTCTCTAATGTGAGATAGTTTTTGCATCATTTTATTAGTTTTTTCCTCTAGCCTGTCTAACAAATGACAACCTTTTATTACTAGCCTATTATTTTTTAGAAGGTATTTGGCTATGCTTTTAGCAATACACCACTACCTATTGGAGATGAGTTTGGTTGTAGCTTTTAATCTTAATTTTTCCAATTTATAATTCTTTTTTGATGGGGTAACTTTGTTCTAGATTTTTTCTTGCATATACTTGAGAGTATTTATACCACTCACCACTTTGCTAGTAGCTTCATCTAAGAAAAGGAATATTGGCTTGGCTTCCAAACCTCTCAAATTGATATCAGACCATATTTCTTTCTTGATATGATTCACTTTGTCTTTTGAGAATCCTATGGATCTAGACTTTTCAATCAATAATTGTTATTGTAATTGACTATTTTAATCACTAATAATCCTTACTTGGGCCTGAGTGTTCTCAGATTTCTTCTTATAGTTGGTAGCTTCTTAAGATTTGTCTTGCTATTTTTTCACTTCCTCCCTGAGTGCTTTTATAATATTATCCTGATATCTGAGTGATGTTTCCATATCTTCTACTTTCCTTTTTAGATCTTTATTTTCCTTTCTACGAATATCACCTTGTAAAAAACAATATCCATATGAGTTTCGGCAAATACAAGCTCATAAACTCTAGGTAATTGCATGATGTCCACCATCTTCTCTATCACCTAATAGTCATTAATGGTTATATCTTTCCCTAGCTTTCTCACTTTGCAGTGACGACGAGCTATCTCTTTTTGAGAAACTGTATGAATAATAGTAGTCTTCCTTTCATGAGCTATCTCCTTCGATGGTATCGTAAGTTGCTTATTCCACCAAGTGGCTGCATTGAATGAAATTTTATCGATATTTTTACATGGGACCATAGGAGAATCAGTGGATTGAGTGTATATGACCACTAGATATGATACTAATGTAAGTGGTGTATGAGGGGAAGTTATAATAGTTATGTCTTGACAAAAATGGGTGTAAATTATAGATTTGGTCATTGGAGGAATTGGAAGGGGTGTATATAATTGAGGCTTTATTGATACTGTAGAATATTTTATTGAAGTTAGGGAGGTTTAATGGTGGAAAATATGGAGGTTAGGTTTCTATTAAAATTGATGAAAGATATTGAATCTTGGGTGAAGGTGGAGTGGGTGATGGTGGTAGTGATGTGGGGATTTATAATGAAATGGATGTGGGGACCTCTATTATTTCAATTTATTTCTTAGAAATGGAAGGGAGAGTCTTTGGGAGACTTACAGGAGCCTGAGTGAAATAATAAGGGAAAGAAATCATACTTGAGTCTCTCGATGTAGAATTTTACACTATTTTACTAGGACCAAGCTAATATTTTTGTGAAACTTGTGTTTGTTCTAAAAATTGAGAAACTTATTCTATTTCTTTTTCTTCTTTCTCTTCCTCCTTTATTTCTTTCATTGCTCCCATGATTTCCACCAATGGTTGTAGCTGAGGTTCTCCTCTTGATATTTTTGGTTATATTTGTTGCTAAATAGGGATGGGGTGTGTAAATATAATCGTATAGGTACTAGATATAACTTCATCAAGCCTAAACCTAGGTACTATATAGCCCTCTAAATATGACCTAAGGACTAACCACTCTAGTTGATTTGACCTAAATTGTCTACATATGTCTTGCCTCATTTGGACTAGACCTCCTCCTTCATAACCATACCTCTACATTAGTTAAGCACCTGGCCCATATATTTCAATTTGCTCTATAGTTGATTGAAATAATGGTTGTCTTCCTTTTCCAATAAGGATGGCCTCTTAGGTGGCATTATTACAAGGAGTATAGGATGGGGGAGTTCTAATGTTGACTTATTTTAGGTTAACTCCTCCAGTTTGCTTGGAATTGGTTGCTTCCTCTTGACCTATGGGATTTCTAAAAATCAATGCCAAAAATTCCCATTACCTTATCAAGATTATAAAAACTCATCATATTTTTCATCAAAATATCTATCATTCTTAGTGGAATACTTTGACTTTACGATATTTGTTTCCACTCGTATTCTCTAGAATTCAAAAATTTTTGTGGGGTTCTATTTTTCTTTCTTTACCATTTTTTTGACCTTATCTTTCACATAAATATTTTATGATTTTTTATCACGAGCCTAATAAAAAACATGATCATAGAAATATCTCCAAGGAAGTAATGCTTCCATGTGTTGAACATCCCATTCCAATTCATATTTTTCATCATTATTCCTAAAATTTTCACAGTGGGATTTGAGGGTCCTCTAGAATTTTGGGTATTTCCCTTTGGTAATATCATTCAGTCTTTCTATAAATTTATTTTCTAAATCACACATCCATATATGAGGTATTTCTACTAACCCCAATCCCTACATATATTTGGTAATGCTCTTATATTGCTCTTCTTTATTGATAGTAATATATCTCTATCTAATGGGGTAGATGCAGGTACCTTTTATACCTTTTCCTATTCCAATTATATCATTAATATAATATTTTTTGTGATGGTATTCTAGTGAAAATATCCTCTCTGTGACATAATGTGGTAATATAAAAGGTTTTTCAATAAATCCATACAAATGAATAACTATCCCTTTCGTCAGTATGTATGAGTCACCTTCTTCTTCCTCCTCTTTCCTCAATATATATACTACCAATTTGGTCAATCTAGGAATTCTTTCATTAATCATATTTAGAGAAGGTCCTAATAATTCTCTGTTAAAATTGTAATAGAATTCTATTTTGTTAAGTGTGCTCATCCAAGAGTAGATGGTGAGAGCAATTCTATTTTGAATCACAATTTTAACTGTAATAAATGAGATTTATAAGTGATTGAAGTAAAGAAAAAGTTGTGTCATATTAGAAAAATATCTAAAGTATTCCACCCCTTGGTTGATTTTGAATTTTACTAGGAAATCATGAATCATTCTAGCTGGATATCAGGGCCACTCAAATAATATCAAAAAAATTCTCATATTGGTAGGGTCCTAATTTTTGGGATTAGATATGCAATGGGAAGTAGCTATCTTCTAGTGAGAAACATTCTTGTCTAAGGGTAGACCTCCTATTACAGTAAATATTGATTAAATCTCTTCCTCATTGAATTGATCAAGGTTAGTTGGTATTAATGGTAAATAACTGCCCTTCAATTTTCTCTTTAATTACCTTGCTACCCAACTTAAGAAATTTCTCCCTCCATCAACATGCTTGTTTAGGGCATAATATCTCACCTGATCTCTCTAAGAAAATATCTTTGCTTTCCTACCTAGCTTCATTCCTGAGGTGAAAGCGTTGTTGAAGGATTTGGTTTTTACATGCATTAAATTTTTACCCTCAATACTTTGCAACACTCTATGTTCTAAATTACAATTTTTTGTTATTGCTTTTATCAACTCAAGGTAAGGATGTATAGAATTGCACATGTAAAAATATAGTAGAAAACTTACGCAATGATATTTGGGCTTGTTACCAATATGCCAGTGGATATCCTCTTCTCTACTTCTATCCTCATTTACGTTTTGTCCTTTTAGGTAGTGATGGTATCTATAATTCTACCTGATATGTCTTAGAAGCAGTTATCTCCTTCGTTCTCGATGGTGACATTTATCTTCTCATCAACATATTATGCAACCATTATCAATTGCTAGTTAATTGCTCTCTCTTACAAAGACAACTATGCTCTATATAAATTTTCAAGAAATTCACTCTTCTCTACACTTTACTACTCTCATAGTTCTAGGTATGTAATAACAATAAATTATGTCCTAAGGATTCGATCATATAGTCCTAAAATGTGCATATTTAATGCAATGGGTGCAACATTCACTTTACATCCAAAACTAGTTGGCACTGCTACAATATTCTCTCTCATTTGTAATTGGCCTAATATTTTGGTTGGCGATGCAACTCTAATGTGTGTGCCATTTTTTTACTTTAGAATTATGAGCTAGTCACTGTTGCTTCTTAGGGAAAACCTATGTTTTTTATGTTTAAATTAAAGTGACATTCTCTTTAGTCATACCCTTTCCTCTATTTTATGAGTGAAACGATACTTCATTAAGATATGTGGCATGGTGCTTTCTTGTGGATAGGCTTTGAGTCACGATTATGAGGAAATTCCTTGTCGTGATGCATTTTTTCATTTTTGCTTTCTTAATATTAATACAAAGTGCAAAAAAGAAAAATAAAAGTATTTATATAGTATGATACATATAATACAAAGTAAAAAAAAAATACCTACAGTATAGTTTGAGATGATACCCTTTTACTAGGATTGGTACCAAATATCCACTTTTATATTGGAGCTAAAAAGTATTCTTTTGTTTCACTATAACGATCTCAAATGGATCTTCTCAAAATATATCAAACTTATCATACTTGTATGACTTGGATTTCTCTACATTCCACTTTAAAACTCAATCACCCACTCTAAATTTCCTAAAGGTGGTATTCTTATCGAACCAACCTTTTTTCTATGACAAATTCTTCTAGAATTTTTGGTAGGCTTCTTCCCTCTATTCTTCCAAATGTAGCAACTGAACTAGCCTTTTTTTTACTAGATTTTCCTTATCAAGATCATGAAATATATGTTTTAAGCTAGGTATATCTAAATGTATAGTGAGTATAGCTTCTCTTCCATATAACTAAGCATAAGGAGATGTGCTCATAGATTTTTTCATAGTAATCCTATCTGCCCATAGGACCTGATTCATGAGAAAATATCATGATCTTTTACTATCTTCAAAAGACCTTTTAATCATTCTGAAGAGGTTTTTATTTCTTTATTCTACTATTTCATTCCCTTGCGGGTAGTAATTAGAATAATTCTTTAGATAAATCCCATATCTGCTAGTAAAGTCATTGTACTTGGCTCCTATGAAGGCTGGGCAATTATCACTCACTAAATATTTAGGGATGTCAAACCTGGTGATCAAAATCTTGTTGTGGCTATTCCACAACTAGCCCCAAATATTGGGGATCCACCTTTTTAAATTTTGGTTTGTGGGAGTTTTTTTTGAACATTTTGAGTCCCTAAGTCAAATTTGTCATTGATATCTCCAGATAAAGTCATCATTAATATCAAGGAATTCTGCAGGAAACAAAGGGGTAAAAATGGTTATTTGATATCCAAGAAGCAGGCCAAAGATCAAGAGAATCACTACAAAAAATAGAAGTTAAAATGGAGATATAATATTAATTTTATAAATAAATATTATTTACGACATGGAATGCAATGAGAAGGAAGCAATTTATCCAAGGCATCAAAAATATATAATATTATAATAATGGTTATTATAATATTAAAGTGATATGGTGAAAACCCAAAATAAAATATTTATAATTCTCATTATAATATTTTATAAAGCAAAGTGGGTTTTATAAATTTTAAATATATTTTATAAACCCTAAGGTTGGGTTTGGAGGAAAAGGCATTCGAAGCACTTTAAAAATCATCGTCGATGTCGTGGAATAAAAAGAGGAAGTGTCGACGTCTCCCAAGGAAATGGAGGCAATATAAATACATTACCCAAAGTTTAAAAACTTTATCCTTGCTCGAATATTGATTGGCATGTGAAAGAGAATAAGAGCTCGTGATAATTATGAATTTTACGGATAGTGAAGTGTTTAAGACAGGAAGCATTTAATTCCGAAGGCACATAGGACAGTGTGGCATAATGGTGAGTTGGGAAGCGCAAAGATGTTTGCAAGTGTGAGGGTCTATGTTCAAAACGTGGCGACTGCATTGGAGGTTGTATTAGTTAAGACGCTCAAGGCATACATTGTTTTTTCCAAGCGCAAAGGGGAGCAAGTATTGAAGCACATGGTGTTTCATTGATTTCAAATGAGCTCATAGCTCATGCGGTGGTTGAAGTTGTGGCTAAGGCACATGTTTGGGGTAAGTTTAAGGTTTTGACTCCCTCTAAAGACAAGGTAAATATTTTTACATTAAATTTTATCATTTGCCTAAGTTGGGAGGTATAAGGTTGTTTAGTGGATTTTTTTGGAAAGGTTGCTTAGTAGATAAGTGGTGGTAGTTGAGAATTATCATTTGGAGTTATAAGAATATTTTTGGTTTTAATTTTTAATAAATTCTTAAATTGCTATATTGATTTTTGGAGGATTAAGACTTTGTGGGTATTGTGTAAATTTGGATAAAGGATTTTTATGATTATTGTGAGGGTGTTAATTATTAATTAAGTTGGAGTGATAAGGTGTAATTTTGATATTATTGTTGTGTTATGTTTTGTTGAGAAAATTATCTTCTAACCCTTATTGATTTTGGCAAAGAAGTAATTGTGAGTGTGGCACATTTGTGAGATCAACTCCTTGTGAAGCAAAAATGTATGGTCAAATTCTTCTTTGGTTGAGTTGGTTGATTGAAAATAAAGTTTGAAGTGAAAAGGATTTGATTAGGGTTTAATTTTTGAACGTGTTTGAGTTAATTCTTCAAGGTTTTATGAAATTAAGAGTTGTGGTTAAAACCTTGTTTGATAAGCATTGTTGTTCAGATTATTGGTTGAGTGAAGTGTTTGAGTTAATGCTTCAAGGTTTTCTAAAATTAAGAGTTGTGGTTAAAACCTTGTTTGATAAGCATTGTTGTTGAGATCATTGGTTGTTTAAGTGAGTTGTTATGCAAAGAACTTGAACTACGGTTTGGAAAGATCATGAGTATCATTTTTATGTGAGATTTGTTGTTGAGCATTGTTGGAAATATTTTTAGTTGGTGTTTACATACTTGGACTAGGGTTTGTGAGAGAGGATTGTTTCTTGAGTGATTGGTTGAGTAGAGTTGATTGAAGCCTAGTCAAGTGGATGTATGAAGTGATTGTTCAAGTTCCATAAAACAAACTATCCTATATTCTAATTTGAGTTGTGAAAGAGATTGAGCTTTGAAATATAGAACATATTGAGTCTCTAACAATTCTCTTTATGCTTCTATGAGATTGATTTGAGTTGAGAAAGTAATTGAGCTTTAAGTATAGAATATATTGAGTCTCTAACAATTTTGTTTATGCTTCTATGAGATTGAGTTGAGAAATTGATTTAGCATTAAGTGTAGAACATATTGAGTCTCTAAAGATTATCTTTATGTTTCTATGAGATTGGACAAGTTATTTGTGGACTTGTTAAGCAGACTTGAGGCAAATATTTGAGAACACTTGTGGACTAATTTTGTGTGAGATTTTTTGGTAGCTTACAATATAGATTTGGTTAAGTCCTAGAGAGGACTTATTGAGCATATTTGAACAAGTTCTAGAGAGGACTTGTAGAGTAAATTTGAGCAAGTTCTAGAGAGGACTTATAGAGTAGATTTGAGCAAGTTCTAGAGAGGACTTGTAGAGCATATTTGAGCAAGTTCTAGAGAGGACTTGTAGAGCATATTTGAGCAAGTTCTAGAGAGGACTTGTAGAGCATATTTAAGCAAGTTCTAGAGAGGACTTGTACAGTAGATTTTAGCAAGTTCTAAAAAGGACTTGTAGAGAATATTTGAACAAGTTCTAGAGAGGACTTGTAGAGAATATTTGAACAAGTTCTAGAGAGGACTTGTGGACATATTGGTGTGATATTTTTTGGAAGCTTACCAGCCATATTTGAGATAAGTCTTTGAGAAGACTTGAGAGCATATTTGATTGATTTGTTCAAACCTTGATTTAAGGTTTGGGGCAGATCCAGTAGAGTTTATTCAAGCCTTGAGTTAAGGCTTGAGGACAGATATTGAGGATAAATTTGTGCTAGATCGATTGTACTATGTTTAGTGCAGATTTGAGAACAGATTTTGGTGCAAATTTGAGGATAGGTTTGTTCTACACTAGAGATAGAGATTGAGCATATTTATGCTAGATCTAATAGACTATTTTTAGTGTAAATTTGAGTTATCTTGTTGATTAGACTTGTGCTATACCGACTAGATTGTGTTTAGTATAAGAGTTGAGTAGAACTGTGCTAGACCAATTGGACTGTGTTTAGTACAAAATTGAGATAGAGCTTTGGAGGTGATAAATTAGAGAGGATAGTAGTTTACATTGGATAGAAATCCATAATCTAGGGTAGTGAGGATAGGTCTTCTAAGTGGGGATAAGAGTCTTCAATGGAGAGATATCCACAAGCCAGAGCAGTGGAGGTAGTAGTATTCTAGAGGATCACTAGCCAAAGTAGAGTATAAGGAGTTCTCCTATGGATAGATATCCACAAACCAAATTTAGGGGATCAACATCTCCTTTGGACAAAGTTCCATAAATATTTTAATTGTGAAGGATTCCCAAGAGATTTATTGAGAAAATTTTAGTGAAATATTTTCTTCATGGAGGTAGCCATCTTTGGGTGAACCACGTTAAATTGGTGTCTCTACTATGTATGGTTTTTTGTGCATTGATTTGATTACTGCTATTCATACTGCTATCTATACATTGCATAATATTGATTTAGAAAGAAAAGTAAAAAGTGCTCTTATATTTTTCACCCATCCCTCTCAACATAAGTTTGTGTTCTTCAATTTTGAGTTTCTTTGAGTGATAATTTTGTTGCCTCCAAGGTTTGATTTGCTAAGGTAGTGAACTTTTTTTCTTTCAAGGTTTACAGAATTGATCAGTGCCTCCTATATTTTCTTGTAAAGCCAATATTGAGGTTTATTGAGTCTTGTTTTGTTGGTTAGGTGTTTGTTTTGTTATAATGTTGGTCATTTTAAATGTTTAATTTAAATTCATTTAAACTTTTATATTTGATCAAATCCATAAATACATAATAATTTCATATATATTTATGAATATAAATATATATATGAAAACATTAAAAAAATAAATAAGATAAATAAATAAATAAATATATATATATATATATATATATATTTCTACATAAAAAGGTACGTATATAAAATAAAGGTAAAATAAAGTGATGTATAATAAATTTATTCCCTATATCTTATAAACATTCTCTTTGTGCTTTATCTTCTTCTTGTAGATTATGAATAGAATAATATATATATATATATATATTATTCGTAGATTAATTTTTGTTACAGTATGGTTCGAGTTCGACTAACGACTTATTATCTATATCCAGGTGATAAAATTTGGGTGCCAAATATTTGACGTAAATCTTGACTGCTATAATTGGCATATGTGAAGCATAGCATTAGCATAATATTCGAGGAGTGCTTGATCAAATGGCATGAACTACACGGATTACACTGTGGATTAAAACATGGTGAAGGTATGTTTGGCTTGGGTTATTCAAAGACATAGACTACCTGACATGGTAGGTGAAATGATGGTAAATATGGCATGACTCAGCATGACAGACCTGCTGATGTAGTGCATCATATAGTTAAATGCAGGTGCGATAGCATTGGGCAGTTTTTCTAGGTTGACGGGGGGATGAAAGAGGACTACGTAGTCTACAGTCAATCCAACTTGGTTGATGATTAAAATCATATTATCAAAGCATCAAATAATACATGCTCATATTTGCTTCTAAATCAAAGCATAGTGAGCAATTTTGTTTAATGGTGAGAACGTCTCAACATAGTAAGGTGTATGTTTGGCATTTGTAGTGGATAAATCATGGAACAGTGTATGGGTCGATAATGTACACAACATCAAAGGATAAGAGGAAAATTTGAATGATAGAGATAGTGTAAACATGATCATGATGTAGCATTAATAGTTATGGTGGTTGAACCCCATTGTGCATTATTAGAAATAATGAATTATTGAGGATGACCCGATGTTGGCATTATGATACTAGTAGTATGGTTGTGAAGGAGATACAATCAGAACACAGTGATGGACATTACCGAGCGATGTGCATAGCTAATTTTGTGAGGAATTTAGATCGTGTTTATATAATTTTATATCAAATCATGGGTATAGTGGATATTCGAATCAAATTAAAAAATATTGGAAATATGAGCAAGATTTGTTGTCATTGATGTCAAGAATAAGTTTTAGTGAGCAGTGCAAGAGGAAGGATGTCAAGAGTTAATTTCATTCATCATTACAAGTGAAATAATGCTTCTAGAACTAAGGTAAATAATATTATAATATCTCCCATTATAATATTCAAGGTGGTTAGATAAGGTGTACAAGAGAAATAAGAAGGCCCAAGAAAAATAATATTATAATATTTTATTATAATATTAAATGTCTAATGGTAAGGCCTAAAGTAATTTAATTAATTATTATAATTTCATTATAAATTAATTTATAATTTAAATTGATTAAATTTATATTTATTGAATTAATTATAATAAATTCATTATTAATTAAATTATAATCTAATTTAATTAACCCTAAGGTTAGGTTTATAAGGGCAAAAAGAATATACCGACGTCATACATTATTTTCTCCATTGACATCTAAAATTGTGATGGCACAATGGTATAAATACTATGTTCCTTGGTTGCAAAGGAAATACCTTCATTCGAATAACATTATTAAAGCTTATGATTCTTATGATTTTTATGCAATGAAGAAGATAATTTTTTGTTGTTTTATTTGCACCAAATGAACGGATAATATAAGAGATGCTCTAATCCTCATAACCAATTGACTGGTTGGGCTAGTGGCAAGTGACTATGACTTAAGGATTTTGCAAGGTGGGAGGACCCACGATCGAATCTCGATAATAGTTTTTGGTGAATTTTTTTGGATTAGGCACCAAAGGGAAGCAACGTTTTTGGTTTAGGTGCCAAGGGGAAGCAATAAAGTGCATGAGGTTCTTCTTTATTCCAAGGTTAGTGCTTAGATCATGTGGTATTTGAATCTATGGCTAGGGCACTGGTGGCAGCGCAACGTGGGATCGATTCTCGCATAGGGCAAAAGCTATTTAGTTTTTAAATTTGATTTGTATCCTAAGGTATGTTTGGCATGAGCTTTTAAGGAATATATAAGGATTATGAAAATTAAATTTTATATTGTGATTATGGTGATTAAGTATTGAAAGGAGTAATAAGGCTTTAGAGGAGTTTAAATGTTATTTTAAAATAAAGTCTTATTTTGTTTAATATTTGAGAGGATTAATAAGGTGTAATTGAGATCTAATGTTTTGTATGGTGAGAATAATTTGTGACAGAATTATTGAATGAATTTTTGAGAAGGTTTTTGCTACCTAACCCTTGAGAATGACAAAAAGTGTAATTGTGATTGAGATAAATTTTTAAGGTAAATTCTTCATCAAACAAAAGGTATGGGAATATCTTCCTTGTGAGTGATTGTTGGATGCTATGAATGCTAAGTTGGAGTGAAAAGGGTTGTTTGATAAGCATTTTTGAGTTTGATTGTTAAATGTTTTTCTGAGTGAAAGTTGATGATACAAACCTTGTTTGATAAGAATTATTGGAAATATTGAATGAATCTTCATATGTATGATTAGGATTTGCACAAGATCATGAGTATCATTGTTATGTGAAGTTGAGAATTATCTAAAACTAAGGTTTGTGCAAGTTCATGAGTATCATTGTTATGTGATATTGTTTGATAAGCATTGTTGGAAATAATTGAGTGAGTATTCATATGCTTGGACTAGGGTTTGTAAGCAAGGAGTGTTTCATTGAGTGATTGATTGAGTGGAGTTGATTGAGCCTAGTCAATTGGAAGTACTGAAGTGATAGTTCAAGTTTTGTGAAACAAATTGTTCTATACTCTAAATTGATTTGAAAAATATATTGAAAGTTATTGAGTTTTTGTGAGTGTGAAGCATATTGAGTCTCTAACAATTATCTATATGTTTCTATGATATTAAAACAAGATTCTATGTGAAACTTATTTGTGTGATTGAAGAGGTTTTTTGTGATAGATTGAGTTGAGTTGTATAGAGCTTTTATGAGGACTTATTGAACAGATTTGAGTAAGTCCTCGTAAGGACTTATTGAGAAAATTTGAAGCAATTCCTAGTGAGGACTTGTTGAGCAGATTTGAGTAAGTCCTAGTGAGGACTTGTTGAGCAGATTTGATACTAGTCTTCGTGAAGACTTATTGAGCAGACTGGACAAGTTCTATAGAGGACTTGTGGACAGATTAGTGTGAGCATTTTTGTAAGCGTATAATGTAGATTTGAGACAAGTTTTTGAGAAGACTTGAGAGAAAAGTTGATTGATTGATTTGTTCAAATTTTGGGTTAAGGTTTGGGGTAGATCTAGCAGAGTTGATTTGTGATTGATCCAAGATTTGTGTTAAGGCTTGAGGATAGAGATTGAGCAGTTTTTTCTAGACCAAGAGACTATTTTTAGTGTATATTTGAGGATATATACTGAGAATATTTATGTTAAATTTAAGTATTGTGTTTAGTAAATATTTGAGATAGAGTTGAGAGAAATCTTTGGAGGTGATAGAGTATAGAGGACAATAGTCTGGATTGGATAGAGGTCCATTAGCTATGGTAGTGAAGATAGGTCTTCTGAGTGAGGGTAGGAGTCTTTAGTTGATAGATATCCATAAGCCAGTGTAGTGGAGGCAATAGTTCTTCTAGAATATCACTATATAGAGTAGGGAAGAAGGAGTTATCTTGTGGATAGAGATCCATGAACATAATTAGGGGATTGGTGTCTCTTTTGGACAGAGGTCCATAAACATTTTAATAGGGAAAGGTTTCCCAAGAGATTTTTTGAGAAAATTTTTGTGAAATATTTTCTCTATGGAGTAGCCCACATTGGGTGAACCACGTTAAATTGGTGTCTCTATTGTGTGTTATGATTTATGCATTTATTTGAATACTTCTTTTGATATTTACATTGATATATTGCATAATATTGATTGGGAAAGAAAAGTAAAAATTGGTCTTATACTGTTCACCCCCATCTCAGTATAATTTTATGTTCTTCAATTGATATCAGAGCGGGTTCCTTAAAAATATTTTAATAGATTGGAGGAAAAACATACAAGAATGTAGATGGATTCTCAGAATGGATCTTCAAGAAATTCAGCACCATTGTTCGATGGGAAGAATTATACACTATGGAGCACAAGGATGAAGTTTCATCTAATGGAACATGGAAATGAAATATGTGAAGCAGTTGAAAATGGATGCACATCACCAACAACTCCACCTATATATAAATATGATAATATTATACATCATTATAATTCAAAATAAATGAATGAAATTCAAAATAGCTTGCGTGAAATATAATTTATAAATATTATGCATTGCAAATAAGCAAATGAAATTTGGGATAAGTTGCAAGGCATATATGAAGGAGATAAAAATGTCAAAATGGTAAAGTTGCAAAATTTAAAGAGAGCATTTTAAGACATAAAAATGAAGGATGAAGAAAAAATTGTAGAATATCTACTTCATGTGGATGAGGTTGTTAAATCCATGCAAGTACTTGGGATTGAAGTTCAAGAACCTAATGTATGTGATAATATTCTAAGATCACTCCAAAAAAGGTTTAGTGAAAATATATCAGCAATAGAATATTTGAAAGATATTGATCTTTTGACGAGGGATAAAGTACATGGCATTCTCACAGCATTTGAGATAAGAAAAAAATAGGAACCTATTCCCCAAGAAGAAGCAACATTTAAATCCACTAAGAAGACTAAGGGTAAGAATTCAGATTCAAGCAATGAGTTATCCAGTGATAAAGAAGCAAATTATGGCATAAGGAACAAGGAATCAAGAAAGCATAAAGGTACGAAATTAGCTATATGTTTTAAATAGGGAAAATATGGTCACTATGAATATGATTATATGGAAACTAGAAATATAAATGGTGATGAGAAACAAGATCATAATAATAGGGATGCAAGAAAGCATAAGTACCAAAATAAAAACAGGGATGGACAAGGTACACAAGGAAAGAAGTTCTTCCAAAAGCATAAGAATATTTTCTATAGATACAAAGTAGGTAAGAGATCAAGTGATAGTGATGATAGTTCCTTAGATAATGATAAATATGAAGTTCTATTTTTGGTAAAATAAAAAGAAGTGGTTAGAAAAAGATCACCAATAATCCTCAAGTGTTTTATATGTGGTAACTTTGATCATCTTGAAGATAGTTGTACAAGGAATGGATTCAGTTTTAATGATGATGAATACGAAGATACACTTGAAGGACCAGAAGAGAATATTCTTATAGTAATAGCAGAAGAAGGAAATGCTTCTAGTAGAAAAGAGTAAAAAAATAATGAAGATGTTTTCAAAGGCAAACAAATAGAGGAAGAATCAGAGAAAGGAGAAGTTGATCTTGAGGGAGATCTTATTCATGCCATTGATGCATTAAGAGAGATAAGAAAGCAAAACTCAAAACTCAATATTAAATTTCAAGAATATGATTAAGAGAAAGGAAATATTATAGAAGATCTAACTAACTCAATAACTAAGAAAAGGAGATTCAAAGAGAAGTTAGAAGCAAATGTTTTAGAATGTGAAAAGTTAGAGCATGAGGTAGCTTCACTAATTAAGGAAGTAAAAGAGTCTAAGGACAAGTTACACAATTTTGGAAGAAGCTCAAAAATTGTGGGTAGTATTATCAAGGTACAAATATCTTCGTCAAACAAGATAGGTCTTGGTTTTGAATAGGTATAAAGAAAACAAGGAGAGGATTAAATCTCAAGCTCCAAAGAAGAAGAAACTTAAAAATAAGAGAGTGTAAGAGAAAGTGAGACTTATGAGGATCAGTTGGACAATATAAACTTCAACGAGGAAAGGAACAATGCACAAATGAGGAGCAAATGGAATAAGAACCAGTACAGGGTAAAAGAAACTAAAAGACCAGTGGGGTCAAGGTAAGGTAGTTTCAATGGATGATGCTTCTCATGTCATAGGTTTCGGCACAAGGCTACACAGTGCAAGACAAATGAAATACAGTAATATGGAAAATTCAGAAACAAGTAGATTTTTCAATGGTATTGATACTCTTGTAATCAGTTTGGTCACAAGACAGTGAATTGCAGGGTTCATGACAGGAATAGATATGGCTTCACCAAGAGAAATACCAAGACATTTGCACCTCCAAGGAATAAAAAAATTAAGTGTTATAAGTACAATAATTATGGATATACATCAAAGTGGTGTAGAGCAAAAATTCCAAGTACAAGTAGGAATAAGAATAGTTAGAGGAATCAAAAGGATCAAATGAAGAAGAAAGTGGACAAAGGTAAATATCAGTGCATGCTAGGAGTAAAAATACTCCCACCCTAGAATTAACTACCTCAAAATAAGGTGGGGGAGGGGCTAATATAAGAGTCTCATTCTTAGCCCCAAGCCCCAAATGTGGCCCCTTGTCACTGATGACAAAGGCAGAGATATTTAAGTTAGGGGGGAGCATTCAGTCAGGGGGAGCAGTTTCCTAGGGGGAATAGAACAGGAAAAGCTAAAAGGAATGGTAAAATGAAAATGGGCTGCCATCAATGACAAAGAGGGAGATTGTTAGAAATATGAGCAAGATTTGTTGTCATTGATGTCAAGAATAAGTTTCAATGAGCAGTGCAAGAGGAAGGATGTCAAGAGTCAATTTCAGTCATTAGTACAAGTGAAAGATTACTTCTAGACCTAAGGGAAATAATATTATAATATCTCCCATTATGATATTCAAGGTGGTCAAATAATGTCTATAGGAGAAATCAGAAGGCCCAAGAAAAATAATATTATAATATTTTATTATAATATTAAAGGTCTAATGGTAAGACCTAAAGTAATTAAATTAATTATAATAATTTCATTATAAATTAATTTATAATTTAACTTGATTAACTTTATAGTTATTAAATTAATTATAAATTAATTATAATAATTTTATTATTAATTAAATTATAATCTAATTTAATTAACCCTAATGTTAGGGTTATAAGGGAAAAAAGATGCACCGACATCATACATTATTTCCTCCGCCGATTTCTAAAATGGTGATGGCACAATGGTATAAATACCATGTGCCTTTTTTGCAAAGGAAATACCTTTGTTCGAATAACATTATTAAAGCCTATGATTTTGTGACTTTCGTGCAAGGAAGAAGACAAAGTTTTGTTGTTTTATTTGTACCAAACAAAGAGATAAGATAAGAGAGGCTCTAAGCCTCATAACTAACCAGTTGGTTGGGCTAGTGGCAAGTGACTGTGACTTAAGAATTTGGCAATGCGGGAGGACCTACAATCGAATCTCGATGGTAATTTTTGGTGAATGTTTTTGGATTATGCACCAAAGGGAAGTAATGTTTTTGTTTTAGGTGCCAAATGAAAGGAATAAAGCACATGAGGCACTTCTTTCTTCCAAGGTGAGCACCTAGCTCACACGGTAGTTGAAGCTGTAGCTAGGGCTCTTGTGGCAGTGTAGTGTGGTATTGATTCCCACCAAGAGTAAAAGGTATTTCAAATTTTAAATTTGATTTTTATCCTCAGGTTTGTTTGCCATGAGCTTTTAAGGGAGATATAAGGTTTATGAAAATTATATTTTATATTGTGATTTTGGTGATTAAGTGTTGAAAGGAGTAATAAGGCTTTAGAGGAGTTTAAATAGTATTTTAAAATAAAGTCTTATTATATTTAATATTTTAGAGGATTCATAAGGTGTAATTGAGATCTAATGCTTTGTATGGTGAGAATAATTTATGAGGTAATTATTGAATGAAGTTATAAGAAGGATTTTGCTACCTAACCCTTGATATTGGAAAAAAAATTAATTGTGAGTAAGACATGTTTTTAAGGTCAATTCTTCATCAAATAAAAGGTATGGGCACATATTCCTTATGAGTGATTGTTGGATCTTGTGAATACTAAGTTGGTGTGAAAATGGTTGTTTGATAAGCATTGTTGAGTTTGATTGTTAAAGGTTTTTCTAAGTGAAAGTTGATGATAAAAACCTTGTTTGATAATCATTGTTGGAAACATTGAATGAACCTTCATATGCATGATTAGGGTTTGTGCAAGATCATGAGTATCATTGTTATGTGAAATTGAGAACTATCTTAAAACTAGGGTTTGTTCAATTTCATGAGTATCATTGTTATGTGAGATTATTTGATAAGCATTATTGGAAATTATTGAGTGAGTTTTCATATGCTTGGAGTAGGGTTTGTTAGAAAGGAGTGTTTCATTGAGTGATTGATTATGTGGAGTTTATTGAGCCTAATCAATTGCAAGTGTTGAAGTGATAGTTCAAGTTCTATGAAACAAATTGTTCTATACTTTGAATTGATTTGAAAAAGAGATTGAAATTGATTTAGTGTTTGTAATTGTGAAGCATATTGAGTCTCTAACCATTCTCTATATTTTTCTATGAGATTAAAACAAGATTCTTTATTGAAGAGATTTTCTATGATAGATTGATTTGAGTTGTATAGAGCTTTTGTAAGGACTTGTTGAGCATATTTGAGTAAGTCCTAGTGAGGGCTTGTTGAGCATATTGGAAGCAAGTCCTAGTGAGGACTTGTTGAGCAGATTTGACTAAGTCCTAGTGAGGACTTGTTGAGTAGATTTGAAGGAAGTCCTAGTGAGGACTTTTAGAGTATATTTGAGTAAGTCCTAGTAGAAACTTGTTGAGTATATTTGAGACAAGTCTTGGTGAATACGTGTTGAGTAGATTGAACAAGTTCTAGACAGGACTTGTGGATAGATTAGTGTGAGATTTTACGAAAGCTTACAATGCAAATTTAAGATAAGTATTTGAGAATACTTGAGAGCATATTTTATCAATTTATTTATTCAAATATTACGTTAAGTTTTGGGACATATCTAGTAGAGTTGATTTGTGATTGATTCAAGCTTTGTGTTAAGTCTTGAGGATAGATATTGAGCATATTTATGCTATATTGAGGGACCATATTTAGTACAAATTTGAGGACAAAGATTGAGAATATTTGTGCTAGACCGAAGGACTATATTTAATGCAGATTTGAGGATAGAGATTGAGCAGATTTGTGCCAGACCAAAGGACTGTGTTTAGTTCAGATTTGAGGATAGAGATTGAGAAATTTTGTGCTAGATTGAAGGACTGTATTTAGTGCATATTTGAGGACAAATATTGAGCAGATTTGTGCTAGACCGAAGGACTATGTTTAGTACATATTTGAGAATAGATATTGAGAAAATTTGTGATAAACCAAAGTACTGTGTTTAGTATAGATTTGAGACAGATCTAAGATCAAGCTTTGGAGGTGACATAGTATAGAGGAAAATAGTATCCAGTGGATAGAGATCCATTAGCCAAGGTAGTGAAGATAGGTCTTCTGAGTGAGGACAAGAGTCTTCAATGGATAGATATCCATAAGCTAGTGCAATGGAGGCAATAATTCTTATAGAAGATCACTAGCCAAAGTAGAGGAGAAGGAGTTCTATTATGGATAGATATCCATGAACCTAATTAGGATATTGGTGTCTCCTTTGGACAAAGTTCCATAAACATTGTAATAGGGAAAGGTTTTCCAAGATATTTGTTGAGAAACTTTTAGTTAAATATTTTCTTTGTGGAGTAGCCCATATTGGGTGAACCACATTAAATTGGTGTATCTATTGTGTGTGGTGATTTGTGCATTGCTTTGATTACTATTATTGATATTTCTATTGATATACTACATATTATTGATTAGGAAAGAAAAGTAAAAAGTGGTCTTATAATGTTCACCCCTCCCCCTCTCAGTATAAGCTTATGTTCTTCAAAGGAAGCCATGCATAATAGTATAGGTGAGCTACTAGGTATTGATTGCAATGTTAAAGGAAGTTATGAAGCATGTCACTTTAAACCAAAAGGTTCATCCTACCCACATCAATAGTGATACGCTACAATACTATAGCATGGCAGAGTAAGTTTACTATGTCAAAATCGAGAGATGTCGTACATGGACTGTGATAGCACTATCAAGAACCAGGTAGTATTATTTTGTAAGGCTCAAATAGATAGACACAATGGTAGATTGTGAATAGTGGGGAGAATAAAATAGTCATTTCATATTGAGGTTGTAGGCATCCGGAGAGAGTATGCAGCAGTGTGTGGAGAATGTAGGAATGTGTACATTCCAATGAGAGAGAGTGGAGACTAATTTAGATTGGTCATATCAAAAAATAGTGGGGATAATAATTTTATTATATTATAACCTAAGAAAGCATTTTGAGAAGAGGATGCAAATGCATAATGTATATGAGGCTATGATCGATGTATATCGGTGATATGAGGACCACATTAAAAAGTAAAACAAAGATGTTATGCAGTATAAGGAAGTTGTAATTCCATTCAAGCATATCTAATCACTAGTTCGATAGAATTTATATTGGGATACATAAATGTGGATCCATTCCATTTTTGAATACACATGTAGACCATTTTGGGATATGGTGAATCTCCCTCTTATTGGTTTTGGTTCTACAAAGGGGACGCACTATCATAGCATTCATATATTTCGAAAAAAAACTTAGTCATCCATATAGTCAAGCGCCATAGAGACTATGTAAGAATATGTTGAGTCATTTGCTGAAGATAAACATCGAAGGGGATTTCAATGCAATATCACAAAAATACATGCATATCTGGGTCATGAAAGCCTTGGCAGCCAGGTGGTATGTATGACTAAAGTTGACTTGGATTAGGTCCATGGTCATGCAATAGATTTAAATATTCATGTAATAAAGAGATATTTTTATCATCACATAGCTAATATGATGGAAAGAGCATACGCATCAGGCGAGTGCAGATTACCCAAGGTGACGTGTTCGAAGAGCTCACAAAAATTTTTAAAGCATGAGAGGATTTAGGTCCATTTAATATAGAGATGGACTAAATGCTTAATACAATTGCATCTTCAACATGTGGTATTCACTTTATGACAAGTTAATTCATAAATAAATGAAAAGGGGTTTGTTAATTATGATTAAACTAAGTAATTAATCATATAAAAAGAGGTTTTTTTATAAAGGACCTATCATACCAAAATTATTGGTGGATCTTTAATACAACGAGAATTATTAAAAGTGAAACGATTGCACATTTTGAAATGGCTAACACAAGGGCCATTTGTGCAAAGCAATAATGAAAGATAGAGGAAGATGAAATGAAGATATTTCAAAGCTAATCCAAGGGAGGAAATGAAATGAAAATCCATTATTTAGGGTGTTAAAAATAGATGAAAACTAACGGCACAGGGCTAGAATTTTATCCAATGCTAAGGGCTATGGAGGTCAAAGCTATAAATATGCTACAAAGACTATATTTTCTACTTTTAATACAAATGATTCCAAAAATTTGTATCTTGTTAGCAAGATAGGAGGAGATTATTTCTGCATGTTTGATTTAACTATCTATTTTTCTCCTTTTATGCTATAGTCTTATAGTCTTATAGATGATGTTCAATGTATTTTAATGGTTACATCATTGAATGTTCAAAGCATAAAATTTATTTTTGTTTTCCTTAGAAGCTTGCATCTAGATTATTATAGGTTGTGCAAATGTAGGTTCGAATAAACTAGGTTACATACAAAAGTCTCTCACATATTTGATTTTGCAAAAATATGATGGCATCATACTAGCAGTAGTTTTTTTTTTAACATTTTTAGCATTCTGGTCCATTTACAAATTTTACTTTTATTTTTCTAACCCTTCCTTTTTGTAGATTTTTTTAAACTTCAACAATTAAAATAAAAATAGAAAAAAATTAAAATTCCAAAAATAAATGCATGGATGTGAAGAACAAGCTTTAACGCTCCATTTAGAACAATTTCGATTTCATTTTGAAGTACTTTTGAAATTATAAAAATTATTCAAAGTGTTGTTTTTACAGACATTTATAATTTTGGATTTTACATAATTTTGCATTTTGAAGGTAAATCAAATTTCAAGCTTTGCATGTTTACTTTACAAGCAATATGAAAATCGTAATTTCATTAAAGGGGAGTGATTTATATGGAAATTCAAAGGCCATTGTTTTAAAGCAATAAATTGATGTATATTTATGAAAATTAATTTCATAAAAGAGAGGTATTTTATTTATCATATCAAAAGCTTTTATATTTTAAAGCTAGTCATTTCATCATTTTATTTTTTATTTTTTATTTTTTTTGGAGTAATACTTCTTGTACACATCCGTCGTGGGGATTGAACCTGGTTCATATCACCGACAATGTAAGTGGTGTCCTTGTCGGTAGACCACACTTACACGGATCATCATTTTATTTTTATGCTCAAAACAAGTTAAAATGAATCCAATCATCATTTAAGATTCATATTTAGAGATAGATTTAATCTTCTATTTCATGCTTAAAGTAGTTTTTAATGTAAGATAAAACTTATTTAAATTATTTTTAACCAAAAGAAGATAAATATGCCTAAAACACTTCAAGATAAAATGAACTAAGGAAAAATATTTTCAAGGGGATGTTTATGTATACAAATCAGCTGAAATATCGTGGGAGATGGTACATCTACAATTCGGAGGCACCCACTGGATTTCTCACCCCTCCTGATTTTCAAATCCTGCATTGGGATGTTTATGTATACAAATCAGCTGAAAAGTCATGGGAAATGGTACATCTACAAGCACAAGGCACCCACTGGTGTTCTCACCGTGTGTTGGGATGCAATTTTTACTACAAGGAAACATTCTATTGCTTTAGTATTACTGGCAAGGAGCTCTATTCTTTTGAGCTCCATTCCAAGTTGTTCAAGTCTCTCCAATGGTACTTTCAGTTTTTCAAGAAGGAGGAGTATAGTTTTTCAATGTTACTTTTATTTTTGGGCAAGTTCTTATATTTTTTATGGTACAGATATCGGTTTGAAATTCACGTGCAATTTTATTTTTTGAGGGTTTCTTATACTGTAAAAAGAGATCTTAAACTTTAAATTTTATGATTTAATCTATGTTTATGTACTATTTGTATAATTTTTTTTTGCTTTAATTTTGTATCTGTTTATTTATGGATGGGATTTAATTGTTCCTATAATATTGCATCGATTTATTTATGGATGGGATTTAATTATTGCTATAATATTGTAATAATTTATTTATGGATGGGATTTAATTGTTATTATAATCTTGTATATGTTTATTTATGGATGAGATTTAATTGTTGCTATAATCTTGTATCAATTTATTTATGGATGGGATTTAATTGTTGTTATAATCTTTTAATTTTATGTTTCAAACTTCTAAAGTTACAATTTTATTTATTTATTTTAAAGTATATTTAAGTTTCTAAAGTTTTAATTTATGTTTTTTAATTATTTTTTTAAATAATTTTATACAAGTTTTTATGAGAAGTCTTTGAACTTCTCAAAGAGAGGTCAAAGCTCTTATCATCATTGTATTAAGCTTTCAGATATTATTTTTATTTTTTATAATGTTATATTTTTAATTTATTTTACTGAATAATTTAATTTAATCCAATTTCCTCAAGGTCAAATAATATAATTTATAAAAAATAAAATTTAATAATTAAGATATTACAATTAAATTTATGTTGTAAAATAAATGTTTTTAAAAGATTGTAGTAATAAGTATTAAAATTTAAGTAGTATATTAAATCATATATATATATATATATATATATATATATATATATATATATATATATATATATATATTTGAATTCACATGGTGCAATGAGTAACTACCACGAATTTGAGCAGGTTATCTGGATTTAATGTCTGCCACAATATTTTGCATCCATCACATAGTTTTTCGTGCAGTCCGCCCTTATAACCACCATGCCACAATCATTTTAAACCTTCAGGTCACAATAATTTTAAACCTTTTATGCCATTGAAAATACTAGGAAAGGGACAAGCATTCAAGCCAACGAGGCCCAATATTTGAACCTTGGACATCAGTCCCCACCAATTAGTCTACACCTCAGACCTAAATCATCTATTATTAATATTATAAAAATTAATTTAAATGATTTTTTAAAAATATTGGTAATATTAATCCATCTCACTAACATATATAATTAAACAATAAAAGTATTTTAGTGAATGATTACAATTATATTTTAAATATAATACTTGAAAAATAATTTAGGTTTATATTTTGCATTTAATATATGATATGACTATAAAGTGTTAAATTGTAAATTCATAATATGGAGGCCTATATTCAATTTTTATCACTATAAATACATAATTTTAAGTTGTAATATGATGGCAAGCCGGGATTCACACAGAAACATTCACAGTAATTTCATAGAATTTTCATTAATTTGCTTAATACAGTTCTGTTACAGCAGCCTTTCCAGCATACAGACTTCACCCCTCGATCCCGAACTTCACCATCCCTTTCCCATACAAATTTTCCCCGTTTTAATGTGGTCTCGGCCTTCCCTACAATTAATGCTCCCGCCCAAAGACCAATTCGAATTTCATCTTCCCTCCATTGAAATTTCAAGATTTTTCCTTTCCTTTTGTTTTCTGCCATAAATGGCAACTGTCCGATCCGTCCAGAGCCTGCATTCATGGCTTCCCATACCCTGCACCCGCCATTTTAATCTGACTGTCTTTAAGTACCGTTGTCTCCGCCATTAAGTCTTTCACCTATAACTACGGTTTCTCCAGAAACAACATTCCAAGATACTTAAACTTGGTCGACATCTATATCTCTCTCCTCCGATTACATGGCCCTCATCCTTTTGATCTGTTACAAGTGTGTCTCCACGTGTCAAATTTAACTCTATCCCCCACTGGTCATGTTGCCTTTAAGACACGTGGCAACCATGTGTCTATTTCACCCTGTTCGACCATCCGCGTGTTCACTTCAGTTTGACCTTTTCTTGGGCCGCGATATCGTGACATGTCGTGATATCATGACCCAACTGACGTCCGCCCTCAGCTTTGAAACAAAGTCGTGATATCGCAACGTCGTGATATTACGACGTCGTAATATCACGACAAAAGCACGTCCTACACTTGTCTCTGCCTTTGACATCGCGAAATCGTGACGTGTCACGAAATCGTGACGCGTCGCGATTTCGTGACCCCAACCCCCACTCCTTGCAATAGCTTCAACATGGTCACGATATCGTGACCCCTTCACAACTTAATACTCGGCCAACCCAACCGTTGCGATATCACGATGTCGCGATAGCGCGACGTCGCGATATCATGACGAAACTTGCTCCGCCTTTACTATAGCAAATGAGGTCACGATTTCGTGACCTCACACTAACTTTTGACTTAGTTCCTTTAACAACTTCCCTTTCTGTCTTACAACATCTCCTTCCCCGAAAAAGAACCAAATTGCTTCAAAAATACAAGAACTTTAAAGAAAAATTAAAAGATGCAAGATTGCTCATACTCTCACCGGATGCTCCTGCATCAGACACCCGGGGTAGATTAGAAGTGACCCTCACTTCTGTTTTGTTGGGGGAAGACCCAATCGGTCAACCTCCGCCTCCGATACCCAAGTTGCATCTTCAATAGGCCTACCTTTCCACTTGATCAAATACTCAGTATACTATTTATTCCTAGTGCTTCTGCATTCACGAGTATCCAATACTTCCTCGGCCTCATCTGTGCTTGGAGTAGATGCTGGAATTTGCCATAATTTTGGACTTTGCATTTCTGTACCTTCTCCCTCATGATATTCCACTAAATCTGAGATATTAAAAATTGGTGAAATATCAAGCCAACTTGGCAATTCCACTTCATACGCATTTCCTGACTCTCGCTTTCCCAATATTCTGCATGGTCCAAACCTTTTCATTTTCAATTTATTGTAAGTCTTGGCAGGAAATCTCTCCTTCCTGAGATGCACCATGACCTCATCTCCTACCTTGAACTCCTTGAACCGCCGCTTCTGGTCCGCCCTCTCCTTATATTGAGTATTCATCTTCACAATTTGTTTCCTTACTTCTTCATGCAGACTTTTCATATGTTCTACAAATTCTTCTGCCTCGGCACTACACTTTTCTTTCCTGTCCAACTTTCTCAGTTCAGACACATTCCTCGGGCTGTGTCCATATATTATCTGGAACGGAGATTTATCTGTGCTTTTATTAACTGAACTGTTATACGCAAATTCTGCTCGCGGTAAAACTAAATCCCATCCCTTGGGCTGATCTGCTATCAAACACCTCAATAGATTACCCAGGCTTCTGTTCACCACCTCTGTCTATCCTTCAGTCTGTGGGTGGTATGCGAACTGAATTTTAGGTCTGTTTTCATCTTCTTCCACAGAGTTCTCCAAAAGTATCCAACAAACTTGGTATCTCTATCAAAAACTATGCTTCTTGGCAGACCGTGAAGTCTAACCACTTCCTTGAAGAACAACCCTGCAATGTGAACTGCATCATTGGTCTTTTGGTAGGGGATAAAATGTGCCATTTTGGAGAATCGATCAACCACCACAAATACAGAGTCATTTCCTCTTTGTGTCCTCGGTAATCCAAGGATGAAATCCATGCTTATGTCTTCCCATGGCCTCTCCGATACAGGTAATGGCTGGTACAGTCCTGTGTTTTGCCTTGCACCCTTTGCCATCTGGCATATTCTGCAACTCTGCACAAACTTTCGCACATCTTGCTGAAGTTGTGGCCAGTAGTAATTTTCCTCCACCAGTGCAATGGTCTTATCCCGACCAAAATGCCCAGCCAGTCCTCCGCTGTGCTTTTCTTTGATCAAGTTCTCCCGCATAGAGCTCCTCGGAATGCATAATTTGCTTCCCTTGAACAACATTCCATCTTGGATTAGGAAATCCAACCATTTTGTTCGGTCCATCGTAACAGGTGTTAAGAAAGCCTTCCAGGCTTCTGCAAAATTCGGATCTGCAGGGTACAAACCCTTCAGTTCTTCAAACCCCACTACTTCCACTGTCAATCTAATTAGTAAACTCTGCCTTTTGCTCAAGGCATCTGCAACTCTGTTCGAATTCCCACTTCTGTGCTTCATCACAAAGGTATAACTTTGGAGGAACTCCACCCATTTCATGTGCCTTTGATTCAGTTTTGTCTGACTATTAATGTATTGCAAAGCCTGATGGTCAGTAAACAGTACAAACTCCTTTGGCAATAAATAGTGTCTCCACTTCTTCAGAGCCTAAACTATAGCATAAAATTCTTGGTCATAGACTAAATACTTTTTTCGAGCATCATTTAACTTCTCACTGAAATAAGCAACTGGCTTGCCTCCTTGACTCAGTACAGCCCCTATTGCACTGCCACTGGCATCACAGTCCACCTGAAATACCTTGTTAAAGTCTGGAAGTGCCAAAATAGGTTGTTCTGTAACTTTTCTCTTTAATGTATCAAAGATCCTTTCAGCCCCTGATGTCCATTTGAACTCCTTTTTATCTCCCCTCATTGTCTCTGTGAGAGGTGCACAAATACTGCTGAAATTCTTTATGAACTTCCTGTAGAAGCTGGCCAAACCATGAAAAGATCTTACTTCTGTTGTGCTTCTTGGGGTAGGCCATTCAATGATGGCTCTTACCTTTTCGGGGTCCATTTTTAGTCCTTCTGCTGAGATTACAAACCCCAGGTAAACCAATTCTTTCCTGACAAAATTACATTTTTTTAGATTTATTAATAACTGTTCTTCTCGCAGTTTTTCAAAGACCCTCCTGATATGCATCAGGTGTTCCTCCAGGGTCCTGCTGAATATCAATATATCATCTAAATAAACAATAACAAACTTTCCCAGGAACTCCTTCAGTACTTCATTCATCAGCCGCATGAAAGTACTTGGTGCATTGGACAGCCCAAATGGCATGACCAACCACTCGTACAAGCCCTCTCTTGTCTTGAAGGCTGTCTTCCACTCATCTCCCTCCCGAATACGGATCTGATGATAACCGCTTTTTAAATCAATCTTTGTGAAGTATTCAGCTCCACTTAAGCAGTCCATGATATCATCCATTCTTGGCAACGGGAATCTGTATTTGATAGTGATTTTGTTGATGGCCCTTGAATCTGTACACATCCTCCATTCCCCATCCTTCTTTGGCGCCAGCACTGCAGGTACTGCGCATGGGCTCAAACTTTCCCGAATCAACCCCTTCTCTAACAATTCCTGGACCTGTCTATTTAACTCCTCAGTCTCTACAGGTGTCATCCTGTGTGCAGCTTTATTTGGCAAGCTGGATCCCGGTACTAAGTCTATATGGTGGCTAATTTTTCTTACTGGGGGCAAACCCTCAGGCACATTATCAGACACAATATCTGGAAATTCCTCCAGCAGATCTAGGACTTCTGCTGGGGCATCTTGGCATTCCTTCCCCCCAACTCTAGGGATTATTGCATAACATAGATGTTCATGCTTTAACCCGTCCAGGAACTTTCTCCCCTCAACTAAACAGATTCTGGAATTGTTACATACCTTTTCATCCGCATCCTTCAAGGGCTTTAGTTTATGGCGTACACCATTCTTTGTCAGTGAGTAGGTGTTGGCACGGCCATCATGCACCGCACTTCGGTCAAACTGCCAGGGCCTTCCCAGCAACATGTGGCAAGCATCCATGGGCAGGATGTCACACAGGACCTCATCACAATAATTTCCAATGTTAAATTTAACGGAACACTGCTCATTGACCAAAGCTTTATGGTCCTTCTGCAACCATGCGACCCGATATGGATGCGGGTGCTTCTTCCTTTCTAACTGTAGTTTTGTAACCATCTCCTCTGAAACCAAGTTGTCTGTGCTACCATTATCAATAATTATATTGCACACCTTGCCCACACATTTACATCGGGTGCGGAATAAACTTCTTCTCTGGTCTGTGTCCTTCTCTTCATTCAACAGGACTCTTCTTACAATCATTGTTTCTCCTCTCTCCGCTTCTTCGGAATGCTCAGACTCAGCGTCTTCCTCGGCCATAGCAGCTCTGGCTGGACCCTCAGGCCTCTTGTTCGTTCTTTCCCGGTGTTGTGGACACTCGAATGCATGATGCCCTTCTTCACCACAATGGAAACATGTTCCACGGAATACTCCCCTTCCAAATCCCCGTCCAGATCCACCCCGTCCTCTTGGGTAACTGTTCTGGTCTCGGGGCTGATAAACATCTTCCTCTCTTTGATCTTGGTTACCACTGGCTTCACCAGTCTTCTTCGGGTCTTTATACTTTTCTCCACTGGTCCTCCCACCAGTTCTTCCACCACGGCCCCTTCCTCTTTGTTTGCCTTCAAACCGCCTATTCAGTTTTTCTTCTACCTTTAAGGCAAACTGATAAGCATCCTCAATGGTGCTTACCCGAACTAGGCTCAGCTCTTCCTGGATGCCGAGTCTCAACCCATTGATATAACGGGCTACCTTTTCCTTGTTTGCCTCCAAATGCCCTGTTCTAATAGAAATCTTGTAAAACTCTTCGGTGTACTCTTGGACAGTTCTGTTCGTCTGTCTCAAACTCTGCATCTTTCTTAACAGATCCAACTCGTAGTCTGCCGGGATGAACTGTCTTTTCAGCTTCTCCACCATTCTGTCCCATCTAGTTATTCTCTCTTTCCCTCGTCTGTTCCTCTCCAACTGTATTCCCCTCCACCAAATGCTGGCATGACCCTTCAACTTGGTCTTAGCAAATCTGACCCGATTAGGGTCCTCAACCTCCTCGTACTTGAAATACTCCTCTAAATCATTTATCCAGTCAATTACTTCTTCTGGATTCAAGTTACCCGAGTACGTGGAAACCTCCATTTTTGGTTGCTTTCCAATCTGAGAGATGGCCTTGTATAACCGAGCTTGTGTAGGGTCCATAGCCTCTTCCTCCTCCTCAGATTGGTCTTCCTCTTCAACTTCGTCCTCACTTTCCTCATCCCTTCCGGGCTCGTGCCTTCTACGTAATTCTGCTTGCAGGGCTTGAACTTGCCTCTGCAAGGCCCGGAAGTCTTCGGCCGGCACTACATTTCCTACTCCACCACGGTTTCTTCGTGGAGGCATTATATTTTATCTTTTTTTTTTTTTTCTTTTTTTAGAATTCTTCCACAGATCCTGGTGTAACTGCCTCTCTCCGGTGATCTGTTACACGCTCAGGAGCTCCTGCTCTGATACCACTTGATGGCAAGCCGGGATTCACACAGACACATTCACAGTAATTTCACAGAATTTTCATTAATTTGCTTAATACAGTTCTGTTACAGCAGCCTTTCCAGCATACAGACTTCACCCCTCGATCCCGAACTTCACCATCCCTTTCCCATACAAATTTTCCCCATTTTAATGTGGTCTCGGCCTTCCCTGCAATTAATGCTCCCGCCCAAAGACCAATTCGAATTTCATCTTCCCTCCGTTGAAATTTCAAGATTTTTTTCTTTCCTTTTGTTTTCTACCATAAATGGCAACTGTCCGATCCGTCCAGAGCCTGCATTCATGGCTTCCCATACCCTGCACCCGCTATTTTAATCTGACTGTCTTTAAGTACCGTTGTCTCCACCATTAAGTCTTTCACCTGTAACTACGGTTTCTCCAAAAACAACATTCCAAGATACTTAAACTTGGTCAACATCTATATCTCTCTCCTCTGATTACGTGGTCCTCATCCTTTTGATCTGTTACAAGTGTGTCTCCATGTGTCAAATTTAACTCTATCCCCCACTGGTCGTGTTGTCGTTAAGACATGTGGCAACCATGTGTCTATTTCACCCTGTCCGACCGTCCACATGTTCACTTCAGTTTGACCTTTTCTTGGGTCACGATATCGCGACATGTCATGATATCACGACCCAACTGACGTCCGCCCTCAGCTTTGAAACAAAGTCATGATATCGCGACGTCGCGATATCGCGACAAAAGTACGTCCTGCACTTGTCTCTGCCTTTGACGTCACGAAATCGTGACGTGTCGCAAAATCGTGACGCGTCACGATTTCGCGACCCCAACCCCCACTCCTTGCAACAACTTCAACATGGTCGCGATATCGCGACGTCGCGATATCGTGACCCCTTCGCAACTTAAGACTCGGCCAACCCAACCGTCGCGATAGCGCGACGTCGCGATATCGCGACGTCGTGATATCATGACAAAACTTTCTCCACCTTTGCTATAGCAAATGAGGTCATGATTTCGTGACCTCACACCAACTTTTGCCTTAGTTCCTTTAACAACTTCCCTTTCTGTCTTACGACATCTCCTTCCCCGAAAAAGAACCAAATTGCTTCAAAAATACAAGAACTTTAAAGAAAAATTAAAAGATGCAAGATTGTTCATACTCTCACCGGATGCTCCTGCATCATAATACCACTATTAATTAGTTAGGAAGTTAAAATATTATGATAATTTTCTCATGCTTTAATGGAGGTGGGATGTGACTCATTTCATTTCTATAATCAATTAAAATTAAAAAGAATATATTTTACATTTGATTCAATGAACTTTTATATTGATTTTCTTACTTCAATTTTTATTGTAATTATGTATATTTTTTTGTTGGATAATAAGGGTTTGTACTTGGGTCCCTCACCCTTGAAAAATTATATCTCTTTTATTTAGAACTTGAGAGTTTAAAAATATATACACTTCTCATCTAAATTGAGATGCTGTAGCTAGAAACGTACATCATTTTACATAAAATGTCAGAATTCTTGATTTTCATTTTCTATATCTTTTCATATTTGTATGAATACAATTGACCCATAATTTAGCATTTTTCTTAATATTTTCCTATAGTAGCCTTCACAATGCCAAAACTTCACCTCTACTATCTATGCCTTGCATATTAGTAGAGTAATATTTCCAAAAAATTGCACTATTGTAGTCCGCTTTACCAAATTTTGATTGCTAGTTTCTTTTCTAAAACACAAGTGCAACCACAACATTGTTGTTATAAAATAAAGCATATGTTACAAATGAAAAATATTAAAGTAAATCTTCATCATTAATTGATTTAGACAATCAATATTTTTTTTAGCTTCAACTAAACTTTCTACTTTCTCTAACCATGGAAAGGAGAATTTAAATTCACTATACTCAATCAAAACCCCTCTATTGGTTAGCCTATTTACACATTTGTTTCCTTCCCTTAATATATGTGTAAACTTGATTTCTTCAAACTCTTTAGCAAGATCTTGAATTTCCACAATTATCTCTTGTATATTCCATGGAACCTTTGCTTTCCTCAAAATTGCATTTATTACTTTGATAGAATCACCTTCCATCCATACTATATTCCATTTAATTTGTTTACATATTTTTAACCCTTCTAAAGTTGCCCAAGCTTCAGTTTCATAATTTATCTTAAATCCACTATTGAAAGCATAATGAGACAAAATATCTCCTCTATTATTTCTAATTATTCCTCATCCTCTTACTAGTCCTAGAATTCCTTTAGATGCTCCATAAAATTTTCATATAACCCACTCTACATCTGGTGGTTTCCACTTTATATTCTTTACCTTCTGTTTGCTTCTCTTGTACCGAACATCATAATTACATTTAATGACTTAACTCCATCTATAAATGCTCTTTGCTTCCAAATTAAGGACTATGTGAGTTGATGGGGTTGGTTTAGACTCCTTTATGGCTAAACATATCTTCTTTTTCATTACCTCTAAATCACTTTCCTTTCCTTTAAATATTTTTCTACTCATTTCTAGCCATATGGTCCAAAGTATTATATCTTTTGATATATCCCATATTGTCTATAAAGCCTAACTTTTATAAGAGTGTTGCCATTGCTTTAACCAATATTTAATTCTGTTATTCATCACCATGCATTTATCAAACATATTAAGAATCAATTGACATAGATTCCATACTATTGAGCAATGTCTCAAGAGATGGTCTATACTCTCCTCCTCCTTATTATAGAAAACACATTGATAGGGGCCATGAAAACCCCTTTTCATAAGGTTATCCCAAGATAAAATTCTTCTATGACCTACTAGTTGTAGTCTAGTTTATCATCAATCCAATGCTAGAACTATGACTATGATCTTGAGAGAGATTTGAAGATAAACACTTATTAATCATAGCCCAAACTAAACATTGGAAGAACCAAATTACTTTTATTTGACCTCTAAAGAAGGTTGGTATACCTTGTCAACTTAATAGGTGTTGAATCTTTTTAGCTTATAATGGTAAAGATTTAGGGATAGGAATAAAAGGGTTAGAAATTTATCAATGAATAATGGATGGGTGAAGCTAAAAATATAGACATCCATAAGGTATATTTTGATGAATCAATTTACAAACATAATATCTAGGACTAATAACATTCAAAACTCATGAATACTCTACATAAATATCCTCTAACATACTTAAAAAATTAGTCCAAACATCTAGAATTAATTACCCAAGTTAATAGAATAAGATCAATGCCTCGATTAACAGAAATAGAATCACCATAAGTATACATATAAGTATGAATTATTTTAATTTACTCTAATTTAGTAATCCAAATTAATAGAATAGACTAACCATAACAATAATAGTAGAAATAACTTTACAATACTATGTTCAACCAATTAGTACAAATGCAAGTTTGAATCAAACAATCCTTGTAATGTTTATTTTATTAATTGCAAAATGTACATGGTAGTACAAGCAAACATTTAAGAACTGATATTTTGAAAGGAGATTATTACCTTTATTTATAGATTTACTATGAATTTTCTTGTACATATTACAAAAAAGTTTTTAGCTTTCTTGATTTCTTGGCAACTTGCCTTCAATGGTACTAGCTAGCTAGGTTTCTTGATTGGTTATAATAAAATTTTAGACCAGAGTTATATTTACCTTTGATGATTCTTGCCAACTTCTTTCGTCCAATAATTTGTAATTATTTTTAGTTGGTTAGAATATTCTGGAAGCTTCCTGACTATCAGTGGTGATTTCAACTTTCATGGTGCTTGGTTAAGCCTTTCCCTACCTTTGCATCACATAGCCATGCAAAAATATGCTAAAATTTTTTAGTCATGGAAAGATTAACCCTTACTCCTTGATTTGTTGATGGACGATTATGATAGATTATCATAGGATTACTCGTTGCTATGTTCTCCTTTAACCCACATGAGTTTGGACTTTCTTATCTTTAGCAGCAAAGATATAGAGTTGTGTGAAATAAATATGCTACATAGATTCCCTTTGACTTGCTAAGCTTAATGTATTTCTGGTTTGTGCACCAACAATGGAGATAAAAAATCATGTGCTTTCTCAATCCAAACCTCCTTATAAACTTCCTCCATGAAATGGTCCTTTATAACAAATTTCTCTTTGTAAGTTTTTCCCAATGCTTTTTATTTGCTTATGAATAATAAAGGTGTCACAAAATCTCGACACCTTGCTTTTATCTGATTTACCCTATTTTATGCAAATTCATTTTTTTAGTGCTTTTTATTTGTACGCAGCTAACAAAGTTAAAAATTTGTGCTAGGAAGTTCTCTCCTTATTTCAACCTTTTTCTCATAGATTTGCCTTTTTGAGCACTTTTTTATTTGTGCACGGTTACCAAAGGGATCAAAAAATCTTGATGCTTTGCTTGAAATAGGAATTTCATACATTTTTCATGAAATCACACTTTTCAATGGATTTTCTCTTTATAGCACTTTTCTTATTACGTGTAGATAACAAAGAAGACAAGAAATTACACCATCACAAATTTCATCTGATTTTACCTGTTTTTCATGAATTCACATTTTTGGGTACTTTTTTTATTGGTCACGGATAAAAAAGGGACTATGAAATCATGCTTTGTAGTCTTTTATCCATTTTGACCTTTTCTCATAGATTTGCATATTTTGAGTAAAAATAGAAAAATCAACGAATTTGTGCTTTCTTTCTCCATACTTAGTAAAATTTTATAAAATTTGAGTTGAGTTGAGATGTGGCTAATTTTGACCTATATTATTGATGTCTCCTGGGGATTCTTGCTTGCAATATTTCGAGAACTCAGGATTTTATGCATTGGGTTTATGGAGTCTAAAAGTAAATGTGATGATGGATGATGGTGAAATGACATGAAGCAGATAAAATGAGATGGAGAAAATGAAACAATAAAATGGAGAAAATGAATTGGAAGATAGCATGATAAACTAGATATGGATGAAGTGATAGAAGGGATGAGGAATGGCTAAGGATGAATGTAATAATATGGAAGGGGTGACTAGGATCTAGCTGATTTCTTCAAAACAAGGTATCAAAGCATTATTTCCTTGTGACCATCACCCTCTTGACCATTTGAAGATAATCAGAGGATAACTATTCATATGGAAACTATACAAGAGATAAAAGTGCATGTTGCACCCATAATGGATTTCTCTTCAAGGCTTGACTACATGACTTTCAACTATTCGTGGTGTTATATTTCAAAAATTACTTCTTCATGACTGTTAGCCTCCTGCACCAAAGATAACTTTATTTATAGGCACAATCAAAGGTGGATTTCACCTTTTCATTGCTCCAGTTACATGAGGTCATTTTTAGTTTTATAATTTTTGAGCTTTTTTGACACTTTTTGAACTGTAAACCTTCACAAAACTTGTGCATTTCTAGGTTTTCCATCATTCAACCTGCTATTCTCCCTATCCTTTATCTTCAACATTCTCTTATTTTATATCAATCACCTTTGTCTTATATTTTTCTTGTTCAATCTCCTAAAATTCATCCTCTTCTTCTTCCTCTTTAGTTTGATCCTCCTATTCAGATCCATCTTCTTTTATATCTTCTTAACTTATGTCTGCTTCTATATCGCTCCAAATTTTTCACACCCTTACCTTTAGGCTATAGGATCCGTGCCCTGAAGGGGGATGTGAAAAGTATGGCGTAGTACCTCAAACTGAGAGGCCTTGCGAAGGTCCCACCTCTTGGGGGAGGTGTATTATGGTGATTTTTTGACGGATGGTGGGTTCACCAAAAATAATTTAGTGGCAGTTTCCACGCCTAGGTTGGGAATGTGTTTTATGTGTTCAGTTTTATCCTTAATCATCCAAGTCCTAGATTTGGCCAAATGAATCTAAATTATTCTATATGAAGATGTAGCTTTAAATGAATACAGAGAACAAAATTAGACAGAAAATAAAGAAATTAAGCAATATTAAAAGGTCATACCTGATTTGGATGTCTGATGAAGATTCTGACTTTTGAAGCAGTCAAGATCGCCTCTGATTTGATAGGATCGTCTGCTATCAGACAAGATCATCTGAGATCTGACGAATTTGTCAGACGAATTTGTTAGAGACCTGGAAACAGAGAAATAGGTGCAAAACACAAAAAATACAACTATGATAATAGAGGGAAACAGTGTAAAATGACAATAACAATATCAAACTGAGGATTGTAAATAGAAATATGAATGCATCATACTGATTAAATAACAATTATAACTTAATTATGCATTTGATCTAGATGGGTGAACTCCAAAATGCAGGATAACAGAAAATAATAAATAAACTAGCTAATTACAGAATAAAACAACAGAAAAGAGTGGAGAAAATGCAAACTTTGGGCACTGATTGCCCCCAATGATGATTGCAGTCAAAATCATCTCGCATTGATATGAAATCATCTCTGATTCGATAGAATCACCTTCGATCTGAACAGGATCGTCTATGACGATGTAAGCTTGCTCCAACTGAAAAATACTAAGGTACCTGCAACAAAAATTGGATAGAACTAATGCAAATAACAATTTAGGATGTCTTAATGTGTGTGAAGTCAAGTTACAGGAATTATTAGCCAGGGGGATGCTAAGGGGGGGGGCCTAGGATTAAATAGGCTTAGGAGGGAGGTTAGGAGGTTGGAGATCATCCCTATTTGGGAGATCTCCAATGGGGAGGGTTTCTAACTGCGTAGACACGCTTCTGCCCGGATTAGAGACGTCGTTGGAACAGAGACTAATTGTGAAAAAATAGTTTAGAGACAAGATCGTCTGGACGTCCTAGACAAGATGAAATCGTCTGATCTGAGGCGATATCGTCTGATCGGCGACGATATCGTCAAACGGTCAAAAAAAACTCTAAAATGGCACGGGAAAGGAGGAAACAGATTAAGCGGCGGTTTGGGAGTGGTTTTGGAGGTTAAAATTTGAATTTGAATTATTACTAGAGTAATTGTAATTATTAAGGTTTTACTGGGCCAATTTTAGGGTGCTACATTTTGCCCCATCTTTAGCGAATTTTTCGAAGAAAATGCGTTAAATATGAGTTTTTCTCGATTTACGAGAAAGCAAAAATTATTCCCATTTTTAGGTGACGATTCTTGGTCAAATTGTACAATAGCTTATTATGGTGCCCCCTCCGTGTTTTTACCCAAATCGAACGTTTGAGGTAAAAACGTGGAAAAGCCAAAAATTTTAAAATGTTTTTAATTATGTTTTGAATAAAATTAAGAAAAATAGGGTAAAACCCTAATTCATTTTTACTGTTCATTTTTTTGGTTTTTAGAGCTTTGCAAGCAAAAATGGTGGAGACAGCGCATAGATCAACAGAGGTTCGGTGCGGGCTATGGGTAAGAGTCTAAACTTAGTTTAGAATGCTTGAATTTGAATTTACATGCTTTTTAGGTGAATTTTGATCAATTTTTGAGCATCGTGGCCATTTTTGGGCCGTCGACATCGTCGAGACGAAATCATCCCAATTTCAACGAAATCGTCTCAAGTTTGACGATATCGAAGACGATTGTGCTCAAATTGGGGACGATATCGTTCAATAGTAGACGATATCATCATTTGTATAAAATTGAACTGATTTTACTTGCATTATTAATTACTTGAGTTTTTATTAATGATTTTTATTATTTTGTTGTTTATGTTGCAGAGAGGTTTGCTAAAGAGCAGAGAATGGAAATATGGGGGGTTGAGAGATGACTTGGCCGCTCTATCACATGCAAAGCAGGATCAGCTGGCTCAGGCTGGCTTACAGCATGTGGCAGAAATGCCATAAGTTTCTACAGACATGGGGCTACTAACAGCCCTAGCAGAGAGGTGGTATCCGGGTTCTTCCTATTTTCGGTTACCTACAGGGGAGATGACTCCCACATTAGAGGATGTATGGAGGATTCTAAGAATCCCCATACAAGGATGGTTGATCACTCCTATGGCCAATCAAGGCCATGCTATGATGCGATTGTGTGGTGACCCGAGATTCACCTTGGAGAAGGGCAGAGTGAACATCGAGGCGCTACGTCAGATGCCTGGGGCATCCAGACTCACACAGGTTTTGGCTGGAGTGGTGGGTAGACTTATGTTGTGCCACCAAAGCGGGTGTAGGGTACCATGGGTGCTAGTAGATGTGATCTACAACATGTGGGACCATGGTTACAGGTTCTCTTGGTGCAGTTTTGTTCTTGCTGACTATATAGGATCTTGCATGGGGTCGTGTACAATGGCGGCCAATGTCTAGTTATGACATCGCTTCTACAGGTTTGGTGCTAGGAGCACATTACAGTGCGGAGGCCGATAGGGCTTCCTTTGATAGGGATTGATGGGGAGAGGCCGCGAGTTTTCTACTGGTGGCTCCGGAGAGGGTCACAGTGGTGGATTGATCTACCGATGTCCTAGAGACTACTGGATGACCTTGTCCCAGACCAGATCACTTGGAGGCCTTGGATGGACCATCCAGGGTGGGCCGAGGATGGACAAGAGCTAGCTCACATCAGGCGAGTTTGCTGGTTGAGGATGGAGATGGGAGAGGTGGAGCTCCACCGCTATGACCGAGTTTTGTGATAGTTCGGTCTACAATAGGGGATCCCATCTCTCAGGGATTATGAGTTTTCCTGGACTATCTGGGAGAACACTACAGTCAGCGGGGCTCCAGATATGCAGCACTTCTAGATTTAGGACACGGACGATGCCCCTATTCAGCCAGTGGATGGGGACGACGTTGGGGTAGCCGACGGCTACGATACCTGGTATGTAGGCATCTGCCCTCCTCGGATGACGAGGGCTTAGGGTCCGATTCATGTAGTTGTGCATCAAATGGGGAGGTGATGCCAAGCGGATATTAATGTAGCCCAGGGTCACGGTGAGAGAGGGCAGAGGAGACCACAGGCACAAGAGAGGCTGTTGCAGCAGGAGAGGAGGGTGGAGAGACCCCCTTCTCCACAGAGAGAGAAGCCACCATCACCCGATAAGTGCAAGGGTGTCGACACTGGGGAGAGCAATGAGACAAAGAATCTTCGAGTAGAGATAGTCCATCTCCAAGCATAGGTGCAGACCTTGTAGGAGGAGGTTGCATGACACCGAGTTGAGGTGACACAGCTCAGAGATGAGATTGCATGCCTTAGAGCATGGGGCGAAGGGGCGAGCACTGGGGAGCTAGCATGGGCGATTGCCTAGATCACTTTCTATCAGACATTATACTACTAGATACTGCCAAAGGAGGAGAGATTACCACTATCGACTAACATCCTAGATCCAATCAGGATCGGGTCATCGAGGACTTCATCCCGATCAATGACTAGGACTCGCAGTACCACACATACTATGATGGGGCCACCTCATCCACCTCAGGGTGGGGGATGAGATGAGGCTGAGAGCTCGAGGGGTTCTCGAGGCTAGACTACTGCATGACATTGTACAGATTGATATAGTTTTTATTATTTTTTTTTATAGAGGATTGAGTATGTCGAGGTACAGATTGTGGCATACCAATCCAATTTTGAGATGATGTATATATTGTTGATATATATATGAGATGAGATATGTTTTTGATCATATGACTTGTGTCTTATGTACTTTTATGATGCTTTTAATGTTTGGATTGATTGATTTGATGATTCATGTAATTACGTCGTTGGAAATATTATGGTTTGAATGTCATGTTGTAAGATTTTAAATGAAATAATCTGATGTAACAAATTGGTTGTTTGTGATGTAATGTGATAAAAGATAAAAAAAGACTTCTAACAATAATTTCAAAGGACATTGTCACTATTATAGACCATTTCATGGAGTCACCGCTCACTCGGTCGTCAAGCTAATCCCAGTATAGAAATATTTTTAAAAGTAAAAGAGTGCTTAAGAGAATGTCTTAAGACTTTGGTGCAATGGTGCAAATGATGATGATGATGGTTTGTTTTCAGATTTTCATAAAAATAGTATGCATGAAATAATGTTAAAATGATTTTTGCTAGGCATAAATTCCTAAGTGTGATAAATTTTTTGGATAATTCCCTAGGAATTATACCATCATTGCAAAATTGAAGGTTGACATAATGACATGAAATAGTGATAATGTGCATGCTTTTTAAAAGCATAATTTGTGTAACATAATGATTTAAGTCATATGTTTTTCATGATTTTTAAATAAATGGGGAATAAAAATTGTTACAATGGTTTGTGCTAGGCATAGAATATGTAGGTATAGACTTATACCATCATCGCGAAATCCAAAAAGAGATAGTTTTATTGCATGGTTGATTTTTTAATAAATAGAAAATATGAAGATGAGGACTTGCGCTAGGCATAAAATTTCAATTTTGGTGTTGGAACTATACCATCGTCGCAAAAGTCAATAATATATATATATATATATATATATATGTTTTGATTGTATGGTTTGAAAGAAATTTTGATTTTTCTATTATGCATGTAGTTGTCTAAACAACTGTACTTGAAAGAAGAAAATGAATTATTCCAAACAATTTGCAAAAAAATATTTCAAAGTACTTTAAAGACAAAAGTTATATTTATAAGGAATCCCATGTGCATATGTGAATTCATTTCCAATATTGATTTATCATAATGATACACAAAATCTCTCAAATACAAATGTGTGTGCAATTGCTATGTTCATTTAGCAATTTTGAGCAAGATAATATGATACAAGTGATTTGAATGAACCAAATAAGTGTTCATTAACCATGATGTAGATGCATATAACCATACTAGACTACTATGTAATGAAGAAGACAAGCTTATACTGAGAGGGGGGGTGAACATTATAAGACCACTTTTTACTTTTCCTTTATACTTCAAGATAGTAAAGCAACATATCCAAAGCAATATCAAAACAAAGCACAAGATCATCCACAAAGTGACACAGCAATTTACGTGGTTCACCCACAAAACTTTTCTCTAAAAGTTATCTCAAAGTTCTTTGGGAAACCTTCCCAATTACAATTTTTATGAGCCTCGGCTCAAAGGAGATACCTTCCCCCAATCTGAATTTATGAGCCTCTGCTCAAAGGAGATACCTTCCCCTACCTCTGCTCTAGCTGGTGATCCTCTAGAAGACCTCTGCCTCTGCTGCCCTTAGCAAATGGAACTCTATCCATAGAAGACACCTGTCTTCCCTGCTCTGGCTGGAGACCTCTATCCTCAACTCTATCACCTCAAAAGTTGGCCCTCGAATTTGCACTAAACACAGTCCTTCGGTCTAGCACAAATGTCCTCATGTTCTTCTCATAGAACCAATGCACCTCTATCCTCAAGTTCTCTGATAGAACTATCAAACTCAGCTTCACAAGTCCTCTGCTAGGACCTATCCAAATCTGCTCACAAGTCCCCAAAGGAACCTATCCAAAACCTGCTCACAAGTCCCCAACGAAACCTGTCCAAAACCCTTCACAAGTCCCCAATGGAACCTGTCCAAAACTTGCTCACAAGTCCCCAATGAAACTTGTCCAAAACCTATTCACAAGTCCCCAACGAAACCTGTCCAAAACCTGCTCACAAGTTCATCAAGAAAACTTGCTTGGCATGAACCCACAAAGAGAATTGTTAGAGACCCAATGTGATTCATCAACCTCATAGAAGCATAAAGAGAATTGTTAGAGACTCAATATGTTCTATACTTAACTCCCAATCTCAACTCAATCTCAAATCTCATAGAAATAAGATAGATGTAGTATGCTTTTCTCAAGAACATGAAACACAACCCAACAATTGCCAACCATGCAATATCTCATATAACAATGATACTCATGTTCTTTCCAACAACCAATATCTTTTCTCAACCAATTAGGGCTTCAACAACAATGCTCAAAGACAAGGTTTAACCAACATCATTCAACTCAACATTAACCTTGAAGCATTCAACCAATCATCACAAGAAAAGGAAACAAGTAGAAATCCTTTTCCCTCCAAAGATATTTGAACAAAACAGCCACCAACACAATATCACCAAATGCAAAGAAAACTTGCTCAAATCAACTCAAAGGAGTAAGCCCAAATCATGTATCAAGTAATAGCACTAACTTGATCAAAACAACCTCTATGGAAGCATCTCATCCATTAATATCAAAACAGCCAACTAAGGGTTTCACCATCTCAATGCAAGTAGCAAGACTCACAAACATAAACCCTAGTGCACAATGCTTCCACTACCTCAAACCAGAATTATGCATTCACCAAAACTCTCATCAATGATAACAATGCATAAGTAGTCTTCAACAAACCAGAAAATAGGATTTACACCCAACCAAAGGAAACCTAGTTGAATACCTTTTCACTCCAATCTTATTTCAGGAAAACATACACCAATCATACTCATAAGAAGAATGTGCCCATACCTTATTGAAGATGAAGAAGATCTCACAAATTTGTCATAACCATAACCACCTTTTTGCCAAACTCAAGAAGGTTAGTAGACAACATATTTCTTTAATATTTCCTCAAGAATATTCCTTGGTCCAAATATAATCAAGGTTCTATGTCTTCTTCTTTCAACCTCATTCAACAAATCATACATAACATATTTCTTATATTCACCTTATCTACTCCATTATTTGACTTCAAAAATCATAACCCAAAAAAACCTTACAATTCCTTATTTCTCCTATACCATATAACCTTTTAACTTTTTCTAATAAAAATTAAGTCCTCATACCTTGGAAAAATTCCTTCTCCGCTTGCAAACGTGCACACACGAACAGCCTGTCCTTTCTATCTAGCAAAATGGTGATCACAAGGTTTGAACCCGCAACTCTCTTCCTACCAATGCCTTAGCGCTAGCCTGGCAACTAGCTAAGCTAGCCACCCGCTTGGAAATAATCTTGCCCACACTTTATCTTATACCTTCTCTCCGCTAAAAACGTGTTTCACTTTATCTTGCTCTGCAAAAAGCATCCGCGAGATTCAAACACGAGATCTTCCTTCCACCAACACTCTAGCGCTAGCCTCATGAACGGTTGGGCTAGCCACCCACGTGGAAAGTCTTCCACCGTCGCTTTTATTTATTCCCTTCCTTCGCTGATCGAATGAAATGCTTAACACTCTTCTCTGCTCCTTCCGAAATCGAATTGATTGTGCTTAATGTCGAAACACCATCCCACTAACTTAATGAATTTAATTGCCTTATTTTATATGCACTTTGATGCATATCCAAACACGTCAGCCCTTTTAATTTAATTTAAAATTTTAATTTTAATTTTAAATAAATAAAATTTAAACTAAATATTTAAAATTAAATATCTTCATCATCGGGGCACATTTTTCAACGAAACGAAGAGCCAACTTGGGTTTTAAGAAAAACCCATTTCAAATCTGTTGTCCATGGTTTTAAATAAAACCTTTTATTTTATCTGCCTTGGTTTTCACAAAAACCCTTCCTTGAACTTAGATCCTTTTGACCTCAGATCAAATTCCTTCAAAAGCTTCTTGACATCAATGACAACATCAACACTTGAGCAAAGGAAATGTACCCAAGGTACCCAAAATTGCCAACAATCTCCCCCTTTGTCATTGATGGCAAACCTTTACTAAAACACATCTTAAGAGCCAAAACTGAAACCAACTGTGCCCACAACTGAGAATCTTCCTTTGAAGTTTTGCTCCCCCTGACTTGAAGCTTTCCTCTTCACTTGAAGCTCTCCCCCTTACTCATATCTCTCCCCCTTTGTCATCAATGGCAAAGGGCCAACTTTGGGGCTCGGGACTAAGAATGAGCCTCTTAGCTTAGTCCCTCCCCCACCTCTTGATGAGGTGATTAATTCTAGGATGGGAGTAAAACTCCCATTAAGCACTGATCATCATTAGTGTCTATAACTTCCTTGTCGGGCCTTCTCTTGAACTCTTTGTCCATATTCCTATTTCTGTCACTGTTCTTGATCTTGTTCTCATCCTTGTTCTTGCCCATGCCTTGATCCTTGGACCTGATCATGCCACTGTTCCTGTTCTTGTATCCTAGAATTTCAGCTCTACACTGTCTAGCTATGTGACCTTTATTGTTGCACTTATAACAAGTAACAATGTTATTTCTTTTAGGCATACCTATTCTTTGAATCCACCAATTCTGACCAAACTTGTTCCTGATATTTGCCTTGCAATAAACTGCCTTGTGCCCAAACTGTTGACAAGAGTAGCAATACCCTTGAAAGAAATTACCACCTCTGAAACTGTCATTTACCTTCTTCACTTGAGCCATGCAATGTGAAGCCATGTGACCAAACCTGTGACAAGCAAAACATTTGCCTTGAAACTTTCCTTTATTTGACCTCTTGGGTCCTAAAAACTTCTTCTCATTTTGAATTCTATTTTCTATTTTTGTGCATCTATCATTCAAGGACTCATGATCTGAAATACTTTCCTCATCAGAACTCTCTTCCTTTTGGAGTCTCTTACTAGACTCTTCAACTTGTTCCTTGTGTGGCTTAACAAAACCGAGACCTGTTTTATCTGTTGGTTTTCTTTGTCCTTTGATTAGAGATTTAACCTTCTTGGAGCTATCCTGAAATCTATAGAGCTTATCCTTGTACTCTTTATTTTCTTCTTTCAAAGAAGCCATTTTCTGCTCTAACTCACTATACTCAAGAACCTTAGACTTCAACTCATCCTTGAGTTCAGCATTCTTCTTTCTTTCCTTTTTCAAAGCATTAAGAGCATTAGAAAGTTCACTCTCAAGATCCTTTATTTGTTTGCTTTCTGAATTATCACAGTCTTTTTCAGATTTATCACTAGAGATGCTACCCTTTTCAAAAGCCATACATGCATCTTCTTTACATTTTTCTGAAGCATCCTCATACATACTAGCAACCAATTCATCATTTGTACAATTATCCTCAAGGTGCCCAAAATTTCCATATCTAAGACATTTCATGATAATGAATCTATGTTTCGGTTCTTCCTCCTTTTTTGATATGAACAATATCTCATTTTTATTATCACTTGAAGAACTTTCACTATCACTACTAGAACACTTGCTTTGTCTAGGTAGATGCTCTTCTTGTGCTTGTGAGAATGCCTCTTTTCTTGATTGTTGTGCTCATCTTTGATTTTAAGAGTTGTATTTGCCTCTTCTAGTTGTTTCTTCAATGAAACAATCTCATCTTTTTGTTTGCAGCAAATAGTCTCTTTCTCATTGATCTGAGACCTGAGAGTTTCTTCACTCTTTTTGAACTCTTCTATTTTTAGCTTCATATTGCTAACAACTTTGTTAGATTCCTCTTCATGTTTGCTGTTTATATCGACTTTATTACTCATTTCTTCTGTCTGCATTCTTAAACCATCAATTTCTTTTTCTAGCTTGCTGCAATACTCTATTTTTCTGGATGATTGCATTTCGAGATCTTCAAAAAAAAAATTGTAATCTTCTTCTTGTACTTTCAAGCTGGTGATTATATCCTTTGCATCCTCAACCTTTTTACTCAGGTCTGAAATCAGTTTTTGTTTCTAATTTGCTTCTGCATCACTTCCTTCTTCATCACACTCTTGTTCTGAATCTGTTTCTTCACCAATTTTGAATGGATCATCTTCATCTTCACTGCTACTAAACCCATGGCAATGATGATCATTGTGATAGAGTTGACCACAAACAAAACATTCTCTTACTTGTGAGCAATCAGTTGCAAAGTGACCGGTCTTCCCACATCTGGTGCAAAAATTTATTAATCTAGCTTGTTCTCCATTGTTTGATTCATCTCTTGAATCTATTTCCATTCCCAAAGTAGCAACATTGAGTTCATCTTTATTTTCTTTCATGACCATGTGAGATTTCTTCTTCTTGTGTCTTATGGTTTTGCTTTTGCCTTTCCTTGCCATTTGTGTTCTTGTAAGATCTTCCTTTAAGTTGTTAAACTTTTCGAAGGCACCCGCTCTGATACCAATTGAAGAACACAAGCTTATACTGAGAGGGGGGGTGAACAGTATAAGACAACTTTTTACTTTTCCTTTATACTTCAAAATAGTAAAGCAACATATCCAAAGCAATATCAAAACAATGCACAAGATCATCCACAAAGTGACACAACAATTTACGTGGTTCACCCACAAAACTTTTCTCTAAAAGTTATCTCAAAGTTCTTTGGGAAACCTTCCCAATTACAATGTTTATGAGCCTCGTCTCAAAGGAGATACCTTCCCCCAATCTAAATTTATGAGCCTCTACTCAAAGGAGATACCTTCCCCTACCTTTGCTCTGGCTGGTGATCCTCTAGAAGACCTCTGCCTCTGCTGCCCTTAGCAAATGGAACTCTATCCACAAAAGACACCTGTCTTCCCTGCTCTGGCTGGAGACCTCTATCCTCAACTCTATCACCTCAAAGCTGGTCCTCGAATTTGCACTAAACATAGTCCTTCGGTCTAGCACAAATGTCCTTGGGTTCTTCTCATAGAACCAATGCACATCTGACCTCAAGTTCTCTGATAGAACTATCAAACTCAACTTCACAAGTCCTCTACTAGGACCTGTCCAAATCTGCTCACAAGTCCCCAAAGGAACCTATCCAAAACCTACTCACAAGTCCCCAACGAAACTTGTCCAAAACCTGCTCACAAGTCCCCAACGGAACCTATCCAAAACCTGCTCACAAGTTCATCAAGAAAACTTGCTTGGCATGAACCCACAAAGAGAATTGTTAGAGACCCAATGTGATTCATCAACCTCATAGAAGCATAAAGAGAATTGTTAGAGACTCAATATGTTCTATACTTAACTCCCAATCTCAATCTTAAATCTCATAGAAATAAGATAGATGTAGTATGCTTTTCTCAAGAACATGAAACACAACCCAACAATTGCCAACCATGCAATATCTCATATAACAATGATACTCATGTTCTTTCCAACAACCAATATATTTTCTCAACCAATTAGGGCTTCAACAACAATGCTCAAAGACAAGGTTTAACCAACATCATTCAACTCAACATTAACCTTGAAGCTTTCAACCAATCATCACAAGAAAAGGAAACAAGTAGAAATCCTTTTCCCTCCAAAGATATTTGAACAAAAAATCCACCAACACAATATCACCAAATGCAAAGAAAACTTGTTCAAATCAACTCAATGGAGTAAGCCCAATATCATGTATCAAGTAATAGCACTAACTTGATCAAAACAACCTCTATGGAAGCATCTCATCCATTAATATCAAAACAGCCAACTAAGGGTTTCACCATCTCAATGCAAGTAGCAAGACTCACAAACATAAACCCTAGTGCACAATGCTTCCACTACCTCAAACCAGAATTATGCATTCACAAAAACTCTCATCAATGATAACAATGCATAAGTAGTCTTCAACAAACCAGAAAATAGGATTTACACCCAACCAAAGGAAACCTAGTTGAATACCTTTTCACTCCAATATTATTTCAGGAAAACATACACCAATCATACTCATAAGAAGAATGTGCCCATACCTTATTGAAGATGAAGAAGATCTCACAAATTTTTCATAACCATAACCACATTTTTGCCAAACTCAAGAAGGTTAGTAGACAACATATTTCTTTAATATTTCCTCAAGAATATTCCTTGGTCCAAATATAATCAAGGTTCTATGTCTTCTTCTTTCAACCTCATTCAACAAATCATACATAACATATTTCTTATATTCACCTTATCTACTCCATTTTTTGACTTCAAAAATCATAACCCAACAAAACCTTACAATTCCTTATTTCTCCTATACCATATAACCTTTTAACTTTTTCTAATAAAAATTAAGTCCTCATACCTTGGAAAAATTCCTTCTCCGCTTGCAAACGTGCACACACGAACAACCTGTCCTTTCTATCTAGAAAAATAGCGATCGTGAGGTTTGAACCCGTGACTCTCTTCCTGCCAATGCCTTAGCGCTAGCCTGGCGACCAGCTAGGCTAGCCACCCGCTTGGAAAGAATCTTGCCCACACTTTATCTTATACCTTCTCTCCGCCAAAAACACGTTTCACTTTATCTTGCTCTGCAAAAAGCATCTGCGAGATTCGAACACGAGATCTTCCTTCCACCAACGTTCTAGCGCTAGCCTCACGAATAGTTGGGCTAGCCACCCACGTGGAAATTCTTCCACCGCCGCTTTTATTTATTCCCTTCCTTCGCTGATCGAACGAAATGCTTAACACTCTTCTCTGCTCCTTCCAAAATCAAATTGATTGCGCTTAATGTCGAAACACCATCCCACTAACTTAATGAATTTAATTACCTTATTTTATATGCACTTTGATGCATATCAAACACGTCGGCCCTTTTAATTTAATTTAAAATTTTAATTTAAATTTTAAATAAATAAAATTTAAACTAAATATTTAAAATTAAATATCTTCATCACCGGGGCACCTTTTTCAATGAAACGAAGAGCCAACTTGGGTTTTAAGAAAAACCCATTTCAAATCTATTGTCCATGGTTTTAAATAAAACCTTTTATTTTATCTACCTTGGTTTTCACAAAAACCCTTCCTTGAACTTAGATCCTTTTGACCTCAGATCAAATTCCTTCAAAAGCTTCTTGACATCAATGACAACATCAACACTTGAGCAAAGGCAATGTACCCAAGGTACCCAAAATTGCCAACATATAAGTCGGATTATCAAGAGCTAGCTAATCCATAAGCAGACATAGGTCTGTATAAAAGAAGGTTGCTAATGTGACAGACATATCGCCACGCTAGGAGTTACCCAAGGCCAAGCAGGTTGGGCACAAACCACCTGTTATGGGGCTTACCTCACAGTTTTTGAATAATTGAGAATTCCAGGGATTCAAGCTCATCAACCCTTCTTTTCTTTTCAAAGGTTAGGGAAAGGTATTTTATTGCTTTTTCTTTTGATTTATTTTGTATTGCTTTTGTATTTTTGCTTGATTTTTGAGATAATGCTTGAAACATTGCTGTAATGATATAAAATAACATTTTTATTTTTCTCCTTTTTCTTGAACTTTTCTTTTTCTTTTTGTTCTATACTAGGGATACTTGCTCGGATTAGCTGTAGAGCAAGGGATTTTATTCTGGGTAGGGGTGAGCTTGTCCTTTTGCCAATTCTCAAAGATTCTAGACCATGTGCATGATAGGATAGCAGGGGAAAATTTTCACTCAAGAAACCACTTCTACTATGTAGCAAAGCATGGAAATTACAAATATAATCATTTTATTGTGAAAGGATGTGCTTGGTTTAAGTAAATAACAAGATCAATTCTCTGTACTCAAACTTTATTTAATTGAATTTTGTGAACTTTGATATAAGATAGATTAGTAATCATGCCAGATAAAATCAAGATATTTAGTTTTGTGAGTGTGAAAGTGAGGGATTCCAAATAAATGCTAATTTATCCAAAATAATTTGAAACATATAACTGCAACATTTGTAAAAAATACTTTTTGAGAAGTTTTGATAATGTTGACTCTCTCTTTCTTCTTTATGTTGTTTTGTTTTCGAAAGAGTCAAGAATATTGCTGTTTTTTTATTTTTATTATTTTTTTTTTTTGAAAGAATTAACAAGTGCCATAAATAAATACAACAAGTAGTTTTGAAGATTTTTATGATTATGAATGTTTTTGGTGTTTTTGAATTTAGAAATTGAATGAAATACAAGATAGTGATTTTGAAATATTTTAAACAAATATATACAAGGATGAAATGACCAACTTTATACATAGTAACGTTTAAGATGCAAAATATTCATGGGTTCTTTAAGTTCTTTACCATATAAGGTAGATAGTTTGTATGCTCCTGATTCAAATTTAGCAGTGATAATGTATGGTCCAAGCCGATTGGGCTCAAATTTACCTTTGAGGTCCTTAGTTGCATTAGTATTTTTTTGATTTTCTTTTAAAACAAGGTCGTCGATCTCAAAGGATCGATGACGAAATTTCTTAGCATATGATATTTTAAGCTTGTTTTGGTAGGCATGAAGATGCTCCAAAGCATTGATGCATTTTTCATCTAGGAGTTCCAGCTGACTGAGTTCTTGTATAAAAATAACCTTCAACAATTTTTCTAGTTCTCCTGTGACTAGTAAGGCCATTTTGGGATGCATTTTTCTAAGTTTTTGTTTAACAGGTTTAGCATCCGGATGGACCACTAGATGATGCATGACTACAGAAGGGTCCAGACCTGGCATATCTTCATATTTCCAAGAGAAAACATCTTCATATTCTTTAAGGAATGCAATGTATTGCTCTTGTTTTTCTTGACTTAATTCTGATCCAATATTGATTATGTGAGGATTATCCTCAATTCCAATATTAATTTTAATGACGTTTTCTACCTCCATGTGTAGATCTCTTTCAAAATTGGGTGGGGCGGGTGAAACACCCAATTCTTGTAATTCTTGTAAGGTTAATTTAGATAATTCATCTTGAGGATTAGTGGTCTCAAGTTGGGCTATAGTTGGTATAGAACCATCAAAATAAAATCCATTGTGTAAAATTTCTTCAACGGAGACATCGTGGAAGATATCTCCTTCCAACTCCTCATTAGAGTCAGCAATCATTTCAGGGTAAGCTGTGGATAGCATGTTACATGTAAATGGCTGATTTTTTAGAGGCAAATCATCATGCCTATCAAAATAATCTTGATAACATATGAGTTAATCGTCATCTTCAAAAGGAAAGGGTTGACCCTTACTAGGAAATAGGCCCACACCATAGTGGGCAGGCCATGGTTCTACCTCGAAAGGTTCTTTCATGCCATTTTGGAAATGTCCCAAGCCTTTCCCTTTATATCCCATTTTAAGCATTATGGGTTTAGCTTTAATATATTCATTGGTAAAATAACACCGAGCGTATCCCCCATGATGAGTTTTAATGTTTCGAGGGATTCTTCCCTATTCATATCCTTTATAAATGAAGGCACAACTCCCAAATTGGTAAGTACTTCCCATAGGTTTTGGGAGGACCAAAGTACGAGGAGATGGTGGTAAGTTATTTAAAAGAATTGAATCTTGCATGAAAGCATTTGTTTTTTCTGATATTAAGATTGTGGATAAATCTGGTAAAAGTTCATCAGAAAGAGCATAAGATGTAGAAGGATCATTCCCTATATTTTTAGATGTGGATGGTATGATAGATTTTGATAATGTGGAAGTTTTAATAAATGGGTCTATAGGTTTTGAATTTATAGGGATAGAACATGAAGGATTGTTTGTGGATTGAAGATCTTTTTGAGGTTCTAGAGTGATTTGTTTAGAATATTGTTGATCTATATATGAGGATGAAATTAATGGAGGAGAAATAGGTGAAGGTATGGGTGTGTGTTTCACAGTTTTAGATGAAAAATAAGAATTAGGATGTGTGGATGACAGAGCAAGGAAAAATTGCACTCCAACAGGTTTTGCCAAAGCACACATATCGAAGGGTCTAGGGTCACCATGGATAGTGACCAACTGATTTTTAAATTCAAATTTAACACATTGGTGTAAAGTTGATGGGATAGCCCGCATTGCATTGATCCAAGGACGACCCAAGAGTATATTGTACAATGCAGGGCAATGTAAAATAAACATGGTGGTATCTAGAGTTCGAGGACCAACTTGCAATGGGATGGTAATAACTCCACATTTTTCTTGTGTTTCGTCATTGAAAGCTTTGATAATCATGTCGGTTTTCTTCATTTCATCACTTCTAAAGCCAAATCGTTGGTAGAAGTCAAAAGTGCAAATTTTTAGAGATGAACCATTATCAATCAGGACTCGTTTAACAACTACATATCCAATTAGAGCAGTAATGTATAAGGGATTATCCTTATGTAAACTGTGTTGTGGGATATCTTTATCCCAAAATTCAATACAATCAACTTCTCGAGTGATGATAGTATTGGCCATGGCTTCAGGTTGAATATTTTGAGGTACCATCATTTGGCTTAATGTAAGCATCAACTCATCCCTATGGGTGGAGAAGATTTTAATAAATCCAAAAGGGAAATTTTGGCTGTAGTATTGGATAATTGCTCATTAATATTGTAAGGGGGTTTAGGTTGAACATTGGAAGCATGATTCCCTTTATTGGGATTTTTCAAAACAAATGGAGCTGATCCATCATTCTAAGTTTGAATTTGTTGAGAGTTTTGAGCCTGTTGTCAGGTAACGACTCCAATGGTACCTACAATGTTATATTGAGCACGCTGAACTGGTCTCGGTTGAGCATTTATGGCTTGTTCATTTGGGAGGAATTTATTAGAAGAGGGTCGAGTAGTAAATCTTCTAGGAAATGGTTCTTCTGGAACCATAGCATCTGTGATAGGTTGAATAGGATCTGATTCATTTTCAAAACTATTCGATTGGTTTGAAGTGATTTCTATTTCACTTTCAGTATCTGATTCTATATCACTAGAATCTAAAGTTGGAATATTATGTAGGGGCCTAGTCGTAACCATGGAGAAAGTTGTGTCAAATATTTGAGGATCATGATTAAGTAAATGTCCACTAATGGTCCCTACATATCGGGTAGGAGGAGGAACATTATGATGTTCGATTTGATTGGCCACCTCTTTACCATGTCTTGGTAAAGGGTGTTGAAATATGTCTAATGATTGATTAGCATTTTGATTTTGATTTTGGGGAATGGTCTTTTGAGTATTATTAGGAGCATTTTGTTTAGGTTGGAAGGCTTGCACCTCCATTTCATTATTATCAATCAGATCTTGTATTTTATGTTTCAACCTTTTACAAGCGTTGGTAGAGTGTCTAGGTCCTCTATGGAAATCACAGTGTAAGTCAACTCTGTATCCGGGTATAGTTGGATCAGGTTCTCGGATAGCTGGTAATTGGATCAAACCTCTTTCGAGTAATTGAGGTAAAATAGTTGATAACAGTTGATTCAATCTAGTAAATTCTCAAGGAGGTTTATCATGCAGTTTCAATATAATTTTTTTTGTTGTCTTCGTTGCATTGATATTAGCAACATTTCTACTGTCAGTGACTCCGTCACCAACAACTTGTTTGTTTTTATATTGATTTTTGGAGGTTTTCTCATCATCCTTCTTCCTAAGTTGGCCTCTCCTAATGAGGGCATCTTCTACTCTTCGAGATAAATATATAGCTTGATCGAAGGTAGTTAAAGCAGCAGTTGATAACTCATAAGATATTTGTTCTTGTAAATTATTGATAAAAATGTCCAACATTTCCCTATAAGGTAGCACAAAGTGCAGTTTTCTCATCAAGCTGCCTCCATATAGCTAAGAAATCAACAAAACATTCATCCTTGTCTTGTTTTAAGTTGTATAAATATTTAATGGTTACATGCCTCTCGATGTAGGCACTAAATTGATGGACAAAATATTCAGTTGTTTCTTCAAAGTTTCTCAAAGAATGAGTGGGCAATTGATAATACCACTCTAATGCCATTCCACCTAAAATTTTTGAGAACATTTTTAGTAATAGAAAGTCATCATGTGATATATCATGACATGCTATCCTAAACATGCGAAGATGCTATATGGGATCTTCGGTTCCTTTATATATAGGCAGGATAGGCATGGGAAAATGCTTAGGATAAGGTTGTGCTACAACTATGGGATCCAAAGGTTGACTACATATCTCTCGATAATTGTACGAGGGACGATAAGGATCTATCTGGTCCATACGTGAAGCTAACTGTTTCACCATGGCTTCCAGATTACTAGTTTGCCCACCATATTGGTTCGGTAGGGCATTGATATGGGATTTGTGAGCATATGATGGAGGGACATGAAGATTAGATGCTATGTTGCTATTGTGTAAATTGTTAGTAGGAAAGGTGTTATGAAGGAATTTTGAAGTTGTATTATGATGTATTCCATATTGTTGAAAATTAGTGTTTGACTTCATTTTAGGTTTTTGTTTACTTGAAGCATATTTATCAATAGTTTGGCAAAGTAAACCAGTGAAGGAAGTTTTCTTTTGTGTAGGAATGATTTTAGGCTCAATAACAGGTTCCTTAGGAGGTTGGGTAACCTATTTTTGGCATGTTTTGAATCATAGTGACCATATCTCTATTGGATGGTCCAGCCTTATCACTTTCTTGATCAATGAAAGACAAGGGATTAGTGCGCACATCAAACATATGTTCCATGGCTGCTTGAGTGTCACTAATTTGCCCTTTATCAATACGAACTGCCATATTAAGAACACCAATGTTATTATGGAATTATTTCCAAAAATGGTCTACGTTGTCAAAAGCAATAGTTCCATCTGGAGCTACTCTAGGGGATGAGGATCCATCCTCTTTAACATTTTCTTCTTGTTCATTGTCTTCACCTAGGTCATCTTCTGGTTGATCTAGAGTTTCTCCTTCTGAAATTGGATCTTCAGGAAGGATATTTGGGTATCTAGTTTTATCTTCTAACCAATCTTCTTCTTCTTCAGTTTGTTTACCATTCCTAAGTTTAGGCATTGTGCTTAATTTTAGATTTCAGCAAATATATATATATTTATATATATATATATATATATGCAATAGGCTTAAGAGGTATATATTAATTATATACCTACTACAATATTTAAAATGAAATGTTTTGGTTTTTGTTATGTTTTTTAGTTTTTTAGTTTTTCTTGTTTTTGTAATAATATTGTAAAGATAACAAACAACACAACAAATGCAAGAAATAATGAAAGTAATGATCTAGTTTTCTATAAACAATTTATAAATATCATTAATGGGCTCAAGTTCTTTAGGAGTCATGAAGTGTTCTTCTTCAAATTGAAAATTTTCTTTCAAAAATTTAATGAAAAGAGCTATAGTGATATTATCTGTCTCAGATTCTGGTTGATAAAAGTAAAGCTCATGGCAATGCTCTCGATATAACACAGCTCGAGGAACTCTATTCCATATTTCCCTATCCATAAGAACAACCTCTTGGTCTTCTACATGACCTAGGAACTGGTGTATAATGGCTGCGTTCTCGAGGTATTCCTCGAAGGTGAACAATTCTAAAGACACAAGAGCTCTCCTATAAGCTAACCATCTATGGCAGGCTCTCTAAAGTTCATGATAAAAGACGAGTTGATGAGGATCCAGGATTCAATATAGGACAATCCTCTTGATTTGTTTAATTTTTGCTGACCTATATGAAATGACACTAAGTCTTCTATCAAGTTCGTCCCACAAAAGTTGATTTCTATCTGTTTCAGGCACACTAAGCACATAATTGATTTCTATGGCTGCCAATTGGTTTTCAACATTTATAGCAACTGCTAATATTTTCTTAGGAGCTACCATCTAAACATGATATACAACTTATTTAGTTTTAAATGATTTGAAATGCATCTATGTTTTGGTTGTTTTATTTCTTTTGTTTTCTGTTTTCAAAAGGTTTTAAATGCATTCACGTCGGGTTCACCAAAAATGTATCGCTCCAATTTTTTCACACCCTTAACTTCAGGCTATAGGATCCTTGCCCGGAAGGGGGATGTGAAAAGGATGGCGCGGTACCTCGAACTGAGAGGCCTTACGAAGGTCCCGCCTCTCGAGGGAGGTGTATTATGGTGATTTTTTGACGAATGGTGGGTTCACCAGGAAACATTTAGTGGCAGTTTCCACGCCTAGGTTAGGAATGTGTTTTATGTGTTTAGTTTTATCCTTAATCATCCAAGTCCTAGGTTTGGCCAAATGAATCTAAATTATTCTATATGAAGATGCAGATTTAAATGAATACAGAGAACAAAATTAGATAGAAAACAAAGAAATTAAGCAATATTAAAAGGTCATACCTGATCTATATGTCTGATGAAGATTCTAATTTTTGAAGTAGTCAGTATCATATCTGATTTGATAGGATCTTCTACTATCAGACAAGATCATCTGAGATCTGACAAATTCGTCAAACGAATTCGTCAGAGACCTGCAAACAGAGAAATAGGTGCAAAACATAGAAAATACAACTATGATAACAGAGGGAAATAGTGTAAAATGACAATAACAATATCAAACTGAGGATTGTAAATAGAAATATGAATGCATCATACTGATTAAATAACAATTATAACTTAATTATGCATTTTATCTAGATGGGTGAACTCCAAAATGTAGGATAACAAAAAATAATAAATAAACTAGCTAATTGCAAAATAAAACAACAAAAAAGAGTGGAGAAAACACAAACTTTGGGCACTGATTGCCCCCAATGATGATTGCAGTTGAAATCGTCTTGCATTGATACGAAATTTTCTCTGATTCGACAGAATCGCCTCCGATCTGAATAGGATCGTCTGTGATGATGTAAGCTTGCTCCGGCTGAAAAATACTAAGGTACCTGCAACAAAAATTGGATAGAACTAATGCAAATAACAATTTGGGATGTCTTAATGCGTGTGAAGTCAAGTTACAGGAATTATCAGCCAGGGGGATGCTAAGGGGGGGGCCTAGGATTAAATAGGCTTAGGATGGAGGTTAGGAGGTTGGAGATCATCCCTATTTGGGAGATCTCCAACGGGGAGGGTCTCTAACGGTGCAGACACGCTTCTGCCCAGATTAGAGACGTCGTTGGAACAGAGACTAATTGTGAAAAATTAGTTTAGGGACAATATCGTCTGGACGTCCTATACCAGAAAAAATCATCCGATCTGAGGCGATATCGTCTAATCGACGACGATATCGTCAAATGGTCAAAACAAACTCTAAAAATGGTGCGGGAAAGGAGGAAATGGATTAAGCGACGATTTGGGAGCGGTTTTGGAGGTTAAAATTTGAATTTGAATTATTACTAGAGTAATTGTAATTATTAAGGTTTTACTGTGCCAATTTTAGGGTGCTACAGCTTCACTAATGTCCTTTTTATTGAGTATTTGGACAACATCACTTAGTGCATTTGACGCTTCTTCCCAGGATTTCTATGGAATTACTAGTATTGACAAAATATTTTTTTGAATCCACCATAAGCTTATTAGTCTTTCATAATATGGTTCAGCCATATAATTACCAACTTTATCTATGATATCTCTGATCTCTATCAGGTTTTTGATCAACTAGACTACTTGGTCATGCTTATTTGGCTAAGACCATTCTTTTATTTTGGATTCATTCTCTATGATTGAGTATACGAAAGCTCCCAGTACTTCTTATTTGATGTATTAGTGATCCTCTCCTAAGTAATCAAGAAATCCAATTTCTCTAATGTGAGATAGTTTTTGCATCATTTTATTAGTTTTTTCCTCTAGCCTATCTAGCAAATGATAAAATTTTATTACTAGCATATTCTTTTTTAGAATATCTTTGGCTATATTTTTAGAAATACACCACTACCTATTGGAGATGAGTTTAGTTGTAGCTTTGAATCTTACTTTTTCCAATTTATAAATATTTTATGTTGGGGTAACCGTGTGCTAGATTTATCCTTGCATATTCTTGAGAGTCTTTTTAGCACTCACCACTTCGCTAGTAGCTTCATATAAGAAAATAAATATTGGCTTGGCTTCCAGACTTCTCAATTTGATATCAGAACAGATTTATTTCCTGATATGATTCACTTTGTATTTTGATAATCCTATGGATCTAGTATTTTCAATCAATAATTGTTGTTGCGATTGACTATTTTGATCACCCATAATCCTTACTTGGGCCTGAGTTTTCTCAGATTTCTTCTTATAGTTGGTAGCTTCTTAATATTTGTCTTGCCATTTTTCACTTCCTCCCTGAGTGTTTTTACAAGATTCTCCTAGTCTCTAAGTGATGTTTCCAAATATTCTACTTTCCTTTTTAGCTCTTTATTTTCATCCCTATGAATATCACCTTGCAAAAAATTATATCCATATGAGCTTCAACCAATACAATCTCATCATCTCCAGGTAATTGCATGACTTCCATGATCTTATCTATCACTTGATAGTCATTAATGGTCATATCTTTCCTTGGCTTACTCACTTTGGGGTGACAGTGAGCTATCCCTTTTTGATAAACTAGATGAATAATAGTAGTCTTCCTTTTGTGATTTATCTCCTCCGATGGTATCGTAAGCTGCTCATTCCACCAAGAAACTGCATTGAATGAAATTTTATCGATATTTTTGTATTGGACCATAGCAGTATTAATGGATTGAGTGTATATGACCACTAGATATGATACTAAGGGAAGTGGTGTATGAGGGGAAGCTAAAATAGTTATATCTTGAATAAAATAGGTGGAAACTATAGCTTTTGTAAATGGGGGCATTGGAAGGGGTGTAAATAATTGAGGCTTTATTGACACTGTAGAATATTTTATTGAAGTTAGGGAGGTTTAATGGTGGAAAATATGGAGGTTAGGTTTCGATTAAAATTGATGTGAGGGATTTAATCTTCGGTGAAGGTAGAGTGGGTTATGGTGGTAGTGATGTGGGGATTTTTAATAAAATAGATGTGGGGACCTCTATTATTTAAACTTATTTCTTACAAAGGGAAGAGAGAGTCTCTAGGGGACTTGGAGGAGCTTGAGCAAAAGAAGGGAAAGAAATTATACTTGAGTCTCTTGATGTAGACTTTTGCACTGTTTAATTGGGATCGAGCTAATATTTTTGTGAAAATTGTGTTTGTTCTAACACTTGAGAATCTTATTCCATTTATTTTTCATCTTTATCTTCCTCCTCCATTTCTTTCATTGCTTCCATGATTTATGCCAATAGCTATAGTTGAGGTTATCCTCTTGTTATTTTTGGTTAAATTTGATTTTTAATAAGGGTGGAATGTGTAAATAAAATCGTATAGGTACTAGATATAACTTCATCCAGATAGAATCTATGTTCTATATAGTCCTCTAAAGATACCCTAAGGGCTAACCGCTCTAGTTCATTTGACCTAAATTGTCTATATATGTCCTGCCTCATTTGGACCTAGACCTCCCCCTTCATAACCATACCTCTAGATTAGTTAATCACCTAGCCCATATATCTCAATTTACTCTATAGTTGATTGAAATAATGGATGTCTTACTTTTCCAATAAGGATGGCCTCTTAGGTGGCCTTCTTACAAGGAGGAGATGATGGGGGAGTTATGATGTTGACATCTTCTAGGTTAACTCCTCTAGTTTGTTTGACATTGGTTGCTTCCTCTTGACCTATGGGCTTTCTAAAACTCAATGCCAAAAATTTCCATTACCTTACCAATATCATGAAAAATCATTATATTTTTCATAAAACTATATATCATTCTTAGTGGAATACTTTGACTTTATGATATTTGTTTCCACTCACATTCTCCAGAATTCAAAAAATTTTGTGGGGTTCTATTTTTATTTCTTTACCATTTCTTTGACCTTATCTTCTACATAAATATGTGTTGAATTTTTACCAAAATTCTAATCAACAACATGATCATATAAATCTCTCCAAGGAGGTAATGCTTCCATGTGTTGAACATCCTATTCTAATTCATATTTTTCATAATTATTCCTAAAAAATTTATAGTGAGGTCTGAGGGTCCTCTTGAATTTTGGGTATTTTCCTTTGGTAAGATCATTCAATATTTCTTTAAACTTATTGTCTAGATCAGACCTCCGTCTATGAGGTAGTTATACTAACACCAATCCCTACATATATTTAGTAATGATATTATATTGATCTTATTTATTGACAGTGATATCTCTCTATCTAACGGGGTAGATGCAGTTGCCTTTCTTATATTTTCCTATTCCAAATGTAAAATTAATATCATATTTCTGGTGATAGTATTCTAGGGCAAGCATCCTCTCTATGACATAATGTGGTAGTATAAAAGGTTTTTCAATAAATCTATACAGATGAATCACTATCCCTTCCATCAGTATGTACGAGTCACCTTCTTCATCTCCCTCTTTCCTCAATATATCTACTACCAATTTGGGTAATCTAGGAATTATTTCATTAATCATATTTAGAGAATGTCCTAATAGTTCTCTATTAAAATTGTAATAGGATTGTGTTTTGCTAAGTGTGCTCATCCAATAGTAGATGGTGAGAGCAATTCCATTATGAGTCACGATTTTAACTGGAATAAATGAGAGTTCTAAGTGATTGAAATAAAGAAAAATTTATGTCACATGGGAAAAATATCTAAAATATTCTACCCCTTGGTTGATTTTCAATTTTACTAGGAGATCATGAATCATTCTAGCTAGATATCAATGCCAATCAAATAATATCAAAAATTTACTCATATTGGAAGGATCCTAATTTTTGGGATTAGAGATGCAATGGAAAGTAGCTATATTCCAGTGAGAAAAATTATTTTCTAAGAGTAGACCTCCTATTACAGTAAACATTGATTAAAGCTCTTGCTTCTTGAATTGATCAAGGTTAGTTGGGGTTGATGATAAATAATTGCCCTTCAATTTTCTCTTTAATTGCCTTGCTACCCAACCTAAGAAATTTCTCCCTCCATCAACATGATTGTTTAGGGCATAATATCTTGTTTGATCTCTCTAAGAAAATATCTTTTCTTTCTTACTTGGGTTTACTCCCAATGTGAAAGTATTGTTGAAGGATTTGGTTTTTACATGCATTAAATTTTTACCCTCAATACTTTGCAACACTCTATGTTCTAAATTATAATTTTTTGTTATTACTTTTATCAACTCAAGGTAAGGATATATGGAATTGCACATGTAAAAATATAGTAGAGAACTTACGCAATGATATTTGGGCTTGCTATCGATATGTCAATGGGTATTCTCTTCTCTAATTCTATTGTGATTTATTTTTTATCCTTATAGGGAGTGATGGTGTCTATAATTCTACCTGAGATGTATTAGAAATAGTTATCTCCTTAGTTCTCTATGTTGACATTTTTCTTCTCATCGACATATGATGCAACCATTGTCAATTGATATTTGATTACTCTCTTACAAAGAAAACAATGCTCTCAATATATTTTGAAGAAATCCAGTCTTCTCTGCACTTTACTGCTCTCATAGTTCTAGGTATGTGTAATAATAAATTTTGTCCTAAGGAGTCGATCATATAGTCCTCCTGAAATGTGCATCTTTAATGCAATGGGTGCAACATTCACTTTATATCTAAAACTAGTTGGCACTGCTACAATATTCTATCTCATTTGCATTTGGCCTGACCTTGCGGTTGGTGATGCGACTCTAATGTGTGTGCCATTTTTTTTAATTTAGAATTATGAGCTAGTCATTGTTGCTTATTAGGGAAAACCTATGCTTTTCATATTTTAAGGAAAGTGACATTCTCTTTTTGCATAGTTGTGCCCTTTTCTCTATTTTATGAGTGAAATGATACTTTATTAAGACACATGACATGGTGATTGTGGATAGGCTTTGAGTTATGGTTATGAGGAAATTCATTGTTGTGATACATTTTTTCATTTTTTTCTTCCTTAATATTAATACAAAGTGCAAAATAGAAAAGTAAAAGTATTTATATAGTATGATACATATAATACAAAGTAAGGAATTCTTTACTTGTGGTATAGTTTGAGATGATACTTGTTTACTAGGATTGGTAGCAAATCTCCACTTTTATCTTAGAGCTAAAAAGTATTCTTTTGTTTCACTACAACTATCTCAAATGGACCTTCTCAAAATATATCAAAATTCTCATACTTGTTTGACTTGGCTTTCTCTACATTCCACTTTAAAACTTAATTGCCCACTTTGAATTTCCTAAAGGTGGTATTCTTATCGAACCAACCCTTTGTCTATGAAAATGCTTCTAGAATTTTTTTTAGGCTTATCCCCTCTATTTTTCCAAATATATCAACTGAACTAGCATTTTGTTTACTAGATATTCCTTATCAAGATCATCATTGATATGTTTTAAGGTAGGTATTTCTAAATGTATAGGGAGTATAGATTCTCTTCCATATAATAGAGCATAAGGAGATGTGCTCATAGATTTTTCATAGTAATCCTATCTACCCATAGGACCTGATTCATGAGAAAATATCATGATATTTTGTTGTCTTCAAGAGATATTTTAATCATTCTGAGGAGGTTTTTATTGCTTTATTCTACTAATTCATTTCCTTATCAATAGTAATTAGAATAATTCTTTAGATAAATCTCATATCTGCTAGTAAATTCAATTTACTTAGCTCCTATGAAGGTTGGGTAATTATCACTCGCAAAAACTTTAGGGATGCCAAACTTGTTGATCAAAATCTTGTTGTGGCCATTCTACAACTAGCCCCAAATATTGGGGACCCACCTTTTTAAATTTTGGTTTGTGGGAGTTTTGAGTTGCTTTGAGTGATAATTTTGTTGCCTCCAAGGTTTTCTTTGGTAAGGTAGTGAATTTGTTTTCTTTCAAGGTTTACAGAATTGATCGATGCCTCCTTTATTTGCTTTTAAAGCCAATATTGAGGTTTTTTTAGTCTTGTTTTGTTGGTTAGGTGTTTGTTTTATTATAATGTTGGTCAATTTAAATGTTTAATTTAAATTAATTTAAACTTTTAAATTTTATAAAATCCATAAATAAATAATATTTTCATATATTTATGAAAATAAATATATATGAAAACATAAAAAAAAAAGAATAATAAAATAAAATAAGATAAATAAATAAATAAATACATATATATATATATATTGTAGACACCAAAACAGCACCAATCCGATTATGTGACTGCAAACACTGATCGCTTTGACACACACAGCCCCAAGGGCAGCCCCCAGAGGTCAAACAGTGGTCCTAACCACTCTCACAGTAGTTTTGGAAGGTCAAAGGTCAATTTGGCACCTTCAAGAACTTTGCTAAGTATCCGTCCCACCCTGGGATGAATTCAATCTGGGATTCGCCCCACCCAGGGATGAATTCTGAATTCGCCCCGGGGTGGGGCGAATTGCAGGTTTGACGGGCAAAAAGTCAAATCTTGACAAATGGCAGCTCGGATCCACCACCCAACGCTTCCTTCATCGCATGGGAGTATGGGTGAGCATTTTCAAGCGTTAGAGGCATCTGCAAGGTCAGTCATGAAGTCCCAATTCAGGGAGGAATCTCCTTCCCCCGGGAAGGCATGATTGCCAAGTGGCGCCTCTGCATGCCCATTTCAAGAGACCTCCAGGTCTATAAATTGGTGAGTTTCCTCACCCCAAAGAGAGGAGAGAAGTAGCATTTTAGAGCAACGAAGTGCTGTCATTTTATTTACACACCTCACACCTTTTGGATTTGCACCTTCCACATCCTTGATCTCCTTTAGAAGGGAGGTCATTGGGTGACTATTGGGAGGACGAATCTCGATCCCAAAACCCGACATTTGGTCATGATATCCCACCAAATTTTTTGACAATACCACACAAGAGGTTTTGGACCCATCCCAAGTGGATTGGTGCCGAAATCAAGCCTCAAACGGCGGGCGGCCTGCCCCGTGGGCGCCCCCTCCCACACTGCCACAGTCCTAATCGCCCCCTTTCGGAGCGATGGGAATTCCATGGTAGATTTGCTTTCTTTCATTTTTGCATTCGATTCTATGATGCTTAGATAGGTTGTCATTTGAATTTCGTCTCGTTTTGAACAATTTTGATCATATTTCTATCTTTGCTCGCTTTTACTAACCTACAGGTAGCATCATCAAATTCCTATTGATGGAGGCTAAATTGGGAAAATATGACCATCTGGGTCTTCCCAAAATGCCCCCAATTAGCTAACCCCAAGTTTTTAGGTCTTTTGGAGCTTCCAAGGTAGGACATTGGGATAGTACCTATTCGGCATTATGTTGTAGGTGAATTCGTCCCACCCGAAACGAATTCAAATCGGTGAGGAATTTTTAGACTATTCTTTTTGCAGAGCCTTCCTGATGATGTCTTGATTCCCCTATCAAATTTTCATAGCATTTGGACTTGTTTTAGTTATAGTTTAATTCATTTTTCTCATTCACTTAGTCTAGGCTTGGGGATTGCATGCTTTGTTCCATCCGTAGGTGCTACTGATCATTTCTTGTTCTTTTGAACGTAGGGTTTGGACATTAGAGGAGCAGCGAGGAGTCCAGATTCATCAACGCAAGTGGCGGTGATATTTGGTCTGCCCATTTTACATGTGGGCACGCGAAAGAAGGAAAGGCGCCCATGGATGTAATTAGAAAGAATGCTTAAACGCTCCTAGCCCTTGGAAGGGGAGGATGCGCATTGTAACCGAGTTTGGAACATATCAATGAAAAGGGCTGTCCTCTTTTAATTCACATTTGTTTCAGTTCGATTCGATCATGCTTTTCCCTCTTTTCATGCACTTTCAAGTTTTTAGGATTTAGCGCTAAGTTCGGTTTCTTTGTTTGCATATCGCATGTTAGCTTTCCCTTTTTGCTTCCGTATCCTCGTGCTTTCAGTGGCGATCATGGTGGGACCTTGTCCTCTATTTTTAAGATCAGATATCTGATCCAAACTTGGTTTTTTGCTTGTAGGTACCGCATTTTCATACGCTGACTGTTGTTCGTTCCATTAGGGGGCGAATACAGACCTGTAATTCGTCTCACCAGGGGACGAATTGGAATTCGTCCCACCTTGGGGTGAATACAATCCTGTAATTCATTCCACCCCGGGATGAATTCCAGCCTATGAAGTTTTCGGAAGAAACTTAGAACCGATAGATCCGGGCAGAGAAGAGGTAAGAATTCTGCACTTTTTCCTGTCATTTTTTGTCTTCAGTTTTTCTGTTTTCTGGTTCCTTCTGCATGCATAGAAAAAGTTGCTGCATGTTTATTTTTATGCAAAATAAAAAGAACCCCACACACCACATGGAAAATCAAACACCAAGGAGCTGGTCGTAAAACCCCAGCCCTTGATCAAGACCAACGGTGGATTTCATCACCACCTTGGCTTGAATTTTGCATTCATAAACCCCGATCGCTACTGTTGCTAGACGTAAATCCTGACGAAAGCTGACCGAGTGTAGCTGGGGTGATTCCCAGTGCACGAGGATAAGTCTTCTATGGTAGGTGTCATAAACAGAGTGATTCCCCTTCCGTACCGCCTATGTTCCACGTACCATCTGCTCTCACGTACCTATAGTTTCCCTCACGTAAGGGCGGGTATATAGAGAGGTTGGTATATCGGCCTGGCAATGGTATATCGAAGGGGCGACCAATTTTGGGAGTCATAAGAGCCCTCATTTTGCATTTAAACGTTCTTTACAAAAACCTTCAAAAAAAAAAAAAACAAAAACAAAACACACTAAACCAGGTTTAGGACACACTCTCAATCTTTAAACGAGATAATCACTGTTTGCGTATGTGTGTGCTCTTTTCTATTTAGTGTAGCATAAAAAATCATAAAAGAGATAAAAATCCATTTAGCTTGTAGCACAGCAACACCATGGTGTACACCCGTAGCCAAGCCCAATCAAGGGCAGAAGCTATGAAAAGTGTACAAGGGGGTACAAGTCACCTCCGCTTTAGCCCTAAGGACTTGGTTATACCGCCTTGGTGGCCTGACCCACAAGAAAGTCCACGTCATTCCATGTCAAGGTGGAATTATAGGGACACCCTTTTGGGGACACGCCTATTCATCACAGCCCCTTTCAAGAAGAATCCTTACACGTGGCACTCAACATAGATAGGAAAGCTCCCTTAGAAGCTAGATATGAGTGGCCACCGTGCGATGAAGTGCTAGAGTGGCATAGTGTCCATGAGGAGAGGCCACATGACTATGGCATCCCTCCTTTGCCCCCCATCATTGTTAGAACCAATAGACAAACCCTAGAGCGTAGGGCTCTCCAAACAGGGCGAGCTAACTCCACCCACCCCTTTCACACATACGAAAGGGAGTACGAGGAAAACCATCACATTCCTTGAGAGCAATGTATAGCATGGGAGCCATGCGCTTCCACACCAGCTATGTACCATGGTCACCCATTGAGGCCAGAGCCTCGGGTAAATGCCGCCAACCTCGACAGAGGGAAGCGACCCATTGAGATCTCGGATCATTGCGACCGAGGTAAGTGCATAGGAGAGGCATCCAGGCCTCCTAGGCTCAAGATGGCAGAACAAATTGACCTAGCAGTCGCCAGACATGCCGCCCGCCAAGCCCAGATCACGCGGCTTGAGCAAGATCAGCAGCAGCTAGAGCGTCTATACCGCCTTAGCAAGGAGCGCATTCAGTGCCAAACAGAGGAGCTGCTTCATAACCCACCTGAGAGGGTTCCAACCCCTCGCACCCAAAGAGCAGAACCATATGAGAGGCATAATCCCTTGGTGCGAGATAGGTCTCCGTGACCTCATCAAGTTTTGCCTCCGAGACCCCCTAGACCTGAGAGGGAGGCCACTCCCCGGAACAACGATGGGTACCCTCCGTGGGGACCCACCCAGGGTCATAGGTCTCGCCCAGAGACTCCTCAAGAAGTTTACGAGGAGTATGAACAAGAAGTAGAGTGGGCCAAAATGCCCTACCAAGGTGGAGGGGTTGCTATCCGGCCACCCCCCATAGGCCTCAAGTCTCCCACAACCCACAACGGGAGCAAACTAAAGAGGAAGAGATTAAATCTTTCGATGCATACAAAGCGTTGTTAGAGCGTTTGGAGTCTATGGAAACCAAAGCTTCTGGGCCCCAAAAGCCCATGTTACGCCAACTCCGTAGTCATCCTGTGCATCCGTCGCTGCTTGCACCCCCTTACCCCGAACACTTTAAGTTGCCTCAGTTGGCAATATTTAAGGGTGAAGAGGATGCCCAAGAGCATGTGACAAGATTCTTGAGCCAATGTTTTGGCATTCAGGACAATGATGCGTTGTTGCTAAGGACATTTATAACCACATTCATGGGCCCTGCCTCGGATTGGTTCACTCAGTTGTTGAAGCACAACATCAATAACTTGGATCAGTTAGTGGATGCGTTCCTTGAACGCTTCGCCTTCAACACCAAGAAGAAGGCGTCACTAAGTGACCTGGCCAGCCTCAGGCAATATGAGGAAGAGACCATGGTGGCCTATGGGAATCGGTGGAGGACTTTGCTTTCCAAGCTACCCTACCTCCCTCCTATGTCCGACCTTACACAAATGTTCTCACGAAGTTGTTTGAGATCGATCTCTATGCTATTGCAGCTGCAGCAATATGCCACCTTAGAGGAAGCTCTGGCGCAAGCCAAAATTATCGAAGAGATCAAGATACAAGATGGCGAGATTGCCAAACCTAAGAAGAAAGAATGGAACAAGAACACAAAAATAGGGACTACGCAACAAAAACCCGCTATGGTTAATCAAGTTGCTATAAATGTTCCTAAGCCTGCACAAGAAATACAACCTCAAAAGGCTAACTATCAGGCAGTGCCTCCTAACAATTATGAAAGAGAAAACCAGAAGCAGGAGCAAAATCAGTAGCGTCACCCTAGGCGATAGTACACCCCTTATACGGAGTCTAGGGACTCCCTATTTGACCGCTTGTCAGTGGCAAACTTAATCAACCTCCCAGAGATTCAAACCATAGATCCTAACGCTCCCAAGCCTAAGGGATACCGGGAGGACTTGTATTGTAGGTTCCACAGGCGAAGGGGACATGACCTGAATGCATGTTGGAAGTTCAAAGGATTGATACAAGACTTGATTGACAATAAGACGTTGGCAGTGGACAACCCCGTAGCGCCAAACAACCAGTAGATGGGAGTTTTCAAAGACCCCTTGCCTACCCATGAGGCTCAGGTGAAACCCCTTCAAGTCAATGAGGTGCAACAACATTGCCCCATGCAAGGGTATGTAGGAATGATAAGCATAGTGACTAGGAACAAGAGATACCAGAAGTTGCCCCCGTGGCAGCCACAAGAGAGGTTCCATCGTCGTCACAACCTCAACAACACCCTATGCAGCTACCTCCGCCTAGACCCGTGGCCACGATTCGGACCAAACTCACTCAGAGTTTGAGGACCACGTCGGCTAGGCTCTCCATATACGAGCTTATACAACAATCAACGCCCCATCGGGAGGCTCTCATGGAGATTTTGAAAGCCATCGAGTTGCAGCCCCACGAAGCGAATTCCTTCAACAACTTCGTGGGACATGTCAAACGATGCATGGAGCCAATCATCACCTTTCGAGAAGATGAAGTTAAATCAGTATCTGATGACATGGCAGATCCACCCCTGCACGTTATCGTGTGGGTCAACGGGATCCCGTATAAGAGGGTGTTGATAGACACTGGCTCGTCCAGTAACATCATTACCATAGCAGCACTGAAACATCTGAAGTTGCTAGCCTCTCACATCATGGCTTCCACCTACACACTGCGAGCATTCAATGATGCGATATGCTCGACAGTCGGCACAATTGTTCTACCCGTTCAGGTAGGACAAAAGATGATACCTACATTGTGCCATATTTTGGAAGGTGAGATGGCTTATAACATCTTGTTAGGGCGGCCATGGATCAGGGACATGAAGTGTGTCCCATCAATAGCTCATCAGTGTTTGAAGTACACATTTGAAGGGGAAGTACATGTAGTCCCGACGGACTTAGAACCCTTCAAATATTGCAATGCGGTGCAGCTGATGCCGCAATCGACCCTCCCATCGACGCACTTGGATTTTTAGTTAAATCCATCTAGACAGGGTCTGATGCCGCAAGCACCACTGGTGATAAATCCATCAAAACCCCAGCCAGGTGCATCTTCATCGTCAGCTCCTTCACCACCAATGCCACCTATCATGGCTAAACAGAAGGACAAAGGGAAGCAAACCCTGGAAGAGGCTCAACCCCTAGAAGAGGCGCTGCCAATAGTATCAACCATCTCTACTAAAGAGATGACTAGCACAATGGAAGTTGAGGCTCCTAGTCCACCCAACATGGAGTGGACTCAGGAAGAGCTTTCGTTCCCTCCCTCTCAATCGCCAACAATTACTATTGAAATGGCCAGTACGGGCTTGGGGGAGTATCTAGTGCGGAATGTTGTAGCAACGACCACGCTAGAGTCCATGCAAGACATGGGGAGACCTCGCCTCCCCATCGGTACAATTGTTCCCTTAGGCTACCCACCAAACCAGACAAATTTTGTGTATGGGGGCCTTGATCATGGTACTGAGCCATGCATGCAAGAGGATGCAGATGAAGAGCCTTTTGTAGAAGATGTCAACTATCTGTCTAACCCAGATTTTGCTCTGAGATATCTGGGCCAATGCAATTGGCATGGATACGGGCTAGGCAAGTATGAGCAAGGAGTGTGTGTCCTTTGCCAACCAAGATACCAAATGCCTTATGACAAATCGGGAGTCGGGTTCAACCACCCCCTGCCCTTAGACATCTTGGTGGAAAACATGCAAGGCCTAGGGATAGGCAACAAGGGTGGGTTGGCATCAGATCCTTATGCCAACCCAAACACAACATACACATTGGGAGATTACCTCCCATGGTCAACAACCACCCTTGTTAAGCTCAATAACCCTTCTCCTTTGCTAGAGAGAGGTGAAAGTTCAGGGACTCACTTCCAAGGAAGATACAAATAGTGTCAAGAGGGATCTTCGAAGGATGAATCAGAATATGAACCAACATCATATGATCCCTTCGAATCCGATAGTGATCACTCACAAGTGCTCCCCATGAATGACCTTCAAGAGAGCCTTTTGACTATGTTCCCTCTAGAGGCTCCAAGCGAGCCAGTGCCACGTCAAGAGAATCAGGTCCCCCCACGGAGCGTGGAACAACCACAATGGGGCCAGATTAATTTGCTTGAGCAGGATGAGCCTGTAATGCCTCAAACAGTTGTCGGAGCCAACGAGGGCTTTTGGATCTCCGATAGTGATTACGAAGATGAAACAGAAATGACATATCTTAATCACATGCGACAGAGGCCGCAACCATACCCCTTGGAGATTAATGACATATTTGAACAGATGGGCATAGTGCCAGGGCACGAGTGGTACGTAGACCCAGCGAGGTGGGATCAAGTGTTGGATCCGCTGCTCCAGGTATACGAAGAGCGCCTTCCACTCCGAGACCCTAGGGTGATATCAGTGCCGAGGGCAGACCCTATCCTCCTATTAGCACATAGGGCCGATCCATTCATGCTAGTACCTCTAGAGCCAGATCCAGAGCACAGAGAACATCCAGAGTGTTCAAGTCATCATACCCATGGTAATGGAGACCAAAATCATTTCATCAACATGATCTCCATTGACTTAACCGCACCCATCCGCAATCCGGCCGATCCAACATGGTCCTTGCATCTAGACATAGATGCCATTGACTGGGATCACGTCAATTCACCTCCATCCCCATCATAGTACTGGCATTTTGGTAAAATGCCTCATTTTACCCCAGGGACAACTCAGGATATCTTTCATGCCGAAGAGGAACCCGAGGTTCCCAACGCAGATTTAAACTCAAAAAATGATATCCACTTGATCCCAACTCCACATCAGTTGGAGGACGGATCCCACATGTCGGTCGAGGAGATGACTGACGTAGACATCGGCTTGGATCCAATGAATCCATAGATTATCAAGTTGGGGGTAAGCTTATCCCCTGAAGAGCAAGCCGACTACATTGCCCTTCTCAAAGAGAAGAAGGAGGTTTTTGCATGGTCATACAGAGACATGTCGGGGCTAGATCCGTAGCTAGTCACGCATAATCTAACGCTTGATCCGAAAATCAAGCCAGTTAAGCAAAAACTATGTAAGATGCACCCAACAATGGCCTTGATGGTCAAAGATGAATTGCAAAAGCTGTTGGATGCACAGTTTGTCATCTACATGGATTATCCGCCATGGCTGTCCAACATGGTGCCTATCAAAAAGCCTGATGGGAGGATTCGCATATGCACTAATTTTTGAGATCTAAACAAAGCGAGTCCTAAGGATGATTTCCCCTTGCCAAGCATCGACGCATTGGTAGACGCTACAATAGGTCACGAAATGCTATCCCTCATGGATGGTTTCTCGGGATACAATCAGATTCGTATCAATCCCGAGGACCAACTAAAAATGGCGTTCACAATGCCTTGGGGGACATTTTGTTATAAGGTTATGCCTTTTGGCCTTAAAAATGTTGGCGCCACCTACCAACGTGCAATGACGTACATCTTCCATGATTACATGCATAAAACTTTGGAAGATTACATGGATGATTTGTTGGCCAAATCTCTTTTGCGCCCAGATCATCTCGATGACTTAAGCAAGATCCTCGATCGCCTCATGGAGCATAAAGTCGACTGAATCCCAAGAAGTGCGTATTTGGCATCACATCTGGAAAACTCTTGGGTTTCATAGTCTCAAAGCGAGGCATCGAGGTGGACCCAAACAAAGTCAAGGCAATCCTTGAAATGGTGCCCCCAACTACCATTAAGCAGCTCAGAAGTCTGCAGGGAAAGGTCACGTCAATTAAGCGCTTCATAGCGCAGCTATCTGACAAGTGTCGACCCATGAACAAATTATTGCACAAGGGGGTAGCATTTCACTGGGATGACGAGTGCCAGTCAGCCTTTGATGACATCAAATGATACTTGGCTTCGCCGCCAGTATTGGCACCACCTAGACCAGGAGTGTCATTCTACTTATACATCTCAGCTATTGAGGTGGCACTGGGCGCCATGCTAGCCCAGAAGAATGAACTTCACAAAGAATAGGCTACTTATTATCTTAGCCGCACCCTGGTCAGTTATGAACTTAACTATGCATACGTCGAGAAACTCTGCTTGGTAGTGGTGTTTGCTACCAAAAAGCTATGCCACTACATGCTGAGCAACACTACGTATGTTGTGTCTAAGGAGAATCCATTGCGATACATGATGAGTCATACTTATCATAGTAGTCGCACGGTGAAATGGATCATGTTGTTGATGGAATTTGACATAGAGTTTATTGGATAGAAATCCATCAAAGGATAGGTCATAGCCGATCAACTAGCAGAGGCTCCTCTCGAAGACGATCAGCCTCTGGTCATAGAACTACCCGATGATGGGGTCTTCCATGTCTCAGAATCGCTCGATTCTGATGAGCCTGAGTCACAGGCTGACATAACCCTATTTTTTGATGGTTCCAAATGTGAGCAAGGTGGTGGCATGAGAATAGTATTCTTCACACCGCAGGGCGCTCCAATGCCTCTGTCATTTAAATTAGACTTCCCGTGCACCAACAATAATGCAGAGTATGAAGCCTTGCTCATAGGTCTTCAGACAACAATCACCATGAACATCAAGCGACTGAACATCTTTGGTGATTCGTTGTTAATTGTCAACCAAGTCAAAGGGGTATTCCAATGCAAATGCCTAGTTCTACAGGCTTATAAAGCCCTTGTGGACAAATTCCTGGTGAAGCTTGAGTGGTACGACATCGAGGCACTCCCTCGGTCATCGAATCATTTTGTGGACACTATGGCCTCCTTGGGGTCACTAATCCCGCAAGACCTTTCTGGTGATATGACAACCATTCAAGTCAAAACACTATCGCAATCCATGATGGAGCGTGCAAGCTCTGACTTGATGCCAGGAATCCACATGATCCAGATTGAACCATCCTCGGATAAGTTCTCTCGAATCCATGATCGTCTGAAACATGCCAACTGGGGGTCCTTGTTCTCCCCTACTCCCATTAATAGCAACACAATGCTATTCTTACAAGTTCTCTCCCGCTCAGCATTTGCTAGGGATGAACTTCAAGAGGGATTGGTTGTTCATACCATCGAGGCTTTCGATCAGTAGGATTGGTATTTACCCATTAGGGACTACCTCAAGTTAGGTAATCTCCCGCTTGGATTGACGCCTATCGCAAAATGAGCATTCAAGCAGAAAGCGGCTAAGTATGTCTTGATAGGAGACATTTTGTACCATCGCAGCTATGAAGGAATCCTCCTTCGATGCTTGGACCAGAAAGAGTCCACTTGGGCGATCGCCCAAGCGCATGATGGTACATGTGGTGGCCACTTCAGTGGTATGGCCATCGCAAAGCGCATTCTTCGCATGGGCTATTATTGGCCATCTTTAGAGCGAGATTGTTGCGCATATGTGAGGAAGTGCGTGAAGTGTCAACACCATGCTAATTTGACACACGTACCTTCCCAGGCCTTGCAGACAGATCCAGTCGACTTGGCCATTTTTGTAGTGGGGCTTAGATCTAATCGGAAAGATCTCCCCTGCATCGTCAGGTCATCACATGTTTATCATAATGGCCATAGAGTATTTCACCAAGTGGGTGGAAGCAGTTTCGCTTACCTCTACGACAGGACCCCGCATTGTGGAGTTCATTTTGCATAACATCATATGTCATTTTGGTATTCCATCCAAAATAATCTCGGATAATGGGACGTCATTCAAGAACAAAGACGTGCGTGCTTTGACCACAAAGTACAGAATTCAGCATAGTTTTTTGACACCCTATTATCCGTAGGCAAATGGGCAAGCAGAGGCGTCAAACAAAATGCTAGTTGCCATCCTTAAAAATACCATCGCAGACAGTCATAAGGATTGGCACATCCAAATCCCACTTGCCCTATGGGCTTATCGCACTAGCATTCGGACGCCCACTGGGGCAACTCCATTTTTGCTCATGTATGGCTCCGAGGCAGTCATGCCTCTCGAGTTGGAAATTCCTTCCCTACGCATATCAATGCAAGAGTTCATCGATGATGACACTACGCGGTAGGCCCAGTTAGACCAGCTTACGTTGCTTGACGAACGACGTGTTAATGCTCTCGAGCATTTACGTATCTATCAAGAGCGACTTAAGAAAGCATACAACATGAAAGTTCACCCGAGGGACTTTCGGGTTGGTGATTTGGTCTTGAAGGAAAACCAACAGAACTCTAGTTTGTCATCCCATCTAAGGGACAAGTTCACGGCAAATTGGTTAGGTCCATATGTAATTGATAGCAAGATAGGACCCGGGACGTACCGGCTAGCTTCCCTTGATGGAGTCAAGGAACTCGAACCCTTGAACATCAATCATTTGTGACCATTCCATATCTAAGAGCACATATCACCCAAGCTTGGTCAATCCCAAAATGCTCCAAGGATTCCTACAATCGCTTGGTCAATCCCAAAATGCTCCAAGGATTCCTACAATCGCTTGGTCAATCCCAAAATGCTCCAAGGATTCCTACAATCGCTTGGTCAAAAAATAAGAAAATTCAAAAATAGTAAAATCATCAAAAATAACAAAAAAAAAAATTGCATCTCATTTCCAAGCATGCTCAAACTCATCAATAGAGAGCTCTTCTCGCATCTCATATTCATATCCACAAAAATCAATCCATCAAAAACACAAAAATATGTAGTTGCATTAAGCATCACATCCATACATTGCATATCTGTGATCATACAAGTCAAAGGCACCATAGACTGTAATCACTCCGCCAATCCATCTTGTTCCACGCTTCTCCATTCTATAAGCAGTCCATCAAAAATAAACACCATTCACTTCTTTTTACCATACCAGAGTCAATGGTCTTTTAATGTATCAAGAGTTTTCATCTTTCAGTCGTCATGTAGCCTTCTAGCCACGTACTATACCAAGTCAGACAGATTTTACGAAGGTAGAGTTCTACTTGGATCACACCTTGTTACGTAGCATCCCAACACAAATTAAAACACATAAAAATTCCCAAGTTGTGTGAATGAAAGATGAAACCTGCACAACAATCCAGGTCACCATAAGCGAAATGGTTATCTTGCTCATCCCCCTATGCGAATGACCCCAAGAATGCTGAGAGTTGGCAAAAGGACAAGCATCTTCCCTACCCAATTCCCCAAGAATCCCAAGTTCTCAAAAAGTTGCAAACATCAAAATCTTGCAAAAAGTCAAAACTCCAACAAATTTGACATCACCCCAGAGTGCATACATCAAGAAGCACATAAAATAGTGATTCTCATCACTCGAAATTCAAATCCCTTGCTCAAGAGAAAAATATATAAAAAAAAAATAAACAGTGATTTTTATCACTACAAAAGAGCAAGTATCCCAATACAATTGAAGAAAAGAAGGGAGTCGAACTTGAATCCCTGGAACTCTCAGCATTCCGACAGGTCATGAGGCAAACCCTAGTACCGGTTTGGTGGATAGCCTATCGGTCACTGGTGGTAAACCTCCCGCATGACGATATATCTATCACATTAACTTGTGTGTAGATCAATGTTTGCATGTGGATGAGCTAGCTTATGGTATCCTAGATAGCACCGTAGATTAATCTGGCTAAATACAACAAAGGAGTTAGTGGAGCTAATCAGGTGATCCTCAATACAGGTTTGGTTGATAGCCTATCTAGCACTGGCGGTATCCTGACAAATACCACATAAATGAACTCAATTGCACACACAGGGATGTGAAATAACTTGGTCAAAGACAAGTCCGATTCATACCTTGTCCAAAAGTCTTGTAAGATACAACTACAGTCATGGCTAGTTAGTTACAACATCTGAGTCTCAGAAAACCTTAGCTACATTTCCAAACCAACTTGCCATCTTTCATTCTCCCATTGCAAAAAAAAAAAAAGACAAAAAAAAAAGCCATAAAGTTCTAAACAGTCTATGGTGTCCTCACCAAACAACACAAATTCAATTCATCCATTCCATCTTGCATATCACATATAAATTAAAAACATTTGCATTCATCATAACATATGCATCCATCAAAATAAATTAACATGCATACATCCATACTCATCACTCATCATGCATAAAATCAAATCAACAAATTCAAGGCAAAAATTTCAAAAAACAACAAAAATTGAACAAAAATGCACCAAAATACCTAATAAACTTGCCCGATGAGAGTGCTTTGGCACTTGACATCCCGGGCATGCAAAATAGATGTCGGGGTCACAAATCCTCGCTATCCTATTCCCTAAGAAGGCTACCATAGCCGGACCGCTCCACGGGAAGACGAATTTTTGAGAATTTCATCCCCAAACGGCATCAGCAAAAGGGTCAAAAACCCACCCAAAAATAAGTAATAACATTGCCGAACGAAGGCGCCTTCGTGCCTGACATTCTTGGCATCCAAAATAGACGTTGGGGTTACAAATTGTCACTATCCTACTCCCTAAGAAGGCTACCATAGCCGGACCGCTCCATGGGAGGATGGATTTCTGCCAATTTTAGCTCCAAAAAGCGTCACCAAAAAGGGTTAACACCCGCCAAAAATAGGTCTAAATGTCAGAAAACTGCACACACGTTCAAGGATAAGAATCTAAAGGCACCTTTGCACAAGTCATCTTGGGTCAAGCGACTCGTCGCTTTTCTCATGAAGGTCATTCCCTCATCGATTCGTCGCTTGAGGGGGTAGTCACACTTAGTCACCAATCAACAAATACACACCCAATTAAGGAAAATGGCATGCATTCAAAGAATCATTGACAAAGACAATTACGCTCCTGCTTGGGGTAGTAAACAAGCAATAATCACAATCTGATCAAATCACTTGGCATTTCGTGAATCATGAACTCAAGGTTCTCATAGACAAAAGGTTGCGCCCTTTGCCTATTCATGACCGATCAATGTCCAAGATCAAGTAACACCTCACCGAAAAAGGTTAACACTTGAATTGAGTTCCTTCGCTCGTCAGAAGCAAGGATTCAAGAATGCATGCCCTTTCCATACTTGGGGCATCAAAAGTTGGTTAGGTTACTGAGAAACCCTAATCATTAGTGCTTTGGTTATCTATTTTTGCTCAGCATTGCGCCATGCACAGCGCATCCCAAAAAGGGGCATCTGTAGACACCAAAATAACACCAATCCGATTATGTGACTGCAAACACTGATCGCTTTGACACACACAGCCCCAAGGGCAGCCCCCAGAGGTCAAACAGTGGTCCTAACCACTCTCACAGCAGTTTTGGAAGGTCAGAGGTCAATTTGGCACCTTCAGGCACTTTGCTAAGTATCCGTCCCACCCTGGGATGAATTCAATCTGGGATTCGCCCCACCCAGGGACGAATTCTGAATTCGCTCTAGGGTGGGGCGAATTGCAGGTTTGATGGGAAAAAAGTCAAATCTTGACAAATGGCAGCTCGGATCCGCCACCCAACGCTTCCTTCATCGCATGGGAGTATGGGTGAGCATTTTCAAGTGTTAGAGGCATCTGCAAGGTCAGTCATGAAGTCCCAATTCAGGGAGGAATCTCCTTCCCCCTAGGAAGGCATGATTGCCATGTGGCGCCTCTGCATGCCCATTTCAAGAGACCTCCAAGTCTATAAATTGGTGAGTTTCCTCACCCCAAAGAGAGGAGAGAAGTAGCATTTTAGAGCAACGAAGTGCTGTCATTTTATTTACACACCTCACACCTTTTGGATTTGCACCTTCCACATCCTTGATCTCCTTTAGAAGGGAGGTCATTGGGTGACTATTGGGAGGATGAATCTCGATCCCAAAACCCGACATTTGGTCATGATATCCCACCAAATTTTTTGACAATACCACACAAGAGGTTTTGGACCCATCCCAAGTGGATTGGTGCCGAAATCAAGCCTCAAACGGTGGGCGGCCTGCCCCATGGGCGCCCCCTCCCACACTGCCACAGTCCTAATCGCCCCCTTTCGGAGTGATGGGAATTCCATGGTAGATTTGCTTTCTTTCATTTTTGCATTCAATTCTATGATGTTTAGATAGGTTGTCATTTGAATTTCGTCTCGTTTCGAACAATTTTGATCATATTTCTATCTTTGCTCGCTTTTACTAACCTACAGGTAGCATCATCAAATTCCTATTGATGGAGGCTAAATTGGGAAAATCTGACCATCTGGGTCTTCCCAAAATTCCCCCAATTAGCTAACCCCAAGTTTTTAGGTCTTTTGGAGCTTCCGAGGTAGGACATTGGGACAGTACCTATTCGGCATTATGTTGTAGGTGAATTCGTCCCACCCCGAAACGAATTCAAATCGGTGAGGAATTTTTAGACTGTTCTTTTTGTAGAGCCTTCCTGATGATGTCTTGATTCCCCTATCAAATTTTCATAGCATTTGGACTTGTTTTAGTTATAGTTTAATTCATTTTTCTCGTTCACTTAGTCTAGGCTTGGGGATTGCATGCTTTGTTCCATCCGCAGGTGCTACTGATCATTTCTTGTTCTTTTGAACGTAGGGTTTGGACGTCGGAGGAGCAGCGAGGAGTCCAGATTCATCAACGCAAGCGGCGGCGATGTTTGGTCCGCCCATTTTACATGTGGGCACGCGAAAGAAGGAAAGGCGCCCATGGATGTAATTAGAAAGAATGCTTAAACGCTCCTAGCCCTTGGAAGGGGAGGATGCGCATTGTAACCGAGTTTGGAACATATCAATGAAAAGGGCTGTCTTTCTTTAATTCACATTTGTTCCAGTTCGATTCGATCATGCTTTTCCCTCTTTTCATGCACTTTCAAGTTTTTAGGATTTAGCGCTAAGTTCGGTTTCTTTGTTTGCATATCGCATGTTAGCTTTCCATTTTTGCTTCCGTATCCTCGTGCTTTCATATATATAATATAATATATATATATATATATATATATATATATATATATATATATATATATATATATATATATATATATATATATGTATTTGTACATAAAAAGGTACGTATATAAAACAAAGATAAAATAAAGTGATGTATAATAAATTCATGCCCTATATCTTTTAAACATTCTCTTTATGCTTTGTCTTCTTCTTTTAGATTATGAATAGAATAAAATATATATATAATTCATTCATACATTAATATTTGTTACAATATGGTTTGAGTTAAACTAACAAATTATTGTCTATCTCCATGTGATAAAATTTGGGTGCCAAATATTTGAGGTAAGTCTTGACTTCTACAATTGGCAGTTGTGAAGCATAGCATTGGCACAAGATTCGAGGAGCAGTTTATAAATTTGTATGAACTACACGGATTACACTATGGATTAAACAATTATAAAGGTATGTTTGGATTGGGTTGTTCAAATATGTGGACTACCTGACATGGTAGGTGAAATCACAATGAAGATGGTGTGACTCAGCATGATAGACCTATGAATGTAGAACATCATATAGTTAAACATAGGTGCAATAGCACTGGGTAGTTTTTCTAGGTTGATGTGGGGATGAAGGAGGACTATGTAATCTAAGTTCAATCCAACATGGTCGATGAGAAAAATTATGTTCTCAGAGCATCGAAGAATGCATGGTCATAGTTGCTTCTAAATCAAAGTACAGTGAGCAACTTTGTTTAATGGTGAGAACGTCTTAACACAGTAAGGTGTATTTTTGGCATTTGTAGTGGAGAAATCATGGAATAGTGTATGGGTCGATAACATACACAACATCGAAGGATGAGAGGAAAACATGAGTGATAGATATAGTGTAAACATGATCATGATGTAGCATTAATAGTGATGGTGGTTGAGCCACGTGCATTATTAAAAATAATGATTTGTTGGGGATGACCCGACATTGTCATGATGGTACTGGTAGTATGGTTATGAAGGAGATACAATCATAACATAGTGATGGATATTACTAAGTGATATGCATAACTGATTTCATGAGTTTTATTCATTAGTACAAGTGAAATATTGCTTCTAGACCTAAGGGAAATAATATTACAATATCTCCCATTATAATATTCAAGGTGGTCACGTAAGGTCTACAGAATAAATAAGAAGGCCTAAGAAAAATAATATTATAATATTTTATTATAATATTAAAGGTCTAATGATAATACCTAAAGTAATTAAATTAATTATAATAATTTAATTATAAATTAATTATAATAATTTCATTATTAATTAAATTATAATCTAATTTAATTAACCCTAAGGTTAGGGTTATAAGGAAAAAAATAATGCACCGATGTCATGTATTATTTCCTCCACCGACGTCTAAAATAGTGATGGCACAATGGTATAAATACCATGTGCCTTGGTTGCAAAGGAAATACTTTCGTTCAAATAACATTATTAAAGCCTACAATTTTTGCGATTTTCATGCAAGGAAGAAGATAAAAAAAAAATTGTTTTATTTGTGCTAAACGAGGGGATAATATAAGAGAGGATCTAAGCCTCATAACCAACAAATTGGTTGGGCTAGTGGTAAGAGACTATGACTTAAGTCTTTGGCAATGTGGGATGACCCACGATCAAATATCGGCAACAATTTTTGGTGAATTTTTGGGATTAGGCACCAAAGGGAAGAAACATTTTTGGTTTAGGTTCCAAGGGGAAGCAAAAACATACACAAGGTACTTCTTGCTTCCAAGGTAAACGCCTAGCTCTTGCGATAGTTGAATCCATGGCTAGGGCATTTGTGGCAGCGTAGATTGGGATCGATTCCCATCAAGGGCAAAAGGTATCTAATTTTTAAATTTGATTTTTATCCTAAGGTTTGTTTGGCATGAGCTTTTAAGGAATATATAAGGTATTTGAAAATTAAATTTTATATTGTGATTTTGGTGATTAAGTATCGAAAGGAGTAATAAGGCTTTAGAGGAGTTTAAATGTTATTTTAAAATAAAGTCTTATTATGTTTAATAGTTGAGAGGATTAATAAGGTGTAAATGAGATCTAATGTTTTGTATGGTGAGAATAATTTATGAGGGAATTATTGAATGAATTTTTTAGAAGGTTTTTGCTAAGTAACCCTTGATAATGGCAAAAAGAGTGATTGTGATTGAGATAGGTTTTTAAGGTAAATTATTCATCAAACAAAATGTATGGGGACATCTTCCTTGAGAGTGATTGTTCGATGTTATGAATGCTAAGTTGGAGTGAAAAGGGTTTTTTGATAAGCATTGTTTATTTTGATTGTTAAATGATTTTCTTAGTGAAATTTGATAATAAAAAACTTGTTCGATTATAATTGTTGGAAACATTGAATGAACCTTCATATGCATGATTAGGGTTTATGCAAGATCATGAGTATCATTGTTATATGAAGTTGAGAACTATATTGAAACTAGGGATTGTGTAAGTTCATGAGTATCATTGTTATGTGATATTGTTTGATAAGCATTATTGGAAATAATTGAGTGAGTGTTCATACACTTGGACTAGGGTTTGTAAGCAAGAAGTGTTTCATTGAGTGATTGATTGAGTGGAGTTGATTGAGCCTATTCAATTGGAAGTTTTGAAGTGATAGTTCAAGTTCTGTGAAACAAATTATTCTATACTCTAAATTTATTTGAGAAAGAGAATGAAAGTGATTGATTGTTTGTAAGTGTGAAGCATATTGAGTCTCTAACCATTATCTATATGTTTCTATGAGACTAAAACAAGATTTTATGTAAAACTTATTTGTGTGATTGAAGAGATTTTCTATGATAGATTGAGTTGTGTAGACACCAAAACAACACCAATCTGATTATGTGACTACAAACACTGATCGCATTGACACACACAGCTTTCAGGGCAGCCCTCAGAGGTCAAACAGTGGTCCTAGCCACTTACACAGTAGTTTAGAAGGTCGAAAAGTAAACAAAACAAAGTTGGTCATTTTAACAGCCTTAATCAAAAGCAAGCCTTAAGAAAAAGCAAGCCTTAATCAAGCCTTGGTCGAAGTGTCATGATATAGCAACACTTCGGCGCCCAAGGCGAAGCCTTGGCCGAAGTGTCGCAATATCGCGACGTCGTGATATCGCGACACTTCGGTGCCAAAGGGAAGCCTTGGCCGAAGTGTCACGATATCGTGACACTTCGGCACCCAAAGAAAGGCCTTGGCCGAAGTGTCGCGATATCACGACGTCGCGATATCGCGACACTTCGGCATTTGTGCCTGGGCAGAAACTTAACCAATCAAAGGTGAATTTAATCAATCAAAGGCGGAAGTCAAGCATTCATAATGCAGAATTCAACCAATCAAAGGCAGGCATTAAAACATTTAAAAGTGCCATTAAAGCGATTTAAAGCAGACGTTAAACAAGTGGCAGCCGAGGACAGTCAGTTATTGCTGCCTGCTGTGCATGTGTGCATAGATGGGTAGATTGGCAGTTAGCAGACTGTCACAAGGGAAGTCATGTAAGCCCAAGTCAAGGAGGAGTCTCCTCCCTTTTGGGAAGGCATGGCCGCCATGTGGCATCCCTATGTGCCCCCTCTAAAGAGACCCCATGGGTCTATAAAATGGCAGACTTTCCCACCCAAAAGGGACAAGCAGGTAGACATTTCGAGCGACGAAGTGCTGCCAAAATCAAACACCCGATTGCATCCTTTTAGATTCATTTCTTCTACACCCGTAATCTCTTTCGCAAGGGAGGTTACTGGTGGCTGTTAGAAGGTGAATCTGGACCGTAGAACCCGAAACTGGACCACAATAACCCATCAATTCGACAACACCACAACCTGAGAGATTTTGGGCCCTTAGTGGATTGGCACTGAAATCAAGTTCCAACGGGGGGTGGCCCGCTTGGGCACCCCACACCTTTTTGTTAGTTTCATTTTAACCTATTCGGTTATTATTTGTTTATTCTGCATTATATTTTGCCAAACATATATTTTGCATTATGTTCTAACGTTCAGAAGCCGCTCACCAAATATTATGCATTATATTCTAAATAGCTCACAATCTTGATTTTAGAAGACATTTTATCGAATATATATCCTGCATTATGTTCTAACGTTCAGAAGCCGCTTATCAAATATTATCATGTTTTTGCCGATTTTTGGTTCTTCATTAACCTACAGGTAACAGTGACTGTTTTGCTGGTAGCAGCATTCTGGTAAAGTTTTTGGTTTCTGTCAAACGTGCAGGTCATTAAAAATAACTTTACTCACTGTTTTAGACAATCTTTTGCATGCATCTTTTGTTAAAATTCAAAGAACAAACTTTCTCTATGTGCAACAGGTGCTACTAATGCTTTCATTGTTTCTTTGATTGCAGGAGAAGCAGCAGCAAGCAAGGATTAATCATCGTAAGCGGCGGCAATGCTTTGGCCCACCCGTTTCAAATGTGGGCATGCGGAAGAAGATCAATATTCACTTTTTGTAATGGAAACATGCTAACTCTCCCAGCCCTTAAAGAGGGAGGAGACATATTGTAACCGAGTTGGAATCACATTAATAAAAAAGGTTGTGCTCCTGCTTTTGATTTGATTATATCCATGTTATTTCATGCATCAAGCTAGTTAGTTTACATTGCAGCAATTAGTGTCTCTTTTATTTCCGGAATCTCATGCTTTCAGTGGCGATCACGGTGGGACCCTATCCCCTATTTTTTTTTTTTAGATTCAGAAATTGATTGAAATTTATGATTTTATGCTTGAAGGTACCAGGCCGAATCAGAAACAGCAAATTTGGGCAGAAAAGACAGCCGATTTGAGCATAAAAGAGGTAAGGTTCTAAAACTGTACCTGTAATTTTTTATTTTTATTTTTATATCTTCTGTTTCTATTTTCCTGTCAACTTTTACTTGCTTAGGGAAAGTTGTTTATGCTTGTTTCATTTTCATTAAATAAAATGAACCCCACACACATCATGTGGTAAATTAAACCAAGGAGCTGGTCGTAAGACCCCAACCTTTTAGCAAGACCAACGGTGGGTTCATCACTACCTTGGCTTGATTTTGCATCCATCACCCCGATTGTCACTGTTGTTAGGCATAAATCCTGACGAAATCTGACCGAGTGTCGCTGGGGTGATTCCCATGCACGCGAGGATAAGTCTTCTATGGTAGGTGTCATTAATAGGACAATCCCCCCTTCCATACCACCTATGTTCCATGTACCATCTGCTCTCACGTACCTATAGTTTCCCTCTCGTAAGGGCAGGTATATAGAGAGGTTGGTATATCGGTCCGACAATGGTATATTGAAGGGGCGACCATTTATGGGAGTCATATGAGCCAACATTATGCATTTAAACATTCTTCAAAACTTGCAAAAACAAAACAAAAAATCAAAATGCACTAAACCAGTTTAGGACACACTATTAATCCTTAAAAGAGATAATCACTGTTTGTGTATGTGTGTGTTCATTTTTGCTTAGTGTAACAAAAAGAAAAATCATCATAAATGAGATAAAAATCTGCTTACCTAGTAGAATAGCACCACAAGGGTGCTCACCCACAGCCAATCCCAATCACGGGCGGATGTTATGGGGAATATCCAAGGAGGCACAAGTCGCCTCCGGTATAGCCCCAAGGATTTGGTCATACCACCTTGGCGGCTTGACACACAAGGCAGTCCCCTTCGTGCCTCGACAAAATAGGACTATAGGGGCACCTCTTCGAGGAGCACTCCTGTTTAGCATAGCACTCAACACACACCCTTCCACGAGGGGTACAGTCATAGGAGAGCTCCCTTAGATGCTCGCTATGAGCGGTCACCGTGTGATGAAGAGCTAGGTCAACATAGGGTTCAACGGGAGGAACCACATCATTACACTATCCCTCCTTCACCCCCTCTAGTTGTCAGGACTACAAAGACAAATCCAGAGCACAAGGCTCCTCAGGCAGGGTGATCCAACTTCGCCTATCCCTTTTTCACTTATGAAAGAGAACATGAGGAAAACCCTTACCTTCCTCAAGAACAATATACATCGCGGGAGCAAGACGCCTTCGCAAATGCTAGCTATCAAGATCACCTACTGAGGCCATAGCCTCGGATAAATGCCACTACTTCCAACAGAGGGAGGTGGCCTATAGAGATCTTGGATCACTACAACCGAGATAGATGTCTAGGAGAGGCATCTAGGCTTTCTAGACATGAGGCGGTAGGACCAACTATCTTAGAATCTATCAAGCACATCACACATCGGATGCAATTCACGCAGCTTGAGCTAGAGCGACTACATTTAGAGGAACTATACTATATTAACAAATAGCACCTTCAACACCAGAAGGATGAGTTGTTCCAACACACTATGCAAGAGAGGACTCCAACCCCTCACACACATAAGACAAAACATTATGAGAGGCACAACCCTCGGGTGCGAGACAAGTCTCCACGACCTCATCAAGCATCACCCCCAACACCTCCTAGACATGAGCGAGAGGCTAATCCTATAACCAATGATGGGCGCCTTCCTCAGGAACCCGCTCAGGTTTATGGGCCACCCTTAGAAATTCATCAAGAAGCCTCTAAGGAATCATAGCAAGAAGAAGAGCAGGATGAAAAGCCCTACCAAGGCATGGGGGTTGCTATCTAGCCACCTCTCCATAAGCCCCGAGTTCCTCAACAAGAACCAACCAAAGAGGAGGAGCTCAAATCTCCCGATACATGCAAAGCGCTAGAGCACTTAGAGTCGGTAGAGACCAAGATTTTGGAGCTCCCAAGGCCCAACTTACATGAGGCTCATTTCAAAGAGGATCAACCTTTAACCGTAGGGCTACCTGATGATGCAGTCCTCCATGTCTCAGAATCTCTAGATTTTGATGAACTGTACTCACTGGTTGAATGTGAGGATAAAACAGAGATAGCCCATAGCAATCACATGCGACAGCATCGACATCCCATAAATATCGATGAAGCATGTCAACAAATAAACATAATACTAGGGCATGAGTGGCATGTTAACCCACCGCAGTGGGACCAAGCGTTACATCTACCACTTTGGGCATACAGATATCAATTTCTACCTAGAGATCCCATAGCAATATTAGTATCGAGGGTAGACCCTGTCCTCCTATCCATGCATAGGGCAGATCCGTTCGTGCTCGTTCCCCTAGAGCAAGATTCAGAGTGTAAAGACCATCAAGCTGGGGGTACCCCTATCCCCTGAAGAGCAACCCAAAAGCTCCAAGGATTACTGCAATCGCTTGGTCAAACCCAAAATGCTCCAAGGATTATCACAATCATTTGGTCACCCCAAAATGCTCCAAGGATTATCGCAATCGCTTGGTCACCCCAAAATTCTCCAAGGATTATCGCAATCACTTGGTCACCCCAAAATGCTCCAAGGATTATCACAATTGCTTGGTCATCCCAAAAAGCCCCAAGGATTATCACAATCTCTTGGTCACCCCAAAAGCTCCAAGGATTATCGCAATCGCTTGGTCATCCCAAAATGCTCCAAGGATTATTGCAATCGCTTGGTAAAATCCTAAAAATGCTCCAAGGATCCATAAAATCGCTTGGTCAAAACCCAAAAATGCTCCAAGGATTCTATAATCGCTTGGTCAATCCCAAAAATGCTCCAAGGATTCTATAATCTCTTGGTCAAATCCCAAAAATGCTCCAAGGATTATCGCAATCACTTGGTCAATCCCAAAAATGCTCCAAGGATCCCTAAAATCGCTTGGTCAATCCCAAAATGCTCCAAGGATTTCCACAATCGCTTGGTCAAAAATCAAGAAAATTCAAAAACAACAAAAATCATCAAAAACAACAAAAATTTTTGCATCTCATTTTTAGGCATACTCAAATTCATCAATAGAGAGCTCTTCTTGCACTTCATCTTCATATTCACAAAAATCAATCCATCAAAAATACAAAAATACATAGCTACATTAAAGCATCGCATCCATACATTGCATATTTGTGGTCGTATAGGTCAAAGGCACCATAGGCTGTAATTGCTCTGCTAGTCCATCTTGTTCCACACTGTTCTATCTTACAAAAACAAAAAAAAACAAAAGAAAAACCATGCTTTGCTTTTTACCACACTAGAGTCAGTGGTCTTTTAATGTATCAAGAGTTTTCGTGATTCAATCATCATTTTGCTCTTTAGCTACATAATGTACCGAGTCAGACAGATTTTACGAAGGTAGAGTTACACTTGAAATACGCCTTGTTACATAACATCCCAACACAAATTAAAACACAAAAATTCCCAAGTTGTGTGAACGAAAGATGAAACCTGCGCAGTAATCCAAGTCACCATAAGTGAAACGGTTATCTTGCTCATCCCCCTGTGCGAATGGTTCCAGAATGCTGAGAATTGACAAAAGGACGAGCTCTTTCCTATCCATTCACCTCCATATACAGTGGTTTTCACCACTACCAAATCCCAATCATAGTTGGTTCCCAAAGTTGTAAGGATTTGTACTACACGTCCCTGCCAAGGATGGGTAGTCATCCCCAAGACCCAAAATGGATCAATGCCATTCACAAACAAAATTCCAACAAATCATCATCCTAACACTTTCCATTCACCTTTGGTCTCCAAGTTGTAAGGATTCGTACTATCCGCCCCTAACCAGGATGGGTAGTCATCCCCAAGGCCTAAAATATCAATGCCATTACTCCATAATCTCCATCACCCCCTTGGTTTCTATTGAGAAGCAACACACCCCCACTGAAAAATAAATTTCATCCTTTGAAAACATTGAGCTTTCATTTTTGCAGTAAGGACCCTCTTGATATTTTTCAGGTTCTAAGTCCAAGATTTTTTACTTGCCTCTTTCTTCTTCATGTTTTTCCTGTATCAAAGTATCCAAGTATTCTTGCATTTTGGCTTTGTTATCTCAGACTTCACTTTTTACATGCTAGAATCATTCATGGATAAAGAAAATCTTACACCGGTACGAAGAAAAAGCAGAAAACAGATAGATAAATTCATTGAAAATCAAAACTTTCCTTTTTTGGAAGTGTCATGATATCGCGACACTTCCATTTTTGGAAATGTCGTGATATCGCGACAGGTTTTAGAAAATCGGCTAAGTCAGAAAAACGTAGCGATATCGCGACACTTCCATTTTTGGAAATGTCATGATATCGCGACACTTCCATTTTTGGAAATGTCACGATATCGCTACCATTTTGGAGAGAGAAAGCCCGATCGTACGGAACGTCACGATTTCGTGACATGTCGTGAAATCGCGACAAGTTTTGGAGAGAGAAGAAAAGTCGTACGGAACGTCGCGATTTCGCGACGTCGTGAAATCGCGACAAGTTTTGGAGAGAGAAGAAAAGTCATACGAAACGTCGTGATTTCGCGACATGTCACGAAATCATGACAAGTTTTGGAGAGAGAAGAAAATTCGTACGAAACATCACAATTTCGTGACATGTCATGAAATCGTGACAAGTTTTGGAGAGAGAAGAAAAGTCGTACGGAACGTCGCGATTTCGTGACATGTGAAATCGTGACATGTCGCATTTTCACGGCTGAGAGAGAGAAAAATCGGTGAAGGCATGAAAAGGTCGCGATTTCGTGACATGTCACGAAATCGCGACATGTCGCATTTTTGCGACGCGTGAAGGAGAAAAGGACGCAGTTGTACGGACTGTCGTGATTTTGCGACATGTCACGAAATCACGACAGGTCCAGGAAGAAACCAAGAGAAAGCAACCAAAGGAAAGGTAAGGCCAGCAAAAGAGAAATCCAAGTCAAAAGAAAATCTAAGGCATAGAATTGTCATGAAATCGTGACGTCACGATTTTGCGACGTCGCGAAATCGTGACATGATCGGCAGAAGGGGGGCCAAGCCAAAAGGTGTCGCGAAATCGCGACGTCGCGATTTCACGACGTCACGAAATTGCGACACAAAGCACAGATGGTGAGTAAAGAAGCCACCATGTCACGATTTTGTGACATGGTGGAAGGATGGTGAGTAAAGAAGCCACCATGTCACGATTTCGCGACATGGTGGAAGGACGGTGAGTTGGGGAGCCACCATGTCGTGATTTCGCGACATGGTGGAGTTTTCGCCAAAAGAGGCATAAGGCAAAGTTGCAATGGGGAATTCATAAAGGAGAAGTCAGGGCAGCAAAAAGGGATGTCGAAGGATGCCAATAACAAATAAGAACCAAAAACGCCTAAGGCATAGGAAGATTCGGCAGAGAAAATAGCAAGTATGGAGGTGTCGCGAAATCGCGACACAGTCGAAGGCGCAGCCGAAGAATGAAGATGGGTCGCGATTTTGCGACACGTTGTGAACTCGTGACATGTCGCGTTTTCACGGCCCTATGGAGCAAAAGTTGCCAAAGAGCAGGGGATGTCGCGATTTCACGACATGTCACGAAATCACGACATGTCGCATTTTCGTGACTCAGGCAGGAAAACAGCTCAGCAAAGAAAAATAGCTGCGGGAAGCACCACGTGTCAGAACACGAATAGAGCCGACATGCAAATGAACTTTAGGGTTTCATTTTAATATTTAAAAGTTTTGATTTAATTTTATTAAAGTACTAATCTAATCTTTTGTCCTTTTTTTGCAGGAGACCATCTGGCACTTGCATGACAGCGGAGAAATTGCCAGGAAGACAAAGATAAGTGCAAATTAATCGAAGACCACCATATTGAAAGAAAGGATGCCGAGAATTGTTGTTTCATCTAGTTTTTTTATACATCTGGCCACAAAGAAGCTTTATGGTGACTAAGTTGCTGCCCATTTGATGGAGTATGTCGAGAATTGGCCGAAAAATGAAATATCTGCACACAGTTGTCGGATTTTTCCGGTGAATGCATTTAATGAAGATTTATGGCAGAATTAATGGCGTGCAGATATTTTCAGCTCACGGATGGCTCTGTAGAGATGAAATGTCGGAGAAGTGGTGACTCATCCAGCTTACCCGAGGGGATTAATGAGGGCATTTATCTACAGTTGCGGGTGAATGCAAGTGGCATTCGAATTCTATCTTCTCCATTTATGGCAACTGACTGCACTGATTTGCAGAATGGTTAAGTTTTATCCAGACTTTGTTTTAAATGGCTTTATATTGTAAAACCCGGGTCCTAGGGTTTGAGATGATAAGATTTGCGGTTGGGGAAGAAGATATTTCTGAAAAGATCAAGGTCTGTCCTGAGTCTATAAATACTTCTTCTCAATGTAATCGCGGGAGGCAGAAACTTAGAAATAAAAGACTATTGAAGCAATTTCTTGCAGATTCTGTAAAATATTTTATTTCTGGACTTGGAGTTGATGTGCTTTTGTTTTCTGTGATAGCATGGCCAGGAGCCTAATCTTTTGCAGATTGTGATAAGTTCATCTTATTTTGTTATCCGTTTCATTAAATTTTATTAGATATATGTTGTAAATCGGTGTTATCAAGATTAAATATGTTTTTAGGCTTCATTTGTTTCATTGTATACTAAGGAAAATTACAGATTTAAGATTCAAGTTTGTTCTAATTGCTCTGTCCTCACTGTGCGAGCTAGGCTACCGGTGAAAGATATCAATTTTAACCGATTTCCCTTTGGTTTATAATTTTCTGTTAGATCTGTTCCATCTCTGCCTTCTGCTCTTAGTAGAAAGTGATCTTAAAAAACTGGACACTTTCTTCTTTGATTTGTTCCGTTGTGAAGCTGATAGTATAAATAAAATTGGTAGTTTTGTTTTACAGTTAAATTGGATAAACTTCTCTTTCTGCCTTACCATGCCCTCTTTGTTTTACCATGAAATGATCCATTTTTATTTTCTTTATTTGTCTTTTATTTAAATCTGCCGACCCATGAGAGCTAGATCAGAGAATTAATTTTAAATCTGATTGTCAACAAGTGACAACTTCTGAACATTACTAAGCAAGTTCATTGAGCCCGTTGTAAGGTAAGAAACAGTCCATATTGAAAACTATTCCAAAAGCGGAAAAGAGTGAATTGACATTCGACCCGACTCTGTAACTCGCACCTTGGATAACCAGTTAGATCCTAAAGTGAGTGGGATTTATCCTGTATAAGTGTTATCAGAGTTTCCTGCTCATTCTTCACAGGGTGTGTATGAAATTTGGACCAACATTTAAAAATGGTGCTAGAAGGAGGGCCTTTTGAACTCCGTTCAAGTATTGTAAGTTGTATGTGCTGAGTCTGGTATTTTATCTTTTGAATCCTTTTCCCTCCTCTTTGGATCTTTTAAATTTTGTTGTTTGAGTTTTTGCCTGAACAGTAGAACTTAACACCAACATTTAAAAATGGCAAGCTGGTTAGGTGCCACTGCTTTGAATATTCCGGATATAGCCCATGACCTGCCCAGAAATCTGGAAAGATATCTCCCCAGATATAAACATGATGGGACAAGGACAACAGAGGAACATCTACTAGCATTCAAGAATGCTTTGAAATTATTAAATATATAGCATGAGGATGTTGCCTACAGATTGTTCCCCTTCACTCTCTAGGAAGGAGCTTATGACTGGTTTCTAAATCTCACTAGCAATTCTGTTACCATTTGGGATGACCTAGAGAAAGTTTTTATATCACAATTTGGGGAAGTGATAGACCCCAGTGTGTTATACCAACAATTTTTCAGCATCAGGATAGAGTCAGGAGAAACTGTCAGGTCTTTCAATATGAGGTTTCAAAGAGCTTATGGTAGAATGACTGGTCATTACATCCCAAATGCAAATCTGGCCTTAGAAATCTATAAGAATGAATTGGATTCAGTGACCTCTATTTTCCTCAAGAGAGACATCGATATCACAACCCTGGAAGGAGCTTATAAAGAGGCTTTAATTATTGAAAGACAGTTAGGACCTCCAATTCTGAGCAGTCCTTTGATATCCTATGTTACACAGAACATGCCTATTTCGGATCCCATTTCACATCATGAGTTAGTACCAACATGTCATGCTCTACCCAAGGAAACTTCGTTAACTGTGACATCCACTCAGCATGTGCAAAATATAGAGAAAGATTCTGACAAAGTCAAAGTGGAAGTGCTTGAAGCAAACATTTGTGATCCACCATTACCCAAATCTGAAGTTTTTCCTAGTGAGTTAAATTTTCCTAGGAACCAAAGAAGTCTTGATATTTCTGGTTCATCCAAAAATGGTACAACCAGGGTTTCAGGTTCTTTCACTTTTTCTGAAGAGTCAAAAAGTCTTGTAGAGACTCCTATTGATGAAATGCAAGATTTTTAGTAGTTCAAAGGAGACAGTTATAATTTGAGATGCGAGAGTCCAGAACCTAATAATGATCCTTCCTCATCATAGGATGATGAAAATGAGATTCAATATCACTATGCAGAAGTAACTAAGGAGAAGGATAACATCATTGAGGATATGAAGGAAATTGAAGCTGACATCACCCTCCATGAACTGGCCCAGATTGTTGAACAAAAAGATAACTTGATTGAAGCTTACTCTGGACCACCTATTGAATTTCAAGAAGAGGAGAAAAAGATAGTAAATGTGAATGTGGTCAGCCAACTTGGAATAGGTGAAGAGTCTCAATATAAGCCTGTAACTACTGAACATAATATCAAAGAAAAGGTTGTAAACTATGTTGATGCAGATATTGGATCTTATAATTTGGCAGCTGAGAAGGTGAAAATAATTACAGCTCTAATCAATCACAACAATGATGTTTGGACATTACACATTGATAGGGTTAAATCTAAGCAAGTCTCAGGTGAAAAAGCAAATTATGAGAATTCTGCTAGAGGGATAAAAATTGAAGTCTTGGATATTGAAGCAGTACAGCAACCACAAAATGTTCAAGTTGTCAAGAACCAAGACATACGGATAAAATATGATCTCTGTGAGTTGTCACATAAATTTGAAGATGTGATGGACTGGGTCTATAGAGGCTTTAAGGTATTTGATCTTGGGGGGTTTTACATTCTGTCCTTTTGAAAGAATTCTGCAAACCCTTCAAGTAGAAGCATAAACATGTTATCATATGATTTGTTATTATATGATTTGTTTAAATTGAAGGAGTTGCAGATTTGTTTTCAGTGGGACAAGATCCATATAAAAAATAAAAAAATAAAAAAAGGGGAGAGAGGGAAGACGGTAAACACAAGTTTTTCCCAAGTAACAGAAAATATTTGGAAGCATAGTCTGGAGTGCATTTCGTCAACAGGACCTGAAAGGTAATTTTTCTAAATTTACTTGCAAATGGTCAAAAAAAAAATATAAGGCACTAGTTCTCTGCTTTTCCATCTGCTACATATTTTGAGTCACAAATAAGTTGTAACATGTGTATACATTGTAAATAGCTCTACAGTTTTTAGTTTATTTATTTTAGTTGTTTTAGTTTTATTTTATTTTAGTTTAATTCTAATTGCCTGTACAGTTTTTAGTTGTTGTGCTTTAGCTTAATTTGTTTTGCCTATACAGTTCTTAGTTTATTTATTCTAATTTAATTCTAGGTGCTTGTACAGTGTTGTTTGTTTTAGTTTGTTTTTAAATGTCTGTGCAGTGTTCTTTTGTTTTGTTTAATCCTAATTGCCTGTACAGTTTTTAGTTTTCAGTTGTTTATTTTAGCTTGCTTCTATCTGCCTGTACAGTTTTTAGTTTTAGTTTTAACTGCCTGTACAGTTTTTAGTTGCTTTACTTTAGTTTTATTTTAATTGTCTGTGCAATTTCAGTCTGTCTTGAAGTTCTGTATTTTGTTTCCCTTGTAAATAACCCTGTAGTTTTGTTTTCTTTGCTGCCTGTACAGTTTTATTTTAAAGTCTATGCAGTTTTTATTTTATTTTGTTTTTGAAGGCCTGTGTCTGTCCTTGGAAGTCTGTACAAAGTTCTTTAGCTTTTAAGATTCTGTTCTTTAGCCTTTGCCTGAGCATCAATGAAAAGTCAGCCTTCTAAAAATTGTTTTATTCTGAGCTGATCAATCCAGTGTTCATTATCATAATTGTGAGATAGTCTGTTTGAACTGAATAGTGGAACTATTTTCTTAGTCAGGAAAACAATGGAAGGATGATTGGATTTTGTGTCTTACTTGCCACAGTTGTTTTAATTATAAAGAAACTGCTATGCTGTTTGGTTGGAGAAACTCTCGAAGAATCCAAGAAAAGTTGGTTATAAGAGAGGACTATGATTCATGTAATTATTTGAGTATCCATAGAGGCTATCAGTGCCTAGGCTGAAGCAGTTCCAGATTGATGAAATGTTAAAAGAAAATTGTTATTCTTTCTAAGGCTTTTCAGATGTTGATGTATTTCAAAAGAAAGAGATGTAAGTTGAATTAGCACTCTGTTATTTCCAATATATATATTAAAAAAAAAAAAAGAGGGAGATAAAGAAAAAAAAAAGAGAAAAAAAGAGAGTTATATAATGAAGGAGGCAGCCAAGATTTCAAAAGATGTTTTTCTTCTACCAAGTTGTAGATTCTACCTTACAGTTGTAAATCTGGGTCGTGTAAATCTAAAGGGTAACTCTGTCGGGGCTGTAAAAGGCTAAACTAGTAAACAAAGCTCTACTCGGTTTCCCATTTTTACAACCTAAAAAATATGATCAATCTAGAGTTCAACATTCGATCCAGTCATTCTTGAAGACGGTTTTATACGCTTGTAATTGCACATCAGAAATCTTCCTTAAGTAATTCAGCCTAGTATGTCCTTGGGAAATTTTAACAACATCAGTTAGTAGTCAATTTATTGTGAAGAATATATGTGGCAAGGCAAGATACATGGTCTATGTTGTTTTGAAACTAGAGTCCTGGGTTCTAAAATAATGCTACTATTTTACCCGTGAGATATCGCCATTTGTTGAGAAGCAACACACCCCCACTGAAAAATTAATTTTAGCCTTTGAAAACATTGAGCTTTCATTTTTGCAGTAAGGACCCTCTTGATATTTTTCAGGTTCTAAGTCCAAGATTTTTTACTTGCCTCTTTCTTCTTCATGTTTTTCCTGTATCAAAGTATCCAAGTATTCTTGCATTCTGGCTTTGTTATCTCAGACTTCACTTTTTACATGCTAGAATCATTCATGGATAAAGAAAATCTTACACGGTACGAAGAAAATGCAGAAAACAGATAGATAAATTCATTGAAAATCAAAACTTTCCTTTTTTGGAAGTGTTGCGATATCGCGACACTTCCATTTTTGGAAATGTCGCGATATCGCGACGGGTTTTAGAAAATCGGCTAAGTCAGAAAAACGTAGCGATATCGCGACACTTCCATTTTTGGAAATGTCGCGATATCGCGACACTTCCATTTTTGGAAATGTTGCGATATCGCTACCATTTTGGAGAGAGAAAGCCCGATCGTACGGAACGTCGCGATTTCACGACATGTCATGAAATCGTGACAAGTTTTGGAGAGAGAAGAAAAGTCATACGGAACGTCGCGATTTCACAACATGTCATGAAATCGTGACAAGTTTTGGAGAGAGAAGAAAATTCGTACGGAACATCGCAATTTTGTGACATGTCATGAAATCACGACAAGTTTTGGAGAGAGAAGAAAAGTCGTACGAAACGTCGCAATTTCACGACATGTCGCGAAATCGTGACAAGTTTTGGAGAGAGAAGAAAAGTCGTACGGAACGTCACGATTTCGCGGTTGAGAGAGAGAAAAGCACACGATTTCGCGACATGTCATGAAATCGTGACATGTCGCATTTTCACGACGTGTGAAGGAGAAAAGGACGCAGTTGTACAGACTGTCGCAATTTCGTGACATGTCATGAAATCGTGACAAGTCCAGGAAGAAACCAAGAGAAAGCAACCAAAGGAAAGGTAAGGCCAGCAAAAGAGAAATCCAAGTCAAAAGAAAATCTAAGGCATAGAATTGTCGCAAAATTGTGACGTCACGATTTCACGACGTCGTGAAATCATGACATAATCAGCAGAAGGGGGGCCAAGCCAAAAGGTGTCGTGAAATCGCGACGTCGCGATTTTGTGACGTCGCGAAATCGTGACACAAAGCACAGACGGTGAGTAAAGAAGCCACCATGTCACGATTTCATGACATGGTGGAAAGACGGTGAGTTGAGAAGCCACCATGTCACGATTTCGTGACATGGTGGAAGGATGGTGAGTTGGGGAGCCACCATGTCGCGATTTCGCAACATGGTGGAGTTTTCGCCAAAAGAGGCCTAAGGCAAAGTTGCAATGGGGAATTCACAAAGGAGAAGCCGGGGCAGCAAAAAGGGATGCCGAGGGATGCCAATAACAAAGAAGAACCAAAAAAGCCTAAGGCATAGGAAGATTCGGCAGAGAAAATAGCAAGTATGGAGGTGTCGCGAAATCATGACATCGCCATTTCGTGACGTCACGAAATCGTGACACAGTCGAAGGCGCAGCCGAAGAATAAATATGGGTCACGATTTCGCGACACGTCGCGAAATCGTGACATGTCACGTTTTCGCGGCCCTATGGAGCAAAAGTTTCCAAAGAGCAGGGGATGTCGCGATTTCATGACATGTCGCGAAATCATGACATGTTGCGAAATCGCGACTCAGGCAGGAAAACAGCTCAGCAAAGAAAAACAGTTGCAGGAAGCGCCACGTGTCAGCGACACGTGTCAGAACACGAATAGAGCCGACATGCAAATGAACTTTAGGGTTTCATTTTAATATTTAAAAGTTCTGATTTAATTTTATTAAAGTACTAATCTAATATTTTGTCCTTTTTTTTGCAGGAGACCATCTGGCACTTGCATGACAGCGAAGAAATTGCCAGGAAGACAAAGATAAGTGCAAATTAATCGAAGACGGCCATATAGAAAGAAAGGATGCCAGGAATTACTGTTTCATCCAATTTTTTTTACAGATCTGGCCGCAAAGAAGCTTTATGGTGACTAAGCTGCTACCCATTTGATGGAGTATGTCGGGAATTGGTCGAAAAATGAAATATCTGCACACAATTACCGGATTTTGCAGGTGAATGCATTTAATGAAGATTTATGGCAGAATTAATGGCATGCAGATATTTTCAGCTCACGGATGGCTCTGCAGAGATGAAATTTCAGAGAAGTGGTGACTCATCCAGCTTACTCGAGGGGATTAATGAGGGCATTTATCTACGAGTTGCGGGTGAATGCAAGTGGCATTCAAATTCTATCTTCTCCATTTATGGCAACTGACTGCACTGATTTGCAGAATGGTTAATTTTTATCCAGACTTTGTTTTAAATGGCTTTATATTTTAAAACCCGGGTCCTAGGGTTTGAGATGATAAGATTTACGGTTGGGGAAGAACATATTTTTGAAAAGATCAGGGTCTATCCTGAGTCTATAAATACTTCTTCTCAATGTAATCGCAGGAGGCGAAAACTTAGAAATAAAAGACTATTGAAGCAATTTCTTGCAGATTCTATGAAATATTTTATTTCTGGACTTGGAGTTGATGTGCTTTTGTTTTCTGTGATAGCATGGCCAGGAGCCTAATATTTTGCAGATTGTGTTAAGTTCATCTTCTTTTGTTATCCGTTTCATTAAATTTTATTAGATATATGCTGTAAATCGGTGTTATCAATATTAAATATGCTGTTAGGCTTCATTTGTTCCATTGTATACTAAGAAAAATTACAAATTTAAGATTCAAGTTTGTTCTAATTGCTATGTCCTCACTATGTGAGCTAGGCTGACGATGAAAGATATCAATTTTAATCGACTTCCCTTCGGTTTATAATTTTATGTTAAATCTGTTCCATCTCTGCCTTCTGCTCTTAGTAGAAAGTGATCTTAGAAAACTGGACACTTTCTTCTTTGATTTGTTTCGTTGTGAAGCTGATAGTATAAATAAAATTGGTAGTTTTGTTTTACAGTTAAATTGGATAAACTTCTCTTTCTACCTTACCCTGTCCTCTTTGTTTTACCATGAAATGATCCTTTTTTATTTTCTTTATTTGTATTTTATTTAAATCTGCTGACCCATGAGAGCTAGATCAGAGAATTAATTTTAAATCTGATTGTCAACAAGTGACAACTTCTGTACATTACTGAGCAAGTTCATTGAGCCCGTTGTAAGGTAAGAAACAGTCCATATTGAAAACTATTCCAGAAGCGAAAAAGAGTGAATTGACATTCGACCCGACTCTGTAACTCGCACCTTGGATAACCAGTTAGATCCTAAAGTGAGTGGGATTTATCCCGTATAAGTGTTATCAGAGTTTCCTACTCATTCTTCACAGGGTGTGTATGAAAGTTGGACCAACAGTTTCCAATGTCATAGGGATTCGTACTACATGTCCTTGCAAAGGATGCGTAGTTGTCCCCAAGGCCACAAGGATCAAGGCCACTCACTAGCCCAAACTCACAATACTCAAAATACAAAATCAAATAATAGTGGTTATCACTACTATTTAAAATCCTTGCTCAAAAAGAATTAACAAAAAATAAACAGTGATTTTCATCACTATATAGACGAGCAACTTTCTAAATCATTCAGCCAACAAATATCCTAAACTTGAATCCCTGGAATTCTCAGCATTCGAAAACCATCTAGGTGATCCTCATTATAGGTTTGGTTGACAGCCTATCTGGCAATGGTGGTATCCTACCCGCATGACGATATGTCTATCACATTCGCTTTGCGTGTGTGCAAAACAATGTTTGCATAAGGATGAGCTAGCTTATGGTATCCTGGATAACATCGCAGATTAATCTAACTAAATACAAAAAAAGAGTTAGTGGAGCTAATTAGGTGATTCTCAGTATAGGTTCGGTTGAAAGCCCATCTGGCACTGGTGGTATCCTGACAAATACCACATAAATGAACTCAATTGCACACACAGGGATGTGAAATAGCTTGGTCAAAAACAAGTCCGATTCATACCTTGTTCAAAAGTTTTGTAAGATAAAGTACAGTCATGGCTAGTAAGTTCAAACCATCTGAGTCTCAGAAAACCTTAGCTACATTTCTAAACCAACTGCACTACTTTTCATCCTTACAATACCATCAAAAAATACAAAAATATAAAAACCACATGTATACATACAAAGTCATGCATAGCAGCAATCGCCTAAAAGACAAAATAATAGAGTTCTAAACAGTCTATGGTGCCATAGCCAAACATCAGAAATTCTATCCATCCATTTCCTTTCTGCATATCACATATAAATCAAAAACATTTGCATTCATCACAACATATGCATCCATCAAAATAAATCAACATACAACAATTGCATTTATCATACCATATGCATACATCAATATAAAGTAGCATGCATCCATCAACATCAATCATTGTGCATAACATAAAATCATGAAATATACAAAAAGAAAGAAAATCAAAACAACAAAAACATCACAAAAATGCAACACAAAAACCATAGCAATAAGCATTGCCGGACACAAGTGCTCTTGCACTTAACCTCTTGGCATAGAAAATCAAGGTCGGGGCTCAAATTTTCACTCTCCTACTTCCCCAAGAAGGCTACCATAGCCGGACCGCTCCACGGGAAGACGGGTTTTCGATGATTTCACCCCATTATGGCATCACCAAAAGGGTTAACACCCACCAAAAATAGGTCCAAATGTCAAGAAATTGCACATGCTTAATGGTAAACCATCTAAAGGCATCCTTGCACAAGTCATCTTGGGTCAAGCGACTCGTCGCTTTTCTCATGAAGGTCATTCCCTCATCGATTCGTCGCTTGAGGGGGTAGTCACACTTAGTCACCAATCAACAAGCACACACCCAATCAAAGCAATGACATACATTCAAAGAATCATTGACAAAGACAATCACACTCCTTATTGGGGCAGTAAACAAGAAATCATCAAATTGATCAAACACTTGGCATTCCCGAAGCATGAACACAAGGTTCCCCTGTGGACAAAAGGTTACGCCCTTTGCCTAATCATGACTGATCAATGTCCAAGCTCAAGTCATACCTCACCAAAATAGGTTAACACTTGAAATCAAATTCCTTAGCTCGTCAGAAGCAAGGATTCAAGAATGCATGCCCTTTCTATACTTGGGGCATAAAAAGTTGGTTAGGTTACCAAGAAACCCTAATCATTAGTGCTTTGGTTATCTATTTTTGCTCAGCACTGCGTCACCCGCAGTGCTTCCCAAAAAGGGGCATCTGTAGACACCAAAACAACACCAATCCAATTATGTGACTACAAACACTGATCACATTGACACACATAGCTTTTAGGGCAGCCCTCAGAGGTCAAACAGTGGTCCTAGCCACTTGCACAGCAGTTTAGAAGGTCAAAAAGTAAACAAAAAAAAGTTGGTCGTTTTAAAGCCTTAATCAAAAGCAAGCCTTTATCAAAAGCAAGCCTTAAGCAAAAGCAAGCCTTAATCAAGCCTTGCCTTGGGCGCCGAAGTGTCACGATATCGTGACACTTCGGTGCCCAAGGCGAAGCCTTGGTCGAAGTGTCGTGATATCGCGACACTTCGGAGCCCAAGGCAAAGCCTTGGCCGAAGTGTCGTGATATTGTGATGTCATGATATCGCGACACTTCGATGCCCAAAGAAAGGCCTTGGCTGAAGTGTCACGATATCGCGACGTCGCGATATCGTGACACTTTGGCATTTGCGCCTGGGCAGAAACTTAACCAATCAAAGGTGAATTTAATCAATCAAAGGTGGAAGTCAAGCATTCATAAGGCAGAATTCAACCAATCAAAGGCAGACATTAAAACATTTAAAAGTGCCATTAAAGCGATTTAAAGTAGACGTTAAACAAGTGGCAGCCAAGGACAGTCAGTTATTGCCGCCTATTGTGCATGCACATGTAGGTGGGCAGATTGGCAGTTAGCGGACTGTCACAAGGGCAGTCATGTAAGCCCAAGTCAAGGAGGAGTCTCCTCCATTTTGGGAAGGCATGGCCACCACGTGGCATCCCTGCGTGCCCCTCCAAAGAGACCCCATGGGTCTATAAAATGGCAGACTTTCCTGCCCAGAAGGGACAAGCTGGTAGACATTTTGAGCGACGAAGTGCTGCCAAAATCAAACACTCGATTGCATCCTTTTAGATTCATTTCTTCTACACCCATAATCTCTTTCGCAAGGGAGGTTACTAGTGGCTGTTAGAAGGTGAATCTGGATCGTAGAACCTGACACTGGACCACAGTAACCCATCAATTCGACGACACCATAACCTGAGAGATTTTGGGCCCTTAGTGGATTGGCACCAAAATCAAGTTCCAACAGGAAGCGGCCCGCTTGGGCACCCCGCACCTTTTTGTTAGTTTCATTTTAACCTATTCGGTTATTATTTGTTTATTCTACATTATATTTTTCCGAACATATATTCTGCATTATGTTCTAACTTTCAGAAGCCGCTCACCAAATATTATGCATTATATTCTAAATAGCTCACAATATTTATTTTAGAAGACATTTTATCGAATATATATCCTACATTACGTTCTAACATTCAGAATCCGCTTATCAAATATTATCATGTTTTTGCCAATTTTTGGTTCTTCATTAACCTGCAGGTAACAGCGACTATTTTGCTGGCAGCAGCCTTCTGGTAAAGTTTCTGGTTTCTGTCAAACGTGCAGGTCGTTAAAAATCACTTTACTCACTGTTTTAGATAATTGTTTACATGCATCTTTTGTTAAAATTCAAAGAACAAACTTTCTCTATGTGCAGCAGGTGCTACTAACGCTTTCATTGTTTCTTTGATTGTAGGAGAAGCAGCAGCAAGCAAGGATTAATCATCGTAAGCGACGGCAACGCTTTGGCCCGCCCGTTTCAAATGTGGGCATGCGGAAGAAAATCACTATTCACTTTTTGTAATGGAAACATGCTAACTCTCCCAGCCCTTAAAGAGGGAGGAGACGTATTGTAACCGAGTTGGAATCACATTAATAAAAATGGATGTGCTTCTACTTTTGATTTGATTATATCTGTGTTATTTCATGCATCAAGCTAGTTAGTTTACATTGCAGCAATTAGTGTCTCTTTTATTTCCGAAATCTCATGCTTTCAAGTTGAGTTGTATAGAGATTTTGTGAGGAATTATTGAGCAGATTTGAGTAAGTCCTAGTAAGGATTTATTGAGAAGATTTAAAATAAGTCATAGTGAGGACTTGTTGAGCATATTTGAGTAAGTCCTAGTGAGGACTTGTTGAGCAGATTTGAGACAAGTCTTGGTGAAGACTTATTGAGCATATTGGACAAGTTCTAGATAGGACTTATGGACAGATTAGAGTGAGCTTTTGTGGAAGCTTATAATGCATATTTGAGATAAGTCTTTGAGAAGACTTGAGAGCAGAGTTGATTTATTGATTTATTCAAACCTTGGGTTAAAGTTTGAGGAAGATCTAGCAAAGTTGATTTGTGATTGAGTCAAGCTTTGTATTAAGGATTGAGGATAGAAATTGAGCAAATTTATGCTATATCGAGGGACTATGTTTAGTGTATATTTAAAGATATATATTGATAATGTTTGTGCTATATTGAATTATTGTGTTTAGTACATATTTGAGATAGATATGAGAGTAAGCTTTGGAGGTGACAAAGTATAAATGATAATAGTCTCTAGTGGATAGAGGTCCATTAGCTAGGGCAGTGAAGACAGGTCTTCTGAGTGATGGTAGGAATCTTCAGTGGATAGAGATCCATAAGCTAGTGTAGTAGAGGTAACAGTTCTTCTAGAATATCACCAGATAGAGTAGAGGAGGAGTTCTCATATGGATAGAGATCCATGAACTTTATTAGGTAATTGGTGTCTCCTTTGGAGAGAGGTCCATAAACATTATAATACGAAAAAGTTTCCCAAGAGATTTATTGAGAAAATTTTAGTGAAATATTTTCTCCATGGAGTAGCCCACATTGGGTGAACCATGTCAAATTGGTGTCTATATTGTGTGTGGTGTTTTATGGATTTCTTTTATTATTGATGTTGATATTGCCATTGATATATTGCATAATATTGATTGAGAAATAAAATTAAAAAGTGGTCTTATACTATTCACCCCTCCTCTCAGTATAATCTCGTGTTATTCAATTGGTATCAGAGTGGTTTCCTTCAAAAGAGTTTAACAGTTTGGAAAAAACACTTACAAGAACACAAATGGACTCTTATAATGGATCTTCAAGAAATTCAGAACCATTTTTTGATGGGAATAATTATACACTATGGAGCACAAGGATGAAGTTTCATCTAATGGCACTTTGAAATGAAATATGGGAAGCAGTTTAAAATGGATACACACCACCAACAACTCCACCTATAAATAAATATGGTAAGCTTCTACATAATTATAATTCAAAAGCAATGAATGCAATTCAAAAGAGCTTGCATGAAATAAAATTTATAAAGATTATGCATTGCAAATTAGTAAAGGAAATTTGGGATAAGTTGCAAGGCATATATGAAGGAGATAAAAAGGTCAAAAGGGTAAATTTGCAAAATTTCAAGAGAGCATTTGAAGACCTAAAAATGAAGGATGAATAAAATATTGCGGAATATCTACTTCATATGGATGAGGTTGTTAACTCCATGTAAGGACTTGGGATTGAAGTTTAAGAACCTGATGCATGTGATAATATTCTAAGGTCACTCCCAAAAATATTTAGTGAAAATATTTCAGCAATAGAAGAGTCGAAAGATATTGATCTTTTGACAAGGTATGAATTACATGGCATTCTCACAACATTTGAGATAAGAACAAAAGAGGAATGTATTCCCAAAAAAGAAGTATAATTTAAATCCACTAATAAGAATAAGGATAATAAGTTAGATTCAAGCAATGAGGTATCTAGTGATAAAGAAGCAAATTATGGAAGAAGGAACAAGGACTCATGAAAGTATAAAGGTACGAAATCAGTTTGATGTTTTAATTATGGAAAATATGGTCACTATGCATGTGATTTTCCATAAGGTAGAAATAGAAGTGATGACGAGAAACATGATCATAATAATAGGGATGAATGAAAGCACATATACCAAAACAAAAATAGGGATGGTTTAGGTACACAAGGAAAGAATTTTTTCCAAAGGTATAAGAAGAGTTTATATGCAGACAAATTAGGTAAGAGCTCAAGTGATAGTGATGATAGTTCCTCATATAATTATAAATATGAAGTTATATTTCTAGAAAAATAAAAAGAAGTAGTTAGGAAAATGTCACCAATAATCCTCAAATATTTTAGATGTGGTAACTTTGGTCATATTGAAGAGAGTTGTACAAGGAATGAATTCAGTTTTATTGATGATGAATATGAATATACACTTGAAGGACTAGAATATAATATTCTTATAGCAATAGAAGAAGAAGGAAATACTTCTAGTAGAAAAGAGTCAAAAAATAATGAATATGTTTTCAAAGGTAAACAAATAGAGGAAGACTCATAGAAAGGATAAGTTGATCTTGAGGGAGAGTTTATTCATGTACTTGATGCATTAAGAGAGGTAAGAAAGCAAAACTCAAAAATCAAGCTTAAATTTCAAGAATTTGATGAAAAGAAATGAAAGCTTATAGAGAATCTAACTAATTCAATAGCGAATACAAGGAGATTCAAAGAGAAGTTAGAAGCAAATTTCATGAGTATCATTGTTATATGAGATTATTTGATAAGCATTGTTTGAAATAATTGAGTGTTCATATGCTTGGACTAGGGTTTATAAGCAAGGAGTATTTCATTGAGTGATTTATTAAGTGGAGTTGATTGAGCCTATTCAATTGGAAGTGTTGAAGTGATAGTTCAAGTTTTGTGAAACAAATTGTTCTATATTTTGAATTGATTTTAGAAAGAGATTGAAAGTTATTAAGTGTTTGTGATTTTGAAGCATATTGAGTCTCTAACCATTCTCTATATGTTTCTATGAGATAAACACAAGATTTTATGTGAAACTTGTTTGTGTGATTGAAAATGTTTTATGTGATAGATTGAGTTGAGTTGTATAGATATTTTGTAAAGACTTGTTGAGAATATTTGAGTAAGTCCTAGTGAGGACTTGTTGAGCTGATTTGAAGCAAGTCCTAGTGAGGAATTATTGAGCAGATTTGAGTAAGTCCTAGTGAGGACTTGTTGAGCAGATTTGAAATAAGTCTTGGTGAAGACTTGTTGAGCAGATTGGATAAGTTCTAGATAGGACTTGTGGACAGATCAGTGTGACCTTTTTTGGAAGCTTATGATACATATTTAATATAAGTCTTTGATAATAATTGAGAGAAAAATTTATTGATTGATTCGTTCAAAACTTGGGTTAAGTTTTGGGAAATATCTAGTAGAGTTGATTTATGATTGAGTCAAGCTTTTTTTTAAGGCTTGAGGATAGATATTGAGAAAATTTGTGCTAGACCAAAGTACTATGTTTAGTGCATATTTGAGGATAGAGATTGAGAATATTTGTGCTAGACCGAAGGACTATGTTTAGTGCAGATTTGAGGATAGAGATTGAGCATATTTGTGCTAGACTAAAGGACTATGTTTAGTGCAGATTTGAGGATAGAGATTGAGCAAATTTATGCTAGATCGAAGGACTGTGTTTAGTGTATATTTGAGGATATATATTGAGTAGATTTGTGCTAGACCTAAGAACTATTTTTAGTGCAAATTTGAGAATAGAGATTGAGCAGATTTGTGCTAGAATGAATTACTGTGTTTATTACAAATTTGAGACAGAGCTGAGAGTAATATTTAGAGGTGACAGAGTATAGAAGACAACAGTATCTAGTGGATAGAGGTCCATTAGCCAGGGTAGTGAAGATAGGTCTTCTAAGTGAGGGTAGGAGTCTTTAGTGGATAGATATCCATAAGCCAGTATAGTGGAGGCAACAGTTCTTCTAGAAGATCACCAACTAGAGTAGAGGATAAGGATTTCTCCTGTGGATAGATATCCATAAATCTAATTAGGATATTGGTGTCTCCTTTGGATAGAGGTCCATAAACAATGTAATAGAGAAAGGTTTCCCAAGAGATTTGTTGAGAAAATTTTAGTGAAATATTTTCTCTGTGGAGTATCCCACATTGGTTAAACCATGTTAAATTGGTGTCTCTATTGTGTGTGGTGATTTATGTATTGTTTTTATTATTTTTGTTGATATTGCCATTGATATATTGTATAATATTTATTAGAAAAGAAAATTAAAAAGTGGTCTTATACTATTCACCCCCCTCACAGTATAAGCTTGTGTTCTTCAATAGAAGCCATGCATAATGGCATGGGTGAGATGCTAGGGATTGATTGTAATATTAAATTAAGTTATGAAGTAATGAAATTAGGTCACTTTAAACCAAAAGGTGCATCCTACCCACATCAATAGTGATATACTACGATACTGTAGCATGGTAGAGTAAGTTTACCATGTGTCAAAATCAGGATATGTCATACATGGACCATGGTAGCACTATTAAGAACCAGGTAGTATTCTTTTTTTAGGGCTCAAATAGATATACACCACGGTATATGGTGAATAGTGGGGAGAATACAATAGTCATTTTAGAGTAAGGGTGTAGGCATCCATAGAGAGTATGCAGTAGTGTGTGGAGAATGTAGGAAGGTGTACAGTCCAAGGAGAGAGGATGGAGACCAATTTAAATTGGTCATATCAAAAAATAGTGGAGATAATAATTTTATTATATGACAACCTGAGAAAGCATTTTGAGAAGAGGATGCAAATGCATAGTGTAGATGAGGCTATGATCGATGTATATCGATGATATGAGAACCACACTAAAAAGTAAAAAAAATATGCTATGCAGTATAAGGAATTCGTAATTCCATTCAAGCATATCTAATCACCAGTTTGATAGAATTTGTACCGGGATACACAAACATGGATGCATTCCATTACTGAATACACACATAGACCATTTTAGGATATGGTGAATCTCCCTCTTATTGGCTACAATTTTGTAAAGGGGATGTGCTATCGTAGCATTCATATATTTAGGCAAATAATATTAGTCATCAATATAGTCAAGCATTATGTAGACTCAGGAAGAATACGTTGAGTCATTTTTAGAATATGAACATCTAAGGGGATTTCAATGCAATGTTGTAAAAATACACATAGATCTAGGTCGTGAAATCCTTGGCAGCTAGGTGGTATGTATGACTAAAGCTTACTTGGATTAGTTCCATGGTCGTGCAATATATTTTAATATTCATGTAATAAAGGGATGTTTAGATCATCATAAAACTAATATGATGGAAATAGCATACGCATTGGGCCAACATAAATTACCTGAGGTGATGTTTTCAAAGAGCTCATGAGCATTTTCAAAGCGTGAGAGGCTTTAGGTCCATTTAATACTGAGATGGACCAAATGCTTAATACAATTGCATATTCAACACATGGCATTCACTCTATGACAAGGTCGTTCATAAATAAATGAAAATGGGTTCGTTAATTTTTATGAAACTAAGTAATTAATCATATAAAAAGAGGTTTTTTTATAAAGGATATACCATACCAAAATTATTGGTGGATCTTTAATACAATAGGAATTATTAAAAGTGAAACGACTGCACATTTTGAAATGGCTAATACAAGGGCCATTTTTGCAAAGCAATAACGAAAGATAGAGGAAGATGAAATGAAGATGTTTCAAAGATAATCCAAGGGAGGAAATGAAATGAAAAGCCATGACTGAGGGTGTTAAAAATAGATGAAAACTAAGGGCATGGCACTGGAATTTTATCCAATGCCAAGGGCTAGACATTTTTGGAGGTCAAAGCTAGAAATGTGTTGCAAAGACTGTATTTTCTACTTTTAATACAAATGATTCTAAAAATTTGTATCTTGTTAGCAAGACAGGAGGAGATTATTTCACCATGCTTGATTTAACTGTCTATTTTTCTCCTTTCATGCTATAGTCTTATATATGATGTTCAATGCATTTTAATGGTTGCATCATTGAATGTTCAAAGCATGAAATTTATTTTTGTTTTTCTTATAAGCTTGCACCTAGATTATTACAGGTTGTGAAAATGTAGATTCGGATCAACTAGGTTACATACAAAAGTCTCTCACATCTTTGATTTTGTAAAAATAGGATGGCATCATACTAGCAGTAGTTTTTTTTAGCATTTTCAGCATTCTGGTCCATTTCTAGATTTTACTTTTATTTTTCTACCCTTCTTTTTTGTATATTTTTTTTTAAACTTCGAAAATTAAAATAAAAATCGAAAAAAATCAAATTTCAAAAATAAATGCATGGATGTGAAGAACAAGCTTTAACGCTCCATTTAGAATAATTTCGATTTCATTTTGAAGCACTTTTGAAATTATAAAAATTATTCAAAGTTGTTTTTTTTACAGACATTTATAATTTTGGATTTTACATAATTTTGCATTTTGAAGGTAAATCAAATTTCAAGCTTTGCATGTTTACTTTGCAAGCAATAAATTAACTTTCCTTTATAAAAATCACAATTTCATTAAAGGGGAGTGATTTATATGGTATTTCAAAGGCCATTGTTTTAGAGCAATAAATTGATGTCTCTTTATGAAAATTAATTTCATAAAAGAGGGGTAATTTATTTATCATATCAAAAGCATTTATATATTTTTTTTTTTGGTGGTGGCCACAAGGGGTAAACATAATGTGACCACGAGGGAACCATTACATAACATATCCGCAACATGTGAGGCGAGAGATTTGAACCTGGGCCTCTCAGCAACTAGAGAGGTTTAACTACCCACTTGCTCTCCAACTCCTCTACATGGGCGGATATCAAAAGCATTTATATTTTAAATCTAGTCATTTCATCATTTTATTTTTTATTTTTTATTTTTTTGGAGTAATACTTCTTGTACACATCTGTCATGGGGATTGAACCTAGGTCACATCACCGATAATGCAATTGGCATCCTTATCGGTAGACCACACTTACACATGTCATAATTTTATTTTCATGTTCAAAGAAAGTTAAAATGAGTTCAATCATCATTTAACATTCATATTTAGAGATATATTTAATCTTATATTTCATGCTTAAAGTAGGTTTTAATGTAATATAAAACTTAATTAAAATATTTTTAACCAAAAGAAGATAAAATATACCTAAAACACTTCAAGATAAAATGAACTAAGGATTTACATCATGGTCATATGAGGGCCAATCACATTTTTATTTCTTTTAAGTTTCATGAACAATCAATAGCATAGCATAATAAAATAAACCAACACAGGCCCCTTGTTAACAGTTACTTACAAATCACTAAGGTATTCCTAGAACTTATTTGATACATATTCACAAGATCATAAGCACATATTAAATAAAATAAACCTTGGAGAAATTTCAATTTCTTTGCAAGAGAGGTTTTCTAATAAAAATCCTGACTGTGATGGGAATTTTGTAATTGGATAAAATTTTCACGCAACAAGTCTCAAGGAATTTAATGACTACATATTGATCACATCTCTTGGTTGTAATTACCTCAACCCATCTAGTAAAATAATTGGTAGCTATTAGAATATATCAATAGCCTGCTAAAGAATTAGTATTGATTTCCCCTACAAAGTCTAGCTCCCACGATTGAAATAGCTACTCTACTTGTACTGGCTAAAGAGGCATTGCAGTGTTTCTATTTTTACTAGTACACCTCTAGTATTTGTCACATCCCCTAGCAATATTTAATGCATTAGAAAATATGGTAGACCAATAATATCATGCCCTTATAATTTTTAGTGTTGTAGACCAGCCTGAGTAATGACCTTCAGATAATCCATCATGGAATTCGCTTAAAAAAAAATCTTTTAATCTTCTCTAGCATATCTTAGAAGAACACCATTTAAGTTTTTTCTATAGATTCCTTTTGGTAATAACATATAGTGTAAGGCTTGCAGTCTATACCTTCTTCTTTGTATGATGTTGAGATTTGGAGGATAAACCCCTATCTCGAAGTATTTTTTGAGCTAATATGTCAAATCCACTCCCTTTGAGAGAGTGTCATATTTCTACTCCAACTCTTTCATCTGGCAAGCTACTTCTTATCTTGTATTAGCTTTAGCTACCAATTCTTGATACAATGATTTTTCCTTGTCCAATTTGATGAGATGAATCTCTATGTCAAACTCTTGTATCTTTGTAATACATCTTGCTTGATTCTCCCTGAGCTCACCTTGTAAGATAAAGGTGCTCACATCAAGTTGAGTAAGTTATTGCTTGAACATTTTTAGAGATGTTATTACTGTGAACACTTTTATTTCTATGAATTTGTACTTTATTTGATACTCATGTAGAGTATAACTCCAAAATAATATGGGGTGTTCATTGTTCTACTCATCCTTTTGAGGTAGCATAATAGTATAACTCTCTCCAGCTCCATAAGTGTATAAGATGAAGTCCTTATCAAAGTTATGGTTAACCAATATTGTAGTTGTAGCAATGGCTTGCTTGATTAATTTAAATACTTGTTTCCTTTTATCAGTCCATTTGAAGTCAATATTTTTCTTGAGTAACTCTAAGATTGATTTAACAATCTAAGGAAAATAAAAAAATGAATTTTCTCATGAAACTAATTTACCCAAAGAAATATTGAAGAGCCTTCTTATAAATGAAAAGAGAAAGTGTCAATAATACTTTTATTTTATATGGGTCAATGGATATTCCTTATTTTGACACTACAAGGTCTTATAATCTCCCTTCATGAACTGCAAAGATGAATTTCTTGGGATTCAATGATATACCAAACTCTCTACTTTTTGGAAAACTTGTTCTATATGGGTGAGATGATCTTGTTTCTTATAAGAAAACATGGTCATATCATCTAAATATATCAATATTATTTTATTGATAAGCTTACCAAAATCTTAATTCATTACCCTTTGAAAATATTGTACAAAATATTAGTGAATATCCTACATTCAAATTATTGCCTCATTAAATTTATCAACCCGGGCTAGCTTGTAGACTTGTAACCAGTTGTGCATTATATATGCTTATAATTTATCCTACAGAGATGATTCCCTTAGATTTCTGGTTTGGGGGGTGTTGGTGTTCATTGAAGTTTTGATTTTAATTTCCAAACCAATAATCTATCCTATGTCTATGAAAACATGACTAAAATGCACATAGAAATTAAAATGGTACTTTGTTGGAAATTATAAAAAATAGAAAAATATTACGAAAATAAATTAACCTACAAAAAAAAAAATAATAGAAAATAGGGAAAATTAAGGGAAGAACTCTGTTGAGAGTGGATCCATGCTTCCAGCAGGTTATGTCCCGCGTTAAATCTTCATCGAACGCTTAGACGATTTAACCAAGAAATAACTCAAAAGAGTTTTATTAATAATTGCAGCAAAGAATTTATAGAAAAAAATTCGGGATCACGTTTTTAGGGGTGGCCTGCATATTTATAAGATATGTAGCCACATCTTATTACAAAATAGAAACAAATCAAAGTTTTGATTTTACTTTATAATCGCATGCATGAATACAGGGAATCAAGTAAAATATCAAACTGTGTGGACTAATTCGGTGTATTCTATTTTATCAGAATACATATGATATTGGTTTTGCTTGATTTACATAGATATTTATGTAGCAGATGAAAATATATGGTTAGTCATCTTTGACATTGTCACTGGCCTGATTTCAATGCTGAAATTCCATTTGTGGTCCTTGCTGAAATCACATTTTGTTTTTCCAACCACAAAAGCATGTTGGAATTTGACTTCAATGGAAATCAGGTGCCTTGTTTTTAGAAGTCGGGAAGTAAGCACCTTGTCGATAGAAGTCAGGATGCAAGCGCCAACACGAGAGTCAGATGCCTAATGGGAAGCAAGCACTTTTCAGTTAAGCACCGAATAGATGTCAAGCACGCACTTGACTAGTGCTTCACACCATTGTACTGTGAATGTTTTGCTTTCATGAAATTGAAGGTGTCAGGTCCAAGTGGAACCTTGACGAAAATATGCTAAAATACAACAATTTCTACGAAATCTATCAAAACACACATAAAAACAAATATTAAATAACATGTAAAATAAACTGTTAAATATGTATAAAATTCTCATTAAACATATACATCTACAAAAATAGTATCAATATTTTATAAAGAAAGTGACACAAAAAATGAACATTTTTAAAGCTCATCAATACACATATACCTAACTTGCTATATTGATATATTAATATAATTAATTATCAAACTTATATTTTAAATTAGGTTTTAAGTTTTAATTTTAAATTCAAAAAGTTCATGCTCACACAATTAAACTATTATATCTATTAAACTTAAAAATAAAAATAAAAATTGAATCCCAAAGCTTAGTTCAACTGTCAAAATGTTTTATAAGAATTTGAAGATAAGGTTCCAATCCTCTTATATATATATATATATATATATATATATATATATATATATATATTAAATAAAATTAAATTTATTAAATAAAATTAAAAACAACCTATTTAAGCGTAAAAATTTATTTAAATAAGCAAGTTACATATATTTTTTAACTAGTCACGAGGATTGAGACGGGTCCAATAAGAAGTAGACATGTTATTACTGGACAAAATTTAAACCGACTCTAAATTTCTATTAATTAGCCTCGCTGTATTTGATATTATTTATAAAATAATTTAATATGAAAATGGTTGGGCCATCATGAGCTACTAGTGAGTATATGGAGAGACTTAATGATCCTCTTGTCAAGAATCGAGAGTAATATAAACCCAAAGAATCGAGAATAATATAAACCCAAAGAACTTGATGCGATTTGTACGCCTGCTCCAGGTCTCGTAGACGAACATAGCTCTGCTTTTGCAATTGGGATTTTGTAAATAGGGTTTTGCCCACACTTGGCTATGGCAGAGGAGAAAGGATCAGAAGGTGGCGATGACAAAGTTACACTCAAACTTGAAGAATATGAAAATCTTGAAGAGCATGAAAGAGTTGCAGACGAAAGGAATGTTCCATATCTTCCTCCAGAGATGATGGGCGAGATATTATCAAGAACCTCCTTGTATACGATCATGGATATTCCAAGCAGTTTCAAGGTATATCTCTCCTATAAAGACTTTCAAATTGTGTGGGTTGAGCGCCATACTGAGAAATGTCTTATAGTCGCTGGCATTGATCACAGAAACCTAATGCTATTTGACACCAAGCATGCCATATGGAAATTCTTGAAATTAAGTGATCAATTATTTCCATGTTTTTGGGAGAAGTGGCAGTTGATGGCTGCTGATGGAGGTCTCCTGCTTTTTGTGAGTAACACTGGAAGACTTCAAGTCATGAATCCGTTCACTATGCAATCCCAATGTATTCCTGGCGCCCAAAATATTGTGGATAAACAAGGACGTACCCTTCGTTCTAGATTAAAAGAAGGCATAGAGGGAAGAGATTCTAATCTCTCCATTTGGTTGAGATTCGATTCAAGGGCCAATGCATTCAAGATTGTTATTCTTCAAGTTTATAAGGAAAAAGATTTTCAAGGGGATGTTTATGTATACAAATCAGCTGAAAAGTCATGGGAGATGGTATATCTACAATTCGAAGGTACCCACTGGATTTCTCACTCCTACTGGTTTTCAAACCCTGCGTTGGGATGCAATTTTTACTGCAAGGAAACATTCTACTGCTTTAGTATTAGTGGGAATTTCATGAATTCTTTTGAGCTCCAGTCCAAGTTGTTCAAGTCTGTCCAATCGGACTTTCTGTTTTTAAATAAGTGTTACGGAGTAGTTGTGTACAAAGATGAACGGATTATTTCCGTGCGTGGAGTAGTTTTGTGCAAAGATGAACGGATTATGTCCGTGCGTGGAGTCACTGACAGCTTGGAATCGAAGCTGTATTTTTTAGAGTTAGAAGACAGTGAGGAATTTGGATTGATCTGGACGAATGTCTTTCAAGTGGGGGAGGAAGATGACGAGAATATAAGGGCATTTCTTCATATTGACGAGAATATAAGGGAATTTCTTCATAATGTCAGAAGGGGTTTATGGATAACTTGGGGTGAGGGAAATTGTGTGTGGATAGCGTGTGTCTCTTTTAATAAGATGATGTCCATTGATGTCGACGCAAGGCAGTATAAATTCTGGCCGGGCCTTCCCATCCAACGGTCGACAGATTATAGGAGGGGTTTCTCAATGACTCTCTTATTTTAATTGTAAATTTGTTTCTTTAATGCATTGAAGACTACCATAGATTACAACGAGGAGGAGGGTAGGGTAGGGTAGGATATTCATAGAGTTTTCATGGTACAGATTTCAGTTTCCATGTCATATGCAGCTGAAGACAGATTACAAGGGGGAGGAGGGTTTTCCAATGTTCCTTTTATTTCTGGGCATGTTCTTATATTTTTTATAGTACAGATATCAGCTTGAAAGTCACGTGCAATTTTTCTTTTGGAGGGTTTCTGGTACACTGTATAAAGAGATCTTAAACTTTTAAATTTTATGATTTAATCTATGTTTATGTCCTATTTGTATATGAATTTTTTTGGGTGTTACTATAATCTTATATCAATTTATTTATGGGTGGAATTTAATTGTTGTTATAATCTTGCATCAATTTATTTATGATTTATGAATGGGATTGACAATTTATTTATGGATGGGATTTAATTGTTATTATAATCTTGTATCAGTTTATTTATTTATGGATGGAATTTAATTGTGTATCAATTTATTTACGGATAGGATTTAATTTTTTTTTATGAGGAATTTTTTATATACAACATATCCGCAATATGTGAGGGGAGATATTTGAACCTGGGCCTCTCAATAACTGGAGAGTTTTAACTACCCACTTGCTCTCCAACTCCTCTACATGAACTGATAGGATTTAATTTTTGTTATAATCTTTTAATTTTATGATTGTTTCAAATATAAAGCACATTTAAATTTGTAAAGTTTCAATTTTATTTATCTAATATAACAATTGTTTCTGTTGTAAAGTATATTTAAGTTTCTAAAATTTTAATTTATACTTTTTAAGTATTTTTTAAATTATTTTATACAAGTTTTTATGAGAAATATTTAAACCTCTCAAAATGTTAAAGCTCTTATCATCAGCTATTATTATTTTTTTTTATAATGTTATATTTATTTATTTATTTTTCTTAATAATTTAATATGATCCAATTTCCTCAAGGTCAAATAATATAATTTATAAAAAAGCACTTGGAGTGCAGCGCAGTCTTCTTCGAGAGGTCCAAGTGACTTTACAAAATATCATGGTTGTGTGTCCCTCATAAGAGTTTCTCACAATAACCAAATCAACAAAAATTATAAAAAATATAATTTAATAATTATAATATTAAAATTAAAATTAGGTTGTAAAATAAATATTTTTAAAAGCTTGTAGTAAGTAGTATTAAGTTTAAGTAGTATAATATAAAAATTAATTTAAATGATTCCTTTAAAATATTCGTTGTATTAATTAAACCATAAAAGTATTTTAGTGAATGATTACAATTATATTTTAAATATAATACGTGAAATATAATTTAGGTTTATATTTTGCATTTAATATATGATATGAGTATAAAGGGTTAAATTGTAGATTCATAATATGGAGGCCTATATTCAATTTTTGTCACTATAAATTCGTAATTTTAAGTAAATACCACTATTTCTTAGGAAGTTAGAATATTATAAAAGAGTATATTTTAAGTAAGTTTTATATTGATTTTCTTACTTCACCTTTTATTGTAATTATATTTATATAAAATAAGTAATTGTATTAGGGTCCCCATCCTTGATAAATTATATATCTCTTCTTTAGAGCTTGAGATTTTACAAATAGATACACTTCTCATCTCAATTGAGATGCTCTAGCTAGAAATTTATATCATTTTAGATAAAATGTTTGAATTCTTGATTTTCATTTTCTATATCTTTTCAAATTTTTGTATGAATATAATTAATCTAGAATTTAGCATATTTTTTAACATTTTCCTATAACAGCTTTCACAATGCCAAAAATCCACCTCTACTATCTATGCCTTGCATCTTAGTAGAGTAATATTTCTAAAATATTGTACTATTATAGTCAGCTTTACCAAATTTGAATTGCTAGTTTCCTTCCTAAAACACAAGTGCAACCACAAAAATTAGAATGAATAGTCTAAATGAAAACACATATTTTCTCTTCGGCCGCGATGACGCAACATGTCACGATATCGCGACTCTTTTTCTCTTCGGCCTCGATGACGCAACATGTCGCGATATCGCGACACCTTTTCTCTTCGGCCGTGATAATGCAACATGTTGCGATATCGTGACACTTTTTCTCTTTGGCCACAATAATGCAACATGTCACGATATCGCGACACATTTTTCCCTTTGGCCGCGACAATGTAACATGTCGCGATATCACGACATATTTTCTTCTTTGGCCTCGACGATGCAACATGTCACGATTTCACGACACTTCTTCTCTTCTGGCAGCAACCTTGCAACATGTCGCGATATCACGACACTTCTCTTCTAGCAGCAACCTTGCAACATGTCGCGATATCGCGACACTTTCTCTCCTTCGATCGCGATGCTGCTTCTTGTTGCAATTTCACGACATCTCTTCCTCCTTTGGCTACAACGGTGCAACATGTCACGATATCGTGACATATTTTCCTCCTTGCTTTTTCCCTATGCTGTGGGCTGCAAAAATGCAACTGGTCACGATATCGCGACACCTTTCCTATTGTGGTGTTTTGCTTTTTCTTTGATCTTTAGCTCTTGGGCCTCCTCGGTCGGTTTGGAAAACATGTAAAAAACACTTGTACAAGGTTCAGGGACCTTTCAACACCTTTTCAACCAATAAAAAAAAAACACATTATTGTTACAAAATAAAAGAGATTACCAATGAAAAATATTAAAGTAAATCTTAATCATTAATTGATTTAGGCAATCAACATTTTTTGTCAACTTCAACTAAATTTGCTACTTTATTTAACTATGGAAAGGAGAATTTAACTTCACAATCATCAATCAAAACCCCTCTATTGGCTAGTCTATCTACACATTTGTTTCCTTCCCTTATTATATGTGTAAACTTGATTTCTTGAAACTCTTTAGCAAGATCATGAATTTCCACAATTATCTCTTGTATATTTCGTGGAGCCTTTGCTTTCCTCAAAATTACATTTATTACTATGAGAGAATCACCTTTCATCCATACTCTATTCCATTGCATTTTTTTACATACTTTTAATCCTTCTAAATTTGCCCAAGCTTTAGCTTCATTATTTGTCTTAAATCCACTATTGAAAGCATAATGAGACAAAATATCTCCTCTATTATTTCTAATTATTCCTCATCCTCCTCCTACTAGTCCTATATTTCCTTTAGATGCTCCATAAAATTTCAATTTAACCCACTCCACATCTTGTGATTTTCACTTTATATTATTTGCCTTCTTTTTTCTTCTTTTGTACCCAACATCATAATTCCATTTAATGGCTTGACTCCATCTATCAAGGCTCTCCGCTTCTAAATTAGGGACTGGGTGAGTTGATAGGGTTGGTTTAAACTCCTCTATGGGTAGACATGTCTTATTTTTCATTACCTCTAGATTGTTTTCTTTCCTTTAAATATTTTTCTATTCCTTTCTAGACATATAGTCCAAAGTAATGTATCTTTTTATATATCCCATATTATCTATAAAACCTCACTTTCATAAGTGCATTACCATTGCTTTAACTAATATTCAATTTTGTTGTTCATCACTATGCATTTATCAAACATATTAAGAATCCATTGCCATAAATTCTAGACTATTGCGCATTGTCTCAAGAGATTATCTATACTCTCATCCTACTTATTATAGAATACACATTGAGAGGGGTCGTGAAAACCCCTTTTCATATGGTTACCCAGGATAAAATTCTTCTATGACCTACTAGCTATTGTAGTCTGGTTTGTCATCAGGCTAGCACTAGAACTATGACTATGATCCTGAGAGATATTTGAATATGAGCACCCATTAATCATAGCCTAAACTAAATATTAAAAGAACCAGATTGCTTTGATTGAACCTCTAGATAAGGTTGGTATACCTTTTCAACTTAATAGGTGTTGACTCTTTTCAACTTACAATGGTAAAGGTTTAGGGATAGGAATAAAAGGGTTACAAATGTATGAATGAATAATGGAATGGTGAAGCTAACAACATAGACATCCACAAGGTATATTTTGATAAATCAATTTACAGAGATAATATCTAGGACTAACAACATTTTAAACTCAGTAATACTCTATATTAATGGCCTCTGACATATTTAAAAAATTATTTCAAACATCTAGCATTAATTATCCAAGTTAATAGAATAAGATCAGTGTCTTGATTAATAGAAATAGAATCCCCATAAGTATCATATAAGTATGAATTATTTTAATTTTCTCTAATTTAGTAATCCAAATGAATAGAATAAACTAATCATACCATAAATAGTAGAAATAACTCCACAATATTAGGATTAGCCAATCAATACAGATGCAAGTTTGAGGTAAACATCCCTTGTAATACTTTTTTTATTAATTACAAAAAATGTATATAGTAGTACAAGCAAACACTTCAAATATGACCTTTTGAAAGGATGTCATTACCTTTATTTATAGATTTATAGCGAATTTTATTCTAAGCATTATAGAAAAGTTTTTATCTTTCTTCATTTCTTGGAAAATTGCCATCAATGGTGCTAGCCAACTATATTTTCTTGATTGGTTATAACAAAATTTTAGACCAGAGTTATCTTTACCTTTGATGATTCCTACTAGCTTCTTTCATCCACTAATATGTAACTAATTTTGGTTGATTAGAATATTCTAGAAGCTTCTTGACTATCAGTGGTAATTTTATCTTTCATAGCACCTGGTTAAGCCTTCCTCTACCTCTGTATCATGTAGTCATGCAAAAATATGCTAAAATATTGGACTTATAGAAATTCTAACCCTTATTGCTTGATCTAATGATGGATGATTGTGATATATTATCATGTTATCGCTCGTTGTTATGTTCTCATTTAACCCACATGATATTAGACTTAGCTTTAGTAGCAAATATAGATATGTGATTGAAATCAAGATTTCACTCATATTCCCTTTAACTTGCTAAGCTTAACACATTTTGATTTGCACACTAACAATGGAGACAAGAAATCATTTGCTTTCTCAATCCAAACTTTCTTATAAAATTCCTCCATGAAATGATCCTTTCAAGTGAATTTATCTTTGTAAGCTTTTCCCAGTGCTTTTCATTTGCACATGAATAATAAAGGCATCACGAAATCTTGACACCTTGCTTTTATCTAATTTATCTTATTTTTTGTGAATTCATTTTTTAGCACTTTTTATTTGTATGTGACTAACAAAGAAGTTGAAAATCATTCTAGGAAGTTCTCTCCTTATTTCAACATTTTCTTGTAAATTTTTCCTTTTGATAACTTTTCTATTTATGCATGGTTACCAAAGGGATAAAAAAATCGTGATGATTTGCTTACAATAGGTATTTCACACTTTTCCCACAAAATCATACTTTTTAGTGGATTTCCCCTTTTGAGAATTTTTTTAATACGTGCAAATAACAAAGAAGACAAGAAATCACACCATCACAACTTTCACCTAAATTTACCCTTTTCTCGTGAATTAATATTTTCTAGAACTTTTTTATTACGTGTAGATAACAAAGGGACTATGAAATCTTGCTTGGTAGCCTTTTACCTATTTTTGACCTTTTCTCACGAATTTGCATTTTTGAATGAAAATGGGAAAATCAACAAATTTGTGCTTGCTTTCTCGATACTTAGTCAAAGTTTAGAAAATTTAAGTTTAGTCGAGATGTAGCCAATTTTGGCCTATATTATTGGTAGTGCCTAGGGAGTCTTTCTCGCAAGATTTTGAGAACTCAGAGCCTTATCCATTGGTTTTATGAATTCTAAAAGGAAATGGGATGATGGATGGTGGTGAAATAAAATGAAGCAGATAAAATGAGATGAAGAAAATAAAATAATGATATGGATAAAATGAATTGGAAGATAGTATGATAAACTAGATATGGATGAAGTGATAGAAGGAATAGGTAATGGTTGAGAATGAATGCAAGAATATGGAAGGGGTGACTAGGCTCTAGTTGATTTCTTCAAAATAAGGTTTCATAGCATTATTTACCTGTGACCATCACCCTCTTGACCATTTGAAGATAATGAGAAGATAACTATTCACATGGAAATAAGACAAGAGATAAAATTTCATGTTGCACCCAAAATAACTTTCTATTCGAGGCTTGACTACATGACTTTCAACTATTCACGGTGTTATGTTTCAAAACTTACTTCTTCATGATAGTCAACCTCCTACACCAAAGAGAACTTTCTTTATAGGCACAACCAAATATGGCTTTCACCTTTTCATAACTCCATTTTCATGAGGTCATATGTAATTTCATACTTTTTAAGATTTTCTAATACTTGTTGAACTATAAACCTTCACAAAACTTGTGCATTTCTAGGGTTTTTGTCATTCAACCTCCTATTCTCCTTGTCCTTCATCTTCAAAATTCTCTTCCTCTATATGAATCACCTCTATCTTAGGTTTTTCTTGTTTAATATCCTAAATTTCATCCTCTTTTTCTTTCTCTTTACTTTTATCCTCCTTCTCAGATTCATATTCTTCTATATCTCCTTCACTTATGTCTACTTCACTAATGTCCTCTTCACTGAGTAGTTGGAAAATATCACTTAGTGTATTTTACACTTCTTCCCAGGCTTTCTATAGAATTCTTGGTGTTGAAAAAATACTTTTATGATTCCACTATAAGCTTATTATCCTCTTATATTATGGCTCAGCCCTGTCATTACCAACTTCAACTATGACATCTCTCATCTCTATTAGGTTTTTTATCAACTAGACTACTTGGTCGTGCTAAATTGGCTAAGACCATTCTTCTATTTTAGATTTATTCTCTATGATTGAGTCTACGTAGGCTCCCAATGTTGCTTCTTCAATTTATTAGCAATCCTCTCCCAAGTAATTAGGAAAGACAAGTTGTCTATTGTGAGACAACTTTTGCAATATTTTATTAGTTTTTTTCCTATAGTTTATCTAAAAGTTGACAACCTTTTATTACTAGTCTATTCTTTGCTAGAATATCTTTGGCTATATTTTTAGTAGTACACCACTGCCTATTTGAGATGAGCTTGGTTGTAGCTTTGAATCTTACTTTTACCAATTTACAAATATTTTTTATTGGGGTAACCTTGTGCTATATTTATCCCTACACATTCTTGAGTCTTTATAGCATTCACCACTTTGCTAATAGATTCATCTAAGAAAAGAAATATTGGCTTGGCTTCCAAACCTCTCAATTTGATATCAGACTAGATTTCTTTCTTGATCTGATTTACTTTATATTTTGAGAATCCTATGAATCTAACCTTTTAAATCAACAATTGTTGTTGTAATTGACTATTCTAATCAGTCATAATACTTACTTGGGCTTGAGAATTCTTAGCTTGCTCCTTATAGTTGGAATCTTCTTAATATTCATCTTACCATTTCTTCACTTCATCCCTAAGTATTTTTAAAAAAATATCCTGGTCTCTAAGTGAAGTTTCTAAATATTCTATTTTCCTTCCTATAAATATCATCTTGCAAGAAAACTATATCCATATGAGCTTTGGCAAATATAATCTCATCAACTACAAGTAATTGCATGATGTCTACCATCTTCTCTATCACCTAATAGTCATCAATGATCATATCTTTCCTTGGCTTGCTCACTTTCGAGTCACGATGAGCTATCCTTTTTGGGAAACTAGATCAATAATAGTAATCTTCCTTTTGTGAGCTATCTCCTTGGATGGTATCACAAGCTACTAATTCCATCAAGTGGTTGTATTGAATGAACTTTCATTGATATTTTGGTATGGGACCATAGCAAGATCAGTGGATTGAGTGTATATGACCACTAGAGATGACACTAAGAGAAGTGGTTTTTGAGGGGGAAGCTAAAATAGTGATGTCTTGATTAAAATGGGTGGAAAATATAGCTTTTCTCAATGGGGATGTTAGAAGCGGTGTAGATAATTGAGGCTTTTTTGACATTGTATAATATTTTTCTAAAGTTAGATGGGATTTCAATGGTGGAAGAGATGGAGGTTGGATTTTGGTTGAAACTAATGAAAGGGACTGAATCTTAGGTGAATGTGGAGTGGGTGATGGTGATAGTGATGTGAGTATTTGTAATAATATGAATGTGGGAACCTCTATTATTTTAACTTATTTTTTAGAAATGGAAGGGAGAGTATTTGGGGTACTTGGAGGAGCCTAAACGAAAGAAGAAGGAGAATAAATCATACTTGAGTCTATTTATGGAGACTTTTATGTTGTTTGGATGGGACCAGGCCGCTCTTTTGTGGAACTTGTATTTGTTCTAATGCTTGAGAAACTTGTTCTATTTATTTTTAATATTTCTCTTCATCCTTTATTTCTTTCATTGCTCCCATGATTTCTGCCAATGGCTACAGTTGAGGTTCTCCTATTGATATTTCAGGTTGTATCTGCTATTGAGTAGGGGTGGGATGTACAAATCTAATCGTATAGGTACCAAATATAAATTCATTAGGCCTAAACCTAGGTTCTATATAGCCATATAAATATGCCCTAAGGGCTAACCATTCTATTTTATTTGACTTGAATTTTTTTTGTATATCCTACCTCATTTGGACCTAGACCTCCTCTTTCATAACCATACCTCTACATTAATTGAGCACCTAGCCCATATATCTCAATATTTTTTGTAGTTTATTGAAATACCGATTGTTTTCATTTTCAAGTAGGGATGGCCTCTGAGGTGGCCTTCTTAAAAAGAGGAGAGGATGGGGGATTTTTGATGTTGACTCATTTCAGTTTAACTCCTTTAATTTGTTTGGCATTGGTTGCTTCTTCTTGACCTATGGGCTTTCTAAAACTCAATGCCAAAAACTTCCCATTATCTTGCCAAGATCATGAAAACTCATCATATTTTTTGTTAAACTATCTATCATTCTTAGTGGGATACTTTGACTTTATAGTATATGCTTCCACTCACATTCCCAATAATTCAAACATTTTTGCAGGGTTCCATTTTTATTTCTTTACCATTTCTTTGACCTCATCTTACACATAAATATCTACTTCATTTTTCTCAGAATTTTAATAAAAAATATGATCATATAAATATATCCAAGTAGGTAATTCTTCCATGTGTTGAACATCCTATTCCAATTCAGATTTTTCATCATTATTACTAAAAAATTTGTATAGAGTTTTAAGGGTCCTCTTGAATTTTGGGGATTTCCCTTTGGTAAGATCATTTAGTCTCTCTATAAATTATTCTCTAGATCACACCTCCATCTATGAGGTAGTTATACTAACCCCAATACTTGCATATATTTGGTAATGCTCTTATATTACTCTTTTTTATTGATAGTGATATATCTCTATCTAATGGGGTATATGTAGGTATCATTCCTATATTTTCCTGTTCCAAAGATGAGATTAGTATAATATTTCTGGTGACAGTATTCTAGGGCAAACATCCTCTCTATGATATAATATGGTAGTATGAAAGGTTTTTTAGTAAATCCATACAAATGAATCACTGTCCCTTTTGTCAATATGTACCAATCACCTTCTTCTTCTCCCTCTTTCCTCAATGTATCTACTACCAATTTGGCAATCTAGGTATTATTTAATTACTTATTTTTAGATAAGGTCCTAATAATTCTCTATTAAAATTATAATAGGATTTTGTTTTGCTAAGTGTGCTCGTCCAAGAGTAGACAGTGAGAGCAATTCCATTTCAACTCACGATTTTGATTGGAATAAATGAGAGTTCCAAGTGATTAAAGTAAATAAAAATCCATGCCACATGAGAACAATATCTAACAGATGCCATATCTTGGTTGATTTTGAATTTTACTAGGATATAATGAATCATTCTAGCTAGATATTAGGTACAATCAAAGAATATCAAAAAGTTACCCATATGGGTAGGGTCATAATTTTTAGGATTAGATATACAATGGGTAGTAGCTATCTACTAGTGAGAAACATTCTTATCTGAGGGTAGACCTATTACATCCACTATTGAGTAAAGATATTTCTCCTTGAATTCATCAAGCTTAATTTGGGTTGATGGTAAAGAGTTGTGTTTCAATTTTCTCTTTAATTACCCTACAACCCAACTAAAAAAATTCTTCCCCCATCAACATGTTTGTTTAGGTCATAATATCTCGCCTGATCTCTCTAAGAAAATATATTTTCTTTCCTACCTGGTTTCACTCCTCGGGTGAAAGTGTTTTTGAAGTATTCAGGTTTTACATGCATAAAATTTTTACCCTCAATACTTTGCAACCCTCTATGTTCCATATCATATTTTTTTGTTATTTCTTTTATCAACTCAAGGTAAGGATGTATGGAATCACACATGTGAAAAGATAGTAGATAAATTACCTCAATGGTGTTTGGTCTTGCTACCAATATGCCAGTGGATATTCTCTTCTCTAATTCTATCATCATTTGCACCTTCTCCTTATAGGTAGTGATGGTATCTACAATTCTGCTCAAGATGTCTTGGAAGTAGTTATCTCCTTCATTATCCATGGTGAAATTTGTCTTCTTAATGAGATATGATGCAACCATTGTCAATTGCTAGTCGATTTCTCTCTCTTGCAAAGGAAACTATGCTCTTTATAAATTTTCAATAAATCCACGCTTCTCTACACTTTACTGCTCTCATAGTTCTAGGTATGCAATAACAATGAATTCTATCCTAAGGAGTTGATCATATAGTCCTCTTGAAATGTGCATATTTATTGCAGTGTGTGCAACATTCACTTTCCATCCAAAACTATATGACACTGCTACAACATTGTCTCTCATTCATAATTGGCTTGACCTTGTGGTTGGTGATGCGACTCTAACATGTGTGCCATATTTTTTTCTAACTTTAGAATTATACGCTAGTCACTATTGCTTCTTAGGGAAAACCCATGTTTTTCATATTTTAAGTAAAGTGACATTCTCTTTTTGAACGGTCGTTCCTTTTTCTCTATTTTATGAGTAAAATGATGCTTGATTAATATTAATACAAAGTGTAAAATAGAAAAGTAAAAGTATTTAGACAATATGATACATATAATACAAAGTAAGAAATTCTTTACTTGCGATATAGTTTGAGATGATACCCGTTTACTGGGATTGGCAAAAAATCTCCACTTTTGTCTTGGAGCTAAAAAACTTTTATTTTATTGTAGTTATCTCAAATGGACCTTCCCAAAATATATCAAACTTCTCATACTTTCCTACCTTGGATTTCTCTGCATTCCACTTTAAAACTGAATCTCCCACTTTAAATTTCCTAAAGGTGGCCTTCTTACCGAACCAAACCTTCGTCTATGAAAAATGCTTATGGAATTTTTGTAGGCTTCTTCCCTTTGTTCTTCCAAATGTAGTAACTTAACTAGTCTTTTTTTTACAGGGCCTTCCTTATCAAGATCATCACTAATATGTTTTGAAGTAGTTATCTCTAAATGTATAGGGAGTATAGATTCTCTTCCATATAATAGAGCATAAGTAGATGTGCTCATATATTTTTTCATAATAATCCTCTCTACCCATAGGATCTGATTCATGAGAAAATATCAGGATATTGTTTTGTCTTCAAGAGACTTTTTAATCATTCTAAGGACATTTTTTTTTCTTGATTCTACCAGTCCATTTCCCTGTGGGTAGTAGTTAGAAGAATTCTTTAGATAAATTCCATATCTACTGGAAAATTCAATGTACTTGGATTCTATGAATGCTAGGCCATTACAATTCACTAAATATTTAGGGATGCCAAACCTGGTGATCAAAGTCTCAAGGAATTTGATGACTACATCCTGATCACATCTCTTAGTAGGGATTGCCTCATCCTATCTAGTAAAATAATCAATAGTTATTAGAATATATCTATGTCCTACTAAATGTCTGAGGTGTAGACCAATTGGTTCATCCAAACCCCATCAGGGGGGCGGAGGTCCAAGGTTCAAATCTCAGGCCTCGTCGGACTGAACGCTTGTCCCTTTCCTGGTGCTTTCAAAGGCGTAAAAGGTTTAAAATGATTGTGGCATGGTGGTTATAGGGGTGTACTATGCGAAGATCTATGTGGTGGCTTCTAGGGCAGACAACGCATAATACTATGGTGGCCATAAAATATGGATAGCCTGCCCGAATTCGTGGCGGCTACCGATTCCACCATATAAATTCAAGAAAAAAATATTTGTGTCCTAATAAATAATTAGTATTTATTTCCCTTATAAATTCTACCCCCACTATTGAAATGGTTGCTCTACTTGTATTGGCTGAAGAGGTATTGTAGTATTTCTATTTTTACCAGTATACCTCTAGTATTTGTCACATACCCTAGAAATATTGAATACATTAATAAATATGGTAGGCCAATAATAGTCTACCCTTATAATTTTTAGTGTTGTAGAAAATCTTGAGTAATCACCTCCAGATAATCCATCATGGAATTCTCTTAAAAATATTTGCTTTTGATCTTCTCTATCACATATTAGGAGAACACCATCTAATATTTTTCTATAAAGTCCTTTTGGTAACAACATATAATGAAATGCTTGCAGTCTATACCTTCTTCTTTGCGAGGCATTGAGATTTAAAGTATAAACCCATGTCTCAAAGTATTTCTTGAGTTGATATGTCCAATCCACTCCCTTTGAGAGAGTGTCATCTTTCTACTCTAACTCTTCGATCTAACAAGCTACTTCTTCTCTTAGATTAGCTTTAGCTACCAATTCTTGATATAATGCTATTCCCTTGAAAAATTTAGTGGGATGAATATCTATGTCAAACTATTGTATCTTTGTAATCCATATTCCTCTCTTCTCCCTGAGCTCGCCTTGTAAGATAAAGGTTCTCATATTAGGGTGAATCACATACACTAGTATTTTTCTTTGAGCAAGGTATTACCTAAACGCTTTTAGATATTTCATTACTGTGAACACTTGTCTTTCTATGAATTTGTACTTTATTTGATATTCATGTAGATTCTAACTCAAAAATAATATGGGTTGTTCATTGTTATGCTCATCCTTTTGAGTTAGCACAGTAGCATAACTCTCTCTAGCTCCATAAGTGTATAAGATGAAGTTCTTATCAAAGTTAGGGTTAACCAATATTGGAGTTGTAGTAATAGCTTGCTTGATTAATTCAAATGCTTATTTTCTTTTATCAGTCTATTTGAAGTCAAAATTTTTATTTAGTAACTCTGAGATTGGTTTAACAATTTGAGAAAAATTAAAAATGAATTTCCTCAAGAAAATAATTTACCCAAAGAAATATTGAAGAGCCTTCTTATTCAAAAAATGAGAAAGCATCAATATTGATTTTATTTTGTATAGTTTAATGGATATTCCTTGTTCTGACACTACATGGCCTTGTAATCTCCCCTCATGGACTACAAATATGGATTTCTTGGGATTCAATGATATACTAAACTCTCTATATTTTTGGAAAACTTGTTATATATGGGTGATTTGATCTTATTTCTTGTTAGAAAACATGGTCATATCATCTAAATATATCAAGATTATTTTATTTATAAGCTTACAAAAAGTATAATCCATTACCCTTTGAAAAATAGCACCAGCATTGGATAGACCAATGGCATTCTCTAATAGGCACAAGTACCTGTTGAGTGGTATTTTCACCCAATTGTGAAATTACACTCTTCCTTAGGATTTGGGTTCCAAATCCCCTCTTGCAAAGAATTTAAAAACCAAATTCTCCAAGGTCTCCACTATATTAGCATTTGCATATGTGTATTAGTAATCTCAAATAAAGATATTCAATTTAAATGCTTGGAACACCTTAGTGATTGCAAGTAACTGTAAACAAGGGGCAATGTTGGTTTATTTTACCATGAAACTTTAGTGATTGTTCAATGAACCAAAATAAAATGTGATTTGGCCCTCATATGACCTTCAATGTGATGCTCAAATTACCCCTCTTTCGTAAAATCCGAATTTTCATGAAGAGAAGGCAATTTTAGGCTCCAAAAATGGAAATTTGTGAAATGCCATAAAACATAACTCCTTCAATAAAATTGGAATTTTCATGAAGGGAATGTCATCATAAGCTCATTGAATGAAACATGAAACTGAAAAAAATGAAATTCGGCACAAAAATGAAAACTTCTATTTTCAGATTTTTAAAATCTGTAGTAAAACAGCAACTTCGATAAATTTTTAAAAATACTAAAAAACTCCAAAAATGAAATTTCAAAGTGTATATGGGAAGTCTGAAGTATAACCTACACAATGGTGAAATTATTTTTGGATTTTAAAATTTTTTAAATATTTATTTTAATGCCTGAAGATTAAAAAAAAGTATAATTTTTTGGAAAATAAAATGCAGAAAAAGTTGAAAGAAAATGCAGAAAACTGAAAATAAAATGCATTTAGTATGATGCTGTCCTATTTTGACAAACCGAAGATGTGAGGTTTTCATGCATGCAACCTAACCTAATGGACTTGCAAAACAAGCACAATCTGGATAAGCTAAGTGCTAGCTCATAGGGTTTTAAATGAGGTTTTTCAGATTTAAACATTCGCATGAAGCAACCAAGAAACTTGCATAAACTCCATTTACAAGCCTAAAATATGAAAAGGGGAAAAATAAACATTTAATCTTGCATGCAGAAAATGACTCCTCCTTTCTTGCCCATAAGATGCAACTTTTTGAAATTTTTTGTATTAAAAATTTGTCATTTTACAATAACAGAAATTTCTGGTTTTTCCAAACCAGTCTATGGAAGAAAAATAGCCCAAACAGGTCCAGAATGGCCCTCTTGCCTTCAAACCTGCAACTCTGCTCATGGAAGTTTCCAAACCCTCTAAACATCTTTGTCTGGCATATTTAAAACTTTCATGAAGCTTTTCATTTCATTTTCCAATGGCTGTTCATTTCACCTTCCCTTGTGCATGCATGTGTTTTAGTTTCCAAAAAAACTTTTCGTTTCTATTTTGTGGCCCTTCGTTTCATTTTCTCCACATGGGCTTGTGTCCGTTTCCTTCGTGTGTAACGACCATCTTAAATGATTTCAAATCATTAAAGACTCCTCCTGTAACATTTTGTCTTATTCATTGGAATTTGTCCTTATGTTCATGTCACTATGTAGTCTTCATTTTCACTGTCCTGGTGTTCATCACTAATATCAAACGCATTGTCAAATACTCTGTTCCCTTGGCAAAAATGCAACATGTCCCAATATCATGACACTTTTGCCTCCTTGCTTTCTTTTGTTGCTTTTAGCCACAAAAATGTAACATGTCGTGATATTGCAACACTTTTTCTCTTTTGGCCATGAAAATGCAACATGTCATGATATCACGACACTTTTTCTTTTTTGGTCGCGACAATGCAACATGTTGTGATATCGCGAAACTTTTTCTCTTTTGGCTACGAAAATGCAACCTGTCGCGATATCGCGACACTTTTTCTCTTTTGGCCATGACAATGCAACATGTCGCGATATCGCGATACTTTTTCTCTTTTGGTCGTGACAATGCAACATGTCGTGATATCACGACACTTTTTCTCTTTTGGCCATGACAATGCAACATGTTGCGATATCGCGACACTTTTTCTCTTTTGGCCGCGACAATGCAACATGTCGCGATATCGTGACACCTTTTCTTTCTTGTTCTTCTTTCTTCTCTTTTGGCCACGAAAATGCAACATGTCACGATATCATGACACTTTTTCTCTTTTGGTCGTGACAATGCAACATGTCGCGATATCGCGACACTTTTTATTTTTTGGCTGCAAAAATGCAACATGTCACGATATTGCGACACTTTTTCTCTTTTGGCCGTGAAATGCAACATGTCGCGATATCGCGACACTTTTTCTCTTTTGGCCACGAAAATGCAACATGTCACGATATCGCGACACTTTTTCTCTTTTGGCCACGAAAATGCAACATGTCGCGATATCGCGACACTTTTTCTTCCTTGCTCTCTCTCTTTGCTTTGGACCGCAAAAAAGCAACATGTTGTGATATCGCAACACTTTTTCCTCCTTGTGGTGTTTTGCTTTTTCTTTGATCTTTAGCATATGGACCACTTCGGTCTTCTTTGAAAACATGCAAAAAAGGTGGGTCCCCAATTTTGGGGTACATTGTGGAGCAGCCACAATAGTACCCCACTTTGTAGTTAACATGGTCTTATGTTGATCTTCATCCTTTATCCAAATTTGGTTGCACCTAGAGAAGACATATAGTAAAGAGAATCTTTCTACGCCTACTACCATCTATAAAATCTAATCAATTTGTGGTTTAGGGTAGTGATATTTCAAAAATGCTTGGTTTATATCATTGAAGTCTACACAGAGGCAGATATCACCATTCTTCTTCCTTACTGGGATAAAATTGGTAACCCAGGTAGAGTGTTTGATAGGGTAAATTATTTTAGCTTTCAATACTTTAGCATTTCTTATCTCATGATCACCGATATTTTAGGATTTACTAATCTTTATTTTTGTTTGAACAAATTAACATCAAGCACTAGCTCAATAGTGTATTGAATTATAGTTTTATCATAAACCTTCAAATCATCATAATTCCAAGCTATTATATCGTGGTATCTATGACACACATATATGAATACCTCAACCTCACTTGTAGTGCATTGTATGATGAACTTCAACTTTTCTCTATTTTCAACTTTAATTTCCCTAGATCTTATCATCTACTTTCATATGTTTTAATCTCTTACCAACCTCATTATCAAAAAGGCTTTCTAGAGTGATTAATAATTTTGGTATGTGATTGTTTTTCAACTGTATAAATCACTCTTTGAAAAAGCACAATCACCTTCTGTAATCATAAAATCAATAATTTGTTCATCGCTCTTAAATACCTACCAATATATTTTTTTCCTAGCATCGTTGGTCTAAATATGGGCTTAACTCTTTTATTCTTAGGAGATCCATAGTTTGCAAAAGAAGAGAAATTTGAGCCTTTGATAGCCAAAGCATCAGCTAAACTATTTTGTTACATTGGAACAACATGTAAGTTAGGGCATCAAAAGCTTCCATCAAGTCCCAAAATCTACTTTTATAATCTTTTAGCTAATGGTATTTACTATTGTACTTTCATGTGATTTAGTTCACAACCAAACCTGAGTCACCATATATGTTCAACATTTTAATGCCCATCTTCTCTGCTTGCACCAGTCCTAGGCATAAAACCTCATACTCTAAAGTATTGTTTATGTAATACCAAGTGAGTATAAAAGAAAAAAAATTAACTTTTGATGGAGATTTTAAGACTACACCTTATCCAACTCAATTTCTACATCTTGCTCCATCAAAATTCATTGTCCATATTTCATATTCTCTCAATTATTGGTTAGAAATAGTAGGGGTCTTTTTCTCTATTTTGGATGATATGTTGTAGATACCCATCCCTATCACAAGAATATAATGGATATTTTGGAATGGTAGCTAATAATCAACTTCTAAGTATTCAATAAGCTCTACCAATTTTGGCTCTTTCATGGTTGAGTGATTATACATATCCTCCTCTATTTTCTCAATATGATAAGTGATTAGTTTTTTAGGAGTCGGTTTTATCCTCTTGCCTTTGTGAGGGATATTGCAAGAGTAGTATAAATACATATATCCTCATAATATAGCATTAAATTATTTTGAAAGACATAGGCCAAAGTAGGGCTCAAGGTCTACCACCACTATCTCTTGAACAATAGTGATTTCAGGGGCTATATGCAATCTCGTCAATACATATTTTACAATTCCTACCATCATTATCAAGGTACCATCCAATTTTAAAGCTCCTTGGCATGAGTGAGTATATTCCATCCCCATGTCGTCACAAATAGCCTTGGAAATAATTATAGTGGAAACCTCAGAATCAATGATGCAGTTGTGAACTATCCATCCTTCTATCCCAAGGGAAATATAAAATGGAGGCTTATTTTTCAAGGTAGCAAGAGACATCCTCTCCTGTTCATTAGCCTAATTAAGTACATTAGCATTTTCCTTCCATTGGTACTTCTTATTAAGAGAAGCTTTCAATAAGTCAATTTGGCTAGGGAGGAAGAGTGTATCATAGAGGATTGTCCTAGATGGAGTCTTCTTTAGCTCTTCAAAAATGTTAAATTCAGGATTCTCTAATGGATTTCTCTCCTATTTCCTGTATATATCTCTTAATATTCTATTATACTATTGTGTTACCTCAATTCTTTATCTTTTGGTAAAATAAGAGAATTACAACCTTTCTCTTACCTCTTCTCTGGAACCTAACTACTCCTTATATTTCTCCTATTGAATTTGTTTTGATGTATTTATGTATTTCTCCTGATATTTAGGAACTAAATATCCTTTTGTAGCTACCTACGAAATAGGGAACTTGTCTTTTTTTGGTAGGGGTTGGTCCCTTTTATTATGAGAAGGAACTTGGGATGAACCCAATTTTTATGGAACAACCTGTAATGTTTTCTTTCCAAATATAGTCAATACAAAAATAAATTTTTATTTAGAGAATATAGGCTCACTCATCACTTGCTCATGATGCCATAACATGTTAACTCTTCCTTTTTGGGTCCTTTCAGCCTTCTATAGCCTATTTAACATGGTGTTGATACATGTAGCAAGAATCAGGGTCATGAGGGTCATTGAAGACCAAACACCAAACATTGACCAGACTAGTCTCAAGATTAGAATCATATTCATATTGATTAGAATTAACCTTTGGCCCTACATTGTTACTTGAATTGGGATTTTGATCTCTCTTAATATAAAAGTCTCCTTTGTTCATATCTTTCCATTTATATTTTCTCTATAATATTGACCTTGTTGATAGTCTTTAAATAATTATGAATATCAAGGAGCAACATAGACTCTTGAGGTGTTTGAGATGTGTTGGTCAAATATCTACCTAATCATATAAACATGCATTTGTGCACCCTAGACACGGCCAACCTTGAAAGGCCTAAGGAAAGAGAAGTCCTCCATGCCAACCTCTAGAGATGGTTGGCTCCCTTGCTAAATGCTACACTATTGAAGACTAGACTTGCAGGAAAGAAATTGGAAATAACAGAAAGAAAAGGGAAATATGGTCGGAGACCAGATGTGTAGGATTGAGGAAAAACTAACACTCCAAATATCAAGCATAGAAATAACATATAATAAAAGAGAGCAACATATTTTACTTACAAAATTACATGGAAAACCTCTAGGATTGCATTCCAAATCTCAATTTCTCACCAGTAATGTTCAAATTTAGATGCAAAATTTAAAATTAATAGTATATAACAAATATGAGTGTAAAAATAGAAGTGCATAAAATATAAGAAAATCATTCATAAAATCGCTTGTAAATTTAGAAGCCAAGTATCTCTTATTTATGCAGAGAAATTGATAAATTTTTTTGTAGAATGTCCAAACTTTTTTACAATGAAAATTTGATTAGTATTTATAGAGTGTTTTGCCTCTTTCATTAAATGCATGAAAAGAAAAAAAGTCCATACATCAGGGATATGATGAAACAATTATCCCTTGGAAATCTTCTTTCAGTGATCGTGATCTAGTTTTAATGGAAAATGACTCTGGATGGTTGATTAGCTCAAGTATAAGTGCATTAAATTCTGACCACCTTCGTGCTTCATAAATCGGCCATTGTACCAGCAATTTACTCTACATTGAATTTATCTTGAATAGGGAGCAAAACTGTTAGTAGGGCATCTTTAGAAATAATGAAAATCAAGGAACATATCTTCTTGTTTTCCACAGTCATTAAATTTTGGTATTCATTTAGAACATACGGCTTCGACCAATAACCGTTAACGTTCAAACTTTGAATTTTCTCGAAATCAAACTACTCAAAAAATATCCCTTTGCTCAAAATGCACAATTTACGTCATTATTTGCGATAAACATTTAATTTTATTCATTCACCTTCCTTGGGCATTTTTCTAACACTTGTGATGTCGTAGATAGCACAGTTTGCTTGAACTGGATAGTAAGCATGTGCTCATTTACTCTTTTCACAATGTGCATTGATGGAGTGGGCATATTTCCTTAATTTAATGAACTATATACCCATTTTAATTACAGTAGCAATCACCCTCTATTTCCAGGTGAAAATTTCTTTAATAGTCATGTCGTTCTCTTTTAAATTGATGTTCACCCCAAAAGAAGTGAAAGGATTATTCACCTTCCTTATGAGGTGAACATGAAATTGACTTTTCAATATTACTCTTGTGCCTTCACATGAACTCGAAATTTAGAATGTGTCTGCCTCTGGGAGAGGTGAATAGATTGCTGACTTTCCAATCTACATTCTTGATGGCATTTGCTTGTTTTACCATTTATGGCACATTCGCCCCCAAGAGAGGCGAATGGATCTTTCACCCTTTGACTAGGGTGAATGCACTGTTGACTTTTCAATAGTCGTTCCTTATGACGTTCACCCCTAAATTTGGTGAACGAAGCATTCACCCCTAACTTTGGGTGAACGAAGCATTCACCCCTAACATGTCTCAATCACAATCAATATCTTTACCAATCTCAATAGTTAGATAGAAAAAATCTTCACCCAAACATTCTCTCAATAATCATTTAACATTACAAGATTTAACAAACCTAAATACACCTTATTATCTCTGGACTTTTTCAAGTAAAGACTTCAACCATTCAATTACACAATAATACCTTTCAAAAATTTAATGCAATAAATAATCCAAACACTACTTATGTCTCCCTACTCAATATTGCATTTTTCAAGTAATTTACTTTATAAAATAATGCAATATATTTTAACCCTCAATAAAAATATTTTTCACCTTTTCTAAGGTAAAAATTAATTACCTTACCCTTTTATCTCCCTAAACACTTTAGCAAAATCAAATAACTCACATGTTAGTAATTTTCCCCCTCCACACTATATTCCAAGTACAAAATAAATCATGCACCTTAGCACCACCAAAACCTTAGGCAATGCAAATTTTAATTAAAAAATAAATACCTTTTTTGCACACTCCCATGGGATTCGATACCTGGTCAAGGTGCCTACATCACCTTAGTTGCGGATCCCTAGCCACGTGAGCTAAGCACTCATATGGGAGTCAAAGGTGCTAAAAGAACTTTGACTCTTCCTTACCCGCCAAGAGCAAAAATGCTCTTGTCCCACGTCGCCTGTGGTAATTGAACGCAACACCTCTATGTTCCAAAGACTTTGCACACCTTGGATTGCCACCAACCCAACCGCTATTTTGTGTTTAGCCTTTCCACCTTTATCGCTTGACTTTCACAAATATCGGGGGTAAATAAAATTATCACCTTGTCCTTAGCTTTGCTCACAAAAATATTTTATGTTTCCTCAAGTCGCATGCATTAAAATATTTTGGAGACTTGCTTCCTTAGGGGTAAGGCTATGGTATTTATACCATATGCCTCCCTCTCCCACATCGACGGATATAATAAATGATTTTTGGTGCCCAACCCAACTTTGGGTTATTTAAAATATTGTTTTTATAAATAAATTTATAATGTAAACATTATAAATTATTTATAAACTACCTTAGGCATAATTAACCTTTTAATATTATAATGGAATATTATAATATTATTTCCACTAGGCCTAGGTGTTTTCCTCTTTCGCCTTTAGACCTTTTCTGACCACCTTAAATATTATAATAATGAATATTATAATATTGTTCCTTTTAGGTCTTTTCTTTAGGGTATTTAACCATATTTTTGACCAATCATGTGGAGCTCTTAAACCAAATATCTTGGGCTAAAAAATAATACTTTAACCCTTCTTTTTCCAAGTCCTACATTGATTATTGATACTAACTCTTGACATCAATGACAACACAACTAAATCAAAATTTCCAACACAAACCTACTGATCTACACTATATCCAACACTAATGAATGGTGAGGCACATAGAACTACACTATCCACTAAGCTACACTATTTGACTATGTACCCAAAATCTATATCTATCTATCTAAGAGTCCATATTTATATAGGTAAAATAGGATACTTTCCCAACACTCTATCTAGCACTGCAAGGGACAAATTGCACATTGACACTTGTGCATTTATTATATTGCATGAAGTAACTAGATAACTTGAATAGAAAGTAGTCTAAGTATGTATCTTGGAGGATAAATTTACATAACCCAAATGATGGAATAGAATCTATTTACAACACCCCCCTATATTACATTATTTGGGTATTTAAGACTTTAGTATTCAATATGGATCTTCTTCATATTCTTTTGCTTGATCTTCATAGTATTCTTCCTCTACATTCTTTGTAATCTATTCAAGCAAATAGTTAGTGTCCTTGTAGTATGTCACATTTGTTGATAGAGCTTTCACTTCAAAATATTCTATGGGTTCTTCTAGTTCTTCAAATTCTTCTATCCTTTTAACCAGGTGATATTTCTAATTTTTCTTCTGATATTCAAGTTGAGGATAATTGGTAGGTCGTTGAAATTGTTGTTTATGAGTTCCTTTGGTATTGTCACAGCTCAAATTGATTCCCATGATTTATCTGATTTCTTTAGTTTTGGTTTTTGGGATTATATCTGCAATAGTTGGTATTGTGTCATTTATTTCTATAGATCTGAAAATACCATGTTTTTCATCCTCTTGCTGAAGAAGCAATATTTCCTTGTGGATTATCTTTTGATGCCAATACAATGTTAGTCATCTCATCTTTCACAGTATTTTCTACTTCATATTCTTGAAGTATGTTGATTAAATCATAAAAAGAAGTATCCTGCAAAGATGTTACCAAATACTTATAGTTGTCTGGAAGTGCTCTCACAGTTACTTGAGTGAGAATTTCATCTTTAAATATTTCACTTAAGGTTAACAAATTTCCCTTTAATATCCACTACCTTCCTTAGAAAAAGTTCTATACTTTATCCACTATTCATTTTCAATGAGTGAAGTTGAGTTTGCAAATGAAGAATAGTTGCCTTATTCTTTCCTTCAAATATTTTTTCTAGGATTATCCATGCATTTGAAGATGTTTTGGTTGAACTAATATATGGTTGAATCTCATCAGTGATAGCAAAATTTATTATCATTAAGGCCTTTGAATCATTTTCTTTAAATTTTATGATTTCCATTTCATCGGTGGTAGGTTTCTATGTTTTACCTTTGACAACATACCAAAGTTTCTCATATACTAAAATTGATTTCACTTTTTTTTCCAAGAAAAATAGTTAGGACCCTCGATAAGTTGAGATTCTGCTAGGAATAATTTGTTAGATGCCATTTTAAGTCTTCCTAATATTAAGCCTTAGATTTTTAGACTTCCTTACATGTCCCTAGTATGTTATAGTGCTTTTTGTAAAAATATAGTTTAATTTTGGTTGATTTTGTACAAGTTTTGTATGAATCGAAAGTCAACTTCTTAACACCTTATTACTTCTAAATGAACTAAGCACTTTTTCAATTTTTGAAGAGGTTTTGATGTTGGAATTCTTTTGTCCCTTTTTGAATAATTGAGACAAGTAAATAGATATATATATATATATATATATATATATATATATAGATAGATAGATAGATATATACAACCTTAATAGAAACCCTAATTACCTCTTTTATATACCTTGGATTATTTCTAATTTCCAATAAAATAAATTTGATGGAGTAATCCTTTTGGCTCCCAAGTTTGAAAAATTAGAAAAATGATAATAATATTTGCAAAATAATTTAATCCATGTTGAATTCCTTATTCCTCCTAACTAATATTGCAAATATTAAATTAATAAGATAAGTTACCCCTTTTTCTTTCAAAATCTAAGTTTTAACATTAGCTTATAACCCTTATCTCTCCACCCATGAAAGCAATAATAAATTGTATTAGACCTTACCTTTTAGTTGCAAAATCTCCTCACTATTTGGTACTTTATGTGGCTGAGTATAACAATATTTAGGTTGTACCTTAGGCACTTGAACCAATGGATATTCCTTAGAGTATTTGGTCTTAAATATTGGTACATAGGCACTGAAGTTTTGACCTTCAAAAATGTAAGAGCCTTTAATGCTCCTTCTCCCTATATTCCATGCTACAGTTCAAATGTTTTCATTGTGCTTCACTCTTTTGACTGTGCTTTGCTCCCTCTTTGGATGTCTTTGATAGCACTTCACTCACACATTTGAAATTGGACTTCAAATTTCATTTATGAATAAGTAATCACAGACTTTGTGACATGTGTCACGTCTATTACAAGTGAGCACTCCATTCTTTTCTAATGCTCAAATTTCTTCATTCAACACTCTTGAAGCAATGTGAAAAATGTATGATCACTCATATGAAGTGAATGGAGAATACCAAATGTCACTGATTCGCTATAACTCCTATTTTGGAGTTTCTAGAATGTTGAAAGAGGAATAATGTCAAGTGTTATTTCTGATGGATTTCATTATTGTAACATCTTCGAATATGGATATTATAACTCCTCAATTCCTTTGCTTTTCTATTTTGCTTGGGTAGTAAGCAAGCTATTTTTTGTAGATGTATTGACAATGTGCTATGGGGCTTGGAAAAAAATTTAGAGATTCCTTTGGTGTATGGTCTTCTCCAAGTTAGAGACCATGAATGTAACACCTTTGTCTCTTCATTTTATGCCTCAAATCGTGTTGAATCCCTTATATATTTTTGACGTATTTCAAAAATAAATGTGCACTCACTTTTCTATGTAAATGTAGCTCTAGAATGATATTATATGAGCTTTGATTATTTAGGTACATACATCCAAGATGAGCCATTGAATGGCTCCTATTAGCTTGGGAAGAAGAGTGCTGACATCCAGCCTTCATTGGATGATTTCTCCTATAGTAAATGCACCCTTTTGTGGCACTTCTGCATCTTATATTTTCTATAAAAACCATATTAAAGTAGTGCATATAATGTATTATATTGTTTGTATAATAAGGCTTTTTAATATACCTTCTTTTACACTCAATTTCTAGATCTGAAATTCTGGTTTTGTGGCAAAATTTTCCTGCAATACAAGGGTCTTGAGGTTTTCTTTTAATAGTAGACACACATTACCATTTTTTCTTGGACACTTTGATAACAAATCCAAGCTTCAATAATAGTAGATAGAATTTTTTTAATTGATGCAATTTTCTGCACCTTTTTTCCTTGCATTCAACTTTGTAATGCTTTTTGATTTGAGACTCACCAAGTCTCATTTTATTAAGCTTCTATTTATGTTTTTGGTTAGTTAAGTTCTTCTCCAAATTCTGTAGGATTCTAACCTTTTTGGTGGCTTCTTTCGGCCACTACAAGTTGCAGATTTTTGTGCTTCAATAGTGTCTTTAGACACTTGATACAAATCAAATTTTGTGCCTTTCAATAAACACAAAACTAATTTCATTTTTAGAGTGGTATAATAGTACAAGTCCTTCACTTTTAATGCACTAATATTAAACCTTATCACTCCAATAAACTCTCAAAGTCATGCACTAATAAGTTTCTGCAACTAATCAAGAATAACCTAAAATGAATATTTAAGAGTTATTCTACAATTTCACTACAATCAATGTTGTAGGACTTAGTATTCCTTGTTTTTCAATAGTAGATAATAGGTAATTGATATAATATAATATGAAATCTAATAAAATCCTAATAAATGTGCAAATAAACACTTTAAAATAATTTGTTTCCTTTTGCACTTTAGAATATTGTAGTCTAATTTTCTTCTTACAACTTTAATCTAAATTCAGGTGCTTTAATAAATCTAATAAGTAATCTAATTAATGAATATTCTTGCACCAAAAGTTGCATACCTTTTTCTATATCTATTCTCCTACCTTTGTAGAGGATGTAGACATTGGTCTCTGAAAGCACCAAGTTGTTGATTCAAGTAAGATGTCCTGAATAGCTCATTCTTCACCAAATTATTGTCTTGAACTTTCTTTAAAAAGCCTAGGATTTGGCTTGTTCTCCTCTTATGTTCTCCTCTTTCTACTATATATTTTGAGAAGTCTAAGTATCTAAAATAGTGCCTTATTTTTGTGAGAGGTAATCTTCAAATATCCAATATTTGGTGAGCTTCTTCTATCTTCAAGTCTTCTTATCAAATTTTGATTTCAAGCAGGATCTTCTTCTAGGGTTTGGCACTCCATGCCAAATTCTTCTTCATATATTTGGAACTCCTTTTCAAATTCTCCTCCATATATTTGGTACTCCTTCCCAAATTCTTCTCTTGGTCTTGTTGTCGTATGGCGACAACTATCCCAAGTCCTTCACTATCAAGGACTTCACCTTGGTACCAGATTTCTCCAATGAGTTCCCCAAAGAACTCTCTTGATCTTCATAAAGGCTTCCCTGGCATTTTTGGATGCTCGGTGAGACCTTCACAAGGTCTTTGATTTGGAAACTTTTGTTGGTCTTCCTTGTGACTTTTATTGTCCTAAAAGTGTTGGTGGTGAGATATTCTCTTGGATCTTCTAATTTTGATGATCCTGGATTTGAGCAGGACTCCCCTAGTCGTTCTTCTTCCAAGACTAGAATTTATTCAATGAGATCTTCTCTTGATCTCTTCACTTTTATTTTAGGGGTGAGTTGATTCTGAAGAAGATACTCTTCCTAAATTTCTTGAAGGAAGTCTCTGAACTCATTGAATTTTTTATTCCTGTAATAAAGATATTAGTACTAGAATATTTAGTCTACTTCTTGTTGGTCACAAATTTGCCACAGGAAAGGATTTTCTATGTCTATGCACCCTAGACCCGACCAACATTGAAATTCTAGGAGAAAGAAATGTCTCCCAGACCAATCTCCAGAGAGGGCTGGTTCCCTTACTATTTCTAAGCTTGATTTTAGACTAAAGTTGCAGGAAAGAAATGGGAAATATGCAGAAAGGAATGGAAATTTATTGAAAGAGACGGGAAATATGGCTGAAGCCGATCGTTAATGGGAGAAGAACCTTGAACAGCAATAACTTCAAGTAGATCCTAAATCTCAGTAGCAACGGAGTATTAGAATACGTATACAAAAATTAGATCACATGATAGCCATGAGTCTGCTTTCAATTGCACTTCAAACATTCAAATGCAAACACAGCCAAATTCAGAACAGAAGAATTTAACTTATGTTAACACTGGACTCACAGAAGAAACTCAGACAGAAAGATAAACATGCACAACCATTTAGATCACCAATTCTAGAAGACACTAAGAATGGAAGCAATTGCATCTAGGATTTCTATTTTAATTTCTACAACAAGATCCTTCTCTTTTTGCTTGAGTTTTACATTGGTATTTATAGAGGTCCATCCTCTTCCTTTCATATTACAGCATCTAATAAATGAAACAGATCTCGAAGAAACAACCCCCTTGATCTACCTTGGAGAGATGACAATCCCTACTTTTAATGAATTATAACTGAGAATGAAACAGAAATGAGGGCCCATATCTCTTTTTTAAATGACCGTTATCAAGGGAAGTTGAAAGCTGTAAGAGATCATGAATAGGCACTTTAAATATTGGAGGCGTCTTTAATTCTGGCTACATCAAAAACTATAGGCTTGAGCATGTTATTCTATCTTGCACACATTGGAAAGCAGCAAAACATTAAATTTTGGAGTGCTTTGAATCGTTGGAACTAGCAATGCTTCATCAGGCTGTTGAACTGCTTTTTGGCATGAAACTGTGACAGGTCGCGAAAACGTGACATGTCATGAAATTGCAACATTTCTCTGCTCCATACACCTTTACCACTTTCAGATCACAAAAATCAACCATGCCGCGAAATCACGATGTATTTGGCTCCTTTGTCTCCTTTGCTACCTTAGCTCACAAAAATGCGATGCATCACGAAATCACGACGTTTCGTACTATTATGCTCTTTCTTCGCTCTATTTCTACAAAAATTCATCATGTCACGAAATCACAACAATTCCCTGCACTTGGTCCTTTTGCCCCAATGTGTCGCGAAATTGTAACATTTTCTTGCCTTCTTCATCATTGTCGCTTACTATCGCGATATCGTGACATATTCTTTTTGCTTGACCTCGTCCTCAAAAATGTCATGAAATCATGACATCTTTCATGCCTTATGCCTTTATTTCAACTTTGTTGTGATAACGCGACATGTCGTGATATCACGATGTTCCGAACCATTTTCTCCTTGCTTGCTTTACTGTCACGATATCGTGATGTTTTTCATCACACTACTCCATTACTGCCTTATGTCACGATTTCATGACATGTTGCGATTTCGTGACAACTTCATTCTAGCACTTTCATTAACCATGTTGACCGTGAAACTCCAACACATCGCGATATCGTGACAACCTTATCCCCCTTGCTATCGTTGACTGCGTTGACCACGATAACGCGATAGGTCACAATATCACGACACTTTCTTGACTTAGCTCTTTTCTACATTTGACGTCACGAAACTGTGACATGTCGCGATATCGCGACATGTCGTGATATCGTGACATATTTCCATGCTCACACCTCTTTTGTTTGGACCCCGCAAAAACGCGATAGTTGTGATTTTGCGACAACTTTAGAACTCAACGTTTGTGTGTTGTGGACGCCACGAAAATGCGATGGGTCATGATTTCGTGACATGTCACAAAATTGTGACAAGTCGCGTTAACGCGACACCTTTGCTTTTCACCAAATGTGTTAAGTTTCTTCAAAATTTTAGCATTCTTTTACATGAACAACAACGACAAAAAAAAATAATGTGGCAAAAATGCCAACATTCTTGGCGGCTCGCGGGGAATACAGTTCTGCTGGATGCACAAATCCTAGGCCTTGATCCATTGGGCAACAGAGTCAAGAAACAAGAGAAACAGGAGAAGTAAATGCTGAGTGATGTTGGACATCTCTATAAATTGTTGCAACAAACTCTTGCTAGTACTCAGCACTGAAGAATAGGATTGTCAACAGAAATGAGTGGAATAGCAGAACTCCCTTTATTTCTTTAGAACTACTACACTTTGCCTAGCTCGAATGAGTTGGGAAATCACCAGGTGCTGTGAAGGGATATTCAAGGCAGTAGTAAGAAGCACCTAAATTACAAAAACAAAAATGAAGGAAATGATGCCCTACGAATGCGCAGACCATGGAACGAGGATGGGGAATGATGGAATGGCAAAATATGGAGGGATGGAAATGGAAGATACAGCAACATAATGTTACTGTGCTACCAACTGCTGTGAAATGAAATGGAAGTGGAGGGAATGGAGGTGGTGGTAGGAAGTATAGAAAAGTGTTCAAAAGACAGAGAGTTAGAAGAAATGGAAAGAAGAAATGGGAACATCAGAGAAGGGAGTAGAAACAACAGCAGTGGCTTGAGTAATTGCAGAAGAAGGAATAGGAGAGAACGGGAATGAAGAAAGAAAGTGGAAAGAAGTAGAGGAAAAGCCACTAGCTGCTGGGAAGGAAAAGAAGAAGGAAAAGAAAATAAACGTACCTGCGAGCTCGCATGCAAAAAGAGCCGAAGTAAAAACAAAATCTTTTTTTTCTTTTTTGTCTATTTTTTTCTTCCTTTTTTTGTCTTTTTGTTTTTTCTGCTATGTACAATATTTACAAAATTTTGTGACATGATTGGCATGTCGCCACCACAAACCTAGCTTCGATTGTCTATCCGGTGAACCTACAATGTCCAGACCATATCTGATCATACTTCAGTCGATCTTTGAAGTTCGTTTGGCCTCTTCCTGAAGTTCTCCATGGTGCAAATAGAGTGCGATGCAGCATGTTATCATTCTTACTGGTACCCGTGCTATTGATGAATAATTTGGCAAATAGGTTTGCCACATGGGGGCTTTCTTCAGGTACCGGATGTAGTGGCTAGAACCAATACCACCACTTTGCAGATTTCATCGGCTGTGGGCTGAGTATAGGCTCCTCCAACCCCTTGATGTGATCACAGGGTTCTTCCAGTGAGAAATCTGCTTTTGGGATCTCCTCAGGTTCAACCTTTTGGTGAGGTATGTTTAACGGGTTCTAGCTGAATACTTGCATGCTATACAAAATTGTGCCCTCTTTGTGTTCAGGTTCTGGAACTGGAATCTGTTTCTCTCCTTGGCCCATCTCTTGATGAAAACTGCAAGCAACCATATTGTTCATTGTTGGGAAAGTACTTGCATATTGCCATCGTTGGCCTTGGACGTAACTTGCCTCTTGAGTTTCATAGAACTACATTTCAGGTCTTTGCACAGTATGTGGTATCGGCCATGAGGATAGACAGGAGCGGGAACTACCAAAGAAAGTAATGGAGTTTCTCCCCATGGTAATTTTCTTGATAGGAGTAGAAGGTGCTCCACTTGTAATGCTTCCTCAAATATTTGAGGGAATCTATGTTCGCATAATTACAGCAAGAGAAGGCTAATATCTGAATGGAAAGCTTGAACATAGAAGAGGAGGGCTTGGGCGGGTGATGGTTGGATATCCCCTGGAATTCTCTTCAAAGTTCTATAGAATCGGAAGTTGAAATCTATGATGCTCTCCTGAGGTATTCTCGTGATGGTGGAGAGATGCATCAAAAGCTGGTAGGGATCTTGAGAGCCATAAAATGTTGTAATGAGCACTCCCGCTAAATCATCCCATGAGTAGATGCTTTTACACCCGAGCAGTCTGTACCACTGCAATGCCCTTCCTTCCAGAGACGAGACCAGAAGTCTGATCATGACATCTTTGTGAATTATATCATGGAGGGTTGCTAAAGTAGCAACATCATCAATATGCTCTCGGGCCATTCTTGTGGTGCCATTGTATTTTGTTAGAGCTTTCAGGGCACTTTTGGGAATCTCATGCCGAATTTGGAGATTCAGAGGGCCAGGATCATCCCATCTAGGACATACCCTTGCCATTATAGCAGTGATCTACGATATCATGATAGTCGCCAAGTCAGAGTCGCCAAGTGAACATTATTTCCTCTGCTTGTAAGGTTAAGGGTGCTCACCAAACCTTGATTCCTCTGGGGTATCTTCTTTCAGCTTAAAAAGGCTCTACGATCAAGAAAGTCAGATTTTTAGCTCAGTAGAGTCGCCAGATGAACTTACAAATCTCTGCTATGAGGTCAAGACAGCTCATCAAAATCTTGATACCTGTGGGTGTTAAACAACGAAACAATCAGTCTCACCGATTATGGATCTTTTGAGACAGAAAAAGTCTGTCCCATCGGGCGTGCCAAAAACTGTTGGCACAGGTGGGTTTATCAATTTGGAAAACTATGCTTATCCCACCGACTATGGGTTGTTGTAAGACAGAAGAAGTCTGTCCCACCGGGTGTGCCAAAAACTATTGGTCACAAATATGCCACAGGAAAGGATTTTCTATGTCTATGCACCCTAGACCCGGCCAACATTGAAAGGCTAGGAGAAATAAATGTCTCCTAGACCAATCTCCAGAGAGGGCTGGTTCCCTTACTATTTCTAAGCTTGATTTTAGACTAAAGTTGCAGGAAAGAAATGGGAAATATGCAGAAAGGAATGGGAAATTACTGAAAGAGACAGGAAATATGGCCGAAGTCGATCGTTAATGGGAGAATAACCTTGAATAGCAATAACTTCAAGTAGATCCTAAAGCTCATCAGCAATGGAGTCTTGGAATACGTATACAGAAATTAGATCATGCGATAGCCATGAGTTTGCTTTCAATTGCACTTCAAACATTCAAATGCAAACACAGCCAAATTCAAAACAAAAGAATTTAACTTATGTTAACACTGGACTCACAGAAGAAACTCAGACAGAAAGATAAACATGCACAACCATTTAGATCACCAATTCTAGAAGACACTAAGAATGGAAGCAATTGCATCTAGGATTTCTATTTTAATTTTTGCAACAAGATCCTTCTCTTTTTGCTTGAGTTTTACATTGGTATTTATAGAGGTATGTCCTCTTCCTTTCATATTACAGCATTTAATAAATGAAATAGATCTCAAAGAAACAACCCCCTTGATCTGCCTTTGAGAGATGACAATCCTTGCTTTTAATGAATTATAACTGAGAATGAAACAGAAATGAGGGCCCATATCTCTTTGTTAAATGACTATTATCAAGGGAAGTTGAAAGCTATAAGATATCGCGAACAGGCGCTTTAAATATTGGAGGCGTCTTTAATTCTGGCGGCATCAAAAACTATAGGCCTGAGCACGTTCTTCTATCTTGCACACATTGGAAAGCAACAAAACATTAAATTTTGGAGTGCTTTTAATCATTGGAACTCGCAATGCTTCATCAGGTCGTTGAACTACTTTCTGGCACGAAACTGTGACAGGTCGCAAAAACGTGACATGTCATGAAATCATGACATTTCTCTGCTCCGTACAACTTTGCCACTTTCGGATCGCAAAAATTAACCATGTCGTGAAATCACGATGTATTTGGCTCCTTTGTCTCCTTCGCTACCTTAGCTCGTGAAAACGCAATGCGTCGTGAAATCAGGACATTTCGTACTATTATGCTCTTTCTCTGCTCTATTTCCACAAAAATTCGTCATGTCACGAAATCATGACAATTCCCTGCACTTGGTCCTTCCACCCCAATGTGTCATGAAATCGTGACATTTTCTTGCCTTCTTCATCATTGTCACTTCCTGTCGCGATATCACGACGTATTCTTCTTGCTTGACCTCATCCTCAAAAATGTCACGAAATCGCGACGTCTTTCATGCCTTATGTCTTTCTTTCAAATTTACCATGATAACGTGACATGTCGTGATATCGCGACATTTCGAACAATTTTCTCCTTGCTTGCTTTACTGTCGCGATATCACGACGTTTTTCATCACATTGCTCCATTACTGCCTTATGTCATGATTTCGTGACATGTCACGATTTCACGACAACTTCATTCTAGCACTTTCGTTGACCATGTTGACCGTGAAACTCCAACATGTCACGATATCGCGAAAACCTTACCCCCCTTGCTGCCATTGACCGCAATAACGTGACAGGTCACGATATCGTGACACTTTCTTGACTTAGCTCTTTTTTGCATTTGACGTCGCTAAACTGTGACAGGTCACGATATCATGACATGTCGCGATATCGCGACATATTTCCATGCTCACACCTCTTTGGTTTGGACCCCATGAAAACGTGATAGTCATGATTTCACGACAACTTTAGAACTCAGCATTTGTGTGTTGTGGATGCCGCGAAAACGTGATGGGTCACAATTTTGTGACATGTAGCGAAATCACAACAAGTCGCGTTAACGCGACACCTTTGCTTTTTCACCAAATGTGTTAAGTGTCTTCAAAATTTTAGCATTCTTTTGCATGAACAACAACGACAAAAAAAATAATAATGTGGCAAAAATGCCAACACTTCTAAATCAGATTTTTTTTTAATTCCTCTTTAGGATCAAGGCTTATTTGGCCTATTTCAACATCAAATCTCCTATGGCATTTTTTAATACCAATTCTTTTATGGTATTTTTAATATCAAGGTTTCTATGGGCTTTTTCAGTATCAAGGCTTCTATGGCATTTTCAATATCAAGGCTTCTATGGCCTTTTTCAATATCAAGGCTTCTATGGAATTTTTAGTATCAAGACTTCTATGACTTCTTCTTCAAGGATTATATGGTCTTTCTATATCAAAGGATCCTATGACATGTTCTTCAAGTGTGAAATTTTGTAATCCAGTAGCAAAGATCTTTTAGTATCCTATCTTCACCACAGTCCTTTACTAGAAGCCTTTTTCCATAGTATTCTCCTCTTACATAATGACCTAACCTCTGCACTATGAGGGCACATCACCCTTTGGGTAATGATGTTGGAGTCTCCTGTATTTCTATTGTAGGAGTCCCAATACTTTGAAAATTAATTTCCTACAACAAAAGAAACTTTAGGCACTAGTTAGTAAATTTTAGATAACCTAGATGATCTTCACTAGATGATTTTTTAATCTATTGGATTGAATGTTGTGTCCTAGTCTTCATGAATTTTCCTAACAACTCTATTGAAAATATTCTAGAAAAAAATGATCTTAGTATTTTTTTAAAATGAGATTCATTTTAGTCATATCTTTGTGACTCTCCCAAAATCTACCACCTAGATTCTTCTGAGATCTTTTCATAATGGTTGGTCCAGTGGTGCGTTAGTTTGACAAAATTCTCAAGCTAAATGATAATGGTAGTTTGCTTACTGACCTACACAGACTAGATCTACCATGGATATGATACCACTATTAGCTTTTTATAAATTATCCTTGGGAGATAACAATCACAAGATGTAGAATAATATGAAAGAAAGTAAATATGCTAGATGATTAAAGTATGTTGTAAATATAAATCATATAAAATATTACAATGTAACTATGGAGGAAATGAGCACTCCATTAACAAAGCTAATAATCTACATTGTATCCATCATCAATTAATGTTGAGGCACACATAACTACACTATCCACTAAGCTACACTTTCTGACTATATCCCTTGACTCTATATCTATCTAAGAGGCCATCCTTATAAAGGTAAAATAGGATACTTGGCTAACACTCTATCTAGTTTTGCAAGGGATAACTTGCACATGTACAACTTGCACACTAACACTTTTGCATTTATTACATTGCATGAAGTAACTAGATAACTTGTAAATAAATAATTTAAGTATGTATCTTGGAGGGTACATTTACATAATCTAAATGATGGAATAAACTCTATTTCCAACAAACCCTTATCGCTTTATCTGTTGATGGATGGTTATGATATATTATCATGCGGATGCTCATTGCTATGTTCTCCTTTAAGATTGGATTTTCTTAACTTTAGGATCAAAGATAAAGAGGTTTGTGAAATCAATATTCTGCTTAGATTCCCTTTAACTTACTAAGTTTAGCATATTTTTGGTTTATGCACCAACAATGAAGGAAATAGGAAATCGCATACTTTCTCAATCCATACCTCCTTATAAATTTCCTTTTTGAAATAGCCCTTTCCAGTGAATTTCTCTTTTAAAGATTTTCCCAGTGCTTTTTATTTGCACGTGAATAACAAAGGCATCATAAAATCTCAGCACCTTGCTTTTATCTAATTTACCCTTTTTTCCACAAATTCACTTTTTTTTGCTTCTTTTTATTTATGCATGACTAAAAAATAAGTTCGAAAATCATGCTTGGAATTTATCTCTTTATTTCAACCTTTTCTCATGGATTTGACTTTTTGAGCACTTTTCCATTTGTGCACGGTTACCAAAGGGATCGGAAGATCACAATGCTTTGCTTACAACAAGAATTTCACATTTTTTCTATGAAATCACACTTTTTAGTGGATTTTCCCTTTTGAATGTTTTTTTTTTATGCACGGATAACAAAGAAGATAAGAAACACCATCACAAATTTCACCCACTTTTATCCTTTTCTCATGAATTCACACTTTTTAGTGCTTTTCTAATTGCGTGCGAATAACAATAAAATTGCACTTGGTAGTCTTTTACCCATTTTTGACCTTTTCTCATGGATTTGCATTTGGAGCAAAAATGATAAAATCAATGGATTTGTGCTTGCTTTCTCCATACTTAGTCAAATTTTAAAAAAAATTGAGTTAAGTCTAGATGTAGTCGATTTTGGCCTACACTAGCCAAATAAATATTTTGACTTTTGAAATGCTTGGGTTGTCCCAAACATCTCTTCATATTCTAGTGACATTATTATTTTACTGGTTTTGAATATTATATCCACTTATTGTTATGTATTCTCCTGAGCTATTCAACTCCCAAATAAATTTATCTTTGGCTCCCTTCAGAATAATCATAGTTGTTATCTTTCTACTCAATCGTCTCCTGGCATCAATATCTTGTATACTTGTAAAAAAAATAATCTTTCCATTTGTATCTTCCTTCTAGACCCTTGTACAAAATATTTGAAACCCTATCACTATATTTATCTTGAAGCAATCTCATCCAAGGTTTCAAAATTGGATCTAAATTGAGTGGTTTTTTATCACACCAAGTACCCATCCAAATAGATTTTTTTCTCTAGTTCCCACCACCCATATTAAAACTTTAATCATAATATCAATATATTTTTAAACCATTTCAAAGAGAAGAACAATTTGGTAGATAGAATTCATTAAATATTAAACTTAGATCATTAGAATCAACATACTTAGAATAATTCTTGCCCATTGTCTTTGATACTCTTTGAATAATATCCAGATAAATTTTCCCCTAAGAAATAAATTTGCATCTATAAGAAATCTTAAAACAAGACCTCCCCTAGTTTTATTATCACACAACTTTCTCCATTCCAATAAAAAAAAAAAATCTTTTATCATGTAAACTTGACCATAAAAAGGATCTCATAATATATATTAAACTTTTTTCAACTAATTTTTGTATAGAATACAATGACATATAATATGTTAGAATGGCTTGTAATATTGACTTAATTCACTGCACTCTTCCTACTAACGATAACCATCTACATTTCCAAGATATAATTTTATTCTAAACTTTACTAACAACTAGATTCCATAAATCTATCCTCATTTTCCCATCAAATAAAGGTATCCCTAGATACGTTGTTGGTAAATTTACCTCCTCCATTTGAAGCAACCTATAAATTATTGCTTTGATATTAGTTGGAGTGTTAAGAAAGTAAATTTTTGTTAGGATCCTAATCCTAACATATTAATAGATATTAATTATATTATTATTATTTAAGGACCAACATGTCCTTTCACTATTCACAACTATTGGTAGATATATCTAGGCAATCAGAGGGATGTCTCTAAGGCATCAAGATTAATTATTTATATTCCTTGTGGGTCTCTACCTTACATAGATAATGATTTTTATTTAAAGATGATTCTCTTTATTCTCTTTCTATATCTATTGTATACTAACTATTATATTTGTTAGGACCATAACATATGGCATCAAATCCATACCAACACAAGGTGTTTTTCCCCACTGCCAAGACATTGGCATTGTTTTACAGTAGGAGCATTTACCATTGGAAACTTGGCATTCCACTTCATGGTGAACATAGACCATAGAAGCAACACCTTAGAAACAACGCCCTACACTTATTTTTACCCACCCCCACTGACATTTTCCTGACATCACATCCAAATACCACAAGATTTCAAACAACGTTGACATGTTTATAAAAAAATCGGCGTAGTAGGAAATTTGATGAAAACAAGAACCAAGTCCATGAATCTGATGAGCAATCCACCAATAACGAGCAAAAACACCATCAAAATTTATTTAAAACCAGTCTTCGATGACGACAATAGATACAATCGATAGAAATAAAATTACTAGGAAAGGCAAATATGTTCCTAGAAAATGGAAGTTTTCGCAATGAGGAAAATTTTAAAAAATTATAAAGCTTACCTATTTTTTTTTTAAAAACCCAATCGTCGAAAAAAGGTCTCTGACGTCGAAAATCACAAGCATTCAAAATTCACTTTAAAATTTATCCCACATTGTTACAGGAGGTGAATGCATAGGATTTTAAAAAAATAAACTTGCATACACTTAATTTCCTAGCACGCTAGGCATAAGCGCCTGCGCGCATGGGTAGTATCAGTTGTGGGCACTTGGTCACCATTGAAACCTACCACCTTGAAGTTCATGCTACATTGAATGTTGATTTTCCCAAAGCCTTCACTGCCTCTATGCTCCCTTCGCTCTACCCTCCTCCATATTTGCTCTGGTTAGCACTCTGTCCTTCCACCACCGCTTCTTAGCCCTCCACCTTAATGCTCGCTCAACACTCTACCATTCCACCACTATCGCTCAACCCTCTACCTCCATGCTCCCTCTGCTCTACTACTACCATAGGTGTCACTCCACCATCACCAGCAAATATAGTTGCAAAAAAAAAAATTGAGCAACAATTGATAATGTTTACAAATTTTGGGCACCTATTGATAATTTTGTCAAATTTTGCAAATTAATGCTTCAAATTTTGCAAAACAAAAAGTTTTTTTTTGCAATTTTAGACAAATTATGACCAATTTTTTGCAAAAACAAACACAATAACCTGTAAAATTACCAAGAAATTCTAAACCTACCATGGCAAAAGGAAAAATATCATAAGATATGGTAAAGGATATTGCAAAATAAGTATCAAAAGAAGTGGGAAAGTATATTGCAAAATAGGTCTCAAAAGAGGTTTTAAAGGAAATGAATAAAGTGATGCAAGGAATGGCATTTTGGAAAGATAATTTAGAGGATAAGATCACTGTAAGAATAGTATACCTAACTATGAGAATCAACAACTATAATACCGAGATATCCACTAAGTTGTATGCTATAAATCATTCCATGGACTTGGTACACCAAAATTTGATGTTAATGCATAGCGAACAAAAAAAAACTACACCACCGCAATAGACGTTAATAGGGGGAGCGCATACATCAATCCTTCCTTGTAATACAAAGCTAGATTTCTCAAAATTTGATGGAGGCAATCCCACAAATTGGATATATAGGGTAGATCAATATTTTGACTTATAACAAATTCTGGAGATCCAAAAAGTCTATATCGCATCATTTCACTTAGAACAAATTGCTACACAATGGTACCAATGGTATGAAAAAACAAAAGGTCCTCCCACATGGACCGAATTCACAAAGAACATAATGTTGTGATTTGGCCCTACCAAATTTGAAGACTTTACAGGAGCCCTCACCAAACTTTTCCAAACATCCACCATAAGATAATACCAAGTGCAATTCGAGAAGTTGGCAAATCTTACATCAAGACTGGATGCATCATTCTTTCAAAGCTACTTCATTAGTGGCCTAAAATAAGATATTCAAATGGAAGTACAAATGCAAAACCCTATCGATATGATGCATGTAGTGGCATTAGCACAAATGGTAGAATATAATATCAATAACCAATGGCGAATAGGGAGAGTTTCAATAGGAAAACCATAAAAAACCTACACTAGGCAAAAATTGAATAAAGTCATGCCAATTAAATGAATTAGCCAAGAGGAAATGAAATAAAAACAAGAAAAGGGTCTCTATTTCCATTGCGATGAAAAATTCACCCCCAATCACAAATGCATTTCACCAAAATTATATATTTTGGACATAATTGATTACAACCCAAAAGAATAGAATGACATAGAAGTTAAAGTAATAAAGGATATACTAGCAGAAAATCAAGAGAATAAAATAGAAATATCCTTTAACACCCTCGCAGGATATTCAGCCCCATAAATGATGAAGGTAAAAAGGTATTTTAAGAAAAAAAACCATATTGTGATCTTAGACTCTAGCAGCACTCACAATTTTATAGACCCCAAATTGGCCAAACAATCTAATTTTTTTATATATTCTTGTAATAACTTTGAAGTCATGATTGGCAATGGTGGAAAAAATACATGCAAATTCAAATGCAGGAATATCAAACTCACTATGGGATATTATGACATGAAAACAAATATGTATGTACTACCATTAGGAGGATGTGACATCATTTTTGGAGTATAGTGACTACGAATGCTCAAAAAAATTCAATGGGACTTTGAGGAATTATGAATGCAATTCATAGAAAATAACCAAACTTACACAATTCAAGGATTAAAAAAGGGTCCCACACAAATTGTAAGTTTCGATAGAATAAAAATAATTCTTCGCAAGGGAGGAAGAGGTATGGTTGCCCAACTATTTTCCTTGCAAACCACTAACGAAGAACAACCATAGGCAGCAGAATTACTCAAAATCCTAAAGAAATATGATAAAATATTTAGCGAACCATAGGGATTGCATCCATAGTGAAGCCATGATCATGCCATTCAATTACTTCTAGGGTAGGGGTCATTCGACCTAGTAGAAGTCCCTAGTCTTCTCCAGTCATACTAGTAAGAAAAAATGATGGATCATGATGCCTATGTGTGGATTTTTGCACCATCAACAAAATAATGATCAAAGACAAATTTCCTATTCCATACATTGATGAATTACTTGATGAAATTAATGGAGCCGCATATTTTTCTAAACTCGATTTATGATCTGGCTACCACCAAATTCGAGTTAAGAAAAGTGATATATCCAAAATGACTTTTTGCACTCACGAGGGACATTATGAATTTTTGGTGATGCCATTTGGTCTCACCAATGCTCCGTCCACATTTAAAATCTTATTAATAAGGCATTTTTCCCTTTTCTTCAAAAATTTATATTAGTTTTCTTTGACGATATTTTGATTTACAACAAAATCTAGGAAGAGCACTTAAAACATATAGAGCAAGCACTAAAGATCTTGGAGGAAAATAAATTATATGCAAAGAGATCAAAATTCTCCTTTGTAAAGAAACAAATTGAATACCTCAAGCATATTGTCTCCAAAAAATGAGTTAAAGTAGATCCTCATAAGATTGAAGATGTGGAAAATTGGTCAATTCGAAAAATACTAAAAGGGTTGTTTGGGTTCTTAGAATTAACTGGCTATTATCACAAATTTTTCAATTATTATGGCAAAATAGCGACACCCTTAATGACACTACTTAAGAATAATTCTTTCTTATGGTCTCCAAAAGCTAATGAAGCCTTCATGACCTTAAAAATTCCATGTGTACCACCCCTATTCTAGCCATACCAGATTTTTCCCAACCATTTATTATTGAAAGTGACGCTTCAGGATTGGGAATGGGAGCTATGCTCATGCAAAATGAGAAACCCTTAGCCTTAACTAGTAAATCATTTTCAAAAAATAATTTAGCACGTTCCACTTATGAAAAGAAATGTTAGCTATCGTCCATGCTATCCAACATTGGAGACCATACCTTATTGGAAAACATTTCATTATCCGCACCGACCACCATAGCCTAAAATACCTTCTAGAACAACAGATAACCACACCGAAAAAACAAAAGTGGGTGACAAAACTATTAGGCTATGATTATGAAATCATATACAAAAAATAGAAAGATACCATGGCTACGAATGCAATTTCTAGAAATTTTGAAGAAACTTCCCAATTACATGCTCTTTCTTGCCCTATCCCTAAATGGATCGAACAAGTCAAGGAAAAATGGTATGTGGACCCAACCACACATATCATAACTCAAAACCTCAAACAAAACCCCTGGAGTTAATCTCACTATTCTTGGCAAGATAACATACTTCGTTATAAATAATATCTTGTGCTATAACCCACATCTGCTTATTGTACAAAGCTTCTACATGAGCTACACACTACACCTACTACAAGACACTCTGGATTCCTCAAAACCTACAAAAGAGTTACTAAATATTTTTATTGGATATGGATGAAAAATGATATCAAGAGATTCATCAATGAATGTGAAACATGCCAAATAAATAAAGGCAAAACAGTGGCAACACCAGGCCTTCTTCAATCCCTCCCCATACCAACAAAAACATGGGTGGATATTTCAATGGATTTCATTGAAGGCCTTCCAAAATTAGTAGGAAAAACAACCATCCTAGTGATGGTAGATCATTTATATAATAAACCCATTTTTTCCAGTAGCTCACCACTATATTTCTAGTACTATTGCCCAAATTTTCCTTGACAATATCTTTAAGTTACATGGAATACCTTCAACTATAGTTAGTGATCGTGATCCCACCTTCACTAGTAATTTTTGAAAATAATTATTTAAACTCCAAAATACTCAACTTCGTATGAGCTCAACTTACCACCCTCATATAGACATCCAAACTAAAGTTCTTAATAAATGCTTAGAAACTTATTTCTGATGTTTCATTTCCACAAAACCCCTCCATTGGGTTAAATGGCTTCCACTAGCTGAATGGTGGTATAATGCCACATATCACACAACCATTAAAATGGCCCCTTTTGAAGCACTATATGGCCAATCATCTCCATCCCTAACCTCTTATCTTCCAATAAATACAAAGATGTCTACCATAGAGAGGGAATTTTTTACTTGAGATAATATTATTCGAACTCTGAAAGACAATCTACACATCGCCCAACACCGCATGAAGCAACAAGCGGACAAAAATCAAATAGAATGGGTTTTTCAAGAAGGAGATATGGTATTTCTTCACCTTCAACCATATCATCAAACTTATTTAAAAATCAAGGGGTCTCAAAAGTTAGCGCCTAAATTTTATGGCCCTTATAAAGTTCTACAGCATATTGGACCAGTCACATATAAGCTTGAGTTACTAGAATCATCCAAAATCCATTTTGTATTGCATGTTTATTGTCTTAAGGCCATAATAGGCACTCACATAACTACTCAAACTCAACTTCCAAAGTTCTTTGACAATGGGGTACTCATGGTTGAACCATAAGCTATCTTAGATCACTTCATGTGACACCTTCGTAATCGCACCATCATCAAAGTATTGATTCAATGGAAAGTTCTAACTTCATAAGATGCTATGTGGGAGACCCTCCATCATATTCAACAACAATTTCTACAATTTTTGCTTTGAGGACAAAGCTTTTTTAAGGAGGGTTGCATGTTAGGACCCTACTCCTAACATATTAATAGATATTAAATATATTATTATTATTTAAGGACCAACTTGTCCTTTCACTATTCACAACTATTGGTAAATATATCTAGCCAATTAGATGGATGTCTCTAAGGCATCAATATTAATTATTTATATTCATTGTGGGTCTCTACCTTACATAGACATTGATTCTTATTTAAAGGTGATTCTCTTTATTCTATTTCTGCATCTATTGTATACTTACTATTATATTTGTTAGGACCATAATAATTTTGGATTTAGTCCTATTAAATTTTTGCCTTTAAGCTCTTTTGTACTCCTTTAAAATTTATTCAAAGCTCTAGCCTCATTTATCCTTGCCCTTAATAAAAATGTTGTATCATCTACAAACTATTGATGGGTGATGTTATCAATGTTATTACTAACCTTAAGTCCACTTATAAGCCCATATTTGTAAGACTTATTTAAGTTCCTACACAAAAAATCTGTCATAATAATTATTAAATAAGGAGATAGAGTGTCTTCTTTTCTAAGGTCTCTCTTGGCTTTAAAAGATGTTTTTTATAAATAGATTATATTACATCATTTAGATCATGTAAATGTATCTTACTTGGTACATACTTAGGATATTAGATTACTTTGGAGGGAATTTATCTAGTTACTACATGCAATATAATAAATGCACAAGTGCCAATGTGCAAGTTGTATATGTGCAAGGTCCCTTGTACAGCTAGGTAGAGTGTTGGCCAAGGAACCTATCTTCCTATATAAAGGGTCATAGATAGTAGTGTGGAATATAGAAGAGTATAAGAGAGTTTAGTAGTGTAGAGTGTGTGAGTTATAAGCTTAGAGCTCATTCCTTGATCAGTAGCTTAGATCATGGAGTGTTCATTTCATCCCTAGCTACTTTTGTTCATTTATGTCATTCCTATTTATAGCATATTTTAGTCATATCATAGATTTAATTTCTTTCTTATTATTCGACATCTTGTGATTTCTATCTCCCATTACATGTTTTATCAAAATATAACAGTGGTATTAGAGCTATAGTAGATCAAGATACAGTAGATCAATAGGAAAACCACCATTATCATTGATCCTAAGTTTTCTATCAACATGATGCATTGTTGGTCTAGTCACTATCAAAACTCTTAGAAGAGTCTAGGTGGTAGAATTAGATATAGAAACAAGTACTGAAAGAAATCTTAGTTTTAGAAATACTAAGATTGCATATGGTTTGAGTTTTTCCATAGAGTCGTAGGAAAATTTGTGAATACTAGGACTCAACATTTGATCCACTAGTTTGATGAATCAACTAGTGAATATCATCTAAGATATCTAGAAAAACTTACTTGAAGTTTCTTTTATTTTAGGGAATTAATTCTTAGATGATTGGAACACCTCCTACAATAGAAATATAGGAGAGCCTTACTGAATAAATCATCAAAGGAGAACTCATAAGAGAAATCAACTACCAATGAGAAGCCCCTAATAGTGAAGGACTTGGGATAATTATCACCATCCGAAAACAAGCCCAAGGGGAAGAGAATTTGGTAAGGAGTGCCAAATTTGATTAGGAGAAGAATTTGGTGAAGATCTCAAGATATTCAAAATATTGAGAATAAGATCCTACTTGAAGTCAAAATTTAACAAGAAGACTTGAAGACAGAAGAAGCTCATCAAATCTAGGAGATTTGAAGATCACCTCTCACTGCAAGAGGACACTGCTTCAGAGATACAAACTTCTCAAAATATATAGTAGAAGGAGGATATCACAAGAGGAGAACAAAATCACCAAATCTTAGGCTCATGAAAGAAATTTCAAGATCATTTTTGGTGAAGGAGCTATTCAAAATAGTCTACAAAGAGCTACAAGATCTCACTCAAGGTAGTTTTGGTACAAAACATATCATCGGATGAGCGAGATGCACACATGGTGGTTCTCATAATTGAAAAACCACCTGATCCTAGAGGGGTAGAGGTATTTTATCTCCATAGAAGGTCATCTCATGAGGTTCCAGCTACCTATGCCATGAGGGGGAAAAGGAGAAAAGAGAACGAGAAAGAAAATAAATACATAATATAGAACTAATAAGGACAAAATACGATCACATCAAGACACACTTCTTTGATTTCATCAATAAAAACAATAGTGAACCACCTAATATATCAGTCCATACCATCTATCACTACTCCTTAGGACTAACATGCAAGATTAAATTCCAGAACTAGTGGGAGGGTGCATGAAATATAGATTGCAGAATTAGAGCGCACCCACTCATTTAGCTTTAGCAAAAATAAACCCCAATGCCCACTTATGAATGTGAATTCTAGAACCACCCAATCAAACTCACAAAATATAGATAGCATAATTAAGTGGACCAAATCAAGCAACCATCACAAGAATAAACATTCATGCAAAGGCAAAAATAGAGAAAGAGAGATTGAGAGACCAAATAGTAATTCACTATTATTTTAAAAAAATGAAATATTATATATGAATTGTAAAGGCCATAGAGCTGCCCTTTGGAATGCCAAGCATTCTACTATTTATATAATATTTTACAATGAATTTAAAATTAAGCATTAATGGTTCTCGATGAGAAGAATATTTTTGAAAGAGTTGGAAGATCTATTGTATTTTTTCTCCAGGGGAGACAATAATTTTTCAGAGGGATTTAGGTGATTCTACATCAATCCAAGACTTTGATCTTTTTGACATCTCTTTTGGGCCATAAATTCTATATCATTTGCTCTTTTGAGCATCTGGATTTTTTGTTGATCTTCCACATGCATTATGTACTTCCAACTACTCATACTAGGGTAGTTATATTTATTAATGGTCCATATTTAGATTTTCCTTCCCCTTGACATAACCCTTGGTCAGGGAAATATCATACACTTATCATACTTTAGGGATGAAGGATTCAGTTTGGACTTTCTAATATTACTTTCCCAAAGTTTCATCCAGCTTCAAGGATGGGAATTTGGGACTTGCAGTTACTACACTGTAGTCTGATTCTTCCATCCAAGAATTCAAGATCCCATTCTTCTACACAATGGTTAGGGTAGGGATTTCAGATTTTCCTTTGAGCATGTCTATGTCCATTATTTCACCCAATCACAATATTTGAGATTTGTTCTTATGGTCATCCTCCTGGTCTTGAAAATTCACCTCTTTCATCGATGCTTAAGAAAAAAGGGACAACTCCAAGGCATCATCATCTTTAATAGAAACGAATGGGTGAAGGGTCTCAAAATTTCATCCACACTCTTGGCAACTAAAATGGATTTTTCATCTTGTGAAATAGAGAACTCAAAAGTACAAGGATATAACATCCAAAACATAGGAATATAAAAGGATAAGGGAACAATAGGGAGGGAAAATAAAATGTGCAAGAGGTGGGGTGAGAGGAAAGGAATAAGGAAAATAAAGTTATAAGAACTAGAAGGATATAGTTAACAAAAATATGATAATGGTAGATAAAAGAAGTAGAAACATAAGTAGTGGAAACAACAAGAAAAAATATAAAATGAGGAGGGGAGAACCAAAAGATAGTTGAGACAAACATACATTTTTTATCAACTTGAAGAAATACAGGAAACAAAAATAAGGGGAATATGGAGGAGAGGAGAAGGTGGAGAAATGGGGAGACACAAAAGAAAAACCAATCCAAACTTAGTCAAGTGAAATTGATAGAGTGTCAACCCATATCCATGAAGTATTCTTTCAAATTGAATCCCATTAACTATAGCCCATCGAGGATTTGTGATATTCTAGGAATAATAGATTACCATTGTTTCTTATATCTTCTATCCCATACCTTCTTTTTCATACAATCAAGCAATATTCCTCTTTTACTAACTGCTATCCACCAACAGGCCATTTTGTTTCAACCACACTTTGTAGCCTATACTTCCTAGTCTCATATGCATCTATCCATAGGGTGCTATTTATAATATGCTTGTCTTACCATGATCCTGCATCTGTGAATCCCAAGGCTTCTTGTTGTAGCTACTGAGGAGAAGATAAGAGGTCTTGATAATTGTTGGATGCGTCCATTGGGCTATAGAGTCATGACAAAAACACATGGAAGAAATGAAAACTAGGAGGACAACATGGGGATAGAGGAAGAATGTTACATTTTTTAGACAAATTCCTGGGGCTTTTTTTCCAAGAAAAATTCTTGTAATTCCCAAATGTGATTACACCTTATAAGTAGCTATGCATAGGGTATAGATTTATGTACTTATCATAAAAATACAATGTTCTAGGCATACTTAAGACTAGTTTTTTTGTGCTATTCATCCTCTAAATATGCAATGGCTAAACTAAATTACACCAAATTTGATCCTCTTCTTGTATGGGTATTGTTGATTTAGGCTCAAAATTGTGATTGGTTTACAATTATTCTTGTTTCACCTATGATCTCCAGTGCTCAGACCCTCTAAATTTAAGGAAAAATTTACTTCTACTACCTTATTCTACCTTTTGGGTGGTGTCCTATAAGAGGATAGGTTTTTGAGATTTATTGGCTACATCAATCCCACTGACGATTCCTCTTCCTATGGTGATTCTATTTTTTGATTTGGCATGAGTTGTAAAGAGGAGATACTCATGCAGGTTTGTGATGGCTACTAATTTCTTGCTAACATATATTTAGCTCTGATGACTTCCTCATATAGTTGGAAAAATATTTTCTCCCCATATTGACATAGGAGAAGCACCATACAAAGGCTAAAGGCTCAGATGTAGAACAAGTACACTTGGGCTAAGGATAGTAGGAGTAGGATTAGAATCTTCCCCCAACTACTAATGAATTAGATGTTGAATTCAACCACATTCTCAATAGGGTTCCTCTTGGTAAGTGTGAACTAAGTCAGTAGCTGGAAGGTGTCCTTGAGTTCACCAAATGCATCCAAGAGAGCTTCAGCTAGATCTACCCATGCAAAGAAGCTCCTAGATTGTAGGGTTTTATACCAGAGCCATGCTTTTCCTTGAAGAGAAGCGACCAAAAACTTGATAATCACATATTTATGTATGATATTGTGAAGAGTGGTTAGAGAATCCACATTTTCTAGGTGCACCTTCACACATCCACTGACACCATCATAACATGGTAAAAATTCTAGTATAGCTTCAGGGATATCATGCAAATGGGGAAGGCAAAGAAGACCTTGATCATTCTAGCTAAGAAAACTTGGTTGCACTATCAAAGCATCGGTCCATTAGAGCCTCTATACTACACCACTAGGTTGGAGTCACCATATGAGCATACTTTCTCTGCTAATAAGGCCAAAGATGCTCATCTAACCCTGGGTCCTTTAGGAAATGGAAAATCTTAGCACAAAAATGTAACTGATCTCATGATGTGGATATGCTATTCATTCATAGTCACCAAGTAATTTTCTAAGATCTAGGTAAACCATAGAATCACCATACTTTAGTTTCCTTAAACACAGAGACTCGTAGAGCTTCCTAGAAGAGTTACCAAAAACTATTGGTACAAAAAATATCACCGGATGAGCAAGGTGCATGCATGGTGGTTATCAACCATAATTGAATGGTTTTTCAATCCTAGAGGGTCAAAGGTAGTTGATCTTCAAATAATATCAGCTCTTGAGGTTCCAGCTACCTACATCGCGAGGGGAACAAAAAAGAAAAAAGGAGCGAGAAAAAAAATAAATAAGGTCATAGCCAAAATTGACAAGGATGGAATGCAACCACATCAATATACACTCTAAAAAAAATTATATAAACAATAGTGAACCACCTAATATATCAGCCTACACAATCTATCACTACTTCTTCGGCTCAATATGCAAGGGTGAATTCCAGAACGAATGAGAGGATGCATGAAATCTAGACTATAGAATTAGAGCGCTCCCACTTGTTTACTTTAGAAAAAATAAACCCTGATTCCCAGTGGTGAATGCAAAATCTAGAACCACCTATTCAAATCCATAAAAATTATATAACAAAATTAAGCATACCAACTCAAGTGGTCATCTTAAAAATAAACATTCATGCAAAGGCAAAAAGAGAGAGAAAGAGATATTGAGAGACCAAACATTAATTCACTATTATTTATAGGTAACTAAATATCACATATTAATTTTAAAGGCCACAAATCCACCATTTGGGATGCCAAGCATTCTACTATTTATAGAATATTTTACAATGACTTCAAAATTAAGCATTAATGGTGCTCGATAGGAATAATATTATTGAAAAAATCAAAATATCTATTGTATATATGTGCCAAGGGGGGCAATGATTTTTTCAAAGGAAGTTAGGTTCTTTTGCATCAATCTGGGCATTTTATCCTTCTTACATCCCTATTGAGCCATAATTTCTATCTACTTTTCCCTTTTTGAGTAGCAAGAAGTTTGGTAGATCTTCCACGTGCATTACATACTTCCCACTACTCCTTGTTAGATCGTACCAAGGTAGATATATATATTAATGGACCATATTTGGATCTTCCTTACCCTTGATTTCATACTTGTTTAGGAACATACCATCCACTTATCATACTTTAGGGATGAAGGATTCAGTTTGGACTTTCTAATATTACTTTTTTAAAGTTTCATCCAACTTCGAGGATGGGAACTTGGAACTTGTGGTTACTGCACTGAAGTTTGATTCTTCCATCCGAGAATTTGAGATCCCATTCTTTTATCCAATGGTTAGGGTAGGGATTTTGGATTTTCCTTTTGGAATTCCTCTGCTCATTCTTCTATGTGATACTAGTCTTTGATATTTGTTCTACTGCTTGTCCTTCTAGTCTCAAAAATTCACCTCTTCCATCAATGCTTAAAAAAAAGGATGACTCCAAGGCATCATCATATTTAATAGAAAAGAGTGGGTGAAGGGTCTCAAAATTTCACCCAAAGGAAAAAACTCAATGATCTTAGAATCCAATATCTACATACTTTACAAAATTAGCAAATGATCTACAAAAGCTTTTAGAAAAAGGGAAGCAGCTATTGGTGCGATTAGATTCATTAATTGGATTACTTATCAGATTTGTTAAAGAACCTTAATTCGGATCAAAAAGGATATTTGTATTACAGTCTTCAAAAGTGCAAAAATAAATGTTCCTTTTAAGGTTCATTTGCACATTAGGAGTTGATTAGATTTCTTAATTTCAACTATATATCAACTATCTATCATCTACTTTGGAAAGCAAAAGAAGACTATCTCCTAATATCTTGCTTATAAGAAATTTGCAGAATAATTCTTAAAGATTCATTTCAGATTATTCTTGATTAAGTTGTAGTAAATTGATTAAGTGCACTTATAAGTTATTTTAAGAGTTATTTGGAGTGATAATATGTAATTTTTAGTGCATTAAAAATAAAATATTAGTGGGTTCATTTATACTACTATATTACTCTCAAAAAGCTTAGTGTTTGTGTTCTTGAGAAAGGCACAAAATTGGAATTTGTTAAAGTATCTAAAGACACGATTGGTGCATAAAAATCTGCAACTCATAGTTGCCAATAGAAACCACCATAAGGTTATAATCCTCAAAAACTTGGAGAAGAAAAAAACTAACTTTAATCAGAAATAGAAGCTTCAAATATTTAGAATTGGTAAGTCTTAAATCTAAAGCATTATAGGGTTTGGTGCAAGAGAAAAAACTGCAGAAAATTACATCAAATAAAGAGCTTCTATCTAAGATTGGATTTATCATAAAATTATCCAAGAAAAAAAGGAAAGGTGTCTAAAAAAAGAGACAACCTCAAAACCCCTACACTGCATTCAAAATTTTGTCACAAAACCAGAATTTCAAACCTGCAAAAGGAGTGCAAGGAAGGGTGCAATAAAGGTATTCTATTCACAAATATTGGTACATTATATTGCACTTCTCTAATAAATTCTACGTAGGAAAGAGGGAAGTTTTGAAGGTGCCATAAAGGCACAACATTATATAGAAGAGTGCAACTAAAAATGAGCATTAAGAAGCCTCTCAAAAGGGTATACATCATGCATGGGTTGGAAATCCATAACAGATGATCTGTAAAGCACAAGAAATGAGGCATATTGCTCACTAAATGAGACATAGAAGGAAAGGAAATCAAAGAAATAAAAACTAAAAATGTACATCCATAGGAAGGAGAATTCAATATTACCATTGGAGCATCAAGAAGTATCCACCATAGCACTATCATTCAAGCTCCACCAAAGCTCCTCCATCTCTCCACCAAAGCACCACCACTAGAATTGCTTTATTGGACCCATATCAACGCCATCAAAATACAAAAAAGAATATGGACAAGTATGTAGAAAATCTTGCAAGAAGGAATTAATAATAATAGGACATGCAAGTGATATTTGTCATCCTTCAAAGGAAACCCTAAATTCTCTCATAGGTACATTGGAATTTCATGCATGTGAGGAAGCATTACAACAATATTTTGGTTCTCATAGACCACATAGAAGAGGAGTTACATTCATCCATAGGCATTACATTATGAACAAAACAATAAGAAATAAAATGCTTTTGATATTACACTTGTAATAAACATCCAAGAAAGTGTTGAATTTAAGCGAAGTGACACTTGTTTCTAGCACTAGGTTGACCACCTATTAAAGGTACCTTGGACCAAGAAGGTTTTGGAAATTTTGAGTAATAATGTTGTCATTTATGCCAAGTGTTTGGTTCAAGGTAAGCTCATTTTTGGTACAAGCAAAGTGGTAAAATTATTGGTTATAATATCTTATATTATAATCCAAAAGGCTTGGCTAACAGGGTTGAGAACAAAGGATTACACCCATGGTTCTAGAGAGAAAAGGAGATATTATAATATTTTAATATTATAATAATTAATCCAAGAGGTTTTAATAAAAGGATGAAAAATATTTGGTGAAAATCCCATGCAAAAGTATTATTTAAAACTAGATTAAATCATATAATATTTAACCTAAAGAAATTAAAAATTACATTGGAGGCATATATTTTTGTTGACGTTTTAAATACCACCTTGGAGCATATAAAAGGAGGTAACAAAATCATATTTTAATTAATTCATATGCTTGGTAACAAAGTGTATGCGAATAAATTTTGAAGGAAGTGCATGCGAACGAAATCCAACAGAGGAGAGAGGAGAAACATGGATGTTTATAATTTGTCATCAAACACAAGGGATAAAGTGGAGGTGGCAATTAATTCCAAGAACCAAGTGCTGGTAGCCCAAGTGGCAGGTGGGTCTTGTGCTAAGTCATTGCACAAGGGAGGTACGAGGTTCGATTCCTCCCAATGTCAGTTTGAGTGTGTTATTTTTTATTTTATGGAAGTGGCAGTTATAAAGGGCATGAGGCTAACTCTTAGCCTCAACCACTTGGCTATCACAAGCGATTGAAGAGTTGTGCTTTGTGAGTGGAGGTCGGAGGGTTAATTCCCGTCTATGATGAAGATAATTATTTTTGTTGTATAATGTATGCACGTGGTTTGGTTATGATATATGTGCTTCATTGTTAATTATTGACTATGGTATATATTGTCGGATGATTAATTTGGCCTACGATTTGAAAACTTGGGAGAGATAAGGTGAAATGTTTTTTTCTATAATTTTTAGGGTTTAAATATCGTTTATTTAAATCTGTTAAGTTTGGAGTGATAATTTTTTGAAAGGTTTTATGGTTGTAATGTTTTTTTTTGATATAAAAATTGAGTGAAAAACTATTTTGAAAGTGTGGAGATAAAAGTTATAAAAGATATTTTATTTGATTCTGAATTGTGCTTTATGAGAGGGAAATTATTTAGAAATTTTTGAGAGCTTTAATGTAATGTCTTTGAGAACTAAGGAAGAGCCCTAGAGTATTATTTTTAGAGATCATTTAAGAAACTTATGAGGAAATTTTGAAAAAGAAATTTGCTATCTAACTTGTGAAGTGACACATAAAGAGTGGTTGTTTATAAGAAAGGTTTTGAAGACATATCTCCATCAAGCAAAAAGGTATGGGCATATCATATTTTGTTTGAAGTGTTTGTTGGATTGAATATTGTGAAACATAATGTGGAGTGAAAAGAATTGTTTGATAAGCGTTGTTGGAAATGTTTGAGTGAGTTCTATATACTTCATGGTTGAATATTTAGAGAACATTTAAGATAGATATTGAGAATTATTTGAATTAGGGTTTGACACCCATATTGTATTTTTTTTTTTTAGTGTGAAACACTTGGTTAGGGTTTGTAAACAAGTTGTACTTCATTGGTTGAATAACTAAGTGATATTCTTGAGCATTGGTTTTGAGTGTTATTGAATGAGAATGTGTAAACATTAGAAATCATATTTGTGAAAGCAAAAAACTTAATTATTGAGTAGAACATATTGTGTTTTTGATATAGTACATAATTCTATACATGTTCCAAAGGTTAAAAAAATTCTAGATAGAATATGTCTAATTTGCTTCAAGTTACCAAGAATACTTTAAAGATTAGATAAAACATTTGAGCAGGTTTTTGAACAGATTTGAGGTAAGTCTTGGTGAAGACTTGAGAGGATATTAAGCAAGTTCTTTAGAGTACTTGAAGGCATATTTGAGGTAAGTCTTGGTAAATACTTGAAGGTAAATTTGAGCAATTCTTGTGATAATTGAGACAACATTGAAAGATTTTTAATTTTTTCAAAGCTTTGTGTTAAGGCTTGGGATAGATCTGAGCAAATTTTATTTGTGATTTGATAAACCTTTGTGTTGAGTCTTGAGGATAGATTTGATGATAGATTTGAGGATAGATTTTGGTGACAATTTGAGAGAATATTTGTGCTATACCTAAGACAAATTTGGAGCATATTTATACTATATCAAGGATAGTGTTTAGTGTAGATTTGATATAGATATTGAGTAGAGTTGAGAGAAATATTTGGAGGTGATAGAGTAGAGGATATAAGTCTCCAATAGATAGAGATCCATTAGCCAATGCAGTTAGGATAGAGGTCTTCTATGGAGAGATATCCACAAGACAGTGCAGTGGGGGTAAAAGTCTTCTAGAAGATAACCAACCAGAGCAAAGGAGAAAGAGTTCTATTGTGGATAGATTTACATAAATAAAATTAAGGGGAAATAGTTCTCTTGTGGGGTGTGATCCACAAACCAACTGGGAAGATAGAGTTCTTTTGTGGAGAGATATCCACAAACTAGTTGAGGAGATAGAGGTCTCCTTGATCAAGTTCCATAAACCAGAGAAAAGGAGAAAGAGTTCTCATATGGAGAGATATCCACAAATTAAAGCATTAGGGGACTGGTATCTCCTTTGGACAGAGGTCCATAAATATTGTAATAAGGAAGTGATTCCGAAGAAATTTATTGAGAAAAATTTAGTGGAAATATTTTCTTCATGGAGTAGCCCATATTAGGTGAACCACATTAAATTGGTGTCTCTATTGTGTGTGATGATTTTTGCATTACTTTGATTATTTCTATTGATATTACCATTGATAATATTGGATGATATTTTTTGGAAAGAAAAGTAAAAGTTGATCTTATAATGTTCACCCCCCTTATTAGTATAATCTTGTGTTCTTCAATTGGTATCAGATCGAGTTCTTGGAAGAGTTTAACATCTTGAAGGAAAAGTATACAGGAACACAGATGACATCTTAGAGTGGATATTCATAAAATAAGACACCATTATTCGATGGAAACAATTATGCTTTATGGAACATAATAATGAAGACTTACTTGATGGCACAAGGATATGAGACATGGCAAGTAGTTGAGGATGGATACACACCTCTAGCTAGTCCTCCTATAGATAAATATGGTAAGATCCTATATTTGTATGCAAAGGTAATGAATGTAATATTAAGTGGTTTACATGAAGCAAAGTTTGTAAAAGTTATGCATTGCACATCAGCAAAAGAGATTTGGAAAAAGTTGAAGAAAAGATATGAGGGAGATAAAAAGTTCAACATGGCAAAATTGTAGAATTACAAGAAAATGTTTGAAGACTTGAATATGAAGTATGAGGAAGACATTGCTACATACTTACTTTTTGTGGATGAGGTTTTTAACTCCATGTGATGACTTGGGTTTGAATTTTAAGAATAAGATGTTTGTTAAAAGGTTTTAAGGTCACTCCCTATGAGGTATAGTGAAAATATTTCAGTCATAGAAGAAACAAGATATATTGAAACTTTGACTATGGATGAGTTGCATGGAACTATCATATCTTATAAGATGAGAATAGGAAAGGATCTTATACCCAAGAAAGAGGTAGTCTTCAAAGTAGAAAAGAAGACAAAAGATAAGAAGTCAGATTCAAGTGATGATTCATCTAGTGATGAAGAAGCAAACCATGGTAGAAGGAACAAGAAAGCACAAAGGTATAAAAATAGTAAAGTGTTTCAATTATGGTAAATATGGTCACTATGCATCTAACTATAAAAAATCTAAAAGTAGTAGTAGTGAAGAGAAACAGGATCATAAGAACAAGGAAGTAAGAAAATCTAGGTATCAAAAGAAAAATAGGGATGGACAAAGCAAGCATGGAAATAAGTTCTTCCAAAGGTATAAGAAGAGTTTATATGTAGATAACACAAGCAAGAGTTCAATTTATAGTAATAAAAAATATCCTTAGATGCTGAAGAAGAAGAAATTCTCTTCTTGGCAATAGAGGAAGAAGGAAGTGATTCTATTTCTAAAAAGCATGAAGATGCTCTTAAAAGAAATAAGTAGAAGAAGAATTAAAAAGTGAAGAGGAATGAGTAGTAGATCTAGAAGCTAACCTTATTTTTTATCTTAAGGAATTAAGAAATGTTATAAAGCATAATTCAAAACTCAAGATTCAATTTCATGAATGTGATGAAGAAAAAGGAAAGCTTATACAAAATCTGAAAAATTCAATAGATAAGACAATAATATTTAAATAAAATTTAGATGTAAAAGTCTTAGAACGTGAAATATTAGAGCATAAGGTAGTTTCACTAAGAAGGGAAGTTCAAGAGTCTAAAGATAAGGTACACAATTTTGGAAGAAGCTCAAAGACTTTGGATAATATTATTAATGCACAAATATCTTCATAAAACAAGATAGGACTTTCGTCAGACTAAACGCTTGTCCCTTTCCTGGTGCTTTTAGTGGTGTAAAAGGTTTAAAATGATTGTGTCATGGTGGTTATAGGGGTGGACTACAAGAAGATCTATGTGGCAGCTTCTAGGGCAGACAGAGCAAAATACTGTGGCAGCCATAAAATTTGGACAGCCTACCCGAATTCATGGCGACTACCGATTCCACCATGTAAATTCAAAAAAAAAAACAAGATAGGACTTGGTTTTGAAGAGGGACAAAGAGAACAAGGAGAGGAGTCAAGCTCAAGTTCCAAAGAAGAAGAAGCTTCAAAATAAGAGAGTGAAGGAGAAAGTGAGACTTATGAGGATAATTCAAAAAATATATGGTTCCCTAAGGAAGGAAATAATGCACAAATAAAGAATAAGAAACATCACAAGGAAGAAAGGACTAAAATACCAGTGGGTCAAAGGTAAGATATCTTCAAAGGTGTTGCTTCTCATGTAAAATGTTTGGTCACAAGGCTATGTAGTGTAGGACACATGAAAAAAATGAGTATGGTATTACTAAGAGGAATTTCAAATATGAACATCTCTTTCAAGGGTATTTCTACTCTTGTAATCATTTTGGTCATAAACAAATACATTGCAGGGTTCATGACAAAAATGGGTATGGCTTCACCAGGAGGAATTTGAAGACATTTCCACCTTCTAGGAACAACAAAATTAAGTGTTACAAGTGTAATAATTTTGGGCATATGGCCAAGTGGTGTAGAACAAAATTTCCAGGGACAAGCAAGAATAGGGACATTCAAAAGGATCAAAAGTATATATTGAGAAAGAAGGTTGACAAATAAAAAGAGCATTGCATGCTAGGAGTAGTTTTACTCTCACCCAAAATTAATCACCTCAATAAAATGAGGTGGGGAGGGGGTTGAGCTAAGAGTCTTAGCTTTAGCCCCAAAAGAGTCCCTTTGCCATTGATGACAAAGGGGGAGATATTTGAGTTAAGGGTAGAGCATTCAATCAAGGGGAGCAGTTTCTCAGGGGGATTAAAATTGGAAAAAGGAAAAATTAATGATTAAATAAAATGGTTGTCATCAATGACAAAGGGAGAGATTGTTAGAAATTTTGAATAATAATATTGTCAATGATGTCAAGTGTTTGGTTCAAGGTAAGCTTATTTTTGGTACAATAAAAGTGGTAAAAATATTGGTTATAATATCTTATATTATAAGCAAAAAGGGTTGGCTAATAGGGTTGAGGACAAAGGATTACACCCATGTTTAATATTATAATAATTAAGCCAGGAGGGTTTAATAAAAGGATGAAAAATATTTCGTGAAAATCCAATGCAAAAGTATTATTTAATACTAGATTAAATAATATAATATTTTACCTAAGGCTAAAATATTATATTAATTAATTAATTAAATTTTGAATTTGGCTAAGGTGCCAAAAATTTAAAATTACATTGGAGGCATATATTTTCGCTGACATTTTAAATACCACCTTGGAGCATATAAAAGGAGGTAACAAAATCACATTTTAATTAATTTGAATGCTTGGTAACAAAGTAGATGCAAATGAATTTTATAGGAATTCCATGCAAACAAAGTCCAATGGAGGAGAGAGGAGAAATGTGGATGTTTCTCATTTGTCATCTAAATCGAGGGATAAAGTGGAGTTGAAAGTTAATTCCAAGCACCAAGGGCTGGTAGCCCAAGTGGTAGGCAGGTCCTGTGCTAAGTCATTCACACAAGGGAGGTACGAGGTTTGATTCCCCCTAGCATCGGTTTGAGTGTTTTATTTTTTATTTTACATAAGTGGCAGGTATAAAGGGTGGGATGCTAACTCTTAGCCTCAACAGCTTGGATAGCACAAGCAGTTGAAGCACTGTGCTTTGTGAGTGGAGGTCGGAGGGTCAATTCTCATACAAGATAAAGGTAATTATTTTTGTTGTATAAGTTATGCACATGGTTTGGTTATGATATATGTACTTCATTGTTAATTGCTAACTATGGTATATATTAGTGGATGATTAATTTAGCCTATGGTTTGAAAACTTAGGATAGATAAGGTGAAATATTTTTTGCTATAATTTTTAGGGTTTAAATATCATTTATTTAAATCTATTATGTTTGGAGTGATAAGTTTGTGAAAGGTTTTATGAATGTAATATTTTGTTTTTGATATGAAAATGGACTGAAAAAATATTTTAAAAGTGTGGAGATAAAAGGTGTATAGAAAATTTATTTGATTGTAAATTGTGCTTTATGGGAGGGAAATTATTGAGATAATTTTGAGAGCTATAATGTAATGTCTTTGAGAACTAAGGAATATCCCTAGAGTATTATTTTCAGCTATCATTGAAAAAACGTATAAGGTTTTTTTGAAATAGAAATTTTCTATCTAACTTGTGAAGTGGCACATAAAGAGTGATTGGTTATAAGATAGGTTTTGAAGATATATCTCCATAAATCAAAAAGGTATGGGCACATCATATTTTGTTTGAAGAGTTTTTTGGTTTGAATATTGTGAAACATAAGGTGGAGTCAAGAGGATTATTTGATAAGCATTGTTGGAAATGTTTGAGTGAGTTCTATATGTTTCATAGTTGTATTTTTAGAGAACATTTAAGATATAGGTTGAGAAATATTTGAATTAGGGTTTGAGACCCATATTGTGTTTTTGTTGGAAGTAGTGTGAAACACTTGGTTAGGGTTTGCAAGCAAGTTGTGCTTCATTGGCTAAATAACTAAGTGATATTCATGAGAATTGGTTTTGATTGATAATGAAAAAGAATTTGTAAACATTAGAAATAAGATTTGCAAAAGTAACAAACTTAATTATTGAGTATAAAATATTGGTTTTTTGATAGAGTACGTCATTCTCTATATGTTCCAGAGGTTAAACAAATTCTAGATAGAATATGTCTAAACTATTTCAAGTTACAGGAATTACTTTGAATATTAGACAAAACATTTGAGTAGGTTTTTGAGCAGATTTGAGGTAAGTCTTGGTGAATACTTGAGAAAATATTGAACAAGTTCTTGAGAGGACTTGAAGGTATATTTGAGGTAAGTCTTGGTAAAGACTTGAAGGAATATTTGAGCAAGTATTATGAAGACTTGAGACAACATTGAGATAAGGTTAATTTGTTCAAAGCTTTGTGTTAAGGCTTGCGGCAGATTTGAGAAAACTTGATTGGTGATTTGATCAAGCTTTGTGTTGAGTCTTGAGGATAGATTTAAGGAAATATTTTGGTGCAAATTTGAGAGCATATTTGTGCTAGACCTGAGATAGATCTGGATTAGATTTGTACTAGAATGAGGAGTGCAGATTTGAGATAAATATTGAGTAGATTTGAGATCAAGCTTTGGAGGTGAAAAAGTAGAGGACAACAATCTCCAGTGGATAGAGATCCATTAGCCAGTATAGTGAGGACAAAGGTCTTCTATAGAGAGATATCCACAAGCCAATGTAGTGGGAGTAGAATTATTCTAGAAGATCACCAGCCAGAGCAGAGGAGAAAGATTTCTATTGTGGATAGAGTTCCATGAACTTGAGAAAGGGGAAAAATTTCTCTTGTGGAGTGTGATCCACAAACCAACTGGAAATATAGATTTCTTCTATGGAGAGAGACACACAAACTAGTTGAGGACATAGAGGTCTCCTAGATCAAGTTCCATGAACCAAAGAAAAGGAGAAAGAATTCTCCTATGAAGAGAGATCCAAAAATTAGAGCATTGGGGGATTGGTATCTCCTTTGGATAGAGGTTCATAAAAATTGTAATAGGGAAGTTATTCCCAAGATATTTGTTGAGAAAATTTTAGTGGAAATATTTTCTCCTTGGAGTAACCCACATTGGGTAAACAACATTAAATTGGTGTCTCTATTGTGTGTGATGACTTATGCATTTCTTTAATTACTATTATTGATATTGCCATTTATAATATTGGATAATATTTTTTGGAAAGAAAAGTAAAATTTGGTCTTATATTGTTCACCCCCCTCTCAGTATAAGCTTATGTTCTTCATAAGGACACAACAATTCAATGAAGTCTTTAGTTGCATTTACGTCCAAGACATGGAAGTCACCACAACATGGAAGAAAGGAGTAGAGCCTTTAATGATCTAGTCTGAATAGGTCAAAGGCATATTTTAAAAGGCAACATTTGAAACATTAAACACAATCCAAGTTCCAATCAAATCTATTGGAGGATACAGGAAAAGTAGATATAGTCAACATTGTAGCCATTGCACATCTAAAATCAACACTAAATATTGCTTGATATAAGTTAAGGTTTATTCCCATATTTATGTGCTTTCGTCTCTTTGGAGTTATAAGGTTAAATTCAAAGGAATATAATTATTAAAAGCCATATCTTAAAGGGAATCATTTATCAAGCTAATATAATATTTGCAATATTAAACTTAGGAGTAATAAGGTTTTCTACTAGAGAATAATATTAAATATTTGGAAATATTATTATGATCTAATTTTTTTAAAATTAGGTATTTGTAAGAGTTACTACATCAAATTAATTAATTTAGAAATTAGATACACTTGAATTAAATCCTAAAGGGATATTAAAGAGATTTTTATCAAAGTATTTCAAATGTTTAAAATTTATAAATTATTGTCTCAAAACTTCTCAAGAGAGACAAAATAAATCCAACATTAAACCTCTTTAAATTTGGGAAAATTTCTTAGTTCAATAAGGATCAATAAGGATAGTAAAATTTTATTTTTATATTTACAAAGACTTTACAAAATCAACCAAAATTTAACTATAATTTATAAAAGCATTTTATATCTTATCCAAAATATACTAGGGAGTCATAAGGCATTCTACAAAACTTGGTAATATTAGCATTTATCAAAATTATCAAGTTTCAAATCCATTAGAAAAATATAAGCTTTCTACAAAACCTAAAAATCCTGAAGAGTATATACTCTTATTACTAGGGAGACATAAAGAAACCTACAAAAAATAAGGATTAATAAAGGTTTTTTTTCAACAAATCAATCTTATATACTTCTATTAGGGATCATATATCCTAATAGGGAGCCATAAGGATGTCTACTTTCCAAAATACTGTAAACATCAATAAGGAAAAATCCAGTGGCATAAAACTTGGGATCATGAATCTACTCATGAAATATGAAATAATGATAGATCTAACTTCTAAAGTAATCCATAGATAATCCTTAGAAGATAACTTTGACACTATGGAATTCTATTTTCAAGCCCATCTCAATGAAGATATTAGCAATGGAAAAATGATAGTACACTTCCCTTAGACCTTGAGAGTATATTATACGTGGCATTAATCACATATAAACACTTAAAGAATAAAAATATAGAAAAAAAAGTACTGGTAGAGCTACTCAAAAATAAGGTAAAATTTGATGAGTCATATCTAGAAAAAAAATTTCAATCCTCAAGTAGAATTAGCACTTCTGGTTCTACTAACTCAAGATCTTATCATGATGCCCTAAGTGGTTTTTCAGAATATTTTGTATAGATTGAATACGAGAAAAGAGTATTTCCTAATAGAACCAAGTAGCATCACAACCACCTCTAAAAGCACAAAGACTATATTCAAAGGCAAATATAAAGAAGAAGAAGGAGATGAATCCAATGGAGGAGGAATACAATGTAAGTTCAACTAAAAGAAGAACCTACAACTTTAGTCTATTTTATCTCATCTAAAGGCTGAAGCAACTACAAAATAACCAATTACAAAGCTATTTCAATAAGAATGATAGGTTTTGAAGATACTAACTTCTTTCTTGAAAATGTTATAGAAATCAAAGAAGAAGAATCTGAATCTCAAGTTCAAGAGGAAAATCCACATTAAAGACTAGTGTATTCAATACCCAAATATTGTAACATAGGGGGGTGTTAGAAATAGATTATATTACATCATTTGGATCATGTAAATGTACCTTCCTTGGTACATACTTAGGACATTAGATTACTTTAGAGGAAATTTATCTAGTTACTACATGCAATGTAATAAATGCACAAGTTTCAATGTGTAAGTTGTATATGTGCAAGGTTTCCCTTGTACAACTAGGTGGAGTGTTAGCCAAGAAATCTATTTTCCTATATAAAGGGCCATAGATAGTAGTGTGGAATATAGTAGAGTAGGAGAGAGTGTAGTAGTGTAGAGTGTGTGAGCTATAAGCTTAGACCTCATTCCTTGAGAAGTAGATTAAATCATGGAGTGTTCATTTCCTCAATAGCTACTTTTGTATTCATTTCCATAATTTATATTTATAGCATATTTCAATCATCTCATATATTTACTTTCTTTCTTATTATTATGCATCTTCTGATTGTCATATCCTATTACATGTATCAAAAGCTAACAATTTTTTTACTAACCCATTGACCAATGCTAAATAAGAAACTATAGAGACACAAGCTTTAATCCATCTAACCCATTTCTCCTCAAAACCAAACTTATCTAAAACTATAAAAAGAAAATCTCATTTAACCCTATCATAGGATTTACTCATATCAAGTTTTAAGATCAATGCTTTCTATTTACTTGAAGTTGTTGAATGTATAACTTTATGAGCTACTATGATCCCATCCATAATTTGTCTCCCTTTCACAAATATTCCTTGCTCTTCTAAAATATTTTTTCTTTCAAATGCTTTAATCTATTCACCATAACTTTGGAAAGAATCAAAAAATTCAACATCCTTTTTTGGAATTAGGGTAAGACATGTTACATTTATTTTATAAGGTATGTATTGTTTTACCCTAGAATGTTCCACGACCACCAATAAAGAATCCTTCACTATGTCCAAGTTATGTTAGTAAAAATTTGTAGAGATCCCATCTGGATTTGGGGATTTATCCTTATTAAAGTATAAAAGGTCTAAATTAACTTCTTCTACAGTAATAGGCTTCATTAGTTTCCTATTATCTTCATTTGTTATAACTAAAGGAACATCTTGAAGAACTTTATCATTAAAAACTTTCATCTCCTTTGAACCTAGAATATTTGATAAAACAACTTTACCGCTTTTCTAATTTCACTCTAATATTCAATCCAAACCCCTTCTATTGATTTAATTATATTAATTCTGGAATTTGATCTCTATACGATAGCCATCCTATGAAAAAATATTATATTTTTATCTCCTTCTCTTAATCAATTCTATCTTGATTTTCATCTCCAAAATTTCTCTTCCTTACTCAAAATATTATGATATTCACTAAGAAACTCCCTTTCCTCTAATCTTGGATTAGTATTATCACATTTTTAGAATTTTTAAAGTTTATATTTTAGTTCTTTTTTCTTTAAAATATTTTCAAATGTTTTCTTGTTCCATTATTTTAATCTAGATGTCATAGCTTTAATTTTGTTTGGAAGAGCATACAACCCACCATTACCTGAATAATTCCACATTTGAGCTATCATATCAATAAATTGAGGATGGTCTTTCCACATCTACTCATATTTAAAATATGATCTTTTTTTAATTAACTTACCACCATTTTAACTCTTATTGGCTAGTGATCTAAACCAATCCTTATTAAGGTATTAATTTTAGCACATGTTCCTTCATCTAGCCAATGATATGAGAGAATGCATCTGTCTAGTTTTCTGCTATTAGGTTTTGGTCTCCCCTATTGTTGGTTCAAGTATAGTTTTCTTCTTCAAACTCAATTTCCAATATATTATTTTTTTGAATAAAATATAAGAAAACTTTCATACTTTGGGTCAATTTCCTAATTCCCCTAAAATTTCATCTAGCTTAGTTATGGTATTAAAATATCCAATTATCATGAATTGATTTTACTAGTCTTTACTTCTCATAAAGGATTCAATCCCACTCTAAACTTCTAATCTACCCGACTAAGTTGTAGGTCCATAGACATTGATAGTAATGAAATGAATATCTACAAAGTAGAAAGTTACTAAAGAGGCTATCCAGTGCCTAGTTCTATGAATTGTTACATAAGAGGTTCTAGAAAAAATTCCAAAAAGTTATAATCCCCCCTACCACTCCTTCAGAATTCATAGAATCCCATTCAAATATTTCCCATACTTCTTTCATAGGTTTTGAAACTTATTTTGTCATTTTAGTTTCCTGGATATAGAGAATATCAAGTTTATTACTTAAACATAGGTCCCTAATACACCTCTACTTTGAGGGGGCATTAGTACCCTTTATATTCCATGAGATGATAATCATGTATTATGAGGAGATTTTGGACCCTCTTACGTATTACCAATATCGTTTTTTTTTTGGTAAAGAGAAGTTCAACCAACTTAGTCTGTGTTCCTTTTTCTATGTTTACTCTTACTTCTTTGGTTTTTGCTTGATAATTTGAGGGTTTTCTTCTTTTGTCTTGCCTATATTAGGAGTAGATCTTATTATTATATCCTTAAATATTCTTTCAAAATTGTATTTTTTAATCATATTTATCTTCTCCTGGCTCTATTATAGAAGATTTTGACTTGTCCTGCTCATTTTCTAGTATTTCCTTATTAATGACAAAGGTATTAACTTATAAAACTGTATTTTATTTACCAATTATTTTCTCCTAAATGGTTCATGGTACTTCAAGAGAGCCTTCACAATATAATGAGACACATTCCTTAGGTTCATCTAGAATTTTCTTCCTTAAATTAGGATTATATGGAATAGATGGTTCCTTGTTAATATGTTGAAATTGTTATATTGTGTCCTCTAAGTTTTGATCTAATTTTTCTTCATATGCTAAAGCCTCAAAAGGGTTGGTATTTCTTCCAATATCCTTATTTATTGGTATCCATTATTTATTTTCTTTTATTTTTCTAAATACATTTTTTGGAAGTTGAAAACCATCTTCATCCATAAACCATTTGTAAGTTTATCTTATGGCTTTCTACAAATGATTCTATTGGGATCTTCTTAGAGCATGAAATCTCAATATGCCTCACCTCATGATATATTATACATCTAAAATATATGTTTTCATAATCTATAGTTTGGATCCACATCTTATCCCAGTACTTAAGAATGATTGATTCTGGTAAAGCTTTACTTATATCAATCATGACCAATATTCAAGCATAAATAGTCAAAATCCATCTTTTGTCGTATCTAAAATCTCAAGGAATTCTCCTAGAGTATTTCCTATTGCCTTGAAGGTATCTATTTACCAAAATTTAATGAGAAACCCAAAAATCCTAACCCATACTGGTACTAGGGATAGATGTACATTTTTAAGTGAAAAACCTTCTTACCAATGGGTAAGGAAGAGTCAGGATCTTCCCATAGACCAATGATCTCCTTTTAGGATTTTTTCTCTTTCTTCCCTATAGCAAAAAATGGTTAGGAAAAAACCTTTGCAAAAAATGATAGAATAGCCCTAAATATTCTAAGGATCTATCTAAGGTGTGCTCACTAACCCAAAACCCATTAAATTTAACAAAAATAGCCCTATCTTGGAGCAATGAGGATATCTTTGAGGTGTGCTCACTAACCTCTACCACTAGATATGATTCTAATGATTTAACCATAAATCATTCCATGGAAAGGAAACTAAAACTCAAAATCTAATGAAATCTATCTGAATGTCCTATAGCAAATATAATATCTGATAAAAACTTTATAAATTTTTCATGCACAAATTCTAATATAAATAAAGGGAAAAAAACTTAGCTGAAAATTTGGTTTTCCAGATAGAATGGCTTTCCTTGCTAAATTCCTATCCCTTCATTACTCTTCCCATCATTCAAACCCTAGCTAGAAAATATTTGCAATTTCATTTTTCATGACATGAAAAATCATCACTACCCTTGTTCTGAATGGTTGACTTCACAGGATCATATATCCTCAATATTGCTTGGATTTTTTCATATGATCACTTATTTTAAAGCTATTCAAGCTATGCACAAATTGGTCCAATAATCATCTGAATCGAATAACTCTTCAAAAATATATGGCTCCTAAAATATGAGATATTTTTTAGGAAAAAACCCTAATCCTTTGCACTTCATGACCTTTCTCCCTAAAGTTCAATATAGATTGAGATTTTGATTGTAATTATGTATATTGATTCCTATTTAAAGGTTGTATAAAATTGAAAATGGTCTCACTCATACTACCTTATGACCATATAATATTATAACAATAGCTTTGTAATTATGAATGTATCAACTGATAAATTATGAATCTTAGTTTTCTTCTTGAAAGTTGAAGAATACAGTTAGTTGAACTAATATCATTTAATCCTACAAACAATCTATTATAAATAATTAAAATCTTATTAACAATTTTAATAAACAATCTTAATAACAATTTTAAATAAATTTCATCATATAATTATATAATGAAGGAAATAGTTCTAACATTTATCTCATTAACTAGTTGTAATTGACCCATTATAAATACAAATTGTAAAAAAATCAAAATAATAAAATTTTTATAACAAAATAATAAAGAAAATGAAAGTAGAACAAAACTTTAGACAATGCTTATTCATGGCATATTTTTTTAGTTTGTTCTATTATTCATTTATTTTAGATTTAATAGGCATATTATATTTATGAGGTTCTATGTTATATTTCATATATTTTGATATATAAATTATCTATTTTTTATACATAATAAACTAATCTCGTAAAGGGGACATCAACAAGGCATAATGAAAGATATCTAGTCAACAACTCTCTTAAGTTGCACATTAAAATGCAAGAGTAGTCTAGTGAAACCCCCAAAATCTAGTTAGATTATAAGCAAGTGTCAACTAAAAACTCCTACTAAAAGCGAAAAAAAAACATATAGAAAACAAGATGAATATTTACAAGAAGATATAAGCTTTGATTAGGAATAAGAACTTTTTGAATCTCTTAGGATGTGACCCTAGACTCACTAAGTCCATTATCCTCCTCTTGAACTAGAAATAAATTCTTAATAAACCTTAGGAGATCTATAAGTTATGCTTACTCTATAAACCACATATGAATAATATTATCTATCAAGTTAAATGGAATACTAAAGGAGGTGAGAGGGATATTCCAAGATGTAAATATTATAATTAAATCCATCTATATTATCCCTCTTCTTTCTACAAGTGGGGAGTAAATTGCCCATAGAGTTGAACTATTGAAATGAATGTAATGTTCAATCATCAAGCAAATCTACTCTAATTACATCTAAAATTAATTCTTCTAATGATCCATATAGGTTGTTATAATACAATATTAAATGAACTATAACTAAGGGTCCATAAACAAATTACACCCAAAGTATGGAGAAGATGTTGGTCTCAAAACCTAGGGGTCTACACTTGGATAAAGATTATTGCCTAAACCTCATCATAATTTTAGTTTCTTTGATAGGGAAGAAGAGCTCACCAAGGGTATTTTAAATATTTACCCTAAATATAAGATTTTGTATATTAATTCAATAATAACCTAAGTTTGGAAACTAATGATCATGAACTAACCATTTGTAGAGTAAAATTTTTATCTAAAATTCAATAGACAATAATGCAACAAAGCAAAGGTCTAACATCTATATGCTCTTTTGATTTCTTACAAAACTATGAAACTTAAAATAGAAATTAAAAGGAAATATATTTATCCTTCCAAGAAAGGGTGTTAGAGAGAATGCATAAATATAATTTCTAGACTATATGAAAGCGATATGAAACTTGGCTTTATGTCTAATGGGTATGCTTGAAAGAAAATAAGTTTGACAAATTGATAGATCCTAACACTAGTCCTTGAATTTTTGCACTACTTTAATGAACTAAATAGAGGACCACAAATAATAGAGAGTAGGCAATAAAGAAAATAAGTGATACCAAGAAAAAAACTTAGAAAAAACACTTGAAACGTTATTAAAGAAAAATTCTCCTCTTGAACATAGATTTGTCGATTGTGATGGGTTAACTACCTATAGGCAATTTTTTTGCTTATAATAGGTTTACCATATATTGACCTACAAATTAAAAAAAAAAAAAAAAGCTGAAAAGGGAAAACAATAGATGAAATAGATTTTATGGAACCTGCTTGATGCTTGGAAATAAGTTAAACTTCCTTATCTATAGTCAATCCTCGTGTTCCTTTGACAAAATTAAAATTTAAACCTTTTGAGGAAGATTATTTGCATAAAATTGAAATATTACTATTGGAAAATTAAATTGGACTAGTTGAGAAGGTGCTATGAAGTCCCTAGGCTTGATTGAGAGATATTTTAATGCTAGAATTGATAAAATTATTGAATAAGAAATATTCATAGCATGTAGGGTGATTTTACTACCTAACAGATAGGTTTACAACCTATAGAGGTTGTGACCTATGAAATTTATTCTAGGACTAAATAGGAGATTTTTTAGATGCAAAAATGATAGATCGACTAAAATATTATCAAGGAATTAGAAAATTATCAAAACATATTTTTTTTATTAGCTAAATTTAAAGTGGGTTTATATCAAGGGACCTGAAACCTAATTACAACAAGTAAAAATACAAGTTAAATAGGCCATAGGAAAGGACAATAGAAAATCTAGAGGAAAACAAAATGAGTGTCAATCAGGATATCCTTACAAGAAAGGCTAAAGTATAGCCTTATAGGACAGGCTAAAGGATAGCCTTACTGGACAATTTTTTTTTTAAACTAAAATAGGGCTATCCCACACAAATCATCTAATAAACACATGTGAAAAGTAAGGAGAAAATGAATCCTACCAAAATAGCACATGCAAGAGTATTTGAAATAAGGAAAACCTACCCAGATTAATTTTGAAATAGGGCCAACCCCCCCACCACATTTTGAAAGCATAAAAAGCAGGAAAATTAAACAAAATAGTCCCACTTAAAAGGTTAAAATTTGAAAAAATTGGTACAAAGGCCATCCCACCCACAACTAAATTTAAAAATTAAAATTTGAAAAAAGTGGGACAAAGGCCATCCCGCCTGAGTAGGTCCAAAAATGAAGCTGCAAACCAAAACCAAAAATTGATAGGAGAACACCAGAATTCTAGAGCTGATTTACAAAAACCACCCTGAATAGTAGGATGGAGCAGAGGATCCACCATAAGAGGAAGATACCATCCAAGGAAGGGTGGGAAACAAGCAAGGAAGCCAATAAACTGCTAGAACAACATCCTACACAGGCCTGGTAAGTGGAACAATAAGATGAGGATCTTCACTGGCCATGAGATTCTCTTACAACAAAAACCAATAGAAACCAGGAGAAGAGGTGAGCCCCAATTGGAAAACCATAGAAAAGTTGGAATCAAAAGGAAACCTACAACAAAAGCCATCCCAAAAGCACCACTAGAGACCAAGGGAGGGACCCAGGGGTATCCGATAAATGAAGGTATAGGAAGGACACCATAAAATTAGCTAAATAAAGGGTAGACAAATGAAGAAGTGACCTCCCACCCCAAGGATATTGTCTACAATCAAAAATGGCCAAGAGAAGGATCCAGGAAGCACCACCAAATTGGGAGCTAAACTGCACCATGAAGGAAACCTATAAAAAGCTAAGACAACCAAAATATCAGAAGGGAAAAATCTCTTAAGCACAAAAATTAAATACTAGTATAGACCCAGGAACATCCCAAAGGGCATAAGGGAAAAGGATTTCCTAAAAATCAAAAAAATAAACTAGAAAAAATCTAAGGATGCCCCAGAAAACCTTGAGGATATCCCAGTTCACAAGAACCAAAGGAAATCCCATCAAAAGGTATGGACAGGTGCAGACAAGGGAATAAGTGACCTCCCAACCCAAGTATATTATCTATAGCATCTACCAGCCAAGGGGAAAGGGCAAATTAGGTGCTAGGGAGCTGGAATAGGACCAGGGATCTAGGACAAGGCTAAGAATGGTCTGTAGGTAAGTGGAGAAGGACTTCCTAGGGAAGTCCCCTATAGACCCCCCAATTACATACCTAAAATTATCAAAATCTTAGACAAAGAGTGTATTAGAAAAATTCATAGTCTACTAGTCCTATTGGTTATGTATTTATAAAGGTGAAATAATGTGTGAATCTACTAGGTTTAGGGCCTAAGAAAGATGATAGGGGGCTTCTACATACCCTAAAATATGATTAAAACAAAATCAACAAATATAATGTAAATTGAGTTAGTTTTTTAAAACAAATAAGATAGGGTGATTAATATTCTACAAAAGAAGGTCAAATGATAAGGTTTAATGGATTAAATTAGAACAAAAGAGTCTAGTAAAATATCATGACAAGAAAAACTCATTTTATACCATGAAGAATGATATCCTACATGTAGTATTTGAGGATGCATGGAGGCAAAAAAGCATCTTAAGAAATAATGTTTGTTTTAGTTGCAAGAGAATTTTTGTAGAGATTTATTATTATCTGATCACTTGTACTTTCTAAGAGGGAGGTGAAATAGTTTATAGATTTTTGGGGCTTAGAGGAGAAGAGAGGAAGGTAATATTTTCAAATATATGTAAAAGAGAAAAATGAGTTCTAACTAGGCAAAAAGTAGGGTTAGATAGTTGGTTTGCTTTGATCAAGTTGGCATAGGAAAAAAACATGTCAAATTACAAGGATTCAAAAGCAAATCAATATAATATAATCTAGAAAACTATTGGCATGGATATTCATGAGCACAAGGAAGATAATTTTTTTTATTTTTAAGGTCGAAAAATAAATTTTATTTCTAGAAAAATTCATGACTATGAAATTTTTTGGGTAGCGATTTTGTCCATTTGATCATTAGAGAGACAAGTATTTAAAAAATTTCCTATGGCTAAGGTTCAACTATAAGGAGATAAAATTGTAATCTATGAACTTGACTATGAAAAATTAACTTATTTTGAGTCTCCAATTTCTATAGTGAAGGCTAAAAAATGACTTGGGTAGGTTACCAAAATTGACTAGGATCCTAGGATGTGATAGGTGAGAAAAATTGGGTGTCTACATTTTTCCATCATTTGAGGTATTTATTGCCCAATAAAAACTTCAATAGTATCTATTGATGACCCTGTAAAAAAAGCATTCCTAAGGTATCTACTCTTCAACATGGAGGGAGCTATGGAATTTCTAAAAAACAAATTTAGGATCCCAAAGGGGCTATATTACATAGTGAGGGCATAAAATAAAATTCACTTTTACCATGCAACTTGGAAATTTGGAGTTCTAGGTTGACGTTTTGATATTTTTCAATGGCTAAGTAGTAATGACAAATACATTACATGGATGCGATTTGAGGTGTTGGAGGTCATTAGAGAGTGCTTCTATAGTCATGTGCATCATTTTATTGTCCACAAATTAATTTTAATTTAGGCTACAATTTCAAACTTAAGTCATAGTCATGAACTTCTTGGTGTTGAATTCATAACTAGGCAACAAATTGTTTTTTTTTTAAGGTGGCAAACACATCTAAAGGTGATGAAATCATTGGATGGAAAATTTATCAGTGGGAAGTGAATTTCATTGAAAACCCATAAAATTGATTTTATCAAGGTACAATAGGCTAACAAATATTTTTGAATGTAAGTAGACATTTTGGAGCTTAGAGAGCAATAATTTTATGCTTTTGCAGCTACTTTAGATATGATGATCCCAATTTATCTAGTCATTTTAGATACTATCAAACTTGGGTATTGTTGAGTAGTATTTTCACCCAGTTGTGAAAGTATCACTCTCTAATAGGATTTGGATTCCAAATCCCCTCTTGCAAAAAAATTAAACCAGTAACTTCTCCAAGGTCTCCGCTATGTTAGCATTTGGTATAAGTGTTGATATTCAATGTGAACATTCGAAATACCTTAGTGGTTGCAAGCAACTGTTAACAAGGGGCACTGTGGTTTATTTCACTCTGAAATTATAATGATTTCGATTTTGGTGAATTTTCAAGTGTTTATTTTAATGACTGTAAATTAAAATAAAAGTTAAACTTTCTGGAAATAAAAGTGCAAAAAAAATAAAAATAAAATGTAAAGAAAAATGAAACTAAAATACATTCAGGGGCTGCAATCCTATTTGACAAAACCGAAGATAATGAGGTTTTCTGCATACAACCTAACCTATTGAACCTACAAAATCGCATAATCCAGATAAGCTAGGTGCTAGTTTCTAGGGTTTTAACTATGGTTTTCAGATTTAGGCATTCGCATGAAGAAACCAAGAGAACTTGCATTAAACTTCACCTATAAGCCTAAAAATCTGAAAAGGGAAAGATAAACATTCAATATTGCATGCAGAAAATAACTCCTTTCTTGCCCATGAGATGCAACTCTTTGTAATTTTTGTATTAAAAATATGTCAGTTTACAACAACAGAATGTTTCCAGTTTTGACAAAACCAGAACAAGTGGAGGAAAACACTCCAAAAGCAAGCCCAGAATGGCTTATCATCCTCAGCTTTGCAACCCTGCCTGCAGCGGTTTCTAACATGTATACCAATCTGTGCTTCTACTTTTATACTTTCTGGCAATGCTCTCTGCTTTCTACCCTATGACGCTTCGCTTCATCTCCCAAATCGCTTCATTTCACCTTCCTCGCCTCTTCATTGTTTTTGACTTTATGCTTGACGTCAAAACGTTTGATCTTCTCTATGAACTGTAATGCTTCCCATGATTCTTACACCTTTATGCCATGTGTCCAATGTTGCCCTTGTATGTTTTGTAACGGCCTATCGTGAATCATGACAAAAATAGCATATCACGATATCGCAACATTTTCTATCTGCAGCTTTGTTCTTCCACCTGTATTGCAAAAATGAGACATATCGTGATATCACGACGTATTTCTCTTTTAGGCCGCGTAGATGCAACCTGTCACGAAATCGTGACATTTTTCTTCTTTGCTGTGTTTTGTTGCACTTAGCCATGAAAACGTGACATGTCGCGAAATCGCGACACATTTCCATTTCGTACCCCCTCGCTGCTTTCTATCACGAAATCGTGACGCTTTTTTCCTTCGGGCTGTCTCGCTGCTTTCTATCATGAAATCGTGACACTTTTTCATTTCATACCATCTATCTACTTTCTATCATGAAATTGTGACGCTTTTCTCCTTCGGGTTGTCTCGCTGCTTTCTATTGTGAAATCGTGACACTTTTTCTCTATGTTCACTCTAGCTGCTCCAGGTCGTGAAAACGCAAAAATGAGACATGGCGCTATTTTGCAACATCTTTCTATCTTTACCTCCTTTATCGCTGATAGATTGCAAAAATGCAACCTATCGCGATTTCACAACACTTTCTTTCATCTGTTCCTTCCTCACTTTCCTGTCGTGAAAACCTGACATGTCATAATATTGCGACATTTTTTATCTTTGCCCTTCATCTTGTCTTTAGGTCGTGAAATGGTGACATGTCACGATATCGCGACAACTTTTGCATTGACTCTTCTCTTGCTGCCTTCGACCGCGATTTCATGACAAGTCGTGATATCGTGACATTTTTCCATTTTGGTTCATCCTGCTGATCTGGGCCACGAAAATGTGACATGTCACGATATCGTGACATTTTTCACTTTGTCTTTCTCTCTCCTCTATGAACCGTGATTTCACGACATGTCGCGATATCGTGACATTTTGAATCTTCAACTTGGTTCTTTGTCTTGCATCGTGATTTCACAACACGTCGCGATATCGCGACATTTTCTCTTCATGATGCATTATGCTGCTCTTAGCCACGAAAACGTGATATGTCACGAAATAGTGACAATTTTCCATTTTGCAGCAACATGTCGTGATATCACGACACTTTCTTTTTCTTAGCAGCAACATGTCGCGATATCGCGACATTTTCTTTTTCTTAGCCGTGACATGTCGTGATATCGCAACGTTTTCTTTTTCTTAGCCGCGATATAGCAACATGTCGCGATATCATGATACATTTTCATTTCGACGTACTTTGTTGTTCTGAGCCGTGAAAACATGACACGTCATGATATCGCGACAACTTTTCATTTCTAGCCGCGACGGAGCAACATGTCGCGATATCGCGACACTTCTTATTTTGTGATATTTTGCTTTTTTCCTTGATCTTTGGCCTATGGGCCACTGCAGTTTTCTTGGAAAGCATGTAAAAACGGTGGGTCCCCAATTTTGGGGTGTGTTATGGAGCAGCCACAACAAATGGTGACTCTACTGTCAAATACTCCTGAGCATTTTTGTGAGAACCTAACCTAGAAGTACACAAACTCAGAAACAGACGTTAGCACATAAGAAATATAAACAAATGCCAATAGATCAAAAATACATGAATCATCAAAATCATTAAGTATCAGCTCGGTGTGTGCAATGTGTTTCATTCCCTATCATTTGAAATTGATCATCATTCCATTGTCAATTTCACTTATGATTTGTATGCATGGCTATGAATGATTTGTGCAGGATTTGATGCATGATGAAGATGCTAAAGATATAACAACCTGCTTTGCAAAGGCTCAAACCTTCTAATATCATGAACAAACATATCAAAACTGTCAAACCCTCTTAAGGCCAAATAAATATATGTATACTGAATTAATTTATTAGATCCCAAAGTTGGTTATGTGTCACTACCATCTTGAACCCATGTGCAAGTGTAAGTGAAATCAAAACTTTGGGGAATAGGATTCCCAACCTAAGCGAGATGAGAATTTAACCCTATCCTTACTATTCTGATTTGGAGTTCATTACCTCATCTTGAACAAAATGATTTAACTTGCTATGGATGAAACTGTCAGGCTAGCCTGTCCATTCGAGCAATCAGTGGTCTTGCTTTTAGACAAGACATGTTGCCACGCATGAGCATACTTAACCCCATAATCCATGATTTGGCTTCATTCATTCTCTTCTCTTTTTTTTTATTTCTTGGACCTTTGGGATTTCTACCCATCCTTGCTAGGGACATCTAGTACGATCCCTCCAATCCAATATTAAGATGAAATGGAAAATATTAATTTTATTTTTATTTCTTGGACCTTGGGGATGACTACCCATCCTTTGCAGAGGACATGTAGTACGATCCTTCCAATCCAAGATGATAAAATGAAATATGGAACATATTAATTTTATTTTTGTTTCTTGGACTTTTGGGATGACTACCCATCCTTTGTAGAGGACATGTAGTACGATCCTTCCCATCCAAGTTTTATGATAAAATGAAAGATGGAAGCTTTGGGGAATCGGATTCTCAACCTAGGTGAGATGAGAATTATGCCCTATCCTTACTACTCCATGAAGGTCAAATCAGAGCTTTGGGGAATTGGATCCTCAACCTAAGTGAGATGAGAATTTAACCCTATCCTTACTACTTTGATTTTAGGCTTTAAGCATTATGGGAGTGGTAAAAACCACTGTTTTAAGGATTATGTTGCATGATAGGATAGACATGAAATATTCCTTTCGCCTCACCTTTTCTTCCAAGTATGGTTTTGACCATTTTTCTCAAGATTCTCTTTAATATGCATAGAACGTGCTTGGTTCAAGATAGTTCGGGCATCAGTTCCCAACCTTAGGATCCTTTTAATATATGTTATGTAATAACCCTAAGAGGATTCGACACCTTCTCAATGATTGCTCATGAAATGAAAATGTAACTGAGATGACATATATATGCAGTGTGGAATGTAACATGAGATATGAATGCATTGCTCCTTTTGAAATGTGGATGGAGTATATATCACCTAATTTACCATAATGTGAAAAACTAACAACTTCATGCATCACAAGTTCCAAACGATATTCTTTAATGTGCTTGTGTTACTTGTGGAGCTTTCTACAACACAATTCCAATGTTTCATATTCTCCTGGTCTAAAACATAAGTTAACATCTCAAAAAACAACTTTTTCATAAACAAACCAAACATGTCAAATGAAATCAGACACTCAACTTAAATCCTAACTAAACTAATAATATTAAAACAAACAAAACAAAATTTTAAAATCCATACCAAAACCAAAAAATATAATATCAATCTCCTACGACTCAAGGGCTAAAATAGTGCTTTAAAACATGCCCATTAACTGGTAACGTCAGATCCTTCCCTTCTAAAGTTCTTAACCTGAAGGTATTTTTCCCTAGAATTTTTTAAATCTGATAAGGACCTAACCAAAGACAATCAAATTTTTGATGATTCCCATTTTCTTCATGTCTTTTATCCCACAGTAAGACCAAATCTTAAATTCTGAAGGACTTAATTTTAGCTCTTCTTTCAAACCATATTTTAACAACCTCTTGGTGTTTACTCATGTGAATCATGGCTTCCCCCATTTTTTCATCAAGGTGCAGTAAATGACTTAATCTGGCTTCAGTGTGGTTATCTGTTCCCAAGTATTCTTGTATGAAATGTAGGGTTTTCAGCTTCAAGTTTGCAGGAAAGATTGGGTCTTGTCCATAGACCAAATGATAAGGTGTGTTTCCTATTGAGTCTTTTATTCTAGTCCTATCTACCCACAGAGAAAACTTTAACTGGTTGTGCCAATCTCGAGGGTTCCTTTCCAAGTAATTTCTTAATGATATTCAACAAATTTTTGTTTGAGGATTCGGCCAAACCATTTCCTTGAGGGTAATAATTAGATGCAAATTTTAAACTCACTTTATTATCGTATGCCCAATCTGCAAATTGCATGGAAACAAAAGCTTTACCATTATCACTAACGATAGAATCGAGCATTCTAAATCTTGTTATGATGTGATCCTCAAGGAATCTTATTACAACGTCTGTAGTGGCATGTTTTTTAGGAACTGCTTCTGTCCACCTTATACAATAATATGTAGCTGTTAGTATGAATTTATGGGAATCAAAATAATTTGGGTTAATAACCCCAATGAAATATAATCCCCATTGTGCAAATGGTCTCATCTCAACTATAGGTTGTAATGGCATGGCTGCATTTCTTTCTCTGTTGGCAGGTACTTGACAAATGTGGCAAGATCGTGCATGAGCGTGTGCATCTTTAAAAATGTGAGGCCAATAGTATCTTGCTCTCAGGATTTGATGCGTTGTAGCATTTGCTGCACCATGGTCAGTTCCATATTTCCCATGAAATTCCTGCAGAACCTTGGTAGCTTCTTCTTTATTGAGGCATCTCAAGTAGATCCTCTCATGATTTTTCCTATACAGAACATCAGATATAATCAGATAATTAACAGATTTAAGTCTTAAAGCCCTTATTTGAGTGGAATTCAAATTGGATGGGCACTTACCATTTAATAGAAAATGTACAATGTCAACATACCAATCATCTTTAGAAATGTATTCCGCATTTGAATATTGGCATGTCGTTTGTGGATTATTCTCAGCAATCGTCTTCACCAGTCCCTATCCTCGAACTAGTTTCATGGGTTGGATTTCAAGATCAAATTCTTGGATAGTAGAAATCCATTTACCTCTTTTCTCACCTAGCTCGTTCTATAAAAACATAATTTTGATAGCAGGGTCAGGCACAATGGCAAAAACTCTGCTGTGCACAATGTAATGTCAATTTTTTTTTACCGTTTTAAAGAGTGCATACATCTGCTTATCGAGGATAGAATACCTCAATTGAGAATATTTTAAAGGAGAACTTAAAAACGCTATGGGATTTTCTACGCTATCCTTACATTTCTGGGTCAAGACACTTGCAAAAGAGTGTTTCGATGCGAAAGCATAAATATAGAAAGGTTTAGCATAGTTTGGACTTATGAGGGCAGGGGCTCTATAAATGGCATCCTTAATGTTCTGAAAGGCCACCCTACTTTCCTCATTCCATATGACATCTACATCCTTCTTGAGCATCTTGTTCAAAGGTTTGGCTATCTCAGCGAAGCTTGAAATAAACTTCCTCACAAAATTAATTTTCCCAAAGAAAGATCTCAACTCCTTTTTACTACCCGAGAGAGGCAAGTTTTTGATAGCTTCTATCCTTTCTGGGTCAATGGATATACCCTCTTTTGAAATGATGTGACCAAGTAGTCTTCCTTCTATTACTCCAAAGATGCATTTTTTAGGATTTAAAGAAATTCCATGCTCTCTTCATCTTTGAAGAACCTTTTTCAAATCCTTGACATGGTCTTCTCTTTTTTTTGAAAATACTGGAATATCATCCACATACACAATGATACACTTGCCTATAAGCCCTTTGAATGCATAGTCCATGGCGCATTGAAATGTTGCACCAGAATTTAACAATCCAAACGACATTCTTCTGTAGGCAAATGTCCCCCATTTGGTTGTGAAGGTTGTTTTCATCCTATCATTGGGATGAATAAGAATTTGGTTATATCCAGAATATCCATCAAGAAAAGACATCATTTCAGATCCATTCACTATTTGTAAAATTTCATCAATGGATGGCAATGGATAGTTATCCTTTTGAGATGCCTTGTTAAGATTTCAAAAATCTATACATAGCCTAATCTCTTCGCTCTTCTTTCTTACTGGAACGAGGTTAGCAACCTAGGTTGAGTGCCTAAAAGGAAAAATAATCTTTGATTCCAATAATCTCTTGACCTCCTTTTCTATTAAGGGCTCCAATAGCGGGTTAACAACTCGTTGTCTTTGTCTAAAAGGCTTGGAGTCCGGATTCAGAGGGATGGTATGTGTAATGATGTTTTGGTTGTATGTTTTCAATTCGTTATAATTCCAAGCAATGCAATCCACGTAGTGTTTTAGTGCATGTATTATATTTTCTCTTTCTTCAGTTGTACATGCCTTTGCGATGTACACTTCCCATGGATTGTCTGCACTCCCTAGATTAATTAGATCACATGCATCTTTGGGGAGTGAAACCTTTTTTTCTTTTTTGGCCTTGTATCCCATATCGAACATTTTCTCCAATGAAACTATGTCTTTAGGTATTTTTTTGGATTGACATGTAGTTTCACTTTCATTTTCTACTTCTTCTTGCCATCTTTGCTCTTCATCAATCACCTGGTTTTCAAAAATACCTGAGTTCATGACAAATTTGAATATGTGTCTGTCATTTTCAAAAACTTGGAAATTCTTGACATTATCAGGTATAGATGGACAAGGAACTAATTCGATGGATAACTTTTTACACCTTTTTATATCAACTGGATTTAACATGTCCGCGACGACTGCAAGAGAGTCTGCTATGCGATTTCCTTTTCTAGAAATAAGGGCTATATTGAAAGCATTGAATTCTTCAATGAGGTCCATTACCCTAGTTCTATAAAGGCTCAGTCTCTTATCATGGCATGTATATTGTCCTTTAATCTGTTTGACTACCAGTTCAAAATCTCCCAATACTTTCAAGCATTTAACCTGCTTGCTCAATGCTAGTTGTAAACCAAAGATCAGTGCTTCATATTTTGCCATGTTGTTCGTGCAAGGAAATTGCAGTCTATAAGCATCCAATAATGGTTTACTTCCCGGGAAAGTGAGCTCGACTCCAGCTCCTGCTCCTTGTTTGGATTTGGATCCATAAAACCTAAGAAACCATATGAAATTGTTTTCCTCAAGAGAGCTACCATGAAATGTTTCCCTTTTAGGCTCTTGGGTAGCTTCTTCAACATCAAATGCATAAACCCCCAACTTTGGTTCATAATACTGAACTTCATTTGGCTAATTAAAATCTGTTATGATTTCCTTAAGCCTCGATTCATTTTCTACTCTGATTTGATTCGCGATTCCTTTCTAGGGTAACCACATATGTGAGCAATCGTTTGAAAAATAGCCGTTCAAAGTTTTCATCCAATCCCTTGCAAGTAGCATTCCATATCTACTTGGGATATTAAAAACCAGAATGTCGACCACTTGTTGGACCCTGGGTTCAGAATTTAGTTGAATTTTGACATCATATAGGGTCCCTACCACATTTACCTCAGATCGGTCTAATTGCAAAGTCTTGCATTTGGATGAAACAGGTTGTATACCTAGCATTTGACATATCTCTGAAGGCATGAGATTGCTCGTGGCACCCGTGTCCACCAAACAATTATGCAAATTCTTACCAGCAATTCTCAGAGTCAATAAGAATGGCGGGACATCCCGCCTTTCCTTTTGTAAAATCAAATGGGACTCAACTTCCTTTCCCTTCCACACTTGATTAGGTGAGTTCAAAGCCTTTATCAATGCTTCTTTTTGGCCAGGCAATCTGGCTGCTTCTAAGAAAGAAAGGCTTGATTTGGACTTCTTTAGATCCTCCACTATGTCATAGTTTGATTTTTCAAATTTGACTGTCTTCTGCGCATCATTAGACATTTCTCTTCTAAGTGGAGGAGGAGGATTATTATCTACCTTAGTATCTAGAGGAAGGATAGAGTTATTTGGTGGTGTTGATGATGTTTTAGGGGCTTTAGATTTACTTCTCAAATGATATCCGTGATTCCCATTTCTAAACTCTCGAAAAGCTTGCACCTCCTGTTCCAAAATTTCATCTTCTTCTTCCTCACTCTCACCTTCTTGACGGTATAAAGTTTCCACCACCATAATATTATCATCTTGATGTTGGGGTGGACCCTCATTTGGCACAAGTTCCAGGTCATCTACTTGGGCTTGGAGACAATGAGTGTATCTAGCGATTTCAGGACAATTCCTCTCATTGTGCTCTTTTGTATTGTGCAATCTACACCCCTTTTCCCATGCAAAATCTAAAAGATTCAAAATGAAACTAGATTGACTGGGTCCTACAGAAGTATCTATTTGACTGGCAATAGGGGTAGGTACTCCTCCATTTTTTGGCTTTGTGTTCCAATGTCTCCCTCTATTGTTAAAATTTTGATTTGAGTGAGGGGCATGGGACTCATACTTCTATTTTTGAACCATGTCATTACTCAATTTATGAACTATCTTCTTGAGCTCTTCAACATTCGAATAAATCTCCTTCATTCGGGCTACATTATTATTAGTTCCCGTTGGGTTTGCATAATTCGTGGGATCTCGATTTAACATTTGAGTCATATTTTGAGGAATTTGATTCATATATGGATTTACACTTTGGATCGAAGTTGGATTTGGGAAAGGAACTATAGCCTGAGAATTAACCTGGCTGGTTCCTTGCATAGTCGATTGACTATTTTGCAAAAATGCAGGAACAGGTGGAATGGATGTGATCGGTTGGATCGAAATGGATGCATAGGCAGGTGCTGGTGGATATGGTTTTTGATATGTGAAAGCATTCATGTTTGGCATTTGCGGTTCCATGATCTGATTTGCCATGGGATCTTGACCATATGGAGCATATTGTCCCATCATAGGCATCTGGGGAAACCCATAGCCATGTGGTGTCATTTGCTACTCGATGGTCATAGCTTCATTGTAAGCTAAGGTGAGAGTGGTGACTTAAGTATTTCACCTAGCAAACATCGTTGTCATCGGATCCAATGCCCCAAAATAGATTTGTAAAGCTACTGTGGGGTCTATGGCAAAATTTTGAACTACTCTATTATAACATTTTTGGAATCTCTAATTAAAGGTTCTGATTGGTTCACCCTGGCCCCTTTTGCATGTAATGAATTGATTGTATATGGTTGCGGGATCCAAAGGTGACCTAAACTGATTGACAAAGGTGTTCTCCATTTATGTCCATGAAGTGATTGAACCGATAGGCAAGCATATATACCATTCATAGGCTACTGGATCTAGGCTCATGGGAAAAAGTCTGCAAGCCACATCTTCATGTTGGACTTGCAACCTTATCAAAACATCCCTATAGGCTTGGATATGCTCCTCTGTAGTTCTTGGGCCATTTGGTTTATATTTGGGCAAGAATATTTCTATGTTCTTAGGGATTTCATGGATATCCCCTGCAATATTCAAAGGGATATTATTAGCTCCATACCAAGGAGCTGCTGGAGGTTGGGCCATTTGACTCAGAATTGATGAGGACAACACTACAAGAGTGGTGGAAATGGTACTGATGATAGGTACTATGTATAATTCTATGCCTAGCATAAACCATTGTTATAATTTTATTTCCCATTCATTTTAATTCATAAAAACATATGGATTGCATCATTATGTTACACAATTGTGCTTTAAAAAGAACGAACACTTTTTTTTTCTATTTTATTTCATTATGTCAACATTCAATTTTGCAATGATGGTATAATTCCTAAGGAATTGTTCAAAATTTTATCACACTTAGGAATTTTATGCCTAGCAAAATCATATTTTTTTTATATTTCATGCATAATATTTTCATGAAAATCTAAAAACAAATCATCACCATCATCATTTTCATCATCACAACACAAAGTCTTAAGACAGTCTCTTAAGCACTCTTTTACTTTTAGCAATATTTATATACTGGGATTAGCTTGACGACATAGCAAGCGACGACTCCATGAAATGGTCATATAACAACGACAATGTCCTTTGAAATTATTTTTAGAATTCCCTTTATTTTTCATCAAATCATACCACAACAACCAATTTTTTTACATCAGATTATTTCATTTAAATTTTACAGCATGACATAAAATTATACTATTCTCAATGACATAATTACATGAATAATCAATCAATAATTCAAAATTTAAAGCATCATAAAACATATGGACAAGTCATATCACAAAAGATCATATATATATATATATCAAATATATGTACATCATATCAAAACTGGATTGGTATGCCACAATCTATACCCTGGCATACTCAATCCTCTCAAAAATATACAGTCTATAATCAATGTGCAGCTAGTCTCGAGAAGCCCTCGAGCTCTCAGCCTAATCTTCTCTCACACCCTGAGGTGGAGGAGGTGGTCCCATCAAGGTCTGTTCTATATCGTGGGTCCTTGATGTCGATCATGAGGATGTCCTCGATGATCCCATTGTGATCATCTCTACAATGGGGGCTGGCAACGATATCCTTTGGCTCTATGTAACCACATGATAGTACAATCCCTGGTAGAACACGATCTGAGCAATAGCCCATGCCAGATCCTGAATGCTCACCCCTCTGCTCTAAGCCCTGAGTCATGTAGCCTCATCCTGTAGTGTTTGCACCTGAGCTCATAGGCGGGCAGTCTCCACTCGGAGAGCCACCACCTTGCTATTCTCCCCCACCTCGACACCCTTGCCTTTATCAGGCGATGTTGGCCTATCCCTCTACTGATAAGGGAGTCCCTCCTCCCTCCTCTCTGGCTATTGTGGTCTCTTCAGAGCCTATGGCACTCTCTGACATCTCTCCTGAGGAGATCGTCACTGCTCCCTCCCTCCATGACTCCTCGCTACATCGATGGCATCTTGGCACCGCCTACCCATTCGTCACACCATAGCGTGCATCGAACCCTATGCCCTTATCATCAGAAGAGGGTGGATGCCTATGTACCAGGCATCATATCTATCTGTGACCCTAACATCGTCCCCATCCATCGGCTAAATGGGGGCATCGTTAGTGTCCTGACTCTAGAATCACTGCATATCTAGAGCCTTGCTCAATGTAGTGTTATCTTGGACAGTCTGAGAGTACTCGTAGTCTCTGAGAGAAGGGATCCCCTACTGTAGACCAAAATGCCTCAAAACTCGGTCATAGCGATGGATCTCTACCTCTCCCTATTCCATCCTCAGCCAGAAGACTCGCCTGATGCGAGCCAACTCCTGTTTGTCCTCTTCCCACCCTGGATTCTCTCTCCATGGCCTCCAAGTGATCTGGTCAAGGATGAGGTCATCTAGCAACCTTTGGGACATCGACAGATCTATCCACCACTATGACCCTCTTTGGAGCCATCAATAGAAAACTCGAGGTCTCTCCCGTTCAACCCCTCTCAGTGGAAGCCCTACCGACCTTCGCACCATAATGTGCTCCTAGCAGCGATGTCAGTACTAGACATTGACCTCCCTTGTATACGACCCCGTATAAGATCCTATACAAACGACATAGTATAAAGCTACCCCAAGCAAACCTGTAGTCGTGGTCTCTCATATCGCAGACCACATTTGAGAGCAACCACGATAACCTGCATCCGCTTTGGTGGCATAGCAGTAGGCCACCCACTACCCCTGCCAAAACTTGAGTCAATCGAGATGCCTCAGGCATCTACCTCAATGTCTTGATGTTCACTCTGCCCTTCTCCAGGGCGAAGCTAGGGTCTTCGCACAGTCGCATCATGGCATGGCCCTGATTGGCCGTAGGAGTCATCAATCGCCCATGTATGGGGATCCTAAAGATCCTCCATACATCCTCTATATTGGGAGCCATCTCCCCTGTCGGTAGTCGAAAGTAGGATGACCTCAGATACCACCTCTCTGCTAGGGCTATCAATAGCCCCATGTCTGTAGGTATTTGTGGCATCTATGCCACATGTTGTAGCCCAACCTTCAATAGTCGGTCTCGCTCTACCTATTTGAGCGTGGCTATATCATCTCTTAGACCCCTGTATTTCCACTCCCAAATTTTTAGTAATCCCCTCTGCAAAATAAACAACAAAAATTATTAATAAATAATCATTAAAATCAGTTAAATCAATTTTATCTTATAAAAAAATGATATCGTCCATTATTGGACGATATCGTACTAAATTAAGTCAAATCGTCCTTGGTAGGATGAAATCATCTCTGATTTCTCAACTTGGGGATCGCCCCTTGTTGGACGGGATCGCCCCTATTTCATCGATTTTACCCCTAGATGAAATTAGAGATCTAGGGACGATTTTGATGAAATTTGGGACGATTTCATCCCGACATCGTTGACGGCCTAAAAACGGCCACGATGCCCCAAAAATAGTCAAAATTCAAATTAAAAATCATGTAAATCAAGTTAAAAATATAATGCATCAAGTTTAGATCCCTACCCGCAACCTACGTCGGACCTCTATAGATATGTTTGTTGTTTCCACCATTTCGTCTGTAGAGCTTTGAAACAGTGAAAGTGAACAGTAACAATGAATTAGGGTTTTATCCTATTTTTTTTAATTTTATTTAAAAACAAATTTTTTAAAAAAATTTTGCTTTTTCACGCTTTTACCTCAAACGTTCGATTTGGGTAAAAACACGGAGGGGGCACCATAGTAAGCAGTCGTACGATTCGACCTAGAATCGTCGTCTAAAAAATTGAATAAATATATGCTTTCTCATAAAGCGTAAATAACTCGTATTTAATGCATTTTCTTCAAAAAATTTGCTAAAGAGGGGGCAAAATGTAGCACCTTAAAATTGGTGCAGTTAAACCCTTAGTAAAAAGATAAAAATTTGGATTTTAACCCCGAAACTGCTTGTTAACCGCTCCCCCCATTTTTTGTGCCATTTTTAGGAGTTGTTTTGACCATTGGACGATATCGTCGTCGATCAGACGAAATTGTCCCAGATTAGATGAATTCGTCTAGAACAGAACGTCCAGACAATTTCATCCCAAAACCAAATTTTCATAATTAGCTTCTATTTCAACAGCCTCTCCAACTTGGGCAGAAGCGTGTCTGCGTAGTTGGAGATTCCTCCATTGGAGATCTTCTAGATTGGGATAATCCCCAACCTCCTAATCTCCCCCTAATCCTATATAAACTAGGATTTTCTTAGTATATCCCCTTGGCTGGCTCTCCTCCTGACTCTATTCTTGGTTGATTTTCCCTACCATTTAGCTTTGCTATGTTAATATGCCCTATCTACCATTGTTTGCACTCATAGTTTTAAGTTTTCATTATAGATTTTCATTATGCTTCAGCTGGAGGAAGCTCGGATCGTCGCAGGCGATTCCATACGATTTCGGACGATCCTATCTCAGATCAGTGATGATCTCATACGATTGGAGGTGATCTCAACTACAATTCATATTAGGGGCAATCAAAGCATTGAGTTGACATTTCTCATCTTCCTTCCTTATTTTACTATGCATTAGCTTGATTATTTTCATTCTACATCCTAGAGTTCACCCCATTTAGCATAAATGATGATAAAGTTAAAATAAGTTATTAAAATAATGTATTTCCTTTAATCTGCTATCTAGATTTATTAGTTAAGCATTTATACTCTCACTTTTATCATTTTGCATTATTCTTGCAATTGCATTTTTGGTTTTTGGTGTCTATTTCTGTGATTGTAGGTTTTTGATGAATTCGTCTGACGAATTCGTCAGATTGACAATGATCTTGTCTGATCTCAAATGATCACCTATGATATGGGATGATTTTGTACAATTGCATATGATCCTATCATATTCGATACGATCTGGACTCCTACAAGCTTCATAATCTTCATCAAACATCCGAAATCAGGTGCATTCTTTCTTATTTAACATATTTCTTGTATTTAGGATTCATTCATGCTTTCTGTATTCATATAAATCGGCATCTTCATATAGAATAGCTTAGATTCATTTTGGCCAACCTAGGAATATGAATGATTGAGTATAAAATGAACACATCAAACCCACTCTCAACCTAGGTGTGGAAACTGCCACTCAAAGTTTCCTGGTGAGCCCCACCATCCATCAAAAATTCACCCTTATACCCCTCACCCGAGAGGTGCGACATTCAAAGGGCCTCTCAGTCCGAGGTATTGTCCCATCCTTCTCGCATCCCCCTTCCGGGCACGGATCCTATAACCTGAAGGTAAGGGTGCGAAAAATTTGGGTTAGTTTATTATGATATCCTTAAAAGCTATTTCTTTGTTAGAAACACTATGGAGGTCTCCTTTTCTAAATGGCTACTTCCCCATTTGTTTTGTAAGAAGTAATTGTTCTTATTCATCTATTATATGTAAGGCCTATACTTTTTGAAGTAGATTTGCCAACTTTTAAAAGTTTAGTGTTTACCTAGCAATATTTAATGTTATCGCAAAAAAATGTGCTTTTATGGAAGATAACTCAAAATAATTGGAAAAATAGTTTCATTAGATACACTTTATCCTAATGCTTGCATTGATGCTCTTAGTTCTACAATTTTTCTCATGAAAGATTTGGGTTTCTCTCCATCCTTCATCTTCAATTAGTGGAACTAGCTTTGGAGGAATATAGTTTGTTTTTAATTCTTTATATCAAAGACTATCTATAACTTCTCCCATGCATCTTTGACCATGGTTGAATCTCGAATGTACGCTTGAATTTCATATACTACCTTGAACATGATGATTAATCTTGCCTTTCTATTCACCTTGTCAAAGTTTATTTGGTCTTCATTTGCTTCTTCTAGGTGGGTAATGGTCCTATTTACTACTTGTAACACTTCCTCAAACTCATGTTGAATTCTAAGTTTGGTTTTCTAGGTAGCATAATTGTCCCCCCTTAATAGTTGGCAATTTGGCAACAAGAATTTTGGTGCTCCACTAGCTATGAATTTTTTTTATAAAATTTTATAATTTTCTTGTACTAAATTATCCTAATTAGATTCTCCTAACAAGTATATATAAACCTATACTTATATTTTAAATAATGCTTAAAATTACGTGAAATTTTATGTCATTGGGCAAAAGAAAAATTAAAGGTGAGATTTTCTTTTCTTCCTTGGAATATTCCTTTTCAAAAATTAATTATGCTACCTTCTATTTTGTTGTTAAGTAGGACAACTTCTAAAATTTATATATGCATTTGCTATTTCCTTTACTATGAATGTGAGACCTTGACTTTTAAGGCTTCTTGAATATTAGATTTTCAACCTTACAAAAACATTTGAATTTTACCACCTTTAGGATGCCACACCAAAGTGAAACATTTTTTTGGTTGCTTTATATTTTATAATAGAATCATTGTTGATACTCTTGCAAAATTTCTTATTTTGCAAATTGATTTGACTACAAATCTTACTAATATTGAATATATTATTATTAGAGATTTGAGTTTCCTTTCTCAAGTCTGAATGCATTTTATGCTTTGTGGATTTTTTGGTGTTGTTACAAGAAATTTAAAACTCTCTATGCTTTGTAGATTTTTCGATCAATTTTGCTTTTCTTTCCCTAAATAGTATTGGTAGATTCTTTTTACAAAATGAATGTTTCAGTATCTCCTTTATCTTATGAACATCTCGAGTATTTTTGTGATATTTAAATTGATTTTTTGGGTGATGTTCTAGGCTCTCTTTTCCTAGGTATAACTTTTAACTTATTTTTGGTTTAGAGTGTGATGTGCTCTTGTGAATACAAAGCTTATCTTTGTTTTGGAGTCTCCTTTTTTTTACTGTAGTAATCTAGGCTTGTATTGTAATTTTACCTTAGGTAGTTGTCTTCTTTAATTTATATTGGACACAAACCTTTTGATTAGCTTCCTCTCATATTTTTAATCAAGGGCATCTTGCTTTTATTTTTTTTCTTGATGACACTAAGATTTCATTAAAAATTATATCATCGTGTCTAGAATTCTTGGGACAATGCTTTAGTTTTATGCTTGGAATAGAAAATGCATTTCTAATGAACTTAATTTTGGAAAAGTGGCATGCTATTCACGTTCTCCACATATTTTATTTTTTAATTATTTGGAATTTTCTATGTTTTTCTTTGAAATTTTATCTTTAAAGATAAATTTCTGTCTATAAATGTTTATAATACTATTTATCTTTGCCTTTAGTGAACTTGCAATTTGGAAAGGTTTCAATAAAATTTTAATGCTTCAAATAATATGTTTGCATCTGCTTGGAAGGAATTTTATCCTTCACCTTTGGCCTTGGAGGTTTTCTCTATTCTTTGTGAGCTCTCAATGCTCTTTGATTAAAGCTGCTTGAAAATTTCTTACAATTCTTTGTGAATATTTAATGGTTTCTTAAGTCTTCTTGTAACTTTAAGGAGATCCTATGGATTTCTTAATACCTTTTAAAAATGGAAAATTTTCACGGGAAACTTATCCCTTTTCATTTTTTATGAACTTGAACTTGTTACTTTCAAGCTTATGACCTTTTTGGTATTAGAAGGTATTGAGACCCTTTTTAATGCTTGTAGGTTTTTTCCTTTCTAGTATTTGGTAGGGTTTCCACCCTAAGACCTTTGAATCCATCATGGAATTTTTATTCATGGATATGAATGCCTCTCTCTTGATATTTTTTTCAATAAATCTTATATAGGGTAATTTTATTCTTGAAACTTCTTTTCTCAAACATAATGCTCTTTGAGACTTCTTTGTGTTGAAGCTGGAGGAGGATCAAAATGAGAACTACTTTTCCCTCTACTTATTCTAATACAACATGTTAGAACTAAATTCTTTTATGCTTTACATTATGCAATGATAGGTATTTAGGTATATATAATTTCTTTTTCAAGAAAAAAATATTCTTAACCAAAGTTAAAACCACCTATGTCCTATACCACATCCATGTAATATCTTAGGGGTGGTTATACCACTTGCCACTTCACATGGGATATCATGTAATAACTCCTAATAATTGCAACCATTTAATATTATTTCCTTTGTAAGCTCTATCCCACTTATAAATAGGTAACCTAAATTTTTCCTCACATCCTTCCAAATAAAATATCTTTGATATGTGTCAAGGCCAAATGTTATATCTACTAGCAATATTCAAAGTGATATCATGCATATAGATAGATTGCAATGTAGAATTCATGATTTGTAGGCTTCAATCCATGGATTAGAACTTAATTTTCCAATCTACAAAATAGTATTTCATTCTATCCAAAATTGAGTCCCAACCTTCCTTATTTCCTTTATTAGACAAAGGAATAACTACATATATTTATGGCAAATTTCCAACTTTAAAACCTAAAATATTGACAATAATGTATTGTAAATATAGAGAAGTTTTAATCAAAACATATTAGATCTTTTAGTACCGACAAATTGTCTAATAAATTTTAATAATATGATTACATTGATTTAAACTCCATGGCCTCACCAACTTAACAATGAAAAAATATAATGACATCGTTCAAAAATCTGAGTTGAGATTCACATGGGACATTTTTTGTAACCTACATACCTTTGATTTTGCCTTCCATTTTGTATTTTATAAAGATTTTATCAACTCCTCAACAATAATGAAGAGATAAGTAGATAATATGTTACCTTGATAGAGTCCATGATAGTTATTCAAAATAGCCAATAGGGATCCATTTATTAAAATATAATATTTTGAAGTTTTATAACAAAATTTAATCAATTCACACCAGCATAGATGTAAACAATTTTTTTTGAGAATATCATATAGGAAAATACAAAAAAAATTATCATATCCTTTGTTCATATTTTATTTACAAGCACACATAATTTTTTGGATAATATTACATTATTTGGTTTATGCTAATGTACCCCCATGGTACCTTTATGGTACAAATGTAAATATGTAATATGTTAGGTTTTTTTTCTATAGTTTGGATGAGTGATTTATATTTCCCTTTTATGTAAGTGTTATTATGTAGAAAATGCACAAGTGTCATGTAAGAGTGTAATGTACAAGAAATGCACAAGTGTCATGTAAGTGAGTATTGAGATAATGTGCACAAGTGTCATGTATGTAAGTGTACAAATATGTAATGTGAGGATGTGCACATGTCTTATATTAGGAGTGCATGTAGAAGAGTAAGAATCATGTAGAAGTGTGCAAGTTTCATAGAGTAAAGTGTGCATGTATGAAGAGAGTGAAAAGTCTTGTATACAAGTGGCAAGATGATAAACCAAATGTCATGGGAGTTGTCATATAGAGAGCAATAGTCAAGTACTTGAAGATTCATATTACTATGGCTATATTATGGAGATAAAGATCCACATAATGTAAGGAAAAACAGTCTATAGAGATAACCACATAGCAAGCATTGATAATAAAGCTAGTATTCAAATCTTGAGTAATTTATTATTGTAAGTATTCTTCATGCATGCACATGAATAATTTTTGGCCATTTTATATTTATATTTGATATTATAAGTGAATTTTATTTCATAATTATATTGGCTTAGATATATATTTTATTTCTCACATATATAATGCTACTCTTGATTATTTATATTTTGACCTATAATATTGTGGCTTCTTTATATTGGGACCTATGATGTTTTGAGATATTAGGGCTTAAAAGCCAAAATAATTTTTATGGAATAAAGAGTTGTATGACCTCTTATGAAATGATTACACCATAAAGTTACCATAAAAATAATTGACTTCCTTCTGCTAAAGATAACAAAATCTAGAATGCTTTGCAATATTACTTTTCATAATTTTTAAAATTATCTTATAAATTATATTAGAAAGGCTTATTAGGTGAAAATTATCAAAATATTGTTTTAGATTTCTTTGGAACTAATGTAGTAATGTGGCATGAGTATAATTTTTTATAGCCATCCTTTTTCTAGTCTCTTCAACTATGACCAACATATTACTCTCTAGTAAATCCCAAAATTCTAAAAATAAAATTATAAAAAATCCATCAGTAATAATATCATGTTATAATAGTTGTAAGCTTATTTCAATAGTAAGGATTTTATCCTCTCTTTGGGAGGTCCAAGTTTCAAACCAAACTCAGTATAAGGGGACTAGGAACCCTCATAAAAACTTATGTAAACTCATTGAAAAAAGTTGTAAGCTTACTGCAGTGGTAAGGGCTTTGGCCTCTCTTTGATAGGTTCAAGGTTCAAATCCCACTTTGTATGAGGGGACCGAGAGCCCTCATAAAAACCTATGTAAACTCATTGAAATTTTTAATCAAATGGAATTAGCTCAATTGATTAGATTCCTCAATATTTAAAGAGGAGATCAAGGTTCAAATATTGCCATGCAATACATGGATAATATCCAAGCTTTGTTGTAATACCACTATGTGATGATGATGTAATATGGGTGAGGCCCATTTCAGTCCTATATAACCAATTAAAAAAATAATGTTGTGTCATAATGAAAACTATAAAATTACCTCCTATAGCTCCTCCATTGAAATATTTCATTCTATATTTATGTGATAATTGATTGAATATTTTATAAAATCTCATCCTCAACATCATATTTATTGGAATAAATTTAGATATCACTATAACAAAATAGTTGCATATTGTATTTGATTCTATGTTGAACATCTAGTTGAGATATTCTATTATCAACTTGTTAGCTATTTAGGGAATGTAATGTGCTATGTATTCATGTGATACTATAATACAAATTAATAAAATACAATGAATATTTTGTGGTATCAAAGCCATTTTATTATAGTTGGTTTGATTTAATTTCTTGATGGGTTGGTGAGTAAAACTAATTCTATGTGTAATTCTTAAACAATTTAGTATTAGATAGGTTGAGTAGTATTAGATACAATGTAGACCTATTTTTGTAAAATGGAGAGGTAGTGACCTCCATTGCATGGCATTGTATATTTTAATGAGATTTCATATATGAGCATTTCTTGAGCATTATTTCAAGTTTTCTATCATATTTTCATTCATATTATTTAGTCATTATCATAGTTATAACATTGCATACTTATTTCCATACTTGTGGTTGCATTTCCTTTAAGTTTAAAGCTTAAAAAGCTAACAATATTGTGGAAGATACTCATATTCATCTACTTTTTGTTATAACAAGGAAGAATATTACCAAAAATTTGAAAAGGTTTTAACATACAGGTTAGAATTTTTATTTCAAAAAATTATATCCATTTTTTTCTAAAAATGAGTACAAGCATGAAGAGCAGACAAGAAAGCTATCTGAAGAATAGAAAAATCAAAAGTGGATAAGATATGTAATTAGATATCTTTCTCAACAAGGCTATCTAACAATAGACTATATTAAAAATCATAGACAAAAGCAGAATTCAAAGACAAAGAAAAGAAACTAGATCAAGAGAGGCAAGATGAAGATTGAAGAAGAAAGATAGATCAAAATATTGATCTATAGGAGGTATATTGAAAACTAAATATGAAGATCCATATTGAATACTAAAGTCTTCAATAACCAAATAATGTAATACAAGGGGGTGTTGGAGTATATTACATTATTTGGTACATGCTAATGTACATATTTAGATTAGGAGTGTGTCTTATATTATAGTGTGATTAAATATTTTATGTAATGTAATAATGTGCATAAAATACACAAGTCTCTTGTAATTAAGTGTGCAAGTATGATGAGTGTAGATGTGCACAAGTGTTCATTATGTAAGAGTGCACATGTGTCCATAGAGTAGAAAAGTGAAGAGTCTCAAGAAGAGTGAAGGCCAAGAGTACTCCATATGAAGAGTCACATTCTATTATATGTGTCTCCATGTGTGTGTGTGTGTGACACAATGTACAGTGAGAGTGTGTGGAAGTATGGTGTACTTGAGATATCCATTCTATATCAAGATACTATTTTCATTAGAATTTGTTAATGAAAATTTTATGGGCTGTTGCAAAAGTTATTTATATTTTTATATGATTATAATATTTTCATTATATTATATTTCATATAGCAACTTTATTTTAGATCTTATGTTAATTTTAATTTAAGTATTAAGCATCAAAATCTAATAGGTTAAAAAATACAAGATAGAAACTCCTAAGAATGGAACTTGGGCCATGCACCATGAAGTATTGAAGGATATGCACCATTACCCTATCCCATTATTTGGGAAGGGACTCTCTAACTATACCATATTTATCTCTTCCAATATTTTCCACTTTATCAGGAAAAAATGATAGTTCACCAACCAGGGAGTGTTTCTCTTGTTGAACAATATCCCCATCATTAGGAAGCCTCCTGAATTTTGCTAGTAGATTGATAGTTATGGTGAAATTGAGCACTTTGATATAAAATCTATCATCTTTCCATAAATGAGCTAGCTCCTAAGATAGCTCCATGTCATTATTCTTAAATATTTGGATGAATGGGAGGAACCCATGGTTCTTGAAAATATCTTAAAAATTATGTCCAATTGAAGAAATTCAAGCTCAAACCTATATTCATGGTTAGCCATATTCAAATATGGGGGAAGCAAGACAAAAATAGGAAAATGGAAGGGGCCATAAAATGGGTGGAAGGGAATGTAGATATGATGACTCGAGCTAGCAAGATAATTCTCTATGAACAAACAATAGGGAAGGCATAGATAACTAATGTTGGAGGAGATATCAGGATGGAGTTGAATGCAATAGACGATGAGCAATACATGAGCTAATATTAAAGGGCCAAAGAACTGGTTACCCAAAATCTATTGCACATGTTGATGCTCTTATAATCGATGCACCACCATAGTCATTGATTATCGTACTCATGCCAAAATATCCTCTCTAATTTTATCACCTATGTTAGAAAATAGCAGGGAAAGGACTTGGCCTAATAGTGACCAATGACGTAAGTGACACTTGCCATGTGAGTCCTCATATTTTACACAAAATAGAACTTGTAAGTGGTGTGGAATGGTCATGAGTAAGCTCAAGTGAGGTGATTGAGAAACCAGGTCCATGTTTGGGAATTATTACCAAAAAGGTGGTAATGGGTATCAAAAGATCAAAAAATAATGGAAAGAACAAGGCCAACACGAAGGTGATTTGCATACCAACTATGGGGGTTAGCTCTCTAATAAGAGACATGAAGAGGGTGAAAATAGTCATGTGATAAGTTTTTGGTAAGGTAAAATAGAATTATGGAGAGGCTAGCAAGGTAAGACATGTGAAAAGACAAGTGTTGACCCATGACCAAGGTTTCATCCAGGTGATGTGGATCGATAGAGGAATGATCCAAAGTTTATGGGAAGAAAGAGTGAGGTAAAGAATCATATACTTAGATATGATCCACATAAGAGGTATAATGAGAGTCATCATAGAAGGGAAAGACCAGCCATATCCCTAAGAAACATAGTAATGATGGGAGTTAACATGAAGGGATTAGATAAAAGAGTGACTCTTGGTAGGACTATCGCCAATCACAGATTGGGGAAAGTTATTATGATAGATGAAAGATATTTTCTTAGGACAAACCCAAATTTTCCATGATAGTAACATCTTGATTTCCATCATGATAGACATGTTGAATAACATAGTTATATATTCTCTATAAATATCTCTTGGATTCTTCAATGAGGTTTTGGACACTCTAGGGCGAGATTGAACTCCTTTGAGGTAATTTATTGTGTTCATTGAATCACCCTATATTATGAGATTAGATGAGGTAAGACCATCATGAAGAGTTAACCCTTAGTAGAGTGCCTTGGCCTCGATAAACTGATTGGTTTGAATGCCAATGTTTTTAGCATAATTAAGAAGAGTTTGGCCTTGATTATCTCTAAGAACACCACCAATGCCAACACATTCAGGGTTGCCTTTAGCTACTCCATCAAAATTGAACTTGATCCATCCCATTGAGGGAGGTACCACTTTATTATGGATCTATCAACATCAAGAATATTAGAAGGAATAAGGAGGATAATGGAGACTTAAAGAGATAACAAGTCTAGACTCCATGATGGGTTCATGAGTGCCCAAAAGGGAAACCAAATAATATTTTTATTTAGCTATAGAAAGCACTTGGATTCCAATATAAATATTGTCCTTAGATACATTACGAAAAGCTCTAAAATTTCTCTCTCCAAATTTTCCATAAAAATGAGGTAGGCAAAAGGACCATAGAGATTTGAGGTGTTGACCAAAGAAGGAAGAAAGCCATTGGAGATGAAAGTCAATGATGGAGTTAGGGTGGGCCCAAGTGATCTTAAATGCACTAAGGATGGAATGAAATACACTTAGAGAATAGAGGCAACCAAGAAAAGGTTATAGGTGGGATTGAGTTTGGAATTGCAAAGGTAGCACCTATTAGGGATGGTCGTTCCTTTGGATTGAAGGTTTTTGATGGTGAGAATTTTATTTTGAACTAAAAGCCAAAATAAGAAAGCAATCTTGGGGGTTAGATGCTTGAGCCAAATGATACTGGTGGGAAACTAATTACCCCTTTTTTCATCCAAACAAAATGACATAGGCTCTTAGAATATTGAAAAGGTCCTTCACTGCTCTCATTTGCCTTTCATTTAAGTTTTTGAGAGGAATGCTCTTCCAAAATTTTCTCTCATGATTGTTATCTCCAAAGAAGTGGTTAGTAATAGGCTTTAAGATGATCATATTTGGGTGTTTTGCAAGGGGATTATCCAAAATCCATGGGTACTTCTATAAGTTAATTCTTGTACCATTGCCTATTTTAAGGTACCTAGATTTTAGTATGGAGTTCCAAAATGTGGAGCCTTCGGGAATAGTAGCCTCATTTAGGAACATGTTGTTCAGTAAAAAGTATTTATCTTTAATGATATTAATCAATATTTATTTTACTGTTGGTGATGAGTCTCCATCCTTGGTTAGCTATGAGAGCTAAGTTCATCTATTTGATATTTCTAAATACCAATACTCCTTACTCTTTTTTGGGAGAGACCTTATCCCAAGCAACCAAAGAAAATTTTCTATGAGTTTTAGAACAAGACCAAAGGATGTTTTTATGAATTTGTTCAATTTTGTGCCAAATAAATGAAGGGTCTTTGAATAGAGAAAGAAAAAACTAATATACTTTGAAGAAAATCTTGGACAAGAGTGGATTTCTCGGCCTAGCTTAAAATTTCCCCTTTCCATCCTATAATATTTTTGTGCAATATTTCAATGACATTGTTCTAAATAATTTTTGAAGTATGAACAAATAAAATAGGAAGGCCAAGGTAGGTAGATGGAATATTTGAAATGATGCAACCAAGTATTTTGGCTATCTTGATTTGTCTCCCAATAGGGATGTTAAGGGAAAAAAGCTTACTTTTGAGGTAGTTGATCTTTTTCCCTATAGCTTCTTCATAGATATTAAGAATTGATTTGACGAATTTGGATTAGGGAATAGAATATAAGCTGGTAAGGATAGTGTTATCAATAAATTACTAATGTGTGATGGGGTTGAGATATGAGCTTACTTTGATTCTAGATATGGTTCCTATAGACACCTAAAATGAGTCATATTGAGGAGACTACTTATATGGACTTCCTGAATATCATATGACCCACATTGAGAAGTCTTAGGACCTAAAAAATGGTTTCCACCACTTTAAAAAGGGATATATCCCTTTGCAATCCTAGCCATCCCTTCTAGGGATGGCCTTTAGAGATCGTCCTACCAAGGGATGGCCTCCAGTTAGGCCCATCCCACCCTAGGATGGTCATGCACATACTTATTGTTTTTTCTTGACCTCACTTACTTGCTTTGAAGATCAATCTAGACCCATCAAGTTGCTTCCATGGAGCGCATCCATCCATCAAAAACACCAAATATTAAATATGGAGTTACCCCCACATCGGTCTTGAGAAAGGGATCCATAGGTTTACATCCATCTTGCTCAGAGATGGCTCACAGGCACATGCATCTCGCATGGAGACAACCTCTAGATTTAGATCTATTTTAGTTGTTTTCTATTTTGATAGATATAAGTAGTTTTCTTGCTTTATAGTTTAACTTACTAATATTTTATTTCATGCATGCATTTATTATATTTTTGTGATTCATCATTTTTTGTTAACATTATATACACACATGCTATTAACTGTGTTTGTTTATTTATGTACATAATACAGGTTTTGTGCGAGGAAGAAAGAGCACAATGATTCAAAGATTATCACCCCTTTGCGGAGGTCATGAAGAAACCCTCTATAGGATAGTTCGTGGATGTGAGAAGACTATATAATGTGTTGGAACTATTTTAGAGAGGGTCAAACCCTTGTATTGTGTATCTATTGTATCACACTATTGAAATCCCTAAAGGGGATGTGATTGTAATCCATTTTGATAAAAACAAGTCATTATTAATACAAAGGGACCCGATTCATTATTTCTTTGTTTTAGTGTTACATTGCATTCTTTTAGTGTTCATTTATTGCTATCATTATTCCTTTATTGGTGCATATGTTTTCAAAATTTTAGTTCCTTGGAGATAGGTTGCCTTGAGGGATCTTCCCAAAGCTTTAGCTAGGATTATTAAAAGAAAGGTGATAGAGGGTCTCCTTTCCTTAGATATCTATGAATTTTGAAGTAGCCAACATCAAACCCATTCACAAGGATGGAGAAACTAGAATATGAGATACATTATTTGACGAGCTCAACCCAATCTAAATAAAATCCAAATCTAGATAAGATAGAGAAGAGAAACTCCCCTGATACCCAATCAAAGGATTTATTTAAGTCCACCTTTAAAAATAACCCAACTCTCCCACTTTTAGCATCTGAGTTAATGGTTCATAAATCATAATGATTCATCTATGATGAGTGTCCCTCTAATAGAGCTTCCTTGGTATAGTTCGATGATAAGGGGGAGGATTGTAGTCATCCTATTTGCTATGATATTAGTACAAATATTATGGGTGAAATGACATAGAATAATGGGTCTAAAACTAGAGAGAGATATGGTAGCTATGGATTTAGGTATGAGGGATAGGAAGGTGGAGTTGAGATATTTTGGAATATGACTATTTATTTAAATATTTTAGATGGCTGCAACAATATCAGGTTCAACAATATTCTAGAAGTTGTGAAAGAAGAGGGTTGGGAATCCATTAAGACCTAGGGTTTTACCACCAGCCATAGAGGAGATTTCATTTTTTATTTCATCATAGGAGAAGGGACATAATAAGAGGAAATTGAGTTCAAGAGAGATCATATGGGGAATGTTAGCTAGCAATATTTCAGTCACTTGCAAAGCATAGGGATTACCTAGACTGAGAAGGTCTTCAAAGAGGGCAAAAACTTCATGTTTGATATCTAAGATATATTCAATAACAATCCCATCATCCTTAATTAATTCTATAATTTTGTTGAACCTTTGATGTTTGAGGGAGTTGCATGAAAGAATTTTGTGTTAGAGTCACATTCTTTTAGCCAAGTTGCTCTAGAATTTTACCTCTAGAAGACTTCTTCACAGGCCAGGGTGTTGTGAAATTTAGATAAGAAATTTTCTGTGTGTTTGAGGTCTAGTGAAGAATTGCCATTGTAAAAATCCTCTTCTAAGCCAAATAATTACCTTTGAATAATTTATTTTTTAACAAAGATATTTCCAAATACTTCCTTGTTCCATTGCTTGAAACTGGCTTTGATAAATCAATTTTTTTTGGCAACCTGAGAGATGAGTGGACCTATGAATTGTTTATTCCACTATTCATAGACAAGAGGTCTAAGGTCATGGTGATGGAGCCACATGGATTCAAACCTGAAAGGATTTTTGAAGGATGAAGTAGGGTGGGGACATTCAAGAAGGAGAAGATTATGGTCTGAGACAATTTTTGGGAGGGAATGAAGCATGGAGCAAGTGATTCAACTAAATACAAGTGATTCAATAGACAATATATTTAAATATATTAATTATTCACCAGCATCCCCATTAAATCATGATAGGGAGGTCTATGTTTCAATATGATAATGATATCTTGAGAAACTAAGAAAATACGTAGTTTGTACACTATAGAGCTATAAGAAGGAATTGCATTAAAAATTTATTGAATGAAGAGGCGACAAATTCAATAAGAAGATAATATCTTACAAGAATTCCTTCCACTAAACATCATGATATGCTACCACCTATAAGATATTATTTTCCCTAGGACAAAATTTAGACCTAAGCATCTACTCAAATATGTATAACCCTAGAGTAAAAAAATATTTATTATATTTGTTGAGAGTTTATATTTGTAGTATATTAAGACCTATTAATGACAATATGATTTTACTAATAAACATAATTAGAGAAGTAATTAATTATATTCACTAGCCCATCCTATTATCAAGTAAAAAAAGCATTAAATTGTATGCAATAAACTTGATAAATTTCTATGCTTCATGCTTTTTTGGTAACATTGAATACCTCTAAATAAAAATTTTGCTTTATTTGAATCTCCCTAACTTGTAATTTGATCATTTATCCTTCTTTCAACATGAAAATAAAATCATGGTGATTATTGTAGCTAAAAAAATGGTTACATTAGTAATTATGACAATTAAATGATGATTTATTTATTAAATAAAGTTTTATCTTAACGGGGTTTAATAAATATTTTTGGATAAATAAACTTGAATCGCAACTTGAGACCATTTGTATTGTATAAATAAGTTTAAAATTTTATCTGCATATATAATATCTCATTTCTTGAGAGATTAAAGGTTTTCATTTCTTATTTTTGTTACCACTATCTTTTAAAAAAAATATCCTCTGTATAGGTTCGATTTAGGTATTTAGTTAATCCCACTCTCCCTATTATAAATGTGCACCTTGGATAAGTTTTCTCTTGTGAAATATCTATCATTTATATCATATTAATATTTTTGGTTCCATTTTTTAAACAACTCCTATAGTGGTGGTGTTACCTGGTAACTAATTTTTACCATGGTAACCCTAGAATTTATTATGTGGTAAGGTCTTCTTCTTATAGAACTTGTTTCTTATACTTATGGGTGTATTTTTTGAGTGAAGTATGGTGAATAGGTGTATATTTTGGTGATATTGTGTGTAGTTTGTAATTACACAATCATAATGTACCATTTGGTTTACCTTGTTTTTATTGGTGTGTCTACATTAGAGGCATATAGGTAAGGAAGTGGTAGATAGAGTCTAGTAAATTAAGTATTCATAGTAATCTATAGGTTGATTCAAATTCTAATTTATGAGATCTTATCTCTTTCACAAGGAAATATTGTACTTAGGAATCTGAGGTTGTAATAAAGGTGAAAAAAATCCTATTTTTCAGCCTAAAATTTTTAAGATGCCAAGAACTTCATTCAAGAATATAAAAGAGCATGCATTTGTAATGACCTAACATAGAGGGAGCAATGCAAAAATTTCTTTCCAACATTTGTAGATATATTTTTTTCAAATGGTATGAGATGCAAGAGGATCAAATCAAGAATTCATGAGATGATATTAGTAAAAATATAATCAAGGAACACAACCCATACCAAAAATATTCTAACCTATGATCAAGATAAAAAATTTGGTTCAAGGACCTAAATAGAAAGTTCATGACTGCTATCCATGACTAGAGGATCTTTAGAATAAGGTGTGAGTCTATTTATGAAAGGATAAATTACATAATATCCTTATGGAGGGTGTGGATAACATAAGCATGTATTTATTGTATGTCTCAAGGAAAAAATTAGGATGAGGGTCAAGTATAAACAACTTTCCACTATCCAACATGTAAATGAGATTATAAAGTGACAAGAGAAAAGTATATATAAGGATCCAATTCCACTAGCATCAATTGCTTTGATGTCTTCTAGCTAGTTTATGTTATATTTTGAAGCTAATGCATAGAATAAAGTAATCACAAGATCTAAAATAAAGTTGCAATATGAAATATGCTATAATGAAAAACTATTAAGCATATACATATTGTAAAAAACTTCAAAAATGAATCATATAATTGCCACTAATAAATGCTCATGAAAATATGATTTTTATTGAATAAAGACCTCAAATACACCATATTTCATCACTCTCTATTGTGATTGTATATGACCAATCACTCTATATATTTCTATGTATTGATCTCTATCCATATGTCCATTTATAGGATGGAATGTGACTCTTCATATGGAGTATTCTTGGCCTTCACTCTTCCTATGATTCTTCATCTTACTATTCTATGGACACATGTACATAGGGACAACTATGCACATTTACATTACCAAAATACTTTGAACACTTGTGCATTTATTACATTGCATAAAGTAAATACTTTCATCCTAATCTATGATACTCTTTCCTAATCTATATATGTACCCATGGTGGTACATTAACATGAATCGAATTATGTAATATATTCCAACACCCTCGTGTATTACATTAATTGGTTATTGAAGACTTTAGTCTTCAATATAGATCTTTGTCTTCTTGTCTTCAATCTACCTCCTGTAGATTAACAACTGGTTCTATTGTATAGATGTCTTCCTTAGCTTTTGATTTGATCTTCATCTTGTCTTGCTTGAACTAATGTTTTTTCGATTTTCTCTTTCTTCTTTGTTTTTGTACTTTTACTAGTGATATATATTCAATGCAATGAGTTAGTAAATCATCAAAATAGAAATCACTTGGATTCAAAAATTCATTTCTAGAATTCATTACTTTCTTCTATTTCATTCCCAAAAATAACGCAAAAGTGATTAATGATAAATAAACCATTAAAAACTCTTTTGATGAAAGAATACTCATATTTTGAGCATTCCACCAACTCTTAAATAATGATTCATGATATCTGATTAGAGTCATAAAGTTCTCCTCCTTAGCTTCCTTCAAAATTAATGAGAATATTTCTTTCAAATTTGTAGGTAAGTATTTGAATCCATGAAAGCCATCTATTAAATTTTATGAATAAAATCTAAGTTCATGAAGCAATCCTTCATTACATTCATTAAATATATTTCTTCCTCCATCTAGTTGAGAATAGTAAATCTCTCAAGTCTCTAGATATTTGCAATTGACTATTTGTTGTGGTTGATCCATAACATACCCCAAAATTGGGGACCCACCTTTTTATTTTGAGTTTGGAAGGAAATCTTGGTTTGATTGGCAGTTTATAGATGTCTTCCGTGAGTATCATATGAACTTCTTGATCGATGTTCTTCGCATGCAAGCCTTAGCATTCAAGTGATTTTCCCAAGTCATCGTTTTGCGATGATAGTTGTGGCTAGAGACACTTTAGTTCTTCGAATCCTTGCTTGCAATTGTTGCTTTAGTTTACATATTTGGGAGTTTTGATTGTCTTTGAGTGTTGTTTTGATAGGCCCCTCTTCAGGAAGGGTGCAATACAATTTGCTTGTGGGAAAGTTTCTCATTGTCTTCTTCTAAAGTGTCCACTTTATTGATTAGATTTGGGGAATTTTTCTTTAGTTTTAATATTTCCCTTTTGTTTTGGATTTTATTTATTCAAATCTTTAAGGTTTCAAAAGAAAAAAAAAAAACTACTATTATTATATTTCCTGCATATATAATAATTGAAATAAAATATAAAAAGAAAATAAAAACATACATTATTATTATATATTATTTATATAATAATAATATCTAAAATAATAATAAAAAAATAATAATAAACAAATCAAATAAGACACGAAATGTTTAATTGGAGTGACATATCCCCAATTGGGGATTTTGTTCCACTTGAATACCTCCTTATCATAAGAGTTACTTAAATATAAATAAAATATTCAAAGAAAAATTAAAAGAGTGGAATCATAATATAAAATAAAAACAAAGTAAAACACCTTATATTCTTACATACCAAAAGATGAAACGAGGTGGAATCATAATATTACTTTAAATTAGGTGTAAAGTATGGTTTCATCCTTTATTAATGCTGAAAGTTGATTCTGTGACAGGTTTTCGTTGAGACCTTCGACGTCGAGAAGAACACCGAGGACGAGGGTGACTTGGCGACCAGAGGTTTGTTGGTTCTTCGTTAGGGTGTCTATGCAACCAACAGTGGAGGATTCCAATAATAGGCAGACGAGAGAGCGGGTGGTCAACTGCTGCAAAGGGAAGCAACAATGACGACGACACGCGGGCCACATGGCAGATTACACGGACGTGAATGCGGGCCCACATGGCGAACGGAATATTTTATTGTGGGTGCATGACAATGAAATTTGGACGACCGTAGAACAGTCTTTCATCAAACGAAGTCAGGATATTCGCACGACGTCGAACGACAGGGCAATGTAAGACACGATGGATACGTTCACATAGTGTCCGGTGAAAGGGGTAGGTGAAGTTCACTCATACTTACCTCGCACACCATGACAGTGGTATATGAGTTGGACTGCTGAGACGTCGTAAGGCAGCGCACACAGAGGTTTTATCAGGTAGATTTGCAGCGACAAGAGATCAAGGTGGTGCATGAGAACCTACGAAATGGACGACTGAGAATGATGGCATTATGGTGACTCGACCGATAATGGGAGTAGAATGAGGGGTGGTCCACCCTTTACTGTCATAAAAGATTAGCATCGGGAGTTTTTTCAAAACAGAACAGAGCATACTTTAAAATGATAATAGATTCTAGGTAAAATTGTCCTAACGAGTCCACTTCGTAACATCGGAGGGCAAATTGTGCTATGATACAAAGTTTTAATTGCGGGAAAGACATTGAATCGCGTCTCTGACATTGTGTAATGAAGTTACTAGAATATGGGTCCTAAAACGGCCAAGGTATTGTGAAAAGGAGAAAACGTCATCACATAAGACAAAGGGAGACCAACGCCGATATGAGTAAGGGTAAAAGGCTCAATATGCCAATTGGCATCCATAACATAATTAGAAGGTGAATAAAACAAATGAAACAGAGGCGTTATAGTATGACGGAAGCTTTCAGAAGGAGCTACGAACCAAGTGTTGGAAAACGGCGAAAATTCGAAACTGCATGCAACGTAATGAAAGAAAAGAAGATGAAACATTTTAGAAAAGGAAACGAAGAATTTTCAAAGATTTTAAAAACAACAAGGAAGCATTGTAGAGGGGTTGGACTTTTTGGAAAGATTTTAAAAACAACAAGGAAGCATTGTAGAGGGGTTGGACTTTTTGGAAAGGCCAAGCCCTGCCAAAATGAAGATGTAACATAGAAATGTTTTTAATATAAAAAGAGTCAAAATTTTGCATTTAATGTGTAAGAAAGGAGGAGTTTTATTTTGCATGCTTTGTTTTACTGTTTATCTTTCTCCTTCACGTTTTAGGATTATTAGATGATGTTGAATGCATTTTTTTATGGTTGCATCATTGAATATGTTAAAAAATGAAGTTTAATTTCTCTTTTCCTTAGAAGCTCGTACTAGATTATTTAGAGTTGTAGAAATGCAGATTTGGTAAGCTAGGTTGCATGCAAGATTTTCTTACATCTTTGATTTTGCAAAAATTGAGTGGCAAAATACTGACGATATTTTGCATGTTTCAATTTTCTGTCATGTTTTCCAGATTTTATTTTCTATCTTCTAAATTTTCATTTTCAAGATTTTTATTTTTTATTTTCAGGCATTAAAATAAAAATCGTAAAAAATAAAAAGACAAAAATAAATACATGGTATAATGAACATCAATATTCCATACATAATAGATTCAAACTCATTCCGATGTCATTTTGATTTTATATTAATTTTTGAAAACTGTTGTTTTTAAGGGTTTTTTATAATTTCGGAAATTCATTTTTTCAAGTTTTGGAGGCAAATCAGATTTTTAAATTCTGCATTTTCATTTATAGGCATAAGATGACCTTTCCTTTATGAAAATTCAATTTCATAAAAGGAGGGGAAATTTTCATGGCATTTCATGAGCCTTCATTTTTGGAGCAATTAATGCACCTTTCTTCATGAAAATTTTGATTTCATTGGAGGTAATTTTATATGCTACATTAAAGGCTTTTGTTTTAAAACATTAAATTATTCTTCTTAATGAAAATTTTGATTTCATCAAAGAGGGATAATTAAAATGACATTTTAAAGCCTCTATTTTAAGGCAATAAATTATTATCTCTTTGTGAAAATTAATTTCACCAAAGAGGAATAATTTGTTATTCACATCAAAGGCTATTTTTATCTTCATGATAAGAAGCTACATTCAAGGAGCCTATTCATCATTTCAGATTTACATTCATGGATATATTTCATCTTCATTTTCATACTCAAAGTATGATTTAAAGCAAGATAAAACTTGTTTAAAACATACTTAATAAGGGAAGATAAAATATACCTTAAAATTCTCAAGATAAAAGGAATTAAGGTACTGCATCGTGGTCATATTAGGCCCAATTCACATTACCTTTATTTTGGTTTCATGAACAATCATTAAATTACCATGGTAAAATAAACCAACATTGCCCCTTGTTTATAGTTACTTGCAATCACTAAGGTGTTCCTAGCATTGAATTGATATTCTTTATTGAGACTACTAATACACATATGCAAATGCTAATATAGTAGAGACCTTTGAGATGTTTTTTGTATAACTTCTTTGTAAGAGAAGGTTTTGGGATCCAAACCCTAAGGGAGAGTGTAATTTCAAAATTGGGTAAAATTAACACTCAACACTATCTTTTAACTTCCTAGTTTTGTTTATCAAGAAAATTATTGATGCAATCTCAAATTCTCTTTAGAGATAAATTTCAATTTTAATATTTTAGATACTCCCAAATTTGTATATATTGTCTTCCTTCAAAAATTTTCAACTTCTAAATCATGAGTTGAATTATTTTAATTCTTCAAATATTGAAGTATATGATTAACCAATATAATTCCTTTTGCTTCTTTAGTATTGAGAGTAGTCTTGATAAATTATTCTAAGTAGTATACCTTATGACTCCCTAGTTTAATTTATCAAATAAGTATTTGAAGCAATCTCAATTTTTCACTCCTTTATCTCTCCTTAGTTTTGAATGGTAGACTAAGGATAATTTTTCAATTTTTTTTTTTGGTAAGTTAAGATTTCTTTAAAAAAGGTTTTGAAAGGGCCCCAAAACCTTTTTACAATAGGTCACCAAACCAAATACAAGGCCATAGGAAAGGCCTAAGGAAAATCCCAAGGATGGGCCATAGGAAAGGATAAATGAAAGGCCAAAGGATAGCCTGAAGGAAAAGCACATGAAAAACATGCTCGAAGTGGAAAAATAGAGCCTTCCACCCAAGCAATAAAATTTTAAAAAGCCCGCCCAACATGATATTTGCAAATCTTGCCCAGTGGGAAATTTGAAAAATCCCTCCAAAGTAGGAAAAAAACAATTTTGAAAAATCCCACATAGGGGATAAACCAAAACCTGGTATTCTGCCAAGAAAATACTTAAAAAACAAAACTACCATACATAAAACCACCCGAACAACAATATGGAACATAGGAGCCACCAAGAAGGAATATCCCACCTAGGGAGGGCTGGGATACACATAGGGATGCAAGAAAAATACTAGAATAACATCCCACATAGGCCTGAAAAATGGAACAACAATCTGAGGATCTCCATAGGCCATAAAATCCCCTTGCAATGAGGTTAAGCTACAAAGACACTAGAAGAAGTAGAGGAAGCAGCAGAAGCATAACTGCAAGCCATGGAAAAGAGGCGGGGAATTTCCTATGGAACCTAAAAGTAAGAAGCCACGAGGTGAACAAGCTATAGGTATTAAGCACAAGTCTCTTCCAAACCAAAAAATGTAGTAAGAAACCCAAGACAACCTTCAGTACCACCAATGAATAGCTTTATGGAACTATATAAGGAAGACCAATGGTATCATAGTAGTAAGAAAAGCAAATAAACCTCGTAAAGCCATAAAAAAGTGCTAAGAACCCACCAAGAATCCCACATCCATGAACCCAAAGAGCAAAATCATAGTAATAAGTGCATGGTCCCTCCCAGACCAAAAGGATGTTGTGCAAAATTGCTCAAGAAGAAACTCTCCCAAAGCCATGATGTACCACACATGGAGAACCTCTGAATCATAGTACCAAGTAGAATCCTATAAAAAACTTGGGTCAAATTGAGATCACCAAGGGAAAAGGATCCCTGAAGAAGCACAAAAAACCTAGGGAAGGTCCCAAGGACATCCCAAACCATAAGCACATGAAATAACCCTTAAAATAGGAATGGAAAGGGGTAGAAAAAAGGATAAGTGACCTCCCACCCCAAGGAGATCATCTGCCAAACCAACCAGCCAAGAAGGAAGGGCCAGGGAAGTTCCAGGAAACTAGGACAGGGTCAGGGCAAGGGGAAGTAGGGAAGTAGAATAGGGCTTTCCATAATTATGGACAACCTTTTATCTCCTTATTTTTAATATTGTTCTTCAATTCTATGTTTTGTAGAACTTGTATCTCCCTAATGAATGAATATGACAATATAATTTGTCAACTTCTAAATTTCATAAACTATGTTGATGTTGAATTCCTTATGACTCCAACTCTAAAATTTAGAAATTCTAAAAATAATATTGTTAATTTTTGTGTATTCATAATTTGATGTAGATTACCTTATTTCTCCAAACTTATAAAATTGCAAATATTTAATTTATTTTGTAAATTTAAATGTGCAAATTAGAAAACTTTAAAATCAATGCTTTAATATTCAAAATAATCTTCAATGTTTTGTAAAAGGCTTTAATTTGTAATATTTGGATTTCTAATGTTTCAATAATACTTATCTCTCAAATAAAATACTTTTAAACTTTTAACCTTAGATAATATATTCTTTTACATCTTATAACTCCTACTTAGCATAAAATTTAATTCCAAATAGTAATAGATATTACCTTTCATATTTTAGGTGTTCCCACCTTGATGCTATGCTTGGTATTCCTTTGAAATTGGGCACTCTTCCTCTGGTAAACTTCCTTCAAACTTGTCAAGGTGCTTCTTCTTTGATGTACTGGAGTCTTTGTTTTTATTGATGAGACAATTCTATTTCATGCAATAAATGAGCACTCAAAAAATTTCACTTTCCTTGGTAATGCTTGTATTTTTTGCATTATGAGTGACAAGTGTCACTAGAGTTCTTCCTTAACTCTTGTTAATGTAACTTGTGGCTGTGTGGTGCTTTTTCTCCCTTATGACAAATGGATTCACTGATATCAATACCCCTATGACTCTTGGATGGTGTCTAATTATTCCTCTTTCTTGTGAAAAGTGTCTCATGCAATGCTATAATGCTCTCCACACTCTATGAGAAATTTGTAACGTATTATTTGACCAAAATTTTTGTGCTTGAAGTTGTAACATTCCCTAGCTATGTTACGTTTCCATTTTGGACACTTGGCTATGCATGTGATATGCTTTAACAGGATGGTGTTGTGTTATGAATATATTCTTTATTGGTGAATGTACAAACTTGAATCTTTAGCCTCCTTGATACATTTTCAATAGCAAAACATATCCTCTTCTTTGTTTGTTAAATTTCCATATTTGAAATATTTTCAACTTCACCAATCACAAATTTTAACTGCTCTTCTTTGATGGCTTCTTTCATGGTAGTTGTATTTGTCTGTTCCACAATGATACCTATTTGATCAATTGCTCTTTTGGTGGCTATTCATCTAGATACTATTAGGGCACTTGCCCCCTATATTTTGCTATAAATTTTGTACTCTTAAATGTTGCTCAACCTATGCAATTTGGTGGTGATTCTAGTGGTGGATTTTACCACACTATTGGTGATTTCCTTCACCAATGTAATATAAAAGCTTAATTTTTTTAAACACCTTAAATATGCCTAGATTTTTATGACTATTCGACCTCACTATAATGTAGGATATATTTTCTCTTTCTCTTATTATGAAAATAACATATTTATCCTCTTATTACTCATTTTAAGCTCTTTACAAGATTTAACTCTAGTTTTTATAATATGCAAATTTCTACAATAATAATGGTATACAATGGTGTATTTTTCCTTAACTTAGAGACACTCTAAAAAATTCTTTTGCTAGCTCTTAATAACTCTAAAATTTATGCTCTTAAAAACTTATAAGAAGCATTTTTAAAGTTTCTAAAATAGCACTTTGTAAGGAATAAATTTAATACACCTTTTATGGATTATTTTGTAGTTCTCCTTCTTGATAGCTTGATATCTTGAATTTGTAGCAATAATCCTTTTATTTTGTTGTTTGTAGGCTCTTTATCTTGCAGTTGTAGTTGCTTCCCAAAATCAACTCCCTTGTATTCAAATGTATGCTATTGATCTTTGAAGTTTTCAACTGCAAAAATTTTCCTTTTGCTATTCAAATCTATAGTAAATATCCTTCCTAGATGCTACTAAACCATATTGCACTTTACTAGTCAAAAATTTTCCAAATCTATCCTAAAACAATTTCAAAATATGGTTTGCTTTACTATTTCAATGCTGCTCAAATTTGTAGCTTAAAATTATTTCAATCGTTGATTACAAAAATCTGATTCGTTGATGTCCATGAATCTTCAAATCTACTACTCTCTTATACTATCAATCATTTCTTTAATTGGTTATCCAAAAAAAATCTAAAATATTTCTAAATCTTCTCCAAATTGAAACTCTATGCTTTGTTTGATTTGTTGTCCTATGACATTTCAACTTCTCCTCTGAATATCAACAAATTATCTTCTACAAATTAACCTACAAAATATTTGTGGTTGTTCTCAAATCTCCTAAATCTATGGCCTCTTCAATCCTTCTTCTTTATTTAGGTTTCTTGTTGAATTGTAACTTCAAATCTTATCATGTTCATTGTCTTCTTCCCCAAGAACGTGAATGACTTGAGATATTTAAAACTTCTCAAAATTTGGCAAACTTCTTGCCAAATATTTCTTTCCTTTTTTAGATTTTTATTAGCTGGTGACAATTATCCCAAATTCCTTTTATCAGGAGCTTCTTCTACTTCAAATATTTTGACATGAACTTTTCTTCAAAATACTTCCCATGGCCACTGCTTCAAATTTGAAATGAAGCTTTCTCTAGCCTTATTCTTCTTCTCTAGAACTCTTCTTGAGACCTCTTTCTTGGGTCTTCTAATTTTGCAATGAGGCTTTCTCTAGCTTTCTTCTTCTTCTCTAGAAATATTCTTGAGACCTCTTTTCATGGGTCTTCTAATTCTGCAGCTACTCAAATTTTCTTAATCAATTTTTTAATGAAACCTTACCTTAGTTTCTTCAATCTTCCAATTATGGAATTTCTACAATGATATCTCCTTTCTTGGATCTCCAAAATATGTTCTTATCAACTCTGCAGTAGGACCTTTTTGTAGTCCTCTTTATCTTCAATCTTCAGACTTCAATCTTCAATCTTCTAAATTTGAAAGTTCTTTAATGTGACCTCTTTTTTGGGTCTCTTCAATCTTTAATTTGTAGTCTACAATCTACTTTGAGGAATTCCTTGGTTATCCTAAATATTTAATGGGGCCTTGTTTCTTGGACCTCCTCAAATATTCAATGTCTACTTTTTTACAACAAAGAGTTAATCCCCACACAAGGAAAGCACATAGAATTTTAGGCAATTGACGGTGAAATTCTTCCATATACATTGTAGGAAGCTTCTCAAATTCTAAGAAATAACCTTCTACAAAAAAAAAATTATACAATAATAATCAAATATATTCAAAGTTTTAGAATTCTAAAATCAATAATCTTCATTAGCTATCTCAAAAACTAGTGAAAGCAAATCTTTGTTGAATCCTAGTCTTGACAATTTTTTCTTCAACCTTGTGGAAAGATTCTAGCCAAATACTAATATGGAATATTATCTCTCTCTATAAATATTATCAATATGACCTCCTTTAGGTGTCTCTTAATCTCTTCAAATATTAAGGTTTATCTTCAAGACCTATAAATTTCCTTCTATTCCAACTTTGCTCTTGGAATAGGTAAATTCTTAATTATCACTGTTTTTTTCTTCAACACAGTGAGAAAATCTATCTTATCTGGGTTTTCTTTCTAGAGTTAATTTCTTCAACTTCATTGGTTTCTCCTTAACTAGTAAAAATCATATTTGCAACCAAAAACTTGTGCAAGATAGGACCTTGTTGTAGCTCTGATACCACGGTTAGCTTTTGAAGCTAAATACATAGAATAAAGTAATCAAAGGGTCTAAAATAAATTTGCAATAAAAATATATGATAATGGAAATCTATTAAACATATACAACTCATAAAAAACTTCATAAATAAATCATATAAATTCCACTATTAAATTCTCATGAAAATATGATATTTAATGAATAAAGACCTCAAATACATCATACTTTATCACTATCCATTGTGATTGTATATGACCAATCACTCTATATCTTTCTATATATTGCTCTCTATCCATATACACATTTATAGTATGGAATTTGACTCTTCATATGGAGGATTATTGGCCTTCACTCTTCCTATGACTCTTCATATTCCTATTCTATGGACACATGTACATAGGGACAACTATGCACATTTACATTGCCAAAATACTTTGCACACTTGTGCATTTACTACATTGCATAAAGTAAATACTTTCATCATAATCTATGACACTATTTCCTAATATATAGATGTACCCATGGTGGTACATTAGAATGAATCAAAAGATGTAATATATTACAACAATTTCCACAACTACCAATAGCAGTAGCAATAGTAAGTTTACCTTCCTCTAGTTTCGAAGCTAAAGTAGAAGATATCATAAAATATATGGGATGATTGACAATAAATTTATTGCAATGAAAGGACATATGAAAAAATCATCCCAACATAGATATAAAGGTGTTAGAAATAATTTTTTTAAGGAAATTTGCTATGAGTACAAAGAAAAAAAATTTACAAGATAAATTTTCTTAATAAGGCATCTAATTTAGGAACAATGAGTAATGAAAAGGGAAAGACCAATTAATATTATTAATCTTGTTTAGATAAAAAATAATAATATTATGCTATGACCATGAAGTGAAGTCATAGTAGGAATACAAATTAAGGAAATTAGGTTAAGAAGAAGAAATAAGAGCCCCAAAAGAGGAGAAGAATAGTAGAAGTTCAAGATTTTCTAGTCTCAATAGGCTAGACACCATACTCAATCATGGATGACTTGTCAAAGTAAAATTCCAACATAATTAATGGGAAGATATTGGTATTATGATAAAAAAAAGTGAGTGGATATACATAGAGGGCTCAAATATAGAAAATAACGAAGGTCAAAGTCATTGTGTTTGACACAAAGATTGGTATATATGCTCCATAAGCTAAAGTCTTGTACAAACATAGTTATATTCCTAATGTTATGGTATATAGTGTAATCAATATTAATACAATAAAAAACATATTTTGAATACATTAGATTTAGATAGATATTCCATATAACTTAAATTTAGATCCTGGAATAAATAAAAAACAAATCCAATAGGCATAATATCTAATGAAACAATATCAATCATAGAAGTCATCGATGTGGTAAATTTTCAAGTTATAAAATATGGTTTAGTAGCCTATACAATGCCGTTACAAATAGAATATTTAATAACATTTCATGCTTATAATTATTGACATGAAGGATATATAACTATTCATTAGGATTCCAAGTGAGCATAAATAAATATGATACCTCAAACTCATACATTTAGAACAATAGAAATAAAGGAATAAAACGAGTGAACAACATTATATTATGTTAGTATGAGAAAGTTGAATACTAAATATGAAGAAAGTGATATGGATGTATTAATGGTAGACATCCTTACTGATGCACTACTAGACTACCCATAAAAATTACACTTTAGGAATGTAATATAAGAGCATGAAAAAGAGGATTCCTTTTGGATATTCCATAGGTATAGTTATTTATTCACTTTTAATTATATAAGATTATGAAAATTAGAATTGACATGGCATCATATAGAGTTGATTAATGATGCTAAACTTGTAAAGCAAATATTATATCATTTGAATCTAAATTTTACCAAGTTAATCATGAAAGAGATAGACAAGTCGGATGTAGGCTTCATTTTATAATAGAAAACTCAAAGTGGATGTCTCTAATAATTATTATAATAAATAAGAGTGGGAAGTTGAGGGTCTATGTTAATTATTAGAATCGAATTCCATAAATAAAGACCACTCTCCACTCCCCTTATCAGATTAGATTTTGGATGAAGTTACAAAACAAAAGCGTTATAGCTTTACAAATGGCTATAATCTGATTTGTATTCCAAGAAAGACTAGCTAAAGATAATATTCACCACTTTAAGGGATACCTTTGTTTATTGAGCGATGCAATTTGGGTTATGCAATGCACATGAAACATTCTAGTGGATGATAAATAGGGTATTTTAATCTTATATCAAAACTTTTATCATAGTTTTTTTCTATATAATTTTTGTACTTTTGGAAGGAATATAGATCATATAGCTACTCTTGAGAAATTTCAATGGTTATATGAGGCTAAGGTTCCACTTAATCTAAAAAATGTATACTTATATACACCAAAGGAGTCTTTTTGGCTCATGTGGTCTCCAAAAAAAAGGATTGTAACTAATATTGCAAAGGTTGTCAAGATTAAGGAGCTTCCATCTCCAAGCTACAAGAGTAAGTTGTGATTATTCTAGGGTTCATAAATAATTTCTCAAGGATTTCACTACCATTAAAAAATTTACTCAAGAAGGATATGCCCAATTAACTAGGGAAAGAAGCTAAGGGTACATTTGAGTAACTAAAGCAAACCATGATCAATGTTATAGTATTAAAGAGTTCATATTGGAGTAAGTCATTTATTGTATACATACAAGTATTTGACATAACACATTGGAACATATTGAATCAGTAGGAAAATAATGAGAATGGTCATCCATTTTAATTTGGAAGTAGGCAAATGAGCAATCAAAAGATGAATTATACAATTATAGAGAAAGCAGCACTAGCCATCATCTTTTCTCTCAATAAATTTAAGAAATAACTTCTAGGAAAAAAGTTTATTGTTTTCATAGACCATGCTAACCTCGAGTATTTTATCAATAATTCCAATCCATTAGGAAGGATATCCAAATGAATTTATCCTATTGTAACAATGTGAGTTTTATATTGTTTATTGACTAGGTAAGAAGCATATCAATATATATACACTTTTGAATACATATGAGGGAGTTGTACCTAAATGTGAAAATGATAAGTTTTCTGATATAATGCTACTACTAGTAGAAGATATTCTATAGGAGTATGTATACAACCGATGACACTTAAATACATTTAGTTTCAAGATGTTGCAATCCCAAGAATGAAGAAGAAATTTACTAGGCTAGTCAACTCTATTCAATAATATATGGAGTTTTGTATAAGGCCAGACTAGATGGGAAGTATCAATGAGTAGATAAACAAGAATAAGAAAAGAAATTGAAAAAAATGGAGGTAATTTATTATAGATTCCCATGATGTTAAGGATTCAAATTGATTAAAATACTTCTTTGGGAAACTTACAAAAATAAGGATTTTAGATGTAGGATATCATTGGTTAACACTCTTCAAAAATTGTATTGAGAAATATAAAACATGTGATGTGTGCTATTTATTTAGAAATTGTAGGACAAAAATACCCTCTTATATCCTATATTTCCTCTTGGCCACTTTGAGAAGTGAGTAATTGATAATTTTGGATCCCTTCGTATAACACCATGAAGGAATAGATACATTACTATTGTAATACACTATCTTGTTAAGTGGGTTGAAGCTCATTCAATGATGTATGAGATAGAGGAAGAAGTTACACAATTAATATATCAAAGGATTGTTTGTAGGTTTGGAAACCTAATTGAGATTATCTCTAATCAAGGTACCATTTTTTTGAACAAAGTGGTGGAAGACTTAATGACTTAGTTTACAATGAAATACAAGAAGATGACTACATATAAATTGAATACCAATGGGTAGGTGGAATGAACTAATAATGTGCTATCAAATCCTTGTATGTAATAGGTCATTTTGGTAGGACCTTCCCTTATTTGATTGATGTATTGATGTGTTGATAATTAATGCATGATCCTATTTTGTTTTATAAATATGAGATGCTAGTTGTAATTTATGGTTACTAAAGTTGGATTATGCTATTTTTAAAATATGGTACTGTTGGTTCAACTTTTATGCACAACCTGTGAAGAATGAGCATGAAAACCCGATAACACTTATAAGGGATAAATCCCACTCACTTTAGGATCTTGTTGGATATCCAAGGTGTGAGTTACAGAGTTGGGTCGAATGTCTATTCACTATTTTTTGCTTCTCGAATAGTTTCAAGTGGACTGTCTGTTACCTTACAACGGGTTCTGGACTTGTTTAGTAATGTTTTTGGAATTGGTTATCTTTGTGGACACTCATATTTACAATCAGTTCTTTGATCTAGCTCTTTATGTTTTAGCAATTTTAAATAAAAGACAAATTCTAAAGAAAATAAAAATGGATCATTCAATCGGTGGAACAGAGAGAGTAGAGTAAGGCAGAAAGAGAAGTTTACCTAACTTAGCTGCAAAACCAAAACTACCAATTTTAGTTATACCAGATTCCTTCACAATAGAACAAATCAAAGAGGAAAGCGTCCAGCTTTCTAAGATCACCTTCCACTAAGAGCATAAGACAGAGACAAAATAGATCTGAAAGAAAATCACAAATAGAAGGAAAGTCAGTTGAAATTGGTATCTCTCACCAGTAGCTTAGCTTGCACAGTGAGGACAGAGCAATTAGAACAGGCCTGAACCTTAAATCTGTAATTTTCCTTAGCATACAATAAAAAGAATGAAGCCCAGTAGCATACCCAATCTTTGATAACACAGATCTACAACATAAATTAAATAAACCTTAATGAAATGGAAACAAAAGAAGATGAATCTATCGCATTCTGAAAGAGATTAGGCTCTTGGCCATGCTATCACAGAAAACAAAACTACACCAACTCCAGGTCCAGAACAAAACATTCAAACAAGATTTGCAGGAAATTGCTCCAATAGCTTTTATTTCTAAGTTTTCAACTCTAAAATTTACATCCGAAAGAAGTATATATAGACTCAGGACAAACCCTGATCTTTTCAAAAAATCTTCTTCTCAAACCCTAAATCTTATCCTCTAAACCTTACTGCCTAGGTTTTACAATATAAGGCCCTTTAAAAATAGAGTTTTGATAAACCCTAACCATTTTGCAAATCTTAGTGCAGTTACTTGCCATAAATGGAGACGGCATGATCTGATATTATTCTCATCCATCTGTAACTACAAGTAAATATCTTCGTTTTTTGTCGGGAACGTCTCATTAATTCCTCAGAGAAATTCAAATGAGTCACTAGTTTCTTTGACATTTTATCTTCGCAAAGCTGCCTCTGAGTTGAAATTCTCTGCATGCCATTACTTTCACCATAAATTCTCCTGTTAAATGCGTCCATCAGAAAATTTCGATAACTGTGTGTATATATTTTCATTTTTCGGTTAATTTTTAACATATTCCATTAAATGAGGCAACTGCTTAGTCACCGTAAAGTTTTCTTGCGGCCAGATCTGTAAAATCTGGATGGACAAGAAATTCTCGACATCCCCCATTTCTATTTGATGGCCTTCACTTGATCCACGCTTATTTTATCTTTTTCGCTATTACTTCTGCCAGTATGCAACTGCCAGCTCGCTTTCTGCAAAAGACAAACAAGGATTAGTATTTTAATATTATTAAATTAAAACCTTAATGTTCATTATATGTTGGCTTTATTTATTTTGACACGTGTCGCGAAATCGCGATGCTTTCCTTCACCTTGCCTCTGTCTCAACTTCTTTGCTCTTCTGCCACGAAATCGCGACGTCCCCCTTTACTTTGCTTCTTCCAAGCTCTTCTGTCGCGAAATCGTGACATGTCATGATTTCACGACATGTCATGAAATCGCAACGTCCCCCTTTACTTTGTCTTCCAAGATCTTTTGCCATGAAACCGCGACATGTCGCAAAATCGTGATGTCCCCCTTTACTTTGCGTCTTCCAAGCTCTTCTGTCGCAAAACCGTGACATGTCACGATTTCATGACATGTCATGAAATTGCGGCGTCCCCCTTTACTTGTCTTCCTTCTTGGCAAAACACGTCGTGAAATCACGACGTTTCTGAAACTCAGCTCTTTCAACCAAAAATGTCACGATATCGCGACGTGTCGTGGCTTGGCTCTTTCTTCCAAAATATGCCATGAAATCGTGACATTTTTATCACTTGACACTTTCTTTCCAAAACATGTCATGAAATCGTGATTTTTTCACGTTGACTTTTCCCCTTGCTGCGTTGACCGTGAAAACGCGACGAGTCGCGAAAATAAGACATGTCACATATCACGACATTTTCATCAAGCTTTTCCTTCACTTCAAATGTGTCACGAAATCGCGACGTTTTCCATACTTAGCCTCTTTCAAGCTTATTATTTCTAAAAATGGAATATGTCACAAATTCATGATGTTTTCAAAAATGGCATATGTCGTAAAATCACGATATTTTTGAAACTCGGCTCTTTCAACCAAAACACGTCGCGAAATCGTGACCCTTTTATCACTTGGTCCTTTTAGTCGAAATACGTCGTGAAATTTTGTTTAGATAAAAAATAATAATATTATGCTATGACCATGAAGTGAAGTCATAGTAGGAATACCAATTAAGGAAATTAGGTTAAGAAGAAGAAATAAGAGCCCCAAAAGAGAAGAAGAATAGTAGAAGTTCAAGATTTTCTAGTCTCAATAGGCTAGACACCATACTCAATCATGGATGACTTGTCATAGTAAAATTCCAACATAATTAATGGGAAAATATTGGTATTATGATAAAAAAAAGTGATTGGATATACATAGAGGGCTCAAATATAGAAAATAACGAAGGTCAAAGTCATTGTGTTTGACACAAAGATTGGTATATATGCTCCATAAGCTAAAGTTTTGTACAAACATAGTTATATTCCTAATGTTATGGTATATAGTGTAATCAATATTAATACAATAAAAAATATATTTTGAATACATTAGATTTAGATAGATATTCCATATAACTTAAATTGAGATCCTGGAATAAAGAAAAAACAAATCCAATAGGCATAATATCTAATGAAACAATATCAATCATAGAAGTCATCGATGTGGTAAATTTTCAAGTTATAAAATATGGTTTAGTAGCCTATACAATGCCGTTATAAATAGAATATTTAATAACATTTCATGCTTATAATTATTGACATGAAGGATATATAACTATTCATTAGGATTCCAAGTGAGCATAGATAAATATGATACCTCAAACTCATACATTTAGAACAATAGAAATAAAGGAATAAAACGAGTGAACAACATTATATTATGTTAGTATGAGAAAGTTGAATACTAAAGATGAAGAAAGTGATATGGATGTATTAATGGTAGACATCCTTACTGATGCTCTACTAGACTACCCATAAAAATTACACTTTAGGAATGTAATATAAGAGCATGAAAAAGAGGATTCCTTTTGGATATTCCATAGGTATAGTTATTTATTCACTTTTAATTATATAAGATTATGAAAATTAGAATTGACATGGCATCATATAGAGTTGATTAATGATGCTAAACTTGTAAAGCAAATATTATATCATTTGAATCTAAATTTTACCAAGTTAATCATGAAAGAGATAGACAAGTCGGATGTAGGCTTCATTTTCTAATAGAAAACTCAAAGTGGATGTCTCTAATAATTATTATAATAAATAAGAGTGGGAAGTTGAGGGTCTATGTTAATTATTAGAATCGAATTCCATAAAGAAATACCAATATCCACTCCCCTTATCAGATTAGATTTTGTATGAAGTTACAAAACAAAAGCGTTATAGCTTTACAAATGGCTATAATCTGATTTGTATTCCAAAGAAAGACTAGCTAAATATAATATTCACCACTTTAAGGGATACCTTTGTTTATTGAGCTATGCAATTTGGGTTATGCAATGCACATGAAACATTCTAGTGGATGATAAATAAGGTATTTTAATCCTATATCAAAACTTTTATCATAGTTTTTTCTATATAATTTTTGTACTTTTGGAAGGAATATAGATCATATAGCTACTCTTGAGAAATTTCAGTGGTTATATGAGGCTAAGGTTCCACTTAATCTAAAAAATGTATACTTATATACACCAAAGGAGTCTTTTTGGCTCATGTGGTCTCCCAAAAAAAGGATTGTAACTAATATTGCAAAGGTTGTCAAGATTAAGGAGCTTCCATCTCCAAGCTACAAGAGTAAGTTGTGATTATTCTAGGGTTCATAAATAATTTCTCAAGGATTTCACTACCATTAAAAAATTTACTCAAGAAGGATATGCCCAATTAACTAGGGAAAGAAGCTAAGGGTACATTTGAGTAACTAAAGCAAACCATGATCAATGTTATAGTATTAAAGAGTTCATATTGGAGTAAGTCATTTATTGTATACATACAAGTATTTGACATAACACATTGGAACATATTGAATCAGTAGGAAAATAATGAGAATGGTCATCCATTTTAATTTGGAAGTAGGCAAATGAGCAATCAAAAGATGAATTATACAATTATAGAGAAGGCAGCACTAGCCATCATCTTTTCTCTCAATAAATTTAAGAAATAACTTCTAGGAAAAAAGTTTATTATTTTCATAGACCATGCTAACCTCGAGTATTTTATCAATAATTCCAATCCATTAGGAAGGATATCCAAATGAATTTATCCTATTGTAACAATGTGAGTTTTATATTGTTTATTGACTAGGTAAGAAGCATATCAATATAGATACACTTTTGAATACATATGAGGGAGTTGTACCTAAATGTGAAAATGATAAGTTTTCTGATATAATGCTACTACTAGTAGAAGATATTCTATAGGAGTATGTATACAACCGATGACACTTAAATACATTTAGTTTCAAGATGGTGCAATCCCAAGAATGAAGAAGAAATTTACTAGGCTAGTCAACTCTATTCAATAATATATGGAGTTTTGTATAAGGCCAGACTAGATGGGAAGTATCAATGAGTAGATAAAAAAGAATAAGAAAAGAAATTGAAAAAAATGGAGGTAATTTATTATAGATTCCCATGATGCTAAGGATTCAAATTGATTAAAATACTTCTTTGGGAAACTTACAAAAATAAGGATTTTAGATGTGGGATATCATTGGTTAACACTCTTCAAACATTGTATTGAGTAATATAAAACATGTGATGTGTGCTATTTATTTAGAAATTGTAGGACAAAAATACCCTCTTATATCCGATATTTCCTCTTGGCCACTTTGAGAAGTGAGTAATTGATAATTTTGGATCCCTTCGTATAACACCATGAAGGAATAGATACATTACTATTGTAATACACTATCTTTTTAAATGGGTTGAAGCTCATTCAATGATGTATGAGATAGAGGAAGAAGTTACACAATTAATATATCAAAGGATTTTTAGTAGGTTTGGAAACCTAATTGAGATTATCTCTAATCAATGTACCATTTTTTTGAACAAAGTGGTGGAAGACTTAATGACTTAGTTTACAATGAAATACAAGAAGATGACTACATATAAATTGAATACCAATGGGTAGGTGGAATGAACTAATAATGTGCTATCAAATCCTTGTATGTAATAGGTCTTTTTGGTAGGACCTTCCCTTATTTGATTGATGTATTGATGTGTTGATAATTAATGCATGATCCTATTTTGTTATATAAATATGAGATGCTAGTTGTAATTTATGGTTACTAAAGTTGGATTATGCTATTTTTAAAATATGGTACCTGTTGGTTCAACTTTTATACACACCCTGTGAAGAATGAGCATGAAAACCCGATAACACTTATAAGGGATAAATCCCACTCACTTTAGGATCTTGCTGGATATCCAAGGTGTGAGTTACAGAGTTGGGTCGAATGTTTATTCACTCTTTTCTGCTTATCGAATAGTTTCAAGTGGACTGTTTGTTACCTTACAACGGGTTCTGGACTTTTTTAGTAATGTTTTTGGAATTGGTTATCTTTGTGGACACTCAGATGTACAATCAGTTCTTTGATCTAGCTCTCTATGTTTTAGCAATTTTAAATAAAAGACAAATTCTAAAGAAAATAAAAATGGATCATTCAATCGATGGAACAGAGAGAGTAGAGTAAGGCAGAAAGAGAAGTTTACCTAACTTAGCTGCAAAACCAAAACTACCAATTTTAGTTATACCGGTTTCCTTCACAATAGAACAAATCAAAGAGAAAAGCGTCCAGCTTTCTAAGATCACCTTCCACTAAGAGCATAAGACAGAGACAAAATAGATCTGAAAGAAAATCACAAATAGAAGGAAAGTCAGTTGAAATTGGTATCTCTCACCAGTAGCTTAGCTTGCACAGTGAGGATAGAGCAATTAGAACAGGCCTAAACCTTCAATCTGTAATTTTCCTTAGCATACAATAAAAAGAATGAAGCCCAGTAGCATACCCAATCTTTGATAACACAAATCTACAACATAAATTAAATAAACCTTAATGAAATGGAAAGAAAAGAAGATGAATATATCGCATTCTGAAAGAGATTAGGCTCCTGGCCATGCTATCACAGAAAATGAAACTACACCAACTCCAGGTCCAGAACAAAACATTCAAACAAGATTTGCAGGAAATTGCTCCAATAGCTTTTATTTCTAAGTTTTTGCCTCCGAAATTTACATCCGAAAGAAGTATATATAGACTCAGGACAAACCCTGATCTTTTCAAAAAATCTTCTTCTCAAACCCTAAATCTTATCCTCTAAACCTTACTGCCTAGGTTTTACAATATAAGGCCCTTTAAAAATAGAGTTTTGATAAACCCTAACCATTCTGCAAATCTTAGTGCAGTTACTTGTTGAGCAAGGTGCAGCAAAAGAATTGCAAAAGTATTGTCATTGTTGTCAACACAGTCAGATTGATGCGATTGATGCGATTCGGAGGTCGATCGGATCAAGTGCGAGAAAGTTTCAAGGAAAACGAAAGTGACCCAGATTCGAAGCGGCAAAAAGAGACAAGGAAGAAAATTGTCGCGATATCGCGACATGTTTTCTGTCGCGATTTCGCGACATGGTCGAGGAGAGAGAAGGCGCAGCCGAAAATGTCGCGATTTCGTGACATGTCGAGTTTTCACTGAGGAGAGAGAAAATGTGTCGCGATATCACGACAAAATCGAGGAGAGAGAAGGCGCAGCCGAAAATGTCACGATTTCACGACATGTCGAGTTTTCATTGAGGAGAGAGAAAATGTGTCGCGATTTCGTGACAAAAAGTAGGAGAGAGAAAATGCACGCCAAATTGTCGCGATTTCGCGACATGGTAGAGGAGAGAGAAAGTGAAAGCTAAACTGTCACGATTTCGTGACATCTCTGGCAGAGAAGGAAACAAAGGTGTAGCGATATCGCTACATGTTGAAATGAATGGAAACAAAGGTGTAGCGATATCGCTGCATGATGAAAATACATGGAACTAAGGTGTAGCGATTTTGCTACATGTTGAAACAAAGAGAAACTAAGGTGTAGCGATGGCGCTACATGTTGGAACAAAGGGAAACTAAGGTGTAGCGATTTCGCTACTAGTCAAAAGTGTAGAACTGAAAGATGCAGCAATGATATTACAAGTCAAAATTTCATGAAAAGAGGCAAGGTAAAAGCACAAGGCACAAAGTTGTAGCGATTTCGCTACTGCATGGAGCAAAGAGCGTACGGAAGCCAGAAGCGTCGCGATTTCGTGACAAGAAGATTGATGACGTCAGCAAGAGCCGAAAGCGTCACGATTTCATGACAAGAAGGATGATGACGTCAGCAAGAAAGCGTCGCGATTTCATGACATGTTCCATTTTGGTTGCAAGAAAGGACGAAGAGCAAAGTGTCACGATTTCGTGACATGTTCCATTTTGTTGGAGTTGGCAAGGAGAGTTGTACGGAAGAACAAAGTGTCACGATTTCGTGACATGTTCCTTTTTCGCTACTACTGGCAAAGAAGAGTGTACGGAAGCCGAAAGTGTCACGATTTCATGACAAGCAGGATGATGACGTCAGCAAAGTTGAAAAGTGTCACGATTTCATGACAGGATGAAAGGAAAGCTGCTGGAAGCCGAAAGCGTCGCGATTTCGCGACAGCATTGAGGATGACGTCAGCAAAAGTTCAAAGTGTCGCGATATCGCGACAAGATGCAGGGAAAGCTTCCAAGAGCCAAAACGGTCGCGATTTTGTGACATGCTTAAGGATGACGTCAGCAAAAGTTCTAAGTGTCGCGATATCGCGACATGAGCGGGGGAAAAGCTTTCAAGGCCAAAATGGTCGCGATTTCGTGACAACCTTCAGGGTGACGTCAGCATAAGTCAAAAGTGTCGCGATATCGTGACAGGTAATGATCGGCAGGTAAAACCCGCAGGAACATGCAAGGTGACACGTGTCAAAAAAATCGACAGGAAAATCATGCAGCCAGTTACGTAAAAATGGCGAAGTCAGACAGACAGTTAAACGTTGACGGGTGTTGGACATGCAATGCAACAGCCAAACATGCATAATTGAAACGCATTCGAAAAGCCGAATATGAAGGATAATAAAAGCATTCGAAAGGTCGTATTTGCAGGCATTCTAACAGACGTATTTGAAGCATACAGAAAAGTCGAACATGAAGAATCGAAAAGCTTTCGAAGAATCACATATGGAGTTTCGAAAAAGCATTCGAAAAGCCGTATTCGAAGAAATTGAACAGTCGAAGTGCATGAAACAAAATTGTCGTATTGCATGGTTTCCAAAAGACGTATTGCAGGGTTTCGAACAGTCGAAGTGCATGGAACCGAACAGCCGTATTGCATGGATTCGAACAGTCGGAGTATGTGATTCGATTGCATGCGGGATTGAAAGGTTATAAAAGAATAATCGTACGAGAAGACGTTGCTGCTGTTAGAGAGAAATTGCTGTAAAAGGAGAGTTAGAAAAGAATCAAGAGAAAAATAAGCGAGCCGTGAGAGTGTGCGAGTTGGGTTAATTGCGGACCGATCGGGGTCGTGCATAAAGTGAAGACATTTTTATGTCATTCTAAATTTATCGAAATTGCAGTCCAAGTTGGTGCTTGGTACTAGGAGTTGGTGCTCCATACATTGCGATGAGAAAATTACGGGGGTTGGTGCTCCTTCCAGGTTGGTCTTTGGTAAAGTGTTTGTAAAATTGATTTTGCAAAGGCTGGATTTGGATTGGAGTCCAAGCGATCATTTTTGAGGAGTAGCCAAATTGGTGAACCTCGGTATATTGAGTGTTGTGGTGTGCTCTCTTGTTCAAGTTGTTTTTCGGTTGTCAAGTTCTCTTTATTTCATATTAAATGTTGTAGATATAAAAATTTAATAGCTACCATTGATTCACCCCCCCTCTCGGTGTCATTGTGTAATCATCAATTGGTATCGGAGCAAGGTTCCTTGTACAAGCTTAATCGGCTAAGGAGATCTTGGAAGAAACAATGGCGAGGTGGTGAAGGATTTTCATCCAACAAAGCTCCCTTATTTGATGGAACAAATTACACCTTACGGAAACTCGGAATGCAAACATATCCGAGTGCATTGGGATACGATATTTGGGATTACGTAGATAGTGGATACACGAGCACCCACTACCCCTCCAACGAGATCTACTTGAGAAAAAGAAATTTGAAAACAACTCCAAAGCTAAGAATGCCATAATGTGTGGGCTTGTTGACGGTGAAGCGATAAGAGTCATGAGTTGTAAATCAGCAAAGGACATGTGGGATAAAGTGAAGAGCATCCATGAAGGAGACGAGTAAGATTAAGGAAGCAAAGCGCAAACTCATCGAGCACGGTTCGAAGCACTGCAAATGAAGGAAGATGAAAACATAGAAATTTATATCCTTGAGAGTCAACGGAATTATTAATGCAATCGAGAGGACTTGGTGAAGAAATTGATGATGCGGTTGTTGTGAAAAAGGTTCTCGAAACACTTCACAAAAGATTTAACTCCAAAGTCTCTGCAATAGAAGAGGCAAAAGATCTAAACAACTTCGGCATGGATGAGTTGCATGGTTCCACGACGACATATGAAATGAGAATAGGACAAACCAAGTCTACGAGACAGAGAAGCGACTTTTAAAGCACACAAGAATGTAAAAGCTGAACATGAATACGAGGATGAAGGAACACTTGGATGAAACAGAAGCCAATTTTGTTCGGAAACTCACAAAAGGAAAAGGAAAATATAGAGGGAAGCTACCTTTTAAATGCTTCAATTGTGGAGGAGTCGGTCATTTTGCAGCCAAATGTCCAATGCGAGGAGAGAACCAAAAATGGTGAAGGTTCACACCAAGAAAAAGGTGAGCTGGAAGAAGAAACAAAATTTTAGAAAGAACAACTTCAAGAAGAAAAGCTTCATAACCAAGAATGTCAGCGGTTCTGAAGAAAGCACGGATGAGGAGTGCGAAGAAGAAGGAGGTGAAGCTCTGTTCATGGCACTTGAAGAAGAAAGAACGAGAGGAAAATCGGGGAAGGTGATGAAAATTCCAAGGATGAAGGTGAAGTGTATTTGGAAGGAGAATTGGTTGCTTGCACTTGAAGAGTTGAGTGCGAGAAAGGAAGAAGAATAAAAAATTTTCAAAGAAATTAGAGAATGCCACGAGACATAATAAACAATTTGAAAATACGAGACGAGAGGAATTCAAGAAAATGTCCGAAGTTCTTGATGAACAATTAAGCTGTAAAGGCAGGTTGAATGCGGCAAGCTAGAGGAAGACATTGTTAAGTTAAGGATGCGAGTTAGAAGAGATGAATAGAAAATTGAACTATTTTCATAAGTTTGAAGAAAGTCTTGTAAAAGTTGGATAAAATGTTAAATAACCAAAGGCCTTCGGGCATCAAATTTGGTTTAGGCTTTGATGAAGGAGAATCTTCAAAGGATTCAAAGAACTTGAATATAGAACCCACAAAGAAAGAAGAAAAGATCAGGGTTGAACCGAGAAAAACAAAATAATGCAAAAGAAAACAATAATGCCAGATTCAAGAAGAATACTGACAAAGATGGATTCACAAAAGTCACACATCCGAGGAGGAGAAGAGTCATGGCTCCTACTTCAAACTGGCAAAGACCGGCACCCAGGTTTAATCATGCATTTTTTGGTTATTGTTTTAAATGCAATGCTTATGGCCATAAGATTTCAGATTGCAGGCATAATGTATCTCAAAGGAATTTTACCAACGAAATGTTTTTTCTCCTTTAATGAATTATGCGGTTGAATGTTATAATTGTCATAATTTTGGACATATTGCTAGAAGCTGAGAAGCACTTTTGCATCAAATAATTATCAGGGTAGAAAATATCGGCCAAGTGGGTTGAAACAAAACCAGAAATTTCTTGAAAAACAGGCACATGCTAATGAAAGGACAAAGGCAAAACAAGTAGCAAAATCTGCTATCAAACCAGAATGGAAAGAAAAGGAATCTTTGATTGTCCAGGACTGCTTTTAAAGCTCGAGAACAAATCAGCACCTTGGATACTTGACGGTGGTTGTTCCGAGTCACATGACGAGGTGACAAGCAAAAGTTTGAGAATTTACGAGAATTATGAAGGTGGTTACGTGAAATTTGGAAATAATGATGGAGCAAAGATTGTTGGAAAGGGATCAGTCAAGATCGGTGATGGCAATATAAAATCAAAAGAAGTCTTGTTTGTAATTGGCCTGAAGCATAACTTGCTAAGTGTAAGTCAAATATGTGACAGAGGTCATGATGTAATCTTCAAGAAGGAGGGCTGTGAAGTAAGAAAGACAAAAAATGGAAAGTTAATAGCCATTGGACTGAGAACTTCAGGAAATCTGTATACACTTTCAGAAGCTGCAGAAGGAACATGCTTGATGGGACGGGGAAGATGAAAAGCGGCTATGGCACAAGAGGCTTGGGCATATTAGTTTTGACAATGCGGCAAAAATCGGTTCAAAAAGAGCAATTAGAGACATACCAAACATTGGCAAACCTGTAAATAGCATCTGTGAGTCATGCCAAAAGGGAAAACAAACCAGAGCCACTTTCAAAGCAAAAGAATACTTCACTAGCAAGCCATTAGAACTAATTCACACTGATCTATGTGGACCCATGAGAGCTGAAAGCATAAATGGACACAAATATTTTATGTTGTGTATAGATGACTACTCAAGAATGACATGGGTACTATTTTTGAAACTCAAGTCAGAAGCCTTTGAAATGTTTAAAACCTTCAAAAATCTTGTTGAAAATCAATCAGGAAAAAGAATTAAATGCCTAAGATCAGACGGGGGAGGAGAGTTTATCTCCGAAGAATTTGCGAGAATCTTGTCAAAAACATGGGATAAGAAGACAGGTTTTCAGCGGCTAGGACACCTCGACGAGAATGGTGTTGTAGAAAGGAAGAATAGAACAGTGCGGGAAATGGCAAGGACAATGCTTGCGAGAAAACAAAATAGGTGACGATTTTGGAAAGAGGCGAGTTCATACTGCGGTTTACATTCAAAACAGGTGCATCTTTGAGACCACATGAAAGCAAAACAGCTTATGAGTTGTGGTTTGGCAGAAAGGCAACAACAAGACATTTCAAAGTATTTGGCAGCAAGTGCTACATAAAACGGATTGAAGATAACCTCGGTAAATTTGAAGATAGAGCTGATGAAGGTATCTTTCTCGGTTACTCAACAAAAAGCAAGGCATACACATGTTACAACAAGAAGTTGAAGAAAATTGTTGAAAGTGCTTATGTAAAAGTTGATGAAGGTAGAGAACAAGAAACTACTTATCAAGAAAACTACCCTATGTATGAAGAAGTCATTGAAGGTGATGATGAAAAAGAAACGAGAGAAGAATCGAGAAAATTGATCCAGATAGTGTAAAAGCTGAATCCGAAGAAGAAGAAAACAGGAAATTTAAAACAGGCAAGTGGCGAGAAAAATCATCCAAGTGAGCAGATTATTGGGGATCCCACGGATGGTATTCAAACAAGAAGAACAACGGTGAGGAACTATTCTCTGTTATCTAGTATTGAACCTAAAAATGTTCTTTGAAGCAAGCAGCGATGAAAGTTGGATGAAGGCAATCAATGAAGAACTAGATCAGATAGAGAAAAACAATACATGGGAATTAGTACCTAGACCAACAAATAAAAACATAATTGGTACTAAATGGGTTTTTAGAAATAAATTGAATGAAGATGGGCGAGGTTGTCGAGAAATAAGGCAAGATTGGTATGTAAAGGCTATGCTCGGGTTGAAGGCATTGATTTTGAAGAAACTTTTGCACGGTAGCAGGACTAGAGGCAATCGAGAATGTTTACGGCATTAGCGAGTTCATAAAAACTTCAAAGTATATCAAATGGATGTAAAATCAGCATTTTTGAATGGAAAAGCTGGAAGAAGAGGTTTACATTGAACAACCCGATGGCTTCCAACTTGGTGAAAATCCAGATTTTGTTTGCAGGTTAAAGAAAGCTTTATATGGATTAAAACAGGCACCCAGAGCATGGTATGCAAGGCTGGATAATTATCTAATTAAACAAGGGTTTAAGAAAGGTTTGGTGGATAGCAACTTATATGTCAAAGCAGAGAAGGGTCATCTTATTGTTCTTGTTGTTTATGTAGATGACATAATATTTGGCGGCGACATGGATGAATACTTGCAAAGACATATCAATTAAAATGAAAAAAGAATTTGAGATGTCAATGATTGGTGAACTTTCTTATTTCTTAGGATTGCAGGTCAATCAAAATGAAAAAGGCATTTTTATTTCTCAAGTTAAATATGTAAAAGAAATGCTGAAAAAGTTCACAATGGAAGACGATAAAACCGGTCGGCACTCCCATGACAACGAGTCGCAAGTTGAGCAAGGATGATAAATCCCAGGATGTAGATCAAACAATGTACGGGTCTATGATTGGAAGCCTGCTTGTATTTAACGACCACTAGACCGAGATATATTACAAGCAGTATGTATGGTTGCAAGATTTCAGGCCAGTCCCAAAGAAACTCATGTAACAGCTGTAAAGAGGATTTTCAGATATCTCAAGGGCACTATGGATTATGGGTTGTGGTACCCAAAAGGTAAAGATTTCACTTTGATTGCATATTATGATGCAGATTGGGCAAGGATGTATTGATGACGGAAAGAGCACAAGTGGAGGAGCATTTTATCTTGGTGACGAGTGGTAGCATGGCACAGCAAGAAACAAGAATCAGTATCTCTATCCACTGTAGAGGCAGAATACATTGCGGCAACAACATGCTATACTCAGATATTATGGATGAGACAAACGTTGAAAGATCTTGGTATTCATTTCAATGAACCAATTTCAATTAAATGTGATAACACTAGTGCTATCAACATATCCAAGAATCCGATAATGCATTCAAGAACCAAACATATTGCAATCCGATATCATTTCTTGAAGGATAAAGTTGCGAGAAGGAGAGGTTAAATTGGATTTTGTTCCAACTACGAGCAAGTAGGTGATATATTCACAAAACCTTTGCCTAAGGAAGTATTTGAATACCTTCGGAAGAAGTTGGGAGTAGTCACACCACCCAAGCACTGACTAGCTATGGGAAACACATTCTCAGGGGGAGCATTCAAACTTTTTAAGTCTGAGAATGTTGTGCATAGACTCGGGGGAGTCTACGGCAGCCCTTTGGTATTATTGGCAAAGGGGGAGAAGAAATTAAGCAAGGTTGCGAGTGTGTTGCCAACAATTCCAAAGGGGGAGATTGTTGAGCAAGGTGCAGCAAAAGAATTGCAAAAGTATTGTCATTGTTGTCAACACGATCAGTTGATGCGATTGATGCGATTCGGAGGTCGATCAGATCAAGTGCGAGAAAGTTTCAAGGAAAACGAAGTGACCCAGATTCGAAAGCGGCAAAAAGAGACAAGGAAGAAAAGCGTCGCGATATCGCGACATGTTTTTGTCGCGATTCGCGACATGGTCGAGGAGAGAGAAGGCGACGAAAATGTCACGATTTCGTGACATGTCGAGTTTAGAGAGAGAGAAAATGTGTGCGATATCGCGACAAAAGAGAGAAGAACGCCGAAAATGTCATGATTTCGCGACATGTCGAGTTTTCATTGAGGAGAGAGAAAATGTGTCGCGATTTCGCGACAAAAAGTAGGAGAGAGAAAATGCATGCCAAATTGTCGCGATTTCGTGACATGGCAGAGGAGAGAGAAAGTGAAAGCAAAACTGTCACGATTTCGTGACATGCTGGCAGAGAAGGAAACAAAGGTGTAGCGATATCGCTACATGTTGAAATGAATGGAAACAAAGGTGTAGCGATATCGCTGCATGATGAAAATACATGGAACTAAGGTGTAGCGATTTCGCTACATGTTGAAACAAAGAGAAACTAAGGTGTAGCGATGGCGCTACATGTTGAAACAAAGGGAAACTAAGGTGTAGCGATTTCGCTACTAGTCAAAAGTGTAGAACTGAAAGATGCAGCAATGATATTACAAGTCAAAATTTCATGAAAAGAGGCAAGGTAAAAGCACAAGGCACAAAGTTGTAGCGATTTCGCTACTGCATGGAGCAAAGAGCGTACGGAAGCCAGAAGCGTCGCGATTTCGTGACAAGAAGATTGATGACGTCAGCAAGAGCCGAAAGCGTCGCGATTTCGTGACAAGAAGGATGATGACGTCAGCAAGAGCCGAAAGCGTCGCGATTTCGTGACATGTTCCATTTGGAGTTTGCAAGAAAGGTACGGAAGAGCAAAGTGTCGCGATTTGTGACATGTTCCATTTTTGCTGGAGTTGGCAAGGAGAGTTGTACGGAAGAACAAAGTGTCACGATTTCGTGACATGTTCCTTTTTCGCTGCTGTTGGCAAAGAAGAGTGTACGGAAGCCGAAAGTGTCGCGATTTCATGACAAGCAGGATGATGACGTCAGCAAAGTTGAAAAGTGTCGCGATTTCGCGACAGGATGAAAGGAAAGCTGCTGGAAGCCGGAAGCGTCGCGATTTCGTGACAGCATTGAGGATGACGTCAGCAAAAGTTCAAAGTGTCGCGATATCGCGACAAGATGCAGGGAAAGCTTCCAAGAGCCAAAACGGTCGTGATTTCGCGACATGCTTAAGGATGACGTCAGCAAAAGTTCTAAGTGTCGCGATATCGCGACATGAGCAGGGGAAAAGCTTTCAAGGCCAAAATGGTCGCGATTTCGTGACAACCTTCAGGGTGACGTCAGCATAAGTCAAAAGTGTCGCGATATCGCGACGAGTAATGATCGGCAGGTAAAACCCGCGAGGAACATGCAAGGTGACACGTGTCGAAAAAGCCGACAGGAAAATCATGCGACCGATTACGTAAAAAGTAGCGAAGTCAGACAGACAGTTAAACGTTGACAGGTGTTGGACATGCAATGCAACGACCAAACATGCATAATTGAAACGCATTCGAAAAGCCGAATATGAAGGATAATAAAAGCATTCGAAAGGTCGAATTTGCAGGCATTCTAACAGACGTATTTGAAGCATACAGAAAAGCCGAACATGAAGAATCGAAAAGCTTTCGAAGAATCACATATGGAGTTTCGAAAAAGCATTCGAAAAGCCGTATTCGAAGAAATTGAACAGTCGAAGTGCATGAAACAAAATTGCCGTATTGCATGGTTTCCAAAAGACGTATTGCAGGGTTTCGAACAGTCGAAGTGCATGGAACCGAACAGCCGTATTGCATGGATTCGAACAGTCAGAGTATGTGATTCGATTGCATGCAGGATTGAAAGGTTATAAAAGAATAATCGTACGAGAGAAGACGTTGCTTGTTGTTAGAGAGAAATTGCTTGTAAAAGGAGAGTTAGAAAAGAATCAAGAGAAAAATAAGCGAGCCGTGAGAGTGTGCGAGTTGGGTTAATTGCGGACCGGTCGGGGTCGTGCATAAAGTGAAGACATTTTTATGTCATTCTAAATTTATCGAAATTGCAGTCCAAGTTGGTGCTTGGTACTAGGAGTTGGTGCTCCATCCATTGCGACAGAAAATTACGGGGGTTGGTGCTCCTTCCGGTTGGTCTTGGTAAAGTGTTTGTAAAATTGATTTTGCAAAGAGCTGGATTTGGATTGGAGTCCAAGCGGTCATTTTTGAGGAGTAGCCAAATTGGTGAACCTCGGTATATTGAGTGTTGTGGTGTGCTCTCTTGTTCAAGTTGTTTTTCAGTTGTCAAGTTCTCTTTATTTCATATTAAATGCTGTAGATATAAAAATTAATAGCTACACTGATTCACCCCCCCCCTCTCAGTGTCATTGTGTAATCATCATTACTTGCCATAAATGGAGAAGGCATGATCTGATATTATTCTCATCCATCTGTAACTACAAGTAAATATCTTCATTTTTTGTCGGGAACGTCTCATTAATTCCTCAGAGAAATTCGGATGAGTCACTAGTTTCTTTGACATTTTATCTTTGCAAAGCTGCCTCTGAGTTGAAATTATTTGCATGCCATTACTTTCACCATAAATTCTCTTGTTAAATGCGTCCATCGGCAAATTTCGATAACTTTGTGTAGATATTTTTATTTTTCGGTTAATTTTTGACATATTCCATTAAATGAGGCAACTGCTTAGTCACCGTAAAGTTTTCTTGTGGCCAGATCTGTAAAATTTGGATGGACAAGAAATTCTTGGCATCCCCCATTTCTATTTGATGGCCTTCGCTTGATCCGTGCTTATTTTTTCTTTTTCGCCATTACTTCGCAGTATGCAACTGCCAGCTCGCTTTTCGCAAAAGACAAACAAGGATTAGTATTTTAATATTATTAAATTAAAACCTTAATGTTCATTATATGTTGGCTTTATTTATTTTGACACGTGTCACGAAATCGTGATGCTTTCCTTCACCTTGCCTCTGTCTCAACTTCTTTGCTCTTCTGCCACGAAATCGTGATGTCCCCCTTTACTTTGCTTCTTCCAAGCTCTTCTGTCACAAAATCGTGACATGTCATGATTTCACGACATGTCATGAAATCGCGACGTCCCCCTTTACTTTGTGTCTTCCAAGATCTTCTGTCGTGAAACCGCGACATGTCACAAAATCGTGATGTCCCCCTTTACTTTGCATCTTCCAAGCTCTTCTGTCGCAAAACCGTGACATGTCACGATTTCACGACATGTCACGAAATCGTGACGTCCCCCTTTACTTGTCTTCCTTCTTGGCAAAACACGTCGTGAAATCATGACGTTTCTGAAACTCGGCTCTTTCAACCAAAAATGTCGCGATATCACGACGTGTCGTGGCTTGGCTCTTTCTTCCAAAATATGTCATGAAATTGTAACCTTTTTATCATTTGACACTTTCTTTCCAAAACCTGTCACGAAATCATGATGTTTTCACGTTGACTTTTCCCCTTGCTGCGTTGACCGTGAAAACTCGACGAGTCGCGAAAATAAGACGTCACATATCGGGACATTTTCATCAAGCTTTTCCTTCACTTCAAATGTGTCACGAAATCGCGACGTTTTCCATACTTAGCCTCTTTCAAGCTTATTATTTCCAAAAATGGAATGTCACGAAATCATGATGTTTCCAAAAATGGCATATGTCGTGAAATCGCGATATTTTCGAAACTCGGCTCTTTCAACAAAAACACGTCGCAAAATCACGACCCTTTTATCACTTGGTCCTTTTAGTCGAAATACGTCGTGAAATCTTGTTTAGATAAAAAATAATAATATTATGCTATGACCATGAAGTGAAGTCATAGTAGGAATACCAATTAAGGAAATTAGGTTAAGAAGAAGAAATAAGAGCCCCAAAAGAGGAGAAGAATAGTAGAAGTTCAAGATTTTATAGTCTCAATAGGCTAGACACCATACTCATTCATGGATGACTTGTCAAAGTAAAATTCCAACATAATTAATGGGAAAATATTGGTATTATGATAAAAAAAAGTGAGTGGATATACATAGAGGGCTCAAATATAGAAAATAACGAAGGTCAAATTCATTGTGTTTGACACAAAGATTGGTATATATGCTCCATAAGCTAAAGTCTTGTACAAACATAGTTATATTCCTAATGTTATGGTATATAGTGTAATCAATATTAATACAATAAAAAATATATTTTGAATACATTAGATTTAGATAGATATTCCATATAACTTAAATTTAGATCCTGGAATAAAGAAAAAACAAATCCAATAGGCATAATATCTAATGAAACAATATCAATCATAGAAGTCATCGATGTGGTAAATTTTCAAGTTATAAAATATGGTTTAGTAGCCTATACAATGCTGTTATAAATAGAATATTTAATAACATTTCATGCTTATAATTATTGACATGAAGGATATATAACTATTCATTAGGTTTCCAAGTGAGCATAGATAAATATGATACCTCAAACTCATACATTTAGAACAATAGAAATAAAGGAATAAAACGAGTGAACAACATTATATTATGTTAGTATGAGAAAGTTGAATACTAAAGATGAAGAAAGTGATATGGATGTATTAATGGTAGACATCCTTACTGATGCTCTACTAGACTACCCATAAAAATTACACTTTAGGAATGTAATATAAGAGCATGAAAAAGAGGATTCCTTTCGGATATTCCATAGGTATAGTTATTTATTCACTTTTAATTATATAAGATTATGAAAATTAGAATTGACATGGCATCATATAGAGTTGATTAATGATGCTAAACTTGTAAAGCAAATATTATATCATTTGAATCTAAATTTTACCAAGTTAATCATGAAAGAGATAGACAAGTCGGATGTAGGCTTCATTTTCTAATAGAAAACTCAAAGTGGATGTCTCTAATAATTATTATAATAAATAAGAGTGGGAAGTTGAGGGTCTATGTTAATTATTAGAATCGAATTCCATAAATAAAGACCACTCTCCACTCCCCTTATCAGATTAGATTTTGGATGAAGTTACAAAACAAAAGCGTTATAGCTTTACAAATGGCTATAATCTGATTTGTATTCCAAGAAAGACTAGCTAAAGATAATATTCACCACTTTAAGGGATACCTTTGTTTATTGAGCGATGCAATTTGGGTTATGCAATGCACATGAAACATTCTAGTGGATGATAAATAGGGTATTTTAATCTTAAATCAAAACTTTTATCATAGTTTTTTTCTATATAATTTTTGTACTTTTGGAAGGAATATAGATCATATAGCTACTCTTGAGAAATTTCAGTGGTTATATGAGGCTAAGGTTCCACTTAATCTAAAAAATGTATACTTATATACACCAAAGGAGTCTTTTTGGCTCATGTGGTCTCCAAAAAAAAGGATTGTAACTAATATTGCAAAGGTTGTCAAGATTAAGGAGCTTCCATCTCCAAGCTACAAGAGTAAGTTGTGATTATTCTAGGGTTCATAAATAATTTCTCAAGGATTTCACTACCATTAAAAAATTTACTCAAGAAGGATATGCCCAATTAACTAGGGAAAGAAGCTAAGGGTACATTTGAGTAACTAAAGCAAACCATGATCAATGTTATAGTATTAAAGAGTTCATATTGGAGTAAGTCATTTATTGTATACATACAAGTATTTGACATAACACATTGGAACATATTGAATCAGTAGGAAAATAATGAGAATGGTCATCCATTTTAATTTGGAAGTAGGCAAATGAGCAATCAAAAGATGAATTATACAATTATAGAGAAAGCAGCACTAGCCATCATCTTTTCTCTCAATAAATTTAAGAAATAACTTCTAGGAAAAAAGTTTATTGTTTTCATAGACCATGCTAACCTCGAGTATTTTATCAATAATTCCAATCCATTAGGAAGGATATCCAAATGAATTTATCCTATTGTAACAATGTGAGTTTTATATTGTTTATTGACTAGGTAAGAAGCATATCAATATATATACACTTTTGAATACATATGAGGGAGTTGTACCTAAATGTGAAAATGATAAGTTTTCTGATATAATGCTACTACTAGTAGAAGATATTCTATAGGAGTATGTATACAACCGATGACACTTAAATACATTTAGTTTCAAGATGTTGCAATCCCAAGAATGAAGAAGAAATTTACTAGGCTAGTCAACTCTATTCAATAATATATGGAGTTTTGTATAAGGCCAGACTAGATGGGAAGTATCAATGAGTAGATAAACAAGAATAAGAAAAGAAATTGAAAAAAATGGAGGTAATTTATTATAGATTCCCATGATGTTAAGGATTCAAATTGATTAAAATACTTCTTTGGGAAACTTACAAAAATAAGGATTTTAGATGTAGGATATCATTGGTTAACACTCTTCAAAAATTGTATTGAGAAATATAAAACATGTGATGTGTGCTATTTATTTAGAAATTGTAGGACAAAAGTACCCTCTTATATCCTATATTTCCTCTTGGCCACTTTGAGAAGTGAGTAATTGATAATTTTGGATCCCTTCGTATAACACCATGAAGGAATAGATACATTACTATTGTAATACACTATCTTGTTAAGTGGGTTGAAGCTCATTCAATGATGTATGAGATAGAGGAAGAAGTTACACAATTAATATATCAAAGGATTGTTTGTAGGTTTGGAAACCTAATTGAGATTATCTCTAATCAAGGTACCATTTTTTTGAACAAAGTGGTGGAAGACTTAATGACTTAGTTTACAATGAAATACAAGAAGATGACTACATATAAATTGAATACCAATGGGTAGGTGGAATGAACTAATAATGTGCTATCAAATCCTTGTATGTAATAGGTCATTTTGGTAGGACCTTCCCTTATTTGATTGATGTATTGATGTGTTGATAATTAATGCATGATCCTATTTTGTTTTATAAATATGAGATGCTAGTTGTAATTTATGGTTACTAAAGTTGGATTATGCTATTTTTAAAATATGGTACTATTGGTTCAACTTTTATACACACCCTATGAAGAATGAGCATGAAAACCCGATAACACTTATAAGGGATAAATCCCACTCACTTTAGGATCTTGCTGGATATCCAAGGTGTGAGTTACAGAGTTGGGTCGAATGTCTATTCACTCTTTTTCGCTTCTGGAATAGTTTCAAGTGGACTGTCTGTTACCTTACAACGGGTTCTGGACTTGTTCAGTAATGTTTTTGGAATTGGTTATCTTTGTGGACACTCAGATTTACAATCAGTTCTTTGATCTAGCTCTTTATGTTTTAGCAGTTTTAAATAAAAGACAAATTCTAAAGAAAATAAAAATGGATCATTCAATCGGTGGAACAGGAGAGAGTAGAGTAGGGCGAAAGAGAAGTTTACCTAACTTAGTCTGCAAAACCAAAACTACCAATTTTAGTTATACCGAGTTAGCTTCACAATAGAACAAATCAAAGAGGAAAGTTTCCAGCTTTCTAAGATCACCTTCCACTAAGAGCATAAGACAGAGACAAAACAGATCCGAAAGAAAATCACAAACAGAAGGAAAGTCAGTTGAAATTGGTATCTCTCACCAGCGGCTTAGCTCGCACAGTGAGGACAGAGCAATTAGAACAGGCCTGAACCTTAAATCTATAATTTTCCCTAGCATACAATAAAAAGAATGAAGCCTAGTAGCATACCCAATCTTTGATAACACAGATCTACAACATAAATTAAATAAACCTTAATGAAACGAAAACAAAAGAAGATGAACTTATCGCAGTCTGAAAGAGATTAGGCTCCTGGCCATGCTATCACAGAAAACGAAACTACACCAACTCCAAGTCCAGAACAAAGCATTCAAACAAGATTTGCAGGAAATTGCTCCAATAGCTTTTATTTCTAAGTTTTTGCCTCTGAAATTTACATCCGGAAGAAGTATATATAGACTCAGGACAAACCCTGATCTTTTCAAAAATATCTTCTTCTCAAACCCTAAATCTTATCCTCTAAACCTTACTACCTAGGTTTTACAATATAAGGCCCTTTAAAAATAGAGTTTTGATAAACCCTAACCATTCTGCAAATCTTAGTGCAGTTACTTGCCATAAATGGAGAAGGCATGATCTGATATTATTCTCATCCATCTGTAACTGCAAGTAAATATCTTCGTTTTCTGTCGGGAACGTCTCATTAATTCCTCAGAGAAATTCGGATGAGTCACTTGGTTTCTCCGACATTTTATCTTCGCAAAGCCGCCTCTGAGTTGAAATTCTCTGCACGCCATTACTTTCACCATAAATTCTCCTGTTAAATGCATCCATCGGCAAATTCTGGTAACTGTGTGTAGATATTTTCATTTTTCGATTAATTTTCGACATATTCCATTAAATGAGGCAGTTGCTTAGTCACCGTAAAGTCTCTTTGCGGCCAGATCTGTAAAATCTGGATGGACCAAAAATTCTCGGCATCCCCCATTTCTATTTGATGGCCTTCGCTTGATCCGTGCTTATTTTGTCTTTTTCGCCATTACTTTCGCTAGTATGCAACTGCCAGCTTGCTTTCTGCAAAAGACAAACAAGGATTAGTATTTTAATATTATTAAATTAAAACCTTAATGTTCATTATATGTCGGCTTTATTTATTTTGACACGTGTCACGAAATCATGACGCTTTCCTTCACCTTGCCTCTGTCTCAACTTCCTTGCTCTTCTCGCGAAATCGCGACGTCCCCCTTTACTTTGCTTCTTCCAAGCTCTTCTACCATGAAACCGCGACATGTCACGATTTCGTGACATGTCGTGAAATCGTGACGTCCCCCTTTACTTTGCTTCTTCCAAGATCTTCTGCCATGAAATCGTGACATGTCACAAAATCGCGATGTCCCCCTTTACTTTGCATCTTCCAAGCTCTTCTGTCGCGAAACCATGACATGTTGCGATTTCGTGACATGTCGTGAAATCACGACGTCCCCCTTTACTTGTCTTCCTTCTTCCCTCCAAATCTATTTACTTCATCTCGTGATTTGACATGTCGTGAAATCACGACGTCCCCTTTACTTGTCTTCCTTCTTCAAAACACGTCGCAAATCATGACGTTTCTAAACTCGTCTTTAACCAAAAATGTCGCGATATCGCGACGTTTTCGTGGCTTGGCTCTTTCTTCCAAAATATGTCACGAAATCATGACCTTTTTATCACTTGGCACTTTCTTTCCAAAACCTGTCGCGATATCATGACGTTTTCACATGACTTTTCTCCTTCTCTCAAACCATGTCGAAAATACGACATGTCGCATATCGCGACGTTTTCATCAAGATTTTCCTTCACTTCAAATGTGTCACGAAATCGCGACGTTTTCCATACTTAGCCTCTTTCAAGCTTATTATTTCCAAAAATGGAATATGTCACGAAATCGTGATGTTTCCAAAAATGGCATATGTCATGAAATCGCGACATTTCTGAAACTCAGCTCTTTCAACCAAAACACGTCGCGAAATCGTGACCCTTTTATCACTTGGTCCTTTTAGTCGAAATACGTCACGAAATCACGACGTCTCTATTGCTTGCGTCACGATTTCAAACCATGTCGCGATTTCGTGACATTTCCAAAAATGGAAAATGTCATGAAATCGTGACGTTTCCAAAAATGGAATGTGTCGCGAAATCGTGACGTTTTCTCAAGTTACTTCCACTTTGCAAATTTTTCAAAAATTGTAGGTTGACTCCAATGAATTTATTCATCTGTATTCTGCATTTTTTTACATATTAGTGAAAGATTTTCTTTACTCAGAAATGATTCTAACATTTGAAAAAATGAATTCTAAATTGAAATCAAAGCCATATGCAAGCCTACTTAGATACTTTGGTATATGCAAAACTTGAAGAAGAAGGAGGCAAGCAAAATTTGGAATTAAAACCTGAAAAACATCAAGAGGGTCCCTATGGCAAAATGAAAGCTAAATATTTTCAAAGGATGGAATTTCATTTTTTTAGTGGGGGTGTGTTGCTTCTCAACAAATGGCGATATCTACGGGGAAAATAGTAGCACTATTTTAGAATCCAGGACTCTAGTTTCAAAACAATATAGACCATGTACCATGCTTTGCCACAAATATTCTTCAAAATAATTTAACTACTACCTGATAGTTGTTAAAATTTCCCAAGGACATACTAGGTTGAATCACTTAAGGAAGATTTCTGATGTGCAATTATAAGCGTATAAAACTTTCTTCAAGAATGACTGGGCCTTCGAATGTTGTACTCTGGATTGATCAGCTTTTCTAGATTGTGAAAGGGGAAACCGAGTAGGGCTCTGTTTACTAGTTTAGCCTTTTACAGCCTCGACAGAGTTACTCTTTAGATTTTCACGACCCTGATCCACAACTGTGAGGTGGTATCTACAACTTGGTAAAAGAAAACATCTTCTGGAGCCTTGGCTATCTCTTTCATTACAATAACTTCTTCTCTCTTTTTTTTTGTGGGAAATAAAAGAGTGCCAGTTTTATGTTGCCTTGCTCAACTTTCACCTTCTCTCTCTCTCTTTTGAAATATACCGAAATCTGGAAAGCCTTGCTAAAAACAAAATTTTTTATTCTTCATCGATCTGGAAAGCTCACTGGTAGCGATAGCCTCTATGGACACTTAAATAATTTCACGAATCAGAGTCCCCTCTTACGACCAACTTTTCTTGGATTCCCTGGGAGTTTCTCCAGCCAAACAGTATAGTAGTTTCTTTATAATTAAAATAATTGTGGCAAGCAAGACACAAAATCCAATTATCTTTCTACTGTTGTTCTGAATAACAAAATAGTTCCACTGTTCAATTTAAGCAGACTATCTCTTAATTAGAATAAAACAAAATGAACACAGGATTTTGAACTCAGAATAAAAACAATTTTTAAAAGTCGATTCTTTCTTTGCTCAGGCAAAACTTTAAAAAAACAAAAATTTAAAAGCTAAAAGAAATTTGTACAGACCCCAAAGGATAAAACAGAACTTTAAAATCAAACAAAATAAAATAAAAACAAACTACTTTGTACAGACCCCAAAGGATAAAACACAGAACTTTAAAATCAAACAAAATAAAATAAAAACAAACTACTTCAAAGCTTATTTACAATATATACACATGTTACAACGTCTTTGTGATTTATTCAATCGATGTATTGGATGGAACAACTGAGAAATAATGCTTTAGATATTGACCATTAACAGGAAGGTTCAAAAAATTACCCTCCAGGTCCTGTAGAAGAAATGCATTATTACCTAGGGTCTCGGCAATCTGGTATGGCCCTATCCATAGAGGTTGCAGCTTTGTGTGTTTACCCTTCTTTTCATGGGCTTTGTCCCATAGAAACACCAGGTCTGCACGATTGAAGGCACTCACCCTGGCCTTTTCGTCAAGCCAACGCTTGACTGTCTCTTGGTGTCGACTAAAATGCTCTACGGCTTGAAGTCGTCCACCCTGCAAATCAACCAAGTCCAACACACGAGCTTTCGTATCTGCATGATCAAAGTAATGTAAAGCAAATTTTAATCCTGGTACTAATGCTTCATATTCTGCCAAATTATTCATGCAGGGAAACTGCAAGCGATAAGACATAAAACCGGTTTGATTTTTTGGTCCTTTAAGAACAGCCCCTATACCAAAACCTTGCTTAGATTTAGCTCCATCAATATGAAGCATTCCAACTTCATTATCGTGATCTTGGTGAGCTTTAACCGGTTTCTCCCTTTGAGTAGTTGTCAAATTATAAACCCCGATATAACAACCCTCAACAAGATTAGCAAGTATCATTCTTGGCATTATACTCTGTGATCATGAGTTTATATCTTGGTTCTCTGTTGATTCTTAATTGATTTGCAAAACCATTCCAGGGTAACCACATATGCGAAAAATCAGTAGCCAAATACCCATTCAAGGATTTTGACCAATCCCTGCTCAGAAGCATTCCGTATCCTACAGGAATATCCACCACCTGAATGTCAATTCTGTGTTGCGCTCTCGGCTCAGATGCTAGCTGGATGTGTATATTCTGAAGTTCACCTACCACTTTAACCTCAGACTTATCCAATTGGATGACTCTCATCTCGGAGTTCATGGGGGTCAAACCCAACTGTTGACAGATGGCTAGAGGCATGACATTGGCTGAAGCACCTGAATCTACCAGACAGTTGTGTAAATTTTTCCCAAATATTCGGACAGTCAATAGAAAAGGTGGAACTTCAGTCTTCTCTTTATACATGGCCACATTTGCATTTGCCATCTTCTTTCCCTTTTCCAAAGGTTTGGTAGTAGGTTCAGAATATGTTTTGATCAGGTTATCTCTTTGTTCAAAAATTTGGGCTAACTCATGGAGAGTGATATTAGCTTTGATCTTCTTCATGTCCTCCACTATATTATATCCCTTATTGAGTGGAGGGACAAATGCATCTGGTCCTCTCGGATTTCCTCCCTTGGGTGGGGATGGGTTATTGCTTGAAGATGGATCTAGAGGAACACTGTGGGAGTTGTCCGGAGGGGTAGATGTAGTGTTGGGCTCCGGATTTCTATTTTTGAGGTTGTAGTTGTCCCTCCTGTACTGTTGAAAGGCTTGCACTTCATCCATGGGTAGCTCCACAACATTCTCTGATTCTTCTGGGAAAGTGAAAGAATCTAACACCATAGCTGCACTATGTTTGGATGAACTTGGAGCATCCACAGTTCTTTGATGTTCAGGAGAAACCAACTCACCAGATAGAGCTTCAAAGGCATTACAGAACTCCAAGCAATCCAATTCCCCGTGTTGAGAAGTGGCATGTATCCTGCACTAGTTAGGCAAAGCCAAGTCACAAATATTTACATCATGCCCTTTACCTTTATAATCTTTATTGGGTTCGTATGGGGGCCGAGTGAATCTATTTTGTTGATAAGGAAATCTGTTTGGGTTTTCGTCGGTGGACACTTGCCTTTTGAAAGTCAAAAAGTCATTTGCCAACTTTTGGACCACCCTTGAAACTTCCTCAACTCTTGTGTTATCAGATTCTTTATCCGGATTCTGTACATTTTCAGCAGGTGTTACAGCCAATGGATTTCCTGATGGTGGAGTTTGATGTACTGGCAACATCATCTGATGTGGTATGGGATTGAAGATAGGGGTACCTTGTGTGACCAAAGGAATTTGATGAGCATTCAGAGGTTGAGGTCCCAAGTTGTCTTTCCAGAACCAGAGCTTCTTTGTAAGCCTCTCGTTAGATTGGTAATAGAGGCATCTCTTTTCAAGAAAACAGAAGTCATTGGATCTAGAGAATTCCTAAAAATTTCTAATGCCAGGTCTGCATTTGGCACATAATAACTAGTCAGTCTACCATAAGCCTTCTGAAATCTGACATTGTAAGATCTGACAGATTCATTTATTTCTCTTTTAATACCAAAAAATTGCTGATATAATACACTGGGATCTATCACTTCACCAAACTGTGATACAAAAACCTTTTCCAAGTCATTCCAACTGGTAATAGAATCGTTAGTGAGATTTAGAAACCAGTCGTAAGCTCCCTCCTGGAGAGTGAACGGGAACAATCTGCAAGCCACATCTTCATGTTGTACATTTAACAATTTTAGAGCATTCTTGAATGCTACTAGGTGTTCCTCTGCTGTCCTAGTTCCATCATGCTTGTATCTGGGAAGATATCTCTCAAGATTTTTGGGCAGGTCATGGGCTGCACCCGAGATATTTAAGGCAGTGGAACCCAACCAGTTTGCCATTACTACTTGATTGACGATGATACTTTCAGTTGTAGTTGGAGTAACTACAAGTGGTGACAAAACTATTCCAGACAAGGACTTGGCCCTTCTGAGGCTGCTTCTTCTTGGAGTTTCTAACTCAGGCACAAGGAGCTCTCCAGCTCTAGAATGGGACCTTGTTACTCTATAAGTAGAATCCAACTTTTCACAAGCAACTTACAACCTTACAATCCTTAACAAACTACTGAACTTCAAGCCCTCCTTCTAGCGCCAATTTTAAATGTTGGTGTTGAGTTCCGCTGTTTAGGCAAAAACTCAAACAAACAAGTTTTAAAAGGCTGAGGAGGAGGGAAAAAGGCTACCAGACTCTGGATAAAACATAGTATTTGTTAAATACCACATACAATCATATTTCTCAACTCAAGCGCACTAAGAACGTAAGTTCGGCCCTCCTTCTCTTTTAATTTTTTAAAAAAAACTCAAGTTCTGGCCCTCCTTCTAGCGCCAATTTTAAATGTTGGTTCGACTTTTATACACACCCTGTGAAGAATGAGCATGAAAACCCGATAACACTTATAAGGGATAAATCCCACTCACTTTAGGATCTTGCTGGATATCCAAGGTGTGAGTTACAGAGTTGGGTCGAATGTCTATTCACTCTTTTTCGCTTCTGGAATAGTTTCAAGTGGATTGTCATGTTACCTTACAACGGGTTCTGGACTTGTTCAGTAATGTTTTTGGAATTGGTTATCTTTGTGGACACTCAGATTTACAATCAGTTCTTTGATCTAGCTCTTTATGTTTTAGCAGTTTTAAATAAAAGACAAATTCTAAAGAAAATAAAAATGGATCATTCAATCGGTGGAACAGAGAGAGTAGAGTAGGGCGAGAAGAGAAGTTTACCTAACTTAGCTGCAAAACCAAAACTACCAATTTTAGTTATACCGGTTAGCTTCACAATAGAACAAATCAAAGAGGAAAGTGTCCAGATTTCTAAGATCACCTTCCACTAAGAGCATAAGACAGAGACAAAACAGATCTGAAAGAAAATCATAAACAGAAGGAAAGTCGGTTGAAATTGGTATCTCTCACCAGTAGCTTAGCTCGCACAGTGAGGACAGAGCAATTAGAACAGGCTTGAACCTTAAATCTATAATTTTCCCTAGCATACAATAAAAAGAATGAAGCCTAGTAGCATACCCAATCTTTGATAACACAGATCTACAACATAAATTAAATAAACCTTAATGAAATGAAAACAAAAGAAGATGAACTTATCGCAGTCTAAAAGAGATTAGGCTCCTGGCCATGCTATCACAGAAAATGAAACTACACCAACTCCAGGTCCAGAACAAAGCATTCAAACAAGATTTGCAGGAAATTGCTCCAATAGCTTTTATTTCTAAGTTTTCGCCTCCGGAATTTACATCCGGAAGAAGTATATATAGACTCAGGACAAACCCTGATCTTTTCAGAAATATCTTCTTCTCAAACCCTAAATCTTATCCTCTAAACCTTACTGCCTAGGTTTTACAATATAAGGCCCTTTAAAAATAGAGTTTTGATAAACCCTAACCATTCTGCAAATCTTAGTGCAGTTACTTGCCATAAATGGAGAAGGCATGATCTGATATTATTCTCATCCATCTGTAACTGCAAGTAAATATCTTCATTTTCTGTCGGGAACGTCTCATTAATTCCTCAGAGAAATTCGGATGAGTCACTGGTTTCTCTGACATTTTATCTTCGCAAAGCCGCCTCTGAGTTGAAATTCTCTGCACGCCATTACTTTCACCATAAATTCTCCTGTTAAATGCGTCCATCGGCAAATTTCGATAACTGTGTGTAGATATTTTCATTTTTCGGTTAATTTTTGACATATTCCATTAAATGAGGCAGCTGCTTAGTCACCGTAAAGTCTCCTTGCGGCCAGATCTATAAAATATGGATGGACCAAAAATTCTCGGCATCCCCCATTTCTATTTGATGGCCTTCGCTTGATCCATGCTTATTTTGTCTTTTTCGCCATTACTTCTGCCAGTATGCAACTGCCAGCTCGCTTTCTGCAAAAGACAAACAAGGATTAGTATTTTAATATTATTAAATTAAAACCTTAATGTTCATTATATGTCGGCTTTATTTATTTTGACACGTGTCACGAAATCATGACGCTTTCCTTCACCTTGCCTCTGTCTCAACTTCCTTGCTCTTCTGTCGTGAAACCGCGACATGTCACGATTTTGCGACATGTCACGAAATCATGACGTCCCCCTTTACTTTGCTTCTTCCAAGCTCTTCTGTCATGAAACCGCGACATGTCACGATTTCGCGACATGTCATGAAATCGTGACGTCCCCCTTTACTTTGCGTCTTCCAAGCTCTTCTCCGTGAAACCGTGACATGTCGCACCATTTCCATTCCACATGTCACGAAATCGCGACGTCCCCTTTACTTTGCATCTTCCAAGCTCTTTTGCCACGAAACCTGACATGTCACGATTTCCGACATGTCCAAATCGCGACGTCCCCTTTACTTGTCTTCCTTCTTGGCAAAACACATCGTGAAATCGTGACGTTTCTGAAACTTGGCTCTTTCAACCAAAATGTCGCGATATCACGACGTGTCGTGGCTTGGCTCTTTCTTCCAAAATATGTCACGAAATCGTGACCTTTTTATCACTTGGCACTTTCTTTCCAAAACCTTCAAATCGTGACGTTTTCACGTTGACTTTTCCCTTTCCTTGACCGCGAAAATGCGACGGGTCACGAAAATATGACATGTCGCGATATCATGACGTTTTCATCAAGCTTTTCCTTCACTTCAAATGTGTCACAAAATCGTGATGTTTTCCATACTTAGCCTCTTTCAAGCTTATTATTTCCAAAAATGGAATATGTCACGAAATCGTGATGCTTCCAAAAATGGCATGTCATGAAATCGCGACATTTTCGAAACTCGGCTCTTTCAACCAAAACACGTCGTGAAATCGTGACCCTTTTATCACTTGGTCCTTTTAGTCGAAATACGTCATGAAATCGCGACGTCTCTATTGCTTGTGTCACGATTTCAAACCATGTCGCGATTTCGCGACATTTCCAAAAATGGAATGTGTCGCGAAATCGTGACTTTTCCAAAAATGGAATGTGTCGCGAAATCGCGACGTTTTCTCAAGTTACTTCCACTTTGCAAATTTTCCAAAAATTGTAGGTTGACTCCAATGATTTTGTTCATCTGTATTCTGCATTTTTTTACATATTAGTGAAAGATCTTCTTTACTCAGAAATGATTCTAACATTTGAAAAAATGAATTCTAAATTGAAATCAAAGCCATATGCAAGCCTACTTAAAACTTTGGAATATGCAAAACTTGAAAAAGAAGGAGGCAAGCAAAATTTGGAATAAAAACCTAAAAAACATCAAGAGGGTCCCTACGGCAAAATGAAAGCTAAATATTTTCAAAGGATGGAATTTCATTTTTTTAGTGGGGGTGTGTTGCTTCTCAACAGGTACTACTAATGAATATTGTGGTTGTAGGACTAGGTACTCTCATGGATGGATTGGTATGGGACAACCATTAGAGTTGAGATAAGTGAGAAATGGGAAATGATGAATGATTTTCAGTTGATAGCCCATAGGGGTAAAATAATCATGTAGGAGCAGTTGCATTATATGTATGGATGATTAAATGTATCATCAGGCAAGTATATTTCTATAAAAAAGAAAAATAACCCTTACCTCTATGCTTAGAGATCCTTCATAAGTGGTTGATAACCTTGAAGTTATCATAATACCTCATACTTAAATAATGGTAACGTTTGTACAACTTTTATTCTTATTGATATAAATCTTAAATCAGAAGAGGACAATTTTAAGCAAGAGGTCTTGTCTTACTTAAGCTATTAATTTATCTTTAGGATGCATTAATATTTGTGTTTCAAAGTATAAATATTAATTGGTTGAAGTAACATATTAATAATAATGTTAGTATTATTAATACTTATATATATATACTAATGCTAATAGATAATATTAACATTAGATAAGAAAAATTACGAATAGTATTAATGAGTTTAATACTATGAAGAAGTAAATAAATTATTTAATAAGACCTTTGCTAAGGTAATATTAGCATCCAATGGTGTAAGAGTGATCTTGCATCATCCAAAATTTATATTAATTTTTATTCTGTTCTAAGTTTGTTTAGTTTTTTAGGGGCATGTATGAATTTGAAATTGTACCCCAAGGAGCGAGATGGAAAAATAGACCTAATGGTGAAAGAATCACCCCAATATCCTGAGCGGTTTGGGAGATATGTAGGTTTTATGGTGAAAATCCTCCCAATATGGTGAAAATCCTGCCACTAAAACTTAAAGGTGAGATTTGAAGATCTTAGAGGCCTCGTAGATAGATAAAAAATTGGTTGTAGTGCCCTTGGAGGAGCTACACCATTGTAGATTTTTTTGATAGCTTTTCGAAAATATGCACTAATAGTCAATACAAGCAACGAGCGAGGAGTTATGACCCCGAGAAGTTTTACCTCTAAAATTCAAATTTCAAATGAATTGTCCTAGGCAGGAAAATGGAAAATAGGGTATTATAAGGAAATTTTAAAATTGTAAAGGAGTATTCTAGTCTGTAATTTTCTTTTATGTAAACAAGCATTATATTAAATAATTAACAAAATACATTTTTACAAACAACAAAAAAGAGGTGAATAAACACGCCACATGGCTAACGCCATCAACCAAAAAAAATTGTCCCTATCAAAATAGAGTGGGAATCCAAGAGAATAATCTATAGTTTACATAACTGATGGACAAAATAAACTGATAATAGTTTACATGACTGATGGATAGAATAAATTGATAATAGTTTACATAACTAATGGACAAAATAAAATTATAACCTTCAGCAACCCCTGATTCCCACCTAGAGAATTTGAAAACGAGTCCCTCCCATGTCTATAAGTGTCAGGAACATAAAATCAACCATAAACTCTTAAGTCACCCTAGGCATCAAGTCGAGGAGTTGGGGGAAAGAGTAACAGTCACATAGCCATGACTATTTTTGTAAGCACCTTGAACTGGGATAGGAGTGCAGTTTGAAAGCGAACAAAACTGTTGTGTGGACCTGGATCTACTACGAGGATTATCACAAATTATTAAGCACCACCTTATTGGCGTGCAACTTCATTTTTGGAGGAAAATTTAATATGAAAGCTCTAGCTCCTATTGCAATTTCTCTGTTTTCATAAGATTGTTTGTGATTTGTGGACCCAATTATGCGCCATATATTTAATTAATAATAGTATTAATTAATTTAATCCTATAAAGAATACATCAATTTTTTAATAATAATTTTTCTAAGGTAATATTAGCAATTTAAATCCTATTAAGTTAAGGCTTTAAATAGGGGCATATTTAATTAATAATAGTATTAATTAATTTAATACGATGAATAGTAAGTAAATTATTTAATAATACATTTTCTAAGATAATATAAGCAACTCAAATCTTATTAAGGTAGGGGTATATTTAACTAATAATAGTATTAATTACATGGATATTGACCCTCTTTTTTTTCAAGTTCAAAATTAGATCAAATGAAAGTAGGGATTGAATTGGATATGTGGATTCTCTTTGGTCTATGTTTTTCAAATCTCACTTTGTATGTTTTTCTCCTACCATTTATTTGTCAAAACCTAGTCCTCTATGTTTTTTTTTAATTTTTAATTATTTTTAGATCTCTCTTTGTATGTGTTTCTCACTTTTTTATTTTTCCATATCTCAGTTTGACTTTGTGTTTCTAGATCTCACTTTGTTTATGTTTTTCAAAATTTTGAGTTTCTAGTTCTCACTTTTTTATGTTTTTCTAGAACTTGCTCTATCTTTGTTTTTAAACTTTTTTATTTCTAGGTCTCACTTCGTCTATGGATTCTCTTTGGTATGTATCTTTTAGATCTCACTTTAACATGGGTTGAATATACAAAAATAGTCTTGGAGGATTTTTAATTTTAACATTTGGAAAATAATTAACCTATTAAATACTCATGGCATTTAACATGAATATACTCATATTAGAATTTTTGTTGTCGATATTGATTATATTCAGAGCAAATCCCATAGCATGCTTCATATTACTGCTGATTGTTGACCTATTGGTGCATACTCTTTGAGAAAAGAAGATGGATTCTGGTGGTGCTAGATCAAGTCAAGGAGGAAATGCAGAGCTAGAGTAAATAAATCCATTAAAATTTGTAAGACCACATTACACATTTAGAGCAATATTTCAAAATATGAGGGATATGATGAGTGATGATGATTGGTGGTAGTTTATGTTGGAAATTTGAGTTATTTTATGTTGTCATTGATGTCACATGGATCATTGATGTCATATGGATCACATTTGAGTTTTGGTGGTAACAACACTTCATAAATAATCATTTATGATATTTTGGAAAGCATGGCTATATATAGGTTTTTTGTGAAAATCAAGGCATGCAAAATAAAATATTTTATTTAAAACCATGGATGGAAGATTTGAAATGGGTTTTTCTTAAAACCTAGGTTGGCTTTTTGTTTCATCGAAAAAGGTGCCCCGATGATGGAGATATTTAATTTTAAATATTTAGTTTAAATTTTAAATTATTTAAAATTAAAAATAAAATTATAGCGTTAATGTCTAAAGAAAGGAGGAAAGACCTATTAAAAATAATAGCGTCGACATCTAAATAAAGGAGGAAATGCATATATATATATATATATATATATATATATATATATATATATATATATATATATATATATATATATATATATGCCACCAAAATCTTCGATAAATTCTTGTCCTCGATTTTCGAATGCATATAATGTAATGCGAGAAGATCCTATGTGTTGAAGCATGTGTAAAGAGGTGTGTGAAGGGTTTACGAAATTTGGGTCTGTTGAAGAATCGTTCGTGGAGGATAACCAAATGCATAGGCACCTTTGGCCTAGTGGTTTATGCGTTGTGTAAGAATCAGGAGGTCCTACGATCGAGTCTCACCGGGGATGTTTGATGTGTTAAAACGCTCGAAGCATTTTTGAGTATTCAAAGGACACAGAATATTGAGGTATTTGTTTTGGTTCATGCCCCTTTGAACACGTGAGGGCGTGTGGCCCAACGGCAGCTTGGCTGTGGTTAAGGCACTGAGTGAGGAGGCATCAAGGGACCGAATCCCATGAGGGACAAAGGCAAGTTAATATTTTTAATATTTTATTTTTCTAAAGTTGCCCTAGGAGAAATAAGGGTTATGATGCACCTTAAGAAAAATAGAGATTTATGGTGATTTTCTTTTTGGAAGTATATCATATTATATATTGTTGGAAAGCTTATTTCGAGGCCTATTTGATTAACTTGCTTAGAGAGAGAAATAATGTGTGTGTAAAGAGATATTTCTGATTTTGTAAAGAGGTTCAAAAGTGAATATTGCTTTCTTCTTTTTCAAAGAGGATTAATACTTTCATGAGGGGACATGATGTATTTTATTGCATAGGAGTAATAAGGTGTTATTTGGATATTATTGTTGTATTATTAATAATGATTCCTAACCTGTATTGAAAGTTGAAAAAGAAATTTTGTTGAGTGTGGCAGATTTAGTGGACAACTAATAAAGCATCAAAAAGGTATGAGCAATATTCTCCATTGACTTTGTTTATGGTGGTTGATTTCTGAAATATCATTGGAGCGAAAATGATTGATTGTGTTTTCCTTTTAGAAAGTGGTTGGTTGAATGCTTCAAGATGTTTTGGTTTGAGAGTTGTGTTTAAACCTTATTTTATAAGCATTGTTGTTGAATCCATTAGTTGTGTGAAAAACTTGAGATAGGGTTTGAGAAGAACATGAGTATCATTGTTCAGTGAATAATATTTTATAATCATTGTTGTTGAAGCCCATTTATTGTATAAATAACTTGAGTTAGAGGAGAAAATGAGTATCATTGTTATGTGAGATTTGTGGTTAAGCATTGTTGAAAATATTTTGAGTTGGTTGATACATGCTTGGACTAGGGATTGTGAGAAAGAGTTGTTCCTTGTTGTGATTAGTTGAGTAGAGTTGTTTGAGCCTAGTCAAGTGAATGAGTGAAGTGGTTGTTCAAGTTCCATGAAACAAACTATTCTATATTCTGATTTGAGTTGAGATCATTGTGGATCATTATTGTCATCCATTGTAGAGTGCATTGCCATTCATTGTTGAGTTCATCATTGAGCCTTGACTTCATAGATTTTTGGATGATATTTGAGTGCTATTTGAGCATGATTGATTGAGCCTTTGAGAAGGCTTTTGGGATAGATTTTTGGACTGATTTTTGGTAGCTTTTGTGAATGATTGATTAAGATTTTGAGAAGGCTTTTGGATGGATTTCTTGACATATTTACGACAGATTTTGTGCAAGATTGATTGAGCCTTTGAGAAGAATTTTGGATATATTTGTGGATAGATTTGTGGATAGAATTTGAGCAAGTTCTTGGTGAGATTGCTAAGCATATTTGAGCAAGTTCTTGGTGAGCTTGCTAGAGTAGATTTGAGCAAGTTCTTGGTGAGCTTGCTAGAGTAGATTTTGAGTAAGTTCTTGGTGAGCTTGCTAAAGCATATCAATGGATTGCCTACCTAAGTAGATCAATATTGCCTTACTAAGCATATAAACGGATTTCCTACCTAACCAGATCCATATTACCTACATGAGTAGATCAAGATTGCCTTACTGAGTAGATTAGTGGATTTCCTACCTAAGTAGATCATGATTGCATACCTGAGTAGATCAATGGATTACCTAGCTGAGCAGATCAGTGAATTAACATGTTGAGTAGATCAGTGGATTCCCTACCTAAGTAGAATATGATTGCCTACCTAAGTAGATTAGTGGATTGCATACCTAAGCAGATCAGTGAATTACCTTACTGAACAAATCAGTGGATTGCCTACCTGAGTAGATCAAGATTGTCTACTTGAGTAGATTAGTGGATTGCCTACCTAAGCAGATAAGTAAATTACCTTGCTAAGTAGATCAGTGGATTACCTACTTGAGTAGATCAGGATTGCCTACCTAAGTAAATCAATGGATTGCCTACTTGATTAGATTAGTGAATTGCCTTTCTAAGCAGATAAGTGGACAATCTATCTTTGAGAAGATCAAAGTAATCATTTGTATTGGGATAAGGATTCCTATTTCTTTGTAAAATATTATAAGGATATTATCTTGTGGAGTACCCCACATTGGGGGAACCACATTAAATCTTGTGTCTCAATTGTGCGTGGTGATTTGTGCTCTTAATTACTATTGCTATCTATTTCATTAATGCACATTGCTATATTTGGATATTGTAATTAAGAACACTAATTGATATTGGTTTCGAAATAAAGTAAAAATTTTGTGCTATACTATTCACCCCCATCTCAGTATAAGCTTATGTTCTTAAATTGGTATCATAGTGGGTTCCTTTAGAAATGCTAACAACTTAAGTGCAGATTCTACAAGAACACAGATGTCTTCACAGAATGGATCATCTACAAGTAAGGCTACACTGTTTGATGATAACAATTATGTTTTATGGAGCATGAGAATGAAGAACTACTTGATATCACAAGGATATGAGGCATGGTAGATGGTTGAAAAATAGTATAAGGTTGAAGGTGATCACAAGGCAAATAAAACTATCAAGAAATTGGTTGAGATCAATGCAAGGTCAATGAATTGTATTTTGAGTGGGCTACATGAGACATAATTTTGTAAAGGTCATGGTATGTAATTAAGCTAATGAAATGTGGGCCAAGTTTCAAAATACCTATGATGGAGATTCCAAGGTAAAGTTGGCAAAAATAAAAACTCATAGAAGAATATTTTAGGAATTGAAAATGGAATATTTTGAATATATAGCAAAGTTTTTACTTCGAGTTGATGATATTACTAACACCATGAGAGGTCTAGGATTTGATATGAAAGAATCAAAAGTTACTCAAAATGTTTTGAGATCACTTCCCATGAAGTATGATGCAAAGGTTTCAGCAATAGAAGAAATAATGGATATCAACAAGCTAACAATGGAAGAACTACAAGGAACTCTCACAACTTATGAGATGAGGATAAGTAAGCATTAGGTTCCAATAAAAGAAATTGCATTCAAGTATTGAGAGAAAAATAAAGGTAAAATTCTAGAGACAGATATAGATTTAGATAATGATGAGGAAGCTAACTTCATCAAAATGAAAAAGGACTCGAGGAATTACAGAGATATGAAGAAATTCAAATGCTACAAGTGTGGTGATTTTGGTCACTATAAAAACAAGTTTCCACATGAAGAAAAAAGTGATGATGAAAATAGGGTCATAGAAGAAATGAATATGGAAAGCATAAGCATGAAAAATATGACAGATACAAGCAAAGCAGGTATGAGAAGAAGAATTTTTTTGTAATACAAAGAAAACTTTCTACATTGAATAAGCAAGTGATAGCTTAGATCATAGTGATAAAGACAAGTCAGATGATGAAAATGAATAACATCTATTCCTAGTAATAGAAGGTGAAAGAGAATAGTGCTTTGTGTGTGGTCAAAGAGATCATAGATCAGGATATTACAATGGATTCAGTGATAGTGAAGATGAGATGACACATCAAGGAAACATGCATGGTCAAAGAAATCATGAACATTTGTTTGCTATAGAAGATTATAATGATCTTAGTGACAGTGAATATGAATAAGGGTTTTTCTATGGGATAAAAGAAGTAGAAGAAGAACATTCACTCCAAACAGAAGAAGTTAAACAAGAGAATATTGTAATAAAGACAAATATCCTAGTTGATCTAATGGAAGACTTCAATGATATCCATGAGCAACTACAAGAGGTTAAGAAGAATCTAAAATAATTGAGATGTTTCATACTTGATAAGTTTGATCCATCACATGACTCAAAAGGTCAATATATTTTCACTAAGAAGGAAACATGTATTTCAGAGACAATAAATATGGATGCCAATTTGCTATTTGACACAAATGAAGAGAAATAAGAGGAAGGTTCCAAAGCACCAAAGGTCTCATATTTTAGGTTTGGGGAATCACACTCAAAGGGAAAGGAAGTTCTAAAAGATGAAAGCAATGAAGCACCTAAGTTTTATGAAGAAAATTCCAAAGTTCCTATGACTCCAAACATTCAATTTGGATCTTGTTTGAGATAAGTGAATCAATTTCAAAAGGAAAAGAAATTCTTGAAAAGGAAAGCAAGGAAGAAATTAAGGAAGAGGATTTAGATACTATAAAGAAGGTTCAAGGATACAATGCACAAGTAAAAAATTATCACAAGGATAATGGTCAAGAAAGGTATGAGGAACCAAGGCATGAACAAAGGGCTTTTCAAGGACATTATTTTTCTTGTAATGGATTTGGACATAGGGCTATACATTGTAGGGTTTATGGATCAAAGAAGTTTTATTTTTCTAGAAGGAACTTCAAAGGAAGAAGGTATGGTTTTTAGGGACATTGCTTCAAGGATTTGTATGTGTTTTCCCTCTTTTTTATTTTTCCATATTTTAGTTTGACTTTGTGTTTCTAGATGTCACTTTGTTTATGTTTTTCAAAATTTTGAGTTTCTAGTTATCACTTTTTTATGTTTTTCTATAACTTTCTCTATCTTTGTTTCTAAACTTTTTTATTTATACGTCTCACTTCGTCTATGGATTCTCTTTGGTCTGTATCTTTTAGATCTCACTTTTTATGTTTTCTCCTACCATTTTTATGCCAAACTATCATGACCCTCCCTTGGCAATATTTTTCATATGATGGACTTATGAATTGTTATGTTGTTTTTAATAGCATTATGTTGATTATTTGATATATTATTGGTTTATTTAATAATATGGTACTACTGATAGTTTACATTAGTCTACATGGTTGCAGGAACAGGAATCCTTTGGATAGAGTAGGCGAGGGAGTCACCACTGAGGACAAGAAAGAAGACACATATGAATGAAGATCCATAATGGTATTAATGAGGATTTAATATTAATTACAAGTTTTAATTAATTAATTAATTGTAATTAGATATATGATTTGATTATTTAACCTATTTTTGTAAAATAGGAAATTGAGTTGGAATTGGATGATAAAGACCCCTTCCAAATCAAGGGAGGAGAAAGAGCATATTCTACCTTGGAATAAAATAATACTTTGCCAAATTGAACCCTCATACAAATGAAGGGAGGAGGATCGACATCTTTGCTAATGGGAATTTAATATTTATTAACTTAATGCATATTACTATTTCAATAGTAGTACTTTTAAATTTAGCAAAGGGGCCAAATTAGATAATGAGTAGTGGATTTGGATACCCTCCAAATGGATGGAGGAGAAAGGAAGGGCTTAAAGTAGTATATTTTGTAATATTATAATAAGATCCACTTGATGGATTGTAAAGGAGGAAAAATCCTTTTATTAAAATGGAGGCTTTGGTTTTTAGAATTCTAGCACTAGGAGGTAGATTAGAAGGAGGACTAGGAAGGCCACAAGGAGGATAGTTTGGAGACAAACAAGGAGTAGACTAGGATAATGAAGATATTAAGGAATCCAATCCTATTAGGAGGATGAGGTTGGGGGTTTCCATGCTTTGTTTTTCTTTAAATGCTTCTTGATGTATAATATTGCTCTTAATCCTTGTGATGACACTTTATTTACTCTTGATTTTTAGTATTTGATTTAATGCAAGACTAGGTGATAAATATTTGGTATTTTTAGACTCCATTTAATGGTTTGATTCAACATCATTTGTGGTTCATTTAATTCCTAAGAATACAAATGGTTTTTAGGCTTTGAAAGAACCCTTTTTATTGATTGAAGAGAGGCTTATATGTTTTTATAAATTAGATCTCTATGTTGTTATAAATTAGACTCCTGTGTTGTTATAAAGCATACCTCTACACTATTAAACCTTCCATTATGCCTGGTAGATGAATTTTGTATCTTACTCCATTATCTCTAAAATTAGTTCTTTATACGTTACCTGGTTGGGAGAGTTAGTGTCACCTATTAGAGATGTCGATATAGGCAAAGAAGATATCAGTCTAAGCAAGCAACCATATGCTTATGCTATGTCATTTAGAATGTTCATACTGGTGGTATAAGCTTTCATGTCAAATAATTAACCCTTTGATCTACCATTTAAGGTGATTAAATGGTTTTTTAGTGAGTCTGTGAATGCCTTAGTATACCTATGCTTCAGCTTGTGAAGTGTTTCACCCATAAAACTAAGAAGATATATTGCCCTATTATAGTATCTAATAGATGTCTCTCTCTATATAAAATTGGTGATATAATCATTCATGTTGATATATTAAGACATTAAATACACCATACCTAATATTTAGGATCATTGTTAAGAGGTTTGAGTGCTTTCCTATGGTCTTAGGGGACCATCTCTTGAGCACCCAAAACATTGGATCATGTTCAGATCTGCTCAATTGGAAGGCTTATAAGAAGCTTTATGTGAGTATTATACCACTTAGGATTTTCTCGAGAAGCTAGATAGTCATAAAGGAAGAAGGTCTCCCTATGACTCTCGGCTAGCAAGTGGTGGTCATGAGACCGAGCCACTTGGTGGTTGACTTGATGCTAGTTGGAGTTACACATGGTGTTGTTTGTTTTTGACTGACTTAGATTGTTTGACCACCCCTTGTGTGTATTGTTTGTGTGACACATGGCCTGGTTTGGCTTGATATAATTGGACTCAATATATTGCTTGTCTATTATTTGTTGTTTATTTTTTATTAAAAACCATTTTTAATCTTCTTAATGCATATCCCACATTCATCATAGGATGGGCTTAAGACCATTTTATAAGCACTCAAGCATAGATGGTATATTAGCTAGGTGCAGACACTTGGCTTAATGTTAGCTGAGTATCATTGGCTACTATGATTGTTTGACCCTCCTAAACCACCATTGAATTTTGTAATTTTTATGTGATTTTATTGGGTTCTGACCTATGTTAGTGGGTAGGGTTACTTGTCCTACATAGGCAGTGCTAGTGGTTCCTACATGGAGGCCACCTATGATTGGTGGGTCGCCTGGTGGTGGATTAATTATTAAACATTTTCATTAATTATAAAATTGAATTACTTAATCCATAATTTAAAACAAATAGATTAATCTTCCCTTTTTATGATTTAGAGATTAAATGGACTAATCTCTTATTTTAGAATAATTTGATATTAAATGGATTAATATTCCATTTTAGAGTAATTAGATATTAAATGGATTAATCTTTTTTTTTGGAATAATTTGAAATTAAATGGATTAATATCACCTCTTTGATTTGTTAAGAGTTTAAGTGGAATTATCCGCCTTTTGATTTATTTGAATGCATCCTTAGATCAAATTTTGGAGAAAATTTGATAGGATTTGTAAAATATTTTGTGGAAAAATTGAATGCATCCTTAGGTCAAATTTTGGGGAAAATTTGATAGGATTTGTAAAGCATTTTATGAAAAAATTGAATGCATCATTAGGTCAAATTTTAGGGAAAATCTGATGGGATTTGTAAAATATTTTGTGGAAAAACTAAATGCATCCATAGGTTAAATACTTTGATAGGATTTGTAAAACAAATCATGGCTTGATTGTAAAGATAATTTAGAGAAAATACTTTGCTTATTGAATGGTTGTAGCCATTCATGGATAGAACTATGGAAGTTCTAAAATGATGATAGAATTGTGGAAGTTCTAAACTAATGATAGAACTATGGAAGTTCTAAGATGATGATAATAATGTGGAGTTCATTCTAGAACTATGGAAGTTCTAGGTTTTTGATAAAATAATCTTTGAAAAATAATGAACATGGAGTTCATTCTTGAATGGATTATAGGGTCCCTTGAAACTTATTTTATACAATATGATATGAACATGGAAGGGATTATAGGGTCCCTTCTTGAAATTTATTTTATACTATATGATTGTTGAAAACATGTTACCTTGTTTTGATGAAAACAGGTTGTTACTGATTATATTTGGAAAGAATGGTGTTATTTCATAAAATAAGAATTGTGGAAATTCTTATGGATTTTTTTGGAAAATGGAATTTTAGAAATTCCTTAAATTGATGGTATTGGAGAAAATAATGATTATATAATGAAAAGATATTTTTGAGGCTAGGATTTTCCTTTCAGGGTTTTCCCAAGATAAAAATGGTGTTATCTTTGAAACTTGCATCTTCTATTTTAATTTATTTTATGATCTTCAATGGAAAGTTATTATTATTATGGATATGAATTGAACCAAAAATTCCTTTGATATGCAAGAAAACTTATTTATGATGTTATGAAAGGAAAATGATATATGCATAGTCTTTTACTAATATGAAATATGAATGAAATCATGTCTTGTTTATATGATGGAATGTTTTATATTCACTTAAGAATGCTTTAGTTCAAGTTATTGTCCATTGCAATGGTTTTATGAAATACCAAAGTAAAGGAATATAATATGTTTATAGAGATGGTGAATTATATGTGGTTTATTTATGTTCATGTGGGGGCACTTGGGAATATAATTATTTAGACATCCTATCCAATACCTTGTCATGATATTTCCATAATTTGGGACAATCATGAGGAGGCAACTACCAAATAAATTGAATGTACATTTTGGGTTGTAGCTCAAATGTGTTTGGGTTGTAGCCCAAACAATAGTTATAAGGAGGTAACTAATAATAATTGGTAATAGAACATTTCAGGTTGTATCTTAAATGTGTTTGAGTTGTAGCTCAAACAAGTTCTTACATTCCAAGTTGTAACTCGAATGTACATGCTAGGTTGTAGCCCGCATGTGTCTGGGTTGAAGACCAAAAGACAAGAACTCCAATCTATGAGACATTGATTAGTATGTCCACTTGAGTGCTATAAGTTGTGATTTATTCTAAAAAATGGTTATACCTTATGTGAAATAGAAATATTTTGTTAATCGTACTTGTGCAGCCTTTGCTTGTGAATTCCACACTTAAAAAAGTATATATTCTCTCTCTTGGATCATTTTGAGTTGATTAATGAGTGGGTGATTAAAATTGGTATCAGAGCAAGGCTAGAAAATGGATGCTAGTATAGGGTCCAGGCTAGTAAAAAGATATGGATAAAAGAACCTAAGGTTGGTTCAAGACTAAAGGTTGTTAAGTTAGAGTTTAAGGTTGTTTAAACTATTGATAACAACATTTCAATTGTGAAAATTCTAGGGAATATAACTATAAACTTCCATAGACAAGATCTAAGTTGTAATATTAGAAGTTTCCTTGGAATATGCTAAGGAATCAAGTAACTTCTTATACAATCCCTTGCTTAGTTCCTAAACTAAAGTTGGGAAGACCTACAACTTCTAAATTTCTATAATTCCAAGGAATTGATCCTAGGAAAGGTAGCTTTACTTTGGTATGGCATCTTATGTGGAGCAAGTATAACCATCATTATCAAGTGATTGATAATGTATAAGCTTACCTAGGAATAAGTATCTTGCATGGAGCAAGAATAATCATAGCCATTATCGGATGAATGATAATGAGAAAATTTAGTTCATAGGGATAAATAATGAACTATAAATAACTAAACTCAACTTTTTGTAATCCTATTCATTATAAAATGAATAATTAAGTGCAATTTTTTTGAGATGGAACCTTGCAGGTAGCTAAGCGTGACCTAGATCATTGTTAGTGGAGTGAAAATGGTAAAATTTAAAAATGGCACCCAAGGATAAGGAGTATAATTAGATATATACAAGATAGATTGATGGAATTTTATGATGATATATCAAATAATTTAAAATTCCATAAAGGTGGAACAAGCATAAAGTAATAATAGGATTTCAATCACATTAGGAAATGTTGTAGCCTTGGATGACTTAGAGAAATGATATGTCCCTAGTCAATTAATACAAGAACTATGATGGATGACATAAGAGGAATAATGTGGTCAAGATGATCAAGACATGATCTGTAGAGGATACTCAAGATGATCAAGATGTGATCAGCTAGATGACTGAGCAATATTGATGTGTTGTAAACTGGTGATTTGTTAGACACTTGGAATTGATCGAAGGAGTAATGCTAAATTCGTAGCATCAAGAAAATGGGTTGAATATAAAAAAATAGTCTTGGAGGATTTTTTATTTTACATTTGGAAAAGAATTAACCTATTAAATACTCATGGCATTTAACATGAATATACTCATATTAGAATTTTTGTTGTCGATATTTATTATATTCAGAGAAAATCCCACATCATGCTTCATATTACTACTGATTTTTGACCTATTTGTGCATACACTTTGAGAAGAGAAGACGGATTCTGGTGGTGCTAGATCAAGTCAAGGAGGCAATGCAAAGCTAGAGGAAATAAAGCCATTAAAATTTGTAAGACCACATCACACATTTAGAGTAATATTTCAAAATATGAGGGATATGATAAGTGATGATGATTGGTGGTAGTTGATGTTGGAAATTTGAGTTATTTTATGTTTTCATTAATTTCACATGGATCATTGATGTCATATGGATCACATTTGAGTTTTGGTGGTAACAACACTTCATAAATAATCATTTATGATATTTTGGAGAGCATGGATATATATAGGTTTTTTGTGAAAACCAAGGCATGCAAAATAAAAGGTTTTATTTAAAACCATGGATGGCAGATTTGAAATAGGTTTTTCTTAAAACCTAGGTTGGATTTTTGTTTCATCAAAAAATGTGCCCCAGTGATGGAGATATTTAATTTTAAATATTTAGTTTAAAATTAAAATTATTTAAAAATTAAAAATAAAATTATAGCGTCGACGTCTAAAGAAAGGAGGAAAGACATATATAATATATATATATATATATATATATATATATATATATATATATATATATATATATATATATATATATATATATATATATATATATATATATATATATATGCCACCCCAAAAGCTTCGATAAATTCTTGTCCTCAAGTTTTGAATGCATTCGAATTGATAATGTAATGCGAGAAGAGCCTGTGTGTTGAAGCGTGTGTAAAGAGGTGCGTGAAGGGTTTACAAAATTTGGATATGTTGAAGAATCATTCGTGGAGGATAACCAAATGCATAGGAACATTTGGCCTAGTGGTTTATGCATTGTGTAAGAAGTAGGAGGTCCTGTGATCGAGTCTCACTAGGGATGCTTGCTGTGTTGAAACACTCGAAGCATTTTTGAGTTTTCGAAGGGTGCAGAATATTGAGGTATTTATTTTGGTTCATGCCCATTTGAACACGTGAGGGTGTGTGGCCCAACGGTGGCTTGGCCGTGGTTAAGGCACTAAGCGAGGAGGCATCAAGGGATCGAATCCCATCAGGGACAAAGGCAATTTAATATTTTTAATATTTTATTTTTCTAAAGTTGCCCTAGGAGAAATAAGGGTTATGATGCACCTTAAGAAAAAGAGATATTTATGGTGATTTTATTTTTGGAAGTATATCATATTATATATTGTTGGAAAGCTTATTTCAAGGTCTATTTTATTAACTTGCTTAGAGGGAGAAATAAGGTGTGTGTAAACAGATATTTTTGATTTTGTAAAGAGGTTCAAAAGTGAATATTGTTTTGTTCTTTCTCAAAGAGGATTAATTCTTTCATGAGGGGACATGATGTATTTTATTGAGTAGGAGTAATAAGGTGTTATTTGGATATTATTGTTGTGTTATTAATAATGATCCCTAACCTATATTGAAAGTTGAAAAAGAAATTTTGTTGAGTGTGGAAGATTTAGTGGACAACTAATAAAGCATCAAAAAGGTATGAGCAATATTCTCCATTGACTTTTTTTATGGTGGTTGATTTCTGAAATATCATTGGAGAGAAAATGATTGATTGTGGTTTCCTTTTAGAAAGTGGTTGGTTGAATGCTTAAAAATTTTATAGTTTGAGAGTTGTGTTTAAACCTTATTTTATAAGCATTGTTGTTGAAGCCATTAGTTGTGTGAAAAAATTGAGATAGGCTTTGAGAAGAACATGAGTATCATTGTTCTGTGAAGAATATTTTATAAGCATTGTTGTTGAAGCTCATTTATTGTATAAAGAACTTGAACTTGAGTTAGAGGAGAACATGAGTATCATTGTTATGTGAGATTTGTGGTTAAGCATTGGTGGAAACATTTTGAGTTGGTTTATACATGCTTGGACTAGGGATTGTGAGAAAGAGTTGTTCCATTTTGTGATTGGTTGAGTAGAGTTGTTTGAGCCTAGTCAAGTGAATGAGTGAAGTGGTTGTTCAAGTTCCATGAAACAAACTATTCTATATTCTGATTTTAGTTGAGATCATTGTGGATCATTTTTGTCATCCATTGTAGAGTGCATTGCCATTTATTATTGAGTTCATCATTGAGCCTTACCTTCATATATTTGTGGATGATATTTGAGTGCTATTTGAGCATGATTGATTGAGACATTGAGAACGATTTTGGGATAGATTTTTGGACTAATTTTTGGCAGCTTTTGTGCATGATTTATTGATCCTTTAAGAAGGATTTTGGATAGATATTTGGACATATTTATGGCAGCTTTTGTGCATGATTGATTGAGCCTTTGGGAAGGATTTTGGATATATTTATGGATATATTTGTGGATATATTTTGAGCAAGTTCTTGGTGATATTGTTGAGCATATTTGAGCAAGTTCTTGGTGATATTGCTGAGCATATTTGAGCAAGTTCTTGGTGAGCTTGCTAGAGCATATTTGAGCTTGTTAAAGCATATCAGTGGATTGCCTACCTAAGCATATCAAGATTGCCTTGCTAAGCATATCAATGGATTGCCTACCTGAGCAGATTAGGATTACCTACATGAGCAGATCAAAATTGCCTTGCTGAGTAGATCGATTGTTAGGATCCTCAATCCTAACATTATTAGTTAGTATTATTTAGTATTATTAATCATTTAATTATTATATTATTCTTATAAAGTGAACCATCACAACCTTTCATAATGTGAACCATCATGTCTCTTCACCAACGTAGCTTTAGGGTAGATATATATATTAGGTTTCCCATCCATATCAAATCATCCAAGAAGAAGAATAAGAATATAGATTCTAAAGGAGGGAGCCCCCTATAGTGGCAAAGCGATTACAAGGGAGCCCCATTTGAGTGGCCTGCGATTACATTTACATTAATTTGTTAATAATTTTTATAGTAAGACCTTGGGGTCTTACCATTTGGTATCAAATCCATGTGGGACCCAGTCATGTGGGAATTGCTCAAAGATATTCATCAAATCACTTCTGTGCGTGAGTATCAAACTCGGTTTGATGATATCACCAAACACAACACAAGATTGGATGAATCAATGGCTTCATTAGGGGATTAAGAGAGGAAATTAGAATGGAGGTGACAAGGTTCAATCCCTATACCATGATGCAGACCTATGTATTGGAAAAATTAGCTGAAGATAAAATCAATGCACAACAACGATTAAAAAAATCACTTATGGAAAAATTGTCGACCACTTACATCGCTCCCAAACCTATGCGTAATGGAATGGCACAAAGCACTTACACAACCCCCAAATCTAATTAAACTTTATGAATTAAACATCTTAGCTTTGAGGAGATGAAGGAACGATGAGCAAAAGGACTCTATGATAATTGTGATGAACAATTTGGACCCCACCATAAATGTGCTACACTAACATTGTATTTATTGAAGGAAGTTGATCCTTGTATCTCCATAGAGCAAGCAGATGAGGTAGTTGTGTCTGAAGTGACCGATGCACCTACTCACCACAATGAAGACAATGAGGTTGATGTGTAAGAATTGATTGATGTACCAAGCAAGGATGAGGTAGACATACCCAAAGTGATCAATGCTATCCAAACATGCACTCTACAAAACCTACACATACCTTCGTCACCAATAGTGAGTTCTTGCCATATGACCAAGCCTATTCGAAACCAACGTAGAGTGACTACACACTCCTTCTCCATTGGATCTACCAAGGAACCAAAAAAGGATATGAAATCATTACCATCACTTTTGATGCATCATTATAATGTGTTTAAGGGACCCCAAGGGTTGCCCTCCCATCGACATCATGATTTTTGTAAGGAAGATTCTACTCTTGTTCTTGGTGACCCCCCACTAACGCTTTATCCTTCTCGATACCCTTGCCTATGAAAGGATGACATTAAAAGAGTCCAAGAACTTACACAAATCCTTCTTGGAAAATAAAGGACAAAGCTTCTCACTTTGAGCTTTGAGGACAAAGCCCTTTTTAAGGAGGGTGGCATGTTAGGATCCTCAATCCTAACATTATTAGTTAGTATTAGTTAGTATTATTAATCATTTAATTATTATATTATTAACTTATAAAGTGAACCATCACAACCCTTCATAACGTGAACCATCATGTCTCTTCACCAACGTAGCTTTAGGGTAGATATATATATTAGGTTGGCCATCCATATCAAATCATCAAATAAGAAGAATAATAATATAGATTCTAAAGGAAGGAGCCCCCTATAGTGGCAAAGCGATTACAAGGGATCCCCATTTGAGTGGCTTGCGATTACATTTACATTAATTTGTTAATAATTTTTATAGTAAGACCTTGGGATCTTACCATTAGTGGATTACCTACCTAAGCATATCAGGATTGCATACCTGAGTAGATCAGTGGATTACCTAGCTGAGCAGATCAGTGAATTACCTTGCTGAGAAGATCAATGGATTACCTACTTGAGTAGATCATGATTGCCTACCTGAGTAGATCAGTGGATTGCCTACCTAAGCAGATTAGTGAATTGCCTTGCTGAGCAGATCAGTGGATTGCCTACCTGAGTAGATCAGGATTTCCTACCTTAGCAGATCAATGGATTGCCTACCTGAGTAGATCAATGAATTGCCTTGTTGAGCAGATCAGTGGATTTCCAACTTGAGTAGATCAGTATTGCCTAACTAAGTATATCAGTGGATTACCTACTTGATCAAATCAATGAATTGCCTTGATAAGCATATTAGTGGATAGCCTAGCTTTGAGAAGATCAAAGTAATCATTTGTATTGGGATAAGGATTCCTATTTATTTATGAAATTTTATATTTATATTATCTTGTGGAGTACCCCACATTGGGGGAACCACGTTAAATCTTGTGTCTCAATTGTGTGTTGTGATTTGTGCTCTTACTTACTATTTCTATCTATGTCATTAATGCACATTGCTATATTTGGATATTGCAATTAAGGACACTAATTGATATTGGTTTGGAAATAAAGTAAAAAGTGTACACTATACTGTTCACCCCCCATCTCATTATAAGCTTGTGTTCTTCAATTGTTATGAGAGTGGGTTCCTTCAGAAAGGCTAACACCTTAAGTGCAAATTCTACAAGAACACAAATGGCTTCAAAGAATGGATCATCTACAAGTAAGGCTCCACTGTTTGACGGTAACAATTATGTTTTTTGGAGCATGAGAATTAAGAAATACTTGATATCACAAGGATATGAGGCATGGAAAATGGTTGAAAAATAGTATAAGTTTGAAGGTGATCCCGAGGCAGATAAAACTATCAAGAAATTGGTTGAGATCAATGCAAGGTCAATGAATTGTATTTTGAGTGGGATACATGAGACATACTTTTACAAAGGTCATGGTATGTAATTAAGCTAATGAAATGTGGGCCAAGTTGCAAAATACCTATGAAGGAGATTCCAAGGTAAAGTTGGCAAAACTAAAAACTCATAGAAAAATATTTTAGGAATTGAAAATGGAATATTCTTAATATATAGCAAAGTTTTTACTTCGATTTGATGATATTACTAACACCATGAGAGGTCTAAGATTTGAGATGAAAGAATCAGAAGATACTCAAAAGGTTTTGAGATCCCTTCCCATGAAGTATGATGCAAAGGTTTCAGCAATAGAAGAAATAATGGGTATCAACAAGCTAACAATGGAAGAACTACAAGGAACTCTCACAACTTATGAGATGGGGATAAGTAAGAATCAGGTTCCAATAATATAAATTGCATTCAAGTATTCAAAGAAAAATAAAAGGAAAATTCTAGAGACAAATAGAGATTCAGATAATGATGAGGAAGCTAACTTCATCAAAAGTAAAAAAGACTTAAGGAATTACAGATATATGAAGAAATTCAAATGCTACAAGTGTGGTGATTTTGGTCACTATACAAACAAGTGTACACATGAAAATGAATAACATATATTCCTAGGAATAGAAGGTGAAAGAGAATAGTGCTTTGAGTGTGGTCAAAGAGATCAAATATTAGGATATTGCAATGGATTCAGTGATAGTGAAGATGAGATGACACACCAAGGAAACATGCATGGTCAAATAAATCATGAAAGTTGGTTTGCTATAGAAGATTATAATGATCTTAGTGATAGTGAAGATGAATAAGGGTTTTCCTATGGGATAAACAAAGTAGAAGAAGAACATTCACTCCAAACAGAAGAAGTTAAATAAGATAATATTGTAAGAAAGACAAATGTCTCAGTTGATCTAAAGGAAGACTTCAATGATATCCATCAGCAAATACAAGAGGTTAAGAAGAATCTAAAAGAATTGAGATGTTCCATACTTGATAAGTTTGATCCATCACATGACTCAAAAGGTTAAGATATTTTCACTAAGAAAGAAATATGTATTTTAGAGACAATAAATATGGATTCAAATTTGCTATTTGACACAAATGAAGAGAAATAAGAGGAAGCTCCAAAGCACCAAAGGTCTCATATTTCAGATTTGGGGAATCACACTCAAAGGGAAAGGAAGTTCTAAAAGATGAAATCAAGGAAGCACCTAAGTTTTATGAAGAAAATTCCAAAGTTCCTATGACTCCAAACATTCAATTTAGATCTTGTTTGAGATAAGTGAATTAGGTTCAAAAGGAAAAGAAATTATTGAAAAGGAAACCAAGGAAGAAATTAAGGAAGAGGATTTAGATACTACAAAGAAGGTTCAATGATACAATGCACAAGTCAAAAATGATCACAAGGATAATGGTCAAGAAAGGTATGAGGAACCAAGGCATGAAAAAAGGGCTTTTCAAGGACATTGGTTTTCTTGTAATGGATTTGGACATAGGGCTATACATTGTAGGGTTTATGGATCAAAGAAGTTTTATTTTTCTAGAAGAAAATTCAAAGGAAGAAGGTATGGTTTTTAGGGACATTGCTTCTCATGCAAAAGGATTGGTCATAGAGCTTATCAGTGCAAAAAAAATGAGCAACATGGTCATAATGATTATGAAAAAAAAACTTCACAATACAGGGTTCAGGAAAGGAATGGATATGGAAATCTTTTCAAGAAAGAATTCAGGATATGGGAACCATCCAAAGGCTACAATATCAATTTTTTTAATTGCAATAACTTTGCACATATTGCAAAATGGTGCAAGACTCAATTCCAAACAATTTTAAGACAATAATGTCAAGAAGTTTTAAGGCAAGAAGGTCAAACAGGTTCAAGACAAGAAGATCAAGTAATTCATCAAGAGAAGGATATCAAAAAAATATGGAAGGAATTTGACAGAGGAAAGAAACAATGTAATATGGGAGTAAAAGTACTCCAACCCCAAAATTAATCACCTCAAGAGAGAAGGTGGTGAGGGGGATATGCTTAAGAGTCATATATTTTAGCCCCACAGGTGTACCTTTTGCCATTGATTTCAAAGGGAGAAATATTTGAGTTAGGGGGTGAAACGGGTAGAAAATTGCATTTGATAATTTAACACATAAACATAAATAATGTATTAAACAAAGAAATTTTATTCCATTGATATTAATGAGCATGTGTTACAAGAGGGCCTTGATACCCTTTATCCATCTCTATTCCTAATAAGGTTACAATAAATCTGATGCTTTCTTCTAGCATTCCATAGTGTAGGTGGGCTTTGATGTATGTAGGCCATCATAGGGTTGTTGTTTGTATACTATTCCTCTTCCTCAGATCTGCCAGATAACCTATGAAAGACCTACAAAAGGGGGTTAGTGTGATGGGGGGCTTACCTTAGTCAGTCTCCATATTTAGGAAGACAAAAATTGCTGTAAAAATGTAACAAAAACTGAAATGAAATATGCAAAAGATAATAACATATTGAAATAGAGCTTACCTCCAAAATATCTAATGATTTGGGTTCCGTAGATGCAATTGGTGGCCCGGGTCACCAATTGGGGCTGAATTCGTAGGCTACAAATTGAGCTATGATGCTCTTTTGGTGAAATCTCTCCGATGGGTTGATCCTAAGGTAGTTGGGGTGCCTCTGTATGCTATCAAAATCTGTCTGTGTGCTTCAAAAATGGACTGTGTGCTATTGGCTTTCCATTTTTGCAGAGTAATAGTACTTTGTTGAATTTGGGAATCAGACTTAATTAGGGGTTTAGGACCCATTATTTATAGGCAAATGCAAGGTGCAGGGGGGGTTAGATAGACTAAACCTAGGTTTGATTCTAACTAGGGTTATGTTAATAGATGCTATGTGGCAACATCTCATTCTAAGTAGGAAATATTATATCCTCACACGTGTGAGGAAGGATTAGTGCTAATCCTAATTAGGCCTTAAGCATGTTTAGGGTACGATTAAAATAAAACCCTAGGAAACCATAAATTGGCACATGTGGGAGGATTTGATTAACACTAATTACGAATTAAGAGTTAATTAATCCAATTTTGCCCTAAAAAGGGGCTTAAGTGAAGTCAACATTAAATTAGAATTTGATAATTGACTTTTAATTGATTTTACCAGTTATTACCCCATGGGGATTTCAATTGAGTGTAAATGGGATATGCATAACCTCGGGTTACCATCTGAAGGTATCTCGATGCATAAAGTGTAGTTTTGAGGGCTTACTAGGATTTTGGGCCTGAAAGCCATTTGTGGAAGTCTACACGTTACTATGGTGAACTTATGGAATTCTACGCATGTCTACACATGTCTACAATAGTCTAAAATATCTTAGGGATGTCTGGAATCACCTATAGATATGCAAAAATAGCAATGTGTGACTTTTGGATGTCTATATTTTACCCCTTTTTGTACTATACTGTGTAGAACACAGTTTAATACATAAAAATGAAGGGTTTGTGCAAAAGTAAAAGAGATAGAAGGGAAATGGAATCCAATCAAAGGGTATGTAGCCACTCGAAGCGTGACCACACAAATTGTCGGGTATCCAAGGAAAATAAGATAAATAATGGAATCTAACCAAAGGTATGTAGAGGCTTGAAGTGTGACCATACAACATTAATTGGACGTCCACAGGGGAAGAAGAGAGTAAGGAAAGAAGGAAAAGAGGAAAGAGATAAAAACAATGCTAGTAAGGGAAAATGAATGATTATGAATACAATGATGTGATTTTGTTGAGTCCGTATGACATTTACGATGCCATACTAGTTGCTTGAGAACAACAACTTTTGACTGCTTTGTTTTTGTGACCATATCAACGTGGTCCAAAAGTATAATTAAGACAAAATCCTAGCTAAATATTTGTTGTTGATTGATTTATGAGAACATGGTGACAAGTGTCAAACAATTTGAGCTAGTTTAACATATGGATCATCAACTCATGACCATATCAACGTGGTTGCAAATTCCATTTCCAAATGTTGTGCTAGGATTGATCAAACGTATCATCCATTGTGTACTCGACGTACATGAATGCTAGATTGACTTCTCCATGGTAACGCGTAACTCTCCTGATGTAACCCATGTCTATTTGGGATTGAGATTATAATCGTATGATAATATTTAACAATTTTTTTTGTAGACAAATGTGCTAATCGCACTTTTGGATTTTTGATGTTGTGGTTGCATGCAAAGCTGACTTTAGATATGAATACCCCCTCAAACAAGGAATCAACAATGAGGTGAATGGAATATGGTGATTTGATTATACAATGATTGATAAAGATACCAATGCATGATGAATATGTTTGCTTAGTACAAAAATAAAATAATGGGATCTGATCAAAGGTATGTAGCCGCTTGAAGCATGACCATAAAACATTGACTAGATATCTTTCTTCTAGCTTTCTTCTTCTTCTCTAGAAATATTCTTGAGACCTCTTTTCATGGGTCTTATAATTCTGTAGCTACTCAAATTTTCTTAATCAATTATTTAATGAAACCTTACCTTAGTTTCTTCAATCTTCCAGTTATGGAATTTCTACAATGAGATCTCCTTTCTTGGATCTCCAAAATATGTTCTTCTCAAATCTGCAATAGGACCTTTTTGAAGTCCTCTTTATCTTCAGTCTTCAGACTTCAATATTCAATCTTCTAAATTTTAAAGTTCTTTAATGTGACCTCATTTTTGGGTCTCTTCAATATTCAATTTGTAGTCTACAATCTACTTTGAGGAATTCCTTGGTTCTCCTAAATATTTAATGGGGCCTTGTTTTGTGGACCTCCTCAAATATTCAATGTCTAATTTTTTGAAACAAAGAGTTAATCCCCACACAAGGAAAACACTGACTTTTAGGCAATTGAAGGTGAAATTCTTCTATATACATTGTAGTAACTTCTCAAATTCTGAGAACTAACCTTCTACAACAAAATATTATAAAATAATAATCAAATATATTCAAAGTTCTAGAATTCTAAAATCAATAATCTTCATTAGCTATCTCAAAAACTAGTGAAAGCAAATCTTTGTTGAATCCTAGTCTTCACAAGTTTTCCTTCAACCTTGTGGAAAGATTCTAGCCAAATACTAATATGGAATATTATCTCTCTCTATAAATATTATCAATAGGACCTCCTTTAGGTGTCTCTTAATCTCTTCAAATATTAAGGTTTATCTTCAAGACCTATAAATTTCCTTCTATTCCAACTTTGCTCTTGGAATAGGTAAATTCTTAATTATCACTAGTTTTTCTTCAACACAGTAAGAAAATCTATCTTATCTGGGTTTTATTTCTAGAGTTAATTTATTTAACTTCATTGGTTTCTCCTTAACTAGTAAAAATCATATTTACAACCAAAAACTTGTGCAAGATAGGACCTTGTTGTAGCTCTGATACCATGGTTATATTTTGAAGCTAAATACATAGAATAAAGTAATAAAAGGGTCTAAAATAAATTTGCAATAAAAATATATGATAATGGAAATCTATTAAACATATAAAACTCATAAAAAACTTCATAAATGAATCATTAAAATTCCACTATTAAATGCTCATGAAAATATGATATTTAATGAATAAAGACCTCAAATACATTATACTTTGTCACTATCCATTGTGATTGTTTATGACCAATCACTCTATATCTTTCTATATATTGCTCTCTATCCATATGCACATTTATAGTATGGAATTTGACTCTTCATAAGGAGGATTATTGACCTTCACTCTTCCTATGACTCTTCATCTTCCTATTCTATGGACACATGTACATAGGGACAACTATGCACATTTACATTATTGAAATACTTTGCACACTTGTGCATTTACTAAATTGCATAAAGTAAATACTTTCATCATAATCTATGACACTATTTCCTAATATATAGATGTAACCATGGTGGTACATTAGAATGAATCAAATGATGTAATATATTACAATAATTTCCACAACTATCAATAGTAGTAGCAATAGTAAGTTTACCTTCCTCTAGTTTTGAAGCTAAAGTAGAAGATATAATAAAAGATATGGGATGATTGACAATCAATTTATTGCAATGAAAGGACATATGAAAAAATCAACCCAACATAGATATAAAGGTGTTAGAAATAATTTGTTTAAGGAAATTTGTTATGAGTACAAAGAAAAAAAATTTACAAGATAAATTTTCTTAATAAGGCATCTAATTTAGGAACAATGAGTAATGAGAAGGGAAAGATCAATTAATATTATTGATCTTTTTTAGATAAAAAATAATAATATTATGCTATGGCCATGAAGTGAAGTCATAGTAGGAATACCAATTAAGGAAATTAGGTTAAGAAGAAGAAATAAGAGCCCCAAAAGAGGAGAAGAATAGTAGAAGTTCAAGATTTTCTAGTCTCAATAGGTTAGACACCATACTCAATCATGGATGACTTGTCAAAGTAAAATTCCAACATAATTTTAATAATGGTTAATGTATTGGTTTACGGGGTGTGCTAATCCCACCTACCCTTTTTTGTGTGATTAAACATTATTTTATTAATATAATGGCTTTTTCATCCAAAAAATTCCAACATAATGAATGGGAAGATATTGGTATTATGATAAAAAAAAGTGAATGGATATACATAGAGGGCTCAATTATAGAAAAGAACGAAGGTCAAAGTCATTGTGTTTACCACAAAAATAGTTATATTCCTAATTTTACGGTATATAGTGGAATCAATATTAATACAAAATAAATATACTTTGAATACATTAGATTTAGAGAGATATTACATATAACTTAAATTGAGATCCTTGAATAAAGAAAAATCAAATCCAATAGGTGTGATATCTAATGCAAAAATATCAATCATAGAAGTCACCGATGTGGTAAATTTTCAAGTCATAAAATATGGTTTAGTAGCCTATACAATGTTGTTATAAATAGAATATTTAATAACATTTCATGCTTATAATTATTGACATGAAGGATATATAACTATTCATTAGGATTCCAAGTGAGCACAGATAAATATGATACCTCAAACTCATGCATTTAGAACAATAGAAATAAAGGAAGAAAATGAGTGAACAACCTTATATTATGTTATTATGAGCAAGGTGAATACTAAATATGAAGAAAGTGATATGGATGTATTAATGGTCGACATCCTTACTGATGCTCTACTAGACTACCCATAAAAGTTACACTTTAGGAATGTAATATAAGAGCATGAAAAAGAGGATTCCTTTTGGATATTCCATAGGTATAGTTATTTATTCACTTTTAATTATATAAGATTATGAAAATTAGAATTTGCATGACATCATATAGAGTTGATTAATGATGTTAAACTTGTAAAGCAAATATTATATCATTTGAATCTAAAGTTTACCAAGTTAATCATGAAAGAGATAGACAAGTCGAATGTAGGCTTCATTTTCTAATAGACAACTCAAAGTGGATGTCTATAATAATTATTATAAGAAATAAGAGTGGGAAGTTGAGGGTCTATGTCAATTATTAGAATAGAATTCCATAAAGAAAGACCACTATCCACTCCCCTTATCATATTATATTTTGGATGAAGTTACAAAACAAAAGCGTTATATCTTTACAAATGGCTATAATCTGATTTGTATTCCAAAGAAAGACTAGCTAAAGATAATATTCACCACTTTAAGTGATACCTTTGTTTATTGAGTGATGCAATTTGGGTTATGCAATGCACATGAAACATTCCAGTGGATGATAAATAAGATATTTTAATCTTATATCAAAACTTTTATCATAGATTTTTCTAGATATTTTTTATACTTTTGGAAGGAATATAGATCATATAGCTACTCTTGAGAAGAAATTTCAATTGTTATATGAGGCTAAGGTTCCACTTAATCTAAAAAATGTATATTTATATACACCAAAGGAGTATTTTTGGCTCATGTGGTCTCCCAAAAGAAGGATTGTAACTAATATTGCAAAGGTTGTCAAGATTAAGGAGCTTCCATCTCCAAGCTACAAGAGTAAGTTGTGATTATTCTAGGGTTCATAAATAATTTCTCAATGATTGCACTACCATTAAAAATTTACTCAAGAATGATATGCCCAATTAACTAGGGAAAGAAGCTAAGGGTACATTTGAGTAACTAAAGCAAACCATGATCAATGTTATAGTATTAAAGAATTCATATTGGAGTAAGTCATTTATTGTCTACATAGAAGTATTTGACATAAGACATTGGAACATATTGAATTAGTAGGACAATAATGAGAATGGTCATCCATTTTAATTTGGAATTAGGCAAATGAGCAATCAAAAGATGAATTATACAATAATAGAGAAGGCAGCAATAGCCATCATCTTTTCTCTCAATAAATTTAAGAAATAACTTCTAGGAAAAAAGTTTATTGTTTTCATAGACCATGCTAACCTCAAGTATTTTATTAATAATTCCAATCCATTAGTAAGGATATCCAAATGAATTTCTCTTATTGTAACAATGTGAGTTTTATATTTTTTATTGACTAGGTAAGAAGCATATCAATATAGATACACTTTTGAGTACATATGAGGGAGTTGTACCTAAATGTGAAAATGATGTGTTTTCGGATAGAATGCTACTACTAGTAGAAGATATTCTATATGAGTATGTAGACAACTGATGACACAAATACATTTAGTTTCAACATGGTGCAATCCAAATAATGGAGAAAAAATTTACTAGGCTAGTCAAATCTATTCAATAATATATGGAGTTTTGTATTAAGCCAGACCAGATGGGAAGTATAAATGAGTAGATAAAAAAGAATAAGAAAAGAAATTGAAAAAAATAGAAGTAATTTATTATAGATTCCCATGATGTTAAGGATTCAAATTGATTAAAATATTTCTTTGGGAAACTTACAAAAATAAGGATTTTAGATGTAGGATATCATTTTTTAACACTCTTCGAAAATTGTATTGAGTAATATAAAACATGTGATGTATGCTTTTTATTTAGAAATTGTAGGACAAAAATACCCTCTTATATCATATATTTCCTCTTGGCCACTTTGAGAAGTGAGTAATTGATAATTTTGGATCCCTTCATATAACACCATGAAGGAATAGACACATTACTATTGTAACACACTATCTTGTTAAGTGGGTTGAAGATCATTCAATGATGTATGAGATAGAGGAAGAAGTTAGACAATTAATATATCAAAGGATTGTTAGAAGGTTTGTAAACCTAATTGAGATTATCTCTAATCAAGATACCCTTTTATTGAACAAAGTGGTGGAAGACTTAATGACTTAGTTTACAATGAAATACAAGAAGATGACTACATATAAATTGAATACCAATGGGTAGGTGGAATGAAATAATAATGTGATATCAAATCCTTGTATGTAATAGGTCATTTTGGTAGGACCTTCCCTTATTTGATTGATGTATTGATGTGTTGATAATTAATGCATGATCCTATTTTGTTTTATAAAGATGAGATGATAGTTGTAATTTATGGTTACTAAAGTTGGATTATGCTATTTTTAAAATATGGTACTACTAATGAATATTATGGTTGTAGGACTAGGTACTCTCGTGGATGGATTGGTATGGTACAACCATTAGAGTTGAGATAAGTGAGAAATGGGAAATGATGAATGATTTTCATTTGATAGCCCATAGGGGTAAAACAATCATGTAGGAGCAGTTGCATTATGTGTATGCATGATTAAATGTATCATCAGGCAAGGATATTTCTATAAAAAGAAAAAGAACCCTTACCTCTATGCTTAGAGATCCTTTGTAGGTATTTGATAACATTGAATTTATCATAATACCTCATACTTAAAGAATGGTAACGTTTGTACAACTTTGCTTATTATTGATATAAATCTTAAATCAGACGAGGACAATTTTAAGCAAGAGGTCTTGTCTTACTTAAGCTATTAATTTATCTTTAGGATGCATTAATATTTGTGTTTCAAAGTATAAATATTAATTGGTTGAAGTAAAATATTAATAATAATGTTAGTATTATTAATACTTATATATATACACTAATGCTAATAGACAATATTAACATTAGACAAGAAAAATTAAGAATAGTATTAATTAATAAAATACTATGAAGGAGTAAATAAAATGTTTAATAAGACCTTTGCTAAGGTAATATTAGCATCCAATGGTATAAGAGTGATCTTGCATTATCCAAAATTTATATAAAATTTTATTATGTTCTAGGTTTGTTTAGTTTTTTAGGGGTATGTATGAATTTGAAATTGTACCCCAAGGAGCAGGATAGAAAATAGACCTAATGGTAAAAGAATCACCCAAATATCCTGAGTGGTTTGGGAGATATGTAGGTTTTATGGTGATAATCCTGCCAATATGATGAAAATCTTGCCACTATAACTTAAAGGTGAGATTTGAAGATCTTAGAGGCCTCGTAGAGGGATAAAAATTGGTTGTAGTGCCCTTGGGGGAGCTACACCATTGTAGATATGTTTGATAGCTTTTCAAAAATATGCACTAATAGGAAACACAAGCAATGGGTGAGGAGTTATGACCCCGAGAAGTTTTACCTCTAAAATTCAAATTTCAAATGAATTGTCCTAGGTGGGAAAATGGAAAATAGGGTATTATAAGGAAATTTTAAAATTGTAAAGGAGTATTCTAGTCTGTAATTTTTTTTATGTAAAAAAGCATTATATTAAATAATTAATAAAATACATTTTTACAAACAAAAAAAAAGAGGCAGATAAACATGCCACATGGCTAATGCCATCAACCAAAAAAAATTATCCCTATCAAAATAGAGTGGGAATCCAAGAGAATAATCTATAGTTTACATAACTGATGGACAAAATAAACTGATAATAGTTTACATGACTGATGGATAGAATAAACTGATAATAGTTTACATAACTAATGGACAAAATAAAATGATAACATTCAACCACCCCTAATTCCCACCTAGAGAATTTGAAAATGAGTCCCTCCCATGTCTAGAAGTGTCGGGAACATAAACCAAACCATAAACTCTTAAGTCACCCCAGACATCAAGTCGAGGAGTTGGGGGAAATAGTAACAGTCACATAGCCACGACCATTTCTGTAAGCACCTTGAACTGGGATAGGAGTGCAGTTTGAGAGCGAGCAAAACTGTTGTGTGGACCTGGATCTACTACGAGGATTATCCTGAATTATTGAGCACCACCTTATTTGCCTGTAACTTCATTTTTGAAGGAAAATTTAATATGAAAGCTCTATCTCCTATTGCAATTTCTTTGTTTTCATAAGATTGTTTGTGATTTGTGAACCCAATTCTGTGCCATCTATTTAATTAATAATAGTATTAATTAATTTAATCCTATAAAGAATACATCAATTATTTAATAATAATTTTTCTAAGGTAATATTAGCAATTTAAATCCTATTAAGTTAAGGCTTTAAATAGAGGCATATTTAATTAATAAAAGTATTAATTAATTTAATACGATGAATAGTAAGTAAATTATTTAATAATACCTTTTCTAAGATAATATAAGTAACTTAAATCTTATTAAGGTAGGGGTATATTTAACTAATAATAGTATTAATTACATGGATATTGACCCTCTCTTTTTTCAAGTTCAAAATTAGATCAAATGAAATTAGGGATTGAATTGGATATGTGGATTCTCTTTGGTCTGTGTTTTTCAAATCTCACTCTGTATGTTTTTCTCCTACCATTTATGTGTCAAACCCTAGTCCTCTATGTTTTTTTTTTAATTTTTAATTATTTTTAGATCTCTCTTTGTATGTGTTTCTCACTTTTTTTATTTTTCCATATTTCAGTTTGACTTTGTGTTTCTAGATGTCACATTGTTTATGTTATTCAAAATTTTGAGTTTCTAGTTATCACTTTTTTATGTTTTTCTATAACTTGCTCTATCTTTGCTTCTAAACTTTTTTATTTCTAGGTCTCACTTTGTCTATGGATTCTCTTTGGTCTGTATCTTTTAGATCTCACTTTAACATGGGTTGAATATACAAAAATAGTCTTGCAGGTTTTTTATTTAACATTTGGAAAAGAATTAACCTATTAAATACTCATGGCATTTAACATGAATATACTCATATTAGAATTTTTGTTGTCGATATTGATTATATTGAGAGCAAATCCCACAACATACTTCATATTACTACTGATTGTTGACCTATTGGTGAATACACTTTGAGAAAAGAAGATGGATTCCAGTGGTGCTAGATCAAGTAAATGAGGTAATGCAGAGCCAGAGGAAATAAAGCCATTAAAATTTGTAAGACCACATCACACATTTAGAGCAATATTTCAAAATATGAGGGATATGATGAGTGATGATGATTGGTGGTAGTTGATGTTAGAAATTTGAGTTATTTTATGTTTTCATTGATGTCACATGGATCACATTTGAGTTTTGGTGGTAAAAAAACTTCATAAATAATCATTTATGATATTTTGGAGAGCATGGATATAAATAGGTTTTTTGTGAAAACCAAGGCATGCAAAATAAAATGTTTTATTTAAAACCATGGATGGCAGATTTGAAATGGGTTTTTCTTAAAACCTAGGTTGGCTTTTCGTTTCATCGAAAAGGGTGCCCCGATGATGGAGATATTTAAATTTAAATATTTAGTTTAAATTTTAAATTATTTAAAATTAAAATTAAAATTTTAAATTTAAAAATAAAATTATAGCATCGACGTCTAAAGAAAGGAGGAAAAACATATATTAAAAATAATAGCGTCGAAGTATATATATATATATATATATATATACATACATATATTAAAAATAACGTTGACGTCTAAAGAAAGGAGGAAAGGAATATATATATATATATATATATATATATATGCCACCAAAAGATTTGATAAATTCTTGTCTTCGATTTTTGAATGCATTCGAATTGATAATGTAATGCTAGAAAAGCCTGTGTGTTGAAGCATGTGTAAAGAGGCGTGTGAAGGGTTTACGAAATTTGGGTCTGTTGAAGAATCATTCACGGAGGATAACCAAATGCATAGGCACCTTTGGACTAGTGGTTTATGCGTTGTGTAAGAAGCAGGAGGTCCTGCGATCGAGTCTCATTGAGGATGCTTGATGTGTTGAAACGCTCGAAGCATTTTTGATTTTTTGAAGGGCACAAAATATTGAGGTATTTGTTTTGGTTCGTGCCAATTTGAACATGTGAGGGTGTGTGGCCCAACGGCGGCTTGGCCATGGTTAAGGTGCTGAGCGAGGAGGTATCAAGGGATTGAATCCCATTAGGGACAAAGGCCAGTTAATATTTTTAATATTTTATTTTTCTAAAGTTTCCCTAGGAGAAATAAGGGTTATGATGCACCTTAATAAAAATAGATATTTATGGTGATTTTATTTTTGGAAGTATATCATATTATATATTGTTGGAAAGCTTATTTTGAGGGCTATTTGATTAACTTACTTAGAGGGAAAAATAAGGTGTGTGTAAAGAGATATTTATGATTTTGTAAAGAGGTTCAAAAATGAATATTGCTTTGTTCTTTTTCAAAGAGGATTAATTCTTTCATGAGGGGACATGATGTATTTTATTGAGTAGAAGTAATAAGGTGTTATTTGGATATTATTGTTGTGTTATTAATAATGATCCCAAACCTATATTTAAAGTTGAAAAATAAAGTTTGTTGAGTGTGGCAGATTTAGTGGACAACTAATAAAGCATCAAAAAGGTATGAGCAATATTCTCCATTGACTTTGTTTATGGTGGTTGATTTCTGAAATATAATTGGAGAGAAAATGATTGATTATGGTTTCCTTTTAGAAAGTGGTTGGTTGAATGCTTCAAGATTTTTTGGTTTGAGAGTTGTGTTTAAACCTTATTTTATAAGCATTGTTGTTGGAGCCATTAGTTGTGTGAAAAACTTGAGATAGGGTTTGAGAAGAACATGAGTATCATTGTTCTGTGAAGAATATTTTATAAGAATTATTGTTGAAGCACATTTATTGTAAAAAGAACTTGAACTTGAGTTAGAGGAGAACATGAGTATCATTGTTATGTGAAATTTTTGGTTAAGCATTGTTGGAAACATTTTGAGTTGGTTGATACATCCTTGGACTAGGGATTGTGAGAAAGAGTTGTTCCTTGTTGTGATTGGTTGAGAAGAGTTGTTTAAGCCTAGTCAAGTGAATGAGTGAAGTGGTTGTTCAAGTTCCATGAAACAAACTATTCTATATTCTGATTTGAGTTGAGATCATTGTGAATCATTTTTGTCATCCATTGTAGAGTGCATTGCCATTCATTGTTGAGTTCATCATTGAGACTTGCCTTCATAGATTTTTGGATGATATTTGAGTGCTATTTGAGCATGATTGATTGAGCCTTTGAGAAGGATTTTGGGATAGATTTTTAGATGATATTTGAGTGCTATTTGAGCATGATTGATTGAGCCTTTGAGAAGGATTTTGGATAGATTTTTGGACATATTTGTGGCAGCTTTTGTGCATGATTGATTGAACCTTTGAGATGGATTTTGGATATATTTGTGGACATATTTATGGATAGATTTTGAGCAAGTTCATTAGATTACTGAGCATATTTGAGAAAGTTCTTAGTGAGCTTGCTAGAGCAGGTTTGAGCAAGTTCTTGGTGAGCTTGCTAGAGAAAATTTTGAGTAAGTTCTTTATGAGATTGCTAAAGCATATCAGTGTATTGCCTACCTAAGAAGATCAATATTGCCTTGCTAAGAAGATCAATGAATTGCCTACCTGAGCAGGTCAAGATTACCTACATGAGCAGATAAATTTTTCCTTGCTGAGAAGATCAATGGATTGCCTACGTGAGTAGATCAGGATTGCCTACCTAAGTAGATTAGTGGATTACCTAGCTGAGAATATCAATGAATTACCTTGCTAAGTAGATTAGTGGATTGCCTACCTAGTAGATCATGATTGCCTACCTAAGTAGATCGATGGATTACCTAACTTAGTAGATCAGTGAATTGTCTTGCTGAGAAGATTAGTGGATTGCCTACCTAAGTAGATTAAGATTGCCTACCTGAGAAGATTAGTGGATTGCCTACCTAAGCAGATCAGTGAATTGCCTTGCTGAATAGATCAGTGGATTGCCTACTTGAGTATATCAAGATTTCCTACCTAAGTAGATTAGTGGATTGCCTACCTGATCAGATCAATGAATTGCCTTGCTAAGCAGATCAGTGGATAGCCTAGCTTTGAGAAGATCAAAGTAATCATTTATATTGGGATAAGGATTCCAATTTCTTTGTGAAATATTATAAGGATATTATCTTATGGAGTACCCCATATTAGGGGAACCACGTTAAATCTTGTATCTCAATTGTGTGTGGTGATTTGTGCTCTTACTTACTATTGCTATCTATGTTATTAATGCACATTGCTATATTTGGATATTGCAATTAAGGACACTAATTGATATTGGTTTGAAAATAAAGTAAAAAGTGTGCGCTATAATATTCACCCCCCATCTTAGTATAAACTTGTGTTCTTCAATTGGTATCAGAGTGGGTTCTTTCAGAAAGGCTAATAGTTTAAGTGCAAATTCTACAAGAACACAGATGGCTTCATAGAATGTATCATATACAAGTAAGGCTCCACTGTTTTACGATAAAAATTATGATTTTTGGAGGATGATAATGAAGAACTACTTGATATCACAAGGATATGAGGCATGGTAGATGGTTGAAAAAGAGTATAAGGTTGAAGGTGATCCTAAGGCAGATAAAAATATCAAGAAATTGGTTGAGATCAATGCAAGGTCAATGAATTGTATTTTGAATGGGCTACATGAGATAGACTTTTGCAAAGGTCATGGTATGTAATTAAGCTAATGAAATGTGGGCCAAGTTTCAAAATACCTATGAAGGATATTCCAAGGTAAAGTTGGCAAAACTAAAAACTCATAGAAGAATATTTTAGGAATTGAAAATGGAATATTCTGAATATATAGCAAAGTTTTTACTTCGAGTAGATGATATTACTAACACCATTAGAGGTCTAGGATTTCAGATGAAAGAATTAGAAGTTACTCAAAATATTTTGAGATCACTTCCCACGAAGTATGATGCAAAGGTTTCAGCAATAGAAGAAATAATGAATATCAACAAGCTAAAAATGGAAGAACTACAAGGAACTCTCACAACTTATGAGATGAGGATAAGTAAGCATCGAGTTTCAATAAAAGAAATTGCATTCAAGTCTTGAGAGAAAAATAAAGGGAAAATTCTAGAGACAGATAGAGATTCAGATAATGATGAGGAAGCTAACTTCATCAAAAGGAAAAAGGACTCAAGGAATTATAGATATATGAAGAAATTCAAATGCTACAAGTGTGGTGATTTTGGTCACTATACAAACAACTGTCCACATGAAGAAAATAGTGATGATGAAAAAAAATGGTCACATAAGAAAAGAAGATGGAAAGCATAAGCATGAAAAAGATGACAGATACAAGCAAAGTAGGTATGAGAAGAAGATTTTTTTTTGTAATACAAAGAAAACTTTCTACATTGAATAAGCAAGTGATAGATCAGATCACAGTGATAAAGATAAGTCAAATGATGAAAATGAATAACATATATTCCTAGGAATAGAAGGTGAAAGAGAAAAGTGCTTTGTGTGTGGTCAAAGAGATCATAGAGCAAGATATTGCAATGGAGTCAGTGATAGTTAATATGAGATGACACATCAAGGAAACATGCATGGTCAAAGAAATCATGAAAGTTTGTTTGCTATAGAAGATTATAATGATCTTAGTGAGAGTGAAGATGAATAAGGGTTTTTCTATGGGATAAAAGAAGTAGAAGAAGAACATTCAATCCAAACAGAAGAATTTAAACAAGAGAATATTGTAAGAAAGACAAATGTCTCAGTTGATCTAAAGGAAGACTTGATGCAGGAGCATCCGGCGGCACCAGCAACCGAGGTGTCAAGTGTCGGGAAAAATAGTGCTGAAGAGTCGACACAGGAAGAAAAAGCGGCAAAGACAGAAAACCGTCGCGATTTCATGACGTGTCGCGAAATCACGACAGAAATTGGCAAGGAGGAAGTGCAGCAGAAGGGGCCACGATTTCGTGACGTGTCACGAAATCGCGACAGTTTGCCGGAGAGGGACGAAGGCGCAGAAGGGGGCGCGATTTCGTGACATGTCACAAAATCGTGACCCACGATTTTGCTACATGTCACAAAATCGCGACAGGTTTCGGAGCAGAGGAGAGAGCGACAAAACGGTCGCGATATCGCGACGCAAATTGGACAAGCGGGTGCGGAGGAAAAATGGTCATGATATCGCGACATGTCGCGATATCACGACCAAAATGAGAAGCAAGTGCAGAGATCCAGAAACATCACGATATCACGACATCACGAAATCGCGACGAGTTTCTCAGCGGAGGGGCAGGAGGCAAAATGGTCGCGATATCGCGACATGTCGCGATATCATGACCAAAATGAGAAGCAAGTGCAGAGAGCCAGAAACGTCGTGATATCGCGACATGTCGCGATATCACGATGGAGAGAGAAAATGGCGCGGGAAGAGAAAAAGATGGCCGAAACGGTTATTTTGAGGACTGTTCAAATTTGACACGTGGCAGAAGCTGAAGATAAAGCGGGGAATTCTAGGAGCACGAAAGACGAGAAGCAAGGGGCGCACAGGGTTTACTGACCAATTCAGCAGTGGCAGGGATCGTGCGGAGTGCGGGAATTTAATCGGGTTGGTGTCCCGATTTACGTGAAGAATGTATTGGAGGTAAATTTAATTTGGGTTGGTGAACCCATTTTCGAAAGTCATTTGAGAGGGTCGGGGCCTCTATAAAAACCCATTTTTATTGTATTTTTTGGACGGTGGATCGGGAAATAGATGCAGAGTGTGGAAGTGAGACGACCAAGCCGAGCGCTGGTCATTTGTAAGCCTGCGGGCCGTTTGTAATGTGATTTTCCAGATTAATGCAAAGAGAAAAATTTGGAAATCGAGAGTGTGAGTCTGTGTCTGTTTTTCGGTGCCCCGTCAGTGGTATCAGAGCCAGTGGTTCCTGAGTGTGCAGCAGATCCGTCGAAGGTGAGGCAGTTGCACCAGGACCTACGGGAGAGTTCTGAGAGAGAGTGAGTTCGGTATTTAAGTGCATAAGCAGATTCATCGAGCGGGAGGCAGTTTACGCCAAGACCCGATAAAAAAAAAAAGAAGAAGAAGAGAGAAGAATGCATTCCCGAAGAAGACGGGACAGCATGGAGGATATGGTTTCGGAGGAAGAAGTAAAAGCATTGCAACGGCAATTAAAGGCCTTGCAAAAGGAATGGTCCGTAATGAAATTACGAGAGAAAGAAGAGCGGCAAAGAAGATGGGAAGAAAGAAAGAGGAAGAAAGAAAAAAAATTAAAGAAAACCGCATGTGAGGAAGAGTACAGTGGTACCGGGACCTGCCCGAAAGAAGGCACAGATTTTTCTGTGCAAAAGGAGGAAATACAGCAGGCTGTAGAAGAAGTTTGTAGCAGTGGAGAAATTTGTCCGATGGAAGATAGAAGTGTGGACCCGGAGCCGGGGTTAGAGCAGACTGTAAAGGCAGAGATGAGTCCGGAAGTGTTGCGGGAGGCAGCAACCGGACCCAGCAGAAGTGAAGATCACTTCTTCACTTACCCCGGGTGTCTGATGCAGGAGCATCCAGCGGCACCAGCAACCGAGGTGTCAAGTGTCGAGAAAAATAGTGCTGAAGAGTCGGCACAGGAAGAAAAAAATGCAAGGAGGAAGTGTAGCAGAAGGGGCCGCGATTTCGTGACGTGTCGCAAAATCACTCATGACCCGCGATTTCATGACGTGTCGCGAAATCGTGATAGTTTGCCGGAGAGGGACGAAGGCGCAGAAGGGGGCACGATTTCATGACATGTCATGAAATCGTGACCCGCAATTTTGCTACATGTCACGAAATCATGACAGGTTTCGGAGCAGAGGAGAGAGCGACAAAACGGTCGCGATATCGCGATGTCGTGAAATCACGACGCAAATTGGACAAGCGGGTGCGGAGGAAAAATGGTCGCGATATCGCGACCAAAATGAGAAGCAAGTGCAGAGAGCCAGAAACGTCGCGATATCGCGACGTCGCGAAATCGCGACGAGTTTCTCAGCGGAGGGGCAGGAGGCAAAATGGTCGCAATATCGCGACATGTCGCGATATCGCGACCAAAATGAGAAGCAAGTGCAGAGAGCCAGAAACGTCGCGATATCGCGATGGACAGAGAAAATGGCACGGGAAGAGAAAAATATGGCGGGAACGGTTATTTTGAGGACTGTTCAAATTTGACATGTGGCAGAAGCTGAAGATAAAGCGGGGAATTCTAGGAGCGCGAAAGACGAGAAGCAAGGGGCGCACAGGGTTTACTGACCAATTCAGCAGTGGCAGGGACCGTGCAGAGTGCGAGAATTTAATCGGGTTGGTGTCCCGATTTACGTGAAGAATGTATTGGAGGGAAATTTAATTTGGGTTGGTGAACCCATTTTTGAAAGTCGTTTGAGAGGGTCGGGGCCTCTATAAAAACCCATTTTTATTGTATTTTTCGGACGGTGGATCGGGAAATAGATGCAGAGTGTGGAAGTGAGACGACCAATCCGAGCATTGGTCATTTGTAAACCTGCGGGTCGTTTGTAATGTGATTTTCCAGATTAATGCAAAGAGAAAAATTTGGAAATCGGGAGTGTGAGTCTGTGTCTGTCTTCCGGTGCCCCGTCAAGACTTCAATGATATCCATGAGCAACTACAAGAGGTTAAGAAGAAACTAAAAGAATTGAGATCTTCCATACTTGATAAGTTTGATCCATCACATGACTCAAAAGTTCAAGATATTTTCACTAAGAAGGAAACATGTATTTCAGATACAATAAATATGGATGCCAATTTGCTATTTTACACAAATGAAGAGAAAGAAGAGGAAGGTTCCAAAGCACCAAAGGTCTCATATTTTAGGTTTGGGAAATCACACTCAAAGGGAAATGAAGTTCTAAAAGATGAAATCAAGGAAGCACCTAAGTTTTATGAAGAAAGTTCCAAACTTCCTATGACTCCAAACATTCAGTTTGGATCTTGTTTGAGATAAGTGAATCAAGTTCAAAAGGAAAAGAAATTCTTGAAAAGGAAAGCAAGGAAGAAATTAAGGAAGAGGATTTAGATACTACAAAGAAGGTTTAAGGATACAATGCACAAGTCAAAAATGATCACAAGGATAATGGTCAATAAAGTTATGAGGAACCAAGGCATGAACAAAGGGCTTTTCAAGGACATTGTTTTTCCTGTAATGGATTTGGACATAGGATTATACATTGTAGGGTTTACGGATCAAAGAAGTTTTATTTTGCTAGAAGGAACTTCAAAGGAAGAAGGTATGATTTTTAGGGACATTGCTTCTCATGCAAAAGGATTGGTCATAGAGCTTATCAGTGCAAAAAAAATGAGCAACATGGTCATAATGATTATGAAAACAAAACTTCACAATACAGGGTTCAAGAAAGGAATGGATATGAAAATCATTTCAAGAAAGAATTCAGGATATGGGCATCATCCAAAGGCTACAATATCAAGTTTTTTAATTGCAATAACTTTGCACATATTTCAAAATGGTGTAGGACTCAATTCCAAATAATTTTAAGACAATAAGGTCAAGCAGTTTCAAGGCAAGAAGGTCAAATAGGTTCAAGACAAGAAGATCAAGTAATTCATCAAGAGAAGGATATCAAAAAAATATGGAAGGAAGTTGATAGAGGAAAGAAACAATGTAATATGGGAGTAAAAGTACTCCAAACCCAAAATTAATCACCTCAAAAGATAATGTGGTGAGGGGGATATGCTTAAGAGTCATATAGTTTAGCCCCACAGGTTTCCCTTTTGCAATTGATGTCAAAGGGAGAAAGATTTGAGTTAGGGGGTGAAACGGGTAGAAAACTGCATTTAGTAATTTAACACATAAACATAAATAATGCTTTAAATAGAGAAATTGTATTCCATTGATATTAATGAGCATGTGTTACAAGAGGGCCTTGACGCCCTTTATCCATCTCTATTCCTAATAAGGTTACAATAAATCTAATGATTTCTTCTAGCATCCTTCAGTGTAGGTGGGATTCGATGTATGTAGGCCACCATAGGGTTGTTGTTTGTCTATTGTTTGTCTTCCTCATATCTGCTATATAACCCATAAAATACCTACAAAAGAGGGTTAGTGTGATGGGGGGATTACCTTAGTTAGGACCCATATTTAGGAAGACAAAAAATATTGTAAAACTATAACAGAAACTGAAATGAAATATGCAGAAGATAATAACATATTGAAATAGAGCTTACATTCCAAATCTAGAATGATTTGGGGTCCGTAGATGCAATTCATGACCTGGGTCACTAATTGGGACCAGATTCGTAGGGCAGGCTATGAATTGAGCTGTGATGCTCTTCTGGTGAAATCTCTCCAGTGGGTCAATCATAAGGCAGCTGGGGTGCCTTTGTGTGCTATCAAAATTTGCTTGTGTGCTTCAAAAATGGACTGTGTGCTATTGGATTTCCATTTTTGCAGAGTAACAGTACTTTGTTAAATTTGGGAATTAGACTTAATTAGGGGTTTAGGACCCATTATTTATAGGCAAATGCAAGGTGCAGGGGGGGTTAGATAGACTAAACCTAGGTTGGATTCTAACTAGGTTTATAGATGCTATGTGGCCAAGTAAAAGAAGATAAATAATGGAATCTAACCGAAGGTATGTAGCCCCTTGAAGTGTGACCATACAACATTAATTGGACGTCCACATGGGAAGAAGAGAGGAAGGAAAGAAGGAAAAGAGGAAAGAGATAAAAACAATGCTAGTAAGGGAAAATGAATTATTATGAATACAATGATGTGATTTTGTTGAGTCCGTATGACATTTACGATGCCATACTAGTTTCTTGAGAATGATAACTTTTGACTGCTTTGCTTTTGCGACCAGATCAATGTGGTCCAAAAGTATGATTAGGACAAAATCCTAACTAAATATTTGTTGTTTATTGATTGATGAGAACATGGCAACAAGTATCAAACCATTTGAGCTAGTTTAACATATGGATCGTCAACTCATGACCATATCAGTGTGGTTGCAAATTCCATTTCCAAATGTTGCACTAGGATTGATCAAATGTATCATCCATTGTGTACTCGACGTACATGAATGCTAGATTGACTTCTCCATGGTAACGCGTAAATCTCCTGATGTAACCCATGTCTATTTGGGGTTGAGATTATAATCGTATGATAATATTCAGCAAAAAAATTTGTAGACAAATGTGCTAACCACGCTTTTGGGTTTTTGATGTTGTGGTTGCATGTAAAGCTGAATTTAGATATGAATACCCCCTCAAACAAGGAATCAACAATGAGGTGAATGGAATATGGTGATTTGATGATGCAGAAATTGATAAAGATACCAATGCATGATGAATATTATTGCTTAGTACAAAAATAAAAGAATGGGATCTAATCAAAGGTATGTAGCCGCTCGAAGAGTGACCATACAAACTGGATAGCCAAGAAGGAGAAGAGAAAAGAATGGGATCTAGTCAAAGGTATGTAGTCACTCGAAGCGTGACCATACAACATTGACTAGATAGCCAAGAAGGAGAAGGGAAAATAATGGGATCTAATCAAAGGTATGTAGCCTCTTGAAGTGTGACCATACAACATTTACTAGATAGCCAAGAGGGAAAAGAGAAAAGAATGGGATCTAATCAAAGGTATGTAGCCGCTCGAAGCGTGACCATACAACATTGACTGGATAGCCAAGGGGGAAAAAAAGACGAAGGAAAGGAGAAGAAGAGGAAAGAAATAAAAAGCAATGATGGTAAAATGAAATGGATGATTGCGAATGCAATGCTATGTTTTTGCTACATCTGTATAACATTCACGATGCCATACTAGTTGCTTAAGAATGACAACGGTTGTTTGTTGTGCTTTTGTGACCAAATCAACGTGGTCCAGAAGTATGAATGTGACAAGTTTGTCAGTGAAATGCAATGTGTGTTTGCAAGTGGTCTTACAAGGTAATTTTTTGATGCTCCTAAGATTTTAGAGGGCATTTACCTGCTTTCCTAGGGTTTTAGGGATGTTTTGGGGCAATTCACGACCTGGGTAGCAATTTTGACCTAATTCATGACCTAGATCATTATTTTGACCTAACTCACGACATGGGTCATGAAACGACAACTAAGTAGTATTTTAGCCCAAATATGCATGGTGGGGGCTCATTTGGATGATGCACATGTGTGGAAAGCAACTTGGGAGAGTAGTTGACGGCACGCAAGGAGCGCGATTAGCGATTGTGAGAGCTAGGATGATGAAGGGATGCAGACCAACTGACATCAGACATGGGGATACATAGGTAAGTGATCTTTGAATTTATTTTATTTGTATTTTATTCTTCTAGGAAAATATGAATGATGGGGGGGAGGTTTTCGTCTCGATTTAAAAAAAATTGTAACTTTTAAGTAAAATTTGAAAACATAGTGAAAAACGGGCCAAATGGATACCCAAAAGTGCGGTCGGTTTTTCAATTGGATTTTTTTTGTCACCAATTTGACCAGGTAATGGGTAGAGTCGATGTAGAGTTTGACTATCCGTTTGTGAGGTAATGGCGTACTAACGTCAATATTTTTTTGCACTTTGTCTACTAAAGTAGGAAATGGGTATTCCGTTATGTGAATGTTTTATTTTTATGACTTTGTTTGATCTGATTTTGGTATTCGATTGTTTGAGGTGTAAGGGCATTAGATTTTCCATGTTAGAGGTAGAATATTTAAAAAATGATAACAATTTTATCATGGAAGGGCAAAATGAGTATCCAAAAATATTAGTTGTTTTAGTAGTTTACTTCATTTGACATGTCTTTCATTTGCATGCCATGGTATAGATAGTAATAAACTAAAAGTGACCTATAGGGAGCCCGATGTAGACTGTACTGGATGTCAGTTTGAATTTCCACCACTAAATGGGAAAATGGGTATCTAAAAATGTGACTATTATTTTTAGATTGCATGCATAGATATGTGTTCGATTTTGGTGTTTTGAGGATAAATTTGACTGTTAGATCTATGTTTATTGGTTTTTTGTTTATAAATTTTGTCAACACATTTATCATTAAGTGGGCAAATGGGTATCCAAAAATGTGATTTGTTTTATGTGTCGTATTAATTAATCATGTTTTGGATTGTGTGCCATATTAGCTATACTTTTGAGTTTGTTATTGGTTGTTTGGGCAACCAATGTGTATTGTATGTCGTATGTGTTTGGATTATTGCCATAAAATGACAAAATGGGTATCCAAATATGTGATTGTGTTGTTGATGTGTTTTATCATTTTATTTGTATGTTATTTTATCTCGAGATGTGTGTCAACCTTAATGTTTTTAATTTGTAAATTATGAGTGATGATGTTATATGTGATTTATTTATTATGCATGTTACTGATGGGTGTTGTGCTATGTGTTGAAAAGGTGAAGTCACTTGAACCCCGTCATCAGGTGAGAAAGTTTAAGAAAGGCTTTGAAAAGCTGATGAAGATCGAGGAGGAATTATAGTGGTTAGATTACATACACTTTCATGGTGTATGGGGGTGTAAGAGCATATTTACTAATAGGGTATTTGTGTTGCTTTGAGTGGTGGGATGCAGACCGAAACACTTTTCATTTTCCTACGAGGAAATTTATCATGACATTGGAGGATGTGTATCGCATCTATCGATTGCCAATTGAGGGTGTTCCTATGAGGGCAACCAAATATGGGATGAAATATGAAGTGTTGGAGAGATTCTATGGGGTTGGGTGGAGGGAGATAGATGCTGCCAAGATGGACTATGAGTGGTTGTGGTGTCAGAAGAAGATATCCGATAGGTAGTGTGTGGCTATGATTATGATATCTACCTATGCTCTACCTGATAGTTCTGGGTTTCTATTTACCTAGAACATGTTGGACATAGTTAGCAAATTGGTGAAGCATAAGGTTGTGTTTGCTTGGGTGTCTACACTTTTGTCTCAAGCATATCATGAGTTATATGAGGTGGTTAAAGGTAGAAGATTGAGATTGAGTGTGATTCCCTTGCTACAAGTATGGGCAAGGGAACACATAGTCATTGAGAGATCTTCTTTGCTACCTCAACCTGTACACATGTAGGATAATGAGCTTACTTATGCTTTGAAATGGAGTACGAAGGTGGAGCAGGGTATTAAGAGGCCTCATGAGGGTGATCTCATTTTGTTGAGGATTAAGTTCAGCGAGTGGATAGAAGATGATACTATATGGAGGCTATGGATGGGTGGAGTGAGTTAGAGAGAGGATGATTAACAGTTACAGGCTACACGATGGGGTAGATGGTTGGTTGAGATATATACTTGGCAGACTGAGTATTTTTGGTTTGATCGAGTATATCACCAATTTTGATTATGAAAAGATGTTCCAGGGACTCCTGTTAGCTATTTTAGGCGATATGGAGATAGGGAATAGTGCCCTATTGTATCGCCTTGGATTGGGGAGAGATACCCCCTTATGGATATCTCAGATGTAGGGGATGTAGGGACGACACAAAATTTTGATGCCTAGTGGGCGCTACAGTCTTGGAAGCCTAGAAAAGGTGTGGTGGATGGGTGGGTGGCACATGGTACTGGGGCATATCCACCAGAGAGGTGAACGAGTAGGAGGACTCGGGCTGGGGGAGCGAGTATGACTACTATTGAGAAGGATGTTTCTCTATGACGGTCACAACATCACATAGGTGCCTCGATGAGCACCCAGGGTGTGAGGGCAGAGGAGGTGGATGTGGATGTAGAGGTTGGGATGGAGCATCCTATTGGAGGGTAGGCTAAGGGAGGTGGGGTAGCCGGTATGGATGATATCGATGATAGCATTGATATTGGGATATTTGCTAATATAGCATAGCAAATTCCTAGTGATATTTTGGAGAGGCTAGCTATAGAGGATGTACAGAGGTTGCATGATTGAATTTAGTAGTTGGAGGCAGGCATGGCAGAGATGAGGACTGCTATGTCTAGGTAGGATTAGGTGATCAATACTCTAACTAGTTAGTTGGTGATCGAGGCCGATAATAAGATGATGTGCGAGAGTACCTTGTTAGTGTACAGGATCCCTCTACCCGATTATGGTAATATTGTGGTGCAGTATGGGTCACATTCACAGGTGCGGGTGCCATCACATCAAAGTTAGTGTAGTGCGACTACTATTGGATAGGGAGGTGTTAGGGCTGAGGTTCAGTATTAGCCTATCGTGGATCCGGTTTTAGAGTTTAGGGCAAAGTCAAGCTAGGCTACAGCGATACGAGTGACACATGAGGTCCACGGGGAGACTTCTAGTGGGAGCTAGGATAGCTATTACTAATTGTAGCCTATGAGCATTTTTTATGGATGATATATGATGATGGGTATGATCCCAGGTTGTAGACTTCGAGCATTTTGTATGGATGATATATATATATATACATTGTTGAGTTTGGCTATTATATACATGTGTTATTTTGATGGTTTGAAATTTGTTCTTGTTTATGTTTGCATGGATTAGCATAACATACTTTGTAGATATGTCTGATGAATGGATATACATGTATGACATGGTTTAGATCTATTATCATGTTGTGGTATAAATGGATTGTAGAGTAGTGTTATGATTGTATTTCCAATGCGATATGATGTGATATTAAATATAATTTTGTAATGAATGTATGTAGAATAATTGTGATACTATGATTCTATACTAAAATGTGTATGGGATGAATGCAATAAATGTAATTTGATATGAAATGCATGTAGGATGAATGTCTAGCTATAATGTGTATCAAATGTATCTGACATAGATGCATGTATGCATGTATGAACTTATTGAAATACACCAAGGAAGAACTTGTATCATTGCATTTACCTATATGGATGCTATTCATTCCATTATTTTAGGGTCGATGGATAATGTAAGGCATGTGTAATGGTTTTGACTAACATAGTTATGACAATCAAATCTCAAACTCTTAGCTATACAAGTTTTGTGGGAACTTATAACATGATCGGGCTGGTTCAATGTTTATCTTGGACCTATGTGTGTGAATGTGTAATGTTCATTTATCCATTTTGAGGGAGGTAGGATTAACCCATTGTAGATGCTACCATACTAGCTAGCTCATCCGTCCACAACAGTGATTTCTACAAAAGTGAGATGCTAATGTAAGAGATGTGTTGTCACCTGTAAGATTATTCCACTGGTAGGTAGGTTTTTGGAATTATCCCAAAGTGTTATGTTGAACCTAAGAATCAAAGACAATAAGCATAACATGTGTGATATCAAGAGGAATTTGCTTTTGTTTTATGCCCCTGTTCTAGTGTTGACCAATCTGATTTTGGTAGTGCTCTTTTCATTTCTTTTTTTTTTTTTGCTATTCTATGATTTTTTTCGTCTATTCTCAGAGCATTGGAGTTTGGTTTATGCTTTTTTCTTACCTTATTCTTATGATTGATCCCTTTGTTTATCCCCAGGTCGTATGTTGACCATGTAGATGATAGGACGAGCATGGGATACCATTCGCTAGATGGTGATATCTACTCAAGATGTCCTCTTTCCTAGGCTCAAAATTGTTAATGTGTGACCTGTTGCGGGCAATTCATGAGAGAAGTTGAACCAACCTAAAAGACCATAAGAAAAATGTACAAGACTCAGTAGTTGGTGACACTTGATTGCCTAAAATATAGAGTAGTCAAAATTAAACATGACACCTATGTATACCCTGTTCCTAAAAAAGGGGGAATGGACATCCAAGTGGTGATGCTAACAAGTGCATGTATTATTCCTGCTGCGATGCATTTTGGGATAGAATGTACAAACATGAATTAAAATTTTAACTATAAATCATATGGATATGTGCAATGCATGTAACTATAAATGATGCAAGTGGAGGAATGTGATATTTACAAGAAGAAGGTTATGTTGTTTAGAAAGATAATTTTAGAAGAACCTATTTACAGATGAGTGAAGTATGTAATGATGACAGAAAACATGATGCTATGATCATGGTTGCCCCAATGTGTGGGGTGTGTATGTGTAGTAGATGTATAAGCTTGTGAGCTATATAAGTGTATGTAATAGTCACCAAGAAGAAAGATGATGTAAAAGTGGAATGTACGGGTGGAAGAAGTGAGAAGAAACAAGCTTTGGTGACCAATAAAGGTAATGGGATCACCAACAGCTAGCAATGATAGAAGAGAAGAAATAAATTTATGTATGTAAGAAGTAGAAGAATGAGCTAGAAGAAGACAAGTAACTAACACTACTTTCGGGTGAAATAGCGTAGATCTGGACGAGAGTGGGATGGTGAAGTGATGACATGGCTAGAGTTGCATATAGAGCCATAGTTGGCAATATTATGAATATAAGGGTGGGAAAATTTAGGGTCCTATGGGGTGGTAAAGTCCTTAGAGTGTGGAGCGAAGTACTGACAAGTTGGCTAAACGAAAAAGAACACTCTGGTGATGGGGTACACTCATCGTGTAACATGTTGTGCACCAGGGTTTTGAATGATCTGTACTCTGATATTGTGACCTGGCTGATGATGGTAGATGCAAAATTGATTCTCACTGTAATTGCATGGTTTAGGTTATCGAATCTTAGGTAGGTCAATAAGACCCTGGTGCATGAGATGATGTAATATTTTAGACAGTGGTGTATGTGGAACAAGAATAGGATACATGTATGGCTCTGGTGGATGTAAGCAAGGTTAGGGTGAAAGATGATCTGGTAATGGAGGTATGTGTATGGGTTCCAGCATGGGTCGAGTTTGAGGTTACGATAGGGATCTGCATGGTGGCAAAGATGTATGGGTCATGGAATACTATTGTGGGTGAACGTGGCAACAATTGTGGCTCATCTGCAACTCCAGATCTTTGATATGGGAGATGATATGTTGTATCTCATGGTGTGGTAGTGATGGTATCGAGGAAGGGGGCGATCGAGATTCCAAGGTGAATGGAATGGCTTGATGTGTGGTAAAAAAAGGATAGGACTACAATGAGGAAGCAACAGCATGGAATGACTATGGTGATTGTAATATTTTTTGGGGTGATAAGCCTCGTAGTGGTGAAGGGGGTGTCTTGAAGAATGGTGGCATAGGCAATGGCCCTAGGCAGTGACATGAATGAGAAAGAGGGATGTTTGCACAACCGACTTGAGTAGCTTGGGCCACATGGGCTTGTAGAGCCTGAGTGTATGTAGACTCACCATTGGGAAGGGGAGTGGGTAGAAATGTAGGGCGAGGTTTATGGGGTGTGTATTCCCTATTAGGTGGGTGATAAGATCCTATGGGATGTTGTGGATGACTTTGAGGTGAATAGTGATGTCTGAGATCATCATACGGATGGGAGGATGATCCTTGTGCTTGTGGTTGGGTGGATTCCTCTTTATCATCAAAATAGGACATGGTAATCTGGTTGTCGCTAGAGTGTGGTGAATAGGAAGAACCTTGCTAGTGAAGGTAATGATGTTGGAGTGAAGTGTGGTGACCTGAACGAGATGAGTGTGAGGAGCACCTAGTATGAAGGGTGGTTGGTGGTCGGGCGATATTGGCCGATGTAATAGATTTTTGCTATGCCTATAGATGATCCTACATGGTGGTAGGTGAGGTCATCGTAGAGCTCTCCTACTGATGGTGTGGGTCCTGCAAAAGGAAAAACAAATACCCCGAGCATAAAAATGGTAGAAAGGTGAAATGTACATGTATACAAAAATAATAAAGTAGAAATAACAAATTCACTTAGTGATGTGCTTAATGATTTATTTCTAATACTATGTGACACTTGTGATGGTGACTGTGTTTATGAATCATGCATTGAAAGCACTTAGATGCAAGCTATTGATGGGTTTAGGATCATTAAGGCCTTCCAAATTTTCCAAATGATATGCTCTTGAACCGTATTTGTGTGTGAAAATAAATGAAACCGACCAGTTTGGGGTGAGTTTATCATGCTACTAATGAGGCTGACTTGTGATTTGCTGGTTCTCTTTGAGAACCAAGTCACCAATATGATATTTGCACTGATGTACCTTACTATTGTAGGCATGGCGAAGGTGATCTTGATATACTCGTGTGTGCTCGATGGCATGGATGTGACATTCATCGAGGAGTGTTAGTTGATCTAGACAAGCTTGGTGAGTAGTGTTGTCGTCAATGAAATATTTCATGGATATCCATAAAGAGGGTATCTCCAACTCAATGGGCATGATAGCTTCTATCCCATAGACAAGTGAAAAAGGTGTTGCCCTAGTGGGAGTACGCATGCTCGTACGATAGGCCCACAAGGCTAGGGGTATTTGATTTTGCTAGTCCTGGTGAGATTTTGCTACAGTCTTATGGAGAATAGAACATATGATTTTATTAGTAGCTTCTGCCTAGCCATTTCCTTGAGGGTAATATGGGGTTGAAAAGCTATGATGTATGTGAAATATTTTGCACATGGCTTGAACAATTTTGTTTTTGAAATATTTCCCATTATCTAAAATAATTTGGGAGGGAATTCCAAAGCATCATATGATATGCTCCATGATGAATTTTGCAATTTTGGCTCCTATAGTTTGGACCAGTGGGATGGCTTCGACCCAATTTGTAAAATATATTTTTGCTATAATGATAAATTTATGATTGCTAGAGGATGCAGCAGTAATTTTTCCAATTAGATCTAGGCCCCATTGGGAGAAGGGCCACATGGAATAGATTGGTTGAAGTGCTTGGGATGGCAAATGTGTTAAATTGGCATTTGATGCAATGTTTGACATACTCATAGTAGTATTGCTCCATTTTAGGCTAGTAGTACCCCATAAGGAGAATGTGTTTGGTAATCGCCATGCCACTAAAATGGCCATCGTAAGTGCCATCATGGGTTTATTGTACAACCCATTGTGATTCTTACGGTTCTAGGCAACGCAAGAGTATACCATCATAGCTATGGTGGTAAGGGATGTCCCCTAACAAAGTGTAGCAGATCGCTCTTTTTTTAAAGGTTCGATGCTAAGCATGGGGAAAATCACATAGTAGGAAGCTTAGTTTGATGTATTCCTTGATTTGTGAGAACCATGGGTCGTCAGGTTCAGTGTTCACGATATATACACCACCATCATCTGTGGGAGGTGTGGGTGATATAGCAGAGTGTGTAAGTGTATGAATGGTTACAAATGTCATGTTGGACATTGAATTTTGCAGGAGAAGGGACCCTAAGGAGGGCATGGTGTCTACAAAATGGTTAGATGAGCACGGTGCATATTCGAGGTAATACCATTCAAATTGGGATATGAGTTGTTTGGTGATCTTCTTGTACTGTTGGAGGACTGGGCAATTACATAGCCAAAGTTCTTGCACTTGATTGAAAATCAAAAGTTAATCGCCTATGATATGGAGGTTTTTGATGTGCATAGCGTGTGATTGTTTCAATCCTAGGATTAGGCTTCGTATTCTATGCTATTATTGGTATAGTGAAAATCAAGTTTGAATGAAAATGGGAGTCATTCTCCTTTAGGTGTAAAGAAAACAATGCTTGCACCCCTAGCGTGGAGATACTTAGACCCATCAATGAACATAGTGAAGTCAGCCATGAATTCTGGTTTGACGTACTCCTTATATTTGGTTATATGAAAGATAGAGTCATTAGGGAGTTGGATGAGTAGGGGTTGGTTGTCAGTTATAGGGGCTTCAACCAGTTGGTTAGCAATGACCTGCCCTTTAATGGACTTTTGAGATACGAATTCTAGGTCAAACTCGGTTAGGATCATAATCCATTTAGCTATGCGAGAGTTGTGATAAATTTTGTTCATCATATGTCGTAGGGAATTGTCTTGGGCTATGACAAAAGTTGTGTGGTTTAACATGTAATATCTTAGCTTATGGGTGGTGAATACTATTGCTAGGCATAGCTTCTTCATGTACCCATATCTCGTTTTGTAGCTAACTAGCATGTGACTGATATAGTAGATAGCTTGCTCTTTGTCGAGAGAATTCTTTTGAGCTAGGAGTGTACCTAGCACAAGCTTTGTGGTCGAGATGTATAGAGTCAATGGTAATTGTGGGTGCGACAGTGATATAACCGATGGTGATGTGAGGTAGGTTTTTATGGAATCATATGCAGCTTAATAGATTTCATCCCATTTAAAGTGTAATCCTTTTTGTATGATATGGTTGAATGGTTGGTATTTATCTTATAATTGTGCTATAAATTTGCGAATAGAGGTAATCTTGCCCTGTAGGTTGCGTAATTGCTTTAAGATGGTAGGAGGAGGCATCTCAATGATGGCTTTCACATTACTAGGATCTATTTCAATGCCTCATTGGGAGACAATTAATCCTAGTATCTTTCCAGATGTAACACCGAACATGCACTTTTTTTTATTGAGGCACACATTGGAGTCTAGTAGTCGATCAAAAATCTAGTGGATATCTTCGAGATGATCAACACATTTTTTTGATTTGGCTATGAGGTCATCTACATAGTCTTCCACATTTTTATGAATTAGGTCATGAAATATGTATATCATAGCTCATTGATAGGTTACCCAAATTTTTTTAAGGCCAAAGGGCATGACCTTGTAGAAAAAAATCCCCCAAGGTTTTGTGAAGGAAGTTTTGTGTTGATAAATTGGTTTGATCCAAATTTGATTATATCCAAAAAATCCATCCATGAGGAAAATCATCTTGTGACCTATGATGGAGTCAATGTTGGGTAGAGGGAAGTTGTCTTTGGCAAAATATTTGTGTAGGTCATGAAATTTTGTGCACACGAGAACATAACCAAACGGTTTGGGTGCAGGGACCATGTTGGATACCCACTCGGGATAGTTGATGGGTATTATAAAATCAATGTCTAAGATATTTTGGAGCTTAGATTTTACTATCAATGTGATAGTTGGATGCATGCATCGTAGCTTTTGTCTTACTAGTTTGGGATTGGGATCTAGTAGAAGATTATGCACTACCATGACAAGGTCAAGTCCCGACATGTCTTTATAAGACCATGCAAAAACTTTTATATACTTGTGTAAGAAGTTTGTAAAGGTGATGCGTTACTCTAGTGAGAGGCTAGTGGCTAATTTGAGGATGTGTGGATTTTCTAGATTATCACCAATGTCTATGTCGATCATGTCTTCGATGAGCATGCGAGATCCATCACGCAACTATTCAAGGACAAGGATGAGATTGAAGTCGTGGATGGCCTCGCTAAACTCGAATTCATCATCTACCTAAATGCTAGTGTGATGGACTTGAGGGGTTTGGTGTGACGTGGATGACGAAAGGGAATTTACCATTTGCAAGACATGAGAAGAGAGAAGAAATTTTCTAGGTGCTGGTATGTGTAAAATGTATGTAAGATCAATAAGGTTTGGGTTTGGGGTATCATCTCAAATCCGCTAATGGTTGTAACGGAGGGGAGAATGTAAATATACCTCAACCATGTTAATCGATGATGTAGGTGAAGTAGGTAGGGTAGAATCTGGTGATGGAATTTGGATAGGTTGTGCATGTCCTAAAAGGCTTAAGGAGGTCACAGGACGACTGGTGGTGAACAAGGACGAGAGGCTGCTCTCTATAACTGTCTATATATAGGCAGGAATACTAGTAGGTGTATCGATGGTGGGTCAGGCAACACTGGGTCTGGCTCTATAGGTGGTGGATCATGCAGGAGTGTGTTTGACTCTATTGGTGGTGTAGCTAGAGATAAAGTAGCAAAGTGCTGTACCAATCACTAAACATCAAAGACCAAAGAGGTATCGGGCATAAGAAATTATTGGAAGAAATCATAGGGGATGGTGACAGTTGATGTAGGTGAAGGCATATCTTCTAGCATGTCCATGTCAATGTACTCTTCCATGGTGTGTGTTGGGCATGGGGAAAGATGTTAAGGATAGATCTTGTTTCTCATATTCTAATGTATAGGCGAAGGTTGGGCAATAACCTAGACTAGTTTTGTCGATAAGTGAGTAGACACAAGGGTTAATGGGTGTACGCAGCCCTTTCTCATAATGACATAACCTAAATCCATGCCAATGAAAGTGTTGTAGGTAGCACAAGGCAAATTGAGGGTTGGCTAGGTGTGTAATTGCATCACCAGAGATAAATTATGGTGATGAAGAAGTTGGTGATGGGATTGAAGAGTCTACTCCTACATACACAAAATTGGTATGGTTTTCAAGACTTCCTAACTGTATGATAGTTCTAATAGTCAACACCGATGCTGAGGGATGACCAAAATCTTGGTTATATTGGATAGGGATGTCACATACGTAGGCATCACGTACATTATAGTCTCCTAGGCCATTGTTTGTCATGAATATGGATATACATGGTGTGGCACACTCTGGTGACTGGGGTGGCATATCCATGTTAGATGAGGAACGAGAAAATTGGGATTCCTTGATGGTGGTAGCCGAAGTGTGTGAAGGTTCATCTGATATGGGTGTAGTTTGTTTGAGTTTATGATGTTTGGTTGTTGTGGGTTGAACAGAATTTCTATTCTATGTAGGGGATGGTATCGATGGAGGTGCATGGATGCGTGGAGACATGAATGTATTATATTTTGGTTGGAATGGAAGATGTGGTGTCTGTGGTGTAGGAATGATAGGGTCTTCCATATGCAAGGGTGAAGGAGGTAATGTAATCGATTGTGTAATGGGTGGCAATGGTGGTTGTGACACTGTGGGTTGAAACTAGAATGGTAGATGTTGATAGGGTTGTGGAGGCCATGAGAATGGTGATGGGAAAGGCATAGTATCAATTTTATGTCCCCCAATATGTGATGCTAATGGTGCATATATCGAGGCTTGTGTTGTTGATGAACATTGGGGTGTTGGGGTGGAAATTTGAGAGGATATCGATGCTCCTACTGACTGGTGAGAAGACATAGGGAATAGTTGAGAATATGAGAATTAAGGTGTAGGGGGAAGGTCTACGATGTTATAAAACTTAAAGGGGTCCCAATATATGGGGACACAATGAACAAGTCCATTGTGGACATACTTGAGGCAATGATGCAATGTGGATGGGACACACTACATATCTCTGATCCAAGGGTGACCAAGGAGAATATTGTATTGCATTTATCCTTGAATGATGTGGAAGATAATAGGAATCGTATGGATACCTATGTGAATGGGCAGAACTACAGATCCTACGATAGGTCTCATGGAACCATAAAAAGCATGCAGGTCTAGGGAAGGTGTGGCAAAATGCACTGGTAGGAGGTGTAGGTGATGTAGGGTTTCTATGGATATGATACTGATGGATGGGCCTATGTCAACAAGTACCCACTTGTAGGTAATATCATTGATATTAGCTTGTATATGGATGGATGAATCAGATCCTTCACCAAGGAGTTCTGTTATCTCATAGTCATGAAAGCTAATTGACGGTTAAAGGCATTGTGGTATGTTCCCTAAAAAATTGATAAAATAATTTTTGTCATGCGTCTCTAAGTCAATGGAACGTAGGATGTCATTCAACACCTCACGATGGAGTTGAGACTATTTTAGGAGGTCGAATATGGATAGCCGCATGGGCGCATTGCGTAACTGATGGGTTAGACTACCATGGATGGTAATCATGTTTTGAGGTGGTGGTGGTACGATGTTAGGCCTTTGGGATGCTTGCGGGGACATAAACTAGATAGAGGGAGAAACAATAGGTGTTATCTAGGGCAATAGATACTGTTAGTTTCTTGTAGTAAGGTTGATCATGCCTACTACTTCGCGTGATGGAGGATCATGTTGGACATTGTTGACTTGGTTAGGGGGAACTGGAGGATTGTTTGGATATCTAGAGGGATTGGGTCCTCTGTGATATGGTAGAGGTTTTTATAAAATCCATAGGTTTTGGTTATTCAGGGCTAAAGGGTTTGCTACCTTAATAATGCCCCTATCAATTAGGTCTTGAACTTGCTCTCGAAAGGAGTGGCACGAATCAATATTAATGACACGTTGCCTATGAAAGGGATAAAAGAACTACTTATTTTAGTCATGAGATTTAGGTGCACTTGGATCCAATGGGTGAATTTCGGGTAGAACAAGATGGTTATCCTAATACAATCTATGGAATAGGGTTGGTAATGGTTTCTATAAAGGTGCAAAGTTACGCGGTGGACCCTATGGGCACATCCTGCATTATTGCTATGGTCAAGGTGGGGTAGGTACATTAGCTTGGAGTGCTTGTGGTTGTGGTGTATAGGGTGGAGGAGTTAGTACTAATGCTAGGGTAGTAGCTATGACTTGATTGGTTTGTTGTGGTCGTGGGTAAGGTTGATTTAGTTTGGGTCTATTGAAGTGAAATTTGGAGTTATAGTTGGTTTTAGCTCTCAAATTAATCTTTCTAGATTGCACCTTGATATCTTTGATCACTTTTTCTTGTTATATAGCATCTTCAAAAGTACGACTCTAATGAAGCTAAAGGGATGTGGAAATGTGTTTGTGGCAAATCTTGGAAAAGAGTGTTACAAGCTCCAAGGTGGGGAGGCTATGGGTGAGATCATGAATAATTGCTCTCCATTTGGTAACAAAGTTGATGATGGGTTATTCGTCTACCTATCATAATGCATAAACATCAAAAAATGTTGTCTTTTTCTTAATGTTGATGGAAAAGTGCTCTAAGAAGGAATTGGCCAATTGTTCAAAGGTGTATAGGCTATGGCATGGTAGCATGTTGTACCAATCCAATGCTGGCCTAGTGAATGACAAGGAGAAGGTACGCAACATAAGAGGGTTACTACTATGTAGTTGGTAACAGGACGAGTGATAGTTGCTCACATGTTCTCTAGTATCCTCCTTACCTCTATGCTTGTCAAATTTTAGTATTTCAAAACGATAGGTATAAAGAAGGATAGGGAATGATGGATGTACTGTCTTGTTGCACAATTCATCATAGAAAGGAATTTGTGGCCTGTAGCTAGAGGTGTGTAGGTTCAAAATTTGAATTCATCTCACAAGAGTTAAAGTTCGGGTGTCATAGGAGTTGAAGGTTAAGCTATGATAGGCTGACCTTGTGGATGTGGTGGGTATTGGTATTGTTGTTCTTCACAATACTATGGGGAATATTGTTGTTCTTTATCATGATAATACAGGTATTAGGCGACATGTGTTGTCGTGTCTATAGGTACACTAGGTTGTGGGGTAGGCATCTATTGAGGATAATAATATTGTGACTGAGCAACCTATAGTTGTGGCACAGGTACATGTTGATTTGGAGCCTGTTGTCCTAGTTGGAACATGGGTGATGATGAAAAAACTAGAGGATGCATAAAGAAGCTAGGTGTAGCTAGTGGTGGTATAGGTTTTTGTTCTATTGGTGCTAGGGGTGGTCGAGATGAGGTATCAAAAGATGATATCTATCTCTACCCTGGAGGGTAGGAAGTAGGAAAGCTAAAATATGTAGAATAATTTGGTTGAGTAGGTACATATGCTACTGGTGTCGGTCCATAGGTAGGATGGAGATGGGTAGTGGGATCCTGAAAGGATATAGGTGGTAGTATCCTAAAGGTTGTTGTAGGCAAAGGTGGCTCCAAGGGTTGGGCGTCATGCACTCCGGATACCTATGAGATAGGTGGGAAGGCTGCTGAAAAGATGGGATAAGCTACCAAGGTAGAAGCTTGGGTTGAAGGGAAAGTGTAGATATACACTCCTGCTTGGGTTTGTGTCTCTTGCTCCTAAAGAGGCTATTGGGAGGTACCCTCAATTTATGGTCAAGAATGGTTCTTGAGAAGAGAATGGTTGGTACTATTGTGAGGAGTACAATGTGCAGTTTGAGGGGATGCTTGCGGTTCCTATTGTATAGGGATCTATTGTGTAGTTTGGAAGGATGTATTCTAGATTCCTATAGTGTATGAGGATGGGTTTGACACCATTCCTAAAGTAGGGGTGAATGATGCAACCTTAGGACGGGTACAGTTTAGAAGAGAGGAATCATTCTCAAACATGGATTGAGATAGATTCTGGAAAAAGGGGTGTGCAAAGGTGGGTGACATGGGCATGACCTCCTCATCTACAGTGAAGGCTGGAGGAGAATTTCTTGGTGTACTGTAGATTACATGGTCATTGAACATGGTCAAGGTATTAGGTGAGGATGGGTTTGCAAAGAGTGGGTAATCCTCTGCGAGTGAAGTAGTGATAATTTCACTCAAAGTTGATGTCTCGGCATGAGGTATCATGTGTGTGAATTGTGCATCATATTCTATGCATGAATCAAATGTATCTATAATCCTCTCCTTCATGATCAAAGAAGTAAGAGTAGACTGACTAGAGGAAGGGGGAGGCCATTCCTCCATAGAGTATGATTTCTCACGCACTCTACTATGGGTGACCATAGGCATAATGGCATGTGTCAAAGGGGGTTTTTAAGAATAAACCATGTATGATGTAGACTCAAGTGTGTCTACTATGAGTATAAAATAGGTGACATGTTGTGTGTTGCAAAACAATATATAGTGTGGTGTGTTGAGACTGGTCTGTGATCATGCAAATAATGGTGGACCAGAATCAATTCTAAATGCTGAGAAAATAAAAGTGTTATGTTCATTTTGTGTGTTATAATATTGATAATCCCTATGTAGAATCATGGGTAATGAAGTGAATACTCTAGCAAATCGGTAATATCATCAATAACAAACCTCCTGCAACACCCAAATATGCACATAATAGAATGGTACCACAACATGCGAATGGTGACCTGTACAGAAGGTGTAGTAAAATGGTATCCTAAATGGATGGAACTCACTATGCTAAAGTGAGTTTGCAATATTCTCTCACGAGAAGAGGTGGCACTGTTTGAGACATGCTATCGGCATACCCATGCTTTCATTTCACCCTCAGGTGGGCTTAGTCAATAATTATAATTACCAATTCCAAAAATTATACAATCCTTGTGGATGAAGGTGTTAAATCATATCCCACTTTGTAGGTAACCACTCGTGATGAAATCCAGGGCCCAGTCGCAAGAGTAGGGGGTCTCTGGTGATGAAATCCAGATAACCACTCCTATGGGGCTGCTAGGTGTCTAGGGGGGTGAGCTTATGGAGAGTGAAACTCGATCCACACCAGTCTCGAGTGATGGATTCGGGATGAAGTCCAATCTCACCACTTGTTTAAGATACCACATGAGTGTGTGTGGGTTTGTGTTTTACTATCGATGTTTACAAGATAAGAAACTAACTACTTGCCTTTTCAAAAGAAAACTAATCCTAATGCATTTTCAAAAGCAAATGATTAGATAGATTACAATATTTTTAAAGAAATGAGCTAGCCTAAATGCCTTTATGAAGCAAACTAATCTACTTTTGAAAGCTTAGAAACAAACAATCCAAGTGTGTGGAGTGAAGGGGATTAGAACCATGATTTTAACTTTTGAATGCAAAAATTTCTTTCAAACAAAGGAATAGGGGGTTAGGAATCTTAATTTGTTGTTATAATGCAAAGATATTTCAGAATTAGAAGAGGGTATTAGAAACCCTAATTTACTTGAACATATATAGTTCTTTCTAACAAAGAAAGCTATTAGTGAAATGAAATCAACGTAGGCTTGTGCTACATGCAAGATACAAGGACATATGCAAACTTATTTGAGAAATAAATTTTATGAACTTGCTGGAAAGTTGCAGGTCCTAAAAAAATTTCAAAAACCCTAATGCTTTAACTACTTTTCAATGAACCCAAAACTAGGCCTAGTAATGGTCATTCAACTAATTAATGCATTTATACTTCCAAAAATTTGCAAAAGAGGCATAAAAAGTGAAAAATACTGCATTTTAATGCTAAGGGGGGTTTGCTTAACCCCTAAAAAGATCACCCCAACTGATTTTGGGGTTTTTGAGGTGTCTGTGCTCAAATCGTGACCTGGGTCATGAATTCTACCTAAATCATAGGGTGTGTCGTGAATTAGGTGCAAAGGCTTCAAATCTGAGATTTGCTGGCCTAGGGCGCTTCCTAGGGATTTTGAGGCTTTAGTGAAACACAATTTTAGTACCTAAAAAACACAAAAACAAAATATAATGTTATATTTATAAGAAAATTAAACCTAGCACTATCCGTTGTGGGGGTCCCACCGGGTGTGCTAGAATGAAATGGGTAGAAAATTGCATTTGATAGTTTAACACATAAACATAAATGATGCATTAAATAGAGAAATTGTATTCCATTGATATTAATGATCATGTGTTACAATAGGGCCTTGATGCCCTTTATCCTTCTCTATTCCTAACAAGGTTACAATCAATATGATGATTTCTTCTAGAATCCCTTAGTGTAGGTGGGCTTCGATGTATGTAGGCCATCGTAGGGTTGTTGTTTGTATGTTTTTCCTCTTCCTCAGATCTGCCAGATAAATTGTAAAAGACCTACAAAAGGGGGTTAGTGTGATGGGGGGCTTACCTTAGTCAAGACCCATATTAAGGAAGACAAAAACGACTGTAAAAATGTAACAAAAACTAAAATGAAATATGCAGAAGATAATAACATATTGAAATAGAGCTTACCTCCCAAATTTGGAATGATTTGGGGTTTGCAGATGCAATTCACAACCCGGGTCACTAATTGGGGCTAGATTCGTAGGGTAGGATACGAATTGAGCTGTGATGCTCTTATGGGGAAATATATCCGATAGGTCAATCTTAAGGTAGCTGGGGTGCCTCTGTGTGCTATCATAATCTACCTGTGTGTTGTTGGCTTTCCATTTCTGCAGAGTAACAATACTTTGTTGAATTTGGGAATCAGACTTAATTAGGGGTTTAGAACCCATATTTATAGGCAAATGCAAGGTGTAGTGGGGGTTAGATAGACTAAACCTAGGTTTGATTCTGACTAGGGTTAGGTTAATATATGCTATGTGGCAACATCTCATTCTAAGTAGGAAATAAATATCCTATCCTCACACATGTGTGAGGAAGGATTAGTGCTAATCCTAATTAGGCCTTAAGCATGTTTAGGGGATGATTAAAAGGAAACCATAAATTGGCACATGTGGGAGGATTTGAATTAAGAGTTAATTAATCCAATTTTACCCTAAAAAAAGGCTTAAGTGAAGTCAACATTAAATTAGAATTTGATAATTAAATTTTAATTGATTTTACCAATTAATACCCCGTGGGAGTGTCAATTGAGTGTAAATGGGCTATGCATCACCTTGGGTTGCCGTATGAAGGTATCTCGATGCATATAGTGTATTTTTGAGGGCTTATTATGATTTTGGGCCTAAAAGCCATTTGTGGAAGTCTACACATTACGATGGTGAACTTATGGAATTCTACGCATGTATATGCATGTCTACGCATGTCTATGCATGTCTATGCATGTCCACAATATCTTAGAGATGTCTGGAATAACCTACAAATATGTAAAAATAGCAATGTGTGACTTTTGGATGTCTACAGGGGGAGCAACATCCAAAGAGAGCATTGAGTTAGGGGGAGTAGCCTCCAAAGAGAGCATTGAGTTAGGGGGAATAGCCTCCAAAGAGAGTATTGAATTAGAGGGAGTAACCTCCATAGAGAATATTGAGTCAGGGGGAGCAGCTTTGATTATCAGAGATGGTTTTTGCAATAATTATGATGATTTGCATTAGAGGTGTTGTCATCAATGAAAAAGGGGGATATTATTGGAAATTTGAGTTATTTTATGTTGTCATTGATTTCACATGGATAATTTATGTCATATGGATCACATTTGAGTTTTTGTGGTAACAACACTTCATAAATAATCATTTATGATATTTTGGAGAGCATGGATATATACAGGTTTTTTGTGAAAACCAAGGTAGACAATATAAAATGTTTTATTTAAAAATTTGGATGGAAGATTTGAAATGGGTGTTTCTTAAAACCCAGTTTGGATTTTTGTTTCATCAAAAAATGTGCCTCGGTGATGGAGATATTTAATTTTAAATATTTAGTTTAAATTTTAAATTATTTAAAATTTAAATTTTAATTTTAAAATTAAAAATAAAATTATAGCATCGACATCTAAATAAATGAGGAGAAATAAGGTGTGTGTAAAGAGATATTTATGATTTTGTAAAGAGGTTCAAAAGTGAAGGTTTCTTTGTTCTTTTTCAAAGAGGATTAATTCTTTCATGAGGGGACACGATGCATTTTATTGAGTAGGAGTAATAAGGTGTTATTTGGATATTAATCGTGATCCCTAACCCTTATTGAAAGTTGAAAAAGAAATTTTGTTGAGTGTGGTAGATTTAGTGGACAACTAATAAGGCATCAAAAAGGTATGAGCAATATTCTCCATTGAATTTGTTTATGGTGGTTGATTTATGAAATATCATTGGAGAGAAAAGGATTTATTGTGGTTTCCTTTTTGAAAGTGGTTGGTTGAATGCTTCAAGGTTTTCAGGTTTGAGAGTTGTGTTTAAACCTTTTTTTATAGGCATTGTTGTTGAAGCCCATTGATTGTACAAAGAACTTGAACTTGAGTTAGAGGAGAACATGAGTATTGTTGTTATGTGAGATTTGTGGTTAAGCATTGTTGGAAACATTTTGAGTTGGTTGATACATGCTTGGACTAGGGATTGTGAGAAAGAATTGTTCCTTGTTGTGATTGGTTGAGTAGATTTGTTTGAACCTAGTCAATTGAATGAGTGAAGTGGTTGTTCAAGTTCCATAAAACAAACTATTCTATATTATGATTTGAGTTGGATCACTGTTTTCATCCATTATAGAGTGCATTTCCATTCATTGTTGAGTTCATCATTGAGACTTGCCTTCATATATTTGTGGATGAGATTTGAGTGCTACTTGAGCATGATTGATTGAGCCTTTGAGAAGGATTTTGGGATAGATTTCTAGATAGATTTGTGGTAGCTTTTATGCATGATTGATTGAGCCTTTGAGAAGGTTTTTGGATAGATTTCTGGATATATTTGTGGCAGATTTTGTGCATGATTTATTGAGCCTTTGAGAAGGATTTTGGATAGATTTATGGATAGATTTGTGGACATATTTTGAGCAAGCTATTGGTGAGCTTGCTGAGCAAATTTGAGCAAGTTCTTAGTGAGCTTGCTAGACTAAATTTGAACAAGTTCTTGGTGAGCTTGCTAGAGTAGATTTTGAGTAAGTTCTTGGTGAGCTTGCTAAAGCAGATTAGTGGATTACCTATCTGAGCATATCAAGATTACCTTTCTTAGTAGATTGGTGGATTTCCTACCTAAGCAAATCAAGATTGACTACCTGAGAAGATCAGTGGATTGCCTATCTAAGCAGATTAGGATTGCCTTGCTGAGCATATCAGTGGATTGCCTACCTGAGTAGATGAGGATTGAATACCTGAGTATATTAGTGGATTGCCTAGCTGAGCAGATCAGTGAATTGCCTTACTAAGTAGATTAGTGGATTGCCTACCTAAGCAGATTAGGATTGCCTACTTGAGTAGATCAATGGATTACCTATCTAAGTAGATCAGTGAATTGCCTTGTTGAGCAGATCAATGGATTGCCTACCTGATCAGATTAGGATTGCCTACCTGAGCAGATTAGTGGATTGCCTACCTGAGCATATTAGTGAATTGCCTTGCTGAGCAGATCAGTGGATTACCTACCTGAGGAGGCTAGGATTGCCTACCTGAGCAGATTAGTGAATTGCCTTACTGAGAAGATTAGTGGATAGCCTATATTTAAGCAGATCAAAGTAATAATTTGTATTGGGATAAGGATTCATATTTCTTTATGAAATATTATAAGGAGATTATCTTCTGGAGTACCCCACATTGGGGGAACCACGTTAAATATTGTGTCTCAATTGTGTGTGGTGATTTGTGCTCTTGCTTACTATTGTTATCTATGTCATTAATGTGCATTGCTATATTTGGATATTGTAATTAAGGACACTAATTGATATTGGTTTGGAAAGAAAGTAAAAAGTGGGTGCTATACTATTCACTCCCCCTCTCATTATAAGCTTGTGTTCTTTATTTGAGAGTGATAGTATTAGAAGGACCTATGCATAAAGAGCTGATACATGCATATAGATATTATCTATCAACCTTGATCAAAAGATGGGATCCTGATAGGGGGAAATTTTGGTTACACATTGGGGAGATGACCATCACTTTGGAAATATGTATACCGAATACATGGGTTACCAATAGAGGGATGCACGATAATCATTGTATATGAAATAGAGAAGGGGTGGCTATTGGAAAGAGTATTTGGATTAGAATCGAGACATATGAATTCTAAGAAGGGTAGTATAATGTATGAGTTGTACTATGTGTTGGAAAAATTGACACATAGACAAACTATGGTGACGGTTCTTATATTAGGCATTATTTTACCTGATTCATGTAGTGCACAATTTCCCTAGAATATGCTAGGAGTGGTGCAAGACCTAGTGGAGAGTTCAATAGTGTTTGCATGGGCACCAACCTTTTTGGATCAGATTTATAAAGAGTCATTCAAGTTTTGAATTATGAAGCGATCAAGGATGAGCTATAGTCTCTTACTACAAGTATGGGCCTAGGAACATGTGGTTGTGGAAAGACCCCAAGGATTGCGTTATGATGCACATAGTTTTATGGGTCCAAAGATGTCTTATGCATTAAGATGGTATAGGGGTAAAGAGATGAATATTAATAGACCACATGAAGGTAATAGAGAGTGGTATCACTCTATATGTGAAAATTTGAGACCACAAGATGTGACCTAGTGTCCATGGAGGAAGGGCCCAATATGGGTAGAGGATGAAGTACAACTAGCTTGAGTGAAATTAACAAGGTAGATGATTGAATGATAGAACATCCTATATGAGTATTTTTAATATACTCGAGTATTACAATAGTTCAATATTAGACAAATAATAATGGATCCACCTATGATCTATACAAGGAAAAGGAGGAATATAGTACTACCATCATGGATGGAACCATTAACCATATAACCAGATGAGGATATATGGTTTCTAGATGAGGATGATGTTGGTACAACCTTGAAGTATGATATATGGTGGGCCACTCAATGGTGGTAGAAAGAGGAAGATACGAAGGATGATGTAGATGAAGAGAAAATTGATGAAGTAGTTGGAGAAACAATGGAGGTTATTGGCAGTGAAGAAGAGATTCCTATATGACATGTACATTATTGAGTAGATATGAAAGTAGGTCCATCAGATTATCAAAAATATGATTATTTGCATTTGATGATGGATGTAATATGTGAGGTAAAGTATTTGAGAAAGCAATTCCACAACTAGAATCATAAAATTTGGAGCAAGAAGGCTTGTGGGCACAAGAAAATATGAAGTTTGAGGTTGAAAGATATGATGTCATGGTAGAACAAGATAGACTCCATTTTGAGGTAACACAAAGAAATAGCTGGGGAGCACTAGCAGTGACAACCATACAAGTAGAGAATGCATAACTACAACAAGCAAGGGAAGAATACAAGACTGTATTCTTGGTCTCATGATTTGATGCATTGGTGAGCCATGGTTTGGTCATTCCCTCACAAACATCTATCAAAGAATAATGTAAGCATGGAATGACAACATGAGCAATTCAAGCAATGTCATAGGGCAAAGGTTAGGTAGCTTCTCAAATGGCATTCTAAAGAGTCTCCTAGATAGAATAATTAGGGCCAATACAGAGTGGTGAAAGGACCATGAGGTAAACACTATAAAGTTTATTTTTTTGGTGTGTATGCTAGTGGGTATTGTAAAAATGTAACCAATAATAATGAATTAATATATATATGCAAATTAATTATTGATTAAGTTTTAACTATACTTAAATGGAATTCTCTCATTAAGTATGATAAAGTATGTCCCAAAACATGAGGTTTATGAGCAATAGAAGGTACATAGGTCCATCTTAGGAGTGAGTCCTAATATTAAAATAGGATAAACCTATTCAATTTTAAGTCCTTGAAAAAATATTATAACTATTTTGATTTATAATCATGTTGACTTAATGAACTAAGTCAATAAAATGCAATCTAAAGATGGTTATTTCAGTGAAAGTTGGACCAGTATGGAAGAAATCCTAGAGAGGACAAGGATTTTGACATAAGGTATGGACTCTTATGTCTTAAATATTGGGTACTTATACCCAAAATTTGGAATCTAAGGAGATGGATTATGCAGGAAGTGCATAGTTCTCCTTATTTTACTCATCTTAGAGGGGCTAAAGATGAGTGAGAGTATGAAAAATACCTTCTTCTAGGAATTTATGAAGAAGAATATCATTGATTTTGTTGCTCAATGATTTGGAATGGTACCTTATGCGGAGTAAGTGTGACCATTGCTATTATCAATGGATGATAATACTTTTGGAATGATACCTTATGTGGAGTAAGGGTAGTCATAAATATTATTAGTGGATGATAATATTCATGGAATGACATCTTGTGTCGTGGAAGTGTGACCCATGATACTGTCAATAGATGGTTAAGAAGAAGATCTTCTTAGAATTCATGGTTGGCTAGTCAAGATGAAGCTAAAATAATTTGAGAGACTCCAATAGATACTACAAGTGTAGGCAAAACCATAATTTTTTATTAGGTTTTATTACAATACAAACCTAGTAATTATCTAGGGAAAGAAATTGAACATATTAGCCACAACAAAAGCAAAGATAATGCCAACATGAGCCTTAAATATACCACATCATATCTGATGATAGAGGTAAACATAACCTTTATCACGATTGAGATTGCACCAAACATCACCATCTATGGAGCAGAGTGATATGCCACCCAATCACTAGGTAGTGGTCAAGTTTAATAATGTGTTGTATACTATTTAAACAATGGTTTATACCAAACATAGTGTATGCAGTATTATTAATATTTGCATATGAGAATCAATGTAAAAATATTTAATGGTTCAAGGCATACACGATAAGAATATATTGTAGGGTATCTTGTGAAGATAAATGGTTGAGAAAGATATGCATAAGTAATAACAAAAATCCCAGTTCTAAATCTAAAACCTAATCATTGATTTTGGCTTCATCATAGTCATTAACTACTCCATACCGTTAACTATTTATCATAGTTGGGTGAATAGTAGTACATTTTTATGGTAAATATATTTAGAAAATATTGGTACAATGTCATTCTAACCTAATTTGCTATGTGCAATACTTAGTGGTTTTATTTTAGGGAGTGCATTCATTGAGCATATTATAGCCTTGGTAGTCATTTTTCTATCAATGGAAATTTTTTTGATATATACTTTGCAAAGAAGAAGCAAGTACTTAGAGACTACTTATGTTCAAGTCTTTTCCTCCCACTATTGTAACCATTGGTGAATCAAGTGGAAGAGCTAAGCGAACCCTCCATATTTTGTGGGTCTTAAGTGGTGTACCTTAGAATCTTTTGAGGATCTCACTTGGCATCTATGTCTCTTGAGGTATGAACCTAACATAATTCTAGTAATAGTCAATAAGTTGACTAAGGATGTATACTAGGGGACATCAAGGATGATGCACTGGTGGTGGAAAATATGTTTTCCAAAGAGAATTTTAGGATATATGGATATCCTGAAGTGAGATTTATGACATTATATTTTTGTCTTTGATGACACCTATTTTCTATGAGGTTAACTCATGATAAGGACCATCAAGTTATAGGTTGGAACTCCTTTGCGAGATATTTTGATAAACCTAGTTGCATTTAGAATTATGTCTAAACTGTTAAGGAATTGTGATTTTATATCATCTCTATGAAAAAAAATTATATTGAACAATGTGCCACTTGTAGAAAATGAGTTTATGAAAAAATTTGTTCATATATGCTTTGTACAGCAGGAAAACACAAAGGACTATGTTTATTTTAAGGGGGATAGTATGGCATGACCCTCCCTTGGAAATTTTTTTCATATGATGGACTTATTATTTGTTATTGTAGACACCTAAAATGTGTCATGTGTAGTGGACTACTCATATGGACATCCTAATAAACCATATGACTGATCTTGGACCATTCCAAGACAAAGCAGTGGTTTTAACCACTCAATTTAGGAAACTTAGGCCTACTCAACCTTAGCCACAGATGGCATCTACAACTAATATCTCAACCATGGATGACACCCATGGCTAAGGATTCTATCTACATTTAGGAGCCGCAAATAGCTCTACAACTATCAGGGACTCTCAACCCAAGTCAAAATCAGTTACAACAGATTTTACAGTGGATTTTAAGTAATTTCAAGCAATGAAGCTTTCCTATTCTTCCTCTCAATTGCTCCAACCTCCCATTTATTGATCTTGGCTTCTCCATGAATCTAGAGAAAAGAATTGGAAAGGCTATAATACCTCGATCCAAATTGGGGAGAGAAAGGAATTATGTGCTACTTTACATGTAGTGAAGCCCTTCTAGATTAGAGAGCCATTTGAAACCCTTGAGGAGTGCCTACATGCTACCAATTTAGAAATCATGACTATGTGTGAAGCTATGGAGGTTCCAAGAGCTTGAAGAGATAATTAATCCTTAATTGAACCACTTATATGACAAATTTGAAGAATCTACATCACCAATTCATTCCAGAACATAGAGGCAACCCTTGATCATCAATTCCATAGAGGAATTTCAAAATTCAATCCCTGGTTACAAGAGAAAGAGCACTTTCACGTCAATCACAGCTATTAGCCATGGCTAACAGAGCCATCTGTGCTTAAATATTGTGGCTAGGGTTTTAAACTCGTTTTCCTTCGATTTAGTCATAGCAATTTCATTTCATAGGTATAATTAGTTATATATACCATAGATTAACTCTCATTTATGTTTTTGTACGGTTAATTGCAAAAATTAGAGGTAGCTTTACTATATTTTCTTCTATGTTTTCAATTTGCACTAGTTCATTAGATTTGATCCATTTCAAGTTTTGATTGCAAATTATGGATTATAATAACTAGATTTACTATTTTCATAGCATTATTTATAGTAATTTAGAGATTTGGTGCACATATTTACAAGTTTTCATGCTTTATTGCTATATTTATATTAATTCATGCAAATTCCTATCAAGAGCCTCATCATGAGAGGTCTCCTTTGCTTCTAACTATGTTATGTTGTTTCTTGAATGTAGATTTATAGGATCTGGTCATATTCAAAGTATTCTTGGTAGCATATTCCATCTATCAAGTGATAGGAAGGCTTCCTTCAGCCTTAAGCAGTTCGTGTCTACATTAAGAGTCTGCATATTGCATCGTCCCCTTTGAGGGGCTCAAAATATTGTATCAATTGTAACAAAGAATTTGGTATCCTTAAGAGGGATGTATTTGTAAAAGATATTTGTAATTATAATATAAATAAGTTTGTTCTTTCTTGTTAAATTCATTGTTATTCATCTTTTTATTCTTTAATGCTTGGTATAATTAATGCAATTGTCTAGGTGAATGCTTTTAGAGTGGTAAAAATGGTGATCACTATGGACACCCTGCAAATTATGCTTTAGACTACTAATTTTTTTGTGTTTCTATGTTGTAGTCTTAGCCATTTTTAAAACCCATGGCCCACAATATCAACCACACCTAACAACTGCGGCTAGCAGTAGAGAAAAAAGATAGATAGTAAGCAACCTATCTCTCCAATGGATGAGGATTTGTAGGTAATATTCTTTTCTGATATTTTTTTTATTCTGTTGTTTCTGCCTATTAGTAGAATAATTAGATCACATAGTTACTCTGTAAGGGAAAAAATCAATAAAAAATTTATGTTCTCTATCAGTCACGAATGACAATAGTAGTTAGCTACTATTGTCAACACCGACTAAGATTTTGGGTTGCAGCTCTGTCCTATGGCTGGCACTGTTGCTTGTTGCACAGAACAACAACTAGTAGTTAGACTATTTTTAGAGTTTGCATGCTATGGGGGCTCAATCAGAGGTTAATTTATGATGTTAAAATGCATTCTTTGAATTTCATATAGCTAAATACATGCATCTTTCTAAATTTAAAACATCCTTATTTTAGGCATATAGGAAATATCATGTTTGCTTGGTGATGCATTTTTCATTTACATGCAAGTTTAAAATGAACAAACACCACACAACACTTAAATTATAGTGAGTTGGAATTCACACACAACCACTAGTAGAGTTCAAAAATTATGGCATTCATTTCCATTTGTTGGCTTCTCTCGTGAACCCTATATTTTAGCCAATACTGACTCCAAGATCTGTCCTATTTGTGCAAAATAGCTCGTATTCCTCTTTGAAGAGGTGTACCACTATGAACGGTGTGCTAGATGAGGATCGAAAGGAGTTGTACTCCTTGATCAGGTGTGGGTTTCATCTCCACACTTTGGTGGTTTTATGTGACCATGACTTTCATTATCAATTTTTGAGTTGTGAGCATTACATGAACAATTTTAAACACAATGAGAGTAGTTTAGATTTTTAACAAATTTCAAACACATCAAACCAGTTTAGGATTTACAAGAAATAGTTAAAAAATATAATCATATTGTCTAATTTGTGTGTTTCTTTATTGTTTGGGTAATCCACATAAGATCCTTGATCTAGAACCCTAACCCTAATTTAAAAAACAAAAATAAAAAATAAAAAATTGTGCAATTGTTTTGAACCTTAACCCTAACCCTAATCCTATTTTTTTTTATTCTACATCTAAAGAATTTAAAATTGTGCAATTTGGAGCTATAACAAAAAAGTTATTTTGGTTTTATGATTACTCTATTTTGAGTGATTTTTAAGCCAAAAATAGGGAAAAACTACACTAAAATAGTCATAAAAGCCCTAGACAACCCCAAAATTTACCAAATTTGTTTTGTTGTCTTAATTAGCTCCTTGGGCACCCATAATAGCATTTTTTGAGGTTTGGATCTGCATTTTCCCAAAATTCCTCAAATAGGTCATTTTCCCATGAGCCACGGTTGGCCAAATATTCCAAAAATACAAAATTTGACCTGAAAGTCACTTTTTGGAGTCATAGCCCATTGTGATCAGCTCGTTGTGCTGATCATATTGATATATAACACCCATAACCTTTTTTTGGAAGTCAAAATATTCTTTTGGGTGGGTTTTCCTTCAAGGTTTGCCTAGTTAGCACACCATGAAAACTCCACATAGCCGAGCTCAATCATGAGCGAGTGAAGAAAAAAACTTATGGAGACGGCTTGAACACATCCAATATTCTCCTAAGGATATAAATAAGTTTGTTCTTTCTTGTTCAATTCATTGTTATTCATATTTTTATGCTTTAATGCTTGGTATAATTAATGCAATTGTCTAGGTGCATGCTTTTAGAGTGGTAAAAATGGTGATCACTATGGACACCTTACAAATTATGCTTTAGACTACTAATTTTTTTGTGTTTCTATGTTGTAGTCTTAGTCGTGTTTAAAACCCATGGCCCACAATATCAACCACACCTAACAACTGTGGCTAGCAGTAGAGCAAAAAGATAGATAGTAAGCAACCTATCTCTCCAATGGATGAGGATTTGTAGGTAATATTCTTTTCTGATATTTTTTTTATTCTGTTGTTTCTGCCTATTAGTAGAATAATTAGATCACATAGTTACTCTGTAAGGGAAAAAATCAATAAAAATTTTATGTTCTCTATCATTCACGAATGACAATAGTAGTTAGCTACTATTGTCAACAACGACTAAGATTTTGGGTTGCAGCTCTGTCCTACGGCTGGCACTGTTGCTTGCTGCACAAAACAACAACTAGTAGTTAGACTATTTTTAGAGTTTGCATGCTATGGGGGCTCAATCAGAGGTTAATTTATGATGTTAAAATGCATTCTTTGAATTTCATATATTTAAATACATGCATCTTTCTAAATTTAAAACATCCTTATTTTAGGCATATAGGAAATATCATGTTTTCTTGGTGATGCATTTTTCATTTACATGCAAGTTTAAAATGAACAAAAACCACAAAAAACTTAAATTCTAGTGATTTGGAATTCACACACAACCACTAGTAGAGTTCAAAAATTATGGCATTCATTTCCATTTGTTGGCTCCTCTCGTGAACCCTATATTTTAGCCAATACTGACTCCAAGATCTGTCCTATTTGTGCAAAATAGCTCGTATTCCTCTTTGAATGGGTGTACCACTATGAACGGTGTGATATACGAGGATCGAAATGATTTGTACTCCTTTATCAGGTGTGGGTTTCATCTCCACACTTTGGTGGGTTTATGTGACCATGACATTCATTGTCAATTTTCAAGCTGTGAGCATTACATGAACAATTTTAAACACAATGAGAGTAGTTTAGATTTTTAACAAATTTCAAACACATCAAACCAGTTTAGGATTTACAAGAAATAGTTAAAAAATATAATCATATTGTCCAATTTGTGTGTTTCTTTATTGTTTGGGTGATCCACATAAGATCCTTGATCTAGAATCCTAACCCTAATTTAAAAAACAAAAATAAAAAATAAAAAATTGTGCAATTTTTTTGAACCCTAACCCTAACCCTAATCCTATTTTTTTTATTCTACATCTAAAGAATTTAAAATCGTGCAATTTGGAGCTATAACAAAAAAGTTATTTTGGTTTTATGATTACTCTATTTTGAGTGATTTTTAAGCCAAAAATAGGGAAAAACTACACTAAAACAGTCATAAAAAGCCCTAGACAACCCCAAAATTTACCAAATTTGTTTTGTTGTCTTAGTTAGCTCCTTTGGCACCCATCATAGCATTTTTTGAGGTTTGGATCTGCATTTTCCAAAAATTCCTCAAATTGGTCATTTTCCCACGAGCCACAGTTGGCCAAATATTCAAAAAATACAAAATTTGACTCGAAAGTCACTTTTTGGAGTCATAGCCCATTGTGATCAGCTTGTTGTGCTGATAATATTGATATATAACACCCATAACATTTTTTTGGAAGTCAAAATATTCTTTTGGGTGGGTTTTCCTTCAAGGTTTGCCTAGTTAGCACACCATGAAAACTCCACATATCCGAGCTCAATCATGAGCGAGTGAAGAAAAAAACTTATGGAGAGGGCTTGAACACATCCAATATTATCCTAAGGATCTCACCATCCTTGCATGACACCTTGGTAGTCATCACACCCACCATTATCTTGAGGATCTCATCATTCTCGCACGATGCCCTAGTAGTCATCACGAGGCCACTTCCTCACATAGGAGAGATGCTCACCGAGGTGATAAGGTTACCACATACATGGCAAGAACTAACATAGTTAAAGCTCCCCATAGTGAGATAGAAAGCCATGGGTCTTGCACAATGTATCGATCATATCAGGAACCTAGGCCTTATGTAGTTTAGAGAGTGGTTACTCTAAGATCAATTGAAGGATGTGCATATTGAGTGTGAGAATTTATGGCAAGAATACATGGAACAACAAATATTGCAACAAAATATATGGGATGAGATCAAACGATGTGAATAAAGGATTTACCAACAAGTGTTACGTGAAGAACAATCATGTAGGGTAACCCTTGAAAAGAAACCCGCACCTAGATTTCATAGGCAATAAATCAACATGAGATGCCCTGCACATCATCAAGATTTACCTCCTAGGCAGGTAGATAACCATTCCCATAAATAGATAGACAAATCCCTTGTTGTCTATAATCAACAAAATGATATATTCAAATATCCCTTACCCAATCATCAGGCTAAGGAAGATCAAAAGGAGCATGTGAGCAAGGTCAATGCTTGACATTTATCATAGTCCTTACAACAATTAAAGCCTATTCCACCATACAAGGAACTTGTGATTACTTTTCACAAATAGGAAATTAAACCAGCTCTTGTTAATGAATCTTATTTGCCATTGCACATTATATCTAGCATTAGTGAGATTTCATACAAGGGAGTTTTGATTGATACTGGTTCATCCATCAATATCATCACTACCACTGCATTGAAATATCTCAGCATTTCACCTTCCCATAATAGAGCATCTACCTTCATGCTGCAAGCCTTTAATGATGTGAAATATCCCATAGTAGACACAATAGTCCTACCTATTGACGTGAGATAAAAGATTATTCCCACATTGTGCTACATCTTAGAGGGTTCAATATAGTATAACATATTTCTTAAAAGGCAATGGATAAGAGCCATGGAGTGTGTACCATCCATAATGCATCATTGTATTAAGTACATTCATGAAAATAAAATCCATGTAGTTCATGTTGACACAGATCCCTTTAAGTATTATAAACCAGTGGATCATCTATAGGAGCCTATTGTGTCACCCATGCATCTAAAAACTAAACCTAATGATATTATCTAGAGTCTGGATACAACCCCATGGTTTACTATGAAGTTACCTTCACCACCGCCATCACCTATGGTTTCACCCATTACATCTCCATCTTATATTTCTCCAAGTAAGGAGAAATTTACAAAGACAACCATAAAGATGCTTATAGCTATCTCAAACATGTCATTAGCAGACTCTCTTGCTCCTATCAAAGAAAAAGAACATATTGTGGTTATGGATAGATCATAACATATTATACCATATTCGGCCACCACATCACAGGTCACAGGTCATTTGGATAAAATTGAATTCAAAGAGCATATAGAGGCAAAAACTAAATTTATGCCTATCATTGAATCCATTGAATATTTAGGTTGACCTCATGTCGAGTCATTACCTATTGATCCCATATTGGATTCTTCACTTGAACATGAGGAAAAATTAGTTGTCATAATGGAAATAGAACAACCTCAGTAGGTTGAGGAGTCACCTACAACTCATCCAACTATTGAAGCATCTTCTCATGAGTTTATGGGAATGGTTAACATTAAGTTAGAGGATCAAGTGACTCTAAAGCTGATAAACCAAGAGATGGTGCAATCAGATGTTTCTTCCACATCAAAGATACAAAAACCATTGAAATTAGTCACCCCTAACTCATTTCTCATGGTTCCTCCTCAAGAGCAAGAACAAGTGTTTTCTCCACATTGAATTGGGGGTACCCAAGTTGGCACAGTTCAAAACTACAAAGTGAAATAGAAACATGAGTTGAGTCATAAACATAAGCATGTGGATACCACTATCAAAGTAGATCATCATGAAGAATCCAAATTGGCTCAAATGAAGGAAATTGGTGATTTATAGTTACCTGGTGGATATTTAACACCCACTCTTTCATGTACTTTAGTAGACAATGGTATTTCAAACCAATCACTAGATATACACATGATAGCCTTGTTAGTCTTGGAGTATATGTAAAATCACCTTTATAATATAAAAGCATAAATGGAGCAACAAAATGAGGCATTGAAATATATCTTGATCTAGATTGAGAGCCAATAAATACAAAAGCAACCCATTTCTAAGACTGAACCACATCTTATTCAACCACATGAAAATCCCCAACAACAATCGGTTCCAACTCGGTTGCTCCAACAACCTGGAAAGTATCCCGCAAATACCATAACCCTACTAGAGGTGTGATATTTAAATCCAAATTACCTAAAACCCCAATGGTATGAGTAAGAGTTATGTTGCTTATACATACATAAAATATTCATGATATTCAATCATTTCAAGGTTATCGAGCCATGGTATACAACATGCTTGAAAATAAGTAGCTTTGGGTTTTCAACCAACAAATAATCATAGTCAACAATCCATCCCTTGCACTCAAAAATAAAGAGAATACCCCTAGGCTAGAAACTGATATACCTAGGGCTCAACTTGGTCATAAAACCAAGCTAGTGCGTGCTACATGCTCAAAACACCAGCAATGCATTTGGATTCCTTTTAACAAGTCTATGTATAACATTTTTGAGAATATGTAGGAAGCTAAGGTCATCACCTTACTTGACATCAACCCTTTAGACCTAAACAAAGTTAAACCTAAGGGCTATAGCGAGGAACATTACTATCTCTATCATTGAATAGAGGGTCATGGAATTTGCAATTGCTATGGATTCAAGAATGTGGTTTAGGATCTCATAGATAGTGGGGCTTTTCCCATAGATGGTTCATCCATAGTGCCTTAGATTTCCAAAATAGAGGCCAAATCTTCACATGTGCACCTACCAAGTTAGGTGCAACCTCGTAGGCCTAGTCAACCAGCTCACCGAGTAGTTTCATTTCAGATGACTACTACGATCCTATTTTAAAATATTTACAAGGAAAATACAATCATGTTACCAGAGGTCAAACCTAGAGTACCTAAACATGGGTCCACTGATGAAAGCCTCTATTATGTCTACCATTGTATATAGGGGCATGAAATCTATAATTACAATTTATTCAATAATATGATCCAGGGTCTATTAGAATGAGATGAGTTCCATGCAGATGGTTTACTCATTTCATCTCATTAGGAAATTGGCACCTCGCAGAAGTCCACATCCCAACTAGGAGAGTTGATTTTTGTTACTCTTCCTAAGTGGGCTGGTTACATTGCAATGTATAACATACACAATGGGTGTCTTCAAGGTAATGTACCTTCCCCACCATCCACATCAAGTTCAATGAAACAAAGTGAGGATTATAAAGGTATCGTACCTTCCTCATTTTTATTGAGTGGCACACACACTGGGGGTACCTAAGGTAGCATACCTTCCCCTTTAAAAATAGAAAAACAAACAAAAAAATAATAAATTTAATAAAATTCAAAAAATATGGAAAATATCAAAATCCATAAAAATTAAAAAGCAATAAAATTTAAAAACATTGCAAAAAATAAAAACTTCAAAAACATTTGCATTATGTATTTCATTTTACACGTGTTTTATTTAATTGCATTGCATTTAGGAATTTCCATCCATCACACTTGCATTAGGATAGGTTGTGTTTACAATATTACAAATGAAACCATGTTTGTATTTCAATAATCCATCTATGCATCATCATCTTCCATCATCCTTGTGAGTAATTTTATTTTTCAACACAACCCCCTGTTGCTATAAGGAATATACTAGGGTTTTTGGTCATTCAGCCATACCTAGTGGCCTTCTTAGATTTCATAGAAAGCTATATTTTCTTTTGTAGATGAGGTATAGTTTTTATAACACTTAGCATATCAGAATATCATCACTAACCAACACATTAACAATCCTAATTAGGACTAGGAAGGATGAACACTACAAAGTGGTCTTGGTTGCCTTAAGCAAAAGGTTTATCCTTTCTCATCTTGTGATGTGCATGGTCTAGGATGTTTATCATTTTCAAAAGGACAAGATCCTCCCTACCCAAAGAAATCCCTTGCTTACAAAAATGAGAAAAATTCCAAAATACAATCAAATCCCTTGCTCAAAACAAAAGAAAAACAAAAATACAAAATAAACAATGATTTTCATAACTATATATATATGAGCAAGTATCCCAATAAAATTAAAGAGAATAAGGGGATGACGAGATTGAATCCTTAGAATATTCAATACTCAAAGTAATTGAGTGATCCCCAATACAACAATGGGATGAATGAATCCCGCCTAGAATTGGGGTAGTTCAAAGTAATTCACAAATAAACTATATTTAGGTGGCCTGTATTACCTTGTAGTCTAGTTCAGCTGAGTCTAAAACTAGGATCAAGGTGAACATTTGGTGATTTTCATTAAATCAATGGGTTGAATGAATCCCACCTAGCAATGAGGTAGTCTTATGTCACATCTAATATATTAATTTGCACACACAAGGCTAATGAATAGATTGGTATTCATAACAAAAACTTTGATCTTTCAGAAGTCTTATATATTTATTATACAACTTTTGATAAGTCAACTAGGGTGTTTGAGTCTCACGGAAAACCTCAAAAATTCCCAAATAGCAACAAATCACATAAATAAATCAATCATAAAATTCTTTTTATGATATTTAGTTTATTACAGGGTGTTCACAACATAGGTTAGATACCGGATGGATATCAACAATGATATTTAAATGACCACTGACTATTTTGTGCATATATTTTAACTTACAAAAGCTTATGAAGAGAAAATATACATCATATTGCATCTCACATATGGATGCCTAATTGCTAATTTCTTATGATATTTACCAATTACATTCATGATTCTTATACATTCTGTGGTGTCATCCATTATATTGTTAAAATCATATTGCATATATTCCTTATGTTTTAAGTGATTAAAGCATACAGGTGCATTTACATTAGATCATCATCATGTAAATAAGGCATTACATATATTGCATTCATCATATCATAACATCATAAATTAAATGCATACAATTAAATCAAATTAAACATGCATTTAACATTCCATATTGCATCCATATGCATACATCATAGTAGTCCATATATACAACTAGATCACTACATCTAATCATACATCCATCAGTTAGCTAGTGCATGTCATCAATACATCACATCATATAGCATCAAATCAACATAACATATAAGCATTGCATCCATGTGCATATCATAAACATAAAACAATAAAAATGTACACATGTAATGAGCCATAATCAAAGGTAACATCATATATATATGTGTCAAAAAAAGTACATAGAGGGGTACATCAAAAATTTCAAAAATATAAAAACATTCACATAATTCAAAATTCAGATACACCTCATATCCAATTATTTACCCTATACACTGGGTGGTTGCAACGACTTGCAATCCATGCAATCTGGAAAGATGAGTAAATCACCATAAGGCCATTTGGGGAAAAATTAGTCATCATTGAATTGTAATGCTTTAATTCAATCCCTAAGAAGGCCATAGCGGCCAAACTGCCCCATGAGAATGAGGCGTCCATTTTATTTCTTCTATGAAATGTTTAGTAGGTCATCAAACATAGTGATTCAACATAAGCATAATTGGAATTTCTATCATCTTGATTCCCTAAGAAGGCCACTACGGTTGGACTACTCCATGGGATAGAGATGTACGATTACTATTATTATTTGATCTCATGACTGAATAGGACTTGCCATATAACAACATGCAAAAGTCTTCAATCATCCAAATTATTCATCTGGGTCAAGTGACTCGTCACTTTATTAATTGTCCTACCCTCATCGACTCGTCGCTTGAGGGGGTAGTCATAATATCAACAATCATAATCAAATTCAACAAAATATCACTCAATATTATCAAATTGCATTCATCTTATGAATCATTGCCAACAACTATCATAAGCTTATCCTTTTCTAGGGTAAAAAGCAAATATAACAGTTAAGCTAGTAGCTTTATACCTATCGAAATGATTGTAGTCTGACTACCCAATCGTCGTGGATACGCGAAAGCTTTGTAAAATTAAGCCTTCCCTCAGGTGGAAGTAATGATTCTAAGATGTGTGTCATTTTGTAGGACTAGGCATCTAATGTTGATTAGATCAATGCTCATAATTCAACCTAAAACATGGATTTAGGAGGTCTATTTTTGCTCAGTGTTGTGCTTTTGCACAAAACATCACAAAAGGGGTATTTGTAGACACATAAAATACATCATGTATAGGGAAATACTCATATGGGAATCCTAATAGACCATATGAATGATCTTGGACAATTCCAAGACAAAGAAGTGGTTATAGTCACTCAATTTAGGCAACTTAGGCCTACTTAGCCTTAGCCATGAATGGCATCTGCAACTAAGATCTCAATCGTGGCTGACACTTGTGACTAGGAATTATAGCTATGCTCAGGAGCTGCGGCTAGCTTTGTAACTATCATGGACTCCTAAACCAAGCCAAAATTAGTTACAATGGCTTTTGCAATGGATTTTGGGTGGTTTCAAGTGAGGAAGCTTCCATATTCTTCCTCTTAACTTCTCCAACCTCCCATTTCTTGATCTTGGCTTCTCCATGAAGCTAGAGCAAGGACTTGGGAAGGCTATAAGACCCCCATCCAAATTGGTGAGAGAAATGAATTGTGTGATAATTTGCATGCAGTGAAGTCCTATTAGATTGGAGAGCCATTTGCAACCCTTGAGGAATGCCTACATGCTACCAATTTGGAAATCATTATTGTGTGAAGCTATGGAGGTTCCAAGAGTTTGAATAGATCATTCATCCTCAATTGAACCACTTCCACTACAAATTCAAAGAATATACACTACCAATTCATTCTAGAACATAGAGATGACCCTTGATCATCAATTCCATAGAGGAATTTCAAGATTCAAGCCCTGGTTACAAGATAAAGAGCACTTTCACCTCAACCATGACTAAAAGAGCCAGCTACACTTAAAACCCGTGGCTAGGGTTTGAAGCTTGTTTTCCTTTATTTTAGCTATAGAAAATTTATTTCATAGTTGTAATTAGTTACATCTACCATAGATTAACTATCATTTATGTTTTTGTACTGTTAATTGTAGAAATTAAAGGTAGCTTTGCTCTATTTTCTTCTATTTTGTCAATTTGCACTAGTTTCATTAGATTTGATCCATTTTTTAATTGTAAATTATGCATTATAATAACTAGATTTACTATTTTCATAGCATTCTTTATAGTAATTTAGATATTTTGTGCACATATTTACAAGTTTTCATGCTTTATTGCTATATTTGTCCTAATTCATGCAAATTCCTATCAAGAGCCTCATCATGAGAGGTCTCCTTTGCTTCTAACTGTGTTATGTTGTTTCTTGAATGTATATTTATAGGATCTGGTCATATTCAAAGAATTCTTGGTAGTATATTCCTTTGATCAAGTGAGAAGAATGCTTCCTTGAGCCTTAAGCAGTTCGTGTCTACATTAACAGCTTGCATATTGCACCATCTCCTTTGAGGGGCTCAAAATATTGTATCAATTGTATCAAAGAATTCGGTATCCCTAAGAGGGACGTATTTGTAAAATATATTTGCAATAATAATATAGAGAGGTTTGTTCTTTCTTGTTCAGGTGCAATACTCTAGGTCCATGCTTTTAGAGTGGTACAGTTATGTTGTTTTGAATAACATTATGTTGATTATTTGATATATGACTAGTTTATTTAAGAATATGGTACTACTGATAGTCTACATTAGTTTACATGGTTGCAGGAACAAGAATCATTTGGATACAGTGGGTGAGAGAGTTACCACTAAGGATGATAAATAAGATAAAGATAAATGAAGATACATAATGGTCTTAATGAGGATTTAATAGTAATTACAAGTTTAATAAATTAATTGTGATTAGCTTTAATTAGATGATTTGATTATTTAGGAAATTGAGTAAGAATTAGGTGACAAAGACCCATTCCAAACCAATGGAAGAGAAATATCATCTTCTCCCTTGGAATAAAATAATAATTTTTCAAATTGACCCCTTCTCCAAATGAATGGAGGAGGATTGACATCTTTTCGAATGGTAATTTAATATAGATTAAATTAAGGCATATTTTTTTTTGTTGGATATTAAGGGGTTGTACTCAGGTCCACCACCCTTAAAAAATTATATCTCTCTTATTTAAATCTTGAGATTTTACAAATAGATACACTTCTCATCTCAATTGAGATGCTATAGCTATAAACTTACATCATTTTACATAAAATATTTGAATCCTTAATTTTCATTTTCTAGATCTTTTCAAATTTCTGTATGAATACAATTATTCTAGAATTTAGCATATTTCTTGATATTTTACTATAGTAGCCTTCACAATGCCAAAAAATCACCTCTACTATATATGCCTTACATCTTAGTAGAGCAATATTTCCAAAACATCACACTATCATAGTCCACTTCACCAAATCTAGATTGCTAGTTTCCTTCCTAAAACAAAAGAGCAACCACAAAAATTATAATAAATATTCTAAATGAAAATGTGTTAATGTTACAAAATAAAGCAAATATTACCAATGGAAAACATTAAAGTAAATCTTAATCATTAATTGATTTAGGCAATCAATATTTTTTATCAGCTTCATCTAAACTTTCTACTTCCTCTAGTCATGAAAAGGAGAATTTAACTTCAAAATCCTCAATCAAAACCCCTCTATTGGCTAGCTTATCGGCACATTTAATTCCTTCCCTTAAAATATGTGTAAACATGATTTCTTCAAACTCTTTAGCAAGATCTTGAATTTCCACAATTATCTCTTGTATGTTCCATGGAGCCTTTACTTACCTCAAAATTGCATTTATTACTATGAGAGAATCACCTTCTATCCAAAATTTATTCAATTTTATTTGTTTACATATTTTTAACCCTTCTAAAGCTTCCCAAGCTTCAACTTCATTATTTTTCTTAAATCCACTATTGAAAGCATAATGAGATAAAATCTCTCCTCTATTATTTCTAATTATTCCTCCTCTTGTTGGTCCTATATTTCCTTTAGATGCTCCATCAAAATTCAATTTAACCCACTCCACATATAGTGGTTTCCACTTTATATTTTTACCTTCTTTTTGCTTCTCTTGTACCCAACATCATAATTCCATTTAATGACTTGACTCTATCTATCAATAATCTCTACTTCCAGCTTAGAGATTGGGTGAGTTGATAGGGTTGGTTTAGACTCCTTAATGGCTAAATATATCTTCTTTTTTATTACCTCTAAACTGATTTTCTTTCCTTTAAATATTCTTCTATTACTTTCTATCCATATAGTCAAGAGTATTGTATATTTTGATATATCCCATATTGTATGTAAAGACTCACTTTTATAAGTGCTCTACCATTACTTTAACCAATATTCAATTGTACTATTCATAACCATGCATTTACCAAACATATTAAGAATCCATTGCTATAGATTCCAGACTATTCAGCAATGTCCCAATAAATTGTATATAATATCCTCCTCCTTATTATAAGAAACACATTGATAGGGACCATGAAAAACCTTTTTCATAAGGCTATCCCAGGTTAAAATTCTTCAATGACCTACTAGCCAAACAAATATCTTAACTTTAGGAATTCTTAGGCTATCCCAAATATCTCTCCATATTCTAGCTTCTAGTTGTGTATTCTCCTGAGCTATTCAACTCCTAAATCAATTTATCCTTAGCACGCCTTGGAATAATCACATTTGTTATCTTTCTACTCAATTGCCTCCTAGCATCAATGTATTGTATACTTATAAAAAAATATTCTTTCCATTTGTATTTTCCTTATCGATCCTTGTACAAAATATTTGAAACCCTATCACTATATTTGTATTAAAGCAATCTCATCCAATGTTTCAAAACTATATCTAATTTGAGTGGTTTTTTCTCACACCAAGTATTCATCCAAATAGAAAATTTTTCTTTCGTTCCTACCACCCATATTAAACCTTTAATCATAAGATCAATAGATATTTTAAAACCATTCCAAAGAGTATAACCATTTGGAAGAGAGAATTTTGTATTAAACTTGGGTCATTGGGATCAACATACTTAGAAGAATTATTGCTCATTGTCTTTGACTCTCTTTGTACAATCTCCAGATAAATTTTCCTCGAAGAGCTAAGTTTGCATTTGTAAGAACTCTTAAACCAAGACCTCCCCTAGTTTTATCATCACACAAATTTCTCCAGTTCACCAAAGGAAATTTCTTTTTATCATGTAAACCTGACCATTAAAAGGATCACATAATATATATTAGACTTTTTTCAACTGATTTTGGCATAGAATATAATGACATATAATATCCTGGAAAGGCTTGTAAGTCTGAATTAATTAATTTTACTCTTCCTACTAATGATAACCATCTACTTTTCCAAGATCGAAGTTTATTTTGAACTTTACTAAATACTAGATTCCATACATCTATCCTCATTCTCCCCTCAAATAAAGGTAATCCTAGATAGGTTGTTGGAAAATTTGCCTCCTCCATTTTAAGCAACCTAAAAATTCTTGCTTTGATATTAGCAAGAGTGTTAATAAAGTAAATTTTGGATTTAGTCCTATTAAATTTTTGCCTTGAAGCTCTTTATTACTCTTTTAAAAATTTATTGAAAGCTCTGGCCTCATTTATCCTTACCTTTCCAAAAATGTTTGTATCATCTATAAGCTATTAATGGATGATGTTATCGATGTTATTACGAACCTTAAGTCCACTTATAAGCCCATATTTGTAAGTCTTATTTATGTTCCTACTCAAATTTTTTTCCATATTACTATAAATCAAGGCATATTACTCTTTCAATAGTAGTATTTTTTAATTTATCAAATGGGCCAAATTAGGGAATGACTAGTGGATTTGGACTCCTTCCAAACATCATACTCTACTATTTTTCAATAATATCACATTTCATCAACCTATCTTGTGAATCTAAGTTATCCTTATATCTAAGAAGGATGAGTGGTATAATCATTCATTATTTTGTAGTTATTTAATATATTTACACACCCAATAGTGTGGCATAATTTTATCAAATATTTTTCCACAGTATAATGGTCTATAAAAAATATAAATTCATGACACAACATTCTATCATGCTTCACAATCTTCAAGACTTTACAATATGATTCATACTTATTCCTAATAAATGATAGAATCATTCAATGTCTAGCAAGTTTCTAACTACCTACACATCCAATGACATGGGATGATTTTATCAAACATACGTCCTCAATATAGGGGTCTATCAGAGAACCCAATTTATGAATTTTCTACCTTAATCATGGTCATCTGATGGACATTACAAAATCCTTCTAACTACTAATGGCTTTATCTCATCACCTTCTACCAACTCAAATATTACCTAAAGTTTCACAAACATCAGTAATCATGTCATATGTAAAAACTTGTGTAAGTACAAAACCCCTTTATTCAAAGAAAAGTGGTTACCTAGTTTACTTTGCTTTACCAAATACATAAAAATTATATAGACATGCCAAGGAAGGATACCAAGTATTTCCATTTCTTTTAATGGTTGAGAAGTTAGTTTGACAAATAAAGTATTTTTTTGACAAAATAAATACTTCTATCAAACATTATCTATTGATTCAAAAGTTTATGTCAAAAATACCTCCTTTCCACAAAAGTTTTAATGGGAGGCATCTATCATAGCACAAATTATGCTAAAATATTGTTTCTTCTTATATATGACTGATTGTTTGCATAATTGTAAGACTACATGTTGCATGTGTATTTGGTTATTTTATGCTTATAGAACCATGGGATTTTGCAAGGATGCAATGATGGCAACTTATTCAGATAGATTACATTTGCATTACAATCACATTAGGTCTCTCATGCTAATAGATTCCTACCTTTAGGACATTAGCTTTCTTGATGTATGGTTATACCTACCAAGATGTGACAATAGCCCACATTAGCATAGGTTATTAGGAATAAGGTCATAAAATTCTAATGGGATTACATTTTTATTTTCATAAATTTGTTTGATGAAATTCATGCATTTGTATGCATCACATTTGCATCTCTTATTCATTTTCTTCATCTTCAAAAAAAAATTAACATTGATTTATCATTTTATGTTGCATCACATTTATCTTATCCCCATCAATAGATTTAACAAAGGTAAGAAAAAATTATCAATAAACCTTGACTAAAGGATAGTAACATCCTTGGATAACCAAAAAAAGTTGATACACTATTATTTCCTTTATTAGACTATTGATGGGTGACAAGATCATAGTCTAAATTGTAACTTGAATGATCCTAAAATATGAATAGTACAAAACCCGCATAAATCTAATATAACCACCATTTTTTTCTCTTTAAATGAGAGTGGTGAGAAGACCATGTTGTTTTGTGAGTACATAGAGCATTGTAAAGACATATAGCAGGATGTCCAAGGATTTCCACTCATTTTTATGATTAGAAAAAAATATTAATAAAAAATTGTTATTAACGAATCACAAAAATTATTTTAGATCTTACAAACAAATCATAAGACCTCCTATTTATATGTAAGGGGTATCTATCATAAAATCCCTAACAAGCCTAGGCACATGTATATAATTCTATAGGTTGATAATGGTCTTCACATAAGAAAAGCTATAATAAGCCAGGCATATGCATATAATTATATAGGCTCACAATAACCTTCATATAAGCCAATTCCTAATAAGTCCAGGTACATACACATAATTCTATAGGCCAAAAATGGAATTCGCAAATCAAATCCTAGTAAGTATAGTCACATATAAATGATTCTATAGGTTGACAATGATCCTCATATAAGAAAAGCCCTAAAAATCCTAGGCACTTGTACATAATTCTACAAGTTTACAATGGCCTTCATATAAGAAAATCCCTATAAAGCCTAGGTACATGTACATAATTATATAGGCTAACAATGGTGTTCATTTAAGCAAAGCCCTAGCAAGCCTAGGCACATGTACATAATCTTATAGGGTAACAATGGCCTTAAAAAATCAAATCCCTAATGAGGCTAGGTATATAAAAATGGTTCTATATGCTAACAATGAACACAATATAAGCAAATCCATTCCAATCCTAGGCACATGTATATAAATATGTAGGATGACAATGGCTTTCAAATATGTAAATCCTTAGAAATTCTACACACATATAAATGGTTTTAAAAGGTAAAAATGGACTTTATATAAGCAAAGCCCTAGCAAGCCTAGGCACATTTACATGATTGCATAGGTTGACAATGACCTCCACAAATCAAAGCCTTAACAATTTTAAGCACATGCATTTTATTCTTAAGGATGACAATGGACTTTATATAATCAAAGCTATAATGACCTAGAAGTCTTCTAGAGCATCTTGGTCTAGCCAAATAAAGACCTTAAAATTATGTAAGAAGCCCTATCTTAAGGCATATTATTAATCTCAGTTAAACTAATTTATAACAATAATAAACATCTTAGGTCTACATAAACTACAACTATCATAATCAAACAAACTCATCATCATTACACATAAAATTTTATTCAAGTAATTAAAATTTTTAAAATAACTATAACACATCATCACATCATCAAGACATCACATAGACAAAGTAAATTATCAAAAAATAATATATATATATATATATATATCAAAAAATAATATATATATATATATATATATCAATAGATCATGTACATCAATCAAGTGGTCTAGCATACTACAATGATAAATTGCTATGCTTGGCTATATACAAATCATAAGAACCGATCCATCACACTAAAAAAATTGGTGCAATCAACCTTTAAAACCATTCAAAAGGTCTAAAAGTCTCATCAATAGCCTACAAAATATTAGCTCTATGATATTATATCTCAAGCCAGCCCATGCACTAACCTCTATCAAGCTTGAATAGTCGATTGTGACCTAGAGTGATATATAAAATGAGCATGAGGTGGGGGAGCCTGCCTCTATTATAAAGGAACCATATATTGATATAATTCCCTATAATGGGGACTCCTAACTCACTCTATCTCTATATCATCCTTAATTGTAGGCAAGTAATCTAGCATAACTAGCATATTAGGGCCTAAATTTGTTACTTTACAATCATATTTCTCCTAAGTAACATGTGTCACTTGTACCTTTGCTATTGTAGCCTAATCCAATGTTGCATCCTTATAACTAGTTAATGAAGCAATCCTAGAATACCTCTCTACCTTGGTAGTGTCTCTCTTCAAATTCCCTTGAATAACCTAGGCTATGGCTACATCGATCTTTTATAGAAATTGGAAAGTCTATAACATTACCTATTCTCACTCACCCTAAATATGATATCTCTTTGCTACCATGTCACCTATCTTCCACTACATAAAAAATATCTCTAAATAATCCATATCATGAATGGTGCTAGTAGGTCTTACTCCTAAATCACCTCTGTGAGATGAGGGTATGGATATCAATGGAGAAATATTGAGGAATTTCAAAGCACTCTCCATCTATCATCTCCTAACCTCTTAGAAGTATCACTTGATGATTGGTTATACCCCTCATTTGGGTGGAGTTATTATAAATATCAAGGATAAAATCCTCTTGTACCACTATCTATATGTAATGGTAGCCCATGCATCATCTACATCTATATCTACTTCTAAAGGGTCATTAACATCCTCCTCTATGAATAAGGTAGGAGTAGGTCATTCCTCCATATATTTCTTGTCCTACTCTTATTTTCTAAACCAAAAATCCTTCATCTATGGGAGATCCTATAAAATACTAATCCATCTCAAAACTAGGTCTAATCTATACACCTCTTTGTTATCACTAGGGCTAATGATCCATCTGATCTATCAAATACAGACTAAGTTGAAACCATACTCAACCCATATTGGATGTTGTCTCCATGGACTCCATATGATTTGGTCTAACTCCAAATAATTTATGGCCATCCTATATACCATTAATAGTCCTTTAAAGGGTCAATTATGAATTTCAAAAGAATGGGTCTACCTATAGTAGTTGGACCCCTATGTCTACAACTTGACTAGGTAAAGTACATGGGCATGAGATAGCAATATGGTTCAAACACCAAATCTAAGGGAGTGTATAATAAATGAGGATATATGCCTCCCTATAAACAACTTGATGTAACACTCTATAAATACAAACCAAGACAAAAGGACCCCAAACATATCTAACATATTGTTCCCTTATCCCTATGATCACTCTACACCAACCCCTTGATAGAAGACAACCACTCATTTCTCCTAATAATAGGTCGAAGATAATGACACTCAATGAAATTTTCAACTTGTTAATCCAACCACCATAAATTATCCTATTAACATGCCACCCATGTTACATCAACTACGAGTTGGGATGTCCATAGTAGCTCTAGAGAGCTGATATCTGATATAGAATCATTTTAATAGGGACCTCTCAAATGGGTATTCTTAGAATCCTCTACACATCCTCTAGGGTGATTTTTTGATAGGAAAAATATGTCATACTTTGAATTCCTTCTCTCAACTAGTGCTATGAGGAGTACATGGTCAAATTTAACCTTGGATATCATTGTTAGATACCTGTTGTGGCTGCTCCACAAAACACCACAAAATTGGGGACCCACCGTTTTTACATGCTTTCCAAGAAAACTACAGTGGCCCATAGGCCAAAGATCAAGGAAAAAAGCAAAATATCACAAAAGAAGAAGTGTCGCGATGTCGCGACATGTTGCTCCGTCGCGGATAGAAATGAAAAGTTGTCACGATATCATGACGTGTCATGTTTTCACGGCTTAGAACAGCAAAGTACGTCAGAATGAAAAGGTGTCGCGATATCGCGGCTAAGAAAAAGAAAACGTCGCGATATCGCGACATGTCACGGCTAAGAAAAAGAAAATGTCGCGATATCGTGACATGTTGCTACTAAGAAAAATAAAGTGTCGCGATATCGCGACATGTTGCTACAAAATGGAAAATTGTCGCGATTTCACGACATATAGCATTTTCGCGACTAAGAGCAGCAGAATGCATCATGAAGAGAAAATGTCGCGATATCGCGACGTGTTGTGAAATCGCGGTGCAAGACAAAGAACCAAGTTGAAGACTCAAAATGTCACGATATCGCGACATGTCGTGAAATCACGATTCATAGAAGAGAGAGAAAGACAAAGTGAAAAATGTCGTGATATCACGACATGTCACGTTTTCACAGCCCAGATCAGCAGGATGAACCAAAATGGAAAAATGTCATGATATCACTTGTTATGAAATCACGGTCGAAGGCAGTAAGAGAAGAGTCAATGCAGAAGTTGTCACGATATCGTGACATGTCGCCATTTCATGACCTAAAGACGAGATGAAGGGCAAATATAAAAAACATCGCGATATCGCGACATGTCAGGTTTTCACGACAGGAAAGTGAGGAAGGAACAGATGAAAGAAAGTGTCGCGAAATTGTGATAGGTTGCGTTTTCGCGATCTATCAGCAGTAAAGGAGATAAATATAGAAAGATGTCACGAAATCGTTACATGTCTCATTTTCGTGTTTTTGCGACCTGGAGTAGCCAGATTGAACATAGAGAAAAAGTGTCGCGATTTCGTGACAGAAAGCAGCGAGACATCCCGAAGGAGAAAAGCATCACGATTTTGTGACAAAAAGCAGAGATATGGTACGGAATGAAAAAGTGTCACGATTTCATGATAGAAAGTAGCGAGACAGCCCGAAGGAGAAAAGCATTATGATTTCGTGACAGAAAGCAGCGAGGGGGTACGGAATGGAAATGTGTCATGATTTCACAACATGTCGCATTTTCATGGCTAAGTGCAACAAAACATAGCAAAGGAGAAAAACATCATGATTTCACAATAGGTTGCATCCACGCGGCCCGAAATAGAAATACATCGTGATATCGCGATATGTCTCATTTTCGTTATATAGGTGGAAGAACAAAGTTGTAGATAGAAAATATCATGATATCGCGATATGCTATTTTTGTCACGATTCACGACGGGCCGTTACATAACATACAGGGGCAGCATTGGACACATGGCATAAAGGTGTAAGAATCATGGGAAGCGTTACAGTTCATAGAGAAGATCAAACATTTCGACGTCGAGCATAAATTCAAAAACAACGAAGAGGCAGGGAAGGTGAAACGAAGTGATCTGGGAGATGAAGCGAAGCGTCATAGGGCAAAAATCAGAGAGCATTGCCAGAAAGTATAAAATCAGAAGCACATATTGGTATAGAGGTTGGAAACCGCTGCGGGCAGGGTTGCAGAGCTGAGGGTGATAAGCCATTCTAGGCCTGCTTTTGGAGCATTTTCCTCCACTTGTTCTGGTTTTGTCAAAACTGGAAACATTCTATTGTTGTAAACTGACATATTTTTAATACAGAAATTACAAAGAGTTGCATCTCATGGGCAAGAAAGGAGTTATTTTTTGCATGCAAGATTGAATGTTTATCTTTCCCTTTTCATATTTTTAAGGCTTATAGGTGAATTTTAATGCAAGTTCTCTTAGTTGCTTCATGCGAATGCCTAAATCTGAAAATCATAGTTAAAACCCTAGAAACCAGCACCTAGCTTATCTGGATTGTGTGAGTTTGTAGGTTCAATAGGTTAGGTTGTATGCAGAAAACCTCATTATCTTCGATTTTGTCAAATAAGATTGCAGTCCTTGAATGTATTTTAGTTTCATTTTTCTTTACATTTTATTTTTATTTTTTCTGCACTTTTATTTCCAGAAAGTTTAACTTTTATTTTAATTTATAGTCATTAAAATAAACACTTGAAAATTCATCGAAATCAAAATCATTATAATTTCAGAGTGAAATAAACTGCATTGCCCCTTGTTAACAGTTACTTGCAACCACTAAGGTATTCCGAACGTTCACTTTGAATATCAACACTTATACCAAATGCTAACATAGCGGAGACCTTGGAGAAGTTATTGGTTTAATTTCTTTGCAAGAGGGGATTTGGAATCCAAATCCTATTGGAGAGTGATACTTTCACAATTGGGTGAAAATACTACTCAACAGATTGGCGCTAGAAGGAGGGCGAATTGGTTTACTTTATTTTGATTTTCATATAGAAGTAGTGTGTTTTTTATTCGATTTTGAAATTATCTCTTAAATCTCATTAACGACTAAACTGTAGCATTTTTGTGTTGCAGGTTTTCTTGGAGATATCGAGAGTTTCGTCAGGTAGGCTGGACCCATTGTGCCGTATCGCAACTAGGTCCCAAACAACTGGGGAAACCATATTCCACGACCTTACACTCACTTGTACTCCAAAAAATAAAACCAAGCAAGCTGTAAACCTACCAGTCACAAAAGATCTTTCTACCTCAGGAACATCGAGCGGACCTACACCGGTGGTATCAATTGCCACTAGCGTAGACTTATACCATCACTGCAAAATCCAAAAATAATTTTATTGCATAATTGATTTGTGATTTTGAGATAAACAAAAAATATATATAAGATGAGGACTTGTGCTGGGCATAAAATTCTAGTTTAGGTTTTAGGAACTATACCATCGTTGCGAAAGTTGAAAGTATATATAAATGTGACTTTATTGCTAGATTTTTTAACATGTTTTGAAAAAAAAAATTTGGATTTTGGAAAAAATGTATTTAATTGCTTTTACGCTAAGCAAATGTTCTCAAATAAGAAGATAAAATTATTCTAAAATATTTGCATAAATATTTTAAATTATCTCAAAGACAAATGTAGATTTATAAGGAACCCTCATGTGCATATGGGAGTTCATTTTCGATCTTGATTTATCATGATGATACAAAATCTCTCAAATACAAATGTGTGTGCAAATGTATTGTTTATTTACCAATTTTGAGCAAGATAATTTGATACAAGTAATTTGAATTAACCAAATAAGTGTTCGTTGACCATGATTTATATGCATGTAACCGTACCAGACTACTATGTAAGTCGAGTCATCAAGAGCTAGTTGATCCATAATTAGACATAGGTCTATACAAAAGGTCGCTAATGTGACAGACATATCACCACGCTAGGAGTTACCCAAGGCCAAGTGGATTGGGCACAAACCACCTGTTATGGGGCTTACCTCATGGTTTTCGAATAATTGAGAATTCAAGGGATTCAAGCTCATTCACCCTTCTTTTCTTTTCAAGGGGTAGGGAAAGGGATTTATTGCATTTTGCTTTTTCTTTTCTCTTTCTCTTCTTTTCTCTTTTTTTTTTTTTTTTGTATTTTTGCTTGGAACTGAGATAATGCTGAAATATTGTTGCGATGGTACAAAATGATATTTTTCTTTTTCTCATTTTCTTTGACTTTTCTTTTTCTTCCTATACTAGGGAACTTGATCGGATTGGCTGTAGAGTAAGGGATTTTTATTTTGGGTAGGGGTGAGCTTGTCTTTCTGTCAATTCTCAAAGATTCTAGACCATGTGCATGATAGGATAGCAGGGGAAACTTTTCGCTCAAGAAACCACTTCTACTATGTAGCATCATATTGAATTTGCAATGAAATCATTTTAATGTGAAAATATATACTTGGTTCAAGTAAATAACAAGATCAATTCTCTATGCTCAAAACTTTATTTAATTCAACTATGGACTTTGATATAAGAGATATTAATAATCATACCAAATAAAATCAAGATATTTATTCATGTGAGTGTGAAAGTGCGGGATTCCAAATAAATGCTAATTTATCCAAAATAACTAAAAATATAACTGCAATACTTCAAGAATTGATAGGTGCAAAAAAATAAAAGATGTTTTTTTTTAGATTTTGATGATTTTGATATTTATTTATTTATTTATTTATTTATTTTATATATTTTGATTTTGATTTATGAATTGAGAAGATACACAATATGATTGTTTTTGAAATTTTTATATGAATTTACTAAAATGATTCAAGATGTACAATATATACAATGACGAGATTACCAGAATTATGCATAATAGCACTTAAGATGCATAATGTTCATAGGTTCTTTAAGATCTTTACCATCTAAGGTAGCTAATCTGTATGCTCCCGATCCAAATTTAGTAGTGATGATATATGGCCCAAGCCAGTTAAGTTCAAATTTACCTTTAAGGTCTTTAGTTGCATTAGTATTTTTTTTATTTTCTTTTAAGACGAGGTCACCGATCTCAAAGGATCGATGATGAACTTTCTTGAGGTATGCTTGTTTAAGCTTGTTCTGGTAGGCTCGAAGATGCTCCAAAGCATTGATGCACTTCTCATCTAGTATTTCCAGCTAACTAAATCTGTCAGTATGATATTCATCTCCTACTTTAGTATCTTGAAGTAGCAGATCCAAAGAAATAACTTCTAATTCAAAGGGAAAAATAGCTTCAGCGCCATAAACCAAAACAAAAGGTGAAGTTCCCGTGGGAGTACGAACGCTAGTTCGATAAGCCCACAAAGCAGGATATAATTGAATGTGCCAATCTCGACCAAATTTATTGACCAGTCTTTTGAAGATTTTAATTAATGTTTTATTAGATGCTTCTGCTTGCCCATTACCCTAAGGATAATAGGGAGTGGACCAACGATGTTGAATTTTATATTTTTGACATAGTTTCTTTACATATTTATTTTTGAAACAAGTTTCATTATTCGAGATGAGATTTTTAGGAATTCCGAACCTACAAATAATTTGATTAAAAATAAATTTGGAAACTTGGGTTCTAGTGCAAGAATCTAAGAGCATAGCTTCAACCCACTTCATGAAATACTCGATGGTGGTTATGATGAATTTGTGTCCATCAGATGACACAGGATTGATTTTTACAATGATGTCTAAGCCCCATTTTGAAAAGGGCCAAAGGGATGAAATAGCCTGTAGTTCTTGTACAAGCGCATGGACAAGGTCAGCACAATGGTGCATGTAATCATGTGCATCATTCTCCATGGTAGGCCAAAAATATCCTATCCTAAGGAGCTTCTTAGCAATGGTGCTACCACTAAAGTGTCCCCCACAAGATCCATCATGGGCTTCACTCAAAGCTGATCTAGATTCTTCTAGATTCAAACATCTCAAGTAGGATACCTTCAAAAGATCTCTTATATAGCGTATTGCCAATTATGACAAAGTGACTTGCTCGTCTGCGTAATAACCGGTGCTGGTTTCTATTAAAACTTTTAGGGAAGGTCCCATTTTAAATAAAATTGAATATATCAGTGTACCAAAGTTTAGGAGTAGTTTCGTTGATTAGAAACACATCCAAAGGTTCTAAGCATGATTTATTTGAAGTGGATTCCTAGAGTCAACGGATAATTATGGTAGCATATTCATCATCTAACTCCAAGGGTAAAAGAGATGCAGCTACAGCCATAGCGTCAATCGCATGATTATTAGTTCTAGGAATAGCTTCCAAGGTAACTTGATCAAATAAAGATATTAATTATAATACATATGCTTTATATGGACACAATTTATCATCTCTGGTCTTATAAAAATCATTAATTTGATTTATAACAAGTTGAGAATCATCGAAAACTAATAGAATTTTAATTTTTAGTTCCAATGCAGCTCGTAAGCCAAGGATTAGAGCCTCATATTTCACAGTGTTATTAGTACAAGCAAATGTTAATTTAAAGGACAAAGGTATAATATGTTTTTTGTGGAGATATTAGAATAATACCTGCATCAGCACCACTTATGCATCAGGCTCCGTCAAAGTATAAGGACCATTGCTCTGGATGGTCTGCCTCTAGTTTAAGGCATTTGTCAGGAAACTCAATGATGAGGGGATGGGTAGACTCTAAGGGTGCAGTAGCTAATTGATCTGCTATGATTTAACCCTTAACAGACTTTTGTCCTATAAACGTGAGTTCAAACTCACTTAGAGCAAGAACCCACTTTCTTTGTGCGACTAGATAAATAAGGTTGACTCATGAGATACCGTAAAGGATCGGATTTAGCAATAACATACGTTTTTTTACTAAGCATATAGTGGCATAGTTTTTATGTGGAAAATACAACTGCTAGACATAACTTTTCTAATGTTGTGTAGCGGGTTTCATAACTGATTAATGTTCTGCTAATATAATAATTGGCATGCTCTCTTTTCTCATCATCCAGTTGAGCTAACATAGCTCTTAAGGAAAAATCTGAAGTAGAAATATACAATATAAATGGGCGATCAGGTCTAGGTGGCGAAAGCATAGGTGGGTTAAGAATATATTGTTTGAGGAGTTCAAATGCTTCCTGACATTCGTTGTCCCAATGGAAAGAGACATCCTTCTTAAGAAGCTTAAGAAAGGGTCCAGTTTTATCCGCCAGCTTATCGATGAAGCGACGGATAGCAAAGACATCTTCATATTCTTTAAGAAATGCAATGTATTTATCATGTTTTCTTGTCTCAATTCTAATCCGATGTTGATTATGTGAGGATTATCCTCGGTTCCAATGTTAATTTTTATGACATTTTCTACTTCCATGTGGATATATTTCTCAAAATTAGGTGGGGCGGGTGAAACGCCCAATTCTTGTAATTCTGCCAAGGTTAGCTTGGATAATTCATCTTGAGGATTCGTGGCCTCAAGCTGGGATATACTAGGTATAGAGCCATCAAAATAAAATTCATTATGTAATAATTCCTCAACGGAGACATCATGGAAGATATCTCCCTCCAACTCATTGTCGGATTCAGCGATCATCTCAAGGTAAGCTATAGATAGCATATTACATGTAAATGGCTTATTCATTAAATGCAAAGCATCATGCTCATCCAAATAATCTTGATAACATATGAGATGGTCATCATCCTCAAATGGGAAGGGCTGACCCTTACTAGGAAATAGGCCCACATCACATCGGGCAGGCCACGGCTCTACCTCAAAGGGTTCTTTCATACCATTTTAGAAAGGCCCTAAACCTTTCCCTTTATATCCCAATTCAAGCATTATATATTTGGCTTTAACATACTCATTAGTAAAATAACATCGAGAATATTCATCATAATGAATTCTGATGTTTATGGGTATTCTACCCCAGTCATATCCCTTATAAATAAAAGCACAGCTCCCAACTTGGTAAATACTTCCCATAGGCTGTGGGAGGCCCAAGGTACGAGGAGATGGTGGCAATTTATTTAAAACAAGGGAATCTTGCATAGAAACATTCGTTTCTTCTGATATAAGGATTTTAGATAAATCGGGTAAGAGCTCGTCAGTAAGAGCATAAGAGGTAGAAGGAACATTTCCTACATCTTCTAATGCGGAAACTATGTGTTTGGTGGATGTAGATTTTGTAGAGATGTCAATGGATGGGTCTATTATAGGTATAGAAGTTATAGGAGTAGAACAAGAGGCATTGGTTGTGGGATTAGGATATTTCTGATGTCCTAATGTTTTTTGTTTAGAGGATGGTTGAACTGTATGTAGGGGTGGAACTGATGGAGAAGAAGTAGATGATGTTGTGGGTGTGTGTTTCACACATTTAGATAGATAATGAGAATTAGGATGTGTGAATGACAGAGCCAAGAAAAATTGAACTCCAACAGGTTCTGCCAAAGCACACATATCAAAGGGTCTAGGATCACCATGAATGGTAACCAACTGATTCTTAAATTTGAATTTAACACATTGATGTAAAGTTAATGGAATGGATCGCATCGCGTTGATCCAAGGGCAACCCAAGAGTATATTGTATGATGTAGGGCAATGTACAATAAACATGGTCGTATCCAAGGTTCTCAGACCAACCTGTAATGGGATGGTGATAACTCCACACGTTTCTTGTGTTTCGTCATTGAATGCTTTTATGATCATATCAGTTCTTTTCATTTCATCACTTCTAAACCCAAATCTTTGGTAGAAATCAAAAGTGTAGATGTTTAAAGATGAACCATTAATAATCAAGACTCGTTTAACTGCTACATCTCCAATTAAGGCAGTAATATATAAGGGGTTATCCTTATGTAAACTATGTTGTGGTATGTCTCTATCCCGAAAGTCAATACAATCAACTTCATGATTTTTTATAGTATTAGCCATGGCTTTAGGTTGAATATCTTATGGTACCATCATCTGGCTTAATGTGAGCATTAATTCATCTCGATGTGTAGGAGAGGATCTTAAAAGGTCCAAAAGAGAAATTCTAGCTGTAATATTTGATAGTTGCTCATTAATATTATAAGGAGTTTTAGGTTGAACATTAGGTGCATGATTCCATTTATTAGGAACCTTCAAAACAAATGGAGCTGGTCCATCATTCTGCATTTGATCTTGTTGGGAGTTTTGAGCCTGTTGTCTAGTAACAGCTTCGATGGTACCCACAATATTATTCTGCAGATGATGAATGGGGCTTGGTCTAGCGCTTATGGCTTGCTCATTAGAAAATAATTGGTGAGAGGAAGGTCTAGTAGTGACTCTTATTGGAAATGGTTCTTCTGGGACCATATAACTTGTGATAGGGAGAATAGTATTTGATTCATCTTTAGAGCTATTCGATTGATTTGACGTGATTTCCATATCACTCTCAGTCTCATATTCTATATCACTAAGATCAGGTATCTGAATATTATATAGCGTCCTGGTTGTAACCACGAATAATGTTGTGTCAAATATTTTTGGATCATGAATGGGTAAATGCCTACTAATAGTCCCTAAATATCAGGTAGGAGGGGGAACATTATGATGTTCAATTTTATTAGCCACTTCCTTGCCATGTTTTGGTAAAGGATGTTGAAATATGTCCAATGACTAGTTGGCATTCTAATTCTGGTTTTGGGGAATGTTCTTTTGAGAATTATTAGGAAGATTTTTCTTAGGTTGAAATTCTTGCACCTCCATCTCATTGTTATCAATCAAGTCCTATATTTTATGTTTTAATATTTTACAAGAGTTGGTAGTGTTTCCAGGTCCTCTATGGAAGTCACAATGTAAATCAGCTCTGTATCCGGGTATAGTTGGATCAGGTTCCTGGATATTTGGTAATTGAATCAAACCTCATTCTAATAATTATGGTAGAATGGTTGATAGAGGTTGATTTAACCTAGTAAATTCTTGAGGAGGTTTATCGAGAGGTTTCAGTATAAACTTCTCTATTGTCTTCACAGCATTAATAGTAGCAATATTTCTACTATCAGTGACTCCATCACCCACAACTTGTTTATTCTTATATTTATTTTTGGATGTTTTCTCATCATCTTTCTTTTTAAGTTGTCCTCTCCTAATGAGAGCATCTTCCACTCATAGAGCTAAGTCTATAGCCTGATCGAAGGTGGTCAAGGTAGCAGTTGATAACTCGTAGGATAGTTGGTCTTGTAAATTATTAATAAAGATGTCCAACATCTCCCTATAAGGTAACACAAAGTGTAATTTTTCTATCAACTGTCTCCACCTAGCTAGGAAATCAGAAAAACATTCATCTTTGTCTTGTTTTAAGTTGTACAAGTCTTTAATGGTCACATGCCTTTCGATGTAGGCACTAAATTGATGAACAAAAGACTCGGTTGTTTCTTTGAAATTCCTCAAAGAATTAGTGGGTAATTGATAATTGAACATTTTTAGCAATAATAAGTCATCATGTGATATATCATGACGTGCTATCCTAAACATACAAAGATGCTCTATGGGATCTTCCGTTCCTTTATATATGGGCAGGATAGGCATAGGAAAATGTTTAGGATATGGTTGTGCTACAACTATAGGATCTAAAGGCTGACTACACATCTCTCGATAATTGTACGAGGGATGGTAGGGATCTATCTGGTCCATGCGGGAAACTAACTGTTCCACCATGGTTTCAAGATTACTATTTTATCCACCATATTGGTTCGATGGGACATAGGTATGGGATTTATGAGTGTATGATGGTGTGACATAAGGATTAGATGCTATATTGCTATTATGTAAAGTGTTGGTAGGAAGAGTATTATGAAGCAGATTTGTAGTAGTATTATGTTGTATCCCAGATTTTTGGTAATTGGTGTTTGGTTTTGTTTTGGGATTTTGTTGATTTGAAGTATGTTGCTCAATAGTTTGGAAAAATAGAGCAGTAAATGATGGTTTCTTTTGTGCAAGAATAACCCTAGGCTTGCTAACAAGCACTTTAGATGGTTGGGTAAGTTGTTGTTGCATGTTCTGGATTATAGCGGCCATATCCAAATTGGATGGTCCAGCTTGATCACTCTCTTTCTCAATAAAGGACAAGGGATTGGTGTGTGTGTGAAATACTTCTTCTAGGGTTGCTTTAGTGTCACTAATTCGATCCTTGTCCATATGGACTGCTCTATTAAGAACACCAATATTAGTATTTATGAACTTCCAAAATTGTTCCATGTTCTCAAAAGTAACAGCTCCTCCCGGAGACATTTTAGGGGATGAGGATCCTTCATCCCTAATAATTTCTTCATGTTCATTTCCTACAGCAAGCTCTTCTTCTTGCTGGCCTAAGATTTCTTCTTTTGAAACTTGATCTTCAGGAAGGACATCTGGGTTATTTAATGGTTTTCCTAACCAATCTTCTTCTTCTTCAGTCTGTTTTCCATTTCTAAGTCTAGGCATTGTGCTTAAACTTAGATTTCAACAAATATATATACTTATATATATATATATGTGATAGGTTTGAGAGGTATATATTTTAATTATATACCTACTATAATACTTAAAAGGGAAATGTTTTTGTTTTTTTTGTTTTTTTTTTTATATGTTTCTTTTTTTTTTGTATTATTATTTCACAAATATAAAAATAACAAACATCATGCTAGTTGCAATAAATAGCAATAATAAAAAGAATAACTTAGTTTTCTACAAATAGATTATGGATATCGTTGATAGGATCAAGTTCATCAGGAGTCATGAAATGCTTCTCTTCAAATTGGAAGTGGTTTTTTAAGAACTTGACAAAGTGTGCTATGGTAATGTGATCTACTTCAGATTCTGACTTATAAAAATAAAGTTTATGGCAATATCCTCGATACAACACAGCTCTAGGGACTCTACTCCATCTCTTTCTATCTGTAAGAATGACTTCTTGATCCTCTACATGAGATAGAAACTGATGTACTACAGCTACGTTCTCGAGGTATTCCTCAAAGGTGTACAATTCTAAAGACACAAGTGCTCTTTTATCTGCTAACCACCTATGGCAAGCTCTTTGAAGTTCATGGTACAAAGTCACCTGATCGGGATCCAAGATTCTATCTAGGACAAATCTCTTAATTTTCCTAAGTTCTGCAGATCTAGATTCAATAATACCCAATCTCCTATCAAGTTCGTCCCACAAAGGTTGGACTCTATTTGTTTGAGGTACTCTAAACACAGAAGTAATCTCTATGGCTGTTAATTGATTTTCAACATTTATGGTGACAGCTCATCTTTTATTATAATCTACCATCTAAGTCTGGTATGCAATTTTAAATGTTTGTCTAATGATTCTAGATGTTCTTAATAATGCATTTATATTTTTATTTTTATTATTTTTTTTGTTTTGTTTTGTTTTCAAAAGGCTTTTAGTTTCATGTCAGGTTCACCAAAATGTACTGACCCAAATTTTTTGCACCCTTACCTTCAGGCTATAGGATCCGTGCCCAAAAGGGGGATGCAAGAAGTATGGGACAATACCTCGGACTGAGAGGCCCTTTGAAGTTTGTGCCTCTCAGGGGAGGGGTATAAGGGTTAATTTTTGATGGATGGTGGGATTCACCAAGAAACTTTGAGTGGCAATTTCCACGCCTAGGTTGAGAGTGGTTTTGATGTGTTCATTTTATACTCAATCATTCATATTCCTAGGTTGGCAAAAATGAATCCAAGCTATTCTATATGAATATGTTGATTTATATGAATACATAAAGCATGAATGAATCCTAAATATAATAAATATGTTAAATGAGAAAGAATACACCTGATTTCGGATGTTTGATGAAGATTTTGAAGCTTGTAGGAGTCTAGATCATCCCGAATATGACAGGATCATCTGCAATTGTACAGAATCATCCCAGATCATAGGTGATCATCTAAGATCAGACAAGATCATCGTCGATCTGATGAATTTGTCAGACGAATTTGTCATAAACCTACAATCACAGAAACAGACACCAAAAACCAAAAATGCAACTGCAATAATAATGCAAAATGATATAAGTGAGAGTATAAATGCTTAACTGATGAATCTAGATAGCATATTAAAGGAAATGCATTATTTTAATAACTTATTTTAACTTTATCATGTATTTATGCTAAATGGGGTGAACTCTAGGATGTAGAATGAAAATAATCAAGCTAATGCATAGTAAAATAAGGAAGGAAGATGAGAAATGCAAACTCAGGGCTCTGATTGCCCCCAATCTAAACTGTAATCGAGATCGCCTCCAATCGTATGAGATCGTCACCGATATACAATAGGATCATCCAAAATTGTATGGAATCACCTACGACAATCCGAGCTTCCTCTAGCTGAAGCACAGTGAAAATTTGCAATGAAAACTTAAAACTACGAGTGCAAACAATGGTAGATAGGGCGTCTTAACACAACAAAGCTAAATGGCAGGGAAAATCAACTGAGAGTCGGGAGGAGAGCTAGCCAAGGGGATAAACTGAGAAAATCCTAGTTTATATAGGATTAGGGGGAGATTAGGAGGTTGGGGATCATCCCAATCTGGGAGATCTCCAATGGAAGAATATCCAACTGCATAAACACGCTTCTGCCCAAGTTGGAGAGGCTGTTGAAACAAAAGCTAATTATGAAAATTTGATTTTGGGACGAAATCGTCTGGATGTTTTGTTCCAGATGAATTTTTCTGATTTGGGATGATTTTTTCTGATCAGCGACAATATCGTCCAACGATCAAAACAACTAAAAATGACGCGAAAAATGGGGGGAGTGGTTAACGGGCGGTTTCGGGGTTAAAATTCAAATTTTTATCTTTTTACTAAGGGTTTAACTGCGCCAATTTTAGGGTGTTACACATAATAAAATAAATTATTCTCAAAAATACATTTTAAACACAAATATGTGTGAAAATTATGGCAAAAATAGTCATACAAGGAAGAAATATTAGCATATTCCATTCAAAAATAGATCTCTTTCAAAAGAGATGAACTAGAAGCATTAATTAAACAAAATTAAAATTAGAGAAAGATACAAAAAAATAATATAGCAAAGAGAGTTAAAGAAAAAAATCAAGAAAAATATGTGTTTGTTGCACAAACATAATTGATATGACACAATAATATTTGGTATGGTTTCAAATAAATGATAATTCAAGAAATTTGGTTTTATTCCAATGCAATAAAGGACATCAAGATCCAAGTTGAGAAAGAAAAAAAATCAAGCATCTAAGAGTGAAGATGTAAACTCCAAATGTGATTCTTCACCATCCATGAAATAATTCGAAGTAGAAGATAGTAAAAAGAATGAGGATTTAATAAAACAAACATTTAAGTTTCAACCTTCAATAGCATATCAAACAAAGTATAAATACATCACTTTCCATATCAAGTGGCATTAACTCATCTGGTTAGATTTTTCAACATCTAAGGACGAGACCAAGATTCAAATATTTCCAAGTGATACTGGATAATATCCAAGCTTTGTTGTAATACCACTATGTGGTGATGATGTAATACAAGCAGGACCCATTTCAATCTCATATAACCAATTAAAAATATACATCACTTTCCATAAACAAAGTCTTCTTTAGATGAAAAATGCTAGAACAAAGAAGCAAAGAATTATTAATCACACTACATCAAGTGATAATCAAAACATAAAATATAAATTGGTCTACATAGAAGACATGACAACACACAAAAATATTGGTGACTAGTCAATTCAATGATCAACATAGGATGTATGATAACACATCATGCAGAAGATCAAAGGAAATAAGAATACATTACAAGACTTAATCAAATTTATGAAGTCATGATGAAGAAGAAAATACAAGAGGTGATTAACTTCACCATGATAGAAGATATTGATCAAGATAATATTTGGTAACATGTCTACATGGTAGAACATTTAATATCATCAATTACTAATATATTTTATGAATATCCCCCTTATAAATACTTTGGAGGAAACACATAATTCATTCATTGAATTCTATAAGTATTGAATGGGCATTTGTAATAAATATGTGTATGGTGTGCATGATCAATGGATCTTGAAAATTTTAAGTATAAAAGTAGAAAAAATACAATATGGTGGGAGGGGGGATTCCTAGTTATAAGATAAAAATAGAGCTTTGACTATGATGTAATAAGGGGGGTATATTAGGAGTTATTACATCATAGTCCATGTGAAGTGGCAAGTGGTATAACCACCTCTCACAAGGTATATGCATGTAGTATAGGATAGAGGTAGTTGCAAGTTTGGTTAAGAGTTTGTTATACTTGAAATAGGTATTCTATGTACTTAAATACCTATCATTGCATAATATAAACCATCAAAGCATTGAGTTCTAACAATGATTTCTAAATTATAGACTTGCTAGTTTAGTATTAGGGGTAAAATCAATTGCAAATTATTAAAAAATAAAAGAAATATTTGGCCAAAAATATTATTTCAAAAATTTATAGGTTTTTTAGATGCAATCAAATTATCAAGAAAATAAGGTTTTTGTTTGCAATTGTGCAAAATTCAACAACCAAGTATGGAAACAAGATAAAAAGTTCTCACAGAATATCAGAATATAACTCACATATAATAAACCCATGACTAGAAATAAATTAATACTCAATATTCACATAGATGACAAGTTTAACATAGTATTACAACACAATATAATACACTATAATTTCATCTTACGATACCACTCATATCCAGCTCTTACAAATAGCCTTTACAATGAGGCTCTTGATATTTCATCTTCAAATGTATCTTCATATCCTCAAACTCTCAAGATATATGACTCTTTATATTTCTCATAGGACATATATTTATTAACTTCTTATTTACAAACTTCTAATAATTACTAAATGAGAAATATTTACAAGACTCCTAGACTCCAAATATTTACTAAGTATTTACAAGATACTTGTAAGGTACCAAATAATAGAACATACTCCAACACCTCCCCCATTTTATATTTTTTGGTATATTGTTAATCTCTTATTGTGGTTCTAGCTCTCCACCTCTAACTCTAGCATTGACTCTTGTTCTTGTTTTTTGGTTCTAGTTCTTTCCAAACATTTATCCTTCAAATGTGAATATTTATCATAATAGTTCTAATTAGTACCTGACACGAATTTGGCTTTACTATTTCTTGGTAAACATTCAATGTTACATGTGCTAGCATTCCTTATTACAAAATTTATGTTAGTGTTCCTTGTCACAAAATCACTCTCATTAGTTTATCCTATAAATTTGAAAGCTTTATATTTTGATATTATTTCTTATACAATAAATTCTTTTATTTCTTGTTTTGTTTCATGATACCCATGTTTGAGACTAATTATTTTTTATATTGGTATAAATCCAGATACAAGAGGTCATAATAAGAACCTCCAATCACATAAAAATTGCGACAAATAGAAATAAAGTAGTAAATCCCCCAATCACATAAGAGCTGCAATGGAAATAAACTGAAACATATTTTATTTTCTCATTCTTGGATTTCACCCCTTTTACAATGCGATATCAAGGGAATATATATCCCAAAAAAACCCTAAAACAAAACCCTAAATCTTAAAGCCCTAAAGATAAGAAATTATAATATATATTTTTATTTTTTGGCAATTTCATCTTTTAGTGCCAAAAGCTAAATCACCAAAAAACTCGGATAGCCCCCTAAATTAATACACACCATCGTATCATCTATATTAAGCCTCCTAGAAAATCTCAACACCTACCCATGCCTAAATAAGAAGTTATTCCAAATATATTTTCTTCCATATTTTCAAAAAAACACTAAATCCCATTTTTGGGGCACTAGATGAAGGAATTAGGACTTGATAAAAGCCTAAAAATTTATATATACAACTATAGTTATCTAGACATTCCATGTCCACCTCTTTATCTAGCTCCTCATAAAATTTCAAGCTGATCCAATGATTGGATCAAAAGTTATGCCCTCTAGAAGATAGGCTCCTACATCATTCTCCTCTGGTTGAAAAGAACTCTACTCCTACAAGTTCCTTTGATCAAGCTCCTACAACTACACTCAAATAATTTTGTTCTCCTGCTTGCATCTATGGCTACTGTGTACTTTGCATTACTATCTTGCAACTTCTTTCTGACTCCTTCCTGCAATTCTTGCATGTGCTCATCATTTGCATACTCTTTTAGCAACTTTACTACTACAGGTGGTATAGCAACATCCTCAGTATCTGCATTATTTGTTATTATCATATAACAAGACCCAACTTCTTTCATCCCTGTGACAAATTCCTTAGTCATCAAAAGACTTTCACTTTGTCCTTCTTCCTTATGTGGTAATAAGACCACTTTTACTCCATCCTTCCAGAATGTGTAAGTATTCCTTCCCCCATCATGGGTAGCCTTCCTATCATATTGCCAAGGCCTCCCCAATAATAAGTGACATGCATCCATTGGAACTACATCACACCATACTTCATCCTTGTAGGTATTCCCAATTGAAAACTTAACTAGACACCTCTTATCTATAGTTACCTCATTCCCTTTCTTGAACCACGATATGTAGTAGGGATATGGGTTCTTCTCACACTTTAAGTTAAGTTTCTCAACCATTTCATTTGAAATCATATTTTCACTACTACCACTATCAATAATCATCTTACATACCTTTCCTCTATATGTGCACCTAGTTTGAAAGATATTCATACACAACCAAGAATCACCATCATCACTATCTTGTGCTTTCTCCTTCCTTGGAATGATCATCATCCTCTTTATCATGAGATTTTCCTCCATGTCTGCAGCAACTTCTATCTCAATTTGCTCTTCTACCTCAACTAGATTGACTCTAGCTTGTTCTCCTTGTTTTATTTCTTGTGTAGGATAGTGTGAACACTCAAAAGCTTTGTGCCCTTCCTCACCACATCTATAATAGGTATATTACCTTTGTGGGCCATCCCAATTTTGTCCTCCACCATAGCCTCTATCTCTTTGAAATCCTCCACCTCTCTAATGGTTATCTTGACCCTACCCAGACTCTTCTTATTTATTTGTACTAGAATATTCTCCCTTTGAGGGATTAAATCCACCATGCCCATTGGTTGGAGGTGATGATGGTCCTTTCCTCACTCCTCTCCTCTTATGTTTCTCTTTTGATTTTAATGCTAATTGATATGCATCCTCTACACTATGGGTTCAAAGCATACTTAATTCATCTTGTATGGCATAACTTAATCCATTCACATACCTTGTAGCCTTATGTTCTTCTGATTCTTCAAGCCCCACTCAAATTGATAACTTGTAGAATTCATTGGTGTAGTCCTCAATGCTTTGATCCTTTTGTCTAAGGTTCTGAAGTCTACGAAACAATGTTTGGGCATAATATTTGGGTAAGAATTTCTCCTTCAATTTTTTTTCCATTTTACACCAGACCCTAATATTTTTCTTTTCTTTTATTTTCCTCTCCTTTTGTAGATGATCCCACCAAATCAATGCATGTCCTTTCAACTTTATGCATGCAAGCTTCACTTTCTTTTCCTCTGAAAGGATTTTCCACTCAAAGAACTTCTCCATGCTATTCAACCAGTCTATCAACTCCTCTAGTTTCAACCCTCCTACATACTCAGGGACATCAATCTTGATCCCATATTTATTTCCTTCCAAGGCCCTAATTAGCCTATCCTCAAACTCTGGCTTCCCCTCTGGTTCTTCCTCAACATGAACCTCTATCTTGTTGTCTCCTTCCATAGTCTCATTATCAGAATCCAGATCTACAAATTCTATGGGATATCTTTCCCTCATACGGGCCATCATTCCAATCAACTAAGCAACTTGTACTTGCAACTCCTACATATTCTTGTTGAGTTGGGCATAACCTCCTCTTCCTCTCCTCATGCTAATTTGATCTATGTTATTCCAAATAGAAAAATAAGAATAGCAGAATAACTATAATCAACAAGATTACCTTCTCTCCCCCAACAAGATCCAACTTGCTTTGATACCAAATGGTGTAAATCCAGCTACAAGAGGTCAAAACAAGAACCTCCAATCACATAAAAACTATGACAAATAGAAATAAAGTGATAAATCCCCCAATCACATAAGAGCTGCAATGGAAATAAATTGAAACATGCTTTATTTTCTCATTCCTAGATTTCACCCCTTTTACAATGCGATACCAAGGGAATATATATCCCAAAAAAACCCTAAAACAAAACCCTAAATATTAAAACCTATAAATATATATATATATATATATATATATATATAATTTTTTGGCAATTTTATCTTTTAGTGCCAAAAGCTAAATCACCCAAAAAACTCGGATAGCCCCCTAAATTAATACACACCATCATATCATCTATATTAAGCCTCCTAGAAAATCTCAACACCTACCCATGCCTAAATAAGAAGTTATTCCAAATATGTTTTCTTCTAGATTTTAAAAAAAACACTAAATCCCATTTTTGGGGCACTAGATGAAGGAATTAGGACCCAATAAAAGCCTAAAAAATCATCTAGATGACTAGAGTGGTCTAGCCATACCATGTCCACCTCTTTATCTAGCTCCTCATAAAATTTCAAGTTGATCCAATGGTCGGATCAAAATTTATGCCCTCCAAAAGATAGGCTCCTGCATCATATATGCCTTTCAAATTCATCATTATCCTAACTTGAATGCAATAAGTCATCACAAGAATAGCTATCACATCTTAGATCATTACTAATAAATTTTAAATGACTTATACCATCATCATCCTTATTCCTAATTAAATACTTCAATCCATTAACAACACATTGGACGAGTTTGCATACATATTAACCAACACACTTTGCACAATCAAAGAAAATATTTTTTTTACTAGCATTCTCATGAACACATATGAAAATGTCACTATCAAACTCAAAAACCTTAAATCATACTTCTCTGGAGAAACCCATCTAGTGTTATTCTTATTAACATAAAAAATAATTGAATGTTCATAAAAAAATAAACTATCATGAGCATCACAAATATTGATTGCCTTATAAATATTTTTTGTATGACCAACATAAAATCCTTTGATTCACAATCTCTTTATATATTAACATTCTTAAGAGTATTGATCAAATCATTAGTGTCAATTTTTTGGTGAAGGATCATTACATGCATCACAATTTGCATTATCACTGTGACCATCACAACCAACACATACACTTTGTTTTTATAAAAAATACTCCAATCCTTTTTGTTACATGCTATGTTTATTCCTTGAACAAGATCCTTAGTATCACAAAATGCATTTGTTGTCATGGGCCTCAAATCACAAGCATCACAACTCACATGAGCCTTCATGGGATCCAAATAATTTGTATCACAATAACTATCTAGCATTATGAGCTTTAGATCATATTCGTTATAATTCATAGTTTTCTTTTGATGAAGCTCGCTAGTGTCACAACTCGCATCATCCATCTTGGGTATATTTATCAATTTCTTTACTACTTTTTTTTTTTTACATTGTTATTGAAGGTCATAAATTGTGGATAGATCCATTTGTGATATATTTTCTATTTATTTGAGGTATTGTTTTGAGCTATCCTTTTCTACCTTACAATCTTGATTTATTTCTTTCATCATGAAAGCCATGTGTACTATGTTGTCTCTTTGATGATTTATACTTCTTTGATATTGCATTTGTGATTGATATTTCTCTTGTGGAAGTAATTGATTCAATTTTTTATGAGAAAGTGATGTCATATCTTAGAGCAAATATGTCATTTTTGATAGAACCAATGGCTTCAAGTTCTCTTTGTCTTTTAATGAAATATTTTTTACTTCCATTAATCATCCTAAATTCAATTGTTTTACCCTTATCTAATAATTATAACATTGATATCAGGTTATTGACTAATCCAAGAATATAAAGTACATTGTGTAATGTGCATTCAAGAAAAGGTAAGTTTGAGTGAAACATTGCCTACTCCCTAGACCTAATATATTTTATCATCTACAGTTTTGATAAGTATACTTTGTTTTACTTGAAGGGAATCAAACCAAGATCCTGAATCAATATACCAATAATTATTCTTTAACTTTCCTATGCCACGTGTCATTTCAAAGTTTTATTTTAAATTTCATTTCCCATTTTTTTGTTGAAAGAATGTGGTGGTTTGGCCCAATTAACCATGTTCTTTGTGAAAAAAAAAAAAAAACTTTCTTTTTGAGTCCCTTTTCTAATAAAATTTATTTATTTAAACAAATGAGACTTTGTGAGATGAATTTTTAACAAAGATATAGTTAGGATTCCTTATAAAAATTTCTTTCATTTGGTTTTTTTAATCCTTCAAATAAATGTAGAATCCCTTAAATAAAATTAATGTCCTTTTTTCCTTTATCTCAATTCTTTTGTAATTTGCTTGGATGATGGAAACTTAAAATTATTTTAAACATCAAGTAGAAAACATTTTGTTCCCCTAATTAATTCAATGTAGCTTTTCAAAATGTTTTTTTTTTTAATATTTTCCATTTTTTAACTTTTCTTTTTTCAAATATATTTATTTTCAAGGTTTTCTTTTTCTTTTTCCTTGACTCTCACTTTTATGGCTTTGAATAAATAATTTCCTTATGAATTTCTTTGGGCTCCCTAATTATTTTCCTTTCAATATTCCAATGGAATTTGGAGAATGTAAGCTAAAGTAAAATATTCTTACTTTTTTTTTTTTTTGAGCTTACTCAATAATTTGTCCTTACCTTTGTCTTCAATGTCTTTGCTTTAAAAAAATCTCATTATAAATTTCCTTTGAATTGTTGTTCAATCTAACAAAATCTAACAAATATAATCTTTTTCAATATAATCTTTCTCAATTAGTGAATTTCCTTCCAACGACCTTTACTTGAACAGGAGATTTGTTCTATAGGTTGTGCAACTTGTACAAGAGATTCTTAAGTTAAAAGCTTGTACATTTATATGGTAGCTTCCTGCCCAATGTTGCACCTTTGCACTTTCTTTTACCTTTGCACTCTCTTCTAATACAAGGGGAGTTTTTTTTTTTTTTTTTTAGCATAGAGAGTTGGTCACAACCACACTATATTTAGTAATTGACAAGCCTAGGATTCAAACCACACGGTATACATAAAAAAAAATCAAACCAAAACAACCCACTAACAAACCACTACCAACTAATTTATCCTTGACTTTTACCTAATCGACCAACATCCCTAAATCTTTGAATACCAATAGCATTATCCTTATAACGGCCCGTGAGTCATGTTGATGAAGCCTCCCACGATATTTTCCTTTTAATATATACAAAGCCCTGCCCAGACGAAGACCTGACAGCATTATAAAAATAAAGAAGACATCGATCTACGTTATTCTCCGACACCTCTGAGCTGTTCATCGCTGTCTTCACAGAAAGCCGTGACCAAAGACCGAGCCGAAGAAGATGGTAGAGCTTGCATAATATAATTTCTTAATCCATTTCAGTGCACGGACACGGCAGCGACGGTGTTCTATACTAGAAACCAATAAGAAACAGAAGCCAAGAACCACAGAATGGCTACGGCATTTGCAGCTGTGGGTATCTTCATCTTATATGCATTACTGATCTCCGTCCAGTGTCTTGGCCATGGTATCAATGGAGTTGGCCTAAAGTTTTCTTCCACGAAGGTGAGCGTTTCAGGCACGACGATCAGCGTGGACAGAATCTTCTGCCTCTCTCAGAAGGGAACGCCCTGCCACACAAAAATCCTACAGTGCCCCTCCCAGTGCCCCCAAGCCAAGCCTGCAGATCCCAAAGCCAAGGCCTGTTTCGCCGACTGCAGCCCCAAATGCGAAACCAGATGTAAAAGTAAGTATAACCCCTCAAATCTCAAGTACCCCCATTCATAAAATTTATCTTTCTCAAGGTTTGAGAATTTTGGGTAGTTGCCCCTGTTATGTTATTTATGTTGGAATTTCGTTATTAACATATTTATTTTTGTTTAGATAGGGTGCGCGGCTGTAATGGCTACGGATCTGTGTGCTACGACCCCCGCTTTATCGGAGGCGACGGGGTGATGTTCTACTTCCACGGCGAAAAGGGGCGCGACTACTGCCTCGTCACGGACCCCAACCTCCACATAAACGCCCACCTCATCGGCACCCGTCCGCGTGGCAGGCCGCGCGACTACACGTGGGTGCAGGCCCTCGGCGTGATCTTCGCCTCCCACGCTCTCACCGTGTCCGCCGACAAGGCATCCCTGTGGAGCGATGACGTGGACCACCTCTCGTTCGCCTTCGACGGCCGCCCAGTGGTCCTCGCTGGCAGCCACCTGGCTGTGTGGGATTCGCCCGACGGCGCCGTACGGATAGAGCGGACCTCCCTGGCCAACAGCGCCGTGGTTTATCTGGCGGGCAGCGCCGAGATTTCTGTGCGGGCCGTGCCCATTACGGAGGAGGACAACCGCGTCCACAACTATCAGATCCCGGCCGATGACGTGTTCGTCCACCTGGACATGCAGTTTAAGTTCTTTAACCTCTCCGCTGACGTGGAGGGCGTTCTCGGGCACACTTACAGGCCCGGCTTTGTGAGCCCCGTGAAGATGAGGGTTCCCATGCCTGTTATGGGAGGGGAGGACCGCTATCGAACCTCGCACCTCCTTTCTTCCAACTGCAAGTCATGTCAGGGATCCCTAAAGGGCGCGCCACGCGGCATCATTGCTGGACGTCATGATGACGTGGTCAAGTCAGTTTCTGAGTGCAGTGGCAGGTTCGGGTCTGGAGGGGGTATAGTCTGCAAAAAGTGACGCGGGATGTTTTTTTTTTAATATTTGGGGTTGGATTCCTCGAAAGTTAATAGTGTTACTCATAGTCTTAATTTTTATTTTTTTTAAATCAAATATAAAAAAAGTTGAGGGTTACTGGCTAGGAAGTTGAGCTGGTAGACGAACCTCTCAAATAAAATGTTATCTAACAATTTTATTTAAAATAATGAGAAATTGGAATAATGGGAACTATAAGCTGCAACTTTTGCATGATGTCTAACAATTGAATTTTAGGATTAATGTTAAATTTGTCTTCTATTTTTTATTTCATATTTTCTAGAATGTCGTTATTGAAAACCAACAACAAAATCTAGCCTCTTTATTTGATTGTTCTTTTATATCTGAAATCAAAGGAACCACCTTTAGATTGCATTTAGAGTAAAGTTAGAGAGTAGAAAATCTTGTCTATTTCGATAAGTAAAAGATGTTACAAAGCTTTGACCCTATATAAGTGAAAGATTCATCCCAACTAAACAAGGACAAGGCAGTCTACCATGCCTTCTATAATGCTTTGATAGGAAAAGGATCCTTGATAATAAAAAAATATGGATATTAAGAACTTTGTAAAAAAAATCAATTGACTTACAAACTTCCTAATAATGATCCTTTTAAATTTTATATAAAACTAACCTCTTCCATGGTTTAATGCCACTTAAGAGCTTAGCTACCCACTTAGACATTAGGCTCACCACTTACACCCATGTCTACCTCCCTTCTGTTTACATTGTGTACATTGAGACTATGGAATAACAATATGTGTTCTAGAACCATCCTATTTCCTCCAAAGAAAACTCCTTACTAATCGTATAAATTGATGAAATCTACATAGGAGCCAACAAGATGAGTGGAAAACATGTGTTCCTTAAAAATTTAACTATCTAAAGCTTTCTTGCTAAGGAGAGATAACTAGTCATCCAATTGTCAAACTTTTTTTGGAACATTGCTATGAACTTTTTCTAAAGATCAACAAGAGAGACCTTCATACCGAATAGAATTCCAAGATATGGAATTTAATCTCCCCATTGTTAATCCCTCTTCATTGCTAAGGAATTCATTCAAGACTATCTTTGTGCTAAACCAATATGAATTCAATTTTAGTTAGAGAGAATTTAACATCCAACAAATAACCAAAATCTTCAAGCAAGATCAATGCATCCTTTATATCCTCTTGATCATCCATCAAGGATAAAGTTGAATTATTAACAAAGTGTGAATTGACAATACAACGCTAACTAGGAAGAACAAGACCTTTAGTAAGATTAACTTTTACAACTCGCTTAAAAAGGCATACTAGGGCATCAACAATTAAATTACAAATAAAAATAAAAATGTCAAGGACAACCCTATCTAATAGATCACTAAAGTTCAAAAGGGATATGAAACAAACCATTCACAAAAATATTCAAATGAGAATAAACAAAAAGGAAATTTATTTTATACCTAAATTTTGTTCCAAAGCCTAACCATTTTGAAAATTTTAAAATAAAAGGATATCTAATTTGATCATAGGCTTTATCAAAATCCAACTTCACAAAGACAAGATCTTGGCTAAACTCAATAGTCCATTACAAAGCTTTCCATCCCAAAATAATATTATCAAGTATAAACCTCCTCCTAAGAAAGGTAGTTTACTTGGGTCTTATTATCTATCAAGCTTCTAGATCATGATGATAGGCTAGTTCCTTGATCACTATCTTTTAGTTAAATTAAACAAAGTAATTGGATGCTTACTTGCCACTCTATCTTGATTATTACCTTAGACACCCAATTTTGAGCAGTCAATGTACAACATAAACAAAGCAATCTCCAACCCATCAAGGGCATCAAGAATCATAAATGAAAGATAAATTTAAAACTTATTAAAGATGAGTTCAAATGTCCCATATTAGAAGCATCTTCCCAAAGGCATTAGCAACATGATGCTTTTTTTGTATGAAATGACACATCATTTAAATTTTGAACATGATCATTTCCCACCCAATCAACCTAACAATCTCCCTATTTCATGCTAACATTAGGTCAATGAATCTTCCAAAGCAACTTCCAATTCAAATTCAAATTGTATAAAGCTATCCCTCTTTAGGCATCAAAATAACAAGAAGAATTCATAGGAGAATGTTGCTAATTTTTTTAAAAATTTTGATAATTTTGTTGAAGCTATATCAAAGTCATTACATATCAACATTTGGAAGCTATCTAAAATCACATGATTAAGGGTAAAATACCATCCACCATGGTTATAGACAAACCTTCAAGTTATTGTCTTTAGTTTGCATATTTTGAATGAGTGATAATGATTCTAAGATTCTCTTATTTTTATTATTTGTCTAGTCCTTTCATGTTTAGCTAGCTTAACCTTTGTAATATTTATATTTTGTTCTATTTTGATCTTATACCATCTTGAATATGATTTTGTAATAGTGTCATGTGTGCTATCACTAGAACCATAGTGCTATCAATAGTATTGTTCTCCTAAAGTGCTTTTCATGGTTTGATAAGAAAATACAAATTTTTTTCATATTTCCAAAGGTCTACAATTCTCTTTCACCTTGATAAATGAAGGTTTGATTGAGGTAGACACATGAACACCTAACTAGTTGTTAAGCATACTTTTGTGTAGGTTTTTTGGTATGAAATAATGATTAAAGAATAAGAGAATCTAAGGCATCTAGATTATTCATTATTTTTTCAATCTTTACTTGTTTCATAGTTAGTTTAATATTAATTATCTTTCTCTCTAGTTTTGTCCCACCTTATTGCATCTTGAATCTTATTAGTATTAGGATGGATGATTGTTCTATATTTATCAACTTGATTTGTCCATATCTATATTTAGATCAAATTCTAGGATGTGTATTATCAATTGTGTTTTAAGTTTTAGATAATGAATAAATAATAAGTAAGAGAATCTAAGGCATCTAGATTATTCATTAATTTTTCAGTCTCTTCTTGTTTCATGTTTTAGTTTAATATTCATTATCTTTCTCTCTACTTTTGTCCCACCTTATTGCATCTAGAATCTTATTAGCATTAGGATAGATTATTGTTCTAGATTTTTCAACTTTATTTTTTCATATCTATCTTTATATTAGAGTCTAAGATGTATATTATCAATTGTGTTTCAAGTTTTAGATAAAAAAATTTCAATTTGTTGTAAGTAATAACATCATAGTTCTCATGCACTAATGCTAACATCATAATGCTAACATTAGCAATATTTTTGTTATGGTGCTTCTATAGATAAAATTAGAAAAATCAAATTTGCACATATTTTTAGAGGTCCACATATATCATTATCTTTCTAAATGGGGTATGACTAAGGCAAACCCCTAAACACCTAGTCAGTTTTTAATTATGTCTGTGTAGATTTTTCTACATGGAGCAACAATGAGAGGGGAAGTAAGCAAGATCAAGGTATTTATTTGTTTGATATTGACCATATTAGGAGTTCAAATGGATTGCATCTAACTCCCTAGTATTTCTATTAAAATCAATATAGACCTTATGTTCTTATATGTATGTTCATTTTTATTGATTTTGAAGCCCAATACAAAAGCACTATCTATTCCCATACTTTTGCAAGCACTTCATAACTTTTGTCAGAATTTTGGAATTTAAATTTTTACTATGACAAAGATGTATTTTTATTAGGGATTTTTTTTCTCTAATTAGATTTTAAAAAATCTGCTTAAGTAGGTAATTTGGTTTATCACTGTGGGGAACTTAACAAAGGGTGTTGGTTGTGGCCAACCCGGGTACGATTCCCACTCCCTCTTGCGGATACACAAAAAATCCATTCCTCGTTGGTTGTGGTCGGGGGTCTAAGGGTTTATTTGGTGTTGTTTTCACCACTAACCAAAGTTTTAGGTTCGAGGTGTAGACCAATTGGTTTGACCAAACCTCGTAAGGGGGCGGAGGTCCAAGGTTCAAATCTCGAGCCTTGCCAAAAAGAACACTTGTCCCCTTCCTGGTACTTTTAGCAACGTAAAAGGTTTAAAATGATTGTGGCATGGTGGTTATAGGGGCGGACTACGTGAATATCTATGTGGCCGCTTTTGGGATGGATAGCACAGAATACTGTGGCAGCCATAAAAGCTAGACAACCTACCCAAATTCATGGTGGCTACCGATTCCACCATGTAAATTCAAAAAAAATAGTTTTTAAAAATTAGAGATTAATTAGTTAGTGAAAGTGGTTAACTAACTAATTAGGATTTCATTTTTAAGAAACTGAAAATGGATTTAGATTAAGATCTTGTATGTTTCATAAGATATCTTCAACCCTTTCTTAAAAAATAAAAAATAAATAAATTTCTCATTTCTTTTCAACATTGAAATTAAATGTAAATGTAGCATAGGAACTTATTTTATTGAATCCTACATCTTTGTGTATTTATTGAGTTAGATATATTTTTGTTGTTCTTTTGAATTTAAGCAATGATCTAGGAAGAAGACCTAGGTTATATTCTTCAATTAATTCATAAAACTTAGTTATTTTACTTAAATCAAAATACCCCCTATAATCACTTAAGAGTAAGTAAGATAATATGATTTTGGGTATGTTTATGATAGCTCGTTGTACATACACATGTACAATATTTCTCCCTCATATAATTTTGGTGAATCTGACATGAAAACCATATGTGTCCCAAAGAAATCTTCCCATCCTACCTTAAAACAACTTTAAAACCTCATAAATTTTAGTAAAACTTAGACAAGATCATTAAATTTTGTTTGCTTAGTTTAGCACACATTAATAAAAATAATCAAGAACATAACCCAATTACTAGTCCTAATAGAGATATTTTGTTTCCCTTGAGTAAATATAGTATATACTTTTCAACTACATTAGGTATATAGCAAGCTTGGACCACAAACCACCCACATAAGATCTTGCATATACTTACACCAGTTAGGGAGCATATAGGAGGCTTTGATATCCCTCAAGTATTAGGTTTTTCATATCTTCCATATATTATTGTACTTCCACATACTAATTCTACTCTCATGTACTAGTGAGTATATCAAGAAGGGTTAGTTATATTAGGAGTCAATGGTTTATAGGGAGGTATTCAATATATATAGTAAGGGTTGATATATTAAGGGAAGGAGTGATAAGTATTAAAACATATTTTGCTTTATTTTTAATAAACTCTCTAAACTTATAAAAATTTATTAAAAATAAAACTTCATTCTACCCTTAGTAGCTCTTTAGCCATGGATAAACAATGCCACTTAACTCATAGCATAGGCCATAAATTATCCAACCACTTTGATCCTATTTTCATTAATAGTGAGGAGGTTCAAGGTCAATTTATTGACTATGAAAAATCCATTTTAAACCCAATTGACAAGGAACCACCTTCTCCTAGTTTATCTAGCTCAACCAAGATAAAGTAGAAAGACTAACCTTCCAATCAAACATTGAAATGATTTGCTTTCTTCATATGCATAGACAAGCTATAAAATATTTCTTTAAGGATTTTGAAGAATTTAAAGAGGGTTCCTAAGGGGGTAAATCACTTTTGGATCAATCCTAGCACCTTATTTCATATCACCCACAATATAATCAACACGATCAATCATTTACTTTAGTAATGTTAGTATATCTAGAGCTTATACATTATTGCCTAATCTTGTATACTTAATTCCTTCTGTAAACATGATAATGATGGTAGAAAGGATCCAAGTTTCTTCTAAAATTATATTTGCTTCACTTTCTACACCAAATTTAGAAGAACTCATAAAAAATAATCCTACCTCACAAGATGTGGGATCAAACCTTCAAGATCTAAATCAAAATTCTTTGTTTAATATAAATCCAAGTTCAAATAATAATCCAACAACTTTTACTCTTAATCCAAATCCAAAATCTACATCATTCAACTAAATGAGTTCTAATTCAAATAACAATCCTAATTCAAATGTTAATTCAATCTTTAATATTACACTACCAACTTCTCAACAAATAGCCATTCAAATTAATTCCATATCTTAGGAGTATTGGGTGCATCCAACCCTATACCAACTTCACCATCATCGACTCATATTTTCCAATCACAAGTTCAAGCATATTAATAACAATTTACTTTCTCATAATTTTTTCACAAACTATTTTTCAAAATACTCAATCTACTTATTTTCCAAATCCTAACCGTATCTCCCTTAAGCTTCATGTTTTAACAACTCAAATTTGAGAAATTAAAGCTACAAGTGACCACTATCCAATATCCCTCATCCAATCCAATTTACTCTTATGATGACCTTTGCAACTAGCCCATGGATCCCTTTGTTGTTAGTAAGTCTTTTCCCCCAAATTTTGGAAATTCAAAGTTTCAAATGTATAAGGGAAAAGAATATCCAATCAATCATGTTAGGTTATTTAGAATTGCATGTAGTGGTATCACCTATAATGAAACATTTATTTTGAATATTTTTCCTAAGATTGTCAATGGTATAACCCTAGAATGGTATTTCCAAATTCCTAGGTATTCTCTAAAGAGCTTTAGGTACCTAGATGAGATGTTTGAGAAACAAATTTTAGTATATATTGAAGACACCACTATTAATGACCTTTATCAACTTAATAATTTCAATGATAAAAATATTTTCAAATTTATCATAATATGGAGATCCTTGGTTAGAATACTACAACATGCACATCAACCCAAGGACCTACTTGAGTTTTCATCTCTAACCTTCAAGAACAATTAGCCTTCTACCTAGAAATTTTTAATATATATTTTTTTGAAGATGTAATAGACATGGTCAAAAGAATGAAAAGCGCCCTTATAAAGCAAGGGTAATTGAAAATAAAAATAGGTAAGAAATAGGATAAACCATATTCCTCTTCAAACCAAAAGGAGAAATATAAAATAAACATGTTGTTTGTGAGGCGGTCACTGATTCTTACAACAAAACCAATAATGTAAATGTTATCAAGAATTTACAAAGGATCATTCTTGGTAAATTAGCTTGACAAAATCTAAAAAGAAAGTACACTAGATTAAATGAACCTCTTTTGTTGTATTAGAATATCTCGTAGATATCAAGATATTGGAGATACCTTTTGTTAAACTTGTCTAATCCAAAATAAAAAGGACTAATTGGTTTAAACCAAATGAATATTTTTCCTTCGACCAAGTCAATGTACCTCCAACTAAGAGGTGTATAAGGGTAAAAATATAGAATAAGACTTCATTAATAATGGTCAAATTGTTGTTAATGTATTTGAATCATAATAATCACCCAAAGGAATTTTTTAGAACCTATTACCCAATCACACAAATCAAAGTCAATAAAATGTAGCAAACAATATTAGTTATACCAATGTGCCATATTTCAATCAAGGGGTGGTGGGTAGCATTAGCTCATCATATTCCATCAATCTTGTCTCACATGTTTATGTTATCTCTTGACAACAAAAAAGAAATATTCTAATGGATTCACCTTCAACTAGCTAGTTGACAAGGCCACATTTGTTTATTTGATCCAACAAACAACTATTAATTATCCAATTGACAAGACCTCCTTTCATTGTTAAATCATATTATAAATATAATACAAAGGGTGTTTACAAGAAATCAAAAACACAAAAACCAAGATTTCTATATTTGAGCTCCTTAAATCTTCTTCCACTTATTGGCATATCCTCATCAGATTTTTGAGTGAGCATACAATTGCTCAAATTTTAAATCCTAATAAGTTTTCTTTGTTGTTTGGTCAACTAAGACAACCATACCAATATACATTTCTTAAGGATGATGTCCCTCAAGCTTCTTTAATAGGATATCCTTATCTATACATCATAAGCCAAGTGGAAAATTGTTTTGTTAAATGAATTTTAGTAAATAATGGATTTGGGCTAAATGTAGAAAGCCTAAAATTCATCAGTCACTTTGGCTTAACCAATAATGATCTTGAAAGATCTAACATAATAATGTGATCCTTTGAAAATTAGAAATATGAGACTAATGGTAATATAGTCTTGCCCCTCAAACTAGGACCCAAAACTTTAAACATACCTTTTTGCACATTGTTAATTTTGCAAGCGCTAGCACCCACAACCCATTAAACACCCACTCAAACCATATGCACTGTATTGTTTGTCTACACTACCATGTCTATCCACATTGCATGGCTCTTTGTATGCTTCAAAATGGTATTCCACACTACGGATTGACTTCCATATCTTGAAATAGTTCCTAAGGTGTAGATTCACCTCCTTCAGGAAGGATACATTTTTTCATTGTCGAATGATCCCTTACAATTATAGATTTTTTATCATGGTATGGACCCTTAGATTGGGATTTATTCCAACACATAGAAATGTTATTTGAAAATTTTCCTATAGTGCATTATTTTCCCTCTCTCACATATCCCTAGGACTTCTAACATAATAAAAGAATGAGGAACCATGACATATACAATACTATCAAAGGTCAAATACATTTATGAAGCTAGTGTGCTATACCAAAACCAATAAGAAATGTGTTTTTCAATTCTATTGAGTGTAACTTGTGTAAGATTACCAATAGAGATCTTTATGCCTTTAACTAGAATAAGCAAAAAACCCATAACCTTTTAATGACTAATTTATTTTAGCAATCGACTATAATTGCTTAAGCAAGATTTTCTTTTTTGACCATGGTTGATCATGATAAGGTACTTAAAACAACTACTATGCTTAGCCACCATAAAAAAATTACCATAATCTAATGCAACAACATCTTAGCTCGATGTCACATCCCTTGTAATAGTTTAGAAAATAAATTTTGAATTTTTATCTATAAATACCCCTCCTAAAGAAAAGGATTGGTAATGAATCAATAAAATTTAATTAAGAACTACTCATTTTCATATTCTTTCTAATAACATCTTCTAACGAATAATGATTTTTGCAACTTTCTCTCATTGGTTATATGTGCATGCTCCTTCTTTATAGTACATTAGTCTTACTAGCATTTATAATCATCATATAATTTTGATTGTAATATATATGCTTCCATAATTTATCACACTTATTTTATTTTCAACTCACCATAAATGGAACTAGGGACTAACTATAGGGTCGAGGATATGGACTCTTCCTGCTCTTGATAGTCCCCATAAATGCTAAAAAATTTGGTTGTCTTTTTTGTAGAAAATATTGTAAACTCTCCTTGCAAGTGATATTATGTAATGTTGAACTTGAGTAGTGGTGACCAAATAATTGTGACTCAAATATATTTGTATGTTCAATACTTTACTACACTCTTTCTTTCTAGTAATGTTACCTCCACCATTTTTTTTTAATATCAAAAATTCATTTAATCTTGGCGTTAGCCAATAGATTGTTGAAATTGTTTTGTATGCATTATTTTACATATAAGTTAAATAAACCTTGTCGCCAAGTTTTATTTGAATTATGATAATCTTGAGGTGTTCACACATAGTACTTTAGTCTATTTTCCCTTTTATTGTACATATATTGTATCCATGTACAGGTAAGGAAGGGTGATGAATTTACCCAAAGGGATAGGTGTTTTGTCATCCTTAAAATTTGGTGAACCTAATATGAACACCTCTGTGAGCCAATTAAATCCCCTCTAGATTTCTCTTTCTTCCTATAGATCTTCCTAAAATCTCCTTTTAATCTTAAGCCACGATTAAACTTTCCAATTTTCTTTAGAGAAAAGCCCACACAAGGTCTCCTCTTTGGCTACCCTTTGAAGGTAATTATGAGGAAGATAATATCTTTCATAATACCACCTTTAATAAATAGGAGAATAAAAATTTATCTCCTCCCAAATATCTAGAATAGAATGACCTTTGCATCTATAGACCATCTGTAGAAGTTGGTGAAGGTGAGCCATTACATCTTCATGGCTATTATTCAGGTTGAAGATAATAAATAGGGGTTACCTCAAGCTTGATACTCCCATTAAAAATATACAAGGGCCACTATTAATCCTCATGATTAGTCTCATGAATAACCAACCTAAAAAAAATGTTAGCCAAGTTGCTACTATAGGTTCTTGTATGTCTATTCCACATTATGTAAATTTCACTGCCTCTCCCATTGTTGTTGTTGTAAGCAATCATGCCCAAGATATACCCTTTTTCATTCAATATAACCTACCCATGAGAATTTAGATATATTATATCCTAAGGATAATCCACATGTGTCCCATCCAAGATTTTCTCATTTGTTTATTCCTCAGGTTGTCCTGTATAGCTCCATCCCTTCTCAAAATCTACCCCTATTTTCTTGGAAAACTATTCATACCAACCATTTTCTTTCTAATGGCCATAATATAGTCTATATTCTATCGATTTTTTCCCTTCCACAATTTTTCCAAAGCTTCCCAACCATCTCTTAGTCACTTTCCAATATACTTCCTCCTAAATCATCCAAGATAAATTCTAAGTTAGAGGATAAACTAGAGTAGATAAAGAGACAACTAGACTCCATTTAGGGAACTTTATTAAGCCAATAATATTTCTTTAATGAGTTCTCCAATGAACCCTTAGAACCATCCATAACTATTCTACCCTTCCTACAAAATTTCAAGGCACACAAATTACCTATATATAAAGGACTAGAAGATCCTATTAGTTATTTTCGACATTTCAAAATTGCTTGTAGTGTTGTTACTCATGATGAGTTTGGGTTATTCAGATTTTCCTTAGTATCCTTGGTTATTTTGCCTTGGAGTGGTATTTTTCACTACCTCACCATGCCATTAAATCCTTTTACGAACTAGAATAAATTCTTAGCCAATATTTTTCTATATACATTAGGATTATGTCGCCATTGATAAAAATTATTAATTAAAGTAAGCTAAAGATGAACCATTCATAGAATCATTGGCTAGATGGTGATCCATCATAGGAAAAATATAATGCATTCCTCTACCTAAGAACATCATGTATATCTTAATACATAGCTTACATGATCAACTATCCTACCATTTATAAATTATTCCCATACTATTTACGTAGGGGACAACTTAAAATTTGAGAAGAGGAGGATAAACCTAGGAATCAATACAAGAATAAGCATGTTGTAGGTGATGGATTCACCGATACCTATCAAAAAAATAATGTGAATATGGTCACCCTTATAGCTCAAAATATTATCTTAGCCAAGCAACAAAAAACTAATTGGAAATTCACAAAACTAGCATTGACTCATTCTGCCATTTTGAAATAGCTTCTTGACCCTAAACTAATATAAAAATTTTAACCAAAGCACATAGAACTATTACAATGAGCACCTCATTAGTATATCCCAAATTAAAACTATGATTTTCACTATGTGATTAGTCATAATACTGATAGGTGTAACATCTTGTATAACCTTATCCAAAATCTTATAGATGGAGGCTATATTGTCATCAATGATTCTAATGCCCATTTTTCCTCTAACCAAGACCTTGAGACTTTTTAAAATCCCTTACTTGATCATAATTGAAAAGTCTCTAACAATGTGATCTTCCAAAATATGGTAGGCATAGTTTTTATTTATGCTATAACCCAACAAAAACAAAAGAACCAACCCTCTAGTTAACCTTCTTGACCCCTCTAGTCCTATAAAATAAAGGTAAAAACCTTATATCTGATACACCTTCTCTAGTTATTCAAGCTACCAATGTTGGCTCTTTTGACTTGTTTCAACAACTAGATTGTGTGTCTACTAAAATATCCCTCCTTGCATTATTGAAAATGTCCTCTACCCATTGTGATATGCTTCTTCAATTTTTGAGTGAGCAGTTGATCCCCATGATTAACCTTGATATATTAGTAATATTGTTGGGACTTTAGGATAAAACCATCTCATTTATTTTTAGGAGACTAAAATTCCTCTATCAACTATTCTCAAAGACCATCCTATGCATATTACCTATTATATAGAGGGATAATATATTAAAAGAGTCTTAGTAGACAATGGATTTGGCCTTAATATTTGTAACTTGGAATTCCTCTAGTAGCTTGGACTAACATAGAGTGACTTGTAGAAATCAAAATTGATTATTAGAGCCTTTGATGTAAAGGATAGAGGAACATCTGGTACCATAAGTTTACCCCTAAAATTTAGGCCTTACATCCTTGATATCATAGTCTATGTCATCTATTGTGAGACTTCTTACAATATTCTTTTAGGACATCCATGGATTTATGCTATAAGAGTTGTTCCTTCCACTTACAACCAATGCTTCAAGTATCAAGGTAAAACTATTTATATTCTTGCTAGTCCTAAGCCCTTTACCTACTACCAAATGACCTTAGTACTATTTTTTCTATGGTTGAAACTTGCTCCCTCCTAAAAACCTTCCTCTAATACCTTGAAGTTTTCTCTTATGGAACAAACTACCCTAATTGATAATTATCTATCTGCAAGTACTAATAGCCAACACCTTCCAAATAACCTTGTTAAGGTTGATGATGCTTAGAATAGCCATGACCCCTTCTCAAACCTCACTACACTATTTATCTTATCATAAGATTAAAAATGACCCATTGCTAAATCACAAACATAAATATAGGAAGTTTTTCCTTTATGTTTGTTGGTACCACCAATAAAGAAAAAATTCATGGTGAGAACATATTTCCACTTGAGTGATAGTATACCTCATGTTATCTATCTCCCACTTATCCAATCCCTAAATATATTCTTGTAAATTAGGGGTACCTCATAAAGGGCATAGGTAAATATGAATAGGGTGTCAAAGAGCCCTTAGAAGTCGATGTCTAACCTAGTTGTTGTGGGATTGGGTATATTCTCAAGAAGATTGAGTTTGTCTTTCTTGTTGTCATCTAGTTCTTATGATGATAGCGACCCATCTTCATGAAATATTTTTTATGATAATTCTTACCTTCATGGCTCACAGTGGGGTGAGGAGGACAAGAAAAAACTTTGGTTCCTTCTTCAAACTAGTTCTAGCCATTTTGCATGCTTTTCTAGCATAGATATTATTACTTTAGTTTCTCTCAAGTCTATCGATATAACCATTAATGCACATCCTCCCAAGAAAAAACTATCCTTTATAATTATTCCACTCTGATTATGCATGTAATAAAATCCATATTCATAATACCCAACTTCATCATCTTGGATGTTTCTATACCATCTACTCTTATTCAAGTAGGTCTTGAAGATTTAGGGGTCTGACCAACCCTTCCTCAGTTTGAATATGAGTCTCACCTTATTATTGAGGATACTATGAATATTAACATAAATACTAATTATAAACCTAAAATCCGTAAGCTTAGTATTGCTTTGACTCTAGTAAAACACTAGGAGTACACAAATATTCTCAAAGAATTTTTCTTGGACCTTGATGCAGGAGCCTATCTTTTAGAGGGCATAACTTTTGATCTGATCATTGGATCAACTTGAAATTTTATGAGGAGCTATATAAAAATGTGGACATATCGTGGCTAGACACTCTAGTCATCTACATGAATTTTTAGGCTTTTATCAGACCCTAATTCCTTCATCTAGTGCCTCGAAAATGGGATTTAGTATTTTATGAAAATATGAAAGAAAACATATTTGGAATAACTTCTTATTTAGGAATTGGGTATGTGTTGAGATTTTCTAGGAGGCTTAATATCGATGATATGATGGTGTGTATTAATTTAGGGGACTATTCAAGTTTTTTTTGGTGATTTAATTTTTGGTACTAAAAGATAAAATTGCCAAAAAAATATTGTAATTTCTTATCTATAGGGTTTTATTTTAGGTTTTCTTTTGGAATATATATTTCCTTGGTATCACATTGTAAAAGGTGAAACTAAAGAATGAGAAAATAAAGCATTTATCAGTTTATTTCCATGTATTGCATTTTTGTTTTATTGGAGTTTTGCGGTTTTATTTCTATTTATCATAGTTTATGTGATTGAAGATTTTTGTTATAATCTCTTGTAGCTAGATTTACACCAAACCTATGCTAACATGCTTGGTTAGGACCCATAGCTTCTCATCCATCACTTATTTGTCCATACTAAAGTTGAACTTGTTAAACAAAAACTATATAAAATACATCCTAAGGTTTCTCTCCTTATTAAGAATGATCTCTAGAAGCTTTTATATGTCAACTTTAGCAAGGCAATTGATTATTCTAACTCGATATCTAATATCATATTTCTTATTAAGAAATAAGGTGTTATATGGGTATATACTGACTTCCATGATATTAATAAAGCTTGCATAAAATACAACTTTCCTTTACTTAACACTAATATGATAGTCAACATCACTACTCGATACAATATGCTTTCTCTTATGGATAGGTTCTTGAGATATAACTAGATTTGGATTACTCTTGAGATCCAAGCTAAAATAACTTTTATAACTGCATGGGAACATTTTATTGGTAGGTTATTCCATTTAGCCTTAAGAATTTTGGCACCACATATCAGTGGGTAATGAATTATAGTTTTCGTAATATGATGCATGATATTGTAGAAGACTATGTCGATGACCTTCTCAGGTGTTCAATTAACAAAGAGGACCATGCCCATGATATCTATCAAATATTTGGATGACTGAGAGAAAGGTCTACTTGAAGCCATAGAAATGTGTCTTTGGTGTCAATTCTAGTAAAATATTTGTATTTATCATCTGCCATAGAGGAATTGAGGTTGATCCTAATAAAATTAGAACCATCACTGATATATCTCCACCTAATAACTTGACCATATTGCATAGCTTTGAAGGAAATGTGTAAGCTCTTAGAAGTTTTATTGCCCAACTAGTAGACATATGTCAGTCATTCTCCAAGATTTTGCATAAAAACACTAAATTTAGTTGGGATAATGAATTTTAAGTAACCTTTGATTTCTTCAAGGCATACCTCTTGTTGCAACCTATTTTAATCCCAACTAACCCTAATAATTTATTCCTAGTATATAGATCAACATCCATTAACGCCTTAGGTGTTATGTTGGCCTAGTATGATGACCAAAAATGAGAATGTGTCATTTATTACATCATATAGACTTTGGTTAGATATGAACCTATTACACCTCTAGAGAAAATATACTTAGTTATTGTTTTTTCTACCCAAAAATTACAACACTAGCTTAGTCGTAACACTTATGATATTATCAAGGTTGATCCTTTATGGTACCTTATGTCCAAACTGCATTTATCTAGATGCACTACAAAATGGGTATTGTACCTTAACAAATTTGATCTTAAACTAGTTAACCAAAAATCTATTAAGATACAAGTGGTTTTTAATTTATTAGTGGTCTCTCCTTTGGAAGACAATCACCTTTTGACTATCAAAATTTTAGATGAGTCCATCTTATCCATAGAAGCTAATCATTTGGACATTTAGAATATATTTTTTGATGTTGCGTATTGCATCAAAGGTGTAGGGTTAGGTATCATCCTAAAGAATCTACAATAGCAACTCATTCCCTTATCCTTCAAGTTTTAATTCTCTTGCACTAACAATACCTATTAATATTAAGCCCTTATCTTAGGACTTTGAGTTGCACTCATCTTGAAGATTAATATTAAGTGTATTTGGTAACTCATAATTAGTTATTAAATATATTAATGGTGTATATCAGACTAAGGATGATAAATTAAAAACCTATAAAGCTATTGTTGAAAATCCCATGTATTCTTTTGTTGAGATCACCAATGAGGCTATTCCTCATTCTAGTATTTTCCACGTAGATGTCATGGCAATAGTTGCATCCTTAATACCTTTAGAGCTTGAGGATGAATGGGTTGCCACTATTATTCAATGAATTTGAGAGCCAAATACAACTTCACCCAACCTAGTAACCCCTTGAAGTTATTTTTATTGACACCTCCTCTTCTTTAGATATTGGGTATACTTAATTTATTGCTTTCCTTAAGGAGAGATCCATACTCATAGGCCTTAATTGTAATGACCATAGAAATTTTTAACAATGTCTCTATCAATATGTTATTATAGGAGATGTTCTCTATCTCCTTTAATGGCATATTGATTTGATGTTTAACTTATGAGGAGGCTCAAAAAACCATTTGGGATACCCATGATGGCTTGTGTGGTGGTTATTTCAATGGCATCATTGTTGCTTTAAAGCTCCTATAGATGGGCTACTATTAGCCCACTATGGAGAAGGATTCCTATAAATACATTAAGAAATAAAATAAATTTAAAAAACATGATAACTTAGTTCATGCTCCCTCTTAGCACCTTCAACCAATCATCACTCCTTGGTCCTTTTTAATTTGGGATCTTAATATCATTAACAAAATTAATTCTTTCTCCTTTTATGGCCAAAAATTCATCATTAGTGCTACTAAATACTTCACAAAGTAGGTAGAAGCTATACCACTATCTTCTATTATTGGTTCCTAGGTTCAAAATTTTTTCTCAATCAAATTTTGTGTAGATATGGGATCCCTTCCACTATCATATTTGGAAATGGGACCCACTTTAAGAATAAATAAGTATAAAATTTTTGTGCTAAAGATAAAACTTAGCACAAATGGGATACACCATATTACCCTTAAGGAAATGGTCAAGCTGAATAATCCAATAATACCCTGATTAAAATCCTAAAGAAACTTGTCTATAAGAATGGTCAAGATTGGCATTTGTAGTTTTAACCTACTCTTTGGGCCTATTGCACCAAAATTTGTATCCCAAATATATTTACCCCTTATGATTTGGTTTACAAATCTGAAGTAGTCTTCCCTTTTGAGCTCAAAGTTTTATCCCTATGGGTGCTTCTACAAGACTCACCTATTGGTGATGAATATTGCATTGGCCACCTAACTTAGCTCAAGTTACTTGATGAGCATAAAATTAATGCTTTGGAGCATTTAAGGGTCTACCATGTTAGACTTATAAGAGCTTACCATAAAATACATAACACCTCTCTTTTGAGTTTGGTGATTTGGTTCTAAAGGAGAATTAAAAAAATCATGCTAAGGATGAAAATAAAGTAAAACTATAAAAAATCATGCTAAGAATAAACTTAAAGTAAAATTTAAACCTAATTGGCTAGGTCCCTTTGTTATCACCACTAAATTTAGATTTACAACATATCGCTTATCCAATATTGATGGAACTAAACTAAAAGAACAAATTAATATATTGCATCTCAAGAGGTATTATAATTGAATTTACATGCTTTACTTTCTCATGTGCTTGATTGCATGATTGCTTGAATGCATGATTTCCTGCATATCATACTTATTTGAATTCACGTGCTTGATTGCATGATTTCCTAGGATTTCCTATTCATACCATCATGTCAAGAAGCTCTTATAATGAGGTGGTGATTCCAGCTACCATATATATGCACTCACATTGCATTTGTACTAGGTCACTAATCTAGTAGACCTCCTTGACACATCTAACTTCCTTTCGATTCTCTTGCTCTTTTGGAATATATAGGGAAGATTTATATCTTAGTGCTCTAATTTTTTGTTACATTCATCTATCGTAGCATAATTTATTTTTTCTACTCTAGTGATTTCTTAGCTCATGCACCTCAGCTTAAGGCAATACAAGGATAATACCTTAGCTTCTCCTTCTATATTATCAAATAGCTCAAGAATCAACCTTTGTGTACCACAAATCCTTCTGTATTATAGAAATTGTTTCATTCTATGGACTTATCTTATTTTATAGGTCTTGTTTCATGCTATGGACTTCTCTCTGCACTATAGATATACATCCACATTGTGTATTAGATTCAAGCCTTGTATATTACTCTACATTATGGATTTCTTCTGTATCATGGAGTCTACCTCTATGTTATATATTGGATCTATGCTATGGATTTGGTTCTTCCCTATAAACTATTCCTTTGCATTTTTCAATAAACCCTCACATTATTCACTTGACATATGTTCTACATTAGTTATTACATATATTTATCCCTTTTTCTATGACCTGTTTGCACACACATCATCTAGTAGCCTTACTCTTTCATCTTTCTTAACTCACACTTTGCTCCTCCATATAGCCATGCACCTACATTACAAGTATTTTTAGGGGGCAATTTCATGATATATTGGTCAAGTACAATGATCATTTAGTACTCAATATTCAATTATACAATGAATTTGCATTGCATTTTGTATATCTCCTTTGCTTATTGAAAATATTTTCCAATGCATATTACAAGCCTCCCCTTGATATTTTTTTCCCTCTATTCACCTTGTTTTGTCAGTGATTTCAAGGTGTATCCTTTCATCATAATGTTACCACCCAATTATGTTTAGGCTATGGCCTGACAAGGTTACTCCATGAACTCATAAATCAAAGCATGGACTTGTGCTAACCCCACCTAGGGGTATGATATTTTTCCACTACAATGAGCTTTCTAAAACACCTAGGTGAGCTTTCTAAAACACCTATTTGGGTGAGCTTTCTAAAATACTGATTTGGGTGAGCTTTCTAAAACACTCATTTGGGTGAGCTATCTGAAACACCCATTTGGTGAGATTTCTAAAACACCTATTTAGATGAGCTATTTGAAACACCCACTTGGGTGAGATTTTTGAAACACCTTTTGGATGAGACTTCTAAGAAACATGTTTGGATAAGCTTTTTGAAACATGTATTTGGATGAACATACTATTTAGAATGCATAGTTGATTTCTTAAGCCTCTTGCTTGGAAATAACCACTTCATGGCTTAAAATGTTTTCAATTCACTAGACTGTTAGGTCATAATTTAAGAGTAAAATATTATTTACATCATACACAAACCTTTATATTACTTGTAGAAAGGAAATATCATTAAATACATGTGAAATTCATTAACATAACTACATAAATTAAAAAATTGATATTTTTCTGCACATCACACTACACATAGCACACATAAATCCATTTGCATAAACATATTCATTTTATTTATAAGAATTATACGGGTATCCCTCTACATCTATTTTGTTCTTTTTCTGCTAGACCAATGTCAAGCAACCCTATCACTAAAATTATAAGCTTCTTGTCCAGGCTCATCCATTCCCATACAATATCCAAAAACATAGTGTTACTTTGATCATCATCTCAAACATCTTCCACATATTTCTCAAAATCCTTTTGGTAGTCTAGGACTAGAAACCATAACAAAATAAACCTAAATTTTTGGCCTCTATAGGCCATCTCCTATTCTTGTAGGTCTACTTCTAGCCATGTCATCCTCATTCACATAGATACCTTATTTGGTGTTGATATTGACTCCCTTATCTATAGTGACATGGGTAATTCATTAAAATTTTTGGCTTCCTCTCCTAACTCAATGGTTACCTCCTAATATCATCACAAACATTGTTGAATTGATTATAATATTTTGGTGGTACATCTAGCATCCTTTAGCATGATGTCATATTTTTTAATCAACTATGTTTTATTTGGATGCTCTACTTGCACCATCAACCCTTTTGTTTTCTTCCACTTTCAATACATTTTTTTTCATTGATTCTTATTTTCCTCTATCCTAAAGTCCAATAAAAAATTATTTTTTGTGCCTCTCCATGATTGGATTGGACATCCATCATGTTTTATGTTGCATCACATATTTATTAACATATAGTTTTCTTACTAATTCCTAGTGGTATGCAAGTCTAGAGTAGTACACATCCCAAAACTCGTTGGGTAGATATAAATTACAAGGTAGCCTAGAGATTACTTTGCTGATCTTATATAGAATAAATTGCTCCATCAACATTAGATGATATATCTGAGCTAGTGGTTTGTATTCTAGTAATTCAAACATTAGATAATCTATTATCTTCATCTACCTCTAGGCTTCCTCTTATGTTTACTCAAATATTTTCTTCCTCTTGATCTTTCTCCTTTATTATTAGCTTCATCTCTATCTACTCTTTTTGAAGTAAATCTATTTGATTTTGCTTCTCCTCATAGCATCCTATCCAATCCTCTTATTTTTTCTTCAAAATTCTTCTATGATATTTCTAGGATATGCTCAAGATATCTTCTACCTTTTATGGGTTGGTCATGGTATTCTCCCTTTTTTGATTTTGTATCAACTATCTTCTTCTGATTTTCAAGGTGCCCTAGTCACTCCTCTTCCTTTTGCTTTAACATTATTCGATGCTACTTCCAAGAGATGCTCGATATATCTACCAACATTTATGGGCTGGTATTGGTATTATTACTTTTGGATTTTGCTACAACTTCTTCCTAATTTTCAAGATAGGTTACCTTTTATTCCTCCTCTAGCTTATCCCCCTTCGTTATTCCTTTTTATAATCTTACCTTATTATTTCCTAATACGATATCCTTGATTTTTGCTTCCCTAGGCTTTGAGTTGCTCAGCATTTCATATATGCTCTCCTTGTTCAACATGACTATCTCCCCACTTGTATTGGATGACTTACTACATGAGTATTCAACCATGATGTAGCAATACCCTAGCAACATTGTTGAATTTTAAGCTAAATTATCATAGGTCCCAATATCTAGGATCTTGAATAGTATCAAATATAAGAGAAATTACTATATTAATTGACCAATATAATGAATATAACATTCAAACAATGAAAATAATATGAAAAAAATTGTCAATATAATTCATATAATAACATGAAGAAAAATGTATAGTATATGGCTCAAAATATGCATACAAGCTTCAATATTATTAATGCTTGAATGTATATAAGATACTTTGATAATATTGATCAAAGCTTTATCTCCATAATATAGCCTTCATAGATGAATATTCAATACTTGCTTATTGCTCTCCTCATACATCCAAGAGATGCAATCTTTCCTATTCCATGCATAAGATAAATCCTCTCATGTCTTTTGTCTTATCATATTGCCACTTGTATACATGATTTGACTCTATATTTGCACACTTTATTATATGATACTTGCACACTTTACTATATGATACATTGCACACTCCTACACACTCTATTACAAGACACTTGTGCACATTCTCACTCTTTACATTTGCACACATAATTACATGATACTTGCTCACATCCTACATATGAATACTTACAGAAAGGATAAATGCAAATCACGCTCCTAAACTATTGAATCACACCCTAATCTATTACATATTTATATTTATACCATGAAGGTACCATGGGGGTACATTAGCATGTAGTAAATAATATAATATTCTCCAACACCCCTGTATTACATTATTTGGTTATTGAAGACTTTAGGCTTCAATATTTGATTCTTGTGTTTGTCCTCCTCTAGTTTTAGTACTGCTCAAAACTCTAGCATTTAACTATCATTTTATTCCCTATATATATAGGTATATTTTCTCTCTTTCTAATCTTCTTCAGTTTCTTCACTTTGTTATTTTCTATTGTGGTATTGATCTTATTCTCTGCTATATTACATGTATTATCAATGCCATTAGAAAATTTTGAATAATTTTCATTGATATCCTTCTCGTGACCATCTTTAATTTTATTTTCAATTAGAATTCTTATTATAAGGGCTCTAATTTCATTCCCTTCTATAGCCTCTTATATTTCTTTAAAATCTCGAATTTCTTGTACTAAATTACCTTTTTCATTTTTTTCTCTTGATTGCAATTGTTGTTGTTACCTATATTGGTACTAAGGCTAATATTGCTTAGGTTGGAAATTTTTATAAGGTCTATTAATTTTATTTCCTTGATTCAAGGAATTATATCTATAAAAAAATTTAGTATGGCCTCTTTTTCTACATATATGATAAAATATTTGTCTTCATTTGGACTAAAACCTTGAAGATGATGTAGTATTACTTGGTACATTTTCTTTAGATATCAAAGCATTATAAATCATTTCATATTTTAAATTATCCACCTCATATTCTTGGAGAATGTTAACCAAATCATCAAAGGTAGTTTTATAAATCATTTTGTATTTTAAATTATCACCTAATATTCTTGGAGAATATTAACCAATTCATCAAAGGTAGTTTCCTTATTTAGTACTTGAAGTGAAGTAACTAAATGTTTGTAACTTTCTAGAAGTGCTCTTAATGTTACTTGAACTAGAAATTTGTCTTCAACATTTTCTCCTAGAGTTAATAATTTAGCCTTTATATCTACTATTCTTTGAAGAAAGAGTTCTATACTCTCTCCACTATTAACCTTCAATGAATATAATTGAGAGTGTAAATTCAAGATGGTTGCTTTGTTCTTCCCTTCAAATATTTTACATAGTTTCTCCCAAGCTATTACTGAAGTCTGAGCTTCACTAATGTATGGTAATATTTCAACTACCCCAAATGTAATTAGCATAAGTGCTTTTGCATCACTTTATTCAAATATTTATATTTATCTTTCATATTCAATAGGTTTTACCTTCATCCCATTTACTATAGGCCATATTTTTCCACAATGAGAATTGATCTCATTTTATTTTTCCAATATACAAAGTTTGGTCCAATATCTGAGATTCTAAAAGAAATATCTTATTATTTGACATAATGGAACTCATTAAAAAAACTTAGATTTTAAAATCTATCAATTCCTTAAAAGTTGAAATCCTTATATCTCCAAAGTTTAATTTAATCTATCCAATTCAAATAAATTTGCAAATTCAATAATAATTTTTTTTCTAAATATTTTTATGTAGAAGACCTTCTGTCTCCCTAATAATTTATCAAAATTGCAAATTCTCCTAATTAATCAATATTTTAAATTTTGATTGCAAAAAACAAGTTTTGCAAATATAAAAAAATTCAAATTTTTTAAAAATTTATTGAAGTTGAAAACCTTTTGACTTCCTAATTATAAATCAACAATATTCTACTTTTCAATTTTCTTCAAAAAACAAACATAGAAGTCAAAGCCTTTTCACTTTAATTATACTTTATAAAATTCAATAAAGTTTGATTTTTCTTTCTAAACTTTATTAAATTCTAAATATCATAAAATCATGCACAAAAATTAGGTTTTAACCTTATAACTCCAATATTTTAAAAAATATAAAGGCACCAAAGTATGTTGCCTAAAATTCTTATCTTTACCCATATGCTAGACAAAATTGAATGCTTTTCTACTCTTGTTAGGGTGTTATGGTAGGCTTATATCAAGAAAATAGCATGTATCGATTTGATGTTACAATGCAAATCTAAGAATAATAGCAATAATTGCTCAAGCCTTTACTTGAGGTTGATGCTTCATCTTTCCTCTCAATTTAGATGTTGAGGATACTATATTATCTTAGGTTTATTTATAAGCCTAAGTTATATTATTGCATTGTATTATGTGTGGCATAGTATACCCACATTGGATATTTCCTATTTCTTGCATTGTAATACGTGAGGCATAGTATGCCCATGTTGGATTGGATTTGTTATTTTTTAGGATGCTTAGTTAGATTGTTAGAGATGTGTTTTATCTTCTAGCAGTTAGTTGGTTGTTAGCATCAATGTTTGGCAAGTTGTTATCCCTGCATATCTTTCAATTATAGTTGGTTGGCATTATATGGAAAATTGTTACAACCATTGTAACCATGTGATTCCTTTGTGTGCATTATATATTATATTTCCAATAATGAATAATCAAATTCACGTTTCCTATTTCCATATTAGTGGTAATCAGAGCTATAGGATATTTTTTTTAAGAAGGGAGGCAAAGTGTCAACTTCATTGCTAGGTGACTAGAATTGTTTGCTGCTACTACACCAGATCCTAGTATAGTTGCTATGAGGAATAGCTTGGGAAGAGGGTTAAAAATTACCCCTACACCAAATACCCTTTGAGGGTAACCAGACTTACCTTGAGGAAGGCAAGAAAATTTTATCTTGTTTTGAGATTGAAGAAAAATTTGTCTGCTTTGAAGATCAAAGAGATTAGGACATATTTGAGGATCAGTTGCATAGATTTTGAAACCATTTTTTTTGCTAAGAGGAGGCATTGGAACTCCTTACAGAGAGAGCATTCAGGCTGCTAAAGGTTGCACAGGTTGAAGATTACATGATTTTACGCATGTTAATTTTCACTTGTTGCTAAGAAGGATTTTAATAGACTTTAGTAATACAACTTGTTTGAAGGATAAAGATTGCTCTTCAAACCACCATAACAAGAAGAGTGAAAAATTATTAGTTAATGTTTTAGTTTCATGCATACAAAAGTTATTTCATGCTAAGACCAACTAAATATCTAGTCAAATAAAGCTTCCTTAGGTCATTAATATTCTATTTTAACCTTTTGAAGGTTAAAATAGGTCTTTGCCTTATTTGGAGGTGCATTGCACCATTTTCAGCCAATGGCATACGATTGGCACATCGACTAAAACCTTCATATTGGTCGGTGGCCTCTATGATGGATGGGCCTCTCTAGTGGTCAACCCTCTCCCTAGTGCTCCCTTAATCTAACAATGATGCAACAACAAGAGGCTACACTAGATCGTGAAGAAGACATCGACATCACCAGCAACACAGGCTCATAGGCCGACCCTACATAGGTGAGACAGTGAATGACACTACCCTCACACCCAGGCCATAGTCTATAAGACTAGTTAGGGCCTTATCTCCCCACTATGATCTCTCAAAAATTTGTGCAAGAAAAAATATTGTTTGTAGATGATGCATAAAAGATTTGTAAACATATATCGCAGGTCAAAAAATTTAATCAAACATTAAGTTATAATATTTGGCCAATCACAACCAAGATTTCCAAACCTAAACTCTGCCATAGCAATATGTTACATGTGGTAGTGCAGGCCTGCCCTTTAAGAATATTTGGAGCCCTATCACCTTGCACCACACGATTATAGCAAGGCCCTTAGCTATTTCTAGGCAATAATTTGCATCTTTGGCATCATTTTATGATTTTTTATGGCCATTCTAAATCTCTAATGACATTCCTAAAGTTTCAACATCGTAAATATAAATTTTGACAATACTTTTTGATTTGTTGCTGATTTAACCACTTCTCGATGGAATTGATTATTTTCAGGCAAAGTTCAATGAATTTTGATGTCATTGGAAAAACCAACAGGAGTTACGAGTTTTTTGGTGGTAAGTCAGTTTTCCAGTGTGACCTGGTAACTCCAACGAGTGGGAAGCCTCAAGCACAATTTCTACAAGGAATTTTTAATCCCACACCCATAGTGAAATGGGAAACGAAGGGTTTATAATCGCCCCTATGCACTATAGGAGGTGACCACCTCTCGGTGGTTACTCTTGTTATACTCGTGCATAGTAGCACTGGTGGTTGGGTGCATGACCTTTCGAGGTTGACTAGCCAGTGGTGGCTAGACTTGACTGTTACATTCATTGCAATTTGAAATTTGGCACCAGTTGGTAGCACTATCAGTTTGATCATTGTAAGCAGCCTCGTATTTAAATTCTAAGCATAGGTAGTTCATTGGCCCTCTTTGACTCGTAGTTGATTGACGGGGTTGACCGTTAAAACAAAAATAATTTTTCCACCAAAAACATAATTTCCTACCAGTTTCTAAATTTGAATTTTACTTTTTGGTGCCAAAGACAATGTTTGTCTTCAAATTCAAATTTTGCCACCTTTTTCTCAGCATTCATCTTCGAATTTTGGCATCAACCTACTATGAAGGTGAAAAGTAAATAAATAAATATATAAGTATAAATAAATATATATATATATCAATTTTTGCAACTTTTTCAACATTATTTTTGCAAAAATAAATAATTTTACCTCCAAAAGTTGAATTTTGTAATTTAAGGGCTAATTTCTGCAAGTTTTTAGTGCTAAAATTTGTAATTAAAAATTGAAGTTATTTGTAAAGCACTAAAATTTAGCCCCTCCATTTTGTAAATTGGAAAGCAATTTTTTTGTAAATCTAGGCAAATTTTGCATTAGGAAAACTTGTAATTTGTTCGTAAGAGCCTAGATAGTTCTTACAACCATTTTGGAATCCTCCTAGTCTAGCATATACATGTCAACAAATGGTTGCAGACCTCAAAATAAACATGGAAAATATTACTATTGTAGTAGATATTTTGACAGATAAATTAAAAGATATTGTTGTCCAATTAACTCCTGGTAATCTCAAAATTAAAAACAACAATGCAAAGGTCCGAGGGAGACCAAGCCAATGGTCCCCCAAAACCCCAAAAAGGGGGGGAGGGCAGGAACACAAAAAAAAAAAAAAAAACAACAATGCAAACAAGGCAAAATGTGAGGTCAAATTGTATGATGGATCAAGGGATCCTGATGTCTTTTCTACTTAGATTTTAAATATGAAAAATTGGTTCACCTATGCTAAAATTCCTGAAGATGAACAAGTTGCTTTTGCCACAGTCAAACTCACAGGCTTAGAAAAATTTTTGATTATAGAAAGAAAAAACCATAATGCTACCATGACTTGAAAAGAATTGATCCAAATTTTGAAGAAAATATTTTTCACAACAAATTATCAAAGTGAACTCACGACCAAGTGGTATAGGTTGAGGTAAACCTATAGTATATCAGTTGTAGACTACATTTTTCAATTCAATAGGCTAAGGGTTCTTCTTGGTGTTATGGATTTAGAAGAGGATTTGATTAACAAGTTCACTCATGGATTGCAAGATCAGTTTTTTAAGGAAATAAAATTCAATGCTTTCCTCACTTTGGATGCAACATTCAAGCATGCCATTCTCATAGAGGATAAATTTGGTGCCTCTTACAGGTCTTGAGAGGAAAGCATTTCCAAAGGCACGAATTAGCATCAAAAAAAGGTGAGCAACACTTCTCATTATTCCCCTTATTCTTCTTCTCCTCCCACTTCTCCTAAATCAAATTCTTCTTCTTCTCACTCTAAAGATTCTTCTTATTCAACATTGTATTGTTATTTTTATAAAAATAATAGTCATACAAAATCTAGATGCTTTACTTTTGAAAGAATGAAGAAGAAGAAGTCCCTAATTGTACAACCTACAAATGAGGAACCACAATATGGTCCCATTGTGACTACAAGGATCAAATAATAATATCCTGATTTGAAGGATGAACTAAAAAAAATTACCCTTGTATCAAATATTTTTGCACAAGGGGGTTGTGATCATTTGTTTGTCACTAGAGCCCACCTTATGCATGAATTTTATATTGATTGTATCATATATAATGACTTGTAGAAGAATATCATTGTAAGTATAATTCTTGAGAAGTTGAAGCTTCCCACAAAGCCACATCCTCAACCCTATGCACTTGGGTGGAAGGATGTAGACTCTACATCTAACATCACACACACTTGCACCTTGTCTTTTGCCTTTGGTGATAAGTTTGTGGATAAGGTATAGTGCGATGTCACAGATATGTATTGTTGTGGAATCTTGGTTGGTAAGCCCTATCAATTTGATAGGAATGTGGTGTATCATTATAAATATAATACATACACTTTGGATTTGCATGATAAACATATTTAATACAAAGCACTACATCCACATCAAATTTGATGCTAAGTTGTAGGTAAGCTCGTAAGCCATTAATTCAAGCACTTGTATTGGTTCCTACTTGCATAAGTCATACACAAGATAAAGAACAAGCACCTCCAAAGACTCATGATAAATAATAAGCTTCACTTCCACAAATTGAACAATCACAAGAGCTCATGGTTAAGGAACCCATAACTCTCACTCATGAGAAAGATACCAACCATTCCATTGGCATAATTTTGGGTACACCTATGAACACACAACCACTTGCTCCACAGAAGTTGCCTTTGGCTTTTCCCTCTTCCACCATTGCACATATGGAGAAGGAGAAAGCTAAGGTAACTTCCTTCATTCAACATCGGTAGAGCCTTCAAGCCAGATAACACAGAACTTGCAATAGACTCCATAGACATAACAAAGAGCAATGGGAAAGCATTGCAGTCCTCATCTATTTTAGGTTGGAGATAGAGTTTAGCTCTCTTTATATAAGCAACACTATCTAGAGACACCATATTAGGATCCTCTTTTTGTACTTGAACCTATCATCATCCCTATAGTAGTAGTGGAACTTGAACCTCAGCTTTCGTTGATTACAAATAGATTTTTCAACATGAAGATTCACCAAACTTGATAGGGTTCTTCCACTTATTACCTTATCTCCCATCGTGGTCACTTTCCACATATGACTTGTTGGACTCCTCACCATCATATGGCACATGGCTTTCCACATTTTTTGAAAGCATTGGGGTCCAATGCTTCGATGGTTAGGAGGAGTGTTGAGGATACTATTTACCTTAGATTTATTTATAAGTCTACGTTATATTATTGCATTGTATTATGTGTGGCATAGTATACCCACATTGGATATTTGTTATTTCTTGTATTGTAATAAGTGAGGTATAGTATGCCCATGTTGGATTAGATTTGTTATTTGTTAGGATGCATAGTTATACTATTAGATGTGTTTTATCTTCTAGCAGTTGGTTGGTTGTTAGCATCCATTTTTGGTAGGTTGTTATTCCTACATATCTTTTAGTTATAGTTGGTTTTCCTTGTATAGAAAATTGTTACAACCACTATAACCACGTGCTTCCTTTATATGTATTATATATTCTATTGCCAATAATGAATAATCAACTTCATATTTTTTGTTTTCATATCATTAGATGTCATTCTACTTCTCCTCATCCGTCAAGTTGTTGCTATCCAATCACATGCTATTATTTTTCTTAGATTTTTACTCTTATATGGAACATTCTCTATAGACACTTCTACCCTACATGCTCTTCCTCTTGGTTGGCTATATGGGCTAGTCAACATAGGTGCTACTATTCTTCTTTTTTGGCTATACGAGTTGGTCTGTACAAGTGTAACTATTGCTTTGAAGCCAATTGTCCCACTAGTTGGGCTCTACTATGGTGCTTCTGGTCAAGGTTGTAAATCCAATCATCCCTCTTGTGGGGCTCTTCTATGATTCTTCCACTCATAGCTATGAAGCCAATCATACCTCTTGTAAGGATATTCTATGGTGCTTTTTTTCTAGGTAGTGTAGCCAACCTTCCCTCTTACATGGCTCTTCTTTCTAGTGGTTCCAAAAAAATACTTGAGAAACATTCTTTTGGAATGTCTCTTCAAATTTATAGTCTCTTCTACACTAGGTAGGATTAAGTTGAAGATACTTCAACCTTAATGACTCTCTTATGATCTCCATTGGTTTGACTTCTAATATCAAATAATATCAAGGTATAATGAAATACCTAAAATTTGGCCTACATTTTCTTCACATGGCTCAAAAATTCAAACCAAAGACTTCATTTGATTCTAGCTTTAGAGAATACTCAAAGTAGCTTTGAATATAAATCTTCTAAAAAGGGAAGAGTGTAGTGGTAGCTTTGATACCACTATTGGATTTTTATCCAGATTATCATAGGTCCCAATATCCAAGATATTTAGTAGTCTCAAATATAAGAGCAATTACTAAATTAAATTACCAATATAAAGAACATAACATTCATAACAAGGAGAATAACATAACAAAATGGTCAATATCATTCATATAATAACATGAAGAAAAACTTACAGAAAATTGTTAAAAATATGCATACAAGCTTCAATATTATTAATGCTTGAATGTATCTAAGATACTTTGATAATATTCAATCCATATACAATACATGGAGCTTTGTCTCCATAATATAGCCTTCATATATGACTCTTCAATACTTTACTATTTATCTTCTCTCACATACAAGAGATACAACCTTTCCTATTTTGTGCATAAGATAAATCCTCTCATATCTTTTGTCTTCTCATCTTGTCACTTGTATATATGACTTGTGACTCTCTATTTGCACACATTATTTTATGACACTTTCACACTCTACTATATTATGCATTGCACACTCTTATACACTCTATTAGAAGATAGTTGTGCATTATCACTCTTTATATTTGCACACATAATTACATAACACTTGTGCACATCCTACACATGAACACTTACATAAAGGGGAAATATAAATCACACTCCTAAACTATAGACTCAAACCCTAATTTATTATATATTTACATTTATACCATGAAGGTACCATGGGGGTACATTAGCATGCACAAAATAATGTAATATTATCCAACAAATATTTCCCTCATACTAGCTTTACCCTCTTAAACAATAAAGATATTCTCATCTGCCTTGATCTATGACACTAACATTAATTCCCTCTTTTGCGCTCTAAATGGTCATCCCTATGTCATCCACATTATTCCATTCTACTCTAGGATTTCATGTTGTAAATTTCCATCTCTACACATTTTACATTATCTCTCCTTTCATTTCAATATTTTGTGCAATGGATGCCTGAATATGTGCCCCAAATGATTTTTTTTAATCTTAGACTTCCATGATATAGATACCTAAATTTTCACCTTCTACATGGCAATTCTATGTTTCTTTGGAATTTTATACTATGGACACCCATACCTGTGTTTTATATGCCCTCCCATATTTTATCTTCATCCTCCATACTATGGGTGCCCCCCCTCCCGTTCATACTCCATAACTTTTCACAATTGCTCTATACTTATCCCCTTTCATTTATCACTCTTGCATGACCTTATCTCTTTATAGAGCTCTTTCTATTGCCCCCACATCCACTTCCTTTATCCTTTTTGGAGCTATGTTGGTAGCTACCCCTTCCTATGTCTCTAGCACCTCACCACCCTATTTTTTACTCTACATTCCCTATCCCCATATAGGGTCTAGCTACCCCTACCTCAAGCACTAAGATATGAGAACCCAGGCTACCCTCATTAATGTCCCTTAGTCAATTCACTTCTTCCCCTTGTACTTCCTCTTCCTCTCCTCATGGTATTAGTAGATATAATTGTAGCTCCACAATCTACCTCTCTAGTTCCTCTACCTATAGCTGAGTAGCTTTGAGCTTTACCCACATATTTTCTAGGAACTCTATCATCCCTACCTAGATTGATCCTTCCTCACCCCCTTATGATCCTATAACCACTATTTGGTCAAACTATGGCTACCCTTCTAGCATATTCTCTAGATTTCTTTATTCAATTGCCCTTCTTTAAAGAGGTCACTCACTCCATTGTTTCTTCCATGATAGACTGCTTTATAGATGCTTACGACACACTTCTAGGTGGTCCTCTCTTCCCTATAGTATCCTCGACTAGCAAAACCATTAATCGATGGTCCATGAACACTCTCCACCAACTGTTTAAGGTAATATAAATTAATATTAAACTCTTCACTTTCCTTAACCCTTTTTAGGTGAATTAGAAATTAGAGATGATGCCTTGCCAACACTAAGTATATTTTATTAATGGTTAGATACTTCAAAAAAAATAATGCTAGGGCATCATATGGCATAAGAAGGGATACCCTTATCACTTCCCCTCTCACCACTCTGCACTTGTGCCCTTTATCTCTAAATAATATTTTTGACCCTCAAGCCATGTTCAATGTCTCTCAAAAGTGCTCTTTCTGGTATTTAGGAAACCCAATGATCCTTGCTACTATTTCTTGGGATACCATTACCTCCAATCCCTAGATATTTTTTTTTTCTTATTATCTAGGTTACCTATGAATTACATAGCATCCTTCTTGTCATACTCTTTGAGTCTCTATATATGTTCCATTCATATTTCTCACTCAAAGATTCCTAGAACTACCAAATATCTCAACAGTACTATTTATCTCTTGATGATAGGATTTCTCAATCATCATATCTAACATAGCATACCCCTAATGTATTTTATCTTTTGCTACACCTAAAAATGCCATAATGTGTGTTCTCTTTCGCTTCATTATTACTCTTTATTTGCTTCCTTTGTGTCTTCCTCTCTCTTTTGCTTGCTCTTTAATTTCAATGACCCTAAGCTTGTAGGACCTATTCCTTGAACTATGTCTTTGTCACTACCTTTCTGCTTTCATTTAAAATTGATATTTACCACTTGTCTTTTGTTGATCTACTATAATTTCACTTTCACATCTTTCTTGAAATATTCACCCACTTCATTACATATTCCTATACCTGTTGTCACGTGCCTATTTAACTCTATTTTTAAAACCACATTAACTCTCTTTACACATCCTCACTTTTCTTCATATACCATTAACTCATAGTGTACATCCACATTTTTATATTTTACACCTGTAGACACCAACATCTAGCCACTTGTCCTCCATCCATAGCTTCCCACCACAATTATCTATTTTTATATATATATATATATATATATATATATATATATATATATATATATATATATATATATTTTATATATATATATATATTTTTTTTTGAATTTACATGGTGGAATCGGTAGTCACCATGAATCCGGCAGGCTATCTAGCTTTTATGGTTGCCATAGTATTTTGCGCTATCCGCCCTAGAAGCCGCCACATAGATCTTTGTGCAGTCTGCCTCTATAACCACCATGCCATAATCATTTTAAACCTTTTACGCCAATGAAAGCACCAGGAAAGGGACAAGCGTTCAGTCCAATGAGGCCTAATATTTGAACCTTGGACCTTCACCCCCCTTATGGGGTTTGGTCGAACTCATTGGTCTACACCTTGAACCTTGTTTAACATATATTTAAATAATAATATTTTATATATTATATTTATATATATTTAATAAATATATGTATATATGTATAAATTAATCCCATCCATTCATCATGTTTTAATCCTAGCCATCCATCATGAATTAATCCATGCCATTTGCCCATATTTAATCTCAACCCTTCGTCATGTTTTAATCTTGGCCACAAAAATTGTGTCATCGAAATCCTAACATGCCTAAGAGAAGATTAAAAATAGGAGTAATTTTTATGACTCAGCCCCTAGGTTTTTAAAGTCCCTAACATTTTTTAAGGTCTTGAGTTCCCTGAGCCCTTACGTCCAAAGTCCTCAATCATTCTCACCATCATTTGCATCCACTACCAAAAATTAGCATCCTCCGCATCCTATGTCACATACTCCATGTGAACCAAATATGGTTTTGTAACCCTTTCCTTAGTTGTCGAACACCCCCTAGAGCTTCTTGAGCACCCACCAGAGTTTGGAGAGTGCCCACCAGAGCCTATAGAGCACCAATGGGTATTTATAGTCAGTACCAAGCATCCATGAGCATTTCTCGTTTAGATATGCAACCCTATAGCCCTTGAACGATCGTTAGAGAATCTACATAATCATTCTCTGCATCAATGATGAAGATAGAAACAATGTTAATTGGTAAGGTAATATTGCATTGCTATTATTTCATATTCTCATATTTGTTTGCATCTTTATTTATGCAACTAGGGTTTAGTGATTTCATTTTATGAGGGTCTCACATAGTGGAGCCCTCATAAATATTACTAACTCTTGTCATTTATTGTATGCAGGTCTAAGAATCACATTCATTTGTAGCTTCTAAAGCTTGAGTGGCTCTACATAGGATACCAAATCCCACTCACTACTTTGTTGGGATCAAAGACAAGAAAGAAGACACCGTTTATTGGATTACAACCTCAAAAACCCTAACATTGTAACAATTGTATCAAGATCATTTTAAAGACCCCACATTGGGGTACATTATTTATACAATTGGGAGATCCATACACATTCAATAAAAGAATATCTCTTATGTGCAATTATGTGTTATTTGCTTGTGCTTTTGTTACTTTTATATATTGTATTGGTGTTTAATTTTTGCATTCATAAATGGTGATCATGGTGGGACCCACAATGGGTTATTTATGCTAATTATATTATCATTAAATCACTATTTTTGTTTTCTATATTGCAGGTTTTAGGAATTTTGTCACATAATTTTCATCGAACTAGGGTTTTTAGAGCTACAGAAGCTGATCCAAGATTGCATAGATGCCCTATAGTGCTTGAGGGATACCCCTAGAGTTTAGAATATTCCCTGGTGTATTTCATAGACTCTAAGAGGTGTTTCATAGAGTGGGAAAAGGATACATAGGATTTTCTATAAGTCTACCTCAAAAACCTAACCCCTCTGATTCATTTTTGTTTTACGTTTTTATAGATTAATTATTTTTTTGAAAAATAATTTGAAAAAAACTGTATTAAAATAAAGATCATTTACAAGTTGAGATGAGACTTCTCCCAGCATTATGCAAAGAGAACACATGTTTACAACAGTAAAAGAATATTTGCATTGGAGCCATATACCTTAAACCATATTTCTACAATGGTTGTTCACCTGTTTACAATTGTAAAAGATCTACATTGGAGCATAAATATCCTAAACCGTATTTCTAGAATGGTTGTCCAAATTACCTAAACACTTGCTCTCCAACTTGCCTAATCATCTCATCCTCAATAGCCATACCACTATGCCATTGAACCCCTACCTCCTTCTCAATGCCCATATTAGGCAGGAAGTCTGCCATTTTATTTAGATCTCTACTCACATAAATTGGAATCACATCACCTAATTCCATCCACAATTCCTTAATTTGAGTGACAAGAATCCTCAACCTCCATGTCTTCAAAATAAAGTTCCTCATGCAATATATATCTTCAACCATTATTTGAGAATCTGATTCTAGCATTATCCTCCTATAACCTTGTTTTACTGCCCAAATAGAAGCATATTTTATATTTAAGGCTTTCGCTTCATTGTTTGTGGTCCTTCCCAAGCCTTACAGTTCCCAATAGAGCACTATTCCAACATGATTCTGGCAAACCACTCCAATTATAGCTCTACCAAGATTACCTTTGCAGCTTCATCAATATTAATTTTAATCCAACCTTCTAGGGGTGGTTTCCAACTAGCTATATCCTACCCCTTTTGTACTTCAACTTTCTTCTCCATTGTACCTATAACAACATGAGTTTCATCTTTAGCATACATTGCCATAGTTTCCATGACTTTGCTCCAAATAACCTACCAAATTCAATCTAAATATGGAAATGTTTCTCTAAAACTTCTGCCATTTCTCTCCAACCACACTTAACACCAAATGAAGTTTAATCCAAGCTTCCAACCAATACAAATAGCTTTATATTTAAATCTACCCCTCTTCCATCTTTCCTAAATATTAATCTGATTCAAATCACCATTAAATTGAATTTTATAATATAAAAACCATCTCTCCCAGATATGGCATGTGAATGGGAACTCAAAAATTAATTGATCACCTATTTTATCACTCTTTTAGCATAAAGATATTGAAATGGACCAATTATTCCCCTACATATGAGATTATCAAAAGTAAGAATTCCATTATGCATGAACTGCCAGGAAAAAAAGTTTACTTTCGACCAACCCTTGGACTACCAAATATTTCTCCAATCCTCAACCTAATATGCATGAGGGTCTGAAAGGATCTTATCATATCCATATTTTACTGTGTAGACACCAAGGCTCCCATAGCACCAAGCTAATTCATCCTCCTCATCTCTACCTATGAGAAATCTTTTTGCCAAGATTTTAGTCATGATGGGTGTCAAATCTGGAGGGATTGAAATTGCCCACTCATCCAACTTCTTAAACTACTTAAAATTATAATCTCCCAGCTGACTAGTGTTGAAATAACTTTTAATTTTGACCCAACCCCTAGCTTCCATGTCTATTTTTATTATTTGCAATTCAGGAAATTCAACAATGATAGGTGGGTATTGATCCCATGAATCTATCCAAAATCATACCTTTTTCCCTCTTCCCACTTTCCAAAATAATCCATCTTTCACTACCTGAGATCCTAACTTAAGAGCCTACCATACAAAGGATCCATTACCATCCAAAGAGAAATGACCCACCTCATTTGGGTTTACTTGTCTCAAATATTTATTAGTTAAAATTCTACTGAATAAAGAAGTTGGTTGGGAAATCCACCTCCAATAAATATTTCCAACCAAAGATTCATTATTTAACTTTGATCTTCTTAGTCCCAAACCTCCTTTTACCTTGGATTGGCTTACTTTATCCCAAACTACTAAGGCCCATTTCATCTCTCCTTTTACTCCTTCCCATAAAAATTTTCTAGCCATCTTGTCCAACTCTTTCCATATGGTATGTGGGGTAGCAAGGATAGAAAATTTATAAATTGGCATGGCCTGAATGACTGACTTTAAAAAAGTTAATCTACCCCCATAGCTTAACTATTTATGAGACCAATGATTAATTATTTCCTTGATACAGTCCAAAATATTCCTTTAGATATCTATTTTTAGTTTTTTAAAATGCAAAGGGACCCCCAAGTATACCACTGGGAGAGAATTCCTTGTGAATCCCAAGATATCTAATATTCTCTCCTGAAGCCTTTTATCAAGATTGAAAAAAACCACTTTGTATTTTTTATCATTAATGACTTGGTTTGTAACCCTAAGGTAGACGTTAAGTGTATCTCTAATCATTCTTGCTTTCCTAAAGTTGGCCACTCCCACCAATATTGTGTCATCCACAAACTGTAGGTGAGTTAAAAATTCCTCACCCACCTTGATACATGTTAGCAAACCTTGTTGTTTTCTCCTCAAGATGAGTCTACCCAATCCTTCAGCCAATATGAGAAAAATATAAGGGGAACAAGGATCTCCTTGATGAAGGCCTTGAGTAGCTCCAAACACTTGCGAGGGAAGACCCTTGATTAACATTGAGTATGTTGGAGTAGAAACATAGCTCATGACACATTCTATCCAATCCTGAGAGAAACCAAAGGCTACTACCATATTTGAAAATAAGCTCCACTCCACCCTATCATAAGCCTTTGATGTGTCCACTTTTATGAACATTCCTCTATTACCATATGTTTGCATTGAATGGATTTACTCTTGAGCTAGAACCACACCATCCAAGATCTGCCTACCCTCTACAAAACCCCATTACTTTGAGGATATAATGTTATGTAGAAGATATTTTAGTAGCTCAACCATTACCTTTGTTATTATTTTATATATGATATTTCATAAGACAATAGGTCTATAATATGAAATATGCACCCCTCCTCCCATTTTGAAATTAAGGAAATGAAAGTATGATTGAATGCTTTAAGCATTATTTTACTACCTTTGGACTCCTCTATAACAACCATTACATCCTCCTCCAAGTTGTCCCAGAAGGCCTGAAAAAACTCAATTGGAAATCCATTTGGACCTGGTATTTTTTTGGTGCTCATTCCAAAGACTAAATTCTTCAGTTCCTCTCAATCAATGGGTTTAAGTAGGGCCTAATTTTTTTCTTTAGATATAATAGAGGATATGACAACAAGAACTTCTTTTTGAGCCTCTTCATCCCGCACCATCCTTTCCTTAAATAGTTTAGAAAAATAATCCATTGAATGGAAATGCATACTTGGAATTGTATCAAAGGAGTGTCCATTCTGTTGGCAATTTTGGTTACTTTGGTTACTTTGGGTACTTGTGAGCAGGTTTTGGACAGGTTTCGATGGGGACTTGTGAGCAGTTTTGGACAGGTTCCGGTGGGGACTTGTGAGCAGTTTTGGATAGGTTCTGATGGGGACTTGTGAGCAAGTTTTGGACAGGTTTCGATGGGGACTTGTGAGTAGTTTTGGACAGGTTTCGGTGGGGACTTGTGAGCAAATTTGGACAGGTCCTAGCAGAGTACTTGTGAGCTGAGTTTTGATAGTTATATTAGAGAACTTGAGGACAAAGGAGCACTGGTTCTTTGAGAAGAACCTAAGGACATATTTGGCAAGTCTTTGAGAAGGCTTGTGTGCAGAGGATTTATTTTTTCAAGTGTTGGACATATCTGACAGATAGAGGAAGACTTGTACTAGATCGACTGACTATGTTTGGTACAGGTTGCTAAGCTGCTATGGACATGATCATAGAAGGCAGAGGTCTCTTAGGCTAAGCATTGAGGATAGGATGTCTTCGGTGGAAAGGAGTACCACATGCTGGCAAGAGGTAGAGGCAGTTGATCTTCTGATGGATCATTTCTAGAGCAGATGGGAAGGTATCTCCTTTGAGCAGAGGCTCATAAATTTAGATTAAGGGGAAGGTATCTCCTTTGAGTAGAGGCTCATAAATTCAGAGTTGAGGGGAAGGTATCTCCTTTGAGCAAAGGCTCATAAATTCAGATAGAGGGGAAGGTATCTCCTTTGAGCTGAGGCTCATAAATTCTGATTGGGGGAAGGTATCTCCTTTGGGCTGAGGCTCATAAACATTGTAATTAGGAAGGATTCCCAAAGAACTTTGAGATAACTTTTAGAGAAAAGTTTTGTGGACATAGCCCAGCCATTCTGGTGAACCACGTTAAAATTGGTGTCACTTTGTGGATGATATTGTGCATTGCTTTGATATTGCTTTGGGTATATTGCTTTACTATTTTGAAGTATAAAGGAAAAAGTAAAAAGAGGTCTTATACTGTTCACCCCCCCCTTAGTATAAGCTTGTGTTCTTTAATTGGTATCAGAGCGAGTGCCTTCAAAAAGTTTAACAGCTTGAAGAAAAATCTAGTAAAGAACATAAGGGATCATTCAAGTGGCAATGTAGCACCTATTCTTGATGGGTCAGATTTTGGTCTTTGGAGTGCAAGGATGAAGGTTCATCTAATGGCACTTGGTAATAAGGTATGGGAAGTGATTGAAGATGAGTACACTATTCATGTACATGGTCCTAATACTAAAGAAGAAAGGCTCCTACATCACAACAATTCAAAAGCAATGAATGCAATCCTGAAAGGCTTACTAGAAGCAGATCTCACCAAAGTGATTCATTGCAAGATAGCTAGTGAAATGTGGAAACAGTTGAAGGTGGTTCATACAGGTGATACAAATGTCAAAAAGGCCAAGTTGAGACACTTCAAAGGTATGTTTGAGAAACTCAAGATGAATGATGATGAAAATATTAGAGACTACATGCTTCGTATGGATGAGGTTGTTAACTCCATGAAAGAATTAGGTCTTGAGCTTGCTGAAAATGATGTTTGTGATAAGATTTTAAGATCTCTTCCTAATAGATTTAGTGAAAATATTTCTGCTATTGAGGAAGCTAAATATTTGGATAAGTTGAAAAAGGATGAGCTCCATAGTATACTTGCAAGCATTTGAGTTGAGAACTCAAGTGAAGGTTGATGTCAAGAAAGAGGCAGCTTTCAAGGCTACCAAGGAATCCAAGGGTAAATAGCTTCAAGATAGTGATGAGTCTTCTAGTGATGAAGAGGCATATTACAGCAAGAAATGCAAGTTCTCTAGAAAACACAAAAGTGTGAAAAATATAAGATGTTTCAATTGTGGAAATTTTGGTCATTATGCTACTAATTGTATTGTTCCCAAGAATGAAAGTGATGAAGATAAACAGGATTCTAAGAGCAAGGATTCTGAAAAGCACAAGCATCACAGGAAGATCAAAGATGAGCACAACAATCAAGGAAAGAGGTATTCTCACAAGCACAAGAAGAGTTTCTACTTAGACAAAGCAAGTAAGTGTTCTAGTAGTGATAGTGAAAGTTCTTCAAGTGATAATGAAAATGAGATGTTGTTCATATCGGAAAAAGAGGAAGAACCAAAACATAGATTCATTATCATGAAATGTCTTAGATGTGGAAATTTTGGTCACCTTGAGGATGATTGCACAAATAATGATTTGGTTTCTAGTATGTATGAGGATGCTTCAGAAAACTATAAGGAAGATGCATGTATGGTTTTTGAAAAGGGTAGCACCTCTAGTGATAAGAAATCTGAAAAAGGCTTTGATGATTCAAAAAGCAATCAAATAAAGGATCTTGAAAGTGAACTTATTAGTGCTCTTAGTGCTTTGAAAAAGGAAAGAAAGAAGAATTCTAGACTCAAGGATAAGTTAGATGAATGTTGCATGGAGAGATATGATCTTATAGAAATTCTTGACTTCTCTATAGCTAAGACACAAGAACTCAAGGATGAGTTAGAGTCTAAGGTTCTTGAGTATAGTGAGTTAGAACATAAAATGGCTTCTTTGAAAGAGGAAACTAAAGAGTACAAGGATAAGCTTTACAGGTTTCAAGATAGCTCCAAAAAGGTTAAGTCACTCATCAAAGGTCAAAGAAAGACAACAGATAAAACAGGCCTTGGTTTTGTTAAGCCACACAAGGAACAAGTTGGAGAGTCTAGTAAGAGACTCCAAAAGGAAGAGAGTTCTGATGAGGAAAGTACTTCAGAAAAGGAGTCCTTGAATGATAGATGCACAGAAACAGAAAATAGAATTCAGAATGAGAAGAAGTTTTCAAGACCCAAGAGGTCAAATAAAGGAAAGTTTCAAGGCAGATGTTTTGCTTGTCACAAGTTTGGTCACATGGTTTCACATTGCATGGCTCAAGTGAAGAAGGTAAATGACAATTTTAGAAGTGCTAGTTTCTTTCAAGGGTATTGCTACTCTTGTAAACAGTTTGGGCACAAGGCAGTCTATTGCAAGGTAAATAACAGGAATAGGTTTGATCAGAACAAGTTTGGTCAGAACAGGTTTGGTCAGAACAGGTTTGGCTAGAACAGTTTGGTCAAAACAGGTGGATTCAAAGATCAGGTTTACCTTAGAGAAGCAACATCGTCAAGTGTTTCAAGTGCAACAATGAAGGTCACAAAATCAGACAGTGTAGAGCTAAAATTCTAGAATACAGGAACAGGAACAGTGGCATGATCAGGTCCAAGGATCAAGACATGGAAAAGAACAGGGATGAGAACAAGAACAAGAATAGTGACAAGAACAGGAATATGGACAAAGAGTTCAAGAGAAGGCCCGAAAAGGAAGTTATAGACACTGATGATGATCAGTGCCTAATGGGTGTTGTACTCCCACCCCAAAATTAATCACCTTATCAGGAGGTGGGGGAGGGACTAAGCTAAGAGGCTCATTCTTAGTCCCGAGCCCCAAAGGTGGCCCTTTGCCATTGATGATAAAGGGGGAGAGATATGAGTAAGGGGGAGAGCTTCAAAGTGAAGAGGAAAGCTTCAAGTCGGGGGAGCAAAACTTCAAAGGAAGATTCTCAGTTGTGGGCACAGTTTCTCAGTTGTTAGCACAGTTGGTTTCAGTTTTGGCTCTTGAGAAGTGTTTTCAGTAAAGGTTTGCCATCAATGACAAAGGGGGAGATTGTTGGCAATTTTGGGTACTTTGGGTACATTGCCTTTGCTCAAGTGTATAAGTTGTCATTGATGTCAAGAAGCTCTTGAAGGAATTTGATTTGATGTCAAATAATTTGTTTTGATGAAGGTTACGGCATGACAGTTTCAAAGGTCTTTTGCAAACCCCAAGTTGGCAGGTTTAGAGATTACAGGTGGATGCATTGGTTTAATGCATTTGGGTCCAGGAGGAAGTATTTATTTAAATAATTAAAAACCTTGTTAAGGTTCCATTTAATTATTTTTAAATAAATAAATTATTATTTGCAATGGGTTCTCCTAATCCATGGCACAAATGTTTTAACATTGTGGGCGCTAGCCAAGACCTCCGTCGACATGTTAAAATCCTCGCCGACGTCAAAGAGCTTATGGTAAATTGCATATAAATCTCCCTCGATGAAAACAAAGATTCATCCCATCCAAATTTCGAAAGGTGTTGCTCGCTGTAAATTCGACTGTGTCTTCGCTGATTTTTGTGGATCCGCTGTTCATCTGTCTGCACTCATCGTTTGTCGAATCCGTCATAAATTTTATTGTTGTCGTGTCACGGCAGAGGAAAGGAAGGGATTGTTGTTTCATTTTTATCCCTGGTGCAGAAGGATCAAGGTTAACAGCATGAGGTTTAAACCTCATTGGGTGCCTTTGGCACACCGGTAGCGGCTAGGCTATTGGTGCGCTACCCGAACGGGAGGTTCCGCGTTCGAATATCGCGAAAGGGTTTTTCGTCGTGAAGTGGACGCAGCAGGTGGTGTTAGAATTCATGCGCAATTTCTCCATAGCGATTTTTGATGTGGCTAAGGTATTTTTGAAATTAATTTTTGCTAAGTGTTTTTGCGGATGGAGGAAGTTGTTAGAGGGAAAAACAACTTAGGAGTTATAAGGAGTTTAAAGCTTGTTTGTATTTTGATAAAAGATTATTTTTGAAGATGTTGAAATTTCTTATTGCATTCTTATGAGAGATAAATTTTATTTGTGATAAGACTATAAGGGAGAAATAAGGTGTATAAGGGTTAAATCTTTCTTGTAATGTTGAGAGTGCTTTTGGTTGTTTATGGAAATGAAAGCATGATGTTTTAAGGTCAATTGCTTCTTGTGTGAAGTTGTGAAACCTTAAGTGGGCAGCTTTGAGATTGACATTTGCTTTCATTAAATTGGTAATAATCAATCTATTCTTTACTTGGTTAAAGTGTTGAGCTTACTCCTTTATTGATGATTTGAAAAGTTGTGTGTGCTATTGTGAGTTGAGTTGGTGGATGCTTTTGTTCAAACAATATTGGAGAGAAAAGGAGTTCTACTTGTTTCCTTTTCTGATGTTGATTGTGAAATGCTTCAAGGTTGTGTTTTGAGTTGAATGGTGTTGATTGAACCTTGTTTGATGAGCATTGTTGTTGAAGCCCTAATTGATGGTGAAAAGAACATGAGTATCATTGTTATGTGATTCTTTGCATAGTTGGCAATTGTTGGAGTTTCATGTTCTTGAAAGAAAGCATTCTATCCTATCCATTTCAGATATTGAGTTGAGTTTTCAGATTTGAGATTGAGTTTGAGTTGAGTTTTTCAGATTTGAGATTGAGTTTGAGTTGAGTTTTCAGATTTGAGATTGAGTTTGAGCTGAGTTGATTTGAGTTGAGTTTTGAGATTGGGAGTTGAGTATAGAACATATTGAGTCTCTAACAATTCTCTTTATGCTTCTATGAGTTTGACAAATCACATTGGGTCTCTAACAATTCACCTTGTTATTTCCTACTAAGAAATTTTTTCTTGGTGAGCTTGCTGAGGTTTTGGACAAGTTTCGGTGGGGACTTGTGAGCAGGTTTTGGACAGGTTTTGGTGGGGACTTGTGAGCAGGTTTTGGACAGGTTTCGGTGGGGACTTGTGAGCAGGTTTTGGATAGGTTTTGGTGGGGACTTGTGAGTAGTTTTGGACAGGTTTCGATGGGGACTTGTGAGCAGATTTGGATAGGTCCTAGCAGAGGACTTGTGAGCTGAGTTTTGATAGTTCTATCAGAGAACTTGAGGATAGAGGAGCACTGGTTCTTTTAGAAGAACCTGAGGATAGATTTGGTGAGTCTTTGAGAAGGCTTGTGTGCAGAGGATTGATTTGTTCAAGTGTTGGACAGATCTGACAGACAGAGGAAGACTTGTACTAGATCGACTGACTATGTTTGGTACAGGTTGCTAAGCTACTGTGGACATGATCATAGAAGGCAGAGGTCTCTTAGGCTAAGCATTGAGGACAGGAGGTCTTCGGTGGAAAGGAGTTCCACATGTTGGCAAGAGGTAGAGGTAGTTGATCTTTTGAGGGATCATTTCCAGAGCAGAGGGGAAGGTATCTCCTTTGAGTAGAGGCTCATAAATTTAGATTAAGGGGAAGGTATCTCCTTTGAGCAGAGGCTCATAAATTTAGATTGAGGGGAAGGTATCTCCTTTGAGCAGAGGCTCATAAATTCAGATTGAGGGGAAGGTATCTCCTTTGAGCAGAGGCTCATAAATTCATATAGAGGGGAAGGTATCTCCTTTGAGCAAAGGCTCATAAATTCTGATTGGGGGAAGGTATCTCCTTTGGGCCGAGGCTCATAAACATTGTAATTGGGAAGGATTCCCAAAGAACTTTGAGATAACTTTTAGAGAAAAGTTTTGTGGACGTAGCCTAGCCATTCTGGGTGAACCACGTTAAAATTGGTGTCACTTTGTGGATGATATTGTGCATTGCTTTGATATTGCTTTGGGTATATTGCTTTACTATTTTGAAGTATAAAGGAAAAATTAAAAATAGGTCTTATACTGTTCACCCCCCTCTCAGTATAAGCTTGTGTTCTTCACATTCTCATATTGAAGAGATTCCATGTTGTTATTTTTTCTCCTAGCATAGGCAACCTGATGGAGAAATTTGGTATTTTTATCACCTTCTATTAACCAAGTGGTTTTTACTCTCTGTTTCAAATAGGTCTCCTCTTGGTTGTCAATGTCCTCAATCACTTTATGTAATGCATCATCCTCTTATTTGAGATGCTCTATAATTGTTCCTTCCCTAAAGTGTTTTGAACCTCATCCCATCTGGCCACCAATGGAGGTCTTTGGACCTAGAAGTCTATCTTGTTATCTCACCTCCATTGTTTCGGTTGATATTTGATAATATGAAGTTGTTTGTGGAATCTGAACATTGTTGTACCATATGCTGGGCAACCTTCTTCCCACCACTATGGAATTTTATTTCAAATTTCCTCTTTTTGTAACCAAAAGTTTTCAAATTTAAATGGTTTGTGATGCTCCACTATATTGATCCCCACTTCCAATAAAATAGGAAAGTGATCTAAAACTAGATTTGCATTTTATCCCATCTTCATTCCAACATCATATTCATCCATAAATCATTGCATTTGCATATTTTCCAAGTTCATACATAATTTCAAGTGAACCTCATATCTAGTGGTCTATTCTATCTCCTTGGTGATTGTAGGGATTTGCATCCATGCAATTCTGTAAGATGGATAAATCACTATAAGTACACTTGGTCATATTCATACTCACATATCTCATTTTTCTAAAACAAAATCATCTTTTGGTTCTTCATTTTTCTGAGTGAGACTATGTTGCGACCAATTTTCTCAACAACTGTCATTGATGGCCTTGTTCGTGGGGCTTAAAACACGGACAAAATCATAACTAATCATTCGTTTTACATTGATATTCATCACAGAGATAGGATCTAGCTAGGGTGATTGGTTCCAATTGTGGGAATTACCCTACAGTCACTAGCAGGCCCTCCAAAGTTGACTCTTTTATTGCATTTTATTCACTTTGCATTTCAATGATGCCAAAAAGCATTTTATTCAACACCATGGAATCACCCCAAACTTGGGGTAGCCAAAATTTGATTTTGAATTCCCACAATGGGATACATCTTACATGATCATGACATATACACTTGGAAAAAACCCCTTTCTTTGTTAGAGTAAAAATAGACCCAATCATTTGCATTTCACAACCCCCTTCCACTGTTGGGGCAAAAACGAAATCACATTTTACATCATTCATATCATTGATATTTACACCCTACATTTACACTTGCACAATTCCATAATATTCCTTACCACACAATTCTATAAATTGTCTCGTAAGACTCATTTTTCACTCATTCACCAATTGAGGGGGTAAGCTACACATTCCAAATTCTTTTATCTTCCAAGATCATTTTCGCATCCCAATGATAGAAAGTTGTGTCTTCATCCATATAAACCAAGTGTCTCATATTTTGACACCACATTGGGTTTCACACAACATGGTACAAAAATGGGTATTTGTAGACACCAAAATCTAGCCACTTGTCCTTCATCCATAGCTTCCCGCCACAATTATCTATTATTTATATATATTATATATATTTGTTTAATATATATTTAAATAATAATATTTTATATATTATTTTTATATATATTTAATAAATATATGTATATATGTATGAATTAATCCCAACCATCCATCATGTTTTAATCCTAGCCATCCATCCACCCTAATCCATACCATTTACCCAGATTTTTTCTCCACCCTTCATCATGTTTTAATATTGGCCCACAAATTGTGTCATCAAAACCCTAACATGCCTAGGGGAATATTATAAATAGGAGTCATTTTTATGACTCAACCCCTAATTTTTTAAAATCCCTAACATTTTTGAAGGTCCTGAGTTCTCGGAGCCCTTGTACCCTAAGTCCTCAATCATTCTCACCATCATTTACATCTGTCGTCATCGTTCGCATCCTTTGCATCCATTGTCACTTACCCTGTGTGAACCAGATATGATTTTTCAACCCTTTCCTCAGCCATCGAATACCTCCTAAGGCTTCTCAAGCACCCACTGGAGTTTGCAGAGCACCCACCAAAGTTTGTAGAGCACCCACAAGTATCTATGGAGCCTTTGGGTATTTTTGATCAACACCAAGCACCTGTGGGTGTTTCTCATTCAAATATGTAGCCCTACGACCCTTGAGTGACCATTAGGGTATTTGTGTAATAAATCCTTACATCAATGATTAAGATAAAAATATCTTTATTTGACAAGGTAATATCTCATTGCTCTTATTTCATATTCTTAGATTTGTTTACAACTTTATTTATGCAACTAGGATTTAGTGATTTCATTTTCTAAGGGTCTCATGTAGTGGAGCCCTCACAAATATTACTAACTCTTGTTAAATTTTGTGTGTAAGTCTGAGAATCACATTCATTGGTAGCTATTGAAGCTCGAGTGGCCCTGCATATGATACCAAAGCCTACTCACCACTCTATTGGGATCAAAGATGAGCAAGAAGACACCACCGTTCATTGGATTAGGGCCTCAAAAACCCTAATATTATAACAACTATATCAAGAGCATTGTAAATACCCCACATTGGGGCACATTATTTGTACAATTGGGAGATCCATCCACATTCAATAAAATAATATCTCTTCTATGCAATTTTGTGTTATTTGCTTGTGCTTTTGTTACTTTTATATATTGTATTGGTGTTTTGTTTTTGCATTCACAACACCCATCCTATCTTGTACATCATAAATACATTTCATTTAAAAAATTTATGTTCTACACTTGCTTTAATTTGTATTTTGGGATACTCTACCTATTACATCTACTTTACCATATTTTATATTATTCTTTGTCCACATTTTTTTCAACCTTTGCATCTTGTTTACTTATTATTTCCCCCAATTACTTCATTATTGTGTTTCCCATTTCTATCACCCACTTACTATATTCTACTAACCTCATTCTACATCTATAATATTCCTATATCCATTTGGCTTATGACACATTCTATGAATTCTTTTCTTATCATTTATAACCTCTACTTAACATTTATTTTCAAACTCCATTTTATATTCACGTATCATTTTTATGATTATTTCATGCATACCCAATATATTCACTCCTTTTCATAACAAAAATAACAAAAATATTTACACATTTTTAAACCATCATCCATACATTAGTCATATGCCAAAATAGAGAACCAACAAAAATTGCATATTTTATTTATTTGCATGATATTTTTATTATATTTGACATTGCAATATATTTTACATCATTTTAAAGGCCTATTCTCCATAGCCCATTGACTAAAATCATATGAATCGACATAACCCACTTCATTTCTTGACAAGTACCCGTATGGCCTAGCATAATCTTCAAATTCTTCTTTTATTTCCCTTGGGATACTGATATATGGCCTTTGATAATCAGGTAGCGAATACCATAGGAACAAAAATAAAAATTATAGCTTGATCTAGGTTGACCTTATTTCCTTAAATTTCTAAACTACTATCCTCACCTATAGAATCACTACAACCTAATTCACTACTAAAATCGATTCTCATCTAAGCAATACCTCCAATAATCCTACACACAATTTTTGGCTTCCATTGAGTGTATCCTATTTTTATTTTTCCTAGAATTCCTAAAATATCTACATGCACACCAATCATCCTTGATTTATCTTCTCTTGGCATTATATATGTGCTAGCATAGCCCTATTATTCATTATTATAAAATTAATTTTTTTGTTCTTCACATCTACTCCTCTTGCTGGTACTCTACCCACTAGCAACTAGATCACACCTTTTCCACCATTGTTGACATAAATACTCATATTTGGACATTCCTCATGAATGGGTTTGGATTATACTTCATATCTCCTTTCATAATGAAGTTATATAGGTGCAAATCACATAATATGTCCTAGTGCTCTAGGATGCTATTAAAAAATAAGGTACAAAACTTCTTTTGTGTCTCCATTTTATATGATGAATCTAACAAATTTTTGAAATCTTAAATAATATCTATTATTCTTGTAGCATAAGTACATACAACCATGGTATAATCCTACTCTCCACCAAGTCTAACATTAGTCACCATAGCACACTCCTCTATGTCTACAACTACTCTAGCTTAGACCAAATTTCTACTTTCTCATCCTTTAAGTCAATATTTTTCTCTTTATCCTCTACTATTTTCTCTAGATTTAAATTCCTAATCATAAAATTTTCCATCCTTTCCTCTAATTGATCCTCCATTATTTTTTGCTCTTTTTTGTTATCATTCACCATCATTGTTGCAGCCCATGTCATTCATTTTTCCAGTTGTAATAGCATTACTTCCACACTTGTAATCACCATTGCACTGTAGGAATATTGTCCTTCAACTACTCTTACCCTTGGCTTCTATGAATAAATAGCCTTTACTTCTTGTCCCTCCATCATTCCTTGCAATGACTGTAATATCTCTATCCCTATCATTAGGACCCTAACTCCCTTTTTCATTGTGCCACCTCTATAGTCTACCTTTGAACCTCTTATAATCACTTTTCTAATTATATCATCTCCTTCGATATTAAACCTTTATAATTTTTAGTTGTGGTCTATCTTACTGTAGATTAAAAATACCACGCCAAACAAAAAATAAAACCACAATAACGGAACAAAGCAGTTGTACAAAAATAAATGATCTTTATTTATTAATCAGCAGAGTTTAAAAACTCCTTTTTGAATACAACTGGGCCTGTAACCCTTTATTTGTGATACAATGTTACAATTTTTATGCTAGGGTTCTCCGAAACCCTAGCTGGCACAAATGGTGGCGCTTCCGAAGAACGTATCTTCAATCCCAACAGAGTGAGTGGGCTTTGTTGTATCCCTTGCTTGGACCACTCCAGCTTAATCAATTGCCATCAATAAACCGGATCTGCTATCAAAAACCTGCACACATTAACACTATCAAGGAGTTAGAAATTAATGAGAGGGCTCCACTGCGTGAGCCCTCAGAAACAATCTAAAACCTTATAAAAATGGAATGCAGGAAATCAATAACAGATTAATACATAAAATACGGCTACTTGCTTTAAACTAATTTATACCTGTTCTCTGTTAACGTAGCTAGACCAGGCGACACCTGGAAGTAATGTTGTTGTCAGAATAGGCTGCGGAAGGCGCCCTGGTGCACTCGTCGAACGCCCGCGTGCTTCTGGATCTGGATTACAGACGTCGGTCTGAGTCTGTGGCTGTAGGTAAACGCCCGTGGGCACTTGTTAAATGCCCGTGGGCACTTGGTAAACGCCCGTGGGCACTTGGTGAAGGGGTAAACGCCCGCGGGCACTTGCGACAGGAATGGGAGATTCTGCAGAATGCTGCAGAAGGAATGGCGACGAAAGCGGCGATGGAAGCGGCGATGGATGCGGCGAAAGGGTAGCGGAAGAAAGGAGATAACGTAGAAGAATTAGAATCAGAGATAGAAGTAGCAAAAGACATAGTGAAAAATATCAGGGTTTGAGCCATCAAAGTGACTCAATTTATAATCCACTCTTAGGGCACACTTTAGGGTTTTAACGACACTTTGAACGTGTGGCTAAGATTAAAGTGGATCCAAGGGTAGAGAATAAATCTTGGTTGTGGAATGGATTAAGATGGATGGACGGATGAGATTAAATGAAGGATGGACGGCTCAGATTAAATCACTTAAACTATTATTTAAATATATATATTAAAATATTAAAATATATATATAAATATTAATTTAAATAAATTTGGGGATGAAAAATGGTGGGAAAGGTGAAATTGGGCCAAATAATGGCGGGAAAGGGTGGATTTGGGCCAAATAATGGCGGGAAGGTGGATGACCGACACGTGGCTGACAGGAAGGTATAGATGACTTGCAAGTGGCTGGATTTTGGTGTCTACAGATGCCCCTTTTTGAGCTGCTTTGTGTGAAGACACAATGCAAGCACAAAAACTTAGGACACCTGAAAAGCTGGATCAGACGCAACTCTCTCTCAAGACTAAAGCACAACTTTGAAGACCAAAGAATAAAAGAATATTTAAAATTTATCAGCTTACCCCCTCAATTGGCGAGCGAGAATGGTTCTCACAAGCCAATTGGAAGAAATTTGGAATAAAATGAACCGTTTTTGCCCCAACGGTGAAAAAGGGGTTGGTGTATGAACCATCTGTTTATGTCCCAACAGAAAAGGGGTTGGTGTACAAACCATCTGTTTATGTCCCAACAGAAAAGGGGTTGGTGTACAAACCAAAAAAGAATATGATTGAAGACGATATGAGTGATGTGAAAGATGAACCATTTTCTGCCCCAACGGTTATAAAGGGATTTTCGCCAAATTATAAATTCCATGATCATGTAAGATGAATTCCACTATAGGGAAGTTAGAAATTGATAACGGATGCCCCAACTCCTGTGGGTGAATCCATACTGTTGATGAAATTGCCTTGTTGGCGCCATTGATATGCAGAGATGCAATATGAAAGAGTCCAGAACTTCAGAGATGCTCCTAGTGATTGTATGGATAATTCCTCGGGTCGGAACCAATCAACCTAGGTAGCCTTAATCTCTAGCAAGACTCAAAATAATGATGATATTGAAGATTGTCCACGTTTAAGGCCCCATGAACTAGGCCATCAATGACAACTTTTGAGCAAATTAATCTTGGTATGAGGTCACTTGAAAAGTAGGATACCCAAAATTGATTTCCAATTTTCAAACAATGAAATAATTGATGATGATAAATGGTAAGTGTCCTTATGGTGGTTTAATCCTCTTACCGAATTGCATGGATGCAAATCGCTGCAATCGCCAAGGTGATAGAATATACCACTAGATACGAGGTTTACTTTAATTTAATTTGGCAAAAATATGCATGATGAAAGAAGAATGAATGAAATTGACGATAGATCGGAAGAATTGATGAATGTTGTTAATTTTGTGAAGGTTTTGAATGTTTTTAACCCAATTTGTAAATCAATGATGAATGATGCGCTTTTTGAGCAAAATGACAAAATTTGTTTCCAAAGCTGTTGTAACCTTCACAAAATGTTTTATTATGATAAGAAGAATGGATGGATGCAATTTGATGAAATTTGGAGGAGGTAAGCTTCAATTTTGTAAGTTTTGTTCTTTTATTCAATACTGACACCAAACGTCGGTATGCATTTGGAGGTGGCAGAAACGCCCGTCGGTGTTTGAATGCATCATGAAACGCCCCACTACGTCTGAATGTGCCATGAAACGCCCCACTGCGTTTCAGGGCACCAAAACCAGCTATTTAAACAATTTCAGCGAGAATTTCGCTCATTTGTGCGTTCAAGCTTGAGAGAAGTGCGTCTGAGGGAGTGGAATGAAGTGAGGTGAAGTGAAAGGTTGTGTAGGAGAGTGAAGCACGCGGGAGCTATGGCGGAGATGGGAGCGGACGCGCCAGTGCAGTCAGCTGAGGTATTTGTTTATTTAAGCAAGTACTTTTATTTGTTTTTTTTTTTTTTTTTTGAAAAAAATTTGTAACCAATTTTTGTTTTGTTGTTTTGCAGCTTAGGGTGTTAGAGGCACGACACCGATTCTCCCCTATCATTCCGGGGATGAGGAGGTCATTGTCCCAGGAAGGCTGGGAGACATTGGAAGCAGTAGGGCTAGCGGAGGCAGCCCGGTTGGAGGTAGTTCGGGCGAGAGAGGGGTACCTCTCGGCTTTGGCCGAGAGGTGGGATCCAGATCGGGGGACGTTCCAGCTCCCGATCGGAGAGATGACGGTGACGCTTGAGGATGTATATCGCATCCTCAAGGTGCCCGTGGAGGGGGTGCGGGTGGAGGTTGGACGAGATAGGGCCACGGAGATGGCCAAGTTGTTTGGGGATGACTGGAGGGAGATCCGGACGGAGAGCGGGGGGATTCCTTACTTGGCCATGTATACGGCCAAGGAGTTGGTAGCGGTGGAGGCTCTGATGATGTTCGTATTGGCCAACATTGTGGCCCCGAACAGCACCGGGTGCAGGTTTCCATGGAACTTGATGGGTGTAGTGAGCGAGATGCTCACTAATAGGGTAGTGTATGCTTGGGCGCCTGTTTTATTGGTGCAGGTGTACCGAGAGTTGTATGAGGTTCGAAGGCGGGGCCGAAAGGGCCTAGGCTGTAGTTTGGTTCTCCGGTGTTGGGGCTGGGAGCACTTCAGAGTGGCTCGACCGGGGGTTGCCATGTGCTTACTGGGACATGAGCCTGGCTTATGGTAGGAGATGGCTAGTGGCGGAGGAGAGACAGTCGAGCCGCCCCGTGAGATCGGGGCAATGGTATAGGAGTTTATGGGCAGACTTGACGGATGCCCAAGTCATTTGGAGGCCCTGGCGGGAGGCGAGGTGGATCGGTGATGGAGAGCATCTGAGACGGGTGCGACAAGCTAGATGGGTAGTGGGTCGGGGGCCACAACGAGGCAGAGCACATACAGATGTCTTGAGTGCTCCGCTCGAGTCGGATTGAGACAGGATGTCCCCGGTGAGCCAGTGCGCTACGGGAGGCACAGATCGAGAGGGGGATTTGTCGTGTGCCGAGCCATGGAGGGAGGCGACAGAGGACGATGAGGACATGGAGATCCCCGACATGGACGACATTGGGGTAACAGCTGAGTATGCAGCATGGATGGCCGCAGAGCCGAGGTGGGAGCCACCATTGGTGGCTATTGGAGCTGGAGAGGATGAGGGAACCGCAGAGGTTCCCAAGCGCAGGGAGGGTCCCCGCATTCGAGCTGACAGTCGAAGGCGAAAGGGGAAGATGGTGCGGCAGGCACCGGGGAGCGAAGATGACGAGGAGGATGATGGCGAGGGCCTAGGAGAGGCCGTTGGAGAGACTAGAGAGGTACCCCCTAGCGGGCACGAGGATGATCTGGCGCAGCTGCAGCAGTAGATAGTAGAGCGTGATGCTATGCTAGCGGTCCGGGATGAGAGGATAGCTCGGCTGGAGCAACAGGTTGCAGAGCGGGATGCCCTGATAGGCTGTTCAGGGAGGGGAGGATGGCCCGGATGCGAGCGGACTTGGATGGAGCGACTAGGGTGCCCCGGGATGACAGGGTGACGAGACTCCGAGGCGAGCTAGCGGAGCGAGAGCGACGACACGGGATAGACATATCTAGACTTAGGTCTAGGACTCGTTATATTGAGGCTCCGGAGGACACATTGTTTAGACATCACATTGTGTTGCCTGATCCTCCATCCTCCTCTTGTCTCTAGGCGTAGTGAGTCTAGGCACACCACTAGGTCTAGGGCTCCTACTAGGTCACAGGGGTCCTCTTTTGATGGTTAGCTTAGTGCTTAGATGCACTCTTTATGAGCCTTGGTGCTCTATTGTATTTTGTAGCCTTTTGGCATTCACTGTACGTTTTGATCTTTATACATATATATATACATGGCTTTTATTTTTAGTGTTTTACTTTCTTTTGTATGAATGCCTATGTTTTTGTGATGCATGTTTTTATATGTTTTAATGCATATGTGATGGAATGGAATGCAAAGTTATAGATGATTAATGCGAGACTAAGTAAATGAAATATGCACTAAGAAGCACTCATACTTTTAGATAGTTAGATTTAGCCAATCTGTTATCATAATTGTTTAATCAGGGGCACCGAACTTGGTAGCTTGTGAATGAATGACGTATGGAATGACATGAATATGGAAGAAGATATGGAGGTTGATATGGAAGAAAATATGGAGGAAGACTATTTTACAAAGACTCAAACATGCTAGTGGTATCAAACAAACTTACTAATACTGCCTAATTCAACTAGGACCAAATGTGTGTGCATGTGAGTTCATTAACCAAATCAGAAGCATGGTAGTGACTCTAGGCAATCAAAAACCTGTGTGTGTGCAAGTGTGTTCATTAACCTCATCTTGCATAAATTAAGTAACCCTGTTATGGAGAAGACCCCAAAGCTAGTTTGTCCGTATGAGCATTCAGAGGTCTCTCTTTGAGGAGAGACATGTCGCCACGCAATGAGTATACTCCACTGCCAGTCAAGCGTCTATAGCCCCGGTGAAGGTTAACTCCATAGTCCATGTTGTTTTTGACCTTTGTAAGCCTTGGGGATGACTACCTATCCGTCCGACTGGACAAGTATTACGATCCTTACAACTTATTTGGGATCAGTGGTGTGTGAAAAATGTTCATTTCCTTAGAGCTTTGGGGAATCGGATTCTCAACCGAAGTATGATGAGAATTTTACCCTATCCTTACTACTCTGTTTATATTTATATTTTGTTATTTGCTTGTGATAGTGGTAAGAACCACTGTTTTATGGACTATGTTTGCATGATAGGACAAACGAGGATTACCCTGTTCACTTCGAGGCACAACCCAAGGATGGTGTTATCTCTCTTTGACACAAGATGTTTTTAAGATGTGAAAATGTGATAGGTTCAAGACCGCTTTTGAAATCATTTCCCAATACTCAAGATTTTATTTAGTGTAATTTGTGATATGGCCCTAGAGAACTTTGACATGCATTTCGAAGTTTGCTTAAAACACTAGAAATGGGCTGAGTGACTGAAAACATTTTGGCAATGTAAATATGTGCAAATGGAAAATGGGTGTACGAATGACAATTCGGTTTGATGGATTTTATGAAGGTGCCCCTGATTAAGGCAACATGACTTTTGCTTGACCAAATTTTATATCCAAAAGATAGAATGGTCTCTAACATGATATGCAACTATGGCTGAAAATGAAATGTTATGGTTTTCAATGAGATGTATGCACATGAAATGCAATGTTTTTGAATGAGATGTATGCAACTAACAATGAAATGCAAATTCTTTTTATTTTATTTGTTTTTTTTTTTTTTACAAGCCATGTATATATGTACATATAAAATTCAAACTATGCGTAAAATGCCCTCAAGTGTATAATATTAAGTGGTTCGGGTTCTTCCTCTCCCTCTAAACTGGCAAGTCTATAAGTTCCATTACCCACTCTTTCAGTGACCATATATGGACCTAACCAATTAGCCACGAATTTATCTCGAAGATGCGGCAATGCATTGGTGTTTTGTTGATTCTCTTTAAGGACAAGATCCCCTACTTGAAATTCTCTTAGATGAACTTTGGCATTGTAAGCACGTTTCAATCGGTCTTGATAAACTCGCAAATGCTCTAAAGCATTGATTCGTTTTTCATCTATGAGTGTGAGTTGATCAAGACGTGCTTGTCTAGCAGTATCATCATCGATAAATTCCTGCAAAGAAATTCGCAAGGAAGGGATCTCGAGCTCAAGAGGCATGATTGCTTCAGCTCCATAGACCAAAGAAAATGGTGTTGCCCCAATGGGAGTTCTGATGCTTGTTCTGTAAGCCCATAATGCCAAGGGGATTTGTGTATGCCAATATTTATGATTTTCTTTAACAAGTTTCTTAAGAATAGCAATTATGGTCTTATTTGAAGCTTCAACTTGTCCATTGGCTTGTGGGTAGTAAGGAGTTGAGAAACTATGTTGGATATTATACTTTTCGCAAAGAGCTCGAACATCCTTATTCTTAAAAGACTTGTCGTTATCAAAAATGATTTTAGAGGGAATACCAAAACGACAAATGATATGGTGAAGTATAAACTCCACAATTCTAGGACCTGTCGTATCTGGTTAGAGGAATAGCTTCAACCCACTTTGTGAAGTATTCAGTGGTCGTAATGATGAAAGTATGCTGTCTTGAAGAGGCAGGTGAAATCTTGCCAATTAAATCGAGACCCCATTGTGAGAAGGGCCAAAGGCTTTGGATGGGTTGTAAAGCTTGTGATGGTATATGGATTAAATTAGCGTGTTCTTGACACTTTTTACATTGTTTAACATACTTGCAACAATCTTGTTCCGCATGTCTTTGTAATACCATGCAAATATCTCCTTCTTCCGCTTGAGTAGAGCAATCATTTGCTCTTGTTCCTCTGATGATAGACTTTAGCGTTTCACAATTTGGGTGCCATCTTGGTATGTACTAAGGTCTACATCGATAGTTTCTTCAATAGACATGTGGGAACCTTCCTCAAGCTGATGGGGAGTAGGGATCAGATTTATGTCATCTAAAATGTCATCAAGCTCCTGTGCCTTGCTCTCATCTATGTCTGCCTGGAAGACCTCTGGCTTAGAAGATGAAGGTGAATGTGGAGGTGAAGGAGGAATGTAGTTGGCGGAAGCCCTTAACAATTCCTCGGAAAGGATGAACTATGAAATAGATGGAGGGGATGAAATCCGATCCATGTCAATCAGGCTTGGGTTGATCGGGATTGGCTTATCCGGATCATATGGATTATGGAGCGGTGTGAATAAGTCTTCAAAATTCATTGTCAACTTATGAAAGAAAGAATAGGCGGAATGGAAGGGAAAACCGGTGAAGACCTCGGAAGACCTGAAGTGCAAAACAACATAGTTTTTCAGTTTTTTTTTTTTTTGAGTTTTTTTTTTTTTTTTGTAGTGGTGAAAACCACTATTACACACATACATAAAGCAATAAAGTATTTTTATATATTTTGATTTTTTTTTTTTTTTGGAATTTTCTGATTTTTTTTTTTTTTTTGGTAGTGGTGAAAACCACTATTTTAGTATATACATATAATACAAGTTTGGATTATGGCTTATGGATGTGGCGGGGGTGGTGGTTCACCTCGTTCTTGTGGAAGAAGCAAGCGAAAGATGGCCTCTTGGAGAGGGAACAATTGGAGATAAAACTCGTCTTGTTTAGTGAGGGGAACAATGGGCGCCGACTCTTCTTCAGATTCATCAGCATTTGACATGACGTCAAATTCTTCATAGACTTCATCTTCGGATTCGTCGGGGTGGAGGATTTCTTCTTATGAATTAAGATTAATGCTTTGAAAAGCTCGTTCAAAAGAAGAAAGGGATGGAAGTGGTTGGTAGCCCAGACCAAAACGCTCGGTGGGTCTACGATATGGCATATCGATGCGTTCGGTTACCCCTTGCTCGTATCGACCTAGGCCAAATTGCTGCCAATTATGTCCGTGGAAATAGCGAGAGGGAAAACCCTCCATCCTTTCGATATTGGCAAGGACTGGATGCTTGGGTTCTAGTATGGTGGTAGGACTAGAAGATGACTCTATTCCCCCATATACAAAATTAATGGAATTTGGCATAGAACCCATGTTATAAACCGATCCAATGGATAAATGTTGGTCATGTGGACGACCAAAATCTTTAACTGTTTGCACATTGAACGGTGTGATGTGGACATCTTGGATGGCATACTCACCAATACCGACATCAGTGAGATGGACCTTGACTTGGGAGGGAGATGGACTTGATGATGGAATAGAAGAATGTGGGATAGAAGAATTGGAAGGATTTGGTTGGGTTGATGCTTCACTGACTTGTGAAACATCAGTTGGTGATGGTTGGGAAGATGGAGGAATAATAGGTGATGTTGAAGAAGGTGTAGAAGAAGGGGGTAATGACGTGGAAAGAGATGATTGGTCATGGCCACATGTGCATGTGGTCAGTGATGAAGAAGAAGGAAGATTAGTTGATGAAGAAAGTGGTGAATGAGATGGAATAGCGGAAGAGGAAAATGGTTGCGATATGATGGGTGGCTCCTCAGGAATGGGAGCTTTAGAAGAAGATGGTATAGAAGAAATAGATGGGGTCAAGAAAAGATGAGTGGATGGCAACACAATCTCATAAGGATTTGAGACATAGTTGCAATGTTTGAAGGGTTATGTGTCAGCAGGTACACAATGAACCTGTCCCTCATATACATACTTCGGACATTGATGCGAGTATAGAAGGGACACATCTCATCTCCCTAAGCCAAGGCCGTCCAAGCAATACATTGTATGCCATGGTCCCTTCCAAGATGTGAAACAAGGTATGCAAAGTTCGGGCCCCTACCTCAATGGGCAAGATAACTGTGCCAACCGTGGAAGATAAAGCATCATTGAATGCTTTAAGGGTAAAAGTCGACTTTGTGATAAGGGATGGCGACAACTTTAGATGACTCAACGCCGATGTTGTAATGATATTGATTGAGGAACCGGTGTCAATTAAGACTCTCTTGAATGGCTTGTTATCGATCTTGGCCATGATATGTAGTGGAGGATCTATACTTTATGTTGACATAGGTTTGATTTCAAAATCATAGAAAGTGATGGAGGGCTCCATGCATGTTTGAATACTCCCCACAAAGTTGTTGAAGGCATTAGTATCTTGAGTTTGAAGCTCGATTGACTTTAAGATTTCCATTAATGCCTCTCTATGCGGGGGAGATTGTTGAATGAGGTCATAGATCGATAACTTGGCAGAAGCCATTTTTAAACTGGTAGTTAACCGGCTACTCAATGACATGATGGGTCGTTGGCGTTGAGTAGAATGATTTAGCGGTTGTTGAGAAGTACTAGCACGTCGTTGGGTCATCTGTTACTGAGGTGGATGGGGGTTTGTACAGTGTGGCTGTGGTTCGGCCTGATTTGGTTGGTTCGCCCTTTGACCCCGGGTTACTACGTTAATAGTACCCACAAAACCTTGGTATTGTTGTACATGGTTGACTTGATTAGGAGGAGTTACTGAGTTACTCCCCCTGAAGTTGTTGGAGCTTCCTCCCGATGTGGAAGGGGTGTTTGAAATATACCAAGATTTTGATTTTGTTGGGCTAAGGGGCTATCCAATTTAATGGCTCCAATCTCAATAAGATCTTGGATCACATGTTTGAAAGTTGTACAATTATTGATATCGTGCCCATTTTGCCTATGATAAGGACAAAATAGGTACTCCTTGTAATACTTCCCCCTTCTAGATGGGTCTAAAGGTTTAAACTCAGGTAAAGTTAATTGATTTGTGCTATATAACTTGTTGAATATGACCGCATATGGTTCATCTAAAGGTGTGAATTGTCGCTTGGGACGATTGTTTTGCCAAGGTCGAGTTTCCATGGTTGGCCCAGTATTGGGAGCTGGTTGAGTAGGGGCGAGTACCGCATGATAAGCAATTGGTTGCGGTTGACTTTGCATTACTTGTTGTTGTTGAGCCATTACGGGCTGGCTCGCCACCACTTGATTAACTTGGTTAACATTTGAGGCTGTACTAGCTTGTGCTTGTTTGTTTTGGCCATAATTATTATTTCGTTGTTGGCCCTTTTGTTGCCATTCTTTTCTACGGGGTTTTAAAACACCCTCTTGGACTTTAATGTCTTCTATGATACTTGCTTGGGCCAAAGCCTCTTCAAAAGTCCTGTATTGTTGTAATTGGAGTAACCAAGAGATAGGTTTTAGACAACTGTGGGTGAACATTTTGGTTAACTCCTCCATTGGTAGGGAGAATGGCAGTTTATTAATGATAGCCCTCCAACGGTTTCCAAAGTCATAAACGGTCTCATCGTCATGTTGCTTGAGCTTGTATAAGTCGGACAATGAAACTCTCTTTTGTACATTCAGGGAGAATCGTTCTAAAAATAGATTAATCAATTGCTCGTAAGCATAAATGCTATGGTGAGCTAAATGATTATACCATTGTACAACATCTCCTCCTAATGTCTGAGGAAAAGTTCTGAGCATAAGAGCATCATTATTTTGGATTCTAAAGCAAGCATGCATGAATGAGCTCACATGTTCATGAGGATCCTCAGTTCCTCAAAATTTGTCAAACTTCGGTAATGTGAAATCAATCGGATATGGTGGTGAAGGTACCGAAGGATGAATTGGTTGATTGATCAATGACCTTAGCGTAGGTTTCTGACTAAATGAGCCAGGCGCGTTAAGCATAAGGTTGTCAATCTGTTGTTGCATAGCATGGAGTCGAGAATCTTCATTAAAATTTTGACTTGTTTGATGATTATGATGATGTAATGGAAGAGTGGAAAATTGATGAGATGGGATGAAATTGCCTGGATTAGGCGGTGTAGAATGGACATGTTGTTGGTATGGATGATACCGGAAAGAAGGTGATTGGTTTGAATGATGAACTGGACTAGGTTGGGAGAAAGGTGGGGTAGGAATGGACACCACCGAAGATTGGGGTACCAGGTGGGGCTCGAGCTAATAAAAGCTGGCTGGGTAGAAATTGGTTGGGGTGTAGGTTTTACTACGACAGGTGGTTGAGCATTTTGTTGCTTGTTGTTGCAAAATCAATTTGTCGAGATACTCCTTAACCTTATTAATCTCTAACCCAAGGGAGGTGGGATGATTGGATGAAGGTGGAGGGCAGGCTGCCATGGTAGTCACAGGGGACTGCACAGCAGGAGCAATGAAGGTGGCTGAAGTAGGCGATACCTGGGAAGGAACAGTATACTGTGTCCCAGGTAGGGTGAAACCATAAATGGTTTGGGAAGAAGAGGGTTGAAATTGGTTATGGCTAGAAGAGTTTCCACCAACTTCATAAAGAGAATTGGTGTACACCGGGTACATGGAGGAGAAGGTGGTCGGGAAGACACTACATTTGTCTCCAAAGGAGGACAATTGAGCATCCGGGAAGATGTTGGAGATGAAGCCGGCTGAACAGATACCACATTAGCCTCAAAAAAAGGGTTAGTGTAGACCTGAGTGAAACCGGCGGGTATGGTTGATGCAATATCCTGCTGAAAAATAGAATCTTGCATAGGGGAATCTTGGATTGGCTCAAGGACATAACCAGTGCCATCTCTTAAGTGAGTTTGCACTTGGGCCATATCAATGTGGGTAATATGATAGGAATTGTCTTCCTCCATGGGCATGGCCATGTGATAGACGGTAGAAGGACGTGAAAGACCTGCAGGCGAACCTGCCTGAAATTCACTAGGATAAGTGGCCATGTTGGTGGTGGGGATGTTTTGTGAATTACCCATTTGATTATTTAGATTTAACATTTTAGATTGATTCCTTGTTAAAACCATGAAGCAATAAATCTAAACAAATTCAGAAAAGAAGAATGCAAAACTAGAATGATAAATTTACACTACAAAAATTATCAGAAAACAGTCACAACCTAGGTTTCAACCAATGTGTCTTACCTGCGGTTAATTAATTATTTTCTGATCTTAATCTGTAGTAAATTTTAAGTGTCCGGTTTATGAGTTTTGCATGTGATCTAATCTTGAATTATTCACAAAAAAAGGTAAAAACTATGGCTAGGAAAGGACAACGAGATTCTTACTGGTGATGAAATCCAACAAGTTTGCTCGGGGGTGACCTATGGTGTCTAAGGCAGAAGTTTAATGGATGGAGATGAATTCCACCGTCACTAAACTTCAAGCAATACCAGTGATGAAATCCGGATATCACTATTTTAAATGCAATATGAAAATGCAATGAATTTTTTTTTTTTAAATGTTTTAGTTATCTAATGTGTACATACAAGGCTATAAATCAAAAGTTCTAATGATCTAAGCAAGAGGCTACTGAAAACATGTCATTTCCTCTGAAGAAGTGGAGTACACCGTTTAAAACCCCCTACCTACCAATGATATCAGATATCAAAGGAGCAACCGGAAGGTTCGTCCACTTCTCTGCTTGGAATCACCCAATGGCGGGAGTACTATTGACATCCAATCAATAGTCCTACTTAGATAATTAAAACAAATAATTCGTAGCTATTCTAATATGCAGCTAGGTATGCAAAAATATATATATATTTTTTTAATGCAAGCAACAATCAATAATGCAATGCAAAGAAAAATGTAATTAAAAATAACTGTTCTTTTCCAGATTACTTAGTTTTTGTTCATTTTAAAGTAATGATCTGAAAAAGAAACAAAATATGGCGAAAAAACCAAAAACGTAAAAAGTACGACACTTACTTGGAAGCCTACGCTTTTTGTAAAGCGACTTCAAACGCCCACGGGAGTCTGCACGGGCTGAAACGCACCTCTGCGTTTCGTATTGGACTTCCAGACGCCCCTCTGCGTCTGCTGCATTTTTTGCAAGCTCAGAAACCCTAGTTCGTTGGAACAGCGAATTTCACGATTTCTGGAACCTGCAAAATGAAACAGAAAACAAGAACAGATTAGTAAAGCAAGTATTTAAAAATATGAAACCCTAGGGGGTCCCACCGTGATCGCCATTTGTAGATTAAAAATACCACGCCAAACAAAAGATAAAACCACAATAACGGAGTACAGAATAGTTGCACAAAAACAAACGATTTATATTAATCGATGGAGTTTAAAAACTCCTTTTTGAATACAACTGGGCCTGTAACCCTTTATTTGTGATACAAAGTTACAAATTATGCTAGGGTTCTCCGAAACCCTAGCTGGCACAAATGGTGGCGCTTTCGAAGAACGTATCTTCAATCCCAACAGAGTGAGTGGGCTTTGTCGTATCCCTTGCTTGGACCACTCCAGCTTAATCAGATGCCATCAATAAACTGGATCTGTTATCAAAAACCTGCACACATTAACACTATCAAGGAGTTAGAAATTAATGAGAGGGCTCCACTGCGTGAGCCCTCAGAAACAATCTAAAACCTTATAAAAATGGAATGCAGGAAATCAATAACAGATTAATACATAAAATACGGCTACTTGCTTTAAACTAATTTATACCTGTTCTCTGTTAACGCGACTAGACCAGGCGACATCTGGAAGTAATGTTGTTGTCAGAATAGGCTGCGGAAGGCGCCCTGGTGCACTCGTCGAACGCCCGCGTGCTTCTGGATCTGGATTACAGACGTCGGTCTGAGTCTGTGGCTGAAGGTAAACGCCCGTGGGCACTTGTTAAACGCCCGTGGGCACTTGGTAAACGCCCGTGGGCACTTGGTGAAGGGTAAACGCCCGTGGGCACTTGCGACAGGAATGGGAGATTCGCGAGAATGCTGCAGAAGGAATGGCGGCGAAAGCGGCGACGAAAGCGGCGATGGATGCGGCGAAAGGGTAGCGGAAGAGAGGAGATAACGGTAGAAGAATTAGAATCAGAGATAGAAGTAGCAAAAGACATAGGCCAAGAAGATAGGGTTTGAGCCATCAAAGTGACTCAATTTATAATCCACTCTTAGGGCACACTTTAGGGTTTTAACGACACTTTGAACGTGTGGCTAAGATTAAAGCGGATCCAAGGGTAGAGAATAAATCTTGGTTGTGGAATGGATTAAGATGGATGGACGGATGAGATTAAATGAAGGATGGACGGCTCGGATTAAATCACTTAAACTATTATTTAAATATATATATTAAAATATTAAAATATATATATAAATATTAATTTAAATAAATTTGGGGATGAAAAATGGCGGGAAAGGTGAAATTGGGCCAAATAATGGCGGGAAAGGGTGAAATTGGGCCAAATAATGGCGGGAAGGTGGATGACCGACACGTGGCTGACAGGAAGGTATAGATGACTTGCAAGTGGCTGGATTTTGGTGTCTACACTTACTAAATAATTTGATTCCTTATATCCCACTTACTCTATCTTTACCCTCAGTATACTCTATTATGCAAAAAAATCACCTTCATTATTTCTCCCCTTTCCCTGCAACCACCATGTAGCCTTGTTCATTATTTTTCTAACTTCTCTTGTTCTCCTATTTATTTTCTCACCCTTTCCACCTATTGCATCTCCCTCTATTGAGCCACACTTGCACTATGCCCTCTATCCAACCAAGTCTTCTATCTTACCCTTATTCCCTTTAATCAGTCCACTATTGATAATTTTACCAATCTCCTATGCAATAAACTCCAAACACTACCATGCTATCTATTTATGGAACTCATGCTTTATGATGCTTATGACAACTAGTATGGTACATTCAACCTAAATTCTTCCTCCTCTTACCTATGCTTTGCATATAGTATGAACCTAAATTGGTGTTCCAACACCACTAAGAATCAACCATTACCTACAAAAATCTTTGGGGAATATAATGTAATAATATTATATGATGTCAACGCAGAGATCCACACCATCATTCCATCATAAAAAATAATAAAAAAAATTCTCATGAGGTAGGAAGAATGACTCATGTATGTGATTGGTTGGAAATAATTCTTAAAAAACAAATTTATTCTCTGCCCATAATCTAGTCACTTTTTCTATCACTAATTTTGAGACCTCAGTATCCAACCCTCACACCTGACTACAACCATCACAAAAATTTATCATAAAATCTATAGCCACTTTGTCATCATACCCATTTAAGTACCATAAATAGGCCATCCAAACTACACATTCTAACATTGCTTCTACCTCTACACTTTCTAGTATTTCTGCAAGAACTGCTAGCTTCCACTAAATCACCTTTGCCACAATAATGTATATAACTTTACCTTTGCATTCACATTATAGATAGCCTCTTTTTCCCTTTTTAAATAGCCTTGGCATCCTTTCTAATGCATAATTATTTCCCTTGTATTGATAGAATATTCCTCTTGCTTATGATAATTGTCTCATCAATTTTGTGCTCATCCTTATATTTTTTTTCCCTTTTGCATATCACCAGATATTTTCCCAGACTTCTCACTAGTCATCTTAAATGACGTTCCTTAATGGTATTATCATGAGCCTTTTTAGTGAAATTTCTTGATTATATTACTTCCTCCTTGTATTTTTTACCTCTTTTCTTATGTCACTCTCCTTAATTTTATCTCCCTCTTTCTACCATGTGATGACTTTTCAACAACAAAAATAAAAAATAACCCATCCACAATTTTTTTTCTTAGTTACTTTTGAGTTCTTTCAAAAATAAAATTTCCCCTTTTTCTCTCAGAACTTAAAGGGGCACTACCCTAGTACATTGTAAATATCATATACCATAGTTCCTCCTTTTCATAAAATTACTAACCCACCTATGGAAGATATAGATATTGTCCCCCATAAAATTGGGACACTTACAGTATTTTTTTATGCATCCATTATACTAATAGATGCATAAAAAAGGGATAAAATCTAGATATCTAATTTCATGCAGCTTCAATCATTCAATTGATACCTTAACACTTAGGAAAAATATACCTTTCCAAATGTTCTTAATTTCATAAGCACTAGTGTCCCTAACCTCCATAGATACCCACTTGATCCATCTACACAATCTTGTCCATCCACACTACCTTTTCTATCTACACTAACCTATTTATCTATGTTACCTAACTCCTTTTGCACTCCAAAATAGAATTTTGTGCTATAAATTGGATTTCATATAATGGAATGGTTCCTAAGGTGCAAATTCACCTCCTTCATTATGGTTCCACTTCTACACTACCAAATGGTGCCTTACAGTTGTGGATTCATTATCTTGGCATAGAACCTTAGATTATGTATTATCCCAACACATAGGAATATTAGTTGACAACTATTCTACAACACATGCTTTCTCCCTCTTTGCCACATATCCTTCAGATTTCTAGGATGAAAAAATAATGAGGAACCATGGTAGATACAATACTATCAAATATAAAATACATTTATGAATCTAGTGTGCTATACCACAACCAATAATAAATGTTCTCTACTATTTTGTTGAAGGTAACCTAGCTGAGAGTAACAATTGATATCTTCATGCCTTAACCAAAATAGGTAAAAATACCAAAATAATTTCTTGAACCTTTTAATGACTAACCTATTTTAGCAATTGATCATGACTACTTAAGCAATCCTATCTTGATTGACCATTCTTGATCATGATCAAGTACTTAGAACAGTGAAGAACACAAGATTATACTGAGAGGGGGGGTTGAACAGTATAAGACCACTTTTTACTTTCTTTCCAAACCAATATCAATTAATGTCCTTAATTGCAATAACCAAATATAGCAAGTGTGCATTAATAACTCAGATAGCAATAGTAAGCAAGAGCACAAGTCACCACACACAATTGAGACACAAGATTTAACGTGGTTCCCCCAATGTGGGGTACTCCACAAGATAATATCCTTATAATATTTCACACAGAAATAAGGATCCTTATCCAATACAATGATTTCTTTGATCTGCTCAAAGCTAGGCAATAACAAGCTCACACAGAACTTGTCCAAATTTGCATAACAAGCTCACACAGAACTTGTCCAAAACTGCTCAACAAGCTCACACAGAACTTGTCCAAATTTCTTTGATCTGCTCAAAGCTAGGCAATAACAAGCTCACACAGAACTTGTCCAAATCTGCATAACAAGCTCACATAGAACTTGTCCAAAACTGCTCAACAAGCTCACATAGAACTTGCTCAAATCTGCTCCAACAAGCTCACTAAGAACTTGTCCAATTCTCACAAGCTCACTAAGAACTTGCTCAAATATGCTCCAACAAGCTCACTAAGAACTTGTCCAAATCTGCTCTAGCAAGCTCACCAAGAACTTGCTCAAATCTACTCAATAAGCTCACTCAAAACTTATCCAAATCTAATCTCACAAATCTATCTAAAACTATCCACAAATCTTCCCAAAACTATCCACAAAGCCTTCTCAAAGGCTCAATCAATCATACAAACTCCACAAATCTATCCACAAATCTATCCCAAAGGCCTTCTCAAAGGCTCAATCAATCATGCTCAAGTAGTACTCAAATCTCATCCACAAATCTATGAAGGCAAGGCTCAAATATGAACTCAACAATGAATGGCAATGCACTCTACAATGGATGACAACAATGATCCACAATGATTCTCAACTCAACTCAACTCAAATCAATCTCAACTCAAGTCAACTCATAGAAGCATAAAGAGAATTGTTAGAGACTCAATATGTTCTAAGCTCAATCTCAACTCAAATCAGAATTATAGAATAGTTTGTTTCATGGGACTTGAACAATCACCTCACACAATCACTTGACTAGGCTCAATCAACTCAACTCAACCAATCACCACAAGGGACAACTCTTTCTCACAAAACCCTAGTCCAAGCATGTATCAACCAACTCAAATGTTTCCAACAATGCTCAACCACAAATCTCACATAACAATGATACTCATGTTCTTTTCAAGTTCTTTACATAACCAATGGGCTTCAACAACTATGCTTATAAAACAAGGTTTAAACACAACTCTCAAACCAGAAAACCTTGAAGCATTCAACCAACCACTTTCGAAAAGGAAACCATAATCAATCCTTTTCACTCCAATGATATTTCAGAAATCAACCACCATAAACAATCAATAGGAGAATGTGCCCATACCTTTTTGATGCCAAGAAGTTGTCCACAAAATCTGCCACACTAAACACAACTTTCCTTTCCAATCTCAATAAGGGTTAGTGGACTTCAAATAATAATCACAAGATAAAGCATAACTCAATTTACACCTTTTTACTCCAACTTAATAAACACATCCACCAAAGTCCTTTTTAATAAAAACCCTTATCAAAAATAATAATCAATAAACCTCTCAAAAATTATTTTATAACAACTCCTTATTTCTCCTAAATCTTAATTCTCAATTTCATGAACATCAAATTAAATCAACAACTCATCCACCTTTGAAATAATAATCACAACCCTTATAAAAACAAAGTTTAATTAAAAACTTTAATTATTCCTAACCACCTTATAACTCCAACTTAGGGCTTAACAAAATTAATTAGAGCAAAAATGTATTTACCTCCTCAAGGGGATTCGAACCCCGACTTGCCCACACCACGAGCGCCTTAGCCATGGCTAAGGTTGCCACACGAGCTAGCCGCTCGTTCGAAAGGGAAAGGCACAACGTGCCTTAAAACCTTTCCTCCCTTTCCGCAAATCAAAAGCGCTTCGAGCGCTTTTCTTCCAACGCCTTCCGAACGCAGTCAAGGGGATTCGAAACCTTGACGTTTGTGCTGCCACACACCTTAGCCAAAATCCAACTGCCAATGCGCCACTCTACCCACGATGACTTTGGACTTTGACCAACCTTCGTTTATTCGCTGCTTCTGCTTTCTAAAATATTTTCGCACGAGCTCAATTCGGATGCTTAGCCAACGATTATTAACCATGAGCAAGGATCAGTTTATGAACCTTAGGTATCCCCTTTATATAGCCTCCTTATTATTTTCGATGACGTCGGCGGAAATCTTGCATATTTAATTTTAAATTTAAATTTAAATTTTAAATAATTAAAATTTAAACTAAATATTAAAAATTAAATATCTCCATCACCGGGGCACCTTTTTTGATGAAACGAAAGGCCAACTTGGGTTTTAAGAAAAACCCAGTTCAAATATGCCATCCATGGTTTTAAATAAAACCTTTTATTTTGCCTGCCTTGGTTTTCACAAAAACCCTGTATTTATCCATGCTTTCCAAAATATCATTTGGCCACCAAAACTCAATGTGATCCATGTATCATCCATGTGACATCAATGACAACATAAAATAACTCAAATTTCCAACAATATCCCCCTTTGTCATTGATGGCAACACCTCTAATGCAAAAACCACAATCACTACAAAAACCATCTCTTGAGAATCAAAGTTGCTCCCCCGACTCAATACTCTCTATGGAGGTTGCTCCCCTAACTCAATGCTCTCTTTGGAGGCTGCTCCCCCTAACTCAATGCTCTCCCCCTTACTCAAATCTCTCCCCCTTTGACATCAATGGCAAAAGGGACACCTATGGGGCTAAAATATATGACTCTTAAGCATAGCCCCCTCACCACCTTCTCTCTTGAGGTGATTAATTTTGGGGTGGGAGTACTTTTACTCCCATATTACATTGTTTCTTTCCTCTATCAACTTCCTTCCATGTTTTTCTGATATCCTTCTCTTGATATTCTTGCCTTGAACCTATTTGACCTTCTTGCCTTGAACCTATTTGACCTTCTTGCCTTGAACTTGTTTGGAATTGAGTCCTACACCATTTTGCAATATGTCCAAAGTTATTGTAATTAAAACACTTGATATTGTAGCCTTTGGATGGTGCCCATATCCTGAAATATTTCTTGAAATAATTTCCATATCCATTCCTTTCCTGAACCCTGTATTGTGAAGTTCTATTTTCATGACCATTATGACCATGACTTCTGAATTGTGTAGCTCTAAAACCAAAACCATGTTGCTCATTTCCTTTGCACTGAGAAGCTCTATGACCAATCCTGTTACATGAGAAGCAATGTCCCTAAAAACCATACCTTCTTCCTTTGATGTTCCTTCTAGAAAAATCAAACTTCTTTGATCCATAGACCTCAATGTATAGCCCTGTGTCCAAATCCATTACAAGAAAAACAATGTCCTTGAAAAGCCCTTTGTTCATGCCTTGGTTCCTCATACCTTTCTTGACCATTATCCCTATGATCATCTTCAACTTGTGCATTGCATTCTTGAACCTTCTTTGTAGTATCTAAATCCTCTTCCTTAGTTTCTTCCTTGTTTTTCTCTTCAAGTATTTCTTTTCCTTTTGAACTTGATTCACCTATCTCAAAACAAGATCCAAACTGAATATTTGGAGCCATAGGAACTTTGGAACTTTCTTCATAACACTTAGGTGCTTCCTTGCTTTCATATTTTAGAACTTCCTTTCCTTTTGAGTGTGACTTTTCTTGGAAATAAGATACAACTTTAAAATAAGTTTCCACTCCTTTTTGAACCTTTTCATCTAATGTGTCATGTCTTGTCATTATTACCCTTAGTTCTTCATTCATCCTTTCTTCTATTCTTTTTGCATTTTGAAGCTCTTCTCTGAGATTACTGATTGTCTGTAGTAGTTCTTCTCTGATTTTGACATCTGTTCGAATCTTGTTTTCAAGATTCTTGTATTCTTCTTTTAGCCTTTTGACTTCTAATTTTTGTTTTCTTGGCTCATCCTCTTCTTTTTCTATTACCAAAAGTGAGACTTATTTATCTTCATTGTCACTGATACTATTAAAATCTTCTATAGCAAACAAACTCTCAAGATTTCTTTGACCATGCTTATTTCCTTGATGTGTCATCTCATCTTCACTATCACTCGAAACCATTGCAATATCCTGATCTGTGATCTCTTTGACCACACACAAAGCACTGTTCTCTTTCACCTTCTATTCCTAGGAATAGATGTTCTTCCTTTTCATCATCTGATTTGTCTCTATCACTATGATCTGAGCTATCACTTGCTTCTACAATGTAGTAAGATTTCTTTGCCTTACGAAAAATTTTCTTCTTCTCATACCTGTTTTGCTTGTATCTGTCATCTTTGTCATGCTTATGCTTTCCATCTTCTTTTCTTCTGTGACCCTATTTTTCATCATCACTATTTTCTTCATGTGGACACTTGTATGCATAGTGACCAAGATCACCACACTTGTAGCATCTGACTTTCCTTATATCCCTGAAATTCCTTGAGTCCTTATTCCTTTTGATGAAGTTAGCTTCCTCATCATTATCTACAACTCTATCTATTTTTGGAACTTTCCCTTTCTCTTTTTCTGAAGCCTTGAATGCAATCTCTTTTATTGGAACCTGATGCTTACTTACCCTCATCTCATAAGTTGTGAGAGTTCCTTGCAATTCTTCCATTGTTAGCTTGTTGATATCCATTGTTTCTTCTATTGCTGAAACCTTAGCATCATATTTCATGGGAAGTGATCTCAAAACCTTTTGAGTAACTTCTGATTCTTTCATCTCAAATCCTAGACCTCTCATGGTGTTAGTAATCTCATCAACTCGAAGTAAAAACCTTGCAATATCTTCAGAATCTTCCATTTTCAATTCCTCAAATATTTTTCTATGAGTTTGTAGTTTTGCCAACTTTACCTTGGAATCTCCTTCATAAGTATTCCACAACTTGGTCCACATCTCATTAGCTGAATTACATACCATAACCTTTGCAAAATCTATCTCTCGTAGCCCACTCAAAATATAATTCATTGCTCTTGCATTGATCTCAACCAATTTCCTGATAGTCTTATCTGCCTCGGGATCACCTTCAACCCTATACTCTTTTTCAACCATTTTCCATACCTCATATCCTTGTGATATCAAGTAGTTCTTCATCCTCATGCTCCAGAAAGCATAATTGTTACCATAAAATAGTGGAGCCTTATTTGTAGATGATCCATTCTGTGAAGCCATCTGTGTTCTTGTAGAATCTGCCCTCAAGATGTTAGCTTTTTCGAAGGAACCCGCTCTGATACCAATTGAAGAACATAAGCTTATACTGAGAGGGGGGTGAACAGTATAAGATCACTTTTTACTTTCTTTCCAAACCAATATCAATTAATGTCCTTAATTGCAATAACCAAATATAGCAGTGTGCATTAATAACTCAGATAGCAATAGTAAGCAAGAGCACAAGTCACCATACACAATTGAGACACAAGATTTAACGTGGTTCCCCCAATGTGGGGTACTCCACAAGATAATATCCTTATAATATTTCACATAGAAATAAGGATCCTTATCCAATACAATGATTTCTTTGATCTGCTCAAAGCTAGGCAATAACAAGCTCACACAGAACTTGTCCAAATTTGCATAACAAGCTCACACAGAACTTGTCCAAATATGCATAACAAGCTCACATAGAACTTGTCCAAAACTGCTCAACAAGCTCACACAAAACTTGTTCAAATCTCTCAACAAGCTCACTAAGAACTTGTCCAAATATACTCCAACAAGCTCACCAAGAACTTGCTCAAATATCTCCAACAAGCTCACTAAGAACTTGTCCAAATATACTCTAGCAAGCTCACCAAGAACTTGCTCAAATATGCTCCAACAAGCTCACTAAGAACTTATCCAAAATCTATCCCAAATCTATCCACAAATCTGTCCCAAAACTATCCACAAAGCCTTCTCAAAGGCTCAATCAATCATACACAAACTACCACAAATCTATCCAAAATCTATCCCAAAGGCCTTCTCAAAGGCTCAATCAATCATGCTCAAGTAGTACTCAAATCTCATCCACAAATCTATGAAGGCAAGGCTCAAAGATGAACTCAACAATGAATGGCAATGCACTCTACAATGGATGACAACAATGATCCACAATGATCTCAACTCAACTCAACTCAAATCAATCTCAACTCAAGTCAACTCATAGAAGCATAAAGAGAATTGTTAGAGACTCAATATGTTCTAAGCTCAATCTCAACTCAAATCAGAATTATAGAATAGTTTGTTTCATGGGACTTGAACAATCACCTCACACAATCACTTGACTAGGCTCAATCAACTCAACTCAACCAATCACCACAAGGGACAACTCTTTCTCACAAAACCCTAGTCCAAGCATGTATCAACCAACTCAAATGTTTCCAACAATGCTCAACCACAAATCTCACATAACAATGATACTCATGTTCTTTTCAAGTTCTTTACATAACCAATGGGCTTCAACAACTATGCTTATAAAACAAGGTTTAAACACAACTCTCAAACCAAAAAACCTTGAAGCATTCAACCAACCACTTTCGAAAAGGAAACCACAATCAATCCTTTTCACTCCAATGATATTTCAGAAATCAACCACCATAAACAATCAATAGGAGAATGTGCCCATACCTTTTTGATGCCAAGAAGTTGTCCACAAAATCTGCCACACTAAACACAACTTTCCTTTCCAATCTCAATAAGGGTTAGTGGACTTCAAATAATAATCACAAGATAAAGCATAACTCAATTTACACCTTTTTACTCCAACTTAATAAACACATCCACCAAAGTCCTTTTTAATAAAAACCCTTATCAAAATAATAATCAATAAACCTCTCAAAAATTATTTTATAACAACTCCTTATTTCTCCTAAATCTTAATTCTCAATTTCATGAACATCAAATTAAATCAACAACTCATCCACCTTTGAAATAATAATCACAACCCTTATAAAAACAAAGTTTAATTAAAAACTTTAATTATTCCTAACCACCTTATAACTCCAACTTAGGGCTTAACAAAATTAATTAGAGCAAAAACGTATTTACCTCCTCAAGGGGATTCGAACCCCTGACTTGCCCACACCGCGAGCGCCTTAGCCATGGCTAAGGTTGCCACACGAGCTAGCCGCTCGTTCGAAAGGGAAAGGCACAACGTGCCTTAAAACCTTTCCTCCCTTTTCGTAAATCAAAAGTGCTTCGAGCGCTTTTCTTCCAACGCCTTCCAAACGCAGTCAAGGGGATTCGAAACCTTGACGTTTGTGCTGCCACACACCTTAGCCAAAAGCCAATTGCCAATGCGCCACTCTGCCCATGATGACTTTGGACTTTGACCAACCTTCGTTTATTCGTTGCTTCTACTTTCTAAAAGATTTTCGCACGAGCTCAATTCGGATGCTTAGCCAACGATTATTAACCACGAGCAAGGATCATTTTATGAACCTTAGGTATCCCCTTTATATAGCCTCCTTATTATTTTTGATGACGTCGATGGAAATCTTGCATATTTAATTTTAAATTTAAATTTTAATTTTAAATAATTAAAATTTAAACTAAATATTAAAAATTAAATATCTCCATCACCGGGGCACCTTTTTCGATGAAACGAAAGGCCAACTTGGGTTTTAAGAAAAACCCAGTTCAAATATGCCATCCATGGTTTTAAATAAAACCTTTTATTTTTCCTGCCTTGGTTTTCACAAAAACCCTGTATTTATCCATGCTTTCCAAAATATCATTTGGCCACCAAAACTCAATGTGATCCATGTGACATCAATGATCCATGTGACATCAATGACAACATAAAATAACTCAAATTGCCAACAAACAGTTGTTATGCTAAGCCACCATAACAAAATTACCATGATCTATGCAACAATGTCTTAGATCGATGTCATGTCCCTTATAATGGTTTAGAAAATAAATTTTTATTTTTTATCTAGAAATACCTTTACTAAAGAAAAGGGTGGGTAATAATTAACCATTGCTCATTATCACATTCTCGCCAGTGATATTTTCTAACAAATAATAATTTCTACAAATTTCAGTTGTTTGTTACCCATGCACACTCCTCTATAGTACATTTGTCTTACTAGCATTTACAATCATCATATCATTTGGATTGTAATTTGTATGCTTCCATACTTGGTCACTCTTATTTTATTTTCAACTCACCATAAAGGAAATTGGGAAATGACTATAGGGTTGAGGATACACATTACTCTTCTTACTCTTGGTAGTCGCCATAAATGCTCACTTTTTGTTTTCTTTTTGTAGATAACATTGTAATCTCTCCTTATAGGTGATATTCTGTAAAGTTGGAACTTGAGCAGTGGTGACCAACTAGCCATGAATCAAGAATATTGGTATATTCTATCCTTTATTGCACTCTTTATTTCAATTAATGTTACCTCTACTTCTTTTCAAAATCAAAATATTATTTAATCCTATCATTAGTTGGTATATTGTTGAAATTGTTTTGTATGCATTATTTTCCATAAAAGTTAAATAAAACCTATAGCCATGTTTGATCCAAGATATGATAAACCTTAGGTTTTTACACATAATAATTTATTTTATTTCCCATTTTATTTTACATATACAATATCCATGTTGAGATAAGGAAGGGTGAGGGATTTGATCAAAAGAGTAGGTGTTTTTCCATCCTTACAAATACAATAACTAATAAGCAAAATCAAAATATAACTATAGTCAATAATAATCATGATGCACCTACTATTAATGGATAGAATTAAAAATATTTCACAAGTGGACATTTTAAACTCCCTCCTCCTGAATCATTAGAGTTGTCTCTTAGTAACAAAAGGAAGGTAATGCAAATAGGAAGTTGCTCCTTCATTTTTTCACACTACTAATTATGGAAATATCAAAGGTAGTAATTGATAACTAGAACATTGATGATATCCCTCATGCTATTATTTGAATTCCTATCCTATACCAAATCAAACGTTAATTAATATGAGGTACCAAGGTGATGTCTTAGGTTTGCATAAACAAGGCATAAAGGAAGCATTGCAAACCATAGTTTGGCTATGGTGTTTTGTGATAGGATGTTTTCCTAAGCATAATGAATCCTACCTTGTGTCCTCTCTTGACAAGGAGAAAATAATTAACCATGAAGACCATTTTGATTGAGCTTTTTTATCCAATACTATCTCTTTTAATGGGCATAATTGGAACTATAAATATTTTTATATACCAAATCTCATTCATATAAATACCTATACCCACCAATTCACCTATCAAAATGGAGTAAATTATATATCCTTACAATACCTTGAATTGATTTTTGGTGAAGTATCTTATGACTAGGAAGATATATATTTCCTAATCAAACCATCAAAGATATCTTGAATAAAATTAATTTTATTTTGGTAGGTCTTTCCCTCAAATTGCTAATGTAGCCATATCAAAAGGATCAAAAATCAACTAAAATATCATGGATGCTATAGACTTGGATATTTTATGGGTCCTCCTAAACCCTCCTCAATTAGAAGACAAATCCTATATTCTAAAGGAATGAACCATAGATGTTAATAATAGTACTCTAGATAAGCCCAAGATCTTTAACTAGGGAAGGTCTTAACCATGGAAGAATGTGATGAATACACCAAGCTATTAATAAAATTGAGAGATATATTTTCTTGGTCCTACATGGATATGCTAGGTTTAGACCCATATTTAGTACTTCATCATCTAATTATCACCCTTGGTGCAAAAACCATAAATCAAAATTCTAAAGAGAAAAAGGAAAATTCCTAGACTATGTATTCCAATGGTGTGTGATGCATCAAATAAGTGAGGCCAATAATTATCTTGGTTACTATTAAGTTCACTTTATACTTAAATATCATTTTTCTTGTATCAATAATATAGCAAAATTGTGAAGCTCTTATATTAGAACTTTGTATTGCTAGAGCCTTAAATGCCACTACCCATTCTATTTTTGGATACTTACAATTGATATTCAATCAGGTCAATGATATATGCAAAACTAAGGATGACAAGATAAATACTTATAAGGAGATTTTTGATAAATCAATGACCAATTTTGATACATTCACCACTAATACCATCCCTAGGTCTAATAACTATCAAGCAGATATTATGGATTTCCTAAAATTCCTCATCCCATTAGAGCTTGATTATGAATAAATTGCAACCTTCATCAGGCAACTTGTTCAAGGAGTTAAAGAACCCACAACTAGCTTAATTCCTTTAAAAAGAATTTACTCTTGAAGTTACCTCATCATCTAGACCTTTGTATAAGGACATTTATGGATATATCAAATATGACACTTTGTATAAAGGTTTGAATCAAAATAAACATAAGAACCTCAAGCAAAGGGCCTATAGGTATGTCATAATTTTCAATATCTTATATAACTATAGCCTATACGCTATCCTACTCAAATTTTTAGATCATGCTAAATATTAAAAGTTAATACAAAAAGCCTTTAGTGGTGTTCCCATTGTTATAAAAATAAAATAAATGGGCTACTATTGGACTTCCATGAAAAAGGAATCCTAGGATTATATCAAGTGATGTGATAAGTTTCAAAAATATGATAATCTTATCCATGATCCATCACAAATCTTGTAATCTATTATCTCACCATGACTATTTTCCATTTAGGGACTGGATATTATTGATAAAATCAATCTCACATCCTTCTATGGACGTACGTTCATCACTGATGTAACTAAATACTTCACCAAGTGAGTGGAGGATATATCTTTAGCCTAAAAAAATAAAGTCTAAAAGTCTCCAAATGTATCCAAAATCAAATAATTTACTATTATGGCATTCCCTCCATCATTTTCTCAAATAATAACACCCTATTTACAAATAAATATACCCAAAGTATTTGTGCAAAGTATCATATGTAACATAAATGGTCCACACCATATTAGTCAAAGTAATGATCAATTTGAAGCCTTTAATATAACTATTATCAATATTCTTAATAATATCATCAAAAAAACTAAAGGAGACTAGAATCTTCAACCTTTTTTATTTCTTTGGGCCCATCATACTAGTGTTACAATCCCAGATGACGTGACAATTTATGCCCTGTTATATGGTACTAAGGTTATATTTCCCTTTGAAATTGGATCCCATCCTTAAAAAAAAATTTGTAGGATGTATCTATGGATCTTGAATATCATCTAGCTTACAAGAGTCAATGGGAATTGATTTATGAAAAGTGGATCCATTCCCTTAAGCATTTGTTGGTCTACCAACAAGGGCTCAAAAGAGCCAATGGGAAAAGGTAAGATCTCAATCCTTTGAAGTTGATGATTTCATTCTATAAAAAATACAATAATACCAACACTAAAACCAAGATAAGAGTAATGGATCAAATAAATGAATTTGTATATGTATGTATGTATGTATCTCACAATATCTATACATTACATGGTATAATACAATCATCATAATGATACATCAAGTAACTTCATGGGAGTCATCCATGAAGACTAGGAACTAATATTGCGGGTCACTCCTCCTCCTCACTATAGTGATGACATCATAACAAACCACTATCATTGGTGGGTGGGTGTGCATATGTGGGATCGCGTTCTTTATCTTATTTGATTCAAAGATTGTAGTCTTCAATTAGTAGGTATTTTTGCATGGTAGATGATTCAATAATGGGTAAACTACTCTATGTTAACTATTAGATAATCATGTAACTATGGAACCTTGACTCAAATTTGCATGAACTTAACACTATACCTCTATTGGACCATTATAATATAATTTAGTAGTGACTATACTAGCTAGTTACCATCATTGCTAGCTAGAGTTATAAGCTTTGCCACAATCATATCTTGCTCTATCATAAGGTTGATAAGCATGGACTACAATATAGTGGTCAATTATACTAGTTGGTCTTGTTGTTGTGTAATTTTTGTTTCCTTTACCCATGCTTAGTATTACTTAGCCACCAAAGTTATTATTGTAGCCTACAAGATGATCACTTACTGATCTAAACCATTCTACTTTACCTTGATTGTCAATTAGGATGATCTTCTCTCCTACCATGGTGGTTAGCATAGGTCCTACAAACCCTAGTGTAGCTCCCCTATATCATTGATTTTGGTACCTCTACCACTACCTAACTAGTGACAATAACTATAATTATGCCTACCTTGGTCTCCTCCCTAACCTTATCTATTACACTATCCTTTTTACAAAAATTGTGATCCTATAAGGGTAAAATATCTAGTACCAATCCCATGCCTATTGCTCATTCTTTGGTTCTCCATCCCTTAATTACGGATGATAGGATCATTCATATTAGAATTTGGATAGGAGTTTGAATCTAGTATTCCCTCAAATCCCCACTCCCTATATGATTATTGGTACCATACTATATGTGATGTTATGTCTTGCCATAAGTTGAATTAGAAAACCACATGCTCATAGTGAAATATCTCTTTATCACCATGCAAACCGATAGTCAAATCCATTGATAAACCTTAGCCAAATTATGTACAACCTAAGTAGTCTAATGGTGGAGACTTTTGAACTCTAAATATATGTGTTGTGGAGAGTGTATGTGTCCTATGTGTGCAATCTGGAACCTGAAAAATAGGTTCACACTCTAGAGGTGCGGACCAACTAGTTCGTACTCTAGGGGTGCGGACCACCCAAACCTATGATGAAGAGTGGATTTTGTGTTGTGTATGCCCTTTGTGTGTTGTGGAAACCTGTGAAATGCAGTTTTGTAGCCTGGTAGCTAGATTTTCACACTAAATCATGCAAAATAAGTCTAAGTGTAGGGGAATCACACTGTGGGGTGCAAATCTCCTAAAAATAGATTGTGTAGTGTAAAGCGTGGGGTGCAATTGTGGAACAATTGGTAAGTGTGTTATAGCATGTTTGTTATGTTTTTGTAACCACTTTTTCAAGACTCAAAAATAAGCAAATGTTCTTTTTTTTTAATTTATGTGTATTTTGATGAAAGTATGTATCCATCCTAGGAACAAATCAAGGTAGTGGGTGAACTTCTATTTTGAATCAGGAATGTTGTAGCATAGAACCTTTTGCAATGCCCAAAAGGGCACAAAATAGAACTATGTTTCCAACGAGCGAGTGGCAACCTAAATGGAATCTGGTACAATAAAATGGTATCCAAAGGGGGAGACTGAAAATGATCTAATGAGTCAAATAAACTCTCACGAAGAGAGGTCGCGCTATCAATGTGGTGCTACCGACATACCCATGCTTTCGCTTAACCCTCATGTTTAAGGCATCCATAGTAACAATCAGTTGCACCCACTAATTATTTGAAAAGCCCTGTGGTAAAGGGGCTTTCTAACACTACCCACTCTGAAGGTACCTTCCAGTGATGAATTTTGGATAACCAACACTCAAAGTGGGAAGGACCAGTCGGGTATTAATGACAGAATGATCCACCTGGGGGATACTATGGTGACTAATCCGAAGGTGAGCCAGTGGAGGGTAGGACTCCAACCTCACTAAACTCTGATGTTGAATTGGTGATGAAATCCCATTCGGGCTGGAGATGAAACCCAACTCCTTACATCGTTTAAATAGAACGTGAGTTTGTGGTGTTTGTTTGTGTGGTATTGTTTTTGAAGCAAATCTAGATTAAATACCTTTTCGAAAAAAACTATGCTATGATACCTTTTTGAAGCAAATATATTTACTTGATTGTGTTACAAAAACAAACTTAAGCTATTGATTTTTGAAATGGAAATGTAATTAAATGGTTTGCACAAAAATACATTTACCCTATTGATTTACAAAAATAAAATCTAATTAAATTGCTTTTAAAGGGAAATGACTTGGAAAGAAATTACTAGAATTGGAAGCTATACTGGAAAGCAACTAAAAATTCTATCTAAAGAAAATAGGAATGTACGATGCTTGTGGAATTTGTAGCTCAACGTGTTAGATTAGCTTCAGAACAGAGAAGAATGAAAGAATTTCACACAAAACCTACGTCCAGGTGAGTGTAAAGATCTCCAATGTGCCCTCTGGTCTAAGACTATGTAAATTTGTGAGGTTCGCACTCCTTGGGTGCAAACCTATCTTCTGTTGAGGAGTTTGCACTCCTACAGTGTGAACCAAGATTCGAAGACAGAGTTGACTGGTTTTGGGGTCCTAGTGATGATTTTGATGTCCTTGGAGTATTTTGAGTAGAGGTACCTGCACAAAAGATTCTAAAAACCCAATTTAAGTGTAGTAACACGACCAAAACTCGTAAATATTTCACAAATACCTGTAGTAAATAAATGATAGAAGGTAAATTAACTACTGATTTGGTGTCGAAAGATACAAGGACACTTTAACCTTGCATATGCCGTGGTAAGAGACAATTTGTGGTCTAGGTATGAGGGCATGTAATCCCCAAGAACATGAGGCTCTTAACCTCCCCTGACTTACCTTGTCATTGGTTGTGGGTGTTTGAACCAATACCTGGGTATCAAGTAGTAGTTTGAGGTAGTTTGAGGAATTCACATGCCCAAGTGTGTACTCACTACTCTCTTTTTAAGCTCACCGATGCACCAGTGAACCTTTTGTGGTTTGGCCTTGTTGAGTGTTAATTTTACCCAATTGTGAAATTACACTCTCCTTTAGGGTTTGGATCCCAAAACCCTCTCATGAAAAGAAGTTAATCAAAGCAACTTCTCCAAGGTCTCCGCTATATTAGCATTTACATATTGTATTAGTAATCTCAATAAAGATATATCAATTCAATGCTAGGAACACCTTAGTGATTGCAAGTAACTGTAAACAAGGGGCATGTGTTGGTTTATTTTACCATGTTACTTTAATGATTGTTCATAAACCATAAATAAAATTAAATGTTAATTGACCCTCATATGACCACGATGTAGTGCCTTAATTCCTTTTATCTTGAGGATTTTAAGGTAGATTTTATCTTCCCTTATTAAGTGGATTTTAATCAAGATTTACCTTGTAGTAAATCCTACTTTAAACATGAAAGTAAAAATTAAAAATCAATCTGTGATTGTGAATCCGAAATGATGAATAGGCTCATTAAATGTAGCTTCTTATCATGAAGATAAAGATAGCTTTTGATATGATTAATAAATTATTCCTCTTGGGTGAAATTAATTTTCACAAAGAGACAATAATTTATAGCCTTAAAATAAGGGCTTTAAAATGTCATTTAATTATCCATATTTTATGAAATAATTTTCATAAAGAAAAATAATGTAATGCTTTAGAATAACAACATTTTAATATAACATGTAAAATTACCCCCTTCAATGAAATCAGATTTTTTATAAAAAAATGTGCATTTATTGCTCCAAATATGATAATTTGTAAAATGCCATAAACATAACTCCTTCAATGAAATTGAAATTTTCATGAAAGAAATGTTATGAATGAACATGCAGAATTTAGAAATCTGATTTGCCTCCAAAACTAAAAAAAAAATGAATTTTTGAAATTATAAAACCCTTCAAAAACAACAATTTTCAAAAATTAATATAAAATCGAAATGACATCGGAATGAACCCGAATCTATTGTGTATCAAATATTTTACATCATTCTTCACAACCATGCAATTATTTTTAGATTTTGAATTTTTTTTAATTTTTATTTTAATGCCTGAAAAAAAAAAAAATAATCTGAAAATAAAAGTTTAAAACTAAAAAATAAAAATCTGCAACAAACTAAATGCTGAAAACTCATAAATGCAAAGCTCCATCAGTTTGATAGCACCCCGTCCTCCAAAATCGAAGATATGAAATTTTTTTTACATGCAACCTAACCTATTCGACCTGCGTTTGCACAACCGAAATAAACTAAGTGCTAGCTCCTAGGGTTCAAAAATAAAGTTCAGATTTCGAACATTCACATGAAGTAACCAAAAATGCATAAACTTTATCTATAAATTCAAAATCTGAAAAGGGAAAAATAAAGCAATTATAACCGAGCATGCAAAAGAAATCTCCTTCTTTCTTGCTAACAAGGCCTGAAATTTCTGAACAAAAGCTTTGGCATTAGAATTGTTTCATGTTTTTCATTTCCACACGTCATGCATAATGACAAACTACTTTATAAATAACCATCATCCATTTCTTTTTGGTGTAACACGACTTTAACACAAGATTGACCATGTAAATAATAATATTTTCATAGAATCGACATGACCCTCCTTTTGGCGTATATGCCTCATGCTTCCCCAACATTTCCTTTTTAATAAAGCGATTCATTTAGGTCCCGTAACGCTCACTTTATTTTTTTTATTATAATGGCCTTCTATAAATACCCAAGCGCATTAATCATTATACCATTAATCTTCTCTTTTAAAATGGGCTACCGTAACCTTACACGTCCGCCTATAATAGGAACGACACATTTGCCCTTAGGTCTCCTAATGGTTTTCATTGAACTCTTGTTGTCATGAATGTTTCCTTCAAACGATCGTTTCCTCCTCATTCAACACGATGTTTCGAATATTGCCACGTTGATGTATCGTGCGCCTTCACCTTCCATGCGCTATATTTTTATTCGTCGAATTTATCGCTTTGGTGTTTTGTTCCACCTCAACATCTCCTCTTACCGTGTTGTTCGACCACTATGATTTCTATCCTCGATACACTCGTTGTGCGTGTTGCGGTCGAAATTTGAAACAAACAAAACTCCTCACACTACGCCTTCTCATTCGGCCATGCTGTCAATCTTGAGTTTTACACCTTCGACGAGCTCCACGGATTTGACGTCGTTAGCTCCAAACCACTAGAATCGGGCCTTCGCTCCTTCGTTGCTTCAACCCTACGTAATGCCATGTTTCGACACGTCGCTTGCTGATTGGGTGAGATTCATCGTCATCCTCGGCTTACCTGCAATACGCAAAACAATATAGTTAATAAAAAGGGGATTTACATTAATCACACTATGGATTATATGACTACGTAAGAAAAGCCATGCAACAAGAAACCTAAAGAAAACCATATCATTAAAATTTTGTTTATAATTATATATAATAGATAGATATATATTATATACATTTATTTATTTATATATTTTTATTTTTGTTTTCTTATTATTATTTTTTTTTAATTTATATTTTATCACTTTTTATTATTATCTTATAAACATATATTTATATATAAATATATATAAATATCATATATTGAAACCAACAACTATATTCAATAAACATTAAAGGTCCTTTCATTTTTATTTTATTTTAACATATATATATATAATCAATCCCATTCCAAAGGAACAATCCAACCACACTAAAATCAACATAAAAAACAACCCAAAAAGTCAAAAACAACAAAAATGCAAACCTTATAAAATAAAGACCGAAAGGCCACTCCGCACCACCCAAGACTACGATGTAACCATGGAGGCTATAGATAAACTCCAGAGGAAGAATTTTATCAAATATGATTGCTCAAAGACAGACAAAATTACTCAAAACCAAAAGTAAAAAGGTAGGTCCCCAATTTTGGGTACGTTGTGGAGCAGCCACAACATGCTTGAGGTATCTTTCAGGGTATTTTTGGTTTGTGGTGTTCTTCAAAGATGACAACTACCTGCCATACAAAATAAGCCACAATTTTTGTTAGAAGGTGATTACGCTTATGCTTGGTGGAGGTCCCATCGGGCGTGCCTGAATAAAACTACCAAAAAGACGCTAAGACATTCATTCAATATCAAATAATCTACTGTATTTGTATTGATAATCATAAAAGAGGTTACAAAAAACTGATATCCTTTTACAAATTTGCCCTGAAGGCTACAATAGGGTCTTTCCTTAGGAAGCCCTTTCAGATGTGGTACAAAGACAACAAGATTTGTCCCTTTGTATTCCTCGATGTAGGTGGGCTTCTTGCTCGTGAGCCACCGTTGGTTGGAGATGTTTCTTTGTGCTTTGCTAGACCTGTAAACCTGCAAAATCCTATTAGTGCGTTGGGGGGTCTGCCTCAGTCAAACCCCGTAGTTATGAAAACAAAAGACTCATAAAAACTATTCAAAACATAAAATATACTGCTAAAAACAACATAAAACAACAAACTAATATATTCTTACATGTTCGGGTGATTTTGGTACCTGTTGCCAAGATTCGCACTCCTAGGGTGCGAATCGGGTGGTTTGCACATGTGAGGTGCGAACCGGTCCTTTTTCAATCGTATTGTTTAGATAGCTTCTCTAGATGCTCAAGATTGGGTATTGACGATGATTTGTTCGATTAACCTTTTGAAAGTGAACTCTTGACGGTATTCTCAACCTATCTCATTCACCAAACAATACTGTGAGGGAGACAAATTGATTGTGACGCTCGTATGATGGCTATGTAATGGATGTGTGATGGATGCAATGGTAGTAGTGATTTCGATAGAGTTTCGGTATGCAAAAGTGAGTTATCCTAAAAGGTGAAAATGGCCTTCTATTTATAGAGTGGGCCAAGGTGAGAGAAAGGGGATGAGGTGTCCCCTGTGAGGTGGCAGTGGTGAAGTGTCCACCAAAGAGGTGTCCCGGGTCATAATTGAGGTTGGATGAGAGAATCCCTCACCCATCCAAAATTAATGATGATTTAGTATAAATATCAATTTGTCATTAATATTCAGCTTTATTGAAATATCTTAGGATTAAACAATGATTTTTGTGTGCAAAAGTCTCCATCTTGCATTAATGACCCAGGGGGATGTGAGGTGGAGAAATATCTAGGTGGAAAGGTGGTAGGGCTAGGCTAGGGTAGGCTAGGTGAGGTGGAAGGCTAGGCTATTCAAAGTAGACTAGGTGAGGTGGAGGCTTTTAATTAAATCAAGATTAGATCTAATTAGGTATGTAATTAGCCATAAAGCTTAATTTGACCATAAAGTGCTTTTTTTGACCATGGTGAGAGTTTTCAACCTTAGTTGAGTTGGGAATGAGGTCACATGAGGATCCATGGTTAAGCGTAGGAAGGGGCTTGGCTAGTCCAAAGGGGCTAATGATGATGAACAATGATTTTGATTAATGAATAGTATTTTTAGCCAATTTATACAATTTTTGAGGGTTTTGCAAATTAATTGACCGTGGAAATGGGGAGAGAAACAATGTGCGACTTTTAGGTGTCTACATTGTTATGGTAGTCACAACAAACCCACCATGCACTTGCTTGTGGTATAGAAGAAGAAGATGCACCATGTTCCTTATTTTGTAAAGGGGATCATTCTCCCTTTGTTTGATCATGTTTTATAAAAACACCCTACAAATGGGTTTTACTATATCAAAATGACTCATTATTTGATATGTTTGTTTTTATTGCAAATGGTGTATTTTCTATGTCTACAGGAGTCACACATGTAGAGGATGAATACCAAATTGTATTTTAAAAGCCCATTTCTAGGAATTTGCTAATTAATTATTCTCTCCCACATAGTGATTTTTTTTGTAAAAGGTGAAAAAACTCAAAACAACAATCCTAAACCACCTTTTGGGATCAAATCAAAGATTGGACACCGACATAAGGAGATTTTAGGTTATTTCTATAGATTTTTCTAAGGTATTTTTGAATTATGCCAAATGAAAACTAGGGTTTTGTTAGGGTTTTTTCAATTTATTTTCATACTCAAACATGTAGGCTAGGCTATAATTTTTTTGTTTGTTCCATTCTCCCCACCCCCAACTCGCAAAAAAAAAAGAGTTTTGTTAGTTTTTTTTCCCATTTTTTCTTCTCTTTTCAAGCATGTAGGCTATATATATATATATATATATATATATATATATATATATATATATATATATTGTTTATTTTTTTAAGCATGTAGGCTAGGGAATTTAATTAATGAATTATTATTTTTTCCCTCCTATTAGGAAATAAAGATGGCTTTCATATGTGAGGTCCTTGGAACCACCATGACCAGCAATGAGCCTTCTACAAGTGGAACCCAATGGTTTCCTTCATCTACAACCCCAACTAAAAACTCATGAAGAGACCCAATGTGAAAACATAGGATTAAGGGAAACTTTTTTAATCAAGTATTTTATAAACACTATGGCAAGGACATGGGAGGAGTCATCAATCATCTCAAATTTTGTTTGCTTTGGAAATCAGGGTATGGTATGGATCCCTATACTAAAGCAAATTATATGATTATAAATGACGTGAAGGATTGGATGTATAACAAAGAGGTCAAAAAAATCAATCACAAAGGACAAGATATTTAGAGGGACTTTGAGTGGGGCCATGAGGTTTTTTTAATGGGGATGAGGCTAAACTATAGGATGTTGATGTTGCAGCCAATTAATCCATTCTTAATCATCATATTCAATGAGGTAGTGCTAGTGGGAGGAGGCAAAGTGCGAGATGAGGCTCCAGTACAAGAAAAACCATAATTTTCTATATTGCATTAGGAAGGGATGTGACATAGGAGGTCAAGACAACCATAACAAATTTTTGGTGTTATTACAACATTCCCTTCCACTATATAAACAAACCTTATTGGTTAGTCATAGTGAGTGCATTGAGTGAGTCTGAAAAAGGAATTAAGACACCCTCAACCCATGAATTAAGTGAACCATTGTTGGAGGAGTGTGTCATCAACACACATGCTCTCATAGAAGAGCAAATGATTATATGGAGGAAAACAATTGTAGCATTATTTCTAATGGATGGATGGATGCATGAAACAACACACTCCTAAACTTCATGGTGGCTTCAGGTGGATCCATGGTCATCTTGATGTTTGTTAATGCCTCACAAGAGGTAAAGAATATACAATTAATCTTCAACTTGTTGGAGAAGGTTGTGGTAGAAGTAGGAGTGAAGAATATTGTCCAAGTAATGACAAACAATGCAACAACATATGTATGTACAAGTAGACTTCTCCATGATAACTACCCCTCTATTTTTAGGAGCCTATGTGCTACCCATCGCATTGACCTCATTCTTGCGGACATTGGCAAAATATCACGGGTAAAACCCAAGGTAGAAGAAGCAAAGAACAATACAAAGTTTATCTATAACCACACACGGATGCTTGACTTGATGAGGGAGCATAATGATTGGAGAGACATTCTTTGCCTAAGGATCACTTGATTTACCTCCAATTTCATCGTCTTGTAGAGCCTTCTATCAACATCACCCACTTTGAAGCAAATGTTTGGGTGTAAGGAATGGTACACATCACTATTTCATGCTAAAGAGTAGGGACAACAAATATCGAACCAACGATATGATAATTCATTTTGAAGGATTTTTTAAAAAATTCTCAAGGTAATTGCAATTTGCTTGTTAAGTTCAAATTTAAATTCTAAAATCTTATTTTATACTTATTATTTTTCCTAAATTTTAAATATTTATTGTTTAATTTTAGGTAACTAAACCCCTAGTAAGGGTTCTTCATCTTGTAGATGGTGAACAATTGGCCTTGACCTATCTTTATAAGGCGATGGATAGAGCTAAAGATGTCAATCAATATTATTAAAATGGAAACCAACATTAGTTTGAAACAATTAGCTACATTATTGAGAAGAGATGGACAAGACAACTATGTCCACCAAAGTGCTTTTTCAACTCCAAATTCTTTTATACTAATAACTTATGTGATAATAAAGAGATATAGGAAGGTTCTCATAAATGTATAAAAAATGTATAAAGATGATAGCTGATAACCTTGACCAATATTACCTTATCTTTGTGTTCTCTTAATCAATAAAGCAAAGTCAAACGTATGACCCGTAATGCATTTAACCTTTTAAAGTTTAATTTAAAAAAAAAATAATGTAAACATTCTTGTAGTTTACAAATGTAAATTAATACTTTAAAATTTATCTTTTATGGTGGGAGGTCTATGGTGATTGACAGTGATTTTGAAAATTTAACTTTCATACATCTTTGGCTCGAGGCACGCTCCTCCAAGCCCCAGGGCCGTCGCTTTTTTTTGGCATATACGTAGCAACTTAGCATTTGCATTAGATAAGTAGGTAGCTCCTTAGTGTGTAGACCCTCGATTCACGTTTGAGGGACCCCTGAAACCCTTCCCTAGCCTCGCAAATCCCCTACCCCAATGAATTTGGCTAGGTAATTTATTAAGAAATAAATCAACTAGATAATAACACACCTTGACACGCCCGGGGAACCCCTCGGACCCTTCCCCTACCCTAATGAATTTGGACGTAATTCATTGGGTAGGTAATTTATTAAAAAATAAATCAACTACATAACGACACACCCTTCTCTTCGTCCTGGACTTTGGATGCCGGCATTAACTTGAAGGGGATCAACAAGCTGCTGGAATCTGAACCTGAGAGATGTTTAATTGATGTTAATTTATCAAGTTTTAAATAATTCAAATTTCGCCTCCAAAATCTACCGCATGTGAACATCCGTACGATTTTCCGACTGCCAAATTTACCGCATGTGAACATCCGTACGATTTTCCGGCTTCCAAATTTACCGTATGTGAACATCCGTACGATTTTATGCCTGCCACGTGCAAAATCTACCGCATGTGAACCTCCGTAGGATTTTCTCCCTGCAAAATCTACCGTATGTGAACCTGAGATTAATTAATATTTAATTAAATTTTAGTTTAATTGTTATTAATTTATCAAGTTTTTAAGTAAATCAAATTTCAAATCTACCGTATGATTTTTTGCCTTGCAGTTTTTCCCCTGCAATTGTCAGTTTGCGGGCCTTTTAGTTTGGCATGCTAAGCTTTTTGTGGTTTTTTTTTTATTGGTTGAAAGGTGTTGAAAGGTCCCTCAACCTTGTACAAAACAATCGTGGGCCTCCGAAGAGGGAGGCAAAGGGGAAGAACGGTGACAACAGAACGAGACAGCCTGAAAACAGCAAGGGCCACCTAAGGAAAAGGCGCCCAGAGGAACCAACTAGAAGAACTAACTAAAGGGAAACATGACCAGAGGCTAATCAGAAAAGGGAAAGCGAAACTTAAACAGAGAAATTCACCATTTGGAGGTGTTGTGGCTGCTCCACAATGTACCCCAAAATTGGGGACCCACTTTTTTTTGCATGTTTTCCAAGAAGACCGAAGAGTCCCATATGCTAAAGATCAAAGAAAAAGCAAAACACCATAAGGAGGAAAAAGTGTCACGATATCGCGACATGTTGCATCATCGTGGTCGAAGGAGGAAAAGTGTCACGATATCACGACATGTTGCATGGTCGCGACCGAAGGAGGAAAAGTTTCGCGATATCACGACATGTTGCATGGTCGCGACCGAAGGAGGAAAAGTTTCGCGATATCACGACATGTTGCATCGTCGCGGCCGAAGGAGAAACAGTGTCGCGATACCGCGACAGGTTGCATCGTCGCGGCCAAAAGAGAAAAAGTGTCACGATATCGCGACAGGTTGCATCGTCGCGGCCAAAAGAGAAAAAGTGTCACGATATCGCGACAGGTTGCATCGTCGCGGCCAAAAGAGAAAAAGTGTCGCGATATCGCGACAGGTTGCATCGTCGCGGCCAAAAGAGAAAAAGTGTCGCGATATCGTGACATGTTGTATCGTCGCGACCAAAAGAGAAAAAGTGTCGCGATATCGCGACATGTTGTATCGTCGCGACCAAAAGAGAAAAAGTGTCGCGATATCGCGACATGTTGCATCGTCACGACCAAAGAGAAAAAGTGTCGCGATATCGCGACACTTTGCATCGTCGTGGCCAGAAGAGAAAAAGTGTTGCGATATCGCGACACTTTGCATCGTCGTGGCCAAAAGAGAAAAGGTGTCGCAATATCGCGACATGTTGCATCGTCACGGCCAGAGGAGAAAAAATGTCGCGATATCGCGACATGTTGCATCGTCACGACCAAAGGAGAAAAAGTGTCGCGATATCGCGACATGTTGCATCGTCGCGGCCAAAGGAGGAAAAAGTGTCGCGATATCGTGACATGTTGCATCGTCGCGGCCAAAGGAGGAAAAAGTGTCGCGATATCGCGACATGTTGCATCGTCGCGGCCAAAGGAGGAAAAAGTGTCACGATATCGCGACATGTTGCATCATCGCGGCCAAAGGAGGAAAAAGTGTCGCGATATCACGACATGTTGCATTTTCGCGACCAATAAGAGACAAGTGTCACGATATCGCGACATGTTGCATTTTCGCGGCCAAAGAAGAAGCAAGAAAAATGTCACGATATCGTGACATGTTGCATTTTTGCGGTCAAAAGAGAAGCAAGAAAAAGTGTCACGATATCGCGACATGTTGCATTTTCGTGATTCAAAAGGGTCAGACAAGCAGAGAAACAAGAAGTGTCACGATTTCGTGACATGTTCGATTTTCGGGCACATGAGTTGATGTTGACTCTGATTTCGAACAAACCCTCCTTGAGAATGTCATGGAAAGACTCTGTGGTCAGCAGGCAATGTGCAGACCAACTGATCGGATTCCAACTGTCCTCAATCTAGAGATTATTGAGATGCTTGTGGATACATTTGTCGATGGGATTTGCCAGCATCGCGTAGGTGATTAGAGCATCAACAGACCATACCAATCCCCCTAGCAACAACTCACATTGTGCAAACATTGAAACTCATAGGATCATTCCTTAGGCCAATGGGGAAGGAGTCTCTCCACACTTGAATGTCAGATTTATCGACTCCCCTGTTAGCTAGCCAGTCCGCAGCTTTGTTTCCTTCCCGGTACTGATGCTTAATGACTAATTCTGGGTAATTTCTAACTAGAGCCTTGAATTTTTGGAAAATCGAAGCTAGGGACCAGGGAGGCTTAGCTGTACCTTTGAGGCAGTTGATACAGTGCAACGAGTCTCCTTCGATGATAAGTTTATAAATGGTCAACCCTTCCATGAGGATCAAACTTTGGAACAAAACTCGAGCCTCTGCCATATTGTTGGATTGAATTCCCAGGTTCTGGGTGAAGGCCAAAATTATTTCTCTCCTGTGGTTTCTGAGAATTCCTCCTCCGCCAGCCGCTCCTGGGTTGCCTTTAGCTGCACCATTGAAATTGAGCTTGTGCCACCTAATAGGTGGTAAGACCCACTTGATGATAGACCTGTCAACATAATTATGAAGCATAACAGAGATGTTAGACATATTGAAAAGTTTGGCTAGATCCGATTCTAAGCCAGGAGGGGGGGTTTGGAGAAGAAACAAGAGAGGCATTCTTCGCAGATAGGGCCAAGATTTTGACAGTGATAATATTCTTATCAGTGGCTTGATTTTTGAAAATTTTGGCGTTTCTCTCGAGCCATATCTGCCACAGGTAAAGGTGAAGGCAATCTTGCCACATGAATTTTACTTGGTTGCTCTTGAAAGGCCAGGGCCATTGCTTAATAAGGAGGGGAATGGAAGGTGTGAGGGCTGTGGAGATGCCAAAGGTGTTATGGACTTGGTTGAGAACTGCTAAAAAGAAGGGACATTCCAAAAAAACATGCGAAATTGACTCACAGGCATTTTTGCACAGGATACACCAATTGGGAATGAGTAACCCTCTGATTATCAAGTTGTCTATGGTAAGGATTCTGTTTTGGGTGGCCAACCAGCAAAATAATTTGACCTTGGGAATGATCTTGGGAACCCGGACTCGATTTGATAAGTCCCATCCATCTGTGGGAATTTATTGACTGTAGTAAGCTGATTTGACAGTGAAATTTTTGGATTCTTCAAGGTTCCAGACCATGGAATCATCTTTGTGTGAGCTCGGGATGATGCAAGTCCTCAACAAGTTTTGTAACTTCTTGAGAGCCTCGGTGATATGCCTGGGCCCATTAAAAGCTAGGTGTTTCCATTTACGTCTTGTAGGACCTTGGGTAATGAAGTGACACACCTCATCTCCAAAGGTGGCTTCTGTAGTCGCCTTGAGCACTGCAATATGTGAATATTGGCTAAGAGGTTTATCATGGATCCACAGGTCGTCCCAAAAATGGATGGTCGTTCCAGTTCCTAGACACCACCTTAAGTCTTCCATGATGATTTTCCTTGTTTTGATTACGCCATTCCAAAAATGGGATCCGATAGGTAGGTTGTGCTCTCCAAGAAATGAAAACTGTTGAAGGTACTTAGCTTTAATGATATCAATCCATGTGACTTTTTCATTGATGGTAAGTCTCCAAGCCTACTTGGCAATGAGGGCCATGTTCATCCGGTTGATGTCTCTGAATCCGAGTCCTCCGTCCTTTTTCTTGGAACAAACCCTGTCCCAGGCGACTAGCAAAAATTTATTCTTGTTTCCGTTCCCAGCCCAAAGGAATCTGCGTTGAATTTGTTCAATTTTTTGGCAGATGGTAGTTGGAGATTTGAAGATAGATAAGAAAAAAATGAGGATACTTTGAAGACAAGCTTGGACCAGAGTGGCTTTGGCTTCCTGGCTGAGCATTGAGCTTTTCCACCCCGCTAGTTTCTTGTTGAGGCAATCTAAAACAGGGTTCCACATAGTCGAGGCAGATCTGCCGTGGAAAAGAGGTAATCCAAGATAAGTAGTTGGAAGACTCCCAATGTTGCACCCAAGGATCTCAGCAATCTTATTTTGTCTGTGAGTGGGGGTATTGAGAAAGTACAACTTGCTTTTACGATAGTTGACTTTTTGACCAGCCGTCTCTTCATAAGAATCAAGAATGTTCTTAATCATTTTTGCTTCGGGAATAGAAGCATAAGAAGTTAGAATAGTATCATCAACAAACTGTTGATGGGATATGGCTTTGGATGTTGAGGCTGGTTTGATCCCGAAAATAAGACCCTATTACAGGCAACTGAAAGGGTTCTTCCAAGGGTTTCGACCAAAATGATGAAGAGAAATGGAGACAAAGGGTCCCCTTGACGGATGCTTTTTGTGGTTTTTACTGTTGGTGTTGGTTTTTGTTTTTCCAGCGGATGTGAATTTGTAAAGGCTGCTTGGCCTATAAATGAGTCACCGACAATAAAAATGTTAGGCAAGTTCGATGAATTTCTTGTCTCTTGTTCGGATCATTTGGCTGACTCGTATATTTGCATTTGTTCTTGTTCAAAAACTGTCCAATTCGACTTTGGATCCTAGCATTAACATGATGGCGCCCTGGAATTTGGCAATGATGGCGGGCGCACGGGTTAAACGTTTTGACTTGATGGACTCACGGGTTAATGAATTTGGACAAACCTCTCTGTTCTGGTGAGCACGTACATAAACTGGGAGGGGTGGGCAACCCACAGAAGTTGGACTCCAGCTCCTCTCAGGCGCGCAGCGGTGCATTTTTATAAAAAACCCAAATTAAAATGACTCTGTTATATTTCTATTTTTTTAAAATCATCACCTTTTTTATGGCCTCTTGGTCATTACTGATACACTGATATGATGTGAGGCCAGGCCATGTTTTCTTTTTAAATGTATAGATGTCATAGATGTTATAAGTGGGCTTCTCTTTCACCACTCAACATCTTCTAGAGAGCAGCCTCTTCTTGTAGAGAATCCGGAAGCGAGTAATAGTATGTCTCCCCACTCAACATCTACTGTAGAACAGCCTCGTCTTATGGAGAAGCCAGAAGCGAGCGAGTATATCTTGCTTTGTTACGTTATGGTCTGGTGCTTAATCTGCATGCCTTCAGTCCTTTTGTAGGTTTCATAACATAGTAGGAGATCTATACCACATATACGAACACGCTATGAGTAATGGCTTCAATTCTTTTGGTGCTTAATATGCATGCCTTCAGTTCTTTTGTAGGTTTCATAACATAGTAGATCTTTACCACATATATGAACATGCTATGAGTAATGCAAATATCTTCTCAATATACATGTAAGAAAGCTTTTTTGAGGGGATGATTGTTACAAACTTGTTTTATTTGTCATAAAACCAGGAATGGCCGATAGCAGGGAGAAGGACACTGAACCCTCTGTCAATTCCACTGCAAACATAGGTTAGCTTAACCAGGGTTACGAGTAATGCAAATAACTTCTCAAGATATATTCTAAAAAGCTTTCTTGTTGGGATGATCGACACTTGTTTGATTTGTGATAAAACCAGGAATGGCCCGTAGCAATTTCAACTCCGAGAAGGTAACTCTGCTTCTCCCTATCACATCTCATATTTGCGTTATTTTAAAGTCTGAGATTTGAGATTGTGCATTTGTGAGACGTACATCACTCTAAAAATAGAGAGGTCCAACACTCAAAAAGTAGAGAGGTCCAGCACTGGAGAACTACGTGGAGGAAGTCAAGGAACGAACGCCACTATTAGCAATAAAGGAAGCAGTACTGACAAGAACATCAGTGGCAATAACACTGCAACCATCAAATATAACGAGGGGGTATGCAAACCCAATATCAATTTATCCAAACGTGGGCACGCAGAAGGAAGAAGACTAAGTCAAGATTGTAATCAAGATCCATTTAATGCTCCTAGCCCCTAATAATTAGGGTAACAAAGTTGGAATTGGTTACGAGGTCAACAATCCCTAATCCCAGTAATGATTATTGGGCGTGGCTTTTTCATGCAATTTTATCCCTTTCAAAGTAATTCCAGTTGGTCAATCCCACCATACTTATTAACAAAAGGTTCTATATTATTTTTATATTTTAAATTTTCATTTTTATTTATTATTTAATTCTATTATAAGTTCCTTTAATTTATTTACTAGAATTTGAATGTATTAATTCTTATATTATTTCATGAACTCATAACAAGTACTAAGCAATTTCTAAATCACTCAAAATGGCTCCTATGCTCTTGGTACTTTCATTGTCATATGTAGTTTAGATATTCAATCACTTAAAGACAATACATTCAACACCCAAACTAATAACCAAACATGCACTTATTGCAAAATAATCATTCAGATGCACTCATATGGATGCAATATAAGATTCATGGTAATATTTCACACCACCATCATCTCCCCCTTAACGTTAATTATCGACCTTCTAATCAAAGGAACATACCTAGTCTTGCATGCACAATAACCATCAACAATACCACATTCTAGGAATAAAAATGTAAGTATATTTTATCAATTCATCTACAATCATTGGTGGTACTAGGAGGGTTGTTACATCCTCCCCCACTACAAATAAACATAGTCCCTGTGTTTTAATATGTGTTTTAAAACAAGTCAAAACATATATTTTCATTTACATATCCATCAATATATATGTCCATTCACAAATAGTACATCATTCAAACATGTTTAGATAACCAACTCTACATAATATTTTATGTTTGCATTCAATCATAGATCCATACATCAACCAAAACATATTTTCAAAACAACTTTACTTAGTGGTCCAAATATACATCCATGCATATTCACATATACATCCATAAATCCACATAGTAATTTTAAAATGTTAATGTTTACTCAAATAGGTAAGGAAATTGTTTTTGCATATCAACCACATTCTACCATGTGGAACTTTTGTCTGAGTAGTGATCCCATTGGACCTGACATTGGTCAATTTTTATTCTCCTCAAGCTCTTGGTCTTGAAACCAAGTATTCTTACTGGGAAAACTTCAATTTTCAATGGGTCTGACGTCTATAATTTGGAAACATCCCAAATGTTAGTGGGGTTAGCAATGTACTTCCTAAGGAGGGAAACATGGAAGACATCATGGATTTTTTATAAGCTTGGTGGTAGAGAAATTTTATAGGCAACAAGGCTTATTTTGCTTATAATTTTAAATGGACCCACAAATCTAGGGTCAAGTTTGGAAGATTTAATAAAAATCTTAGTAGGTTTAACCCTCAAGAATACTTTGTCATCGACATAGAGTTCCCTTGGTGTTATTTTAAGGTTCATGTAGCTCTTTTGGTGATCAACAACCTCTTTAAGATTTTTATGGATGCCTTTTAATTGTTCTTCCATTTCTCTTATAGTATCTGGCCTGATCGCTACCTGATCCTACGATTTATCCCATGACAAAGGATTCTTGCACCTCCTGTACAAGGCTTCAAATGGGGCCATACCTAGTGAATCATACTACTTGTTATTGTAATCAAAATCGACTAGGTACAAATAATCCTCCCATTTAGTATGTTGGTCATACAATACATTCTCATCATATCCTCAAGGACCCGATTCACCCTCTTAGTCTATCCAATCATATCAAGGTGATAAGTAGAATTAATATTAAGTTTGGTACCCAGTGCTAGATGCAAAGCTTACCAAAACTCTGATGTAAAATGTGAATCCTTATCTAAGATTATAACTTCTAGAAATCCATGTAATCATACTATCTTTTTAGAAAACTTACTTGCTATGGCCGGTGCATCATCTTGTACATTACTAGGTATGAAACGTGCAACCTTGGTTAACTTATCTACAAAAATCAATATTGCATCATGCCTAAATCTAGTATTAGGAAATACAACCACAAATTCCATCAAAACCACCTACCATTTTTTAGTATGAATATAATGAGGGTACAAATGACCTATTGGGTGCAAATGTTCCATTTTAACTTTCTAACACTCCAAACACCTATCCACAAAATCATTAATTTCTTTTCATTTTTGGCCAATAATAGGTTTTTATTAGACTCATGCATCTTCTCCCCACCAATATGTGTGGAATAAGGATTATTGTGTGCCTCCATCAAAATAGTTTCTTTTAATACATCCAAATTTGGTACAACAAATCTATTTTTGAAGTACAACAAATAGAACAAGAGCACCCCATGCTGACACACTGGGCTTAATAATCCCCTTCTATAATAGATCCTGAAGCTGAGTCTTGAGCTCTTGCAACTCAATAGGAGTCATTCTCTATGGTGCCCTAAAAACGGGCACAACTCTAGGAAATAACTCTATTGAAAAGTCAATTTTTTTTGGGGGGGTAGACCTAGTAGGTCCTTAGGAAACACATCCTTAAATTCACTCAAGATAAGATGCTTTTGGAAGAGGTCTGAGTCAACTTTAATTTATTCTTTCTTATTCATATTAACCACATAAAACATTCCTCTCTTCCTTATTAACTTCTTCGCTTGCATTGCTATCAACATATGTGGTTTAAAAACACCACGATTATAATGAATTCTAACTCTCTAATTAGATTCATCTATGAACTCTATGCATCTATCTTCAAAATTCAAAAGGGCTTTATGGGATTTCAACCAATCTACACCCAGTTTAATGTCAAATGATATCAAATGCATGTAGAGGAGCCACATACAAGTTCCAATTTGTTTTACCTTGGGGCAAGGTAATGTGAGGGTAAAATAAACATTGGTTTACTAAGTAGGTCTACCCCGACCCATACTCTACCTTCCAACCATTAGCCAAAAACCTAAGCTTTTTTGGTATGTCCCTCACTAAACTAGTGAAATAAAACTATCAGTTTCTCAAATATCTATTAAAATACACACTATCATAAATTTTACCATTCAATAAAAAATGAGTAACTTTCCCATCAAGTATAGGACTACCACCTATTGCTACAAAGATCCAATGGGTAGTATCCTCTGGTGATTTTGGGTGATTTCCTCTCTATGGACACTTGTTTGCAAAGTGTGGGTCCCTAAAAACATAGCAACCATCTGGAGGAGATCTACTATTCTTGTTTCTATATTCATTATTGTTATATGGTATAACATCCTTGGCCTTCTCCTGATATGATGGTCTTTATTCATTTCTTATTGGATACCCTTTACCATCTCTTCTAAACTTGTTACCTTGGAATTTATTACGATTTTTGTTCACTGGTTTGATTTGATCTCCTCCTTTAACCTTTTTGTTCTGATCTTTATCCCACTTCATGAATCTTACACTCTTTTGCTTCCTTAGTTCATACTTATCTTTTTTAGATAGCTTTTGACAATTGAAATATGCCTTTTTGGCTTCTTGATTTGCTTCTTCCTAACTGGTTAGATCAAAAGCTTTTGAAAGGTCTTCAAAGTTAAGCAACTTAACTATAGTTTCAACTTTGGTATGGAGTTGCAAAAGGAACTTTTGATACTTCATCTCCTCATAGTTCTCATACTAGGGTGTATGCTTCAATAGTGGATGAACTTCTGGTGATATGCCCAGACAGACATTATTTTCTGCTACATATTAGAGAACTCTACAAATTTCTTTACATAGTATTGCATAGTTAGAAATATTTTTTTCTAAATTCCTTTATGAAGTCTTCCATTTTAAGGTCCATAGCTTCAATGCCCTTTTCCTTCTTATAGATCTTCCACCAATCTAAGGCTACGTCTACCAAATGCAGAACAATGCATGCAATTTTTTATTCTGATGATAAAATTATCAGGAAAAAGTATTATTCAACCTCATTAAACCAATTTTCCACTACATCTCTATAATCCTTACCATTAATATTGAAATCATGACCTTCTTCAAGTCCTTAGCCAACTCAACACCCATTCTAGCCCTACCAGTTTCTACAGGCTCATTGGGTGCTTCTTATGATCTGCATACAGGTTTACTACCCTTGGTTAAGTCCTCTATCAGTTTTTCTATTGGACTATTAACTCTTGTTGTTGGGGCATGTGTAATTTCTATTACACCATTTCCTCTTTTTGTTATTTCATATGGTTTGTAATAGTTGAACTACCTTTGCCAAATTTCCATCTTCCTTATTAGATTCATTTTTTGAAGGCTCATTTAATTGCTTCATTCATCTTTCTCTTTGAGGAAATTTTTTAGCCCTAGTACGTGATCCCTTTTGAAGTATTATGGTGGTCTCTTCCTGCCTAGATCCTATGGGATTCCTCAAAGATCCACCTTACAAAAATTGTGCCATTATACTAGTAGGTAAAGGAAGTAAATTAATAGTTTGGTTTAAGTTTAATAAAATAAACATCATATAGATTCCTACAAAATAAGGATATTTTCTACTCTTATACCACATGTAACAACCCAAGTCTACTCACCTGGGTGTATCATCCATTATGGCTCATTAGTATGCAAGTATATTTTTTTTAAGTTTACAACATGGTCTCCCTATGGATAGGTTCTCAAGTTAACTAGTTTAATGTTCACCCAAAGCATGTTACATTTAGTACAAGGTATATCCAACCATATTTGGGTTTAATAATCACTATAGACAATTCCCCAAGTGGATGAGACTAGCCAAATCTTATGAAAGTTATCATTTTGTGAATCCATCTTTCTCACTTATCATCCTCTTATTTTGGCATGAGTGTGGGTCCACGATTGGTATTTTCCTCTAAGGCCCATAACACCTATAGGAGGAAGGTATACTCTCCCCATACCTTAGCATAATGAACCTCGATCTACCTAATTGACTTATTCTAAACTTGATATGCAAGGGGTTAGCATACATATGCCTAGTACCTAGCTAATTATCCACTCCACTGGAGTCATCTAGGGTCATGTCATTACCCTAATATTGAACTTAGTACCATTGACCATTCGTGACTCACAATAATTTATCCCATACCAAATATCATGGCTAGACTAGTTCTCTTGGGCATACTAGTCCACTCATAGTTAGAATAGTGCATGGACCTATCACTGTACTTCCCAAGCAATGACCTAGAGAAAGTGTTCCATACCACCCCTCAGTATTAGTTTTGACAAGATCACTTGTTTCAACCTAATTTGTTAAAAAATGATCATTCTTGAGATTTGATGGATACCAACTCGTACCCACTCGTATTGGGTGATCAAAATCATCATTGTTTCATGACTTACAAGTTTGATAGTTTAAGACTTTAAAGTCTAAAAGTTTCAATTTATCATTTATTCACAATGGTTTGTCCTAATGTATTTATATATTTTCCTAGGTTCATCCTATTTCATGTAACCTTACCTACATTCCCTTGGTTGACATAATTACCATGATAAGATATTTAACTAATGCAAATTAATTAGAAGGTAACTTAATATATTTTTTTTAAATCTATTTTTTTTTTAAATAAGTTACCTATCATTTAAATATAATTAATTCAACGCATCGATTAATAATAACTTTGACATTGTTACTCTAAGCACTAGATTTACCACAACCTAAATAGTTTTCTTCTATTTCATGCTAACAATTAAAATGGTCCACAGTGGTCTTATACTTCTAATACTCATTTATTCTATAAAAGTAAGGTAGTTGACCTTGTGGTTTTACTACAATAAGACCATTGGTTTGTAATATTTGAGGTAGATTATTTTATTTTACAACGTAAATTTATATACAACATCATAATTGATGAACTTCAAAAGAGCTTTTGGAAACACTCTAATTAACTTAATAAACATTGTAGACACCAAATCCTAACCACTTGTCATTCACTCATCATCAATTCTAATTATTCATTGTTTATTTATATATATGTATATTTATCTAATATTTATATAAATATAAATATTATATATAAATATAAATATTATATATAAATATAAATATTATATATATATATATATATATGAATAAATCTTAGTTGCTCATCACATCTTAATCTTGACCATTCATTTAACATGATCCATGTCACTTATCAAATATCAATCTCAACCCTTCATCATGTTTTAATATTGGCCACCCATTGGTGTCATCAAAACCCTAACATGCTCAAGGGAAAATTCTAAAAGATTATTCATTTTTTGTAAATGAGAGGTTGGAAAATATTATGCACCGAAACACTTTTGAGAGGTCAAGATCTGAAATCATTGATCATCCCTTATTTCATAAGCCCTAGCACTTTGCTAACACATTCCCTCCTTGCCATCGTTACATCTACCATATCCATCATAGAAACCCCTACAAATTAGATCATATTCTGTAGAACATCCCCCCACAATCCCTGAATGCTCTAGGGAATTCCTTGAATGTTGCAGAGCATTTCTTAAAAATTGTAGGGCATCCACAACCATCCTTGAATATTGTAGGGCATTTTTCGTTCACTAGTTTGTAGTCACAAAACCTTTGAACGCTCGTGAGCATTCGTGCATCACTAGGTCAAGTCATCAAGAGCATAGATCCAACAACTCAGGTATATTTTGACAAGGTATCGAGTTTCATTGTTTTACTTACATTTTTTATATTTCTGCACTTCATTTAAAAAATATTTTAGCTAGGGTTAGTATCTTACACTTTCATGTTTTAGTGGGCCTCACACTATGGAGGCCCCGTAGGTGTTACTAAATTTTTGTTATCTATTTGTGTGCAGGTTACAGGAGATGTTTATATTAATAATTGTTGCAAATTTGAGTGGCCCCACAAGGATACATAAGCCCACTCACACTTGTTTGGAGTGAAGAAGAATTGAAGGCACCAATATTCCATTGATCAAAGGTTTTATCCCTCTCATTGTAAAATTATTGTATCACAATAAGTTGTACATCGTAACCCCTGATTTTGGGGCACATAAATATTATAATAGTGGAGATCTAGGCTCCTTGAAATTAATATAATAACATTATTCCATTGTGTAATATTTCTTGTTGTTGATATGTTATTATTATCTTGGTGTTGTTCATTTTTGCTTTACAAAATGGTGATCATGATAGGATCTCCAAAGGGTTTCACATTTTAATTTACCTTGTTAATATTGAGTTTTTTATCTACATTTTTTATGTTTTTTATTGCAGGTTTATAGAAATTTGATCACGAGCAAAAATTGCTAAAATCCAAAATTAGGGTTTTTGAAAGCTATGGGGATTTTATTTGTGATTGTGTAGATGCCTTCCTACATTCAGGGGATGCCTTATTGCATCTAAGAGACACTACAACGCATCTAGGATACACCACTAAGTATTTGGGAGACTTGATACCACATTTGTGAAGTTGGGGAAATAATACATAGGCTTCCTGGTAAGCCATTTTCAAACCCTACTTATGCTTTTGCTTTTTAAAAAGAGAAAAAGAAAAATAAATATTTATTTTTCTATTTAAAAAATAATATATCATGCATTGTTTGGAATTCTAGGCATTCATAGGTATTTTTCTTTTACAAAAAATAAAATAAAATAAAGTTCATTTTCAGAATCAATAGATTTGCATATAAGGGTAGATCTGCACCTATGCATTCATTTCTAGTTGCATTAGACATTCGCAACATTGAATTCAAGTTTTTTTCTATTTTTCATGGTGTTTATGCTTTCTTACTTATGTGTTGTGTGCAATAAATTGAAAATCATATTAGTTGCCCTTTAAGCTAAGTTTCCCACTTCTTCCTTTTCTATGTTGGAACAAGTCACTTGTTCTCAAGCTTCCTCCCATTGTTGGAAACACTTATCTATTTACAGTGGAAGAGCTAGGTGAACCCTCCACTGTTGGAAACACTTGTTGATTCAAAGTGGATATTAAGTGATGTACCTTAGACTCTTTGAGGACCTCATACTTGGCACTACTATTCCTGGTCACCAACTTGGTAGAATGAAAGAGGGCTTCTTCACATTTTATGTTTAATAAAAACACCATACACAACAAAAATTTAAAATGAATTCACACACATTACATGTTTTATCTTCAACATCAGTGATTTGGATTTCATCACCAACCACTAATAAAGGCCATTGATAGCGGGCTTCATCTCCATTCGTTGGCTCACCCAACAGATACCAATAGTAGCCCATGAGTGGTCTTTTTGGACTTTATCACCAAAACATTCCCCACTCTTGACTTTAGGAAGCCATTTCAATCATTCACATTTCATTTCTTGTTAGAGAGGGGATTGTGAACACACCTATCCACCTTGCATAGTTGTCTTAGGCTTTAGGAGATAACATCAAACATAAAAAAAAACATTATTTTAAGACATACGACACAACTGTTTGTTTGATCTATGTATTTTTCATTGCCATTTCACTTTCCACACACACCTTGCACATTCACTATCCCAACATACTTCTAATGTATGGAATTTACCCTAAATCAAGCCAAAACTATGAGTCAGACACCCACTAGCCAACCCACCACATCCATAGAGTGTTCCACTTCTTCCTCAATCACTTATGTGGCTAACACAACCAATATATCACAAACAAGGCATTTTGACTTATCTGTTGGGCCTGCTCACACTGTATTCAATTTGAATGCATATGTGATACAAAGGGCTATCCACATTTCCATTCTAGAAATTGATCCATCCACACCCACTGACCCTCACATAACCTACATAGACATGGAAAAAGTTAGAGCTTATCTAATACCAACCAATCATGTTCTAGAACCACTTCACATTCCACCCCAACATGTTCCTTCTTCTTAGCAGGAACTTGCTCACTCACATCCCAATAGCTTTAACCAAGTCTACACCAACCCTCTTTTTGAGGTAACATCTACACCCTCACACCAAATTCCTCCATAATCATTTAGCCAAAATACCTCCATCCCATTTACCTACACCACTACCTATTCCAATCCACTCTATGAAGCACAAGTTAATGTTTATTTGTAGATTCCATCCACAATTCCACCTACCACCCCTCATTTAGTTCAGATCCCTTTTACAACTTACCCTCCATTAACCTCAACCAACATTGCCAACACTCACATCATGCCTGCATCCACTTCCACCAGAACTAAACAATTTGCATATAAAATTGCAATATAGTAAGCATGGCAACATCTCAATCAATTACTAATCGACCATCAAGATGCTTGTTCTTGCCCACAACAACAATAGCAGGAAACAAATTTCAAATCCCACTGAAGAACACAAGCTTATATTGAGAGGGGGATGAACAGTATAAGATCACTTTTTACTTTTCTTTCTCAAACAATATTATGTAATATATCAATGGCAATATCAAAAGCATTAATCAGAGTAATTCACAAATCACCATGCAAAATAGAGACATTAATTTAACATGGTTCACCCAATGTGGGCTACTCCATGGAGAAAATATTTCACTAAAATTTTCTCAACAAATCTCTTGGGAAAATTTTCCCTATTAAAATATTTATGAACCTCTATCCAAAGGAGACACCAATCCCCTAATCAAGTTCATGGATATCTATCCATAGGAGACAACAATCTCCTAAGCTTGGTTCGTAGATCTCTATCCATAAGAGAACTCCTTTTCTTTAGCTCTAGCTAGTGATCTTCTAGAAGAACTGCTACCTCCACTACACTAGATTATGGATATCTATACAATAAATACTCCTATCCTCACTTAGAATACTTGTCTTCACTTCCCTAGCTAATGTACCTCTATCCACTGGAGACTATTTTCATCTATACTTTTTCACCTCCAAAGCTTACTCTCAGCTCTGTCTCAAATCTGCACTAAACACGATCCTTCGATCTAGCACAAATCTGCTTAATCTCTATCTCTGATCTGCACTAAACATAGTCCTTCGGTCTAGAATAAATCTACTCAATCTTTTTCTTTGATCTATACTAAACACAATCCTTTAGTCTAGCACAAATATGCTCAATCTCTATCTTTGATCTGTACTAAACACAGTCCTTCGGTCTAGCACAAATTTGCTCAATCTCTGTCTCTGATCTGGTATAAACATGTCCTCAAATATACACCAAAAATTTTCCTCAAATCTGTCCTCAAGCCTTAACACAAAGCTTGACTTAATCACAACTCAACTCTGCTAGATCTGCACCAAACCTTAACTCAAGGTTTGAACAAATCAATCAATCAACTTTTCTCTCAAGTATTCTCAAAGACTTGCGTCAAATCTGCATTGTAAGCTTCCACAAAAGCTCACACTCATTTGCCCATAAGTCTTCATCAAGTCTTACCTCAAATCTGCTCAACAAGTCCTCAGTAGAACTTGCTCAATTTTCTCAACAAGTCTTCACCAAGACTTACCTCAAATCTGCTCAACATGTCCTCACCAAGACTTACTTCAAATCTGCTCAACAAGTCCTCACTAGAACTTGTCTTAAATATTCATTGTAAGCTTCCACAAAAGCTTACTCAACTTTGTCCTTAAGTCCACTCTAGGACTTACTCAAATCAGCTCACAAGCCTTCACAAAAGCTTATTCAATTCAACTCAATATTTCATAGAAAACCTCTTCAATCACACAAACAAGCTTCACACAGAATATTGTTTAATATTATAGAAACATATAGAGAATGGTTAGAGACTCAATATGATTCACACTCACAAACACTACTAAATAACTTTCAAAATTTCCTTCTTAACCATAGAAACATATAGAGAATGGTTAAAGATTCAATGTGTTTCACTCTTCCACAACACTCAATCACTTTCAATCTCTTTTCAAAATCAAATTGGAATATGGAATAATTTTTTCATAGAACTTGAACTATCACTTCCACACTTTCAATAAACTAAGCTCAAACAAATCCAGTCAACCAATCACTCAATGAAGATTTATTCAACAATGCTTATCAAACAAACCTCACATAACAATGATGCTCATGATCTTTCACAAACCCTAGTTCAAACATATGGATACTCACTCAATTATTTACGAAAATGCTTATCAAACAATCTCATATAACAATGATACTCATGATCTTGCACAAGCCCTAGTTCAATATAGTTCACAACTTCACATAACAATGATACTCATGTTCTTTCATAAACCCTAGTCAAGCATATGAAAGCTTACTAAATATTTCTAACAATGCTTATCAAACAAGATTTCTAGTATCAACTTTCATTCCAAAAAACCAAACTCAACAATGCTTATCAAACAATCCTTTTCACTCCAACTTAGCATTCATAACATCCAACAATCACTCTCAAGGATAATGTGCCCTTACCTTTTGTTTGAAGAAGATCTGACCTCAAACACCTATTTTAATCACAACCACTCTCTTTGCCAATTTCAAGGGTTAGATAGAAAAATATTTGTTCTTAATATTTTCTTCCAAAAATATCTCACCAAGTCAAAATATCAAAAACTTACTACACCTTATTTCTCCTTTCAATACAATTTTTATTAACTTTGTTTCAACAAAATTATCTAACTCCCTTAGCACACCTTATTACTCCTTTTATAAAATCTAAGCACTCAAAAATCAAAACCCAAAAATAAAACTATGCATATCCTTTTATCTTCCTTGTATTACTCAAAAACCCCTTTTTAAAATATGCAATATTCAATTTATAAAACCTTAGGAAATAAAAAATTATTTCCACCTTAGCAATTTTTGGATGCAACAATTAAACCTTAGCAACTTTAGCAACGTGAGCGCATACCTTAGACCATTCACCAAAAGGGCCTTGGCGGGTTTCGAACATGCAACCCCTTCCTGCCAAGCGCCTTTGCAAAGCGCGCACCCACCACGTGGGCTACGTGCCTCCATGCAAAGGGAAAGGCAAGTGCCTTCCCTTTGTCCCTCTTCGAATGCATAGACTTCAACAAAAAGCTTCTCCGCTTGTAAAAATGAAGACCATAGGAATCGATCCCTCAACCTTGCACCAACAAACGTCTTAGCGTAGCCTTTGGCTGCAAATCACGCTATCCAACACCTTGCAACATGGAGTGAGTTCCCCTTTTACTTGTCCTTCAATATGCCCCTTAAATATTTCAAAACACACACAATTCTACCTCCTTCTTTGTGCACGATTTTCACTTACCTCAAGTGAATCGCATGGATAATTATTTGTCATAATGTTTGCCCCTTCTTATATGCAAATTGCCATATGCTCAAAGACGTCGACGATTCGATTTAATTCAAATAATTCAAATTAATTAAACTTTGTGCCCTTTTAACCCTAACCTTTAGGGTTATTAAATTAAGTCATAAATTAATTTATAATTAAATTATTATAATTAATTTATAATTAACTTAATAACTCTTAGATTTAATCAAATTAAATTATAAATTAATTTATAATGAAATTATTATAATTAATTTATAATTAATTTAAATCTCTAGGTCTTGACCTTAGACCTTTAATATTATAATATTATTTTTCTTGGGCCTTCTTATTGCCTTTTAGACCTCATCTGACCATTTGGAAGCAATCTTTCTTTTGCACTGATTACAAAAACTAATTCTTGACATCCTTCCTTTTGTCCTGTTCACTAACCCTGACTTCTTGACATCAATGACAACAAAACTTTGCTCATATTTCCAACAATCTCCCCCTTTGTCATTGATGGTAACCCAATTACCTTTTATCATTTCCTTTACCTTGTTTTTTTCTACTCCCCTTGAGAAACTACTCATCCTGACTGAATGCTCTTCCCCTAACTAAAATCTCTCCCCCTTACTCAAATCTCTCTCCCCTTTGACATAAATGGCAAAGGGTCACCTTTGGGGCTCGGGGCTAAGAATGAGTCTCTTAGCTTAGACCCTCCCCCACCTCCTCTTGAGGTGGTTAATTCTAGGGTGGGAGTATTTCTACTCCCATCAAGCACTGATCTTTGCATTTGTCCACTTTATTCCTTGGTTGATATTTTTTATTCCTCTGACTGTTTTTGTTCCTGCTTGTCTCTGGAATTTCATCTCTACACCAACTTGTTGTATGCCCATTATTATTGCACTTATAACAGTTAATATTGTAATGCCTTGGAGGTGCAAATATCTTGGGATTTCTCCTAGTGAAGTCATATATGTTCCTATCATGAACCCTACAATTTACTACCTTCTGACCAAACTGATTACAAGAGTAGCAATACACTTGAAAAAACTGCCTATACTAGAAGTTCCCATATTCCTGTATTTCATGTGTCCTGCATTGTGAAGCCTTGTGCCCAAATATGTGACATGAGAAATATATTATATTGAAACTACCTTGCCTTGACCTTATGGATATTTAAGTCTCTTTTACCCTATGCTTGTTTCTATTCCATTTGTTCCTCTTTTGTGCATTGTTCCTTTCCTTGTTGAACTTTCTATTGTACAAATCATACTCATAAGTCTCACTCTCTCTTACACTCTCTTCTTCTATAGTTTATTCTTCTTCAAAACTTGAGGTTGGCTCCTCTCCTTTTTTATTTTGTACTTGTTCAAAACCAATACATGTCTTGTTTGTTGACCGTATTTGTACCTTTATAATATTGTCTATGGTTTTTGACCTTTCCCAAAATTGTGTATCTTGTTCTTAGACTCTTTTACTTCCTTTCTTAGTGAAGCTACTTCATGTTCTAGTTTTTCACATTCTAAAACCTTAGCTTCTAATTTCTCTTTGAATCTCCTTGTATTATTCATTGACTTATTTAGATCCTCTATAAGCTTTCCTTTCTCTTCATTACATTCTTGAAACTAAAGCTTAAGTTTGGAGTTTTCCTTTCTTACCTCCTTTAATGCATTAAGGGCAGAAATAAGTTCACCTTCAAGATCAACTTCTCATGTTTCTGATTCTTCCTCTATTTCTTTGCCTTTGGAATCATCTTCATTTTTTTCTAATTTATCTTCTATAGGATCACCTACTTCTTCCTCTATTGCTATGAGTAGATTCTATTTTGGTCCTTCAAGTGTATATTCATATTCATCATCATTAAAACTGAAACCACTCCTTGTACAATTATCTTCAATATGACCAAAAATTCCACATATAAAACACTTGAGGATTATTGGTGATCTTTTCTTAACCACTTCCTTTTCTTTTGATAGAAATAGTATTTCATCATTTTCTTAGGAACTTTCATCACTATTACTTGAATACTTACTTGCTTTGTCTGCATAGAAACTCTTCTTCTATCTTTGGAAGAACTTCTTTCCTTGCTTGCCTTATCCATCCCTGCTTTTCTTTTGGTACCTGTATTTTTTTGTTTCCCTATTCTTATGATCTTGTTTTTCTTCATCATTGCTATTTCTAACTTCTTAACAATCAGATGCATAGTGACCATACTTTCCAAAATTGAAACATCTAACAGATTTCGTAACTTTAAAATTTCTTGGATCCTTTTTCCTTCTGCCATAATTTGCTTCTTCATCACTAGATAACTCATTGCTTGAATCTGAATTCTTACCATTTGTCTTCTTGGTAGCTTTGAAGGTTGCTTCTTTTTGGGTATTAGGTTCCTCTTTTGTTCTCATCTAAAAAGTTGTAAGAATTCCAAGTAATTCATCCCTTTTCAAAATATCACTATCTTTTGATTCATTTATAGCAGAAATATTTTCACTAAACCTTTTTGGGAGTGACCTTAAAATCTTATCACAAACATCATATTCTTGAACTTCAAGTCCAAGTCCTTCCATGGATTTAACAACCACATCTACATGAAGTATATAAGCACTAATCCCAAATTTTGACCTTTTAATCTCCTTCATATATGCCTTGCAACTTATCCCAAATTTTCTTTTTTGATTTTTAGTGCTTAACCTTTATAAACTGTTCTATGCAAACCTCTCAAAATTGCATTCACTGCTTTTGAATTGTAATTATGTAGAAGCTTACCATATTTATCTGTAGGTGGAGTAGCTGATGGTGTGTATCCATTTTCAATTGCTTCCCATATTTCATTTCCAAGTGCCATCATGTGAATCTTCATTCTCATATTTCATAATACATAATCACTCCCATCATACAGTGGTGTGGAATTATCTAAGGATCCACTCCTAGAATCATCTAAGGATCCACTCCTAGAATCCATATGTGTTCTTGTGAGCTTTACCTTCAAGCTGTTAAACTCTTCTAAAGGAACCCGCTCTGATACCAATTGAAGAACACAAGCTTATACTAAGATAGGGGTGAACAGTATAAGACCACTTTTTACTTTTCTTTCTCAAATAATATTATGTAATATATCAATGGAAATATCAACAACAGTAATCAAATTAATGCATAAATCACCACACACAACAGATACACCAATTTAACGTGGTTAACCCAATGTAGGATACTCCATGGAGAAAATATTTCACTAAAATTTTCTCAAAAAATCTCTTGGGAAAACTTTCCCTATTACAATGTTTATGGACCTATGTCCAAAGGAGACACCAATCCCCTAATCAATTTCATGGATCTCTCTCCAAAGGAGATACCAATCTCCTCATCTTGGTCATGGATATCTATCCATAGGAGAACTCCTTTCTCCTCTGTCTGGTTGGTGTTATTCTAGAAGAACTATTGCCTCCACTGCATTGGCTTATGGATCTCTATCTACTGAAGAATCCTGCCCTCACTCAATAGACTTGTCTTTACTACCCTGGCTAATAAACCTCTATCCACTAGAGACTATTATCCATTATACTCTATCACCTCCAAAGCTTGCTCTCAGATCTATCTCAAATATACACTAAATATAGTCCTTTGATCTAGCATAAATCTACTCAATCTCTATCTTTGATCTGCACTAAACACATTCCTTCGCTCTAGCATAAATTTTCTCAATCTATATCTTTTATCTATGCTTAAACTAGTCCTTTGGTCTAGCACAAATTTGCTCAATCTTTGTCTCTAATCTATACTAAACACAGTCCTTCAGTCTAGCACAAATGTGCTCAATCTCTATATCTGATATGGTAAAAACCTATCCTCAAATCTGCACCAAACTCTATCCTTATATCTGTCCTCAAGCCTTAACACAAATCTTGACTTAATCACAACTCAACTCTACTAAATCTGCCCCAAACCTTAACTCAAGGTTTGAACAAATCAATCAATCAACTTTGCTCTCAAGTATTCTCAAAGACTTACCTCAACTTTGCATTGTAAGCTTCCACAAAATCTCACACTCATCTATCCACAAGTCTTCACCAAGACTTACCTCAAATCTTCTCAACAATTCCTCACTAGAACTTGCTCAAACTGCTCAACATGTCTTCACTATTAGAGTAAATATTCCATCATTTGGATATTTTACCCTTTCCCTACATTAGGTAGATTTTATTTACTGCATGGTAAAAAGTAGCTTGTTACTTTTTACCACTAGTATTTACTTTTACTACTAGGTTAGTTACCTTTTACTATTTACTATTTACCTTTTTGATATCTATCTAAATATCCTAGGTTAGTCGTAGTCAATTTGACTACATAGTTAGTTGTTAGCGCTTATTCATGAAGCGCGTTTGTTAGCTAGGTTAGTGGCAGATATATCGGGATATCTCCTAATGTTTAGCACAATGTATTATTTAAATATTAGTTTGATTAATATTAAGGTTAATAATCGAGTGCATATTTTTGGTTTACTAACATTGGTATCAAAGCCTACCTGAGCACTCAGCATCGACATCGCAAGGGGACTAGACATGGAATTTTGAGGTTATTTTTTCCTTCGTCTCATCTCATATAGCCCCACGTGGGTAGCGATGATCCCCACCTCCACACTAAGGTGGAGATGCCACCACCATGCAAGGGAAGGAGCGCCCTCACATTGTCCAACCTGCACCGATGACCGGACCACCGAGGAGGGTAGGAGCGCCCTCTCGTGAGACTGACACCGATACCTACCAATTTAGAGTCAAGGCGGGAGCACCCTGACTCAGCGACCTGACAGTCTATTAGGAGGACGAACATAGGACAGGCCCTGGACACGAGGACACAATTCCCACCATCACCTGACAATGGAGACTGACGCACCAGGATCTCAAAACCTGCTAACTTGGCAGCTGGCACAATATCTGAGGAACACTTGGACCTTACTGGTATGACTCCCAATACTACCACATGATGGATCTTGGGGAGCTAACATGGACTGGGACGGGTACCGAGGTCAATGTCTGATGCGATCGACCTGCTGGACCAGTGCAACTCCCAAGACTATCATGTGGTGGATATTGGTGAGCTGACGTGGATTGGGTCGGGTGAGCTAACATGGACTAGGCGAGGTGACCTGGCGAGGCGGTTTCTGACGTGTCTCTCTGTGACTGGATCTCTGTGGCTACTAACGGGTTACCACATGGCATGCTGTGGTTTGATTCTTACCTGGCGCTAGACGGTTCATTGGAGCATTTGGAAAAAACACTTACGGGTTTGACAATTGCCCGAAGGCAATCACAAGAGACGGGGCGACATTGCAATTTTAAAGAATGGAAACATCGCCTCACAAGCAATGTGGGACTAAAAGTCCCAAAAAAAAAAATTTGACTGTCGAAAACTGTCGAAAATAAACTTAGGAGGCGCCAATTACCTCCCGTTCGGTGTTGTATCCCGAGCTGCTGAGTGGCTAGCGACAGGGCGTTGCATTTCGGCCGACCCTGTGTCGATTCCTGTAAGGTATCACTGTTCTTTTTTTAGAAAACAAAGGGGCAAGAGATTATGAAAGGTAGACTTTTTTTTCTTTTGTGTTTTTTAATTATTATTTTTTAAGTATTTTTTTTAATAATTTAATATTTCTTAGCTTAAAATCATTTTTTTTATATATTAAAGTGATTTTTTACCAAGAAATTTTTTATTATTAATTAAATTTTTCTTAAAGTAATTAAATTAATGCCATAAATATTGAAAGCCTATTTTTTCCAACATAAACCAAATTGAGTGCTTTTGTTTTTTTCAAGTGGGGATATAAGACATAGAAGAGCACATATTTTTTCTTGCAAATTAGAAAGCCCTAAATTATTCTCAACATTCGAAAACAAGGCAACACATATTGTAAAAATCAAAGGCAAAATGTGCATTTCATTTCTCTAAAAATGAGATATAATTCATGTACTTGCACATTCTATTTTTTTTTGCAACATTGAGAAGACAGAAAGAAAATTAAGTCGTGTGTCGACTAGTACTGGAAACCTTTCAAACGCGGGTTGTGTGTCGACTTGTCTTGGAAGGGGTGCTCATTTTTTTGGTTTATTTTACAAATTAAGGGGGGAAGACAACACTTGTACTTATGCAAAATTGTACAACAAAGTAGGAGACATAAAAATATCATTCTTGCACAAATACACATTTTTGTTGCAAAATTTGGAAATAAGGTGCATTCTCGATTTTACTTGATACCTTCATTTCAAAATTGGCAAAATAGGTGCATTCTCGGTTGTATCCGACACCTAAGTGATAATAATTTTGTGGAAATTCTTGTTTGATTATTGCATTTTCCTTTTGCAATTATAAGTCATAGAATCAAGAACACACCATACCCTAAAATTTCACAAATTTGTGTAAATTAAATTACACAATTAGAAGCCATTTCTAAAAACTTGATATATTCTTCTAAATCAAAACAAAACCCCTAATTCACTCTTATTTGTTTGGCTTAAATTCCTCCAACTTTTCATCCTTTTTGAAGGGTGTTAAGGCAGGTGCAATTAAATAACTGTTTGAATGAATTAAACCTTTCGACTCTTATGTGTTTGGCTTAATTTCCTCCACCTGATTATCTCTTTTCCAGAGAATCTTCATGAAGGTGCCATTAAATACCACTTGAGAGTGACAGGAATATCATCTTAGTGCATTGTAGGACCTTCCTTATGGCAACAATTAACAAATACTTGAGTGAATCTCAATTGCTAAAAGTTCATAACTATACAGCTTGGAAAACTAAGATGATATCTTGAGAGCCCTTCCTGCATCCTACAAAATTTTGATTACATCCCTTTCTGTTTCCCAAAGAACTCTTACCTTTTTGGAGTTAGTCAATTTGCTTCAAACTGAGGAAGCTAATCAACTTCAAAGAGATGAAGCATCTAATAGTGCACTTTATTCACACAATAAGGTTGAGAAGAAGAAATAAAACTATAACAAGGGAGGATCATCCTCAAAAGGTAAGGGCAAGAAATATCAAAAACGGTTTTGCTCATATTGTAAGAAAGATAACCATGACACCAATCGGTGTTGGTTCAAAAACAAGCAAAATAAGAAATACAAAGGCAACATTGCTAGTGAAGTGTCTAATTTAGATTTTGATTCTGGTTTAGAAAAAGCACACAGAGTGCTCATTGCTAAAACAATATTGTAGATGGAAAACACATGTTTGTCACATTAGGCAGAGCACCATTATCCTCTCTCTCTTTTTTAGGCTTCATAAAATAGCATAAGTTTTTGTTTAAAGTTCTTACAAATAAGGGGTGATTTGTACATCTTTTAGGCTTCATAAATAGCAAACTCTTAATGTTTGAAGTCCTTGCAATAAAAAGAAGAGACTTTTTATGGTGTAAAATTGCCTAGGAGGCAATGCTTGTAAAAATCCTTCACAAAACTCTTAAGTTGCACATATTTTTATAATTAAGGGGGGATAAACATTTCTTTTCTTCATAATTTTTTGTAAAAATGGAATAAGACTTATAAGGGTGCATTTTTGGCTGTGATCGACACCTTAGTCACTCTTATTTCAGAAATTAGATACAACATGTTTTGCAACAAGAAGGGGGGAACTTATAAGGGTGCATTTTCGACTGCGACCGACACCTTAGCAACCTTATCTTTTACAAACTCATATTGTAAAATGAATGAATCTCGTATGAAGTGATCTACTCTACTACACCTAGTGATTGCAATGACTGGTTACCCATGCAATTCGGTTGGATGATATGATTACTATAAGGACATTCGTTGGTGTGAAGATAAAGTGAGGAATGATCCATTTTTTTGCTTAGAAGTAGCCAAAGTACTGTGACAGAGCAAGAACCAGTGGATCAACATCCTTTTCACTGTATTGGGGCAGTTATATACTTTACCCAAATATTGTTGTATTACCCAAATAATGTAATAATGGGGGATGTTAGAGTAAATATTCCATCATTTGGATATTTTACCCTTTCTCTATATTAGATAGATTTTATTTACTGCATGGTAAAAAGTAGCTTGTTACTTTTTACCACTAGTATTTCCTTTTATTACTAGGTTAGTTACCTTTTACTATTTACTATTTACCTTTTGGATATTTATCTAAATATCCTAGGTTAGTCGTAGTCAATTTGACTACGTAGTTAGTTGTTAGTGCTTATTCATGAAGCGCATTTGTTAGCTAGGTTAGTGGCAGATATCTCGGGATATATCCTAACGTTTAGTGCAATGTATTATTTAAATATTAGTTTGATTAATACTAAAGTTAATAATCGAGTGCATATTTTTGGTTTACTAACATTCACCAAGACTTGCCTTAAATCTGTTAAACAAGTCCTCACCAAGACTTACCTCAAATCTGCTCAACAAGTCCTCACTAGAACTTGTCTTAAATCTTCATTGTAAGCTTCCACAAAAGCTTACTCAACTCTATCTTTAAGTCCACTCTAGGACTTACACAAATAAACTCACAAGCCTTCACAAAAGCTTATTCAATTCAACTCAATATTTCACAGAAAAACTCTTTAATCACACAAAAAAGCTTCACATAGAATCTTATTTAATCTTATAGAAACATATACAGAATGGTTAGAGACTCAATATGCTTCACACTCACAAATACTACTCAATCATTTTCAAAATTTCTTGCTTAACAATAGAAACATATAGATAATGGTTAAAGACTCAATATGTTTCACTCTTGCACAACACTCAATCACTTTCAGTCTCTTTTCAAAATCAAATCAGAATATGGAATAATTTTTCATAGAAATTGAACTATCACTTCAACACTTCCAATCAACTAAGCTCAAACAACTCCACTCAACCAATCACTCAATGAAGATTTATTCAACAATGCTTATCAAACAAACCTCACATAACAATGATGCTCATGATATTTTACAAACCCTAGTTCAAGCATATGGATACTCACTCAATTATTTCTAGCAATGCTTATCAAAAAATCTCATATAACAATGATACTCATGATCTTGCACAATCCCTAGTTCAATATAGTTCACTTCACATAACAATGATACTCATGTTCTTTCATAAACCCTAGTCAAGCATATGAAATCTTACTAAATATTTCTAACAATGCTTATCAAACAAGGTTTCTAGTATCAAATTTCATTCCAAAAAACCAAACTCAACAATGCTTATCACTCCAACTTAGCATTCATAACATCCAACAATCACTCTCAAGGATAATGTACCCTTACCTTTTGTTTGAAGAAGATCTGACCTCAAACACCTATTTTAATCACAACCACTCTCTTTTCCAATTTCAAGGGTTAGATAGCAAATATTTATTCTTAATATTTTCTTCCAAAAATATCTCACCAAGTCAAAATATCAAAAACTTATTATACCTTATTTCTCCTTTCAATACAATTTTTATTAACTTTGTTTCAACAAAAATATCTAACTCCCTTGGCACACCTTATTACTCCTCTTATAAACTCTAAGCACTCAAAAATCAAAACCCAAAAATAAAACTATGCATATCCTTTTATCTCCCTTGTATTACTCAAAAACCCCTTTTTAAAATATGCAATATTCAATTTATAAAACCTTAGGAAATAAAAAATTATTTCCACCTTAGCAATTTCGGATGCAATAATTAAACCTTAGCAAATTTAGCAACGTGAGCGCATACGTTAGACCATTCACCAAAAGGGCCTTGGTGGGTTTCAAATGTGCAACCCCTTCCTGCCAAGCACCTTTGCAAAGTGCGCACCCACCACGTGGACTATGTGCCTCCATGCAAATGGAAAGGCAAGTGCCTTCCCTTTGTCCCTCTTAGAATGTGCAAACTTCAACAAAAAGCTTCTCCGCTTGTAAAAATGAAGACCACGAGAATGGATCCCTCAACCTCGCACCAACAAATGTCTTAGTGTAGCCCCTAGCTACCAATTGTGCTACCCAACACCTTGCAACATGGAGTGAGTTCCCCTTTTACTTGTCCTTTGATCTGCCCCTTAAATCTTTCAAAACACACATGATTCTACCTCCTTTATGCACGATTTTCGCTTACCTCAAATGAATCGCATGGATAATTATTTGCCATAATGTTTGCCCCTTCTTATATGTAAATTTCCATATGCTCAAAGACGTCGGCGATTTGATTTAATTCGAATAATTCAAATTAATTAAACTTTGTGCCCTTTTAACCCTAACCTTTAGGGTTATTAAATTAAGTCATAAATTAATTTATAATTAAATTATTATAATTAATTTATAATTAACTTAATAACTCTTAGAGTTAATCAAATTAAATTATAAATTAATTTATAATGAAATTATTATAATTAATTTAAATCTCTAGGTCTTGACCTTAGACCTTTAATATTATAATAAAATATTATAATATTATTTTTCTTAGGCCTTCTTATTGCCTTTTAGACCTCATTTGGCCACCTGGAAGCAATTTTCTTTTGCACTGATTACGAAAACTGATTCTTGACATCCTTCCTTTTGTCCTGTTCTCTGACCCTGACTTCTTGATATCAATGACAATAAAACCTTGCTCATATTTCCAACACCCACTCCATTCCAAACCAACACACCTTATTCACCCCCAATCCATCTTGGGTATCATAATATTTCAAGGTTACCATACCCATGCCTCCATTCAACCACATCAATACCACTTCCACAACACAAAATATTCACATCCCCTAAACTTGATCCCCACTTCATTAATATCAGTCACTCCACAAACACACCCAACATCATCAGATACTCATCAATCCATCAAGCCATCAATGCCACATTCCATCCCAATAATTCATCACTTCACACACCCCACATCCATACACTTATCAAACAAACTAGGGCTCCCACACACATGGTAGATCCAAAAATCTAAGCCTTGCAACAACATATTGATAGCTTAATTATGCATACTCCTGGTATGATGTACCAAAAACCTACATTAAAAAAATTGATCAATCAACCCATTCATTCTTAGGTACCTTCATCGTCTTATCCGATAGAGTTCACACTACCGAAGTTTGACAAATCCAAAGGGACTGAGGACCCTAGAGAGCACATTAATACATTAATTCATTCATGTTTTCAAATCCAATATAACGATGCTCTAATGCTCTAAATGTTTCCTTAGGTATTAGGGGGAGATTTCTTAGATTGGTATAATCATCTACCACACCATAGTTTTTACAGATTTGAAAAATTGGTGGATAAATTTTTGGAAAGATTCTCCCTTAATGTTCGCAAGAAAACTACCTTGACCAATTTATACAATCTCAAACAATTTGAAGAAAATTCAGTCTATGACTTCAAAAACTGTTGTAGGGTAGTCATCACCAAGTTGCCGTTCTCCCTACCAATGTAATAATTAGCACAAATATTTGCAAAGAGTTGTGTAAAACCTATCTTCTTGTTATTGCAATTACAACAATATAGAACATTTGATGAAGCTCTTTCCCAAGACCAAATTTTTGAAGAAATAAAAATTCAAGAGGGTGAGATCAAACCAAAGAAAAAATAATGGTAAAATAAGGATCAATCTAAAGGAAACTATTCAGTTAGGATCCTACTATAAAATAAACTCAAATAAACACACTCTCACACAATTGCTTGGAAATAAACTCACATAAACATCATATTAATATTCAGAACAAAATACACATTATAACAAAAATTTGCATAAAGGAACAATCTCACAATAAGATAGAATCGCAGGCCTCTTCGAGGGGGCAACCTCCTTCAACACTTCATTAATTTGCAAAAATATGAATACATTGGTGCCTTCTCGGGTATTTAAAGAGTTCCCTTCCATGGTTGGCTTACATGCAAAATGCCACCTGGATTACATGCATAATGCCACCCGAATTACATGCATAGTGCCACTCGAATTACATGCACAATGCCACTCGAATTACATGCACAAGGCCACCTTACATAACCTATCTACCATGTGTTACATAAAAAGGGTGCCATTTGTCATAGGCACTATATAAGCTAAAACTTAGAACATTACAAAATATTAATCATGGGTACTACCCACGTTATTTAGGAATTATTACATCATGGAAGTTATTACATTAAGGGTTAGGATGGGATCCTAACATGTCCTTCCCCTTGAAGAAGCTTTGTCCTCAAAGCTGAAATGAGGAAACTATTGCTGGAGTTGGTGGAGAGATTCCCATGTAGCATCTTCAGGTTGAAGCCCACGCCACTGAACCAGGATCTCTGTAATTGTACGGTTGCGAAGAGTGCGAGTCCGACGATCCAACAACTGCTCAGGTTCAAGTAATATGGAGCCTTCTTCATCCAATTCAGGAAGTGTGGATTGAACCTGTACCTGTGTGCCCACAACTTTCTTGAGAGCGGAAACATGAAAAATAGGATGAAGCTTGGAAGTAGGTGGGAGCGCCAATTTGTAAGTTGTGGGGCCAATCCTTTGTAGAACCTGGTAAGGACCATAGAATTTTGCAGCAAGCTTCTGGCACCTACGAAGTTGTAGGGATGATTGTTTGTACGGCTGCAAGCGAAGGAAGACCATATCACCTACATCAAAACTACGCTCAGAACGATGTTGATCAGCTTGTTGGCGCATCCGATTCTGGGCCATGTTCAAATTTTGCTTAAGTTGGTGAAGGACCTCGGTGTGTTGACTCAGAGTGTTGTCGATGGCCTGGACCTTGGAGCTGCCAAGAATGTAAGAGGAAGGCGTAGGTGGAAGGCGCCCATAGACTGCTTCAAATGGTGTGAGTTTGGTTGCGGTATGATAGGAAGTGTTGTACCACCATTCGGCCAAGGATAGCCATTTGGCCCATTGAGTGGGATGATCTGAGACAAAGCAACGAAGGTAGGTTTCCAAGCATTTATTAACAACTTTTGTTTGACCATCCGTTTGTGGATGGTAGGCTGAACTCATTTTGAGCTGAGTCCCCTGCAACTTAAACAACTCTTGCCAAAAATGACTAGTGAAGGTGGGATCACGATCAGATACAATGGAGGTGGGCATGCCATGAAGGTGAAATATGGAGTCAAGAAAAATTTGTGCAACAATGGATGTTGTATAAGGATGGGCAAGGGCACAAAAGTGAGCATATTTTGAAAGGCGGTCCACTACCATGAAAATAACTGACTTGCCTCCAGATTTAGGGAGCCCTTCTATAAAGTCCATGGAAATGTCGGTCCAAACCTGATCCGGGATAGGCAATGGTTGAAGAGTGCCCGGAGAGCGCACTGTTTCACCTTTCATCCTTTGACATGTGTCACAGGCAGCAACAAAAGAGTGGATGTCCCATTTCATACCTTTCCAAAAGAAGGTGCGCTTGAGTCGCTCATATGTTTTAAGGAACCCTGAATGGCCTGCAGAGGGAGTGGCATGCAATTCCTTCATGAGGAGCTCTCGAAGTGGGGACTTATGAGGTAGAACCAGGCATTGATGGTAGCACAGATCATGGCCATTCCAATTATATCCTGGTGCAGAATCTGGATCATCCATTAGTGAGGCTATCAAAGCTTGCAAATCTGCATCCTGACGTGCTTCTTGATGCAAGGAATCAATCCATTGGGGAAGTGGTGCTGAGATGGCACACAACATACTTACGGTCTCCATTTGGCGAGAAAGAGCATCAACCACAATATTCTCCTTTCCCTTTTTGTAGGTGATATCATAATCATAGCCCATGAGTTTAGACACCCACTTTTGTTGGTCAGGCATGGCAACTCTTTGTTCCAAAAAATATTTGAGACTTTGATGGTCGGTTTTGATGGAGAAGTGACGCCCAATGAGGTAAGGTCGCCAATGTGTGACTGCATGCAATATGGCTAACATTTCCTTAGCATATGTGGATTTCCCCAGATTACGATCGGAGAGTGCCTTGCTAGTAAAAGCCACAGGTCATCCTTCTTGCATCAATACTGCCCCAATACCATGACCAGAAGCATCACTTTCAATGACAAATGGTTTAGAGAAATCTGGCATGGCTAAGACGGGAGTGGTGGTCATAGCATGCTTGAGTTCAATGAAGGCTTGGTCAGTAGGCCCTGTCCAAGTGAAGGAATATTTTTTCAACATGGAGGTGAGGGGGGCAGCTATCTTCCCATAATTGCAGACAAATTTGTGATAATAGCCTGTAAGCCCTAAAAATCCTTGAAGTCCCTTGAGGGTGCGAGGTTTCGGCCACTCTTGAACTGCTTGAATCTTCTTAGGGTCAACCTTGACGCCATCCTGTGAGACAATGTGTCCCAGATACTCTACTTCAATAAGACCAAAGGAACACTTGGACCTTTTGGCAAAAAGGTGATGGGTGACCAACAACTGTAAAGTTTGATCCACATGATTGAGGTGCTCTTCCCATGTGCGGCTGTAAATCAAGATGTCATCGAAGAACACAAGGATGAACTTCCGCAGAAAGGGCCGAAAGATGTTGTTCATAAGACTTTGGAATGTAGAAGGAGCATTTGTGAGACCAAATGGCATTACCAAGAATTCATAATGACCTTCATGAGTGCGAAAGGCAGTTTTGGGGATGTCCTCATCCTTGAGCCGGATCTGATGGTAGCCAGAGCGGAGATCAAGCTTGGTGAAATACATGGTCCCGTGTAGTTCATCGAGTAATTCATCAACCACTGGAATAGGAAATTTATCCTTGACCGTAGTCTTGTTGAGTTCTCGGTAGTCAATACATAGGCGCCATGAGCCATATTTCTTGGGAACAAGTAGGACAGGCGAGGAGTAGGGGCTAGTACTAGGCCGGATGACACCAACCTTGAGTAATTCCTGTACCAATTTTTCTAGTTCTGATTTCATGGCATGAGGGTACCTGTATGGCCTGATATTTGGTGGTGCACTACCCGGGAGCAATGGGATAGCATGGTCGTGAGAGCGACGCGGTGGTAGTGTAGTTGGTTCTGCAAAGACAACATCATGTTTGTGTAGAACTAGTTGTAGGTCTGATGGAATTTCAGCCATTAGTGAAGTGGTTGGTTGGATGGAGAAGAGTTGTGCAATGACCCCACATTTTGATTTCTTTAGCACTTTCTCCATACGATTGGAACTAATGAGGTGAGGTGTTCCTGTAGGGGAGCCCTTGAGTAAGTGTGTTTGTCCATTTTGGGAGAATTGCATCCAGAGTTCTGCAAAGTTCCAACTGATAGTGCCCAACGTACTCAACCATTGAGATCCCAAAACCATATCACATCCTCCCAACTGGAGGGCAAACATGTCCTGCTTGAGTTCATAGTCCCCTATCCTGATCTTGACATTGCGACATTTTCCTTTACAAGGTAATGTTCCCCCATTGGCTACCATGACCTCGAATGAATTACAAGTGTGGATATAGCAATTTTCCTGCTTAGCAACTCTAGGATCAATGAAGTTGTGTGTGCTGCCTGAATCAATAAGGATGGTAAGACGTTGGCCCTTGAAAAATCCCACAACTTTCATGGTTTGTGGAGTGGTAATGCCTGCAAGAGCATGGACTGAAATCTCTGCCTCAGACCCCTGTGTATCTTCTTCCTATGGAGAAGGTGTTTCAGGGGGGTCCTCATCCTCATCACTCTGGTCAGTGTTAGCAGGTTCCTCAACATCTATCAAGAACAGTCTTTTGTTTGCACACTTATGTCCTTTAAAAAACTTTTCATCACAATTATAACATAAGCCTTGGGCACGACGTGCATCCATCTCCTCTGTAGTCAGTCGCTTGGGTGTAGTAGGTTTACTATCCACTGAATTTTGGGTTCGAAAAGGAAATGAAGGTCGGTTTGGAGGAAACCATGGGGGCGCCTTTGGTTTGAGAGTTTAGATTCGGCCAGATGGGCCAAACTGATAGCTTCCATCATGGAATGTGGTTTCAACATCTTTACTTCAGCTTGGAGATCCCCTTTTAACCCATTGATAAAACAACTCGTGAAGAACCCTTCCGTCAATCCTCTTGTCTTATTGGCCAATTTTTCAAATTGAGTTTGGTAATCATGGACTGAGGATGTTTGTTGTAGTTTGGTCAAGGCCCCTGTGAAGTCCTCATACTCACTAGGCCCAAATCGGGTCAGTAGTTGGGACTCAAATTCCTCCCAAGAGAGATTTGGGTTGGAATTACGTAACCACTGGAACCAATGTAGAGCCTCAGATTCCAAATTGAAGGAAGCCATCTGAACTCGATGATATATGGGAACATTATGAAGTCTAAAGAATTGATCAACCCTACATAACCACCCATCAACATCCTTCCCATTAAATCGAGGGAAGTCCAATTTTGGCATTTTAAAGGATGGGTCATGGTCATTCCTTGTAGAGTTTTCAGCCTGGTGTTCTATTTTGAGTGGTCCCTTATGTAACTTGCTACCCATATTTATCAGTGTTTCTTCTAAGCGAGCGCTAGTGGCCTCATGATCTAGACGAAGACCTTGGACCTCTTCCCTTATGGAGAAAATTGCCAAGTTCAAATTCTCAATGGCTTTGGTTAAGGAGTCCATCTGTTCTAGCTCTTTTTGATGTCCACGGGTACCCTGGGCCATTTTGGAACCTTTTGTGACCAGTTACTAAAATTAGAATTGGGTTTCAGGACTTACTATTTTTAGTAAGTGTCCAAAAAAGTGCTTGGGTGCTATATATCAAAATGATCAAATCGAAGAGGTGGTCACAATGAGCTATATCCCACAACACTACTTTTGGGCACCCCAAATTTTTTTTTTCTCCTATTTTGCCGAGTCTAACGGTGTTTACAATTTTTGATTTTGAGCTACAGTGCAAAAGTTGGGTACTGGAGCACTATCTATAATTGGTCTCTGGTCACTCGCTCAATATTTTTCTCAGCTTGGATAGTCTCTCTGACACTGCTTACCTCACTAGTCTGAAGATTCTCTATATTCTGTAGGTTACTATTATGACAATTATGTTCTGACACTAAAAACTATAGTCTCTAACCTGACTATGCTGACTTGACTGACCTCACTATTACTACCACTGTAAATTTGACTGTTATTCTCTAGACTATCAACTTAACTATCACCCTCATATTCTATCCTAAATCCATGCAATGTATGTTATTTTTTTGGTAGAGGATTCCTTTCTCATATGCTCACTTTTGGGAATTTGGAATGCAGGTTTACAAACAGGGAGTTTTGATTTGTGATTTTGTTGCAGGTTGAAGTTTTAACAGAACCAGGGTATGCTAAGTAAAGGAGTATGTAACACCCATAGGCCCTCTGTTATACCGCAGTGATGAACAATAGTGCTCGGACCAATATTTTAGGCCACTACCCAAGGAGGATTCCACACATACCCTTGAGCACACTATCTGCCTCTCTAAAAGTATGGGAGGGTAATCATCCGGGATGTTGTGTCCCATGGACTATGGATGATACAAGGCCGATAAGCTTCCTACTGGATAAAATTTTGTTAACCCTAGAATGGTCTCCCGATACACCCGAAGATGCGTGGGAGCTCAAGTCCGTGCGCGAGTTCTATCTGAGGCCTGGGTATTGGAGCCTGATCGCCCCTCACTTCACTAGACGTTGTATGGGCTATCTAGCTTAGCCAATAATGACAGATCCTTCATGATATTTTAAAACCCCCGACACAGGGTTTCTACCTACTCAACTAAAAAGGACTATTTTTTTTTACTGGTATTTGTCTTTTTTTTTTATAATAGTAAAAAAAAATTACATGAAAATAACAGAGGATTATACCTAACAGGCAAGAATCATTACTGTTGTAGCAGAACTTGGCCCTGGAAAGCGCTCTGATACCACTTGTTAGGATCCTACTATAAAATAAACTCAAATAAACACACTCTCACACAATTGCTTGGAAATAAACTCACATAAACATCATATTAATATTCAGAACAAAATACACATTATAACAAAAATTTGCATAAAGGAACAATCTCACAATAAGATAGAATCGTAGGCCTCTTCGAGGGGGCAACCTCCTTCAACACTTCATTAATTTGCAAAAATATGAATACATTGGTGCCTTCTCGGGTATTTAAAGAGTTCCCTTCCATGGTTGGCTTACATGCAAAATGCCACCTGGATTACATGCATAATGCCACCCGAATTACATGCATAGTGCCACTCGAATTACATGCACAATGCCACTCGAATTACATGCACAAGGCCACCTTACATAACCTATCTACCATGTGTTACATAAAAAGGGTGCCATTTGTCATAGGCACTATATAAGCTAAAACTTAGAACATTACAAAATATTAATCATGGGTACTACCCACGTTATTTAGGAATTATTACATCATGGAAGTTATTACATTAAGGGTTAGGATGGGATCCTAACATATTCTGGCCAATCAAAACCAGGACAAGTCAATCAAGTTGTTCTTAGTCAACCTCAAATGACTCAATAATCCCATAGTCACCACCAACTACAATCATCATCGCAACAAATGCAACAAGTATCTTATCAAGTTGTTCCCCCACCACAACAATTCCATAACACAACACCAATTATGGACAACTATCACCATCAATAATTAGTTTGACAAGATTGCACCTACACACCCTTATATAAATCATATATGTCCATCTTTCATAGGTTGTATGATACCAATGTTATCACATTACCCAAAGTTAAAATGGATGATCCAGCCAAACATGAAAAGAACTATAAGGAAAATTTATTTTTTCTTTTCCATCGATAGAAGGGGCATGACATTAATAATTTCTTTTCATTTAAAAACATGGTGCAAGACTTGATAGACCTAGGGACCATTAAGTTGGATAGACCCTTAGCATAACAAAATCAAAACCTTAGCATTTATCAGACACCACTTCCTCATTGGGAGGAACCATAATAGACAATAGGAGGATCAAATCCCATGAATCTCCCTAACCAATTCAATCATGTGCAACAGTACCAAGGTTTTATGGTGGCTATCCATGTAGTCATTCAAGGTCAAAAAAGCACCAATCACCAAAGAAAAATAAATGCAAGCAGTTCAACCTCCCATGGTACCTCAAGAAATTGTGTCTCCACAACCTGCTAGTCCATCTCCACACATTCATTTTTTTGCCAATTCACATTCCAAGTCATCCACCCCAACCTATTCATCTCCCAATCTATCCACAAATATCTATCGCCATGCTAAGCAGTCAGTTAACAACTAGTCTCAAAATGGCTTTCGTAAAACTATCGATCTACGAGCTTATACAACAATCTCCCCCACATCGTGAGGCATTAATGGAAATCTTAAAATCCATTGAACTTCAATCTCAATATGCTAATGCCTTTAACAATTTCATGGGGAGTATTTGAACATGTATGGATCCCTCTATCACATTCTATAATTTTGAGATCAAATCAATATCATCAGAATCACCAGATCCTTCATTACATATCATGACTCAAGTTGATAGGAATACTTTCAAATAAGTTTTGATCAACATCGAATCCTCCATCAACATCATCACCACCTTAGCCCTTCAATATCTCAATCTTCCACCTTCACACATCACCAAATCCACTTTCACCTTGTGAGCATTCAATGATGCTCTATGTTCTACATTACCACTATGGTCTTACCTATAGAAGTGGGGGTTAAGACGTTGCATACTATGTTTCATATCCTGGAAGGGTCCATGGCTTACAATGTATTTCTTGGACATCCTTGGATAAGGGATATGAAATGTGCCCCTTCAATACTACATCAATGTTTGCATGAGAGGCAGATTCATTACATATCGACAAACATCAAACCATTTAAATAATGCAACTTCATATGCAATCCATATGAGTCCACACTTACATCCACGTACCTATCCTTAGTTCCATCAACCATGCCATCCACTTCACTTCATAATTCTTCATCCAAAGCACCTGTGCTAGAGGAACTCCCCATCACCATCCTACATCAAGCTTCCACTTTTACATCCCACCTATCATTACAACTAGAAACATGTAAACCAACACCAACACCAACACCCATACAAGGGGTACATCCCTCTACATCATCCATATCATACACACTATAAAATACATCATCATCCATGCAACCATATTTGTAAACATCCACTATCATTTCGTTCACAATAGAATCATCAGTCATCCATCAATTTTCTCAACCAAACCCATCTTCATCTCCATCATCCAACATCTCACAAGTCAATCTAATAGATTGTGATATGTCTTTCAAACATACATCCCTCTTATCCTTTGAGCTATAATCCATCCATGAGCCTAACATCCCCACTTTACTCCATCCACCTCATTACCCATACAAGTTGCAATCCATCTTGCTAGTCCTAGTATTGGTGAGTATGTGGTTCAAGATGTTACAATTACACCACTCAACATCCAAAATATTAGGGATTATGGTCACCCACATGACCTAGCCTTATCTATAGGAATAGTGTACCACATGGGTTCAACACATAATAGAATAAATTTCATATATGGGGGCTTGATTCATTATCTGATCCACTTTCTTGAAATAAACCTAAGAAACTAGTCCTTGCCAATATAGAGCACATGTTTGGTTTCCCATTACGATAATTTCATTGGGTTAATTGGTAAGGATATGGCCTAAGATAACATAAACAAGGTATGCATGATATTATTGAACCTCCATATCGAGAAGTGCTAACCGTTTAGGCCTGGGTTACCATTCACACTCTTCCACTTCCTCTTTTAAACAATTTTTTCAAAGCCTCCATTTAGATTTAGAAGAGGAAAAAAATCACAACCACGACTTTGGGGAATTATATAAATAATACATCATGTCAATAGCTTAAAATGAATCCAAATAGGAATAAATCCTAATCACTCTATTCACCAAACAGGATGAGTATTATCTCATAATGTTCCCCATCCATCAGTCTATCTTCCATTTGCTTCTCCCAAGGGAGCGAGTTGAGCGAACCGGTGAACCACCACCTCCACTTGATTAATCACCTCAACAAAACATCATGTAACATATGTACATAATAAAAAATCAAAAACACAAAAAAAATTGTATTACATTTGCATGTCCTTGTCATTTGCATTTATACATGTTGCTTGTTGCTATCCAAGTTCACAAGGTTCATTCCAATCATATAGGCTTGCTAGTCTAGGGGGAGTAGAAGAGCCCAATCCACTTAACATAATCCATATTGCATACTCACTTTAATTATAATTTTAGCACATTCCATCCACCATATTAGGGATCATTTGCTTAGCTAGGATAAAAATTGATCTAGTAAGTTTTGTTGCCTTAATATGGTGTACCTTGTTTTTTTGTTTTTAAGTGAAAAACCCCTTGCGGGGCTGCCTTGGTCTGAGAGACCACGAACAGGGGTTCAACACCGTCAAAGTCACCAGGGATTCGCACCCAACCCTGCCCGTACCAACATTATCAATTGGATTTTGGATACCCAATTCAGATTTTTGGTATGGTGGATATTTGAACTTGGGACCTCTCTTGGAGGATTTCCCTCTCCTCTCCAACTCACCTACAAAACTTGGGTTTAATATGGTGTACCTTGAGTTAATATACATAGTTCATAAGCCATGACATCATTTGCACAATCATTCCATCACCCCTAGGTGTTTTAGATCACTAAGCCACTCTTAGTGTTTCAAGCAACCTCAAATACATGTCGAATTTTCTCTAGGACCAAGGTAAATTTTCACTAAGAAAATATTGATTTATGGAAATTGACTCTAATATTCTTAAACCAAACACATTTCACACCTATTAAAAATATATTGTTTCAAAGAGAGATAACACCATGATTGGGTTGAATTTTGAAGCAAAAAAATTATCTTTGCTTGTCCTATTACGCACATAGTCCACAATCAAAATAGTTGTCTTCACTACTAACAAAACTTCCAAATAAAAGAATGAGTAGTAAGGATAGGGTTAAATTATCATCACACCTTGATTGAGAATTTGATTCCCCCAAAGCTCTAACTCTTTTTACAAGTCACACACCATAGATACCCAAGTAGTAAGGATAACACTACATTTCCATCTAGATGGTTAGGTAGTCTGATTCCCCAAATCGTAGATATCATATCATTAAAATATGGAGCTAACCTCTATTGGGGCTATAGATGCTTGACTGGCAGTGGAGTACGCTTATGCATGGTAACATATCTCTATTGAAAAGACCTCTAACCGCACATAATGATAAGATAGATTTTGGTCTCCTCCATGATAGGTTTCATCTTAATTTACTCAATATGGATTAATGAACTCACTTGCACACACATTGGTTCTTGATTACCTTGAGTCATTATCATGCTTATGATTGGTAAATGAATATTTATTACATACACATTTGGTCTTGGATAAATTAGACAAAACTTAGTGAGTTTGTTTGACATCACTAAGATGTTTAAGTCTCTGCAAAATAATTTTAAAACATCCATCCATAAGCCAAAACTACATCCATGTCAATATCACATCATTACATGAGTCTTTCATTTTACATACCACCATTTTGGTGCCCCTGATTAAGCAACAATGATAAATATGGTCAAGAAATTTTTTTTTGACATTTTGAGATTGAGTTATCATTGATGTCAAGAGTCAGTTTCAATGAGTTGTCATTGATGTCAAGATTCAGTTTCACTGAGCAATGCAAGAAAAAGTTGTTTTGAAACCAGTGCAAAGGAAAGTCCACATCCAGTTGGTCAGATCCTATTCCAGGTGATTATATGAGGTTCAAAGAGCAATAAAGAGGCCCAAGAAAAATAATATTATAATATTTTATTATAATATTAAAATGGGAGATTTAAATTAATTATAAATTAATTTATTAATTAATTTAATTAACTTCTAAAGTTATTAAGTTAATTATAATTTAATTAGAAAGTTAATTTATGTTAATTAAAATAATCCTAAAGTTAGGTATAATTCAAATTCAAAAATTTGAATTATCCGCCAACATTTTCAAATCTTGGTCTATGCATATAAAAAGGGGGCAAAGACTTTGTCTAAATCCCATCCATCATTCGTATGTGCTATGCTCTTGACTATCGTGCGTAAAGGGAAGAAAATAAATTTGTGTTTCAAAGTTTTCGGTGGTAGACAAGAGGACAAAGAGGAGCAGAGCTCCTTCTCCATTGCATAGTGCGGTGTAGCACAGTTGAAAATTGTGGGAGATGCTAAGTGTGGCAGGCTCGTGGTGCAAGGTTCGAAACCCGTCGGCTTTGATTTTTACAAAGTGAGGGTGATTTTTTTGTTGAGTGTTGCACCGTCGGGGAAGACACAAAGGGAAAGTGCTAGATTTCCTCTTTGTGGGAAGGCACGTAGCCCACATGGTGGGCTAGCACCTTGCTAAGGTACTCGACTAGAGAGGTTCCATGTTCAAAACCTACCAAGGCCCTTTTTGCATAGAGAGAGGTATGCACTCATGATTTGCCAAGGTTAATTGTTGTTTCGGATTTGCTAAAGGTTGAATAAAATAAATATTTTTCAGGTTATAAAGTTTATTTTTTAAAGTTTTATTATTGAGAATTTGAGGGAGATATAAGGATAGGAAGCATTATTTTTTAGGGTTTAATTTTGGAGGTTGTTAATTAAATATTGGAGATTATAAGGAGTAATTGAGTAATTAATTTTTGTATGCTTTGATGATTGCTAATTTCAAAGAAGGAATAATAAGGTGTATTTGAGTTTTATTATTTTGTGTTTGAGAAATATTTATGAAGAGAGTTAGTGTGATATTTTGTCATCTAACCATTGAAATTGGCAAAGAAAAAAATTGTGTTTAAGACAGGTTTTGAGGTCATTTTCTTCATCAAACAAAAAGGTATGGGCACATCTTCCTAGTGAGTGATTTTTGAATGTTGTGAATGCTAAGTTGGAGTGAAAAGGGTTGTTTGATAAGCATTGTTGAGTTTGGTTTTTTTGAGTGAGATTTGATGATAAAAACCTTATTTTATAAGAATTGTTGGAAATATTGAGTAAATCTTTCATATGTTTGAGCTAGGGTTTGTGCAAAGAACATGAGTATCATTGTTATGTGAAGTGATGAACTATCTTGAACTAGGGTTTGCAAAAATCATGAGTATCATTGTTATGTGAGGATTACTTGATAAGCATTGTTGTTGAAGTGATTGGTTGAGTGAAGAACTTGAAATAGGGTTTGCAAAGATCATGAGTATCATTGTTATGTGAGAATTACTTGATAAGCATTGTTTTTGAAGTGATTGGTTGAGTGGAAGTGATTGAGATTAGTTGAGTGGATGTATTGAAGTGATAGTTCAAGTTATGTGAAACAAATTTTTCCATATTCTAAATTTATTTGAGAAAGAGGTTGAGTGTTTGTGAGTGTGAAACATATTGAGTCTCTAAAAATTCTCTATATGTTTCTATGGTAAAAGAGAGATTGAAAGTAATTGAGCATTGTGGTGAATGTGAAACATATTGAGTCTCTAACAATTCTCTATACATTTTTGTGGTAAAAGAGAGATTGAAAGTGATTGAACATTGTTATAAATGTGAAGCATATTGAGTCTCTAAAAATTCTCTATATGTTTCTATGAGATTGAACAAGTTCTAGTGAGGAATTTTTGAGCATATTTGAGGTAAGTCTTAGATAAGACTTGTGGATATATTGGTGTGAGATTTTGTGGAAGATTACAATACAAATTTGAAGATAGATATTGAGAACATATTGGAAAAGTTCTAGTGAGGACTTGTTGAGAAGATTTGAGGTAAGTCTTTGAGAAGACTTGTGGACAGTTTGGTGTGAGCTTTTGTGGAAGCTTACAATACAGATTTGAGGATAGAGATTGTTGAGCAGATTGGACAAGTTCTAGAGAGGACTTGCAGACATATTAGAGTGAACTTTTATGGAAGCTTGCAAGGCAGATTTAATACAAGTATTTGAGAAGAATTTTGAGCAGAGTTGATTGATTAATTTGTTCAAATATTGAGTTAAGGTTTGGGGCAGATCCAACAAAGTTGATTTGTGATTAAGTCAAGCTTTGTGTTAAGGCTTGAGGACAGAGATTGAGGATAGATTTGTGCTAGATAGAAGGACTATGTTTAGTACAGAACAAAGAATATATATTGAGGACATATTTGTGCTATATCAAAGGACTATGTTTAGTGTATATTTGAGGACAAAGTTTGGTGCATATTTGGGGATAGGTTTGTGCCAGACCAGAGACAGAGATTGAGCATATTTGTGCTAGACTGAAGGACTGTGAATAGTGCATATTTGAGACAGAGCTAAGAGCAAACTTTGGAGGTGGTAGAGTATAGAGGACAACAGTCTCCAGTGGATAGAGATTCATTATCCATGGTAGTGATCCATTAGCTAGTGTAGTGGAGGCAGTAGTTCTTCTAGAATATAACCAACCAAAGCTAAGGAGAATTTTTTTTTCCTATGAATAGAGATCCATGAATTTGATCAGGGGATTGGTGTCTCCTTTGTACATAGGTCCATAAAAATTGTAATAAGGAAAGGATTCCCAAGATATTTATTGAGAAAATATTAGTCACAAATTTTCTCCATGGAGTATCCCACATTGGGTGAACCACATTAAATTGGTGTCTCTATTGTGTGTGGTGATTTGTGCTTTATTTTGATTATTGTTGTTGATATTTCTATTGATACATTGCATAATATTAAATGGGAAAGAAAAGTAAAAAGTGGTCTTATACTGTTCACCCCTCTCTTAGTATAAGCTTGTGTTCTTCAAAATCTACACTACAAATGATCATTAGTATGTCAGTTCACTTGCATTATGATCATAAAGACTAAACATCATTATTACATTTTCAATGATCACATCACATACACATGCAATAACACATATGTTTACACAAAACCATACACAAAAAAAAATTCATGTATATATATAATCACATGTACAATGAACGCCTGAAGGATATATACAATGAAGCACTATGACTTATATATAAAAAGTGCATCATGACACTAGCTAGAACCCATAGGCACATCCCTAAGAACTTGATGGAGCCCTATATTGAGATTCACTATGCCTAATAGTCCTAGATATAGAGGAGGAAGGTCACTTTGGTAGTCCAATATGATGATGCATAAGTAGATCCTATAGATATTGAATGTAGCCCTCTTGAGGTCGAAGGTGTAGCACATCCTATATTTGATGAGCATCCCTCCATGCCAGCTCTACCTAGAACCTCACTATCACATCCTCACCTCTACCTACTACCATATGTACCTCTAGCTCTACCTACAACTGATTCTCAGCATCTCATACCACTATCTCTACATATCGCTCTACAACCATCTGTTGGAGCTGATCCCACTTAGCCTAAATCTTAGCCCACTCCTCACTCTGACCAGGATGTCTCTTTGAAACCTCCTCCATATCATCCTACCTATCACCATCACCTCCAATATCTAGAGGTTGCTCTACTACAACCCTTGATTGTCTCCATCGACTGCTAGATCAATGACATATCTGATGTCAAGGAGTCTCCTCGACCTTCATTGTTGTCTTCCCATCATCTCCACTACCCTTATTAACCACCTATCTTAGTGCCCATGGTGGTTATGAAGTGAACTATACATCATAGTCTGTAGTGGTCATGGCATCATCCACATCCAAGATATCTATCTCCTCATCATCCTCATACTCCACCTACCACTCTACCATATAAGGTAAGCTCGACTCATCTGATTGATGCCTATAGAATTAGGTACTTTCTATCATATCCTAAACTTCCATAAAACCCATGAGAATTGGATCGATTCCATATCACTCCCATGCCACCCAACCACCCATATCGCTTTCTTGACCTACCACAACTACTCTACATCACTGGGCCACCTAGCATCCCTCCATAGTCTCTAGTACACCTAGTTTGGTGTCAATCCTTCCCATAGATCTTTGCACTCCTGACAACTATGACTAGGATGAACCAGTTGTATCTCCTCAGCTACCCATCATATCAATGCATAGATTTGATCCCTATCCCAATCGCATGGTATACCCACAGGATGAGCCACACTAACATACTTCTAGCCCTAAATCTATAGTAGCACACTATATCCCAATCCCTTCTGCCCTCACCTCTTCACCTTGTACAACTCTAGGTATGTATACACTAGTAGTGCAAGCACCTATGCATACATCCGAGGCTCATTTATCACATCTAACATCAATCGAATCATGTTCCATGGGAACCAATAGCTAGTGTTATTGGGCATCAACACATTAGCCAGTAGGAACATGACTAAGATTGGTAGTGCCTCCAACTGCATCTCCACATACATATCCAAGTACCTGATTCCTTCACCTTGGATGTTCACATCCCTCCATCCATCACCAAAAATCCACCTCATCTCATACTCTCTATAGTGCCCAACTTGGAAATGCAACCCCTCCACTAGTACCCAAAATATGTGATACACATCCTCAAATTTCACCATTATCTCCCTTGTTAGTAGTTGAAATGTCCCCTTATCTATATCCCATATCTTTTCCAAGGCAGAGAGGCACACCTCATCAGCCCTCACCACTTCACATCCCATAAATCTCACCCACTCTAGCCAAACCCAATGGTCCTTCTGTAACACCTTTCTCACCCCTAGTATGATGGGCAAGAATCGATACCGAGCCTCTAAGATCCTCAACTACAATACAACACAACAACAAATGCACATTACCATTACATTCATTGCATAATAAAAAATACACATTGCAAAATCTAAACAATAAAGCTAAGGTAGCTTACCTCACACCTCTACTCTTACTACCACATCGACTCCCTCCATTGCCATCGCCTCCTTCATTCTTCTTCTTCAAACGTTGCTTCTTGAAATCCAAATGCAATAATGAATCTAATTTCACCCTCGTAACCCTTTTATAGCTGATTTTTTCATTCTCAAACACCCTAGGGCATCTACTTGGTACACTCAAATGCTCCCCTACATCTGCTAAGTGGAAGACACTCTCTCACGTTTTGGCATGAGGCATACGCTAGCCAACATTTAGATCTAAAATGCTATAAAAGGACTCAAAAGACCTCAAAATGTAGCATAACCTCACAAAATCACCTCAAAATTCATCCATGCATCTATTACATCATTACATTATGTTTTGTGATGATATGGATTGATTTGGATGTATAGTTTTTTTTATGACCAAAAGTCATGAAAATGCCTACATCGCATCAAAACATCTCAAAACTGTCCAAAATTTCACAAAACTATGACATTCATTATCCTAATCATTCATCCCATTCTTAAATCATATTTTGTGATAACATTAATTGATTTGGGCATTTAATTATTGTTTACGACTAAAAGTTACAAAAATGCCTCAAATTGCTTCAAAATATCCCAAAACAATTCCAAGTTTCATAAAATCATCAAATTCACCCATAAATCATTGCATCATTCACAATCATTTTACTATTCATAGTTACATCCATTTACATCATTCATATCATCCATAATTCAGTGCATTTCCATTCAACATTGTCAAATTCACTTGCATTATCAAGTGAACCTTGTATCTAGTGGTTTACTCTATTCCCTTGGTGATTGCAGTGATTGGTTATCCATGCAATTCAGTAGGATGGGTAGATCACCATAAGGATGCTTTCTCATATCATCATATAACATCCTCTTGTTCAAAAACAAAATCTTTTTGGTCCCTCATTTTTCGAGTGAGACTGTGCTCAGAATAATTTACTCAAAAGTTGTCATTGATGCCCTTTTTTGTGGGGTCACAAACACGAATAAATTTTACTACATCATTCCTTTTCACATTCAAGAATTATGAATAGTCACTAGGGATATCAGAATCCTAGGATGATTGGTTCATTTACTTTTTTATTTTTTGCATCTTCATCATTTTACATTTCAATGACGCCAAAAGGCATATTTTTCAATAGCACAAAATCACCCCAAACTTGAGGTAACCAAATTTGATCTTTATTTCCCACATTGGAATACATCATTCACATTTACATCATTCATATCATCCATATTTCTAAAACCCCTTTTCTTTTTGGGCTAAAGCAGAATCATTCCTTACATTCATTTACACCATTCATATCATCCACATTTCTAAAAACCTCTTTTCTATTGGGGTAACAGAAAAATAATTCATTGTATCCTTTACATAATTCATATCATCCAATAAAAAATCCTTTTTCTATTAGGGAAAAAGCAAAACCAATCATTGCACCATTCATATTCACATTCATTTACATCATTCATATCATCCACATTTCCAAAAACCCATTTTTTGTTGGGGCAAAAGCATAATCATTCATTGCATCATTTACATCATTCATATCATCCACATTTCTATCAATTGGCTTGTGAGATTTATTCTTCACTCATTTACCAATCGAGGAGGTAAGTGTCGAGCTGCTTCTCATAAATTATATTTGTTAATCGAGGTTAAATGATTTAAATAATAATAAATCCAGTATAGATTATTCCATAATCATTAATCTTTGACTTGATTCTATTTTCTTAGTTTTGGTTGTAGGAAATAAAAATTACAGGAAATGAAATAAAATGAAATATTAAAAGTGCAATTATGATGTAGACTAATTCTATGTGTTGTGGATCCACGTGCAATCTAATAATGCATTTATGATTTTAACTAGCTAATTTACTTTATAGTTTAAAATGATGCAATTTAATTTATCTTATGGTCTAAGACTAATTCTACTTACTAACTAATTCTACTCTATTTCAGGAGATAGAGAGCAAGGGATTGACTACATGGAGTGGGCCTTGCCTCATAGAAGATAGTGTAATTCTCTTCTCCTCTATTCTAATTTACTTTAGTAACTAATATTTCATTCTACTAATCTAATGTTATTTAATTCATTGTGCAAGAAAATAAAGTAAATATTACATAAATAGATAAATCATAAAAAAATTAAAAGACAAAGTTACCAAGTTCATGAAGAAAATATTGTTTTTTATTGATAGATTCAAATACTCATGCATACAATACTCAGATGATAGATGATACAATGAACTCTAGATATAGTAGATAATATACAATAGCCAATATATCCTAGACCTTTTCAAATGTCTTTACATGTATTTTTATAATATCACGTTGGATATTTTTAATGGAATTCTTCCACATATGCTGTTATGTCTTTATCATCTTGATGATCTGAATACTAACCTTACAACAATAATAATATAAACTAATACAATTTTCTAGCTACCTTGGACTTCATTACAATCACGATTGTCCAAGTGGTAAACTAACAAACTAACATAACAAAATTCCTAAATTTAAATAATATAATGACATGACAATACAACTATTTGTCCTCTTCTTGCGAAAGAGACAAAATAAGCTTACGTCCATATCTAATCAACTTAATAATTTAACAACTTTACAACTTTTTAACAACAACTCATATAACAAATATTCATGTGTACAATGCCACTGTATCAATCAATTATACTAACTGTATATGCTACATAATTTTGCTATGTTGTCATCAGACGTGGCATGTTGGTGCATTAGATGACTTATTCGGTCAACTTATTTCTATAGACATTTTTTGTAGGTACTTTTGGTAGCATCTTTATGTAGGTTTTTCTGTAACACCTTTCTGTTGATGTATTCTATAACACCTTTTTATAGCGTCCATCAATGTGTCTTCTTTGTGCATCATTCACATGTTTGGTCTATTCATACTTGTTGTTTGGTCTATGTTCTGCTACAACATTTTCTATAAAGCTCTTGCAACGTTCATATGTCAAACATATACAAAAACTTGCACATTTTATGTAAATTATAAGCACAAATAATTTTTAACGTTATAAATCGAATTCACTTATAAATTATACAAATATGATATAGTAATCATAAAAATACTTTCATTTTCACAAATTTGTAGACAAAAGACATATTAAACTTGCACAAAATATGTACGATTTTAGCACTCATTAGTAAGCTACAACCACAATTTTTTCTTGTAGAGTCTTCTTGCGCACCTGAGGAGAGAATCCATTCTATCAAACTAGGTGTCTCTTGTTTTTGCATCATATTTTATTTCACATAATACGATACAAAAAGTGGCATTTATAGACATCAAATCCTAGCCATTCATCATTTATATATATATAAATAAATCTTAGCCACCCATCACATCTTAATCTCGACCATTCATTTAACATGATCCATGTCACTTATCAAATCTCAATCTTAGTCCTTCATCATGTTTTAATCTTGGTCGCCCATTGGTGTCATCAAAACCCTAACATTTTCAAGGGCAAATTATAAAAGATCATTCATTTTTATGAATGAGAGGTTGGAAAACATTATGCACCAAAACATTTTTGAGAGGTCAAGATCTAAAAGCATTGATCATCCATCATTTCATAAACCCTAGCACTCTACTAACATATTCCCTCCTCATTGTTACGACATCCACCATATCCATCATCAAAACCCTTACAAATCAGATCAGAATTTGTAGAACATCCCTCCATAATATCTGAATTCTCCAAGGAATTACCTGAATGTTGCAGATCATTTTTAGAATGCTATAGGGCATCCACAACAATCCCTAAATGTTGTAGGGCATTCATCATTCATCAATTTGTAGTTGCAAAACCCTCAGATGCTCACGGGCGTTCGTGCATCACCAGATCAAGTCATCAGGATCGTAGATCCAACAACTAAGATATATTTAGATAAGGTATCAGGTTTCATTATTTCACTTACATTTTCTATATTTTTGCACTTCATTTAGCAAGTATTTTAGCTAGGATTAGTATTTTACACTTTTATGTTTTAGTGGACCTCACACTATGGAGGCCCCACAAGTGTTACTAACTTTCTGTTTTGATCTATTTGTGTGCAATTTATAGGAGATGTTTCTATTAACTATTATTGCAGCTTCGAGTGGATCTATAGGGATGCACAAGTCCACTCACACTTGTTTGGAGTGAAAAAGAGTGAAAGGCACAAATATTATATTGATCAAGGGTTTTATCCCTCTCATTGTAAATTTATTATATCACAACAAGTTGTACATTGTGACCCTTTATTTTGGGGCACATCAATGTTGCAATAGTGGAGATATAGGCTCCCCAAAATTAATATAATAGCATTCTTCCATTGTGCAATATTTTTTATTGTTGATATATTATTATTATCTTGGTGTTTTTCATTTTTGTTTTACAAACATAACCTCCATATTAATACTTCCTAAGTTTGAATAGAAATATCTACGCAACCTAACAGTTTTTCCTGTAATGTTCTACTTTCACTTCCATGCATAATATCACAAATGTTTTGGAATTTTATTAATACACAATTGATAATGTTAGACACTCATCTCCCAGAACACTCAGGTAAGATTACACAGCCAAGCTTTCCCAGACGAGACATAGATCACTCTCTTCTGCCTAGGAGGTTAACCTAGGCCCTAAATGGTATAAGTTGATTGCATAACTCAAGGTGTTTGTAAAATTTATTTACATCATGGACAAGGAATGCTCGAATTTTTATGTTGGGTTTGTTTTAATACACATTTATATCATCTATCAAACATTTAAATATCCCATAATGTGATCAAGGATTTTTGGTTAAAATAAAGATATTATTGTGTAACCAATTTAATTAAATATGCTACATTGTAGATACATATTTGAGGACGTATACATAAGTTAGGTTAACATTTGATTTAATAACCAATATATTACAAAGTATTAACATTTCATTTTGACAGTAACATATGACACTAAAATGGAAGTATTTATTTTTCTATTCCATCAATGGTAAATATGCGGCTTTTGGGGATCCCTTTGGATCAAATAATTTCTATTACATACTAACTTAAAAATCAATATCTCAACTACCATATTATATTCAATTTACATCATAAGAAAGTGCTTCTCTTCTCAGTAGGTACTCTTGTCATCAACTCAAGACATCTTTCCATTACGACTCCATTAACGCTTGAAACAGTAGTCTGGTTAGAGAACCCAATGGTTGATTCAATGATACACTAGAGGATAAATGACAAAGGCTCCAGCAGTTGATGCAAAAAGGCTTCACTACTTAAATGCTCCACCCAAGTGCTTGTCTTTTGTCATTATGTTCGAAAATGAATACAATGGATGGTTTCATATAGGGATCATAAAACCCATCTAATTATGTCATGCATTCTAATATGCACACAACAATTTAAAAAAAACATAACAACCTTTTTGTTTAAATTGGATATGTACATATCAAAAAACCATGAGCTTTCTTTCTTTGCAATCCCTTTCAACATGCAGGTATTCCACCCAAATAAAATCATTATCTAATGAGCGACTATTGTCAAAAACTAATATAAATATCATGCAACATATTTCATTCTTAATGAAATTATATTGAAGTCCATTACACCATTTGGGTCAACTAATTATTAAGAAGTCCTCACTTCTTTGCCTATCATGATCCTGGTCAAATATTAACGTCTGCTTAATGAACACACCATATTTTTTACATAATGGTTTTAAATCAATAATACAAAAAAAATGGTTGTTTGAGTATTTACACACCATTCCCAAACATATATTCATCCTTCCAGATCACACAACCAGTTTAAGACATTAAAGTATCACCAAACCTGACACCATAATTTGTCTTAAAATACAAACTAACAAGGAACAAATAACATATGCTTGAGTAATACACATCATCCAATTTGAACAAAGAAAGAAATACAAACTTTCCAAAATTTCTTATTCATTTCTAGAAATCATTAACAGAGTTTCTAGTGTACACTAACAAAACATATTATATCTAGTTCGTTCCCATTTTTATTCCATAACAGATAGGCATCAAACATATTAAAAATATTCAAACACAACAACAACCAATAATAACATAGGAAATCTAACTTACAATGTTATCAATTTTCCAATCTCGATTCCTTTCTTTCGCTATACCTTGGATCCCAAAGCATGCATCTAAAAACCAGACAATAGATCGCAGATAACAGACAAAATCTAATATCTGTGTTAATGTCTTTCTCCTCAAACTAATATACACTTTTTAGCTTTCTTCTATCTTTTTTGTTTTACTCCAATCCTAGTAATGATTATTGGGTGTGGTTTTTCCATACAATTCTATCCCTTTTGAAGTAATATCAACTGGTTAATCCCACCATACCTATTAACGAAAGGTTCTATATTATTTTCTATATTTTAAAATTTTATTTTTATTTATTATTTATTTCTATTATGAGTTCGTTTAATTTATTTATTATCATTTGAATGTACTAATTTCTATATAATTTTATAAACTCTATAACAAGTACTAAGCAATTTTAAAATCACCCAAAATGGCTCCCATGCTCTTGGCACTTTTATTACCAACATTAGTTCAGACATTCAGTCACTCAGAGACAATACATTCAACGCTTAAACTAATAACCAACCATGCACTTATTGCAAAACAATCATTCAAATGCACCTATATGGATGTAACCTAGGAGTCATGGTGATATTTCACATTGTCATCATCTCCCACTTACCTTTTTCTATCAACCTTATTCTATTCATCGAAGGAACAACCTGGTACTACATGCACAACAGCTATCAACAATACCACATTCAAGGAATAAAAAGGTAAGTATATTTTATTAACCATCTACAATCATTAGTGGTACTGGGGGGGTTGTTACATTTGTTCAATGTAAATAAATTCTTATTGGTATAATCAAAGGAGACCATAAATTCTCTTCATTCCATAAAAATATCAAATATTCTTATGAAATTAGATATGAACAAAGCATATGATAGGATTTATTGGCATTTTCTACATAATATTCTCAAAATATTTAGTTTTAAGCATAGTTGATGTGAATGGATTAAATTCTATTATAGCACTTCAAAATATTCTATTTTCATCAATGGTTCAATTATTGGCTACATTAAATCATATTTTGGACACCAACAAGGTGATCCGCTATCTCCTTATCTATTCATTATTTTTCCAAAAGAATTAGTGAGAGCTTTCTCAATGGACAAAAAATGAGAGAAAAAACCAACGGAATTCAACTTGCAAAAAATGCTCCCTTTGAATCTCATCTCTAATTTCTTGATTAAACTTTTCTTTTGACCATCCCTCTATTAGTGGGGGTATGGATTTCAAATCAATATTATTATACTATGAGAATGCTACTAGATGTGTAATACTACAAAATATGGGATTAATTTCATTAGCATTACCCTATATTGACGATGAATTATTGTGGATATTAGAAGGTTTAAATTTTTTTTTTTAAATCTCTCAATCTACTTGAATATTCCTTTGTCTTTTAAGGAAAATAAAAAGAAACTTTGGGTCTCATATTTGGATACAATGAAATATTTTTTGATAGGTTTGAAAGCTATGTTCTTAACTATAGTATAACATTACAATCCATATCTATATAAATGATGTCACTTTCAAGATTGCAAGTAGATATAGAATTAGAAATTGATAAAAGTCAAAGATACTTTGTGTGGAACGAATATAAGAAAAAATCTAGGTTTTAAAAATTTTAGGTTTTCTCTTTATAAGTGGTATAGGGTTTGCAAATAAAATAATAGGAGAGGAGTAGGCTTATGGAGTTACAAACTTATAAGTTTGGTCTTAGTGTTAAAACTTGGATGGAGATTTATTTAGAAGTTAAGGAAGGAATTGGTCAAAAATGTTGTTTAAAAAATATATAAGTTCTCTTGATGCATTGAAATTATTTAGGAAAATAACCCTATCCAAAGGATTTCCAATATGAAACTTCATATCAAATAATTTGTATTTGATCAAGAAACATCTTGGATGGTTAGTCAATTTGTAAATTTAAGCAATTTTTTGTTTGATTCTTAGTTGAAGCCTTTGTTAGAGTATATTACATCATTAGGGTCATGTAAATGTACGACCCTGGTACATAACTAGAGTAGTAGATTACTTTAGGGGGTAGTTAGCTAGTTACTTCAAGTAATATAATAAATGCACAAGTGTATATGTGCAAGTTGTAAATGTGCAAGGTGTTTATACTGCTAGGTAGAGTGTTGGCTAAGTAATCCATATTTCTATATAAAGGGTCTTATAGTGAGTGATTGTATATCATTGTAGGTAGTAGTAGGTATAATGGGTAGATCACCATATATATTGGTGATGGAGTATAATGTGGTTCTTTAGCATCAATTTTGAAGTGTTCATTTTCTCCATACTGCATTGTATTATTTTCATAACTTTCCATTAATAGCATATTTCAAAATATTACTTTTTTACATATCTTGCATCTTGTGATTTCATTCTCCCTTGACATACACCATAAAAATATAATAGTGGTATCAGAGTTATAGTATATCAATAGTATTAGGTAGAGCCATAAGAGAAGCACCATTACTACTATCAAGCTACACTTTACTACATCTTTGTAAACCAGACTCGCCATTGTGCACCACCACTTGTAAACGTCGTTGTCTTGGTATTGTTTGATAGAGGAGAGCTTAAAGCTTATTTTTGAAATTATTCTTGGCTATAGTCTTTTCCCAAATTTGAAGAAATACTTGTGAATACTAGGACTCAATATTCATTCCACTAGATTGACAAATCAACTAGTGAATATTCATCATTTATAATATTTAGAATCATCATACTAATACTTTGTTACATGAAAAGGAAACTATGAGAAGCCCTATTGCAGACCTTCATATTGCAGAAGAAAATGCTATAGAAGTCTTGATCCTAAAGAAAAGGCCATAAAAGTCTTGATCTAGAAGAAAAGGCCATAGAAGAATTAAACCTGAAGAAGACTCTAAAGAAGAGTTCTTGAACCAAAAGAAGACTCTAGAGAATATTTTGTGAGATATAGGAGAACGATGATCTCCTTTACTTATTGAAGACTTCCTCTAAAGAAGTTGAAGAGACCCATCAAAGGTTTCATTGAAGAACTTCCATTCTTGGAAGAAATAGAGAAGGATAATCAAAAGTTTTCTTACAGATATTCGTGAAGAGGATCTCATTATCAACACTTATGTAGTTGAAGATTGAAGGAAAGGTTTCATCAAGAAGATTAGATAAGTGACAAGAATAAATACCTTGGAGAGATCTCAAGGAGGAGAAGGCTTGGAGAGCCTCATTGCAAAAATTAGAGATGTCATCAAAGGAGATCCTAGGATAACTAATTGGAGAAATTCACTACAATATATAGTGAAATAATTGGGACAATTATTGCCATCTGAAAACAAGCCCAAAGGAGAAATATTTGGAAAACAATTTATCAAACTTCGGTTAGAAGATTCATGAAGACCTCAAGACTTTCAAATTATTGAGAAGAGAGCCATGTTTGAAGTTAGAACTTGACAAGGAAGTTAAAGAACTCAGACAGAAGAAACCTACCAAATCTAATAAGACTTATTAATTGTAATGCATAGGTAAGAAGGTAGTAATCAAGATAGCATTACTAGCTACAAGACTTTGGAGTTCCAAGTCAGATCTTGAAGGAGAATTTGAAATCATCTACTATAATTTTAGAGCAGCAAACTAGAAGCATTCACAGCTGCAAGTAACCACCATTCCATAAAATAAATTTGGTGAATCAACTCATCAAGATATTCATCATCAAGGGTAAACAAATTAGGTTCAAAAGGTTCATTACTTGAACACGTAATTCGGATTAATACTTAACTTCATTAAGCACCTTATTAGAATTTGAGAGTTGCTAAATAGAAGGTTGCATTTTAAGTCTTCAAAGAAAGTGTAGAAGACAGTTTCTGTTAAGGGTCATTACCTGCACATTAATAGGAGTTAGATACATTATTCCTATTATCTAATTATTGAGAACATGACTACATTAAGAAATTTGTAGTGATTATTGGTGCATTTGAAACTACTTTGATAGATTATTAACAAAAGCAATAAGATGAGATTGTTAAAGTGCATTAAGTTATAAATATTATTGGTTCATTGCACTATACTAGTTGTTCATTAAACTAGTTACTCTCAAAGGGTTATTTTGTATATTGATTGTTAAGATCAAGGGCACAAAAATCTTCAAATATCAAAGTGTCTAAATACACTATTCAAAACTCAATACTTTCAATATATTGTGACCTATAGAATCCACCAAGAAGATCAAAATTCCTCCAAGAAGTGGAGAAGAAGAAAACCACAATTAAATCAATGAAAGAAGCTATAAATTGATACTTGGTGAGTCTCAGACTCAAGGTGCACTAAGAGTTCTTAATAGATTAACCAAGCGAAGGAGAGAGTTGTCTTGCAAAGAAGATAATATCAATAAATCCTTACCTACAAGAAATATTACAAAAAAATACCACCAAAACCAATAGGAGAAGCTTGCAAAAGAAGGTGCAAAAAAAAGGTATTCTATTATAAGCATATTTACATTATTATGCACCATAATATCCTGTCCTACGAAGCAAAAAGGAAAAAGTCTATGTGTAATAAAGACACATCCTTCACAAGTAAGGATTATCTCATAAGCAATCATAGAGGAGGACTATCCAAGCAAGGTCTAAAGAGCCTTCAAGAAGCTCACATCACCCATATTTTTGTATAGTCATAAAAAGCAACCTACAAGTATAAATAGCATAACACAAGGAAGGAGCTATCATCTACAAAGGTAGAAAAATTAGCAACTTGAAAGCAAGAGAATATTATAGTATAAGGATAAACAATAGAAAGAAATATACAAAAGCTATATTGGAGAAGATGCCCACCCAAAAGAAGCACTTGAAGCCATCATTGGAGTGCCATAAAACCTCCACTAAAGTGTTGCTCATCATCCTAGCTCAAAGACACCATTAGAGTGTCTCAAAACCTCTACCAAAGTGTTTCTCATCATCTTAGCTAGAGCCACCTATACAGGAAATATATTTGCTTGAAAGAAAGCGTTGAAGATAAGATATCAATAACATTGGTTAGTAAAAGAAGAGGTAAGAAATAATACATTAGAGAAGGTTTACATGTAGAAAACCTAAGCACCAATTGGCACATTCCTTCTTGGCCCCTTCATATTGCTCAACGTACATTCAAATAAGAATGTTCAAGAAAGGCATATTTGGTTACAAACTAGAAGGTTACTTAAGCTTAGTTATCATCGAAAGCAGGGTTATGCATAAGGGGTTGGACTTGAAATGTACTTGTAAAAAAATGGTGAATCCTAATCAAAATCAAGGTGAATCAAGGAAAATCATAAGCAAATCAAATTAATCATCTTCACACCAAAATTTGGGGCATTTGAAGCCCTAAAAAGTAAGGTTATCTTTGGGAAAAATTTTGACCTATTAAATCACCTTATAACTTCATAAAAACACCACCATTAGATTAGGCTCAAAAAGAGCTTTCCAACAAGTACAAATATGCCTATGTTTGGATATATATTATGGTGAATTAACCCTAATAAAAAATTGGTCCTGAAAATTTTAGGCGAATGGGCCGATGTCGAGGGTCCTCATATTCACCAATTTCTAATTTTTGAAATCTTAATATTCGCCCAATTTGTGAATATTCGCCACTATTCATAACCTTGATCGGGAAGTCACGAATGCCCAACCATCATTGCACAAAAATAAACATTAGGAGAGCTCATATCTCAATATTTACCTTTAGTGTAACTCCCAAGCACCACTTGTCATAAGGAGGAAGACATATTCATTATTTAAAGTCACCTATTCTTCGAGAAAGACAACAAATTTTAAGGCACACAATCAATACCATAACCATGTTCATAGCAATCATTGTGTAAGATTGCATTCAAAACATGAAGATTCAATGCCAGAATTAGACACCCAGTAAGGTCAATAGTCCACATGAGGAGGTGGAAGATTCAGACAAGGCATCCATTAATGAAGGAGCATTGAATTCTCAATGACATCAAGCAATAACAACGTCCATTCAAGGAGCATTGGACAATGAATACAAAGCTACAAAAGGTACGTTGGAGAAAGCCTATACTAAGGTATATTGTGCATCAATATTACTAAGGTTATTTACTTACTTTTATTAAATTCTAAAAGGAGCTATAAGGTGATTTTTATAAGGTTTACTATTGCATTGGATAATACAAATCAACCAAGCATTAGTAGATAATAAAACAAGTTTATATTTCAAAAAATTAATTATTGAGGTGCATACACATAATATAATATTTGCAATTAACCAAGTAGGAGATATAAGGTTATCAACCTTGATTAAAACATTATTAAGTTGCAAATATCATTATTTTCTAATATTCTAAAAAGTAGGGAGATATAAGGCATACTACTTCAAACTATTTACATATAATTAGAATCTATAAAATTAATTTATTGGAAACAAAAGCAAATCAATTGCCTACATATAGAGTTGGAATTAATTGGTAGAAATTATACCCATTCTAAGGAGACAAAAGAAATCCAACCATTAAAGCATACTTCATTAGGAGATATTAGGCAAAATTAAAGGTTGATTATTCTCAAAACATTACAAAATCAACTTAGAAGGTGAACTAAACATATCCTAATTACTAGGGAGATATAAGGAATTCTACAAAACATAAAGCCAAGAAAGTTTTTATACCTAGGGAGTGATCATGACCGCAAACAAAATAATCCTTGTAGAATCTCAACTACTTAAGGGCCCAAATTCCTTCTCATGGAAAAACAAAGTGAGAGCTATTCTGATATTTGAAAAATTTGGGATATTGTAAAAGGAGCAAAAACCAAACCATCTCAAGGAGAAACAAAGATTCAAAAGTTTGAATAAAGTGATGCTAGGGAATTAATGATAATAACCTTTGCCATCATAGATGAAATACAAGCTTACATTAGCTCAGTAGGGACATCTACAAATGCTTGAAAAATATTAGAAAAAATATTTGAAGGGAAAAGTAAAGCCACTATCTTAAATCTTCAAACTTAATTACATTCCTTGAAATGAACACTGGTGAAGATAGCAGATATCAAAGGAAAATTGCTAACCTTAGGAGAAAATATTGAAGATAAATTCCTTGTTCAAGTAACCTTCAACTATTCTTAATGAAGATAGCAGATATCAAAAGAAAATTACTAACCTTAGGAGAAAATATTGAACATTAATTTCTTGTTCAAGTAACCTTGAGAGCACTTCCAAATAGCTACAAGCATCAGGTTCTACGCAAAGATATAGATTTTGATGAACTAATCAACATTATTCAAGAGTATGAGATAGAAAATACAATGAAATATGAAATGACTAACAATGCATTAGTCTCAAAATATAATCCATAGGGAAACATTGCTTCATCATCAAGAGGACGAAGACCATGGAATAACAGATATTATCATATATGCAGGAAAAAAGGGTATAGTACTAGTTATTGCAGATTCAATCCAAGGAATCAGAATCAAGGAAATCATATGAACTATGGAAGTCAACCAAATAGGGCATCCTAACCAAGGCAATATCAAAATAATCCCCGACAACAATAAATAACAGCATTAGAACTATTATTTATAGTTGGAATATTGAGAAGGGAATAAAAAAGGACATCTAGCTCAGAGGATTGAAGAAATTAAAGAACTAAAATATACAACAAATGATCAAGTAGTCAAAGCTCTTATATCAAGGGTAACATGGTATGAAGACGCTAACTACTTGCTTGAACAAGATACAAGAAAAAAATAAGAAGATTCATATTAAAGACTAAAGTCTTCAATACCCAAATAATATAATACAAGAGGATGTCAGAGTATATTACATCATTTGGGTCATGCAAATGTACCACCATTGGTACATAACTATAGTAGTAGATTACTTTAAGGGGTAGTTAGCTAGTTACTTCAAGTAATATAATAAATGCACAAGTGTCTATGTGCAATTTGTAAATGTGCAAGATGTCTCATTGTAAAGCAATCAATATTTTTATATAAAGAGCCTCATAGTGAGTGATTGTATATCGTTGTAGGTAGTAGTAGGTATATTGGGTAGATCACCATATGGATTGGTGATAGAGTATAATGTAGTTCTTTAGTATTAGTTTTGAAGTGTTCATTTCCTCCATACTCCATTGTATCATTTTCATCACTTTCCATTAATAACATATTTTAGCATCTTACTTTTCTACATATCTTGCATCCTGTGATTTCAGTCTCCCTTAGCATACACCATCAAAAGCTAACAACCTTATCATGTTATCACTTATTTAAAATAGAATTTCAGCAAACAACTATAGAGGCTAGAGGCTAGGGCATTTATTACAGGGATTGATTTTACAATTGAAAAAAGATAAAAATATATTTCAATTGAGAGGGATTCACAAATTATTATTAGTGATATAAACAAAAATGAATGCGAGGATTGGATATAAATATTATTATTACTTATGTTATTCAAAAGATCTCAAATATGGAGATGAAAGGGGCAAGGAGGTTGAAGAAATTGAAATCCAAGATGAAGAAGAAGCAAAATACTTCATATGTTATTCAGGATATAGAGGATTCTAAGGATTCAATTCCCACTCCAATAACAAATAATAATTTGAATATTTTGGGAATGCGTGTGGTGAATCGTAAATACCATGTGGAGACTAAAGGAACCCCAAGAAAGACCTCGTAAAATCTCTTAAGATATCTATTAAGATGCCTGCATCTTATGTGAATGAAATCTCTTAGAGACTAAATAATGAGTAGGACCATAGTATTCTAAAGTTGGGGATAGATCACTTAAAGGAGAATTTTCAAGATTAAAATTTGTGTTCTTTTTTCTATTTGGTTTTGGTCTGATTGGCCTTGTTGGATTTGATGTTCGCTTGCGTGTTTTCCTATCTTTGCTTTGTTGGGTTGGCTCTTTGCTAGATCTTAGTAATCTTGTTATGTTTGGTTTGAGTCTATTCTCAGGTTCTTTTGCTTTTTGTTTCTCTTTGTAAATGATTCGGGACACCTTTCAAAATCTCTTCTTCTAATTAATTAATAATAATAATAATACTTATGTTCATCATCTATTATTCGAAGCAATCTCTTGAAAATATGAGCATATCTACAAAGAAATTAATCTATTAGTAAATAATTGTAGTTTTGATCTTTGTCTTGGTGATTTTTTTTTTTTTAAAGGTGACTAAGATTTTACCACATACTAAAAATGATATCAAGGAGGAGGTGAGGAAAATAAAAAATATATTTGATAGAAAAATAAGTATTATAAAAAAACATAATACTAAATATAATTTAATCAACTTGAAAGCAAATGTATTATTTTCATTAAAAAAATCCTAATAAAAACCACATATAACTTATATATATTATTATTTTAAATTGTTTTATACAATTATCTAAAAAATATATAAATAAATAAAAACAATAAAAACTTTATAAAAATAATTATAATTATTATTTTCTAATATTTATAGCTGTACATTTTAGTTATAAAATGGTTCTTGATAATTGATACTTTAAATTTAAAAATAAAACCTAATCACATAATTAAATATTTTTTATTATAAAATTATCTACATTCCTTTATAAATAAGATACTATTGGTTATTCTTATATAGTAAAAAATCTTCTATAACTGTGATTATTATTTAATTCATGATTTTAAATTTAATTTATTTTCAATTAATATACGATTTGAAGGCCTATTATATACTTACTAAATCGTACGAAGAATACCAAGACTTGTTGGTTACTCATCCTCTAAACTTTTTCGGAGGTTAATTAATATTTTATTTTATTGTTACGTGGATTGGTAAGTGTAAGTGTGGTTGGACATGTATCAAGAAGAATCCAACCAGTAGTTTGTTCCGAATGTGTCTGAAGGTTAATTAATAATTTATTTTATTGTTATGTAGATTGGTAAGTGTAAATGTGGTTGGGCATATACCAACGTAGGTTCAAACTTTGGAGGAATCCAACCCCTTGCAAAGGTAATAACCGACAGTGATGATGATCGTAGGAACCCTTAAATACTAGTGGCCCCCATCTCGCATCGGGTCAACAAAAACAAGACGAACATGTTTGTTGGAAGCATTACTCCATGTGATTTGAACCTTGTACTTGCTAGTTACTAAAAAATAATGGTTGTAACCAGCTCTCCTATATAATAAAATATAGATACGACCATAGCATCAAGTTAAACCTTCTACCTAAACATAACCAACAGTGAAGAAAAGTGTCATAAGAGCTCCATTAATATCTTAGGAAGCTTTGCTTATATGTATAAATCCTTGCACATTTTCATTAATTTGTTTTTTTGATTAGATAGAAAAGTTAATCACAACCAAGATTAGATTCTTTTCTAACTCCTTCCATAATTTGCTAAGTTATTATTTACACTCTTCTAGATGTAGATTCTTTTGTCTTCTTTACACTCTTCTAGGTGTGGCATGCTGTCCCAATTCTTAGAATCTCGGTACTTCAAGTTGAACGAAACTTTATGTAAAATTTCTTGATAATACGGAAAGTCGAAAAGCCAAAGTTTTCAATCGCAATTGTCGGTGATAAAAAGAATTAAAAGCAATTGCAGTGTGCTTAGAAGAAGGCAACCGACAATCCAATAGGATTGCTACTATAATTTTGGCTGTCCAATCAATAACAACTTTAACTTTATTATTTTGCACGACAATAAGAAAAGGTCAGCATTCCTACGTGTGAAGAGGCATTATAGATAGATGTACCACCCGGTAGGGCCTTCAACGTAATCCATTTCTACGTTAAACACGCATTAAGGAAGATGCGAAGAAGGTTCTAGTCGAACTCCATTTGATGGCTTTGCATAATTGGGGATATGAATCCTCTCCCTAAAGGAACCCAAGGCTCAACCTCTAGTTGAATTAAAGGAATTATAGTTTGTAAATATGAATATTATATAATAAAAAAAATTAAGCATAAAATAATTGAGGTATACGTAATTGATTTAAAACAATTACAAATTATTATTATTATTTTCAAACACACAATGCACATTATTAGATCATTTAATATATGTCTTGTTTTTGAATTTTAGATTTTTTTAAAGACAAGTAAAAGTCCTAATTACTGTTTTGTCTTTTTCATAACCCAAAAAAATTATTTTAATATTCTCATATATTTTATATATTCAATCGTTAAATATGCATTTTCATATATATATATATTCTTTCCAATCTCTTCTACAAAGCCTTTCATTGTCATAGCATTATTTAGTGCTCCATGTATAGATGAATTTTGATATTCTTGTTTTAAAAAGTAGATGAATTTTGATATTTTTATTTATAAAGAGAAAATTAATATTGATGCTTAAAAAAATTGATTAAATCAATTATCTTTATACTTCTTTATAAATAGATTTAAAACCATTTTTGTACTTTTGAAAGCTTTCAAAATTGGTGGAAATGGTTTTGAAAAGGACACCGCATTTTTATGTCTTTGGGTTCTCATTAAGGAGATCTAAGTTCAAACCAAGGGTAGATGTGTGAAGGTATACAACCATTTTTTTTTTAAATGAACGGAAGCATATTGGAACACTATTAGAGATTATAATGAAGATGAAGTAGCATTCACATGGGATCATTTCATGTTGCAAATAGAGGAAACATATTATACACACAATATTACACATTTTTATAAACTTATTTCGATACAATATTCATCAATATTTCTCTATTATTACCTTTAATTTGCCATACAAATCCAGTAAATTTTGCTAGCATACAACATGCATATTTAATGTGTCAATATATCTCTTTGTTTTCAAGGGACTCTTTGATATTTACAGCACATGGTGGTTCACCTTTAGCTGTCTTTTTGTCTCCTCATTTCTGCATGGGAGATGTGACTATTCAATTTTCTCATGGATAAAATAATTATCAATCCCCCAATAATCACAATCATTAAACGATTACACAACTCAAAATAATGTAATAAAGTCTTACATCTCTTCGTATTACATTATTTGGTATAAAGATCACTACCTCCCATGCATTCAAGAGTGGTATATTGGAACTGTTCTCTATTTCTAACTCTAGATTGGCACTTGCTCTTTGGCTTTAGCTTTAGCTTTGGCTTTGTTGGCTCTTGCTCTATTGACTCTGGATTTGTCTGCTCTAGCTCTATTGACTCATGTTCAGCTAAATTTAAGTAATCTCCATTGTATCTCCCTCTTTGGACTATCATTAGGTCTGTCATTGGATTATTGTCACATGGTAGTTACCTTTGGGTTGCTTCTGGATATTTACCTTTAGGTCACCTCTATGTTGTTGCATCTTGGGTACCTTTGGGTTGTTGCCTCTAGATTGCCTTTTACCTTTTGGATCACCTCTAGGTTATCATTACCTTTGGGTCAGTATTTGGATCTGTCATTAGGTCATTACCATTGGAAAATCACCACTAGAATATATCTTTAAAACCTTCCACATCTTTTAAATCATCCACAATATTTTATATGATGGTACCTTCAATACAAATCTTATAAGCACTATTTGGATCATATCCTTCGGATACTAAAATCATTTATCTCAAGGTTTTCATGATATTTTTTCTATGGAAAAAACATACATTCTTCGCATTCAACAAACTTGGTCTCCTATAGAACCCATTCAACTAAGCACTCTCTTACACTAAGCCCCTATTCACCATGTGACTCCCCATCCCCCTTAGTCTATGTGCACATCCCCATTTAACCTCTATCTTTGACCTTAGAATAGATCCACATCACCCTAGCCTATTCTACCCCTACCTTCCATGTTTCCATGCACCCTCATTACTCCCCATGCCTATTTATGATACTTGGGAAGGGTGAGGATCCTCCCCACCTAAGTGCATTTATGGAGCATGGTGTGCACATGCCACTTGGGTGGGGTGAGGACTCTCCCCACCCAAGGTCATTAATAGGGTAAGGTGCACACTCCCCTAAATGAAATACTTTAGATGTTTTGTATCCTCTCATCCATGTCATATAGATGCCATGTCACTTCCAAGTCACCACCCTCTTTCCCTTGCAAAAAGCCTAAATATCAACCCTTTTCCTCCATTTGGAAGAAGAATAAAAATCATAAGATAAAACTCTACCAAAATTTCTACTCAACTATGTGATTTTATTCTCTTTTGTATGTAAATCAACCGTGGAGATTAATGTGTGCTTAGAAATACATATAACTTACTTTTGAAGCTGCTCATAGACAAAAGATCAGACTTGCACCAAACTACTCCCAGAGACCATTGACACCATATCAGAGGTCCATAGAAAGTCTCAACCTTATCTTAGTATCATAGGTGTCAACTATCATCTCCTGGTGATTACCAGTCGAGATTGCTAGACCTCAAACAACCTCCTCTCAAGGACCAGACAATCAGTTTCTAGCCAAACTTGCTTGACTTGTTTTGCTCATAACTTATACATCTAGACTTCGATCATCACTAAAATTTTAGGGTAGCTTATTGATAACCTGTAGGAGGTCTCCACCAAATTTCATCATATTTTGATTAGTAGAGGCCATACCATCACCCCCTTTACGGTTAACAGTCAAGACCTCTAGGTCTCTGGAGGTTCATAGAAGATATCGTCTAACCCTTGATAATTACACTCTCGAGACTAAATCAGAGAAAACATCACCAAATAATAGACAAGTAACATATATGTATTAAGGTTTTGTTACATTTTAATGTTTTGTTTTTACTTTGATCAATATTTATAATGTTTTAGTGTTTGCATCTTTTGTTGACTTAGGCCTAACCAAGGTAGGCCGATTTGATGCTTTTAACTCCTTATGTTGGGTTGTGTGCAGGTACGATGGAGGAGCATTTAGCCTAGGGTGGTCAAGAAACCAAGGCTAAAAAACTCATCCAATATTTGAGGTGGCATAAAAAACCATTGGAGCACCATTGTTGTAACTTGTTGTAAAAGAGGTATCTCTCATCTTGAGAAGGTCCCTATTGTAAGCCCCAAGAGGATATTTATAAAAAGATTAATTGTAACATCTTTATTGATTAATGAAAATGGTGCTTCTTCTATCCCACAAAAATAAATCCATAGCATCACACATTTGATAGGTACAACATCGAATCTAATGGATTACTAAGGTGTAATGAAAGTATGTACATATTTGATGTAAGTTGAGAAATATAATATTTGAAGAGCCACACTCTAACTCATGTTCCGATCGTCCTAGTGTAACCAAGATGATAACATATTTAAGAAATTTGTATTTCTATATTGGAATGAATATGGATATAACTACCTATATTGCTAATTGTTTGGAATGCCAATATGTTAAGGTTGAGCATATGCATCCATTAGGAATCTTATGCCCCCGTGACATAACATAATGGAAGTGGAATGTTATTAGCATGTATTGTTTTGGGGTTACCTATGCCTATATATAGGCACAATGATATCATGGTTATGGTGGATAAACTAACAACACTATCTCATTTTATACCTAAAAGTATTAAGGATGATGATGCCCCTATTTTAGCGAAAATATTTGTATAGAAATTTTTTAGACTACATTGAGTACCAAAAATAATTTTGTTAGATAAAACTATAATAACCTCTAGATTTTGGTAGATCCTATTGGAAATATTATGTATATTGGTTTTCATTGATGTCAAAGGGTTCATGAGGCAGAAATAATGTGATGTCAAAGGATACATGAGGCAGAAATAACATGGTAGTCAAGCATATTCTACATGGGTTTGATAGCAAGCTATGGATAAATTTCAAGGTAAGGTATATCTCCCAAGAAAGGAAATTATTAAAATAAAAGGGTTTATAATATTTATTTCTTTCTTAAATATTATTACAAGGAGGACAAAAGGTTTAAGAGTGGGTTTAGAAGGTAAAGTTTAAAAACAAGAGGGCCAAAGGTTTAAATAAAATTTCAAAAGGATACATTATAAATAGTTTGAAGGTAAAGGTTCAAAAGGAAATATTATAATATTTATTAATATTATAATATAAGGTTATAAACCCTAGGCACCAAAATGCACATGGAGAAAATATATTCAAATTTCATATACATGGACATCTTGGAAGAAGAAAGAATCCATATAAGTATGGAATAAAAATAATTCACTAGGAGTAGGTTTTCGATCAATAAAAAATTTAATTTCCCTCGCGCGCAAGTGTGAGAAATAGAGATAAGGGAAGAAGACAAATTTGAAAATACAAAGATAAAAGATTTAAAATATATTTAGTTACGAAGGTTGTTCTAAGTTAGACAGCTAGCCCAAGCGGCAACATAGCCTGCATTAAGGTGTGGGCCAAAAGAGGTTTTGAGATCAATTCATGGTGATGACCCTTTTGCATTGAAGACTGGGCAAAAAGGAAAGGAATAAAATGTGTTTTGTATGCCTTACTACCCGTACGGATAGCTATCCTAATTAGTAGTCAAAGTGGTGCTTAGACATGGGCAGACATGAGGTTTCGGGTTCGAGTCACAACGACAGTCATTTTTGGTTAGCACATTGAGAAGAAGATAAAGGGACAAAACCCTTTTGGTGCGCCTTTATTTCCATCAGGTGGGCTAGCACAGTTGGCACTCTAGCTTGTGCTCGAGCATGGGCTACGTGAGGTCTTACGTTCGATTCCCAGTAGCGGTAAAAATTGGTAAGGACAAAATACTTTTTTTTTTAAATTTAAATTAAGATAGGGAGTCATCAGGTTTGTTGTGTGGATTGATATATCTGGAAATTATAAGGTTGGAACATAAGGTAATATTTTTAGAAATTAAAAGGGCATAAAATATTTATTTTAGTAAAAGAGTTTCCATCGGGTGGGCTAGCACAATTGGCACTCTATCTCGTGCTAGAGCATGGGCTGCATGAGGTCTTACGTTGGATTCTCAGCAGCAGAAAAAATTGGTAAGGATAAAATAAATTTTATTTTTACATTTAAATTAAGATAGGGAGTCATAAGGTTTGTTGTGTGGATGCTATGCTCCTGCAAGAATTTGAAATTAACAAGAAATTGAATCATAGTTTGAATTTGAATCGTTGTTTAATTTGATGAGAGAACTCACTCAATAGAATATATTAACTTGTTCCATGATGCTTTTGAAAGTAAAATGATAATGCCTATAAATATGAGATATGGGGTGCAATTGGAAAGATGCACCCCATGATAATTTTAATTAATATATTTTAATTATCTTCTATGTTAGGAGGAGGGTCCTAACATGCCACCCTCGTTAAAAGGAGCTTTGTCCTGAAAACTGAAATTGAGGAAATTTTTGTTGGATATGGTGAAGCATCTCCCACATAGCATCTTCTAAGGGAAGTCCCTTCCATTGGATTAAAACTTATGTGATATCTCGATTACGAAGGTGGCGAGAGCGACGATCTAAGATAGCTTCAAGCTCAATCAAAAGGACTCCATCTTCAAAAAATTTAGGGAGGTTAGTTTGTATAATAATGTTGGTTTCACCACTGGCTTAAGGCAAGATACTTGAAAAACTGGATGAATTTTGGAAGTTGGTGGTAATTCCAGTTTGTAAGCCATGACACCAATACGATGGAGGATCGTATAAGATCCATAGAACTTTGGGCGCTAACTTCTGTGAGCTTTTTTGTTTGAGAGAGGATTGACGGTAAGGTTGGAGGCATAGGAAAACCTTATCACCCTCTTGAAAACTACGCTCGCTTCTATGTTGATCGGCTTGCTGCTTCATGCGATTTTGGGCGATGTGTAAGTTCTCTTTTAAGATCCACATAATGTCATCTCGAGTAGAGAGTTCTGTCTCCATTGCTTGTACCTTTGTACTCCCTGGAATATAAGAAGTGAGTGATGGCGGTGTTTGGCCATATAATGCTTCATAAGGAGTCATTTTGATGGATGTATGGTAGGAAGTGTTATACCACCATTCTACTAACATAAGCCATCTTACCCAATAAAGCGGTTGAGTAGAGACATAACAATGAAGGTAAGTTTCTAAGCATTTCTTAACGGTTTGAGGATGGTAAGTAGTGCTCATACGAAGCTGAGTACCTTGTAATTTGAACAATTCCTTCCAAAAAGTGCTAGTGAAAGTTGGGTCACGATCACTAACAATCGTTGATGGCATACCATGTAATTTAAAGATGTTATAAAGGAAAATATGGGCTACAGTACTAGCGGTGTAGGGATGAGCCACCAGACAAAAATGGGTATATTTGGATAAACGGTCTACTACGACAAAAATTGTTGTTTTTCCGCCTGATTTTGGTAAGCTTTCAATAAAATCCATAGAAATATCCGCCCATGTTTTGGTTGTTATAGAAATATCCGCCCATGTTTTGGTTGGTATAGAAAATGAAAAATATATTTGATAAAAAAATAAGTATTATAAAAAAAACATAATACTAAATAAGCAAATGTATTATTTTCATTAAAAAAATCCTAATAAAAACCACATATAACTTATATATATTATTATTTTAAATTGTTTTATATAATTATCTAAAAAATATATAAATAAATAAAAATAATAAAAACTTTATAAAATAATTATAATTATTATTTTCTAATATTTATAGCTGTACATTTTAGTTATAAAATGGTTCTTGATAATTGATACTTTAAATTTAAAAATAAGACCTAATCGCATAATTAAATATTTTTTATTATAAAATTATCTACATTCCTTTATAAATAAGATACTATTGGTTATTCTTACATAGTAAAAAATCTTCTATAAGTGTGATTATTATTTAATTCATGATTTTAAATTTAATTTATTTTCAATTAATATACGATTTGAAGGCCTATTATATACTTTCTAAATCGTACGAAGAATACCAAGACTTGGTGGTTACTCATCCTCTAAACTTTTTGGGAGGTTAATTAATATTTTATTTTATTGGTACGTAGATTGGTAAGTGTAAGTGTGGTTGGACATGTATTAAGAAGTATCCAACCTGTAGTTTGTTCCGAATGCGTCTGAAGGTTAATTAATATTTTATTTTATTATTATGTAGATTGGTAAGTGTAAGTGTGGTTGGGCATATACCAAGAAAAGACTTAGGTTCAAACCTTGGAGGAATCCAACCCCTTGCAAAGGTAATAATCAACGATCGTAGGAACCCTTAAAGACTAGTGGCCCCCATCTCGCATCAGGTCAACAAAAACAAGACCCCTTAAAGACTAGTGGCCCCCATCTCGCATCAGGTCAACAAAAACAAGACGAACAGGTTTGTTGGAAGCATTACTCCATGTGATTTGAACCTTGTACTTGCTAGTTACTAAAAAGTAATGATTGTAACCAACTCACCTATATAATAAAATATATATACCACCATAGCATCAAGTTAAACCTTCTACCTAAACATGACCAACAGTGAGGAAAAGTGTCATAAGAGCTCCATTAATATCTTAGGAAGCTTTGCTTATATGTATATAAGCTTGCACATTTTCATTAATTTGTTTTTTTGGTTAGATAGAAAAGTTGATCACAATCAAGATTAGATTCTTTTCAACTCCTTCCATAATTTGCTAAGTTATTATTTACACTCTTCTAGATGTAGATTCTTTTGTCTTCTTTACACTCTTCTAGGTGTGGCATGCTGTCCCAATTCTTAGAATCTCGGTACTTCAAGTTGAACGAAACTTTATGTAAAATTTCTTGATAATACCGAAAGTCGAAAAGCCAAAGTTTTCAATCCCAATTGTCGGCGATAAAAAGAATTAAAAGCAATTGCACTGTGCTTAGAAGAAGGCAACCGACAATCCAATAGGATTGCTACTATAATTTTGGCTGTCCAATCAATAACAACTTTAGCTTTATTATTTTGCACGACAATAAGAAAAGGTCAACATTCCTACGTGTGAAGAGGCATTATAGATAGATGTACCACCCGGTAGGGCCTTCAATGTAATCCATTTCTACGTTAAACAGGCATTAAGGAAGATGCGAAGAAGGTTCTAGTCGAACTCCATTTGATGTCTTTGAATAATGGGGATATGAATCCTTTCCCTAAAGGAACCCAAGGCTCAACCTCTAGTTGAATTAAAGGAATTATAGTTTGTAAATATGAATATTTTATAATAAAAAAAATTAGGTATAAAATAATTGAGGTAAACGTAATTGATTTAAAACAATTACAAATTACTATTATTATTTTCAAACACACAATGCACACTATTATATCATTTAATATGTCTTGTTTTTTAATTTTTAATTTTTTAAAGACAAGCCAAAGTCCTAACTACTGTTTTGTTTTATCATAACCCCAAAAAAATCATTTTAATATTCTCATATATTTTATATATTCAATCATTAAATATGCATTTTCTAATATATATATATATACTCTCCAATCTCTTCTACAAAGCCTTTCATTGTCATAGCATTATTTAGTGCTCCATGCATAGATGAATTTTGATATTCTTGTTTTAAAATAAAAATTAATATTGATGTTTTAAAAAGTAGATGAATTTTGATATTTATAAAGAGAAAATTAATATTGATGCTTACAAAAATTGATTAAATCAATTATCTTTATACTTTTTTATAAATATATTTAAAACCACTTTTGAAAGCTTTACTATCTGTTCAAAATTGGTAGAAATGGTTTTGAAAAAGACACTGCATTTTTATGTCTTTGGGTTCTCATTAAGGAGATCTAAGTTCAAACCAAGGGTAGATGTGTGAAGGTATACAACCAATTTTTTTTTAAAATGAAAGGAAGCATATTGTAACACTATTAGAGATTATAATGAAGATGAAGTAGCATTCACATGGGATCATTTCACGTTACAAATAGAGGAAACATATTATACACACAATATTACACATTTTTATAAACTTATTTCGATACAATATTCATCAATATTTCTCTATTATTACCTTTAATTTGCCATACAAATCCAGTAAATTTTGCTAGCATACAACATGCATATTTAATGTGTCAATATATCTCTTTGTTTTCAAGGGACTCTTTGATATTTACAGCACATGGTGTTTCACCTTTAGCTATCTTTTTGTCTCCTCATTTCTGCATGGGAGATGTGACTATTCAATTTTATCATAGAAAAAATAATTATCAATCCCCCAATAATCACAATCATTAAACGATTACACAACTCAAAATAATGTAATAGAGTCTTACATCTCTTCTATTACATTATTTGGTATAAAGATCACTACCTCCTATGCATTCAAGAGTGGTATATTGGAACTGTTCTGTATTTCTAACTCTGGATTGGCACTTGCTCTTTGGCTTTAGTTGTAGCTTTGGCTTTGTTGGCTCTTGCTCTATTGACTCTGGATTTGTCTGCTCTAGCTCTATTGGCTCATGCTCAACTAAATTTAAGTAATATCCATTGTATCTCTCTCTTTGGACTATCATTAGGTCTGTCATTGGATTATTGTCACATGGTAGTTGCCTTTGGGTTGCTTCTGGATATTTACCTTTAGGTCACCTCTATGTTGTTGCATCTTGGGTACCTTTGGGTTGTTGCCTCTAGATTGCCTTTTACCTTTTGGATCACCTCTAGGTTATCATTACCTTTGGGTCAGTATTTGGATCTGTCATTAGGTCATTACCATTGGAAAATCACCACTAGAATATATCTTTAAAACCTTCCACATATTTGAAATCATCCACAATGTTTTATATGATGGTACCTTCAATACAAATCTTCTAAGCACTATTTGCATCATATCCTTCGGATACTGAAATCATTTATCTCAAGTTTTCATGACATTTTTCTATGGAAAAAACATACATTCTTCACATTCAAAAAACTTGGTCTCCTATAGAACCCATTCAACTAAGCACTCTCTTACACTAATCCCCTAGTCACCATGTGACCCCCCATCCCCCTTAGTCTATGTGCACATCCCCCTTTAGCCTCTATCTTTGACCTTAGAATAGGTCCACATCACCCTAGCCTATTCTACCCCTACCTTCCATGTTTCCATGCACCCTCGTTACTCCCCATGCCTATTTATGATACTTGGGAAGGGTGAGGATTCTCCCCACTTAAGTGCATTTATGGAGAATGGTTTGCACATGCCACTTGGGTGGGGTGAGGACTCTCCCCACCCAAGGTCATTAATAGAGAAAGGTGCACACTCCCTAAATGAAATACTTTAGGTTTTTTGTATCCTCTCATCCATGTCATGCCATGTCACTTCCAAGTCACCACCCCCTCTCCCTTGCAAAAAATCTATAAATATCAACTCTTTTACTCCATTTGGAAGAAGAATAGAAATCATAAGATAAAAATCTACCAAAATTTCTACTCAACTATGTGAATTTTAGCCTCTTTTGTATGTAAATCAACAGTGGATATTAATGTGTGCTTAGAAATACATATAACTTACTTTTAAAGCTGCTCATAGACAAAAGATCAGACTTGCACCAAACTACTCCCAGAGACCATTGACACCATATCGAAGGTCCATAGAAAGTCTCAACCTTATATGAGTAGCATAGGTGTCAACTATCAGCCCCTGGTGATTACCAGTCGAGATTGCTAGACCTCAAACAACCTCCTCTCAACGATGAGACAGTCAATTTCTAGTCAAACTTTCTTGACTTTTTTTTCTCGTAACTTGCACATCTAGACTTCGATCATCACTAAATTTTTAGGGTAGATTGTTGATAACATGTAGGAGGTCTCCACAAAATTTCATCATATTTTGATTAGTAGAGACCAGACCATCACCCCCTTAACGGTTAACAGTCAAGACCTCTAGGTCTCTGGAGGTTCATAGAAGATATCGTCTAACCCTTGATAATTACACTCTCGAGACTAAATCAGAGAAAACATCACCAAATAGTAGACAAGTAACATATATTTATTAAGATTTTGTTACATTTTAATGTTTTATTTTTACTTTGATCAATATTTATAATGTTTTAGTGTTTGCATCTTTTATTGACTTAGGCCTAACCAAGGTAGGCCGATTTGACGCTATTAACTCTTTATGTTGGGCTGTGTACAGGTACGATGGAGGAGCGTTCAGCCTAGGGTGGTCAAGCAACCAAGGCTAAAAAACTCATCCAATATTTGAGGTGGCATAAAAAACCATTGGAGCACCATTGTTGTAACTTGTTGTAAAAGAGGTATCTCTCATCTCGAGAAGGTCCCTATTGTAAGCCCCAAGAGGATATTTATAAAAAGATTAATTGTAACATCTTTATTGATTAATGAAAATGGTGCTTCTTCTATCCCACAAAAATAAATCCATAGAATCACATATTTGATAGGTACAACATGGAATCTAATGGATTACTAAGGTGTAATGAAAGTATGTACATATTTGATGTAAGTTGAGAAATATAATATTTGAAGAGGCACACTCTAACTCATGTTTTGATCGTCCTAGTGTAACCAAGATAACATATTTAAGAAATTTGTATTTCTATATAGGAATTAATATGGATATAACTACCTATATTGCTAATTGTTTGGAATGCCAATGTGTTAAGGTTGAGCATATGCATCTATTAGGAATCTTATGCCCCCGTGACATAGCATAATGGAAGTGGAAAGTTATTAGCATGTTTTTTTTGGGGTTACCTATGCCTATATATAGGCATGATGATATCATGGTTATGGTGGATAAACTAACAACACTATCTCATTTTATACCTAAAAGTATTAAGGATGATGATGCCCCTATTTTAGCAAAAATATTTGTATAGAAAATTTTTAGACTACATTGAGTACCAAAAATAATTATGTTAGATAAAACTATAATAACCTCTAGATTTTGGTAGATACTGTTGAAAATATTAAGTATATTGGTTTTCATTGATGTCAAAGGATTCATGAGGCAGAAATAATGTGATGTCAAAGGATACATGAGGCAGAAATAACATGGTAGTCAAGCATATTCTACATGGATTTGATAGCAAGCTATGGATAAATTTCAAGGTAAGGTATATCTCCCAAGAAAGGAAATTATTAAAATAAAAGGGTTTATAATATTTATTTATTTTGTAAATATTATCACAAGGAGGAAAAAAGGTTTAAGAGTGGGTTTAGAAGGTAAAGTTTAAAAACAAGAGGGCCAAAGGTTTAAATAAAATTTCAAAAGGATACATTATAAATAGTTTTAAGGCAAAGGTTCAAAAGGAAATATTATAATATTTATTAATATTATAATATAAGGTTATAAACCCTAGACACCAAAATGTACATGGAGAAAATATATTCAAATTTCATATACCCGACATCTTGGAAGAAGAAGGAATCCATATAAATATGGATTAAAAATAATTCACTTGGAGTAGGTTTTTGATCAATAAAAAATTTGATTTCCCTCGTGCACAAGTGTGAGAAATAGAGATAAGGGAAGAAGACAAATTTGAAAAGACAACGATAAAATATTTAAAATATATTTAGTTACAAAGGTTGTTCTAAGTTAGATGGCTAGCCCAAGCGGCAACCTAGCCTACATTAAGGTGTGGGCAAAAAGAGGTTATGAGATCAATTCACAGTGATGACCCTTTTGCATTGAAGACTGGGCAAAAAGGAAAGGAATAAAATGTGTTTTGTATGCCTTACTACTCGTACGGATATCTATCCTAGTTAGTAGTCGAAGTGGTGCTTAGACATGGGCAGATATGAGGTTTCGGGTTCGAGTCACAGTGATAGTCATTTTTTGTTAGCACATTGAGAAGAAGATAAAGGGGTAAAACCCTTTTGGTGCGCCTTTATTTTGATCGGGTGGGCTAGCACAGTTGGAACGCTAGATCGTGCTAGAGCGTGGGCTATGTGAGGTCTTTCGTTTGATTCCCAGCAGTGGCAAAAATTGGTAAGAACAAAATAAATTTTATTTTTAAATTTAAATTAAGATAGGGAGTCATAAGGTTTGTTGTGTGGATTGATATTTCTGGAAATTATAAGGTTGGAACATAAGGAAATATTTTTGGAAATTAAAAGGGTAAAAAATATTTATTTTAGTAAAAGAGTTTCCATCGGGTGGGCTAGCACAGTTGGCACTCTAGCTCGTGCTAGAGCATGGGCTGCATGAGGTCTTACGTTCGATTCCTAAAAACAACAAAAATTGGTAAGGATAAAATAAATTTTATTTTTACATTTAAATTAATATAGGGAGTCATAAGGTTTGTTGTGTGGATGCTATGCTCCTGCAAGAATTTGAAATTAACAAGAAATTGAATCAAAGTTTGAATCTAAATCATTGTTTAATTTGATGAGAGAACTCACTCAATAGAATATATTAACTTGTTCCATGATGCTTTTGAAAGTAAAATGATAATGCCTATAAATATGAGATATGGGGTGCAATTGGAAAGATGCACCCCATGATAATTTTAATTAATATATTTTAATTATCTTCTATGTTAGGAGGAGGGTCCTAACATGCCACCCTCCTTAAAAGGAGCTTTTTCCTCAAAGCTAAAATTGAGGAAATTGTTGCTGGATATGGTGAAGCGTCTCCCAAGTAGCATCTTCTAAGGGAAGTCCCTTCCACTGGATTAAAACTTCTGTGATATCTCGATTACGAAGGTGGCGAGAGCGACGATCTAAGATAGCTTCAGGCTCAACCAAAAGGACTCCATATTCAAAAAATTTAGGGAGGTTAGTTTGTATAGTGATGTTGGTTCCCACCACTGGCTTAAGGCAAGATACATGAAAGACTGGATGAATTTTGGAAGTTGGTGGTAATTCCAGTTTGTAAGCCACGACCCCAATACGTTGGAGAATCGTATAAGGTCCATAGAACTTGGGTGCTAACTTTTGTGAGCCTTTTTGTTTGAGAGAGGATTGACGGTAAGGTTGGAGGCGTAGGAAAACCTTATCACCCTCCTGAAAACTACGCTCGCTTCTATGTTGATCGGCTTGCTGCTTCATGCGATTTTGGGCGATGTGTAAGTTCTCTTTTAAGATCCGCAGAATGTCATCTCGAGTAGAGAGTTTCGTCTCCACTGCTTGTACCTTTGTACTCCCTGGAATATAAGAAGTGAGTGATGGCGGTGTTTGGCCATATAATGCTTCATAAGGAGTCATTTTGATGGATGTATGGTAGGAAGTGTTATACCACCATTCTGCTAATGGAAGCCATCTTACCCAATGGAGCGGTTGAGTAGAGACAAAACAACGAAGGTAAGTTTCTAAGCATTTATTAACAACTTCCGTCTGGCCATCGGTTTGAGGATGGTAAGCGGTGCTCATACGAAGTTGAGTACCTTGTAATTTGAACAATTCCTTCCAAAAAGTGCTAGTGAAAGTTGGGTCACGATCACTAACAATCATTGATGGCATACCATGTAATTTAAATATGTTATCAAGGAAAATATGGGCTATAGTACTAGCGGTGTAGGGATGAGCCACCAGACAAAAATGGGCATATTTGGATAAACGGTCTACTACTACAAAAATTGTTGTTTTTTCGCCTGATTTTGGTAAGCCTTCAATAAAATCCATAGAAATATCCGGCCATGTTTTGGTTGGTATAGGAAGAGGTTGAAGTAATCCTGGAGTAGCAATTGTCTCTCCTTTATGTCTTTGGCAAGTTTCACATGCTTTTACAAATATTTTGATGTAGTTTTTCATACCTACCCAATAAAAAGATCTAGTTGCTCTTTTATATGTTTTTAAGAACCCTGAGTGTCCGACAGTGGGTGAGGTATGTAATTCATGGAGAAGTTTTTCACGATAAGAGGAATTTGGGGCGAGGACCACCCTTCCTTTGTACCTTAATATATTATCCGTCCAAGTATATGGAGGTTTGCTATTAGGATTATGTTGGAGTTGTTGAATTATTGTGTGGGTAGTAGGATCATTAATCCATTCTTCATACACCTCATCTAACCATTTGGGAATAAGGGAGGAAAGAGCATGGAATTGAGGCATGTCTTCAAATTTTCTAGAGAGTGCATCGACCGCCATGTTGTCCTTTCCCTTTTTGTATGTAATTTTGTAATCATAGCCAAGTAGTTTAGTAACCCATTTTTGTTGTTTCGGGGTATTAGTACGTTGTTCCAAGAAGTATTTTAAGCTACGATGGTCAGTGCGTATAATGAAATGTTGTCCAATAAGGTAAGGTCTCCAATGTTGAATAGCGTGAACAATTGCCAACATTTCTTTTTCATAGGTAGAACGAGCTAGATTCTTTTTAGAAAATGCCTTGCTTGTAAAAGCTAGAGGCCTTTCATCTTGCATGAGTATGGCTCCTATTCCGACCCCCGAGGCATCACTTTCAATGATGAATGGTTTAGAAAAGTTGGGTGTAGCTAGGACAGGAGTGGTACACAGTGCATTTTTCAATGTAGTGAAAGCTTCATCCGCTTGAGATGACCACTTGAAGGCATTTTTCTTAAGCAATGTTGTTAGAGGAGCTGCAATTTTTCCATAATTTTTGACAAATTTTCGATAATATCCTGTTAGCCCCAGAAACCCTCGTAGACCTTTTAAGGTTTTTGGAATAGGCCAACTTTTCACATCCTCAATTTTGCGAGGATCTACCTTAACTCCGTCTTTAGAGACAATGTGTCCTAAGTATTCGATTTCTTTCTTCCCAAAGGAACACTTTGATTTCTTCGCATGGAGTTGATTTTCCTTCAAGATTTTCAATGCTTGGCTAATATGGTTCAAATGATCTTCCCATGTTTTGCTGTAAATTAGAATGTCATCAAAGAAAACTAAGATAAATTTACGAAGGAAAGGGTGGAATACCTTGTTCATTAAACTTTGAAAAGTGGAAGGAGCATTGGTAAGGCCAAATGGCATCACCAAGAATTCATAGTGCCCTTCATGAGTGCGAAAGGCGGTCTTTGGAATGTCTTTTTTGTTAACTCTGATTTGGTGATAGCCCGATCGTAAGTCTAATTTGGAAAAATAGGCAGCCCCATGTAGTTCATCTAGTAGCTCGTCTATGACTGGAATAGGAAATTTATCCTTGATGGTCATTTTGTTAAGTGCTCTAAAATCGACACATAAACGCCATGACCCATCCTTCTTCCTCACTAATATAACTGGAGAGGAGTAAGGGCTTCTGCTAGGTCTAATGACCCCTGCCTTAAGAAGCTCTTGTACTAGCTTCTCTATCTCGGTCTTTTGTAGATATGGATAACGATAGGGCCTAATATTAGGGGGTGGATGCCCTGGAAGTAGTTGAATAGAGTGATCGTGACTTCGTTGTGGAGGTAGTCCTTTTGGTTCATTGAATACTTCTTTATGGTGTTCTAAAATATTTTGTAACTCTGGCGCCTCCTTTTCTTCGTGAGTGGGTTGGATTGAGAATAATTGGGCTACCATTCCTTTGCTTCCTTTACGAATAATTTTCTCCATTCTATGAGAACTTATGATTTGTGAGGGTCCAGATTTTAATCCTTTGATAGTATAAGTTTGATTCTTCTCTGTGAACTTCATCCATAATTCATCAAATTCCCATTGAACTATGCCCAATGTTCATAGCCATTGTACTCCTAGTACGATGTCACAACCTCCTAGGGGTAGTACATACATGTCTCCTTTCATGTTATAATCCCCCATAGTTAGTTTAATATTTTGGCATTTACCTTTACATGCAATTTTTCCTCCGTTTCCAATCATCACTTCGAAATTATTACAAGGATATATAAAACAATTAGCTTGTTTAGCCACCCTTGGATCGATAAAATTGTGCGTGCTACCCGAGTCTAGGAGCACAATAAGGTTTTGTTTCTTAAAATTCCCTTTTACCCTCATTGTTTGTGGAGCAGAAAATCCTGCAAGGGCATTGAAGGAAACCTTAGGTGTATTTTCCTCTTCACTTTCTGGTGTGTCGGATACTACTTCTACTTCTATCTCAGTTTCTTCTTTGGAGGAATTTCCACAGTCCGTAGCATCCAAAATATACAACTTTCGTGAGGCGCATTTATGATTTCGATCGAATTTCTCATCATAATGGTAGCAAAGACCTTTAGCTTGTCGTTCCTTCATTTCTTTGAAACTAAGGCGTTTAATTGGTAGGGTTGGATTAATTTTGGGAATTGTGTATGAATTTTGTACCCTTCCATTTTGCACGGTTTTGGGGTTAGTGTAACTATTTGATGATTTCCCCATGGGTGGTTTCCCCAATCGGCGTTGTGCCCTGATTTTATCCTCTGCTAGTTTCGCCAATCCTATGGTCTCCATCATATTTGTGGGTCTATACATTTGTACCTCTATTCGGATTTCTTCCTTTAATCCACTGATGAAACAATCTTGAAATAAGGAAGCATCTAGCCCGATTGTTCGATTTGCCAATCTTTCAAATTCAGCTTGATATTCTTTTACCGAAGTGGTTTGGCATAATTTTGTGAGAGCTCCTCTAAAATTTTCAAAAGCGCTAGGTCCAAACCGCACTAATAGGTTTTCTGTAAAGGTGAACCAAGTAGGAGTGTCGTTGGTTTTTTCGAACCATTGGTACCATTGGATGGCTTCATTCTCTAAGTGAAAGGATGCAATATGCACCTTTTGTCTTTCAGGAATTTGATTCAACGAGAAATATTGCTCTGCCCGATAAATCCAGTTTGTAGGATCACCGCCTTCAAATTTTGGAAAGTCTAACTTGGTAGTTCTGGGGAGGATGGATGTTTGTGGCCCTCCCAATGGTGTTCGGGGTGGCGATCCTCCGCTAGTTTGATTTGTTTGCACTAGTGCCATATTCTAACTGACAGATTCTAGTTTTATGTTTAATGCGAGTATTGTTTCCTGGAGTTCTTGTGTCTTAGCGGCGTTCTCCTCTTTGCCTTGGCAAATTTCTTGAAGAAGTTTATCCATAGTGATGTCTTGTGATCATCGTCCTTCGGCCATTGTAGTAGGGTTTTGGAGACTTTATACCTTCGTGATCTGGTTTGCAAAAAAATGACTTTTTTTGATGAATTTACCAAAAGTTGTTACCAATTTTTTTGTAAAAGTTGCTAAAAAAAAAAAAATTGTTTGATAATGTGCCCCTTTTTGACAAAATTTTGGTTTTCAACTTATTTTGACTTTTCAATTTTTTTGACATTGGCGTCATGGCACGACAAGACGGATTTGGTAGAGGGAAACCACAACGATGAGGCATGATATATGAGGTAGGACGACGACGACAAGACGACTGAATGGGCGAAGTACTCAACAGAGTGGAGGAGGGAGCACGAAGGTGGTGAAATATCAACGATAAACGTGGCATGAACTTTGAGGTATCGTGCGAACCAGAGCATGATAGTAGCACAACACGAACTGTGAGAAAGCATGATGGAAGGAGAAGATACGATGGGCAGTATGAAGGGTAAGGGGAACCTAGGCGAGTGCACGTAGAGGTGGGTTATGCCTAGCAAAGATAGACAATAACTTACCTAAGGACCGTGCACTATAAAGCCTTCGAAATCATTCCCGCGGTTGATGTGGGACAATGTCCCTTAACAAAAACAAAAAATATTAAATTTTCTTGCCCACCTGGTGACCCGAAAACGGCTTACTAGCAGGAAAAACTTACTGGTGTCAAAAAATTTAAAACCTTATTGTAAACCTTAGTTTATAATTAAATTTAATAAATGTTTCATTGTCGAAGTTATCAGGGTCACCGAAAATGATGTATAATGCTGTAGAAGTTCTTTCTTAAACTAGTTTCCTACAATTTTCTTGCGTAGTTTCCTTTTTCTCAAGATGGCTAGTTGGTGTTGTCTAACCTTGCGCTCGGTATGTTCTTCGACTGTATGTGACTTTGCAATCAAGTATGCAGACGATGGTCTGCGGTCAAATACGTCGTCGATTTTTTTTTCCAATTGGTGATGTGGTGGGCGATTTGAGCAGTGATGGCGGAGCGAAGGTGTTTGGGTTATACCGACTAGTTGTGCACTGTTACTGCTGAAAATGCTGACAATGCTATTGATCAGTAGGTGCATTGGAAACGTCGTCAAGCCTGTAATGCAATGTACCAAGGACAGTGCTTTTGAGGTGTGCAATTAATAGCTAAAAAATTGTAAAGCGATAAGTCATCGAACGCTTGTTTCCCCTTGGTGACGAGAGGGAGAAAGAAAAAACTTTTCAAGATTTCTTGCTCTGATACTAGTTGCTATGCTCTTGCAAGAATTTAAAATTAAAAAGAAATTGAATCATAGTTTGAATCTAAATCGTTGTTTAATTTGATGAGAGAACTCACTCAATAGAATTTATTAACTTGTTACATGATGCTTTCGAAAGTAAAATGATAATGCCTATAAATATGAGATATGGGTTGCGATTGGAAACACGCACCCCATGATAATTTTAATTAATATATTTTAATTATCTTCTATGTTAGGAGGAGGGTCCTAATAGTGGATTGATATATATGGAAATTATAAGGTTGGAACATAAGGTAATATTTTTGGAAATTAAAAGGGTAGAAAGTATTTATTTTAGTGAAAGAGAATTGAGGAAATATTGTTGTGTTTTCAAAGTATTATTTTGTAAGCAATAAGAAGGAGTAATAAGGTGTTTTGTGGTTTAATTATTGTGTGTATTTTTGCATGGTGAAAGAAAGTTTGAAGGATGTTGTTCATTGATTAAAAGTCTTGTTTTAGGAAATTAAGAGGAGTTGTAAAGCAATATTTTTGTGCACTTTTTTTAGAAAAGGTTTTCATGTGGATGGTTGAAAACGTGTTATGCTAACTAATCCTTAAAGTGGCATAATATAGAAATAATATTTTGAGATAGGTTTTGAGAGCTCATCTTCATCAAATCAAGCTAAGAGGTATGATGACATTATTCCTTATTTAAGGTGTTTAGTTGAGAAAATATTTTTGAATCTTAAGGTGGAGAAATAAGGATTGTATATGTGCATTGTTGGAATTATTTGAGCTAGGATTTGTAAGAACAAATTGTGCATTCTTATTGAAGTAATTTGTGAAGCATTTGGACATTGATGTGAGTGACATTGAATGTGAGTAAGCAAGTATTAAAGGTCAGTTTTGTGAAGCAATTTGTGCATTATTGTGTTTGATCTTTGAGAGAAAATTTGTAAGGAATATAAACCAGTTTTGTGAAGCAAAGTTATACACTAGTTTGCTTTGAACTAAAAGGGATTTGCAAGAAGTAGAGATTTGATTTAATGAATGCAAGATATGTGAATGTGAAGAACATATGGGGTATTTGATAGTACATATCATTCTCTATATGTTCAAGGGGTGAAACGAATTCTAGATATAATATGTCTGAACTGCCTAGTTAAAGAAAGCATGTTTGAAAGAGATACAAGCATTATTTTGAACATCATTTGTGTGCAATATTTGGGATTAGTTGAGTATGTGTAATGAGCAGTTTTGAGCATGTGTTAGAGCACAATTAAGTAGAGACAATGAGGTAGATTTGAGCAAGTATTATGAGAAGACTTGAAGCAGGTTTGAGGTAGATTTGAGCAAGTCTTGTGAGAATACTTGAAGCAAGTTTGAGGTAGATTTGAGGAAGTCTTGTAATAATACTTGAGACAGTGTTGAGACAATATTTGTAAGAAGACTTGAAATAAGTTTTGGATGGATTTGTGAGCAGACATGAGTAAGCCTTGTGAGTAGGCTTAGAACTAAGTTAAATTAGAGGTGTGTACCAGCTTTAGAAGTGACCAGAGAAGAGAGGAGAGGAGTCTCCTATGGATATATTTCCACAAACCAAAGGATAGAGTTATCCTATGGATAAATTTCCACAAACCAGAGAAAAGAAGAGTCTCTTGTGGATAGAGTTGTATGAACCAGAGAAAAGGAGAGGAGTCTCTTATGGATAGAGGTTCATGAACCAGCACAAAGGGGATAAAGTTATCTTGTGGATAGAGATCCACAAATCAAATTAGTGGGGACAAAGGTATCCTATGGATAGAGTTCCATGAATCAACACAAAGGGGATAGAGTTGTCCTGTTATAGAGATCCACAAATCAAAGTAGTGGGAATAGAGGTCTCTTGTGGATATATTTCCATGAACTAACACAAAGAGGATAGAGTTTTCTTGTGGATAGAGATCCACAAATCGAAGTAGTGGGGATAGAGGTATCTTGTGGATAGAGGTCCACAAACTTGAGCATAGGGTATTGGTGTCTCCTTTGGATAGAGGTCCATAAACATTGTAATAGAGAATTGGTTACCACATTGGGTGAACCATGTTAAATATGTGTCTCTCATGTATGTGATGATTTATGCATTAGTTTGTTACTACTATTTATATTGCAATTGATAACATTGAATAATATTATTTGGGAAAGAAATATATATATATATACCTTATACTGTTCATCCCCCCTCTTAGTATAAGCATGTGTTCATAAATTGGTATCATAGTGGGTTCCTTCGAAAAAGTTCTAACAACTTGAAGGAAGATATTACAGGAACACAAATGGCATCTCATAATGGATCTTCAACAAATAAGGCTCCATTGTTTTATGGGAACAATTATACTTTTTGGAGTATGAGGATGAAGACTTATTTGATGGCACAAGGATATGAAACATGACAATCTGTTGAGGATGGTTTTACACCTACAACTACTCCTCCCATAGATAAGAATGGTAAGAAATTACATGTAAATAATGCCAAGGCTATGAATGGAATCTTAAGTGGATTATGTGAATCAAAATTTGTGAAATTTATGCAATGCAAATTAGTAAAATAAATATGGTACAAATTTAAGAAAACATATGAAGGAGACAACAAGGTTAAGCTAGCAAAACTACAATCTCATAGGAGGAGGTTTGAAAATTTTAAGATGAAATATGAGGAAGATATTTCTAAATGCTTACTTCATGTGGATGAAGTTGTTAATACCATGCGTGGACTTGGATTTGACATTAAGGACTCCAGTGTTGCTCAAAAATTATTAAGATCACTCCCTATAAGGTATGATGCAAAGGTTTCAGCTATAGAAGAGATGAAGGATCTCGATAAGTTGACTATGGATGTGTTACATGGAATTCTCATAGCTTATGAGATGACAAAAAAAAAGAATCACAATTCTAAGAAAGAAGCAGCTTTCAAATATTTAAATAATACAAAAGATAAGAAACCAAAATCAAGTGATGAGTCAAGTAGTAATGAAGAAGCTAACTATGTGAGAAGAAATAAAGACTCAAGAAAACACAAAGATATAAAGATTATCAAATGTTTTAATTTTGGTGACTTTGGTCACTATGCATGTAATTGTCCACAAGTTGGAAGCAGTAGTAGTGAAGAGAAACATGATTATAAGAAAAATGAAGAAAGAAAATTTAGACATGAAAAGAAAAATAAGTATGGTCAAGGCAAACATGAAAAGAAGTTCTTTCAAAGGCACAAGAAGAGTTTCTATGTTAAAAGAGCAAGCAATGCTTTGAATGATAGTTATGAAAGACCCTCACATAGTGAAGAAGAAGATATTCTATTTTTGACAATAGAAGAGGAAGAAAACACTCCTATTGAAGACCAAGGAGAAGATGCTCCTAAAAATTGAAGACCTAGAGAAATGTTTAGAAAAATAAGAAGGCACAATTGATCTAGAAGAGGAACTTATTATCTCTCTCAGAGAGTTGAAAAGAGTTAGAAAGCATAATTCAAGACTGAAGGCTCAAGTTCAATAATATGAGTAAATAAAAGAAAAGCTTGTACAAGATCTCAAAAACTCAAAAGCTAATGCAAGGAGATTTAAATAAGTCATGGTTGAAAAGTTAGAGGTAAAAGAGTTAGAATGTGAAAGATTAGAACATGAAGTGGTTTCTCTAAGGATGGAATTAAAAGATTCTAAGGATAATATGCATAGGTTTTGGAAAAGTTCAAAAGCTTTGGATAACATTATCAATGCACAAAGATCTTCATTTATCAAAACACGACTTGGTTTTGAAAAATGTCAAGAGTTACAAAAAGAGGAGTCAAGCTCAAAAGAAAAGAATTTTTTAGAGGAAGAGATTGAAGAAGAACCTAAGACCTATACTGATAAGTTGAAGAGTGGAAGCTTCACTAACAAAGAAAACAATGCACAAACAAGAAACTAGGACCATCACAGAGAAGGCAAAGAAAGGACTAAGAGACCAAATATTTCAAGACAAGATGAATATTTATTCCAAGGACATTGTTTTTCATGTAATCATTTTGGTCACAAAGCTATGCATTGCAGGGTTCATGGAAAGAAGGATTATGGCTTCACTAAGAGGAATTTCAACTCATTCAAATATGGATATTTCTTTCAAGGTTATTGCTACTCATGTAATCACTTTGGTCATAAAGTGATCCACTACAGGGTTCATAATAGAAATGATTATGGCTTCACCACGAGGAACTTCAAGTCATTTGTACCTTACAAGAACTACAACATCAGGTGTTACAATTGTAATAATCTTGGGCATAAGGCTAAGTGGTGTAGAACATATTTTTTGAAACTTCTAGAGTCAAGCAAGAATAGGGAAACTCAAAAGGATCAAAAGGGTATGATTATGAAGGTATTGAAAAAGAAGGTTGAAAAGGAAAAAGAGCATCGTATGTTGGGATTAGATTTACTCCCACCCCAAAATTAATCACCTCAAGCAGAGCAGGTGGTGAGGGGGCTAAGCTAAGAGTCTTATTTTTAGCCCCAAAGGAGTCCCTTTGCCATTGATGTCAAAGGGTGAGAGTTTCTGTAAGGGCAAGAGAAATCAGTAAGGGGGAGCAGATTTGGAACTCAATGGTTGGAAAAGAAAATTTTAGAAAGGGTTGCCATAAAAGAAAAAGGGGAATATTGTTGGAAATATTAAGTATATTGGTTGACATTAATATCAAAGGATTCATGAGGTATAAATAATGTGATGTCAAAGGATACATGAGGTAGAAATAACATGGTAGTCAAGCATATTCTGCATGGGTTTGATAACAAGCTATGGAAAAATTTTAAGGTAAGGTATATCTCTCAAGAAAGGAAATTATTAAAAGAAAAGGGTGTATAATATTTATTTATTTTTTAAATATTATTACAAGGAGGACAAAAGGGTTAAGAGTGGGTTTAGAAGGTAAAATTTAAAAACAAGAGGGCCAAAGGTTTACATAAAAGTTCAAAAGGATACATTGTAAATAGTTTGAAGGCAAAGGTTCAAAAGGAAAGATTATAATATTTATTAATATAATAATATAATGTTATAAACCCTAGGTGCCAAAATGCACATGGAGAAAATATATTCGAATTTCATATACACTGACATCTTGGAAGAAGAAGGAAACCATATAAGTATAGATTAAAAATCATTCACTCAGGGTAGGTTTTCGATCAATGCAAAATTTGATTTCCCTCATGCGCAAGTGTGAGAAATAGAGATAAGGGAAGAAGACAACTTTGAAAAGGCAATGATAAAATATTTAAAATATATTTGGTTGTGAAGGTTGTTCTTAGTTGGACGACTAGCCCAAGCGGTAACCTAGCTTGTGTTAAGGCATGGGCGGATAAGAGGTTATGAGATCGATTCATGGTGGTGACCCTTTTGCATTGAAGACTGGGTAGAAAGAAAAGGAATAAAATGTGTTTTATATGCCTTACTACCTATGCAGATGACTACCCTAGTTGGTAGTCGAAGCAGCACTTATACATGGTTAGATAGGAGGTTTCGGGTCCAAGTCACAGCAACAGTTATCTTTAGTTAGCACATCGGGTAGAAAAATAAAGGGATAAAACCCTTTTGGTGCGTCTTTGTTTCCATCATGTGGGCCAACCTAGATGGCACTCTAGCTTGTGCTAGATCATGGACTGCGTGAGATCTTGCATTCGATTTCTAGTAGTGGTAGAAATTGGTAAGGGCAAAATAAATTTTATTTTTAAATTTAAATTAAGATAGGGAGTCATAAGGTTTGTTGTGTGGATTGATATTTTTGGAAATTATAAGGTTGGAACATAAGGTAATATTTTTAGAAATTAAAAGGTCAAAAAATATTTATTTTAGTAAAAGAGAACTAAGGAAATATTGTTGTGTTTTCAAAGTATTATTTTGTAAGCAAAAAGGAGTAATAAGGTGTTTTATGGTGTAATTATTGTATGTATTTTTGCATGGTGAAAGAAAGTTTGAAGGATGTTTCTCATTGATTAAAAGCCTTGTCTTAGGAAATTAGAAGGAGTTGTAAAACAATATTTTTGTGCATATTTTTTGAGGAAAGGTTTTCATGTGGATAATTGAAAAAGTGTTATGCTAACTAACCCTTGTTGTGGCATAAGATAGAAAGAATATTTTGAGACTAGTTTTGAGGGCTCATCTTCATCAAAGCAAGCTAAGAGGTATGGTGAAATTATTCCTTTTTTAAGGTGTTTAGTTGAGCAAATATTTCTGAATCTTAAGGTGGAGAAAAAAGGATTGTATATGTGCATTGTTGGAATTATTTGAGCTAGGGTTTTTAAGAGCAAATTGCGCATTCTTGTTGAAGGAATTTGTGAAGCATTTGGGCATTGATGTGACATTGAATGTGAATGGACAAGTATTAGAGACCAGTTTCGTGAAGAAATTTTTGCATTATTGTGTTTTATCTTTGAGAGTAAATTTGCAAGGAATATAAACCAGTTTTGTGAAGCAAAGTTATACACTAGTTTGATTTGAATTGAAAGGGATTTGCAAGAAGTAGAGATCTAATTTGATGAATGCAATATATGTGAATGTGAAGAACATATTGGGTATTTGATTAAACATATCATTATTTATATGTTCAAGAGGTTAAATAAATTCTAGGTAGAATATGTTTGAACTACCTAGTTAAAGAAAGTATTTCTAAAAGAGATGCAAGCATTGTTTTGAACATTGTTTGTGTGCAAGATTTAGGATTATTTGAGTATGTGTTATGAGAATTTTTGAGCATGTGTTATGAGCATTTTTGAGCATATGTTAGAGCAAATTTGAGTAGAGATAGTGAGGTAGATTTGAGCAATTCTTGTGATAAGACTTGAAGCAATTTTGAGGTAGATTTAAACAAGTCTTATGAGAAGACTTGAAGCAAATTTGAGATAGATTTGAGAAATTATTGTAAGAATACTTGAGACAGTGTTGAGAGCGGATTTGTAAGAAGACTTGAAATAGGTTTTGGATAGATTTGTGAGTAGACGAGTAAGTTTCATGAGTAGTCTTGGAGCAGAGTCAAAGCAGAGGTGTGTACCAGCTTTGGAAGTGACCAAAGTAGAGAGGAGAGGATTCTCTTATGGATAGAGTTCCATAAACTAGACCAGTAAGGAGATAGAGTTCTCCTATGGAGAGAGGTCCACGAACGAGCACAAAGGGGATAAAATTATCCTATGGATAGAGATCCATAAATCATAGTAGTGGGGATAGAGGTCTCCTGTGGAGAGAATTATACTAACCAACACAAAGGGGATAGAGTTCTCCTATTGATAGAGATCCACAAATTAGAGCAGTGGGGATAGATATCTCCTATGGATAGAGTTCCATGAATCAGCACAAAGGGGATAGAGTTATCTTATGACAGAGCTCCACAAATCAGAGTAGTGGGTATAGGGGTCTCTAGTGGATAGAGTTCCACAAACTAGCACAAAGGGGATAGAGTTTTCCTGTGGATAGAGATCCACAAATCAGAGTAGTGGGGACAAAGGTATCCTATGGATAGAGGTCCACGAACTTGATCATTGGGGATTGGTGTCTCCTTTGGATAGAGGTCCATAAATATTGTAATAGGGAATTGGTTCCCAAGATATTTGTTGAGAAAATTTATAAGAAATATTTTCTCCATGGACATAACCCACATTGGGTGAACCACGTTTGTGTCTCTCATGTGTGTGATGATTTGTGTATTACTTTGCTACTGCTATTGATATTGCAATTGATAACATTGGATAATATTATTTGGGAAAGAAAAGAAAAAGTCTACCTTATACTGTTAACCCCACTATTAGTATAAGCTTGTGTTCTTAAGATCCTAAATGCTTCTTTGGCACATAAGTTCAATATTATCTATTCTTATCACCCATAAACAAATCACTAAACAAAAATAATAGACTAGATTTTGGAAAATTTGCTAAGTATATATTGCATGGATCAACAACACAAATGGAAGGAATATCATTCCTTCATAGAATTTGCATATAATAACTCTTATACATGTTAAAAAAAACCAAACACCCCTTAGTTGGGATAGAATTGAACATAAAGTTATAATTGGACCTTAGATGTTGAGAGAAATGGAAGAACATGTGAAACTAGTATGGAAACAATTGAAAGATGCTACAAATCAACAAAAAACTTATGCTCATAGGAATAACAATCCATGATATTCATAGTAGGAGAAAAGGTTTTTCTTAAGTTCAAACTAAATAAAAGCTCCATAAAGTTTAGAAAATTAGCTAAACTCACTACTAGTTATGTGTGGCCATCTAAGGCACAAGAGGTAGTAAGTTACATATAAACTCGCTCTACCTCCTACCTTTTCCTAGATTCACAATGTCTTTCATGTTTCATTATTGAGATCTTATAATGCAGATGCATCACATATTTTAGACTAGTATTAATTGTAGGTTTATTACCTTTTCATAGTTTTGGTTGAACCTAACAGGGTATTATGTTATTTTGTAATTATACGCAAAGAGTTTGACAAAATGTGTGTACATGTATTTAATAATTTTATAAAGTGCAATTTAATATTGTACGTAATAATAGTGATGTTAAGTCATGTAAGTCGATAAAGTCATAAATGAGCTTGTCGTGTAGTAGGAAATGTCATGTAAATGCAAGATCAAATGCATATGAAATATAATTTGGGGATGTTATGAGGTAGTTGGAGGGTAACTACTTTTGGGGTGTATAAATAAGACCTCCCCTCATTCATTCATGTTGTCCAGTTGCTCATTCATTCATGTGGTTCAGTTATTCATTCAGTCAGGGCATTGAGGAGAGTCATGCAGGTTGATGGAATAATAGAGAAGCATGGTACATGAGAGAATTGATGCATATGTACGTAGGGCATGATGCAGTCACATCTTATATTCATCCATGGAGAATATTCTACATAGGGTTTGCAGGCTACAAATTGTAATGTTGAAATTGTACTGTTGTATATGCCATTGTTAATATAAAATATGCCCATTTATGTGTCATATTCTATTGTTGTTATTGCCATTGCTACTGTTATTATTATTGATTTTTTTTCCTATATATTATACTACAATGACTGTAGATCTATAAAATTATTTAAGTAGAAATGGAATTGTGTGTAAGCATGTTAAATTTTATTTCTACATTTTGACACCATTGCTTGTAAAAAGTTGGGTCTAATCTTGTGACATGGAGTTTTGAGAAGCAAAACCCTAGGAAAGATGCATAACACAAGCATTGGATTGCAGTCGGTGAAGATGTCATAGATTTATTTGTAGATGCAGATAAAGGGCCATCTAATAAAATGTGGGTAACAAAAGTGTAGACAAGATGTAAAAATGAAGAAGACTTTACAGATCGAGTATTTGTAAATGTAAAAGCTTCAGTCATGAATGCAAAAAATTTAATCACATATGCACAAACCCAACTAGAAGATATTTGTAGTCTAGAAATCTATAGAACCAGTCTAGATATCTACAAAACTAGTATAGATGTTTGTAGAACCATTCTAGACGTCTATAGTCTAGATTTTTGTAGAACTAGTCTAGACGTTTGTAGTACTAGTCTAGATATCTACAACACCAATCTAGATATCTACAGTATTGGTAGAACCAGTTTAGATGTTAGAAAAAATAATGGTAAAAGCACAAGAAGATGACCAGATGACAACATAAGCACAATCAACGATTAGACTAATAGCAGAATAGGTAGACGAGTCAATCGTTAGGAATATGATAGAACAAAATGTAGAGCAGTCAATGCAAAGTTGCATGTTGATGTAGAGTATTTGGTGTTGAAGCAATTGCAAGTTATGGTGCATGATGGTGAGCAAGACACAAGTCTAACATTGATGCAAAAGAAAATCGACATGTCCAATAGTGTGTGAGATTTAAGTTCAGCACTAGATAAACTACAGGTTAGTGTGCTCGATGGGGAGCGAGATGGAAGTTTGACATCAGAGTAACTTTAGGTTGGAATATTTCATGGTATGAATGAGAGTACAATGGAAGAGTAGTTGCAAGATGATGCACGTCAAAATTCACATAAGGGAGTAATATACCAAGAACCACTATCAATATTAAGTCAACCTATGAAACCAAATGCCAATTTGGGCATACCATGCAAGTGTCCATTATTCCATGTTGAATCATGATAAGACCCTGTAAGGTATTGGAGAATCTATAACATGATGTGGATAGTGATTGGATAAAATAATGAAGTAGATTGGAAGAGGTAGTTTCCTGCAACATTTCATGGGTTTGTAATGGATTGGTACATGAAATTCCTCTTTGATCAAATACCAGACATAGGTAGAGTTGCGTGATGCCTTTGTGTAAGAATTTTGATTGTTTTACAATGATGATGATGTCTTTATTGAAATCTATAGCCTAAAATAGGGTGAGAATGAGTATATTCGTTCCTATAATAGGAATATGAGTGGGCTATTTGACCATTTTGAGAGAGACCAATCATACTCATTGAAGAGAAGGTGATTCATATATGGAATTCTTCCTACATACTAGGAGAATATGACAAGTTTCCCTTTGACGTCATACCAAGAGGCTTTGAAATACGCCTTGATTTGGAAAAGTGATGCAAAATATTGAAGTATTGGCATTATGTTAATACCGATGAGAGTGATTCTAAGGATGGAAGTGATTATGATATGGAGAATACCTCAAACATTGAGAATCATGATTATGGGGAGGATAGTAGTTCATAACTACAGTATTGGGGTCGAGAATTTAAGGAAACAAGCGACTTCCAAGATACAACTAATGACTCTAAGGATGAGTATGACTTAGAGAGTGCAAGATCACCACTACTAGTATATGCAACACTAAGGGAGATGGTACAAATAAGTGATACCACTCATGAACTAGTCTATACCATAATCAAAGAACTTGCAAATAGAAAATTCAATATGATAGTGAGGGTAGACCTATTGTGCAATGTTGACAATTTCAATTTGGGGGGCATTTTGCATGTGATTTTCAAAGTAGTGAAAAGTAAGATGAACCAGTGATTCATCAAGAGTTTGATGAGTTAGAGGAAATTTATAGCCCTTGCCAAGAATTAGAGGTGGTGAAGCTAGTTGCATTGGAGGAAGTGAACCTACTTGATATGGTTAACTTGATGAGCTTGATTCAAATTGAATACGTGAATCTAATTTCCATTGATGATGGAGAGTTTCTACAAGAAGACTATATGATAGAGTGTAGTGAGGAAGGAAGACAAACAATAGGGTGTTACTATGAGGATGGTCATATGGTTGAGGCTAGGATGACTAGAGAATGCAGTCATATGGTGGAGGAGAATCCATTTGAGGAGTCATCATACCTAGACCCGTCTAAGGATGATCCATATAAGGTAAATATATCTAAGCAATATTTGATTGAGGAGAAGATGTCTGATCAGAAGTCATCTAAGGAGAAGAAGTCTAAAAACTACCCATCTAAATATAATCCATCTGGATTAACCTATATAGGATCCTACACGTCTAAAAGGTACCTATCTAAAAGCTACACATTTGGGAGCTATACATCTGATAGGTACATATTGAAAGTTGCATGTATGGAGGCTACACTTCTGTAAGGTACACTTTAGAGGTTACCTATTTGAAAGGTATACATATAAGGTGTACATGTCTGGTAGTTACCCATCTGAAGTTTACACGTCTAGTAGCTACCCATCTAAGGAAGTTATATGTCTGGCAAGTTACCCACCTATGGAAGTTAGATGTCTAGCTAGCTACCCATTTGAGACGTATATATCTAGCAGTTATCCATCTACAAATTTTAGATATTTGGTAGGTTACCCATCTAAGGAACCTAAACATTTGGTAGGTTACTCATCTAAGGAACCCAAACATCTAGAAAGTTATCCATTTGAGGAAGTTACATGTTTGGAGGTAACCCGTCTAGCAAATCACCCGTATGGAGCCTACCTATCTAGAAGCTACCCATCTAGAGGCTACCCATATGTAGCCTAACCATTTGAAAGGTACTCATCTAGAAGTTACCCATCTAATACATCTACCCATATATAGTAATCTATTTGTGATTTTTGCACTACTCGTCTATGACATCCGTGCTACCCATAAGTGATGTCAACCTATCTATGACATCTATGCTATCCATCTGTGATATCTATGTTACATGTTTGTGATGTCAACCAGTATGTATTGTTTGTGCTACCCATATGTGACATCAACCCATCTATGACATATAGTTGTCTACCCATATAGACCCACCCATCTAAGAAGGAGGAGTCAGGACTGATCTGACATAGCTTAATCCATTAGGGATTATCGTCAGATGACTTATGATTAGAGATTTTATAGTCTGAGGTAGTGCAGTTAGAGGAGTTGTTAGAAATACAATTCAATAAGGGAGATTTATGTTAGAGGTTGACAAGTGGTTGGTTAGATCAAGAAGCAATAAATTGGAGCTGAAGGGAAGTTGTTTGAATGGGTCAAGTGAAAGCTTCCAAACAATTAATAAGGAGCAAAATTTAGTTCGAATAGTGATGGGTTCAATGGTTTTGTCATTGAGGTTTTAGGGCTCTTTCCCTTGACCCCACAAGGGATGTTATCCATTGACCCTGCAAGGGGGCTCCTACCCCCTTGACACCTAACACAAGTGGTGATGGGTGTTTCCCATCATGTTCATGATCTTGATGATATTTCTTATGTTGTTAATATGGCTTATTGCAAAAAGTGAAGTGTCTATTAAAAGAATAATGGCCATATTGCTCATGTTGATGATGCTACTGATTTTAAAAAGTGTAGTGAGAAATTAGAGACTACTGATCTTATTGATCATATTGATGTTACACCTGCTTGCAGCAAGGGGAGTGCACAATTAGAGACCAAGGTGTTGCATGAACCAGTATGAAGAGTAGGTTGTTACCAAAGATGTATGAAATAGAAGGAAACAACAGGAGCATGACAAGAGATTATGTTACATTGACTAGTACTTCTATTCCCAATGTTTAGATCATGTCATCGAGGATACTGACCAGTTTAGAGGAGGGGATATATGTAGATAGGCAAATTGATATGTCTATAATTGGTGAATAATTTTTGGCATTATATATTATTTTGTAATTATATGCAAAGCATTTGACAAAATGTGCATACATATATTTAATAATGTTATAAAGTGCAATTTTGTTAGTCTTACAATGACACTGAGAGGGGGGGGTGAATCAGTGTAGCTCTATAAACTTAAATTTACAGCTCTTAATACCGCAACAATTAAAACTTATTACTAGATACAACAAGTATAACAAAAGAGCATCACACAACACAAGATTTAACGAGGTTCACCAATGTGGCTACTCCTCAAAAATTGACTGCTTGGACTACCATCCAAATCCAGCCTTTGCAAAGCACCAACTTTACAATCAATTTACCGGCACCCACTGGAAGGAGCACCAACCCACTATTTATCTGCACCAATAGAAAGGAGCACCAACCCCTGATTTATACCCAAGGCCCCCTGATTTATGACCGAGAAGGAGCACCAACCCCTTATTTATCTGCACCAATACGAAAGGAGCACCAACCCACGATGCCAAGCTGCAACCTGGACTTCAATTTGAATCTATAAGTTTGTCAATAAGATACCTTTGCTTTTGCAAGACCCTGATTGGTCTTCTTCACCTTTGCGTTCTCTGTGCACTCTGCTCTCTCTGCAATCACTTCGCACACTCTGCTTCGTTACAATCGAACTTCATGATCATCTTCTCCCTTTTGTGCACTCTACTCTCTTTGCAAATTTTGCACTTAGCATGATTCGACATGACTTGCTCTCTATGCACAATGACCGTATTTCACACACATTCCACCATCTTCTCAATTCTCCAAACAACCCTCCTTTTATAACAATATTTTTTATGATGAAAACCCTAATCTTAGTCGGTTGTAAATCCTAATCTTAGTCGGCTTTCATAACAACTGTAAACCCTAATTTTAGTCAGTTGTCATCGGTCTTCATCGGCTTCAACTCAAGAAGATGTTCGGTTTATCCATCGCTTGATGATTTCATTCTGGACAGACCCTGTAACCGCCATACTGACTTTTGATCACTCTTCATATTTTAGCAGTATGAAATCACTCTATAACTGCCCTTGTAAATGTCGTAGTGATGTCGGTCCACTATCATACTTCTCATTTCAATCAGGTTCTCCTTCTTGACTTGCGCATTTATGACCTATCACGAAATCATGACATTTCTACCTCTATAGCTTCTTTTGTTGTTGTTGCCACGAAAATACATGTCACGATATCGTGACACTTTCACCTCCGTACGCTTTCTCTATTCTTTTGTCGTGATATCATGACATTTTACCTTAATATACTTCTCTTTGCTTTTGTCATGATATCACGACACTTTTGCTTCCATAGACTTTGACTTTGCTTTTGTCGTGATATCGCGACACTTCTACCTCCGTAGTCTTCAACTTAGCTTTTGTCACAAAATCGTGACACTTCTACTTTCATACTTAGCTTCTTTGCTTTTGTCATGAAATCGTGACACTTCTACCTTCAAAGTCTTCTTCTCTACTTTTTCCAAAATACCAACCTTCTTAAATACAACTTCTTTTCAGAAATCGTGCACTTCTACTTTACTTCTTTCTTTTCAAAATGACAATATTTCTGCAAAACATGTCACAAATCGTGACACTTTCCAACGCTTCCTCTCTTTCTTTTGTCATGAAAATGCGACATGTCGCGATATCGTGACACTTTTCAAACTTACTTTCTCTCTCCTATTTTAGTCATGAAAATGCGACATGTCACGAAATCGTGACACTTTTCTTACTTTTTCTCTTTCTTCGAACTTGTCATGAAATCGTGACACTTTTTCCTACTTTCTCTTTCTCTTCCAACATGTCACGAAATCGTGACAATTTTTCCACTTGCCTTTTTCTCTTCCAACATGTCACGAAATCATGACAGTTTTTCCTTTTTCTCTCTCTTCCAACATGTCGCGAAATCGTGATAGTTTTTCCTACTTTTTCTCTCTTCCAACATGTCACGAAATCGTGACAGTTTTTCCTACTTTTTCTCTCTCTTCCAACATGTCACGAAATCGTGATAGTTTTTCCTACTTTTTCTCTCTCTTCCAACATGTCGCGAAATCATGATATTTTTCCTACTTTTTCTCTCTCTTCCAACATGTCGCGAAATCGTGATAGTTTTTCTTGCCTGTTGTATATGTCGCGATATCGTGACACTTTTCTTACTTGTCTTTTTCTTTGATCTTTTGCATATGGGCCACTTCGGTCTTCTTGGAAAATCACTTTACATACTACGAATAACCTTTGAACTCCTGTCTTCTGCATCTGAATAGCTTTTGAACTTCCTGTCCACTTGCATCAACAGATCTATCTGATTGTGTTGACAACAATGACAATACTTGTTGTTGCACCTTGCTCAACAATCTCCCCCTTTGGAATTGTTGGCAACACATGTGCAATTTCCTGTAACTCTTCTCCCCCTTTGACAATAATACCAAAGGGCTACTGCAGACTCCCCATGAGTCCATGCACAACATTCTCAGGCAAAATTTATTACACTTAGCAAAAATCATGAACATGAGCAAAAAGATAATCAAATACTTAAATGCTCCCCCTGAGAATGTGATCCCTGTAGCTAGTCAATTCTTGGGAAGTGTGACCACTCCCAATTTATTGTGAAGGTACTCAAAAACTTCCTTGGGCAATGGTTTTGTGAAGATATCTGCTACTTGCTCTGTAGTTGGAACAAAATCCAACTTAACCTCACCTTCCGCAACTTTCTCCTTCAAAAAGTGATACATGATAGCAATGTGTTTTGTGCGTGAATGCATAACCGGATTCTTGGAGATGTTAATGGCACTGGTGTTATCACACTTAACTGATATTGGCTCACTGAAGCTAATACCAAGATCTTTCAGGGTTTGTTTCATCCACAATACCTACGTACAACATGTTGTCACTGCAATATATTCTGCCTCTGCTGTCGATAAAGAAACTGACTCTTGTTTCTTACTGTGCCATGCGACCAATCTGTCTCCAAGATAGAATGCACCTCCATTGGTACTCTTTCTGTCATCGACACATCCTGCCCAATCTGCATCTGAATACGAAATAAGGGTGAAGTCTTTACCTTTCGGATACCATAACCCATACTCCATAGTACCCTTGAGGTACCGAAGAATCCTCTTCACTCTTGTCACATGAGTCTCCTTGGGATTAGCCTGAAATCGTGCTACCATGCATACTGGCCTGCAAAATATCTGGTCCAGTAGCTATCGGGTACGATAAGCTCCCAATCATAGATCTGTACATGGTTTGATCAACAGGTGGAGATTTGTCATCCTTGCTCAACTTGCAACCTTGTCGTCATGGGAGTGCTAAGCTGGCTTACAATCCTCCATTGTGAACTTTTTTAACATCTCTTTCACATATTTAACTTGAGAAATAAATATGCCCTTCTTATTTTGATTAACTTGCAACCCGAGGAAATACGAAAGTTCACCAATCATTGACATTTCAAATTCTTTCTGCATCTTATTTGCTAAATCTTTACACGACTCATCTTTGCTGCTGCCAAATATGATATCATCTACGTATACAACAAGAACAATAAGATGCCCATTTTCTGTTTTGACATACAAATTACTATCCACCATACCTTTCTTAAACCCTTGTTGAGTGAGATAGTTGTCTAGCCTTGCATACCATGCTCGGGGTGCCTGTTTTAAGCCATATAATGCTTTCTTCAACTTGCAAACCAAGTTGGGATCATCACCAAGTTGGAAACCATCTGGTTGCTCAATATAAACCTCTTCTTCAAGTTTCCCATTCAAAAACGCTGATTTCACATCCATTTGATAAACTTTGAAATTCTTGTAGACTTCTAAAGCCAGAAACATTCTAATTGCCTCTAGTCTAGCTACTTGGTGCAAAAGTTTCCTCAAAGTCAATGCCTTCAACTTGTGCATAACCCTTACATACCAATCTTGCTTTATTTCTGACTACCTGTCCGTCTTCATTCAATTTGTTTTGAAAAATCCATTTAGTCCCGATTATATTTTTATTTGCGAGGTCTAGGTACTAACTCCCAAGTTTCATTTTTCTTGATCTGATCTAATTCTTCATTTATTGCCTTCATCCAACTTTCATCTTTGCTTGCGTCAACAACATTTTTGGGCTCAATGTTGGATAATAGAGAGTAGTTACTTACTACTCTTCTTCTTGTCTGAACACCAACTTTGGGGTCTCCAATTATTTGCTCTCTAGGATGATTTTTTTGCCAATTGCCTGTTTTGAATTTCTTATTTTCTTCCACTTTTGAATCACAACTTAAATCATCTGAGTCAATTTTTTGTATCTTTTCCATTTCGTTTTCCTCATCTCCTTCAATAACCTCTTCATAAATTGGGTAGTTCTTTTCATAGCTAATTACTCGTTCTCTACCTTCATCAAATTTAACATTGGCACTTGTCCACAATTTTCTTTAGCCTCTTGTTGTAGCATTTGTAAGCTTTGCTTTTTGATGAATAACCAACAAAAATACCTTCATCCGCTCTATCTTCAAACTTACCAAGATTATATTCAATTTCTTTTGATGTAGCACTTGCTGCCAAAAACTTTGAGGTATTTTGTTGTTGCCCTTTTACCGAACCACAACTCATAAGGAGTTTTGCTTTCATGTGTTCTCAGCATGTACCTATTTTGGATATACACCGTAGTATGGACTGCTTCTTTCCAAAATATATCTGCTACTCTGCTTTCAGCCAACATAGTCCATGCCATTTCTTGCATTGTCCTGTTCTTTCTTTCTACCACTCCATTCTGCTGAGGTGTCCTGGCTGCTGAAAACTGTCTCCTAATACCGTATTTTTCATAGTACTCTGTAAACTCCTCTGAAATGAATTCTCCTCCTCTATCTGATCTTAAACATTTGATCCTCTTTCCTATTTCATTCTCAACATGGTTTTTGAAAGTCTTGAACATTTCAAAAGCTTCTGATTTATGCTTCAAGAAAAATATCCATGTCATTCTGGAATAGTCATCAATGCACAACATAAAATATTTGTCACCATTTATGCTTTGTGTTCTCATGGGTCCACATAAATCAGTGTGTATTAGTTCCAAAGGTTTGCTTGTGTAGTACTCTTTTGTTTTGAATGTGACTCTAGTTTGCTTCCCCTTTTGGCATGAAGCACAAATGTTGTTTGCAGGTTTGTTGATGGTGGGAATATCTCTCACTTGCCCTTTTTGAGTTGATTTTTACTAGATTATCAAAACTGATATGACCGAGTCTCTTGTGCCACAACCAATTTTCTTCTTCCTGTCCAATAAAACAAGCTCCTTCTGAAGTCTCTGAGAGCGTGTACGAGGTTGCCGGATGTCCTTGATCCAGTTGCTATCAATTTTCCACTTGTTTGTTTTTCGACTTCACAACCACGCTTCATAAAAACTACTTCATGACCTTTATCACAAATCTGACTTACGCTCAACAAGTTATGTTTCAAACCATCCACAAACAAGACTTCTTCGACTTAATTTTTTCGTCACTAATTTTAAGCTGAACCTTTGCCAACTATCTTAGCTCCATCATTATTTCCAAACTTTCTCTGAACCACCTTCATATTTCTGTAACTTCTCAAATTTTTGTTTGTCACCTGTCATATGACTGGAGCATCCACTATCAAGTATCCATGGTACATATTTATTCTATGCTTTAAATGTTGTTTGTACGATTAAGGATTCCTTTTCTTCCTTAAGTCGCTCTTTTTCTTTCCACTCCATTTTGATAGTAGTTTTGGGCTCTTGTTTTGCCTTTCCCTTATCAATAGCTTGTGCATGTTTTTTAGGAAGTTTTCTATTTTGTCTCATCCTATTTGGTTGAAATTTTCTTCCCTGAAACTGATTTGATGCAAATGTACTTCTATAGTTTCTTGCAATGTGCCCAAAATTATGACAGTTATAACATTCTATTGTATAATTCATCAAAGGAGAAAAAGCATTTCTACTGGTGAAATTCCTTGGTCTTACATTATATTTGCAGTCTGAGATTTTATGTCCATAGCCATTGCATTTAAAATAGAAACCAGAAAAGGGATAATTGAACCTGGGTGATGGTCTTTGCCATGTTGTCGTAGGAGCCATAGGTCTTCTTCTTCTTTGATGTGTGACATTGGTGAATCCATCATTGTCAATTCTCCTTTCGTGCCTGGCATTATTGCTTTCTTTTGCATGAGACATTTTTCCTTGATCAACCTGTTTCTTATCTTCATTCTTTATGGATTCTACATTTCTGGCCTTTGATCCATTTGATGATTCTCCTTCGATGAAACCCAGACCAAATTTGATGCCTGCAGGCCTTTGGTCATTTATAATCTTATCCGACTTCATAGAACTTTCTTCGCGTTTGTGATAGCAACTAATTTTGTGATTCATCTCTTCTATCTGCATCCGTAAACCAACATTCTCTTCTTCTAGTTTGCAGCAATAATCTATTTTCATGGTAATTTGTACTTCGAGATCTTCAGATATTTTCTTGTATTCTTCTATCTGTACTTTCAGACTGGTTATGATTTCATTTGCATCCTCAAGATTTTTTGAAATTTTCTTATTCTTTTTCCTCTCTATTTTCCACTCTTCAAGTGCAGAGATCAACTCACCTTCTAGATCTACTTCAGCCTCAGGGTTTTCACCACATACTTCAGAGTTCACTCCTTCTTCCTTTTCTGATTTTACTTCTTCAAATGCCATTGTGTTACTTCCAAGATCACCCTAGCCGGTTAAGCTTGTACAGGAACTTAGCTCTGATACCAATTGTTAGTCTTACAATGACACTGAGAGGGGGGTGAATCAGTGTAGCTCTATAAACTTAAATTTATAGCTCTTAATACCATAACAATTAAAACTTATTACTAGATACAACAAGTATAACAAAAGAGCATCACACAACACAAGATTTAACGAGGTTCACCAATGTGGCTACTCCTCAAAAATTGACTTGCTTGGACTACCATCCAAATCTAGCCTTTGCAAAGCACCAACTTTACAATCAATTTACCAGCACCCACTGGAAGGAGCACCAACCCCTGATTTATCTACACCAACAGAAAGGAGCACCAACCCCTGATTTATCAACACCAACTAGAAAGGAGCACCAACCCCTGATTTATCTACACCAACAGAAAGGAGCACCAACCCATGATGCCAAGCTGCAACCTGGACTTCAATTTGAATCTATAAGTTTGTACAGTAAGATACCTTTGCTTTTGCAAGACCCTAATTAGTCTTCTTCACCTTTGCATTCTCTATGCACTCTGCTCTCTCTATGCAATCACTTCGCACACTCTGCTTCGTTATAGTCAAACTTCACGATCATCTTCTCCCTTTTGTGCACTCTGCTCTCTTTGCAAATTTTGCACTTAGCATGATTCGACATGACTTGCTCTCTACGCACAATGACCGTATTTCACACACATTCGACCATCTACTCAATTCTCCAAACAACCCTCCTTTTATAACAATATTTTTTATGATGAAAACCCTAATCTTAGTCGGTTGTAAATCCTAATCTTAGTCGGCTTTCATAACAACTATAAACCCTAATTTTAGTCGGTTGTCATCGGTCTTCATCGGCTTCAACTCAAGAAGATGTTCGGTTTATCCATCGCTTGATGATTTCATTCTAGATAGACCCTATAACCACCATACTGACTTTTGATCACTCTTCATATTTTAGCAGTATGAAATCACTCTATAACTACCCCTGTAAATGTCGTAGTGATGTCGGTCCACTATCATACTTCTCATTTCAGTCGGGTTCTCCTTCTTGACTTGCGCATTTATGACCTATCATGAAATCATGACATTTTTACCTCTATAGCTTCTTTTGTTGTTGTTGCCATGAAAATACATGTCACGATATCGTGACACTTTCGCCTTCATACGCTTTCTCTATTCTTTTGTCATGATATCATGACATTTTTACCTCCATAGACTTCATCTTTTCTTTTGTCATGATATCACGACATTTTTGCCTCTATATACTTCATCTTTGCTTTTGTCATGATATCATGACACTTCCTTCCATAGACTTCAACTTTGCTTTTGTCATGATATCGTGACACTTCTGCTTCCATAGTCTTCAACTTAGCTTTTGTCATGAAATCATGACACTTCTACTTCTGTACTTTCTTCTTTTGCTTTTGTCATGAAATCATGACACTTCTGCCTTCGAAGTCTTCTTCTCTACTTTTTTCATAAATCGTGACACTTTACTCTTTCATACTTTACTTCTTTCTTTTGTCATGAAATCATGACACTTCTGCTTTCAAAGTCTTGCTTTCTACTTTTGTCATGAAATCATGACAATTCTACTTTCATACGCTTCCTCTCTTTCTTTTGTCATGAAAATGCGACATGTCGCGATATCATGACACTTTTCAAACTTACTTTCTCTCTCCTATTTTAGTCACGAAAATGTGACATGTCACGAAATCGTGACACTTTTCTTACTTGTTCTCTTTCTTCGAACTTGTCACAAAATCGTGACACTTTTTCTTACTTTCTCTTTCTCTTCCAACATGTCATGAAATCATGACAGTTTTTCCACTTGCCTTTTTCTCTTCCAACATGTCACGAAATCATGACAGTTTTTCCTACTTTTTCTCTCTCTTCCAACATGTCGCGAAATCGTGACAGTTTTTCCTACTTTTTCTCTCTCTTCCAACATGTCGCGAAATCGTGATAGTTTTTTCTATTTTTTCTCTCTTCCAACATGTCGCGAAATCGTGATAATTTTTCTTGCCTGTTGTATATGTCGCGATATCGCGACACTTTTCTTACTTGTCTTTTTCTTTGATCTTTTGCATATGGGCCACTTCGGTCTTCTTGGAAAATCATTGTACATACTCTGAATAACCTTTGAACTCCTGTCTTCTGCATCTGAATAGCTTTTGAACTTCCTGTCCACTGCATCAACAGATCTATCTGATTGTGTTGACAACAATGACAATACTGTTGCTGCACCTTGCTCAAAAAATTTAATATTGTACATAATAATAAAGTGATGTTAAGTCATGTAAGTCGATAAAGTCATAAGTCATAAATGAGTTTATCCTGTATTGGGAAATGTCATGTAAATGTAATATCAAATGCATATGAAATGTAATTTGGGGAAGTTATGAGGTAGTTGGAGGGTAACTAATTTTGGGGTGTATAAATAAGCCCTCCCCTTATTCATTCAAGTTATTCAGTTGCTCATTAATTTAGGTGGTTTAGTTATTCATTCAGCCATGGTATTGAGGAGATTCATGCAGGTTTATGGATTAATAGAGAAGCATGGTACATGAGAGAATTGATGCATATGTGTGTAGGTTATGATGCAATCGCATCTTGTATTCAGCCATAGAGAACATTCTGCATAGGGTTTGTAGGCTACTGATTGTAATGCTTAAATTGTATTGTTGTATATGCCATTGTTAATATACAATATACCCATTTATGTGTCATCGTATATTGATGTTATTGCCATTACTCCTGCTATTTTTATTGTTGTTATTTCCTGTATATTGTACTATAATGAGTGCAAATCTGTAAAATTATTTAAGTAGAAATGAAATTGTGTGTAAGCATGTTAAATTTTATTTCTACAAGTGTAAATAAAAGTATCTATTTTAGTTGTCTATCATTATGTACTCTTTCAAGAATAATGTCATTAGGTTATGTGTTTTCAACTATGAGAATGATGACTGTTTAAAAGAGGAAGTATATCACAACCCAAATTTATAGAATTTAATAACTAATTGTTCTTTTGAGAAGGTATTGATTATTCATCATGCTAATCCAAATATATGACTTGACATTTTATGACATACTAACATGTATATTTCTATTGATTTAATGCATCTAATTATTGATATGGATTTCTTGTTCTAAGTGGCATGTAATGCTCTTATTTTTTTATAACAAATAATAATATTAAATGTAAAGCAGCAAAAACCATGCATCTAACTATGTAACAATGTAAACAAATTGACAAATAAAATTAACCATCAAGATAACAAGATAAATAAAATGGGATGCTCTTCTTATTAATAATATGGAACACGCTTACAATAGATCCCTCTTAGGGATTCACCAATTTGATACACAATTACAATATGTAATCCCAAAAGGGGAAAAGATGCAATTCGTAGGGTTCTTGCTCTTTCAATACTGATTATAGAGGGTTTATTTAGTGACCTCTACCTTATGATGCCAAGAAAGAGGATCTTGGTGATGTATAGCTCCTGATTAGGCATGTAACTTGCACACAAAGAAACTATAAAAGGATCAATAGCAATGAAAGCCTCTCAAGATGAGGCATGTTTCTTGAAAATGTAAACTATGAAGCAAATGCATAAAGCAATAAGGAAGTGCATGAAAAATAGTGAAAGAATACGTAAATACTAAAAAATATACTGCTAATCTACATCAAAAATCAAATGTAAAGCATATAAGACTAATAAAACTAGAAAAGACACATAAATTAAATGTCACTACAAGGCCATCCTCGATCAGAATGGCTAGCTCTGCTGGTCATCTTTGGTATCAGTGGTGTTGCATGCGAGCCACTATTGAAAACAACGACCATAAAATAGACTCTATTCTCTAAGATCGATGAATGACGATAGTTAATTTGAATGCAAAATTGATGTTCAAGAATCATTGTATCTAGAAATATAGTTGGGTCACCGAATTGGCTTGAAATTAATGGCAAATTGATGAAGAAAGGTGGTGTAATTGGTCCTTCAAGTTTGATTGTACTCCATGGCTATTGATGTGAGCTCCATGATGCAAATTTGGTAGCATCGTGATGCTTATGAGAGATTGCACTCTCTATTCACAAAAGGGCAGCACTTTGTTACTATCTATGGATGATAAATTCCCTACATTCTCTTTCTTTTTTGGGTGCCTTATATAGACCTCCTAAATTGGGATCCTAGCTTGCTCAGGAAGCCAAGAATCAAGATTCGGTTGAGTTCAAGGTGGCTAGATGATGTTTCTAGAAGCTTCTTGAACCAAGACCGTTGCAAATTGGTTGTGTTGTAATCAATTTTACTCTACTTGGGTATCCCGAGTTTGTTATAGATGAAGTCATCTTTGATCAAATCGACCAACTCTCTGGTTGTCACCACTACTAGCAGCTACAAGGACGTCATTAGAGGGTACAAAGATGCAAGCTGCAAAGGACTATTTTCCCCTGCTTGAGTGGTTAGAACCACTATTGGATCTTGGAAAGATCTAATATGAGTCATATGGCTTGAAAAGGTGTCCACATGAGTAGCCTCCTCAACATGATCTACAGATACCCCTTTTTGGGATGCATTGTGGAAAAACACAATAATGAGCAAAAATAGATAACCTAACACCATATTGCAGGTTGATTAATGTTCATTGATTTGGACAACTTTAGATGCCCCATTCATGGAAAGAGCACGCATCTTTGAATCATTATACCCAATAAAATGGTGGCTTAAATTTATTAAAACTTCGATGAATTCTGAAAGCATATGGGTAGCAGTGTCTCACTACGAGGACTGCACGATTCAAACCAGCAAAGGTTTAGTTTGGTATTTTTGCTTTTTGCCCTTACAAATGGGGAAGCTTATGATAGTTGTTAACAATGATTCATGAATGAATACAATTTGTATGATTAAGTGTTTAATTATTGATTTTGATTATGAATGTTATGATTATGACTACCCCCTTAAGCGATGAGTCGATGAGTAAAATGGCAAGTGATGAAAGCGATGAGTCGCTTGACCAAGATGACTGATTTGGACAATGCAAGATGATAATTGTTGTTAAGTGAAAGTCCTGTTACAACTATGATTTCAACTATTATTAGAAATTGTACCTCTATCCCATGGAGTAGTCTAGCCACAATGGCCTTCTTAGGAAATCAAGATGATAGCAATTCAGTTCAAAGCATATGATGAATCACTATGTTCGACGATTTAATGAACTTTCATATAAGAATGAAACATATGCCTCATTCTCGTGGAGCAGTTCGATCGCAATGGCCTTCTTGGGGATTGAAGTGAAGACATTTCAATTCATCAATGAATAATTTGGTTTAAATTATCTTATGCTAATTTACTCATATTATCAGATTGCATGGAGCACCGGTCACTGCAACTACCAAGTGTATAGGGTAAATAACTAGGTATGAGGCACATTTGAGATTTTATTTATTTGATTTTTTTGTTAATTTTGCAAATTTTGATGATTATGGACCGGTAGATGTGATTTAATGTCCAATATGAAGCTCATGGTATTGATAAAATGAGTGCATTTATTACTATTTGGCAACCATCCTAAGGTACAATGATGGCCATTTACAAATTTTGGGGTCGTCATGACGTCCGACAACCATAGTGCAATGTGACCTTCCTTAAAGAAAGTAGCTACCAATTTTGAAAAATATAAAAGGTATATTTTGTGAATTTTAGAATTCATTTTTATAGCTGGCAAAGAGAAAAAAGGTGATCTCTGAGGGCAAAGAGATAAATTTGATATGAAATGTTGCTAGAATCACCCTATACCATGATGGTGGATTAGTCGGAGGCTTCCACGAGTGGCGGAGCTGGAGTTCCTAAGGTAGACTCTCCATATCTCACTTGTGAATTATGCATAATAAAATGAACTTCATTAATTAATGAATTAAATTAACCTCATCCCTTAGTTTAGGATTTAGCTTGGGATATCATAAGGGGGGTAATGTTAATTTTTAAAAAAAATTGGGTGGGATACAATGCCTAATGAGTGTCATTGCGGGGCCGACCTAGGTAGGCGCAATGCCCAACTAGCCAAAAGGGGGATGTTAAATGGTTTAGTGATAAGGTTTGAATCCCAAAAATAAAAAAATGATCATTGGTAGTGGTCGTTAATTATGTCAACGACAGCCATGGCGATCATTGGTGCCATGAGCGACTGCTAACCTTAGGTTGATTTTTGCACATTTTGATTGATTTTTCAAAAATTTTGAATGTTTTGAGGGATTTTTTTTTTGAAGTTTTGATGATTTTGTTGATGAATGATTGATTGTGTGCTTTGAATTATGTATTGCTGGATGTTAGACTTTGACAGCTCAGCCCAGGTTTCCCAACCTATTCTTGGATTTGTGACCATTATTAGATGACATTGACTGGCAGTGGTTTGAGATGATTGGCCTCAAACAGGTTGTACAATTATTGACTGTGATGTCAAACCAATATTACCTCACGATCTTAGCTCGTTGATAGGACAACAAGACCAACACTTTCCATATCCCCACTATAGAGATGATGGTGATGTTGGATAATGTCTACCATATTTTAAGGATCTCCATAGATGGTTTGACGATCACTTCTTCTCCCATGCAGGATAAAGAGATTCTAATGAGTAAGTTTTGCATGGTAGAGTTTTGAGGTACTGGTGAACACAAATCATGGTGGGGTTCCAATACAGTATTGGTATGATCAACACATATTCTATCGACACCAGGTAGTATTGATGCACATCATCTCAAATGTGCTACTATCTGAATCATCAAGAGTGAGGTTCCCTTGGAACCTCCTAGATATGGTGTAGGTGTATCGCTCCAAATTTTTTGCATCCCTACCTTCAGGCTATAGGATCCGCGCCTGGAAGGAGGATGGGAAAAGGATGATGCGGTACCTCGGACGAGAGGACTTTGCGAAGGTCCCGCCTCTCAAGGGAGGTGTATTTTGGTGATTTTTCGACGGATGGTGGGTTCACCAGGAAACATTTAATGGCAGTTTCCACGCCTAGGTTTTGGAATGTGTTTAATGAGTTCGTTTTAATCTTAAGCATTCATCCTAGGTTTGGCCGAATGATTCTAAATTAAACTATATGAAAATGCAATTTTTCATGAATACAACAGAGACAGATTTAAAAGCAGAGAACAGAGAATTTACAGGAGGAAAACGGAGAATACCTGATCCGGATGTCTGAAGAAGATTCTGATTTTGAAGCAGTCCCGATCGTCTGAGATTCGACAGAATCGTCTGCAATCAGACGAGATCGTCTGCGATCTGACGAATTCGTCAGACGAATCCGTCAGAAACCTGCAAAACAGAGAATAGATGCAAAATGCAAGACATAACACTATGCTAACAGAGGCAAATTACACCAAATGATAATATGAATGCTGAACACTATTCAAGAACAGAAATTAATGCAAATTACTGTGCTTAAATGGCAGATCATAAACTTAGCATGCAATCTAAGCTAAATGGGTGAACTCCAGATGCAAAATAGGATAAAAACTGAATGTATTATCTAATTTGCAAAACAAAATAACAGAGACAAAGTTGAGAAAAGCAAACTCCAGGCATTGATTGCCTCGATGTGGGCTGCAGTCGAGATCGTCTCGTATCAATACGAAATCGTCTCGAATTCGACAGGATCGCCTCCGATCTGGACGAGGTTCGTCGACGACGATAGGTGCTGGCTCCAGTTGAAAATCAATGATATACCTGCATCAAAATTGCTATGGGACTAATGCAAAAATAAGATTATGATGTTTTAGCGCAGAGGGATTCAATTCGCAGATAAATTCAGCCAGGGGTTGGGGAGGGAAAATCCTAGAAGTTAAATAGGCTTAGGGGGAGTTGTTGGGAGGTTGGAGATCATCCCAATTTGGGAGATCTCCAATAGGGGAGGGTCCCAACGATGCAGACACGCTTCTGCCCGGATTGGAGACCCGTTGGAACAGATTCCAACTATGCAAATTTAGTTTTGCGACAAGATCGTCTGGACGACCTAGTCCAGACGAAATCGTCAAATCTGAGGCGATATCGTCTGATCGGCGACGATATCGTCAAACGGTCAAAACAACCTCTAAAAATGGCACGAAAAAGGGGGAAACGGATTTCCCGACGGTTAACGGGCGGTTTGGGAGGTTAAATTTGATTTTTAAATTATTTACTAAGGTGAATGTAAATTTTATAATTTTGACTGCGCCAATTTTAGGGTGCTACATTTTGCCCCCTCTTTAGCGAATTTTTCGAAGAAAATGCGTTAAAGATGAGTTCTTCTCGATCTACGAGAAAGCAAAAAATTATACCCATTTTTAGGCGACGATTCTTGGTCGAATCGTACGACGACTTACTATGGTGCCCCCTCCGGTGTTTTTACCCAAATCGAACGTTTGAGGTAAAAACGCGAAAAAGTAAAAAATTATTGTTGAATAAAATTATGTTTGATATATGATATATTTTTGATCATATGACTTGTGTTATGTGTATGTTTATGATGCTTTTATGTTTGATTGATTGATTTGATGATTCATGTAATTATGTCATTGGAAATATTATAATTTGAATGTCATGCTGTAATATTTTAAATGAAATAATCTGATGTAACAAATTGGTTGTTTGTAATGAAAATGTGATAAAAATAAAAATAAAAAGAGACTTCTAACAATAATTTCAAAGGACATTGTCGCTATTATAGACCATTTCATGGAGTCGTTGCTCACTCGGTCGTCAAGCTAATCCCAGTATAGAAATATTGCGAAAAGTAAAAAGAGTGCTTAAGAGACTGTCTTAAGACTTTGGTGCAATGATGAAAAATGATGGTGATGATAATGATTTGTTTTCAGATTTTCATGAAAAATATTATGCATGAAATATTTTAAAATGATTTTTGCTAGGCATAAATTCCTAAGTGTGATAAAATTTGTGAATAATTCCTTAGGAATTATACCATCATTGCAAAGTTAAAGGTTGACATAATGATATGAAATAATGAAAATGGGTTTGATTTTGAAAAGCATAATTTGTGTAACATAATGAAGTCATATGGTTTTTATGATTTTTGATAAATGGGGAATAAAAATTGTTACAATGGTTTGCGCTAGGCATAGAATATGTAGGTATAGACTTATACCATCATCGCGAAAATCCAAAAAAAAGGTTTTATTGCATGATTGATTATTGATGAACAGAAAATATGAAAATGAGGACTTGCGCTAGGCATACAATTCCAATTTTGGTTGTGGAGCTATACCATCGTCGCGAAAGTCAACCAGATATATATGATTTGATTTGTGTATTTTGAAAGAAATTTTTGATTTTTCTATGATATAGTTGTCTTTGTGAAAACAACTGTACTTGATTTATTCCCAAACAAGTTGCAAAAATAATATTTCAAAGTATTTTGAAGACAAAAGTTAGATTTATAAGGAATCCCATGTGCATATGTGAATTCATTTCCGATCTTGATTTATCATAATGATAGACAAAATCTCTCAAATACAAATGTGTGTGCAATTGCATTGTTCATTTACCAGTTTTGAGCAAGATACTATGATACAAGTGATTTGAAGAAACCAAATAAGTGTTCATTAACCATGATGTAGATGCATATAACCATATTAGACCACTATGTAGATCGGATTATCAAGAGCTAGCTAATCCATAAGCGGACATAGGTCCGTACAAAAGAAGGTCGCTAATGTGACGGACATATCGCCACGCTAGGAGTTACCCAAGGCCAAGCGGGTTGGGCACAAACCACCTGTTATGGGGCTTACCTCACGATTTTCGAATAATTGAGAATTCCGGGGATTCAAGCTCATCAACCCTTCTTTTCTTTTCAAAGGGTAGGGAAAGGGATTTTATTGCTTTCTTGCTTTCTTTTGAACTTTGCATATTTTTCTTTTGTATTTCTTTTGCTTGATAATGCTTGGAACATTGCTATAATGATATAAAAGAACATTTCTCTTTTCTCTTTTTCTTGAATTTTTTCTTTTTCTTTTTCTGTTTGTTCTAGGGATACTTGCTCGGATTAGCTGTAGAGCAAGGGATTTTTATTCTGGGTAGGGGTGAGCTTGTCCTTTTGCCAATTCTCAAAGATTCTAGACCATGTGCATGATAGGATAGCAGGGGAAACTTTTCGCTCAAGAAATCAGTTCTACTATGTAGCAAAACATGGAAATTACAAATATAATCATTTTATTGTGAAAAGATGTGCTTGGTTTAAGTAAATAACAAGATCAATTCTCTATGCTCAAACTTTATTTAATTGAATTTTGTGAACTTTGATATAAGAGAGATTAGTAATCATGCCAGATAAAATCAAGATATTTATTTGTTGTGAGTGTGCAAGTGAGGGATTCAAAATAAATGCTAATTTATCCAAAATAAGTTGAAACATATAACTGCAATAATTGTAAGAAAATATATATAAACACTTTTGAGAAGTTTTGAGAATGTTGACTCTCTCTTTCTTACGTATATTGTTTTGGTTTCGAAAGAGTCAAGCATATAGCTGTTTTTAGATTTTTATTTTTGATTTTAGTTTTTGAGCAAACAATTTAACAAGTGCTTTAAATAAATGCAATAGATAGTTTTTGAAGATTTTTGGAGATTTATGAATGTTTTTGGTGTTTTTGAATAAATTGAAAGAAATACAAGATAGTAATTTTGAACAAATATATACATGGATGAAATGACCAAATTTATGCATAGTAACGTTTAAGATGCAAAATATTCATGGGTTCTTTAAGTTCTTTACCATCTAAGGTAGATAATTTATATGCTCCTGATTCAAATTTAGCGAGTAATGATGTATGGTCCAAGCCAGTTGGGCTCAAATTTACCTTTAAGTTCCTTAGTTGCATTTGTATTTTTTTGAAGATTTTGAGGATTTTGATTTTTTTTGTATTTTGATTTTAATTTATGAATTGAAATTGGTGGTATATACAAGATGATCTATATACACTATACAAGGTTATTTGAGTATAGCATGTCTAAGGTTGCTTCAAAATCAAAGGAGGTTTTGAAGGATAATCTGGTTGAGGTGAAGGTAAGAATAGAAGGTGATGAATAAAAGGTAGTGATAACAAAAGCTTTGTTATAATGTAGAATAATGTAGCAAAAGATTTGACTTTTATATGTGTAAAATTGATCATGTTACAAAATAAAATGTAAGAAGGATAAGAAAGTTCTTCATTCTTATCATTATATTCCAAGTCTTGATAAGATGGAGAAAGTATATGTGAAAGATATGCATGGATGTTATTTGGTAAACAAGGATGATCATATATGGATGAAGAAAAGTGATGGATAGAAGATAATTGTGATAATAGAGAATGTATAGAACTTGATGTTTCAATCGTTAAATATTCTTCAAATGGTGTTGGGTCACCATGTATGGTAACAATTTTATTTGCAAGTTCAAACTTCAAACATTGGTGAAGAGTGGAAGGGACAACCCTCATCGTATGAATCCAAGGACTTCTGAGAAGTAGGTTGTAAGGTGAAGGACAATATCCTACATAGAATAAAGTATCCAGGATCTTGGATCCAATATTAAGGGGAAGAATTATAGTACCTTGAGCTTCTTGAATTTCATTGTTAAAAGATTTTATAATAACATTTGATTCATTAATATCTTCTTCCTTTAATTTGAGTTTTTGGAATAATTGATAAGTGCATAAATTAAGAGAGGAGTCATTATCTACCATGATAGTTCTAACAAGTGTTTCTTTACTAGATCCGATAATGTAAAGATAGGAGTCTTCTTGTGGAGTAGAGGAAGGAATATCCTCATCATAGAATGAAATATGGTTAACCTCAAGAGGGTTTATACCATTAATTATGTTCTTAGAGAAAATATGATGAGGAACAAATTGTTGGCTAGGTATTTTGAACAAAATTTCCTTGTGATAAATTTGTAATACTTCTAAAAGGGATATCTTTGCTTGAGGATTAATCACTTGTTGTTGGTTATCAAAGTGGATTTCAGATTGAGATTTTGATTCTAAAGATGAGCTTTCTATGCTTACATTCCATTTTGGATCATTCTCTAGAGCCAAAGATAGTTTTGAAGGTTGGTCAAATGAGGAATCCATATCTTGAATATCGGATTGAGTTGATTGAACTTGAGGTTGCTCATTTGTAGTTTTTGTTACAATATTAATAATATCATCATGATGGGACACATTAACATGCAATATTTGATTGGTTTCTTGTTGTTGATAATTGAATAGGGGTTCTTGGGAGATCCCCATGTCTTGATTGATTATTGGTATTTGTTGTGTAGGAGTTTGATTGTTTACTGGAGATTTATAATCAGTTGTAGATTGTAATTCCTTTATATTAAAAAGACCCTTATCAATCAAATCTTGAATTGCACATCTTAAATCTTTACAATTTTGTGTCATATGTCCATCTACTCTATGATATTCACAATGTAGCTCGAGGTTTAAACCAATCGATGTGGTATCGAGGTTGTCTTATGGAAGGAAGTTCAATCTTATTTGTGTCAAGTAAATACTTGAGAATTATATCCATTGGTTGATTGAGCTTAGTAAATTTACGTGATGAAGGTTTTTGAGAGGTTTTTGATAAATGCCTTAGGAATTTCGTCATAAAAGGACCTAATGGTTTCTCACCTCTACTTTCTTTATTATGGGTAGAATGATGATAGGAAGATTGCGAAGTAGGAGGTGAGTGCATGGTAGAATTGGAAGAATAAGTATTTTCTTGTTGAAATGGATGTGTTGTATTGAAAGAAGAGTATTGAAAAGGTGGAGGAGGATTATATGTGGGTTGATAGACATAATATGGATATATGGGAGAATAGATAATATCATTATGAAGAGGATTGGCAAAGGGATTGTCTTGTTGGGTTATGGATGAAAAATGAGAAAAGTGTGATGGAGGTGATGTTGAATAGGGATGAGGTTGATCATAATCAACAAATGTATTTGGCTGAATTCTTCCAACATTACTGATGGGCTCATATTGATTTGAGTAAAAACTCATGGTTTCTTTAGTACTTCTAAAAGTAATATTTAGCATCTACTATTTAGAATTGAATCTAAAACATACAAACTTGAAATGATGATTTTGTTTTTGTTTTTCTTGTATATATATATATATATTTTTTTTTTTTTGTTTTCAAAAGGTTTATGATGCATTCACGTCGGGTTCACCAAAATGTATCGCTCCAAATTTTTCGCATCCCTACCTTCAGGCTATAGGATCCGGAAGGAGGATGGGAAAAGGATGATGCAGTACCTCGGACGAGAGGACTTTGCGAAGGTCCCGCCTCTCAAGGGAGGTGTATTTTGGTGATTTTTCGACGGATGGTGGGTTCACCAGGAAACATTTAATGGCAGTTTCCACGCCTAGGTTTTGGAATGTGTTTAATGAGTTCGTTTTAATCTTAAGCATTCATCCTAGGTTTGGCCGAATGATTCTAAATTAAACTATATGAAAATGCAATTTTTCATGAATACAACAGACAGATTTAAAAGCAGAGAACAGAGAATTTACAGGAGGAAAATGGAGAATACCTGATCCGGATGTCTGAAGAAGATTCTGATTTTGAAGCAGTCCCGATCGTCTGAGATTCGACAGAATCGTCTGCAATCAGACGAGATCGTCTGCGATCTGACGAATTCGTCAGACGAATCCGTCAGAAACCTGCAAAACAGAGAATAGATGCAAAATGCAAGACATAACACTATGCTAACAGAGGCAAATTACACCAAATGATAATATGAATGTTGAACACTATTCAAGAACAGAAATTAATGCAAATTACTGTGCTTAAATGGCAGATCATAAACTTAGCATGCAATCTAAGCTAAATGGGTGAACTCCGGATGCAAAATAGGATAAAAACTGAATGTATTATCTAATTTGCAAAACAAAATAACAGAGACAAAGTTGAGAAAAGCAAACTCCAGGCACTGATTGCCTCGATGTGGGCTGCAGTCGAGATCGTCTCGTATCAGTACGAAATCGTCTCGAATTCGACAGGATCGCCTCCGATCTGGACAGGTTCGTCGGCGACGATAGGTGCTGGCTCCAGTTGAAAATCAATGATATACCTGCATCAAAATTGCTATGGGACTAATGCAAAAATAAGATTATGATGTTTTAGCGCAGAGGGATTCAATTCGCAGATAAATTCAGCCAGGGGTTGGGGAGGGAAAATCCTAGAAGTTAAATAGGCTTAGGGGGAGTTGTTGGGAGGTTGGAGATCATCCCAATTTGGGAGATCTCCAACGGGGGAGGGTCCCAACGGCGCAGACACGCTTCTGCCCGGATTGGAGACCCGTTGGAACGGATTCCAACTATGCAAATTCAGTTTTGCGACAAGATCGTCTGGACGTCCTAGTCCAGACGAAATCGTCAAATACGGGGCGATATCGTCTGATCGGCGACGATATCGTCAAACGGTCAAAACAACCTCTAAAAATGGCACGGAAAAGGGGGAAACGGATTTCCCGACGGTTAACGGGCGGTTTGGGAGGTTAAATTTGATTTTTAAATTATTTACTAAGGTGAATGTAAATTTTATAATTTTGACTGCGCCAATTTTAGGGTGCTACAGTAGGACCTAGTGGATTGCAACCCATAGCATCTAGTGATTATGGTTTGATAGAGGAGGTGGACCCTCCTATTGATGAGACAGGTTTAGAGGACCTAGGGACCACTATGGAGTATGACACTTGGTGGATCTCTTAGCTATGGTAGGGTGGTGGTACATTAGGCAGACCTAGAGAGGTGGCAGCAGAGGAGGGTGGTGATGAGGATGAGTGACGAGTGCATCGCAGGATAGAGGGTGAGTGGGGGCAGGTGGTATGCTATATGGATGAGCCCCAGGATGAGGAGGAGGGCAATGGGGATGCCCCAGGTGATGAGGTAGCACAACTATGGGTATAGGTATAGAGTCTACAACAACAATTGTGAGAGCGAGATACATCTCTCGCTACGATGTAGAGTCAACTCAATGCAGGCCAACAACAGTGGAATGCTAAGGAGAGGACTACTCTCCATGCTCAAGTTGAGACAACCATGAAGTTGATAGATACACTATGAGCCTAGATGGCAGCCAAGATCACCAAGGAAGACACTCTTAGGGTATAGCTAGCAGTCACTCCTATAGTTTAGGTTACACCATCCACTCTAGTCACTCGGGGACCGGTAGCCTCAGGTGGGGATACATATATTAGGAGACTACAAAACATCATAGCAGAGGATTTGACACGACACATCATAAATTTAGCATATCATGCCAATTCCGAGATTAGGCTATGTGGTGGCACTATGCCAATGAGGTCTACAGTAAGGGGCTCTCAGCGAAGCGGGTGAAGTGAGTTTAGGTCGATAGTCATCGAGTGTGGCCCAATCATAGGCCATGTGTGTGATCTAAGAGATCAGTAGGTGTTAGCTTCAGAGAGCCTCATAGAGATGGAGCTGAGGGTGGAGGTGACTCAGGGGGTGCAGGTCCCATTTGATATGTCATGATGACTGTATCATTTTTTAGTGTAAGGTCTGAGGACCTACACAGTTGTAGCCTACGGGCATTTTTTTGTACCTCTATGTACTCTAACATTCACACATATATATATGATATCTCTTTATGACTCATTATGTGTTATGATTTTTGATTTTATGTTTATGGATGCATTAATAGATGTAATGCCTATGATGATGTGTTTATGCTATGTATGTGATGTAATGATGACATGCAATAGGTAGATGATAGATGATTAGATGTTGTGATCTAGATGTGTAGATGTACTACTATGTATGCATATATGGATGCAATGGTGAATGTTAAATGCATGTTTAGATTTGTGTTAATTGTTTATGCATTTAATCTATGTTTATATGATATGGTGAATGTAATGCATTAATTTCATGAGGATGGTCTAATGCAAATGAACCTGTATGCTTTAATCACTTAAAACATAAGAAATGAATCTAATTGTGTTTAACAAACTAATGGTAGACACCACAAAATGTATGAAAATCATGAATGAAAATGTTAACTCTTATCATAAGAATTAATCATTTATACATCCATATGTGAGATGAGATGATGTGAGATGTAGGGGCTTTCCCTATAAGCTTCTATGAACTAAAATATATGCATAAAATAGTTAGTGGTCATCTAAATATCATTGTTGATATCCATCCGGTATCTATCCTATTCTATGAACACCCCTTAATAAACAAAAATTCATAAGGAAAATTGTGAGTGTTTGATGATATGATTTGTTGCTATAGAGGAATTTTGAGGTTTTCCATGAGACTCAAACACCCTAGTTGATTGATCAAAAGTTGTATAATGACTACACAAGACTCCTGAAAGATACAAGCCTGTTAAGAAGACCAAGATATTCACTATCCCTATGTGTGCAAAGTGAATATATTAGATGAGGCATAAGACTACCTCATTGCTAGGCGGGTTTCATTCAACCCATTGTTGTAATGAGGATCACCATATGGTCATCATGATCCTAAGTTTGGATGCAGTTGGACTAGACTACTAGGTAATACAAGCCACCTAAAGCTAGCTCATCCATAAGCTGACATTGGTCTGTACAAAAGAAGGTCGCTAATGTGATAGACATATCACCACGCGTAAGGATACTCCATTGCCAGGCGGGTTTCATTCAACCCATTGTTGTAATGGAGATCACCCCATGGCGTTTGAATACTGAATATTCTAGGGATTCAAGCTCATTACCCCCTTATTTTATTTTGATTGCTTGGGATACTTGCTCATGCTTAGTGATGATAATCACTATTTATTTTACATTTTATTTTATTTTGGAGCAAGGGATTTGCTTAGTGATGAAAATCACTATTTATTTTGCTTTGCTTTGGGAATTTTGCTCATTTTGTGTAAAAGCAAGGGATTTCTTGGGTAGGGGGAGCTTGTCCTTTTGTCAATGATCAACATTCTAGACCATGTGCATAATAATATGAGCAAGGAAAACCTTTCGCTTAAGGTGACTAGGACCACTTTGTAGTGTCATCCTTCCTTGTTCAAACTAGGATTGTTAATGTTTAAAATTGTGATGGGATTTTGAGATATACAAGGTACTATCAAAACTAGACCTCATCTTCGAAAGCCAAGATAGCTTTCTACAAAATCTAAAAATATAACTAGGGATGGTTGAATGATCAGAAAACCCTAGTATACACCTGATAGCAACTCATAAGTTGTGTTGAAAAACACATTTACTCACAAGGAATATGAATGATGATGATTTTGAGGATGCATGATTGGCATACAAACATGGTGTCATTCGTAAGAATGTAAACACGACCTATCCTAATGCAAGTGCAATGGATGAAGATGCCTAATGCAATGCAACTAATGGATGCATATAATGGAATGCAAAATGTAGATGTTTTTGTGTTTTTGATGTTTTGAATTGTTTTTGGATTTTATTGTTTTATGATTTGTTTGGATTTTTGATGATTTTTATTATTTTTGTGATTTTGATTGTTTTATGAGCTATGTATAAAATGCCCATAGATGAAGAATTTTGAGAGGTTTGGGCTCTTCAACACCTTCTAGCAATGTTAGGTGATAAGTACTTGGTCCTATCTTCTTAGTTACGATGAAGGGACCTAACCAATTGGCCATAAATTTATCTCATAGATGAGGCGATAGGTTTGAGTTTTGTTGGTTCTCTTTTAGCACAAGATCCCCAACCTTAAAGTCTCTTAGATGGACTTTATTATTGTAAGCTCATTTAAGATGATCTTGGTAAATGCAGAGATGCTCAAGAGCATTCACTCAATATTCATCAAGAAGGGTCAATTGATCTAGGTGAGCTTGTCGTGTAGTGTCATCATCGATGAACTCTTTCAATGAGATGCACAATGATGGAATTTCCAATTCCAAGGGCATAATGGCCTCAGCACCATATACTAGCAAAAATAGGGTTGCCCCAGTGGGTGTTCGTATGCTAGTTTGATAAGCCCACAAAGCTAGAGGTAATTGAAGGTGCCAATCCTTATGATTATCCTTAACTATTTTCTTTAGTATGGCAACTACTATCTTGTTAGAGGCCTCTACTTGCCCATTAGCTTGTCAGATAATAGGGTGTTGCAAAGCTATGCTGAATATTGTATTTGGATGTTAAAGCCCGCACATATTTGTTCTTAAATGAAGTTCCATTATCTGAAATGATTTTGGATGGGATCCCAAAATGACATATGATATTATGGAGTATGAACTCTGCAATACGGGCTCCAATCATAGAGGTTAAAGGGATTGCTTCCACCCACTTGGTAAAATACTCAGTGGCCATTATAATGAATGTGTGTCAGCCTAAGGATGGAGGAGAGATCTTACCAATTAGATCAAATCCCCACTGAGAAAATGGCCAAGCCGATTGAATCGACTGCAAGGCCTACGATGGCAAGTGTGTAAGATTAGCGTGGTGCTGATATTTGATGCACTTCTTGACATACGTACAACAATCCTTCTCCATTATGGGCCAATAATAGCCCATTCTAAGGATACACTTAATGATAGCCATACCACTAAAATGGCCACCACAAGTACCATCGTGAGCTTACAAAATCACCCAAGCTGATTCTTGGGGCTCGAGACAACGAAGGAGGATTCCATCATAGCTCCATCGATACAAAATATCTCCTAACAAGACATATCTGGTCACTTTTTGTTTGAATGCTCATTTTGTGGCATGCGATAATCCCTATGGGATGATACCAAGCTTTAGGTAATCTCGTAATTGGGTAAGCCAATCCTGATAAGCTATAGCATTGACTAACTGAACGACTTGTTTCCATTATGATTTGATTTGCACAAATGTAGATTGGGACACAACCTTGTGGTGAATGGTAGTACCATTCTCTGAAGGACCCTACAAGATCAAGGACCCCCAGGATGCCTTTATCAGAAAGTCTCATGCTTTGTAGAACCATTCATGGTTTGGTTCTATCTGAATCATGTGGACTGATTCATGATTGTTTTGAGCCTCACGTAGCATCATGGATTGTGAGAGCATCTTAACCTAGATGGTAGTGAAATCAGTGAAAGGATTTTGAGGGATTAAGGATCCCAAATATGCCATGGTGTTCACAAATTGATTTGATGTATGAGGGACTACCTCGATGTCATACCAATCCAGTTGGGCTAGATAAGTGTCCACAAGCTCCTTGTACACTTTCAAGATAGGACACCTACATTGATAGATTCCTTTGACTTGGTTGACTATGAGCAAGGAGTCACCAAAGATATTTAGCTTTTTAATCTTCATGGTGAGAGTTATTTGGAGACCCAATATTAGGGCCTCATATTCAATATTATTGTTGGTGCAAGGGAAGTTGAGTTTAAAATACAAGGGCATTGGAGATCCTTATGGCGTGAAAAACATGATCCCTGCACCACCCCCTTGCTCGCATTTTGAACCATCGAAGAACAATGTCATGTCGGCTTTATTATCCAATTCTTTGGGTTTAGGTGACTCTGATAATGCAAAGACTACATCATCAAGAAGTTCTATGACAAGAGGCCTATCATCCTGAAGAGGTGCCTCTACCAAATGATCTACTATTACCTGACCTTTGATTGATTTTTGACTTATGAATTCAAGATCGAATTCTATCAGTAGCATGATCCACTTTGCAGTACATGTATTATGATACGTTCGACTCATCATATACTACAAAGGATTTTGTTTAGATATGACATACGTAGTATGACTTAGCATATAGTGGTGCAACTTCTTAGTTGCAAAAACCACTACTAAACAGAGCTTTTCAATGTATGCATATCTCAACTCGTAGCTGACCAGGGTTTGACTAATGTAATATATCACCTATTCTTTGTCTTCTTTGTTCTTCTAGGCTAACATGGTTCCCAGAGCAAAGTTTATGGCTGATATATAAAGCAAAAAAGGTACATCTGGTCTAGGTGGAGCTAACACTGGTGGTGATGCTAGGTATTGTTTGATCTCAACAAAAGCTTTTTGATAGTCTTCATCCCAATTGAATGGGACCCCCTTATGTAGTAGTCGATTCATGGGTCGACATTTATCCGATAGTTGTACGATGAAGCACTTTATGGATGCTACTTTACCCTGTAGGCTTCTAAGTTCTTTAATGTTTATTGGGGAAGCATTTCTAATATAGCTTTGAATTTTATTGGATCAACTTTGATCCCTCATTTTGAAATGATGAATCCCAAGAGTTTTCCTGATGTAACACCGAAAATACATTTCTTGGGGTTCAACCTGATATTGTGCTCTATCAGGTGATCAAAGACCTTTCATAGGACCTCTGCATGCTCTTCACACAATAATGACTTGGCTAGCAAGTCATCAATATAATCTTCCAAGATTTTGTGCATGTAGTCATGGAAAATATATGTCATGGCCCACTAGTATGTGGCACCAACATTTTTGAGGCCAAATGGCATAACCTTGTAGCAAAATGTACCCCATGGAGTGGTAAAGGCTATTTTATGTTGGTCCTCAAGTTTAACCCAAATCTGATTATAGCTAGAAAAACCATCCATGAGAGATAACATCTCATGACCAGTTGTAGCATCTACAAGAGCATCAATATTTGGCAACGAAAATGCATCCTTTGGTGTTGCCTTGTTAAGATCTCTAAATTTCATACAAATATGGATCCTCCCATTAGGTTTTCCTACAGGTACCATGTTTGATACCCATTCTGGATAGTCGATGGGTTGTATGAATTCTACATCCAATAGTTTTTGCAATTCATATTTTACCATCAGAGCGATGGTTGGATGCATCTTCCTAAGTTTTTGCTTGACTAGTTTCTTGGTAGGGTCCAACGAAAGGTTGTGAGTAACCAATTTTGGATCCAGACCCGACATATCTTTATACATCCAAGAAAAAATATTAGGTCTATCTATCAATAGAGGTATGAGGATGGCTCGTTCCTCAGGAGATAAGCTTTCTCCAAACTTGACTTTCTTAGGATGATTGGGATCTAAGCTGATATCCACTTTGAAAGTCTCCTCTATCGACATATGGGATCCCTCCTCAAGCTGGTGAGGTGTAGGGATCAAATGGATGTCGTCTACTGGGTTCAGGTGATCTACCATGTTGGGTTCAACCTCAGCATTATAGACATCATGAGCACATCCTGGGGTAAAATGGAATGGTTGTAACATTTCTTCATTAGGGAAGAAATCCTCAGGTGATGGGGGTGAAGTAGCATGATCAAAATCAATGGCCTCAAGGTTGAGGTGCAATGGTTTTGAAAGGTCGTATGGGTTATGGAGTGGTGTGGTTAAATCAATGGAGATCATATTTATGGATGGAAGGTAATCTCCATGACCACGTGGGTAGGACTCATCAACTGCTTGTTGCTCTAAATGTTCCTAGTCTGGACTAGGAGGCTTTGGGATTTCAGGATCCACTTCAGGAGGAGATAGGACAACTGGGTCCTCTAGCGAAAGCAACTATGCTAGAATAGGTAGTTGAGGGAATACCCCATGATAAATATCATCTTCATTAGCAAGGGGTATTTCAGGCTCAATGGCTTCTACATGATTATTTAGGGGACGAAGGTGTCTAGGACCTAGATATGCCATCTTTTTCATCCACATATTCATCATCGATATTGACCCAATCAATTTTAGGAATGTTCTCTAAGTCAACCTCGATAAAGATGTTCTCGTGATAAACCAAAGGAGGTTCTATAGAAACCATAGTTACTGGATGATCATCCCTCCATAGATGTGAAGGGTTGGGGTATGCATAGGGATTCCAATCAACATCTTCCCCAAAACCTAAACTTAGGTGCTCTAAGGATATGGCTAGTAACTCATCCTGCCTATGGATAGAGTATCCTAATCCAAACTTATCGGTGGGCAATTGATACTATGACTGATAAGGTGTCTTGCAACCTTGTTCATATAAGCCCAAGCCATTACCATGCCAATGGCAATGGTCAAAATACCTAAGCATAAACTTGAGGTTTGATAGATAATACACATTCCCTGTGAAAGGTTCATCATCATCATCGATAGGAGAACGGTCTATGGCTTGGTCAAAGCCCCCATAAATGAAATTGGTTTGATTAGGTGGTATCCCAAGAGGTACCACCATCCCAATAGGCAATGGATGAATGTGAGGTCTTCCCATGTCTTGCAGGAATTTAATTATTGGCGTAAATGTAATGTTTTAAACCAAATACTCTGCTAGCCCAGGATTAACTAAGTGAACTATCACCTATGGTGCAGATGATGTAGTGGATGATGTAGGTGAAGTAGGTTGAGGTATATCCTCTTCTAGATCAAGTGAATCATCCTCCTCCATGGGAGTCAGAATATCTATTATAGCTACATTGGGAATGACTCTAGGCTCTTCTTCTACCATGGGTGCCTTAAGCTTTTGTTTATCCTTCGATTTTGATGATGATGAAGGCTTGTCAGAAGTGACAGCTAGCCTAGGAGATTGTGGTGGTGCTAATGTGGATGGATCAGCCCACACTGACTTGGACTTATGCTCTAGATGCTTAGTTGGTGATGTGGGTCGAATATCCAGATGCATGGATGGGAGGACAAACTCCCTTGACATATCAACCTGATTCACATACTTGAATGGTTCTTCATCCAAGGGGATGACATGGACTTGTCCCTCATAGACATATTTGATGCACTGATGCAAAATAGAGGGAACACATCTCATATCCTGGATCCAAGGATGCTCGAGTAAGATGTTGTACTGCATTGCACCTTCCAACACATGGCACATAACTAATATGGTCTTAAGCCCTACCTGAATAGGTAGAACTATGGTACCAACTATGGAGCATAATGCATCATTAAATGCTCACAATGTGAAAGTTGAGGTAACTATGTGTGACTCAGGAAGACTCAAGTGTCCTAAGGATTTTGTTGTAATGATGTTAATTGAAGAGCCCATGTCAATTAACACTCGCTTGAAAGGTATGCAATTTATGCAAGTGATAATATGTAGCGGAGGATCTACTACGTTAGTCGAGACTGTCTTGATTTCGTGATCATAGAATGTGATCATAGGCTCTTTACACTTTTGGATATGCCCCATAAAATTGGTAAAAGCATTCGGGTTCTAGGGGCTGGAGCTCAATGGACTTAAGAATTTCCATGAGGGTCTCCCTATGCCTAGGGGACTATTGTATGAGCTCATATATGGATAACTTGGTCGAGGCCATTTGTAGACTTTGAGTGAGCTTGGTTCGGATAGTGATCATTGGTCTTGCTAGTGGGCCTGGCAACTGATTTTGAGCTGGCCTTTGTTGAGGCATAGTAGGTATACGAATAGGAGCCACAGGTGGCTCAGGTTGATTGTATCTCTTGTTGCGGGTGATAATATTGATCATGCCAACAAATCCTTGTGTGGGTGGATCTATGTGTATTTTATTGACATGTCCTATCTAATTTTCCTTAGCCTCATGATGGGGTAAGGGTTCCTTGAATATACCCAATTGTTGGTTATTGGGAGCCAAAGGATTATCAATCTACAATTGATCCTTATCTAGCATGTTTTGTACTAGGTTCTTAAAACCATAGCACATCTCAATGTCATGACCTTTTTATCTATGATAGGGATAGTATTGGTCCTCTCTATACCCCTTTGGCTTAGGGTGGTTTGGATCCAACAAGTGAACTTTGGGCAAGGTGAACGCCTTGGCCTCACATAGTCTATTGAATAAATATGCCAAAGACTTAGGCAATGGTGTGTATTGATGAGGTGGATGACGTTGCTTGTCCTTACCCTAATTTTTATTGCACTGATTATAGTGCACTAGAGGAGGTTGAGCTTGATAATTTAGCTATTGATTGGACTTCTCCACTTTTGGAATGTTCAAGACAACTTGATTCACAGGCGCTGGTTTCACCTGATGAGGGTGGTTGCATGTGTTTTTATTCCAATATTTCTTGTAGAGTTTTAGCTCTCCCTCTTGGACCTTGATGTCCTCTATTACTTTGGCTTGCGCCAAAGCTTCCTCGAATGTCTGATACTATTGCAATTGTAGTAGCAACGAGATATGCTTAGAGTAAATTTTTGTGAACATTCAAGTTAACTCAGAAGCGAGAATGGTAAATGGTAATTCTAACATGATTTTTCATCATCTATTCTCATAATCCATAACTAACTCATCATCATATTGACGTAGGTTTGACAAGTTAGATAGATTGGCCTTCTTCTTAACACTGAAAGAAAATCATTCAAGGAAAGCATTTTATAGCTATTTAAAGCTAGATATACTGTCCTTGGTAACTAATGTATCGCCCAAATTTTTTGCACCCTTACCTTCAAGCTAAAGGATCCGTACCCGGAAGGGGGGTGAGAAAAATATGGAACAATACCTCGAACGAAGAGGCCATTTGAAGGTCGCGTCTCTCGAGGGAGGGGTATAAAGGTGAATTTTTGATGGATGGTGGGGTTCACCAGGAAACTTTGAGTGGCAGTTTCCATGAGGTTGAGAATGGGTTTGATTTGTTCGTTTTATGTTCAATCATTCAGATTCCTAGGTTGGCCAAAATGAAGCTAAGCTATTCTATATGAATATTCTGATTTATATGAAGACAGTAGACATAAATGAATCCTAATGCGATTGAATACAGAGAATATATAAAATGAAGAAGAGTACACCTGATTTCTGATGTCTGATGAAGATTCTAAAGCTTGTAGGAGTCCAAATCGTCTCGGATCTGATAGGATCGTCTGTAATTTTACAGAACCATCCCAAATCACAGGAGATCATTCGAGATCACCCAAGATCATCAACGACCTGACAAATTCATCAGGAGAATTCGTCAAAAACCTACAATCAAGAAAACAAACACCAAAAACCAAAAATACAATTGCAAGAATGATGCAAAATGATAGAAATAAGAGTATAGATGTTTGAATGATAAATCTAGATATCAAATTAAATGAGATGCACTATTTTGGAAACTTATTTTGAATTTTATCATGCAATTATGCTAAATGAGGTGAACTCCAAGATGCAAAACATAAGTAAATTAATCTAATGCACCAATAAATAAGGAAAATGAGATAGAGAATGCAAACTCAGGGCTCTGATTGCCCCCAAGCTGAATTGCAGTCAAGATCGTCTGTAATCGTACAAGATCATCGTCGATCTTGACAAGATCGTCTAAAATTGTTGTTGAATTTCCTGTGATGATCCGAGCTACCTCTGACTAAAACATAGTGAAATCCTGCAAAAAAACTTGAAAACACAAGTGCAAATTATGGGAGATCACAACAAAAACTAAAATTGTAAGGAAATAATCAGCCAGGTAGCCAGGTAGGGAGTCAAGGGGATAAACTGGGAAAATCCCAGTTTATATAGGATTAGGGGGAGGTTAGGAGGTTGGGGATCATCCCAATATGGGAGATCCCCAATGTGGGAATCTCCAACCGCATAGACACGTTTATGTCCAAGTTGGAGAGGTCGTTGGAACAAAAGCTAATTGCAAAAATTCGATTTTGGGATGAAATCGTCTAGACATTCTATTCCAGACAAATTCATCCGATTTGGGACGACATCGCCAGATCAACGATGATATCGTCCAACGGTCACAAAAACCTCTAAAAATGACATGAAAATTGAGGTAAGTGGTTAATGGGCAGTTTTGGGGTTTAATATTCAAATTCCTATTTTTTACTGATGGTTTAACTGTGCCAATTTTAGGGTGCTACATTTTGCCCCCTCTTTAGCGAATTTTCCAAAAAAAATTGCGTTGAAGATGAGTTCTTCATGCTTTATGAGAAAGAAAAAAATTATTCCATTTTTTAGACGATGATTCTAGGTCGAATCGTATGACTGTTTGCTATGGTGCCCCCTCCGAGTTTTTACCCAAATCGAACATTTGAGGTAAAAGCACGAAAAAGAAAAATTAAAAAAAATGCCATTTTGAATAAAAATAAGAAAAATAGGGTAAAATCCTAATTCATTTTTACTGTTCACTTTCGCTGTTTCAGAGCTCTGCAGGCGAAATGGTGGAAAAGGTGCACAGATCGACTAAGATCCAACACAGGTTGCGGGTAAGGATCTAAACCTAGTTTATTGTGTTTTTAACTTGATTTACTTGATTTTTGACTTGAATTTTAAGTGTTTTTGGGCGTCACGACCATTTTTAGGCCGTCAACAAAATCGTCTCTATATTGTCGATTTCGTCTAGGGACGAAATCAAAGAAATAGGGGCGATCTCGTCCAATAAGGGGCGATCCCAAAATTGAAGAACGAAGAAGATTTCATCCTATTAAGGACAATTTTATCTAAATTTGGTACGATATCGTCCAATAATGGGCAATATCAACTTTTATGGGATGATTTGATTTTAATTGATTTTTTTTTAATGATTATGTACTAATGATTTTTGTTGTTTTATTGCTTATTTTGCAGAGGGGATTGCTAAAGAGTCGGGAGTGGAAATACAAAGGTCTAAGAGACGATTTGGTCGCGCTCAATTAGGCCGAGCGAGATAGATTGGCAGAGGTAGGACTGCAGTATGTGGCAGAGATGCCACAAATTTCTACAGACATGGGCTACTGACAGCCCTAGCAGAGAGATGATATCCGAAGTCGTCATGATTTCAACTATCGATAAGGGATATGACTCCCACTCTAGAGGATGTATGGAGGATCTTGAGGATCCCCATACACGGTCGATTCATGACCCCTTCGGCCAATCAGGGCCATGCTATGATGAGATTGTGTGAGGACCCGAGCTTCGTCCTAGAGAAGGGGGAGTAAACATCGAGGCTTTGAGGCAGATGCCTAGGGCATCTCGGTTGACCAGGTTTTGGAAGGGGTGGTGGGTGGCCTTCTTCTATGCCACCAAAGTGGATGCAGATTATCATGGCTGCTTTCAGATGTGGTCTGTGACATGAGAAACCACAGATATAGGTTTGCTTGGGGTAGCTTTGTACTATGCTGCTTGTATATGATCCTTTACGGGGTCATATACAAAGGGGGTCGATGTCTAGTGCTGACATCTCTTCTACAGGTTTGGTGCTGGGAGCACATTGCGATGCGAAGGCCGGTAGGGGTTCCACTGATAGGAGTTGACCAGGAGAGACCCCAAGTTTTCTATTGGTGGCTCCAGAGAGGGTCATAGTGGTGAATAGATCTGTCGATGTCCTAGAGGTTTTTGGATGACCTCACCCCAGATCGGATCACCTGGAGATCATGGAGAGAGCATCCAGGGTGGGTAGAGGATGGACAGGAGTTGGCTTGCATCAGGCGAGTCATATGGTTGATGACAAAGCGAGGAGAGGTAGAGCTCCACTGCTATGACCAAGTTTTGAGGAAATTTAGTCTACAATAGGGGATCTCTACTCTTAGGGATTATGAGTACTCTTAGACTATGCAGGATAGTACCATACTGAGTGGGGCTTCAGACATGCAGCAGTTCTGGAGTTAGGATGCTGATGATGCCCCCATTCATGTATGGGGATGATGCAGGGATAGCAAATAAATATGATGCCTGGTATGCAGGCATTTTCCCTCCTCGAATGACGAGGGTACAAGGTTCGATGCACGCTATAGTGCAATGGATGGAGAGGCAGCACCAGGCTGCCATCGATGCAGCAAGGGGTCACAGAGGGAGGGATCAACAATGACCTCATTAGGAGAGACGTCAAAAAGTACCATAGGCTCTAGAGAGACAACAACAATCGAAGAGGAGGGAGGAGAGGAGAGAGGAGAGGACAGAAATACTCCCTCCTCAGAAGAGGGATAGGCCACCATCGCCTAATAGGGGCAAGGGTGTTGATGTGGGTGAGATCAGCGAGATGGCAACTCTTCAGGCAGAGAATACCCACCTACGAGCTCAGGTGCAGACTCTACAGGATGAGGCTACACGACTAAGGGCTCAGAGTGGAGGAGCAAGCATTATGGAGCTGGCACAGTCGGTTGCTCAGACCATGTTATATCAGGGAGTGTACTACCAGCTGGTTCTAGAGGGCCAAAGGATACAGTTGCCAGTCAACATTGCAGAGCTGATTAGGATGGGGTCATCGAGGACATCATCACGATCAACGTCAAGGACCCACAATACAGTACGGGCTTCGATGGGACCACCTCCTCCACCTTAGGGCGAGAGAGGAGATGAGGCTGAGAGCTCAAGGTCTTCTCGAGACTAGATGCATATTGTACATAGACTATTTTTGAGATGATTGAGTATGCCAGGGTATAGATTGGGGCATACCTATCCGTTTTGATATGATGTATATACTTCTTGATATATATATGATGTTCTTTTTGTGATATGACTTGTGCATATGTTTTATGATGCTTTAATATTTTAATTTTTGATTGACTATTCATGTAATTATGTCGTTGAAAATATTATAATTTTATGTCATGCTATAAAATTAAATGAAATAATCTGATGTAAACAAATTGGTTGTTGTGGTGTGTTTTGATGAAAATAAAGTGACTTCTAACAATAATTTCAAAGGACATTGTCGTTGTTACATGACCATTTCATGGAGTCGTCACTCACTAGGTCATCAAGCTAATCCTAGTATGAGAGAAATATTGCTAAAATTAAAAGGGTGCTTAAGAGACTTTCTTAAGACTTTGTGTTGTGATGATGAAAAATGATGATAGTGATGATTTGTTTTCAGATTTTCATGAAAATATTATGCATGAAATATTAAAAATATGATTTTTTCTAGGCATAAAATTCCTAAGTATGATAGAAATTTGAACAATTCCCTAGGAATTATACCATCGTCGCAAAAAAAATGAATGTTGACATAATGAAATGAAATAAGAAATTTTTCGTTCTTTTTAAAGAACAATTGTGTAACATAATTATTTAAGCCATATGCTTTTATGGATTAAATAAATGGGAAATAAAATTAGAACGATGGTTTGCGCTAGGCATAGAATTTTAGGTATAGACTTATAACATCATCGCGAAATCCAAAGAAGAAATTGATATAATAGTTTTATTGCATAGTTGATTTTTGATTTTGAGATAAACAAAAAATATAAAAATGAGGACTTGCACTAGGCATAAAATTACAATTTAGGTTTAGGAACTATACCATCATCGCGAAAGTCAAAAATATATAAATGTGACTTTATTGCTAGATTTTTTAACATGTTTTGCAAAAAAAATTTGGATTTTTGAAAAAAATGTATTTAATTGATTTTGCGCTAAGCAGATATTCTCAAGTAAGAAATTCAAATTATTCCAGAATATTTGAATAAATATTTTAAATTATCTCAAAGACAAAATTTAGATTTATAAGGAACCTCGTGTGCATACGTGAGTTCATTGCCTATCTTGATCTATCATAATGATACAAAATATCTCAAACACAAATGTGTGTGCAATTGTAATGTTCATTTACCGATTTTGAGCAAGATAATTTGATACAAGTAATTTGAATTAACCAAATGAGTGTTCATTGACCATGATTTATATGCATGTAACCATACCAAACTACTATGTAAGTCGGGTCATCAAGAGCTAGCTGATCCATAAGCGGACATAGATCTGTACAAAAGAAGGTCGCTAATGTGACAGACATATCACCACGCTAGGAGTTACCCAATGTCAAGCAAGTTGGGCACAAATCACCTGTTATGGGGTTTACCTCACAATTTTCGAATAATTGAGAATTCCAGGGATTCAAGCTTCACACTTTCTTCTTTCAAAGGGAGGGGAGGGATTTATTGCTTTTTGCTTTTTCTTTTCTTTTCTTATTCTTTCTTTTTTTTTGTATTTTTTTGCTTGACACTGAGATAATGCTGAAATATTGCTAAGATGGTACAAAATGATACTGAAATAATGCTTCTGAATAATTTCTCTTTTTCTCATGATTTTTCTTGATTTTCTTTTTCTTTTTCTTTTTCTTCCTATACTAGGGATACTTGCTCGGATTGGCTGTAGAGCAAGGGATTTTTATTCTGGACAGGGGTGAGCTTGTCCTTTTGTCAATTCTCAAAGATTCTAGACCATGTGCATGATAGGATAGTAGGGGAAAATTTTTTCTCAAGAGACCACTTCTACTGTGTAGCATCATTTTGAATTTGCAATGAAATCATTTTAATGTGAAAAGGTGTACTTGGTTCAAGTAAATAACAATATCAATTCTCTATGCTCAAAACTTTATTTAATTCAACTATGGACTTCGATATAAGAGAGATTAATAATCATACCAAATAAGATCAAGATATTTATTCATGTGAGTGTGAAAGTGAGGGATTCCAGATAAATGCTAATTTATCCAAAATAATCGAAAATATAACTCGTAATACTTCAAGAATTGACAGTGCAAAATAGAAGATGTTTTTGAGGATTTTGATGATTTTGATTTTTTTATATTTTGATTTTAATTTATGAATTGAGAGAATACATAATATTACTATTTTTGAAATTTTTATATGAATTACTAATATGAGACAATATGTATAATATATACAAGTGATGAAATTACCATATTTATGCATAATAGCGCTTAAGATGCATAATGTTCATAGGTTCTTTAAGATCTTTACCATCTAAGGTAGCTAATCTATATGCTTTCGATCCAAATTTAGCAATGATAATATATGGCCCAAGCCAGTTAGGCTCGAATTTACCTTTAAGGTCTTTAGTTGCATTAGTATTTTTTTGATTTTCTTTTAAGACGAGGTCGCCGATCTCAAAGGATAGATTATGAACTTTCTTGAGATATGCTCGTTTGAGCTTGTTCTGGTAGGCACAAAGATGCTCCAAAGCATTAATGTGTTTCTCATCTAGGAGTTCTAGCTGACTAAATCTGCTAGCACAATATTCATCTCCTACTTTAGTATCTTGAAGTAGCAGAGCCAAAGAAGGAACTTCTAGTTCAAAGGGAAAAATACCTTCAGCGCCATAAACCAAAACAAAAGGTGAAGTACCCGTGGGAGTACGAATGCTAGTTCGATAAGCCCACAAAGCAGGATATAATTGAATGTGCCAATCATGGCCAGATTTATTGACCAGTCTCTTAATGATTTTAATTAATGTTTTAGTAGATGTTTTTGCTTGGCCATTACCCTAAGGATAATAGGGAGTGGACCAACGATGTTGAATTTTATATTTTTGACATAGTTTCTTTACATCTTTGTTTTTGAAACAAGTTTCATTATCCGAGATGAGATTTGCAAGAATTTTGAACCTACAAATAATTTGATTAAGAATAAACTTGGAAACTTGCATTCTAGTGCAAGAATCTAAGGGCATAGCTTCGACCCACTTCGTAAAATACTCGATGGCAATTATGATGAATTTGTGTCCATCAGATGATACAAGATTGATTTTTTCGATGATGTCTAAGCCCTATTTTGAAAAGTGCCAAGGATATGAAATAGCCTATAATTCTTATGCAGGCGCATGGACAAGGTCAGCGTGTTTCTGGCACTTGTCGCAATGGCACATGTAATCATGTGCATCATTCTCCATGGTAGACCAAAAATATCCTATCCTAAGGAGCTTCTTAGCAATGGCACTGCCACTAAAGTGTCCCCCACAAGATCCATCGTAGGATTCACTCAAAGCTGATCTAGACTCTTCTAGATTCAAACATCTCAGTTGGATACCTTCAAAAGATCTCCTATATAACATATTACCAATTATTTTGAAGTGACTTGCTCGTCTATGTAATAACCGACGCTGGTTTCTATTAAAACCTTTAGGGAAGGTCCCATTTTGAAGAAAATTGAGGATGTCAGTGTACCAAAGTTCAGGAATAGTTTCGTTGATTAGAAACACGTCAAAAGGTTCCAAGCATGATTTAGTTAAAGCAGGTTCCTAGAGTCGACGAATAATAATGGTAGCATATTCGTCATCTAACTCCAAGGGTAAAAGAGATGCAACTGCGACCATAGCGTCAGTTGCACGATTGCTAGTTCTAGGAATAGCTTCCAAGGTAACTTGATCAAATAAAGATATTAATTGTAATACATATGCTTTATATGGGCACAATTTATCATCTCTGGTTTGATAAACATCGTTAATTTGATTTATAACAAGTTGAGAATCATCGAAAACTAATATATTTTTAATTTTCAGTGCTAGGGCAGCTCGTAATCCAAGGATTAGAGCCTCATATTCAGTAGTGTTATTAGTATAGGCAAATATTAATTTAAAGGATAGAGGTATGATATGTTTTTGTGGAGATATCAAAATAATACCTGCACCAGCCCCACTCATGCATCGGGCTTCGTCAAAGTATAGGGACCATTGCTCTGAATGATCCACCTCTAAGTTAAGGTATTCATCAGGAAACTCAATGACGAGGGGATGGGTGGACTCTAAGGGTGTAGTAGCTAATTGATCTGCTATTATTTAACCCTTAACAGACTTATATCCTATAAACATGAGTTCAAATCTGCAAAGAGTAAGAACCCACTTCACTGTGTGACCAGATAAATAAGGTCGACTCATGAGATATCGCAAGGGATCGGATTTAGCAATAACGTATATTTTTTGACTGACCATATAATGGCATAGTTTTTGTATAGAAAATATGACTGCTAGACATAACTTCTCTAATGTTGTGTAGCGGGTTTCATAACTAATTAATGTTCTACTAATGTAATAATTAGCACGCTCTCTTTTTTCATCATCAAGTTGAGCTAACATAGCTCCTAAAGCAAAATATGAAGCAAAAATATACAAGATAAATGGACAATCAGGTTTAGGTGGCGAAAGTATAGGTGGGTTAAGAAGATATTGTTTGAGGAGTTCAAATGCTTCCTTACATTCGTTGTCCCAATGGAAAGAAACATCCTTCTTAAGAAGCTTAAGAAAGGGTCCAGTTTTATCCACCAGCTTATCGATGAAGCGACGGATAACTTGAAGCTTACCTTTTAGACTCCGTAATTTAGATATATTTGTAGGTGCGGGTATATCAGTGATAGTCGTAATCTTGAGAGGGTCAATTTCGATGCCACGTAAAGAAACTATAACCCCCAATAATTTACCTAACTTAACTCCGAATATACATTTGGTTGGATTCAATCAGATAAGATATTCCCTTAACCGATCAAATACTTTTCTCAAGTCATCTAAATGGTCATCTTCTTCGATGAGAACGAGCTATAATGTCATCTACATAATCATGTAGTATATCATGCATCATATAATGAAAGATATAATTCATGGCTCGTTGATAGGTTGCACCTGCATTCTTCAAACCGAATGGCATCACCTTCCAACAGAAAGTCCCCCAAAGTGTAATAAAGGTTGTTTTAGCCTGATCTTCAGGAGCTATCATGATCTGATTATAACCAGAAAATCCATCCATTAAGGATATCATTCCACTCCCAGCAATAAAATCAATGATATGATCCATATTGGGAAGGGGAAAATCATCTTTAGGGCATGCAACATTAATATCTCTAAAGTCTGTACAAACCCTAATATTAGTAGCTTCTTTCTTAGTTATTGAAACTACATTCGAGATCCATTTAGCATAATCAATGGCTTGTATAAAAATAACATTTAGGAGTTTTTCTAACTCCCCTTTGACTAGTAAGGCCACTTTAGGATGCATTTTTCTAAGCTTTTGTTTAACAGGTTTAGCATCCCGATGCACTACTAGGTGATTCATAACTACAGAAGGGTCTAAATCTAGCATATCTTCATATGTCCAAGCAAAGACGTCTTCATATTCTTTAAGAAATGCAATGTATTTATCCTGTTTTTCTTGACTCAATTCTGATCCAATGTTGATTATGTGAGGGTTATCGTCGGTTCCAATGTTAATTTTTATGATATTTTCTACTTCCATGTGTAGATATCTCTCAAAATTAGGTGGGGTGGGTGAAACGCCTAATTCTTATAATTCTTTTAAGGTTAGCTTGGAGAATTCGTCTTGAGGAGTCATGGCCTCAAGCTGGGCTATACTAGGTATAGAGCCATCAAAATAAAATCCATTATGTAATAATTCCTCAACGGAGACATCGTGAAATATAGCTCCCTCCAACTCATTGTCAGATTCAGTGATCATCTTAGGATAAGCTATAGATATAATATTACATGTGAATGTATTATTCGTTAAACACAAAGCATCACGTTCATCTAAATAATCTTGGTAACATATAATATGGTCATCATCCTCAAATGGGAATGGTTGACCCTTACTAGAAAATAGGCCCACACCACATCGGGTGGGCCACACTTCTACCTCAAAAGGTTCTTTCATACCATTCTAGAAAGGTCCCAAACCTTTCCCTTTATATCCCAATTTAAGCATTATAGGTTTGGATTTAATATACTCATGTAAAATAACATCGAGCATATCCATCATAATGAGTTCTGATGTTTCTGGGTATTCTACCGCAATCATATCCCTTATAAATAAAGGCACAACTCCCGACTTGGTAAATACTTCCCATAGGCTGTGGGAGGCCCAAGGTACGAGGAGATGGTGGCAAATTATTTAAAATAAGGGAATCTTGCATAGAAGCATTCATTTCTTCTGATATAAGAATTTTAGATAGATCGGGTAAGAGCTCGTCAGTAAGAGCATAAGAGGTAGAAGGAACATTCCGTACGTATTTCGATGCAAAAAATATGAATTTGTTGGATGTAGACGGTGTAGAGGTGTCGATAGATGGGTCTATTATAGGTATGGAAGTTATAGGAGTAGAACAACAGACATTGGTTGTGGGATTAGGATTTTTCTTAGGTCCTAATGCAGTTTTTTCAAAATATGGTTGAGCTATATGTGGAGGTGCAACTGATGGAGAAGAAGTAGATGACGTTATGGGTGTAGTTTCACATGTTTAGATGGATAATGAGAATTAGGATGTGTGGATGACAGAGCGGGGAAAAATTGAACTCCAATAGGTTCTGCCAAAGCACACATATCAAAGGGTCTTGGATCACCATGAATGGTAACCAACTGATTCTTAAATTCGAACTTAACACATTGATGTAAATTTGAGGGAACATCTCACATCCCGTTGATCCAAGGATGACCCAAGAGAATATTGTACGATGCAGGGCAATGTACAATAAACACAGTCGTATCCAAGGTTCTTGGACCAACCTACAATGGAATGGTAATAATTCCACATGTTTCTTGTGTTTCGTCATTGAAAGATTTTATGATCATATCAGTTCTTTTCATTTCATCACTTCTAACCCAAATCTTTGGTAGAAGTCAAAAGTGTAGATATTTAAAGATGAACCATTATCAATCAAAACTCGTTTTACTACTACATCTCCAATTAAGGCAGTAATATACAAGGGGTTATCTTTATGTAAACTATGTTGCGGTATGTCTCTATCCCGAAATTCAATACAATCAACTTCACGAGTTATTATAGTATCGGCCATGGCTTTAGGTTGAATGTCTTGTGGTACCATCATCTAACTTAATGTGAGCATTAATTCATCTCTATGTGTAGGAGAAGATCTTAAAAGGTCCAAGAGAGAAATTCTAGCTGTAATATTTGATAATTGTTCATTAATATTATAAGGAGGTTTAGGTTGAATATTAGGTGAATGATTCCCTTTATTAGGAACCTTCAAAACAAATGGAGCTGATCCACCATTCTGAATTTGATCTTGTTGAGAGCTTTGAGCCTGTTGTCTAGTAACAACTCCGATGGTACCCACAATATTATTCTCTGGATGATGAATGGGTCTTGGTCTAGCGTTTATAACTAGCTCATTAGAAAGTAATCGATGAGACGATGGTCTAGTAGTGACTCTTCTTGGAAATGGCTCTTCTGGAACCATATAACTTGTGATAGGGTGAATAGGATCTTATTCATCTTTAGAACTATTCGATTGATTTGATGTGATTTCCATATCACTCTTAGTCTCGTATTCTGTATCACTAAGATCGGTATCTGAATATTATATAGAGGCCTGGTTGTAACCACGGATAAAGTTGTGTCAAAGATTTCTAGATCATGAACAGGTAAATGCCCACTAATAGTTTTGACATATCGGGCAGGAGGAGGGACATTATGATGTTCAACTTGATTAGCCACCTCCTTACCATGTTTTGGTAGGGGATGTTGAAAGATGTCCAATGACTGATTGGCATTCTAATTCTGGTTTTATGGGGTGTTCTTTTGAACATTATTAGGAGGATTTTGCTTAGGTTGAAAGGCTTGCACCTCCATCTCATTGTTATCAATCAAGTCCTGTATTTTATGTTTTAATATTTTACAAGAGTTGGTAGTGTGTCCAGGTCCTCTATGGAAGTCATAGTGTAAATCTGCTTTGTATCCGGGTATAGTTGGATTAGGTTCCCGAATATTTGGTAATTGAATCAAACCTCATTCTAATAATTGCGATAGAATAGTTGATAAAGGTTGATTTAACCTAGTAAATTCTCGAGGTATATCAGGAGGTTTCAGTACAAACTTCTTCGTTGTCTTCATAGCATTAACATTAGCAATATTTCTGCTATCGGTGACTCCATCACCCACAACTTGTTTATTCTTATATTGATTTTTGGATGTTTTCTCATCGTCTCTCTTTTAAGTTGGCCTCTCCTAATGAGAGCATCTTCCACTCTTCGGGCTAAGTCTATAGCCTGATCGAAGGTGGTCAAGATAGCAGTTGATAATTCGTAAGATAGTTGCTCTTGAAAATTATTAATAAAGATGTCCAACATCTCCCTATAAGGTAACACAAAGTGCAATTTTCCTATCAAATGTCTCCACCTAGCTAGGAAATCAGCAAAGCATTCATCTTTGCCCTATTTTAAGTTATACAAATCTTCAATGGTCACATATCTTTCGATGTAGGGACTAAATTGATGAACAAAAGACTCAGTAGTTTCTTTGAAATTCCTCAAATAATTAGTGGTAATTGATAATACCACTCTAATTCCATTCCTCCCAAGATTTTTAGGAACATTTTTAGTAATAACAAGTCATCATGTGATATATCATGACATGCTATCCTAAACATATGAAGATGCTCTATGGGATCTTCGGTTCCTTTATATATGGGAATAACAGGCATACAAAAATGTTTAGGATACGGTTGTACTATGACTATAGGATCTAAATGCTGACTACACATCTCTCGATAATTGTACGAGGGACGGTAGGGATCTATCTGGTCCATGCGGGAAACTACCTATTTCACCACGACTTCAAGATTGCTAGTTTGTCCACCATATTGGTTCGGTGGCACATAGGTATGGGATCTATGAGTGTATAATGGTGTGACAAGGATTAGATGTTATATTGCTATTATGCAAAGTGTTGGTAGGAAGAGTATTATGAAGGGGATTTGTAATAGTATTATATTATACCTTAGATTGTTGGTAATTGGTGTTCGGTTTTGTTTTGGGTTTTTGTTGATTTGAGGTATGTTGATCAAGATCTTGGCGAAATAGAGCAATAAATGATGGTTTCTTTTGTGTGGGAATGACCCTAGGCTTGTTAACAGGCACTTTAGATTGTTGGGTAACCTGTTGTTGTTGCATGCTCTGGATCGCAGCTACTATATCCAAATTGGATGGTCCAGCTTGATCACTCTTTTGTTTAATAAAGGACAAGGTATTAGTGCGTGTTTGAAATGCTTCTTCTAGAGTTGCTTGAGTGTCACTAATTTGATCCTTGTCCATATGGGCTGCTCTATTAAAAACACCAATATTAATGAACTTTCAAAATTGTTCCATGTTCTCAAAAGTGATAGCTCCTCCCGGAGACATTTTAGGGGATGAGGATCCTTCCTCTCTAATAGTTTCTTCTTGTTCATTTCCTACAACAAGGTCTTCTTCTTGCTGGTCTAGGGTTTCTTCTTCCTGAACTTGGTCCTCAGGAGGGACATTTTGGTCAGTTAATGGTCTTCCTAACCAATATTCATCTTCTTCAATTTGTTTTCCATTCCTAAGTCTAGGCATTGTGCTAAACTTAGGTTTTAGCAAATAAATAAATAAATAAATAAATAAATAAATATATATATATATATATATATATATATATATATATATATATATATATATATATATATATATATATATATATATATATATATATATATATATATATATATATATATATGCGATAGGGTTGAGAGGTATATATTTTAACTATATACCTACTATAATACTTTAAAAGGAAATGTTTTGTTGTTTTTTTTTTGTGTGATTTTATTATATTATTATTTTGCGAGAATAAAAATAACAAACAACATGCTAGTTGTAAGAAACAATAGTAGAAAGAATCACTTAGCTTTCTATGAATAGTTTATGGATATCATTGATAGGATCAAGTTCATCAGGAGTCATGAAATGCTCCTCTTCAAATTGGAAGTTGTTTTTCAAGAACTTGACAAAGTGTGCTATGGTAATATGATCTATTTCAGACTCTGACATGTAAAAATAAAGTTCATGGTAATACTCTCGATACAACACAGCTCTAGGAACTCTATTCCATCTCTTTCTATTCGTAAGAATGACTTCTTGATCCTCTACACGAGATAGAAATTTATGTACTACAACTCCATTCTCAAGGTATTCCTCAAAGGTGTATAATTTAGAAGACACAAGTGCTCTTTTATCGGCTAACCACCTATGGCAAGCTCTCTGAATTTCATGATACAAAGTCACCTGATCAGGATCCAGGATTCTATCTAGGACAAACCTCTTAATTTACCTAATTTTTGCAGATCTAGATTCAATAATACCCAATCTCCTATCAAGTTCGTCCTACAAAGGTTGGGCTCTATATGTTTGAGGTACTCTAAGCACAAAAGTAATCTCTATGGTCATTAATTGATTTTCAACATTTATGGAGACAACTCGTCTTCTATTATAATCTATAATCTAAGTATGATATGCAAATTTAATAGTTTTCTAAGGATTCCAGATGTTCTTAATAATATGTTTTTTTTTTGGATTGTTTTCAAAAGGTGTTTTTAGTTTCACATCGGGTTCACCAAAATGTATCGCCAAAATTTTTGCACCCTTACCTTCAGGCTAAAGGATCCGTACCCAAAATGGGGGTGAGAAAAGGATGGAACAATACCTCGAACGGAGAGGCCCTTTGAAGGTCGCGCCTCTCGAGGGAGGGGTATAAAGGTAAATTTTCGACGGATGGTGGGGTTCACCAGGAAACTTTGAGTGGCAGTTTCCATGCCTAGGTTGAGAATGGGTTTGATTTGTTTGTTTTATGTTCAATCATTCAGATTCCTAGGTTGGCCAAAATGAATCTAAGCTATTCTATATGAAGATTCTGATTTATATGAAGACAACAGACATAAATGAATCCTAATGCAATTGAATATAGAGAATATATAAAATGGAGAAGAGTACACCTGATTTTTGATGTCTGATGAAGATTCTGAAGCTTGTAGGAGTCCAGATTATCCTAGATATGACAGGATAATCTGTAATTGTATAGAATCATCCCAAATCATAGGAGATCATTCGAGATCACCCAAGATCATCAGCGACCTAACGAATTCATCAGGCGAATTCATCAAAAACCTGTAATCAAGAAAACAGACACCAAAAACCAAAAATACAATTGCAAGAATGATGCAAAATGATAGAAATAAGAGTATAGATGTTTGAATGATAAATCCATATATCAAATTAAATAAGATGCATTTTTTTGAAAACTTATTTTGAATTTTATCATGCAATTATGCTAAATGAGGTGAACTCCAAGATGCAAAATAGAAGTAAATTAATCTAATGCACCAATAAATAATGAAAATGAGATAGAGAATGCAAACTCAGGGCTCTGATTACCCCCAAGATGAATTGCATACAAGATCGTCTGTAATAGTACAAGATCATCGTCGATCTTGACAGGATCGTCTAAAATTGTAGTTGAATCGCCTGTGATGATCCGAGTTACCTTCGACTGAAACATAGTGAAATCCTGCAACAAAACTTGAAAACACAAGTGCAAATGATGGGAGATCACAGTAAAAACTAAAATTACAGGGAAATAATCATCTAGGCAGCTAGGTAGGGAGTCAGGGGGATAAACTGGGAAAATCCTAGTTTATATAGGATTAGGGGGATGTTAGGAGGTTGGGGATCATCCCAATCTGGGAGATCCCCAATGTGGGAATCTCCAACCGCACAGACATGCTTTTGCCCAAGTTGGAGAGGTCGTTGGAACAAAAGCTAATTGAAAAAATTTAGTTTTGGGATGAAATCGTCTAGACGTTCTGTTCCAGACGAATTCATCCGATTTGGGAAGATATCGTCAGATCGACGATGATATCGTCCAACGGTCACAACAACCTCTACAAATGGTGCAAAAAATGAGGTAAGCGGTTAACAGGCAGTTTTCGGGTTTAAAATTCAAATTTCTATTTTTTACTGATGGTTTAACTATGCCAATTTTAGGGTGCTACAACTAATTATACCGTTCCACGGTAGAACCCACGAGTGTGATAAAAAATGTGCACAACAGTAAGGCATCGTTATTCTAAAGTTGGAAGCACAAGTTCATAAAACTTGTAACATGTTCATGAGCATCATCATCCCCCTTGAATTTATCCAACTTAGATATTTCAAAATGTTCAAGATAATTTGGTGTGGGAACTGATGGATGGAGGGGTTGGTTATATAATTTTCTCAACGTGGGTTTTTGGTAAACCACATCTTATTTCTCGAGAGATTTTATTTGCTTCATGAGCACTTTATAGCCCTATGATGAGATGATCTCATATTACCATAAAGGTCTTCTAGGAACAATAGGCGAGAGGTTTTGATTAGAATAAGTTGGCTTATTGTGATCATCAGCCAAGTCTACGAAAGATGGTTTAGGATACACCTGATCCTGTTCCTCTACTTCTATATCTTGATATCCCTCATATTCTGATGGATTTGGTGCTAAGCATTGTCTTTATCAAGAATTATGCATTGAAGTGCGAAGAGGATGGTTTTATGTTGGCTTATTAAGCAACTCCTGATGAAATGTAGAGCATCTTATGGTGTGTTGTTTCCTATAGGTACTAGGCATAGCTACTTCTTCTTGAGCTATTTTGTAAGATTGTTTTTCACGTAGCTTTTGCTCAAGGATTCTTTCTTCCTGTAGTTAGTGTTCATACATCTACTGGTGGTGAAATATTTATTCCTATTCATCCTTATGATCTAGTTTTTCATGTTCACATTGCAAATCCTTTAATTGGGATTGGAGTAGTTGCTTCCTTTGGTTAGCATTAGGTATGGGTAGTTGATCTATATGATCTGCTACATAGAGTTGTTAACTTTGCAACTGTATGTGATGGGATTTAGTAATTTTTGCTCTTGCTGATAGTATAACTACCCTCTTACCTCATTCTATTGAGGCTGCATTGACTCCATGTTCAACCCTAGGTGTATTGCCCTCATGTGTAGATGGTGCGGGTGTATTGTGTGCTCACATAGAACACTCACCATGGGCATATGTATGATGCACTATCCCTTTGCTACGCACACTCTCTAAATGAGAATGAGAGGATGAAGGGGCTCTATGAACTAAATTTTGACCATACCTATCTAAATGATCTAACTTGTGGATTTTCTAAGGTTGGATAGGAGTAGTACCTCTTTCACCATTGCCAAGAAGTGGTATGTATTCTGCTCCACGCTCGGAGGGATTTGAATATTTTTGGGTAAGAAAATGTGCGCAACCCCTCTAGAATGTCCCTCATTGGATGGATTTTATCAATCAACATCATGGGAGTATTGATGTCTGGAATTACTCTTATCATGATCATGAGGAGTTCTCATAGTAGTCCTCCTAGTAGGGGTTTCTTGATGAGATCCCCCATGGGTGGAATTATCTCTGTGAAGACTACCTAAACATCGTTCAGGTAAAGGTTGGTCTAGTGGGTTAATTCTAAGGTCATATATATATATATATATTCCCATGCATTGCTTGCTACCTCAGTTGTTAACTAGGCACAACTCCAGTTAGTGACCATTTGTTTTGATTATCTTGTATGTAATTAAGAAACAAACAATGTATACAAGTGATTATCTCTTTTAAATATTAATTGTGTTTCTTAGAAAAATGGCTTGTGTGTTTTGATGTGTTGAATATGTTACCACTTTATTATACGAGTTTGAAAAATCATTGATGTAATTCTCAAATACTTAATGGATTTCACCAGTACGCTCTCACATGCTAATTCGGTGATGAAGTTCGAATTACGAAACCTACCAGGATATGGAGATGAAACCCATATCTGATGAGGGAGCACAAGTCCTACCAGTCCTCACCTAGTTTACCATAATTAGTGATACACCTTATAATAAGAGTGCATGTAATTTTTGATGGCTACTACGATTCTTGGAGCTGGTCTTGGCCATAGTCGGGTTCAAAAATCACAATATGCAAGTCAAACAAGTGGTGATGAAGGCCACCATTGGTCTTGATCAATGGTTGGATGTCACTTCCAACTCAGTTGATGTTAAATTTATAGCATGAAGTGTGTGTGGTTCATTTTAATTGATGCAAAAGCAAATATGCAAGATACAACACTCCATGATATTCTCTACATGCATGAAAAATACATTTCAAATTCAAAAATATGCAAGTAAAAACATTTTATCTTTTAGAAAATTGCAATGCAAATATAAATGAGACGACCTTTAAGTAGGAAAAATCTAACACACAATCTATTAGGGTCTGTCTCTATGAAAACCGATCAATAGTAGTGGTCGTAAGCCATAGAGTTAGTCAAAAATTTGATCGCTGGATTCTGGGATGACAAGCAACAAAGGCCACTATTCCCAACAGTGGTGGCTAGCAAATAAATAGAGATCTAAATTTTTTACCTTTACATTTCTCTATATTGTTTAATTATACTACTATATTATCAATTATGGGAAAACACAACAGAAAACAAGGAGAGAACCACTTATAGGTGAAGCCCTCATTCGAAGAAGATGCTGCTAATCTAGTTTTTTGTGTTCTGTTTCGAGGCCATCAAAGATTAGAGCGACAATCATGCTGATTGTTAAATTCGATGGCGATGGCCACTGTTAGCCGTACCTACTTAGAATGGTGGTACCTACAATACAAAAACAACAAGAAAACTCAAGTTAGCAATAATTTAGGAATGGTCCCACACGTGATCGCCACTATAAAGCAACAAAAACCATGCATCTAACTATGTAACAATGTAAACAAATTGACAAATAAAATTAAGTAACCATCAAGATAACAAGATAAATAAAATGGGATGCTCTTCTTATTAATAATATGAAACACGGTTACAATAGATCCCTCTTAGGGATTCACCAATTTGATACACAATTACAATATGTAATCCCACAAGGGGAAAAGATGCAATCCATAGGGTTCTTGCTCTTTCAATACTGATTATAGAGGGTTTCTTTGACAACCTCTGTCTTATGATGCCAAGCTTGGTGATGTATAGCTCTTGATTAGGCATGTAACCTGCACACAAAGAAACTACAAAATGATCAATAGTAATGAAAGCCTCTTAAGATGAGACCTATTTCTTGAAAATGTAAACTATGAAGCTAATGCATAAAGCAATAAGGAAGTGCATGAAAAACAATGAAAGAATACGCAGACTGAAAAATATATTGCTAATCTATGTCAGAAATCAAATGTAAAGCATCTAAGACTAATAAAACTAGAAAAGACAAAAAAATTAAATGTCATCGCAAGGTCGTTCTCGATCATAACAGTTGGCTCTGCTAACCATCTTCGGTGTCGATGGTGATGTCTATAGGCCATTGTCAAAATATCGATTGCCAAATAAAGACTTTATTCTTTGAGATTGATGAATGGTGAAAGTTAATTTGAATGCCAAATTGATGTTCAAGGATCATTGTATCTAGAAATAAAGTTGGGTCATGGAATTGGCTCGAAATCAATGAAAAATTGATGAAGAAAGGTTGTGTAATCCTTCAAGTTTAATTGTACTCCATGGCTATTTATGTGAGCTCCATGACATAAATTCGGTAGCACCATGATGCTTATGAGAGATTGCACTCTCTATTCATAAAAGGGCAACACTTCGTTGCAGTCTATGGATGATCAATTCTCTATATTCTCTCTCATTTTTGGGTGCCTTAAATAGACTTTCTAAATTGGGATCCTAGCTTTCTCAACAAGCCAAGAATCAAGATTCGATTGGGCTCAAGGTGGTTAGGCAATGTTTCTAGAAGCTTCTAAAACCAAGATCATTGCAAATTGGTTGTATTTTAACCGATTTTTCTCAGCTCGGGTAGCCCGAGTTTGTTACAGACAAGGTCATCTTCAATCAGAACAATCGACTCTATGACTATCATCGCTTATAGTGACTGTAAGGCCATAACTAGAGGGTATAGCGACATAGGCTGCAAAGGACTTTTTGCCCCTATTTGAGTGGTTAGAACCATTGTTGGGTCTTAGAAAGGTCCAAGATGAGTCATATGGTCTGAAAAGGTGTCCACATGAGTAGCCTCCTCAACATGACATGTTTTAGGTGTCTACATGTATATATGACTTGACATTTTATTACACACTAACATGTATATTTATATTGATTTAACGAATCTAATTATTGATATGGAGTTCTTGTTCTAAGTGGCATGTAATGCTCTTATTTTTATAACAAATAATAATAATAAAATCATTGAACCAAAGAGAATGTTTAGAGGAAACCATTCTACCTTAAGGGAGTAATTTTGTATAGATATGTTCTTTCATGTTGTTAGGGTATCCATATGATATATGCTATTTGTATGTATCGACTATTTTAACCCTAACCTTAACCCTCTAAAATTTTACTTATTGTATTAACAATGTTCCTTTTATATATTTTTATATTTTACAAACTTGATAGTTTCCAATATTAAAGTAGTTAGTGTAATAATTAGGGCACATTCACAATACCAAGGTTGATGTGAATAATATGATAGAGATAATTTAACACTTAGGTCAAAATTAATAAATATAATTATGATACATAATAATATCCTATTTTTATGAGTTAGTATGAATATTTTGATTTTTATAAATGAATACTTATTATTATTTCTTCATGTTTTCATTCTGCATGGGATAGTAGATGCATTGCATAAACTCATATAGTAGAAATATTGGATAGATTCTTGTTATCGAGCATATGGTTGCAAATCAAGTATACAATCTCCTCATATATTTTATTGCAAGTAGGATTGATTTACAAATTCATTATTTTGATTTGTGATTTATCTAATAATATATGATCCTTCAGAATTTGCTTCATCCCACCATAACATAACCATTTGGGATAAAACAGTGTCTTGAAACCACATAGACTAGATGCACTCTAGATTTGGATGACCATTATTAGGTTAATCACAAGCCAAAAGAATAGTTTTGTGAGTTGATCCTATTTACAATAAAATATATGAGGAGAGTGTATAATATTTTTGTAACCATATGTATGTATGTCTAAAAAACAAAGTATCTAAAGAAGCAAATGAAGACTTGGAATGTCAATTCTTTCGGTAACATTTTTGAATAAAAGAAGGAAATTGAATCCAAGCTCAACAAATTACAAGAGATAGTATAAATAAATGTAATGGTTCAATATTCTTATGTGAAAGAAAAACAAATATCTTCTTATTATCACAATGCATTGAAAAATTAGGAGTCATACTTATTACAAAAATCTAGGGAGAAATGGCCCAATGAAAGAGATATAAACATAAAAAAAATGCATGATAGAGCAAACATAAAATTTTATTTTCATCACATCAAAGAGTATTTTAACTCCATATGGAAGAAATATTTAGGAAGAAGAACATAAAGGTATGGAAGTAGCTAATTATTAAAAAAAAAAAAATTGTCAAATAATGGGCAAGATAAGGAGGCATAAGATAAGCTTTTATAAAATATTCCATTAATTATAATATAGGGACAAAATGAAAAATTAATGAAGCAGATATCTATGGAGGAGTTACATGAAGAAATTTTCTCTTTCCATCCTAACACAACAAGAATATATCTATGGAAGAGTTACATGAAGTAATTTTCTCTTTCCACCCTAACAAGGCACCTATCCATGGTGGATTTCCTACAATTTTCTTTTAAAATGTTTGAAATTTATTGAAGAGTAAGATATTGGTTGCGATCAAAGAGGCCCAAAGAAGGAAGGTTGCAATAATTGAGATCAATGTCACTTTTATTACATTTGTTCACAAGAAAGATATAAAATATTTTAATAATTTTCATCCAATAAGCCTTTGTAATATGATTTAAAATATCATTTCAAAAATTATGGAAAATAGGTTGAAAAGCATTTTAGATTGTGTTATCTTAGAGGTACATGGTGGTTTTGTTCATGGTAAACAAATTCATGATGGTGTAATAATTGCACGAGAGGTCATACATTATCTTCTTTCCATAAAAAATCAAATATGCTTATGAAATTAGATATGAACAAAGCATGTGATAGGGTTTCCTAGAGTTTTAAATGTTGCTACAACATTTGAAAATATTTTATTTTCATTAGTGGTTCTCCTACTTAATACTTTAAGTAATATTTTGGACTCCAACAAGGTGATCCGCTATCTCCTTATCTATTCATTATTTTTCTAGAGGCATTAGGAAGAGCTTTCTCAAAGGCAAAAAATGGAAGGAAAAATCAAAGGCATTCAGGTTGCAAAAAATTCCCCCTTTGAATATCATCTCTAATTTGTTGATTATACTTTTATTTTGGCCCATTTCTTTATTAGTTATGGCATGTACTTTAAACCAATATTATTATGCTACGATAACACTACTAGATAGGTGGTTAACACTAAAAATCTAGGATTATTTTCATTATCATTGCCCTAGATTTACAATGAATTATAATGGATATTAGAGGGTAAAGAATTGAAAACTTTCATCAACTTACTTGGGATTCCTTTGTCTCTTAAAGGATATAAAAAGAAATGTTGGGTCTCATGTTTGGATAGAATGAAATTGTGTTTGGCAAGTTTAAAAGGTAAGTTATTAACTATGGTGAAAAGGCTACAACTAATAAAGACTACATTGTAATCTATCTCTTTTTTTGTAATGTCACTTTCAAAATTGCCAGTAGGTATAACATAAAAATTTGATATAATTCAAAGTGAATTTTATTGGAAAGCATACAAGAAAAAAATTAGGTTTCCTCTTTGTAAGTGTGATAGGGTTTGCAAAGGAAAGAATAGTGGGGGAGTAGGCTTATGGAGTTGTAGACTTTTGATTTTGGCCTTACTAGCAAAACTTCGAAGGAAGTTATTCAAAGGTCAAGGAAAGAATTGGTCAAAAATGTTGCTTAAAAATTATATAGGTTATCTTGATGCAATGAACTTATTTAATAAAATAACCCTATCCAAAGGATTATCAACATGAAACTTAATATCAAATAATTTACAAATTGATCAAGAAACACAAATACGTGGAATTATAAAATATTTTGATCTAGTTCTTAATTGAAGCTTTATCATCTTATCTCTTATTTAAAATGGCACATTAGCTAGAGCATGCCTAGCTTGTGTAGGTCTCAAGGTCAAATATTATACTAATGTGAGCAACAACTCCAGATCATGAATTTCTCTTAGTAACCTAGTTGAGGGAGAGGAACTTAAGCATATTGTAGATGACCTTGAAAAGATGCTTCAAGAGTTTTACTTAGTAATTTTTACACAAAAACATATGTTGATTTGGAATCTATCAAAAGATAGTGGATACTTGGTCATATTGAGATATGAGGATTTAAAACAATCAATTTTCCTACTCCAAAACATTTCTCTTGGAAGAATGTTTGGTCACTAGGGACCCTCCCAATGACCTCAACATTCCTTTGGTTAGTAGTTCAAAGTAAGTTTCTTACAAGAGAGAATCTATAAAGAAGAGGACATCATGGACATTTTATATGTGCCTTATGTGAGAAGGATTTAGAAACATAAGACCATTTACTTCTTCATTGTCTCTTTCTCACACCATTTAAGGTTATGTTTTAAAAATTATGAAAAAATACTTGATAGCTCCATCAACATTGAAAGAGTTGATGAAATGTTGGATTAATTATTTCAAAGCTAAATCATTATGTATTTTGTGGAGGTTTGATTGTACCCTTATTTTTTGAATTTATAGCTTGAAAGGAATAAAAACATAAATTTCAAAACCATGTCCAAGTTTAGAACCATATTATTGCCTCTCTTATAGGATGTTTATAGATATAGTGCTCATGATGAGAAGTCTCAAGTGTAGAAAAAGAGGTGGTAACAACTTGGTTATAATATTTTAACACATAAAGAGTCATTTGTGACAATGGCATTAAAACAAAGGATGTGCTTCAATCTAGGATAAAATGAAGATGTCTAGAAGTTGGATTTATCAAAATTAATCTTGATGAGGCTTTCAAATGAAATCCAAAACAAGATGATGGAGATGGTGTTTTTCAAAATAATGAAGGTAAAATTCTCTTGACTTCTTCAAAATCATTTGGAACTTCAACTAACAACTACGCAAAAGGGATTAATATTGCAATTAAAAAAGGATGAAAATATATTTCAATTTAGAGGGGATTCACAAATTATCATCAGTGTTATAAATAAAAATGAATGTGAGAATTGGATAAAAATAATATTTTTACTTATTTTTATCACCTATTATATGAGGCAATCTCTTGGAAACATGAGCATATCTATAGAGAAGGAAATATTATAGCAAATAAATTCCCCAATGGTATTGTTGATCTTTATCTTTGTGAAATTAATATTTTAAAAGGTTGTCTAAAATTTTATCACATAACGAAAATGGTGTCAAGGAGCTGATTGCTAGAACATGGCACTTTGAGGAAGATAAAAAATATATTTAATAGAAAAAAATAAAAATTATGTGATAAAAAAACAAATTAAATATAGTTTAATTGACCTCAAAACCAATATATTATTTTAACATATTTATGAGAGCTACCCTAATAAAACCACATATAACTTATTACAAAATATATATATTTTCTTTTCTTTTTTTAAATTCCTTTATATAATATTTTAAAGAATAAATAAATAATATCAATAATTATTGTTTTTCCTATACAATTAAAATTAATGGTTTTTTTTTGTTTTAAAATTTTTTTGTAACTGTATATTTTAGTTTAAAAAACGGTTTCTTCATAATTAGTACTTTATAGTTAAAAAATAAAATCTAATTTTTTAGATTCTTTGATAGAAAATATACTATTAAGTATCTTTAATGTCCATGTAGTAGTTTAGGTTTAGGGTTTCTTTTAATTTTTTTTATTACATAGGTAATCCCTTCATTTTTTTGGTTACATAGAAGAGTGGTTACAGTCACTATTTTTAGTAACTGCCAAGTCCTAGGGTTCAAACCATAGGACTCTCAACAAACCTATTGGTCGCTTGTACCGTCATTGTCGGTCTAGGGTGCACTCAGAGGATTCAAAACAAACTATCCAAGGTTTGAATCTAGGTCTCTTCTTCGTAAGTGCCCATCCAAACTAGCACTTACCAATCCACCTAACCCTTGAGCTAACATCTCTTCATTTTATCAGAGTTGGAGCTGCCACTATAACTTCTACCCCACCTTTTTTGTGTGAAGGAACTGGTAACTCTAAATTGAAACCTTTGAGATCTAACTTTCTTTTGATTTATTATTACATATCTTTATAATTATAATTAAATATAATTATATTATGTAAATAATCTGGTGTGCGTATGGTTATTATTTAATTCCTGATCTTACATTTCACTCATTTTCAATTAATATATAATTTGATGGCCTATGATCTTCGTGAACTTCATGTGACCTGCATACTTCGCTGTGTTTACAAGAGGGCAACTGATAATCCAGTAAAATCGCTACGTACTACCTAGGATTCCATTAGTCAAGCATTAATATATTTGAAAGCCTATTATGTCCGTGAACTGTATACTTCACTTGTTCACGAGATAAATCCTTATCCTTTGTAAAGCGTACGAAGAATCCCCACTGCAGTGCCCTTACAAGAGGGCAACTGTACTCCTTAGGATTCGAATTATTTTTTAATTTAAATTTTTTTTAATGCCATGTGACGGGTACATATGAGGTGGGCATATTAATGTGGAAATTTTTTAGATATTTGAGAAAGTATTCTTAAATTCCAAAAGAGGTGTATGTGAGAATGTGCATAGGAGCATGTGTGCTTTGAGTGATGTGTGAATAATTTTAAATTGTCAAACATACATCGTAAAGAGTGCAGAGGACAAATAGATTAAATAGGTGGGTTGATTAGGGGATGTGAAGGCAATTTCATGGAGATATATGGAAGGGTATAAGAGAATTAGAAATTAATTTAGGACTAGATTGGAGAATTAAAAGACTTAAACAAAATAGGAAAAAATTAAAAAAAAATTAAAGATTTTAAAGTCTTTATTCATTACAAATAATTTTAAGATGAAAATAACATTAGACCAACAATGGGTTAAGTTTTGCCTCTTCATATAAACTGTATACATGCTTGATATTAAGTAATGCCTCTCATGGTCAGCACATATCTCTATTTTATTCTAACAGGTTAATGTGATGATGCCAGTCTAATAATATATTTCATGATTATAATTCATTTATCTATCTATAGTCTAGTGGAGCTACTATTCACCAGTCTAACGCTAATTGAGTTGCCCTAATTGATATTAAGTAATGCCTATGATGGTCAGCACATATCTCTATTTTATTCTAACAGGTTAATGTGATGATGCCAGTCTAATAATATATTTCATGATTATAATTCATTTATCTATCTATAGTCCAATGGAGCTACTATTCACCAGTCTAACGCTAATTGAGTTGCCCTGAGTTAGCAACGGGGTTCACGTTGACACCGCCTGGGCTTCATTGCCTTCAACGTTGCCAATCTTGATCTTGGCAACTTTCTTTTGATTTATCATTACATATCTTTATAATTATATTATGTAAATAACCTAGTGTACGTATAGCTATTATTTAATTCCTGATCTTACATTTCACCCATTTAAAGTTAATATATAATTTGAAGGCCTATGATCTTCGTGAACTTCATGTGACCTGCCTACTTCTCTGTGTTTACAAGAGGGCAACTGATAATCCAGTAAGATCGCTACGTACTATTCCATTTGTGTCGCTCTCGTATTAATATATTTGAAGGCCTACTATCTTCGTGAACTGCATACTTCACCTGTTCACGAGGTAAATCCTTTGTTAAATCGTACGAAGAATCCCCACTACAGTGCCCTTACAAGAGTCCAACTGACAATCGATTGCTGCGTACTCCATTTGTGTGTATATACACTGCACCTTTTTAATTTATTAATAAAAAGATTGCTACGTACTCCTTAGGATTCTATTTGTGTCGCTCTCGTATTAAGATACGGCACTATAATTTTGACTGAAAGAATGATTTCATATGTATATATGCTAACATAAACGTCTGTAGTGGCCGTGGTCAGATTTTTCCACCATCGAATATCTTGACTGAAGTAGGCGTTCATCGAACTGTGTGTGATTTTTTTTATGTTGTTCCTTACTTTTCAATTTTTTTATGGTTTTATATTTTGTTTTGTTAAAATAATAGTTTTAAGGAGTAGAAAAACGTTTTTACCATTTTCATACTAAACTTTGAAGGGTTTGGTGGATTGGTAAGTGTTAGTTTAGATGGGTACTTGATTTAGGTTCAAACCTTGGTGGTGTCAGTTAGTAAAGGTAGTAGTCTGTTCTAATCCTTTGAGTGCGCCAGATCAACGAATGATGGTAGGAATCTGATGATGGTAGGAATCCGAGTAATCAACTGTCCCCATCTCACAGCTAGAGATGGATAAGTTTGTTGTGTAATTTGAATAGATTTGTTGTGTATAGTTCCTATGGGTTTGAATCTGAAAATAGTGGGTGTATAAGAAGGAAAAAAAAAACTTTGCATAAAGACCTGTTGTAAAGCTTGCAAATTTTCCGTCTCTATTCTTTTCACCGACCTAGTTACGATAAGTGGAAGTACGGCAAAGTTGAAGGGACGCATTTTATATTAAATTCCAGCTTAAAGAAAGGTCCAGGTTGCAAATTTTCCGTCTCGATTCTTTTCACACGTCTTTGAGCCGTTCTAAAAAGAGAGAAGCTCCTGTCATCCCACTCATCATCGACTGCAGAGCAGCTTCGTCCGAGAGAAGCGAGTAAGCTTTGTTACTTTTGGATCTGGTGCTTAATCTGCATGCCTTCGATTCTTTCTCTAATTATTTTTGGTTTTTAGGTTTAATAGAACTTTACCTAGCTTTGTTTCATTATTCTAAGATACGAGAAGCGAGTAAGCATATCTAGTTTTGTTACGTTTTGATCCGGTGCTTAATTTACATGCCTTCGATTCTTTCTGTATTATATTATTAGTTTTCAGGTTTCATTACATAGCAGTTGACAAAATACAAACACTAGGAGATGTTTACCCTATATCCGAACACGTTCGCTCCAGGTAATGCAAATAACTTCCTTTCTTGTTGGGATGATTGTCACACTTTGTTTTATTTGTGATAAAACCAGGAATGTCCAATAACTGCGAAGTGGGCAACGTGGAAGGCAATGAAGCCGGGCAAAATTTCAACATAAAAATCGCTCAAAACACAGGTCAGCAAGCGGTAAGGAACTATAACTCCGGCCCTTCCTACCATATTGTATTAATGTCTGAGATGGAGATGGAATGAGATTTTGAATTTGCCAGGGGTCCAAAACTGGACAACAAGTTCAAGGTCAAGGAAATGACAACAATAACAGGCGCCAGGGCGGCGGCACCACCACCAACAGCCACAACAGACAGAACATCAATAGCAACAACAACGACAGCAACAAGATTGGCAACAACAACAGCGCGATCACCTTCTGCAGCAATAATAAGTAATATCTAGCCGAGTCGCTGCATCATCTAGCCCTGGGCATAGTAGATTTACGGGTAATATTTTCTAGCATTAGGTTGTTTGTTAGTAGGGTTTGGTTTTTTCTTGGAGTGGTTCTTTTTGTTTAGTTATTCTGTTTATTCACCTTTGTAGAGGCTGGTTTTATTTTTGGCCTCGGGTCAGCAGGGTTTGGTCTCTGTTTATTCACCCTTGTGGGGGACTGGTTTTATTTTTGGCCTCGGGTCAGTAGGGCTTGGTCTCTTTTTGGAGTGGTTTTTTTTGTTTAGATATTCTGTTTATTCACCTTTGTGGGGGCTGGTTTTATTTTTGGTCTTGGGTCTTTATGATGTTGTTTGTTTGGGTGGTCTTGTGCCCCGAGGTGTGATTTTTCCAGCTTATATTTTACGGAATAACAAAAAAAAAGTGTGGTTGTGACCAACTCTTTCGGGTCTTTACAATATTCATTGTTTGAGTGACCTTGTGCGAGGTGTGATTTTTCCAGCTTCCTTTTTATCGTAACCACTCTTATTTTTTAAGGAATAATAAAAAAAAGTAGTGTGGTGACCAACTCCTTCGGGTCTTTACAATGTTCATTGTTTGAGTGGCCTCGCACCCCGAGGTGTGAATTTTTTCAGCTTATTTTTTATCGTAACTTCTCTTATTTTTTACGGAATAATAAAAAAATAGTGTAATTGTGACTAACTTCTTTGGGTCTTTACGATGTTGATTGTTTGAGTGGCCTTGTGACCTGAGGTGTGATTTTTACAGCTTTATTTTTATTTTTATTTTTATTGTAACCTCTTTTATTTTTTAGGGAATAATAAAAAAATAATGTGGTTGTGACCAACTCTCATATGTAACCAAAAAAAAAAAAAAAAAACAATGCAATTTTATTCTTTTTCCTTTATTTACAACCCTATTTAAAGTGTCTAATGCTTAAAAACTAATGTTTTTTTTTTAAATCTTGTTCTATAAGATATAATTCAAATCTTAAAGATTGTATTTTAAATATGTTAAATATTTTGGGTGTATATGTTGTCATGATTGTTATTATATGTAATCACACAAATACGAGTTAGTGCACCCATATAAACTAAATACTAATTAAAATTAAATTAAACACTAAATTATGAATTTAAGAATTAAATGAAATTAGTTCAAATGGTTATATTCTTTAACTTTCAATGTGAAAAATGACAATTTCAATGTAATAGTAATGAATATAGGTGAATTCACCATAAAGAGATATATATCACCATTTATGAGAATGTTTTCAATCAACTTAAACAAAAGCTTATAAATATAAGGTTTAGGTGAGATAAATATCACCATTTATGAAAATATTTTCAATTAACTTAAACAAAAGCTTATAAATATAAGGTTTAGGTGCTTGATTGATTTTAAGTTAAAATGTGTAGAGGTTGATGTTATATATCTACTAATATGGAAACAATCAACGCGAAGATTATTGGCAATAGAATATATAGAGCTTATAAAGCATCACGTGGTTACGATGGTTGTAACAATTTCTTTTGAAAGGTCAACCACTTGTAACTAAGTGATATGCAAGGATAACAACCTGCCAAACATTGATACTAACAACCAATTATTAGAAGATAAAACGCATCTTTGACAGTCTAACTATGTATCTTAACAAATAACAAATCCAATCCAACATGGGTATACTATGCCTCATGTAATACAATGCAAGAAATATAATATCTTATGTGGGCATACTATGCCACACATAATACAATGCAATAATATAACTAAATAAACCTAAGGTAATATAGTATCCTCAACATCTACCAATGAGAAAAGAATATAATGATAAATTTATATTCCAATTCACCATAATCAACTTAAACAAAAGATTATAAATATAAGGTTGATGTGCTTGATTGATTTTAAGTTAAAAGGTGTAGAGGTTGATATGTTTGATTGATTTTAAATTAAAATACTTTCAAATTAAAAAAATTGGTCTGAAAAGGAGCATGTTGCATGTGTGATACAACAATTTTGATTTAACTTTATTCCATGGGGATTCATAACTTCTTAAACTCAATCCATCTAGTTTCTTTATAATCTTAAGGATTTTTAGTCAATTATCTATTAGCTTCAGATTAAGTCTCCAATTTTAACTCCCAAGGACTTTGGAAGCTTTCGCCTAGGCTTTATTCAATATGTAACATTTTTTAATCAACTCCTAAATCTTAGTTTAGTTTCCTTGAAAACTGACCCTATGCTAATAGATCTTTTGTAATGATCAATTTTCCTAAGGCTTTAAAAGTTCTAACTTAGTAACATCAAAAGTGTTTTCCTCTTTCAAAGTTATAATCATCAAATCCTTTGAGAAAACATCATTTCATACCTTTGATCCATCCATCTAAACTCCCATGTTTAGCATGTTTACCATTACATCAGTTGCAACATTACCTTCCCTATAGATGTGCTGGATCAAAAATACCTCCATACCTGACACTATATTCTTTGCATCCTAAATAATATTTTCAATGCTCTAGCTAGTAGTTTGTTTGACATTCAAACTGTTAATGATATTCATAGAATCTCCTTCCACTATAAGCTTCTTAACATTCATCATTTTTGTAAGCCCTACTCCTATAATGATGGCTTTCACCTCTGCTATATGGTTTGATGTAAGGCCAAAGTTCACTGTGTAACAAGATATCACTACCCCAAAGCTAGATCTTAGAATCCCTCCCCCTCCAACCTTCCTTGGATTACCTTTAGAGGCTCCATAAAAATTTAGTTTTACCCACTCTAGGGGGGAGTACATCTCACCTTTCTCTTTGGTCAACTAATTTGATTCCTTGATAGCTCTCATAGTCCCTAGTCCAATGTTATTTCTTCATCCAACACATTTTCATAGATTTGGTTGTTCATATTAACAAGTGTATTTTTAGCAATAGTAGATTTGATACTCTTAATAATGACCCCTACACTATTAGCTTTATTTTGGAACACTCATTTATTCCTTTCCCTCCATATCTTCCAAATGAAATGAGGTAAGACAAAGATCCAAATTTTCTTCAATCGAGAGCTATGATAAGGGTTAACCAAACTTTCCCATACGGCCTCCAAAGACTTTGTTATCACCCATTGAATTTTAAGCCAATGAAGAAGTGTATGCCAAACCTCCAAAGAAAGAGGACAATGGATAAAAATATGGTCAACTGTCTCCTCATCCCCACAACATAAGTAACACCTATTAGGAATGATCGTCTCTCTTCTTCTAAGATTATCCACAATCAATAGATGATTTTGCAATGACAGCCAAAGAAACGAAGACACCTTCGACATGAGATCCTTAATCCAAAATTTTCCCATAAGGGAAAATTTTGGATTAAGGATCTCATGTCGAAGGTGTCTTCTCCTTATCCCTTTCAAAAGCAAAATTTGAGTTAACAATAAATATTCCTTTTAGGATTAGGACCCCAAAAGAACCTATCCTCTCCTATATTGAGTTGTAGATAGTAATGTTGTAAACTAAGATTGAGATAATTAAGTCTACTCTAAATAATTGCATCAACTCCTTCCATCTATAACATGTGCTATACTTTGTAATTATCTTCCACATTGATGTACTCCTAAACCATGTTTCCATATTTTTGCTTTAAAGGCCAAATGATGCACTTTCAATAATTATTAAAAATTAAAGGCTTCACTGTGACCCATGCATCCTCCCAAAAATATATCTTATCACCTCTTCCCACATGTTATCTTAAACCTTTCCATAAGAGATTTCTTGTATTGATCAACTCATTCCACAAAGATGATCCTAAAGGTGGATCTAACCTATAAGCAAAGGGGATTTTCTTCTCAAGATATTTTACAAAGAGGATCTAAGCCCAATATTGACCATGTTTAATCATTTGTCATCACCTCACTTTGGCCATTAAATCTCTACTCCTCTACTTTACTTTTTTTTATGCCCAGATTGCCTTCTCACTTAGGCCTGACAAATTTCTCCCATGCCACCACACTAATCCTCTATTTCTCTTCTACACTAGCCTAAAGAAAGTTCCTTTGTATTCACTCTATTTTATCAGTCATCGATGCTAGGATTTTAAACAAAAACATCATGAAAATAGGCTAGTTTTGGAGGGTTGCCTTCAATAACTGTAATTTACCCACTTGAGTAAGGGAAGAGCCTTTCCATCTTATAAGCTTTCTATTGAATATCTAAAGCACTAAATTCCAGTATTCTCCTTTCATTCTACCTACAAAAAAGGACATTCCCAAATATACAGTGGAGAAGTTGTCCACTCTACAACCACAATTTCGTGAAATTTTATTCTATCTAACCTGAGTAGTGTTAACAAAAAAACAACCTACTTTACAAGAAATATATTTAAATAGATTATTATTGCATTTACTAACATGTATATCTACATTAGTAAAAGGTATACTGTTGCAAAACTCTTTGTTTAAAATATTCACACAAAAACTTAATTATAAGCTTGTTTGCAAAATAAATCAACAGATCTTTATAACATATGAATTTGAGCTCTCAATATTTTTTACAATCATTCACAAATACATGGTCTAGTTTATGTTGTTCTATTTGCTAATTAGCAATAACAATAATAAAATTAAAGTTAATTTTTTGCACAACACTTATTATCTTATTTAGTATGTGTATTGACTATTAATATCTAGTCGCGACATGTGTGGGGGTAGTTGGCCCTCTTACTTTCTAACCGGTTCATGTGATATTGTATTCCCATACAATTTGTTTATTTCCAGTGACATATTCCTATGTTAAAATTTCTTTTCACTTTAATATCTCCTCTTCTTTCTTTAATCTATCAAATAATTAAAAAACTAATTCTACGAAAAAAAAAAATAGTTTGATGATTGATTTTAAGTTATGTTTAAATGAAAACAACGGTAGACCAACAAAAGGTTAGGTTTTACCTCTTAATATAAAGAGCATACATGATTGATTTTAAGTAATGACCTCTAATGGTCAGTACATATCTATTTTTTTTGGAAAAATAAAAATCTATTTTTGGTTTTAGCTCGCTTAATTAATAGTGTAACAATATGTACACATTCATTTGTTTTTTAATTAATTAAAAATGTTTAATATATAATTATAAAATTTGATAGATATTTAAGTAAATTTATAATATTGTAAAAAGTTTTGAACTTCTTCATACTCTTGTTAATGGGTAGTAGATTTAAAAATTGGTTCTATTTTATAAGATTTCTCACCTTTAAGATATATAGAGACCTATAACATCTAGAGGAATCCTATATAGAGCCGTATAACATCTAGAGGAATCTTATCCCCATTATGGGCCCCCCTATTTGCGTGGCTTATTCGAAGCCATCAAATGGAGTTGGACTAGAACCATCTTCGCATCTTCGATAATGCCCTGTTCAAACGTAGAAATGGATTACATCTATCTAGAATGCCTCTTCACACGTAGGAATGTTGACGTTTTGTTATTGTCGTGCAAAATAATAAAGTTAAAGTTGTTACTGATTTGACAGCCAAAATGTATTACATATGAAATCATTCTTTCAGGCAAAATTATAGTGCTCTATCTTAATACGAGAGCGACACAAATCGAATCCTTTTCTTTAATAAACTAAAGAGGTGCTGTGTATCCATAATGCCTGTTCACACGTAGGAATGCTGACCTTTTGTTAGTGTTAGGCGAAATAATAAAGTTGAAGGTTTGATTGATTTGACAGCCAATATTATAGTGCAATCTCTTGACAAGATGAAAATATGTTTCAAAAGTTAGTGAACTGGTAAGTGCTTGTTATTTTGGGCATTTATTACGAAGAAATCTGGGTTCAAATGAACCCCAAACGACCAACATCTTCGCCATCTCAGGCCAAGTTAACGTAAACAAGAAGCCACAGAGGTTATAAAAAACATCCCAAAATTCAAACCCATAAAAATTAACTGTGAATGTAACCAATTCCCTTCTAATTAAAAAAAAAAAATTACATTATAAACAAATCCAAACATTATATAAAAGTTTTTGCGCTTGCATATACAGTGCTTATATACGCGATGAAAATCCCAAGAAAAACCAGACCTATACTCACTCGCTTCTGGTATTACTGCGGAACTAGAAAAACCAGACCTATACTCACTCGCTTCTGGTATAACTGCGGAACTTTAGAAGAGGACACTGACCATTCGGAACCTGTCGGTTAACATAAACGAAGTAAAAGGTTATAAGGGGCAACTCAAGATTGGGTTTTTGTTGGCAAATAAAGTAATTTGAGTTTGGGTTCCTGTTGGCAAAAAAGTAATTTGATCTGACTCCTCTGAATGATGTAAGTAATCTGATCTGACTCCTCAAACTACGGGCATCCTTATCATCTCATGCCAGGTTAACGTAAACAGTAAACAATAAACCGCGGGGGTTATAAGGAACAGCCCAAGATTCAAATCCATAGAAAATAACTTTGAATGTAACCGATTTCCTTAAATTTAAAAAAAAAAAATTACACTATAAACAAATCCATACATTATATAAAAGTTTTTGCGCTTGCATATACAGTGCTTACATACGCGATGAAAATCCCAAGAAAAACCAGACCTATACTCACTCGCTTCTGGTATACCTGCGGCACTTTACAAGAGCACACGGACCCACTGGGAACTAAGATGGATACAGAGAAAATCAAAATGGACGATGCACAAGAATGGAGGAGCTACAGCATATGTAGAGAGATTCTTATCCATCTTAGAGAGATTCTATGGAGGAGCTACAGCATATGTAGAGAGATTCTTATCCATCTTAGAGAGATTCTTATGTAGAGAGAGATTGTTTGTTGTATTCTTCTTTCTTAATGTGAAACCGATTATCATGTACGGTTCTATGTTGTATATATATATATATGGGGGCTCACCAAAAATGTTAATGAGGAATCACTCTAAATCTTATATTTATATTAAAAAATATCTAAGTTTCTAGGTTTTAAAAGAGATTTATTTTTATTTTTTGAAAAAATTGAAAAAAACTTGTATTAAAACAAAGATCAGTTACAATTGGGAGTAGACACATCCCGACCGAAAACAATGAAAGCACATGATTACAAGAGAAGAGGAAGATTTGCAATGGAACCAAATCTCTTGAACCAATACCAAGCTAGCTGAGGGAGCTGATTGGTCTGTTACAACAACTTGTCGCAAAATCGCGCAGCAAACACCAACTTCACCTTTGGCCGCGAAAAAGCTACAAGTCGCGAAATCGCGACACAAGACTCCTCTGACCGCAAAAAGTCAACCTGTCGCGAAATCGCGACAACAATCCTCCCTTGGCCGCGACGGAGCAACATGTCGCGAAATCGCGACACCTTTCCACCTTTGGCCGCGACGGAGCAACATGTCGCGAAATCGCGACAACTTTCCTCTCTTGGCCGCAACGAAGCAACATGTCGCGATATCGCGACAACTTTCCTCCAACGGTCGCGACGACGCAACATGTCGCGAAATCGCGACAACTTTCCTCCAGCGGCCGCGACGGCGCAACATGTCGCGATATCGCGACCACTTTCCTCCAGCGGCGCGACGGCGCAACATGTCGCGATATCGCGACCACTTTCCTCCAGCGGTCGCGACGGCGCAACATGTCGCGATATCGCGACAAATTCCTCCAGTGGCCGTGACGGCGCAACATGTCGCGATATCGCGACAACTTTCCTCCCTTGGCCGTGACGGCGCAACATGTCGCGATATCGCGACAACTTTCCTCCAGCGGCCGTGACGGCGCAACATGTCGCGATATCGCGACAACTTTCCTCCAGCAGCCGCGACGGCGCAACATGTCGCGATATCGCGACAACTTTCCTCCGATGACCGCGACGGCGCAACATGTCGCGATATCGCGACAACTTTCCTCCGGCGACCGCGACGGCGCAACATGTCGCGATATCGCGACGACTTTTCTCCGGCGACCGCGACGGCGCAACATGTCGCGATATCGCGACAGCTTTCCTCCAATGGCCGCGACGACGCAACATGTCGCGAAATCGTGACAAAAACCACCCTTAGCTTTTTCTTTGATCATTGGCTCAAGGATCTTTCAAGGCCCTGCCGAATCACCTCATCTTCAATAGGCATGTCACTACTACCTCTTTCTTAGCACCCATCTTAGCCAGGAAATCGACCGCTTTGTTTAAATCTCTGCTCACATAAACTGGAATCACATCATCTAATTCCCTCCATAATTCCTTGATTTGAGAGACTAGAATCCTCAACCTCCAAGCTTTCAACGCAAAGTTCCTAATGCAGTCTAGAGCTCCAACTAGAATTTGAGAATCAGATTCAAGAATTATCCTCCTGTGGCCCTGAGTAACTGCCCAAATAGAAGCAGATTTGATAGTAATGGCTTCTGCTTCATTATTTATGGCTCTACCCAAGCCCTGCAGTTCCCAATAGAGCACTGATCCCTCATGATTTCGGCAGACCACGCCAATTTCAGCACTACCCGGATTGCCCTTTGCAGCACCATCAGTATTGATTTTAATCCAGCCTTTTAGGGGTGGTTTCCAACTGGCTCTGTCCTGTCCCTCTTGCTTTTCAACTCCCTCTTCCATTGGCCCAGGACCAACCTGAGTTTCCTCTTTAGCATAGACGGCAACAGTTTCTGTGACTTTGCTCTAGATAACCTACCAAACTCCATCTAGCGAGGAAAAGGTTTCTCTAAAAATTCTAGCATTTCTCTCCAACCACACTTGCCACCAAATGGAGTATAAGCCAAGCTCCCACCCAATTTGAAGATCTTTGGATTTAAATCTACCCTGCTTCCATCTTTCCCAAATATTAGTCCGATTCATGTCACCATTAACCTGGATTTTATAGTGAGAGAACCATCGCTTCCAAATCTGACGCGTGAAAGGGCACTCAAACATTAGGTGATCGGTTGTTTCCTCGTTCTTGTGGCATAAAACACATTGAGAAGGGCCGATGATTCCTCTACATCTGAGATTGTCAAAAGTGAGAATACCATTGTGCATAAACTGCCAGGAAAAAAAGTTTACTTTCGGCCAGCCCTTGGGGTGCCAAATCTTTCTCCAATCCTCAACCGGATAAGAATGGGGGGGAGGCTCTGGGAGGATCTTGTCATATCCGTCCTTCATTGTATAAACACCAAGGCTCCCATAGCCCCAAGCTAATTCATCCTCCTCATCTCTCCCCGTGAGAAACCTTTCTGTCAAGATTTTGGTCAAGATGGGTGCCAACTCGGGGGGATTGGAATTGGCCACTCCTCCAACCTCTTAAACTTTTTAAACTTATACTCCTCCAGCTGAGTAGTGTTGAAATAACTTTCAATTTGGACCCAACCCTTGGTTTCTATGGCAGATTTTATTGGAAGTAACTCAGGGAATTCAACAATGATGGGTGGGTACTGATCCCATGAATCGGTCCAGAAACGAGCCTTCTCCCCTCTCCCCACTTTCCAAAACAATTGGTCTTTAATAACCTGAGATCCTAGCTTGAGAGCCTACCACACTAAGGATCCAGTACCATCCAGAAAAGAGATTTATTTTAATTTTAATAAATATTTAAATTTAATTAAATGCATTAAACAAGATATGCGTCATACAAAGTTTAATTTAGAATGATTCTCTTATTTGAATATTAGAAGAAAAATAATTTTTTTTCCTGAAAGAGAATATATATATAAAATCTATTTTAATGCAAAGTATATGCATTTTATTTTTCTTACCTAATAGTAAGTAAGAGATAAGAGAATGCAAATATAAATCTATTTTAATGCAAATTATATTTATTTTATCTTTCTTATCTAAGTTTGGAATAGTAAGTAGCATGGAGGAAATAGGGATGGATGGCAACTACAAGTTGTGAATACACGGGAGACAAGATCATAGAGAGAAGCAAATTCTAGTAAGAACAAGTACAAGTATTGATCAAAGGGGGAGCACGAACAATTGAACACAAGAAATAGATTAACCAATAGTGGAGCAAGTATGGACTTCAGACGAATGAGATATTGAAAGGTGAAAAACATTACTGTTGAGTATGAAAGGAGTACAAGGTCTATCAAGAGTTGAGGAAGACATTAACATAAGGGAAGATGCCAACGTAGAAGGTGTGCGAGGATACAACGAGTGGATGGTGACACCTAAATAGGTTACAGGAAGGTTGCCAAGGGTGTACAAAATGGGAGTCAAGCACCAAAGCAATAGTACACAAGGTCTCAGGAAGGAAGACCAACACCACAGTCAACATACTAGTGAAGGAGGTCATGGAGTGAGGATGCACAAGAAATTGGAAGACAATTAATTGGTGAAAAAATATACCAAGGATAGAAACGTCTAGTGAAGAACAACAAAACAAATCATTCACTTTAGAAAGGAATCAAACTAGGATTCTAGGGGAATCTTCATCAAGTGATGAAGAAGGAGGAACCCCACCAATGGCCAACATAACCATGAGAGTAAGAAAGCAAAGGTATCTACCCTTCATAGGAGAAGGGAAGGAGGATCTAGTAAGGCATATCGGTACATGTACTACCATTTGGAAAGGAAATGGTGTAAGCGAACTAGATGGATAGTTGCAACTATTTCTTGCCACATTATGAAGATCCGATAGATTGGTATCTAAAGTGAGAGAATGCATTAGCCTTTCGATTATGGAATATGATGAAATAAGAACTTATTAATGAATTTTATCCCTTGAGAGACGATACTAAAATTATAATCAAAATATATGCTATAATATAGGAAAAAGACAAGGATGTGAAAGCATATAATCAAAGACTAAAATAATTAATGGATAAAATGCTAATGTCGTTGGTAGATGGACTCATAAAAGGATGGTTCATTGATGGATTACCACCCAAACATAGGAAGAAGATGAAGGTAGTACCATCATCAACATATGAAAAGGTTCTAGATAAAGCAAAGAACTTTGAAAGTGAGTCAAAGCAAACAGTAGCAAAAATTGTGGGACACTTCAAGCATAAGGACTCAAATAGCGATGTATATGACAAGGTGCACCATGCTATCCAATCCTTTCGTAAAGAGTTTGATAAAATGTTGAAAGAAGTGAAGGGGAAAACAAGGAAATTCTAGAAGGATGTATGGTGTACTGATTGCAAAACCAAGGGACATACAAATGTGAATTATCCTAGGAATGCATATTGCAATATATGTGATGTGTTGGGATATGAAGTGGTAGATTATCCATTCAATATAAAAGGAGCAAGGCATCAAACCTTTATAATCCAAGGGATTGAGGAGAAACCAAATACTCAAAGGAATGGATAGGGTACAACAAGCATAGGTTATAGAAATAACCACAAAGGAAGTAGGTCGTATCAAGGCAATCAACAAGGAGGTGAGAGTCATTTGCAATATGATTCGAAAGGAAGGCCAACCATACAATGTCACAATTGCCAATATTAGGGGAATTTTGCAAAAAATTGTCCCACTCCTAAAACAAACAAGTTAGTATAGAATAAAATCATACATATCTCTCGATGGTGTGGTCCAAGCAACCATAAAGAGGTTAATTACCCTAAGAAGGCAAGTACAAGTAACTCACAGAATGCAACTTTCCTGGACATTGATGTACCTCTAATAGGAAAGGAAGAAAAAGAAAATGATAGATTGGTCATGACATGAAGTCAGACTAAGATAGATAACTACCCAAAACCTATCAAAGAGAAGGAGAGATGGTAGGAGGTAAAAATAATAATTTAGGAAGAAGCATAAAAGGCTAAGCAAAACAAAAGAATTGAATAAGCCAAGCAACTTAGAGGGCAAAGTATTAAGGTAGAGACTGGAAACACAAGTTTTAAATACAATGGTAGAAGTTAAAATGGCTAGTTCACTAGGATCCATACCAACCTTACATAAGGTTATGGAAGTATAGAGTCAATCGATAAATGAAATAAAAAAAGGATTACTTTATGGATCCAACAATATTAATGATCAATGTTGGAAAGAAACAAACATTGGTTCATATGGAGATATTGGAGCACAAGTTAACACAAGTCATTATGGACAAAGGATATAGTGTTAACATATTAATAGAGAAAACCTGAAAGGATATTAGGGGTCTATTCTTGTGGGCACCCAATTTTAAGTTGTAAACATCTATAAAATTGTAATAATGAAATAAATTTGATAAAATAAATCTATGTAACCATGAGAACAAGAATTTGAAGAAATAAATGGGCCATTTTCATTAATATTCAAAAGACATTGTACATCGGGTTACAATACGTCCCTCTTAGGGATACCAATTTGATACGAAATTACAATAATCTCAAGAATATATGTCTTCCAAGTAGACTCTTATGAAATTCTTCTAATCTGATTATAGGAGGGTTTCCTTCACAACCTCCACATGATGACATCAAGGAAAGTGGTCTTGATGATGCTTAGCTCCTGCAAAATACATGTCATGCACACAAAGAAACTAAAGACAGATTAATAGCATTGAAAGCCTCTCAAGATGAGGCTAGTTTCTTGATAAGTGCAATGAAGATAGTAAATGGATAAAGATGTGTAAAAATATATGAAATGCTGAAATGAAGACATAAAGACTAAATGTAATGCAACTAATCTATGTTAGAAAACCAATGAAAAACATCTAAAACTAATAAAGCTAAAAATGATAAAGAAATCAGATATCCCCTCGTGGTCGTTGATGATCAAGTTGGTGGGCTTTGTTAGTCACTGTCGACGTTAGTGACGGTGCCTACGGGATACTACTAAAAATAGCGGCCATCAAACAAAGGTTTTGTTCTCTATGCTCGATGTGGGGCAGCATCCAATTTGCTTGTCAAATCAATTGATGTTCTTGGTGCGTTCTTGAAGAATGGCTTAGGGTAAGAATTGGTTCAATTTAACTATGAGTTGACAGTTGAACTATGATAGAAGTGACTCTTCAAACTCTAATGAACTCCATGGCTACTAATGGTAATCTTGTGACACAAATTTGATAGCACTTGAATGCTTGTGAAAGATTTATCTCTTTGTTAGGCAGTTCGACATCACTTTGTTATAGAAAATGAGGATCATTTATTCTATATTTTGGGTGCCTTACATAGACTTCCCAAATATGCATCTTAACTTCTACAAAAAGCCAAGATCAAGATTTGGTTAGGCTATAGGTCAGTTGGATGGACGCTTTTGGAAGCTTTGTAGGCGCAACCACTCAAGAAACTGTTACTTGTAATGGATTTTGCTCGACTCGGGTAGTCCAAGTTTGTTATAGACTCAACCATATTTGAAAAGCATGACTTAGACTGTGGTTGCTATCGATAGGCATGGCTAGCCTGTGGCCACTCTCAAAGTCAGTAACGATGGTGGCCATCACTGATGACATCAACGACCAAGGTTGAATAGGACTAGCTTGCCTTGATTGAGTGATTAGAACCACTTTTGGGTCTTGGAAAAGTCCAAGGTGAGTCACATGGTCTGAAAATGTGTCCACATGAGTAGCCTTCTCAACATGATGCATTTTAGGTGTCTACAAATACCCCTTTTTGGGATGTGTTGTGGGAAAACACAATACTGGACAAAAATAGATGATCTAAAGTCACATTGCAGGTTGATTGATGTTCATTGATCTAGTCAACTTTAGATGCCCCAATCATGGAAAGAGCACACATCTCTAAATCATTGCCTCCAACAGAATGGTGGCTTAAATCTGATTAAAACCTTGACAAAGTCTGAAGGCGATCGGGTCACATTATTTGTAAATACAAGGACCCATGGGCAGAATGCCAAAGATTTAGTTTAGTATTTTTATTTTTTGCCCCTACAAATGGGGAAGCTTATGATATATGTTAGCAATAATTTTTTGGATGAACACAATTAACATGATTAGATGTTTAATTGTTTATTTTGATTATGAATTTATGATTATGACTACCCCCTCAAGTGACAATTCGATGAGGAAAATGGCAAGTGATGAAAGCAACAAGTCGCTTGACCAAGATGACTAATTTGGACAGTGCAAGATGATAACTTTTGTTTTTAGGAAAGGTCCTATTACAGTTGTGATTTCAATCATTAAGAGTAATTGTATATCTCTATCCCATGGAGCAGTCTGGTCGTAATAGCCTTCTTATGGAATCAATATGATAACAATTCAATTTGAGCATGTAATGAATCACTATGTTTGATGATTAGGTGAAATTTCATAGAAGAAATGAAATGAATGCATCGTTCTCGTGGAGTAGTCTGGCCGCAATGGCCTTCTTGGGGAATGAAGTGAAAACATTTCAAATCATCCATGAATGATGTGGATCAAATGGTATTATGGTAATTTACTCATCTTTCGGATTGTATGGAGCGTAAGTCACTACAATTGCCAAGTGTATAGGGTAGATAACTAGATACAAGGCACTCTGGAGATATTATTTTATTTGATTTTTTTGTGAATTTTGGTAATTTATGATGATTATGGACCTGTAGATATGCATTAATGTCCAATATGAAACTCCTTATGGTGAGCAAATGATGGCATTTATTACTGCTTCTAGATCGTCATCAAAGACTACGGTGGAGGTCTATAAATCCAATGGCCGCTATCGACGTTGACGATCGGGTGACTACGACCATTCTCAAAGTAAGTAGTAGTCAAAATTGAAAACTATAAAATGGAATTTTGGTATTTTTCATTGTCATTATTTCCAACTGGCAGTTTAGAATAGTGAGCTCTAAGGAAGGAGAGAGACAATATGACATGGAACACTGCTAAAATTCAGACCATCCCACCATGGCGAAGCAACCTGAAGCATGTTAGCCATTACAATTATGATATAAGGTTTCTCCTATGCAAATAAAAATTCTACACTATTTTGTCTCTTGTTGTGTCCTCTTGTTCTTTACTGAATGCATGAATTTTCATTTATTTTTGATCATTTAAGTGATCCCATGTTATTATGCTATCTAGATTTTGTGGGGTTTATTTGAGTGATTGAGGAGTGCATGTTCATTAATATAGGTTGAGGGTTTATTTTTTCTAACGCCAGCCGGATAAGAGCGCTTTGATTCTGCATCTTGGATCTCATGCACCTGTTCGTTGGTTTTGGAATTCACATCATGTCCATCGCTGATATGAGCTAGAACAAAGATACATTTGGGTGATCTTTTAGATGTAGGGTCTGTGTTCATACAAGGTATCACGCCTGCATAAGTCTTGCTGCAACTCTACCCATCCTTATGAAGTGTTGGCTATGACCTTCCTTTATTTCTTTATTTCCCTTTTTCCTTTCCCTTGTTTTGCGACATAGATTAGTTAGAACCACCCCTGAAGGAATCAACCTTCTCCAAAGATCATCCGTCCCATCATCCCAATGTGGTGGTTGTTCTATGTTGCTTGGCATTGATCTACCCTCCCCACCATACGTGCGGTATCGAAACGTTGAACAACATAAATTCATGTTGCCTAAATCAGGGGCACCCTCCAAATCATCATCCATGTTATTGCACCATTCCATAAAGTCAAAGAGTTAGTTACAAACCACATTTTCATAATCCCTAGATTTTGGTAGTCACTCAGTCACTCATAGTATTTCTAGCAACCTCCAATACGTGTCGAGTTTTATTTAGGACCAAGACACATTTTCACTAAGAAAATCTTGAGTTCTGGGAATTGAATCTAACACCCTTGAACCAAACACAATCACACATCTTAAAAACATCTTATGTTAAAGAAGGATAGTACCATGATTGAGTTGAACCTTGAAGTGAAAAGGGTATTCCTTGCTTGTCCCATTATGCATATAATCCAAAAATAATAAAACAGTGGTTTCAACACTATCATAATTTTCAAATACAAAATATAGAGTAGCAAGGATAAGGTAAAATTATCATCACACTTCTATTGAGAATATGATTCCCCAAAGCTCTAAATATTTTACACATCATACACCACAGATCCTCAAGTTGTAAGGATAGAACTAAATTTCCTGTCAAATGGTTAGGTAGTCTGAATCCCCAAAGCTTAGAGATCATATTCTTGGACTATGGAGCTAATATCCATCAGAGCTATAGAAGTTTGATTTGCAGTGACGCACACTCATGCATGGTGACACATCTCTTTTAAAGAGACCTTTGACCGCACATAAAGATAATCTAGATTCTTGGTCTTTCCTATGACAAGTTTCATCTTAATTTAGTCAAGATGGGTTAATGAACTCACTTGCACACAAATTGGTTCTTGATTACCTTGTGTCATTACCATGCTCATGATTTGGTAAATGAATTCATTGCACACACATTTGGTATTAAATAAATTAGACAATATTTAGTGAGATTGTTTTATGTCACTAGTATGTCCAAGTCTTTGCAAAACAATCATTTTTCCATATCAACATCCATATCATTACATGAATCTTCCATTTTCACATGCCACCATTTTGGTACCCCTGATCAAACAACAATACTATGCATGGTCAAGTAAAATCTAAACTATGAATAACCAATAGAACGTTAATTTATTTGCATTCATACACATTATTATTGCATTATCATCCATCACACATATACACATGCATTCACACAAAAGCATAACACAAAAGTAAAATCCATGTATATATCACATGTATAATGAATACGTGAAGGCTATATACAATGGAGCACCAAGACTTATATACAAAAAGTGTATCTAAGCACTAGCTAACACCTTAAAGAGGACCCCTATGATATTGAAGGAGCCCTAGGCCTAGAGCCACTATGCCTAGACTTACCATGTCTAACAGACCTAAATATGGATGAGGATGGTGGATCTAGCAACCCAATATGGTGTTGCATCAATCGATCCTCCAAATACTGGACATATCCATCTCAGGCCTGAAGATGTAGTACATCATGACTTTGATTATGGTCCCTCTCAAGTAGCTCTACCTAGAGCCTTGTCATCCTATCCCTACCTCCACTTGCAGTCGTCTGTACCTCTAGATCCACCCATAATCAAGCTATCTTTTCATCCCAAGCCACTATCACTGTGTCTCGCTCCACCACCACCTGCTCAAGCCTCACCCAATCTTCCTCTCTCTGGCCTAAAGGTATCTCTAGAACCTCCTCTATATCATCCATACCATATCCATCACATCCAATATCTAGAGGTTACTCGGCTGTATCCCTTGCATGTCTCCCTGATTGCTAGATCAAAGATATCTCTAATTTCTAAGAGCCTCATCCATCTCCTCTGGCTCTGCCTCTACCTCACCCTCATCCTCATTCCCCTCATCCACTACTGAACTGAATTCCCATGGTGGATGTGCAGTGAACCATATATTATACTTTGAGGTAGTCTTCACATCATCCACATTAAGGAGATCCATCTCCTTATAGGTCACCCTCCATGCCTCAGTACAAGGTAGACCTATCTCATCCCGATGGTGCCTATACAACACTGGTGCCTCAAGAACCCCCTATCACATCCAAAAATAACATAGCACCTATGAGAACTAGATCAGCTCCATATCACTCCTATGCCTCCCAACCACCCATCTCGCTTGTTGTATCCTCCACAACTGCTCCCTATTACCAGTCCAAGTGGCACCTCGCCATGGTCTCCACTGTACCTGAGTAGGTGTCAACCCTACCCATAGATTTATGTACTCCTGGATAGTCCAGTAAGGACAACTCAATTACACCTCTTTTACCACATACCACCTCAAAGAATAGGGATGCTCACTATCCCACACCCCTATAGACAAGCCCATAGGTCGAGCCACATTGAAGTTTTCCCAACCCTATCACTACAGTAGTAAACTACATTCCAACCCCTTCTGATTTTGCCTCCTCATCTCATATAACTCTTGGTATAGTTGCACCAACAAAGTGGATGCTCATGCATATATTCGAGGCTCATCGATCATATCATACACCAGCCTGATCGTGTTCCATGGGAACCGATAGCCAATGTTATTCGGGGCCACTATGTTGGCCAACACGAACATGATCAAGGTGGGTAATACCTCCAACTTATTATTTGCATACATCACCAAGTACCTTATCCCTCCACCCCTCACACTCACATCTCTCCATTGATTTCCAAATATTTGATTCATCTCATATCCCTTATCATGTCCAACCTTGACACATAACCCCTCCATCAGAACTTTGATGATGCGATATACATCCTCAAGTATCATTGTTGTCTCACCAATAGGGATCTGAAAGGTCCCCCTATATAGATCTCATCTCTCTAGAAAGGTAGAGAGATAACCCTCATCAACCCTCACTACATAAATTCGGATTTCCCTAGCCAACCCAACATCCTCCAACCACTTCCACTACTTATCTTGCAATGTCTTTCTCACCCTAGATATGAGAGGTGAGAATCGATGTTGAGCCTCCAAAATAATCAACTGCAGCATAACACATATACAATGCACACACATTAATGTCATATTCACTTGCATATTTCAAAAATAAATTGCACAAAACAAAGAGTGCCAAGGGCACTTACCTCAGTAACATGCACCTCTGCTCCTATTATCGTATTTGCATCCTCCATCGCCATGGCTTCCACTCCATCTCCCTTCTTCACTCCTTCACTCCACCTCACTTCTTTACTCACTTAGACATAACTTCTAGAATTCGCAAATGCAAGAATGAGTATGATTTCACCTCTGTAGACTATTTATAGTTGTTTTTGATGCATTGAAATACCCATAGGCATTCACAGGTGCATTTAAATGCTTACCGACATCTGAGCATGCTGAAGATGCTAGTCGATATCTTGTTTCAAATTTTTGAAAAGAGACCAAAATGATCGAAAATATAGCTTAACTCCAAAAAATCACTCCACATTGCATCCATACATTCATTTCATCATCATATCATGTTTTGTGAAACCAAAAATTGATTTGGGTGCTTAATTTTTGTTTGTGACCAAAAGTCGTAAAATCACCTTACAAGCTTCAAAATACACTAAAATGGTTCAATTTTTCACAAAACAACCATATTCATCATTCCAATTATTTATTCCATCATTTCATCACCATTTGTGATAACATGGATTTATTTGGGTGGTTAACTTTTGTTTGCGACCAAAAGTTGTAAAATTATCCAAAATTGCTCTAAAAACACTCCAAACCAATGCAAAATTTCATAAAACTCATGTCATCAAATCATCAATGCAATTTTCATCAACACATCTCTATTTCAACATCATAAAATCCACCCACATTTGCATTTGCATCAAATATTTTTCAAGTTCACATACAATTTCTAGTGAACCTCATATCTAGTGGTATATTCTATCTCCTTGGTGATTACAACGATTGATTGTCCATGCAATTCAATAATATGGAAATATCACCATAAGGATGCTTGACCATTTTTCATCATTTAATATCTCCTAGTTTAAAATCAAATTACATTTGATCCCTCATTTTTATGTGCAACTATGCTCACATTAATTTGTTCAAACGCTGTCATTGATGGCCTTGTCTATGGGGATTGAAACATGGATAACTCATACTACATAATTCTATTTAATATTCAAGAATTATACGTAGTCACTAGGAGGGGCCTCCGAAGCAATCACCTGGTACCAGGATGATTGGTTCTTGATATTATTCATTTTCATCACTTTGCATTTCAATGACACCAAAATGCACTTTCTTCAACAACATGGAATCATCCCAAACTTGGGGTAAATAAATTTGATTTTGATTTCCCACAATAGGATACATCTTACATGATCATGACATATACACTTGCCAAAAAATCTCTTTTTCCGTTGGGGCAAAAATGACATCACTTTACATTATTCATATCATCCATATTTTACATCATACACTTGCACTTACATAATTCAAATGTATTTTTCACTGCACAATTATGTCAATTAGCTTGTGAGACTCATTCTTCACTCATTTTCCAATTAAGGGGTTAAGCTACACATACAAATTATTTTATCTTCAAAATCATCTTCGCATATCAAAGAAATAAAGTTGCTTCTTCATACCAAACCAAGTGTCTCGTATTTTTGCATCGCATTGTGTTTCATGAAACACGATACAAAAAGGGGTATTTGTAGACACCAAAATCTAACCACTTATCATCCATTTGTGTCCTCTAATCATAGTCATCCATTATATATATATATATATATATATATATATATATAAATATATTTTACATTTATACTTATATATATTTAATAAATATATGTATTTATATGAATAAATCCTAGCCATACATCCATCTCAATCCATGCCACTTATCCAAACTTAATATCCACCCTTCCTCATGTTTTAATCTCGACCGCTCATTTTGTGTTGTCAAAACCCTAACATGTTCAAGGGTAGATTATAAAAGAGGAGTTATTTTGATGAATCAAACCCTTACAAATCCCTTGAAAATATTTTGAAATCCTTAAGCCCCCATGAATATTTACCCTAACCACTTCACCATCACTTTCATCGCTTGTCGTTGCCATTGCATTACCAGTTTTTACCACCACCAAACCCGCACGAACCAGATATGGTTCTACCTATTTTACCTCAACCTCCAAATGCCATCCAAAGTTCATAGAATACCTCTGGGTATTTTTGAAACCCTTTTGGACATCCATAACCATCGCAAAACACCTTTGAGTGTTTCTCACAACATATCTGCAGTCCTACAACCCTCAGACGTTGTTCGAGCATCCTTGCGATCTTCGTCGACATAAGCAGAGACATAAATTAGCATTTTGACAAGGTAAGAATATTTTATAAATTTTATTACATTCTTGCATTTTTGTTTTCAATTACATTATGTACCATCTAGGGTTTTAGTTTTTTTATCTCTTTGAGGGCCTCACACATTGGAGCCCTCTTAGGTGCTTCTAATCCTTATTTTTTGAATTTTGTTTATAAGGTGCAAGAATCATCTTTCTAAAAGCTATTGAAGCTAGGGTGGTCCCATAGAGATACACAAGCCCACCTGCAACTCTTGTTTGGATCGAGAACAAGTGAGAAGACACCAACTATTCACTAAACTATGGTTTTGAAACCCTAGTATTTTATAAAATATGTATCAAAAGGTATTGTAAAGCTCCATATTGGGGCATATTCATTATACAATGTGGAGATCTATGAATATTAATAAAAGCTTATTTATTTTGTGCAATCTTGTGTTGTTAGTGTGTTTTTTGTTACTTTATCTCTACATTGATGTTGTTCATTTTTTGGTTTACAGTGAGCAACAAATCTAGATCATGAATTTATATTAGTAACATGGTTAAATGTGAGTAATGAAAGCATATTGTAGATGAGCTTTAGAAGACACTTCAAGAGTTTTATGTGCCAATTTCTACACAAAAATATTAGTAAGATTTGAATCTATCTTTCTATAATAGACACTCAGTCAAGCTAGGATACAAGGATTTAGAGCAATCAAAGTGATTTACTCCAAAATATTTCCTTTGAAATAATATTTTATCACTAGGGGCTCTTCCAAAGACCTCAAAATTCCTTTGGTTAACAATTCAAAGTAAGATTCTTATGAGAGAGAATCTACAAAGAAGAGGATATCATGGACCTTTTAGATGTGCCTTGTGTGAGAAGTATTTAAAAACATTGGACCATTTATTTCTTCAATGTGCCTTTCTTCATACCATTTGGGGTTACTTTTTAAAAATTATGAAAAAATTCTAGGTAGCTCCATCAACATTGAAATAGTTCATGAATTAATTATTTCAAAGCTAAATCATTATGTATTCTATGGAGGATTGGTCCTACCTCTATTTGTTGGAATAAATGAATTGAAAGAAATAATAGAAATTTAGAAATAAACCTCAAAATCATATCCAAGTTTAGAAGCATATTATTGCTTCTCTTGTAGAATGTTTATAAATATAGTGCTCATCATGGGATGTCTTAAGTATAGGAAAAGAGGAGGTAACAACGTGGTTACAATATTTGAACATAAGTGTCATATGCAATAATTTCATTAAAATAAAGGATGTGCCTTATCTAGGATAAAATGGAAATGCCTAGAAATTAGAGTTATCAAAATTTATTTTGATGGTACTTTTAAAGGAAATCCGGTGGTGTTTTTATAAAAAATAAAAGAGAAATTCTCCTAACATATATAGAATCATATGAAACACCAACTAACAAGAACTCAACAAAGGCTATGTAATTTCTTACATGGATTAATATTATAATAAAAAAAGGATGAGAATATATTTCAATTGAGGGGTATTCACATACTAATATTAATACTATAAAAAAAATGAATATGGAATTGGATAAAAATTTACATTATTGTTGGTGTTCATCATATATTATTGGAGGTAATCTCCTACAAACATGAGCATATTTATAAAGAATGAAATCAAGTAACATATAATAAGTAAAAGGCCAAGTGAAACTCTATCACTTTACTAAAATTATTACATGGATATGATTCTAGAAACATAATGCTTTGAATAATATGAAGAGTATATTTTATGGAAAAAGAAATAAAAATATTTATGATAAAAAGGTATATATATATATATATATATATATATATATATATATATATATATATATATATATATATCCCGCTTTATTGATAAAGAATATAATCCACATATAGCCTATATATCTATATATAGAGAGAGAAAGATTTCTTGTTTTAAATTACTTTATATAGTTATCTTGTTAGAGTTAAAGTGCACTATGCCTCCTTGACACTTGTCAGTTTCACTTGACAAGTGTCATGTGTTTCATATAGGCCTTCTGCCTATATATTGTAACCATTTGTATCAATAAAAAAAATCTCCTTTAGTTTTCCCTCCTAACATTTGGTATCAGAGCCTAGTCGCTCTCCTGCCCTGTGTAAACCCTTGAGGGGGGATTTCCCTCGTGGAAATCCTCCCTCCTTCCTTAATTTTTTTTAGATCCCTCATTTTTTCCTCCATTCCTTCCTTCTCCATGGCTCAGGGAGTATGCTCTCCACATTTGTGGATCAGAAACCAGAAAGCCAATTGGAAAAAGAATGGAGTTCATGGCTGCCCCTGAAGCTTAAATGCTTGGGGCCATGAATTTTTTATCTGTTATTTTATTATTATTTTTTGATGCAGGTTATATTGTTGATAGATCTATTTTATACCTGAGAGAGAGGTGCCATTGGTTTTGTTTTCTGATGAAGGCGGATGCACACCATTCAAAGACTTTTAGAAGTCCTGTTGAACCAGAATACACACGGTGGAGGTGGATTAAATGATTTCAGGCCTGTCGTGCATTCAGTCGTAAGCAATCCTGACGAATTGAGATACGACATTCCCCCTCGCAGTAAAAGCAAGGGCATCACCCATTTTAGCTTCAATCCAGGTTTTCGCAACAGGATCGATCATTTGGTCAATGCGTCCATTTCGAAAGGCGGTCCTTGCCCAGTCGATGGTTCTGCCAGTGTAATTTTCGATCATGTCTTCATCGAGGGGCCATTTTTTGGAGGCGAGTTCCATGAGAATAACTCCGAAGCTAAAAATGTCACCGCGGACGGTGGCTCGCCATGACTGCGAGGACTCGGGGGGCACATAACCGAGGGTACCCACGAGGGTCGTGCTCGCGTGGGTGTCTTCTAGGGAGAGCATCCGGGCAAGACCGAAGTCTGTGAGAACGGCGTGGAGATTGTGGTCGAGCAGAATGTTGTTGGGTTTGATATCACGGTGGACGATAACAGGGCGACATTCGTGATGGAGAAAACTGAGACCCTACGCCGCACCCGCCGTAATTTGGAGCCTCACTCAAAAATCGCTCAGCTTTCTTGACACCTCGTAGAGCCTATCGTCCAGGCTGTCATTTTGCATCATCTTGTAAATCAGAAGAATGTTTTTTCCAGACACGCAACACCCCAGCAATGGGGCTAAATTTGGATGACAAAGTCGGCCTAGGGTTTGAATTTCCGCCATGAATTCTCTCTGCACCCGGGGGGTATCGTAGTCTAGGCATTTGATGCTAGTTTGTTCATTTGCTTATGCTCGAATACTTGAGTTCAATGTCGTTTATTCGGTGTCTCTCTTCCAAATCTTGATTCAACGCCTCTCTTCAGAATCGTTGTGATCGTTGAACAAAGAGTCACGGACCTGTTTGCAAAATTGTTGCGCACCAGTTGAAATCATTGTGATTGTTGTTGACCTTCGATTCTAGCTACCAACAAATTACATCGGTTATGCTATTTCATGGAGATACACACACTGTAGTCAGCGACGTGATTAAATTGATACAGAATCTACCCGTTGAAGGAACAGCGCCCGAAAGTGATCTGGGCAGCACGCTGATGAAATTATCTCTACGATGCCTTTCCTCTAAGGCCCTATCTGCAATGGTGGTGGTAGGGCTCTCGTCAGGATGTGGTGTTTATCGATGATGGCATCAAAAATCAAAGTGGTGACAGAGGGGCAGGAGGAGCGCGGTCATCAGCATTGGAATCACGAGACCTGCTGCTCCCTAGTACCGATGATCTGCAGTTTCAACAACAGTCACAGACAGAAATTTGGCACTGAGCCTACCGTTAGTCAGACTGGGAGACGCATCTTTTTTGTTAAGGTTTGCTGCTGCAGAGATCAGAAGTCCTATCATTAATGCAAGAAGTTAACATAGAGTTTTGCTTGCCACATTTTCGTTGAGGGCAACGTAATGGCAGCGGTCACCATCAATGGTGTGCTCGGTGCAAGAAGGCCGACTATGCTAGCCACTATGGAAAGGGAGATGTCGGTCTAGTTATGTGGGTGAATGTGTTTTTTTTTAAATGCCCAACTATAATGGGCCCTATTTAAAAGGAGGCAAATTTATTTTAAATTGAGGGTATTTTATGATTAAAAGGGGCATGCTTATAAAGTGGAGGGCACCACTTTTATGTAATGGATTGTATTTTTTGCTTCTCAATATTTGGACTATTTTTTTTGCACCCTAGAGAGGTGTATTGGTTTTCCAGCAGATGAAGGACCCTTTGAGAATGAATATAGGGGTATTTATAGTCGTTGGAAACGTTTTTCCGCGACGGACACAATGATGATGTCATATTGTAATTTCGAGGCTGTTTCAGTTGAGTTTTTTAGCCTCAAAGTTCTTATACCTTGGAGTGCACTCTCGGTTGTACTCGACACTCCCAAGGTATTTTCATATGTGATCCTTGTACATAGTGATCTTTTCTATACACTTGGCGAATGCAGTGGCTGGTTACCCATGCATTTCGGTGGGATGACATGGTCACCATAAGAAAACTTATACTAGGGACTACAGACAAAGACACCCTAGACTCTATCCGAGGTTTTTTTCGGATCTACTTTTGAAGACTACAGATGAAGACACTTCAGAAGATTCTCTTATTTTCTTCTTCTCTCCTCCTATTTTGATCTATGGCTCATTTTATTGTATTCAATGCATTTTCGACAGAGACCGACACTCTTATATGGCTCGTTTTTTCTTTGTATTAGGTGCATTTTCGACAGAGACCGACACCTTCTAGATTGAGTTCACCATAAGGAAGGATTTTATACTTATGGTGAATCTAGTCAGTGACCTACGAGAGGCAACATCCTCTGAGGATGACCTGTAGAGGCAACAGACCCAGAAGTGGCTAACCCTGAGGCACCCATGATGACCCTGAGGCACTTAGATGGCTGACCCAATGGCAACATACCCGTGGAAGTGGCTGACCCTAAGGCAACAGACCGAGATGTATACACAGTGAATCTAGCATTATTCACAGTTGGAGAGCCAAGCGCAAAGAGCATGAGCCTAGACCAAATCAGCAATAAGAGAGGATGATAGGTTGTTTTAGAAGTCAACATTAAGGGGGAATGTTACCTAATGTTGACTTGTTTTGTTTCTTCTTTAGTTAGGATAGTGCACTTTAAGGGGGAATGTTAGAGTTAAAGTGCACTATGCCTTCCTTGACACTTGTCAGTTTCACTTGACAAGTGTCATGTGTTTCATATAGGCCTTCTGCCTATATATTGTAACCATTTGTATCAATAAAAAAAATCTCCTTTAGTTTTCCCTCCTAACATATCTAAGAATAAAATAATAATATTAGTAGAAAATTTATAAAAATGACAACAATAATAATATTACTATTTTCATAGATATACTTTTTAGTACTACATAATAAATTTTACATTAAAAATATGATATCAATGAAAACATAAGAAATCACCTTTTAGTTGAGTAATGCATTCATAAATAACACAATAATCAAATACCAAAACACCATTAAAATAATCTTACATTAGAATCACATCATACATAAACTATTGCACATATATTTTATTCCTATTTTAATTGAAAAAGTAACAATATTATAAAATTTATCAATATCTCTCTAAAAGGAATCATACATAAACTATTGCACATATATTTTATTCCTATTTTATATATCTATTTTATAATATGAATTTATCATATTTATAAAATTTTGTTTAAGTTGATTGAAAACATTCTCATAAACAATGATATTTGTCTCTTTATGGTGAATTTGATTATATTTCTATAATTATTACTATTATATTGTAATCATCAGTTTCCATATTTATATAGTTTTTATTAGACATTATTATTAATTAATTGATAATGTTCCTTTTGTGTCACAATTGTCCTTTTTAAACATTTATCAATGTGCATATATATTTTAATTATAAAAATGATTCCTTAATAATTAAAGTTTTAAATAAGATCTAATTATATATATATATAATTATATTTTTACTATACTTAAATATGTTTTTATTACAGATTCATTGATTGCTTTATAAATACGATTGGTTATACTAACATGCTTCTATGTAGATAATCTATTGTGTATGATAATTATTTAATTCATAATTTTCTCTTTCAAATATATCTTAACAAGTGTTCAGATATTTGGTAAAATTCTCTTTTGCCTACTGCTATGTAATGAAACCTAAAAACTGATAATATAATAAAGAAAGAATCGACGACATGCAAATTAAGCTAGATATAATTGATTAAGGTTTATAAAAAATTCAAAACCAAAATTTATCTTATTAACTTTATTTAATTGTCTAACATTTATTAAAAATAAAAAAAAAAATTGTTTTCATCTACATGCATTAACCTAGACCAAAGGATGAATTTGGACTTCAAGCTTGGCCCATTATTACACATTAAGGTCATGGTCTTCAACAACCACCAAACGGGTCATGTCAGCTTCTAATGAAAAATGCAGACAAGACGCTACACTTATTCCAAACTTTTCCACCACTGTCCTTGCATCCATGTGAGATATGAATGGCATTATTTATTTTTCTCCACCGACTCCATACGACCACTGCAGAGCGCAGACTACCACCGACTCTATACGACCACTGCAGAGCGCAGACTACCACCGACTCAGACTACCACTGCACATGACGACCACCACAGAAATCTATTCACATGTCGAGTACGAGCTGATAATAATGCAAATTTCACATGCAAATGCAAACATGTCTACAGGAGTAGCTCACATGAAAACGCAAAATGTATTATCATATGATGCCTGAAAGTACCGTACTTTCACCAAACAAAATCTTCAACAGATCTTCAACCTAGAAAGAGATTTAGGTTTAAATAGGTAAAATTTTCTAGTTAAAGGTTGTAGATTCTCTTGACTCTGTTGAGTGTATGTTAGCGGATGATGAGGATTTTAATCCAAATTCATCCGAACTCTCCCTTATACTAGGTTACTAATAACAAAGTGAGGTAAAGGTTATAAAAGCAGCTTCAAAGATTTGAACAGAAATCTGATAGTAAAAAAAAATGATGTTACCAATTCTTTAAAATATAGATATAGATATAGAAAGTAATTGTGCAAGGTCCTACAAAAATAATGCAGTTATTGAGATTTTGGCTTCTATTTGAAAAGTTAAAAATATTTAAACCAGAAATCCATTAAATAAATAGGAAAGTATTCATTATCATCACCTCTAAACATATAAACCCATAAAAGAAAATAATTATCTAATTTAATATCTTTTAAAAGAATATATATTCAAAAATAAATAAACTGCATGGTAACCACCTATCCACTACCATCAATGGTAGCTGTCTATCCACTACCATAAAGTCAAACTCTAAGCATACAAGCGCTTGCAAAAACATAGTGTTTTTTTTTTTTTTTAATCAGTGTGTGCGCGTTCTTGCAAAGCTACGAAACACTGAAAGGGTAAGAGAAGAAAATCGCGATGGAGAACTGGAAAAAAGTAAAAGTGAATAATAAAATGGTGGAGTATGGACATGGTTTGGCCATGCACTTGGTCTACATGCACACCATCTATCAAAACCAAATCTTGAGACGATAGCATGTTTGAAATTTTCTCTTTATTCTTCAAATTTATTTTATAAAATTGGTTTATTTTCATTTTTTATATATTTAATTTTTTATATTTTTATATATTACATTATATTTATACATGTTATAGAATATTTTTTAGTTGTTTGAAATTATTATTATTTTTTTTATAAATAATTTATGAGTTTTATATATTTAGAATATTTATGAGTGTGTGAAAATATAGTGTATTTTATATTTTTATTTAATGAAGATACAATTTTTCATGAGCATTTGTTAATGATAATTTTATGAGTTATTGTAAAAGTTATTTATGAGTTTTATATATTTAGAATATTGTCTTATATTTCATATTACAACTTTATTTTAGATTTTGTGGTTATTTTATCTTAAGTTTTTAGCTTCAAAAGCTAACAGAGGTATTAGAGCCACATCAAGATTTTTTCTTGCACAGGTTTTAAAATTGCAAAGGAGATTTCCACTGGTTAAGGAGAAATCAATGAAGTTGAAGAAATTACCTCTAGAAAAGAAAACTATGGAAGATAGTGTTTTTCACTATAAACCAGTGAAGATTGAAGATTTACCTATTCCAAGAGCAAATTTAGAATAAAAGGAAATTGATAGATCTTGAATATAGACCTTGACATTGATGAGATTAAGAGACCCAAGAAGGAGGTCCTATTGAAATGTTTGATAGATAGAAGAAGATTCTAGATTGCTATTTGGTTAGAATCTTTCCACAAGGTTGAAAGAAAACTCATGAAGACTAGGACTCAACATAGATTTCTTTCCACTAGTTTTTGAGAATAACTAGTGAAATTTATTGATTTTAGAATTCTAGAGATTTGAATATATTTGGTTGTTGTTGTCTAAGTTTTTGTTGCAAAAAAATAGTTCTAAGAAGTTGAGAAGCTTCCTACAACATATACAGAAAAATTTCACCTTTGGTTGCCTAAAAGTGTATTCGCTTTTCTTGTACAAGGATTAGTTTTGAGTTGTAGAAAAAGAGTAGATATTTCATATTAAGGAGGTCGAAAAAGAGACCTCATTGAAGATTGAAGATTGATTGTTAGAGTATATTACATTATTTGATACATGTCTATGTACCACCTTGGGTACATTAACTAGAGTAGGAGCTTACTTTAGAGTAAAATAAAGTAGTTATTTCCAACTATGTAATAATGCACAACTATCAATATGCAATGATATAAATGTACAAGGAGCCCACTTGTACATGAGTCATAGGAAATGTAGTTAGATGGAATAAGACCCAAGTAACCTATCTTCCTATATAAAGTCCTTACTAGAGAGCATAGTGAGCATGTTAGATAGCATAGATAGTGAGTAACTTAGATTAGGAGCATGAGTACAATATAGCTTTTCTATATCAGTTTGTGGATTGTTCATATCCTCCATTATATTGCATTGTACTATTTTTGTAGCTTTCCATTAATAGTATATTTTAGTGTCATTGTAGAATTCTATTATCTTACTTACCTATAAATTTTACATATTGTGATTGCTTTTTCTCATATCATATATTATCAAAAGCTAACAGTGGTATCAAAGCACATGGTAGATCGATAGGAATAAGGAGAGCCACAAAAGAGGAGTCTAGAAATCTCACTTGTAAAGTTTTTGGAAATTTTATTACCTAGAGTCTTTCCACAGAGTTGCAAAAAACTCATGAATACTAGGACTCAATATTCATCCACTAGATTGACAGATCAATTAGTGAAGATAAAATATCTATAGATATAAAAATTCTATTATAGTTCTAATAATTTGTTGTAGTAAAGGGAGATTTGAATAAAGTTGGGAAGCTTTATATAGAGAGCTAGGAAGAAATCATCTTCAAAATCAATCTAGCACTAGAAGCAACAATTAAAAGATTTGATATTTGGAGGCCTATAGAAAAGGTCCCATTACTAGAGATTTTAGACCTACAAGAGTGCAGAAGAAGAAAATGCCACAAAAGTCTTATTGCAAATTCAAGTAGAGACTCCAAAAAAGAGTTTTGAAGAAGACTAGATATTAGTGATCTCCATTGAAGACTACAAATTATAGATTGAATGCTTCTTTCAAAAGAAGTTGTAGAGACCCATAAAAGATCTTGTTGAAGAACTTCTAGTCTTAGAAGAAATAGAGAAGGACTAGCTAAATTCATATTCTTGAATAGAAGATTTTAGAGATCCGAGAGAAAGGTCTCATAGCTAACACTTCCACAATAGAAGGTTGAAGAAAATGTCTTGTTGAGAATACTGAAGAAGCTACAAGATTGGAAGCCTTGGAGAGGTCTCAAGGAGAAACAAGGAGAAGGCTTGGAGAGCCTTATTATAAGATTTAGAGAGACTCATAAAAGGATTTCCTAGAAGAACTCATTGGAGAAATTCACTGCCAAGAAAAAGTTCCTAATAGTGAAGGACTTGGGACAATTGTCACTATCCGAGAACAAGCCCAAGGGAGAAGAATTTGGTAAACAGTTTACCATATTTTGAAGGAGACTAGTGAAGATATCAAGACCTTTAGATTCTTGAGAAGAAGGCCTTTTTCGAAGTAATAATTTGACAAGGAGGTTGAAGGAGAACAAATACAAAAGAAGCCTACCAAATCCAAGAGATTTAGATATTTCCTTTCATAGTTAAGAAGGCACATTTTGAAGATAGGGATTTTCTAAATCTACAGTAAATATTGAGAGAAAATATTAGCTACGATTTGGGGAAGTCTCCTATCAAATATTTGATATTCAAGGACATCATTTTAGTGCAAATATTTACTACTAAAGAGTAGCAATTAGAACAACATTACTAGCTACAAGACTTCAGATTTCTAGGATACAACCTAAAGGAGAAGTGGAATCCACCTAGTATAAAATCAAGTAGGAATATTAGAAGAATTAGAAAGTTGCAAACATGAGAGATAGAGAGCTAGTTCAAACAACCAAGAAGAGCTACAATTTCATCAAACTAAGGGTAGAAAATAAGGTGAATCGAATCACCTAGTAATCCTTCATCTACATCATTAAGATAAACAACTTGGGTGCAATTAGGTTCATTAGTTGAACTTTAATTTGGTTTTTTATCAAGTTCCATTAAGCACCATATTAGATTCTTAAAGTTGCAAAGAGAAGGTTGCATATTATAATCTTCAAGGGAGTGCAAAAGATAGTTTCTTTTAAGGATTAAACCTGCACATTAAATAGGAGTTAGATATATTTTGATAGAAATAAAATGTCATCTTCATATTACAAACCTATTAAGTGAATATTGCAGAAGATTACAGTGAGTTTGAGAGTTACTAGTGCATATTACATTGAAGGAGAGAAAAGGTAAGACTACTATTGCACTATTCTAGTTATCCTTAAGTGCATTAAGATTGGAGATATTATTGGTGCATTAAGGATTAATCTAAGGTGAGAATTAGTGCACTATACTAGTTACTCTCAAATATTATTAAGTGCATTGCTTTGTGGAAAAATCAAAGAGCACAAATTAGTTTCATATCAAACTATTTAGAGACACTGGTGTGCACACAAAACTGACAACATATTATGGCAAGGCTAAGGCACCAAAGGAGCATCATAATATCCATTAATTAGAGAAGAGAACTAGCCCATCATAGAAGCTAGAAAGCTTCAAAAGGAGACCATAGAAGTCTTAGATATTTGGTGTATTATAGGGGTAGATTTACATTGTATCTAGTTCAAAAAATAAAGTGTCTAAGGACACTATTACAACGAGCATATTACAAGGGTATATGCATCATAAAGGAACAACAAGAAAACAAATTACACAACATTCAAAGAGGGCGATCTACGAGGAGCTTCGAAAGTGAAAGGTAGAGCCATTCAAAGGATCAATACCCGTGCATTGGATGTGTTAAAAGACACCCAAATCAACACCAACATAATCCAATTCAATGCCTATGTAGCACTCGAGAATAAATCTGCATTGGTTCAAAAGAATCCATGTAAGACATATCCATTACAAGAAGTGCATATAAGAAATAAGACAACACAAAGGCTACATGGAAATCAAGAAGAAAGTTTACCATCCAAACTTGAAGGAGTGCCTTCATTGAATCCCATCATTATCCAACATAGCAATCTCCATCATTTCCAAGCAAGTGCTACCATCGAAGAAGAAGAACCACCTCATATTGATGATCAAGAGCAAGCTAGAAGTATGTTGGAATACACTTGCACCAACTAGCAAAGAGAAGTGAAAAATGCTCAAAAGGAAGAAAACATTATAATAGATTGGAACACATGCAAAAGAGTTCCAACACTTGTCCCAAAGGAGTAAGGCATCTCATGCTACTTGGCACAAATGAAGGAAGAGGCATCAAAGAGTTTAACACTTACAATGAATGCTCAAGGAATATAACCCCTACATTATTAATCCAATGCTCTAAGAGTGCTGTCCACTCAGCCATAGTAAAAATCATACAGAAGAGTGTCATGTTGGCAATTTTTGGTACTTTGGGTACATTGCATTTGCTCAAGTGTATAAGTTGTCATTGATGTCAAGAAGCTCTTGAAGGAATTTGATTTGATGTCAAATAATTTGTTTTGATGAAGGTTACGACATGACAGTTTCAAAGGTCTTTTGCAAACCCCAAGTTGGTAGGTTTAGAGATTATAGGTGGATGCATTGGTTTAATGCATTTGGGTCCAGGAGGAAGTATTTATTTAAATAATTAAAAACCTTGTTAAGGTTCCATTTAATTATTTTTAAATAAATATTAAATTATTATTTGCAATGGGTTCTCCTAATCCATGGCGCAAATGTATTTTAACGATTGTGGGCGCTAGCAAAGACCTCCGTCGACGTGTTAAACTCCTCGTCGACGTCAAAGAGCTTATGGTAAATTGCATATAAATCTCCCTCGATGAAAACAAATATTGATCCGATCCGAATTTTGAAAGGAGTTGCTCGTTGTAAATTCGTCTGTGTCTTCGCTGATTTTTGTGGATCCGCTGTTCGTTTGTCTGCACTCATCGTTTGTCGAATATGTCGTAAAGTTTATTGTCGTCGTGTCGTAGTAGAAGAAAGGAAGGGACTGTTGTTTCATTTTATCCCTGGTGCAGAAGGATCAAGGTTAACAACGTGAGGTTTAAACCTCATAGGGTACCTTTGGCGCACCGGTAGCGGCTAGGCTGTTGGCGCACTACCCGAACGGGAGGTTTCGCATTCGAATATCATGAAAGGGTTTTTCGTCATGAAGTGGACGCAGCAGGTGGTGTTAGAATTCATGCGCAAATTTCCCCATAGCGATTTTTGATGTTGGCTAAGGTATTTTCGAAATTAATTTTTGCTAAGTGTTTTTGCGGATGGAGGAAGTTTGTTAGAGGGAAAAACAACTTAGGAGTTATAAGGAGTTTAAAGCTTGTTTGTATTTTGATAAAAGATTCTTTTTGAAGATGTTGTTGAAATATATTATTGCATTCTTATGAGAGATAAATTTTATTTGTGATAAGACTATAAGGGAGAAATAAGGTGTATAAGGGTTAAATCTTTCTTGTAATGTTGAGAGTGCTTTTGGTTGATTATGGAAATGAAAGCATGATGTTTTAAGGTCAATTGCTTCTTGTGTGAAGTTGTGAAACCTTAAGTGGGCAGCTTTGAGATTGACATTTGCTTTCATTAAATTGGTAATAATCAAGCTATTCTTTACTTGGTTAAAGTGTTGAGCTTACTCCTTTGTTGATGATTTGAAAAGTTGTTTTGTGCTATTGTGAGTTGAGTTGGTGGATGCTTTTGTTCAAACAATATTGGAGAGAAAAGGAGTTCTACTTGTTTCCTTTTCTGATGTTGATTGTGAAATGCTTCAAGGTTGTGTTTTGAGCTGAATGGTGTTGATTGAACCTTGTTTGATGAGCATTGTTGTTGAAGCCCTAATTGATGGTGAAAAGAACATGAGTATCATTGTTATGTGATTCTTTGCATAGTTGGCAATTGTTGGAGTTTCATGTTCTTGAAAGAAAGCATTCTATCCTATCCATTTCAGATATTGAGTTGAGTTTTTAGATTTGAGATTGAGTTTGAGCTGAGTTGATTTGAGTTGAGTTTTGAGATTGGGAGTTGAGTATAGAACATATTGAGTCTCTAACAATTCTCTTTATGCTTCTATGAGTTTGAAAAATCACATTGGGTCTCTAACAATTCACCTTGTGATTTCCTACTAAGAAAGTTTTTCTTGGTGAGCTTGTTGAGGTTTTGGACAGGTTTCGGTGGGGACTTGTGAGTAGGTTTTGGACAGGTTTCGGTGGGGACTTGTGAGTAGGTTTTGGACAGGTTCCGGTGGGGACTTGTGAGCAGTTTTGGACAGGTTCCGGTGGGGACTTGTGAGCAGTTTGGTGGGGACTTGTGAGCAGTTTTGGACAGGTTTCGATGGGGACTTGTGAGCAGATTTGGATAGGTCCTAGCAGAGGACTTGTGAGCTGAGTTTTGATAGTTCTATCAGAGAACTTGAGGACAGAGGAGCACTGGTTCTTTGAGAAGAACCTAAGGACAAATTTGGCAAGTCTTTGAGAAGGCTTGTGTGTAGAGGATTGATTTGTTCAAGTGTTGGACAGATCTGACAGACAGAGGAAGACTTGTACTAGACCGACTGACTGTGTTTGGTACAGAGTTGCTTGAGCTGCTGTGGACGTGATCATAGAAGGCAGAGGTCTCTTAGGCTAAGCATTGAGGATAGGAGGTCTTCGGTGGAAAGGAGTTCCACATGCTAGCAAGAGGTAGAGGCAGTTGATCTTCTAAGGGATCATTTCCAGAGCAGAGGGGAAGGTATCTCCTTTGAGTAGAGGCTCATAAAGAGTAGAGGGGAAGGATCTCCTTTGAGCAGAGGCTCATAAATTTAGATTGGGGGAAGGTATCTCCTTGAGCGAGGCTCATAAATTTAGATTGGGGGAAGGTATCTCCTTTGAGCAGAGGCTCATAAATTTTGATTGGGGGAAGGTATCTCCTTTGGGCCGAGGCTCATAAACATTGTAATTGGGAAGGATTCCCAAAGAACTTTGAGATAACTTTTAGAGAAAAGTTTTGTGGACGTAGCCCAACCATTCTGGGTGAACCATGTTAAAATTGGTGTCACTTTGTGGATGATATTGTGCATTGCTTTGATATTGCTTTGGGTATATTGCTTTACTATTTTGAAGTATAAAGGAAAAAGTAAAAAGAGGTCTTATACTGTTCACCCCCCTCTCAAGTATAAGCTTGTGTTCTTCAATTGGTATCAGAGCGGGTGCCTTCGGGAAGTTTAACGACTTGAAGGAAAAGCTAGTAAAGAACACAATGGATCATTCAAGTGGTAATGCAACACCTATTCTTGATGGGTCAGATTTTGGTCTTTGGAGTGCAAGGATGAAGGTTCATCTAATGGCACTTGGTAATGAGGTATGGGAAGTGATTGAAGATGAGTACACTATTCTTGTACATGGTCCTAATACTAAAGAAGAAAGGCTCCTACATCACAACAATTCAAAAGCAATGAATGCAATCCTGAAAGGCTTACAAAAAGCAGATCTCACCAAAGTGATTCACTGCAAGACAGCTAGTGAAATGTGGAAACAATTGAAGGTGGTTCATACGAGTGATACAAATGTCGAAAAGGCCAAGTTGAGACACTTCAAAGGTATGTTTGAACAACTCAAGATGAATGATGATGAAAATATTAGTGACTACATGCTTCGTATGGATGAGGTTGTTAACTCCATGAAAGACTTAGGTCTTGAGCTTGTTGAAAATGATGTTTGTGATAAGATTTTAAGATATCTTCCTAATAGATTTAGTGAAAATATTTTTGCTATTGAGGAAGCTAAATATTTGGATAAGTTGAAAAAGGATGAGCTCCATAGTATACTTGCAACATTTGAGTTGAGAACTCAAGTGAAGGTTGATGTCAAGAAAGAGGCGACTTTCAAGGCTACCAAGGAATCCAAGGGTAAACAACTTCAAGATAGTGATGAGTCTTCTAGTGATGAAGAGGCATATTACAGCAAGAAAGGCAAGTTATCTAGAAAACACAAAAGTATGAAAAATATAAGATGTTTCAATTGTGGAAAGTTTGGTCAGAACGGGTTTGGTCAGAACAGGTTTGGTCAGACAGGTTTGGTCAGAACAAGTGGATTCAAAGATCAGGTTTACCTCAGAGAAACAACATTGTCAGGTGTTTCAAGTGCAACAATGAAGGTCACATAATCAGACAATGTAGAGCTAAAATTCTAGAATACGAGAACAGGAACAATGGCATGATCAGGTCCAAGGATCAAGGCATGGACAAGAACAGGGATGAGAACAAGAACAAGAACAGATGACAAGAACAGGAATATGGACAAAGAGTTCAAGAGAAGGCCCGACAAGGAAGTTATAGACACTGATGATGATTAGTGCCTAATGGGAGTTTTACTCCCACCCTAGAATTAATCACCTCATCAGGAGGTGGGGGAGGGACTAAGCTAAGAGGCTCATTCTTAGTCCCGAGCCCCAAAGGTGGCCCTTTGCCATTGATGACAAAGGAGGAGAGATATGAGTAAGGGGGAGAGCTTCAAAGTGAAGAGGAAAGCTTCAAGTCAGGGGGAGAAAAACTTCAAAGGAATATTCTCAGTTGTGGGCACAGTTTCTTAGTTGTTAGCACGATTGGTTTCAGTTTTGGCTCTTGAGAAGTGTTTTCAGAAAAGGTTTGCCATCAATGAAAAGGGGGAGATTGTTGGCAATTTTGGGTACTTTGGGTACATTGCCTTTGCTCAAGTGTATAAGTTGTCATTGATGTCAAGAAGCTCTTGAAGGAATTTGATTTGATGTCAAATAATTTGTTTTGATGAAGGTTACGACATGACAGTTTCAAAGGTCTTTTGCAAACCCCAAGTTGGCAAGTTTAGAGATTACAGGTGGATGCATTGGTTTAATGCATTTGGGTCTAGGAGGAAGTATTTATTTAAATAATTAAAAACCTTGTTAAGGTTCCATTTAATTATTTTTAAATAAATATTAAATTATTATTTGCAATGGGTTCTCCTAATCCATGGCGCAAATGTTTTAACATTGTGGGCACTAGCCAAGACCTCCGTCGACGTGTTAAACTCCTCGCCGACGTCAAAGAGCTTATGGTAAATTGCATATAAATATCCCTCGATGAAAACAAATATTGATCCCATCCGAATTTTGAAAGGAGTTGCTCACTGTAAATTCGTCTGTCTTCGCTGATTTTCGTGGATCCACTATTTGTTTGTCTGCACTCATCGTTTGTCGAATTCGTCGTAAAGTTTATTGTTGTTGTGTCATGACAGAGGAAAGGAAGGGACTATTGTTTCATTTTATCCCTGGTGCAGAAGGATCAAGGTTAACAGCATGAGGTTTAAACCTCATCGGGTGCCTTTGGCGCACCGATAGCGGCTAGGTTGTTGGCGCGCTACCCGAACGGGAGGTTTCGCGTTCGAATATCGCGAAAGGGTTTTTCGTCGTGAAGTGGACACAGCAGGTGGTGTTAGAATTTGTGTGCAAATTTCCCCATAGCGATTTTTGATGTTGGCTAAGGTATTTTCGAAATTAATTTTTGCTAAGTGTTTTTGCGGATGGAGGAAGTTTGTTAGAGGGAAAAACAGCTTAGGAGTTATAAGGAGTTTAAAGCTTGTTTGTATTTTGATAAAAGATTCTTTTTGAAGATGTTGAAATTTCTTATTGCATTCTTATGAGAGATAAATTTTATTTGTGATAAGACTATAAGGGAGAAATAAGGTGTATAAGGGTTAAATATTTCTTGTAATGTTGAGAGTGCTTTTGGTTGTTTATGGAAATGAAAGCATGATGTTTTAAGGTCAATTGCTTCTTGTGTGAAGTTGTGAAACCTTAAGTGGGCAGCTTTGAGATTGATATTTGCTTTCATTAAATTGGTAATAATCAAGCTATTCTTTACTTGGTTAAAGTGTTGGGCTTACTCCTTTATTGATGATTTGAAAAGTTGTTTTGTGCTATTGTGAGTTGAGTTGGTGGATGCTTTTGTTCAAACAATATTGGAGAGAAAAGGAGTTCTACTTGTTTCCTTTTCTAATGTTGATTGTGAAATGCTTCAAGGTTGTGTTTTGAGCTGAATGGTGTTGATTGAACCTTGTTTGATGAGCATTGTTGTTGAAGCCCTAATTGATGGTGAAAAGAACATGAGTATCATTGTTATGTGATTCTTTGCATAGTTGGCAATTGTTGGGGTTTCATGTTCTTGAAAGAAAGCATTCTATCCTATCCATTTCAGATATTGAGTTGAGTTTTCAGATTTGAGATTGAGTTTGAGTTGAGTTGATTTGAGTTGAGTTTTGAGATTGGGAGTTGAGTATAGAACATATTGAGTCTCTAACAATTCTCTTTATGCTTCTATGAGTTTGACAAATCACATTGGGTCTCTAACAATTCACCTTGTGATTTCCTACTAAGAAAGTTTTTCTTGGTGAGCTTGCTGAGGTTTTGGACAGGTTCCGGTGGGGACTTGTGAGCAGGTTTTGGACAGGTTCGATGGGGACTTGTGAGTAGGTTTTGGACAGGTTTCGGTGGGGACTTGTGAGCAATTTTGGACAGGTTTCGGTGGGGACTTGTGAGCAATTTTGGACAGGTTTCGGTGGGGACTTGTGAGCAGTTTTGGACAGGTTTCGGTGGGGACTTGTGAGCAGATTTGGACAGGTCCTAGCAGAGGACTTGTGAGCTGAGTTTTGATAGTTCTATCGGAGAACTTGAGGACAAAGGAGCACTCGGTTCTTTGAGAAGAACCCGAGGACAGATTTGGCAAGTCTTTGAGAAGGCTTGTGTGTAGAGGATTGATTTGTTCAAGTGTTGGACAGATCCGACGGACGAGAGGAAGACTTGTACTAGATCGACCGACTATGTTTGGTACAGGTAGCTGAGCTGCTGTGGACATGATCATAGAAGGCGGAGGTCTCTTAGGCTAAGCATTGAGGACAGGAGGTCTTCGATGGAAAGGAGTTCCACATGCTGGCAAGAGGTAGAGGCAGTTGATCTTCTGAGGGATCATTTCCAGAGCAGAGGGGAAGGTATCTCCTTTGAGTAGAGGCTCATAAATTCAGAGTAGAGGGGAAGGTATCTCCTTTGAGCAGAGGCTCATAAATTTAGATTGAGGGGAAGGTATCTCCTTTGAGCAGAGGCTCATAAATTTAGATTGGGGGAAGGTATCTCCTTTGAGCAGAGGCTCATAAATTCTGATTGGGGGAAGGTATCTCCTTTGGGCCGAGGCTCATAAACATTGTAATTGGGAAGGATTCCCAAAGAACTTTGAGATAACTTTTAGAGAAAAGTTTTGTGGACGTAGCCCAGCCATTCTGGGTGAACCACGTTAAAATTGGTGTCACTTTGTGGATGATATTGTGCATTGCTTTGATATTGCTTTACTATTTTGAAGTATAAAGGAAAAAGTAAAAAGAGGTCTTATACTGTTCACCCCCCCTCTCAGTATAAGCTTGTGTTCTTCAATTGGTATCAGAGCAGGTGCCTTCGGAAGTTTAACAACTTGAAGGAAAAACTAGTAAAGAACACAATGGATCATTCAAGTAGTAATGCAACACCTATTCTTGATGGGTTAGATTTTGGTCTTTGGAGTGCAAGGATGAAGGTTCATCTAATGGCACTTGGTAATGAGGTATGGGAAGTGATTGAAGATGAGTACACTATTCTTGTACATGGTCCTAATACTAAAGAAGAAAGGCTCCTACATCACAACAATTCAAAAGCAATGAATGCAATCATGAAAGGCTTACAGAAAGCAGATCTCACCAAAGTGATTCACTATGTAAGACAGCTAATGAAATGTAGAAACAGTTTGAAGGTGGTTCATACAGGTGATACAAATGTCAGAAAGGCCAAGTTGAGACACTTCAAAGGTATGTTTGAACAAATCAAGATGAATGATGATGAAAATATTAGTGACTACATGCTTCGTATGGATGAGGTTGTTAACTCAATGAAAGACTTAGGGCTTGAGCTTGTTGAAAATGATGTTTGTGATAAGATTTTAAGATCTCTTCCTAATAGATTTAGTGAAAATATTTTTGCTATTGAGGAAGCTAAATATTTGGATAAGTTGAAAAAGGATGAGCTCCATAGTATACTTGCAAGCATTTGAGTTGAGAACTCAAGTAAAGGTTGATGTCAAGAAAGAGGCGACTTTTAAAGCTACCAAGAAATCCAAGGGTAAACGGCTTCAAGATAGTGATGAGTCTTCTAGTGATGAAGAGGCATATTACAACAAGAAAGGCAAGTTCTCTAGAAAACACAAAAGTATGAAAAATATAAGATGTTTCAATTGTGGAAAGTTTGGTCAGAACAGGTTTGGTCAGAATAGGTTTGGTCAGAACAAGTTTGGTTAGAACAAGTGGATTCAAAGATCATGTTTACCTCAGAGAAACAACATTGTAAGGTTTTTCAAGTGCAACAATGAAGGTCACATAATCAGATAGTGTAGAGCTAAAATTCTAGAATACAGGAACAGGAACAGTGGCATGATCAGGTCTAAGGATCAAGGCATGGACAAGAACAGGGATGAGAACAAGAACAAGAACAAGAACAGTGACAAGAACAGGAATATGGACAAAGAGTTCAAGAGAAGGCCCGACAAGGAAGTTATAAACACTGATGATGATTAGTGCCTAATGGGAGTTTTACTCCCACCCTAGAATTAATCACCTCATTAGGAGGTGGGGGAGGGACTAAGCTACGAGGCTCATTCTTAGTCCCAAGCCCCAAAGGTGGCCCTTTGTAATTGATGACAAAGGAGGAAAGATATGAGTAAGGGGGAGAGCTTCAAAGTGAAGAGGAAAGCTTCAAGTCAGGGGGAGCAAAACTTCAAAGGAATATTCTCAGTTGTGGGCACAGTTTCTTAGTTGTTAGCACAGTTGGTTTCAGTTTTGGCTCTTGAGAAGTGTTTTCAATAAAGGTTTGCCATCAATGACAAAGGGGGAGATTGTTGGGAATTTTGGGTACTTTGGGTACATTGCCTTTGCTCAAGTGTATAAGTTGTCATTGATGTCAAGAAGCTCTTGAAGGAATTTTATTTGATGTCAAATAATTTGTTTTGATGAAGGTTACAGACATGACAGTTTCAAAGGTCTTTTGCAAACCCCAAGTTGGCAGGTTTAGAGATTACAAGTGGATGCATTGGTTTAATGCATTTGGGTCTAGGAGGAAGTATTTATTTAAATAATTAAAAACCTTGTTAAGGTTCCATTTAATTATTTTTAAATAAATAAATTATTATTTGCAATGGGTTCTCCTAATCCATGGCGCAAATGTTTTAAGTTGTGGGCGCTAGCAAAGACCTCCGTCGATGTGTTAAACTCCTCGTTGACGTCAAAGAGCTTATGGTAAATTGCATATAAATCTCCCTCGACGAAAACAAAGATTGATCCAATCCAAATTTCGAAAGGAATTGCTCACTGTAAATTCGTCTGTCTTTGCTGATTTTCGTGGATCCACTGTTTGTTTGTCTGCACTCGTCGTTTGTCGAATCCGTCGTAAAGTTTATTGTTGTTGTGTCATGACAGAGGAAAGGAAGGGACTATTGTTTCATTTTATCCCTGGTGCAGAAGGATCAAGGTTAACAACATGAGGTTTAAACCTCATCGGGTGCCTTTGGCGCACCGATAGCGGCTAGGTTGTTGGCGCGCTACCCGAATGGGAGGTTTCGCGTTCGAATATCGCGAAAGGGTTTTTCGTCGTGAAGTGGACACAGCAGGTGGTGTTAGAATTTATGCGCAAATTTCCCCATAGAGATTTTTGATGTGGCTAAGGTATTTTCAAAATTAATTTTTGCTAAGTGTTTTTGCGGATGGAGGAAGTTTGTTAGAGGGAAAAACACCTTAGGAGTTATAAGGAGTTTAAAGCTTGTTTGTATTTTGATAAAAGATTCTTTTTGAAGATGTTGTTGAAATTTCTTATTGCATTCTTATGAGAGATAAATTTTATTTGTGATAAGACTATAAGGGAGAAATAAGGTGTATAAGGGTTAAATATTTCTTGTAATGTTGAGAGTGCTTTTGGTTTTTTATGGAAATGAAAGCATGATGTTTTAAGGTCGATTGCTTCTTGTGTGAAGTTGTGAAACCTTAAGTGGGCAGCTTTGAGATTGATATTTGCTTTCATTAAATTGGTAATAATCAAGCTATTCTTTACTTGGTTAAAGTGTTGAGCTTACTCCTTTATTGATGATTTGAAAAGTTGTGTGTGCTATTGTGAGTTGAGTTGGTGGATGCTTTTGTTCAAACAATATTGGAGAGAAAAGGAGTTCTACTTGTTTCCTTTTCTGATGTTGATTGTGAAATGCTTCAAGGTTGTGTTTTGAGCTAAATGGTGTTGATTGAACCTTGTTTGATGAGCATTGTTGTTGAAGCCCTAATTGATGGTGAAAAGAACATGAGTATCATTGTTATGTGATTCTTTGCATAGTTGGCAATTGTTGGAGTTTCATGTTCTTAAAAGAAAGCATTCTATCCTATCCATTTCAGATATTGAGTTGAGTTTTCAGATTTGAAATTGAGTTTGAGTTGAGTTGATTTGAGTTGAGTTTTGAGATTGGGAGTTGAGTATAGAACATATTGAGTCTCTAACAATTCTCTTTATTCTTCTATGAGTTTGACAAATCACATTGGGTCTCTAACAATTCACCTTGTGATTTCCTACTAAGAAATTTTTTCTTGGTGAGCTTGCTAAGGTTTTGGACAGGTTTCGATGGGGACTTGTGAGCAGGTTTTGGACAGGTTCCGGTGGGGACTTGTGAGCAGGTTTTGGACAGGTTTCGATGGGGACTTGTGAGTAGGTTTTTGACAGGTTTCGATGGGGACTTGTGAGCAGATTTTGGACAGGTTTCGGTGGGGACTTGTGAACAGGTTTTGGACAGGTTCCGATGGGGACTTGTGAGCAGTTTTGGACAGGTTTCGGTGGGGACTTGTGAGCAGATTTGGATAGGTCCTAGTAGAGGACTTGTGAGCTGAGTTTTGATAGTTATATCAGAGAACTTGAGGAAAGAGGAGCACTGGTTCTTTGAGAAGAACCTGAGGACAAATTTGGCAAGTATTTGAGAAGGCTTGTGTGCAGAGGATTTATTTTTTCAAGTGTTGGACAGATTTGATAGACAGAGGAAAAATTATACTAGACCGACTGACTGTGTTTGGTACAGGTTGCTGAGCTACTGTGGACGTGATCATAGAAGGCAGAGGTCTCTTAGGCTAAGCATTAAGGACAGGAGGTCTTCGGTGGAAAGGAGTTCCACGTGGCTGGCAAGAGGTAGAGGCGATTGATCTTCTAAGGGATCATTTCCAGAGCAGAGGGGAAGGTATCTCCTTTGAGCAGAGGCTCATAAATTCAGAGCAGAGGGGAAGGTATCTCCTTTGAGCAGAGGCTCATAAATTCAGATTGAGGGGAAGGTATCTCCTTTGAGCAGAGGCTCATAAATTCAGATTGGGGAAGGTATCTCCTTTGAGCAGAGGCTCATAAATTATGATTGGGGGAAGGTATATCCTTTGGGACGAGGCTCATAAACATTGTAATTGGGAAGGATTCCCAAAGAAAATTGAGATAACTTTTAGAGAAAAGTTTTGTGGACGTAGCCCAGCCATTCTGGGTGAACCACGTTAAAATTGGTGTCACTTTGTGGATGATATTGTGCTTTGCTTTGATATTGCTTTGGGTATATTGCTTTACTATTTTGAAGTATAAAGGAAAAAGGTAAAAGAGGTCTTATACTGTTCACCCCCCCTCTCAGTATAAGCTTGTGTTCTTCATGTCGACCATAGTAACACTCATCCAGAAGAGCACCAACCACTCAGCCATAGTAACACTCCTCCAAGAGAGTGCTAGCCACTCAACCAAAGTAACACACCTAAAATTGGAGAAACATATCATATAAATTTATGCCAACATATAATGCTCCATTCCAAAGTAGATAGGCATCATTTCACATAATCTAAGATAATATATGCATATTAAAGAGACACAATATAAGGGAAGACCAATGAATTCTAAGGTACATTGAAGAGGGAATAGAATTGTTATAAGCAACATCCATTTTATTGCCATACACATAGATAGGGAAGCACAACCTACGCATAAAATTAATGCAGAAAAGTCAAGTGACATCCAAGCGTGATTAAGAGTAAGATTAAGGTGTGATTAAGAGCAATATTGAGGTGTGTTTAAGAGAAAAATCTGAGGAGTCAAAGGAGCATTAAATTCCACTAACATATGCACTGCCATCGTTGAGGTCACCATTACAAATTTGAAAAAGAAGATAGAGGAGGACTAAGAAAAGGTCCACTTGAAGAGTTGCAAAATTTTGAAGACCCAAGAGAAGAGGTCTCAAATAAGTTTGGAAGGAGAAAGAAGAATAAGTCTAGAGAAGCCCTATTGAAGAAGTGGCCATTGAAGAAGATTTGAAGAAATATCAAGATAGAATATTGCAAGTGGGATAAGCTTTTGAAAAGCAGAATTTAGGATAATTTTCACCATCCGAAAACAAGCCCAAAAGGAAGAAGGATTTGACAAGAAGTTTACCAAATTTTGAGAAAAAATTTGAAGACCTTAACACATTCAGGTTCTTGAGGAAGAGGACAGTGAAAGAGATCATATTTGAAGTCAAAATTTGACAAGAATATTGAAGGATAAAGAAGAATTGAAGAGGCCATTGTTTTGAGAAGTTTGAGGATAGCCACAAAGATTTTAAGGCTGATTTGTGAAGAAGAAGATTTCTGGTTTTTGCAACAGAAGTTGAAGAGTCATAGGATAATAAGTTGAAGGTGAAATAGTGCTACAAATTGAAGATGATCTGGGAAGATTTGAAGTGCCCTTTAACAGAAAATTAAAGGAGTATTTTTACAGCAAAATAAGGTAGCAATTTGGAGGAATTGAATGTTGTTTTTGAACAACAAGATAAAAGGGAAGAAATCAGAAATTTAGTGCAGTGAATGAAGAGATTTGAGCTGCAAAATTAGGCAGCATTAGAGGGAGATAATAGAGCTGCAATATAGATAAATTTTGGAGGATTTTTGGGAGATCTTTGGATAGAAAATCAAAGAGAGTTTTGGCAGCAATTGAAGCTGCAAATTGTAAAGTCTTGGACAATGTATTTGAAGGAGAAATAAGAAGCATGTTGAAAAATATTAAAGCTGATTTTGGGCAGCAACTAGCGCTGTAAAATTTACAAATTCGAGACAACAAAAGGGTGAATCAAATCACAAAGGAAATTAGCTACAAAGGATACCAAAAAGGCATGCAATATTGGTGATACAAAATTTTATTCTTCAAGCATTAAAATCAGTATTTTGTAAGTTTTCAAGAGCACAAAATTAGAGCTATTAAAATCAACAAGTAGTAGTTTAAGAAAATATTCTTCAAGACAAGGAAGGAAGATGCATTATCATCTATAAACCTGCACATATAACATCGATATTTGGAGCTAAATTTTACTTAGAAAGGAGTGATAAGAAGTAGCAGTTTATGTTATTTTTATAATTGTAATAAGTGTAAATATTAAGTGCTTAAAGAAGACTAAATAAGTGCTCAAATTCAGTAGATATAAGGTGTTTAAAAACACCAAGAAAGGAATTAAGAGTTGCAATTTTTTTTTTGAAGAACAACCACTAGAGAATTATTAAAACCACCATAGTGAAGAAGCCACTGAGAGAAAACCACTAAACCTATTGAATGTAGAGGAGGATTTGTTGTGGAAGTCATCAAATGAGTTGCCAAAGAGGTGAAAGTTTCACCAAGGACGAACCACAAAATTTGTGTTTCTAACTTGGGGTAGAAGAGCAAAGCACCACCACCATCCAAAAATCCATTTTAGGAAGATAAGCCATGGTAGATGAACAAGTAGAATTAGTTGGACATCAAAGGATGGATGTGAAAGAAGGTAAAACATTAAAGAAAGATAATTAGGGAACCAAGAGATATTTTCACAAGTAGATATTAGATAGAGCAAAAGGAAGATGCCACATGTTTGTTGAAATGCCCAAGAAACTATAACACTTGGAAATGTTTCAAAAACCACTCATTTTTTAGTGTTATCTCGTGAAGAGGTGTGAAGGAGTAGAAATTCATTTGAAAGGGAATAGATATTGATTGGCACTTGGCATTCCAAAGTTAGAACACCAAATAACTTAGGTGAGTTAAAAATTTCAAAGCATCTATTAATATACTTGTATTTATTAGGGAGATGAGAACAACCTAAGTGTAAAGTATGAGATAATTTTATGAAGATCAACAAGGAAAGACATTAATATAAGCAACGTGGAAGCCCATTGGTTGAGTGTACATGTGGAGTATGTAAAGAGCTTTAGAAGCTCATGCTTGAAGATTTTGAAGAACCTCAAACATACCTACAAGAGTAAGCATAGAGTTGCCAAAGTTGAAGGTTGAAGTGATACATTGAAGAATAACGAATGTATTTGAATTTAATTTGATCACCTTGAATAGCTTTGGGAAGATAGTTGACCAGTCAAAGAGAAGAGTCGATTTTTGAAGCAAGCCATAGTACGATAGAAAGGAGTAAGAGCTCCATATGTGTAGTAGAGAAGGAGCATCATTCAAGGGAAGGTCAAACATTTTTGATCAAGATAATTTGTGCCTCAAGATTGGAGGTAACTTACTTAATTTAAAATTGATTATATACCCAATATAGGAGATATAAATTTGGGTAAAAATATTATTTTCCAAGGATAAAGTGAAATTATTTTACTTGTTTGGTCATTGGAGAGATAAGATATTGAAGTAATATTTGAAACCTTATAAACTTGATTAATGATATTTGAAAACTTTTATGAAAATAAAAAAATTTATTTAAATAATTGAAGGAATTAATTTGAAGTTTTGTAATTTGATTAATTGAGTTTACAAAACAATTTGAAATATTTGCAATTTGGTAAGTTTGAGGAAATAAGGTTTCCTACATCAAATTAGGAATACAAAAATTGCAAATATATTTTTATAGAATTTCTAAATTTCTAAATTTAGAATTATAAGGAATTCAACACCAACATAGGATTGAGAAATTTATACTTGAAGAAATCATGTTTTTTAGATTTGGGAGATAAAAGGAATTAAATCTAGAAGTTTTGATAAATTGAAACCCTTATCAAAACTATTGTTTGTTCATTATCAAAATATTAGGAAATACAAGGTATACTAAAAGATTTGAAGAATTAAAACTTATATAAAAATTATTGATTGTCTATTCATAACTAGAGGAAAATAAGGTATTTACCTTAAATAATAGTGTGCGACCCCGAGAAGCATGCACCACAACTGACCCTACTTGCAATGTTATTATTATATCAAATGCAAAAATAAAGAAAGCACACAAGCACATATAACATGAAAGTAAAAAGCAAAGAAATATTCTTTTATTGATGCTTCCAGATCTCGGTTACATGTACGTCCCTCTGAGGGATACTCATTTTGATACAATCTATTACAAGTGGGGCAACGGTGAATGTATCCCCCCGCAAGGGGATGGTGCACCTTCGTAGGCCTCCCGATCTCGCACACCAAACTATCTGAGGGCTTACTGATGCCTCCTTCTCCCGATTTCATCCTGGAGGGATCTCATGCTCTGGATACTTTGAACTGATCCTGTGAACCTGTATCTGTGGGCATGGAAACAACAGAGCACAATCAGTAGTCTGGGCTACCTCCTCGAATGAGGCTGTTAGTATCAAATCTGATAAGTAAGATAAACAAGCATAATATGATTAAATGCAATGAAACTAATGAAAAATGTGTGCATATCTCAGGGAACAATAATGTAAATGCATAAATAAATCAGATCTATACTAGAAATAAATACTAAAGTAGAAAGTAATCTGATCTAATGCTAGAACAAAGGAAACTAATGTCTAATCCCTAGGTTATGCCTATGGGCCACTGTCCAAGATAGCGACCATGAAATAAACCTTTCTCCTCTCGATCCAAGGGTTGTAGTACTAGGTTCCTTGCTCCAATTGATGTTCAAGGGTCACCGATTGTGTCTTGGTACACTTGTTGGTAGTGAATAATAATAGATCTGAATAGCGAGTGTGTAGTCTCTTCTCAATCGGATAGCACTTCATTGCTCCTCAAGGGTGCATAAATTTGCTCTCCAATCTGATAGGGCTTCATTGCATAAACTCTAAAAATCGTGGATCTTTTGTTCTTTGTGGGAGAGTCCATATGTAGACTTCCTCTCTTTCAAATCTAGACCTTGGCTTCCTAGAGAAGCTTCAATCCAAATTGCATGCGACTGACCATCCTGGGTGGAAAGCATCAGTCACAAACTGGCATTGAAGGGGTAGTTAGGAGGAACTCAGGGAGTTCCTCACCAAAATCTACCCATAAACAATGCAAGGTGTAGTCAGACTGTGTGATCTAGGCCCATATTCATGGCTAGACTATGCATGGTGCTAGCCACTATCAAGTTCAATGGCTAGGTGTGGCCATTGTAGGCTTCAGTGGCCAGATGTGGCGGTCGCTCTGCTTGAGAGCGGCTAAGCCTGGATGGGCTAGAACTACCCTTTTTGAGTGGTTAGGACCACTGCTAACTCTTGGAGAGGTCCAAGAGGATTCATATGGTCTATGAATGTGTCCATATGGGTAGTCTCCTAAACATGACATATTTTAGGTGTCTACCCCATTTTTGGGATGCATTATGGGAAAACATAATGCGGAGCAAAAATAGACCACCTAGGGTCACATTGTAGGTTGTGTGATGATCATTGATCTGATCAACATTGGATGCCCTAGTCATGTAGAAGGTGCGCATCCTAGAATCATTGCTTCCAATAGGATGGAAGGCTTAAATTTTGCAAAAGCTTGCACTCGTTCATCAGACAATCGGGTAGCTTGATCGCTACTATAGGCTTCAGTGCAACTATAGATCCGAAAGGAGGAGAGCTACAAACTTAACTATCATGTTTGCTTTTTGCCCTAACAAAGGGTAAGCTTATGATAGTTGTTGGCAATGATTCATAAGATGAACGCAATTTGACATGATCGAGTGATCTTTTGTTGACTTTGATTATGATTGTTTGAAAATTTTTGACTACCCCCTCAAGCGACGAGTCGATGAGGAAAGGAAAATTAATAAAGTGATGAGTCGCTTGACCAAGATGAATGATTTGGACCTCTTTAGAGGGTTGCTTTGTTGTTATAGGGTAGGTCCCATCCAAGTGTGATTTCAACCATTTTTGGTAATTGTACATCTCTATCCCATGGGGTGGTCCGACCGCAATGGCCTTCTTAGGGAATCAAGGTGATAGCAATTCTATTGTAGCTTATGTTGAATCACTATTTGTTATAGGAGAAATGAGATGAATCCTCGCTCCCATGGGGTAGTCCGACCATCATGGCCTTCTTCGGGATTGAAGTGAAGCGTCTCAATTCTACCATAACTAATTTGCCCCAAGTGGCCTTATGGTAATTTACTCATCTTGCCGAATTGCATGGAGTGCTAGTCGCTGCAATCACCAAGTGTATAGAGTAAATAACTGATTACGAGGCTCAATTGAGATTTTGTTTATTTGATTTTTTGTGTTAATTTGAATTTTATGATGTTTTTGGATTTTGATATATGTAATTTTTTTGGTATTTGTGCACATTTTGGTTGTTTTGGATTGATAGATGTGCTTAATGGCTCATTTTGAGGTGCTTTATGGTGAGAAATTGAGTGAATTTCTCCTTGTTTCTTAGCCGTTGTCAGGTCCAGCGACCCCCAATTGCTACTTCATGGTCACTATCAGGTCCAGCGGCCAGAAAGTGTGGGCCGTTGATGCTAGTAGCGGTTGAGGCGTGACTTGAAAATATAAAAGTAAATTTTAGGGTTTTACCTTTCATTATTTCTAGCTATCAATTGCACTTTTGAGCTTTGAGGTGAGAAAGTGCAATTGTGACATGGAGTGCTACCAGATTTGCTACTGACTGTATGCGATGGCCGAGCAGGGGGAGGCATCTACGAGCGGAGGAGCCGAAGCTTCACGGGTACTCTGCCAACCCTGACTTGCTTATTTAATTTGGTAAAATGAACCTAATTAATTAATTTGGTAAATGAACCTCACTAAACCTATTGGAAATGAACCAAACCATCAATAGGTCTAGGCTAGGGTTAGTTTTAGTGGGTCCAGGCTAGTTTTAGGAATTTTTCATTTTTTTATGATTTTTGGCCAAGGGGGAATGTCATTGGCGTGTCACATGCTAGTCGCTATCGCTCAGAGTGGCTTACCTGGCTCGAGGTTGGCCGTTGTCATCATTACGACCAGTTTAAAATCCAATGGTCAAATTTTTGACCATTGGAAACTAGCCATTGCTAGCTTCAGCGGCTTCTTCGTGGCCGCTCTTGGCATGAGCGACCACGAGGCCTTAGATTTATTTCTTAGATTTTTGAAATTTTGAAGCAATTTAATTGATTTTTTTGCAATTTTGAAGTGTAGTTTTTTATTTTTAGGTTTTTAGTTACTATTCTAATAGCCTTAAGCTCATCTTAGATTATCTTGCACCATTTTTTTTAGTGCATTTATTAGTTTGTTAGTGCATTTGATTTAGGCATTTATTTTGCACTTCTAGATTTTATCTGCATGGGCTCGGGACCCAAAATTGCTTGTGGATCTCCTACCCCACATGGATGACACGGACTGGGATTGGCTCGATGCTCATAGCCTCCAGTACATCACTAGGCTTCCGATGATCATGTCAGATCAGGCCTATCTTACTACCCTAGCCCATAGGTGGGACTCTAGGACTAACACATTCCACCTCCCTATCGATGAGATGACCATTACATCGGAGGATATGTACAGGATCTTCAGGATCCCCTTTGATGGAGTCCCCATTATGTCTTCCCCTAATGATGCTAGAGAGGTAATCTTCACTAGAGTCTTTGGGAGACATGTCACTGCTACATTTTAGGATACCCGATTCGATGGGATTTCTATTGTTCGATGGTACCGAGAGGATGTCTTTTCTTAAAGACATGTTGTCCTACTGATGGTGATTTATAACATCCTTCTACCTGACTTCTCTAGAGTGAGGTTCCCATGGAACCTCTTAGCGATGGTTCAAGATCTGATTGATAGTGAGGTACCTATCATCTATGCTTGGGGGAGCACATTGTTGGCATAGTGCTATGATGAGTTATATCGTATCCAGTGATGAGGATGAGCCAACATCACTTGTAACCTACTCCTATAGATCTAGGGCTGGGAGCATATCATGGTGGACCATCCAAGAGGTCTACCTATTGAGTTTACTGATATAGTAGAGGCTACATAGTGCTATGGATCTAGATGGGCTCGAGAGTGCGAGGAGCACAAGAGTCGATGCTTCATAGGGGAGCTTTCCCACTACATGACTACTATGACTAGCTTGTAGGCCCAAGACATCATTTGGAGGCCCTATCATGCTTGCCCCACCTAGGAGGAGGTAGATAGATTCATATCTTAAACTCGATGCGACCGATGGGTTATCGATCACAAGGATGACATCAGGGAGTTCTACTATTCTAGGGTGCTCCAATAGTTTGGCATACAACAGGATGTGCCTCTTGAGCTAGTTGTGTACAGATGGATCACTATTGAGAAGAACCTTCCACCACCACAAGTTTTAGTAGTTTTAAAGGAGGATGACCCTCCAATAGTTGATGTGAGCATTGTTGATGTTAAGGTGACTGAGGCATATACCCAATGGTGGTTTACATGATTATGGTAGGGTGGTGACTACCTAGGATGGTCTATGGATGAGGTAGATGCTAAGGATCCTGATGGGCATCGAGTGTAGGCTCGAACAGAGGACTGGGTAGGTAGAGTAGTAGGTGGTAGAGGAGCAGGTCACCCATGAGGAGGAGTTAGCTCCCAAGGAGTAAGAGTCCCCTCTTTGAGCTTAACTACACCAGGTAGAGGCTGAGCTTCAATCATCTTAGATTTAGGTACAATAGTGGGATTCTACTATTACCTCACTTTAGGTACAGGTTGCACAGGTCACTACCGAGTGAGATGCCCTAAGCTAGCTTGCAGATCACTCCTACTATAGGGGCCTACAGGTTTGGATGTAGGGGTCGAGGTGAGGCGACTATAGCGGATCATAGAGGAGAACGAGGACCAGATGGCATCAAACACTGCCTACATCATTACTTTGAGATCTCAAATTTAGATACTAGGTGCCACTCCTAGGGAGAGACCCATGGTAGGAGGGTTGCATCACAACATATGGATTACATCAAGGTAGTATTCAGTTTAACCTAGCTAGAGGACCAAGACCCATACAGAGAGGACTACGAGGACTAGCTCCCATCATTCGCATAGGGATAGAGCCGAGGGTGGAGGCGAGGCAGGGGGCATAGGCCCAGGTTGATGGCTTTATTGTACTAGCTTCATTTTTGAGTGTAAGGTCGGATGACCTACATAGTTGTAGCCTTATGGTAATTTTGTACCTCCATGTACTTATTTGACACACATATATATGATATCTAGACTTTGAGACTCATTATGTGTATATTTTATGATTATATTTTTATGTTTATGTGATGCAGTATTATGATCTTATGTTATATGATGTGATGTGTAGATGTTAGAGTGGATGTGTAGGTGGACTACTTTATGATTTTATGCTACATGTGTGGATGTTAGATGGCATGATCTAGATGTGTTATGATGATGGATGCATATATGGATGCAATGCTTATTGTTAAATGCATGTTTAATTTTGATTCTATTGTATGCATCTAACTTATGTTGTTATGATATGGTAAATGAAATGTGTGTAATGCATTATGTTGATGATCTAATGTGAATGAACTTATATGCTTTAATCACTTAAAACATAAGGAATGCATGTGATATGAGTTCTGACAATCTAATGGATGACACCATAGAATGTATAAAAATCATGAATAAATAATAACTCTTATAATAAGAATTAATCATTTAAACATCCAAATGTGAGATGAGATGATGTGATATGTATGTACTTTCTTTATAAGCTTTTGTAAGTTAAAATATATACACAAAATAGTCAGTGGTCATCTAAATATCATTGTTGACATTCATCCGATATCTATCCTATTTCATGAACACCCTTTAATGAACAAAACCTCCTAAAGAAAGTTGATGATGCGAGTGATGATATGAATTGTTGCTATGAGGGGATTTTTGAGGTTTTCCATGAGACTCAAACACCCTAGTTGCTCCATCAAAAGTTGTATACTGATCATACAGAGCTTCTGAAGGATAAAGTTTTGTTATGAAGACCTAGATACTCATTATCCCTATGTGTGCAAATGAATATATTAGATAAAACATAAGCATACCCCAGTGCCAGGAAGGATTCATTCAGCCCATTATTGTATTGGGGATCCTCAAATGTTTATCCTGATCCTAAGTTGGACTCAGTTGGATTAGACCACTAGGCGGTACAGGACACCTAAAGCTAGCTCTTCCACATGCAAACATTGGTCTGTACAAAAGCAAGATGCTAATGTGATAGACATATCATCGTGCGTAAGGATACCTTATGGTTCATCCATGCTGAGAATTCTAGGGATTCAAGTTCAATACTCCCTTATTTTCTTCATATTTATTTGGGATACTTGCTCATGCTTAGTGATGAAAATCACTATTTATTTTGCTTTTGAATTTTGCTTTGTTTAGGATTTTTGCTTGTTTTGATTAAAGCAAGGGATTTCTTTGGGTAGGGGTGAACTTGTCCTTTTGCCAATTCTCAACATTTTCAAACCAGTCACATAGGGGGATGAGCAAGATAAACTTTTCACCTTAGGATACCTAATACCACTTTGTAGTGTTCATATTTCCCTTGTTCCAACTAGGATTTTAGTGTTTTGATTAGTGATAGGATTTTGAAATATACCAGGTGCTATCAAAACTAAACCTCACCTATTAAAAGCTAAGATAACTTTCTACAAAGTTTGATAAAACCACTAGGTATGGCTGAGTGACCAAAAAACCCTAGTATATTCCTTATAGCAATAGGAGGGGTTGTGTTGAAAAACATAGTTACACACATGGGTTATGGATGATGATGGATTTTGAAGATGCATGATTGATGTACAAATGTGGTGTCATTTGTAAGATTGTGAACACATATGTATCTAAATGTAAATGCAATGGATGCAACGTGCCTAATGCAATGCAACTATATGGATGCAAGTGTGAATGCATAATGCAAATATTTTTGTATTTTTGATGCTTTCAATTGTTTTTGAGTTTTGATTATTCTGAATGTTTTTGAACTTTTTGATTTTAAATTGTTTTTTTTTTTGACAAAGTTTTTAATATTTTTGATTGACCAAAGGGCTTTAAGATGCCTTTGGAGCTTTTTGTGAGTTGACCAAAGGGCTTTAAGATGCCTTTGGAGCCTTTTGTGATTTGACCAAAGGGCTTTAAGATGCCTTTGGAGCCTTTTGTGATTTGACCAAAGGGCTTTAAGATGCCTTTGGAGCCTTTTGTGATTTGACCAAAGGGCTTTAAGATGCCTTTGGAGCTTTTTATGAGTGACCAAAGGCTTTAAGATGCCTTTGGAGCTTTTGTATAGGGCTTTAAGATGCCTTTGGAGCTTTTTGCTTTTAAAGTTTTCTATTGTTTTTGTGATTTTGAAATTTATTTGAATGTTTTTGATATTTTGTTGTGTTTATGTGTGAAATACCTTTAGATGAATAATGTTGAGAGGCTCTAGCTCCTCAACACCCTCTAGCATTGTTAGGCGATATGCCCCAGGTCCAATATTCTCAGAGATGATATAGGGACCTATCCAATTGGTCATAAATTTATCTCGTAGATGCGATAATAGATTTGAGTTCTATTGGTTTTCTTTAAGCACAAGATCCCCAACTTTAAAGTCTCTCAGGTGGACTTTATTGTTATAAGCTCATGTTAGATGATCCTGGTAAATGTGAAGATGCTCAAGAGCATTGATGTGATGTTCATCCAGAAGGGTCAATTGATCCAAGTGAGCTTGCCATGCAGTGTCATCATTGATGAACTCTTTCAATGCGATATGCAATGTCGGAATTTCCAACTCTAAGGGCATAATGGCCTCAATGCCATATACAAGTGAAAATGGTGTTGCCCTAGTGGGCATCCGTACGCTAGTCCTATAAGCCCATAATGCTAGGGGTAATTGCAGATGCCAATCCTTATGATTTTCTTTCATCATCTTCTTTAAGATGGCTACTATTGTCTTGTTAGAGGCCTCTACTTGCCCATTTGCTTGTGGATAGTATGGTGTCATAAAATTATGTTGAATGTTGTATTTGGTCATTAAAGCTCACACATTTTTGTTTTTGAATGATGGACCATTATCCAAGATTATCTTGAAGGGTACCCCAAAATGATAGATGATGTTGTGAAGTATGAACTCCATAATTTGAGGTCCAATTATCGAGGTTAAGGGGACCACTTCCACCCATTTGGTGAAGTACTCAATGGTCATTAAGATAAACGTATGTCAGCCCAAATATGGGGGAGAAATATTTTTGATCAGATCGAAACCCCACTGAGAAAATGGCCAAGCCACCTGAATGGGTTGTAAGGCCTGAGATGGCAAGTGCATCATTTGCATGATGTTGATATTTAATGCATTTCCTAACATACTCACAAAAATCCTTCTCCATGGTGGGCCAGTAATAACCCATTCGAAGGATGCGCTTGACAATGGCCATGCCACTAAAGTGGCCATCGCATGTACCATCATGAGCTTGCAAAATTTCCCAAGCTGATTCTTGGGGCTCTAAGAAATGAAGGAGGACTCCATCATAGCTTCGATGATACAATATACCTCCTAGAAAGACATATCTTATCACTTTTTTCTTGAATGCTCATATTTTAGCATGCGATAGTCCTTATGGGACAATTCCAAGCCTCAGGAAATCTTGTAACTAGGATAGCCAATCCTGATAGGCTATGACCTCAATAGATAAGATGACTTGTTCCTCCTACAATTTGATTTGCACAAATGCATATTGAGAAACAACCTTGTGGTGAATAGTGGTACCATTCTTCGTAGGACCCTATGAGATCAAGGACCCCCAAGGTGCCTTCTTTAAGAAGTCTTTGGCTTTACAGAACCAGTCATGGTCTAGCTCTATATGAATCATGTTGACTGATTCCTTGTTATCAAAAGCCTCATATTGCATCATTGAGTGCGAGAGCATTTTCACATGAATGGTAGTGAAATCAATAGATGGATTCTGAGGGATCAAGGATCCTAAAGATGCCATGGTGTCTACAAATATATTTGATGAATGAGGGATTGCCTCGATGTTGTACCATTCTAGTTTGGCTAGATATGTGTCAACAAGCTCCTTGTAAGCTTTCAAGATTGGATCCCAACATTGAAATAGTCCCTTGACTTGGTTGACTATGAGGAGGGAGTCACCAAAGATATTTAGCCTCTTGATTCTCATGGTGATGGTTATTTGGAGACCCAATATTAGGGCCTCATATTCGGTGTTGTTATTAGTGCAAGGGAAGTCTAGCTTGAATGACAAGGGCATTGGAGCACCTTGTGGCATGAAAAAGATAATCCCTGCACCACCTCCTTGCTCACACTTTGAACCATCGAAGAACAAAGTCATGTCAACTTCATTTTTTAGTTCTTCAAGTTTGGGTGCTTCTGATAATGCGAAGACTGCATCATCAAGAAGTTCTATGGTGAGGGGCCTACTATTCTGAAGAGGTACCTCAACCAGATGATCAACTATGACTTATCCCTTGATGGACTTTTGGCTTATGAATTCCAAATCAAATTCTATCAATAGCATGATCCACTTTGTAGTACGTGTGTTATGATATGTCTTGCTCATCATATACTGCAAAGGATTTTGTTTGGATATTACATATGTCGTATGGCTCAACATGTAGTGGCACAATTTCTTGGTTGCAAAGACCACTACTAAGCACAACTTTTCTACGTATGCATATCCTATCTCGTAGCTCACCAAGGTGTGGCTGATGTAATATATCACTTGTTCCTTATCTTGCACATTCTTTTGAGCCAACATGGTGCCCAAAGCAAAATTGATAGTGGATATATATAACAAGAATGGCACGTCTAGCCTTGGTGGAGCTAGGACTGGCGGTGTTGCTAGGTACTCCTTGATTTCAGCAAAGGCTTGCTGACATTCTTCATCCCACTAGAATGGGACCCCCTTGTGTAGCAGTCGATTCATGGGTCGATATTTATCCGATAGTTGTGTGATAAATCACTTTATGGATGCTACTTTGCCCTATAAGCTTCTTAGCTCTTTGATGTTCATGGGTGGGGCCATTTCTAGGATAGCCTTTACCTTTGCTGGGTCTACCTCGATGCCTCATTTAGAAATGATGAATCCCAAGAGTTTTCTAGAAGTTATGCCAAAGATGCATTTCTTGGGATTCAACCTGACATTGTGCTCAATCAGGTGATCAAAGACCTTTCTGAGGGTCTCAACATGCTCTTCTCATAGCAATGACTTGGCTAGTAAGTCATCGATGTAGTCTTCCAAGATCTTGTGCATGTAGTCATGGAAAATGTATGTCATAGCCCATTGATATGTGGCACCAACATTTTTAAGACCGAATGGCATCACTTTGTAATAGAATGTCCCCCATGGAGTGGTGAACATGGTTTTATGTTGGTCTTCGGGTTTAATCTGAATTTGATTGTAACCAGAAAAACCATCCATTAGGGAGAGCATCTCATGACCTGTAGTTGCATCTACAAGAGCATCTATGTTGGGCAATAGGAATGAATCCTTTGGTGTTGCCTTATTGAGATCCTTAAAATCCATGCAAATGTAGATTCTTCCATCAGGTTTTCCTATGGGCACCATGTTTGATACCCATTCTGGATAGTCGATGGGAACAATAAAGACTACATCCAATAGTTTTTGCAACTCATTCTTAACCATCAAAGCGATGGTTGGATGCATATTTCTGAGCTTCTGCTTGATCGATTTCTTCATGGGGTCTAGCGAAAGGTTGTGGACAACCAATTTTGGATCTAGTCCTGGCATGTCTTTGTAGGTCCAAGAAAAGAGATTTGGTCTCTCTTTCAATAGAGGAATTATGATGGCATATTCTTCTGGAGATAAGATTTCTCTGAACTTGAATTTCTTTGGTTGAGAAGGATCATCACTGATGTCCACCTCGAAAGTCTCCTCTATTGCCATATGTGACCCCTCCTCAAGCTGGTGAGGAGTGGGGATTAAATGGATGTCATCTACTAGATTTATAGTTCCCACTAACTCAGGGTCGAGACCAGCATGATAGACATCATGTGCGCAGCCTGGTGCAAAATGGAATGGTTGTAGCATCTCTTCATTAGGGAAGAAATCTTTAGGCTCTAGGGGTGAATCAGCATGATCCCAATCAATAGCATCTAAGTTAAGACACAATGGTTTTGAAGGATCTATTGGGTTATGGAGTGGAGTGGTCAAATCAATGGAGATCATGTTGATGGATGGAATGAAATCTCTAGGACCATGTGGGTGAAGCTCTACATCAAAGGTGTGCCCTCCATACTCATGATGAGGCTCTAGGGGCATAGGGATCTCAGGATCTAATCTATGGATAGATGAGATGATGGGATCATTAGGCAATAATTGCTCTCTAAATGTTGGTGGATTCGAGAAGACCATGTGATAGATGACATCTAGATTAGGTGGTCTTCCTAGGAAGTGAAGATCAGGATCTATGGTATGAAGCATCACTTCTCTCTCAACAAGAAGATCGATTGGATGCAAGTGATGAGGCCCAAGATAAGCCATCTCGATCTCATCCTCAAAGTCATCATCACTTATGAAGAAACCATTGGCATTTATTTCTAGCCCTAGGATAGGGTGGTGACTTACCTACTGATGCCCAAGATAGGCCATCTCAATCTCATATTCATAGTCATCATCACTTATGAAGAATCCATTAGCATTTACTTCTAGCCCAATGATGTGGCTCGCATGTCTAGGCCCTAGGTAGGCCATCTCTATTGAGTCCTCTAACTCATAGCCACTCTCATTTGACATGTATCCACCCTCATACGAGATGTATCCACTCTCATCTAAGATGTATCCACTCTCTATGTGGCCTATCCAAGCAAGGTTTTGCACATACCGAGGCCCATGGTAGGCTAGGCCGACTTCTATTCATTCTCACTTGGGACATAATCATACTCCTCTCACTCATATCCATGCATTGGCTCTTCCTCCCATAGGATGGCTCCTGATGGGGGTACTTCAAGAGAGGATTCAGGGTGATACTCATCAGGTGGTGTGATATTGATCATAGACACCCATCCATCACCCAAGTAGTTTCTGCTAGGGGGTTGATAGGGGTTCCAGTCAATGTCCTCCCTAAACCCTATGCTTAGCTATTAGGTAAATATTTTATAGTCTAGACCACACCTATCAGTAGGCAATTGGTACTATGACTGGAATGGAAGTCAACACCCTTGCTCATATAGACCTAGGCCATAGCCATGCCAATGACACTGCTCAAAGTACCTTAGAGTGAACTCAAGATTTGATAAGTAATGAACATTCATGGTGAATGGTTCATCCTCAACTTCTTCAATATTAGAAGTAGTATGGGCATAGTCCAAACTAGCATAGATGAAGTTGGTTTGGTTAGGGGGAACCCCTAATGGAACTACTATACCCACTAGAAAATTTGGGACTCTTGGTCATCCCATGTCTTGCACAGACTCAAAAATAGGCATGAAAGTCATATTCTACACAAGATATTCACCTAAACCTATGTTGGCTAAGTGGACTATCACCTATGATGTAGATGATATTATTGATGATGCAGGTGAGGTAGGTTGAGGTACCTCCTTGGCTATGTCCTGGGAATCTTCCTCCTCCATGGGATTCAAAATTTTCATAACTACTATAGTTGGAAGCTCCTTAGGTCCTTCCTTCACTAGGGGTGCTTTCAACTTTTGAGTATCTTTTGCCTTAGATGTCGAAGGCTTTTTAGAAGTGCCAATAGTCTTAGATGTAGGAGGTGGTGCCGATGTGGATGGGTCACCTCACACTGATCTACTTTTATTCTCTAGCTACATGGTTGGTGATGAAGGCCTTATGTACAGATGTATTGATGGAAGGACAAAGTCCCTTGACAAGTCGACCTGATGCACGTACTTGAATGGCTCTTCATCAGATGGAACCACATGAACTTGTCCCTCATGCACATACTTGATGCATTGGTGTAGGATTGAGGGTATGCACTGCATGTCCCTTATCCAGGGATGCCCTAGAAGGATGTTGTATTGCATCACCCCTTCCAACATGTGACACATCATGGGGATGGTCTTATGTCCTACCTTTATAGGTAAAATGATTATACCCACTATGGAGCACAATGCATCATTGAAAGCCCTCAATGTGTAGGAGGTTGGGATAATGTTGGACTTAGGGATCTTCAGGTGCCCTATAGCCTTTGTAGTGATAATGTTGATCGATGAGCCCATATCGATCAGAACCCACTTGAAGGGTATGTCATTGATTGATGCAATAATATGTAGGAGATGGGTCTGCTAGGGTAGTAGGAACTACCTTGATTTTATGATCATAGAAATGGATCACAGGCTCTTGGCACTACTGCACTTGCCCCACAAAGTGTGTGAATGCATCTGGGTTCTGGGGCTGGAGCTCGATTGATCTCAAAATCTCCATCAAAGTCTCCCTATGCCTAGGAGATTGTTGTATGAGCTCATAAATTGACAACTTAGCTAGAGTCATTTGTAGATTTTGTTCTAGTCTACTCTAAATAGTTACCATAGGTCACGTTGGTGGACCTGGAGGATTGTTTTGCACCTATCTCTATCGAGGTGCAGCTAGGATATGAATAGGAGCCATTGGAGGCTATGGTTGCCCATATCATTGACTCCTAGTTGCCATATTGACTATCTCAACCATTTTGATGCATCCCTAAATGGGTGGCTCGACTCAAACCTGGTTGAATTGGGTGCCCTGATCTCTAGGGGCCTCATGATTTGGCAATGGGTTCCTGAATATACCCATATCTCTATTATCGGGAGCTAGTGGGTTGTCAACTTTTAGCTCTCCCTTCTCAATCATGTTTTGCACAACATTCTTGAATCCGATACATGTCTCGATGTCATGCCCCTATATTCTATGATATGGGTAGTATTGATCTTCCCTATATCCCTTGGGCTTGGGATGATTAGGGTCAAGAACTTGTACATCAAGAAATATGATCCTCTATGCCTCACTCAACTGATTAAATATCGATTGCATCAATTCAGTCAAAGGCATGTAATAGCGAGGTGGTCGACGTTCCTTATTTTGGCCCTAGTTGTTCTTAGGGTCATAGTTGGTCGGTAGGGGATGAGCTTGATAATTATAGGGTTGTTGTCCATTCCCCTCCTTTGGCATGGCCAATACAACCTGATTAACCTAAGCAAGCTTGGCCTACTTCTATTTATTTTTGTCATTCCGATTGTTCTTGCTCCACTCTTTCTTGTTGTGAAGCTTGAGGTCTCCCTCATCGACATTTATGTCCTCAATAATCTTGGCTTGAGCCAAGGCTTCTTTAAATGATTCATACTACTACAATTGTAATAACAGAGAGATGTGTTTTGTATAGCTCTTTGTGAACATTCGGATGAGTTCTTCAATGGGGATGGAGAATGATAGTTTTACCATGATTTTTCTCCACCTATCCCCATAGTCCATCACTAGCTCATCATCATACTACTTTAAATTAGCCAGATCGGATAGGTTCACCTTCTTCTTGGCATCGAAGGAGAAGCATTCAAGGAATGCATTCACTAGTTGCTCAAAACTGGTGATGCTATGCTTGGGCAACTGATTGAACCATTGAGTCGTTGCACCCGAGAACGTCATGATGAATGTTCTCAGCATTAGGGCATCATTCTACTCAATATGGAAGCACGCATTCATGAAGTTGGTAATGTGTTCTTGCGCGTCTTCCTCTCCCTTAAACTTGTCTAGCCTAGGCATCTCAAAGTGCCTAGGATATGCAGGACTCGAGACTGAGGGGCACAGAGGTTGGTTGTGTATCTTGCTCAATGTTGGCTTCTATCCACCCATGTCCTATTTTTCGAGAGATTTGACCCTCTCAATGAGTATCTGATATGCCTTCGAAGAAATAATTTCTTGTTCTTGAAGGTTCACTCATGGTGGTAAGGGAGGTAACCCTATGTTTGCTCGATTTGGGCATCTATACTCATCCCCCATAACCATGGATGGAGGTTCAGGATATGTCTATTCCTGATCTTCCATCCCTACCTATTCCTCATTGAATTGTGTTTGTTCGAGGTCCAAGTGTTGTTGATGTTGTGAAGCATGGTGAGTACGCTCATTTCTTTATCTAGTGCTTCTCTCCTACTGAGAATCGACACATCTCTCATGTTGGTATCTCTCACCACCTATGTGTGCATCAGCTCGAGCTAGCCTCTCTACTAGCTCTTCATGCTCAACTCTTTCTTCTCTCGAGCATTGCTCTTGTAGGTGTAGGTACCTCTTCCTTCACTCTTCTTGCTCAAGAGCTTCTACATGCTCTCGCTCGATGCGCAATACTTCCTCTAACCTACGTATACGGTCAGACCGACCTACTACTGAAGGTTCATGCCTTTCTAACTCTATGCGAGGAGTTCTAATGTTTAGGCCCCTCGAGGAGGCTCCTGTTGTGTTCTTGCCCTTGTCCACCAGGGTGACTTGTTCTGTGTACTATGTTATGTGTTGAGTACCCCCATGATCGGAAGTAGTGTATGTGTTATGGGGTCACTTTGAAGCTTCCCCTAGTTCATTGGTGCATCTAGTAGTTATGCTACATGAACTTCCTAAAGTAGAATGTTCGGTAGCAATGCTTCTTGGAGCTGGTCTCGAGGGAACTTGATCCAACTCATCAAGTTATCTAGTTCTCCATAATTGATCCCATGGAGTCCCATTGGCACCAATGAGCTCATAATCCAAGGGTACCCTCCCATATATAGGGAGGCTATAGGATGTCCTAGGTCTATGACTAGGCATAACCCTAATGTCTTACCCCTTAGTGGGTTGATCTATCCTATGTGTATCATGTGAAGCTTGGGGTCTTGCAACCCCTACATGCCTATGCGATGATGGAGGTCTTGATGCCTCCTCATGTCTGATGTGATGATGGAGGCCTTGAGGCTTCTACATGTCTATGTGATGAGGAAGGCCTTGAGGCCTCCTCATATCTATGTGATGAGGGAGGTCATGATGCCTCTATGTGTCTGAGTGATGAGAGAGGCCATGAGGTCTCCTCATATCTATATGATGAATGAGGCCTTGAGGTCTCCTCATGTCTATGTGATGAGGAACCAGGATGTGGCTCTCTCATTAGGGTTTCTCGAGGAGTCCCCCAAGGGTTGAGTTGTCACCCCTAAGACTTGCCAAACTTCATCCGATGACACTATGGGTGGGTGGCTCAATGCCAGTGTGACTATGAGTGTGTGGAGCATCAATTTCTACCTTGGTGGTGGACCGAGGGTGGTTGCTCTAAGTGTATACCATGGTGACTTATGAGTTATCTTCTTAGGTAAATTCTAAACCATACAAACAAAACAAGTAGATGTTTATCTCGTTTAAGGATTTATGTGTGTGTTCCCTAAACTATTTGGTGTGTTTTGATTCATTGGATATATAAGCTAACTCTCATCATGTTTTACACTTTTTGTTGGATGGTATACTTAAATTGTTTAAGGGATTTCACCTATATACTCACACAAGCCAAATATGGTAGTGAAGTCCATACTCAACGAGGTAGCATAGGTACTACCAACCCTCACCCAACACCCCATGCACAGTGATACACCCCTCAAGGAGGAGTGCATGCTATTTTGCATGGTTAGGATAGTTCTTGGGTCAGCCTTGGCCATGGATGGGTCCCGATGATACTCTTTCTCATGAGCCAACCAAGTGGTAATGACCTCCACTATTGGTCTCGATCAATGGGTTGGATGTGAGAGCCCAATATCGTTGATGTTAAAAATAAGACGTGATGTGTGTGGGGTTCTTTTTAACCTTGCATGTAAACAAAATGCATCACCAAGCAAACATGATCTTTCCTATATGCCTAAGATAAAAGATGTTTCATTTCAGAAAGATGCATGTATTCAACTTATATGAACTTCAAAGAATGCATTCTATTTTATGAATTAATGGCCACTGGTTGGGCCGCATGCAAGCAAACTAAACACATAGAAGCCTAGCACGCTGGAGACTAGGGCAGACCTTACAAGCAGAGGCCCATTGTTCCTAGAAGCGCCTAGAGAAAACTAAAGAAAATCCTAGGAAACATCAAATGCATTTTATTTTTCCATTTTTCTTTATATTTTCCTTAAAAAAAATGATTTAAGTTGCTATTTTTGAAAAAAAGTTGTAGATAGAAAAACACAGAGAAATAGAGAATGCTACCAACCTCAAATCTTAATCTGATGATGGAAATTCTACCCTCTACCACACTTTTCTTCGATCACTATTGACCAAAGTGGCTACTACTAGTCACTGACTACAGGAGCGGCTAAGATCTCTTGGTTGCTGTCGACCAGAGTGGCCAAAACCTGCTGGTCATTGTCGACCAGAGTGGTCGAACCTACACATAAAAACCTATAAATATTAGTAAATCGACAAAAAATAAAAACCTGGTGGGGGTCCCATCGTGATCGCCATCTATGCGACCTCGAGAAGCGTGCACCACAACTGACCCTACTTGCAATATTATTATTATATCAAATGCAGAAGTAAAGGAAGCACACAAGCACATATAACGCGAAAGTAAAAAGCAAAGAAATATTCTTTTATTAATGCTTCTAGATCTCGGTTACATGTACGTCCCTCTGAGGGATACTCATTTTTGATACAATCTATTACAAGTGGGGCAACGGTGAATGTATCCCCTGCAAGGGGATGGTGCACCTTCGTAGGCCTCCCGATCTCGCACACCAAACTATCCGAGGGCTTACTGATGCCTCCTTCTCCGATTTCATCCTAGAGGGATCTCGTGCTCTGGATACTTTGAACTGATCCTATGAACCTGTATCTACAGGGCATGGAAACAACAGAGCACAATAAGTAGTCTGGGCTACCTCCCTAGATGAGGTTGTTAGTATCAAATATGATAAGCAAGATAAATAAGCATAATATGATTAAATGCAATGAAACTAATGAAAAATATGTGCATATCTCAGGGAACAATAATGTAAATGCATAAATAAATCAGATCTATACTAGAAATAAATACTGAAGTAGAAAGTAATCTGATCTAATGCTAGAACAAAGGAAACTAATGTCTAATCCCTAGGTTATGCCTACGGGCCACTATCCAGGATAGCGACCATGAAATAAACCTCTCTCCTCTCGATCCAAGGGTTGTAGTACTAGGTTCCTCGCTCCAATTGATGTTCAAGGGTCATCGATTGTGTCTTGGTACACTTGTTGGTGGTGAATAATAATGGATCTGAATAGCGGGTGTGTAGTCTCTTCTCAATCGGATAGCACTTTGTTGCTCCTCAAGGGTGCATAAATTCGCTCTCCAATATGATAGGGCTTCATTGCATAAACTCTAAAAATTATGGATCTCTTTGCTCTTTGTGGGAGAGTCCATATGTAGACTTCCCTCTCTTTTAGATCTAGACCTTGGCTTCCTGGAGAAGCTTCAATCCAAATTGCATGCGACTGACCATCCCGGGTGGAAAGCATCAGTCACAAACTGGCATTGAAGGGGTAGTTAGGAGGAACTCAGGGAGTTCCTCACCAAAATCTACCCGTAAACAATGCAAGGTGCAGTCAGACTACGTGATCTGGGCCCGTATTCATGGCCAGACTATGCATGGTGCTAGCCGCTATCAGGTTCAGTGGCTAGGTGTGGCCGTTGTAGGCTTCAATGGCCAGATGTGGTGGCCACTCTGCTTGAGAGCGGCCAAGCCTGGATGGGCTAGAACTACCCTTTTTGAGTGGTTAGGACCATTGCTTGCTCTTGGAGAGGTCCAAGAGGATTCATATGGTCTATGAATGTGTCCATATGGGTAGTCTCCTAAACATGACGTGTTTTAGGTGTCTATAAATAGAAGTTGAAGTTTATATTAAATTTGTCATCCAAACATTAAATAATATAAGGTATTCTACACAATTTGAGATTTTATCATATATTCAAAACTAGGGAGACATAAGGTAGTCAACCTCAAAGGTTTAGAGATTTAATTAATTTTATCAAAATTATCTTTTAAGACTAAGAAGTTACAAGGAAGTCTACATCAAAAGCAACATGGATGAAATATTGAAGAATGTATTTAATGATGAAGAACTACTTCATGAATTGAAGTTTTATTCACAAAACCTAATAGATACTTTTTATGGTTACAAATATTTGTCTATCAGTTTAAAGGAAATATTTTGTTTATTTCTCAAGGAATCAAAAAAATAATTTTATGACATTGTTTGGTTATCTTCATGATGCACTTGTTAAGACTTGGTAGAATGCTCAAAATATAGTTATGCTTTCTTCAAAAGAATGTTTGATGATTTATCTATGATTAGTTATTTTTTAATACTTTCAAGGGATGAAACAAAAGAAAGTTCAACATGCTAGTAATGAAGTATTGAATTCTACTCAATACTATTGTGATGATGCACTAACTTGCTATATTGAATACATCACTAGTAAGAGTGCAGGAACAAAGAAGGAAAAGAAACAAGAAAAGGAATTAGATCAAGCAAAGCAAGATGAAGACTAAACCTGGAGAAGATGTTTATTTGAAGAGTCCAAGACAAGAATCAAAGTTGTATTACTATGATAATTTGCTAACACAATGCTTAGAAGGAGAATCATCAATGAAGATACAAAAGCAAAGAAAAGAAAAGAAGAAAAGAAGAAGTCACATCAAAAAGGTTAAACATGAACCATTTTGTGTAAATTTAAAAAATTGTCTTAAAGAGATAGATTGAAGATAAGAGTTTAAGATCCATATTGAAGACTAAAGTCTTCAATAACCAATTAATGTAATATAGAGGGGTATTGGAATATATTACATTATTTGGTATAGGCTAATGTACCACCTTGGGTACATCTTTAGATTAAGAGAGTGTTCTAGATTAGAGTGTGAGTGTTTACTTTATGCAATGTAATAAATGCACAAGTATTATTAGAGTGTGCAAAGTATTTTGGTAATGTAAATGTGCATAATAGTCCATGTGCACATGAGTCCATAGAGTAGAAAGATGAATTTTCTCTAGAAGAGTGATGGCCAAAAATGCTCCATATGAAGAGTCACATTCCATTATATATGTGTTTATGTGTGTGTATGAGAGGGACATATTATAGAATGGGAGTGTGTAGAAGTATGGTGTATTTGAGATCTTCATTCAAAGGAGATACAATTTTTGTGAGCATAAGTTAATGGAAATTCTATGAGTTATTGTAGAAGTTATTTATGTTTAGAATATTGTCATTATCTTATATTTTATATTGAAACTTTATTTTAGATTTTGTAGTTATCTTAAGTATTTAGATTCAAAAAGCTAACAAAATTTACCTTGCAAACACAATAGTCTGGTGAAGGAGAATCTCTACCAAAAATTAAAATTCCTAGAAATAGTAGAGAAGCATCATCAACTATCCTAAGTCATGAAGAGAACTACCAGGAGGAGTTGGTTAGGTATTAGAAGGTAGATATTTTTGAAGAATCACTACAACCTACATATCTTGAATTGATATTTCATCCATACCTAAGGGAAGAAACCATTTGAAGCCACTTCTTAACAACCCCTAGAACTAGCTCAAAGACATATCAACATGAATAGTTGAAGGAATATGATGCATTCATCAATGGCTTGGATCTAGGAGAGGCCAAATTAGTTATTTGGATTATATAAAAAAAATTAGAATTAGCTAATATAGACACCTAAAATGCATCATGTCGAGATGACTACACATACAGGACATGCTAACAGACCATATGAATGATCTTAGGTAGCTCCAAGGTGAAGCAGTGGTTTTAACCACTCAAATTACGCAGATTTGGCTAACTCAGCCTTAGTAGCTACTGACACCCATGGCTAATAGTTCTGGTCATAACTCAGACCCATGACTAGCATCAAAACTACTTTGAATCCTTGTTCGAGCCAAATTTAGTTACAACGAACTGGGAAATGGAGATTCAAATGATCTTGGATGGGAAGCATCGAGAAGTTTACTCCCAACTGATCCAACCTCCTGGATCTTGATCTTCACTTCCCAATAAAGCTAATATTGGATATTAGGAGGACTATAATACCCCCCTTCAAATTGGGGATAATTCTAGAGAAACTTTCATTGGAACGCAACAAAGTGTAGACACCAAAATAGCACCAATTCGATTATGTGACTACAAGCACTGACCGAATTGATATACATGCCCCTAGGGCAGCCCCCAGAGGTTAAACAGTGGTCCTAACTACTCCCATAGTAGTTTTGGAATGTCAGAGGTCAATTTGGCACCCTTCAAGCACTCTACTCCCTACTCATTCCACCCTAGGATGATTACAAACTAGTACTTATCCCACATCGGGACGATTAGCAGCATTCGCTCCAGGGTGGGGTGAATAGCAGGTTTGATGGGAAAAATGTCAAACCTTGACAAATGGTAGCTTAGATCCACCCCTCAACTCCACCTTCAATGCATGGAAGTGCGAGTAAGCATTTTTTTGAGCTCAAAGAGACAGTAATGGAACCCTTAATAAGGGAGGAATCTTCTCTCCCCTGACAAGGCATGATGGCCAAGTGGCGCCTCTGCATGCTCATTCACAAGAGACCCTCAGGTCTATAAAATGGTGTCTTCTCACCCCAAAAAAGGATAGAGCAGGAGCATTTGGAGCAACGGAGTGCTGCCAAATTACATCCTCACCCCTCACTTGTGCTTCTTACATCTGGTAGGGTACCTAGGAATAGATATATGGGGATATATTATTATATTGTATAAGGGTTGGCATGGGCCACACATAACCCAAGGTTGATTGTATTATAATATTATATTATATTTTAATATAATATAATATTAGTAGTAGGCTCTCCAAAGTAGAATAAGAATATGGATATATAAAGAAGAGATATTTGTCATTGTAAAGATTCATATCATTGAAGAAGAATCTTATGTAATCGTCGTGCCCACGAAGTGGCCTCTCATCTTGGGAGATCTTGTGGAGTTATTCCTTCCTTAAGGATTATTATTGGTGTTGCCCTACCTTAAGGGTATTATCTATCTCTCTCTCATTTGTGGATTGTTATTGTGGATAATATATTGTGGATGAATGATTTGATATTTCTGCATATTGGTGAATGGTTCATGTTTCTTAATAATAAGTTATGCAACAAGTGGTATCAGAGCAACGATTTTGGCAAAGTGGGGATTTTTGTGTGAAACCCTAGAATTAGGGCAATTTTTTTTTTGGAAAAACATCTCATCTTTCAGGAGCCGTATCTCTGCGCAAGTTTATCCGATTCAAGCGATTCTTGGATCAGATTGTGCAGAATTTGAAGAGCTTTAAAATGAGTGGTCATATGATGGAATCTGAGCAGTATTGAGGGAGATACGACCTTTTGAAGTTAGTCATCCGAAACAAGGATAGTGACGAATTTCGCAGATTTTTTCTGGAAAAACACCTCATCTTTCAGAAGCCATATCTTTGCGACAGTTAATCCGATTGAGGCGATTCTTGGATCAAATTGTGCAAAATTTGAAGAGCTTTAAAATGAGTGGTCATATGAAGGAATCCGAGCAGTATTGAAGGAGATACGACCTTTTGAAGTCAGCCATCTAGAACAAGGAAAGTGACGAATTTTCAAGTCGTGAATTTTTCAAAAGACAATTTGTTTAGTTCGGGTAAGCAAATAAGTTGCACTTTATTTTGTTTGGAAAAAAAAAAAAATTGCAGATGTAGTTGTATTTGGGATTTTTAGCTTCAACTTGGTGGGAAGATATATATATTTTTTTCCATAAAACCCTAGTTTGCATTAGGGCATGATATTTATTATCAAAAAAAAAAAAACCCTAGTTGCATTAGGGCATGAACAATGGTACTCCACTATTTTTCTGGAGAAGATGATATTGATGCTATGGAATGGTGGAAAAAGTTTGTCTATCAACATCATAGTAATCCTTATTGGAAATACTACCTTAGTTTCTCTCTTCGAGGGAAAGCTTCTTTGTGGTGGGTAAATTTTTGTCAAGAAACAAATAATGAATACACTTTGGAGGAAGTGAAGCATGCATTCTTGAGTAAATGGGACCCATATTATGTAGATCGCCTAAGGGATTTGATCGAAGACTATGAAAAAGAAATAAAATTACTCAAGACGAAAGAGGAAAAGTTTAGGGAAGATAAAAAAGATGTCAGTATGCAGACAGAGGAAACCATACCTGTGGTGGAAGATAAATTAGAAAATGGACAAAGGAATTTGTTTAAATCTAAAAAGTCTATTTTGCGGGTTCATGGAAGCATTCAAAAGGAACAGGTTATTATTTCCATTGACTCCGGTAGCAGATATAATTTTATTAATATTGCTTTGGCTAAGAAATTGCAAGTTCAAGCAACAAAAATTAAGGACATACGACTAGAGGGTGAGAATGTTCAGATTTTTAAAGATTTGAAGATCACCATGGATAAATATGTTTTACATTCAGATTTCTATGCTATTGAGATGGATGAGGAGGATATTGTTCTTGGTTATCCTTGGTTAGATTCTTTGGGTACTGTTAACATTAATGTGCAAAAGAAGTTTATGAATTTATGGTACAGAAAAAAGAAGATAACATTGCAGGATATGTCTCAGCTTGAGGAGCAAGGATACAAGGAAAATCAAGAAGCGGTTGTAGAAGAACAAATTGAAGAACATGAAATAGAATCCAAGAAGGCGATAGTAGCAACAGAGTCCATGAAAGAAGTAGCAGTAACTAATTCAGTGGAAATAACATTGCAAGATATTTCTCAGCTTGAGGAGCAAGGATACAAGGAAAATCAAGAAGTGGTTGTAGAAGAACAAATTGAAGAACAAGAAACAAAATCCATGAAGGCGATAGCAGCAACAGAGTCCAAGGAATATTTGATAGAAGAGCACAAGGACACACCAAACAAAGATAACATGAAAGAACAAGGTGTAGAAGAATTTAAAACAATGAAGCCAAAGGTTGAAAAGTCAAAGAAGGTAGAACTTCAAGTAAAGGTTGCACCATATCTCCATCCACACCACCATGAGCGGAAACAATATTGGAGGCATGGTTCAAGGAAACAATATTATGATTCTACATGTAATCAGCGGGGCACCAACTATGGCAGTGTTTGGCAAAGAAAACATAGTGATCATGGTTTTCAGCATGGTTCATCAGCATCAAGGAACAAGTGGACCCATCATTCAAGTTATCAAAATGCAACAGCAGAAGCATGGAGCCAACGAAGCAGATTTGGATACTCAAGTAACAAAATGGCGTACCAGCATCATCGGGTTTCACTTGGATGGATGGATGAGCGAGATTGGTACCACTTGCTAACATTGCTTAGCAAATCATACTATCAGGTTTCTTCATATGTTTCGAGGACGAAACATTTGTAAGGAGGGTGGCATGGTAGGGTACCTAGGAATAGATATATGGGGATATATTATTATATTGTATAAGGGTTGGCATGGGCCACACATAACCCAAGGTTGATTGTATTATAATATTATATTATATTTTAATATAATATAATATTAGTAGTAGGCTCTCCAAAGTAGAATAAGAATATGGATATATAAAGAAGAGATATTTGTCATTGTAAAGATTCATATCATTGAAGAAGAATCTTATGTAATCGTCGTGCCCACGAAGTGGCCTCTCATCTTGGGAGATCTTGTGGAGTTATTCCTTCCTTAAGGATTATTATTGGTGTTGCCCTACCTTAAGGGTATTATCTATCTCTCTCTCATTTGTGGATTGTTATTGTGGATAATATATTGTGGATGAATGATTTGATATTTTTGCATATTGGTGAATGGTTCATGTTTCTTAATAATAAGTTATGCAACAACATCCTTGACCTCTCTTTTGGAAGGGAGGTTATTGTGTGAACATTGGAAGCACAATCCAGACCTAGAACCCAAATATTTGGCCACAATACCCCACCTAATTTGCTTAAAAAACCCCCTAGGAGGTTTTTGGACCCATCCCAAGTGGATTGGTGTCGAAACCAAGCCCCAAACGGCAGGCGTCCTACCCTCGGGCGCCCCTCGCACTGCTGCAGTCCTAATCCCCCCACCCCAAAGTGATTAGAAATCTATAGCAAATTTCTTCACTATTTATTTTACATATTATTTTATGTCATTCATGTATGCTGTCGTTCAAATTTCATGCCATTCTGATGAGTTTTGATTGTGTTTTCATTGTTTTTCGCCTTCACTAACATACAGGGAGCATCTTCGGATACAGGGCGATTGGGGTTGAATATACAAAAAATGACCTTCTGAGTCATCTCAAAATGCCCTATTTTTCCTAACCCCAAATTTGCAGGTGTTTTGGAGGCCTATGGATGGTACATTTAGGAGGTTGCTTTTTGATGTTTTATGACAGTCCTAATCGTCCCACCCCGGAGCGATTAGAAATCTAAAGCATATTTCTTGAATGTTCCTTTTGTAGTGTGTTCTTGATAGTGTTTGCATGCTTATATCTAAATTTCATCTTATTCCGACGTGTTTTGATTACCATTTTAATTATTTCATGCATTCATTAACCAGAGGCTTTGGGGATTGCATATTTCCCTCCATCTGCAGGTGCTATTAATCATTCGCCATTTCTTTAAATGTAGGATATCAACATAGGAGGGGTAACAAGTAACTATAGATGCATTCATGAAAGCGACGATGATGTTTGGCCCGCCCATTTCAAATGTGGGCATGCGGAAGATCCCGAAGGGAAGCGTACCATCCGTGGTGTAACAAAACTATATCTAACGCTCCTAGCTCCTAAAAATGAAGGAGACGTATTGTAACCTAGTGTCAAAGCAAAATTAATAAAAAGAAGGGTTGTGCTTTATATTTGCTTTATATCTCATTTTAGTTCATTTTTTTTCCCTTTTTCATGCACTTTAGTCCTTTGTTCATTTGTAGGACTTAGCGTTTTGTATGCTTTTGTTTGCACCACACCCGGTATGCCTATGGGATTCTGTATCCTCATGCTTTCAGTGGCGATCATGGTGGGACCTTGTCCCTTGATTTTGGGATCAAATTTTTGATCAAAAATTTGTGTTTTTGCTTTCAGGTGTTAATCCTTCAAGTGTTGGACTGTTGCTCGTGCCACCCTGTGACGAATACAAACTGTAATTTGTGCCACCCTAGGATGAATAAGGCATTCATCCCACCCTGTGAAAAATACAGATCTGCTATTCATCCCACCCTGGGAATATTAGCTCTCTATGCAATTTTTGAGTAGAAACTTAGGGGCATCTGGGGTGGGCAGAGAAGAGGTAGGTTGTCTGAACACTCTCTGTAATTTTCTATCTTTGTTTTTGTGATTTTTTTGTTTCTTTGCGTGCATAGGAAATTTTACTGCATGTTTCCTTTCTTTGCACAAGTAAAAAGAACCACACACACCACGTGACAATATAAAAATCAAGGAGTTGGTTGTAAAACCCCAAAACTTGATCAAGACCAACGATGGATTTCATCACCACCTTGGCTTGAGTTTTGCATACATAACCCCGATCACGACTGTTGCTAGACATAAATCCTAAAGAAAGCTGACCAAGTATAGCTAGGGTGATTCCCAACGCATGAGGATAAGTCTTTTGTGGTAGGTGTCAAAACAAAGCGATTCCCCTTTCGTATCGCCTATGTTCCACATATTGTTCTACTCTCACGTACCAATAGTTTCCCTCATGTAAGGACGGGTATATTGAGAGGTTCGATATAATGGGTTGGCAGTGGTATATTGAAGGGACGACCATTTTGGGAGACATAAGAGCCCTCATATTGCATGTACAATAAAATTTCTTCACAAGGCTTTCAAAACAAAAAAATCAAAACACACTAAACCAGATTTAGGGCACACGTTTAATCCGTAAATGAGATAATCATTGCTTTGATTGTGTGGTCCCTTTTTTTTAGTGTAGCATAAAAAAAATCGTAAAGAAGATAAAAACATACACATATTTTAGAGAAACACCACCATGGTGTACACCCGTAGCCAAGCCCAATCATGGGCAGAAGCTGCAAAAAGTGTACAAGGGGGCACAAGTCACCTCTGCTATAGCCCCAAGGACTTGGTCATACCACCCTGGTGGCCTGATCCACAACATAGTCCACATCATGCCATTATAGAACGGGACTATAGAGGCACCCCTTCGAGGGGTACACCCATGCAACACAGACCCTTTCAGGAGGAGTCCATACACGTGGCACTCAACATAGACAATATGGTTCCCTTAGACACTCGTTATGAGTGGCCATCGCACGATGAAGCACTGGAACAACATAGGGTCCATAAGGAGGGGCCACATGATTACATCATCCTGCCTCTACCCCTTATTACTGTCAGAAACAATAGGCCAAATCTAGAGCGCAAGGCTCTTTAGACAAGGCAAGCCAACTCTGCACGCCCCTTTCACATATACGAAAGGGAGCACGAGAAAGACCACTACATTCCTCAAGAGAAATACACAGCATGGGAATAATGCACTTTTGCACCTGCTATTTATCAGGATCACCTACTGAGGCCAAAGCCTTGGGTGAATGTCGCTAACCTTGACAGAGGGAAGTGACCTATAGAGATCTCGAATCACCACAACCAAGATAGATGTGTAGGGGAGGCATCTAGGCCTCCTAGACTCAAGATGGTGGAAAAAAATGACTTAGCATTTACCAAACATGTTGTCTGCCAAGCACAAATCACACAGCTTGAGCAAGACCAATAAAAGTTAAAGCACCTGTATCACCTTAGCAAAGAGCACATTCGACGTCAGACAAATGAATTGCTCCAAAATACTATGCCTGAGAGGATCCCAAACCCTCGCACGCATAGGACAAAGTTGTATGAGAGGCACAACCCCTTGGTGCGAGACAGGTCTCCACGACCTTACCAAGTGTTTCCTCTAAGACCTCCTAGACCTAAGCGGGAGACCACCCCTATAGCCAATGATGGGCACCCTCCACAGGCACCCACCCATGTCTATAGGTCATGCCTAGGAACTCATCAAGAAGCCTATGAAGAGTTTGAGAAAGAAGAAGAGTGGGCTAAAACACCCTACCAAGGCAGGGGGGTGCTACCCGGCTACCCCTCCATAGGCCTCAAGTTCCCCACAATTCACAACGGGAACAAACCAAGGAGGAAGAAATCAAATCTTTCGATGCATACAAAGCGCTACTAGAGAACTTAGAGTCTATGGAGACCAAGACTTTTGGGCCCCAAAATCCCACTTTATGCCAGCTCCACCGTCACACTGTGCATCCTTCAGTGCCTGCACCCCCATACGCTGAATACTTTAAAATACCTCAATTGGAAATCTTTAGAGGGGATGAGGATGCCCAAAGAGCATGTGACAATATTCCTGAGCCAATGCTTTGGCATTCAGGACAACGATGCTTTGCTTCTATGAACATTTATAACCACGTTCGTAGGCCCTACCTCGGATTTGTTTACCTAGTTGTCGAAGCATAGCATCAGCAACCTCGACCAGCTAGTGGACGTGTTCCTTGAATGTTTTGCCTTTAATACCAAGAAGAAGGCATCGTTAAGCGACCTAGCTAGCCTAAAAAAGTATGAGGAGGAGACCCTGGCGACCTATGTAAATCAATGGAGAACGTTGCTTTCAAAGCTTCCTTACCTCCCTCCCATTGCCGATCTGACCCAAATGTTCTCGAAAAGTTTCCTAAGATTGATCTCCATGCTATTGCAGCTGTAGCAATACACCACTCTCGAGGAAGCTTTGGCGCAATCTAGAATCATAGAGGAGATCAAGATACAGGATGGCGAGATTGCCAATCCATGCAAGAAAGAGTGACCCAAAAAATGCCAAAACTGGGTCAACACAACCGAAACCCACCACGGTTAATCAGGTTGCTATAAACATACCTAAGCCTGTACAAGAAACACACCCCCAAAGGCTAATTACCAGGCAGTTCCTCTTGACACCTATGAAAAGGAAAATAATAGGCAAGAGAAAACTCAGCAGCGTCGCCCTAGGCGATAATTCACACCCTTCAAAGAGTCTAAATACTCCTTGTTTGACCGCTTTTCTGTGACAAACCTGATAAACCTACCAAAAAGTTGACCCGTAGATCCCAATGCGCCAAAACCCAAGGGCTATAGGGAAGACTTGTACTGTAGATTTCATCGACAAAAAGGACATGACATTTACGCATGTTGGAAGTTCAAAAGCTTAGTGCAAGACCTAATAGACAACAAGATGCTAGCGGTGGATAATCTCGTGGTGCCAAACAACCAACATATGGAGGTCTTCAAAGACCCCTTGCATGCCCATGATGTGTAGGCAAAAACCCTTCAAGTCAATGAGGTGACACAAAATTGCCCCATGCAGGGGTATGTAGGGATGATAAGCATAGTGACTCAGAACAAGAGGTACCCAAGCACAACTACCCCCGCGACAGCTACAGGAGAGGTTCCATCAATGTCACAACATCAACAACACCCTACACAACCTCCCCTGCCTAGACTAGTGGCCATGATTTGGACTAAACTTATCCAAAGTTTAAAGACCATGTCGACTAGGCTATCCATCTACGAGCTCATCCAACAATCATCGTCCCATTGGGAGGCTCTAATGGAGATATTAAAAGCCATCGAGCTACAGCCCCACGAAGCAATCTATTTCAACAACTTTGTGGGACATGTAAAACGATGTACAAAACTAGTCATCACCTTTAGAGAAGATGAACTAAAATTGGTGACTGGTGATATGGCAGATCCACCCCTGCACATCATTGCATGGGTCAAAGGGATTCCATTTAAGAGGGTGTTGGTGGACATTGGCTTGTCCAACAATATAATCACAACAACGACATTGAAGCACCTCAAGTTGCCAGTATCTCACATTGTGGCCTCCACCTATACTCTTCGAGCATTCAATGACGTGATATGCTCGACGATTGGCACAATTGTCCTGCCCATCCAAGTGGGACAAAAGACTATTCCTATGTTGTGCCACATCCTGGAAGGTGATATGGCAAACAATATTTTACTGGGCCGACATTGGATCAGGGAAATGAAGTGTGTCCCTTTGATAGCCCATCAAAGCCTAAAGTACACATACAAAGGGCAAGTGCATGTGGTCCTAACATACTTAGAGCCCTTCAAGTATTGCAATGTGGTGCAGCTAATGCCACAATCAACCCTTCCATAGACACATTTGGATTTTTAGTTGAATCTATCCAAATAGGGTCTGATTTCGCACACATCCTCGTTGTTAAGTACCTCAAATCCCCAATTATGTCCATATTCATCGTCTGGTCCTTCACCAATGATGCCACCTACGGTGGCCACATCGAAGGACAATGGGAAGAAACCCCTGGAAGAGTTAGCACCATCAGTCTCAACCATCTCTATTGAAGAGGTGCCTAGCCGAATGGAAGTAAAGGCGCCTAGTTCACTCGACATGGAGTGGACTCAGGAAGAACTCCCATTACCTCCCCCTAAACTGCCAATGATCACCATTGAGATGGCCAATATGGGTCTGGGGGAATATATAGTGTGGAACATTGTAGAAACACCCATGCTTGAGTCCATGCAGGACATGGGGAGACCTCGCCTCCCCATCGAAACTATTGTCCCTTTGGGCTACCCACCAAACCAGACAATTTTTGTGTATGGGGGCCTCGACAATGACATTGAACCTTACCTGCAAGAAGAATAGGACAAAGACCCTTTGCCGAGAACGTCAACTATCTGTCCAACCTGGAATTCACTTTGAAATACCTTGTCCAATGTAATTGGCATGGATATGGGTTAGGCAGATATGAACAAGGGGTGCGCATTCTTTGTCAACCAAGATATCATATGCCGTACGACAAATCAGGAGTAGGGTTCAAACACCCTCTACACCTTGACATCTTGGTAGAGAACATGCAAGGCCTAGGGATAATCAACAAGGACGGGTTGGCACAAGATCCATATGCCAATCTTAACACAACATACACATTGGGGGATTATCTCCCATTGTTAACAACCAACCTTGTGGGCCTCAACAACCCCTTCTCGTTGATCGAGAAAGGGGAAAGTTCAAGAACTTGCCTCCAAAATGGATATAGATAGGGCCAAGAAGGATCTTCAGAAGACAAGTCAGAGTATGAGGTAGCGCCTTGGGACCCTTTCAAGTTTGATAGCAATCACTCGCAAGTGACGTCCATAGATGATTATCAGGAGGACTTCGTGGTGATGTTCCCCTTGAATGCTCCAATTGAGAAAATGCCACCTCAAGAGAATCAGGTCCTCCCATAGAGAGCGGAACAACCCCGATGGGACCAAATTAACTTGCTCAAGCAGAATGAGCCTCACATGCCGCAAATAATTTTCGGATCCAACAAAGGCCTATGGATATCTGATAGCAATTATGAAGACGAGACTGAGATGGCATATCTCAATCATATGCGGTAGCAGCAATACCCCATGGACATTGACGACATGTTTGAAAAGCTAAACATAGGGCCAAGGCATAGGTGGCATTTGAACCAGGCACAGTAGTACCAAGTGTTGCATCCGCTACTTCAGGCATACAGAGAGCACCCTCTGCCCAAAGACCCTATAGAGCCATTAGTGCCAAGGGTAGACCCTATCCTTTTATCTACACATAGGGCCGATCCATTTGTGCCAATACCCACAGAGCCAGATCCGGAGCACAAAGATCACCAAGGATGTTCGAGTCACCACCCGTGCGGTAATGAAGACCAAATTCAATTCATCAACATGATCTCCATTGACTTAATCGCCCCCATCCGCAATCCAGTCGATCCAACATGACCATTGTATCTAAACCTAGATGCCATAGACTGGGATCATGCTAACTCACCACCATATCCATCAGAGTACTGGCCTTGCAGTGAGATGATTCATTTCACCCCAAGACCAACTCAAGATATCTTCCATGTTGAAGAGGAACCTAACGTTCCAAACATAGATCTAAATTTAGCAACTGATATCCACATGATCCCAACTCCACACTAGTTGGAGAATGGGTCCTACATGTCATTCGAAGAGACGACTGACATAGACATTGCCTCTGATCTAATGAATCCGTAAATCATCAAGTTGGGGGTAAGTCTATCCCCTGAAGAGCAAGCTGATTACATTTCCCTTCTCAAAGAGAAGAAATAGGTTTTTGCATGGTCCTACAAAGACATGTTGGGGCTAGACCCGCAGCTAGTTACGCATAATCTAACGCTTGATCCAAAAGTCAAGCCAGTCAAGAAAAAACTACATAAGATGCACCCAAAAGTAGCCTTAATGGTCAAAGACGAGCTACAAAAGTTTTTGGATGCACAGTTTGTCATCTGTGTGGATTACCCACCATGGCTGTCCAACATGGTACCCGTCAAGAAGCCTGATGAGAGGATTCGCATATGCACCAATTTTTGAGATCTAAACAAAGCGAGTTCCAAGAACAATTTCTCCTTGCCTTGCATCGACGCATTGGTAGACGCTATAGTAGGCCATGAAATGCTATCCCTCATGGATGGTTTCTCGGGATACAACCAGATTCGTATCAATCCTGATGATCAACTAAAAATGGCGTTCATAATGCCTTAGAGGACATTTTTTTATAAGGTCATGCCCTTTGGCATTAAAAATGCTGGCGCCACGTACAAACATGCTATGACATACATATTACATGATCACATGCATAATACTTTGGAAGACTATATGGATGATCTATTGGCCAAATATCTTTTGCACCCAGATCATCTCGATGACCTAAGCAAGATCCTCGATCGCCTCATCGAACATAAAGTCAGACTAAACCCCAAGAAGTGCGTATTTGATGTCACATTTGGAAAACTCTTGGGTTTCATAGTCTCAAAATAAGAAATTGAGGTAGATCCAAACAAAGTCAAGGCAATCCTTGAAATGCTTCCCCCAACCACCATCAAGTAGCTCAGAAGCCTATAGGGAAAGGTCATGTCAATCAAGCGCTTCATAGCACAACTATCTGACAAGTGCCGACCCATGAATAAATTATTACACAAGGGGGTAGCATTTCACTGGGATGACGAGTGCCAGTCCGCCTTCGATGACATTAAATAATACTTGGCTTCGTCGCTAGTATTGGCACCACCTAGACCAGGAGTGTCATTCTATTTGTACATCTCAGCTATGTGAGGTGGCACTGGGTGCCATGCTAGCCCATAAAAATGAACTACATAAAGAGCAAGCTACTTACTATCTTAGTCGCACCCTAGTCAGTTATGAACTTAACTATGCATACGTTGAGAAGCTATGCTTAGCAGTGGTATTTGCTACCAAAAAGCTATTCCACTACATGTTGAGAAATACGACGTATGTTGTGTCTAAGGAGAATCCATTGCGGTACATGATGAGTCGTACTTATCATAGTAGCCACACGGTGAAATAGATCATGTTGTTGATGGAGTTTGACATCGAATTCATTGGATAGAAGTCCATCAAAGGTCAAGTCATCATCGATCAACTAGCAGAGGCTCCTCTCAAAGACGATCAGCCTCTGATTGTAGAGCTACCTAATGATGGGGTTATTGGTATTTCATGTTCATTCTTCATGGGGTGTGTATGAAATACGAACCAACATGAGTTTTCCTTCAGTTACACCAAAAAAACACTTCTTTGGGTTTAAAGAAATGCCAAATTCTCTTCATTTGTCGAAGACAAATTCCAAGTGCTTCACGTGGTCAAACCAGGATTTAGAAAAAACTATCAAGTCATCCATGTAGACAACGATGCACTTACCCATGAGACCTTTGAAGGCATGATCCATTGCATGCTAAAAGGTAGCTCCGACATTTATCAATCCAAACAAAATTCTCTTGTAGGCGAAGGTTCCCCACTTGGTCGTGAAGGCAGTTTTCATCCTATATTCCCTTTCAACTAGTATCTGGTTGTACACCGAAAATCCATCTAAGAAAGACATCTCTGAACCATTCACAATTTGTAGCACATCATCAATGGAAGGCAAAGGATAATTATCCTTTTTAGAAGCCTTGTTCAAGTTCCTAAAATCCATGCACAAGCGGATTTCCCCATTCTTCTTTCTAACCGGCACTAAATTGGCTACCCAAGTAGAATGTCTAATGGGAAAAATAATGGCAGTGCTCAATAATCTCTCCACCTCCTTCTTGATGAGGGATTCCAACAAAGCGTTGACATGCCTCTATTTTTGTCGAAAGGGTTTGCAGAACTCATTTAAGGGTATTGTATGGGTGTAAACTTTTGGATCAAAAACCTTTAGGTCTTTATAAGACCAGGCCATAACATCCTTGGACTTGTGAAGAAATTCAATCATATTTTTTTAATTTCAGGGTCATAATATTTAGCTAAATTAAGGTGTCTGGGATCTTCTTCAGTCCCGACATTCAGTTTCTCAGTCTCACTACCTGCTACACCAATAGAATTTCCAAAACTTACTCTTTGTTTAATTCGGTCAACATCAAACAGTTGCTCAAGTTCTACCATTCCCTTCAAAATTCTATTATATTGCAACCTCATTATCCCCTTTTTATCATCAAACTTTTCCAGCATAATATCCCTTTGACCATTATCAATTATAGTATTTTCAAATGCATTGGTATTCTGTAAAAAGTTTATAATTTGCTGGTCATCAAAAAAGACTTGAAAATTATCTACGTTATCTGGAACTGAAGGACAAGGGATTAATTTGATTGAAAATTTCTTCCATTTGACCTCCTCCAATGGCTTCAGATTTGCGGCCGATGAAGCTAAAACATCTGCAAGTGAATTCTCTTCTCTAGGAATGTGCATCAAATTAAAAGCATCAAAATCCTCCATGAGATCCCATGCTCGGTGTTTATATCTTTTCAGGTAAGATGCCTTGTACTGAAATTTACCTCTAACATGATTGGCCACCAACTCTGAGTCTGTAAAAACCTGGATATTTTTTACACCTTTATCTAAAGAAAATTTCAATCCCAAGCACTAGTGCTTCATACTCTGCCAAATTATTCGTGCAAGGAAACCGCAAGCGATAAGACATAAAATACGTCTAATTTTTAGGTCCTTTAAGAACTGCCCCTGTACCAAAACCTTGCTTAGAATTAGCTCCATCAACATGAAGCATCCAAACTTCATTATCATGATCAAGATGAGCTTTAATAGGTTTCTCCTTTTGTGTAGTTGTCAAATTATAAACCCCGATATCTACATCAACAAGATTAACAGTCTCATTCTTGGCATTATACTCAGTGATCACGTGTTTATATCTAGGCTTTCTTTCGATTCTTAATTGATTTGCAACACCTTTCTAGGGCAACCACATATGTGAAAAATCAGTTGCCAAGTGCCCATTCAAAGAATTTGACCAATATCTACTCAGAAGCATTCCGTATCCCATAGGAATATCTACCACCTGAATGTAAATTTTGTGTTGTGCTCTCGGATCAGATGCTATATGGATGTGTATACTTTGAAGTTCACCTACCACCTTAACCTCCATTTCATCCAATTGGATGACTCTTCTCTCAGAATTCATAGGGGTTAAACCCAACTATTGACAGATGGCTAGAGGCATGACATTGGCTAAAGCACCAGAATCCACCAGACAGTTGTGTAAATTTTTTCCAAATATACGGACAATTATCAGGAAAGGCGAAACTTCAGTATTTTATTTATACATGGCCATATTTGCATTTGCTATCTTCTTTTCTAAAGGTTTGGCAGTAGGCTCAGAGTATGTATTAATCAAATTATCCCTTTGTTCAGTAATTTGAGCTAACTCATGAAGAGTGATGTTAGCCTTGATCTTCTTCATATTCTCCACTATATTGTATCCCTTATTGAGTGGAGCAACAAATCCATTTGGTACTCTTGGATATCCTCCCTTGGGTGGAGGTGGGTTATTATTTGGAGATGGATCTGGAGGAACATTATGGGAGTTGTCTGGAGGTGTAGATGTAGTATTAGGCTCTAAATTTTTGTTCTTGAGATTGTAGTTGTCCCTCCTATACTGTTGAAAAGCTTGCACTTCATCCATAGGCATCTCCACAACATTATCTGAATCATCTAGAAAAGTGAATGAATCTAACACTATAGCTGCACTATGTTTGGATGAACTTGGACCATCGACATTTCTTTGATTTTCAAGAAAAACCAACTCACCAGATAGAGCTTAAAAGGCATTGCAGAACTCCAAACAATCCAATTCCCCGTGCTGATATGTTTCGTGTATCCTGCACCAGTTGGGCAAAGCCAAGTCACAAATATTCACTTCATGTCCCTTACCTTTATAATCCTTGTTGGGTTGATATGGTGGTCTAGTGAATCTATTTTGTTGATAAGAAAATCTATTTGAGTTTTCCCCGGTAGACACTTGTATTTTGAAACTCAAAAAGTCATTTGCCAACTTTTGGACCATCTTTGAGACTTCCTCAACTCTTATTTTATCAAATTCTTTCTCTATATTCTGTACATGTTCAGCATGTGTTACAACCAATGGATTTCCTATCAATGGAGTTTGGCATGCTGACAACATCATTTGATGTGGGATGGGATTCAAAATAGGGGTATTTTGTGTAACAAAGGGAATTTGAGGAGCATTCAAAGGTTGAGGTCCCAATTGTCTTTCAAGAACCAAAGATTCTTTATAATCCTCTGTTAGATTAGTAATATTAGCATCTCTCTTCAAGAAAATAGAGGTCACTAGATCTAGGGAATTCTTGAAAATTTCCAATGCTAGATCTGCAGTTGGCACATAATGACCCGTCAATCTACCATAAGCCTTTTGAAACCTGACGTTGAAAGATCTAACAGTCTCATTGATTTCTCTCTTAATGCTAGAAAACTATTGATATAACACACTGGGGTCAATCACTTCACCAAATTGTGATACAAAAACTTTCTCCAGGTCATTTCAACTAGTAATAAAGTCATTAGTAAGATTCAAAAACCAGTCGTATGCTCCCTCTTGGAGAGTGAATGGGAATAACCTACAAGCCACATCTTCATGCTGCACATTCAACAACTTGAGAGCATTTTTAAATGCCACTAGGTGTTCTTCTGCTATTTTGATTCCATCATGTTTGTAGGTAGGAAGATACTTCTCAAGTTTTTTACATAAATCATGCGCTGCACCAGGGATATTCAAAGCAGTGGAACCCAACCAGTTTGCCATCACTACCTGATTAACAATAATATTTTGAGTTGCAATTGGAGGAACTATAAGTGGTGATAAAACTATGCTGGACAAAGAATTGACCCTTTTGAGGCTACTTCTCCTTGGGGTTTCCAACTCAAGCACAAGGAGCTCTCCAGCTCTGGAGTGGGACCTGGTTACTCTATAGGTAGAATCCAACTTTACACAAGCAACTTACAATCCTTAACAAATACTGAACGGAGTTTGGTCAACCCTCCTTCTAGCACAAATTTTAAATGTTGGTTGGTCTTTCATACACACCTTGTGAAGAATGAACATAAAATACTAATAAGACTTTACGTGATAAATTCCACTCACTTTACGATCTTGCTGGTTATCCAAGGTGTGAGTTACAGAGTTGGGTCGAATGGCTATTCAATATTTTTCGCTTTTGAAATAGTTTCAAGTAGACTATCTGTTACCTTACAATGGGTTTGACCTTAGTTCAATAATGTTTAGCGATGGTTATATTTGTTGACAATCGGATTTACAATCAGTTATTTGATATAGCTCTTTATGCTTTAGCAGATTAATAAAAGACAAATTTGAAAGAAAATAAAAATGGATCATTTAATGATGGAACAGAGAGATTAGGGTAGGGCAGAAAAGAGAAGCTTATCTAACTTAGTTGCAAAATCAAAACTACCAATTTTAGTTACACTATTTAGCTTCACGATAAAACCAATCAAAGAGGAAGGTGTCCAGCTTTCTAAGATCACCTTCTACTAAGAGCATAAGATAGAGATGACACAGATCTGAAAGAAAATCATAAATAAAAGGGAAGTCGGTGTCAACTGGTATCTCTCACCAGCAGCCTAGCTCATACAGTGAGGATAGAGCAATTAGCACAGACCCGAACCTTAAATATTTAATATTTTGATAACACAGATTTATAACTAAAATAAATAAACCTTAGAAAGATGAAAACAAAAGAACATGCACTTATCGCAATCCAAAAGAGATTAGGCTCTTGGCCACACTATCATAGAAAATGACGTTACACCAACCCCAGGTACAAAACAAAGCATTCAAACAAGATTTGCAGGAAATTGCTAAAATGTCTTTTATTCTAAGTTTTCGCATCCGGACTTTACATTCAAAAGAAGTATATATAGACTCAGGATAGACCCTGATATTTTCAAAAATATCTTCTTCCAAATATCTAAATCTTATCATAAAAATCCCACTACCAAGGCTTTACAATATAAGGCATTTTTATATAGAGTTTTTGATAAGCCCTAATTACTCTGAAAATCTTTGTGTGGATCTTGCCATAAATGGAGAAGATAAGACTTGGTTTCATGGACACCGTGTGTAAATGTATCTTCATATTTCGATAAGCCGTTAGAGCATCTCATTAATTCCTCTGCAAAATCTGGATGAGTCACTAACTTCCCGGGCCTTCTATCCTTGCATGGATCTTGCCATAAATGGAGAAGATAAGACTTGTTTTCATCCTCATCAAATGGACACCGCATGTAAATGTATCTTCATCTTTCGATAAGCCATCAGAGCATCTCATTAATTCCTCTACAAAATTTGGATGAGTCACTGACTTCCCGGGCCTTCTATCCTCGCACAACCATCTTTGTCTGGTTCGAGTTGAAATTCTCTGCCCACCATTAATTTTGCCATAAATTTTCCTGGCAAATGCATCCACCGAAAAATTCCTTAAAGATTTTATTTGCGGCCAGATCTACAAAATATGGACGGATCAAAAATTCCTGGCATCTCCTATTTCCATCTGATGGTCCTTGCTTGATTTGTGCCGAAATTTAGGTTTGTCTATCTTTCTCGCCATTACTTTTGCCATTATGCAACTGTCAGATCACTTTCTGCAAAAGAAAAGCAAAGGTTAGAACTTTAATATTATTAATTTAATTATTTTTTAAATTTTTCCTAAGGTTTTTTAATGTTTTTCATTTTAATTAATTAATTAATTTAATTAATTAATTTTTTTATTTAAATATTTCTAGGGTTTGGACTGTGTTGAAAAGCTTCCACTTCCTTTGGATGGGTGATGAAAAATTTAAAGAAAGGCCAAATTTTACAAAATGAATATAAACCCAAAATACCATATCAAGTAATTAGCCTTCGTAACAATTCAAAACTTTAATGGACTTTAAAATATTTTAGGGCAAAATTAAATTTGAGCGAAAGTCCGACATGTAATGAGCATTAGGGTTTGATTTCCTTGTTCCAAGCTCATATTCTCATGAAATTAAAACATGTCACGATATCGCGACATTTCCCTCACTTCATTTCTCCCATGCTTGTGCCCTCGTGAAAATGAGACATGTTTGAAAATGGAACATGTCGCGATATCGTGACATTTCCCTCAATTCATTTCTTCCAAGCTTTTGCCCTTGCGAAAATGAGACAAGTCCGAAAATGGAACATGTCGCGATATCGCGACATTTCCCTCAATTCATTTCTTCCAAGCTTGTGCCCTCGCAAAAATGGAACATGTCGTGATATCGTGACATTTCCCTCAATTCATTTCTTCCATGCTTGTGCCCTCACAAAAATGAGACATGTCCGAAAATGGAACATGTCGCGATATCGCGACATTTCCCTCAAGATTTTCTTCCACTTTGCAAATTCTCCAAAAATTGTAGGTTGACTCCAATGACTTTGTCCATCTATATTTTGTATTTTTACATATTGGTGAAGGATCTTCCTTACTCAGAAATGATTTTAACATTTGAAAAATGAATTTTAAATTGCTCAGCTTCACATGGCATAGAAAAATGATGAAAATTCAAAGTGCCCGGAATTTGATTAAACTTTACAAGAATCTAAATAAGCCCAATGGGTATCCCAATATGCAAACGGAACTTAAAAATTCATCACGGATTAAGAGAAAATGCATTTAGAAGTCTGCTAGCCTGAAATAGAAAAACTATTGAAAATTAAAATTTTTGAAATAATTAATATGAATTAATACATTTAACATGCAAAATTTGAAAAATTTTAAATTGAAATCAATGCCATATGCAAGCCTACTTGGACACTTTGATGTAGGTAAAATTTGAAAAAGGATGCAAGCAAAATTTGGAATTAAAACCCAAAAATCTCAAAAGGGTCCCTGTAGAAAAAAATGAAAATTAAATATTTTCAAAGGATGGAATTTCATTTTTTTAGTGGGGGTGTGTTGCTTCTCAATAGGGGTCTTGCATGTCTCAGTGATAAGCCTAAGTCACAGGCTGATATAAACCTATTTTTTAATGGTTCTAAATGTGAGCAAGGGGGTGGCGTGGGAATTGTATTCTTCACACCACAAGGGGCTCCAATGACTCTATAATTTAAACTTGATTTCCCGTGCACCAATAACAATTCCGAATACGAAGCCTTGCTCATAGGTCTTCAGACAACAATCACCATGAAAATCAAACGCTTGAACATATTTGGTGATTCGTTGTTAATTGTCAACCAAGTAAAAGGGGTATTCCAATGTAAATGCCCAGTTCTACAGGCCTACAAAGCCCTTGTGGATAAATCCTTGGCAAAAATTGAATGGTACGACATCGAGGCACTCCCTCAATCATTGAATCATTTTGTGGACACTATGGCCTCCTTGGGGTCACTAATCCCGCAAGACCCTTCCGGTGAGATGACAACCATTCAAGTCAAAACACTATCACAATCCACGATGGAGCATGCAAGCTCTGATATAATGCCAGGAATCTACCTGATCCAGATAGAACCATCTTAGGATAGGTTCACTCGAATCCACGATGTCCTAAATCATGCCAACTAGGGGTCCTTGTTCTCCCTATTCCTCTTAATAGCAACACCACGATATTCTTACAATTTTGTTCCTCGATCATAAAATCATTTTGCGGACACTATGGCCTCCTTGGGGTCACTAATCCCGCAAGACCCTTCTGGTGAGATGACAACCATTCAAGTCAAAACACTATTGCAATCTGCAATGGAGCATGAAAGCTCTGACATAACGCCAAGAATCCACCTGATTTAGATTGAACCATCTCAGGATAGGTTCACTCGAATCCATGATGGCCTGAATCATGCCAATTGGGGGTCCTTGTTCTCCCCTATTCCCATTAATAGCAACACCACGCTATGCTTACAAGTTCATTCCCGCTCAGCTTTTGCTAGGGATGAACTACAAGAGGGATTGGTAGTTCATACCATCGAGGTTTCTGATCAGTAGGATTGGTACACACCCATAAGAGACTACCTCAAGCTAGGTAACCTCCCACTTGGATTGATGCATGCTACAAAAAGATCATTCAAATAGAAAGTGGCAAAACATGTCTTACTAGGAGACATTTTGTACCATCAGAGCTACGAAGGGATCCTCCTCCATTGCTTGGACCAGTAGGAGTTCGCTTGGGTGATCACCCAAGCGCACGATGGTACATGTGGTGGCCACTTCAGCGGTATGGCCATCGTAAAGCACATTCTCTGCATGGGCTATTATTGGCCATATTTAGAGCGATATTGTTGCGTGTATGTAAGGAAGTGCGTGAAATGTCAACACCATGCTAATTTAACACACATACCTTCTCAGGCCTTGCAACCGATCCAATCGGCTTGGCCATTTTCACAGTGGGGCTAAGATCTAATCAAAAAGATCTTTCACTCACCTCTATGATTGGACCCCGCATTGTGGAGTTTATTTTACATAACATCATATGTCATTTTGGTATTCCATCCAAGATCATCTCGGATAATGGGACGTCATTTAAGAACAAAGATATGCATGCTTTGACAACAAAGTACAAAATTTAGCACAATTTTTTGACACCTTATTATTCGTAGGAAAATGGGAAAGCAAAGGCATCAAACAAAATTCTAGTTGTCGTCCTTAAAAAGACAGTCACAAATAGTCATAAGGATTGGCACATTCAGATCCCACTTGCCTTGTGTGCTTATTGCACCAGCATTTAGACGCCCACTGGGGCAACTCCATTTTTGCTGGTATATGGTTCTGAGGCAGTCATGCCTCTCGAGTTGAAAATACCTTCCCTATGCATATCAATTCAAGAGTTCATCGATGATGACACTACACGACAGTCCTGGTTAGACCAGCTTATGTTGCTCGACAAACAACGCATCAATGCTCTTGAGCATTTACGTATCTATCAAGAGCAACTTAAGAAAGCATACAACATGAAAGTTCACCTAAGGAACTTTCAGGTTGGTGACTTCGTCTTAAAAGAGAACCAACAAAATTCTAACTTGTCTCCCCATTTAAGGGATAAGTTCACGGTAAATTGGTTAGGTCCTTATGTCATCGACAGTAAAATAGGACCTGGAACATACCGGCTCGCCTCTCTTGACAGAATCAAGGAACTCGAACCCTTGAACATCAGTCATTTGAGGCCATTCCATGTTTGAAAGAGCCATGGCCCACCCCAAAAGCTCCAAGGATTCCCACAATCGCTTGGTCAACCTAAAACGCCCCAAAGGTAACCATAATCCCTTTGGTCAAACCAAAAGCTCCAAGGATTCCCACAATCACTTGGTCAACCTAAAATGCCCCAAAGGTATCAATAATCCCTTTGGTCAAACCAAAATCTCCAAGGATTCCTACAATCGCTTGGTCAACCTAAAACGCCCCAAAGGTATCAATAATCCCTTTGGTCAAACCAAAAGCTCCAAGGATTCCCACAATTGCTTGGTCAACCTAAAACACCCCAAAGGTATCAATAATCTCTTTGGTCAAAACCAAACACTCCAAGGATTCCCATCATCGCTTGGTCAACTCCAAAACATCCCAAAGGTGCACATAATCCCTTTGGTCAAACCAAACACTCCAAGTATTCCCATCATTGCTTGGTCAACCCAAAATGCCCCAAAGGTGCACATAATCCATTTGGTCAAACCAAAAAGCTCCAAGGATTCCCACAATCACTTGGTCAACCCCAAAATGCCCCAAAGGTATCTATAAACCCTTTGGTCAAACCAAAAGCCCCAAGGGTTCCCACAATCGCTTGGTCACCCAAAATGCCCCAAAGGTATCTATAATCCCTTTGGTCAAAACCTCCAAGGATCCGAAAGAATCACTTGGTCCGCACCCACTCGGGATAAACCAACCATAAAGAATTTTCAAAAACAATAAAATAATCAAAAATAACAAAAAAATAGCATCTCACTTTCATGCATAAACTTAAATCAAAACACAAAAAAGAAACTGCATTAGGCATCATACACATACATTGCATATTTGTTGGTCATACAGGTCAAAGGCACCATAGACTGTAATTACTCGACAATTCCATCATTTCTCGCATTTTTCCACTTTGTAAATAATCCAGCAAAAATAAATGCCATCCACACTTTTTGCCATGTCATAGTCAGTTGTCTGTTAATATCCTTAGGGTTTTTGCCATTCAGCTATCTTTATATTTCTAGCCAAAAATTGTACAATGTCAGATATATTTTTACAAAGGTGGAGTTTTACTTGGATCACACCTTGTTACGTAGCATCCCCAACACGAGTTAAAACACATAAAAATTCCCAAGTTGGGTGAATGAAAGATGAAGCCTGCACAACAAGCTAGGTTACCATATGTGAAACGGTTATCTTGCTCATCCCCCTTGTGCAAATGACCCCAAGAATGCTGAGAGTTGGCAAAAGGACAAGCATATTCCCTACCCAATTCCCCAAGAATCCCAAAATTCTCAAAGGGTTGCAAACATCAAAAATTGCAAAAGTCAAAATACAAACTCCAAAGTTTGATATCCAAACCCCTCAAAGTGCACACATCAAAAGGCACAAGAAAAAGTGATTCTCATCACTCAAAATTCCAATCCCTTGCTCAAAAGAAAAAAAATAATAAAAATAAACAGTGATTTTTATCACTACACATGAGAGCAAGTATCCCCATAAAATTGAAGAAAAAAAGGGATTCGAACTTGAATCCCTGGAACTCTCAGCATTCGAAAGGTCATGAGGTGATCCTCAGTCTCGGTTTGGTGGATAGTCTGCTGGCACTGGTGGTGAACCTCCTGCATGACGATATATCTGTCACATTAAATTATGTACAAATCAATGTTTGCATGTGGATGATCTAGCTTATGGTATCCTAGATTGTACCATAGATTAATCTTACTAAAAAAACAAAGGAGTTAGTGGATCTAATTAGGTGATCCTCAGTACAGGTTTCGTTGATAGCCTATCTGGCACTGGCAGTATCCTGACAACTACCACATAAAAAAATTCAATTGCACACATAAGGATGTGAAATAACTTGGTCAAACCTTAGGTCTGATTCGTACCTTGTTCAAAAGTCTTGTAAGATAAATGTTCAGTCTTGGCTAGTTAGTTAAAACAACTGAGTCTCGAAAAAATCTTAACTACATTCTAGAACACCTATAGTACATTCCATTCTTACATCACCATCAAAAAATACAAAAAAAAAAAAAAAAAATATATATATATATATATATATATATATATATATATATATATATATATATACACACGCAAAGTCATCACATAGTATAGAAAACCAAAAAATCTTGTACAGTCTATGGTGCCACTGCCAAGTTATCAACAAATCATTTCATCCATTCCATATGCATACATCATATAATTAGAAACATCGCATTCATAATAACCCATGCATACATCAACTAACTAAATGTGCATAAAATAAACGCTAAATCATGACAAGTGCATAATAAAAAATAAAGTCATGTATATATATCACCAAAATGCCCGTAGGCTACAATAAGTCGGTCCTCTGACCTCACAAAAACATCAAAAACTCAAAAACCCCAAGCCTAGGGAGTTGGACATCATGATCACGTAGGATAGGTGCGACTGGAACTACCCCCAGTGGTGTGGGTCCTATGGGACCTCTCAGGGTGGCTGCTGCTATCCCCCGCATCACGCCCACTAGAACTACCCTCACCCACCCGCCTACGACGAGAGGAAGCAGACTGCTCAGTCTCACTATCTCTCATTCGATGCAAAGATCCACCTCCAGTGAGCTCAGGTAACTGCCCATCGAGGCGGATAATATTTGCCTCCAACTCCAACCGGTGTCGGACCCAATCCATCTCCCATCGACAGTATGTAGCCAATGCTTCATTTTGACGTGCCAACTGAGTTCGTAGGAGATCCCTCTCCCATTAAGCATCTATGTCCCCATCTCGTCGGTGGTACGTAGCCAATGCATTCTCCTACTTTGCAAACTGAGCCTGTAGGAAATCCCTCTCCTATAGAACCTCCCCATGCTCCTCATCTCATCTCCGTAATAGATCCTCCAATCATGCTATCTCAGCATGATACCTAGCCTCCATGTCCCCCGGGACTGCCTGAGGCATGGGCATCTTCGAGATGACGGGCTGCTCCGGCACCCACTACTCTGGAACGTCCTATATATCCGGTTGCTTTGAAACCCCTAGGTCATCCCTAGTCAAGTCGTCAACCTCCACCATATCTGCATCATTGAGCGGAGCTCCCCAACACTCCCCTGATGCCTCCGCATCCCCACCACATGTTGTTGCCGCATCCATGCCTCCTAGAGGCCCCTGACCCTGCCATCGTCGCATCATCCACCACTGTTTGTACTCTACAGTCACCCCAACATTGTCCAGGTTAGGAACATCAATCACTACATCTGACTCCTTGCCCAGCGGCTCAATGATCAGCCAGGCCAACATCCTCTCATCACCCTAACATCGATAGATCAAAGGCTCACCAAGAAATCCTTGGCACACCCCAAACTGTCGAGTCACTAGGATGTACGAGAAGTACTCCTGCTCAGTCCCGTGCCTCCCGATCAGCCACCTTCCCATGCGTGCCCATCGGAGCCACTCCCTAGCCTCAGGCCAGGCTGGACAGTCCCGATATGGATGCCATAATACCTCCCCTAGAGCAAGATGCAAGAAGGCATCAACATAGTGCCCTACGATACCTGACCACCGTCAAATCTGCCCTTGCTCCTATGACCTCCACCATAGAGCAACATAACCAATCTCCCTATCCACCATCTCTACCCGAGTGGTCCAAGGCAATCCCTGCGGTCGCTCCACAGCTATGTGCTGCCACCCCCAACACTGCAATAGGTAGCTGCATCCAATCCCCTTTTGCCTCCAACAATGGACCTCGTACAACTCATCATAAAGTTGTGCTAGTAAGGTCTGACCCCACCTCATAATCAGTGGCTGAGGTTGAACACTCCACAAGTCTAAACACCACCTCAAGCAGGTTCCAAGGGAACCTCACACCTGAGGAGTCGGGAAGCAACATGTTGGAGATGAGAGTCATGAGCAGTGCATGCCTCACCCCCAACACACCCTTCTCCAGCCACCACCCCACCAAAATACTGCCAATTAGGTAGTCCCCATATGATCTCTCCACCGCCTCATCCACCCCAATATCTATCGCATGCCCAAAGCACCGTTGTCTGTTGATCACGAGGAGTTATCTGAATGGGCAGCCCGTCTATCAGAAACTGTAGAATTCGATAAACGTCCTCTAGAGTCACTGTCATATCCCCTGTTGGGAGATGAAAGGTGTTGGTGTGGGGATCCCACAAATTGATCAGGGCAGTTAGATATGCCCGATCCCCCACCACAGGCTCTAATCGAGTCACCTTCTTGAGCCCAAGGGCATCAAGCCACTCCCAGTCCGCCATAGTCAGTGTCTCACTTGCTTCAAAAAATACCGTCGGTTGACGGTACCGACTCTTCACCACCTGCAAAACAAAAAACACAAAAACATTAAAACATGACAACAAAAATAAACTGTACAAGCAACATTAACAAAATGTACAACAAAAACATTCTAAAATTCAAATAAACTGTACACACAAAAAAAAAAACACTGTACAGACAAACAAATTACAAAATTGCAAACTAGGGTTTTTAACCTTATTTTGAATAAAAAAACAAACAAATCACAAAAAATTTCAACCTAGGGTTTCTAACCTTAGTTTAAACTAAAAACAAAAAAATCCAGCAAAACAAAGTACAAAAAAACTGTACAGTAAAAGTACAGATCATCAAATAAAACTGTACAGAACTAAAACACATATACAACAATGTATACAAACTGTACAACAAAAACATTTAATAAACTGTACAACAACATTAACAAAATGTACAGTACAAACATTCAAAACAAAAAAATTGATGAACAACGCAAAACAAAACAAATTTTATCCTAGGTTTTTAACTCTATTTTAAACAAAAAACAAAATTTTAAACCTAGGGTTTTTAACTCTAGTTTAAACCAAAAACTAAATAACAACAAAATTTTAACCTAGGGTTTTTAACTCTAGTTTAAACAAAAAAAACAAAATTTTAACCTAGGGTTTTTAACTCTAGTTTACACAGAAAAACAAAATTTTAACCTAGGGTTTTTAACTCTAGTTTAAACCATAAACAAAATAACAACAAAAATTTTAACCTAGGGTTTTTAACTCTAGTTTAAACTAAAACAAAATCAACCAAAACAAAAACAAAATTTTAACCTAGGGTTTTTAACTCTAGTTTAAACTCAAAATCAAAAACATAAAATAACAAAATTTTAACCTAGGGTTTTCAACTCTAGTTTAAACTAAACATAAAAAAAAAGAAACAAAAATAACAACAATTTTAACCTAGGGTTTTTAACTCTAGTTTAAACTTAATACAAAAAAAAAAAACAACAAAAATTTTAACCTAGGGTTTTTAACTCTAGTTTAAACTAAAAAATGAAAAAATGAAATAACAACAAAAATTTTAAACTAGGGTTTTGATCTTAGTTTAAACAACGCCACACAAAACACAAATACAAAACAATTAAACTAGGGTTTTGATCTTAGTTTCAACAGAAAAATGACATGCAAAATAAATTAATTACGGTTTTAAACTATAAAATAAAAACAAACAAAATAAAGAGGAGCACCTATCGGTCTTGCCTCAGCTCCAACACCTAATGATCCGGTCTATGCACTCATGGTATCCATAAAATCTCAACAGCGCTCCGCTACGCAAACTCGAACTCCTCCTCACAACTCTAAATTGCCAGAAAAACAAAGTGCAAATGAGCCCAAAACCTAGTTTTGGCCCTTATATAGGCTTTTAGGACTATAATCGTTCCACCTTGGGATGAGCGCTCTAGTCAGCGGTTGTTCCACCCTGGGATGATTACAAAACTGGTATTCATCCCACCTTGGGACAATTACAAAGCAAGAAAATAAAAAACAACAAAAACTGCATCCAAAATACACCAAAATAGCAATAAAATTGCCGAGCAAAGGCACCTTTGTGCCTGCGCTTCAAGGCCTCAAAAACCAATGTTGGGATCACAAATCCTCACTATCCTACTCCCTAAGAAGGCTACCATAGCTGGACAGCTCCACGGGAGGATGGATTTTTGAGAATTTCATCCCCAAAAGGCGTCACAAAAAGGGTCCAAACCCACCCAAAAATAGCAATAACATTGCCGAACAAAGGCGCCTTTGCGCCTGACGTTATTGGCATACAAAACAGATTTTGGGCCCACAAATTATCAATATCCTACTCCCTAAGAAGGCTACCATAGCCAAACCGCTCCACAGGAGGACGAATTTTTAACAATTTTAGCTCCAAAATGCGTCATACAAAGGGTTACAACCCACCAAAAATAGGTCAGATTGTTGGGAAACTGCATAAGTATTCAACGAAAAATAACTGAAGGCACCCTTACAAAAGTCATTTTGGATCAAGTGACTCATATTATCATTTCGGTCATTCCCTCATCGATTTTTTGTTTGAGGGGGTAGTCACACTTAGTCACCAACCAACAAATACACACCCAATCAAGGAAATGGAATGCATTCAAATAATCATTGACAAAGACTATCATGCTCCTGCTTGGGGCAGCAAACAAGTAATTATCACAAGCTGATCAAACACTTGGTATTCTAGAATCATGAAATCAAGGTTCCCACAGACAAAAGGTTGCGCCCTTTGCCTATTCATGACTGAAGAATTTCCAAGATCAAGTAACACCTCACCGAAAAAGGTTAACACTTGAATTAAGCTCCTTAGCTCGTCAGAAGCAAGGATTCAAGAATGTGTGCCCTTTCCATACTTGGGGCATCAAAAGTTGGTTAGGTTACTGAGAAAACCTAATCATTAGTGCTTTGGTTATCTATTTTTTCTTAGCACTATGCCATGCACAATGCATCCCAAAAAGGGGCATCTGTAGACACCAAAACAACACCAATTCGATTATTTGACTACAAGCACTGATCGAATTGATATACATGCCCCTAGGGCAACACCCAAAGGTTAAACAGTGGTCCTAAAAACTCCCACAATATTTTTTGAAGGTCAAAGGTCAATTTGGCACCCTTCAGACACTCTGCTCCCTACTCGTTCCACCCTAGGACGATTACAAACTGGTACTCGTCCCACCCCAGGACGATTAGCATCATTCGCTCCAGGGTGGGGCGAATAGCAGGTTTGACGGGAAAAAGTTCAAACCTTGAAAAATGGTAGCTCAGATCCACCCCTCAACTCCACCTTCAATGCATGGGAGTGCAAGTAAGCATTTTTTTGAGCTCAAAGAGACAGTCATAGAGGTAGTCATGGAACCCTTAATCAGGGAGGAATCTTATCTCCCCTGACAAGGCATGATGGCCAAGTGGCACCTCTGCATGCTCATTCACAAGAGACCCTTAGGTCTCTAAAATGGTGAGTCTTATCACCCCAAAAAAGGACAAAGCAGGAGCATTTGGAGCAACAGAGTCTTTGCCGAATTACATCCTCACCCCTCACTTGTGCTTCTGACATCCTTGATCTCTCTTTTGGAAGGGAGGTTATTGGGTGAACATTGGAAGCACTTTCTGGACCTATAACCCAAAAATTTGGCCACAATACCCCACCCAATTTGCCGACACAACCCCCTAGGAGGTTTTTGGACCCATCCCAAGTGGATTGGTGTCAAAACCAATCCCCAAACGATGGGCGTCCTACCCCCGAGTGCCCCCTGCACTGCTGCAGTCCTAATCGCCCCACCCTGGAGTGATTAGAAATATGTAGCATATTTCTTCACTATTTCTTATGCATATTATTTTATGTCATTCATGTATACTGCCATTCGAATTTCATGCCATTCTGATGAGTTTTGACTATGTTTTCATTGTTTTTCACCTTCACTAACATACAGGGATCATCTTCAGATACAGGGCAATCAGGATTGAATCTATAGAATCTGACCTTCTGGGTTGTCTCAAAATTCCCTATTTTACCTAACCACAACTTTGCAGGTGTTTTGGAGGCCTCTATATGGGACATTTAAGAGGTTACTTTTTGATGTTTTATGACAATCCTAATCGTCCCACCCAGAGTGATTAGAAATATATAGCAGATTTCTCGACTGTTCCTTTTGCAGTGTGTTCCTGATAGTGTTTGCATGCTTCTGTCCAATTTCATCTTATTATGACATGTTTTTCATTACCATTTTAATTATTTCATGCATGCATTAACCGGAGGCCTTAAGGATTGCATATTTCCCTCAATCCGTAGGTGCTCTTAATCGTTCGATGTTTCTTTGAATGCAGGATCTTAACAATGGAGGGGCATCAAGGAACTACATATGCATTCATGCAAGCAACGATGATGTTTGGCCTGACCATTTCAAATGTGGGCATGCAGAAGATCCCGAAGGGAAGCGTACCATCCGTGGTGTAACAAAACTATATCTAACGCTCCTAGCTCCTAAAAAGGAAGGAGACGTATTGTAACCTGGTCTCAAAGAAAAATTAATAAAAAGAAGGGCTGCACTTTACATTTTCTTTATATCTCTTTTTAGTTCGTTTGTTTTCCCTTTTTCATTCACTTTAGTCCTTTGTTCATTTGTAGGACTTAGAGTTTTGTATGCTTTTGTTTACACCGCACCCGGTATGCCTATGGGATTTTGTATCCTCGTGCTTTCACAAAGCCTTGTTGAATTGTAGACTCACTTTGCTACTTTTGAGAGAAACATCCTTGTTGCCCAATTGAAGATTATGAATGCATTTGAAGCCATGAAGGTCCTAGAGGTCTAGGAGAATCAAGAAATGCAATTGAGCCAATTCCATCATCGATTTAGACAATGCACACCATCAATCCGTTAGAGGACACTGAGGTGACCCTTGATCATCAATTCAATCAGGAGAATTGAAGATCCAAACCCAAAATTTGAGAGAAAAATTATTTTTTGCTCAGCCACGACTATCAGTCACGACTAGTTGTGTCCATCGCATCTCAGACCCACGGTGAGGGTTTGATCTCTAATTTTCCTAGTTTTAGCAGTAGATTTATCTTTTTTTACATTTTTTTAGATAGATCTCAGTTAGATTTACTTTCTTAGATACAATTGTATGGTTGAATTAGAGATTTAGGATAGATTTCCTTCATTTCTTAGCATTTGGTAATTAGACTAGTTTTCTTGTTATTTTCGTGCTTTTAACATTTCTAATGGCTAATTAGATTTATTTACAACTAGATCTTTACTTATTTATTATGCTTTATGGAAATTTCACCATTTCTTGCCTAGATTGATAGTTTTATAAGCTTTATTGATTTCATGACATGTTTTATACAAGATTCCTCTAAAAGCCTCATCAAGAGAGGCATCCTTTGCTTTTAACCGTTTCTTGTTGTTTCTTGAACGCAGGGTTTTCAGGACTCCATCGTCAATGCATTCAAGGTAGAAAATACCTCTTCTAATGAGAGAAGAAGGTCACCATTAACCTGGAGCAGTTCGTGTCATTCTAAAAGGCCTACAGATTACATCTACCCTTGCAAGGGATTTCTTATGATTGTAGCATTGTATCACATTGGGTATCCCTAAGAGGGATGAATTTGTAACCATGAATTGATTCAATTTTAATAAAATACACCTTCCTTTTGGTTATTTCTATTTTTTTCAATTTATGTATGTGTTTTATGTGATAGTTAACTTTTACTAGATTAGGTTTATGCCTTTTAGGATCGTACAGATGGTGATCACAATGGGAAATCCATATTTCATATTACCAAATTTAAACTTACTATGTTTTTTGTTGGCAAGTCTCAACCGTGGCTGACAGCCATGATGAATATTTTTAGTCGTGTCTTTGAGATGCAGGTAACAGTTGTAGCCACGTTTGATAGACACGGTTAGTAGAAAATAGAACAACAATAGATAGTAGACACCATCATCAGGCTTGGATCTGAGGTAGGACCATTTTCATGTCTCTATATTTTTTTATCTATGTTTTACAGAAGTAGAATTCAATAAATGAATGTTAATTAGAAAACCTAATGAAAAGTAGAATGAAGAAATCATAGAAACTTTTTAGTTTTCTACTAGCCATTGCTAGGAATAGCGAACCTCTAATTGCAGTCCGCCCTAGTCTCTAGCGGTATAGGCCATTTTATATTTTGAGTTTCCATGCATGAGGCCCAATCAGTGGCCATTCCTTCATAGGTAGAATTGCATTCTCTAAAAATCATCTAGTATAGTCATGCATTCTCTTAAAATCAAACATTCTTTTTCAAAGCATGTAGGGAAAATCATGTGAGTGTTGTTTGATGCATTTTATTTTTCATGCAAAGTAAAAAGAACCACACACACCACAACACAATTTAAACACTAGTGAGTTGGAAGTCATATCCAACCACTAGTAGGGTTCAACGATGGTGGTAGTTATTTCCATCTGTTGGCCCAACTCCCTCGATCCTTATTACTAGACCAATACCGACTCCAAGAACCGACATAGCCTATGGAAAATTTGCACGTATCTCTTCACAGAGGTATATCATTGACTACGGGTGAACAAGGTGAGGACCGAGAGGACTTGTGCTCCTTGACCATGTGTGAAATTCATTACCATATATTATAGGTTGGCTTATGTGATCGTGACTTTCATTGCCGGTTGTCAAGCTATGAGTATATAGGTGAAAGCCTTAAACTATTGAGTATATCATCAAAAATTTCAAATACGATGAGAGCAGTTTAAGTTTTCAAAAAATCTCAAAATACATCAAACTAGTTAGGGCTCACAAACAAAAAATTAAAAGAGATAATCATAAATTTTTACTTTGTTTACCTTAAAATATACATATAAGATAATATGATATTATGGTTATAACACGAAGAGGCCGATCTAGGTGTAGAACCGAGGTCGAGGCTGAAGCTCCACCCAATGCACAATAAAATACATATAACCCTCAATCACAAGATCCTCCCGAATGACGTTCAGTGAGCATTAGAGGGGAAAACTCTACGTTCAAGGGTTCTCGTTAGAATACCCCACTCAAAGGAGGCAATACACACACTTCACGAGATAGATCCGACTATGGAAGATATCAACATAGGCCTACATAACATAGGAGTATATATCATGATCGTACACATTGTGTATCCATGGGATCTGTTGAAGAGTACATCACTAAGGAAGGAATAGTGAACAAATTGGTGTCTATCCGTACTCAAGATAAGGGTGGTTCAAGGCCCCCATTAGTGAAAAATAGACAAGAAAAAAATCTGCCCATTCAAGGGCAGGAAGAGAGGGATGCTCCAAGATGCAAACCCTCCCAAAGTCCTAACAACAATGAAACTGTCAAGTTCACATTTGACATGTCGAAGGCTGGAGTCAATGGTACACCACCACATGAGTCGTGATGCACTAGGTAGTTGGATGGTTTGGACAGAGTTCTAGGGTAACTAGGGTATAAACCCTCAATTGCGCATTCTCATTCTATGAGTTCTCATAGTGATATCATGCATCATACCATTAAAGAACTAGGAGAATGCTCTAAGCATCCTCATAGTATAGATGATTTGCTTTGCAGCTTGATTTGCACCCTAAACATATCAAGAACCATACTTGCCACATGGCCCATGATGCAGTGCCTAGCGTTGGAACATCATGGGCGTACGCAGTACAAATAAGAAGTGGAAGATGATCAAGAACAAGAGTACCTTGAGATCTTCCTAGTAGACATAGGATGATGATCCCATTCCCCCACCTCATGTAAATAAGAATTTACCTCCAAAGGCTTCTCATGGACCTCTTAGATAAGAGGAAATTTTGTCTTCGAATGTATATTAGGCATTGACAAAAAAGGTTTGAGTTATAGAGAAGCAAGGAATGGTTTATCAAAAATTGACCTTAAACAAGATTTATAACGAACCTTTATACCCTTCGATGACAATTCCAATGTATCTCGAGCATTTTGAGATGCTAAAGTTGGATAAGTTTCAAGGTGAGGAGGATGCTCAGGAGTATGTTATGAGATTTATGGATAAGTACTTTCAGATCAAAAGCAATGATGCTTTAATGCTGAGAACCTTCATCACAACCCTCTCAGGTCCTGCCCAAGAGTGGTTCAACCAACTCAAATGGCACAACATAACCAACTTTGAACAACTGGCTGATGCATTTCTTGAACGCTTCTCCTTCAATGTTAAGAAGGCTAATCTATCCGATCTAGCTTCTTTAGTGCAACATGATGACGAGTTGATCATGGATTACGATAAAATATGGACAAAGATAATGGTAACGTTGCCATTCTCTATTCTGACTACTGAACTGACTTGAATGTTTACCAAGAGTTATGCGAAGCACATCTTGTTATTGCTACAACTGCAATAGTATCAAACATTTGAGGAGACCTTGGCGCAAGCCAAGATGATAGATGACATCATGTTACAAGAGGGTAACTTGAAACTCAGGAACAAGAAGGAATGGAACAAAAAGAGCACCCACAACCAAAAGGAACAGTCCAAACTGGCCCATGTCAACCAAGTGGTGTTAAACCTCTAGAAAGGGGATAAGGGGTAATAACATAATTATCAATCCCAACCTCCTCCTGTGCGGTATGATCAACACAATAATAACAGAAAAGGTAAGAATAATGAACAAAAACCCCCTCGCAAGTTCACACCTTTATAGAAATTTATAAATTTGATATTCCATAAACTGTGTGAGGCCAAGGAAATAAAATTACCTAAAATCAAATTGATAGACCCTAATCATCCCAAGCCAAAGGGGTATAGGGATGACCTGTATAGTGTTTTCCATAGGGCGAAGGGACACGACATCAAAGTATGTTGGAGTTTCAAACATCTAGTACACAACATGATAAAAATAGGAGAGCTAATTGTGGACAACGCATAGGTGGTATACAACTAGAATATGGGGATCTTCAAGAACCCCTTACATAATCATGAGCCACCAAGGAACAATTTTAGGCATGTGAATTAGGTGCGGGTTGAACCACCAACTCAAGGATTTATTGGCATGGTTAATGTTTTCATGAGGCAAGGGAGGTATGAAAGACCAAATCCACCTCCAACTCCCATTAGGGTGTATGCTACACCTCAACAAAGGTCAGTGCAGAATATTCCAGGCCCACCTACAAGATCGATGGTGACCATTAGGAGTAGGCTAGTTCAAAACCTATAGACAACTCCTTTGAAGTTGTCAATTTATGAACTGATTCAATAGTCCCCCAGGCATAGGGAGATACTTATGGAGATTCTAAGATCAATAGAAGTTTAGTCCTAGGACCTTGAATCATTTACAAACTTTGTGGGACATGTGCAACAATGCAGTGAAATGGTAATGCAATTTTATGATCGTGAGATTAAAACGTTTTCAACTGTGATAGTGGACCCGCCGCTAAATATCATTGCATGTTTTAATCACACACCATTCAAATAGGTTTTGATTGATACAGGGTCATCAATCAACATTATTATAACCAAGGTATTAATATATTTGAAGTTGCCAAAGTCACATATTGTATTGTCCACTTTCACCTTGAGAGCATTCAATGATGCGCTATGCTCAACGGTAGGTACCATAGTTCTTTCGGTCCAGGTTGGACTAAAGACCATCCTTGTGATGTGTCATGTGATCGAAGATGCCATGCAATATAACATCCTTTTGAGGATGCCTTGGATCAAATAAATGCATTGTGTTCCCTTGATCTTACACCAGTGTATAAAGTACATACACGAGGGATAGGTTCACATGGTACATCCTGATGAAGAACCATTCAAGTACATGAACTTATCTGATTTTCTAGGGAATTTCATTCTCTCCTCAACGCATATGGATATACAATCGACATAACCTATTATACATCTAGAAGCAAACTCAAAGGAGTGTGCACGAGACCTTCTACGGTAGCACTACAAATATCAAAGAACATGATAGTAGCTTCAACTAAACTTATGACATCTAAAATACCTAAAAATGATAAGAAAATTAAGGCAGTTATGGGAAACAAAGAGTCAAAGCAAAAGCCTAAGGAAGCAACTATCAAGGATCCTAATCCCATGGACGAGGGGGCCATTCAAAATTTAATCGAGAAGGTACCTCAGCCTGCCTCACCTGCATATTCAACATAGTCATCTGCACCACCAATGACCATGCAGTGGGTTAACTTTAGGTTGGCAGAGTATATTGTGCAAAACATGACATTCACACCAATTATCAAAACTTCATAGGATATGGGTCGATCCCATCACTGTCTTGTGGGAATGGTGGTACAAATGGGGTGTCGCCCAACCAGACGAACTTCATTTATGGAGGGCTAGATCAACTAACAAATCACATGCCCATAGATGAATAGTATGATGAACCATTCATGGAAAATTTTCATTATCTATCTAACCCTGAATTTGCCTTACATTACTTTGAGCATTAACATTGGCATGACTATAGCTTGGGCTTATTTGAGCAGGGGTGCAAAATTCCCATAGAACCACAATATCAGCTACCAACTAATAGATTTGGGTTAGGCTATCATATTCGAGGATCGGATGAGATCTTAGCATCATATTTAGATCATTTGAACCTTGCATTGGGGGATTATGTGGATTGGAATCCGTATCACCCTAACCGTTCTTACTTACGAGGGGGTAATAGGCTGGTAACCTATGTATTAGAAGTACCACCAGAGATCTATCATGAGCACATATTTTTAGAGGTAAATCAAGGAGACAATCCAAGATCCAACTTGGACAATGAAATTCATGAAGCTACTAATGATACAGGTATATAGGACCAGAATCCAGGCATAGTAGAGTCTATTATCGAAAGTGATGGACCTAATTATAACTCTGGAATGGATGATGATGAGATATCCTTACACCATGACCGATATGAGGAAAAAACTAAGTTGGACCACTTAAGCCCTTTAAATTTGCATCATCTGTTATCCATGGAATAAATGGATGAGATTAAAGAATACGTCATGATCGATGGTGACTATGATGATGATACAGAGCGGGCCTACCTTGGACCCCATATAGCTAATCATCCAATTCCAGTGGGTAGGGGCGAGGGACTCATATACGACAAAGATGATGAGGATGAGACCGTGAGAGCTTATCTCAGGCCTCCATATTTGCATCATCGACATGAGTTGGTGGATATCAACAAGATGTATTGGCAAGTCTATCCTGGTCTACACCTCAAAGGAAGATCATCCAATTTGGATATGATCTGTCACATAGTATTCCCTGATCCACTGATGTACATGGAGCTCCTTGAGCCTAGTGATCCTATTTTTGAGTCTATTCATAGAATAGATCCAATAATCCCCATACCCCTAGAACCACATCTCAGGAATGGAAATTATGCCCATTTAGAGTCACACACACGTGGTCTGGGAGATCTAATCCATTTCATCAATATTATCTCCATTTATTTGACCACTCCACTTCGTAATCCAATTGACCCCTCCAAACCATTGTACCTAGATGTAGATGCTATTGATTGGGATCGTGCTAAATCACCACTAGATCCTGAAGATTTATTTCCCAACGAAGAAATATTGTAACCTTTTTATTTTGTGCCAAGCTGTGCACATGATGTTTATCATATTGAGGGAAATTTTGATGTTGGAAATTTAAACCCAGTTGATGACACCCATTTGATTCCTACACCTCACTAGCTTGATGAGGGATCACACATGTTAGTAGAGGAAACCTTCGATGTGGATATAAGTAATGATCCCACTAATCCTAAGAAGGTCAAATTCAAAGAAAGTCCATCTCCTGATGAGCATGTCATACTCATCCCTCTACTAAAAGAGAAACCTGACATTTTCACTTGGACATACAAGGACATGTCGAGACTAGATCCAAAATTGGTTACTCATAACCTTTTGCTAGATCCCACTAAGAAATCTATTAAGAAGAAGCTTAGAAAGATGCATCCAACAATTACCTTAATGGTTAAATATGAGTTGTAGAAGCTGTTGGATGTAGAGTTCATAATTTCCATTGACTATCTGAAATGGGTATCAAACATGTTACCTATAGGAAAACCTTATGGAAGGATCCATATTTGTATAGATTTTAGATACCTCAACAAGGCAATGCCAAGGATTCATTCTCGTTGCCCAATATAGACACTCTTGTAGATGCAACCGTAGGTCATGATATGCTCTCCCTGATAGAAAATTTTTTTGGTTACAATAAATTTTGGATTAAAGCTAAATACCAACACAAAAACATGTTCATAATGCCATGGGGAAAATTTTTCTATAACGTTATACCATTTGGTCTTTAAAATATTGGTGCCACATATTTGTGAGCCATGACATATATTTTTCATGACTACATGCATAAGATCTTGGAAGACTACATCGATGACTTGTTGGTAGAGTCATTGTTGCATTCATAGCATGCAGAGGTCCTGAGGAAGGTCTTTGATCTCTTCATAGAATATAATGTTAGGTTGAATCCCAAGAAGTGCATATTTGGTGTAACTTTAGGAAAGCTCTTGGGATTCATCCTTTCAAAGTGAGGCATCAAAGTTAATTCAAAAAATATCTAGGCCATTGTAGAGATGCATCCTCCCATGAATATCAAGGAATTAAGGAGCCTTCAGGGCAAAGTAGCATCCATAAAGCATTATATCACACAATTATTAGATAAATGTTTACCCATGAATCGATTGTTACACAAGGGGGTTCCATTCAATTGGGACGAGGATTGTCAAGCGGCCTTCGTTGAGATTAAGCAATACTTGGTGATGTTGCCAGTGCTAGCTCCACCAATACTAGACGTGTCTTTTCTGTTATATATATCGGAAACTAACTTTAAATTGGGAACCATGTTAGTCCAAAAGAACATGCAAGGCAAAGAGTAGGCCATATATTACATTAGTCGCATCTTGGTGAGTTATGAGCTCGGATATGCGTATGTGGAGAAGCTATGTTTACTAGTGGTGTTTGCAACAAAGAATTTACGTCATTATATGTTAAGTCATATGAAATACATAATATCCAAACAAAATCCTTTGTAGTATATGATGAGCTAGACGTATCATAATACACGTACTATAAAGTGGATCATGTTATTGATAGAATTCAATTTGGAATTCATCAACCAAAAGTCCGTCAAAGGATAGGTCATAGCTGATCAACTGGCTGAGGTGCCTCTCAAGAATAATAGGCCTCTAACCATAGAGCTACCTAATGATGCAGTATTCATATTATCAGAAGCACCCGAACCTGAAGAACCAGATAACAAAGTCGACATGACTTTGTTCTTCGATTGTTCAAAGTGTGAGCAAGGGGGTGATGCAGGAATTGTATTCTTCATGGAATAAAGTGCTCCAATGCCCTTGTCGTTTAAGCTAGACTTTCCTTGCACTAACAACAATGCTAAATATGAAGAACTAATATTGGGTCTCCAAACAACTATCACCATGAATATTAAACAGTTAAATATATTTGGTGATTCCTTGCTCATAGTAAATCAAGTGAAGGGAATTTTTCAGTGTAGGTGTCCCATTCTGGAAGCTTACAAGGATCTTGCTGACACATATCTAGCCTAGCTAGAATGGTATGACATTGAGGTAATCCCTCAATTATTGAATATATTTGTAGATACTATGGCATCTTTGGGATATTTAATCCCTCAAAATCTATCTATCGACTTTACTACCATTCATGTAAAAATGCTATCGCATGGCACGATAAAGCGTACAACTTTTGATAACAAGGAATTAGTAAACATGGTTCATATAGAACCCAACCATGAGTGGTTCTATAAGGTCAGAGACTTTCTCAAGAAAGCATCCTAGGGGTCTTTGATCTTGCAGGGTCCTACAAGGAATGACACCACCATTCACCATAAGGTTGTATTCCAATCTGCACTTGTGCACAATGAAATGCCAGGGAAACAAGTCATTTTGATAGTCAAGGTAGAAGCTTATCAGGATTAGATGTCACAATTACATGACTTCCTAAAGATTGGTTTAATCCCTTAGGGATTTTCATGGTATGCAAGATGCACATTCAGACAAAAAGTGATAAAGTATGTCTTGTTGGGAGACATATTGTACCATAGAAGCTATGATGGAGTTCTCCTTTGTTGTCTTGAGCCCCAAGAATTAGTTGGGTAATTTTGCAGGGTCCTACAAGGAATGACACCACCATTCACCATAAGGTTGTATTCCAATCTGCACTTGTGCACAATGAAATGCCAGGGAAACAAGTCATTTTGATAGTCAAGGTAGAAGCTTATCAGGATTAGATGTCACAATTACATGACTTCCTAAAGATTGGTTTAATCCCTTAGGGATTGTCATGGTATGCAAGATGCACATTCAGACAAAAAGTGATAAAGTATGTCTTGTTGGGAGACATATTGTACCATAGAAGCTATGATGGAGTTCTCCTTTGTTGTCTTGAGCCCCAAGAATTAGTTGGGTAATTTTGCAAGCTCATGATGGTATGTGTAGTGGCCATTCTAGTGTCATGGTTGTTGTAAAGCACATACTTTGAATGGGTTATTATTGGACCACTATTGAGAAGGACTGCATCACGTATGTCAAGAAATGCATCAAGTGTTAGCATCATACTAATATTATGTACTTGCCATTACAGGCCTTACAACCCATTCAAGCGGCTTGGCCATTTTCTCAATGGGGTTTGGATCTAATTGGTAATATCTCGCCTCAGTAATCGGGTTAACATACATTTATTATAATGATTACTGAGTATTTTACAAAGTGGGTGGAAGCCATTCCCTTAACAATAACAACTGGAGCACGTATTGCAAAGTTTATACTTCACAATATCTTTAGTCATTTTGGGATATCATCCAAGATAATCTCGGATAATGGAATGTCATTCAAGAACAAAATTGTGAAGGCTTTGATTTCTAAGTACAATAGACAACACAGTTTTGTGACTCCATATTATCCACCGGAAAACGGGTAAGCTGAGGCTTCAAACAAGATAGTGGTAGCCATATTGAAAAATATGGTACAATAAAACCATAAATATTGGCACATCCAACTGCCTATGGCACTATGGGCTTACATGACTAGTATTCGAACACCCACGAGGCAACTCCATTTTCACTAGTATATGGCATTGATGCCATTATACCATTAGAGTTGGAGATTCCAATGTTGTGCATTGCATTGAAATAATTCATCGATGATGATACTGTGCAGTAAGCTCACCTAGATCAATTGATACTTCTTGATGAATGTTCCATGAATGCCCTTGAGCATCTCCGTATTTACTAAGAATGCTTAAAACGAGCTTACAATAGTAAAAACTATTTGAGAGACTTTACGATTGGTGATATTGTGCTGAAAGATAACCAATAGAACTCAAACATGTCGCCACACTTGCAAGACAAATTCATGGCTAATTGGTTAAGTCCTTACATCATTTCAAAGAAAATTAGACCTAGAATGTATTGCTTAACATCGCTTGAAGGGGTTGAAGAGATTGAACCTCTCAAAATCCTTCATATTAAGGAGTTCCATACATAATAATTCAAAAAACTAAAAATGTGGAAAATTTTAAAATCCATAAAAATCAAAAAGCAATAAAATATAAAAACATTGCATTCATTTTGCATTATTGCATTTCACTTGCCTCATGAATTTCACTTTGCACTTGCATTCATTTAATTGCATTAGGTATTTCCATCCGTCGCACTGGCATTAGGATAGTTTGTGTTTACAATATTACAAATGACACCACATTTGTGTTTCAATCTATGCATTATCATCATCATCCATCACCCTTGTGAGTAATTGTGTTTCTCAACACAACCACTCCTGTTGGTATGAAGAATATACTAGGGTTTTTCGATCATTCAACCATACCTAGTGGTATTCTCAAACGTTTATAGAAATCTTGCTTTGCTTTTATAGATAAGGTCTAGTTTTGATAGCACTTAGCATATCAGAACCTCATCACTAATCAAACACATTAACAATCCTAACTAGGTTAAGGAAGGACGAACACTACAAAAGTGGTCCGGGTCACCTTAGGGGAAAGGTTTTATTACTTGCTCATTTTGTGAGGTGCAATGGTCTAGGGTAGTAGTCATTGGAAAAAGGACAAGTTTACCCCCTACGAGAACAAATCCCTTGCTTACAAATGAAGGAGCAAAATCCCAAAATTCAAGTCAAATCCCTTGCTCAAAATAAAATAAAAACAAGATACAAAAGTAAACAATAATTCTTATCACTATACATGAGCAAGTATCCCAATAAATTGAAGAAAAGAAGAGGGTAAGCTTGAATCCCTAGAATGATCAATGCTCAAAATTCATAGTGTGATCCCCAATATAGGAATGGGTTGAATGAATCCCACCTGACATTGGGGTAGGTCTATGCAATTTATAAATGAGCTAGCTTTAGGTGACCTATATTGCCCAGTGGTCTAATCTAACTTAATCCAAAACTAGGATCAGGTGGACATTTGAGGATCCCCAATACAATAATGGGTTGAATGAATCTCGTCTGACACTGGGGTATACTTATGTATTATCTAATATACTCATCTGCACACACAGGGGCAATGAATAGCTTGGTATTTCATAGTGAAAATTTTATTTTTCAGAAGTCTAGTATAGTCATTATACAAATTTTGATAAGTCAACTAGGGTGTTTGAGTCTCATAGAAAACCTCAAACAAAATTCTCAAATAACAACAACCATTTCAATCATTCAATTATCAATTTTATTTTTTGAGAGTTTGTTCATTAGGACTATTCATAATATAGGTTAGATACCAGATGCATATCAGCAATGATATTTAAATGGCCATTGACTATGTTATGCATATTCTTTTACTTTACAAAAGCTTATGAATATAAACAATACATCATTCCATAACACACATGGGTAGTTAATTGATTAATTTTTATGACAAGATATATCAACTATAGTTCATGATTGTTATACATTTTGTGGTGTCATCCATTAGACTGTAAAACTCATATTACATTCATACATTATGTTGTAAGTGATTAAAGCATACAAGTTCATTTACATTAGAACATCATCATGTAAATGATGCATTATATACACTACATTCACTGTATCATAACATCATAGATTAAATGCATAACAAAAATTCAACATGCATTTAAACATCAAACATTGCATCCATATGCATATATCATAATAGTCCATCTACATATCTAGATGATAAATATTTAGTCATAAATCCATCATCTAGCTATTGCGTGTCATCCATACATCACATCATATAGCATCAAATAAACATCAAATCATATAGCATTAAATACATATAAGCATGAAATACATATGCATCTCATAACATAAAACATAAAAACATGCACATATAATGAGTCTCGTAAAAGTTTGATAATATATATATGTGTATATTAAAAAATAGAGAATGTCTAGGCATATTTCCAAAATGCCCGTAGGCTACAACTATGTAGGTCCTCGACCTTACACTAAAAAATGGTATAAATATAGTAAGATATGTACTAAATTGGGCATGTACCCCCTATTTGAGAGTCTCCCCCATCGTCTCCTCCCTCTCGATGATTTTTTTTGGAGATGGAATCTGTGGAACTCTTTGACTTGTGAGACATACAACTAGGTGGTGCTAATGACTACCCTATCTCTCGAGTCCCTTTCTGATGTGTTCCTATAGTGATGGTCCTCTTTGGTACCTCACCACCAAGTATTATGATCTCGCCCTCTAGGAGAGCGATGTGGGCCACATTTGTAGAGTTATGGGTATTACACTCCTGAAAGAGGGAGTGCAATTGATGGATCTCCACCTTTGGATACAACCCTAATAGTCCTAATACATACAGAACCATAGGAATAACCTGTGGAGTCGAGGGCTCCCATCGTGCAACCAACGCCTGATCCCTTTCAAGAGTCATAACATGTAGTTGATATTATGCTAAATCTTGCTCAAGAGTCATCTTGGCCAAGGTTGTAATGGCACTCTCAATCTGTGCCTAGTGAAGAGTCCTCTTCTCCTAGTAGCTCCACCATAGATTTTATCCCTATCTCAGCTTGGTCTGTGTTATACCCAACTATGACTGTAAAGTAGCCACAATGGTATCTCTCTATAGGATCTGCATTTTTAAGGTCCCAACCTATGTCTATAGGAGGGTCACCTAGACCCAGAGTTGTGTAGTCTCATCATCAAGATACTCCTCATCATCAAGCTCATCAACCTATGTCACATCCATAGCATCTGCACCCTCTTCCCATCCACCCTTAGTTCGTTGGTGAACCCTACACCCATGAGGATCCACTCCCTATGGATGCACCTCCACTGCCTCTTCTCCTACAACACTATCTCCATCCCTATTAAGTGGATCGTCGTCTCGCTAGATCGTAGGGGAACACCAGGTATCATAATTTATAATAATCCCCGCATCTACTAACCTTGAGTCCTACTAGTCATCGTATTCCTCCCCTAGGGGTGACCTGTGGCCATGCTAAATCTCTCTCCAATGTTAGGTGATGGTAAATAGTGGGCACTAGTGGAATGTCCTGGCGGATACCAAACTATCTTAGGACACGCAAGAAGTGGAAAAAATCATGCATGTCAGCCTTACACTCGATCAACCACCTATCTCGTTTGATATACCTCATGTACCTTTTTGCCTTTGGCTATGTGGGGAAATTCATGTAGGCCTTCCATAGAACCTTTCTAGGCTAAAATCATGAGATCTGATCAATGCAGTACTCTAAATCTCTTACTAGAGTCCTACACTGGAACCCCTCAACCTCTCTGGACTAGCACGTAGTGTAGCATTGTGAAGCCTCTATGATGTTTCCATACCATAGCTCCTTTGTAGTACACCCAAGAAGATCCTGCATCCTAAAGAGGAGGTTCTAGGCAATCCTCACTCTTGAATTGTCTGGCAGGAGGATGTCGATGCATACGAACATCAAGATGTCTTGTCTATCAAAGAAGACACGTGCCCTATACCAGTGATCTATGGGCACACCCCCATGGTCAATATCCTGGAGCACCGTATCACTCTGATCATCGAATATCTGTTGGAAAATTGTAGTCTTCATTGTAGTAAGTGAAGAGGTAATGGTCTCACAATCAATGAGGATGTGGAAGATGTGGTAGACATCCTCTAATGTTACTGTGATATCCTCGATCAGTAGGTGAAAAGTGTTGGTCCATGCATCCCAGCAATAGGCCAAAGCAGTCAAGTAGACCTGATTGTGCATGATAGTCAAGAGGCAGATGACGTAGTCGAGTCCTATAGAGCTAAAACACTCTCAATTAGCATCATTTATCCCTCAAATAAGGTCCTGATAGAGTTCAGATTCCCTCGCTCGGGAGGTCAGCTAAAAGAGCACATAATAATAAACATAAAATCAACTAAAAACATAAAAAAAATGAACCTAAAAAAATAAAACAAATTAAAAAATATTCAAAAATATAAAAACAATCATCAAAACATAAAATACATTTCCAAAAACAATCAGGATTACACTTCAAATTTTTTTTAAAAAATCAATCAAAACAGGTAAAGTTCAAAAAAATTTAAAAAAATTAATTTTTTTCTAAAGTAGCCTAACCACGGATGGGACCCATGGCCAGCATCAACGGTCAATTTTAAGACCATTGGAATTTGAGCTTAGCCGCGACTGGCAGTCGCAACCCCAATCTATCAATTGGGAGCCACGACTACCACCCATGGCTAAGGTTAGTTACCTTTTTAGGGTCACATCCCACCCTGAAAAAGATAAAAAAAATTTAAATTTAAATAAATCCTCCCCACTACAACTAACCTAGACTAATCCTAAGATAGGGTGAGGTTTGTTACCGCTAGTTTAATTTGGTTCAATTTACCCATTACTTAATGTGGTTCATTTTTTATGTTAACCCTAAGCTACGATGAGGTTCTTTATCGGTAGTTTAGTGTAGTTCATTAAACTCATTAATTGGTGAGGTAAAATATTAATTTGGTAAATCAAATGAGATTCTGCAGTGCCAGCTTCACCACTAGAATATCCCTATGATAGGTCAGCCATGTCGAGTCGGTTGGGTGTGCGGTTCAACAATGTTTCGTATCACAATTTCAAACTCACCTCTTAGAGCTCTCTTGACAGCGACATCGAATGGGAAAATAATGTCAATAATGACGGTTTTTATTTTATATTTTTCAATTTCTCCTGATCATGCCTGGTACTTGTGGCTGTAGAACTAGGGTTTTTCGACCGCGGGTCAGAGCCTCAACTAAGAAATTTGCAATTACTAGCTGCTTCTTGCACACGCGGCTAGAATTTGGACACAAATACCCTCAACATTTTACCATGAGAGGGTTCAAAATAAAAAATAAAAAATATCTAATGGGCCAAAACCCTAAAAAAAAAATAGATAAATCACAATTTCAAATGCGCCTCGTATCCAGTTATTTACCCTATATACTTGGCGGTTGCAGTGATTTGCAATCCATGCAATCCGCCAAGATGAGTAAATTTCCATAAGGCCATTTGGGGTAAATTAGTCATCATGGAATTGATATGGTTCACTTCAATCCGCAAGAAGGCCTAGGCGGTCAGATTGCTCCAAGGGAACGAGGTACTGAGTTCAATTCCTCTATGACATATTTTTTAGCATATCATCGACCATTGTGATTCAACACAAACCTAATTAGAATTGGTATCATTTCAATTCCCCAAGAAGGCCACAATGGTTGGATTGTTCCACGACATAGATATGTATAATTACTATTAACAGTTGCAATCATGGATTAATTAAGCCTTGCCAAGTAATCAACGTAAAACCTTAAATTGTTCAAGTAACTCATAGTGGTCAAGTGACTCATCACTTCATTTAATTGTCCTACTCTCATCGAATCATCGCTTGAGGGGGTAGTCATTATATCAATTATCATAATCAAATTCAACAGGAGATCACTCAATCTTGTCAAATTGTGTTCGTATTATGAATCATTTCCAAATACTATCATAAGCTTACCCTTTGTTGGGGACAAAAGCAACTATGACAGTTAAGTTAGTAGCTCTCCACCTATCGGTAGTATTGTAGCACTGAAGCTACTCGGTCGTCGCTGAAGTTTGCAAAAGCTTTTTCAAATTTAAGCCTTCCTTTAGTTGGAAGTAATGATTCTAAGATGTGTGCCCTTTGGCAGGACTAGGCATCTAATGTTGATTAGATTAATGATCATCATTTAACCTTTGACATCGTTTTAGGAGCTCTATTTTTTCTCAGCATTTTTATTTCTCACAACACATATCAAAAGGGGCATTTGTAGACACCTAAAACATGTCATGTCGATGTGACTACTCATATGGGACATGCTAACAAATAATATGAATGATCTTGGGCAGCTTCAAGGTGAAGCAATGGTTTTAACCACTCAAATTAGGTAGAGTTGGCTAACTTAGCCTTAGCCATTGCTGACACCCATGACTAACAGTTATGGCCACACCTCAAACCTACAATTAGCATCAAAACTATGTTGAATCTCGAGCTGAGCCAAATTTGGTTACAACAGCTTGGGCAATGAAGATTCAAATGATCTTGGGCAGGAAGCATCGAGAAATTTTTTCCCAACTGATCCAATCTCCTGGATCTTGATCTTGGCTTCCCAAGTAAGCTAAGATTGGATATTAGGAGGCCTATAAGACCCCCCTCCAAATTGAGGAAAAGTCTAGAGAAAATTTAATTGGAATGCAACGAAGCCCTGTCGAATTGTAGACTCACTTGCTATTTTTGAGAGGAACATCCTTGTTGCCCAATTGAAGATTATGAATGCATTTGAAGCCATGAAGGTCCTAGAGGTCTAGGATAATCAAGAAATGAAATTGAGCCAATTCCATCATCGATTAAGACAATTTGCACCACCAATACGTTAGAGGATATTGATATGACCCTTGATCATCAATTCAACCAGGGGAATTGGAGATCCAAGCCCAAATTTGGAGAGCAAAAGCATTTTTGGCTCAGTTGCGACTATCAACCGTGACTAATAGTGTTCACTGTGTCTCAGAACCGCGGTGAGGGTTTGATCTCTGATTTTCCTAGTTTTAGCAGTAGATTTGTCTTTCTTTGCATTTGTTTAGATAGATCTTAGATTTACTTTCTTAGATACAATTGTACGGTTGAATTAGAGATTTAGGATATATTTCCTTCATTTCTTAGCATTTGGTAATTAGACTAGTTTCCTTGTTATTTTCGTGCATTTAACATTTCTAATGGCTAATTAGATTGATTCATAACTAGATATTTACTTCTTTATTATGCTTTATGGCAATTTCACCATTTCTTGCATAGATTGATAGTTTTACAAGCTTTCTTGATTTCATGACATGTTTTGTACAAGATTTCTCTAAAAGCCTCATCAAGAGAGACATCATTTGCTTTTAACAATTTCTTGTTGTTTCTTGAATGCAAGGTTTGCAGGACTCCATCATCAATGTATTCAAGATAGAAAATACCTCTTCCAAGTAGAGAAGAAGATCACCATTGACCTAGAGCAATTCATGTCATTCTAAAATGCATACAGATTACATCTACCCTTGCGAGGGATTTTTTATGATTGTAGCATTGTATCACATTGGGTATCCCTAAGAGGGACGAATTTGTAACCATGAATTGATTCAATTTTAATAAAAGACACATTCCTTTTGGTTATTTCTATTTTGTCAATTTATGTATGTGCTTTATGTGATGTTTAGCTGTTACTAGATTAGAAGTTATTTATGAGTTTTATATGTTTAGAATATTGTCATTATATTATATTTTATATTGCAACTTTATTTTAGATCTTGTAGTTATATTAAGTATTTAGCTTCAAAAGCTAAATACTAGAGAAGGAGAATATTAAGTATTAAGTATTTAGCTTCAATAGTCTAGTGAAGGAGAATATTTACCAAAAATTAAAATTCCTAGAAATAATAGTAGAGAAGCATCATCAGATATCCTAAGTCATGAAGAGAACTAGCAGGAGGAGTTGGGTAGGTCTTAGAAGGTGGTAATTTTTGAAGAATCACTACAACCTACATCTCTTTAAGTGATATTTCATCCATACCTAAGGGAAGAACCCTTTGAAGCCACTTTTTAACAACCCCTAGCACTAGATCAAAGACATATGAACATGAATAGTTGAAGTAATATGATGCATTCCTCGATGGCTTGGATCTAGGAGAGGCCAAATTAGTTATTTGGGTTCTATAAACAAAATTGGAATTAGCTAAAAAATCACTTTAATAGAAAAATAAATAAATCACTTAGATTGAGGACTAGTTAGCTGAGACAAGGATTAAAACAAAAAACTAATTTAGAGTCTTGACCCTAAAAGTATACCTAGGATAATTTGGGATTCCTCTGAGGAGACCCCATGACATACTTTAACCCAAGTAGTAGGGACTCTAGGTTAGAAAATAAATACATAGGAAGATCGTCAAAAGTATTTTTAGTTGGAAAACAGTTTGATTCATGAGGACATGCCTCAAAATAGGTTTGGGTAGTGATGAGGCTCAGAAAAGCCTCATTTAATACAACCTTTTTGCTCTCTTATTGCACCATTTGACCATGATTTGCTTTATCATTTGCACTAGTACTTGATCATACATATTAATTAGGATTAATGTAGTACTAAGACAGAAAGTGTAGATACCAAATCTTAACCACTGATTATCCACTCATAATCATAAAATAATAACCATTGATCATTTATATATATATTGAAGTATGGAAAAAATTGTGCACCTAACAATGTTAAATGAGATGCATCTATCGCTAGTATTATTTAAGAATTACAAAAATACATCAAAGTAAGCATGATAAGCCAAATAAGTGCAATAAAGGAAGTTTTTATTTATTATTTGATAAATTAAATCATGGTTATTGTTGGTCATAAAATCTACCTAGGAAAGGATTTGGGTAAGTGTATGCACCCTAGACCTGGACCAACATTGAAAGGCCGAAGGGAAGAGATGCCCCTCGTGCCAATCTCCGGATAAAGGTCGACTCTTGTTCTAAACTACTTTGGTGTTTTAAGATAAGGGTGCAGGAAAGAAATAAAGGAGTAAGGGAAGAGATTTCAGTAGTTTAATGGTGGGAAAGAACCAGAAGCATGATTGCTAGCCAATAGCTTGAAACAACAACAAGAAACACCAAGAATATAACAAAATGAACACAATATTGACTTTCCTATGTATCCTCTAGACGAATTCTAGGATTCCCCTTCCCCTTTCGCCGAAATTCAAAGTTCATAGTAACGACGATTAGGAAAAATGAATATAATAGAAACACTATCCTTTGGGAAAATTTCAGGGTTCAGTCCTCAATCGCATACCTAAATCCAGGATTTAGAATTACAGTATATAAATGAAGAAAGATGAAAGAAATAAACACATAAGGCAGCATATAAGAGAGAAATAAAGTCCAAAGCTCTTTAGTATTAATCGTAAAAATGCAAGTTACAGCAGCTTTCTAGCAGAAAGTTCCCCCCCATTTACATTACAATGCTTGGGTTTTAATAGAGGACCCAACCCTCTGAGCCATAAATGCACAAAATGGAAGAGTACACCCTCGAATCTTGAGAAGTCGACACTTCGCGGCCCTTGTGACTGAGCTCTCAAATCTATTACCAAAACTAGTAACTGCGACCGGGTCAATAGTGGAAACAAGCTTTAATGAGCCATCTGAGCGTCCTTGGCTTCTAGATGTAGTGCTCGAGTGGTCGCCATGCTCGCCGGGCTCTTCTTTAGAGACTGATACTTCGTTTCCAATTGCTAAAAATGAGTAGCAAGCTTATCGGGCACGTAAAATATGCATTTATGAGGCACTTGATTACCTCAAAAAAATACCTCGCTTAGAGCATGTGCCCTTGAAGTGCTTCGCTAGTTCTTGGTTCGCAACTTCGCTTTGCAATGGACTTGTGCCAAAGCAGATTCTCCTTGATTTGCACTTTGCATGGTGGAGCTTCATAAAATAGCTTCGGGGGTGATGAGGGCCAAAGCAGATCTACTTCACAAGATGGGCTCTTCATTACTGCTTCACTGGAAGATGTGCCAAAACTACTTCGTCGATGAACTGTTAAAATGCTTCGTCACGATCTTTCTTCAAAATTGTGGTTTGGGAGTATTTTGGTCGAAGCACATTCTTACCTTCAAAAATGCTTTGACTGCTTCCACTTCAGCGAAAAGTACTTCGCACAAAGGTTTGCTAAAGTAGATGCTTCACAACGACTTTCAGCAAAGTAGAAATGGTTCGCTGGCTGGGAGGCCTAAAGTGGGTGCTTCGACGGTTTTTCAGCGAAGTGTTTTCAACATTGCGCTCCTTCAAATCCTGCTTCGCAAATTTCTTGCTCGAAGTAGCCTTTTGAAGTGCTTCGGACCCGAAGTAGTTTTCATTCTTCTTCCTTTGCATTTTGCTTCGGCAACACCGCTTCATAAAACTTTTACCTGAAGTAACTATTTGAGGGACTTTGGGCCTGAAGTAGTTTTCTTGCCTTAGCCAATTCGGACCGTGATTTTCCTGTTGGCAATTTTGGGTACCTTGAGTACATTGCCTTTGCTCAAGTATAGTTGTTGTCATTGATGTCAAAGGAGCTCTTGGTAGTTGTTGTCTTTGATGTCAAGGAGTTCTTGGAGCAATTTGTTTTTATGTCTAAGTATGTGTTTTGATGAAGGTTTCAGCTGGTCAGTAAGTCTCCAAGAAAATCAGAGTAGCCCAGTTGCAAAAGATCAAGAAAAAGATAAGTTAGAAAAAGTTTGCAGGCGGCTGGAAAAACTGTCGTGATTTCACGACATGTTTTAGGAGAGAGAAAGTTTTGGAAAAACTATCATGATTTCGTGACATGCTGGAAGGAGAAGCAAAGCTGGCAAAAATGTCACGATTTCATGACATGTTTGAGGAGAGAGAAAGTTTAGGCAAAACTGTCACGATTTCGCGACATGCTAGAAGGCAGAGGAAAAGCAGGCAAAACTGTCATGATTTCACGACATGTTTGAGGAGAGAGAAAGTTCAGGCAAAACTGTCACGATTTCATGACAAGTTGAGTTGGCAGAGTTGAGTTGCAGGAAGTGTCACGATTTCGCGACAAGTTGAGTTGGCAGAGTTGAGTTGCAGGAAGTGTCATGATTTCGTGACAAGTTGAGTTGGCAGAGTTGAGTTGCAGGAAGTGTCACGATTTCATGACAAGTTTTAATGAAGTTGTAGGGATGCAAAAAGTGTCATGATTTCGTGACATGTTCCAGTTTCACGAGCAATTGGTAGAAAAGTGCTTAAGGCAACGAAAGCGTCGCGATTTCGTGACATGTTCCAATTTCATGAGCAGTTGGCAGAAAAGAGCTTAAGGCAACGAAAGCGTCGCGATTTCGTGACATGTTCCGATTTCGCGAGCAGTTGGCAAAAAAGTGCTTAAGGCATGAAAGCGTCGCGATTTCATGACATGTTCCAGTTTTGTGAGCAGTTGGCAGAAAAGAGCTAAAGGCAGTAAAAGCGTCACGATTTTGTGACATGTTCCATTTTAGCTAGTGCAAACCGAGGAAAGGTTGAAGAAGCAAGAAGTGTCACGATTTCATGATAGAGTTGCTGATGACGTCAACAAAAGCAAATGTGTCATGATTTCATGACAAGAGCAGAGAGGAAGGCCTTGTAGACTAAAGCGTCATGATTTCGTGACAAGAATCATGATGACGTCAGCAAAGTCAGGGAGTGTCACGATTTCATGACAACAGGCTAAAGCAAGGTGTAAGGCAGACTGCAGTGTCACGATTTCGCGACAACAAGCTAGTGAAAGTGTACGGTAGGCTGTAGTGTCACGATTTCATGACAACAAACCAAAGAAGGTGCACGATAGGCAGTAGTGTCATGATTTTGCGATAGCAAGTAATACAAGGTGTACGGTAGACAAAGGCATAGCGATATCATGACATGTTTGAGTTTCATGCTAGAAAAGCTATAGAACAGCAGAGGCGGTTGAAGCCGACGGAGTTAACCTTTGCCGATGAAGTGTAAGGTTGTGCAACCGATGATTGTTTTAAGGATATACAACCGACTAAGATCATGAATTTAATCATGAATTATTGCTATAAAAGGAGGACTATTTTTGAGTTTCATGTGTCGAATGTGTGTGTCGAATTTGCGCAAGTGAAGTCTACTGTGCGCAAAGAGCAGTCGTATCGAATCGATCGAAGTGTGCATTCGAAGTGCGACTTTCGCAGAAGTAGAGTGGAGGAAGAAGTTCGATCGAGGAGAAGCAGACGGTGCGAAGAGGGTGCTGTAGTGGCTGCACATAGGCGCATAAGTTGCTGTGCGATCGAGTGCTACAGTATTTACACAGACTGTGTAAAGAAAGCAGAGTGTGCGAAGACTGCGTTGTGGTGGATGTGCAACGGAGCAGAAGCTAAGTTGAGAAGATAGTGCTGCTGCATTTTGTGAAGATTGCACTACTGTGTTTGCATAGAAGTTGAGAAGATAGTGCTACTATAATTTGAGAAGACTGTGTTGTTGTAGTTGCGCAGACAGTGAAAAGTTGTTTTCAACCAAGTGCAGAAAAGAACAGAGGAAGAGGACAATTGTGCCAGACCGAAGGACTGTGTTTGGTGCAGATAAGAGGACCAGCTTTGCGGTGACAGAGTTGAGGACAGAGATCTCCAACCAGAGCAGGGAAGACAGGTGTCTTCTGTGGATAGAGTTCCACTTGCTAAGGGCAAAGGAGATAGAGGTCTTCTAGAGGATCACCAAGCAAAGCAGAATTAGGGGAAGGTGTCTCCTTTGAGCTGAGGCTCATAAACATTGTAATCGGGAAGGATTCCTAGAGGACTTTGATACAACTTTTAGAAGAAAAGTTTTATCCGTGGAGTAGCCCACCTTGGGTGAACCACGTAAATTGTTGTGTCTCTTTGTGGATTGCATTTTGTGCATTGTTTTACTATTGTTATTACTGCTATCTTATTTTGCATGTTAATGGTTTGAAAGCTGTATTGATAGATAAAGTTAAAAGTGGTCTTATACTGTTCACCCCCCCCTCTCAGTATAAGCTTGTGTTCTTCAATTGGTATCAGAGCCAGTGCCTTCGAAAAGTTTAACAGCTTGAAGGAAAAGTTTGCAAAGAACACAATGGACTACTCAAGTGGCAATGCAACACCTATTCTTGACGGATCAGATTTTGGCCTGTGGAGTGCAAGAATGAAAGTCTATCTAATGGCACTTGGTAATGAGGTATGGGAAGTTATTGAAGATGGGTACACCATTCCCGCAAATGGTCCTTACACTAAAGAAGACAGGACTTCTACATCACAGCAACTCAAAAGCCATGAATGCAATCCTGAAGGGTTTACAAAAGGCAGATCTCACCAAAGTTATTCACTGCAAGACAGCTAGTGAAATGTGGAAACAATTGCAGGTTGTTCATACAGGTGATGCAAATGTTCGAAAGGCCAAGTTGAGACATTTTAAAGGTATGTTTGAACAACTCAAGATGAATGATGATGAAAATATTAGTGACTACATGCTCCGGATGGATGAAGTTGTTAATTCTATGAAAGACTTAGGTCTTGAACTTGCTGAAAATGATGTGTGTGATAAGATTTTAAGATCCCTTCCTAATAGATTTAGTGAAAAGATTTCTGCTATTGAGGAAGCTAAAGATTTAGATAAATTGAAAAAGGATGAGCTCCATAGTATTCTTGCAGCATTTGAGTTGAGAACTCAAGTGAAAGTTGATGTAAAGAAAGAGGCAGCTTTCAAAGCTACCAAGAAATCAAAGGGCAAACAGATTCAAGAAAGTGATGAGTCTTCTAGTGAGGAAGAGGCATATTACAGCAAGAAAGGCAAGTTTTCCAGAAAGCACAAAAGCAAGAAAAATATAAGATGTTTCAATTGTGGGAAATTTGGTCATTATGCTACTGACTGTACTGTTTCCAAAAATGAAAGTGATGAAGATATACAGGATGTTAAGAGCAAGGATTCTGAAAAGTACAGGTATTACAAAAAGAGCAAAGATGAGTACAACAATCATGGAAAGAGGCATTCTCACAAGAATAAGAAGAGCTTCTACTTAGACAAAGCAAGTAAGTGTTCTAGCAGTGATAGTGAAAGTTCTTCTAGTGATGATGAAAATGAGATGCTGTTCATTTCAAAAAAAGAGGAAGAATCGAAACATAAATTCATTATCATGAAATGTTTTAGATGTGGAAATTTTGGGCACCTTGAGGATGATTGCAAAAATAATGATTTGGCTGCTAGTATGTATGAGGATGCTTCAGAAAACTACAATGAAGATGCATGTATGGTTTTTGAAAAAGGTAGCACCTCTAGTGATAAGAAATCTGAAAAAGGCCGTGATAATTCAAAGTGCCATCAAATAGAGGATCTTGAATGTGAACTCAATAATGCTCTTAGTGTTTTGAAAAAGGAAAGAAAGAAGAATGATAGACTCAAGATTAAATTAGATGAATGTTGTATGGAGAGAGATGAACTTATAGAAAATCTTGAAGTCTCTATGGCTAAGTCACAAGAACTCAAGAATGAGTTGGATTCTAAAATTCTGGAGTATAGTGAGTTAGAACAGGAAATGGCTTCTTTGAAAGAAGAAAATAAAGAGTACAAGGATAAGCTCTACAGATTTCAGGATAGCTCCAAGAAGGTTAAATTTCTCATCAAAGGACAAAGAAAACCAACAGATAAAACAGGTCTCGGTTTTGTTGAGCCGCACAAGGAACAGGTTGGGGAATCTAGCAAGAGATTTCAAAAGAAAGAGAGTTCTGTTGAAGAAAGTATTTCAGATCATGAGTCCGTAAGTGATAGATACGCAGAAATAGAAAACGATATTCAGATTGAGAAGAAGAAGTTTTCGGGACCCATGAAGTCGAATAAAAGAAAATTTCACGGCACATGTTTTGCGTGTCACAGATTTGGTCACATGGCTGTACATTGCATGACTCAAGTGAAGAAAGTAAATAACAGTTTCAGGAGACGTAATTTCTTTCAAGGGTATTGCTACTCTTGTCAACAATTCGGGCACAAGGCAATTTTTTGCAAGGCAAATAACAAGAACTGGGTTAGTCAGAACAGGCGGATTCAAAGAACAGCCATGCCTGAAAGAAATAATATTGTTACTTGCTATAAGTGCAACAATGAAGGTCACCTAGCTAGACAGTGTAGAGCTGATCTTCCGAGATACAGGAATAGAAACAGCAGTATGAACAAGTCCAAGGATCAAAGCATGGATAAGAACAGGAATGACAACAGAAACAGGAAAAGTGATATGAACAGATTCAAGGATCAAGGTATGGAGAAAAACAAGAATGATGAAAGGAACAGGAACAACAGTATGAACAGGTCCGAGGATCAAAATAGTAACAAGAACAGCAATGTGGAAAAAGAATTCAAGAGAAGGCCCGACAAAGAAATAGTAGACATTAATGATGATGAGTGTCTAATGGGAGTTTCACTCCCAACCCTATTTTAAATCACCTTAATAGAAGGTGGGGGAGGGACTAAGCTAAGAGACTCATTCTTAGTCCCAAACCCCAAAGGTGACCCTTTGCCATTGATGACAAAGGGGGAGAGATTGAGAGAAGAGGGGGGAGAGATATGTGTAAGGGGAAGTGCTTCAAGTGAAGAGAAGAGCTTCAAGTCAGGGGGAGCAAAAACTTCAAATACAGATTCTCGGTTGTTGGATCAGTTGGTTCAGTTTTGGCTCTTGAGATATGTTTTTAGTTAAGGGTTGCCATCAATGACAAAGGGGGAGATTGTTGGCAATTTTGGGTACCTTGAGTACATTGCCTTTGCTCAAGTATAGTTGTTGTCATTGATGTCAAAGGAGCTCTTGGTAGTTGTTGTCTTTGATGTCAAGGAGTTCTTGGAGCAATTTGTTTTTATGTCTAAGTATGTGTTTTGATGAAGGTTTCAGCTGGTCAGTAAGTCTCCAAGAAAATCAGAGTAGCCCAGTTGCAAAAGATCAAGAAAAAGATAAGTTAGAAAAAGTTTGCAGGCGATTGGAAAAACTGTCACGATTTCATGACATGTTTTAGGAGAGAGAAAGTTTTGGCAAAACTGTTGCAATTTCACGACATGCTGGAAGGCAGAGGCAAAGCTAGAAAAACTGTCACGATTTCATGACATGTTTGAGGAGAGAGAAAGTTCTGGCAAAACTGTCATGATTTTGCGACATGCTGGAAGGCGAGGAAGTCGGAAAATATCACGATTTCGTGACAAGTTTGAGGAGAGAGAAAGTTTAGGCAGAAGTGTCACGATTTCGCGACAAGTTGAGTTGGTAGAGTTGAGTTGTAGGAAGTGTCACGATTTCGTGACAAGTTGAGTTGGCAGAGTTGAGTTGCAGGAAGTGTCACGATTTCATGACAAGTTTCAATGAAGTTGTACGGATGCAGAAAGCGTCATGATTTCGCGACATGTTCTAGTTTCGTGAGCAGTTGGCAGAAAAGTGCTTAAGGCAGTGAAAGCGTCACGATTTCGTGACATGTTCCAATTTCGTGAGCAGTTGGCAGAAAAGAGCTTAAGGCAGCGAAAGCGTCGCGATTTCGTGACATGTTCCAGTTTCACGAGCAGTTGGCAGAAAAGTGCTTAAGGCAGCGAAAGCGTCGCGATTTCGCGACATGTTCCAGTTTCACGAGCAGTTGGCAAAAAAGAGCTTAAGGCAGCAAAAGCGTCACGATTTCGTGACATGTTCCATTTTCGCTAGTGCAAACCGAGGAAAGGTTGAAGAAGCAAGAAGTGTCACGATTTCATGACAGAGTTGCTGATGACGTCAATAAAAGCAGATGTGTCACGATTTCACGACAAGAGCAGAGAGGAAGGCCTTGTAGACTAAAGCGTCACGATTTCATGACAAGAATCATGATGACATCAGCAAAGTCAGGGAGTGTCATGATTTCGTGACAACAGGCTAAAGCAAGGTGTAAGGCAGACTGCAGTGTCGCGATTTCGTGTCAACAAGCTAGTGAAAGTGTACGATAGGCTGTAGTGTCACGATTTCGTGACAACAAACCAAAGAAGGCGCACGACAAGCAGTAGTGTCACGATTTCATGACAGCAAGTAATACAAGGTGTACGACAGACAAAGGCGTAGCGATATCGTGACATGTTTGAGTTTCGTGCTAGAAAAGCTATAGAACAGCAGAGGCGGTTGAAGCCGACGGAGTTAACCTTTGCCGATGAAGTGTAAGGTTGTGCAGCCGATGATTGTTTTAAGGATATACAGCCGACTAAGATCATGAATTTAATCATGAATTATTGCTATAAAAGGAGGACTATTTTCGAGTTTCATGTGTCGAATGTGTGTGTCGAATTTGCGCAAGTGAAGTCTGCTGTGCGCAAAGAGCAGTCGTATCGAATCGATCAAAGTGTGCGTTCGAAGTGCGACTTTCGTAGAAGCAGAGTGGAGGAAGAAGTTCGATCGAGGAGAAGCAGACGGTGCGAAGAGGGTGCTGTAGTGGCTGCACATAGGCGCATAAGTTGTTGTGCGATCGAGTGCTACAGTATTTATACAATCTGTGTAAAGAAAGCAGAGTGTGCGAAGACTGCACTGTGGTGGATGTGCAACGGAGCAGAAGCTAAGTTGAGAAGATAGTGCTACTGCATTTTGCGAAGATTGCACTACTGTGTTTGCATAGAAGTTGAGAAGATAGTGCTGCTATAAATTTGAGAAGACTGTGTTGTTGTAGTTGTGCAGATAGTGAAAAGTTGTTTTCAACCAAGTGCAGAAAAGAACAGAGGAAGAGGACAATTGTGCCAGACCGAAGGACTATGTTTGGTGCAGATAAGAGGACCAGCTTTGCGGTGATAGAGTTGAGGACAGAGATCTCCAACCAGAGCAGGGAAGACAGGTGTCTTCTGTGGATAGAGTTCCACTTGCTAAGGGCAAAGGAGATAGAGGTCTTCTAGAGGATCACCAGCAAAGCAAAATTAGGGGAAGGTGTCTCCTTTGAGTCGAGGCTCATAAACATTGTAATCGGGAAGGATTCCCGAGAGGACTTTGATACAACTTTTAGAAGAAAAGTTTTATCCGTGGAGTAGCCCACCTTGGGTGAACCACGTAAATTGTTGTGTCTCTTTGTGGATTGCATTTTGTGCATTGTTTTACTGCTGTTATTATTGCTATCTTATTCTGCATGTTAATGGTTTGAAAGCTGTATTGATAGATAAAGTTAAAAGTGGTCTTATACTGTTCACCCCCCCTATCAGTATAAGCTTGTGTTCTTCATTTCCTTCGATAAAGCTATTCTTTTGAAATGCTGCTTAAATGCCGCTTCGTAAAACTTTTTGTTGAAGTAGCTGATGGAAATGCTTCGGGTGTGAAGCTCTTTTTTATGTCTTCTTTGAATTCCTTCTTCGGCAACACCACTTCGCAAGGTTTTCGCCCGAAGTAGTTGTTTGAGGGACTTCGTGCCTGAAGTAGTTTTCATCCTTAGATATTTCTTTTGACGAAGTTATCTTCCTTAGCTTGTTCGGCAGCAAAGATCTTTCTTCTTCATTTTATGTACAAGGGGGTGGAAGGGAAAGCCAAAATTGTTGCAATGCTTGAAAATGTTGTTTCTAAAAAAAACAAGGGAACAAATTCATGAAATTAAAAGAAATACTTTACAAAAAAAATTCAATTTTTCTACCCCATTGTGCAATATGACAAAATTATCAACATTCTTGGTGGCTCACAGGGCAATGAGCTTGTCTCAGTGGGAGAACCCTCAACCTTGATCCATTAGGCCAGAGTTACCTCTAGACTCTTCTCCTTTTTCTATCTCCTAGGGTGCTTCCATAGTCTGTTCTTCTTCTTCTTCTTCTGCTTCCTCTCCTTCTTCTAACATGGCTTCCTACGACGGTCATGGGGCAAGGTGATCGCAGATGCACTTCATGGTTCGACAGACATGAGCCTAGGCACCCTTTGAGAAAGGCTCTTGATCTTGCAATGCCTTAACCAAAATGAGAAATCGATCAATTTTCCTGATATCAGAATGTTTGGCCCTGGTGTATAGGTCATTTAGGTAGGCTACAATCTTGCAATGTTTCAGAATGAAATCTATGACCTGCCCCTATGTTATAGGCTCTGCCCATTCATCTATCTCTGAGACGTCACCTTCAAACTGAATCCATGCCGGCTTAAGCTCTTCCTTGGTCAAAAGGTTCCCATCATCATCCATGAAGCTCGGGAAACCTAAGGAAATATAGATCCTAGAAATAGCCTAGCGATGTGCACTGCTCATTATCAAACACATCTAGGAGGTCCTTCGCCTTTTGTGCCTTCCTCACCTTTGAAAAGAAGGGACGAACTGTGGCTTAGGCCATGGACCAATCTCTAGTCGTCCGACTCATTGCAGCAACCTGCAAGTCCTGATATTTCATGCTTTTGACATCAAAGGCTAATTTGAGTCGGCCTCTAGCTTTCTGAGTGACCTCATCCATGATTGGCCCTCCTTCGGCAGCGAAACGTTGTGCTTCGGTGATGTAGGTTAAAATTGATAAGGCACTAGAGGCCCAAGACCTGAAATTCTTGAGCAAGTGTGAGCGAATCTCTTTGATTTTGCCTCTGTCAAACAACTCTAGGATTTCCTTCTCATACAACTATTGTTGCAACTACAAGATCTTGCTTTCAAACTCTTTGGCCCTTAGATCAGCTTCGGCTTGTATTTGACTTTGAATTTTGGTTGCATTCTATAGTTGTCTTATTTACCGTTTCAGAGTGTCTGCTTCTTTCTTTATCTGTTCACATTGCTTTTTTGAATCTTCCAGCTTGGAGTGGATTCTAGCTAACTCTTCTTCCAACTTGATGTTGGCGTTCTCCATTTCAAACCTGTGCTGATTAGCGATGTTCGCATGCGCTCAAAAAGTTTTGATCCTGACATGCATAGATGCAGATTCATTATCTACATTAAGATGCTCCAGGTCCTTGGATTTATCTTGGTAGTCGTAGTCCGTTGGAGTCATTTCATCCAGGGGCTTCTGGACCTTAGGGATCTTTTTTACCTTATGCAACTTTCCAACCTTCAAATTGAAGACAACGCATTTTTCAACTTGAGCCAGAGAGTGCCCTCTCTTCTTCCTCACCTCCTTCAGTATTTTTTTTGTGTTTTTTCGAGCTAGGAGTAGCTTCTCGGCTAGAGGGCGTTCCTTAATTAAGGATAGTTTTGATTCAAATGAGGCTGGATCTCTAGCCAAAGGGGTGAACAAGTATAAGGAATGAACATGGGATGCCTCACCAGTAGGTTCGGCGACGGGTGTAGCAGAAGCTTAAGTGAGAGGAACTACGCTGTGTATGACAGGGAAGTAAGGCATGGGGCTTGACGTTGGGGTACTACCTTTGCCCCGGCTAAAGTCCAAAGGATCGGTTGTGTGGGAAGGCAAAGTGGTAGCAATAGAATTATCCCGACCTGATGACTTGAGTGGAGCGGGGCTAATGATATCGGTGGCAAGAGGCAACGTGCGAGGAGGTAACTAACTTTGTGAGGGAGGGAGAGATTGATGAGAATATTTGGCTGAGACCATAGTGGACATGTGAGAGACCAAGGTAAAGGGTGAAGAGTGTGTACCTGCATGCCATTCTAGCAGAGTGGTTGTGGTGACTTCTTGTGTGATAGGCTCCTACTCCTTTTGGGTTTCGGCACTCCTGACCCCCACGACTTCTACTTTGTGGTCTCCCTCTTGTTGGAGTTCCTCCACATCAATGACGTCTATATTTGGGACTATCTCTGCACTTGGTGGCATCGCATCTTCAACATTTGTTTCGATTGGGCCTGATGCAGGTTGTCTGACATGATAACTTAGGATCTTCATGTGGGGTCGCTTTGGGTGGCTCAAAGGCACTTGAATTTTCTCTTACCTCTTTATTTGCTTCCTCTCCAATGGTTGCTCCAACTCTTCAGCACTTGTGTCATGGATTTTCGACGGTCCCTGTGGTAGTGACTCTGGTGTAGCTTCAACTTCTTCCTCTTCTTCCTACTATGAAGCATCGTCAGCTCCTCTTGGGATTTTTCCCGATCCTGGGGTAGCTGGAGGAACAAAGTCGACGAAGGATATGGACTTCCAAGTTTGAACGTTGGCTTCATAGACAATTGCGAAGTCTTTATCCGATGTCAAGAGTCCATAGGAATTCATTTTTTGGTGATGGAATCTCATTATCCACCACTCCCGAAGTTTTTCCTCACCCCAATTCTTCAATTCTTCTTTCAAATCATCCTTCGCCTTTATCCAAAACGTGGAGTCTGGAGTTGGGAAGGGATGCTGGTCAGGGTCAAACTCGACCTCCATAGGGTAAAATTCGTGCCAGGGAGGCAATGTCCTCATCCTCTCTAAATGCCACTCCATATCTTTCCCATTAGGATTATTTCTTTGCTCCATAATTTTAGGGTGGGGGCAGACATGAAAGTTCTTGAATTTTAAGTGATCCCTCACCACTCCCAAGGGATCATAGAGCCATTGTTGAGGAATATGGAGTAGGCCAAACTTGGAAAGATTTTCTTCTAGGAATACGTTCTTTTTCCAAGAAAATACTTCAATTACTCCCATATTGAAGGGGAAGTCATAGGTATGTGCCCATTTCTGATCATGGTCATAGATGACGTTTGTTATATCGCTCTGTCGAGCGACCTCCAATGCAAATTTGTACTCAAAGGGGAAAACAAGGAGAAGGAAGGGTTTTCCTATAAAGCTGAACAAGGGAATCATCAGTCCCTATGTTAATTGAAAGGCATCTCCCTTCTCCATTACTATTCTATCCCTCAAACTGAGGGGCACCCGAGGGCAAGAAACTTTCAAAAAATGCATGGCAGGTCCTAAAAAATATTGGTTAAAAGAATAATACGACTCTGTCCTCAATAGGAGGGGAGTCCACTGGTACATAGGTAGAGGATTTCCATCCTTGCCGCTCGAAGAAATGGCAATGTGGGGGAATTGTTATGTACATGGTAGAAAAACAACCAGACAAGGAAAGAATAGGGTGCGAAGTACTGGCCTGTCGTTGAATTCTTCATGCTGGTGAGCCACGTATGCAAGGTTCGGGCCACCCATTCTGCCCAATTGAAGAAAACTGGGTTGGTGTTTGGTCTTGAAGCATCAGGGGCATAGAATTCCCCTCTCAAAATACATTCGACCAAAGACACCTTCTAGGGTTGCACCGAAGCATCTATAGATAGGCCTACAACCCATGCAATGATAGAGAAAATATCGATGTTCTTGAAGGCTGCCAAGGGCAGAGGCATTTGGGGCAGCTTTCCTGAAGGGAGCCCACTTTTGAGGTTCTCATGCAAAAATTTCAATATGTAGTTTTTGGAGGTGAACCTCTCCATTTGTTTGCTCAGAATGACATTGCAAACTGAATAACCCTTGGGTGGTCCTTGTTGTGGCGCAAATGCTGCTTGCACATATTCTTTCAAAATGGAAAACAATTTATGATCGAAAGTGTCCAACACTTGCCTGGATGCAGGCTGGTAGTTCTGTGCGATAGCACAGATTAACTCTGGAAAGTGGTGAGTAGGTGGGGTTAAATACTAGTAAATCTGAGAATAATATGAAGTAGCCCTCTTATTCTCTGGGGTGAGTCTGCTCATCATAAACTCAATAGTGCGTCGGAGGTCGGACACACCCTTAGAGAGCTCTGTGTCTCTAATTTTCTCCCACCCATCAATTGGTGGTTCTTCAAGCTATTCCTCTTCAGAGTCGTCTCCTTCTTCCATCGGTTGCTTTTCTAGGCGAGGGGTGAGATTGATCTTCTTAGGTGTATGTTTTTTCTTTTCCTTGCCCTTCTTTGTTTTTTTGGGGCCTGCTACTTCTGGTTCATTTCTTTTCTCCTTAAAGTTTTTCTTTCCCATTGTGAAAATGGCGGTGGCAAAGTCCTTGATACAGAGGGCTTCGATGCAAAGGTCTTTGATGCAAAGGGTAGGAGAATTGCAAAGTAACCGAAGGCTCTTAGTCTTGCATGAACTAATGGATGAATAACCTTCTCTCTACTAGGGCCTCACATTTTATAGCCTTAAAAGGAAACCACATGAATTTATGGCACCTACCAAAATTAAATTTACACCTCAGACGAAGGAAGTTACCGTGTCTTTTGATTGGCTCTATGACAGCGTAGTACGTGGGGCCACACAACCTGCTGCCACTTCATACCTGGGCATGAGATTTTATCTTAATTGAATCCTCTTGGGATGCACTCCACCATCTTTGCATTAAATTCATCCGCTTTGAACTCCCCTAGGTTGTCGTTGGCGTGTCCCCCAAGACACGTTTTAAATGCTCCCGATTCGGTGAAGTTGAAATCAACATTGAAAATGCTTCACGGTGAAATTTTGGTGTGGGCTGTTTTTCAACGCTTCGGGAAGAAAATAGTTCTTTGTTACCATGTCACTTTTTTTCTTCTGAAGCTCATCTTCTTGGAAAATACTTCACAAAATTTTTGCCCGAAGTAGCTGCTTGAAATGCTTCGGGTGTGAAGCTCTTTATATTCCTTCCTTTCCCTTTGGTAACGCCTTCGGTCTTCTGAGGATATTTTGAAAGCCAAAGTGCTTCGCTGCGAAGCATCTTGCATCAGTTACTTTGCACTAAAATTTTCCGAAGTTTGTTCCTCTTGGAAAATGGTTCACTAGATTTTCTTTGAAAACTGCTTCGCTCATACTCCTTTTGCGAAGCATTTTTCACGCTTTAGTTTTGGTTTTTGTTTAACCTTTTGAGGGTAAAGTGCTTTGTTGCGAACCTCCTTGCAACCACTACTTCACATCAAAATTCCCCGAAGGAGGTTCTGGAGTATAACACTTAGCTTTTGCAATCTCGAAACAGGATGTATATACACAAATGAAAAATTATATACAAAAGTACATACAAATTTTTTTTTTGTGTGTTTCACCTCAGCGATGAAAAGTCTTCAGATGAAGACCATTAACAGAAATTGGTAATACCTGGCCAGCTGCATCTTTGAGGATGAAATAGTTGGCCAAATGCACCTTCATGATTTTGAATGGTCCATCCCAGAAAGCATCCATCTTGTCATGATTTCGAGGCTTGGCCTTCCAAGAGTCCCACTTCCATCCTAGATCTCCCACTTTGAATGTGCGATCGGATGATTTTTTCTTGAACCAATCTTGGGTGACCTGAGCATGTTTAACAAAGCTCTGGTAAACCTTCTCACGGTCTTCCTCAAACTGTAGCAGCTGATCCAATCGATTTTCCATTGAATTAACTCCTTCTAAAGGCTGCAACGTAGGGATCTCTATGTGGGTAGGTAAGATGGCCTCCTTACCATAGACCATGGCTTAAGGTGAAGTCTTGATCAAATTATTGACACAAATCCAATCGGCCCACAAGGCCCAATCTAGAAGAAGATGCCAAGTTCTTTTATTCGTCTCTATGAGCTTTCTTAGCACCTTTAACAAGATCTTGTTGGTGGATTCTGTCAATCCGTTGCCTTGTGGATAGTAATTGGAGGATACTTTATGATATATCCCATATCAGTAGAAGAACTCATTGATTTTGGCACCTATGAAGCCAGGAACATTGTCTGTGATGATTGCTTCTGGAATGTCAAACTGGGTGATCAATCTATCTAGGAAAGATATGATGGTCTCTTGATCTGCATTCTTCATGGGAACTGCTTCGGGCCATCTGGTAAAGTAATCGATTGTGGTTAGGATGAAATTATGCCCAAAGAAGGAGTTAGATGATATGACCCCTATGAAATCTAGCCCCCATTGTTGAAAGGGCATCTCTACTTCTATCGGTCGAAGAGGTATTGAAGCACTTCTGCTTTGGTCGACGAACTTCTGACACTACTCACATTGCGACAAACTACAAAGGCATCGACAAAGAGTGTAGGCTAATAATAACCAGCTTTGATTATCTTTAATGTCGTTGTTCTCCCTACGAAGTGACCTCTAGATAATACTGAATGGAATTCCCCCAGGATTCTCCTTTTATCATCATATTTTATGCACCTAAGAAGGATGCCATCAATATTTCTAAAAAATAGGCCTTCGAGGTGCAAAGTATATCGGGAGGACCGCATCCTGAAATGCCTTCATTGTGAAGCATTTAGATGTGAAGGACATATGCCAGTGTTGAAGTATTCGACCATTTCACTGACCCAGTATTTCTCGTCCTCTTCTTGATTTGTGAAGCATTCTTCTACTGGTGAGTCATCCCACTGAGATTTTGTAGCTTCGGCTGCCATGCTCTTCGCCAGTTCTTGACACAATGTGCGATCGCCAACCAATTTTGTAGGTTTGATCTCAATGTCAAATTATTGTATCTTGCTGACCCAACCGAATCTTTTAATACCCAATTCTCCTTGGATGATGAAATTGCGTACATCAGGGTGTGAAAAATACTGTAACTCGACTTTGGGAGATGAATTGTTTGAATTTCCTAAGAGACTTCATTACTACATGCACCTGCATTTCTATGAAATTATATTTTTCTTCATGAGGGTTTATCACTTGGCTTAGAAACGCGATGGGGCACTCTTCACCATCTTCCCCCTTTTGTGTCAGGACTACAGCATAGCTCTCGGGTTCTCCTATAGCATATAGGATGAATTCCCAATTGTAGTTAGGGTTGGTTAGGACCGGTGCTTGAGCAATTCAAGCTTTTATTTCTTTGAATGCCTCTTTTCTCTCCTTCGTCCAGATGAATTCTGCACCTTTCTTCAAAAGTTTGGACATTGGCTTGATGACCTGGGCAAAATCTAGAACAAACTTCTTCATGGAGTTGATCTAGCCGAAGAAATATTGAAGTCTTTCTTGTCTACTGGGAGTGGGAGCTTCATTAGAGCCTCAGCTCTGTCAGGATCTACAATGAGACTCTTCTCCGATATTGTATGTCCCAGCAACTTCCCTTCGTTGACTGCGAATATGGATTTCTTCGGATTGATTGAGATGCCAAATTCTCGGTATTTTTTGAAAATCTATTGTAAGTGTAAGGGGTGATCCTCCCTTCTTTGGGAGAATATGGTCATGTCATCTATATATAAAAATAACCTTATTCAAGAGCTCACCAAAAGCTAAATCCATTGCCCTCTGAAAAGTGGCTCCTGCATTCGAAAGGCCGAATGGCATTCGATGGTAAGCAAATGTGCCCCACTTGGTCGTGAATGCGGTTTTATGCTGATCTTCATCTTTGATCTAGATTTTATTGTATCTGGAGAAACCGTCGAGTAGGGAGAAGCATTGAGCCCCAACCACCAAATGTAAGATCTGATCGATCTGTGGGAGAGGGTAGTGATCTCTGAGAGAAGCTTGGTTTAGGTTGCAAAAATCCAAGCACAGTCATATATCTCCATTCTTCTTTCTCACTGGGACTAGATTCGCTACCCAATAAGAATGCTTGATGGGATAAATTATCTTCGCCTCGAACATTTTCAAGAGTTTGGCTTTCATCAAGACTTTGACCTTTGGATTGACTGGCCTTTGCTTCTGTCAAAAAGGTTTGATTCCTTCCTGCAACTCAATTGTATGCTGGATCAGTTGCCAATCATATCCCTTTAAATATTGATAAGACCAAGCCACTGTGGCGGGATACTTTCTGCATAGATATTGGATATTTTCTAGCTCTTTCGAAGTGCAATCTATTCTAACTTTTATTGCTTTCCCAGGTTCAAGTTCTAAATCTTGATATTTCTTTGCATTAACTTTGATCCTGTGATAAACTGCTCGATCATTCTGATCAAAGAGGCTTTCAAGAGTGATTAATCCCTTGGGAACATGATTATTCTTCAATTGAACTAGCCCTTCATATTCCTCATCGTCAAGGCTTCTACTCTCAACTGTGGCTACTTCCTGAATCATAAAATTCACAATCTGCTCATCACTGTCAAAGACTTGCCGATGCAGATCTCTGTCTGGGACAGAGGGCCTGTAAATCATCCTCATGGCTTTAGGCTTATGCACCATGTCTTCTATTAGAGAATACTTGGTTGTGATGGATGCTAAAACATCGATGTGTCAGTTCTTTTCTCTTCAAATAGGCTACAGATTGAGAGATTCGAACTGGTCGAACAAGTCCCATACCCTGTTTCGGTATGACTTGAGATAGTGCTTCTTTGAAGTGCACTTGTTGGTGACTTGATTGCATACCAATTTTGAGTCTCCAAATATTTGGAGATGTTTTATGCCTAGCTTCTCTGCTTTCTTGAGTCCTAGGCATAATGCTTCATATTCTACTACATTGTTGGTGCAACTCCACACCAACCGGTAACAATACTCCTTCTGCTCCCCAGAAGGTGATACTAAAAGAATCTCTGCCCCGACACTATTTTTGCATCAGGCGCCATCAAAGAACAATTTCCATAATCCTTGGGCGAAGACCTTATCTTCTGACTTGATGTGTTTCTCAGGCTTTGCGATGGCATAACATCCCATCTCGGTTTATAGCATAGCATTAAAGTCTTCTAATGAAAAATTATCTTCATAACTTAACTATGCGAGGGACTCCTCGACCAGGTCCACTTTCTTTATCCCTTCCACTATCACGTGCACAGGATCGCTGCTCTCCCCTTCGGACATTATTTCTACAAGGAATGTAGAAGGATTCTCATTATATATTTTTATCTTCTTTCCTTTGAATGGAATATCCAAGTATGAGTAATCCATAGATAGATACCCTCCCAGCTTCACTGTAAATTCTCTCGACAAGCACATACTGAAGTAGGGATCAAGGTCAATGACTACCACCTCTTGTATAACCATGATTTGAGGCATTTTGTGTAGTCGGATAGGAATATCTTTAATCACTCCTATAATTTTCATAGGAGTACCATCCAAATGTAGCATGCCGTGACTACTTCGCATATATTCCATCCCTATCTCTTCGCACACTACCTTGGGCATGACTATTTTCATGGCCCCAAAGTCAATCATACAGTTATGTACAACATACACCTCCATATGTAGAGAAATGTAGAACAGTGGTGGCCTATTCTTCCTCATAATGGATGTGGACAAGGTCTGCACTAGGGCAAGCGATGCTGCATTTCTTGCTTTGGTTATCTTCAATGATTCTTGCAACAGGTCCACTTGTCTAGGTAGTTGCAGTGCATTATACAAACTAATTTTGGCTGGAATCCTCTTTAGATAATCTACAATGTTGTACACCAGGGAATTGGGCACCTCAGGTTCCTTTCTCGGCTCATATTTTGTGCGATACTATTTCGTAGCTTCGACCCTCTGTCGCTTGGTCAGCAAAGGAAGCTTGAGCTTCTCTCTAGCCTGTTCCTTAGTATCCACCTATGATGGATTTACAAGGGCCTATTGGGCCTTCTCTTTGACTGGTGTAGGCTATCGAGCTTTGTTCGGGGCCAAAGGAGGTTTTTGTCCTTTCTCATGGTGAGCATGCACCTTTAATGGAGCCATTTGAGTAGCATCTACCTCTATCGACTTCTTTCCTCCTCTGGTAAGGACTGCAACTGCCTCTTCTTCACCGATTACCAGGTTCTGATCCAATTGCCTAATGACATTGACTTGACTGCCATGACTAATGCTCGCAAGTGTTTGTACATAGTGTTGGTGCAGCATGCAGGTATTCTCTTCGTGAGGGTCATTACACGTGGAGCACCAATGTATATAGTCGAAAGTGCTCGGGGCTTTGTCTATTGCAGCATTTCTTGTCGAAGCTCTTCCTTGCTGGACTGCTTGATCTTTAGTAAGTGCAGGTGTAGGATAAGATCTTCTCGATAGAAACTCTTGTTGCACTTGCTTCTTCTTCATAATGGTCATGTCATTATACAGGGTCTATACTGTGGAGTTCAAGGACTAAACTTCTTGCAGTATTTTGGCTTGCATGTCATCATTTTTAGGAATAGGTGGCAATGGAGCCATTGTTGGTATTGGAGGTAGGGCAGGGTGTTGAAGTGGTGTTGGCAGTATAGGGAATGCCAAAGTGACCATGGGCTATGGAGTCAAAAAAGTGGGGAAATGAATCTATGGAGCAGTAATTTGGGATACAATGGGATTCGGGTTCCAATATGAGATCGGTTATGCAGGGGTTGAAGAGATCTGCGAAGCGATTGCACTCGCATACTGGTATTGATGGAAATCAAGAAGTATGGGCATCGAAATCCTTTTGGGAAGCTTACCCATAACTATTAGGTCCATCTCTGTTTTCTAGGCTAACTCATATAACTCTGGGAAGATATTGATATTCGAATACCTGACCATGATGCTGATATCAGGATTGAAAGCCCAAAGGAAATAGTATGTTGCAGCTTCGTCAGTTGGTCGAAGTCCAACTCGTATTCTTTGCTATGTTTGAATGAACCTAACATTGAAGTCTGTGATCTCTTCTTATGGATGTCTCTGGATCATTGTGAACTAGTGCAGAAGAGAGATCAGATCAGCGGACTCATTGAAACTTCGTATCAACTATCCGGCTAACTGGTACCATCCCATAATGGTACCAGGTGGTAATGATATATACCAGTAGAGGAGCTTTCCTCTAAGAGATATAACCAGAAGCTTTACCATAACCCTCTCTTCTATGATGTCAAGGATAGCCACCAGAGAAACTATGTCCTGGATGTGCTTCGGAGCAGTCTTCCCAGTTCCATCGAACGTTGGGATTTTCTTTATAGCAGCAGGCGAAACTTGCCCTTGTCCCGCTAGATTTAGCGGTCCTAAAGAATTCCATGCTGGGAATAATCTGGGTGATGATTGCTACTGCATTTTTTGTTGTTGTTGTGCCATATTCACTCTTAGATTTTGAGAAATAGGAATTCCCGAAGCTCCTCCTTGATTGCTAATAGGACAACCAATAGAAATGGAGGCTCTAGGATGCTTTGGTGAGTTGGGAGGATTAGGAGGAAAGCTAGTCACTGTGCTATCAGAAGTTAGGCCCTATTCATCAACAGTGACCTCTTGTGAGGATATTCCATGTAACAGAGACTCGGGGGTGACTAACCTAGATCGTTCCCCAAAGGCTTCAATATCAAGCTCAAAGAACTCAGTTTCCTCTCCTCTATTCCTAACTCTCCATCTTGTTTGCATGAAGGCATAGACTTTGGTACCGGTATTTACGACTAAAATATTCTTGGGTAAGATAGAGTCACTAGATGCTAAGAGTATTTTGGTAGTGAGAGCATTGGTTCTCACTATTACTCACAAGGTGAGACTGACCGGGTCCCATTGGGCATGCCAAAAACTGATGGTCATCAAATCTACCCAGGAAAGGATTTGGGTAAGTGTATGTGCCCTAGACCTGGACCAACATTGAAATGTCGAAGGGAATAGATGCCCATATTGCCAATCTCTGGAGAAAGGTCGGCTCCTATTCTAAACTACTTTGGTGTTTTAAGATAAGGTTTCAGGAAAGAAATAAAGGAGTAAGGGAAGATATTTCAGTAGTTTAATGGTGGGAAAGAACCAGAACCACGATTGCTAGCCAATAGCTTGAAACAACAGCAATAAACACCAAGAATATAACAAAATGAACACAATATTGACTTTCCTATGTATCCTCTAGACGAGTTCTAGGATTCCGCTTCCCCTTTCACCAAAATTCAGAGTTCAGAGTAACGAAAATTAGGAAAAGTGAATATAACATAAAAACTATCCATAGGTAGCATAAAAGAAAGCCTCTACAACATTTTTCTCTCCTATGTATCCTTCGAGAAAATTTCAGGGTTCAGTCCCCAATCGCATACCTAAATCCAAGATTCAGAATTACAGTATACAAATGAAGAAAGATGAAATAAATAAATGCAGAAGGTAGCATATAAGAGAGAAATAGAGTCCAAAGCTCTTTAGTATTAATCACAGAAATGGAAGTTACAACAACTTTCTAGCAGAAAGTTCCCCCCTTTACTTTATAATTCCTGGGTTTTTATAGTGGACCTGACCCTTTGAGCCATAAATGCACAAAATAGAAGAGTACACCCTCAAAGCCTGAGAAGTGGACACTTCACGGCCCTCGTGACTGAGCTCTCAAATTTGTTACCAAAATTGGTAACTGTGACCAGGTCAGTAGTGGAAACAAGCATTAATGAGCCGTCTGAGCATCCTTGGCTTCTGGATGCAGTTCTCGAGTGGCCGCCATGCTCGTCGGGCTCTTCTTCAGAGACTGATACTTCATTTCCAATTGCTAAAAATAAGCAACGAGATTATCGATCACATAAAAGATGCATTTATGAGGTACTTGATCGCCTCGAAAAAATACTCAGCTTGGAGCGTGTGCCCTTGAAGTGCTTTGCTAGTTCTTCGTTCGCAACTTCGCTTCGCAATGGACTTGTACCAAAGCAGATTCTTCTTGATTTGCACTTCGCATGGTGGAGCTTCGCAAAATAGCTTCAGGGGTGATGAGGGCTGAAGCAAATCTATTTTGCAAGATGGGCTCTTCATTACTGCTTCACTGGAAGATGTGCCAAAACTACTTTGCCGATGAACTATTAAAATGCTTCGCCATGATCTTCCTTTAAATTTGTGGTTCAGGAGGATTTTGGCCGAAGCGCATTCTTACCTTCAAAAATGCTTCAACTGCTTCCACTTTGGGGAAAAATACTTCGCACGAAGGTTTGCTGAAGCAGATGCTTCGCAACGACTTTTAGAGAAGTAGAAATGGTTCGCTGGCTGGGAGGCCCGAAGTGGGTGCTTCGGCTGTTTTTAGGTGAAGTGTTTTCAACGTTGCACTCCTTCAAATCCTGCTTCGCAAGTTTCTTGCCCGAAGTAGCCTTTTGAAGTGCTTCGGGCCTGAAGTAGTTTTTATTCTTCTTCCTTTGCATTTTGCTTCGGCAACACCGCTTCACAAAACTTTCACCCGAAGTAGTTGTTTGAGGGACTTCGGGCCCAAAGTAGTTTTCTTACCTTTGCCAATTCAGACCGTGATTTTCCTTTGGCAAAGCTGTTCTTTTGAAATACCGCTTGAATGTCGCTTCGCAAAACTTTTGCCCAAAGTAGTTGTTGGAAATGCTTCGGGTGCAAAGCTCTTTTTACGCCTTCTTTGAATTCCTTCTTCGGCAATGCCCTTCGCAAGGTTTTCACCCGAAGTAGTTGTTTGAGGGACTTCGGGCCCGAAGTAGTTTTCATCCTTAGCGATTTCTTTCAGGGAAGCTATCTTCCTTAGCTTGTTTAGCAACGAAGCTCTTTCTTCTTCATTTTATGTACAAGGGGGTGGCAGGGAAAGCCAAAATTGCTGCAATGCTTGAAAATGTTATTTCTAAAAAAAGCAAGGGAACAAATTCATGAAATTAAAAGAAATAATTTACAAAAAAAATTTAATTTTTCTACCCCATTGTGCAATGTGACAAAATTGTCAACAGTACATGAATGTTTCCTTGAGGGCTCTAGATTGATACACTCATTACAAAATGGTCCCCAAGGATTAAATCCTTTCAATAACTCGGGTGCACTTCCAATGTTCTTCCTTGTACCCACAATTGAAGTGGGCGGGCCTATTATATTTCTGCTTTGTTATTTGATGTTATGATCCAATGCTCCTTCCTCATGCACTGTAAGACCTGCACCTACACATAAGGAAACCAAATTTTGTCAATAGCAAGTGTGGATTGTGAAGCATGCAAAAGCAATACATGCACTAATAGACTAGAAAGTGGAAATATGCAATGCGACCATCCAAAACAATTCCAAATGACTCCAAATATTAGACATATGCATAAAAAGTGATTTTGGACTGATATAATTGAAAACAATAGGGAAATTCATGTTGATTTTGTGGTGTGCCTATTGAGCCTACAAAATCCAAAATGAGTAATTTTTGGTCTTACATATCTCCAAATCGAACCAAACTTGGAAAAAATATATAAAATCCGATTTGAAGAGGACCCATATGAAAAGATTATCAAAATTGATCACAAATTTAGCTACATATTCTGATGGGCCCCGTAGACCTACAAAATACTAAAAGCATGATATCTCACTCAATATAACTCCAAATTGTATTAAATTTGAACAATAGGTTCCTAATCTATTAGAAAAACATGCTTCAATTTGTGATCATCCCTTGTAGGGACAGTGGTGACTATCATAGACTAGGGACTATCTTGGGGTGGGATGACCACCAATTCTATTGATTTTTTGCCACAAATTCCTCTATGAATTGGTCAAAAACTCTATCAATAGTGTTGTCATCAAATTTTGAGGTGAAATTCACTCAATTGATCAGGATTTATAAATAAATTGTGCCTCTTGAATCACTCAAGAACCTCCTTAGCTAGGTAGATATTTTGAGGGAAAAGGCACAAAAGGTTGAGGGGAAATCTTGGCAGCACTTTGTTGCAATGTCATAAAACTCCTCTCCATGTTTTGGGTGGAAAATGGATCCACTTTATAGCCCAAGGGGGCCTATGGCCAAATGGACATGCAAGGACATGCAGGGCAAGAGGTGCCACTTGTCCAAAAACTTGGCATGTATTGGAGGGGGAAGGAATCTCCCTTTTTGGCCTCCATTATGTAGCATGTCATAAGGATTATGCACCCTTAGGTCTGCATGCTTGAATAGGTAGGATAAATGGTAGTTTCTAGGTGCCATTTATCTAAAATTTCACTTTTTAGGGTCAAAGACCATGGCCGTCCCTGGGTGGGATGACCATGAACTATGGTCATCCCTAGGTGGGATGGCCATGCCTACATGCCCAAAACTTCCCAAAAGCTGGGTAAAATCTCCCAAAAGTGGTTAGGACCACTATAGAACCTCTAAGGGTTGCCCAAGGGGGCCACATGGTATCAATTAGATCTTGTATTGGCAGTATAATCAGATTGACATGATTTTAGTGTCTACATATGCCCCTTTTTGAGATGCATTGTGTGCAGTACAACACTGAGCAAAAATAGATGATTAAAATATCAATTTATTAAGGTTTTTCATTAATCTAACCTACTCTATATGCCCCAATCATGAAAAGAGCATGTGTTCATGAATCCTTACTTTTGACGAGCTAAAAAACTTGATTCAAGTACAACCTTTCGAGCAAGGCTTACTTGATCTTGGACAATTTTCATTCATGAAGCAGGGAAGCTTGAGTTCCTTCATTATTTTTTAATGCCAAGCATTTGTTTAATTAAAATATTTTCTTGTTTGCTACGCCAAGTAGGGGCGTGATTATTTTCGTCAATGATTCATTGAGCGAACACAATTTGCATGATTGAGTGTTTGATTGTTGATTTTGATTATAAATTTGTTAAGTATGACTACCATTTCAAGTGATGAGTCAATGAGGGAATAATAACTGATAAAAGCAATGAGTCACTTGACCCATATGACTTGGTTAGGGTTTCCTTCAATTTTACCCATTGAAAAATGGAGCATTTTTGAGAGGATTTTGATGATTTTGTTGATGTCTCATGGAAGAAAAGAGTCAAAAAAATAATTCCTGTGGGGTGGTCCAGACATAATGCTATTCTTAGGGATTAAATTAAATAATTTTCCATTCATATGAGAGCAATTTAAGGTCATCTTGATTCCTAGTGATTTTTGATGAAATTTGACCTGTTTGTGGTGGGTTTTAGACCCTTTTTGGTGCCTTTTTGAGTTGTTTTGATGTGATTTTTTGTGGTCATCCTAGGGTGGGATGGCTGCACATTTTATGACCATCCTAGGGTGGGAGGGTTGGCCAATAAGCTGTTCATTCCACCCAGGGACGGTCATGCCTGTAGGAGGTCTATTTAAGCCAAAATGTGGGAATTTGGGCTCATTTGTGCATTTCTAACTTTGCAGTTTGAGGTGAGGAGGAGGAGAGTGATTCTATGTAGTGGAGCACTACCAAAATAATAATACAGTCACCATGATCCAGTGTGCAAACTTGTCCAGTGGTAGAGCTGGTATGAGACGGGTAAGAATTGAATTTCTTACTACACTTTGCTAGTGTCAGAAGTGCAATTGTGGCTTGTTTTTTATTTTTGGCATATCACACTAAATACTCAAGAATTAAACCTTATTAGGGATTTTCTGCAATGTTTTATGTTTGTATTTGATTTTTTGTGCAATTTTATTGTTTTTATAGCTTTATTTTGTTGTTTTTGACTATTTTTGGTGGCCTATAAGGCCAATTTTGGCCTATTTTGGGGGTCGTCCCACATCCTAGGTTGTTTGGGGGCCATACCTGGGTGGGATGGTCATAGATTTGTGGGCCATACCTGGGTAGGACGACCATAAATTGGACAAAAAAAGGGGTCTTTTTTTTAATCTTTTTTGGACATTTTTGGATCATTTTGAAGCATGTTTAGTGCTTGCTACTAACCTACCTACCTTTGCCAGGTGGTTAAGAATCAGTATCAAGTTTTGACTCTATTTTAGACCATGAGAGAGTTATTGATAGAGGCATATTGGGAATGGATTGATGTCATTGGCCTCAAGCATGTGACACAGTTAGATCATGTGGTGGGTGACTATGCTTATTTGATTGCTCTTATTGACTTATGGGATCCGTGCACCAACACCTTTCACCTACCTATAGGGGAGATGATGGTGACGCTTGAGGATGTCTATCAAATTTTATGCATTTTGATAGAGGGGTGGTTGTTTGTATCCACTCACCATGACCTGATAGATACAATCATAGAGAGGTACTTTGGCAGGGACTAGGAGGAGGCAATACATGACTCACTGAGTAGAGGGATACTGGTGGGGTTGTGGTATGAGGCTGGTGTATTGACTACTAGGTATATTTTTTTGATAAGCCTGATATAAAAAAATCTACTACCAGACTCATCAGGATCCAGATTTCCCTAGAACCTATTGGAGTTAGTATTTACTCTGGTAGAGTGCATCGTGGAGCAGTCACTAGTGATGGCTTGGGCAATGACATTACTGGCATATTTGTATGATGAGATGTATGAGATTTGCTCCTGAGGGTGGAAGGGCTTAGGATGCAGCTTCCTATTATAAGTATGGGTCTGGCATCACATAGTTGTGGATTGACCACATGGATTACCATGGACAACACAGGCACAATGGACGGATAGGGAGATAGGCTACGGGATCCTATGGCAGCAGGCCCAGGAGGTAGGGTGGAGTCATCGCCTTGTAGGCAATGTGGGCCATTATGCATAGTATTTTTTATAACTCAAGACAAAATAGGTGATTTGGAGACCTTACAAGGATTTTCCAACATGGGTCTATGTTGAGGTATAGCTCCGTAGGGTGAGACAAGGGAGATGGCTAGTCGGGTGACATGGGACTGAGTAGGAGTAATTTTCTTATGCTCAAGTCCTGCGATAGTTTGGACTACATCAAGGGTTTCCTGGTGAGCCAATGGTCTACCAACACCATAGGGATGAGAGGAAACTGAGGTAGCTGATAGTGGAGGCAGTGGGGGAGGAGGTAGATCTTGTAATGGACCTTCCATATTCAGACGATATCGAGACTATAAAGGAGTATGACTCATGGTGGATGATTTGCCATTGGTGAAGAGAGGGGCCACTAGGGGATGATGCAATTGTGGAAGTGACAGTGGAGGGGGGCCAAAGGGATGCTCCTAATGAGGGATAGGTAGATGTAGGTGAGCAACATGTGCATCATCGAGTAGCGAATCAACGAGTAGATCTCCTTGACTTAGGATATCTGGGGGATGACTTTGATTAGGATGAATCTAATAATCAGGGGGTGCCAACATAGTGGGCAGCATGAGGTGGTATGGGTATTGAGCTACGAGATCATATGGTTAAGGTTAGGTAGGAGAGAGATCTCCTACATGCATAGGTATAGAGTACACAAGGTGAGCTTGACAGGCAAGCGACAAATATAATGGCTTTACGAACACAGGTTAGATCATGGAGCCTTATTTAGGAGGGATCTAGTAGTGGGGATATGGCTAGGCTACAAGAGGAGGTGGCACAACTGTAGGCCTTAGTGGGAGTCTTCCAAGCTCATTTTTGAGAGTAGCAAACCTATACTGATAAGTTGGAGGATGAGATAGTGCACCGTAGGGGGTGATTACCATCATGTCTATCTACTAGTGGGTTGCATAAAAGTTGGAGGAGTGGTACATGGTAATCATTGGTGAGGATGGAGGCACTTGGATCTATACGAAGGGAAAATAGGGTAGGGGGTAGCAGATCTAGGAGTTCTTGGTAGGCTCTGACTAAGAGTGGCGGTGAGAGTCATAGTACCAGTCCTACGTGACCATGGTTTGCAAGACTGATGGTTCTTTTTGTGTTTTTATATTTTGGGAGTGTGAGGTCTGAGGACCCACTTTATTGTAGCCTACGGGAAGTTCGAGGATTATGATGTATCTTTTAACACCATATATATATATGAGCTTTTATGTTTATCATCATGTGTTTCTGTACTGCTTTATGAGATGTATGCAATGTATGTATGCATATGTTATAATGTGAAATATTTGATGATATGTATATGCATGGATGCATAATGAGATGGATGATTTATTGATCTAGATGATGAAATGTGGATACTAGTTGACACATTATGTTAGCACCATAGACTGTATAGAATTCATTGATTCATTTGTAATGTTGTTATGTGATGAATTTATGGAAATGTGGACTAATAAAATGTGATATAATAGAATAAATGAAATGAATATTTTAGAATTTATGAGGTTTTCATGAGACTCAACACACTCTAGTTAATTGATCAAAAGTTATATACTAACCATGCAAGACTTTTTGACAAGGTATGAATCTACTAGGATGACCAAGATATTCAATATTCCACATTATGTGGATACTAGTTGACACATTATGTTAGCACCATAGACTGTATAGAATTCATTGATTCATTTGTAATGTTGTTATGTGATACTAGTTGACACATTAATTCAAGATGATCAAATGTGGATACTAGCTGACACATTATGTTAGCACCATAGACTGTATAGAATTGATTGATTCATTTGTAATGTTGTTATGTGATGAATTTATGGAAATGTGGACTAATAAAATGTGATATAATAGAATAAATGAAATGAATATTTTAGAATTTATGAGGTTTTCATGAGACTCAACACACTCTAGTTAATTGATCAAAAGTTATATACTAACCATGCAAGACTTTTTGACAAGGTATGAATCTACTAGGATGACCAAGATATTCAATATTCCTGTGTGTACAAGTGAGTTCATTGTAATACGCATAAGATTACCCCAGTGCCAAATAGGATTGATGCAACCCATCTATACTAGAGATCACCCTGTGAGTATCATGATGCTAGGTTTTATACATAGTTGTATTAGAGCACTAGGTAGTATAGGCTACCAAAAGCTAGCTCATTTGCATGTAAACATTGGTTTATACACATGCAAGATGATAATGTGACAAACATATCGTCATGCATAATGATACTGCCATTTCTAGGCAGGCTTGATGCCACCTAACCTATAATGAGGATCAGCTTATGGTTTGTCAAATGCTAAGAATTCCAAGGATTCAAGTTCATAACTCCCTTATTTTTTTATTTGTTTTGGGATACTTGCTCATACTTAGTGGTGAGAACAACCGTTTACTTTGTATTTTGTTTTCTTTGAGCAAGGGATTTGTGTAGTGACAAAAATCACTATTTATATTGCTTTTGATTTTTGCTTTTTAGGATTTTGCTTAGTGATAGTGGTGAAAACCACTATGTATTTTGAGGAATTGGGTAGGGAGGATCTTGTCCTTTTGTCAATTCTCATTATTTGTGTGCCATTCACATAGGGGTATGAGCAAGATAAAATTTTCACTTAAGGTAACCTAGACCACTTTGTAGGTTTCATCTTTCCATGTACAAAACTTGGATTTATTAGTGTGAAAATGTGTTGGAATTTTGAAATATACAAGGTACAATACAAGCAAGACTCTAACTCCTAAAAAATCAGGATAAATTTCTACAAAATATGAAAAGAAAACTAGAGATGGCTGAGTGACTAAAAAACCTAATGATATTCTAGAACAAATGACTAGGTGAAGGAAAATGGACACAAATATGAAAAGTGAGAAATGTAGGTGGAGATGATATGTGAAATATGAAATGGTGTGAATGATGACTTTAACAAAATTGATTTTGAATGATGACTAGTTTATAGTCTTAGTGCTAGACATGTATGAGAAACTCTAGAATGCAAAGTGCAATGATGAGTATACCTAATGCAAGTGATGATATAATGCAATGGTATGAAATTTGATGTAATGCAATATTTTTATATTTTTTATTTTTTGATGATGTTTTTGAGTTTTGATATATATATGTATATACAATTTGACCAATGGGCTTAACAAATTCTATTGGGGCTTTTGGGGTGACCAAAGGGTTTACAAATGCCTTTGGGGGATTTTGGGGTGACCTAGATGGTCATAGATCACCTAAGAGTGTTTTAGGGTGACCTAGACGATCGTAGATCACCTATGAGTGTTTTGGGGAGACCTAGATGATCGTAGACCACCTATGAGTGTTTTGGGGTGACCTAGATGATCGTAGACTTCCTAGGAATAGTTTGGGATTATCTAGACAATTATAGACTACCTAGGAGCATTTTAGGGTGACCTAGATGGTCGTAGACCACTTAGGAGAATTTTGGGATGACCTAGATAATTGTAGACCACCTAGGAGTATTTTAGGGTGACCTAAATGATCGTAGACCATATAGGAGCATTTTGGGGTGACCTAGATGGCCATAGACCATCTAGAAGCATCTTGAGTTGACCAAGTGGTTTGTAGATACCCTCAACATATTTTAGGGTGACCTAGACGGTCGTAGACCGCATAGGAGTGTTTTGTGTTGACCAAGTGATTTGTAGATACCCTTGGAGTGTTTTAGGGTGACCTAGATGGTCGTAGACTACCTAGGAGTGTTTCAGGTTGACCAAGTAGTTTTTTGATACCCTTGGAGCATTTTGGGATGACCTAGATGATCGTAGACCATCTAGAAGCGTTTTGGGTTGACCAAGTCGTTTGTAGATACTATTGGAGCATTTTAGGGTATCGTGACACTCTTAAGCATGGAAAGGTCACAAATGAAGGATTTTCAAGGGTTCAAGATCCTTTATCCCTTCAAAGGTGGCAAGGTAGTAAGTTTCGGGTCCGATCTAACTAGTGATGATGAAAGGACCTAACCAGTTTTTTGCAAACTTATCCCTTAGGTGGGGTGGCAAGTTGGAATTTTATTGGTTCTCTTTTAGAATGATGTCTCCAAACTAAAAGTCTTTGGGATGGAATTTCATGTTATAGGCTCTCTTAAATCACTCTTGATAAACTCACAAGTGCTTGAGAGAATTGATGAATTGTTCATCAAGCAATGTAAGTTGGTCTAAGTGAGTCTGTCGTGCAGTGTCATCATCGATGAACTCTTGCATGGATATGCATAGCGATGGAATTTCCAGCTCTAGAGGTATGACCACCTCGGTGTCATACACTAGTAAAATAGATTTTCCCCAGTGGGTGTCTGAATACTAGTGCGATAGGCCCATAGAGCAAGGGGTAATTGCATGTGCCAATCTTTGTGATTCTCTTTAACTATTTTCTTCAAGATGTCAATCATTATTTTTTTTTATGCCTCTGCTTTCCCATTTGCTTGGGGATAATAGGGCGTCGAAAAGCTATGTTGAATATTATACTTAGCTATTAAAGCATGCACGTATGTATTCTTTAAAGGTATCCCATTACAAAAAATTATCTTGGATGGAATACCAAAATGATAAATGATATTATGTAATATGAACTCCACGATGCAAGGTCTTGTCATAGTGGTAAGGGGAATTGCTTCCACCCACTTTGTAAAATACTTGGTGGCCATAATGATGAACGTGTGATGGCCCGAGGATGTGGGTGAGATTTTCCTGATTAAATCAAACCCCCATTGCGATAATGGTCAAACCTATTGAATTGGTTGTAAGGCCTAAGAAGGTACATGTGTCAAGTTAGCATGGTGTTGACACTTTATGCACTTCTTAATATAATCGCAACAATCTCGCTTTAAGGTTGGCAAATTATAGCCCATGCAAAGAATGCACTTTGTGATGGCCATGCCATTGAAATGGCCACCACATGTACCATCGTGTGCTTGGGTGATTGCCCAAATTGACTCTTGATGCTCTAAGCAACGAAGGAGGATACCTTCATAGCTTTGATGATACAAAATGTCTCCTAGAAAGACATATTTTGCCATTTTTTGTTTGGTAGTATGCAACAAACTAGAAGGGATATTACCAAGATTTAGGTAATATTTTATTTGAGTAGACCAGTCTTGATGTGAGGAAGTCTCGTTTGTATGAACTATCTACCCCTTTTTAAGTTTATCCAAAGTGAACGTTGATTGGGATAGAAATTGTAAGAATAGCATTGTGCTACTCTCAAAAGGAGTTTGAGGGAAGAGAGTCCTCCAAGCGACATGATTCAAGTGATGATGAAATTGTGAGAACCTTTCCTGAGGAGGTTGAATCCAAATCATATGGACTTCTGGTGTGGATTGAGTGTTCTCACGCTCGATCGTAGATTGCAAAAATATTTTTACTTGAATAGTTATCATATCATCGATAGGGTTCTACGAAATTAAAGACCTCAAGGAGGCCATGGTATCTGCAAAATGATTTGATGAGTGAGGGAGTACCTTGATATTGTACCATTCAAACTTTGTCAAAAGTTTATCTAGAAGGACTTTATAGGCTTGTAGAACTGGACACTTGTATTGGTAAATCTCTTTGACCTAGTTTACAATGAGTCAGGAGTCATTAAAAATGTTGAGCTTGGTTATTTTCATGGCGATAGCCATTTGAAGGCCTATGAGAAAGGCTTCGTACTCAGAATTATTTTTGGTACATGGGAAATTGAGTTTGAATGACAGGGGTATTGGAACCCCTTAAGGTGTGAAAAACACAATTCTTGCACCACCCTCTTGGTCGTATTTGGAGCCATCAAAGAATAGAGTCATATCAGCCTGTGACTCAAGCTCGTTAGAATAAGGTGATTTTGATATTTGGAATTCTCCATCATCAGAATCTCCATGCTAAGAGGTTGATCATCCTAAAGAGGAACCTCTACAAGTTGATCGATGATGACCTGAACTTTAATTGATTTTTGTCTGATAAATTCAAGATAAAAGTCGTCAACAACATGATCATTTTACCATGCGATTATTGTGATAAGTACGACTTATCATATATTGTAATGGATTCTCTTTTGATGCTATATATGTGGTATGACTAAGCATGTAATGGCATAGCTTCTTGGTGGTGAAAACCATAGCTAGGCATAACTTTTCAATGTATGCATACTTAATTTTGTAACTGACCAAGGTGTAGCTAAGGTAGTAAGTAGCATGTTCCTTATGCAATTTGTTATTTTGGGCTAACATGATGCCCAATGCAATCTCAGTGGCTGAGATGTATAAGTGGAATGACAGTCCTAGTCGGGGTGGAGCCAATACTGGTGGTGAAGCCAGGTATTTTTTGATTGCATAAAAGGTAGCTTAACACTCATAATCCCAATGGAATGCAACCCCCTTGTGAAATAGTTTGTTCATGGGTTGGCATTTATAAGATAATTGCGATATGAAGCACTTGATAGACACGATCTTACCCTGCAAGCTTCACAACTGCTTGATGGTAGTTGGGGGAGGCATCTCAAGGATTACCTTGACTTTGTTGGGGTCTACTTCGATGCCTCTTTTAGAGATAATAAATCCTAAGAGTTTTCTAAATGTGATGCCAAAGATGCACTTCTTGGGGTTAAGTCTCATTTTGTGTTCAATAAGGAGATCGAGGACTTTGCTCAAGACATCGAGATGCTCATGGTGTAATAGCAATTTGGCCAATACGTCACTCATATAATCTTCAAAAATGTTGTGCATATAGTCATGGAAGATGTTCATCATGGCGTGCTAGTAGGTAGCACCAATTTTTTTAAGGCCAAGAGGCATGATCTCATAGAAAAATGTCCCCTAGGGTATTGTGAATGTCGTCTTGAGTTTGTCTTCTGGATTGATACAAATTTGGTTATATCCAGAGAAGTCATCCATGAGGGATAACATTTCATGGCCTACTATGGCATCTACTAGGGCATCAATGTTCAACAATAGGAATTCATCCTTAGGACTCGCTTTGTTCAGGTCTCAAAAGTCAGTGCAAATGTGAATTATCCCATTGGGCTTCTTGATGGGAACCATGTAGGACAACCATGGTGGATAGTCCACTACGATGATGAAATTGGCATTCAACAACTTTTGTAGCTCATATTTCACCATCAAGGCTACTGTCAGATGCATTTTTTTCAACTTTTGCTTAACCGAATTGGCCTTTGGTTCAAGAATCATATAATGCGTGACTAGATTTGGATTTAGTCCTAGCATGTCTTTGTAGGACCATGCAAAAGCTTCCTTCTTATTTGTGAGAAAGGTTATGTAATTGGCTTGCTCAATGAGGAACAAGCTTTCCCCTAACTTTATACATTGAGGATTCTCAGGATCTGAGCCAATAACTTTATCAATCATTGGTTTGATTGACATATGCAACCCCTCATCCAACTTATAGGGAGTAGGGATCAGATAAATATCATCCAATGGATTTATATCATCGATTGGAACTTTAGGTTCAACCTCAACTTGGAAGACATCTTGAGTAGGACTTGGAGAGATATAAAATGACTGTATCATCTCATCACAAGGCCAATAATCGAAATGCGTTCTAGGAGAATCTCCTTGATCGAAGTCAATTACACCCAAGTCAAGGTGTAGTGGCTTCTATGGGTTATCTAAATCTCGTTTGGGCACAAAAAGGTCTGTGGAAATCATATTAATGGACGAATGATTTCCCCTAGGTGGTTGATAGCGTCTATTGACATTTGTGTGTTGCAAGACTTATGGAGGTGGTTGTAGTGGAAGCGGTATGAATGAAGGTGGTTGATGTGGTTGTGGGAAAACTTGACCTTTTATAGGGAAAAATCTTGCCAAATAGGGTTATGCAAGGGGAACACATGCAAATAACCTCCATGCTCATCATCCAATGGAACAATTCATGCATACTCATATGGACTAGAAGATTCTATGGATGCCACTTCATAATTTGACTTATCATCAGATGTTCACTCATAGGGAGGCCCTTGATCTTATTCCTCACTGTCATGTGGAAGGGTATGCAAAATTTCACCCCTTTCTTAAAATTGGACGACATCGTAAGATACCTCATGATATTCCATGGGTTAGGGGAAGTAGTCCCCCAGTGAATAGACTCGATTGGGGTTGGCGTAGGGGTCACACGCAAGCTCATCCCTCTAGTTTAGGATCAGGAATTGCACACTATCAGTGAGGACCTCAAGAGACATAGGCTTGTTGTGTCCCAAACCAGACTTGTCATAAGGCATTTGATATTTTGTATGGTAAGGAATGCATGTGCCTTGCTCATACAGGTCCAAACCATAACCATACCAGTTGTAGAGATGAGGATATCTTATGGTAAAGTCAGGGTTGGACATGTAGTTGATATCCTTAGAAAAGGGCTCTTCGTCCTTTTCCTGTTGTTGATAGGGCTCTATACCATAGTCGAGACCTCCATAAATTAAATTCATTTGATTTGGGGGGAGGATGATAGGCACAATAGTGCCTATGAGAAGACAAAGTCAACCCATGTCCTGCACCAACTTGATGGCAGGAGTGGCTTTGATGTTCCTAACCAAGTATTATCCTAGACCAATGGTGGCTAGATGAACTATAACTTGTGGTGGTAGAGAATGAGGGGATGGGATCGAGTCTTGAGTTGAGTCAATGTTGCCCTCATAGGGTGGATCCTAATCCACTGGTCTAGGAATCTCGCCTATGGAGATGGTGGATATGGTTGGAGGGGTCTCATAAATAGGTATTTTCCCCATGTTCCTCGATGAAGGATTTAACGATGATAAAGGCATGTCTAAGGGTGCTGATGATGAGGATGGTATGGCATGAGATGATGATGGATTGATTTAAGACAATGGTGAAGGAGTCAGACCTTAGTTAGATATATTAGGTACAAAATCTAGATGGATTGATGGTAAGGTCGACTCATGAATATGTTGCACCAAGTTGTAGTACTTGAAGGGCTCAAGGTCTACAGATATGACATGGACTTACCCTTCATAGGTGTAATTTATACACTGGTGAGCGATGGAGGGTACACACTTCATGTCCCTGATCCAAGGTCTACCTAACAAGATATTGTATGCCATCTCACCCTCCAAGATGTGGCACAATGTTGGTATAGTATTTTGTCCCACCTGGATAGGTAGGACTATTGTACCAAATGTTGAGCATATAGTGTCATTAAGTGCTTGAAGGGTGTAGGTAGATGCAACAATATGAGATACTAGGATCCTAAGATGTTTGAGAGTTGTAGTGATGATGTTGTTGGAAGAGCCAGTATCGATGAAAACTCTCTTGTAGGGTATTCTATTTACATATGTGATGATGTGCAAGGGGGATCCACCATATCATTTGAAACTATCTCTAGCTCATACTCTTGAAAGGTGATTACTGGTTCCGTATATTACCAAACATGCCTCGTAAAATTGTTGAAGGAGTTGGACTCCTGGGGTTGGATCTCGATCGCCTTAAGGATCTCCATTAGAGATTCTTGATGAGGTGGAGATTTTTGAATGATCTCATAGTTAGAGATCCAGAAAAATGTTGTTCTCAGGCTTTGAGCGAGCTTGCTCTTTATCGTGACCATGGGCTGAGGTGGGAGGTTTGGCACTAGAGGTGGCAAAGGCTGCGATGTTGAAGTAACATCGCTTGAAACCACAGGTGGTGTGACTAGACTTGGGTATCACTTTTTCCTTGTCACAATGTTGATCATGCCAACAAACCATTGCTTAGGGTATGCTTGATGAACATCATTCACTTGTGGTACCATCTTGGCCTGTTACACATGGTTAGGCAATAGGGTCTTTAAAAACACCCATCTGTTGATTGTTTGGTGCGATAAGGTTGTCGACTTGAAGGGCATTCCTATTTATCATATCTTATACCAAATGTTTTAACTTATAGCACATCTGCACGTCATGCCAATTTTTCCTATGAAACTTATAGTATAGGTCTTCCTAGTATCCTTTGGGCTTTGGTGTGTTGGGATCAATAGGTCGAATCTTAGGCAGATTAATTGCATTAGTTGCACAGAGGCGCTCAAAAAAAGAGTCCATGGACTCTGCAATGGGCGTAAACTGTCACTTAGGGTGACGTTGTTGATTTTGCCCTTGGTTTGGCTGATTATCCTTATTGTAGTTCCCAAGTGTGGCCTGATAATTAGGATTTTGAGGTGGCACTAGTTGTTGTTGAAGATTTGAGTAATTTTATGTTGTCTTTGATGTCACATGGATCATTGATGTCACATGGATCACATTGAGTTTTGGTGGCCAAAGAATTTCATAAATAAGCATTTATGATATTTTGGAGAGCATGGATATATACAGGGTTTTTGTGAAAACCAAGGAAGACAAAATAAAAGGTTTTATTTAAAACCATGCATGGCATATTTGAAATGGGTTTTTCTTAAAACCCAGGTTGGATTTTTTGTTTCATCGAAAAATGTGCTCCAGTGATGGAGATATTTAATTTTAAATATTTAAGTTTAAGTTTTAAATTATTTAAAATTAAAATGAAAATTTAATTTATAGTGCCGACGTCAAAGAAAGGAAAAGACATAAAACTAATATTTAAATTATAGCACCGACATCAAAGTAAAGGAGGAGGATATATAAATATATATATATATATATATATATATATATATATATATATATATATATATATATATATATATATATATATGCTCAAAGTTTCGATTTATTACTCTAAGCGCTCGATTTAATATTTGGATTCGAATGGTAAAAGAGCCTGTGCATCATGTGTCGAAGTGTGTGTGAAAAGGGTTTTAAAAGGCTTACAATTTTCACATTCATTGAAGAGACTATTGTGGAGTAAAGCCAAATGTATAGGCCTCCTTGGCCTAGTGGTTCGTGTGCTATGTGTGAAGCAGGAGGTCCTATGTTCGATTCTTGTCGGAGGTGTTTTGCTATGTTGAAACACGTGAAGCACATTTTGTTTTTGAAGGGCATAGATATTCGTGGCATAAGGTTTTGTTGTGTGGTCCTTTTGAACATGTGGGGGTGTGTGGCCCAAAAATAGGTTGGTTGTGGTTAAGGTGGTGAGGAAGAAGGTCACGAAATTGAATCCTGTCAGCGATAGAGGTAAGTTAATAATTTTTAATATATTTTATTTTTATAAAGTTGCCCTAGGAGGAATAAGGGTTGTGATGCATGTTTAGAAAAGGAAATATTTTTGATGATTTGATTTTTGAAAGTATATCATATTATATATCATTGGAAATATTATTCCGAGGGCTATTTGATTAACTTGCTTAGAGGGAGAAATAAGGTGTGTCTAAAGACATATTTATGATTTTATAAAGAGGTTCAAAAGTGAAGGTTGCTTTGTTCTTTTTCAAAAGAAATTAATTCATTTATGAAGTGACATGGTGCATGTTATCAAGTAGGAGTAATAAGGTATTATTTGGATGTTATTTTTGTGTTATTAATTAAGATCTCTAACCCTTGTTGAAAGTTGAAAAAGAAAGTGTGTTGAGTGAGATAGATTTTGTGCACAACCAAAAGGCTTATTCATATTCATAAAAGGTACATGCACATTCTCCTATTGATTGTTTATGGTGGTTGATTTCTAAAATATCATTCGAGAGAAAAGGATTAATTGTGGTTTCCTTTTCGAAAGTATTTGGTTTAATATCTCAAGGTTTTCTGGGTTGAGAGTTGTTATTAAAACTTGTTTTATAAGCATTGTTGTTGAAGCCATTAGTTGTGTGAAAAACCTGAGATAGGGTTTGAGAAGAACATGAGTATCATTGTTATGTGAAGAATGTTTTATTAGCATTGTTGTTGAATCCCATTGGTTATGCAAATAAATTGAACTTGAGAAGAACATGAGTATCATTGTTATGTGATATTTGTGGTTCAAAATTGTTGGAAACATTTGAGTTGGTTGATACATGCTTGGGCTAGGGTTTGTAAGAAAGAGTTGTTCCTTGCGGTAGTTGGTTGAGAAGAGTTGTTTGAGCCTAGTCAAGTGATTATGTGAAGTGGTTGTTCAAGTTCCATGAAACAAACTATTCTATATTATGTATTTGAGTTGAGATTGAGATTTAAGGATAGAACATATTGAGTCTTTAACATTTCTCTTTATGCTTCTATAAGATTGATTTGAGTTGAGATTGAGATTTGACGATAGAACACATTGAGTCTCTAACAATTCTCTTTATGCTTCTATAATATTGACTTGAGTTGAGATTGGATTTGAGTATAGAACATATTGAGTCTATAATAATTCTCTTTATGCTTCTATGAGATTGAATTATTGGAAAAGTTCTTGGTGAGCTTTCTAGTGCATATTTGGGAGAGTTATTGGTGAGATTGCTAGTGCATATTTGGGCAAGTTCATGGTGAGCATGCTTGAACATATTTGAACAAGTTCTGTGTGAGCTTGTTGAGCAGATTTGGACAAGTTCTATGTGAGCTTGTTGAGTAGATTTGGACAAGTTCTGTGTGAGCTTGTTGAACAGATTTGGACAAATTTTATGTGAGCTTGTTGAGCATATTTGGACAATTTTTGTGTGAGCTTGTTGAGTAGGTTCTAAGTAAGCCTATTGAGCAGGTTCTAATTGAGCCTATTGACAGAGATTTGGAGGTGACAGAATACAGAGGACAGAGTCTCAGTGGATAGATATCCAACAACAAGCACAATTGAAGATAAATTTGAGTGAGGAGTCTTCAAGTGGAGAGAGATCCACCAGTTAGTGCAATAGAGAGATAGAGTCTTCTAGAAGATCACTAGCCAGAGTAGAAGGGGAAAGAGTTCTCCTATGGAATATATCCACAAACTTGATATTAGGGGATCAACATCTCCTTTGGATAGAGATCCATAAATATTGTAATTGGGAATGATTCCCAAAGAAATTGATTGAGAAAGTTTTAGTAAAATATTTTCTCCGTGGAGTAGCCCACATTAGGTGAACCACGTAAACTGTGGTGTATCTATTGTGTATGGTGTTTTGTGCATTGCTTGATTACTGCTATTGATATTGCTATCTATACACTACATAATATTGAATTGAAAAGAAAAGTAAAAAGTGGTCTTATACTGTTCACCCTCCTCTCAGTATAAGCTTGTGTTCTTCAGTTATGTAGGCCCTAGGACACTAATAACATTCTGATTGACTGATACCGACTTAGGTTGCATTGGGTTGTTCTTGGCATTCTTGTTCCACTCCTTGCGAGGCTTCACAATCTCTCCCTCTTGAATCTTGATGTCTTTGATTGTTCTAGCTTGTGCTAGAGCATATTCAAGAGTGGGATATTGTTGGAGTTGCATTAACAAGGAGATCAGTTTTAATAAGCTCTTAGAAAACATTTGAGTCAACTTCGTCATGAGGAGTAAGTATGGCAGCTTGGCAAGCAATGCTTACCATCTATTGCCATAGTTTGCGATTGACTCATAATCAAATTGTTTCAACCCTAAAAGGTCGGCTAGTGTCACATTTTTGCTTGATATTGAAGGTGAAGCATTCTAGGAACACATCTATGAATTGATCATTATTGTGGATGCTATGCTTCAGGAGTTGGGTGTACCACTCTACGGTTGGGCCAGAGAGGGTAGTCAAAAATATCCTCAAAATCAAAGAATCATTATTCTGGATGCCAAAGTATTGGCTCAGGAACTTGGTAACATGCTCCTGCACATATTTATCTCCCTTAAAGGTAGCCAGGAGAGGCATCTTAAACTGCTCTGGATAGTAAGGGGCAGGAATGTAAGGATGGAGTGATTGGCTATGCAACTGGTGTAGAGTGGGCTTATGGACCTCAAACCCAGAGGTCTTATTCTCCACTGATTCTAGGCACTATAAAAACACCCTATATGCATCGAAGGATTTGACCTCCTCTTCTTTTCTTTGATCGTGCGACGGAGGGCGAGGAACGTTAGGCCTATTTATGGGTGGTGGAATATTACCCCCCTACCTTGATAAGGCATCTCAATATATTCTATTTTTGGCTCATGCTCGATGTAAGCCCCATAAGGCATCTCTTGAGCTAGCCTATAAGGAGGAGTAACAACTTGTGGTAGGCACTCTATGTTCGGTTGAGGAGTCAAGCCTTGATTCGACCTAAGAGGTCGTGAAGGTAACATTGGGTAAGGCTTAAGAGACCTATCTTGTATGAAAGTGGGTTATCTCTAATGGAATTATTTTTTGTGGGTACTAGGGGTAGGAACCCTCTCATGTAAGGTTTTTTGAAACAACTTTGGTTTACTTGGTCTAGTTTTCAAAGCGAAGATGATAGAATTTTAAAAAGGCTCGACAAAGTAATGCTTACCGATCATTCTGGGTTCAATTTTTAGAAAATTGTACAGTTTTCCCCTCTGGTGGCTATCATTCCATGCACAAATGTGTTAGATCATGTACCCATTATCTTCAACATCTCTTCAAACCCATAATCGATCAAAAATTTCCACTCTCAATTTTTTATGAATGTCTCTTTCCTGCAACATCTGACCTCAAAAGCACACATTTTTAGAGTTTGGAACTTGTTTTCTTGGCCTTTCAAGAACATAGGTTGGATTGAATGGTGGAATGGTGCCATTGTCTACACAACTTCCATTCTCAAAGCTCTTGGGATCAAGCTTGCTCAACTGCGTAAGCAGTCCAATTTGGCTCTAAAGAATGAGCTTGCCAAAGCTTTAGTTTGGCTTGATGCCTCCCCCTAAGTGTCTCTCTACAATAGCATGTTGGGCATGAGCTTAAAAAGTTTGATCTTTATGAGGCTATAGGTGCCCAAATCAGAGCCTGAATGCACTAGCTGAAAGTTGGAGACAGGGTCTCAAAAGAATTCTTTCAATGCCTCAGATTGCCCAGACAAGAAGTTCAATTCAAAACCATTATGGATAATGAAGAATGTTTTACAGAGCTTCTTGACATTGCCAAAGTGTTTTTTAACCACTACCAACAAGTATTTGTTTCTCAACTTCTCTTTCCTGAGAGACAATAAGCTCTTGAGGAATGTTGCTCGATTGTGCCAAAAAAAAATATCAAACTCTCAGAAAGAAGATTGTGAAAGACCTCTTTCCTTAGAGGACTTAGCTAGTGCTCTATCTTGCATGGCTAATGATAAAGCACCAGGTCTGGACATTTTCTTGTGTGAATTCTATAAAGTCTCGTGGGACCTGGTTGACCTAGACCTTTTGCGAGTCTATCAAAAAGTCATGGCCACTGGATCCTTCAGCTCCATTATAAATAAAGGCAACATTAAATTCATCCCCAAGCCTAGAGATCCTGAGCTTATCACAAACTGGAGACCTATTACATTGTTGAATGTAAGCTACAAAATTATTTCTAAGGCACTTTCTCTTCGGCTTCGACCTCTACTTCCTTTCATTGTAAGACCTGATAAAACAAGGTTTATTCATAATAGGTATATTATTGACAATGGCATTGTAGTTTGAGCTGGGCTAGGGACTCTCAGAAAGAGGCCTTATTTATCAAAATTGACTTTGAGAAAGCATATGATAGAATTGAATGGAATTTCATTCTATCAATGCTCAAAGCCCTTGGGTTTGGTCCTTGCTTTGTTAATTATGTGCAAATGTTGTTCAAACATGCTTCAAAAATTCTCACGATGGATGGAGTTCAAACAAAGAATATTGGCCTTTTTAGATCTGTTAGATAGGAGTGTCCTCATGCCCCCTCCCTCTACGTGCTTATTGCTAAAGATTTCAGCTATCTTCTTGCCAATAAAGCTTCATAAGGGCTGGTTAAGGGAATTTATTTCCCAAGGAATCAAGGGCAACTAACCAATGGTCATTTTTCTCATGATTCATTCTTAACCATCATTGAGGATAGATAATCCATCACACAAGATCTTCTTGCATGAATTTTATTTGCAAGGATTCTGGTTCCAACATTCAATTTGTTGAGCAAGGTGCAGCAACAGTATTGTCATTGTTGTCAACACAGTCAGATAGATCTGGTGTTTCAGTGGACAAGAAGTTCAAAAGCTATTCAGATGCAGAAGACAGGAGTTCAAAGGTTATTCAGAGTATGGACAGTGAGTTTCCAAGAAGACCGAAGTGGCCCATTTGCAAAAGATCAAAGAAAAAGACAAGTAAGAAAAGTGTCGCGATATCGCGACATATACAACAGGCAAGAAAAACTGTCACGATTTCGTGACATGTTGGAGGAGAGAGAAAAAGCTGGAAAAACTGTCACGATTTCGTGACATGTTGGAAGAGAGAAGAAGAGGAAAACTGTCATGATTTGACATGTTGGAGAGAAAAAGAAGGGAAAACTGTCAGATTTGCGTGACATGTTGGAAGAGAAAAGCAAGTGGAAAAACTGTCACGATTTCGTGACATGTTGGCAGAGAAAAGGCCAAGTGGAAAAACTGTCATGATTTCGTGACATGTTGGAAGAGAAAAAGGCAAGTGGAAAAACTGTCGTGATTTCGCGACATGTTGGAAGAGAAAAAGGCAAGTGGAAAAACTATCATCGATTTCACGACATGTTGGGAAGAAAAGAAGTGAGAAAAAAAGTGGAAAACTGTCACGATTTCGTGACATGTTGGAAGAAAAAGAGAAAGCAGGAAGAAGTGTCACGATTTCGTGACAAGTTCGAAGAAAGAGAGTAAAGTTTGAAAAGTGTCACGATTTCGTGACATGTCGCATTTTCATGACTAAAATAGAGAGAGAAAGTAAATTTGAAAAGTGTCACGATTTCGTGACATGTCGCATTTTCGTGACTCGAAAAGCGTAGAAAGGAAGAGAAAGAAAAAGTGTCACGATTTCGTGACATGTCGCATTTTCGTGACTCGAAAAGGCCAGGAAGGAAGAGAAAGAAAAAGTGTCACGATTTCGTGACATGTCGCATTTTCATGACTCGAAAAGGCCAGGAAGGAAAAGAAAGAAAATGTGTCACGATTTCGTGACATGTCGCATTTTCGTGACTAGGAAAGGCCAGGGAGGAAGAGAAAGAAAAAGTGTCACGATTTCATGACATGTCGCATTTTCATGACAAAAGAAAGAGAGGAAGCGTACAGAAGCAGAACTGTCATGATTTCATGACAAAAGTAGGGAAGAAGACTTCGAAGGCAGAAGTGTCACGATTTCATGACAAAAGCAGTGAAGAAGACTTCGAAGGCAGAAGTGTCACGATTTCATGACAAAAGCAAAGAAGCTAAGTACGGAAGCAGAAGTGTCACGATTTCATGACAAAAGCTAAGACGAAGTATACGAAGGTGAAAGTGTCACGATTTCATGACATGTATTTTTGCGGGCCAAAGCAAAGAGAAAGAGGAGAGAGAAAATAGTGTCGCGATATCGTGACATGTTATATTTTCGTGGGCCAAAGCTAAGAGAAAGAGGAGAGAGAAAATAGTGTCGCGATATCGCGACATGTATTTTCGTGGGTCAAAGCTAAGAGAAAGAGCAAGGAGAAAAAGTGTCACGATATCGTGACATGTTGTATTCTCACGGTTAAGTTGAAGCCGACGAAGACCGATGAACAACCGACTAAAATTAGGGTTTACAGATGTCATGAAAACTGACTAAGATGAGGATTTACAGTCGACTAAGATTAGGGTTTTCATCTCAAATATTCTGTTATAAAAGGAGGGTTGTTTGGAGATTTTAGTGGTTGTCGAAGTGCGTGAAGTTCGGTCACAGAGCATAGAGTGCAAGTCGTATCGAATCATGCTAAGTGCGAAATTTGCAAAGGAAGTAGAGTGCGCAAAAGGGAGAAGATGATCGTTCGACTATGATGCAGCAGATTGTGTGAAGTAATTTCGTAGAGAGAGCAGAGTGCGTAGAGATCGCAAAGGTGAAGCAGACTAGTCGAGGTCTTGTAAAAGTGGAGGTATCTTTTTGTTAATCTTCTAGATTCATAATTCAAGTCTAGGTTGCAGCTTGGCATCAGGGGTTGGTGCTCCTTCCAGTAGGTGCTGGTAAATCAAGGGTTGGTGCTCCTTTCTATTGGTGCAGATAAATAAGGGGTTGGTGCTCCTTCCAGTGGGTGCTGGTAAAGTGATTGTAAAGTTGTTGCTTTGCAAAGGCTAGATTTGGATGGTAGTCCAAGCAGTCATTTTTGAGGAGTAGCCACATTGGTGAACCTCGTTAAATCTTGTGTTGTGTGATGCTCTTTTGTTATTCTTGCTGTATCTTGTAATAAGTTTTAATTGCTACTGTTTTAAGAGCTGTAAATTCAAGATTAAAGAGCTACACTGATTCACCCCCCCTCTCAGTGTCATTGTAAGACTAACAATTGGTATAGAGCCAAGTTCCTATACAAGCTTAACCGGCTAGGGTGATCTTGGAAGTAACACAATGGCAGGTGGTGAAGGTTTCTCATCAAACAAAGCACCATTGTTTGATGGATCTAATTACGCGTTCTAGAGAATCAGGATGCAGACATATCTCTGTGCTTTGGGTTACGACATCTAGGATTCAGTAGTTAGTGGATACACAATTCCCATCACTCCTCCAAAAGAGGTTGATGAAAAGAAACTATTTGAAAACAACTCAAAAGCAAAAAATGCTCTCATGTGCGGATTAGCGAGACAGTGAACTAGTGAAGATCATGAGCTGTAATACGACAAAAGAGATATGGGACAAACCGAGGAGTATTCATGAAGGAGACGATAAGATCAAGGAGGCCAAGTTACAGACACATCGAGCTCAGTTCGAAGCATTGAAAATGAACGATGATGAAAACATTGAGGCATATATGCTGAGAGTCAATGGAATCATTAATGCGATCAGAGGACTCGGCGAGGATATTGGAGACTCTACCATCATGAAAAAGGTACTAAGATCTCTTCCTCAAAGGTTTGATTCCAAAGTCTCAAGCAATAGAAGAAGCTAAAAATCTAAATTATTTTAGTATAGATGAGATGTATGGTTCTTTAACTGCATATGAGATGAGGATAGGAAGATCTAAACCCACAGACAGAGAAGCGGCTTTTAAAGCCCTTAAAAATAAAAACACTAAACAAGAGTCCGAGGAAGAAGGGACATCAGATGAAATGGAAGCAAACTTTGTTAGAAAACTAAAAAAGGGAAAAGGAAAATACAGAGGGAAGCTACCATTTAAATGTTTCAACTATGGAGGCATCGGGCATTTTGCGACTAAATGTCCACTTAAAGAGCAGAAAAAAAAATGATGAAGGATCGCACCATGAAAGAAGTGACTGGAAGAAAATGAACTTCAGAAAAGGCAACTTCAAGAAGAGAAGTTTCATCTCCAAGAATGTCAGTTCATCAGAAGACAGCTCCGGAGAAGAGTCTGAAGAGGAAAAAGGTGAAGCTCTTTTCATGGCATTTGAAGAAGCAAAATCAGAAAAGGAAGAAGGAGTGATCTCTGAAGTATGTGGTGAAAACCCTGAGGCTGAAGTAGATCTAGAAGGTGAGTTGATCTCTGCACTTGAAGAGTGGGAGATAGAAAAGAAAAAGAATAAGAAACTTTCAAGAAAGCTTGCGGATGCAAATGAAATCATAACCAGTTTGAAAGTACAGATAGAAGAATCCAAGAAAATCTTCGAAGATCTCGAAGTGCAAATAACCATGAAAATAGACTATTGCAGCAAGCTAGAAGAAGAGACTGTTGGTTTGAGAATGCAGCTAGAAGAGATGAATAAGAAAATTAGTTGTTATCACAAACGTGAAGAAAGTTCTATGAAGTTGGATAAGATCATAAATGACCAAAGACCTGCAGGCATCAAGTTTGGTCTGGGTTTCATCGAAGGAGAATCATCAAGTGGATCAAAGGCCAGAAATGTAGAATCCATAAAGAATGAAGATAAGAAACAGGTTGATCAAAGGGAAAATATCTCATGCAAAAGAAAGCAATAATGCCAGGCACGAAAGGAGAACTGACAATGATGGATTCACCAATGTCACACATCAAAGAAGAAGAAGACCTATGGCTCCTACGACAACATGGCAAAGACCATCTCCTAGGTTCAATTATCCCTTCTCTGGTTTTTGTTTTAAATGCAATGGCTATGGACATAAAATCTCAGAATGCAAATATAATGTTAGGCCAAGGAATTTCACCGAGTAGATATGCTTTTTCTCCTCTGATGAATTATACAGTAGAATGTTATAACTGTCATAATTTTGGGCACATTGCAAGAAACTGTAGAAGCACATTTTCATCAAATCAGTTTCAGGGAAGAAAAGTTCAACCAAACAGGATGAGACAAAATAGAAAACTTCCCGTAAAACATGCACAAGCTGCTGATAAGGGAAAGGCAAAACAAGAGCCCAAAACCACTATCAAAATGGAGTGGAAAGAAAAGGAACAACTTAAGGAAGAAAAGGAATCCTTAATTGTACAAACAACATTTAAAGCACAGAATAAATATGTACCATGGATACTTGATAGTGGATGCTCCAGTCATATGACAGGTAACAAACAAAAATTTGAGAAGTTGCAAAAATATGAAGGTGGTTCAGTAAAGTTTGGAAATAATGATGGAGCTAAGATAGTTGGCAAAGGTTTAGTCAAAATTATTAACGGAAAAATTAAGTCAGAAGAAGTCTTGTTTGTGGATGGTTTGAAACATAACCTATTGAGCGTAAGTCAGATTTGTGATAAAGGTCATGAGGTAGTTTTTAAGAAGCAGGGTTGTGAAGTCAGAAAGACAAACAGTGGAAAATTGATAGCAACTGGATCAAGAACATCTGGAAACCTGTACACGCTCTCAAAGACTTCAGAAGGAGCTTGTTTTATTGGATAGGAAGAAGAAAATTGGTTGTGGCACAAGAGACTCGGTCATATCAATTTTGATAACCTAGTAAAAATCACCTCAAAAGGAGCAGTGAGAGATATTCCCACCATCAGCAAACCTGCAAACAACATTTGTGCTTCATGCCAAAAGGGGAAACAAACTAGAGTCTCTTTCAAAACAAAAGAATACTACACAAGCAAACCTTTGGAACTAATACACACTGATTTATGTGGACCCATGAGAACACAAAGCATAAATGGTGACAAATATTTTATGTTGTGCATTGATGACTATTCCAGAATGACATGGATATTTTTCTTGAAGCATAAATCAGAAGCTTTTGATATGTTCAAGATTTTCAAAAACAAGGTTGAGAATGAAACAGGAAAGAGGATCAAATGTTTAATATCAGACAGAGGAGGAGAATTCATTTCAGAGGAGTTTGTAGAATACTATGAAAAATACGGTATTAGGAGACAGTTCTCAGCAGCCAGGACACCTCAGCAAAATGGAGTGGTAGAAAGAAAGAACAGGACAGTGCAGGAAATGGCACGGACTATGTTGGCTGAAAGTAGAGTAGCAGACAGATTTTGGAAAGAAGCAGTCCATACTGTGGTGTATATCCAAAATAGGTACATGCTGAGAACACATGAAAGCAAAACTCCTTATGAATTGTGGTTCGGTAAAAGGGCAACAACAAAATACCTCAGAGTTTTTGGAAGCAAGTGCTATATCAAAAGAACTGAAGATAATCTTGGTAAGTTTGAAGATAGAGCAGATGAAGGTATTTTTGTTGGTTATTCATCTAGAAGCAAAGCTTACAAATGCTACAACAAAAGGCTAAAGAAAATTGTGGACGATGCTGATGTTAAATTTGATGAAGGTAAAGAACGAGTAATTAGCTATGAAATGAACTACCCAATCTATGAAGAGGTTATTGAAGGAGATGAGGAAAACGAAATTGAAAAGATACAAAAAATTGACTCAGATGATGTAAGTTGTGATTCAGAAGCGGAAGAGAATAAGAAATTCAAAACAAGCAGCTGGCAGAAAAATCATCCTAGAGATCAAATAATTGGAGACCCCAAAGTTGGTGTTCAAACAAGAAGAAGAGTAGTAAGTAACTACTCTCTATTATCCAGCATTGAGCCCAAAAATGTTGCTGAAGCAAGCAAAGATGAAGGTTGGATGAAGGCAATAAATGAAGAATTAGACCAGATCGAGAAAAACAAAACTTGGGAGTTAGTACCTAGACCTGCGAACAAAAATATAATCGGGACTAAATGGATCTTTCGTAACAAATTGAATGAAGACGGACAGGTAGTCAAAAATAAAGCAAGATTGGTATGCAAGGGGTATGCACAAGTTGAAGGCATTGACTTTGAGGAAACGTTTGCACCAGTAGCTAGACTAGAGGCAATCAGAATGTTTCTGGCTTTAGCAGTCTACAAGAATTTCAAAGTTTATCAAATGGATGTGAAATCAGCATTTTTGAATGGGAAACTTGAAGAAGAGGTTTATATTGAGCAACCAGATGGGTTCCAACTTGGTGATAATCCCAACTTTGTTTGTAAGTTGAAGAAAGCTTTATATGGCTTAAAACAGGCACCCCGAGCATGGTATGCAAGACTAGACAACTATCTCACTCAACAAAGGTTTAAGAAAGGTATGGTGGATAGTAACCTGTATGTCAAAACAGAAAATGGGCATCTTATTGTTCTTGTTGTATATGTAGATGATATCATATTTGGCAGCAACAAAGATGAGTCATGTAAAGATTTAGCAAATAAGATGCAAAAAGAATTTGAAATGTCAATGATTGGTGAACTGTCATATTTCCTCGGTTTGCAAGTTAATCAAAGTAAGAAGGGCATATTTATTTCTCAAGTTAAATATGTAAAAGAGATGTTAAAAAAATTCACAATGGAGGATTGTAAGCCAGTTAGCACTCCCATGACGACAGGTTGCAAGTTGAGCAAAGATGACAAATCTCCACCTGTTGATCAAACCATGTACAGATCTATGATTGGAAGCCTACTATACCTGATAGCTACCAGACCAGATATTTTGTAGGCAGTATGCATGGTAGCACGTTTTTAGGCCAATCCCAAGGAGACTCATGTGACAACAGTAAAGAGGATTCTTCGGTATCTCAAGGGTACTATGGAGTATGGGTTATGGTATCCAAAAGGTAAAGACTTCACCCTTATTTCATATTCAGATGCAGATTGGGCAGGATGTGTAGATGACAGAAAGAGTACCAGTGGAGGTGCATTCTATCTTGGAGACAGATTGGTTGCATGGCACAGTAAGAAGCAAGAGTCAGTTTCTTTATCAACAGTAGAGGCAGAATATATTGTAGCAACAACATGTTGTACGCAGGTATTGTGGATGAAACAAACCCTGAAAGATCTTGGTATCTGCTTCAGTGAACCAATATCAGTTAAGTGTGATAACACCAGTGCCATTAACATCTCCAAGAATCTAGTTATGCATTCACGCACAAAACACATCGCTATCAGGTATCACTTCTTGAAGGAGAAAGTTGCAGAAGGTGAGGTTAAGTTGGATTTTGTTCCAACTACAGAGCAAGTAGCAGATATTTTCACAAAACCATTGCCCAAGGAAGTTTTTGAGTACCTTCACAATAAATTGGGAGTGGTCACACTTCCCAAAGATTGACTAGCTACAGGGATCACATTCTCAGGGGGAGCATCTAAGTATTTGATTATCTTGTTGCTCATGTTCATGATTTTTGCTAAGTATAATCAATTTTGCCTGAGAATGTTGTGCATGGACTCAGGGGGAGTCTGCAGTAGCCCTTTGGTATTATTGTCAAAGGGGGAGAAGAGTTACAGGAAATTGCACATGTGTTGCCAACAATTCCAAAGGGGGAGATTGTTGAGCAAGGTGCAACAACAGTATTGTCATTGTTGTCAACACAGTCAGATAGATCTGGTGTTTCAGTGGACAGGAAGTTCAAAAGCTATTCAGATGCAGAAGACAGGAGTTCAAAGGTTATTCAGAGTATGGACAGTGAGTTTCCAAGAAGACCGAAGTGGCCCATTTGCAAAAGATCAAAGAAAAAGACAAGTAAGAAAAGTGTCGCGATATCGCGACATATACAGCAGGCAAGAAAAACTGTCACGATTTCGTGACATGTTGGAAGAGAGAGAAAAAGCTGGAAAAACTGTCACGATTTCGTGACATGTTGGAAGAGAGAGAAGAAGCAGGAAAACTATCACGATTTCGTGACATGTTGGAAGAGAAAAAGCAAGTGGAAAAACTATCACGATTTCGTGACATGTTGGAAGAGAAAAAGGCAAGTGGAAAAACTATCACGATTTCATGACATGTTGGCAGAGAAAAAGGCAAGTGGAAAAACTATCGCGATTTCATGACATGTTGGAAGAGAAAAAGGCAAGTGGAAAAACTATCACGATTTCATGACATGTTGGCAAAGAAAAAGGCAAGTGGAAAACTGTCACGATTTCATGACATGTTGGAAGAGAAAAAGGCAAGTGGAAAAAGTGTCACGATTTCGTGACATGTTGAGAAAAGAAAAGTTGAAAATGTCACGATTTCACATTTAAGAAGAAAAGTGTCACGATTTCATGACAAGTTCAAGAAAGAGAGTAAGTTTGAAAAGTGTCACGATTTCATGACATGTCGCATTTTCGTGACTAAAAAGGAGAGAGAAAGTAAATGAAAAGTGTCACGATTTTCGTGACATGTCGCATTTTCAGACTAGAAAGCGCAGGAAGGAAGAGAAAGAAAAAGTGTCACGATTTCGTGACATGTCGCATTTTCGTGACTCGAAAAGGCCAAGAAGGAAGAGAAAGAAAAAGTGTCACGATTTTCATGACATGTCACATTTTCACGACTCGAAAAGGCCAGGAAGGAAAAGAAAGAAAATGTGTCATGATTTCATGACATGTCGCATTTTCGTGACTAGGAAAGGCCAGGGAGGAAGAGAAAGAAAAAGTGTCACGATTTCATGACATGTCGCATTTTCATGACAAAAGAAAGAGAGGAAGCGTACGAAAGTAGAACTGTCACGATTTCATGACAAAAGCAGGGAAGAAGACTTCGAAGGCAGAAGTGTCATGATTTCATGACAAAAGCAGTGAAGAAGACTTCGAAGGCAGAAGTGTCACGATTTCATGACAAAAGCAAAGAAGCTAAGTACGAAAGTAGAAGTGTCACGATTTCATGACAAAAGCTAAGACGAAGTATACGAAGGCGAAAGTGTCACGATTTCGTGACATGTATTTTTGTGGGCCAAAGCAAAGAGATAGAGGAGAGAGAAAATAGTGTCACGATTTCGTGACATGTTATATTTTCATGGGCCAAAGCAAAGAGAAAGAGGAGAGAGAAAATAGTGTCACGATTTCGTGACATGTTGTATTTTCATGGGCCAAAGCAAAAAGAAAGAGGAAAGAGAAAATAGTGTCACGATATCATGACATGTTGTATTTTCATGGGCCAAAGCAAAGAGAAAGAGGAGAGAGAAAATAGTGTCACGATATCACGACATGTATTTTTGTGGGCCAAAGCTAAGAGAAAGAGCATGGAGAAAAAGTGTCACGATATCACGACATGTATTTTCGTGGGTCAAAGCTAAGAGAAAGAGCAAGGAGAAAAAGTGTCACGATATCGCGACATGTTGTATTCTCATGGTTAAGTTGAAGCCGACGAAGACCGATGAACAACCGACTAAAATTAGGGTTTATAGATGTCATGAAAATCGACTAAGATGAGGATTTACAGCTGACTAAGATTAGGGTTTTCATCTCAAATATTCTATTATAAAAGGAGGGTTGTTTGGAGATTTTAGTGGTTATCGAAGTGCGTGAAGTTCGATCGTAGAGCGCAGAGTGCAAGTCGTATCGAATCATGCTAAGTGCAAAATTTGCAAAGGAAGCAGAGTGCGCAAAAGGGAGAAGATGATCGTTCGACTATGACGCAGCAGATTGTGCGAAGTAATTTCGTAGAGAGAGCAGAGTGCGCAGAGATCGCAAAGGTGAAGCAGACTAGTCGAGGTCTTGTAAAAGTGGAGGTATCTTTCTATTAATCTTCTAGATTCATAATTCAAGTCCAGGTTGCAGCTTGGCATCAGGGGTTGGTGCTCCTTCCAGTAGGTGCTAGTAAATCAGGGGTTGGTGCTCCTTTCTATTGGTGCAGATAAATAAGGGGTTGGTGCTCCTTCCAGTGGGTGTTGGTAAAGTGATTGTAAAGTTGTTGCTTTGCAAAGGCTAGATTTGGATGGTAGTCCAAGCAGTCATTTTTGAGGAGTAGCCACATTGGTGAACCTCGTTAAATCTTGTGTTGTGTGATGCTCTTTTGTTATTCTTGCTGTATCTTGTAATAAGTTTTAATTGTTGCTATTTTAAGAGCTGTAAATTCAAGATTAAAGAGCTACACTGATTCACCCCCCTCTCAGTGTCATTGTAAGACTAACAATTGGTATCAAAGCCAAGTTCCTATACAAGTTTAACCGATTAGGGTGATCTTGGAAGTAACACAATGGCAGGTGGTGAAGGTTTCTCATCAAACAAAGCACCATTGTTTGATGGATCTAATTACGTATTCTAGAGAATTAGGATGCAGACATATCTTTGTGCTTTGGCTTACGACATCTGAGATTCAGTAGTTAGTGGATACACAATTCTCATCACTCCTTCAAAAGAGGCTGATGAAAAGAAACTGTTTGAAAACAACTCAAAAGCAAAAAATGCTCTCATGTGCGGATTAGCAGACAATGAACTAGTGAAGATCATGAACTGTAATACGACAAAAGAGATATGGGACAAACTGAGGAGTATTCATGAAGGAGACGATAAGATCAAGGAGGCCAAGTTACAGACACATCGAGCTTATTTCAAAGAATTGAAAATGAACGATGATGAAAACATTGAGGCATATATGCTGAGAGTCAATGGAATCATTAATGCGATCAGAGGACTCGATGAGGATATTGGAGACTCTACCGTCATGAAAAAGGTACTAAGATCTCTTCCTCAAAGGTTTGATTCCAAAGTCTCAAGCAATAGAAGAAGCTAAAATTCTAAATTATTTCAGTATAGATGAGATGTATGGTTCTTTAACTGCATATGAGATGAGGATAGGAAGATCTAAACCCACAGACAAAGAAGCCGCTTTTAAAGCCCTTAAAAATAAAAACACTAAACAAGAGTCTGAGGAAGAAGGGACATCAGATGAAATGGAAGCAAACTTTGTTACAAAACTAAAAAAAGGAAAAGGAAAATACAGAGGGAAGCTACCATTTAAATGTTTCAACTGTGGAGTCATCGGACATTTTGCGACTAAATGTCCACTTAAAGAGTAGAAAAAAAATGATGAAGGATCGCACCATGAAAGAAGTGACTGGAAGAAAATGAACTTCAGAAAAGGCAACTTCAAGAAGAGAAGTTTCATCTCCAAGAATGTCAGTTCATCAGAAGACAGCTCCGAAGAAGAGTCTAAAGAGGAAAAAGGTGAAGCTCTCTTCATGGCATTTGAAGAAGCAAAATCAAAAAAGGAAGGAGTGATCTCTAAAGTATGTGGTGAAAACCCTGAGGCTGAAGTAGATCTAGAAGGTGAGTTGATCTCCGCACTTGAAGAGTGGGAGATAGAAAAGAAAAAGAATAAGAAACTTTCAAGAAAGCTTGCGGATGCAAATGAAATCATAACCAGTTTGAAAGTACAGATAGAAGAATCCAAGAAAATCTTCGAAGATCTCAAAGTGCAAATAACCATGAAAATAGACTATTGCAGCAAGCTAAAAGAAGAGACAAGAGTGTCCTCGTGCCCCCTCCCTCTACGTGCTTATTGCTAAAGATTTCAGCTATCTTCTTGCCAACAAAGCTTCACAAGGGCTGGTTAAGGGAATTTATCTCCCAGGGAATCAAGGGCAACTAATCAATGGTCATTTTTCTGATGATTCATTCTTAACCATCCTTGAGGATAGATAATCCATCACACAAGCTCTTCTTGCATGAATTTTATTTGCAAGGCTTCTGTTTCCAACATTCAATGAGGAAAATGTCATGTTACAAACAATACTCCAAACCCAGGCCAAGTTGGCTTAATAATTTCAAGGTAAAATAGATTCAGTTGGAGGAGATGTTTACATTTTTGGGCATCCCCTTTACTTTCCAGAGTACCTCCTCCCAAATTTGGGAATATGTTGTGCAAAAATTGGAAAAAAAACTCAATTATTGGGTCGCAAAAAAGTTTTCCCTTGCAGGAAAATTCCAAATTTGCTCTAAAGTTCTTGCCACTACTCATATTTATTATTATTCATGTTGGGTTCCCTCTCAAACTTGCTATAAAAAGTTGGAGAAGTTTCTTTGAGATTTTCTCTGGATCAATTCTTCTCAGAAGAATGGATTTCACTGAGTTGTATGAGAATTTTGCTGCCTCCCTAAGAGATCGGTAGGTGTAGGGCTATTTAATTGCCATCGCCAAGGTTTTGCTCTAAGCACTAAGTGGATTATCTGAGATCTTAAAGGCTCTGAAGCTTGGAAAGTTCTAATCTAACATTGTGTTGCAACAAGGTTACCGTTTGGCAAGAAAGTTTGGAAGGGAATGGATCTATCGTCCATCCTTGTGGCTCTAGTTCCCATTAAAATGTCTGGGTCTTTTGTAATTCAGAGTATTTTGTGGGTCTGCGAGTCTATCAAGCCTTGGTTATAATGGAAAGGAGTTGGACGCCAACATGGGGCAGTTGTAGCTGCTTTGAATATCTGGTGGTCCCTTGTTATTTAGTATCAGGGGCAACCTCTAGCCAAAGTGCAATGGATTCATTCTTCCTTTTCTTTAAAAAAGAAATTGTGTCCATTTTAGATTTTTTTTTGTAGACAAACTAGAGTTTGGATCCCTTGGGATATTTTTAAATAGAGGCATGCCTTAAAGCCTAAAGATAAATATACCTATGACATTGTTATCAATCGTACCTTATTTTTCCTCTAGTCGAAGCTTGGCCAGGTTGTCCAACGGCCTTGGTGGACAGAGTGGAAATGGTATAAATATGTGCCTTTGTTCAACTACAAGACTAAACATGACTATAGTTGGCTTTCGCCTAATTTACCAATGGTAACAAAGCTCAATGAGCGTTGGGATATTTTCTCCTCCAAATCTAGATGGCGTGCAAGATTTCAGATTACTTGGGCCTTCTATATTGAACCCAAACATACTATTTTTGCCTGGAGTATGTTATTTCATGGTCTCCCGCTAGGCCAAAGGCTTCGACACCTGGGAGTTGACAATCCCACATGTCCTTTTTGTGGGGAGAATGAGTCTACCATGCATATTTTCTGTGTAATGAGCTAAAATATAAAATAAAAAAACCAAAAACACAAATCTTGTAGATAATTGTGAAATTGAAATATTCTTGGAATTTTTATAATTTTTCTTCAAAACCCAAAAATAGAAATACAATGATAATACTTAGATCAACACATGCAAATAATAAATCACACTCCTGAGAGCTGTAGAAGACTAAAAATCACAAATCTAACCAATACTGCTCACAAAATACAATTATAACAGACTATAGATGGGACGTTGAACCTGGAACACCTAAATAACTTGTAGAAACACCTTGAATATGCTAAAGCGATTCTAATACTGGGACATGGGCATAAAATACTGCCAAACTACTGGAATTAACCTCCAAAATATAATATTTTAACCCTGTAATGGGGACGTATGCTCTTCTTGGCTTCTAATCTGCACTGGAACCTGAAATATACCAATATTTGGCTCCACTATGCTCAAACAACCCTCCTTAAGTGCATCGTACACTTTACAAAGGCAATATGGGGATCCAAGATGGAACGTGGGCTTCACAAAGCCACCAGATTACTAATTCTCTCCTCCAAATGGGTCGATTGCTACCAAATATAAGTTTTACTGCTTTAAATCGCTAAATTAGTCTCCCTAGAGGGGACGTCTCACTCCTTATGGCCTCCTTTACCAAGATAGATGATAAAACCCTAATTTCAATGCCATCAATGGATGAATTCTTCAAATTTATGTCCAATTCTGATTAATTAAGCACAAAAGGTGAACCCTGAGTGGATTCACACCTCAATCAGGGTATCAAGGATCAGCCTTGTTTATCAAATTGGAATTCTCTTTCACAAACCTTGAGCACCCCCCCAAATTTCATAAAAGTTGAGCTAGGGCACACCCCTCTCCAATTTTTACAATAAAAACAATAACATAATGAGAATATGGGCGTTCCATGTATATATAGACCTCATGTTATAATTCTTCGTGGTACATCCGAAAATGCGTGGGAGCTCAAGTTTGTGCACAAGTGCTTTCTAAGGTCTGGGTATTGGAGCGTGATTGTCCCTCACTTCACTAGATGCTTTATGGGCTATCTAGCTTAGCCAATGATGACAACTCCTTTAAAACCCCCGACACAGGGTTTCTAACCTACACAACTACTAAAACATAGAGTATTTTTTTGTGTTTTTTGGATTTTTGGTCGAAAAAAAGGACTGTATTTTTTTGGATTTTTTTAATAAAGGAAAAACAAAAATGAAAAAACACATAAATTTATACCTAACAGGTAGAATGGCTAGCAAGAATTGTCTTAGTTGCAGCAGAACTCGGCCCTTGAAAGCTCTCTGATACCACTTGTTAGGATCTCACTATTAAAAACAAGCACTCACAAAATACTGAAAAATAACTTAAATACATCAAATAACTCAATAATACTATGCATAAATCAAATGCAGAAATAGAAAAATCTCATAATAACACAAAATCGTAGGCCTCTTCGAGGGGGCAACCTCCTCCAATATTTCATTAGCTTGTAAAAGGATGAATTCATACATGGCTTCATATCTTTTAAAGAAAAACTTCATGCAACCCTACCTAAAGTTTCAAGACTTGACTTACATGTAAAATGCCACTCGAGCTAGAATCTCCTACCTTCCATCGGTTACAATCTTGATAAAAACGATTACATGAGATGACACCACTTGGATAGGAATCCTACTTACCACATACATTAAAAAGTATTACAAAATAATATCATAATAGGATACCCCATGTTTGAAGTGGGTCATTACATAAGTAAATGAGAATTACAAAATGGTGTTAGGATAGGATCCTAACATGAAACCTTCAAATAATTAGTAATAACAGAGATAGAATGAAAAGTAGGATTCCTAGACAAAGCATCAACAACTGCATTTTTCTTTCCCTTTACAAATTCTATGTAAAAATCAAATGCTTGCAGCTTGGTAACCCATTTATGTTGTCTTTCATTAAGTTCATTTTGCTGCCCCATAAAGTATTTTAAACTGTTGTGATCAGTTTTGACTACAAACTTACCAAAAATGAGGTATTGCTTGAATCTAGATAATGCACACATAATAGCAAGCATTTCTTTATCATAAGTGTTGTAATTCCTTTCATGTGGTTTGAGCTTCTTGATCTCAAAGGCAATAGGGCATCCCTTTTGCATAAGGATTGCTCCAATACCTACTCCTGATGCATCACAATTAATAGTAAAAGGAAGAGAAAAATTAGGAAGATTCAATACTGGACAAGTAGTCATTACCTCCTTTAGTTTCTCAAAATATTTATGAGCATCTTAATTCCAAGCATATGCAACCTTCTTGGTCATTTCAGTAAATGGTGCTGCCAAGGCTGAAAATCCTTTTATAAATTTTTTGTAGTAGCTGCATAGACCTAGGAATCCCCTCAACTGAGTCAAATTAATTGGAATGGACCAATTCTGTATAGTTGTAATTTTTCCTGATCAACTTTCACCCCATCATGGCTGATTACATGGCCTAAATATAAAATATCTGTCATACCAAATTCGCACTTGGATTGCTTTACATATAATTCCTATTTGTCTAAAATATCCAAAATAATATCCAAGTGTTTCAAATGCTCATCCCATGTGCTGCTGTAAATTAAAATATCATCAAAGAACACAAGTACAAAGTCTCTTAAATGCTCCCTAAAAATTTTATTCATTGCTGCCTAAAAAGTGGCAGGAGCATTTGTTAGTCCAAATGGCATAACAAGAAATTTAAAGTGCCCAAAATGACATTTGAATGTTGTTTTAAGAATATCCTCTTCCTTCATCCTAATCCGATGGTACCCAGATCTTAAATCAATTTTGGAAAAGAACATAGCCCTATGTAATTGATCAATAAGTTCATCCACACGGGGAATATGATACTTATTTTTAATAGTCTTTTTACTAAGAGCCTTGTAATCAATGCACATACAAAAGCTGCCATATTTCTTCTTTACCAGAACCATTGAAGATGCAAAGGGACTTGTGCTAGGGTGTATATGACCCATCACCAACAACTCCCTTATGGTTTTATCAATATCATACTTATATAATTTAGGATGTTTGGAAGGCTTAATCATGATGGCCTTGGTTCCTGGTTCCAATTCAATAGAATGCTGAAATTCTCTAGGTGGAGATAAACCTTCTGGCATATCATTAAAAAAATTTCTATGCTTATCTAAAATAATATGAATATCATAACGAGGCCCTTTTTTTGAAGGAGATTTACCTTTAGATGTAAATATTCTTGTTGCCCACACAAATTCCTCTTTTCTGAGTATCTTCTCCATTATTTTGATAGATACATGTTGTAATACATGATCTTTGATTCCTTGCAACACCGCCTCCCTATATCCTATCTTGAACTTAAAATTCAGAGTTTGGTTATTTGTAGTATAATCACCAAGATAAAATAACAACTGCACTCCTAGTACCACTTGTAGAGCATTTTTACCCAGAGGAAAAACAATAAAATCATCTATCATATGGTAATCAGTAAGATGCAATTTCAGCTGTGGAACATAAATATGACAATGCTCTACACAACCATTTGCAACAGCCACATCAAAACCAGAAAATGATTCAGTTTTTAATTTTTTTCTTCTTACCAAATCCTCATGCACAAAATTATGAGTTGCTCCAGGATCAATGAGCACTATCACCTTTTCCCCCTCCACTTCTCCTCGTACCTTCATGGTAATGTAGGCTCTAGCAAGGTCTAAAGAGGCTAGACCTCTCAAACTTGGAACGCTTGGGCCTTCTTGAGTTGTATTCTGAGTTTCCTCTGTTTCTTGCTCCTTTGTTGATTCATACTCACTCTCCGAGTCTTCTTCTTCTGATAACACCTGAACTAGATGAATTTGTCCTTTTTTTTGACATCTATGGCCTCTTTCAAATTGCTTTTTATAATGAAAGCATAATCCTTTTCTTCTAAGTTCATCTTGCTCCTCATCTTTCTTACTTTTTCCTCCTGATGTTGCTGGAAACCCTTGGGAAGAGGACGTTGGTTTCTGGGGTAGATTTTGATGAGCTTGAGATGATGAAGTTGGATGAAATGTAGTCCTATTTTGGGACGTCCTTGTTGGGCTGAATTTTGATTGAAAGTCTCTGCTTAGATGGTGTTGCTAAAGTAGACATAGAGTAAGCCCTCCTAATTGCTTCCTGAAGTGATGTGGGCTCAAATGCCCTCACCCAACCCTTTAATGGCTCCATTAAACCTTCTATGAACAAGAATACTATTCTTTTCTCTAACATGTTGGGAACGATTATAGCAAGTTTTTCAAACTCCTCAACATAAGCCTCAACAGATGATTTCTGTTGGAGAGTTGCCAACTCTCTAAAATATTCCTCCTCATCTTTTCTTTCAAATATGTCCAATAATCTCACACTGAACTCATCAAATGACTTAATTTCACCATGCCCTTGAGTAGACATGCCATGGTGCCACCAATCATAGGCACTACCCTCCAAGTGTATTGTAGCCAATTTTATTGCATTTTTTTTGTCCATAGAGCAAACCTCAAAATAGGTTATTAATTTCTGTAGCCATGCCCTAATACAAATATTATCACTTCCATCAAACATGGGTATTAGCATTTTCTGCTGAAGAAACTTTTTTTCATCATATTTTCCACCTTTGCTAACCTTCTTACCAAGATGCCCAAATAGCTATCAAATGTAACATTATTTCTGAATTCTTCTGGGCTTGTCATGTATCTTGCAAACAAGACATCCATTTCTCCATCAACCTGATCTGGATCTAGTTCTGTTGAACTGATAAAGGGTTGGATGCGTAAAAAAAGCCTCACAGGTGGCCAGATCTTTCACTTTGATACCACTGTAATGAGATAAAATATAAAAGAAAAACACCAAATACACAAATCTTGCAAATAATTACAAAATTGAAATATTCTTGGAATTTTTATTATTTTTCTTCAAAACCCAAAAATAGAAATACAATGATAATACTTAGATCAACACATGCAAATAAGAAATCACACTCTTGAGAGTTGCAGAAGACTAAAAATCATAAATCTGATCAATACTGCTCACGAAATACAATTATAACAGACTATAGATGGGACGTTGAACCTGGGACACCAAAATAACTTGTAGAAACACCTTGAATCTACTAAAGTGCTTCTAATACTGGGACGTGGGCATGAAAGATTGCCAAACTACTGGAATTAACTTCTAAACTTTGATATTTTATCCTTGCAATGGGGACCTACTCTCCTTGGCTTCTAATCTACACTAGAACCTGCAATCTGCTAATATTTGTCTCCACTATGCTGAAACAACCCTCCTTAAGTGCACCATCCACTTTACAAAGGCAATATAAGGATCCAAGATGGAATGTGGGCTTCACAAAGCCGTCAGATTGCTGATTCTCTCCTCCAAATGGGTCGACTGCTGCTAGATATCAGTTTTGTTGCTTTAAATCGATGAATTAGTCTCCCTAGAGGGGACGTCTCACTCCTTATGGCCTCCTTTGCCAATATAGATGATAAAACCCTGATGTTAATGCCCTCAATGGCTGAATTCTTCATATGTCTGCCCAATTCTGATTAATTAAGCACAAAAGGTGAACCCTAAGAAGATTCACACCTCAATCAAGGTAGCAAGGATCAACCTTGTCTACCAGATTGGAATTCTCTTCCACAAACCTTGAGCACCCCCCCAAATTTCATAGAAGTTGAGCTAGGGCACACCCCTCTCTCCAATTTTTACAATAACAACAATAACATAATGAGAATATGGGCGTTCCATGTATATAGACCTCATGTTATAATTCTTCGTTGAGTTGAACCCACACTTAAGTTACACACACAATGTATTTTAATAATAATAATTTCCTCACACCATATAATAATAATAATAATAATAATAATAATAATAATAAAAATAATTATTCTCTCACACCACATAAATCCCCTTAAGCAGGACACTCCACACATAATATGATAATATTTACATAAAATATTTACATGACCCTATTTCTCCAAAAAGGGTCATTACATTTTGGGATTGCAAAAAAGCAAAAATGGCATGGGGGTGGATGGAATCTTTTTTAGGTTGTTCTTGCCTTATCCTCTAACGTGGCTTCACAATCTGTTGGGGGATCCCCCTGATTTTTCTCAACCTTTGTTAGAGTTTTGGAACATATTTAGAATTAGCATGTTGTTCCATATTTGGAAATCCAAAAATGAGATAGTTTTTACAGATAGAATTCCCTCTGTAATTTTTTGTCTTTCAGATAAGCTTATGGTCTTCCATGATGCTTGGTTACAGATTCGAGTTCAAGCCGACAAGGCAACAATGGAGATCAAGCACCTGTAGGACCTGATTGACTATTGGGGCAATGCTCCATGCTCGGTGAGCAGAGTCCGTCGGATCCAGAGCAGAGAAACCGTTCCAGGTCCCAACAGCGTTGTTGAGGTCATCGATGTTGGGGTGTAGAATAACTAATGGCTGCTATTATGATTCACTTTATGTTTTGATCAAAATATTTTGATTTAATGCTTTAGTTAATCCCGCCAGTCGATGGTTGTTTGGCGGTGGTACTTGGAACTTTGTCCTAGCCACCTCGTCAACAATTTGATTTGCGTATGGGGTGTGACGTGTCCGTCCACCCACCCTTTTGTATGATTAGGCCTTTATACATTAATAATAATCTACCCCTTTAATTAAAATATACCACCTTCCCTTTTTAATGACAATCTTGATTATTTTGCTTTTTTTTTTTGTTATATAGGAGAGTTGGTAACAACCATTATTTTTAGTAATTGGTTAGCGTAGGGTTCAAACCACATGGACTACATCCAACAAACTTATCCGTCTCATTAAAGTTAACCGACGTGAGATGGGGACCACTGTCGTTTAAGGTCCGTACCATCGTCGTCAGTCTGACACATACTTAGAGGATTCAGAAAAGACTACTACCTTTGTATAACAAACATCACCAAAGTTTGAACCTAGAGACAATCTTGATTGTTGTAAGAAGTGTTCAAACCTATGCATAATTGTTATTTGAGTAGGTGAGGGTGATTTTGGGGCTTAATTTCTAATGGTCAGATTCTAATATGTGAGCCGCAACCTTCAATGAAAAAAGCTATGATACATTATTGGCCATCGACAACAAAGTAAAACTTGGGAATTGGGATGAAGCTGCAAAGTCCAAGGTACGTGATGATTGATTGTTTGGTTGAACACAGCGTCACTAGTGATCAATTGGTCATCAAATTGCCGTCAATTGACAAGCTGAGTTACCCATGGGCTTACGTGAAACGTACTCCGGGGAAGAATTCCCGTCAATGGGCCTTAGGCGAAACGTCCTCGGCGGAAGAATTCCCGTCAATGGGCCTTAGGCGAAACGTACTCGGCGGAAGAATTCAGACCGCCTTGGCCCACCAACGACCTGGGGCTCGTTCTCGGTGTTTTTGGTAAGCCAAGTGTGGGGCCCGCGCTGTGTTGTAAGGGAGATGAGTCACCATTATTTCGTGTGAAGCCCAAGTAGACGTCGCTGTCGTGGGCCCTTCGCTCTCATTTTGAAGAGAACCGGTTATAGGGCAGATTAAATGTTTTACTTATAATAACTTAAATTATATTTTTTTCAATTCGAATCTTTAAACTTGTAAGGAGGATTAGTACGCTCATCACCTCTTCATTGAAACTTCAGTGAAGCTCAGTCTTTTGACCGCTTGTAACTTGTAACTTCTCCTGGAAGTAATAGACTTCTGGTGGTACTCTTTTGGAAGTATGGGGACGCGTTTGATTGGAAATTCCAGGAAAGTGACTTGGAAATTCCACGAAAGGGAGGCTGCAAATTTTCCGTCTCCATTCTTTTCGTTATATATATATGGGGTAACTCCTTTCATCCCGCTTATCATCGACTATAGAGCAGCCTCGTCTTTAAAGATTTATTCAAGGATACCAGAAGCGAGTAAGCACATATTTTGTAGCTCCTGTCATCCCACTCATGGACTGCAACAGCAGAGCAGCCTTGTCTTGTAGATTTATTCAAGGATTACCAGAAGCGAGAGAAGCGAGTAAGCCTAATTATCTAGCTTTGTTACGTTTTGATCTGGTGCTTAATTTGCATGCCTTCGATTCTTTCTATATTTTATTATTAGTTTTTAGGTTTCATTACATAGCATTAGGTAAAAGAGAACTTTACCATATTTCCGAACACTTGTCAAGATATATTTAAAAAGGATTTCTTGTTGGGAACTGTTTTATTTGTGATAAAACCAGGAATGGCTAATAGCTTTCTCGTCGAACTCTTCAAGATGGGTTGGGAACTTGTTTTATTTGTGATAACACCAGGAAGGGCTAATAGCTTTTTTGTCGACTTCTTCAAGATGGCCGGCAAGAAAGGCAATGAGGCCGGTAAGAATTTCAAGTTCGACCCCACTTTAAACATAGCAGTTGTAATTTCATGTTCGACTCTACTTACATAGCAGTAGGCAAATACCTTCAAGATATATTTAAAAAAGCTATCTTGTTGGGTTCTTGTCAAGATATATTTAAAAAAGCTTTCTTGTTGGGTTCTTGTTTTATTTGTGATAAAACCAGGAATGGCCAATACCTTCAAGATGGGCGACTGGAAAGTCGGTGAGGCCGGTAATGTCAAATTCAACCCCACTTTAAACTCAGGTCAGCTTAACGAGCCAGCTAAGGTGAGGAACTATAACTCTGGCCCTTCCTACTCTTTTTTGCTATACTTTAAGTCTCAGATGGAATGAGATTTTGCATGTATCAGGGGCCCAACAACAACTTCATCTGTGAGGTGCGCAACACTAAATCTGGAGATCAAGGAAAGGACAACAAATTTGAGATGGGAACCTTTGAACAGAATAAAGCCACGGGTGATATCACCTTCAATCCACGTTTAAACTCAGGTCAGCAGAATCACGGGCAATAGTCACTGCATCGTCAGCAACAATAAAGCGGAGGGTGTTTTTTTCAATTGCAGCAAAGCAATGTTTTTTTACCCCTTTGGCGATATGTACTATCCTATTTAAACTGTCAAATGTATTAGACATATGGTCTCTCTCAATCTATTGCTAAGTATAGTTTATAAATAGAATATTAAACCACAAATAATTTTTCCACTATCAAATGTATTAGACCTATTTAAACTGTCAAATGTATTAGACAAATGTATTCTCTCTCAATCTATTGCTAAGTATAGTTTATAATTTGTCTTTTGTATGTTTGTTATCTTGCTGTCTAAGATATAATTCAAATTGAAGTATTAGGAGATTATAAATTAAATATTGTCTGTATAAATAGAATATTAAACCACAAATATTAAATTAAATATTGTCTGTATAAATGAAATATTAAATCCATATTATAAATTCAATATTGTGTGTATAAATAGAATATTAAATCCAGATTTGGTCGGCATGTTTTGCGCCGTGTAATGTGCCTGAATATTCAGGTTTTTGTGTTCTGTTTTTTTGTGACGTGTTGACGGATACAGAATTAGAAGCATAAGGTAGACTAGAGTAGATACAATGTAGAACTTGGTTCCATGAGATTTCTACATCTTGTATCAAATTTCAATTTTCATAAGATTTTATTAATAACTATATTATGAATTATTTTAAACGTTTTTCATGCTATTTACTTGCTTAAAATATTTGACATTATCATAGATATAACATTGCATGCTTATTTTAGTTTTTGTGATTGCATTTCTTTTAATATAATAGCATCAAAAGTTAATAGTGCTATCAGAGCACAAGGTCGATTGGTAGGAGATAGAGAAAGCCACAAGAGAGATTGAGAGGAGATAGGAAATCTTATTTTTAGAAATTTTTAAATTGCGTTATTGGCTAGAGTCTTTCCATAGAGTTGTACAAAAACTTGTGAAGACTAGGACTCAACATTGATTCCACTAAATTGACAAATCAACTATCATTTTCTTTAGATTTGAAGAAATTTCCATTATTATTTTTTAATAGTTTGTTGCAAAGAAGAGTAGATTCAAAGAAAGTTTAGAATCTGCCTACAATAGCTAGGAAGAATATCTTCTTTGGAATCAATCCAATACTTGAAGCAATAAGTTGGAGATTGAAAATTTTTGGAGGTCTAAGTAAAAGGTCCTATTGTAGGATTTGTAGATAGAAGATTGAGGAGATTCAAGAAAAAGATCTCCATAGAAGATTGAATATTGAAGATTGAAGAGGAAACCTAAAGGAGGTCCCATTGAAGAACTTCTAGATTTTAAAGTTTGAATATAAAGAAGGACTAGAAAAGGTCCTATTGCAGATTTGAGAAGCAACAAAATTTGGAGATCCAAGAAAGAGATCTCATTGCAAAACTTTCATAGTTGAAAGATTGGCGAGATCAAGGAAATATATCATTGAAATTTTGAGAAGAATACTTAAGAAGCTACAAAATTTGAAGGCCAGAGAGAAGAAGATCTCAAACAAACTTGAAAAGAGAAAGAAGGAGAAGTTGAAGAAAGGCCATTGGAGGATATTTGAAGGGATATCAAGGGAGAATATTTCTAGCAAGGAGAAGTTTTTTTTTTTTGAAAAAAATGAAAAACTTATATTAATACAAAGAACTAATACAAACGGGAGAAAACTCATCCCAACCAAGAGCAGAGACCAAAACAACAAGTGCAGAGCAAAAAGTCAACACTTTCCAACACAAGGCACAGAAGTCAACAGGGCGCGAAACAGTGACATGTCGCGAAATCGCGACATGTCACGAAATCGCGACAGTCAGCCCCGTCTCGGCCGCGTCGGAGCCACCAGTCGCGAAAACGCGACATGTCACGAAATCGCGACATGTCGCGATATCGCGACAGCCAAAGCCCTCGGCACCCGTTTGCCAAAAAAGTCACGAAATCGCGACGGCAGCTCCCTCCGGCGCCCCATCGCCAAAGGTGTCGCGAAATCGCGACTAGAAATCCAAAAAGCTCCATATCGCCGAAAAGGTCGCGAAATCGCGACGAAGTGTCTTCGAATCGCCCAGCCAGCAAAAGCGTCGCGATATCGCGACGAGTTTTCCATTTGGCGCCCTGGCCGCAAAAGCGTCGCGATATCGCGACAGTTTTCCTCCAAGCCACTTATGTGCCAAAAGTGTCGCGATATCGCGACAAATTTTCCACTTTGCATCCGGTCGGCAAAAGAGTCGCGATATCGCGACAGGTTTTCCTTATGTCACCAGTTCGCCAAAAGTGTCACGATATCGCGACGAATTTTCCTTTCATCTCCCAATCCTCAAAAGTGTCGCGATATCGCGACAAGTTTTCCACTTTGCTCTCCATCTTCAAAAGAGTCGCGATATCGCGACAAGTTTTCCTTATGACACCAGTTCGCCAAAAGTGTCGCGATATCGCGACGAATTTTCCTTTCAGCTCCCAATCCTCAAAATGTCGCGATATCGCGACGAGTTTTCCACTTTGCTCTCCATCTTCAAAAGTGTCGCGATATCGCGACAAGTTTTCCAGATGGCACCAAGTTGCCAAAACTGTCGCGATATCGCGACGGTTTTTCCTTGCGGCTTTCGAACAGCAGAAATGTCACGAAATCACGACGGATTTTGCACTTTGCTCCAATTCACAAAAATTGTCACGATATCGCGACGGTTATCCTCCTTGCCAACCCTGCGCCAAAAACGTCGTGAAATCGCTGCAGCTTCCAGCCGAAGGCCGCGATGGCGCACCAGGTCGCGAAATCGTGACAACTTCCCTCTTAAGGCCTCGACAGCAAAACAGGTCACGATATCGTGACAGTATCTCACCAAGGGCCGCGATAGCGTGACATGTCACGATTTCGCGACAGGAACCCGCCAAAGGCCGCGAAGGCGCAACCTGTCGTGAAATCGTGACAACTTCCAACTAGAGGCCGCGACGGTGCTACAGGTCGCGATATCGCGACAAAAACCTCCCTTAGCATCAAAAACTCTGCACATTATTTCAGAAATCGTTCAAGGCCTTGCCTAATCACTGCATCCTCCACAGGCAAATCACTGTGCAGCTGCATCCCAACCTCCCTCTCGGCACCCATCTTTGCAAGGAAATCGGCCGCCTTGTTGAGATCTCGGTTCACATGGATGGGAATCACATCATCAAGTTCCCTCCATAGCTCCTTGATTTGAGAGACCAGAATTCGCAACCTCCAGGCTTTCAAGTCAAAGTTCCTCATGCAATCAAGAGCGCCCACCAGGATTTGGGAGTCAGACTCGATAATTATCTTCCTGTGTCCTTGCTTGACAGCCCAGATGGAGGCAGATTTGATAGCAAAGGCCTCTGCTTCATTGTTTGTGGCACATCCCAGTCCCTGCAACTCCCAATAGAGCACAGACCCAGCATGATCCCGGCACACTACTCCAATTCTAGCACTGCCCGGATTGCCTTTTGCAGCTCCATCAGTATTGATTTTGATCCAGCCTTCTGGGGGAGGTTTCCAACTACCTCTCACCTGTCTCTCTTGATCAGCAGCTCCCTCTTCCAGTGGCTCAGAAGCAGACTGATTTTCCTCCTCAGCATAAAGGGCAACCGTTTCCACGACTTTGCTCCAGATGACCTGCCAAATTCCATCTAACGAGGAGAATGTTTCCCGAAAAATACGGGCATTTCTCTCCAACCACACCTACCACCAGATAAAGAGTAAACCAAGCTCCCAACCAATTCGAAGAGCTTTAGATTTAAATCTACCTCTCTTCCAGCTTTCCCAAATATTGGTCCGAGTCAAGTCACCGTTAGCCTGAAGTTTAAAATGGGAGAACCAACGCTTCCAGATTTGCCTTGTGAAGGGACATTCAAACATTAGATGATCAGCAGTTTCCTCATTCTTGTGGCATAACACACACTGAGAAGGACCAATGATGCCTCTAATTCTGAGATTGTCAAAGGTGAGAATTCCATTGTGCATAAACTGCCAGGCAAAGAAGTTCACTTTCGGCCAACCCTTGGAATGCCATATCTTCCTCCAATCTTGGACCGGAAAAAAGTGTGGGGGGGGCTCTGGGAGGATCTTATTGTATCCCTCCTTCACAGTATAAACCCCAAGGTTCCCATAGCCCCAAGCTAGTTCATCCTCCTCATCTCTCCCAGTAAGAAACCGTTCTGTCAAAATTTTAGACAAGATGGGTGCCAGCTCCGGAGGGATTGGAATTGGCCACTCATCCAGCCGCTTGAACTTTTTGATCTTGTACTCCCCCAATTGGCTGGTATTAAAATAGCTCTCGATTTGGATCCAGCCCTTATCTTCTATAGCAGATTTAATCGGTTGCAATTCGGGAAACACAACAATGATGGGGGGATGCTGGTCCCAGGAATCAGTCCAGAACCGGGCCTTCTCCCCTCTCCCCACTTTCCAGAACAATTGATCTTTAATAAGTTGAGATCCAAGCTTGAGAGCCTGCCACACTAAGGATCCATTACCCTCCAGAGGGAAGCGGCCCACATCATTGGGATGAACATACCCCAAGTATTTACTAGAGAGGATTCTGCTGAAGAGGGATGTTGGCTGGGAGATCCACCTCCAGTACAGTTTGTCGGCCAAAGCTTTATTGTTAAACTTGGAGCTTCTCAGTCCCAGCCCTCCTTTTTCCTTGGGCTGGGTAACCTTATCCCATCCAACCAGGGCCCATTTCCTCTCTCCTTTTGCACCTTCCCATAAAAAACTTCTAGCCATTTTGTCCAGCTCTTTCCAAATAGAATGTGGGGCAGCCAGGATGGAGAATTTATATATTGGCATAGCCTGAATAACTGACTGCAGGAAAGTTAGTCGGCCCCCATAGCTTAACCATCTATGAGACCAATGATTCATTCTATCTTTGATACCATCCAAAAGATCCTTCCAGATATCAATTTTTAGTTTTTTGAAATGCAGAGGAACCCCCAAGTAAACTATTGGGAGAGAGGTCCTAGTGAATCCCAAGATTTCAATTACTCTGTCCTGTAACCTTTGGTCAAGATTGAAGAAGACCACTTTGGATTTTTTATCATTGATGACTTGGTTTGAGGCCCGGAGGTAGACGTTTAGAGTATCTCTGATTCCTCTTGCTTCCCTGAGACTGGCCACTCCAACCAATCCAGTATCATCCACAAACTGTAAATGAGTCAAAACTTCAGCCCCGACCTTAATACCTGTTATCAGACCTTGAAGTCTTCTTCTCAGGAAGAGTCGGCCTAATCCTTCAGCCAAGATGAGGAAGAGATAAGGAGAGCAAGGGTCTCCTTGACGAAGACCCCGTGAGGCTCCAAAAGGAGGCGAGGGAAGCCCCTTGATTAGAACAGAGTATGAAGGCGTAGAGATACAGCTCATGACCCAGTCTGTCCAGTCCTGAGAGAAACCAAAGGCTGCCAACATCTTTGCCAAGAAGCCCCACTCCACCCTATCATAAGCCTTGGACATATCCAGTTTAATGAACATTCCTTTGTTACCAGATTTTTGCATTGTATGGATAGCCTCCTGGGCAAGGATCACTCCATCCAAGATCTGTCTCCCTTCAACAAAACCCCCTTGCTCAGAGGAAATTATATTATGAAGGAGAGGTTTTAGCCTTTCAGCCATAATCTTAGTGATTATTTTATAAATCACGTTGCATAAGGCAATAGGTCTGAAATCAGATATATGAACCCCCCCTCCCCTTTTGGAATTAGAGTGATGAAGGTGTGATTTAGAGCTTTGAGCATTCTTTTATTAGTTCTGGACTCCTCAGTGACAGCCAAAACATCCTCCTCCAAGGTATCCCAAAAGGCCTGAAAAAACTCTATAGGGAAGCCATCAGGCCCGGGCGATTTACCAGTGCTCATCCCAAAGACCACCTTCTTGAGTTCATCTCTATCAATGGGTCTAAGAAGGGCCTGATTCTCTTCGTGAGAGATAATAGAGGGTATGACATCAATAACTTCATTTTGGGCTTCCACATCTTGCTCCAAACTTTCCTTAAAGAGTTTTGAGAAATACTCCATTGAGTGGGAATGCATACCAGGAAGAGTGTCAAAAGAGTGTCCATTCTCATCTTGAAGGAATTCCATGTTATTCATTTGTCTCCTAGCACAGGCAGAACGATGGAAAAATTTTGTATTTCTATCTCCTTCTAATAACCAAGTGTTTCTTGCTCTCTGTTTCCAATAAATCTCTTCTTGATTATCAATGTCCTCAATCGCTCTGCGCAAAGCATCATCCTCGGTTTTAAGGTGCTCAGTAATTTTTCCTTCCCTGAAATGTTTTTGCACCTCATCCCATCTGGCCAACAAGGGAGCCCGTTGGAGCTGGAAGTCAGATTTGTTAGTTTGCCTCCACTGTTTCAATTTACACTTGACAAAATGAAGCTGTTTGTGAAATTTGAACATTGCTGTCCCAAAAGGTAGGCGGCCTTCTTCCCACCACTGAGGAATTTTTCTTCGGAGGTCCTCTTTTTGCAACCAAAAATTTTCAAATTTAAATGGCTTGTGGTACTGCCCTGTCATAGTCCCTCCCTCCAACAAAATGGGAAAGTGATCTGAAACTGGGCCTTCCAAAATCTGAAATTTAATATTCCATTTAACAAATGCCTCCTCGGAGACCAGAAACCGGTCTAGCTTTACCTTCCTACTGTGTGGCTCTCTTCTCTTGTTAGTCCAAGTAAAGTAAGTGCCAGGGCCTTTGATATCAACAAGGTGAAAGGCCTGGACTTGGGCAATCAGAAGCCGGTCCCCTGGATCCAAAACTGGGATACCACCTTCCTGATCCCTGGCAGATAATTTGGCATTAAAATCCCCAGCAATAATCCAATCAAAATCTTCCCGGGAGGACCTCATGTTATGAACAACTTTCCATTGAAGCCGCTGGCCATCAATGCTTTGAGCCCCATAGAAGTTTGTAATTAAAACATGTTCAGCTGTAACAATGTTCCTAAAAAGGGATGTGAGAACACCCCTCCAAGCTATATGTTCTATTGTTGTCCATTCCAGAGGGTTCCAAAGAGTAACAATCCCCCCCGAGGCACCTTGAGCAGCCACATCCATATAACCAGCGCCCCTCCATATTCTACTGACAGTTTTACACATAAGATCTAAAGACATTTTTGTCTCCTGAATGAGCAAAAAGTCTGTTTTACATCTTCCTAAAAGTCTTTGAACAGCAGATTGATGGGTTCTACTGTTTAAACCCCTAACATTCCAGGATTGAATAATCATTGGAAACCTTGAGAGCAATAAGAATCAATTGTTCTCACCGATCCTCCATTGATCAGCTTGTCCCCTTGCACTACTAGTAGATCCTTATTGGATTTTCTGCCCGCTCCTTGGGAATTACTATTTTTAGACCTCTTCTCAACTTGGGTGATCCCTAGAGCTGGTCTTTCTCTATTCTTTTCTGCACTTCCCATGTTGACATCCTTAATAACTGGCTGTGCTGGGGAATGGATTACCAATGCCCCTGGGTTCGCTGGCTGCAAAATCTCAGAGGGTTCAATCACCTGTTCTAAAACAGGGGTAGATGAAGGAGGAGCATGAGAATGGATGTTATTATCCTCAACATTCCCATCCACTCCTTCCATGACTTGGTCTTCTTGATCCACTAGGGATTTAAAGATTTCATACCGGTTGGTTGGCTTGAGTTGAGCCTGCTCCTTGCCATTTTTCTTTTTGTTTCTCCTTCGCTTCTGCTGTTCAAAGCCATCTTTCTGGGCATCAGAACCTTGCGGGGTATTGTGTGGTTCTTTGACCGGAGTGAACTTACCCTCTCTGGGGCGATTTGGCATTCCCAGCGGAGCCTCCGCTTTTGTACTCAAAATATTCGGGCAGAACCTAGCCAAATGTCCATGCTTATGGCAAACTCTGCATCGAAAAGGTAGGGCTTCATAATCTAACTGCTGGATCCAGGATTGTCCTGCCAACTCCAGTTCCACCTCGGTGGGTAGCAGCTGGCTAATATCCATTTCTACACAAATTCTAGCAAAGACAGCAGTGTTTCCCTCTATGGTATCTTTGGAGACTCCCAGATATCTACCTAGTGAGTTACCAATCATCTCAAGAACCTGCTCACCCCAAAACTCCATCGGGAGAGCGTACAGCCGGATCCAAACCGGGACAGCCGTGGGCTCAATGCGAGGATCGAAACCCACTCTCCACGGCTGGACAAATAACCCTGCCGGGCCGTGGCTTCTCTTTTCTGATTCAAATGCTCTGTTTCTATCTGCTAAAGAAGAAAAACTAATAATGAAATATCCATTGCTTATAGGCCATAAGGAGTACTCACCGAGTGGCTCCCAGTTCTGTCTAACCCAGGTATGCAAAAAGTTCAGAGTAGGTCGGATGCCCATGAATTTGCATATCAGGTCATGGTTAGCACGATAACTGATTGTATCCTCGACCAGCTTTGGTTCAATGACAATCTTAGGTCTAGAGGCAGATTGCGGGAGGCATCCATTAACTCGGTGTGCAGATGAACCCTTGCCAGCATTCTTGAGTAGCGTTTGATAAGCACTCCGCTGAGCTTCATCGGTGGAAGACGCAGGATTGTCTTTTAATATCTCAGCATAAGAGCTCTTTTTCCCATCGAGCGAACCTGGAGGAGACCCCATTGGGCCCTCCCGGGACAGCGGACGAACCTTCAGAGTAGAAAAAATTCAACCCACCAAAGTCCCTGGTAGATCCTTCCCACCAGAAACCCTAGAGCATCGGCCGACGACTGCTCAAAAATTTTCCCGCCAAATCGCCAGAGCTCCGTTTCGGTAGTTGGTTATTTTTTCCTAGCAAGGAGAAGTTTTAAAAAATAAGAATTTGGGACAATTATCACTATCTGACAACAATCCCAAAAGGAAGAAGGATTTGGCAAGACATTTTTTAAATTTTGGAAGATTTTTCTGAAGACCTCAAGACATTTATATTCTTGAGAGGAAGGCCAACAAAGAGGTCATATTTGAAGTCAAAATTCAATAAGGATATTGAAGGAGAAAGGAGCTAGAAGAGGCCACCAAATTTGAGAGTTTTAATGATAGCCACAAAGGATTTGAAGGCTGATTTAGAAGAAGGATATTGCTTATTTTTACAACAGAAACTGAAGGGTTCTAGAAGGTAAGATTGAGCTAAAACTTGGAGGAGTTTCCAAGTAGATTTGAGAGATTCTAGGACAATAAATAGAATAAGGAATTGGTTGCGCTAGAAGCTAAAAAAGTATAGAGTTTAACAAAACAAGAGGACAACATTTGGGTAACATTATTAGTTACATATTTTTAGAGTTCAAGGGAGAAAATTGAAGGAGAATTTTAGTCACACAATCACATTATTGGATAACAAGTGAAAGGAGTTATAAAGCTATGAATTGGAAGAGTTTAGAAGCTGATTTGGACAACAAGAAGAGCTACAAAAGAGACAAGTTTAGAGTAGCAAAGTAATAGGAATTGAAGTTGCATATTTAACAAACTTGAGGTAGAAAATAGGTGAGTCAATTCACCAAGAAATCAAGCTACAAACAAAGACCAAAAGGTATGCAACATCCGTACAAAAATCATTATTTGAACATTCATATTTAGCTTATTATTAAGCCTTTAAAATTACCAAATTTGAGATTTTAAAGTTGCAAGAGGAAAGGTTTCAAGTTTATATCTTCAAGGGTGTAGAAGATAGATTTACAAGGAATTAAAACCTGCACAAAGTAATAAGTTAGATATATTTCAAATGAAAATAAAATATCAACTTCCTACTATTTATTGGAAAGCAAAGAAGATAATATTGTATAGTAAAGACTAGATATACTAAGCTATGCAAAAAGGTAAAGTTTTGGCATAATTTAGAATCTTGGAGTCTCCATAGAAGATATCACAAAGCATTGATCCAACAAGAAGACGTAGTAGAAGAGTTGCCAAAGAGAAAAAGTAAATGTAGAGAACACCATTACCATGACTTGGTAAAAGGAGAGGCACCACCACCATGTTTAAGAGAAAAAACTATTGTTTTATGAAATCAAAGGTGATGATTGAAAGTACAAGGGTAAGAATTTGAAAGGCACAAGCTATTATCTACTAAAGCTACATATAATAGCAAGCAAGCATCAAAGAACCACAAAGCTAGCAAGGTCTAGTCACCAAAGTGCCATTAGTGAGCAAAGTAGTGCAAGAGTTAAGGATATTATGTGTTGAAGGTTTAAAAACACTGCACTATCTTGAAAACACTAACTAGCAATATTAACAAACATAAAGGCGAGGGAACATTTGCAACAAAGGAGGTTAGTTTTAGCATAAAAAATTATTAAGTGAAGAAGGAGTAAGCTTATCATCAAAGGAGCCACGTTGAAAATATATAGTTCCTATAGGAGTGTTATAATGCAAAAGAGAATGCTACGTAGAAGATAGCACATGAAAGAGAGTTATAAAGTAAAGCACCACATGGAAGGAGTGTTTTAAGGGATAGTGCCACCTAAAAGGAACATTACATTGTAAAGAATAATGCCACATGGAAAAGAGCTAATGCCCTACCAAACAAAAAGACTAAAGGAAGTTAACGCCAAATGGAAGAAATACAATGCACTAGGAAGAGAAAGAACATTACAACGAAGAAGTGCCATCACCTGGAAGGACAAGGAGATGAATAATTTTACCACCAAGTGTCACAGTGTAAAAGAATACTCCAAGGGAAGGTGAAACATTTTCCTTACATGAGTGACAGGTCTCACAATTATTCATGCAATAAAAAGGTAGTCCAAGAGTACTTAGAAGCACAGTGGAGTAAAACCAAGTGCACAGTGGAGTAAAACCAATAGCACAGTGAAGGAGAATGTAACTATATGCACATTGAAGAGAGTCAACAACATTGAAGGCACCAAAAATGGAGTCAAATTAATGCGACAAGGAATGTGTCATAAGCATTGAAGAGGGAAAAGTGAATAGCACCTCATTACAAGTGCAAGTTGTAGGGAAGTCAAGGAGGAAAAGACTTCAAACTCAATGCATGCCAAAGTCGAGAAGGTATTGAATTTATTTAAATCAAATTGTATTTTTATAAAGTTAAAGGAGGAATAAGGAATATTATTGCTAAGGTCAAAACTAGTTAATATTTAATGCTTGAGATTAATTAGATAATTGGAGGTCTAATAAATTTCTTTGATATAGTACAACCATAGATGCATTATTGAAAGATTTGAAATATTTCTGGAAGTAAGGAAGATTTAAATAAAATTATTTGAATTTAATTTATTCAAGCATAAGAAATATTTACAAATACCTTATTTTGGAGAAAAAAGAAATTCTACATAGAAATTGAAAACATTAAATTTGCAAATATCCATAGTTTCTAAATTTCCAATTAGGGAGATATAAGGAGTTCTACACCAATTTATACTATTGAAATTTAGAAATTATTATTTTGAGAATTGAAAGAAGCTTAATATAGAGTTGATAGAAAGTTGGAAATTGCATTTTGAATTAGTCTCTTGCTCTAATAAACGAGACATAAGGAATCCAAATTTATAGTTATTGAAGATAGAAATTTTTTACCAATTGAAATTGCATAAAAAATATCTTTAGCTTTCTATTTATTCATAAGGATAAATAAGGTGAAGAATTGGTGTTGAGCATTAGGGAGACAAAAGAAATTCAACTCAAAGAAAAACTAAGAAATCTAAGCACTTCGTCAAGATCATATTTTATTCAAAACAAATATCTGGGAGATATAAAGCTTACTATAAAAGTTGAAGAATTGAAATATAGTACTTGATCACATACTCCAATCTAGGGAGATATAAGGCAACTTACAAGCATCATCATGACAGCCAATAAGTTCATTCTTAAAGAATCTCAAATTTTTAAAGGACCTAATTACTATTCATGAAAAAACAAAGTGAGGTCAATATTGATAGTTAAAAAAAATTGGGACATTGTTAAAGGAGCAAAAACTAAACCTACAACATATGCTAGAGAGATTCAAAAGTTTGAAGAAGATGAAGTAAAAGCACTCATGATAATAACATTTACAATTACAGATGAAATACAACACTACATTAGTTCAACAACAACTTTTACAGAAGCTTGGAAAACCTTAGCCAAGATATTTGAAGGAAAGAATAAAACCACTATCTTGAATCTTCAAACTCAATTGCATTATCTAAAAAAAAATTGTGGTGAAAGTATAGAATTGTTCCTAAGTAAATTAGCAGATATAAAAGAAAAATTGTTAACCATAGGATAATGGGTATAATATAAGTTTCTTGTTTAAGTAACTGTAAGAGCACTTCTAGAAAGCTACAAGAATTTAGTTACATCTTTACAAATTCTAAGTAAAGATACATCATTTGATGAGTTAGTCAATATTATACAAGAATATGAGGTGGAAAATATTGTCAAAGATGAAATGACTAACAATACCTTAGTTTCAAAAGAAAATCCATAGGGAAATATTGGCTCATTCCAAAAAGGAAGATCAGGAAAAAAGGACATAGTACCAATTATTGCATATTCAATACTAGAAACTAGTATCAAGACAATCAAATAAATTTTGGAAGCCAATCAAATTGGCTATTCCAATTTAAGATAATATCAAAATCAATATAATCCACATCAACAACAATTCCAACATCCATATACTTATTTGAATCAATACAATTATCCTCAACTACAATATAGAGAAGGGAAACAAAAAGGACACTTAGTTAAAGAGATTCAAGAAATTCAAAAATTGGAAGAACCTATAGATGAACATAAAGTCAAAGCTCTCTCGACAAAAATAAAATTTTATGAAGACATTAACTATTTAATTGATCAGGATATAGATAGGGAGCAAAATGAAGAAAGCAATAAAGAAGAGCTCAAATTCCAAAACAAGATGAAGACCATATTGAAGACTAAAGTCTTCAGTAACCAAATAATGTAATATAGGGGGTGTTAGAATATATTACATTATTTGGTATACGCTAATGTACAATCTTGGAAACATAATTATATTAGGAGAGTGTCTTATATTAAGGCTTGAGTATTTACTTTATGTAATGTAACAAGTGCACAAGTATTATTAGAATTTGCATTGATGTAAATATGCATGTTGTCCACATGTACATGGGTCCATAGGATAGGAATATGAAGAGTCATAGAAATATGGAAGACCAAGAGTCATTTCATTATATATAGGCCTTTGATAGATAGAGTTGAGGGATAGAGAATTAGAAGCATAAGCTAGACTAGAGTAGATACAATGTAGAGCTTGTATGAAACATGGAGCATTGAGATCTCCACATCTTGTATCAAGTTAAAACTTTCGTGAGATTTCAGTTTTATGATTTATTTCATAAGTTTATCATGCTATTTAATTGCTTAGAATATTTCCATTATCATAGATATAACATTGCATGCTTATTTTAGTTCTTTTTATTGCATTTCCTTTAATATATAGCATAAAAAAACTAGCAATAATTTAGTGTAGTCATCATTCCTACTAAAATTATGTTGGATTATTAATTGGAGTGTATTATTGGTGGTACTCAACACTCTTCAAGTATAATGAAAAGTAGTTCATATTAAGGGGAAAGAAATATTATTTTCTAATATTCTTCTAAATAGTTGCATACATTTCTCTTCAAAAGGGGCTATCTAATTATTTGTTATTGGTTGTGTATGTCCCCAATCATAGGTGTTGTGAATGGTCCTATGTGTCCTTATTCACGTATTTAATATATAGATAGTGTGTATGTCCCTATCGAGTTGATCATGATCGGTTGTGCATGTTCCCAATAACATATGTTGTGAATGGTTGTGTGTGTTATTTTTTACAACTTTTGATGTATGGATAGTGTGTGTACCTATCTAGTTGTTTATGATTGGTTGTGTATGTCCTCAATCATAGGTTTTATGAATGGTTATATATGTCCTTGTTCATGACTTTGAAATTTAGATAGTTTTTATGTTCCAATCTGATCGTGTTGAAAAATCATGGATAACTAAGTATATCCCTATCCATGGTTAAGTGTTTATTATTGCTACCAATATTTGGATCATGATGTAATAAGGGGGGGGTGTTGGAAGAGTTATTACACCATAATAAGGTAAAAGTTAATTAAGTCACTAGAACCACTCAACACAAGAACCATGTGAGATCTAGTTGTAAATTTCACCAACCATAAATCACATGGATAGTATAGTTCAATATAGAGCAACCTAGCTTGTATATTAACATACATTTGATCCATGAATATTAAACAAATCATTTTTAACACAATTGATAATTTTATTTCATCAATGAAGAATATCAAAGTTATAATTTGTAGATAATGTCCTTGATATTCGATTAAGATATCTAATGGATTTAATTGTGTTATTACTAAAAACATGGAAATTGACCTTTGAAACAAAATATTTCTAAGTTTTTTGTGGGTTTGTAGATGGAGAGCACCTATTATGAGTTTTGCAATCCATGAATGGTTTTTTAAATGAATCTTATGGAAAATCATTTTACATTGGTACAAGGTAACATCACCTACCATTGCCTTACTTCTCCTAAACAATATTTCATGAAAGCCTCTAAGTCTATCTTTTGTGAAGTTTAGGCTCCTCCTAAGATCTAGCCCATATTTAATTATTCTTGTACCTTTTCCTTCACATGTTAAGGGATGCTTCATAGCTTATCATAGGCATTTTTCAACACATACATACTAACATCACACATAATCCCTTCTATAAATATTTACCTTGCATTCATTTTTCACTCTTGATCTATGTGTGTTTGATGACATTTTTATATTTTCTATAGGATTACTATAACCAGTCCCAACAATATTATTTTCTTGATATAAATGAGTTCCTTGACGATTGACACCTTGCCATCCAAAAGGAACATAAATTCTAAACACAACCCATGAGAGAATACCAAGGCGGTTTCTTGATTGTAAAATATCACTAACATGAAGATGGACTGAAAAGGATTGAAAATCCAACTAATGTTTCTATTATTTACAACTCAATTTATAGGCTCTAAAGGCCCAAAATACATAACCAAACCCACCAAATCATGGATTTGATCCAATATGCTTAACCATAAGCTATAATAGTGCAAAGGAGAATGCACGTAACTTCTAAGCTAAGAAAGAAAGGAAAGATGCTAACTAGAAGATCCTTTTAGCTATCTTGAAGTACACACTTCCTACTTTGAGTTCACACTTCCTAACTAACACTCCAAAGTGACAACTAGAAGACAACTAGTGCCCACAAGTGTATGTGAGAAGGAGACTCACTTACAATATTAATTTGCAAGAAATAAACTATGCAAACCTAGCTAGGAACTACTAGAGGGGTCATATGAGAGATGTAAACATCAATCCTCATCATGCCTCCCCACAATAGAAGCATTGGCCTCCAATGCTTTTAGAAGAGTAGGAAAGTCATGGGACATCTGATGAAAAGAAATCCAATGAGCCTGATGCTGCAGCTGTCCTCATCGAGCCACAAGATACGAGGTGGTAGACCCCTGGCGAGTCTGTCGAGTCTTCGTGTCATAGATCTGATCGGAATCCAATGGTAACTGAGAATCAGGAACCACGTCCACAGGATGATAGATAGTTGGTGTGGTCTCCAATGTAGAGTCAAAGTACAACTTCAAAAGATCTACATTGATGACGTCATGAATCCCCAAGTGTGCGGGAAGATCAAGGCGAAAAGCATTCTCGGACACTTGTTGAAGGATAGTATAAGGCCCATAGCGAATCGGTTTGATTTTACTATGAGTCTTATCAGTAAAACACCGCTTGTCAAGATGCAACCATACTTTGTCACCAACCTGAAATGGATGAGGAATTCGATGTCGATCCATGGCCTTTTTTTGTTGTTGTTGTGTCTTTTGCAAAATCTCAATCACCTTTGATTGAAGATTATGCAAGTGCTGAATAAAAGAGTGTGCCTTGTCTTGCTCCTTCTGAAGATGAGAAGTGATAGGAGAAGGCAAAGACAAAGGTAACTCATAAGGTGCCAAGGGCTGAAATCCCAAACAAACCTCAAAAGGCGAGTGACCTGTAGAAGAATGTAGTGCCCTATTGTAGGCATGTTCAATATGAGTGAGACTCAAGTCCCACTTTGCTGGTGAAGTGTGATGATAGATTCATAAACTTTGCACAAGTGTACGGTTTACCACTTTAGTCTACCCATCGGATTGTGGATGATAGGCGATGGAAAAGTTAAGGGAAACTCCCAAAATTTTCCACAAAGAACGCCAAAAGTGACCCACAAAGCGTGAATCATGATCTGATATAATGCTGGTAGGTAGACCAAAGGATCACCAAATGCTATCAAAGAACAATTGGGCTAAGTCTACTGTAGAACTTGTCTTGCGACATGGAATAAACTTCGCCATTTTACTGAATCTGTCAACCACCACGAACACACAATCATGTTGTCACACTGTCATGGGAAAACCACTAACCAAATCCATGGAAATGCTTTCCCAAGGATGAGAAGGAATGGGCAAAGGAATGCCTAAGCCAAACTTCCTGTTAGCTGGTTTTGAGCGACAACAAACTACACACTATTTGAGAAATCTCAGCACATCCCTCTGCATTTTAGGCCAGTAGAAAAATCTTTGCAAGTGATGAAGTGTTTTGTGTTTCCCAAAGTGACCACCATAAAGTGTTGAATGAGCTTCCTTAAGAAGTGACACTCTTGGCTCACAAGGAACACAAACCTTGTCCAATTTGTAAAGAAGTCCTTCTTTGATGTAGAAATCTTGGAAAGGACACAAATTGGAAGAAGAAGGTTTACTTACTTGCTCAAATACTTTCCCAAAATCAGGATCCTGTGAATACTGATTAGGCCAAGTCTAAAATCCCAAGTGTGAAGTAGACATTACTGTTAAAGCAAGAGAGGTAGGAGGCCTACTCAAACAATCAGCAACAGTATTACTCTTCCCCTTTTTGTACTTGATCACCAAGTGAAATTGTTGGAGGTAAGAGGCCCACTTCATATGTCTTGATTCTTCAATTTTACTTTGAGATTGTAGGAACTTGAGAGGCATGTGATCAGTGTGTACTATTGTATCTTTTCCCAAAATATAATGTCGCCAGTACTTGATAGCTTGAACTAATGCATACAACTCCTTGTCATATGTAGAATAGTTCAACTTAGCAACAAAAAAAGTTTCTAAATGATAAGCAACTGGATGACCATTCTGTTTGAGCACAACACCTAAAGCAACTTTAGAGGCATCCGTTTCAATCTCAAAAGGTTGAGAGAGGTCAGGTAAAGTTAACACCGGTGTTGTACAAAGTTTCTTTTTTAGTTTCTCAAAGGCAACCTCTTGGCTTTTCTCCCAATGAAATGGAACTTTAGACTTAGTGAGATAATGCAATGGAGCTGCAAGGGTGGAATATTGAGGAATGAACTTGCGATAAAAATTCGCAAGCCCTAGGAAACTCCTTAACTCGGTGAGAGTTGAAGGAGGGGACCACTTAAGTAAAACATCAACTTTAGTGGGATCTACCTGAATTCCACTTGCACTAATCACATAACCAAGGTAAGAAACTGAAGTATTGCCAAAAGAACACTTGGAAGAATTGGCATATAATTGATTCTTCGCAAGAAGATCAAGTGTATGATGGATATGCCCAAGGTGTTCCTCCCAAGTTTTTGAGAAGATCAATATATCATCAAGATATATTATTACAAATTTGTCAAGTACATCACGAAATACATCATTCATCAACCTCATGAAGGTTGCAGGAGCATTTGTAAGACCGAAAGGCATGACCAACCATTCAAAGAGGCCCATATTTGTCTTAAAAGTTGTCTTCCATGTATCCTCAGCTTGGATACGCACTTGGTGATATCCACTTTTGAGATCTATTTTTGAAAAGAACTTAGCTCCTTGGAGCTGATCTAATAAATCATCAATGCGTGGTAGTGGATATCTATTCTTTACAAAAATTTTGTTCAAAGCATGAAAATCAATGCACAATCTCCAAGTGCCATCCTTTTTAAGAACTAACAAAATAGGTGATGCACAGGCAGAAGTACTTTCCTTAATGAATCCCTTAGACAACAAATCTTCTATTTGCCTTTTAATTTCTTCATTTTGCAAAATAGATTGTCTATACATGGGTGCATTAGGTAGGGAAGAACCAGGAATGATTTCAATGTTGTGATTAATTATGCGATTTGGAGGAAGAGACTTTGGTTCCTGAAATATGTGTGAGTAATTTTGCAATATTTTATCCATTGAAGAGTGTTGCTTTGTAAGGGATGTTGATGTAGGAGTGTTTTGAGAGCGAATGAAAATTAGAGCAACCTCACCACCTTTTTTAATTGCCTTTTGTGTTTGCTTGGAATTTAGAATGATGTTAGGAGTGTTGGTGCTTTTTATGAGAAATACCTTACCATATTTTTGAAATGTGTAGGTTCTTTTGAAAGCATCATAAACAACCCTCCTATCATACTAAAAAGGTTGTCCAAGCAAAATCCCACAACAATCCATAGGAGTCACATCGCAAGTGACTTGATCTATGAACTGTGGGCCAAGTGCAAATTTTAATGTGCAAGTGTGAGTGATTTCTGAGCCCCTTCCACTATCCTTCCAACCCAAAGAATAAGGTTGAGGATGAGGCTCCATAGGTAACTTCAATCGCTCGACAATGGACCTCGCAATTAGATTTTTCTACGAGCCATTATCCACTATACAATCTGTTGCAAAATTATGGAGCAAATGAGCTCGAGTGATGAACAAAGCATCACGAGCGCCCCTTGATGAACTTACATTTACCAAGGTAACCTCATTGAGCTTACCTCGTAATTTCGTGTATACTCTACTTTCTCCTACTGACTCAAGGGGACCTTTCGAAGCATCTTGTTCTTGAGTAGTGATGACTAAACTCTTCTTCTTAAGCTTAAAACAATCTGCTTTTTCATGACATTTTTTCTTACAATAGTTACAAAACTTCTTGGAAGAAGAAGGTTTGGAAGAAGAAGAAGGAGTAGAAGCGAAAGGAGAAGGAGAAGAAGGAGATGGAGAAGATGAATTCTTCTTTTGGGCAAAGTTCTTCTTTTGTGAGAAAGAATTATTCCCTTTTGATGAGTTAGCAACCACTTGAGGAGCAGGTGCATGGAATCCCTACGAATGCGCCTTGAACTTGTCCTCCACAAGTTGCGCCTGGTTGAAAACTGAATCCAATGTTTCTATAGAAACAAACATAATTTCCCTATACAAATGCTCCAACAAGCCACTTTGAAATTTGAGAATCAAAGCTTTAATATCTTCCTCCACATTCAAAAGTATCCTGTACCTATTGAATTGAAAGATATATTCCTGCACAGTCATATTAGTACTTTGTCGAAACCGAAACCACTTAATTACCAATTCCTTAGAATAATTGGAAGGATAAAAATTGGTCTTAAGACAGTCTACAAGCTCATCCCAAGTGGTAAGCTCATCATGACCCTTTTTCCTTTCGACAAGTACTTTAGCTAAACCCGAAAGTTTTAGCTTAGCATATGGAACTTGATCATCATCTGAAAGCTGAGTGTAAGAAAACCAAGAACTCATGTCAAGAATCCAACTATTCAAGACTTTAGGGTTTCGGGATCCATCATAAAGTGGCACTTCACATCGAACTCTCAGGCGAGAATCATGAACAGAATCTGAAGCATTGTGGATGGAAATGTCATTTACCTTCAATGCAAGGTTACTGAGGACTTTTGCCATGGTAGTATCATTAGCTTTATCGGCTAATGCATTCACAACATGTGCAAGCTCTGCCACTTGGGCAGCCAAATCAGAAGCCATGTGAAACCGGGTATAAGCCAGGAGTAACAAGGAAACAACACTTAAAAAAAATCAGGGTAAAAATTGTGGAAATACCCTGTTACAATGTAGTGCCTTGAAAAATACTCCTAAGGCTAAATATTTTAAAAATTTAACTTAACCTAAGGTTTAAAAATTTCTTTTATAATTTATTAATTTAAAAATAACTTAATTAAAAATTAAAAATTAATTAATCAAAAAGATTAATTAAATTTAATTAAGATATTTAAAAATAAATTAATAAATAAATAAAAATTACATGCAATTCTAAACCTTAGATAAAGTAAAATAAAAAAAATAAAATAAAATAACTGATATTACCCTGCACTCTTTCTGCACGTTTACTCAAGATCTGTCATGCACAAATTTGGATGATGGCATGGAAAGGAACAAACTGCCACTTCACGGTTTCCAAGGTGCTATTTCAAGCCGAAACTGTGGTTACCGAAATGAAAGGCAGATATAGTGCAAATTTCTATGCAATCAGCTGGTAATTGCCTTGCCGATGAAACCTGCAGGTCGCAGGCTGGCTTTGGTAGCGGCGGCCAATCCTGTCACGCATAAAGCAGCGATAGGTCCTGCCAAGCCTACAGATTGCAAGGCAGCGACAGGTCCTGCCAAGCGTGCAACGGGTTCAACGTCTGCTGCACTTGCAGGCTGCAGTGCCTGTAAGCCTGCAGCTTTTGTAGTGCCTGCAACACGTGCAACGTCTATTGCATGAGCAGGCTGCAACGCCTGCAATCCTACAGATTCTATAGCTTATGTAGCATCTGTAGCTCGTTTAGGCTGTAGTTCATGCAGGCTGTAGTTCGTGCAGCATCTGTTGCACGTGTAGCCTGTAGCACATGTAGCTTGTGCAGGTTGTATTTCATGCAGCTTTCACTACACGTGTAGCCTATAGCACCTGCACCTCATGCAGGCTATAGTTCGTGTAGCGTCTGCTACACCTGTAGCCTGCAGCGCTACAGTATGAAGGAGGACGTGCAATGTCTGGGGTGGTGCTCGATCTCAAATAGAGCACATAGCAGGCCTCGGATGTTGCCGAACACAACACCTGTAGATGTCGAACATCGGCCAAAAAGTCCTTCGACAGATCTGCTGGTCAGATTGGCAAATATTTTTTTTTTTACAAAAATTGAAGCAACCAATTGATGAAAACTATTTTTTTTTTTTTTTTAATAAAAAAAAATTGAAATTTAATTTTCACACTAAATTGATTGAAACTAAGGTGATTTCACCTCAAAAATTCAACAAATTGCTATAGCTTTCCTTCAATCCAGCAACACCCGCCTTCAAAGTAGCACTCCTTCCAAGATCCAGTCGACACACGACCAGCATTTGAAAGGCCACTAGACCCAAGTTGACACATGACCTGGTATAGATGATCTTCAATCTTCAAGACTCCAAAATGGTAGGAACATCAGGAACAAATGGCTCCCTAATTCGCATTTCACCATAGCTGAAATCCAAACCTGCCAAGGGATTTTTGTAAGACAGAAATTGGGGTAAACTTTTCCTATACCTCTTGAGCATAAGCAAAAAGTTGGAACGAGGAGTTTGACGCCGAAGGAACTTCCTACTGCGAATGGTCTTCAAGCTCCCCTTGAGCTTGAACCGAGTCCTCAATGAGAAAGAATTTCTCATAAGAAAACTATCTCCTTCCCTCTCACCTCACAAGCCCTAGTGCAAACATGAACTAGGCTCTGATACCAATGAAAAGGATTGAAAATCCAACTAATGTTTCTATTATTTACAACTCAATTTATAGGCTCTAAAGGCCCAAAATACATAACCAAACCCACCAAATCATGGATTTGATCCAATATGCTTAACCATAAGCTATAATAGTGCAAAGGAGAATGCACGTAACTTCTAAGCTAAGAAAGAAAGGAAAGATGCTAACTAGAAGATCCTTTTAGCTATCTTGAAGTACACACTTCCTACTTTGAGTTCACACTTCCTAACTAACACTCCAAAGTGACAACTAGAAGACAACTAGTGCCCACAAGTGTATGTGAGAAGGAGACTCACTTACAATATTAATTTGCAAGAAATAAACTATGCAAACCTAGCTAGGAACTACTAGAGGGGTCATATGAGAGATGTAAACATCAATCCTCATCATGGACATACATTAACACAGGAAAATTTGACCCCCACGAGTGTTTTTGAATTGGCAAAAGTGTAAATTTTTGAAGAGATCTCCTCCTATCTCTAGATGGTAATTGTTTGTGTTATAATTTTAGATATAAATATTAGGATCCTGGTCTCTAAAAAAGGAAATTTTTTACCTCCATAATCCCTCCATGATTAGGGTTGTATTTAGTCTAGAGTGCTTTGTTGAAGATGTAATAATCACCTCCAAGACTAAGGCAACAAATAACTATAGGAACAATCAAGAAATATTTATTATGTTCATTCCTAATCATTGCTTAAAAATTCCCACTATAAACATACGTAAGCTTAACCAGGGTTATGAAAATGTGAGTAACTATAACTCTATCCCTTCCTACCATATTATATTTTCTTTATTTAAAGTCTAAGATGCAATGAGATTTTATATTTGTCAAGCATCCAAAAGAACCGAAGGACAACCACGTAGAGGTGAAGGAAACATCAAGTTGGAAAAAGTGAAAAAGAATAAGTCCAAAGGTGAGATAAACATCTGTCCAACTATCAACATAGGTTAGATGCCCCATAAAAAGGAGAGGTAGATTAGTCACTGCATCATCAACAATAATAAAGTAGAGTTTTTTAATTGCTTTTACTTTTAATAAAGCAATGTTCTTTCCTCTTTCATATTATTTATTACCCTATTTAAATTGTTAAATGTATTAAAACTATTGTATCTCAATCTATTTCTAAGTATAGTTTATAACTTTTCTTTTATATGTGTGTTATCTTATCCTATAATATAAAATTCAAATCAAAGAATTAGGAGATTATATATTAACTATTTTTGAGTATGTGTTGCCAAAAATTGACAAGTAATTACATGTGACCACACAAATACAAGGGGTTGGTGTCTTCCATATAAGTATTCAAATTAGATATTAATTGAAAATGAGTTGAAGGCAAGACCATGCACTAAATAATCAAATGAAATTAGTTCAACTAGATGTATTCCTCAACTTTTAAGGAGATACTCTAATGGTACATGCATAATTGCTAAGCTATTCTAAGACCACTATGTGATCATGATGTAATACGAGTGAGATAGTTTCAATTTCATATGGTCAATTTAAAAGAGAAAATGATGAATTAAATAATTATCATACACACAATAAATTATCTACATAGCATAGTCATAGAGGCATGCTAGTATAACCAATAGTATCTATAAAGCAATAGATGAATCTGTAATAAAAATATATTTAAGTATAGTAAAAACATAATTATATATACAATTAGTCTTATTTGAAACCTTAAAGCATTAATTATCAAGTAATCATTTCTATAACTAGAATATATATGGATATCGATAAATGCTTAAAAAGGACAATTGTGACACAAAAGGGACATTATCAACTAATTAATAATAATTTATAATAAATATTATATAAATATGGAAATTTATGATTTCAAAATAATAGTAATACTTATAGAAATATACTCGAATTCACCAGAAAGAAATAAATGTCATCATTTATGAGAATATTTTTAATCAACTTTAACAAAATTTTATAAATATAAGTTTGATTTACTTGATTGATGTTAAGATGAAATGTGTAGTTATTGATGCTAGATATATATCAATGAGAAAAAATAAATGAAAAAATATGAATTTGCATGCCAACAAAGGTATGATACATATCTTTAGGTGACTACTAGGTGTTTGACTACCTAGGATGATGACTAAATGAGATATTCTTGGCAATGATATTAAAATATTACTATATGAGACCTAGTAGGGATATAGTATATGTCCTAATTGATCAATATATTTCAAGAATAAATTTATGAACAGAGAGATTTATGTTTTGAATTAGATGTCAAAAGCACTCTATGATGATCATTGAATCCTTCTACCACAAGTGCTAATTATAGGGATAGACGTCATAGTCACTAAATTATATATTTTTTACTTTGATGCTAGCATTTTATAGCCTCATACTATAGGACTAAATGCTAGATATAATTTGAAGCTAACCCTTTCTCACAAACAAAACATGAATCACTTATTGTCCTAATATTATTATATCTCTTCATGTGATCTCTATTAGATGATTCACTTCACTTTATTTTAGAAAATTGGATATCTTAATTGTAGGATTACCTTTGGGTTCATAACTATTATGACGATGAAAATATCAACTCTAACCTTTTCAAAGATACCAAAAGAGTTTGTAACTAGTAGGAACAATATGTCACTCAATCTTTAAAAGATAACTCTATCATTAATATACCAAAAATTGATCTTACCTATGTAGAATATATTGATATCTTGTGGTTTGAATGCCATCTCATAGGAATCTATCATGAAAAATATTCCATTTGAAAATAAATATGAAAAAATATATCTATATGTGAAAAACTACACCAATAATTTCCACAAGTTGCATGCAAATCAAGGAATGTAAGATGTAAAATAATAAAATATTCTCAAATATTGCAATGGTCTCTATAGATATATCCAAACAATGATTGCATTTCTCAATATTACCATGCTAGGAGAAACATACAAATATACATCATAAAATTGAACAATACCACTGTTAATATTATAACTAGGAAATATACGATTCCTTTCAATTAATTTTAATTATGTATGAGTGTCTACCTTGCTAGTTATCATACCCCACCTTCAGCAAGAGTTTTTCCCAAGAGGCTATGCTTTGATTAAGGAATGACTGATGCCTAGTATGGATACTTGGATTGATTTTGCATTGTTTAATTGGATCATCTTTAAAGAATGATACTACTAACTTGTTGTTATTGAACAAATCCAAGTGCATCCACTGGTAGAAGAGATAGAATTGACCCCAAGGATAGGGAAAAGTTTAAATTGGGTTTTATTTGGATTAGGATATAACTATATAATAAAATAATATTATATTTATCTGAAGGAATATTTATAATAAAAGACTATTATAAATAAAAGAATATTATATTTATTTAAATAGAGGAATATATATAATAATATATTATTATAAATATAAGAATGTTTAAATATTATTTAAAAAAAATATCTATAATAACAAACCATTATATTTATTTAAAAAAAAAGGATGAGATATTATTTTGAAGTTTGAAATTTAAAATAATATTTTAGATATTTTAAAATATCTATTTCGTTGCCATCATGAGGATTTATGGAAGAAAAGACTTCCTAGGCTTAGAGGTTGGGGGCCTTCAATGGAGGTAGGTAAGCATTTATGAATAGGAAGAATTTTGGGGGTAGGGATGACTTTAGAGAGGGAGCACGAAGAAGGAGAGGGGAAGGAGGACTTGGAAGGCCACAAGGAGACCACTTGGGAGGCAAATTGGGAGGGAGTGATTGAAGGTCGAATTTATTTTAATTTAAAAGTATTGCTATCATTGACTATTATAGAAATTAATATTTGATGTTTTCAATATAATAATGAGGTAGTTTTAAACCCTTAATCATATCAAAGCTTGCTCTCTTGTTTTACCATTTGATTGAAACCTTGGAACTCTCTGTGTGCAACCAGAGAGGAGGCAATTCCTTTGGTAGTTTTAGTGTTGAGATGGACTATTTAAAAACTATGTCTCAACCTATGAATAATAAAAAACTTGATATCATTGTGTTATTTTCTTCTTACCTTTTCTCAAATGATAGTTCCATTGTTTTACTCCTTTAAGACAATGAACGATTGCTATGTTCGAAACTCTTGAAACTATCCTGAGTCATGTTCATAGGAGGTAGCTATGGCTTAAGAGTTATTATGGAGGTATTTATTTAAGGTTTGAAATAGCTTAGTGTCACCCTTGATGAAATACTTTGCATACTTCAAGGTTTTTAAGTTGGGTTAAATCACCAATGATGGTTTATATGCATGTTGGTGCTTAGATAAACCCTCGATCAATATCTAGTGGAAACATGTCCTTAATCTCCTACTTCAAACTCTTTGAACCACCGCTTATGGTCTGATCTTGTCTTATATTGAGTATTCATTTTTATAATTTGTTTCCTTACTTCTTCATGCAGACTTTTCATATGTTCCGCAAATTCTTCTACCTCGACACTGCACTTTTCTCTCTTATCCAACTTTCTCAGTTCAGACACATTTCTTGGGCTATTTCCATATATTATCTGGAATGGAGATTTATTTGTGCTCTTATTGACTGAACTGTTATACGCAAATTCTACCTACGATAAAACTAAATCCCATCCCTTGGGTTGATCTGCTATCAAGCATCTCAAGAAATTACCCAGGCTTCTATTTACCACCTCTGTCTGTCCATCAATCTGTGGGTGGTATGCAGAATCGAACTTCAGATCTGTCTTCAACTTCTTTCACAAAGTTCTCCAGAAATAACCAACAAATTTTGTATCTCTGTCAGAAACAATGCTCTTCGATAGACCGTGAAGTTGTACCACTTCCTTGAAAAATAACCCTGCAATGTGAACTGCATCACTTATTTTCTAACATGGGATAAATTGTGCCATCTTGGAAAATCTGTCAACTACTACAAATATAGAGTCATTTCCCCTCTGTGTTCTTGGCAATCCGAGGACGAAGTCCATGCTGACGTCCTCCCATGGCCGCTTAGGTACTGGTAACGGCTGATACAATCCCGTGTTTTGTCTTCTGCCCTTTGCCATCTAGCATACTCTACAACTCTGTACAAACTTTTTCACATCTTGCTATAGTTGCGGCCAATAGTAATTTTCACTCACCAGGGCAATTGTCTTATCCCGACCAAAATGTCCGGCCAGTCCTCCGATGTGTTTCTCCTTGACTAAGTTTTCTCGCATGGAACTCCTTGGAATGCATAATTTACTTCCTCTGAACAACATTCCATCTTGGATTAGAAAATCCAACCATCTTGTCCTGTCCACAGTAACAGGTGTCAAGCAAGTCGTCCAGGATTTTACAAAATCCGGATCTTTAGGGTACAAACCCTTCAGTTCTTCAAATCCCACTACTTCCACTGTCATTTCAATCAGTAAATTCTGCCTTCTACTCAAGGCATCTGCAACTCTGTTTGATTTCTCGCTTCTGTGCTTCAGCACAAAGGTATAGATTTGAAGGAACTCCACCCACTTCATGTGCCTTTGGTTCAATTTTGTTTGACTGTTAATGTACTGTAAAGCCTGATGATCAGTAAATAGAACAAACTCCTTTGGCAATAAATAATGTCTCCACTTCTTCAGAGCCTGAACTATAGCATAAAATTCTTGGTCATAAACTGAATACTTTTTTTGAGCATCATTTAGCTTCTCATTGAAATAAGCAACAGGTCTGCCTTCTTAACTCAGTACATCCCCTATTGCACTGCCACTGGCATCACAGTCCACCTGAAATACCTTGTTAAAGTCTGGGAGTGCCAAAATAGGCTGTTCTATGACCCTTTTCTTTAATGCATCAAAGATCCTTTCAGCCCCTAATGTCCACTTGAACTCTTTTTTATCCCCTCTCATTGTTTCTATGAGAGGTGCACAAATGCTGCTGAAGTTCTTTATGAACTTCCTGTAAAAGCTGGCTAGACCATGAAATGATCTTACCTCTATTGTGCTTCTTGGGGTAGGCCATTCAATGATGGCTCTCACCTTCTTTGGGTCCATTTTTAGACCTTCTTCTGAGATTACAAACCCTAGGTATACTAACTCTTTCTTGACAAAATTACACTTTTTCAGATTTATTAATAATTGCTCCTCCCGTAGCTTTTCAAAAACCCTCCTGATATGCATCAGGTGTTCCTCCAGGGTTCTGATGAATATTAATATATCATATAAATAAACAATGACAAACTTTCCTAGGAACTCTTTCAGTACTTCATTCATCAGTCGCATGAAGGTACTTGGTGCATTGGACAGCCCAAATGGCATGACTAACCACTCATACAAGCCCTCTCTTGTCTTGAAGGTTGTCTTCCACTCATCTCCTTCTCGGATCTAGATCTGATGATAACCACTTTTTAGGTCAATCTTCGTGAAGTACTCAGCTCCACTTAAATAGTCCATGATATCATCCATCCTTGGCAATGGGAATCTGTATTTGATAGTGATTTTGTTGATTGCCCGAGAGTCTGTGCACATTCTCCACTCTCCATCCTTCTTGGGTGCTAGTACTGCAGGCACTGCACACAGGCTAAGACTCTCCCTAATCAATCCTTTCTTCAGCAACTCTTGTACATGTCTGTTTAACTCCTCAGTTTCTACAAGTGTCATTCTGTGTGCAGCTTTATTTGGCAAGTTTGATCCTGGCACCAAATCTATATGGTGGCTGATCTTCCTTATTGGGGGTAAACCCTCAGGCACATTATCTGATACAATATCTGGAAATTCCTCCAATAGATCTAGGACTTCTATCGAGGTATCTTTGCATTCCTCCTCCCTAACTCTAGGAATTATTGCATAACACAAATGTTCATGCTTCAAACCGTCCAAAAATTTTCTCCCTTCAACTAAACAGATTTTGGAGCTGTTACACACCTTTTCATCCACCTCCTTCACGGGTTTTAGCTTATGGCGTACACCATTCTTTGTCAATGAGTAGGTGTTGGCATGGCCGTCATGCACTACACTCCGATCGAACTGCCAGGGCCTTCCCAGAAACATATGACAAGCATCCATAGGCAGGATGTTGCACAGGACCTCATCATAATAATTTCCAATATTAAATTTAATGGAGCACTACTCATTGACCAAAGCCCTATGGTCTTTTTGTAACCATGCGACCCGATATGGATGCGGGTGCTTCCTCCTCTCTAATTGTAACTTGGTAACCATTTCTTCTAAAACCAGGATATCTGTGCTACCATTATCAATAATAATATTGCAAACCTTGCCCGTGCATTTACACCTTGTGTGAAATAAACTTCTTCTTTGATCTGTGTCCTTCTCCTCATTCAATAGGACTCTTCTTACGATCATTGCTTCCCCTCTCTTCACTTCTTTAGAATGTTCAGACTCAGCATCTTCCTCTACCATAGCAGCCCTGGTTGGACCCTCAGGCCTCTTGTTCGTCCTTTCTTGGTGTTGTGGACACTCAAATGCCCGATGTCCTTCTTCACCACAGTGGAAATATGTCCCATGGAATACTCCTCTTCCAAACCCTCGTCCAGATCCACCTCGTCCTCTTGGGTAGCTGTTCTGATCACGGGGCTGATAAACATCCTCTTCCCTTTGATCCTCGGTTACTACTGGCTTCACCAGTCTTCTTCAGATCTTTATATTTTTCTCCATTGGTTCTCCCACCAGTTCTTCCACCATGGCCCCTTCCTCTTTGCTTGCATTCAAACTGCCTATTTAGTTTTTCTTCCACCTTTAAGGCAAATTGGTAAGCATCCTCAATGGTGCTTACCCGAACTAGGCTCAGTTCTTCCTGGATACCAAGTCTCAACCCATTGATATAACGGGATACCTTTTCTTTGTTTGCCTCTAAATTTCCAGTCCTAATAGAGATCTTGTAAAACTCCTCGGTGTATTCTTGGACAGTTTTGTTTGTCTGTCTCAAACTCTGCATTTTCCTTAGTAGATCCAACTCGTAATCTATCAAAATAAATTGTCTTTTCAGCTTTTCCACCATTCTATCCCATCTTGTTATTCTCTCCTTCCCTCTTTTGTTCCTCTCCAACTGTATTCCCCTCCACCAAATGCTGGCATGACCCTTCAACTTGGTCTTAGCAAATCTGACCCGATTAGGGTCTTCAACCTCCTCGTATTCAAAATATTCTTCTAAATCATTTATCCAGTCAATCACCTCTTTTGGATTTAGGTTTTGGATTTGCAAGGCCTGAACTTGTCTCTGCAAGGCTCGGAAGTCTTCGGTCAGCACCACATTTCCTACTCCACCATGGTTTCTTCATGGAGGCATTTTTTTTTTCTTACAAATCCTTCCACAGATCCTAGTGTAACTGCATCTCTTTCGGTGATCTGTTACACGCTCAGGAGCTCCCGCTCTGATACCACTTGATGGCGAGCCGAGATTCAATCAACAGAACTTCAAATTAATTTTTTTGCAAATAGCTTAATACAGTCTTACATTACAGTTTCCAGGCATATTTCCCTTCCCCCTCAATCCCGAACTCACCATCCTTTGCCCTTACAATTTTTGAGTTTTTATCGAGGCCTCGATCCTCTAGGCAATTAATGCCCCGCCTAACAAAAAATTCAAATTCGATTTTTTTCCCCCCCGACCGAGTTTTCAAAATTTTTTGCCATAAATGGGCAACTGCCCGATCCACCATGAAACTTGCATTAATGGCCTCCCTTATCCTGCACCCACCATTTTGTTCTGACTGTTCTTTTGCACCGCTGTCTCAACCATAAAGTCCATCGCCTGTAATTGCTGTTCTACCAAAAATAATAAAAAAAAAGAAACATATGCGTGGTCGACATCTCTCTTTTCAAATTACATGGCCTTCATCTTTGACTTAATACATGTATGCTTCCATGTGTCAATTTCGACCTTACCTCCAACTGGTTGTGCCACTTTTAACACATGTGGCAGCCACGTGTCTATTTCAGCCTTGCCTGGCCATCCGCGTGTAAACTTTGCTCTGTCTTCTTATTGGCCGTGATATCACGACAGGTCGCAAAATCGTGACATGTCGCGATATCGTGACCAAAAGTGCCTTCACCCTACTGAAGCCTTTGGGGTCGCGATTTCGCGACATGTCGCGAAATCGTGACATGTCATGATTTCGTGACCCCCCCCTCTGCCTTCACTTTGCCGAAGTCCTTTGCTTTGTTTTTCGCCTTGCTTTAGCTTTTGAAGCTCTCTCGAATCATGCCACATGGCAGCTTTCTATTGGTCACGATATCGCGACATGTCGCGATATCGTGACATGTCACGATATTGTGACATGTCACGGTATCGCGACCCCCACGCCCTTATGCATTAGCCTTGCCTCTGGGAGCCACGATTTCGATATCGCGGATCCCCCACCCTTGCCTTTCGTCTATGCCTTTGGGAGCCATGATTTCACGACATGTCGCGAAATCGTGACATGTCGCGATTTCGCGGCTCCCCGCCCCCGCCTTCAGCCTTAGCCTTTTGGAGCTATGATTTTGTGACATGTCATGATTTCGCGGCTCCCCTGCCTGTATAAAACTCAAACTTCTCTCCTGCCTTTATAAAACTTAAACTTCTCCCCTGCCTTTACAAAACTTCAACCTGGGAAAAGAACTAAAATAGATCGAGATACAAAGTACTTAGAAAACTTAAAAGAAATTTGGAGGATGCAAGATTGCTCCACTGCCTTCGAATGCTCCTGCATCAAAACATTATAATGGTGCTACTATTTTGATGCATTTCTCAGACTTCTATTTAATTTTTTGTGGCTGAGTGGAGTGGTCGTGGACGCCCGACACACACCTGATTTATTTTGAAGATAGTGTGGATTTGCTCTTGGCACATTAAAATGCTTTTATCCACATAGAGTGGAAATGTAATTCCCCTGCGAGGGAAAATTGAACATTGAGTCTATTTTTTTATTCCGCCACAGTGCGATGCCAAGAATATGATATTCCTGAGGTTTATTTTGCTGCCTAGAGAGGCATGCTATTGTTTTTCAGCAAGTTGAAGGCCCCATTCAAACCCAAGTATAGGGGTATTTATAGTCGTTGGAAACGTTTTTTCGTGACGGACACAATGGTGGTGTCAAATTGTAATTTTGAGGCTGTTTCAGTTCAGTTTTTTTTTTTTAGCCTCAAAATTTTTCTACCTTGGAGTGCACTCTCAATTGTACCCGACACTCCCAAGGTATTTTTATATGTGATCCTTGTACCTAGTGACCTTTTCTATACACTCGACGAATGCAGTGGCTGGTTACCCATGCATTTCGGTGGGATGACATGGTCACCATAAGGACACTTATACTAGGGACTACAGACAAAGACACCCTAGACTCTATCCGAGGTTGTTTCCGGATCTACTTCTGAAGACTATAGATGAAGACACTTTAGAAGATTCTCTTCTTTTCTTCTTCTCTCCTCCTATTTTGATCTATGGCTCATTTTATTGTATTGAGTGCATTTTTGGAAAAGACCAACACTCTTATATGGCTCGTTTTTCCTTTCATTAGGTGCATTTTCGGCAGATACCGACACCTTCTAGATTGAGTTCACCATGAGGAGGGATTTCATACTCATGGTGAATCTATTCAGTGACCTACGAGTGGCAACATCCTCTGAGGATGACCTGCAGAGGCAACAGACCCAGATGTGGTTGACCCTGAGGCACCCATGATGACCCTAAGGCACTTAGACGGCTGACCCAGTGGCAACAGACCCGTTGAAGTGGCTGACCCTGAGGCAACAGACCGAGATGTATACACAGTGAATCTAGCATTATTCACAGTTGGAGAGCCAAGAGCATAGAGCACGAGCCTAGACCAAATCAGCAATAAGCGAGGATGATAGGTTGTTTTCGAGAAGTCAACATTAAGGGGGAATTTTACCTGATGTTGACTTGCCTTGTTTTTTCTTTAGTTAGGATAGTGCACTTTAAGGTGGAATGTTAGATTTAAAGTGCACTATGCCTTCACCTTGACACTTGTCAGTTTCACTTGACAAGTGTCATGTGTTGAATATAGGCTTATGCCTATATATTGTAACCTATTTTTATCAATAATATATCCCTTAAGTTTTCCCTCCTAACAAAAATAAAGTCTTGGTATCTACTTTGTACAAAATATATGAAATATGAGCAGATTGGAAGGAAATGCTACCATCTATTTTGTGGATATACAGAAAAACTTTTAAACCAACAACAGAGCATACACCTTTCCAACTATAGAACAGTAAGAGTTGGTACCTTGATCCAGAGAAATAATAATGTTGTGGATGCATGTCATATTTACATATGGGACTGAATGAGTAACAAAGGAATATGAAGAGTGGATTCTTCCAAATGAAAGAGGATATTAGGAGATAATATTGTTACCCAAAAATAGAAGAAGGCAAGAAGAAGCATCCCAAGTAAATAAAAATATGATGTATCCTCAAGTGGAACATAGAGAACTACCCCAACAAATAGAAGGACAAATAAGGATACGGTTAATAATACGATATGAAAATAGAGTGGACACTTTTGAAATAAAATTTATGGAGAAAAATGGGAATGAGACCATTGATAAATAATTGGTTGGACTTACTCCATTAGCTCATAGAGGGATATTACAACAAATAATGTGACTACAGACCCAACAATTGTAGAACGAATATAAGACATTGCAAGGTCATAATGCAAGGTTGAGGAAGCAAATCATCCAAGAATTGGATGGTATAATACGAAGGTTTGATGATAAAAGAGAAGCTAGGCTACATGAACTAGAAGGTAAAGGTGATGATAATTATGGGATAACTTAAAGAAGTGGTATAAGAAATTATGGTGCAATCACAAGTGAAGGAAGAAGATCACAAGTAGCACCAATTGATCCACCAATGACAAATGGAGATGCAAAAATACTTTGGCGAGACATTGAGGAAGCAACCACATCACCTGAACTACAAGACAACACATGAGTAGATTCGAGTGAATCTAGTGATGAAGGAATACCTTGGTTGGAAAAGGAATCTAGCACAAAGAGCATTGGTGATGATGGCTACCTAAGAAGACCCTAAGAGCCTCAAGATAACCTTGATCCTCCAAATTATACACATAAAAAAATTAGAAGACCGCAGGAGACTCAAGCCAAATCTTGATCTGTAAGCTTATACTATAGCCTATCGACAACTAAGAAGACAAAGGAGAGAAGTAAGGAGATTTTAGAGATTGATAAACTTACCAGTGGATTGATTGGAGCAAAGAGAGGATAATTGGAACATCTCAAATTTTTATACAGACTTTTTCAATGCATACAAGGAGATCCTGGTGACCTCATCTCCATAAATATACTTTGAGGAAAGAGTATGGAGACATTGCTTAATACGTGCAGATCATAGAATCAAATCACTACAACAATTGTCACCAAGTGTAAAATGAAGTATAAGTCCACTAGCCAATATTGAATTGGTATATATAACTCCTGATAATCAAGCAAAATGAGGGAGGAATCGATAAGGACCCCTAAGGCTTAATATAGGAAGGGGAGGAGGTATCTGACCATGGAATAAAAGAAGTCAAGGTGATATTATACCAAGAGGAGGAAGAGGATGAGGAAGGTTCTAACACCCTACTCTTATATGTACAGGAGACACACCTTTAGCATGTTTGAATTGGACAAGGAATCTACAAGGTATACCAGGGATACGAGGAATATTACCAAAACCTACAGGGCAGTATCCATTAGGATGACCACCACTAATATGATGAGGGCCTCAAAGAGTGGAAGGAGGTAGAGTATTACTCCAAGGAATGGAGGAACCACCAATTGTTCAGAGATATTTGATGTCAAGGGGAGTAGCATGTAGAATGCACTTGCAATGATAGGCCTTACTGGTAGAGGAAGAGTGCATTTTGTAGATAAAAGAAGCCATGGACAACAAAGGATTCAATCACCAATTCTAGAGATAGAATTGATTTGAGGAGATCCATCACCTATACGATAATAGGAAGAGACGTTAGGAGAAGATACTCCAGCTTGTAATTGTACAATTCCAAATTGCATGTATGGTAGTGGAAGGCCATGGAATTCGGTAACATCACAAGTCAAGATGAATCACCCTAAAGAGCAAGTGACACCAAATGATACAATGAATTGTAATGTCATGGTTGAACCTCCAAGAGAAGAATCATATGGCATCGTGCAAGTGAATTTCACCGTGTGATTCCCAAGATGATAAGTGTAAATAGTATTAGAAAAAAAAAGGAAAATAAAAATAAAATAAAATTTCTTTGTTGTGAAAATCCCTCAGGATGCAATTCAGAAGGAAGTTGGTTGAAAATTGGAAATGACAGCCTCTTCAAGAGAAAAATGGAAAATTTCTCTAAGTGATAGATGGTACAAACTAGTTTGAAGGTAGAAAAGACATAAGTTTAAAATTGTACAAGCAAAAATCATACAAGGGAGTCTATTGTATGATTTAGACCATACATTGTATGATTTGATCGTATAGATGTACAATTTGCAACCACCGTAATTAATGTTCGCATGCACAAAACGATGAGTTATTGAGCAATGCAGGAAAAAAATGAAATTACATGCAAAAACTAGTGAGTTGTTGATTATCCGAGAAAAAGAAGACAAAAATGCATGCAAAGAAGGTGAAGTGGCACAATTTTAAAAAATTGAATGGTTAGGGTTTCACAACAATTTAAATACAGGACACTTGGAATAGTTTTACAAACCATACAAGGGTAAATTTGAAATTTTGAGGAGAGCGAAGGTGAAAAGCATGCAACCAAATAAAATATTTTACATAGGAATTGAAATTCACCAATATAACTACAATATTGCATGATCCATTTTAATTTTGCACTAGGGAGACTTTTTACATTCAAATAAAATCAATCGAAAGAGAAAAAGCGAAGGTTTTTGACTCCATTAAAAGAAAATTTTGAATTGCAACTAAAGGGAAGTGAGGGTTTTTAGTAGAAGGCATCAAAGTAGAAATAGATTGTTAAAAAATATCCACCAAGGGTTCAAGGAATTTGCATATTGAAGCCAAAGTGAAGAAATTACAAGAAAAATGAGAACTCACAAACCCTAATCAGATAAAAAGCAAAAAAAAAAAATTATAGAAGGCAGAAGAAAAAAGGGAGATAATCGTACAACCTTGCAACCTAGCTAGAAAAGTTTGTTTTTGGGAGAAATTGCACCAAGTAAAGGAAAAATTGTAGATTTGCTCCAAAATTGCACTAGAAAGATAGATCGAGACATTTTGGCAATTGGGTTAGTGAAAAATAATGGAAAGGGAGTGAAAAACATAATTTTTAGGTAAATAAGGGTTTTAGAAGATGTGTTGTATGATTTGGAGGATAGACTATATGATTTCAGGGAAAAATTTTGCAAATTCAAGCAATTCTTAAGCCTTTTCGAGAAAATCATATGAAATCATACAAATCCAACAAAGGAGAACAAGTGGAAAGGGATGTTGTAAGTATTGGTATGGCCTTTGTACATTTTTGTGCATTCGATGTACAATTTGTATTTGTTGAATGATTTTGAAGCAGTTTGAAGTATTGTACAATTTAGAGATTATTGTATGAACAAAAAATGAACATGAACGGTTTGGAGGGTATACTGTATGATTTATAGTAGCATTGTATAGTTTTCAGAGGACTTTTGGTTGCATGACGGTTGATGTTCCAAAAGTAAATCTAACTGGAGGAATGAGAGGAAAAATATTATGACCAAAGAATTTGGATATTGGTTAAGAAGAATTTCAGCCAACAGAGTTGAATGGTCACTAGGACCTCTGCACAAGAGGGAGTCACATTCATAAAAACACTAAGGGTGATAATTTTAATCCCACAGTTGGCATGGTAATCATCCTTGGATGAGAGGAAGATACGGGCCATGGATAGAGTAGAGGTATTGGAGGGTTGATCAAATAAGGACACAATCAAGATTTTGAGAGGAGGAAATGGCATGAGAAAGAGCCCTGAGGAGGGAACTACACAGTGAAGTCCATTACGCATATCTAGAGGATCTAAGTAGTGAATCCAAGGAGGGCCAAGATGATATAACGAGGATATAATTTATATAACATGGAGGAGATACATGCCAAAAATGGTGGAATAAAGAAGAAAATAAGAACCACACATGGAGAAAATAATTTGAGAAGGCTAGTGTAGTTGTGATAGCATAGGTGCCACCACACCAAAAGACCTTATTTTATAACTATCTATTGTAGATTGTTTAGGCATACGATCTTGCAAGTAGACTTACCTATGTTAATATGGGAAAATAGTTGGTGAAGGTAGATTTCATAGAAGAGGTGTTCAAAAGAACATTTTGTTTACCTAAAAATGGTATTGAGATAGTCAAGAAGTTGCTTGATCCGATTAAGACACATTGCATCATCACTGCACTCACCAATGTGAAATCATCGACCAAAGAAAATATCTTGGGTCTAGGAACTCGAGGTATTAAATAGAGATAAGTTGATAGGAAAGGATTTGCTATGAGCCATGAATATTGCAATGGATCTACTATCAAGATAAATACACACTACAGATATGCCAATCTGGATGGCTCAATACGTGGAAGGTATTACCAAAGAAATTTAGTACAATTGGGGTACCTATCTAGAGAGAAAAATGCATGTTGTACTAACAAAAAAGTCAAGGAATTTTGGGATGAATTTCCATGCCATTGGATTGTTATTGAACTTTGGTACACAGATGGGAATTCATTTTCCAAGCTTGATAGAGCCTAGGAATATTGATGCAGGTAAGACAACCATTCTATGGTGGGCAAAGTTAGTGCCAATTTATAAGGAGACTCCAAATAAGTCTCAGGAAAAGAAAGCACCTAAGTAGCAGGCCATTGTAGTTCATGAGGATACTCCTTCGGATGAGGAGGTACACCATAAAAGGAAAAAACCTAAGAAGTTGCAACCTAAACTGGAAACAAAAAGCACTTCAACACTGGTAGCAGGAGTAGTTGTTAGTTTAGGAAATGGAGGAAATTATGGGGAGGCAATCCAACCTAGTACAGATAAGAACAAGAAGACAATAGGAGAGAATAGCAAATAATCTTATTTTGGAAAAGGAAGCTAAGCCTACATAGGAAAACCAACAAGAGGAAGGACAGTCAGACTCGGAGAAGCTAGATTTACACAATTGGGATTGGGCAGATGTAGAGGAGATGGTAGAGTCCCCACAGATTTTCCATTCTACCAATATTAAAATTTTGGACTCTTCTAAAATTTTGGATGATACAAAAGTGAGGAAAATAGTACAAGAAGTGATATCCACTACATAGGAAGTAAGGGAGAAAGCCAAGGTGGTAGTGGAAGCCCCACTTCATATTCATGATGGGAGGAGGCATAATCAAACTAAATAGAGTGATGCACAAGAAGATACAAATGCACAGAATATACAAGGAGTGGTGCATGCATCATAAAAATAGAAAAATATTATTTTTGAAGAGGTCACAACAATGGAATTTCAAAATAATCAGGAAGAAAAGTAGAGGATAAAAGAATAACAAGTGGACTTGCTTGAATAGCAAAAGGAAGTCCAGGAACCAACAGGGAAACAACAATATCATCCTGAGGATTTTGATATTGAAGATGATATTTAGGTTGAGAGACCTATGGTACAAAATCCACCATAGGAAAATATAAACATAGATAAAGCACTAATGGATCTTGGGGGAAGCTTTAGTCACCACTTGGAAGAAGAGAAAGAACAAACTCCTACATAGGAAGAACTACGAAGAATGCATAAAATCTACCTCCTGGAAATACCACAATTCTCAAATATTAAAACTGAGGAGTATGTGAAAAGGATAGAGGATTAGGTTGACCATTTCTTCTCTCATATAAGCAATGCCATGGCCAACACCAAACTATAGTTTTGTATTGGTTGCATAGGAGAATTGAAGCTATGGGAGGAACAAGTGTTTATCGAATTGGAAAATATAACAGAATGGGTGAGTAGTGAGGATTGTATAAGGAAAATTATTGATATCCATGTACAACACCCATGAAGGTTACCCAGGGAAGAGGTAACAACAATGTTAGGAAGAGACAACTTACCAGAAGGAGTGAAAACCAACTACAGGCAGCATACGAGGTTATACTTAGATAAATCCAATTTTCCAACTTATCCCTTGAATACAGTGAATTTGGAACACAAGAGAGTAAACTCAGACTTAGCTATCACTTTGAAGAAGTTGAACTTCCTAACACATTTGATATAGTGGCTAAGCATAGGATTGGAATAGATCTATTAGCTCAAGAAATCTCAGAAAGAAGAGACAGAGGCCACTCAAAAGGAAATGGTTACAATTGAGGAAGAATTGAATAAGAGTAAGGCTACAACAAAAGAAAAGTTAAAGAAATTGGAAGAAGAACTAATGAATAACAAGGCTAGTTTTGAGGCCAAAATTAGTTTTCTAGAAGAGGAGAAGTGGTAGGTCTCACAAAGAACAGAAGAAAGGATCAAGGAGTTGGAAGCTCAACTAACAACAAAAGAAGAACAATTATAGGCAAAGTATGAACAACTAAAAATACAAATGGCTACGAAATTTGAGTAACTAGCAATGAAGGATAAGAAGATAGAAGAGCTTACAAAATACAATAAGTGATATAATGATATGATCCTAGAAAACAAACACAATTAAATGTTAAGGAGGAGACTATTTGTGCTTTGGAGGCTGATATTAATCATCATCTGAAGACCATTATAGACAAGAATGAAGATTTAGAAGTAGCAGCTTGAAAATAAGCACATTTATAGGAGAATCTTAAGAAGAGTGCTACTGATCATGAACAATAATTAAGGGAACTCTTGAATACAAATGAGGATATAGCCAACCAGCATGGTATGAAAGCAGTAGAAATGGGCAACTATGTAGCCAAGTTGTAGAATCAATGTGTAATTCTTCACATCTAGCTGGAAGATGGTGAAACCTTAATGAAATAATATGAGGCCCAACTAAAATAGAAAGATGATTTGGAGAGCATATCGACCAAATTATGTAGGCAAAAAATCCACCTCCCAGAAGAAGAAGTGACAAAGAGGATTTGCTTAGTTTTGATAATTTTGATAGTTTTAGAAAAATGTACAAAGTAGGAGTAAAACATACAAAGCAAGAGTAAAACATATAAAGCAGGAGAAAAATGTACAAATTGGAAGCTAAAATGTACAAGGTATAATGTAATGCAACAAAATGTAGATGAAATGTAATTTGAGTTGTAATTGTGAATGAATTTGATAATAAATGTAATTGGAATTTATAAAGGGTGTAATTAAGATTTTTTTTATACATGGGCAGTTGTAAATAATAAATTGCCCTAGGAACCACTTGGAACGACCTATTAAGACGTTATATAAGGCCTCCCTTTTAATTTCGTAGGTTTGGTTATTGAATGCATTTATCTGATCATTGTGTGGAATTACTGGTTTATTGTGTATCCTTGTGGAAGATGTTAGTGATTGTAATGTACCATTGAATAGTAATGAATAAAAAATCACATTGCATAGCATTATCTCACATTATTATACAATTATAGAATGATGTATTAGTGTTTTACAGTACCTGATTGTTGCATGTTACTTTTCTATGTCTATGGATGATGTCAATGCACTAGTATGAATACATGGAATTGAATCACAACTTATGTGAGCCTTAGAATTGATCTATGAGGAATATTTCATTAGTAAATACATATTGGAAGTTGTTGTATGATTTCTAAACATTGCCATTGTGAAGAACTTTCTCAATTCCTAAAGATAGAACTTGCATGTTGGTAAAGATGGAGTAATTGACATTCCAAAACTTTCTAAAAATTGTATGAGAAATATTGGTAAATAAAAGCATCCAATTTGGAACCTAGTTGAACTTTCAATTTGTACAAATTTTACACCAGACATGTTAAAATCGTACAAAATAACTTTACCCTATTTGGCAGTTAGACGATTGAAGAAAACTTACCCGATTTGGCAATTTTGGAAAATTGAACAAATTAGTTACAAAACTATGTATAATAGATTTAAAAACCAAATCTGAAGGATTGAATGAGTGTCAAATTATACAAGCACTAACACTGTATGATTTGATTCTATACAAGCTATTTTGCTATCGCATATCAATTGTTGGAAAGACTATACGATTGTACAATTTGGGTATTTAAACAAGAACAGTAAATTGATCATTCCAAGCCTTTGATAATAACCTCCCCATCGGTAATACTGCACCCTTGTGCTACATAATGGATATTTCCAAGGTGTCCTAGGTCGGCTTGGTGTAGGGGGAACACTTTACTCAAATAAAAATCATAAGATCACTTTCAAGGTAGATTTAGATGAAGGCACAAATAATATGGCAAAATGAAAATGATTGATCCTATTTAGTATTATAGGAGTAGAGCACAAGATTACAACTTTATAAATTTATGGAGATTAAAAATTAGTGATAAGTTGGGTTGCAAACCATGTTGATATGAAAAGCTTTCTCCTTAGTCCTTTCTATGAGCAAGTGAAATTATTAGAATCTTCTTTAATAGAAATTTCATATAAGAACATCTAAAGGGAATTAAATGTAGAAGTGGATGGTATTTCAAAATATGGTTTGAAACTTCCAATAGGCACTTGGAAGAGGGAACAAGTGGTTAGAGGACTTGGGGTTTCCTCGTAGTCCTTATATTAGGGATCATATCAGAGATCTATTAATAGTAAAAAATGATTTTGAAATGAAACATTGCCATTATTCTATAGAAAGATAGGCTTTAGAATAACGTTAGTCTTCAAAATTAGAACCTAAGTCCTTAGTTTTGGAACTCATGAAAGAGTCATTTGAGAACTATGATTTATCAAGAAGTTACTCTTGCTTTCCACTTGTTAGTCCTATTATTAGAATTCTATATTTGGACTATAATTTGACTATAAATTATTACAATAGGGAGGCTAGTATTCCTCTTAGTTTAGTTTAGACCATCTCCTAGATGGAATGTAATTTAAATTATTGAGGGTACTTCGTACCCATAGCATTGTAATTTTATCAAAATCAAAGTTTAAAATTGCATATTTTTTCAAGGGAAAAAATTAACTATTGCATATTATTTTATATTTTAAAGGATAGTCTATACTATTATTTACTTTTAGGATCATGCATATCTAAATAGGGTTGGGATAACAAGGTTCCATAGCCTAAAATCTATTCATATTAGGTCAAAGAGGCTATAGATAGTTTTCCCATAGATCATAGTTTTCATTGTTTGAGGTCCCTAAAAGATGATCATGTATCTATTGAGTGTGCTTGACATAATATATATGCAATCTCTTTTGATCAACATGGCATAATATTATTACCACATACATAGATGTGGATTTTATTAGAGTACTAGATATCTACACCATTATTGTAGGCCTTCCTTGAGATACAATATTCCATAATGTATATAATCTTAGTTCCCTAAATGTAGGAATCAATCTATTGTTGATATGTAGATATAAAAATAGGTGTGGATATTCCTTTATATGTTACTATAGTATTCACATATAAAAACATGGCTATGTATGTAAGGAAAATAACCTCCATGATATTAATTTGATATGGTGATTATATTTAATCATATTTCATGAGCATGCATGCATTATTATGATGTTATATGATATAAATATATTGTGATTGATTATAATGATATCTTGACTAGAAGGCCAAATACCCTATATATGCCCATTGTTACTAAATCATTTAACTATAGTTGTTAGAATAGAAAACCTACGTAAAGATATGGAAAGTAATGATCTCATCCCAAAGTTATTGGTCTTGCATCATTTATTTTATTTTTCTTTGGTTGTCTTATGTTTAGATTTTTATAAAATAAGGATAAGAAAAGGGTTTTGAAAGGGTCTCTTACCCTTTTATAAAGAGGATTGAGATATAGAAGACTATAAGAAGGATGCGACCACCACCTATTCCAATAATTCCAATAAGAAACAAAATGTGATCCAAAAATTGGGATTGAAATACAAAAAAACTAAAATAAAAAAACCTTGTTATGCACAACAACCTTAGAGAGTCTCCCTCAATGATTAAGTTCCTTATTTTCATATTCTTGGCCAATTTAAGTCCAATCAATAATTATTTAGCCTCTACCACATGGTTGGTATCTACTCCATAATAATATGCATATGCTCCAATAATATTCCCTTGTGAGTCCCTAATGATCCCTCCACCCCTTGCCTTTCCTAGATTCCCTTTAGCTACTCCATCAAAATTGAGCTTAAACCATCCATTTTTTGGTTTTTTCCATTTTACCTCTAATATTTTCTTCTTATTACAATATTCTTGTACCCTTTTCATCTCCTTAAGATTCTAGTTGATTGTAATTTTATATTTGTATGGTGTTTCATACCCTTCCTTGAAATTAATGACAGACAAGTTATCTACTATACTAGATTTAATATTCAATAATGATCTAAAACTAGATTTTTGATATTTTATGATTCTCTTATTCCTTTCCAACCAAATCCCCCACATAAAATAATAAGGCATCAAATTACATAATTATTTTAGTATTTTGTTGCTATAAAGATTAAATAATTGGGTGATCCAATCTAGAATATTATTTGGGAAGACCCATGCTACACCAAGTTCTTTTTGTAATAGTTGTTGGATCCTTTTAGAAAAACACTCTTAGAACAAATGATTTAATGACTTTTCTTTGTGTCCATAAATATAGCTCATATTTAGCAATTGAAACCTCTCTTTTGTAGATTATCTAATATTAGAATCTTATTCTGAACCACTAGCCAACTAAAGAGCTCATTCTAGGAAGTGAAAAAATTTCCCCATATACTTTCCCAATTATAACCTCCTTTTTCCTATGGATGTATGTTCTCATAACCTAATTTTACATTGGATTCAGCTAAGGGACCTATTGTCCATATTATTTTATCTTCCTTATTTATTGACTTAAATAATACTATCCCAATTTTTCATTAGTTCCTAGACCTACACATTTTTGTCTTGAGAATCAAAGCTAAGCGGTATCCATTTTATTTCCCCTTCAACTACCTCTATGTAACTATGAATGTGGATGTCATATTTGGTTCTATTGTCATACTTTATATTATTCCATTTGTATATGTTATTTAAAGTCCTTTTTTCCAACCATGTATCTTTCCAAAAGGATATATAGTCCCCATTCCCTATCCTCCATCTCACATTTCTCCACAATAATTTTTTACTTTGAGTTAGGAAATTCCATATCACTAAACCTTTACAAGTGTTTCAAATGGAAAGTACATTGTGTTTATCTTGATTATCCACATATTTTGCTAGAAGATTTTTTGTTGATAGGGTGTTAGGTTCTCTCATCATTCTCCAACAAAATATACCTACTAGAGCTTCATATAACTCTAATATTTCTATTACCTAGTCCTCCCTACTTTTTTTTATTTATAGACGTATTTCCAAACCACCAAATCTAATCTTTGTTTCTCTTCAAATCTTATCCAAAGGAAGGTTCTTTGGATTTTCTCCAAAACATTGGATACCTTGACTATAATTTTAAATATTGAGATGTAGTAGATTAGAATGGTTTGCAAAACACTCTTAACAAGTTGAAGTTTACCAACTTGGCTTAACAAAATACATTTCCACCTAGTCAATTTTCTTTGGAATACAAAATTTATTTTAATTTTTTATTATATGTAGTAATATAATGTAGTGGTAATAAAATGCACCACATCTTTGTCTAAAATCCATAACATTCTATGCATAGAACTAGTCTACATTGATTTCAAATTTAGGTGCAATGATATTATATGAAATCCTAGTATATAAAACATTTGATCTATTAGACCTAAAACTATTCGATGAATTAAAATTTAATATTATGTTGCACTTAAAACAATAATTTAGTTATGTTTTATAAAAAATTAAAAAATTAACAAGTGAATGTACTCTTCTTCTCTCATTAACTATTCTTGTTAATACACATAGGCTACAAAAAATACAAAAAAGTTATAACCATGTTATAACCAAATATTCCCTACAATATGATAACCTTCAATTATATTTACAACTATGTTATTTTAAAATTTTTATAACCTTGTTATTTTCAAATATTAAAAATCATAAAATAATCTCAAATATTGTAGTGCAAAACATAGACATATCCAAACAAATAATATCTTCCTCAACATCACCATACCCTAAGAAATTACAAGCATACAATATAAAAATACATAATATCTCAACAATCTAGTGTGTCCATCATAACTATCGATTTCACCAGTAAGATATATAATGCATATAAATCACTTTTGATAAGACAAGTATCAACTTTGCTAAGTAACCTTTCTCTTTCCCATCATGGTATATAAGGAAATAAATAATGGACGCAAACCATTAGGATGTCATTAACATAATACAAGTGTTACTATATTACCTGAATGAGGAGTACGTCTTCTAATATAATAATATAAATAAGGGGTATAGATCTACATTTTACTATAGATAATGATAACTAAAAAGACTTGATCTCGATGAATATATTCAAAAAAATAAGCCTAAAAATATATCATATACTCAAACTTACAAACTGGAATGGATTCAATACGATGAATTCATTTGTTTCACTAAATAATATTATGTCTCCTTTCCCATCATACCTCTTGTATATGATATTATATAAGACATCGTTTCACTCAAAATATGTTATATCATTCTCAAGAAACCATATATATGGAAATACAATGGTATTTATAAGTCTTGAACTCAAATAATTATCATCACATTAATAAATAATGGGGCTATAAAATTAGGTGGAAAAAGGATTTACTATATGCTCCACTTACTCATATAGAAAATTCAAAAAAAAAAAAGAGAAAATGTCATGCCCTATTTTTTTTTTTTTGGTAAGTAAGAGAATATTATAATTAACACCGGGTTTTAACTGGTTGACCCAAAACCATTTTACAAAATAGGGTCCACTGACCAACTGGACAAAGGCCAAGCCCTAAAAGTTTAAACTAACAACAAAAAGGGCCAAGACCTACTCTTCCATCAAAATACATCCAAACTAAACTATGGAAGCCTAATATTATGGCCATCAGAAAAGAAAGACACAAAATAGAACTAACAAAGACAAAAACTAATCATGCAAGCACCATGCAGAGTAGCTTGTGCCCATATAAAATAATAGAATATGGTAAAAAAAAACATCCCATAGAATGGACAGCCAAGAGGCCAAGAAGTCTTCCTTGTAGTCCTCATCTAACTTCTTATCATCCTCCTTGCCATCATCTTTAGATTTTGCCTTCGACTCCTTGTTCCCTTAGAACTGCTGGCTATAAAACAGAAGATTTAGAGAATCACACAAATCAACAGCTGCACTGATGAGGCCAGACAGACTCTTAAACTGGTTGATACTGTTGAAGACTGATGAAATTTTCATCTTCTCCAAGACTATTATGGTGGGGTCTGGTACCTCATTTTCAGGGATCTCCAACACTTTGTTACTTCTTGCTAGGGCATTTTTGTGACATCGAATCCAAACACACCTTGGGAAATACTTGAGGCCAAAGCAGATGTTTCCCATGCAAGAATTTGTAGATAAAAAACCTATATCAGTGCCCCACCAGCTGCAAAAAACACTAGTCACATGAACAAAAAAAACAAATATGACAAAAGCCATTATAAGGTTAAAAAAAAAAAATTTAAAAATGCCCCCATTTTCTGTCATTGATCCACTTTGAGCCTTCCAATCTAAAATTTTTTATTATCTATCACCATTGAGACTGCATGAGGAAGATTTTCAGTCCACGTGATCAAATTTGCTGCTACAATGCCTTCATTTTCCAGCCTATCAGCTGCCATGTTTGCTTCCGGAAGGTATGCAAAATTATGGCCTCAGGTCGATCATGAATTAGAGCCCTTGCTTCGTGGATGTAGTCATCAAATCTCCAAGGATCTCTCTTAGTGTTCTTTAGAAGATTTATAATAATAAGAGAATCACCTTCCACCAACAGTTTCCCTGGATAATTCTCTGCCACCTTGAGGCTCCTCCAAACTGCCCTCGCTTCGACCACATTGTTAGTTTGAGCTCCAAGATGTTCAGCAAAAGCTACAAGCACCTCACCCTTGTGGTCTCTAAGTAAGCCACCAGCCCTAGCTTCACCTGGGTTGCCCCTAGATGCCCCATCAAAATTTAACTTAATCCACCCTAGTGGGGGTGGGGTCCATGTGATCATGGTTCTAGGACAGACTTGAGGATGATTGAGGCCATCAGTGAGAGGTAAGTTTAATGATTGGCCTAATGAAGCTTCAAAAGGATTTGGATGTCTAGATGTTGCAGGCACTAAACAAGCATTCTCATTAGTATATACTAAAATTTTTGACAGGACAGAGGATGACTGAGAAACCTTATCCAAGAAGGCCCGACAATTCCTTTCCAACCATATCTGCCACAAGTAGTGATGAAGGCAGATCTTCCACATATACCTAAGACGCCTATTCAAAAAGGGAGAAGGCCACTGCACAAATAAGTCAAAATTGGACTGAGGATGGACCCAATAAATATGAAACACTTGTAACAGACCTAACAAGATTGAGACAGAAAAATTACAATACAAAAACAAATGATCAATAGACTCCCACTCAGACATACAGACATAACACCTATTAACAACAATCACACCTCTTTTTATTAAGTTATCCATGGTGAGGATCTTATTTTGGATGGCCAGCCATGCAAAAAACCCAACCTTTGGAACAATGCTAGTAGATTAGCCTTTTAAATTTTTATTAAATTTTTAAAAAAATAGATATTGATAAATTATGTGATATTGGTGCTTTTATTTATAATAATTAGATATAATATATGTTATACTTCACAATTTATGTGATACTAATGTAAAATTTATTTTAGTGGTGATATGCGATATGATCATTGTGACGTGTGAATGCATTAGTGGATTAGAAACTAAATTATTATGTTTGATTGATATTTATATTTTTGTAAAAAGTAATAATTAAAAATAGGACTATATAAGGTACATTTATGAACATAAGATTATTATTGTTGTTATTTTAATAAATGTTAAAAATATTGCCATTTATTTTTTACATAACTATTTAATGTAATTTAATTGAAGCTTGTCAATATAAGTAGACAATAACAAGTAGATATTTGTAAACAACGGACTATTTAGATAACTCATAAACCTATAAGAAGTCATAAAATGGGATATGTTGATGACTCACGATTACAATTATTCATTATAACCTACATATTATGGATGATACTTGTAATTCATATTAACCTTGATATTATGAAGTTATACTATTGATTAAATTGATTATTCTAAACTTGAAAGTTCAATAACTTCTTAAAAGATAAAAAAAAATTGCTATGCACAACAACTAAGTTTTAGAGATTTTCTTGAGGTAAGGTAGCTACTCTTGCATGATTACATTTTTACTTTATACTTAAAGAGATAGTCTATAGTATTATTTACTGTTTAGGATTGTGTATCTCCATAGAGGGTTGGGATAACAAGGTTTTATGGCCTAGAAGCTTTCTATCCTAAGTCAATGGGGTTGTGACTAGTGAAATAGTATATTAAATGATCCTAGATACAAAAATGAATAGAATGTGTCTATTTTGAGTGCTTAATATGAGATAGACAATGTCCTCAACATTCAATTAAGATGCCTAATGGTTTTAAATATTATGTTATTTTTAAAAAATAAAAAATTGAGCTTTATCCCAGATCTTTTCTTAGTGTTTTGTGGGTTTTCATATGTGGAGCACCTAATCTACATTATACAAGCCATGAAGTGTTTCTTAAATGAATATTATTGGAAAGCACTCTATATTGGTATAAGGTAATGTCAACTACCATTCTCTTGTTTCTCATAAAGAGTATTTCATATGGGCCTATAATTACATTGCATCCTATTGCCTAAGTCTAGATTTTATGAAGTTAATCCTCCTCATCAGATCCACCCCTCATTTATTTGTTCTTATGTATTTTCATTTTTCCATTAAGGCATTTTTCCTAACTTATCTTATGCATTGTCCAATGGGAATATAGTTACATCACACATAGCCCATTTTTCTATAAATATTTACCTTACCTTCATTTTTCCACTCTCATCCTCTTGCTCAATATGTGTGTGGTGACATTCTTATCTTTTCTAGAGGTATACTACAACTATTCCTAGCCATGTTATTTTTTTGATAGTTATGAATTCCTCTACCATCAACATTCTACCATTCAAAAAGAAAATAAGGTTAAATAAACCCTATGAGAGGAGACTAGGGCATGTTCTCAATTGTTGAATATCATAAATATTAATACGGTGATGTGAGACTACAAGGTGTTAAAATTATAAATCAAAATAGAAGAAAATTATACCCCTCGAGGAACTTTAAATTGGACAAATTTTAGATCTTTGAAGAGATCTTCTCCTTCCGTAGGCTAGTAATTGTTTGTGGTGTACACATGGATAGAAATAATAGAAACTTGATATCCATAGAAAAAATTATTTTAAATCCATAAATCCCTCAAATATTAGGGTTCCATTAAATATAGAGTTCTCCATATAAGACTAAGGCAACAAAGAACTAAACAACAATGAATAAATTTTTCTAAGGAATACTTTTGACATCTTCACTAGGAATAGCATCACATGATTTTTAGAAGATATAATGAAGGCAATAAACATTTACATGAGTTGGTTTATGGAATATGTGGTATATTCATACACTAGGGTGTTCATAGAAGTAAGCAAGCTAGTGGAAATTCCCATCAAGACTACCAATAACATCATCCTAGAGAATGTTTATGATAGTTGCTCAAGATGCATTCAAATATTACTATCAATCACCTTAATAACCTAGTAATATTTCCCTTTTATATTGTTTTATATACTTGTAATTCAACTAGATACCTAAGTAACATAGATGTGGCTATCTAAGAAATGGGTTTCCCACTTGTGTCTAAGGAATAGAACTATGAAAAAAATGAGTGATTAACCTTACTCTAAAATCGTAAAATTTATCTTTGAACATCATGAGGATGAAGAATATTTTTGGTCTAAATATAATGGTAACCAAGGCATGCATGAAATATTCAATTGGAATTCAAATTTCCTATTATGGATTGAACATTAGAATGGCTAGGAAATTATCAAGGAATCAAAGGATTCCAAGGGATCACGCATATGGGTATTTATCAAAGAATATTGTAAAGGTCTCTTATCCACCAAGTGTATGGAGGAAATACTACATAACTTTATGGCTAAGGAGACCACCTCCATAGAAGAAATTCCAACTAGAAATATTCTAAAATATTATACCATTGAGGTACTTTCCTTTGGTAGCTTATGCATTGAATATCTACACCACTCTATAGATAAGAGGCTAGAGTGTTTATTGGTTCCTTGAAAATAAAACAATCCCCATAGTAGTGTTTCTAAAAGGTAGATTCCCATGGTACTACCACTAGTTCATCACAAATACCAAGTTCAGTCATAGAAAGATAAAATGTTATTAAATGCAATAGTGCAAGTAGAGATGGTGGAGATAAAAATGATGATGAACTAAGGAGAAAGAGAAATTTATCATAAGATAAGAGTAAGAAGAAGAAGAAGAGAAACAACAATGATGATAAGAAAATCCCTGATGATTTTACTTGACCTATAGCCCAAAATATAGAGGACCATGATAAGAAAATCCCTGATGATTTTACTTGACCTATAGATAAGGTCATGGCCTTGGTAGAGCAGATAATAGAGGACCATGAGGACTTATTGATGTAAATGTTAAATAAATATCAAGACCCAAATAAAATATAAAGGAAATTTATCTCTCTATTTTATTCAATGATGTTCTCACAACCCCATACCCCAAAAGGTTTAAATAAATAATGGCATATAATAGAGGGAGGAATATTCCAACACTAAATAAAGCTATCATGAATCCAAATAGTCCATCTAGAAAGAAACTAACAAAGAAAAACTTCCACATTGTCACTCATGATTCTCCCACCTTGGACATCTACAATACTTTTATGTGACTTAAGTTATAATTTTATCTCACAATGGATAACATTAGGGATATCATCACTAATAATACAAGGCTAGGAGTATAGATATAATGTATAAAGAAAATGTTTGACATATTTAGGGTAATAAAGGTTGTAGATGATAATATTGGGTGCTTTGATTCCATGGTTCCACAACATCAAGAGAGTATCGAAGGGACCTACTCCAACAATTAAATTATAAATGATATGAAAAGAAAAATTAAGCTCTAATGGCACAAAATGAGTAGGTTGAAAAGACTACAATGGACATTAATGCAATATGATAAAGACAAAAATTATCTTAGCCAACAAGAACAAGAAGTTGCACAAATAATTTAGAGATATGGTATAGAGTGCTTGGCCAATATATTTGAGGTATAATCAAATTCTATCCAATTTGAAAACTCAAGGTAGTGCAAATTATGTAAATATTTATTAATATAACTTATATTGATAGACAATGTCAATATTGTACCATGCACGCTAATCAACTAGAGTGGATAAATGTAGGAGTCAAACATGTAGTAAAGCATGGTAAAATTATCCTATGGTTAGCCTAGGCTAAGATAAGGAATAAATTTTAAAGCAAACCACTAAGCACTAACAAAAAATTATGAATAAGACAACCAACTAGGTCATGATGGAATCAATATTTTTTAAATTTAAAATGTTTGATGAGGCAATTCTCAGTAAGTGTGGTAGGTTGTTGTTTATCAAATTTCAGTTACCTAAGTTGATTAATATATTGGATACCAATAGGGAATAAATAGATCATGATAATAATATATTTGATGCTAGGGTGGAAATCTTGAAAAATCCTAACTTGGAGTTCCTTAATGCACAACTCAGGATTTGGGTAAAACATCAACAAAAAAGCATCAATTGAAGGACAATCTTCTCAACAAGCTCATGGTATACCTTTTCTTCCCCTTGTCATAATTTCCTTCAAAAAATGTATTTGTGATGAGATTATATGGTAGGCCATGTGTGTCCTTTGTACCAAGTGTAATCAGTTTTGTTAGGGATTTTGTTAAGTTAAAAGTTGATCTATTAAGTAGCAGATAATTAGAAGTGATTAGGTTGGTTATTATATGTAACAAAGAAAATTTTTCTATAAATAGAATGAAATGGAATAACCAATATCTAAATATCAAATGTTGCAAAAGAACTATAGTATTGGCTATCTCACAAGGTAATTTAATAAATGGAATGTTTTTATTCTTAAATTATTTGTAACATTTGTGTAGTATGAGTATTTATCTCTTTTGAATCTACTAATGCCTTCAAAGGTTCTTAATTTTTATATTGAAGTGCAAATTTATTTTTGTGGTTATTTTATAATCTTATAGGGTAAATAATAATAAATTATAGGATTTTTTTTATTTCTTTCTTTGTCATAATTTTTCATTCTTCTATATATTTTAATCCTAAAAATGTTATTCATTGAATAAAGAGCCACCCTTCTATAATTTTTTGGATAACATAAATCATTAATTTAATTTGTGGACTAAGAACTAGATGTTAGATCAAAATATTTGGGTGCCACCATGGTTCATGAAGATGATTGTACTTGTCCCACCTAATGCTATTCAACTAGGGTTACACACTTTGCAAACTCACTTTGACATTGCTAGTAACTTATCTAGTATTCTACAAAAACATCATATTGATATTATTCTACTATACCATCTCCTTATATCTAATATTGATGAGGAATAAGAGATATCACAAGAAATGAATAGACATATGTAGGAATTCAACACCAAATTTCTCAAAATTAATTTTTCAAGATCATTGATCATACACCTTATACATGATCACAAAGAGCATATGGTATAGCTAATTATTTTTTGAACAAATTTTTGTACTGGTCCAAATTTATAATTCTTCTACTCTTAATAGTTGAAGTTCAAACTTTGAGAAATATTAGACTACACATATTACAAATTACAAATGTGAAAAATATTTCTTTGATTTCAATATTTACAACTTCAAGAAGCCCCTCTAATATTTCTTCAATTTATTCCCAAAAACCTCTAACTTAGATAATATGACACAATAACAAGAATCTCCTTAGCCTTGATTTAGACATTTAGGTAATCATATTGATCCTCTCAAGATTTCTATTCTCCACTTGACAAATTGAGGTATGATATCATTAGAAAAAGAGAGTCATTCGATGCATGACAATCATAAGCATTGTAACAACCTAATTCAACCAACCCTAAAGAGAGATCCTTTAATCATTTGAAAAAGTGGACACCATTTGCCTAACCATACATAAGTTCATCTATGTAGGTTTCTTCTGGCCTAATACCTTAAAGACTAATTATCACATCTTCATGATGAGATAACTAGTATCTTTGTGCTTAATTACCACACCTCCATGGTGGCATAATTAAATTTATTACCACTTTGTGTGATAATATGCATGGCCACCTAATCCTTCCCATTCAAGGTGTCATCATTTTATTATTTTTGTGATGAATCCATAAACTTAGTGATAGGAATTGTAGTCCAAGCCTTCCCACTTCAGAATCCCCAAAAAATTCACCATTCTTGGGTACACCCAAGCCTTCCCATTCAAGGTGTCATCCATAGTACCCTAGAAGTTGCCTCACCACAACCTTTCTCATGATTTTGGGATTCATCGTATTTAAGGGAACTAGCACGATTACTAGGTTTATGTCCTTCTAGATACCCTTTTCTACCCATAATAGTTTTAAATAATAAAAAATCTCTCGTGAAGGAAATGAAACTCTAAATTTAAGCATCATAACATATATCAGTAAAGATATGACAATTCAATTATTTCCATCTCAATTTATATTTGAACAACATACCATAATAGTGCAAATCAAGTATTAAATTAAACTTAAATATATGACAATTCAATTATTTCCATTTACTTTATAACAAAAAATTAAGGTATATACAAGAGGAGCACTATAACTTAAACTCATAAATAACTAAATATTATCCAAATCAAGTAGTTAAAATTAATAATAAACATGATTTTCCACAATTCACAATTTTCCTTTCATATTATATAATTCAAAAATAACAATTATTTGAAGTAAGAGACTTCTATACAAGATCTTGTTATAATGTTTGAGGTACAAATGAAACCTTTCCTTTCCTTATCCTCAAATCTAGTTGTTCCTTAAGTAATGGATCAAGACAACTCATATATATACAAATGCATCATAAAAATAACAAGTAATTCATGCATGAGAGAATCACATACTTCTCTCCATACTAATTTTCACTACCCACAAAATTCTTAGGAAAAGTAATACACATGCAAATTCTTAGTGTTTTTCATCATAGAATAGCATTGCATCTTATGGGAAACCCCATGATTCCCTCTTTTTTTGTTTTCCTTATCTACATAAACCTCAGGTAACTAAAATTCATACTCAATTTATTTATCTAAATACCCATATATTACATTAAAAACAAACCTTATAATTCTTAAATACAAGAAAATAAATTATTTATCATCTATAATATAACCCTCTAAGATCAATTCATTTTTCCCTACAACATTATAATGTAATGAAATAAATATTTCCAAATGAAGTGCTTCATATTCTTTAATATTATTTTACCTAGGAAAAATATTAACTGAACAAAATCATTCATAAGATTTTAAAGATAGGAAAGTGGCATTAAGGAGCTTAATTTTTGAACCAGGATAGACTTTAGAAGAATTGAACAAAGAAAATGTTTTATCACTCAGTTAACTACTTCATATACAACAATCGAATAATACATGGATGAAACAACCATCTAATCCTTACATATATAATATAAATCCCATTCTCAATCTGGTTATAAAGGTATAGGTGTAAGACTTTTTATCCCAATGTCTTATATCCCAAACTCAAACTAAACAAAAGATCAAATAATGACAACACATTATTAAAAAATGTAAATGTAGGCAAGAAAATCCACATCCCAAAAAGAAGAAATAATAAAGTTTGGTTTTGTGCAATTTTGACTAATTATACAATTTTGAGTAAATGTACAATATTGGATTTTTCTAATTATACAATGTAGGGTTTGGCTGATTTTACAATGTAGTGAAGTAAATAATAAATGTAAATGCATGTGAAATGAAATGAAATGTAAAGACATGCAGATGAAATGTAATTTGATAAAAATTACATTAAACCTTAGAAATATTAAATAATTGTTAAAGATGTGAGTTATGAGCAAAATTATGTGTTATCCTAGGAACCACTTTGGAATGGCTTGGGCAAGCATTATAAGCCCCCCCATTCAATGTTTTTAGGTTTTCCATGCTTGTGGGTTGTTATTGTTGTTCATAGTTGGTTCATGGTTGTTCAGAGGCTAGCCATAATGGTGTAATGCTACAATTGTGTATTATTGTGTGCAGTGTTGTAGTGTACAATTGTTGTATAAAATAATCATGAACAATATAAAACCCTATTTAAGTCAAATATGTGTATGCATGTATGGAAATTAGAGTTTAAATTCCTTGACTATATTATTCATAGAGTTTGATTGGTATTGCAGGTATTATGAATTCCAAATCTATGGTAAAAGTGCATGCCCAAAAATCATACAATCAACCATGCACTATTGTATGGAATGTACAATGAGGGTAGCACATGCTTAACTAATATTTATAGTCACTGACAACGATATTTGTGCAATTGGTGTATAATTGGAAAATTGTAGGACTACATTGTTTGAAATAATGAGGGTTTTACCAAACCGTATAGTTGATTTACCAAACCGTATAGTTGATTTACCAAATTGTACAGTTGGTTTTTCAAACTGTACAGTTGATCAACTATGGCATGAAATTGCATATCCAAGTCAATAATTACAAAGTGATTTTAAATTGAACAATTCCAAAATTCTTGGAGAAATCATACAGTTGAGTGCAAATGTACAATTGCAATTATATAGTTAAACATTTGCAACCATAAATTTGTATAGTTGTAACCATACAACTATACAATTGTGCAAATTTGGTTACAAATCACTGGGATTCATCCTAAAATATTTCATCACACCCCACTCATTGAAAATAACACCAATCAAGCTACAGTAAATCTAGAGAGATAGTGATTGAATGGGACATCCATTAAAGTTCTCTACAACCTATTAGTCAATTTCACTTTTATTAAAATACCTTGTCTAGCAGAAGGGTCCAACATTTGGACTCACAAACAATGAGGTAAACCATAACTAAGTGTTGTGTAAACTCAGGGGGATTACATTGAGTTGTATGTTCCACAACCTCATTACACTTCTCTATTATTCATCTATTACAACCCCTTTTTATTATTTAAAATAAATTCATAGCAAAACAATAGTAAATCAACCTACTTATCCATAGATTTAAACCCCCCAATTTTAAGGAAGAACTATTACCAGGTGCAAACATTCTTTTTAACACAATAAGCTTCTAATTTTGTCACACCTAACTTGAGGAAGTATGGTATTAGTTTCTTTAAAATAACCATAAGGACAATATTTTTACACTGTATTGATTCTAGGGTTCATTATTCTAGAAATGAAAGATATACTATAGGTTTAGGTGTTTCTACATATAATAGTTTTTTTATTGTCTAGTTTCATACATTCAAAATTTAATTTAATCAAATGAAAGATAGTTGCATAATGAAACTATTATACTTTTCATACTTGGAATATTTTATAGTGTTACATGGTAAAGGTTAGCACAGATATCCATATTTTTCTTCTACTTCCTCCTCTATTTGATAGCTCTACATTCTTTGTTTTTCTCTCTAGCCTTCTTTCTTCTCATTCATTTTTCCTATATTATTTTCTTTAAACTCTTTCTGGGTAGTTGGGAATGATTTTCCCTCTCATCTCATTTTGAATCCATAGGAAAATATTTAAACTCCTTTTCCCTTAATTCCATTTGTTTCAAAATGGAATTGGTTCTTACAAAGAAGAGCGATCATTTAATCTATTCCTTTCATAGTTATTATTCATACAATATGAATAATCATTTATGTTTCAACATTAATTTCTTTTTCCCAGATTTAAATTGAAACATAATTATCAAGAAAGTATAATGATTAAATTTGTTATTTATTAATAAATTTAATCAAAATATTAACTTTCAAATATTAATAAAATTCTTTTATGAAATATTAATATCCTTTTTGATGAATAACCTTGCCAGACATAAAAAACAATGCACATATTGAAACTATTCATGAAATAAATATATTTTACCACCTTGGCCCTTGAGCAATAGGATTTATGATGTCTTCCATGACATCACCTACTAAGAATTGCTCCTTTCCTCAAGCAATATCCCAACCGATAATATATATATATATACATAGATATTCACATAATTTATGAAATTCATCTATAAATCCTTACATATATAATATAAATCCCATGCTCAATCTGGTTATAAAGGTATAGGAGTAATACTTTTTATCCCAATGTCTTCTATCCCAAACTTAAACTAAATAAGAGATCAAATGATGAAAACACATTATTAAAAAAATTAAACTCCAATGTAAATTTAGGTAAGCAAATTCACATCCCAAAAAGAAGAAGAAATAATAAAGTTTGGTTCTGTGCTATTTTGACTAATTATACAATTTTGAGTAAATGTACAATATTGGATTTGTCTAATTATACAATGTAGGGTTTGGCTGATTGTACAATGTAGTGAAGTAAATAATAAATGTAAATGCATGTGAAATGAAATTAAATGTAAAGACATGAAATGAAATGTAATTTGATAAAAATTACATTAAACCTTAGAAATATTAAATAATTGTTAAAGATGTGAGTTATGAGCAAAATTATGTGTTATCCTAGGAACCACTTTGGAATGGCTTGGGCAAGAATTATAAGCCCCCCCATTCAATGTTTTTAGGTTTTCCATGCTTGTGGGTTGTTATTGTTGTTCATAGTTGGTTCATGGTTGTTCAGAGGCTAGCCATAATGGTGTAATGCTACAATTGTGTATTATTGTGTGCAGTGTTGTAGTGTACAATTGTTGTATAAAATAATCATGAATAATATAAAACCCTATTTAAGTCAAATATGTGTATGCATGTATGGAAATTAGAGTTTAAATTCCTTGACTATATTATTCATAGAGTTTGATTGGTATTGCAGGTATTATGAATTTCAAATCTATGGTAAAAGTGCATGCCCAAAAATCATACAATCAACCATGCACTATTGTATGGAATGTACAATGAGGGTAGAACATGCTTAACTAATATTTATAGTCACTGGCAATGATATTTGTGCAATTGGTGTATAATTAGAAAACTGTAGGACTAAATTATTTGACATAATGAGGTTTTTATCAAACCGTATAGTTTATTTACCAAACCGTATAGTTGATTTACAAAATTGTACAGTTGGTTTTTCAAACTGTACAGTTGATCAACTATGGCATGAAATTGCCTATCCAAGTCATTAATTACAAAGTGATTGCCAATTGAACAATTCCAAAATTCTTGGAGAAATCGTACAGTTGAGTGCAAATGTATAATTGCAATTATATAGTTAAACATTTGCAACCATAAATTTATATAGTTGTAACCTTACAACTCGTACAATTGTACATATTTAGGTACAAATAATTGGGAATCATCCTAAAATATTTCATCACACCCCACTCATTGAAAATAACACCAATCAAGCTACAGTAAATCTAGAGAGATAGTGATTGAATGGGACATCCATTAAAGTTCTCTACAACCTATTAGTCAATTTCACTTTTATTAAAATACCTTGTCTAGCAGAAGGGTCCAACATTTGGACTCACAAACAATGAGGTAAACCATAACTAAGTGTTGTGTAAACTCAGGGGGATTACATTGAGTTGTATGTTCCACAACCTCATTACACTTCTCTACTATTCATCTATTACAACCCCTTTTTATTATTTAAAATAAATTCATAGCAAAACAATAGTAAATCAACCTACTTATCCATAGATTTAAACCCCCCAATTTTAAGGAAGAACTATTACCAGGTGCAGACATTCTTTTTAACACAATAAGCTTCTAATTTTGTCACACCTAACTTGAGGAAGTATGGTATTAGTTTCTTTAAAATAACCGTAAGGACAATATTTTTACATTGTATTGATTCTAGGGTTCATTATTCTAGAAATGAAAGATATACTATAGGTTTAGGTGTTTCTACATATAATAGTTTTTTTATTGTCTAGTTTCATACATTCAAAATTTAATTTAATCAAATGAAAGATAGTTGCATAATGAAACTATTATACTTTTCATACTTGGAATATTTTATAGTGTTACATGGTAAAGGTTAGCACAGATATCCATATTTTTCTTCTACTTCCTCCTCTATTTGATAGCTCTACATTCTTTGTTTTTCTCTCTAGCCTTCTTTCTTCTCATTCATTTTTCCTATATTATTTTCTTTAAACTCTTTCTGGGTAGTTGGGAATGATTTTCCCTCTCATCTCATTTTGAATCCATAGGAAAATATTTAAACTCCTTTTCCCTTAATTCCATTTGTTTCAAAATGGAATTGGTTCTTACAAAGAAGAGCGATCATTTAATCTATTCCTTTCATAGTTATTATTCATACAATATGAATAATCATTTATGTTTCATCATTAATTTCTCTTTTCCAAAGTTAAATTGAAACATAATTATCAAGAAAGTATAATGATTAAATTTGTTATTTATTAATAAATTTAATCAAAATATTAACTTTCAAATATTAATAAAATTCTTTTATGAAATATTAATATCCTTTTTGATGAATAACCTTGCCAGACATAAAAAACAATGCACATATTGAAACTATTCATGAAATAAATATATTTTACCACCTTGGCCCTTGAGCAATAGGATTTATGATGTCTTCCATGACATCACCTACTAAGAATTGCTCCTTTCCTCAAGCAATATCCCAACCGATAATATATATATATATACATAGATATTCACATAATTTATGAAATTCATCTATAAATCCTTACATATATAATATAAATCCCATGCTCAATCTGGTTATAAAGGTATAGGAGTAATACTTTTTATCCCAATGTCTTCTATCCCAAACTTAAACTAAATAAGAGATCAAATGATGAAAACACATTATTAAAAAAATTAAACTCCAATGTAAATTTAGGTAAGCAAATTCACATCCCAAAAAGAAGAAGAAATAATAAAGTTTGGTTCTGTGCTATTTTGACTAATTATACAATTTTGAGTAAATGTACAATATTGGATTTGTCTAATTATACAATGTAGGGTTTGGCTGATTGTACAATGTAGTGAAGTAAATAATAAATGTAAATGCATGTGAAATGAAATTAAATGTAAAGACATGAAATGAAATGTAATTTGATAAAAATTACATTAAACCTTAGAAATATTAAATAATTGTTAAAGATGTGAGTTATGAGCAAAATTATGTGTTATCCTAGGAACCACTTTGGAATGGCTTGGGCAAGCATTATAAGCCCCCCCATTCAATGTTTTTAGGTTTTCCATGCTTGTGGGTTGTTATTGTTGTTCATAGTTGGTTCATGGTTGTTCGAGAGGCTAGCCATAATGGTGCAATGCTACAGTTTATGTATTGTTGTGTGTGGTGTTGTATTGTACAATTGTTGTATAAAATAACCATGAATAATATAAATCCCTATTTAAGTCAAATATGTGTATGCATGTATGGAAATTAGAGTTTAAATTCCTTGACTATATTATTCATAGAGTTTGATTGGTATTGCAGGTATTATGAATTTCAAATCTATGGTAAAAGTGCATGCCCAAAAATCATACAATCAACCATGCACTATTGTATGGAATGTACAATGAGGGTAGAACATGCTTAACTAATATTTATAGTCACTGGCAATGATATTTGTGCAATTGGTGTATAATTAGAAAACTGTAGGACTAAATTATTTGACATAATGAGATTTTTATCAAACCGTATAGTTTATTTACCAAACCGTATAGTTGATTTACAAAATTGTACAGTTGGTTTTTCAAACTGTACAGTTGATCAACTATGGCATGAAATTGCCCATCCAAGTCATTAATTACAAAGTGATTGCCAATTGAACAATTCCAAAATTCTTGGAGAAATCGTACAGTTGAGTGCAAATGTATAATTGCAATTATATAGTTAAACATTTGCAACCATAAATTTATATAGTTGTAACCTTACAACTGTACAATTGTGCAAATTTGGTTACAAATCACTGGGATTCATCCTAAAATATTTCATCACACCCCACTCATTGAAAATAACACCAATCAAGCTACAGTAAATCTAGAGAGATAGTGATTGAATGGGACATCCATTAAAGTTCTCTACAACCTATTAGTCAATTTCACTTTTATTAAAATACCTTGTCTAGCAGAAGGGTCCAACATTTGGACTCACAAACAATGAGGTAAACCATAACTAAGTGTTGTGTAAACTCAGGGGGATTAAATTGAGTTGTATGTTCCACAACCTCATTACACTTCTCTACTATTCATCTATTACAACCCCTTTTTATTATTTAAAATAAATTCATAGCAAAACAATAGTAAATCAACCTACTTATCCATAGATTTAAACCCCCAATTTTAAGGAAGAACTATTACCAGGTGCAGACATTCTTTTTAACACAATAAGCTTCTAATTTTGTCACACCTAACTTGAGGAAGTATGGTATTAGTTTCTTTAAAATAACCGTAAGGACAATATTTTTACATTGTATTGATTCTAGGGTTCATTATTCTAGAAATGAAAGATATACTATAGGTTTAGGTGTTTCTACATATAATAGTTTTTTTATTGTCTAGTTTCATACATTCAAAATTTAATTTAATCAAATGAAAGATAGTTGCATAATGAAACTATTATACTTTTCATACTTGGAATATTTTATAGTGTTACATGGTAAAGGTTAGCACAGATATCCATATTTTTCTTCTACTTCCTCCTCTATTTGATAGCTCTACATTCTTTGTTTTTCTCTCTAGCCTTCTTTCTTCTCATTCATTTTTCCTATATTATTTTCTTTAAACTCTTTCTGGGTAGTTGGGAATGATTTTCCCTCTCATCTCATTTTGAATCCATAGGAAAATATTTAAACTCCTTTTCCCTTAATTCCATTTGTTTCAAAATGGAATTGGTTCTTACAAAGAAGAGCGATCATTTAATCTATTCCTTTCATAGTTATTATTCATACAATATGAATAATCATTTATGTTTCAACATTAATTTCTTTTTCCCAGATTTAAATTGAAACATAATTATCAAGAAAGTATAATGATTAAATTTGTTATTTATTAATAAATTTAATCAAAATATTAACTTTCAAATATTAATAAAATTCTTTTATGAAATATTAATATCCTTTTTGATGAATAACCTTGCCAGACATAAAAAACAATGCACATATTGAAACTATTCATGAAATAAATATATTTTACCACCTTGGCCCTTGAGCAATAGGATTTATGATGTCTTCCATGACATCACCTACTAAGAATTGCTCCTTTCCTCAAGCAATATCCCAACCGATAATATATATATATATACATAGATATTCACATAATTTATGAAATTCATCTATAAATCCTTACATATATAATATAAATCCCATGCTCAATCTGGTTATAAAGGTATAGGAGTAATACTTTTTATCCCAATGTCTTCTATCCCAAACTTAAACTAAATAAGAGATCAAATGATGAAAACACATTATTAAAAAAATTAAACTCCAATGTAAATTTAGGTAAGCAAATTCACATCCCAAAAAGAAGAAGAAATAATAAAGTTTGGTTCTGTGCTATTTTGACTAATTATACAATTTTGAGTAAATGTACAATATTGGATTTGTCTAATTATACAATGTAGGGTTTGGCTGATTGTACAATGTAGTGAAGTAAATAATAAATGTAAATGCATGTGAAATGAAATTAAATGTAAAGACATGAAATGAAATGTAATTTGATAAAAATTACATTAAACCTTAGAAATATTAAATAATTGTTAAAGATGTGAGTTATGAGCAAAATTATGTGTTATCCTAGGAACCACTTTGGAATGGCTTGGGCAAGCATTATAAGCCCCCCCATTCAATGTTTTTAGGTTTTCCATGCTTGTGGGTTGTTATTGTTGTTCATAGTTGGTTCATGGTTGTTCAGAGGCTAGCCATAATGGTGTAATGCTACAATTGTGTATTATTGTGTGCAGTGTTGTAGTGTACAATTGTTGTATAAAATAATCATGAATAATATAAAACCCTATTTAAGTCAAATATGTGTATGCATGTATGGAAATTAGAGTTTAAATTCCTTGACTATATTATTCATAGAGTTTGATTGGTATTGCAGGTATTATGAATTTCAAATCTATGGTAAAAGTGCATGCCCAAAAATCATACAATCAACCATGCACTATTGTATGGAATGTACAATGAGGGTAGAACATGCTTAACTAATATTTATAGTCACTGGCAATGATATTTGTGCAATTGGTGTATAATTAGAAAACTGTAGGACTAAATTATTTGACATAATGAGGTTTTTATCAAACCGTATAGTTTATTTACCAAACCGTATAGTTGATTTACAAAATTGTACAGTTGGTTTTTCAAACTGTACAGTTGATCAACTATGGCATGAAATTGCCTATCCAAGTCATTAATTACAAAGTGATTGCCAATTGAACAATTCCAAAATTCTTGGAGAAATCGTACAGTTGAGTGCAAATGTATAATTGCAATTATATAGTTAAACATTTGCAACCATAAATTTATATAGTTGTAACCTTACAACTGTACAATTGTGCAAATTTGGTTACAAATCACTGGGATTCATCCTAAAATATTTCATCACACCCCACTCATTGAAAATAACACCAATCAAGCTACAGTAAATCTAGAGAGATAGTGATTGAATGGGACATCCATTAAAGTTCTCTACAACCTATTAGTCAATTTCACTTTTATTAAAATACCTTGTCTAGCAGAAGGGTCCAACATTTGGACTCACAAACAATGAGGTAAACCATAACTAAGTGTTGTGTAAACTCAGGGGGATTACATTGAGTTGTATGTTCCACAACCTCATTACACTTCTCTACTATTCATCTATTACAACCCCTTTTTATTATTTAAAATAAATTCATAGCAAAACAATAGTAAATCAACCTACTTATCCATAGATTTAAACCCCCCAATTTTAAGGAAGAACTATTACCAGGTGCAGACATTCTTTTTAACACAATAAGCTTCTAATTTTGTCACACCTAACTTGAGGAAGTATGGTATTAGTTTCTTTAAAATAACCGTAAGGACAATATTTTTACACTGTATTGATTCTAGGGTTCATTATTCTAGAAATGAAAGATATACTATAGGTTTAGGTGTTTCTACATATAATAGTTTTTTTATTGTCTAGTTTCATACATTCAAAATTTAATTTAATCAAATGAAAGATAGTTGCATAATGAAACTATTATACTTTTCATACTTGGAATATTTTATAGTGTTACATGGTAAAGGTTAGCACAGATATCCATATTTTTCTTCTACTTCCTCCTCTATTTGATAGCTCTACATTCTTTGTTTTTCTCTCTAGCCTTCTTTCTTCTCATTCATTTTTCCTATATTATTTTCTTTAAACTCTTTCTGGGTAGTTGGGAATGATTTTCCCTCTCATCTCATTTTGAATCCATAGGAAAATATTTAAACTCCTTTTCCCTTAATTCCATTTGTTTCAAAATGGAATTGGTTCTTACAAAGAAGAGCGATCATTTAATCTATTCCTTTCATAGTTATTATTCATACAATATGAATAATCATTTATGTTTCAACATTAATTTCTTTTTCCCAGATTTAAATTGAAACATAATTATCAAGAAAGTATAATGATTAAATTTGTTATTTATTAATAAATTTAATCAAAATATTAACTTTCAAATATTAATAAAATTCTTTTATGAAATATTAATATCCTTTTTGATGAATAACCTTGCCAGACATAAAAAACAATGCACATATTGAAACTATTCATGAAATAAATATATTTTACCACCTTGGCCCTTGAGCAATAGGATTTATGATGTCTTCCATGACATCACCTACTAAGAATTGCTCCTTTCCTCAAGCAATATCCCAACCGATAATATATATATATATACATAGATATTCACATAATTTATGAAATTCATCTATAAATCCTTACATATATAATATAAATCCCATGCTCAATCTGGTTATAAAGGTATAGGAGTAATACTTTTTATCCCAATGTCTTCTATCCCAAACTTAAACTAAATAAGAGATCAAATGATGAAAACACATTATTAAAAAAATTAAACTCCAATGTAAATTTAGGTAAGCAAATTCACATCCCAAAAAGAAGAAGAAATAATAAAGTTTGGTTCTGTGCTATTTTGACTAATTATACAATTTTGAGTAAATGTACAATATTGGATTTGTCTAATTATACAATGTAGGGTTTGGCTGATTGTACAATGTAGTGAAGTAAATAATAAATGTAAATGCATGTGAAATGAAATTAAATGTAAAGACATGAAATGAAATGTAATTTGATAAAAATTACATTAAACCTTAGAAATATTAAATAATTGTTAAAGATGTGAGTTATGAGCAAAATTATGTGTTATCCTAGGAACCACTTTGGAATGGCTTGGGCAAGCATTATAAGCCCCCCCATTCAATGTTTTTAGGTTTTCCATGCTTGTGGGTTGTTATTGTTGTTCATAGTTGGTTCATGGTTGTTCAGAGGCTAGCCATAATGGTGTAATGCTACAATTGTGTATTATTGTGTGCAGTGTTGTAGTGTACAATTGTTGTATAAAATAATCATGAATAATATAAAACCCTATTTAAGTCAAATATGTGTATGCATGTATGGAAATTAGAGTTTAAATTCCTTGACTATATTATTCATAGAGTTTGATTGGTATTGCAGGTATTATGAATTTCAAATCTATGGTAAAAGTGCATGCCCAAAAATCATACAATCAACCATGCACTATTGTATGGAATGTACAATGAGGGTAGAACATGCTTAACTAATATTTATAGTCACTGGCAATGATATTTGTGCAATTGGTGTATAATTAGAAAACTGTAGGACTAAATTATTTGACATAATGAGATTTTTATCAAACCGTATAGTTTATTTACCAAACCGTATAGTTGATTTACAAAATTGTACAGTTGGTTTTTCAAACTGTACAGTTGATCAACTATGGCATGAAATTGCCCATCCAAGTCATTAATTACAAAGTGATTGCCAATTGAACAATTCCAAAATTCTTGGAGAAATCGTACAGTTGAGTGCAAATGTATAATTGCAATTATATAGTTAAACATTTGCAACCATAAATTTATATAGTTGTAACCTTACAACTGTACAATTGTGCAAATTTGGTTACAAATCACTGGGATTCATCCTAAAATATTTCATCACACCCCACTCATTGAAAATAACACCAATCAAGCTACAGTAAATCTAGAGAGATAGTGATTGAATGGGACATCCATTAAAGTTCTCTACAACCTATTAGTCAATTTCACTTTTATTAAAATACCTTGTCTAGCAGAAGGGTCCAACATTTGGACTCACAAACAATGAGGTAAACCATAACTAAGTGTTGTGTAAACTCAGGGGGATTAAATTGAGTTGTATGTTCCACAACCTCATTACACTTCTCTACTATTCATCTATTACAACCCCTTTTTATTATTTAAAATAAATTCATAGCAAAACAATAGTAAATCAACCTACTTATCCATAGATTTAAACCCCCAATTTTAAGGAAGAACTATTACCAAGGTGCGGACATTCTTTTTAACACAATAAGCTTCTAATTTTGTCACACCTAACTTGAGGAAGTATGGTATTAGTTTCTTTAAAATAACCGTAAGGACAATATTTTTACATTGTATTGATTCTAGGGTTCATTATTCTAGAAATGAAAGATATACTATAGGTTTAGGTGTTTCTACATATAATAGTTTTTTTATTGTCTAGTTTCATACATTCAAAATTTAATTTAATCAAATGAAAGATAGTTGCATAATGAAACTATTATACTTTTCATACTTGGAATATTTTATAGTGTTACATGGTAAAGGTTAGCACAGATATCCATATTTTTCTTCTACTTCCTCCTCTATTTGATAGCTCTACATTCTTTGTTTTTCTCTCTAGCCTTCTTTCTTCTCATTCATTTTTCCTATATTATTTTCTTTAAACTCTTTCTGGGTAGTTGGGAATGATTTTCCCTCTCATCTCATTTTGAATCCATAGGAAAATATTTAAACTCCTTTTCCCTTAATTCCATTTGTTTCAAAATGGAATTGGTTCTTACAAAGAAGAGCGATCATTTAATCTATTCCTTTCATAGTTATTATTCATACAATATGAATAATCATTTATGTTTCAACATTAATTTCTTTTTCCCAGATTTAAATTGAAACATAATTATCAAGAAAGTATAATGATTAAATTTGTTATTTATTAATAAATTTAATCAAAATATTAACTTTCAAATATTAATAAAATTCTTTTATGAAATATTAATATCCTTTTTGATGAATAACCTTGCCAGACATAAAAAACAATGCACATATTGAAACTATTCATGAAATAAATATATTTTACCACCTTGGCCCTTGAGCAATAGGATTTATGATGTCTTCCATGACATCACCTACTAAGAATTGCTCCTTTCCTCAAGCAATATCCCAACCGATAATATATATATATATACATAGATATTCACATAATTTATGAAATTCATCTATAAATCCTTACATATATAATATAAATCCCCTGCTCAATCTGGTTATAAAGGTATAGGAGTAATACTTTTTATCCCAATGTCTTCTATCCCAAACTTAAACTAAATAAGAGATCAAATGATGAAAACACATTATTAAAAAAATTAAACTCCAATGTAAATTTAGGTAAGCAAATTCACATCCCAAAAAGAAGAAGAAATAATAAAGTTTGGTTCTGTGCTATTTTGACTAATTATACAATTTTGAGTAAATGTACAATATTGGATTTGTCTAATTATACAATGTAGGGTTTGGCTGATTGTACAATGTAGTGAAGTAAATAATAAATGTAAATGCATGTGAAATGAAATTAAATGTAAAGACATGAAATGAAATGTAATTTGATAAAAATTACATTAAACCTTAGAAATATTAAATAATTGTTAAAGATGTGAGTTATGAGCAAAATTATGTGTTATCCTAGGAACCACTTTGGAATGGCTTGGGCAAGCATTATAAGCCCCCCCATTCAATGTTTTTAGGTTTTCCATGCTTGTGGGTTGTTATTGTTGTTCATAGTTGGTTCATGGTTGTTCAGAGGCTAGCCATAATGGTGTAATGCTACAATTGTGTATTATTGTGTGCAGTGTTGTAGTGTACAATTGTTGTATAAAATAATCATGAATAATATAAAACCCTATTTAAGTCAAATATGTGTATGCATGTATGGAAATTAGAGTTTAAATTCCTTGACTATATTATTCATAGAGTTTGATTGGTATTGTAGGTATTATGAATTTCAAATCTATGGTAAAAGTGCATGCCCAAAAATCATACAATCAACCATGCACTATTGTATGGAATGTACAATGAGGGTAGAACATGCTTAACTAATATTTATAGTCACTGGCAATGATATTTGTGCAATTGGTGTATAATTAGAAAACTGTAGGACTAAATTATTTGACATAATGAGGTTTTTATCAAACCGTATAGTTTATTTACCAAACCGTATAGTTGATTTACAAAATTGTACAGTTGGTTTTTCAAACTGTACAGTTGATCAACTATGGCATGAAATTGCCTATCCAAGTCATTAATTACAAAGTGATTGCCAATTGAACAATTCCAAAATTCTTGGAGAAATCGTACAGTTGAGTGCAAATGTATAATTGCAATTATATAGTTAAACATTTGCAACCATAAATTTATATAGTTGTAACCTTACAACTGTACAATTGTGCAAATTTGGTTACAAATCACTGGGATTCATCCTAAAATATTTCATCACACCCCACTCATTGAAAATAACACCAATCAAGCTACAGTAAATCTAGAGAGATAGTGATTGAATGGGACATCCATTAAAGTTCTCTACAACCTATTAGTCAATTTCACTTTTATTAAAATACCTTGTCTAGCAGAAGGGTCCAACATTTGGACTCACAAACAATGAGGTAAACCATAACTAAGTGTTGTGTAAACTCAGGGGGATTACATTGAGTTGTATGTTCCACAACCTCATTACACTTCTCTACTATTCATCTATTACAACCCCTTTTTATTATTTAAAATAAATTCATAGCAAAACAATAGTAAATCAACCTACTTATCCATAGATTTAAACCCCCCAATTTTAAGGAAGAACTATTACCAGGTGCAGACATTCTTTTTAACACAATAAGCTTCTAATTTTGTCACACCTAACTTGAGGAAGTATGGTATTAGTTTCTTTAAAATAACCGTAAGGACAATATTTTTACACTGTATTGATTCTAGGGTTCATTATTCTAGAAATGAAAGATATACTATAGGTTTAGGTGTTTCTACATATAATAGTTTTTTTATTGTCTAGTTTCATACATTCAAAATTTAATTTAATCAAATGAAAGATAGTTGCATAATGAAACTATTATACTTTTCATACTTGGAATATTTTATAGTGTTACATGGTAAAGGTTAGCACAGATATCCATATTTTTCTTCTACTTCCTCCTCTATTTGATAGCTCTACATTCTTTGTTTTTCTCTCTAGCCTTCTTTCTTCTCATTCATTTTTCCTATATTATTTTCTTTAAACTCTTTCTGGGTAGTTGGGAATGATTTTCCCTCTCATCTCATTTTGAATCCATAGGAAAATATTTAAACTCCTTTTCCCTTAATTCCATTTGTTTCAAAATGGAATTGGTTCTTACAAAGAAGAGCGATCATTTAATCTATTCCTTTCATAGTTATTATTCATACAATATGAATAATCATTTATGTTTCAACATTAATTTCTTTTTCCCAGATTTAAATTGAAACATAATTATCAAGAAAGTATAATGATTAAATTTGTTATTTATTAATAAATTTAATCAAAATATTAACTTTCAAATATTAATAAAATTCTTTTATGAAATATTAATATCCTTTTTGATGAATAACCTTGCCAGACATAAAAAACAATGCACATATTGAAACTATTCATGAAATAAATATATTTTACCACCTTGGCCCTTGAGCAATAGGATTTATGATGTCTTCCATGACATCACCTACTAAGAATTGCTCCTTTCCTCAAGCAATATCCCAACCGATAATATATATATATATACATAGATATTCACATAATTTATGAAATTCATCTATAAATCCTTACATATATAATATAAATCCCATGCTCAATCTGGTTATAAAGGTATAGGAGTAATACTTTTTATCCCAATGTCTTCTATCCCAAACTTAAACTAAATAAGAGATCAAATGATGAAAACACATTATTAAAAAAATTAAACTCCAATGTAAATTTAGGTAAGCAAATTCACATCCCAAAAAGAAGAAGAAATAATAAAGTTTGGTTCTGTGCTATTTTGACTAATTATACAATTTTGAGTAAATGTACAATATTGGATTTGTCTAATTATACAATGTAGGGTTTGGCTGATTGTACAATGTAGTGAAGTAAATAATAAATGTAAATGCATGTGAAATGAAATTAAATGTAAAGACATGAAATGAAATGTAATTTGATAAAAATTACATTAAACCTTAGAAATATTAAATAATTGTTAAAGATGTGAGTTATGAGCAAAATTATGTGTTATCCTAGGAACCACTTTGGAATGGCTTGGGCAAGCATTATAAGCCCCCCCATTCAATGTTTTTAGGTTTTCCATGCTTGTGGGTTGTTATTGTTGTTCATAGTTGGTTCATGGTTGTTCAGAGGCTAGCCATAATGGTGTAATGCTACAATTGTGTATTATTGTGTGCAGTGTTGTAGTGTACAATTGTTGTATAAAATAATCATGAACAATATAAAACCCTATTTAAGTCAAATATGTGTATGCATGTATGGAAATTAGAGTTTAAATTCCTTGACTATATTATTCATAGAGTTTGATTGGTATTGCAGGTATTATGAATTTCAAATCTATGGTAAAAGTGCATGCCCAAAAATCATACAATCAACCATGCACTATTGTATGGAATGTACAATGATGGTAGAACATGCTTAACTAATATTTATAGTCACTGGCAATGATATTTGTGCAATTGGTGTATAATTAGAAAACTGTAGGACTAAATTATTTGACATAATGAGGTTTTTATCAAACCGTATAGTTTATTTACCAAACCGTATAATTGATTTACAAAATTGTACAGTTGGTTTTTCAAACTGTACAGTTGATCAACTATGGCATGAAATTGCCCATCCAAGTCATTAATTACAAAGTGATTGCCAATTGAACAATTCCAAAATTCTTGGAGAAATCGTACAGTTGAGTGCAAATGTATAATTGCAATTATATAGTTAAACATTTGCAACCATAAATTTATATAGTTGTAACCTTACAACTGTACAATTGTGCAAATTTGGTTACAAATCACTGGGATTCATCCTAAAATATTTCATCACACCCCACTCATTGAAAATAACACCAATCAAGCTACAGTAAATCTAGAGAGATAGTGATTGAATGGGACATCCATTAAAGTTCTCTACAACCTATTAGTCAATTTCACTTTTATTAAAATACCTGGTCTAGCAGAAGGGTCCAACATTTGGACTCACAAACAATGAGGTAAACCATAACTAAGTGTTGTGTAAACTCAGGGGGATTACATTGAGTTGTATGTTCCACAACCTCATTACACTTCTCTACTATTCATCTATTACAACCCCTTTTTATTATTTAAAATAAATTCATAGCAAAACAATAGTAAATCAACCTACTTATCCATAGATTTAAACCCCCCAATTTTAAGGAAGAACTATTACCAGTGCGGACATTCTTTTTAACACAATAAGCTTCTAATTTTGTCACACCTAACTTGAGGAAGTATGGTATTAGTTTCTTTAAAATAACCATAAGGACAATATTTTTACACTGTATTGATTCTAGGGTTCATTATTCTAGAAATGAAAGATATACTATAGGTTTAGGTGTTTCTACATATAATAGTTTTTTTATTGTCTAGTTTCATACATTCAAAATTTAATTTAATCAAATGAAAGATAGTTGCACAATTTGAATTTTGTATTAATGTCCATCGGTGACCAAAAGAGGTCAATACAACTGTAAATTAAGATATATACAAAGCAATAAGATTTCCTAATGCATTTCCAGAGAAAATAAAGTAATAAAAATAGTAAACAGGATGACATATGATATACAACATTTGTGGATCAAGGATTACTCCCAATATTCATGGCTTAAGAGAAGTGAGTGATGTAAGAGTTGGATGTCATCGTAGATGTTCTTTATTGGAGTCAACGACGAGTTGATCTTGTTGTATCTTTGTGATCACCTTGGCACTTCCTGGTCATGGCCTCTAGAGACTGGAAGAATGAAGTGATAAGTTGGGATCTTGTTATCTTCTGTAAACTATTACTAAGTAGTTCTTTCCTAAGATTGAATAATTCTCGAATGAAAAGGGTAATGCATCTCTGATATTCATAATTAATCCAATATTTTAGTGTATGGGTGTCTCTGAATAAGCAATAATATCTACCTTGTATCTCATAGTAGATAGGATAGGTGAAAATGAAATGCTCCTCGGATTCCACATCAAGACTACACAATCTGCAAATACGTTGATCTCTGGGGAGGTGATGATCTATCTCAATACGCAACTAGTGGAAGCAAACTCGTAGCTGAATTAGAGGAAACCTAAGGATGTGTGACATTTGTACAAAGTTATATTTTGGAGTAGTGATAAATCCATTCTCTAGTTGGAGATAAAAGTGAGAGTAATGGAGCAGTTTTGGTGAAAGAGGTTCCTTTGGATTAGTCCAAGTAGTTTCTATATATGTTGAGTAAATATCATCTCGAATATCCTTATTAGAGTATGATGCATTAATTGATGCTTTAGTAAGATGAGGTCTCATGATGTCTAGGCCAAGAGATTGAAGTAGAGTAGTGGTTTGAGCATACCAATAATTCCTAACCCCTTTATTTTCCAACTGTATTGAGGATTGTAGTGCTAAATATGGATATCTTCTCATGTCCGACATATAATGAAATATACGTAGTAAAGATAAAACAAGAAATATTATTGTTTTAAGCAATGACAAGCACCAAACTCAACTAGAATGATGGGATGTGGAACCATTTTTTTGGAACGAATGAACTTGGACAACATTGAGATGAGGACCCTTTCATTACAAGACCAACCCAACTATCTGAGGCTAGGGCCCCAAACTTCACAACCATAGAGTAGTGTAGGGGTAACAAGAGTGTGGAAGATTCTGATATTCGTACTGATATCTTGAAATTGGAGCTGTAAGCATTGCTTATCCAAAGAGGCTAGGGCAGCATAACCTTTGTTTAATCTTGCTTGAGATGTAGGGATCAAGTTGAAGTTAGGTCCTATGAAAATAAATCCCAATTATGTGTACGGTGTGACAATATCAATAGCCTTCCCTTTATATGTGATGTGAGCGAAAGAGATATCTTTCTTGGGTAGGTTGAATGTCATTAATTTTATTTTCTGGAGATTAACTTCTAATCCATGCAAGTCAGAGTATGTGCCAAGTATGTCCAGCTGCTATTGAAGTCCTCCTATTGTATGTGATATTAGGATAATGTCATTAGCAAATAGCAAAATGGCAATAACACTACCAAAAAGTAAGCAACCTGTACTCTTAGCCAGATATTCCATAATGAGCACCTCCAATTCATCAATATACAATCCAAATAGTGTAGGTGAAAGTAGGCAACCCTGTTTAACCCCAATAGTACTATGAACATATTTTTTTCTAAGAGATCCAATTTTAACCTATTAAGTGACTTTTTCATATGAGGTCATAACCAATAGAGTAACCTCCTCTAAAATTCTTATATCCTTCAACCTCTAAAGCGATAACTATCTGGGAATAGTATCAAATACTTTCCTGTAGTCAAAAAAACAACAATAGGCCCTACGTTTATTGGATTTAGCTTCTTCAATGATAGCTCTGAGAGTTAGAATGTTATCATAGGTACAATTATTTCTTTTGAAACTTGCCTTCCCCTTTCCACAAATTTTCTTAGCCTCAATAAAATTAGAGATAAAAACATCAAGAACTGTTGCAAAACGTTTTGCAAGAGTATGACCAACCATAATAGTTTTGTAATTGTTTGGATTTAGCAGATCTCTAGATTTATGAATGGGATGTATGATATTAAAATATCAAGATGGTGGGAACCCATGATTAACTATATGATTGAAGAGATTGGCAATTTGGACCACCAAGACTTTAGGGCTATGATTAAGAAATTTTACCTTCAAATTTTCAATATCAGTTGCTTTACCAATCTATATTTTATGGATAGCATGAAAAATTAATTCATCAGTAAAGAAGTTACAATGTGATGGACGTGGGTTGGGGATAATTAGGAAATGGTTTGGGATATCATAGAGTGAGCCAGCATGGGTGTACCAAGTGTTAGGGTCAAAAACTAGACATGTTTTCTTTTTGGGTAGAAAAATATGCCAAAAGTTTATGGGATTAAGTTTGAGCATATCTATAATGATACTACTATACTTTCCATACTTAGAATAGTTTATAGTGTTACGTGGTAAACATTAGCATAGAATCCGTATTTTTCTTCTACTTCCTCCTCCATTTGATAGCTCTACATTCTTTGTTTTTCTCGCTAGCCTTATTTCTTCTCATTCATTTTCCCTCTCTTATTTTATTTAAACTCTATTTGGGTAATTGGGAATGATTTTCCCTCTTATCTCATTTTGCATCCATAGGAAAATATTTAACCTCCTTTTCCCTTAATTCCATTTGTTTCAAAATGGTATTAGTTCTTACAAAGAAGAACGATCATTTAATCTATTCCTTTCATATTTATTATTCATACCATATGAATAATCATTTAAGTTTCAACATTAATTTCTTTTTCCCAAAGTTAAATTGAAACATAATTATAAAGAAATTTAATCATTTAATCTATTGATATACGTATATATATACATATATCATCGGTTGGGAGATTGCTCGAGGAAAGGAGCAATCCTTAGCAGGTGATGTACCTATCTATCTATCTATCTATCTATCGATATATATATATAGGTAGATAGATAGATAGATATTTACATGATTTATGAAATGCATCTATTATAGAATATTTCATCTACCATCATTTTTTTTTTTTTAATCTATCATTCCTTGTGGTTAACCCTTATAATTCCACCCATGAAAGTACCTAGTTTTGTAACCATATACATCATCAATAGTACCATATTCTAATAGTACCCTACAAAGATATTTATTTATTTATTTATTTTATAGGTAAGGTTCACAAAGAAGTGCAAATAATATTTTCATTATTAATAAAGCATAACCACATTTGAAATCTTGTCATTATAGATGAACCTAAAGTGGATAGGATATACCAACATCCCCTAATTTTGGTTTTCACCTTTATAAACCTCCATGATTTAAAAGGATGCTTCAGTGGTCACCCCACATTTCTTGTATCCTCCCCAACTATAAGATAACTTGACTACAACATAAATATTATACCTTTAATCATTTTAAAAATGGGATACTAGTTACCTAACCATACATAAGTTCATCTATATAGGTTTCTTCTAGCTTAATACCTTAAAGACTAATTATCAAATCTTCATGATGAGATAACTAGTATCTTTGTTCTTAATTACCACACCTCCATGGTGGTATAATTAAGGTTATTACCACTCTCTGTGATAATATGCATGGCCACATAATCCTTCCCATTCAATGTGCCATCACTTTATTATTTTTGTGATGAATCCATAACCTCAGCAATAGGAATTGTAGTCCAAGCCTTCCCAATTGGGAATCCCTAAAACATTCACCATTTTTGGGTACACCCAAGCCTTCCCATTCAATGTTTCATCCATAGTACCCTAGAATTTGCCTCACCACAACCTTCCTCAAGATTTTGGGATTCATCTTATTTAAGAGAACTAACACAATTACTAGGTTTATGTCCTCCTAGATACCCTTTTCTACCCATAACATTTTCAAATAATCATAACTCTCTCGTGAAGGAAATGAAACTCTAAATTTAAGCATCATAACATATATAGACTAAAGATATGACAATTCAATTATTTCCATCTCAATTTATATTTGAACAACATACCATAATAATGAAAATCAAGTATTAACTTAAACTTAAAGATATGTCAATTCAATTACTTCCATTGTCTTTATCACAACAAATTAAGGTATATACAAGAGTAACATTATAACTAAAAATCATAAATAACTACATATTATCCAAATCAAATAGTTAAACTTAATAATAAACATTATTTTCCACAATTCACAATTTTTCTTTCATATTATATAATTCACAAATAACAATTATTTGAAGTAAGATACTTCTATACAAGAGCTTGTTATAATTTTTTAGGTACAAATGAAACCTTTCCTTCCCTTATCCTCAAATCTAGTTGTGCCTTAAGTAATGGATCAAGACAACTCATATATACAAATGCATCATACAAATAACAAGTAATTCATGCATTCAAGAATCACATACTTCTCTCCATACTAATTTTCACTACCCACAAAATTCTTAGGAAAAGTAATACACATGAAAATTCTTAATTTCTTTTCATCACAGAATAACAATGCATCTTATGAGGAAACCCCATAATTCCCTCTATTTTAGTTTTCCTTATCTACATAAACCTCAAGTAACTAAAATTCATACTCAATTTATTTATCTGAAATACCCATATATTACATTAGAAACAAACCTTATAATTCTTAAATACAAGAAAATAAATTATTTATCAACTATAATATAACCCTCTAAGATCAATTCTTTTTTCCCTACAACATTATAATGTAATGAAATATTTTTTTTCAAATGAAGTGCTTCACATTCTTTAATATTATTTTACTTAGGAAAAATATTAACTGAAAAAATCATTCATAAGTTTTTAAATATAGGAAAGTGACATTAAGGAGCTTAATTTTTGAACCAGGGTAGACTTTATAACAATTGAACAAGGAAAATATTTTATCACTCAATTAACTACTTCATATACAACAATCGAATAATACATAGATGAAAAAACCATCTAATCCTTACATATATAATGTAAATCCCATGCTCAATCTTGTTATAAAGGTATACGTGTAATACTTTTTATCCCAATGTCTTCTATCCCAAACTCAAACTAGACAAAATATCAAATTATGACAAGTTATTATTAAAAAATTTAAACTCCAATTTAAATGTAGGACATCCCAAAAAGAAGAAGAAATAATAAAGTTTTGTTTTGTGCAATTTTGACTAATTATACAATTTTGAGTAAATGTACAATATTGGATTTTTCTAATTATACAATGTAGGGTTTGGTTGATTGTACAATGTAGTGAAGTAAATAATAAATGTAAATGCATGTGAAATGAAATGAAGTGTAAAGACATACATATGAAATGTAATTTGCTAAAAAATACATTAAACCTTAGAAATATTAAATAATTGTTAAAGATGTGATTTATGAGCAAAATTATGTGTTATCCTAGGAACCACTTTGGAATGGCTTGGACAGGCATTATAAGCCCCCCCACATTCAATTTTTGTAGGTTTTCCATTCTTGTGGGTTTTTTTTGTTGTTGTTTATAGTTGGTTCATGGTTATTCACACGCTAGCCATAATGGTGTAATGCTACAATGGTGTATTATTGTGTGCAGTTTTGTAGTGTACAATTTTTGTATAAGATAACCATGAATAATATAAACCCCCATTTAAGTCAAATTTGTGTATGCATGTATGGTAATTAGAGTTTAAATTCCTTAACTATATTATTCATAGAGTATGGAATGTACAATGAGGCTAGAACATTCTTAACTAATATTTATAGTAACTGGAAATGATATTTGTGCAATTGGTGCATAATTAGAAAATTGTAGGATTAAATTGTTTGGCATAATGAGGGTTTTACCAAACCATATAGTTGATTTACCAAATCTGTATAGTTGATTTACCAAATTGTACCGTTGGTTTTTCAAACTGTACAGTTGATCAATTGTGGCATGAAATTGCATAACCAAGTGAGTAATTACAAAGTGATTATCAATTGAAAAATTCTGAAATTCTTGGATAAATCGTACAATTGAATGCAAATGTACAATTGCAATTATATTTTTAAACATTTAAAACCATAAATTTGTATAGTTACAACCATACAACCATACAATTATGAAAATTTGGGTACAAATCACTGGGATTCATCCTAAAATATTTCATCACACCCCCCTTATTGAAAATAACACCAATCAAGCTACAATAAATCTATAGAGATAGTTATTAAATGGGACATCCATTAAAGTTATCTATAGCCTATTAGTCAATTTCACTTTTATTAAAAAACCTTATCTAGTAGAAGGGTCCAAAATTTGGATTCAAAAACAATGAGGTAAACCATAACTAAGTGTTGTGTAAACTCAGGGGGATTACATTGAGTTGTACGTTCCACAACCTCATTACACTTCTTTACTATTCATCTATTACAAACCCTTTTTATTATTTAAAATAAATTCATAGCAAAACAATAGTAAATCAACCTACTTATCCATAGATTTAAACCCCCCAATTTTAAGGAAGAACTATTACTAGGTGCGGACATTCTTTTTAACACAATAAGCTTCTAATTTTGTCACACCTAACTTGAGGAAGTATGGTATTAGTTTCTTTAAAATAACCATAAGGACAACATTTTTACACTGTATTGATTCTAGGCTTCATCATTCTAGAAATGAAAGATATACCATAGGCTGAGGTGTATCTACATCTAACAGTTTTTATATAATCTAGTTTCATACATTCAAAATTTAATTTAATCAAATGAAAGATAGTTGCATAATAAAACTATTATACTTTTCATACTTGGAATAGTTTATAGTGTTACGTGGTAAAGGTTACAACATATATCTGCATTTTCCTTCTTACTTCCTCCTCCATTTGATAGCTCTACATTCTTTTTTTTCTCTCTAACCTTATTTCTTCTCATTCATTTTCCCTCTCTTATTTTCTTTAAACTTTGGTTGGGTAGTTGGGAATGATTTTCCTTATCATTTCATTTTGCATCCATAGGAAAAGCTTTAACCTCATTTTTCCTTAATTCCGTTTTTTTCAAAATGGTATTGGTTCTTACAAAGAAGAGCGGTCATTAATCTATTCCTTTCATAATTATTATTCATACCATATGAATAATCATTTATGTTTCAACATTAATTTCTTTTTCCCAAAGTTAAATTGAAACATAATTATCAAGAAAGTATAATTATTAAATTTGTTATTTATTATTAAATTTAATCAAAATCTTAGCTTTCAAATATTAATAAAATCCTTTTATGACATATTAATATCCTTTTTGGTGAATAACCTTGTCAGAAATAAAATACAATGCATATATATATTCACATAATTTATGAAATGCGTCTATTATAAAATATTTCATCTACCATCATTTCTTTTTTTTTTAATCTATCATTCCTTGTGGTTAACCCTTATAAGTCCACCCATGAGAGTACCTAGTGTTGTAACCATACACATCATCAATAGTACCATATTCTAACATAGTATAATCAAAATATAAATTGCAAGTAACCACTTAACTTGATACTATAAATAAGATTAAGCATTGAAAAACCACACATCAATACATAATCAATATCAATGATAAGTCATGCCAAGGAGGGTCATGACAAGCATAGAATTAGAAATTTGTACACATACACAACAAACTTATTATAACTACATTTTTTAATCTATTTCCAAGTTTAAAACTTATTGCATGTATCCCATGTTATTGCATCATCTTCATTGGATGAATCATCCTTATACTACCATTATGGAAGACAAAACCCTTTGTAGAACTTTAAGAATCAACTATACATAGAAAACACTTGGATTTTTATAAAGGATACATCTAAAGTTCGAGTTATAGACCTGATAAAACAAAATAACTCTTCCTTATTTATCATAAGCTAAATAAAAATTAGTAGGGATTTATTTTTCATAGATATATCATTTCATGATGTTTAGGTATTAGTGTGGAATATTATTTTACTACTTGTAGGTATGAAAATGTTTGAGGGTTGATGCTCTTTCTAAAATGGTATTGTATTCCCTTCATGGACAAGTAGTATTATTAAATATAGCATTACAATAATGAAGACCTATAGGTTTTAGACATGGGTACCTCAATAAGAAAAGGTTATAAAAATGTGTATGTATTTTACTCTACCATTTTTGGAGTCATATATGAATATTTCACAATAGAAAAGATAAAGGAATCTTAACCTGACAAAATAAAATATTTTGAGAAAAAATTGTACAATACCCTATGTGGTAAAACAAGGAACTATAAACAAATGTGAAGGAATTATGTGGAGTTCTTGGACATGTCTTTAACATTTTCTACACCTATATGATATTGACTCTAATGCATTGAATGGATTGATTGGCTTTGGTAAAATATGACCAATGTTGATTACATTGCAAAGATTTTGGAATGCCTTGATGATAAAAGGTACAACATCACTAATTAGGGTGTTTTCAAATCCATTAGTCTAAGATAAATTATATAATAAATCTAAATAATTTTAAATAAAATGATGTATTTTTATGTCATACATATTCATCATACAGTGGAGGAGAAAAACCCTATGTATGAGGACTACCCTTTCTTAAATGAGTATCAAGATGTGATTTCCATGGATCTTCCAAGGTTATCCCCTAATTTTAAGTTTTTAATACATATTTTTCCAAGGGAATAATATCAATTAGATGCCTTGTATTATATGACTACATATAAAATTGTTTGAGATAAAAACATGTCTAAATGAATTATTATCAAAAGGTTTACTTCAGCCAATTTTATCACCTTAGGAAAAAATAATGATATCGATAAAGAAAAAATATGGTCCTCTTAGACTTACTATTTGTTGTATAATTTCAAACAAATCAACAATAAATAATAAATATCCTCTTCCTAGAATAGATCATCTATTTGATTGGATGAGGGAGGCAACTATCCACTTACACATGTATACATAACATCTTATTCTAGTCTTATAACTTATCTACATTTAATTAGGTATAAGTTTTACTCCTACAAGGATTCTATGAGGTCATATTTAGATTGAGTTTTATCTCATTTGGTTATATAACCATGAAAATGGAATAGAGCTAGACTCAATCTATGCAAAAGTGCTAAGATTATTTTATTTTATTTTTTGATTGGATACAAGAAGGGGTTTTGAAAGGGTACCTAAACCTTTTACAGAATTGGTTTTGATAGGGTCCTTGAATATCTTACAAAGAAATAAAAGTATTCAATAAGCACTAGAGTGAAACACAAACTAGATTGATCCCCCCAAGTGAAACAACATCAAACTCCAAGATAAATTAAGATCTAGGGGATCTAAGAAAACTAAGAGATCTTGAGAATAGGATCCCACCAAACACAAGGACTTGTAGACACCAAATCCTAGCCACTTGTCCACCATCACACTTTTCCACCATTAAATTGGCCATTCCATGACTTTCCCACCATCCAATGGCCCACTTTAGCCTTTTCCCACCATTTTTTGACCCCTATTTGACTTATTTATGTTTATTTTATATTATTTATATTTAAATATAATATTTTATATTATATTCTAATAAATTTATTATAAAATATATATTTATAAGACAAATTAACCTTAATCATCGATCTAATCTAATCTCAGTCGTCCATTCTCCATAATCCGTGTCATACCTAAAGTTTAATATCAGCCTTTGGATCCACTTTAATATTTACCACACGATCAAAAGTGTTAAGATAAAACCCTAGGATTGAAAATAAATAGGAGCATTCTCAATGCTCAACCCCTGAATCCCTTGAATCCTCGAAGGCTCTCTTCCTAAGTCTTACCTGGACCCTAAGTTGTTCTAAGGGTCAAATTTCCCTAAGTCCTTGGAATCCTTGATTCCAAAACCCTAGCCATCCTAAGTGCCCTAAGGCTACCACACAACCTTAGGTGCCCTAATCCCCATCCTTCTGCTGCATTTCACACCCCTTCATTTACCGCCATAGCCACTGCCATTTTTTTTCATTCATTGAGACCTTCGTACCCCCTAATATGATTTTTTAGATAAAACCCTAATCCACAGGTGCTCCCAGGTGCCTATCACATCCCACAAGTGTAGCAACATGCCTACTACATTCTGTAGGTGCAGTACAATGGCTGTCGTCCCCACAACCATAGACCAAAGCCTATCGAATAAGATCACCAGGTGTCTTTGGGGCACCCTGCCATCAATATGCAATAGAGCAATAGATCTATTCATCAATAGAAAGCAAGGTAAATCTACTTATTTTGTTACATTTCATATTGTTTAACTCTGTTCACATTTCATACTATTATTAGCTAGGGTTTTAGTTATGATTTTTGAGGGCTCACATAGTGGAGCCCTTATTATTATTACTAACTTTTTGGTATTTCTTTGTGTACATATTAGACAATAATTGTATCGCTCCAAATTTTTCGCACCCTTACCTTCAGGCTATAGGATCCGTGCCCGAAAGGGGGATGTGAAAAGGATGGGACAATACCTCGGACTGAGAGGCCCTTTGAAGGTCCCGCCTCTCGGGGGAGGGGTATAAGGGTGAATTTTCGATGGATGGTGGGTTCACCAAGAAACTTTTGAATGGTAGTTTCCACGCCTAGGTTGATAGTGAGTTTGATGTGTTCATTTTGTGCTTTAATCATTCAACTCCTAGGTTTGGCCAAATATGAATCTAAACTATTCTATATGCCAATGCTGATTTAAATGAATACAGAAAGCAGAAATGAATGCAAATAACAGAGAATATGCTAATTAGAAGGTGTCATACCTGATTTCGAATGTCTGATGAAGATTCTGAATCTTGTAGCGATTCGAGATCATCTCAATTTGTACGTAATCATCTGATATTTCTCGAGATCATCCCAAATCACAGAAGGTCATCCGAAATCATATAGAATCATCTGAAATCTGATGAATTCGTTAGACGAATTCGTCAAAAACCTGCAATCACAAAAACAGATGCAAAATACCAAATATGCAAATGCAGAAGCAAAGGATAATGATAGAAATAATAGCAAACATGCCTTAAATGATAGATTTCAATAACAAATAAGGAAATGCAGTAGATTTAATGATTGATCTTAACTTTATCATGAGATTATGCTAAATGAGGTGAACTCCAAGATGCAAAAAATGTAATAACTTAAGACAATGCAGAAATACAATATGAAAAATGTAGAGAAAGCTAAGAAAATGCAAACTCTAAACTCGGACTGCCCCCAATCTGAACTACAGTCAGGATCGCCTCCAATCGTACGAGATCGTCCGCAATCATCCGAGATCATCCGCGATGATCCAAGCTAGCTTCGACTGAAAAATAGTAGAGTTCCTGCAATAAAATGTAAAAAAATACCGAATGCAAGCAATAGTGCGAGGGAATAAGGAGCTAACTCTGCAATGAAATCCGTCAACTAAGAGGTTAGGGATTCAGGGAGAATCGGGATCAATGGGAGTCAGGGGTCAGGGGGATAAACTAGCAAAATCCTAGTTTATATAGGATTAGGAAGAGGTTTGGGAGGTTGGGGATCATCCCAATCTGGGAGATCTCCAACAGGGAAATCGCCAACTGCGCAGACACGCTTCTGCCCGAGTTGGAGAGGCTATTGAAATAGAAGCTAATTATGAAAATTTGGTTTTGGGACGAAATCGTCTGGACGTTCTGTCCATGATGAATTCGTCAGATCTGGGACGATTTCGTCTAATCTGCGACGATATCGTCCAACGGTCAAAACAAATCCTAAAAATGGCACAGAAAATGGGGAAAGCGGGTAACAAGCGGTTTAACGGGCAGTTTGGGGTTGAAATTCAAATTTTAATATTTTATCTTTTTTACTAAGGTTTTAACCGTGCCAATTTTAGGGTGCTACATTTTGCCCCCTCTTTAGCGAATTTTTCGAAGAAAATGCGTTAAAGACGAGTTTTTCCTATTTTACGAGAAAGCAAAAATATATTCAATTTTTTAGACGACGATTCTTGGTCGAATCGTACGAATGCTGACTATGGTGCCCCCTCCGTGTTTTTACCCAAATCGAACGTTTGAGGAAAAAACATGGAAAAGCAAAAATTTAAAATGCTGATTTTTAAATAAAACTAAAGAAAATAGGGAAAACCCTAATTCATTTTTACTATTCACTTGTACTGTTCCAGAGCTTTGCAAAGAGAAACAATGGTGGAGACAGCACACAGAGCGACCGAGGTCCGACACGGGCTACGGGTAAGGATCTAATCCTAGTAGATTAGGTTTAATTTAACTTTGTGCAAGTTTTTGGATTTAAATTTGATTGTTTGGGGCATCGCGGCCATTTTTAGGCCGTCGACGTCATCGGGACAAAATCGTCTCGATTTCATCAAAATCATCCCTATATCATCGATTTCGTCTGATGGCGAAATCGGTGAATTAGGGGCGATTTCGTCCAACAAGGGGCGATTCCCAAGTTGCGAAATCGGACATGATTTCGTCCTCACAAAGGATGATTTTCCCCAATTGGGGACGATATTATCCAATGGTGGACGATATCATTTTAAACTTGATTTTAAGTTGTTTAATTTGATGTTAATGATTGGTTTATTAATGATTTTGTTGTTTTATTGTTTATTTTGTAGAAGGGATTACTAAAAAGCTGAGAATGGAAATACGACGGACTAAGAGATGACATAGCCACGCTCGACCAGGCAGAGCATGACCGACTAAGACAGGTCGGTCTACAACATGTGGCAGAGATGCCACAAGTACCGACTGACATGGGGCTACTGACAGCCCTAGCAGAGAGGTGGTATCCGGGGTCTTCCTATTTTTGGCTATCGACAGGGGAGATGGCTCCCACTCTAGAGGACGTATGGAGGATCATGAGGATCCCCATACAAGGACGACTGATGACGCCTATGGCTAATCAGGGCCAGGCGATGATGAGGCTCACTGGAGACCCGAGCTTTGCCCTGGAGAAGGGCGGAGTGAACATCGAGTCTCTACGGCAGATGCCTGGGGCATCTAGGCTGACTCAGGTTTTGGTAGGGGTGGTAGGTGGCTTACTGTTGTGCCACCAGAGCGGATGCAGACTACCGTGGGTGCTCTCAGACATAGTCTACGACATGAGAGACCATGGGTACAGATTTGCATGGGGTAGCTTTGTTCTTTGCCGCTTGTATAGGATCCTGCATGGGGTCGTATACAAGGGAGGTCGATGTCTGGTTTTGACATCGCTGCTGTAGGTTTGGTGCTGGGAGCACATTGCGGTGCAGAGGCCGGTAGGGCTCCCACTGACAGGGGTTGACCGGGAGAGGCCCCGAGTTTTCTATTGGTGGCTACAGAGGGGGTCACAGTGGCGGATAGATCTGCCGATGTCACGGAGGTTGCTAGACGACCTCATCCCAGACCAGATCACCTGGAGGCCATGGTGAGAGCACCCTGGGTGGGCAGAGGATGGGCAGGAGCTGGCTCGCATCAGGTGAGTCTACTGGCTGAGGATGGAGCGGGGAGAGGTAGAGCTCCACCGCTATGATCGGGTGCTATGGTAGTTCGGTCTACAATAAGGGATCCCTTCTATCAAGGATTACGAGTACTCTCGAACTGTTTGGGATAGTACTACGCTAAGCGGGGCTCCAGACATGCAATGATTCTAGAGTCAGGATGCGGATGATGCCCCCATCCAGCCAGTGGATGGTGATGATGTCGGGGTTGTAGACGGCTATGATGCCTGGTACGTAGGCATCCGCCCTCCTCGAATGATGAGGGCATAGGGTCCAGTGCACGCTATGGTGCACCAGATGGGGAGGTGATGGTAGGCTACTATTGAGGTAGCATGGGGTCACGAGGGGAGAGAGCAGTGGCGGATCCCATAGGAGAGATGCCAGAGGATGGCACGGGCTCCACAGAGGCCGTGGGAGACAGGGCGGAGGGAGGAGAGGCTCCCTTCATAGTAGGGGGAGAGACCACCATCACCTGATAAGGGCAAGGGTGTTGACATAGGGGAGAGCAGCGAGACAGTGGCTCTCCGGGCTGAGGCTGCCCACCTTCGAGCTCAGGTGCAGTCACTACAAGACGAGGCCACTCAGCTGAGGACGTAGGTACGGACACTGTAGGATGAGACGACACGGCTCAGGGCGTAGAGCGGAGGAGCGAGCAGGGATGATCTAGTGTGGTCGATGATGCAGACTGCATTCTACCAGGGTGTATACTTCCAGCTGGTTCTAGAGGGCCAGAGGGTACAGCTGTCGACCAACATTGCAGAACCAGTCAGGCTGGGATCGGCGAGGACATCCTCCCGATCGACGACGAGGACCCGAGATACATCCCGGACCTCTATGGGACCACCTCCTCCATGTCAGGGTGGAGGGGGAGATGAGGCTGAGAGCTCGAGGGCTTCTCGAGGCTAAGCGTCTATGGACTACAGATTGTGAGAGGATTGAGTATGTCGGGGTATAGATTGTGGCATACCAATCCAGTTTTGATATGATGTATATAATTTTTTGATATATATATATGATCTTGTTTCTGATGATATGACTTGTTCATATGTTTTTATGATGCTTTAATGTTTGAATTTTGCAATTGATTATTGATGATTCATGTGATTATGTCGTTGGAAGTATTATAATTTGATGTCATGTTGTAAGATTTTAAATGAAATAATCTGATGTAAACAATTGGTGGTTGTGGTGTGATTTGATTGGAAAATAAAAGGGACTTCTAACAATAATTTCAAAGGACATTGTCGCTGTTATAGACCATTTCATGGAGTCGCCGCTCACTCGGTCGTCAAGCTAATCCCAGTATAGAAATATTGTTAAAAGTAAAAGAGTGCTTAAGAGACTGTCTTAAGACTTTGTGTTGTGATGATGGAGATAATGATGGTTTGATGATTTGTTTTCAGATTTTCATAAAAATAGTATGCATGAGATATGTTTAAAAGTGATTTTTGCTAGGCATAAATTCCTAAGTGTGATAAATTTTTGAATAATTCCTTAGAAATTATACCATGGTTGCAAAATGGAATGTTTTGACATAATGACATGAAAGAGAATAAGTGTTTGTTCGTTTTGAAACACAATTGTGTAACATAATGATGCAAGTCATATGTTTTGATGAATTTGTTTTAAAATAAATGGAAAATAAAATTAGAACAATGGTTTGCGCTAGGCATAGAATTATAGGTATAGACTTATACCATCATCGCGAAATCCAAAGAAGAAAATAGATTGTTGGTTTTAGTGCAAGATGCATTTTTGACCTTTGATAAACAGAAAAATAATAATATGAAAATTTTGTTTGAAATTATTTTTGAGATTTTGTGAGAAGATGTATGTAATTGCTTTTATACAAAACAAAAATTCTGAAATAAAAGGATAAAATTATTCCGAAAAGAGTTACGAAAATATTTTAAATTATCTCAAAGAGAAATGTAGATTTATAAGGAATCCTCATGTGCAAATGTGAGTTCATTACCAATCTTGATTTATCATAATGATACAAAATCTCTCAAATATAAATGTGTGTGCGATTGTATTGTTCATTCACCAATTTTGAGCAAGATAATTTGATACAAGTAATTTGCCTTAACCAAATGAATGTTCGTTGACCATGATTTATATGCATGTAACCGTACCAGGCTACTATGTAAGTTAGGTTATCAAGAGCTAGCTAATCCATAAGCTGACATAGGTCTATACAAAAGAAGGTCGCTAATGTGACAGACATATCGCCATGCTAGGGATTACCCAAGGCCAAGCGGGTTGGGCACAAACCACCTGTTATGGGGCTTACCTCACAGTTTTCGAATAATTGAGAATTCCAGGGATTCAAGCTCATTCACCCTTCTTTTCTTTTCAAGGGGTAGGAAAGGGATTTTATTGCATTTTGCTTTTGCTTTTCTCTTTTGCTTTATATATATATATTTTTTATTTGTGCTTGATATTTGAGATAATGCTGAAACATTGTTGTGAATAACATTTTTCTTTTTCTCTTTTTCTTGAACTTTTCTTTTTCTTCCTATGCTAGGGATACTTGCTCAGATTAGCTGTAGAGCAAGGGATTTTTATCTCGGGTAGGGGTGAGCTTGTCCTTTTGTCAATTGTCAAATATTCTAGACCATGTGCATGATAGGATAGCAGGGGAAACTTTTCGCTCAGAAACCGTTTCTACTATGTAGCATCATATTGAATTTGCAATGAAATCATTTTAATGTGAAAAGATATACTTGGTTCAAGTAAATAACAAGATCAGTTCTCTATGCTCAAAACTTTATTTAATGCCAATGTGGACTTTGATATAAGAGAGATTAATAATCATACTAAATAAAATCAAGATATTTATTCATGTGAGTGTGAAAGTGCGGGATTCCAAATAAATGCTAATTTATCCAAAATAACTGAAAATATAACTGCAATACTTCACAATTTGACAAGTACAAAAATAAAAGATGTTTTTTGAAGATTTTGATGATTTGGATGTTTTTGATGTTTTTATATTTTAAGTTTATGAATTGAAAGAAATACAAGGTGATTGTTTTTGAAATGTTTTAAATAAGTGACTAAAAGGAAATAATATGCAAAACAAATATATACAATGATGAAATGACCAATTTTTATGCATAGTAACGTTTAAGATGCATAATGTTCATAGGTTCTTTAAGTTCTTTACCATCTAAGGTAGATAATTTGTATGCTCTCGATCCAAATTTAGCAGTGATGACATATGGTCCAAGCCAATTGGGCTCAAATTTACCTTTAAGGTCTTTAGTTGCATTAGTATTTTTTTTATTTTCTTTTAAGACAAGGTCACCGATCTCAAAGGATCGAGGATGAACTTTCTTAAGATATGCTCTCTTAAGTTTATTTTGGTAGGCGCGAAGATGTTCCAAAGCATTGATGCGCTTTTCATCTAGAAGTTCTAGCTGACTAAATCTACCAGCACGATATTCATCCCCTACTTCAGTATCTTGAAGTAGTAGGGCTAAAGAAGGAACTTCTAATTCAAAGGGAAAAATGGCTTCAGCACCATAAACCAAGACAAAAGGTGAAGTTCCGATGGGGGTTCGAACACTAGTTCGATAGGCCCACAAAGCAAGATATAACTGAATGTGCCAATCTCGACCGGTTTTATTGACCAATTTTTTGAGAATTTTGATTAAGGTTTTATTAGATGCTTTTGCTTGACCATTACCCTGAGGATAATAGGGAGTGGACCAACGATGTTGAATTTTATACTTTTGACATAATTTCTTGACATCTTTATTTTTGAAACAAGTTCCATTATCGAAAATGAGATTGGCAAGAATTCCAAACCTACAAATAATTTGATTAAAAATAAACTTGGAAACTTGTGTGCCAGTACAAGAAGCTAATGGCATAGCTTCAACCCACTTCGTGAAATACTCAGTGGCGGTTATGATGAATTTGTGTCCATCGGATGACACAGGGTTGATTTTTCCAATGATGTCTAGGCCCCATTTTGAAAAGGGCCAGGGAGATGAAATAGCCTGCAGTTCTTGTGCAGGCGCATGGACAAGGTCAGCGTGTTTCTGGCACTTGTCGCAATGTCACACATAATCATGTGCATCATTTTCCATGGTAGGCCAAAAATATCCTATCCGAAGGAGCTTCTTAGCAATGGCGTTACCACTAAAGTGTCCTCCACAAGAGCCATCATGGGCTTCGCTCAAAGCTGATCTAGATTCTTCTAGATTCAAACATCTTAATAATATGCCTTCAAAAGATCTCCTATACAAGGTATTACCAATAATTACAAAGCGACTTGCTCGTCTACGTAATAATCGGCGTTGGTTGCTAGTACAACCATCAGGGAAGGTTCCATTCTGCAAAAAATTAAATATATCAGTATACCATGGTTCAGGAGTTGTTTCGTTGATGAGAAACACATCCAAAGGTTCTAAGCATGATTTGCTTGAAGCGGGTTCCTGGAGTCGATGAATAATGATGGTAGCATATTCATCGTCTAACTCCAAGGGTAAAAGAGATGCAGCTGCAACCATAGCGTCAGCCGCACGATTGCTAGTTCGAGGAATAGCTTCCAAAGTAACTTGATCAAACAAGGATAATAACTGCAAAACATATGCTTTATATGGGCGTAATTTATCATCTCTGGTCTGATAAACATCATTGATTTGATTTATGACAAGTTGGGAGTCACCGAAAACCAATAAATTTTTAATTTTTAGGGCCAAAGCAGCTCGTAAGCCAAGGATAAGAGCTTCATATTCAGCAGTGTTATTAGTGCAAGCAAACGCTAGTTTAAAGGACAGAGGGATAAGATGTTTTTGCGGAGATATTAAGATAATACCTGCACTAGCCCCACTCATACATCGGGCTTCGTCAAAGTATAGGGACCATTGTTTAGGATGGTCTACCTCTAATTTAAGGCATTCATCGGGAAGTTCAATGATGAGGGGATGGGTAGACTCTAAGGGTGCAACAACTAATTGATCTGCTATGATTTGACCCTTAACAGACTTTTGTCCTATAAATGTGAGTTCAAACTCGCTTAGCGCAAGAACCCACTTGGCTGTATGACCAGATAAATACGGTCGACTCATAAGATATCGCAAAGGGTCGAATTTGGCAATAACATACGTTTTTTGACTGAGCATATAATGTCGTAGTTTCTGTGTAGAAAATACGACTGCTAGGCATAATTTCTCTAATATGGTATAGCGAGTTTCATAACTGATTAAGGTTCTACTGATGTAATAATTAGCACGCTCTTTCTTCTCATCGTCAAGCTGAGCTAACATAGCTCCTAAGGCAGAATCGAAAGCAGAAATGTATAAGATAAAAGGACAATCAGATCTAGGTGGGGAAAGCACTGGTGGTTTGAGGAGATATTGCTTAAGGAGTTCAAATGCTTCTTGGCATTCTCCGTCCCAATGAAAAGAGACATCTTTCTTAAGAAGCCTAAGAAAGGGTCCGGTTTTGTCTGCCAACTTGTCGATGAAGCGGCGAATGGCTTGAAGCTTACCTTGTAAACTTCGTAATTCTGATATATTAGTGGGTGCGGGCATATCTGTGATAGCCGTGATCTTAAGAGGGTCAATTTCAATGCCACGTAAAGAAACTATAACCCCTAATAATTTATCGGACTTAACTCCGAATATGCATTTAGCTGGATTTAGTCGGATAAGATATTCCCTTAACCGATCAAATACTTTCCTTAAGTCATTTAAATGATCATCTTCTTTGATGGAACGAGCGATAATATCATCTACATAATCATGTAGGATATCATGCATCATATCATGAAAGATATAAGTCATAGCTCGTTGATAGGTTGCACCTGCATTCTTTAAGCCAAATGGCATCACTTTCCAACAAAAGGTTCCCCAAGGGGTAATAAAGGTTGTTTTGGCCTGATCTTCGGGAGCTATTCTGATCTGATTATAACCGAAAAATCCATCCATTAAGGATATCATTCCGCTTCCAGCAGTAAATTCAATGATCTGATCCATGTTGGGAAGAGGAAAATCGTCTTTAGGGCATGCAACATTAATGTCTCTGAAATCTGTGCAAACCCTAACTTTAGTGGCTTCTTTCTTAGTTACTGGAACTACATTGGAGATCCATTCAACATAATCAATGGCTTGTATAAAAATGACTTGCAACAGTTTTTCTAATTCTCCTTTGACTAGTAAGGCCACTTTAGGATGCATTTTTCTAAGTTTTTGTTTAACAGGTTTAGCATCCGGATGGACTACTAGATGATGCATAACTACAGAAGGGTCCAAACCTGGCATGTCTTCATATGTCCAAGCAAAGACATCTTCATAGTTTTTAAGAAATGAAATGTATTTATCTTGTTTTTCTTGACTTAATTCTGATCCAATATTGATTATGTGAGGGTTATGTTCGGTTCCAATGTTAATTTTTATAACGTTTTCAACTTCCATATGTAAATCTCTCTCAAAATTAGGTGGGGCGGGTGAAACACCCAATTCTTGTAATTCTTCCAAGGTTATCTTGGATAATTCGTCTTGAGAAGTCGAGGCCTCAAGCTGGGCTATACTAGGTATAGAGCCATCAAAATAAAATTTATTATATAACAATTTCTCAATGGAAACATCATGAAAGATATCTCCCTCCAACTCGTCGTCGGATTCGGCAATCATTTTGGGGTAGGCTATGGATAGCATATTGCAGGTAAAATAATTATTCTTTAGACACAAAGAATCTTGTTTATCTAGATAATCTTGATAACATACGAGATGGTCATCATCCTCAAATGGAAAGGGCTGACCTTTACTAGAAAATAGGCCCACACCACAGCGGGCAAGCCACGGTTCTACCTCAAAAGGTTCTTTCATACCATTTTGGAGAGGTCCCAAACCTTTCCCTTTATATCCCAATTTAAGCATTATGGGCTTAGCTTTAAGATAATCATTAGCAAAATAGCATCTAGCATATCCATCACAATGTGTCTTAATGTTTCTGGGTATTCTTCCCCAATCATATCCTTTATAAATAAAAGCACAACTCCCGACTTGGTAGATACTTCCCATAGGTTGTGGGAGGCCCAAGGTACGGGGAGAGGGTGGGAGTTTATTTAAAAGGAGGGAAGTTTGCATGGCAGTGTTGGCTTCTTCTGATATAAGAATTTTGGATAAATCGGGTAAGAGCTCATCAGTGAGAGCATAAGAGGTAGAAGGGACATTTCCTACATCGTCGGATGTAGGAAGGATGCTTGTAGTGGATGTAGATGTCATAGGGATATTGATGGATGAGTCTATAGGTATAGGAGTAAAACTGAAAGCATTGGTTGTAATTTTGGGATCTTTTTGAGGTCCTAGTGTGGTTTGTCCGGAAGATGGTTGAGCTATATGTATAGGTGTAGTTGAAAGAGTAGATGATGTTATGGGTGTGTGTTTCACACGTTTGGGTGGATGATAAGAATTAGGATGTGTGGATGACAAAGCAGGGCAAAATTGAACTCCAACCGGTTCTGCCAAAGCACACATATCAAAGGGTCTAGGGTCACCATGGATGGTAACCAACTGGTTTTTAAATTCGAATTTAACACACTGATGTAAAGTGGATGGAACCGCTCGCATCGCGTTGATCCAAGGGTGACCCAAAAGTATATTGTATGATGCAGGGCAATGTACAATAAACACGGTCGTATCTAGGGTTCTAGGACCAACTTGCAAGGGTATAGTAATGACTCCACACGTTTCTTGTGTCTCGTCATTGAAGGCTTTTATGATCATATCCGTTCTTTTCATTTCGTCACTTCTAAACCCAAATCGTTGGTAGAAGTCAAAAGTGCAGATGTTTAAAGATGAACCATTATCAATCAAGACTCGTTTAACGACTACATCTCCAATTAGGGCAGTAATATATAAGGGGTTATCCTTATGTAAACTATGTTGCGGGATATCTTTATCTCGAAAGTCAATACAATCGACTTCTCGAGTGATGATAGTATTGGACATGGCTTCAGGTTGAATATTTTGTGGTACCATCATTTGGCTCAATGTGAGCATTAATTCATCCCTATGGGTAGGAGAAGATCTTAACAGGTCCAAAAGGGAAATTCTAGCTGTAGTATTGGATAATTGTTCATTAATATTGTAGGGAGGCTTAGGTTGAACATTAGGCGCATAATTCCCTTTATTGGGATTTTTCAAAACAAATGGGGCTGATCCATCGTTCTGAGTTTGATCCTGTTGAGAGGTTTGAGCCTGTTGTCTGGTAACGGCTCCGATGGTTCCTACAATATTATTTTGCAAATGATGAATAGGTCTTGGTCTAGCATTTATGGCTTGTTCATTAGAAAGGAACTGATGAGAAGAGGGTCGAGTAGTAACTCTTCTAGGAAATGGTTCTTCCGGAACCATAGAATTCGTGATAGGTTGAATAGGGTCTGATTCATCTTCAGAACTATTCGATTGATTTGAGGTTATTTCCATGTCACTTTCAATCTCAGATTCTACATCACTAAGATCAGGTGTTCGAGTATTATATAGGGGTCTAGTGGTAACTATGGATAAAGTTGTGTCAAATATTGGAGGATCATGAACAGGTAATTGTCCACTAATAGTCCCTACATATCGGGTAGGAGGGGGAACATTATGATGCTCAATTTGATTAGCCACCTCTTTACCATGTTTTGGTAAAGGATGTTGAAATATGTCCAATGATTGATTGGCATTCTGATTCTGATTTTGGGGAATGTTCTTTTGAGCATTATTAGAAGGAGTTTGTTTAGGTTGAAAGGCTTGCACCTCCATCTCATTGTTATCAATTAAATCTTGTATTTTATGTTTTAATATTTTACAAGAGTTGGTAGCATGTCCAGGTCCTCTATGGAAATCACAATGTAAATCAGCTCTATATCCGGGTATGGTTGGATCAGGTTCCCGGATAGCTGGTAATTGGATCAAACCTCGTGCTAGTAATTGCGGGAGAATGGTTGATAAAGGTTGATTTAACCTAGTAAATTCTCTGGGTGGTTTATCAAGAGGTTTCAATATAAACTTCTCTATTGTTTTTGCAGTATTAACATTGGCAATGTTTCTGCTATCAGTGACTCCGTCACCCACAACTTGTTTATTTTTATATTGATTTTTGGATGTTTTCTCATCATCTTTCTTTTTGAGCTGACCTCTTCTAATAAGAGCATCTTCCACCCTTCGAGCTAAATCGATAGCTTGATCGAAGGTGGTCAAGGTAGCAGTTGATAATTCATAGGATAGTTGTTCTTGTAAATTATTGATAAAAATATCCAACATTTCCCGATAAGGTAACACAAAGTGTAGTTTTCCTATCAACTGTCTCCATCGAGCTAAGAAGTCAGCAAAACACTCATCTTTGTCTTGTTTTAGGTTGTACAAATATTTAATGGTTACATGCCTTTCAATATAGGCACTAAATTGATGCACAAAAGACTCAGCGGTCTCTTCGAAATTTCTCAAAGAATGAGTGGGCAATTGATAATACCACTCCAATGCCATTCCCCCTAAACTTTTTGGGAACATTTTTAGTAATAGCAAATCATCATGTGATATATCATGACATGCTATCCTAAACATACGAAGATGCTCTATGGGATCTTTAGTTCCTTTATATATAGGTAGGACAGGCATAGGAAAGTGTTTGGGATATGGTCGTGCTACAACTATAGGATCTAGAGGTTGACTACACATCTCTCGATAATTGTACGAGGGATGATAGGGATCTATTTGGTCCATACGGGAGGTTAACTATTTCACCATAGCTTCCAGATTACCAGTTTGCCCACCATATTGGTTTGGTGGTACATGAGCATGGTATTTGTGAGCGTAGGAAGGTGGGACATAAGGATTAGATGCTATGTTGCTATTATGCAAATGATTGGTAGGAAGAGTATTATGAAGAAGATTTGTGGTAGCATTATGTTGTATCCCAGATTGTTGGAAATTAACATTTGGTTTTGTTTTAGGCTTTTGTTGATTTGAGGTATATTGATCAATAGCTTGGAGAAATAGAGCAGTGAATGAAGGTTTCTTTTGTGTAGGAATAACCCTTGGCTTAGCAACAGGCACTCTAGGTAGTTGGGTAACCTGTTGTTGTCGTGTGTTTTGGATTATAGTAGCCATGTCCAAATTGGACGGTCCAGCTTGATCACTCTCTTGATCAATGAAGGACAAAGGATTAGTGCGTGTGTGATATATGTCTTCTAGGGTTGCTTGAGTGTCACTAATTTGATCTTTGTCCATATGAACTGCTCTATTAAGGGTGCCCATATTATTATGGAGGAACTTCCAGAAATGTTCCATGTTCTCAAAAGTAATAGCTCCTTCTGGAGATATTTTAGGAGATGAGGATTCTTCCTCCCTAACATTTTCTCTTTGTTCATTTGCATCAACATAGTCTTCTTCTTGTTGGTCTAGAGTTCCTTCTTCCTGAATTGGGTCTTCAGGAAGGACATCTGGGTTATTTTCTGTTTTCCTTAACCAATCTTCTTCTACTTCAATTTGTTTTCCATTCCTGAGTCTAGTCATTATGTCTAGATTTAGGTTTTAGCAAATATATATTAATATATTTGCAACAGATCTTGGGAGGTATATATTTTAATTATATACCTACTATAATGCTTAAAAATAAAATGTTTTGATTTTTTTTTTTTATTATGATTTTAAAGACAACAAATAGCACACTAAATACAAGAAATAACAATAATAGAATAATAGCTTAGTTTTCTAAAAAGAGTTTATGAATGTCATTGATAGGATCAAGTTCATCAGGAGTCATAAAATGCTCCTCTTCAAATTGGAAATGGTTTTTCAAGAATTTGATAAAGTGTGCTATAGTGATATTATCTACTTCTGACTCTGATTTGTAAAAATAGATTTCATGGCAATACTCCCGATATAACACAGCTCTAGGAACTCTATACCATCTTTTTCTATCCGTAAGAACGACCTCTTGGTCCTCTATACGAGACAAAAATTTATGTACTATGGCTGCATTATCGAGGTATTCCTCAAAGGTATACAACTCAGAAGACACAAGGGCTCTTTTATCTGCTAACCACCTATGGCAAGCTCTCTGAAGTTCATGATACAAAATCACTTGATCAGGATCCAGGATTCTATCTAGGACAAACCTCTTGATTTGCCTAAGTTCGGTTGCTCTAGATGAAATGAGATTCAATCTCCTATTCAGTTCATCCCACAAAGGTTGAACCCTATTTGTTTGAGGTACTCTAAGCACAGAATCAATTTCTATAGCTGCTAATTGATTTTCAACATTAATGGTGACAACTCGTCTTTTATTATAGTCTACCATCTAAATATGACATGCAAATTTTCTTAAGTATAAATGCATTTATGTTTTGTTTTTCTTATTTTTATTTTTTTTTTAGAAAGGTTTTTGTTTCACGTCGGGTTCACCAAAATGTATCGCTCCAAATTTTTCTGCACCCTTACCTTTAGGCTATAGGATCCACGCCCGGAAGGGGGATGTGAAAAGGATGGGACAATACCTCGGACTGAGAGGCCCTTTGAAGGTCCCGCCTCTCGGGGGAGGGGTATAAGGGTGAATTTTCGATGGATGGTGGGTTCACCAGGAAACTTTTGAATGGCAGTTTCCACGCCTAGGTTGACAGTGAGTTTGATGTGTTCATTTTGTGCTTTAATCATTCAACTCCTAGGTTTGGCCAAATATGAATCTAAACTATTCTATATGCCAATGCTGATTTAAATGAATACAAAAAGCAAAAATGAATGCAAATAATAGAGAATATGCTAATTAGAAGGTGTCATACCTGATTTCGGATGTCTGATGAAGATTCTGAATCTTGTAGCAGTTCAGATCGTCTCAATTTGTACGTAATCATCTGATATTTCTCGGGATCATCCCAAATCATAGAAGGTCATCTAAACGAATCATCTGAAATCGTGAATTCATCAAATGAATTTGTCAGAAACTTGCAATCACAAAAATAGACGCAAAATACCAAATATGCAAATGCAGAAGCAAAGGATAATGATAGAAATAACAGCAAACATGCCTTAAATGATAGATTTCAATAACAAATAAGGAAATGCAGTAGATTTAATGATTGATCTTAACTTTATCATGAGATTATGCTAAATGAGGTGAACTCCAAGATGCAAAAAATGTAATAACTTAAGACAATGCAGAAATACAATATGAAAAATGTAGAGAAAGCTAAGAAAATGCAAACTCTAAACTCGGACTGCCCCCAATCTGAACTACAGTCAGGATCGCCTCCAATCGTACGAGATCGTCCGCAATCGTCCGAGATCGTCCGCGATGATCCAAGCTAGCTTCGACTGAAAAATAGTAGAGTTCCTGCAATAAAATGTAAAAAAATACCGAATGCAAGCAATAGTGCGAGGGAATAAGGAGCTAACTCTGCAATGAAATCCGTCAACTAAGAGGTTAGGGATTCAGGGAGAATCAGGATCAATGGGAGTCAGGGGGATAAACTAGCAAAATCCTAGTTTATATAGGATTAGGAAGAGGTTTGGGAGGTTGGGGATCATCCCAATCTGGGAGATCTCCAACAGGGAAATCGCCAACTGCGCAGACACGCTTTGCCCGAGTTGGAGAGGCTATTGAAACAGAAGCTAATTATGAAAATTTGGTTTTGGGATGAAATCATCTGGACGTTCTGTCCATGATGAATTCATTAGATCTGGGACGATTTCATCTAATCTACGACGATATCGTCCAACGGTCAAAACAAATCCTAAAAATGGCACGAAAAATGGGGAAAGCGGGTAACAAGCGGTTTAACGGGCAGTTTGGGGTTGAAATTCAAATTTTAATATTTTATCTTTTTTACTAAGGTTTTAACCATGCCAATTTTAGGGTGCTATAGTAATCAGAAGCATTGGAAATCTATTCAAGCTAGAGTGGCCCGAATCAACGGATATCTAAAGCCCACTCAACCTTGTTGGGATCAAAGACACGATTGAAGACATTGTAGCATTTTCCATTAGGGTTTCAAAGAACCCTACATATTTGTAACATTGTATCAACAAAGGATTGTGTATCATCTTGATTTGTAACAACAGAGTTTATAAGCTCCCCCCCATTAATATAATACATATATTTCATGGTTGTGCATTTTTGGTTTGATATATTCATTTGTTGTTTTCTTTTAAGCAATAGCTGTAGTGTTGTGTTTTTGTATTCACAAATGGTGATCACGGTGGGACCCCATAAGGGTTCTAATTTTTGAATTTTTTTCTATACTAATTTCATTCTATTGTTCCATTTTGCAAAGTTTTATGGAGCAAAAAAACTAGCCAAAATTGTTGGTTAGGGTTTTTGTAAGGACCTATGACAGTTGCAAAAGGTGTGGAGGTGCTTTGTGGCACTTATTTATCCCCATAGGTGTCCTTATACACCTATAGAGGCATCCTGCTACACCTAGAAATAACCATAGGTGCCCATATACACCTGGAAATAACCAAAGGTGCCCTGTTGTGCTTGGCATTGATCGAAGGTGCCCTCCTACATTTCCTACACAAACTACCCAGAATGTCTCGGTCATATCTCACTCATACTGAGTCATATTGGGCTGAAATTTTAAGGGTAGGTTCCTGATACAAACTAGCATATCTCCACAAATTTTCAAATCAATTGGAGTAGTATATATCTCATAAAAACCTCACCAAAATGTAGGCTTTTTTGTAATTCTTTCATCCATTTTTGGCTCATTTTTGCTTTACATTTTTTTTTGGGTTTTCTACTATGTTTTTCATATTCTAAGCTTAAAAAAAACACACATTAATAAATATGGAAAAGATATCATTTTAAATTGCATCTATGCATTCATTTCATTCATACTTTGAGTTTTCTATTTTGAAAAGAATTGCAAATTTAAATAATTCCTACATCTTTTTGTTTGCATTTGAAAGTAAAAAGCATTATTTAGAATTTTCATATTAGGAGTTAAAGGCTAATTATTTTACTTATATAAGTAGAAATAATACTTAAATGCAAAAAGTATTCCTGCCCTTGGCTGGCTCCTTTGGCAGAGAGGTGGACAAACCCTTCGGTTGCTATCTAGGCAGGGGGTTTTAAGCGGTTTACTTCACACTCTTTAGAAGAAATTTGCATTTATGTGTTGGGTTATAATTTAGATTTGTAAAATATGTTACTTTTGACATTGTTTTTCCACAATAGAGAATATAAAAGCTTAAAATTAATCACACACATCATGTTGCACTTTAAATAGTAGTGGTTGGATTTCATCACCAGCCATTGCTTGAGATTTGGTGACAGTGGTAGTCATTTCCATCCACCAATATTTGCCCTTAGACACCTTAGGACTACACCCAAGAAAACTTGTATTTCATCACCAACAAGAATCTTGTTGCCCCATCCAACCTTAGTCTTTTACCTTTATTTTTTATTAATCAAGATTAGGATATACCAAACACACAAAATGATCATATCTAAAAGGAATTTACACTAAAAAGAGATAATCAATGAATAAGGTAAACCACACAAGGTGAAACTTAGGATTGATTATTTTCTTTATTTCTAAATTCTTTAGATTTTATTTTATTTTTTGATATTTAAGTTGACAATCCTAAAATTGCATTTTGATTTAATTATTTTATGGTTCTAACGTGAAATAAAACAAATATATTAAATCAAAATTATTCATGGAAGCATCTAAGGACAATCCTGATAGAGCAGGCACTAGCGGCATTGTGCGAGATCATAATGGGAATATGATGCTTGCATTTTCTGAATATTTGGGAACAAGGACAAACAACAAAGCTAAAGCTAGAGCTATGTGGAGAGGCCTTCAAATGACTCAAGGCTTAGAAAGCAATTTGATCATAGAACGAGACTCTATGCATGTTATAAATCTCATCAATAATTGGAAAACTCCTCCTTGGAGGATTAAAACAATTGTTGAAGAGGCTAGGATCCTTTTCTAGGGAAGACAAGACAGAAAAGCCCAACATGTCTTTCGAGAATCTAACAAAATTGCTGATAAGCTGGCCAATTTGGGTGTCGATGGTGACAAACTTTTCTAATGGGAACACAGTGTCCCGAGTGAAGTAGAGGAGCTTATTCAATAAGAATGCCAATAATGATAGTCAAATTTACCAACAAGGAAGGCACTGTAAGTTTGAAGGCGAGCAGTATTTCTACCTCTTTTTTGAAATGGACTCACAATAAAAATTATCCGAGCTTTCATTCTTCATGGATGTTGCTTAGAAATACCATAAAGACTAATGGGTACAGTCACATGTTAGATAACATGGCTCCTAGTCATCTTAGTAATTTGAGGTTGGTTTATAATCACAGGGCAGGAAAGAAACGACAATATAATACTTCAAACTAGAGCCATGTGGACCACCAGATAGCCACTGCCATAAATCTAGCTAGCAGGTTTACTTCTCCAAGGCTGATTGGCCAAGACGGGATGTGGTCCCAAAGCATGTCATATATGGAATAAAGCGATTACCAAAGAATTATTAAGAGTAACTATCAATTCAGAGCTTGTGGGAGTTTTTTTTAGTACTCTACTATGTGTGTCTGCAGATTTTTGTTTCTCCACTATTTCAAGGAATGGATCCTTGTCTGTTTCTTTTTTTGTAATTATGATGCAAGTGTGTTTTCTCGGGGTATACCCAAAATGTTGTATGGGAAGTTTTTTTTTATAATAGGCTATGTGCCTTACCGGATGTAATGGCTTTAGTGACATGTAGATTTTACATATATAGGATCCTTAGTAAGGACATGTTCATCAATAGCCGTGGGCTGATTTTTGTAAAAGGTTTTGGGTCAACCTGTAAAACTCGGTATTAATGCTATAGTATCTTATCTACCAAAAAAATTTATTCATGGAAAATATAACAAACACACCTACTACTTCAATAGCCAACCCTTCCAATTCTATCCAACCTAGTCCATCTAGGCCCATTCACCCATCTCTTCCACAAGAGGGATCCATTCCCAAAAATATTGAGAAACCATCCACCCAAATTTACATGGACAAGGTAGAAGCTATCTACAGGTCTTCTAACTATGTTCTCAACCACATTAGCCAAGACTATGTTGAAAAACCAAAATTAGCTACATCCTGACCATACAACCCCACCCGAGGATATCCTAATTTTGCCTATGAATATGGTATGCCCTCTTATCCTAGTCCAACCCAACAAAACCCAAGTTTTTTTAACACCATATGGATATACGTAAACCCATTCCCATCCTTTGTATGAGGAGTATGTTAATGTTGCCTCACAGGTACCAACCTCCCAAGTTTCCACATCAAGTGCAACTTTCTCCATTTCCTCAAACCCATCTACATCCATACCTTCATCTTCTAATCTATCCATAGCTTTGTTATTTTCTTCTATGTATAAACAAGATTTTTAGGATATATCAGGACTCATGAATATATTATTTCTACAACATAAAAATGCTAGATAGCAAGTTCATGTAAATCCTATGCTTCCTGTCGCTTCAACCCAATAAACCATGGTCAACCAAAATTCAACTTGGCTACCCCAATATTTGGTGGTCTTCATACCCAATCCACCTCCAATTCCAAATACAACTCCTCCAATCACCATTTCCTCTGGCCAACCCAATCAATTCTTCCAAAATATTCATCCTCATAAATATTCTCTTTCTCTCAATCATCAATCTTCCCCCATCAATTTCAAACCAATCAATTCACTCAACAAGCCAACCAAGGCTTACAAACACATTGTCAACACACTAAAATTCTCCAACAAATTTTAACTCGACTCACTAACATTGAGTTAAAATTGAGTCATCATCATCATCCAATTTCACCATCCACATCTCATATTTCAATACTTGTATCATAATTTCAAATTCCAACACAATTGGACAAATGCACCAAGTCTCACAAAAAGCTCCATCGCAAATACTCAATGCTTTCCACATATTATGCAACCATTTTTCAAAGGCTTTATGAAGCACAAGAGAATGTACTTACAAAAATTAAATCAAGCGATCTTAACCAGCCACATGTAAATAATTATAAGAAGCGCTTGTATTGTCCTTATCATCAACAAGCGGACCATGAAATCAACAATTGTTGTGTATTTAAATATGTCCAAGATATTATTGATCTGAAAGTATTTTCCACAAATGGTCCATCCAAACCATCTGATCAAGATAATGATACCAACTCAATCACCAAGCAAAGTGGGGACTCTCAGGATATCACATCCTCCTAGTCACTCACATCACCAATCAAAAATATCCAAAGGTACTTAATCCATTTCGTCACATTTCAATTTAAAAAAAAAAGAAAAAAAAAACCCAAAGGTTCCTAATTCCTTTGGTCACATTTCAATTTAAAAAAGTCCCAAAGATCCTAGACTCCTAATCCCTTTGGTCACATTTCAATTTTAAATAAATCCCCAAACTTCCTAATTCCTTTGGTCATATTTCAATCTCAAAAAGCCCCAAAGGTCCTAATCCCTTTGGTCACATTTCAATTTCAAAAAAATCCCCAAAGGTCCTAATCCCTTTGGTCAAATTTCAATTTTCAAAAAGCCCCAAAAGTCCTAAGCCTTTTGGTCACATATCATTTCAATTTCAAAAGGCACCAAAGGCACTTAAACCCTTTGGTCACATATCATTCCAATTCCAAAAGGCCCCAAATGCACCAAATCCCTTTAATCACATTCCAATTTCAAAATTCTCCAAAGCCACCAAATCCCTTCGATCACAAATCAATTTCAAAAATCCCCAAAGGTACTTAATCCCTTTGGTCACATTTCAATTTCAAAAATCCCCAAATGTCCTAATCCCTTTGGTCACATTTCAATTTCAAAAAAGCCCCAAAGTTCCTAATCCCTTTGGTCACATTTCAATTTTCAAAAAGCTCCAAAAGTCCTAAGCCTTTTTGTCACATATCATTTCAATTTCAAAAGGCACAAAAGGCACTTAAGCCCTTTGGTCACATATCATTCCAATTCCAAAAGGCTCCAAAGGCACCAAATCCTTTTGGTCATATTCCAATTTCAAAAATATCCAAAGGCACAAAATTCCTTTTGTCACATTTCAATTTCAAAAAGCCCCAAAGGTACTTAATCCTTTTGGTCACATATCAATTTCAAAAATGCCCAAAGGTCCTAATCCCTTTGGTCACATTCCAATTTTAAAAATCTCCAAAGGCACCAAATCCCTATGGTCACATTTCAATTTCAGAAAGCCCCAAAGGTACTTAATCCCTTTGGTCACATTTCAATCTCAAAAGCCCCAAAGGTCCTAATCCCTTTGGTCACATTTCAATTTCAAAAAAATCCTCAACTGTCCTAATCCCTTTGGTCACATTTCAATTTTCAAAAAGCCCCAAAAGTCCTAATAATTTTGGTCACATATCATTTCAATTTCAAAAGGAACCAATTGCACTTAAGCCCTTTGGTCACATATCATTTCAATTTCAAAAAAAAAAAGCTCCAAAGGCACTTAAGCGCTTTGGTCACATATCATTTTAATTTCAAAAAGCCCCAAATGTACTTAATCTGTTTGGTCACATTTCAATATCAAAAAGGCCCAAAGGTCCTAATCCCTTTGGACACATTTCAATTTCAAAAAAATCCCCAAAGGTATTACCCTTTGGTCACATTTCAATTTTCAAAAATCCCCAAATGTCCTAAGCCCTTTGGTCACATATCATTTCAATTTCAAAAGGCCCCAAAGGCACTTAAGCCCTTTGGTCACATATCATTACAATTTCAAAAGGCCCCAAAGGCACTTAAGCCCTTTGGTCACATATCATTCCAATTACAAAATGCCCCAAAGGCACCAAATTCCTTTGGTCACATTCCAATTTCAAAAATCTCCAAAGGCACAAAATTCCTTTGGTCACATTTAAAATTCAAAAAGGCCCAAAGGTACTTAATCCCTTTGGTCACATTTTAATTTTAAAAAGCCCCAAAGGTCCTAATCCCTTTAGTCACATTCCAATTTCAAAAATCTCTAAAGGCACCAAATCCCTTTGGTCACATTTCAATTTCAAAAATCCCAAAAGGTCCTAATCCCTTTGGTCACATTTCAATTTCAAAAAAGAAACCCAAAGGTCCTAATCCCTTTGGTCATATTTCAATTTTCAAAAAGCCCCAAAATTCCTAAGCCCTTTGGTCACATATCATTTCAATTTCAAAAGGCCCCAAAGGCACTTAAGCCCTTTGGTCACATATCATTTCAATTTCAAAAAGCCCCAAAGGCACTTAAGCCCTTTGGTCACATATCATTTCAATTTCAAAAATCCCCAAAGGCACTTAAGCCCTTTGGTCACATATCATTCCAATTCCAAAAGGCCCCAAAGGCACCAAATCCCTTTGGTCACATTCCAATTTCAAAAATCTCCGAAGGCACCAAATTCCATTGGTCATATTTCAATTTAAAAAAGCCCCAAAGGTACTTAATCCCTTTGGTCACATTTTGATTTCAAAAATCCCCGAAGATCCTAATCCCTTTGGTCACATTCCAATTTCAAAAAGCTCCAAAGGCACCAAATACCTTTGGTCACATTTTAATTTCAAAAATCCCCAAAGGTCCTAATCCCTTTGGTCACATTTAAATTTCAAAAAAAGCCCTAAAGGTCCTAATCCCTTTGGTTAGATTTCAATTTTCAAAAAGCCCCAAAATTCCTAAGCCTTTTGGTCACAAATCATTTCAATTTCAAAAGGTGCCAAAGGAACTTAATCCCTTTGGTCACATATCATTCCAATTTCAAAATGCCCCAAAGGCACCAAATCCCTTTGGTCACATTCCAATTTCAAAAAGCTCCAAAGGCACCAAATTCCTTTGGTCACATTTCAATTTCAAAAAGGCCCAAAGGTACTTTGTCCCTTTGGTCACATTTCAATTTCAAAAATCCCCAAAGGTCCTAATACATTTGGTCACATTCCAATTGCAAAAAGCTCCAATGGCACCAAATCCCTCTGGTTAGATTTCAATTTCAAAAAGCCCCAAAGGTACTTAACCTCTTTGGTCACATTTCAATCTCAAAAAGCCCCAAAGGTCGTAATCCCTTTGGTCACATTTCAATCTCAAAAAGCCCCAAAGGTCATAATCCCTTTGGTCACATTTCAATTTAAAAAGCCCCAAAGGTCCTAATCCTTTTGGTCACATTTCAATTTTCAAAAAGCCCCAAAGGTCCTAATCCCTTTGGTCACATTTAAATTTCAAAATTCCCCAAAGGCACCAAATCCTTTTGTTCACATTCCAATTTAAAAAATCTCCAAAGGCACCAAATCCCTTTGGTCACATTTCAATTTCAAAAATCCCCAAAGGTACTTAATCCCTTTGGTCATATTTCAATTGCAAAAAAAAAAAACCAAAGGTCCTAATCCCTTTGGTCACATTTCAATTTTAAAAAAGCCCCAAAAGTCCTAATACCTTTTGTCACATATCATTTCAATTTCAAAAGGCACATGGCACTTAATCTGTTTGGTCACATATCATTCTAATTCCATAATGTCCCAAAGGTACCAAATCCCTTTAGTCACATTCCAATTTCAAAAAGCTCCAAAGGCACCAAATCCCTTTGGTCACATTTCAATTTCAAAAATCCCCAAAGGTACTTAATCCCTTTGGTCACATTTCAATTTTGAAAATCCCCAAAGGTCCTAATCCCTTTGGTCACATTTCAATTTCAAAAAGCCCCAAAGGTACTTAATCCCTTTGGTCACATTTAAATTTCAAAAATCCCCAAAGGTCCTAATCCCTTTGGTCACTTTTCAATTTTAAAATGCCTCAAATATACTTAATCCCTTTGGTCACATTTCAATTTCAAAAATCCCCAAGGGTTCCTAATCCCTTTGGTCACATTTCAATTTCAAAAAGCCCCAAAGGTACTTAATTACTTTGGTCACATTTCAATTTCAAAAAGACCCAAAGGTTCCTAATCCCTTTGGTCACATTTCAATTTCAAAAAGTCCCAAAGGTACTTAATCCCTTTGGTCACATTTCAAATTCAAAAATCCCCAAAGGTACTTAATCCCTTTTGTCACATTTAAATTTTTAAAAATCCCCAAAGGTCCTAATCCCTTTGGTAATAAGCTTACCTGACTAGGAGGATTAGAAAAACTCGAGCAAATAAACATCAGACACTAGAAAGCGTTCCATGCTTAATATGATTACTATATATGTATATGCATACATGGCTAATACAAAAAAAAAAACATTTGCATACATTTCATTCATAACATTGCATTTCACTTGCATTTACATTTCATTCAAAACAATGTATTCACCCGCATCACATATTGCATTCCACATTTCAATTACATTTCATACATTGCATTAAAATCCACATTCCATATTTCATATAGGGATAATTTATTCAAGATCTTAATGGGCCCAACAAATATCATGTTTCCTTAATCAAGGGCACCTTCACAATGTCATACTCATAATTTCACAAAGCCAAATTTCCCTACATACAAGCCATATTCATAAATTTCTAGGTGTTTTCGGTCACTCAGCCACCCCTAGTGTTTTAAGCAAACTTCAAAATACATGTCAAGTTCTTGTTAGGACCAAAAGAACTTTTTCACATTAATAAAATCTTGAGTTTTGTCCATTGATTCCAAAAACAATATTACACCAACCACACTTATTCACATCTTAAAAATATTTTGATTCAAATAGGGATAACACCATACCTGGGTTGCACCTTGAAGCGAAAGGGTATTCCTCACTTCTCCTATCATGCAACATAGTCCAAAATAAAAAATAGTGGTTTTTCACAACTATCATAGTAGCTCTCCAAATATAAACACAAAATATAGAGTAGTAAGGATAGGGTAACATTCTCATCACACTTCGGTTGAGAATGTGATTCCCCAAAGTTCTATCCAAAGTTAACAATTTCTATGCACACACCACAGATCCCTAAAGCTATAAGGATCATACTACATTTCCCTAAAAAGTTATGTAGTCATCCCCAAGGCCTAAATATCACATCATTGGACTATGGAGCGAATCTCCACCGAGGCTACAAATGCTTGACTAGCAATGGAGTAAGCTCATGTGGGTCGACATGTCTCCTTTCCAAAAAATAGAGACCTTTGAATGCACATATGGACAAGCTAGCTTCTTGGTCTTCTCTATAATAGGTCATTCCTAATTTACTTGTAATGGGTTAATGAACTTCACGTGCACACACATTGGTGCTTGATTTCCTAGGATCATTACCATGCTCAAGATTTGGTACATGAACTTCACTTGCACACACATTTGGTCCTAGAAGGATTTAGGCAGTTTTAGTGGGTTTTTTTGATGCCACTAGGATGTTTGAGTCTCTGCAAAATAGTAAGTTTTTCATATCAACATCCATATATTCTTACATATCAACATCCATATCTTCTTCCATTTCAATATCCATGTCATTTCATGATCCATTATCCACTAAAAACCACCAAGTTTGGTGTCCCTTATTAAACAACAATGCTAAAAAGGGTCAAGCAAATATCTAGACTATAAATGATCATCCATACATTTTACCTTGCATTCATCATCCATACATGCCATCTTGCATAAATAATCCATACATTTCATCTTGCATTAATCATCCATAACATCTCATATGCATTAGTCATAAACATAAACATGCATTCCACAAAATAATTCACTTAAAAGCACAAAAGTAAAATCCATGTATGTATATATATAACTTACATATGCAAAGATCGCTATAAAGTACAAACATCATAACAACTTGGGGGTATTCAAGGTTTCACACCTTTCCCCCAACCAAGAAAACATCATCACAACTTGGGGGTGTCCAAGGTTTCACACCTTTCCCCCAACCAAGCAAACAACATCACAACTTGGGGGTGTTCAAGGTTTCACACCTTTATCCCAAGCAAACATCACAATTTTGGGGGTACTCAAGGTATCACACCTTCTCCACCAATTCAACAAACAATTCAATCATTCAATCACATCACATCATTCACATCAATTTCTAGGTTCAAAATATTGCATTATTTTGTCAAAGGTTGTGCCCTTTGCCTTGCATTCACACCATCCACATTTGTAAAAATCCCTTTTCTATTAGGGCAAAAATAGATACACTCATCACATTTTTCTATTTCAAAAACCCCTTCATCTATTAGGGGAAAAACAGATACATTCATAACATTTCCACATTTCAAAAAACCCTTCATTTTTTAGGGCAAAAATAGATAAACTCATCACATTTTTCTATTTCAAAAAACCCCTTCATTTGTTAGGGTAAAAAATAGACACAAGTACAAGTAAGCCTTGTATTTAGTGGTTTACCCTATTTAACCTAGCAGTTGTAGAAATTGGTTATCCATAAAATTTGATAGGATGGGTAGATCACCATAAGGACACTTACATCATCAAAAACCCCTTTATATGTTAGGGCAAAGAACAGACACAATCATTTCATTTTTTTCATTATCAAAAACCCTTTATCTGTTAGGGCAAAGAACAGACACACTCACCACATTTTCCCATTTCAAAAACCCCTTCATCTGCTAGGGAAAAAAAGATACACTCATCACATCTTCCAAATTGCAAAAATCCCTTCATCTGTTGGGGCAAAAATAGATCACATTTACATTCAACATCATCCATTCATTTATCATTATTCAACATTCACAAGTGAACCTTGTATTTAGTGGTTTATCCTAGTCACCTGGCAGTTGCAGCCACTGGTTATCCATGCAATCCGGTAGAATGGGTAAATTACTATAAGGACACTTACATCATAAAAAACCTCTTCATTTGTTTGTTAGAAAAGTTAAGAGCAAATAATTAAATCATAAGCATTAACTTAGGAATTAGGATTACAAAGTATTTATAGGAAATAAAATAGAAATATCCCCTAATTCCCTCTAACAAAGCTAACCAACGCGCTTAGCAAGATAAGCGCTAAACCTAACCACTAACCTAGGATATTTAGGAAATAACCCTAGTTAACCATTAGATATTTATAATAGTAAATATCTACATGGTAAATAGTAAAAGTAAATAACCTAGTGGTAAAAAGTAACAAGCTACTTTTTACCATATGGTAAATAAAACTCTACCTAGGTGAATATTACAAATTACCTAAATGAGGTAATAATCATAGTTACTAACATAGTAACTCTAACACTGTTAGGGCAAAAAAAAACACAATTATCACATTCCTCTATTTTCAACAATATCTTCATCTGTTAGGGTAAAAACAAACACAATCATCACATTTTTCAAATTGCAAAAATCCCTTCATCTGTTGGGATAAAAACAAATCACATTTACATTCAACATCATCCATTCATTTATCATTATTCAACATTCACAAGTGCACCTTGTATTTAGTGGTTTATTCTAGTCACCTGGAGGTTGCACCGACTGGTTATCCATGCAATCCGGTAGGATGGATAAATTACCATAAGGACACTTACATCATCAAAACCCCTTTATATTTTAGGGCAAAATAGATACACTCATCACATTTTCCTATATCAAAAACTCCATCTATTAGGGCAAAATTAGATACATTCATAACATTTTTACATTTCAAAAACCCCTTCATCTATTAGGGAAAAAAGAGATACACTCATCACATATTCCAAATTGCAAAAATCCCTTCATTTTTTGGGGAAACAATAGATCACATTCACATCCAACATCACTATACATCATAAAATTTCTTCGCACATGTGCCAAATTTTAAGTAAATCTTGTATATAGTGGTTTGTTATATATACTTGGTGATTGCAGCAATTTACATCCATGCAATTCGGTAAGATGAATGAATTACCATAAGAACACTTGGTCATCATCATCATCACTTATCTCCTTGATCGAGATCACAATCACATTTGGTACTTCACATTTTGAGTGAAACCTTGCCAAGAACAATTTGCACAAAAGTAGTCATTGATGTCCTTTTTCGTGGGGCAAGAAAACATGGATAATTAATATCACAATCACTCATTCATTTGACCATAGTCACAAGACAAGTAAGTCTGGTAGGTTGATTAGTTTCATGATGTAATTGTATGGATAATCTTCCATAGTCATTACCTGGCCCCCCAACGTTGACTTCGTCATACTGCATCTTCATAACCTGCATACTCAATGATGCCAACAAGGCATTTTCTTCAACAGAATTGAATCAATTTGGAATAACCATGTTTAATTTTTTATCCTCCCATAATGGGATACATCTTACATGATCATGACATCCACATTTGACACAACCCCTCTCATACCATTGGTGTTGGACATTTTGAGTAGATAAGTTGTCATTGATGTCAAGAGTGAGTGGTCATTGATGTCAAGCTTTCAGCACCAGTCAGTGGCAGTTTAGTGGGCAACATCAGTTTTAGGTTCTCCAATATGTGATAAAGACCCGGTTTCAGGAGATCAGATGTGGACCAAAGTGCAAAAGAAGATGCCCAAGTAAATAATATTATAATATTTTTATAATATTATAAAAGGAGGTTTTAAATTAATTATAAATTAATTAATATAATTTTTATTATAAATTAATTTATAATTTAATTTACTTAACCTAAGTTATGTAAATTAATTATTAATTAGTTTTAATATTAATTATAAAGTTAATTTATATTAATGTTTTAACCCAAAGGTGGGTTATTAAAATCATAATTCAAATTTTAATTCGAATTACTAAAAGCGTCGATGTGGGAGAAAAATCAAATCATGTATAAAAAGGGGGATCCACCCACCTTAGAACTTACCATGCCTTCATTCAAAAATTAATGTGAATTGCTTGCGACGCGTGCTACAACGAAGTGGAGAGAGTAGTGGACTTTGAAGAAGTCAAAAGGTGCACGAGGCATAAGGTGGAGGAAGTGCTTTTTCCTTCACATGGGGACTATAGCCCATGTGGTGGGCTCCCAAGCGCTAAGGCGCTTAGGCCTTAGGGAGACGACGGATCGAATCACGCCGAAACCCTTTTTGGGGAAAGCAAGGTATGCATTGGAATTTAGGCACCGAAAATTTCAGAAGTGGTTGTTGAAAAATTAAAAATTAATTTTTGCATTATATTTGGTTTATAAGGTTGCATGGGGAGTTATAAGGGTTATGCAAATTAAATTTTTTGATGTCATTTGCTTTAATGGTTGGAAAGAGTTGTAAGGTGTTTGTGAAGTGTTGGATATTATTTTAAGTTGGAGTTTATAAGGTGTATCAAAGAAATTATTTTTCATGTATGGTATGATGAGTGTTATTTTTAAAAGGAAGCAATAAGGCATAAATTGAGTTGTGATTATTTTGTGTCTAAGGAATATTTTTGAGAAAGTGTTGAAGTGATATTGTTGTGTCTAACCATTGGAATTGGAAAGAAGGAAATTGTGATTAAGACAAGTTTTTCTAAAGGCACCTTTACATCCAACAAAAGGTATGGGCATATTCTTCCTAGTGAGTGATTGTTGAAAGTTGTGAATGAAAATTTGGAGTGAAAAGGATTGTTTGGTTAAGCATTGTTGAGTGTTTTTTAATTAATGCTTCAAGGTTTTATAGAATTGAGAGTTGTTGATAAAACCTTGTTTTATAAGCATTGTTGTTGAAGTGATTAAGTTGAGTGAAGAACTTGAACTAGGGTTTGCAAAGAACATGAGTATCATTGTTATGTGAGATTGGTTGATAAGCATTGTTGGAAATATTTGAGTGAGTGTTCATATGTTTGGACTAGGATTTGTGAGCAAGGATTATTTCATTGAGTGATTGATTGAGTAGAGTTGGTTGAGCCTAGTCAAGTGGATGTGTGAAGTGATAGCTCAAGTTCTATGAAACAAATTGTTCTATATTCTAAATTGATTTGAGAGAGAGGTTGAGTGTAGGTGAATGTGAAGCATATTGAGTCTCTAACAATTCTCTATATGTTTCTAAAAGAGTGATTGAAAGTGATTGAGAATTGAGGTGAATGTGAAGCATATTGAGTCTCTAACAATTCTCTATATGTTTCTAAAAGAGTGATTGAAAGTGATTGAGCATTGTGATGAGTGTGAAGCATATTGAGTCTCTAAAAATTCTCTATATGTTTCTAAAAGAGTGATTGAAAGTGATTGAGCATTGTGATGAATGTGAAACATATTGAGTCTCTAACAATTCTCCTTGTGTTTCTATGAGATTCAATTCTAGTGACACAGGACTTTTGAGAATTGGACAAGTTCTTAGAGAAGACTTTGGAAATATTTTGTTTTTTGAGCTTTTGTTTTGGAAGCTTACACATACAATTGAGAGAATTGGACAAGTTCTAGTGAGGACTTGTTGAGCAGATTTGGACAAGTTCTAGAGAGGACTTGTGGATAGATTAGTGTGAGATTTTGTGGAAGCTTACAAGGTAGATTTGAGATAAGTCTTTGAGAAGACTTGAGAGTAGAGTTGATTGATTGATTTGTTCAAACCTTGAGTTAAGGTTTGGGGAAGATCTAATAGAGTTGATTTGTGATTAAGTCAAGCTTTGAGTTAAGGCTTGAGGACATATTTGTGCTAGATCGAAGGACTATGTTTAGTGTAGATCAGAGGATAGATATTGAGGATAGATTTATGCTAGACCGAAGGACTATGTTTAGTATAGATTCAAGGATAGATTTTGGTGCAGATTTGAGGATAGGTTTGTGCTAGACCAGAGATAGAGATTGAGAAGATTTGTGCTAGATCGAAGGACTATGTTTAGTGTAGATTTGAGATAGATATTTGAAGGTGATAGAGTATAGAGGATGATAATCTCTAGTGGATAGAGATCCATTAGCCAAGGTAGTGAGGACAGGTGTCTTCAGTGGATAGAGATCCATTAGCTAGAGTAGTGGGGGCAACAGTTCTTCTAGAAGATCACCAATCAGAGCTAAGGAGAAAGGAGTTCTCCTATGGATAGAGATCCATAAACTTGATTAGGGGATTGGTGTCTCCTTTGGATAGAGATCCATAAACATTGTAATAGGGAAAGGATTCCCAAGATATTGATTGAGAAAATTTTAGTGAAATATTTTCTCCATGGAGTAGCCCACATTGGGTGAACCATATTAAATTGGTGTCTCTATTATGTGTGGTGATTTATGCATTGCTTTTATTACTATTATTGATATTGCTATATTTACATTACATAATATTGATTGGGAAGGAAAAGTAAAAAGTGGTCTTATACTGTTCACCCCCTCTCATATAAGCTTGTGTTCTTCAATTGGTATCAGAGCGGGTTCCTTCGAAAGAGTTTAACAACTTGAAGGAAAAGATTTCAAGAACACAATGGAGTCTAAGAATGTGTCCTCAGATAATTCAACACCAATATTTGATGGAAGTGATTATATATATTGGAGTATGAGAATGAAGATTCACCTGATGGCACTTGGCAATGAAATTTGGGAAGTAGTTGAAAATGGATACATACCACCAGTTGATCCACCTACAGATAAGGAAGGTAAGCTTCTACAACATTACAATTCAAAAGCAATGAATGCAATTTTGAGAGGTTTGCATAGAACAGAGTCCATAAAAGTTATGCATTGTAAAGATGCAAAAGGAATTTGGGATAAGTTGCAAAGTATATATGAAGGAGATAAAGGTGTCAAAAAGGCAAAGATATAAAATCTCAAAGGACAATTTGAAGAGTTAAGAATGAAGGATGAGGAAAACATTAGTACTTATCTACTTCGGATAGATGAGGTTGTTAATGCCATGCAAGGACTTGGACTTAAGGTTGAAGAATCAGATGTTTGTGATAAGGTCTTAAGATCTCTTCCAAAAACATTTTTTCTATAGAAGAATCAAAAGATGGTGATTCTTTGACAAGAGATATGTTACTTGGTATTCTTACAACATTTGAGTTGAGAACAAAAGAGGAACCTAATATTTGGAAGGAAGCAGCCTTCAAAGAAATTAAGAAGACAAAGGGTAAGAAGTCAGAATCGAGCAATGAGTCATCCAGTGATGAAGAAGCAAATTATGGTAGAAGGAATAAATATTCAAGAAGATTTAAAGATGCAAAATCTGTTAGATGTTTCAATTATGGAAAGTATGGTCACTATGCAACTGATTGTCAAGAAGCTAAAAATAACAATGATGAAGAAAAATAGGATCACAGGAACAGGGAATCAAAAAAATACAAGTACCAAAAGAAAGGCAAGGATGGACAAGGTAGACAAGGAAAGAAGTTCTTTCAAAGACAAAAGAGGAGCTACTATGCAGACAAGGCAAGTAAGTACTCAAGTGATAGTGATAATAGTTTTTCAGATAATGATAAAGATGAAGTCCTATTTCTGATTGAAGAAAAAGAAGTCAAGAAAAGGTCACCAATAATTCTCAAGTATTTTAGATGTGGTAATTTTGGACATCTTGAAGATAGTTGTACAAGGGATGGTTTCAGTTTTAGTGATGATGAATATGAGGATGCACTTGAAGGACCAGAAGAGAATATTCTAATGGCACTAGAAGAAGAAGAAGGTGAGCCTATAGAAGACAAGTCAAAATAAAATGAAGATGTAGACAAAGGCAAACAAATAGAGGAAGAATCAGAAAAAGGAGGAGTTGATCTTGAGGGAGAGCTTATCTATGCTCTTAAAACTTTAAAGAAGGTAAGAAAGCAAAACTCTCAACTTGAGATTCAATTTCAAGAATGTGATGAAGAAAGAGGAAAGCTTATAGAGGATCTAAACAAGTCAATGGCTAAGACAAAGAAGTTCAAGGATAAGTTAGAAGCAAAGGTCTTAGAATGTGAAAGGTTAGAACAAGAAGTAGCTCTACTAAGGGAAGATTTAGAAAAATCCAAGGATAAGCTACACAAGTTTGGAAAGAGTTCAAATATTGTGGATAAGATGATCAAGGTACAAAGAAGGTCAACAAACAAAATAGGTCTTGGTTTTGAACAAGCTCAAAAGAAACAAGAAGAAGAGTCAACCTCAAGTTCTGAAGAAGAAGAAACTTCAGAAGAAGACAGTGTAAGAGAAAGTGAGACTTTTTAGGATGAGTTGGACAACAGAAAGTTCAACAAGGAAAGGAACAATGCACAAAGAAGAAACAGATGGAACAACAATCAGAATAGGTTAAGAGAGACTAAGAGACCAATGAGGTCAAGACAAGGAAGTTTCAATGGATGATGTTTCTCATGTCATAGATTTGGGCACATGGCTTCATAGTGCAGGACACATGAAAGACAAGAAAATGGGAATTTCAGGAAAAGATAAATTTTCCATGGGTATTGCTACTCATGTAATCAGTTTGGTCACAAGGCAATGAATTGTAGGGTTCATGATAGAAAAGGATATGGCTTCACCAAGAGAAATCCCAAGATATTTGCACCTCCAAGGAATAATAGCATTAAGTGTTATAAATGCAATAATGATGGACATACAACAAAGTGGTGTAGAGCAGACATTCCAGAATCAAGCATGAATAGGAACAGGAACAGGAATATGGACATGGATAGGAACAGGAATAGGAACAAGAATATGGACATGGACAGGGATAGAAATAGGAATAGTCAAAGAAATCAGAAGGATCAGATGAGAAGGAAAGAGGATAAAGGTAAAGACCAGTGCTTGCTAGGAGTAGAAATACTCCCACCCCAGAATTAACCACCTCAAGAGGAGGTGGGGGAGGGGCTAAGCTAAGAGACTCATTCTTAGCCCCGAGCCCCAAAGGTGACCCTTTGCCATTGATGTCAAAGGGGAGATATTTGAGTAAGGGGGAGATATTTGGTTTAAGAAGAGAGCATTGAGTCAGGGGGAGCAATGTCCTAGGGGAGCAGAACAAGAAAAAGGTCAAGTGTTTGGTAAAAATAATTTGGGTTGCCATCAATGACAAAGGGGGAGATTGTTGGACATTTTGAGTAGATAAGTTGTCATTGATGTCAAGAGTGAGTGGTCATTGATGTCAAGATTTCAGCACCAGTTAGTGGTAGCTTCAGTGGGCAACATCAATTTTAGGTTCTCCAATATAGTTGATCAAGACCTAATTTTAGGAGATCAGATGTGGACCAAAGTGCAAAAGAAGATGCCCAAGTAAATAATATTATAATATTTTTATAATATTATAAAAGGAGGTTTTAAATTAATTATAAATTAATTAATATAATTTTTATTATAAATTAATTTATAATTTAATTTACTTAACCTAAGTTATGTAAATTAATTATTAATTAGTTTTAATATTAATTATAAAGTTAATTTATATTAATGTTTTAACCCAAAGGTGGGTTATTAAAATCATAATTTAAATTTTAATTTGAATTACTAAAAGCGCCGACGTGGGAGAAAAATCAAATCGTGTATAAAAAGGGGGATCCACCCACCTTAGAACTTACCATGCCTTCATTCAAAAATTAATGTGAATTGCTTGCGACGCATGCTACAACGAAGTGGAGAGAGTAGTGGACTTTGAAGAAGTCAAAAGGTGCATGAGGCATAAGGTGGAGGAAGTGCTTTTTCCTTCACATGGGGACTATAGCCCACACGGTGGGCTCCCAAGTGCTAAGGCGCTTAGGCCTTAGGGAGACGATGGATCGAATCACGTCGAAACCCCTTTTTGGGGAAAGCAAGGTATGCATTGGAATTTAGGCACCAAAAATTTTGGAAGTGGTTGTTGAAAAATTAAAAATTAATTTTTGCATTATATTTGGTTTATAAGGTTGCATGGGGAGTTATAAGGGTTATGCAAATTAAATTTTTTGATGTCATTTGCTTTAATGGTTGGAAAGAGTTGTAAGGTGTTTGTGAAGTGTTGGATATTATTTTAAGTTGGAGTTTATAAGGTGTATCAAAGAAATTATTTTTCATGTATGGTATGATGAGTGTTATTTTTAAAAGGAAGCAATAAGGCATAAATTGAGTTGTGATTATTTTGTGTCTAAGGAATATTTTTGAGAAAGTGTTGAAGTGATATTGTTGTGTCTAACCATTGGAATTGGAAAGAAGGAAATTGTGATTAAGACAGGTTTTTCTAAAGGCACCTTTACATCCAACAAAAGGTATGGGCATATTCTTCCTAGTGAGTGATTGTTGAAAGTTGTGAATGAAAATTTGGAGTGAAAAGGATTGTTTGGTTAAGCATTGTTGAGTGTGTTTTTAATTAATGCTTCAAGGTTTTCTAGAATTGAGAGTTGTTGATAAAACCTTGTTTTATAAGCATTGTTGTTGAAGTGATTAAGTTGAGTGAAGAACTTGAACTAGGGTTTGCAAAGAACATGAGTATCATTGTTATGTGAGATTGGTTGATAAGCATTGTTGGAAATATTTGAGTGAGTGTTCATATGTTTGGACTAGGATTTGTGAGCAAGGATTATTTCATTGAGTGATTGATTGAGTAGAGTTGGTTGAGCCTAGTCAAGTGGATGTGTGAAGTGATAGCTCAAGTTCTATGAAACAAATTGTTCTATATTCTAAATTGATTTGAGAGAGAGGTTGAGTGTAGGTGAATGTGAAGCATATTGAGTCTCTAACAATTCTCTATATGTTTCTAAAAGAGTGATTGAAAGTGATTGAGAATTTGTGAATGTGAAGCATATTGAGTCTCTAACAATTCTCTATATGTTTCTAAAAGAGTGATTGAGCATTATGATGAGTGTGAAGCATATTGAGTCTCTAAAAATTCTCTATATGTTTCTAAAAGAGTGATTGAAAGTGATTGAGCATTGTGATGAATGTGAAACATATTGAGTCTCTAACAATTCTCCTTGTGTTTCTATGAGATAGTGAGGACTTGTTGAGCAGATTTGGACAAGTTCTAGAGAGGACTTGTGGACAGATTTGTGTGAGCTTTTGTGGAAGCTTAAATTGAGAGTAGAGTTGGACAAGTTCTAGTGAGGACTTGTTGAGAAGATTTGGACAAGTTCTAGAGAGGACTTGTGGATAGATTAGTGTGAGATTTTGTGGAAGCTTACAAGGTATATTTGAGATAAGTCTTTGAGAAGACTTGAGAGTAGAGTTGATTGATTGATTTGTTCAAACCTTGAGTTAAGGTTTGGGGCAGATCCAATAGAGTTGATTTGTGATTAATTCAAGCTTTGAGTTAAGGCTTGAGGATAGATATTGAGGATAGATTTGTGCTAGACCGAAGGACTATGTTTAGTGCAGATCAGAGGATAGATATTGAGGATATATTTATGCTAGACCAAAGGACTATGTTTAGTATAGATTCAAGGATAGATTTTGGTGCAGATTTGAGGATAGGTTTGTGCCAGACCAGAGATAGAGATTGAGAAGATTTGTGCTAGACCGAAGGACTATGTTTAGTGTAGATTTGAGATAGATATTTGAAGGTGATAGAGTATAGAGGATGATAGTATCCAGTGGATAGAGATCCATTAGCTAGGGTAGTGAGGATAGGTGTCTTCAATGGATAGAGATCCATTAGCCAGAGTAGTGGGGGCAATAGTTCTTCTAGAAGATCACCAATAGAGCTAAGGAGAAAGGAGTTCTCCTATGGATAGATATCCATAAACTTGATTAGGGGATTGGTGTCTCCTTTGGATAGAGATCCATAAACATTGTAATAGGGAAAGGATTCCCAAGAGATTGATTGAGAAAATTTTAGTGAAATATTTTCTTCATGGAGTAGCCCACATTGGGTGAACCACGTTAAATTGGTGTCTCTATTGTGTGTGGTGATTTATGCATTACTTTGATTACTATTATTGATATTGCTATATTTACATTACATAATATTTATTGGGAAGGAAAAGTAAAAAGTGGTCTTATACTGTTCACCCCCTCTCAGTATAAGCTTGTGTTCTTCAATTGGTATCAGAGCGGGTTCCTTCAGAAGAGTTTAACAGCTTGAAGGAAAAGCTTTCAAGAACACAATGGAGTCTAAGAATGTGTCCTCAGATAATTCAACACCAATATTTGATGGAAGTGATTATATATATTGGAGTATGAGAATGAAGATTCACCTGATGGCACTTGGCAATGAAATTTGGGAAGCAGTTGAAAATGGATACATACCACCAGTTGATCCACCTACAGATAAGGAAGGTAAGCTTCTACAACATTACAATTCAAAAGCAATGAATGCAATTTTGAGAGGTTTGCATAGAACAGAGTCCATAAAATTTATGCATTGTAAAGATGCAAAAGGAATTTGGGATAAGTTGCAAAGTATATATGAAGGAGATAAAGGTGTCAAAAAGGCAAAGATACAAAATCTCAAAGGACAATTTGAAGAATTAAGAATGAAGGATGAGGAAAACATTAGTACTTATCTACTTTGGATAGATGAGGTTGTTAATGCCATGCAAGGACTTGGACTTAAGGTTGAAGAATCAGATGTTTGTGATAAGGTCTTAAGATCTCTTCCAAAAATATTTAGTGAAAATATTTTTTCTATAGAAGAATCAAAATATGGTGATTCTTTGACAAGAGATATGTTACTTGGTATTCTTACAACATTTGAGTTGAGAACAAAAGAGGAACCTAATATTCGGAAGGAAGCAACCTTCAAAGCAATTAAGAAGACAAAGGGTAAGAAGTCAGAATCGAGCAATGAGTCATCCAATGATGAAGAAGCAAATTATGGTAGAAGGAATAAAGATTCAAGAAGATTTAAAGATGCAAAATCTATTAGATGTTTCAATTGTGGAAAGTATGGTCACTATGCAACTGATTTTCAAGAAGCTAAAAATAACAATGATGAAGAAAAATAGGATCACAGAAACAGGGAATCAAAAAAATACAGGTACCAAAAGAAAGGCAAGGATGGACAAGGTAGACAAGGAAAGAAGTTCTTTCAAAGACAAAAGAGGAGCTACTATGCAGACAAGGCAAGTAAGTACTCAAGTGATAGTGATAATAGTTTTTTAGATAATGATAAAGATGAAGTCCTATTTCTGATTGAAGAAAAAGAAGAAGTCAAGAAAAGGTCACCAATAATTCTCAAGTGTTTTAGATGTGGTAATTTTGGACATCTTGAAGATAGTTGTACAAGGGATGGTTTCAGTTTCAGTGATGATGAATATGAGGATGCACTTGAAGGACCAGAAGAGAATATTCTAATGGCACTAGAAGAAGAAGAAGGTGAGCCTATAGAAGACAAGTCAAAAGAAAATGAAGATGTAGACAAAGGCAAACAAATAGAGGAAGAATCAAAAAAAGGAGGAGTTGATCTTGAGGGAGAGCTTATCTATGCTCTTAAAACTTTAAAGAAGGTAAGAAAGCAAAACTCTCAACTTGAGATTCAATTTCAAGAATGTGATGAAGAAAGAGGAAAGCTTATAGAGGATCTAAACAAGTCAATGGCTAAGACAAAGAAGTTCAAGGATAAGTTAGAAGCAAAGGTCTTAGAATGTGAAAGGTTAGAACAAGAAGTAGCTCTACTAAGGGAAGATTTAGAAAAATCCAAGGATAAGCTACACAAGTTTGGAAAGAGTTCAAAGATTGTGGATAAGATGATCAAGGTACAAAGAAGGTCAACAAACAAAATAGGTCTTGGTTTTGAACAAGCTCAAAAGAAACAAGAAGAAGAGTCAACCTCAAGTTCTGAAGAAGAAGAAACTTCAGAAGAAGACAGTGTAAGAGAAAGTGAGACTTCTAAGGATGAGTTGGACAACATAAAGTTCAACAAGGAAAGGAACAATGCACAAAGAAGAAACAGATGGAACAACAATCAGAATAGGTTAAGAGAGACTAAGAGACCAATGAGGTCAAGACAAGGAAGTTTCAATGGATGATGTTTCTCATGTCACAGATTTGGGCACATGGCTTCATAGTGCAGGACACATGAAAGACAAGAATATGGGAATTTTAGGAACAGATAGCTTTTCCATGGGTATTGCTACTCATGTAATCAGTTTGGTCACAAGGCAATGAATTGCAGGGTTCATGACAGAAAAGGATATGGCTTCACCAGGAGAAATCCCAAGATATTTGCACCTCCAAGGAATAATAACATTAAGTGTTATAAGTGCAATAATGATGGACATACAACAAAGTGGTGTAGAGCAGACATTCCAGAATCAAGCATGAATAGGAACAGGAACATGAATATGGACATGGACAGGAATAGGAACAAGAATATGAAAAGGAATATGGATATGGATAGGGACAAAAATAGGAACAGTCAAAGAAATCAGAAGGATCAGATGAGAAGGAAAGAGGATAAAGGTAAAGACCAGTGCTTGTTGGGAGTAGAAATACTCCCACCCCAGAATTAACCACCTCAAGAGGAGGTGGGGGAGGGGCTAAGCTAAGAGACTCATTCTTAGCCCCGAGCCCCAAAGGTGACCCTTTGCCATTGATGTCAAAGGGGGAGATATTTGAGTAAGGGGGAGAGATTTGGTTTAAGAAGAGAGCATTGAGTCGGGGGAGCAATGTCCTAGGGGGAGCAGAACAAGAAAAAGGTCAAGTGTTTGGTAAAAATAATTTGGGTTGCCATCAATGACAAAGGGGGATATTGTTGGACATTTTGAGTAGATAAGTTGTCATTGATGTCAAGAGTGAGTGGGAAGATCCAATAGAGTTGATTTTTCATTAATTCAAGCTTTGAGTTAAGGCTTGAGGATAAATATTGAGGGTATATATGTGCTATATGGAAGGAATGTGTTTAGTGTATATCAGAGGATATATATTTAGGATAGATTTATGCTAGATCGAAATACTTTTTTAAGTACAGATTTGAGGATAGAGTTTGATGTATATTTGAGGATATGTTTTTGCCAGGCAAAAGATAGGGATTGAGTAGATTTGTGCTAGATCGAAGGACTGTGTTTAGTGCACATTTGAGATAGAGCTTTGAAGGTGAATAAAATTGATATTCAAACAAAGTAAAATTGATATTCAAACACATAAATGAACAAAACAAATGGAAATTACAAGAAATGCCTCTATTATTCCATTAAAATCAATAAGTGTCTGATCACAAGTAATTCCATCTTATGGATACTCTATTTGATACACAATTAGAATTATTTCAATCCTCCTCAGGGATGAAATGCACTATCAAGCCCTTAAGGTGACACGAACTGCTCTAGGGTGGAGTAAACCCTCTTCTTCGCATTGAGGAAGGAAATGAATGGTTGTAGCTCCTTAAAAACTTATTTCCTACGATCAAGAAACAACACAAGAATGTCAAAAGCATAGGAAGCCTCTCATGATGAGGCCCCTTAAATACAAATAGCATGAGAATAGCATAATGACTTAAAATCAAGAAAATGTGTAAACTATGCAAAACATATGCCAATAATATAAATATTGATGGAAATGTGTAAATGAAGAGCACAACTATCAATCTATGGGATCAATTACTTGAAATGAAGCATTATAACATGAAAAGAAGCCATTAATGTCTAAACTACTATGATAAGAACAAGTTAGTAAAAACACTAATTCTATTGGTCATAAGTCTCTAAAACTACAATTAAACCATGCAAATGACTAATCTAATCTAATTAGACAGGAAGAGATTAAAACAGTAAGGTGGTGCTACCTCTATTGCAAATCGCGGCACTGGTGCACAGTCTACACTGTAAGCTATGGTTGAAAGCCATGATGAGCACTAAAGTAAGTTTACCCTCAAAATCAAGGGCAATGGGCTTGACCTCCTTGTCCAATTGATGTTCAAGGGTCGCCTTTGGTGTCCTTTTGACAAGTTTGGTAGTTTATTCATTGTGAGGGGTCTTCATTTACCCGGATTTGTATTTCTTGGCTCTTCTAGGATCCTAGGACCTCCATGGCAAATTGACCTTTGGGTGAATCACAAAGTGGCCTTCTCTAATGCATGAATTCAGTATGCAATTCAACAAGGCATTGCTGGTCGCTTGATCAATTAACTCTCTATCAGTATTTAGACAACACTTCATTATCAAAATGCTCTATATCTTCTACCCAAATTGAAGGGGTATTTATAGGATGCCCTAGGGCTAGGGGTGGCTTCATGGAGAAGCCAAGATCAAGAAGATGTGGTTAGGACAGTTGGAATGGAAGCCTTTGGAATCTTTCATCCATTAATTGCCTTCTTCTAGAACAAATGGTCGTTCAAACCAATTTGGATCGGATAAAGACCAACTAAAATTTAGTTAAGACTGCAGGTTGCAGCTATGGTTTAGACTGTAAAATGCAGGCCTTAGATGTGGTTCAGACTATAGACCACAAATCTGGGCTATGGTTCATACTGATTAGGCCAAGGAGCCCAAATTGAGTGGTTAGAACCATTGCTCTATCTTGGAGTCTATCTAAAATATTCCATATGGTCTTGTAGCATGTCCATATGAGCAGTTGCCCTCAACATGACGTGTTTTAGGTGTCTATAGATGCCACTTTTGAGATGCGTTGTGAGATCGAATAATGCATGAGCAAAAATATACCTCTTAAAATGATGTCAAAGATTCTATTATGATCATTAGTCGGATCAACATTAGATACCCTAGGTCCACCAAAAGGATGTGCATCCTAGAATCATTGCTTCCAACTCTTTGGAGGCTTAAAATTGAAAAGTTTGTACTCATCACTAGACATTTAGATAGCATCAATTCCAAGTAGGCTTTTACGCTTGTCAATATGAAGGGATGAGAGTTACAAACAAATTATCATATTTGCTATTTTCCCCAAGCAAAGGGGTAAGCTTATGATAGTTGTTGACAATGATTCATACGACGAACATAATTTTGACGAGATCGAGGGATCTACGATCTCAGGGATCTTCTGCTGATTTTGATTATGATTTGATATTATGACTACCCCCTCAAGCGATGATTTGATGAGGGTAATGAAAATGATTGAAGTGATGATGTCACTTGACCACCATGAATGATCTAAACAAATTTAGATTTGAGAAAATTAATGCCTCGGCTAGGCCTAGTTCAGCTTTTGATTCAAATTGTTAATAGTATTTGCACATTCCTATCCCATGGAGTAGTCGGGCTACAATAGCCATCTTAGGGAATCGAAATGAGGTAAATCCAATTAGATTTGTGTTGAATCAAGTTATCGATGACTTACTAAAAATATGTCATAGGAGACATGACATTAAACGCCTCGTTCTCGTGGAGAATTCCAGCTGTGAAGGCCTTCTTAGGGATTGAAAAGAAGCATATTAGATCAAAGATGAAAATTTTTGCCCCAAATTTCCTTATGGTAATTTACTCATATTGCCATATTGCATGGATCGCAAGTCACTGCAACTGCAAAGTGTATAGGGTAAAGTACTGAATATGAGGCACATTTAATTTTTTTAATTATTTGATTTTTTTGTTAATTTTTTATTTATTTATCAATCCTGGTGCTTTGAACATCACAAAATTTACAATATTGATTTCTCTTTTTGAAATTTGATCCATTAGGAGTCATTAATTTGCCTTTTTAAACCTTCCCATAGTGGGTTTTTAGTGCATTTAATGCAAGCTGTGAACCACGAGTATGGTCCGGGATTGTAATTTTCAATTTTTGGGAACCACAGTTAGGGATTACAGTTAGAAAACCCTAATTTTGGGACCGCAGGTGTCAGCTTTGATCCACCAAAATTAGGAGGACCTTTAAATAGCCATTTCCATTTGAATTTGTCATTATTTTTCTTGAAAGTAGCTGCATTGAGAGAGCTCTGAGAGATAGGAGACATTCACTGATCTGGAATGCTATGCAAAACTTATCTATATACCACACTTGATACCTTTATGGCGGATGTTGATCAGCCATCGACTAGCAGAGGCCGCGGAGCAAGCAAGGTAATTTGAAGTCAAGTCCTCGCATTCAATACCAATAAAATGAACTACATTAAGAAATACAAAAAATTAACCTCATTAAACAATTGGTAATGAACCTCACTAGATTAGATTTAGTTAGGTTTAATTTTTATTTTAGTGAAAAAGGCTAGGAAGGTATCTGAAATGGGTATTCTTCCTAGACCGCAACTGGAAGTTGTGGTTCCCAATTGTCATATTGGGGGCCACAGCTATCAGCTACAGTTCACATTCAAATTACAACGATCATAATTTGATCGCATGCGGACAGCAGGGTTGACCCATGGTTCACCAACTTTAGAAATTTTTTATTAAAGTTTTGCATTTTCTAAAGTTAATTAGGCAATTAATTTCATTTAATGCAATTCTGACTTGCCTACTTAATATTTTTTATTTTTATGAATGCCTTGCAACATGTTTTTCTCTTTTTATTAGTTTTTAGATGTTTTTGACATTTTTATTTAAAATTTTAGCTTATATACTGCTTTTATTTCAGAGGTTGACCTCTAGGGCTCGCGAGCCTGATCTACGTAAGATTCTCTATAGACAGCTCATTGATGGAAAGCATGTCTGGTTTAGAGTTATCAGATTTGGCTATGTACTAGATCTACCCACTATTATGGTAGATCAGACCTACTTGACTGTGTTGGCCCGGTGCTGAAATGCGTGGACCAACACTTATCACCTACCTATAGGTGAAATGACTGAGACCTTTGAGGATGTTTATCAGATATTTAGGATCCCTATCTATGGCGAGGCCATCACCTCTTCCTCTTATAAAATAAAGGGGTATGTCTTTGATGCTATATTTGGTGACCAAAGCAAGGATGCTTAGGAGAAGATCAATCATGGAGGTGTCCACATTGGATACTAGCAGGGTGAGTGCATTTTCTCAATTCGTGCGATGATCTTCATGATTCTTGTGGTATAAGTAGTGCTTCTAGACTCCTCGAGTGCAAGTATTCCATAGAACCTCCTAGCCAATTTTTGGAGAGTGATTCAGAGTTCCACTACTCAACCACTATGCCTAGATTAGAGGAGCTTGCTACTATGTTAGCTCTATAGGGAGCTATGCCAGATTACCAGTCAGAGCCATAAAGGAATTAGTTGCAGCCTATTGCTATAGATCTAGGGTTGGAAGCATATCTGAATCGAGCATCTCGTGGACCTATCTCTCCACATCATAGCCATTGACGATACGCATTAGTGCTACAACTCATGCTAAAAATAAGAGGAGTGGTTCTAGAGTAGGACATGCTGGAGATACAAACTATTATATTGCACAATTTGCAATGCTCAGGTCGAACAACACTGAGTGGTGCTCCCATATGGATTACCCTGATTGGATCGAGGTAGGCGAGTGGCTACGACAGGCTCATCAGGATAGGTGGCTACTCGGTCGTAAGGTTGATATTAGAGAGTATCAGTTCTTCTCTCACATCCTGCGATAGTTTAGCTTGGTATAGGATATTCTAAATATTCCTTTTGTGTATCGACGTCTTGTGCTAGAGACACATCTATTGTGGATTCATCATGTAGCTCTAGGAGATGTGGCTGATGACTTCTAGGAGTCTAGGGGTGACACACCTAGGACCACCCCAACATACGACACATGGTGGTCCCTTCTATAGTGGCAAGGTTGAGGACCTCTAGGCAGAGTGGATGACAAGGTAGAGGTAGGGGCCAATATTGACGAGCGTAGGGTATTCCAGAGGATCAAGGGCAAATGGGGTAGAGAGGCCACTATAGAGGAGGCTCTACAAGTAGAGGTGAAGGAGGAGGAGGTTTCAGATGAGGGTGAGGTACCTCTTAACAATAATTTAGGGGAGATCCTCACTCAGGTTGTTGACTTACAAAGTCAGTTTGATAGGTTTTAGACTATCAGCTATAGCAAGATACGACTATCACCCTTCTAGAGGTGAAGCTGGGTCACAGGGACAGACAGTTGTTAGAGGCTCAGGTATATATTACAACCCTCATAGCTTGAGATATAGAAGTAGAGTCATAGGTTGGTGAGCTTACTAGTGCATGAGATGGAGCACTAGCATAATGGGGTGAGGCCATTGTAGAGAGAGAGCTACTCAGGGCATAGAGAGGAGATCCTTCATCCTCCCACACTATTATGGGACCTCCAACTACACCATCAGCTACACTAGCAAGAGGTTGTGATCCCATGGTCAAGGTTAGACACTCACTTCCCTCTATAGAGGAGGAAAATGACCTTTGCAATGTGAGTGCAGCTTGCATCTCCCAACTAGAGGGCTTCATTAGATTGTGGGGATTGGAGGTACTAGAGGATAGACATGCTATGGGGTCCCATAGAACCAGGTCCTAGACCTCAGGACAGTCCACGATGAGCTCCAGCCAATGAATGCATAGGACAGAGAGGATACATAGGTCCTCTAGCACACATGGATTCAGCTCTCATAGGAGTCACAAGGAGATGGATGTGACCTTCGATCACAGGTCTAGTCACCTAGACATACCAGTTTCTGTGTGAGAGGCCTCTTCAAGTTAGGTGGTACACAGGGCCCTCAACAGGGCATACAACAGGCACCAGATCTGACTGCAGAGTAGGCTCCAGGGCATAAGTATAAGGGAGGTTGTGAGAGCTCCAGTTTAGGGGGAGCAGGCCAGAGCTAGGGCTCTATTGGGTCTAGGCTACATTTTGCATATGTACCATATTTGGTGTAAGGTCTAGGACCTACACAATTGTATCTTGTAGGTATTTTTGTACTCCTAATGTACTCTTGAGACACAAACACACACACACACACACACACACACACACATATATATATATATATATATATATATATATATATATATATATATATATATATATATGATCTGATCATTTATAGCTCATTATATGTACTTGTATATTTTTAATTTTCTACTTATTTGATGCATATGGATGTGATGCCTATGTTAATTTGATGCTATATGATACGATGTATGGATACCATGCACTAGATAGCTATTTAATTTATGATGATGATGACATGCAGTGATCTAGATGCTTAGATGTGCAATGTATGTAATGCATTATTTACATGATGGTAATCTAATGTAAACGAACTTGTATTCTTTAATCAGTTAAGACATAAGGAATGAATGCAAATATGTTTATCGATCTAATGGACGACACCATAAAATGTAAAAAAATCATGAATGTAATTGAAAATCCTTAAGATAAAAATTTAATCAATTAATCACCCAAATATGAAATGCAATGAACGCAGTTGTATGATGTGAATGATATAATGTGTCATTCTATTTTCCTTTGCAAATTTAAAAAATATGCATGATATAGTTAATGGCCATCTAAATATTATTTCTAATATCCATCCGGTATCTATCCTATATCTTGATTGTGCTCTATATTATGATGTATCATGGACTCAATACTTTGCAATTTAATGTTTTATATGGTTTATGATATTTTGATATTTTGTTGCTATGAGAGATATTTTTGAGGTTTTCCATGAGACTCAAACACCCTAATAGACTTATCAAAATTTGCATACTCACCACACTAGAATTCTGAGATAAAAGGCTTTTGCTAGGATAGGCCCTAGTTGTTCATTATCCATGTGTGTGCACATGATTATTTTAAGATAAGACACAAGCGTTCCCCGATGTCAAGTGGGATTTTTTCAGCCCATTGCTAAGATAGGGGTACCACAAATGTCTTATCCAATCCCAAATTTAGATTTTAGTTGGACTAAGCCACTAGGTAATGCAGGAAACTTGAAAATAGCTCCTCCACATTCAAACATTGGTCTGCCCACAAGCGAGATGCAAGTGTATCAGGAATATTTTCATGCGTAAGGTATAGTAGTGCCGAAAATTCTAGGGATTCAGGGTCATTCCTTTCTATTCTTCAATCTTTGGGATACTTTCTCATATGTAGTGAAGCAAAGGAGTCGATTCTATCTCCATTCTGAACTATCTCTAGATATTCATTTGATCTTTCTTCGAATTGGATTTTTTGATCTTCATTTGATCTCCACTTGAATTTTTATTTATGATCTTCATTTGATCTTCACTTTGAACTTTATTTGAGCATGTTTTCTAATCTTCATTTGATCTTCACTTTTCAACATTTATACTTGATAATATTCTTCAGAAACCTTCCTTTGGAGGATTTGCTTGGGAAAATTGTTTCTGGTATATCGATTGAGGATATCGATCTTATGATATCAGTATGGGTTATCAATCTGGGAAGTCAATCTATGATATTGATCTAGGGTATCAATCTTGAGGATTGATGTGGGATATCACTCTAGGATATTGCTCATTTTATCATAAGCAAGGGATTATGAATAGGGAACTAACTTGTCCTTTTGCCAACTACCAATATTTCCCATATCGTCCGCATAGAGGGATAAGCAAGAATAACTCTTTTCACTTCAGGATACCCGGTCCTACTTCACGACTTTCATCTTCCCATAGTCCTTGTTAGGATTGTTTAATTTTTTGATTAGTGATAGGATTATGATATGCTAAGGGCTATACTAACTGAAACTTAACTACAAAAGCAAAGTAATATTACTATCAACTCTTAATAAGACCCCTAGGTATGGTTGAATTACTGGAAAACCCTAGTATATCTCCATAGCAACAAAACAGGTTGTGTTGAAAAATAGATGGATCATGATAAATGGAGAGATGCATGATTTAAGCACAAACATGGTGTCATTTGTAAGACTAACAAACATAATTCCTCCTACTATGAAATGCAACGGATGACGAAATCCTATATGTAATGCAATAATGCATTAGATGCATGAGTAAATGTAAAAATGACAATGCAAAATTCAAATGCAAATGCAAAATTTTTTGGATTTTATGCTTTATTAATTTTTATTTTATTTTATTGATTTTATAATTTTTTTGAGTTTTTAGCCTCATATCTGACCAAACGGTGAGTGCATGCCTCTGGAGCCTTTAGGAGTGACCAACTAGCAATAAAATGTCATTGGAGCCTTTAGATTGACCAAGCGATTTTTCAGCAAAATACTTGGAGATTTTTAGGATGACCAAGCAGTTTTAAGCAAACCCTCGAAGTCTTTTGGGTTTGACCAAAGGGTTTATGAGCACCTTTGGGACTTTTTTGGATGACCAAGCGATATTTTAAGAATCCTTGGAGATTTTGGGTTGACCAAGCATTTTTTATAAATTCTTGGTGCCTTTTGATTGACAAAACTACTCATAGACAAGCTTGGAGCCTTTTAGGATGACCGAGTGATTATAAGCAAACCCTCAAGGCCTTTGAATAACACGACCAAGTAGTTTTAAGAACCCTTGGATCATTTTTGGAAGGGTGTGATGCCCTATATACCCCCAGTGTGTGTGCCATTCAATGACGATGAGGGAGGTGCAGTACCTCTAGATTCCTCATTTTTTCTTATCAAATTTGGTGTGGCTGGTAGGAAAGGTATGCTACCTTGAAGACCCCCAGTGTGCATGCTACTCACTAAAAAGTAATCAGCTTGTTTAGGAAGCATGATAGAAAACAACTCCCCCAAGTTAATATCATACCTCACTAGCATACCTATGCTTTGGCATGGGTGAAAGAGATAACCATCCTCGCGTATCTCATCCCATTCTACTAGGTATTGGATGACCCTCTTAAATGACTGGCAACCCTGAATGTCATGTCCATACCCTCGATGATATACACAAAAGGGACCCCAATTTGGTGACCCAATTTTGGATGCCCTATGCTTGAATTTGGACAATATGAATGCCTTACCTCGTGTAACTTTTGAAACAAAGTTAGAGTAGTCATCTGAAATAAAACTACTCGTTGCACTGGCCTATTGGTTCTACGAGGCGACTGATGACTCCGAGATCACTCTTTAGGAGGCATGACCTTCACTTCGGCATGTTGGGGTACTATGATAGAACCATCTACATGATAAACCCCGTTATTTATCAAAATTTTCACCACATTCTTAAACTCATGATAATCTCCTTGTAACCTTCTATTTAGTGATAGAGACAATAGTGATGCTTCTTGTAACCCGTAGGTTTAACTGTAATTGGGTTTAAAGGGATGAAATTAGGTAAGGTGATGACCTTAGCCTCTTACAGCTTTTGAAAGATGTCAAACATAGACTCTTTTAACAGAGTCCCACTATGTTGTGACTATTTTGGGCTTTTGAACTGCATTGGTTTGCTTTGAGAATCCAATGGTTGGGTTAGCCGCCTGGGCTTATGCTTTCACTGAGGCTTTTCATGTACATGCACAAGAAACGATTCAGCCTCGAACAACGGTTGCTTTTGTAATTCCAAGTTTTCAAGCTGATTCTTGATAAAATGCAATGCCTTATATTTCTCATCCATTCGATGCTCCATCCATTCTAGACGGTTTAAAATGGATCACAATACTAAAAAAGAAGTCATGTATTTTCAATGACTGATTAAAAATACCTTTGTAATTTAAAGGAAATAGAAAAGTGGATGCTATGGATCCATTAGGTAATTGCAAATCACCTATTTCCTTCACTTGAGTTAATGTGGAAGCTTCTTGATGGCACACTTTGCTAGTGTTATCCACATGCTCGTGCCGATAACTCAACTTAAGTTGTTTTTTTACTTCATTATGTTGAAATATGTCATATTCGATACCCCCAATCTGATGTGAGGAACCTACTTGTTTGTGCTCTTGAGATGGTGCCATGAGAAATGAGTTAGGAGTGACTAATTTCAAATATTCTAGCTCTGGCAATGCGGAAACACCACTAGGTTTCCCCATATCCAACTCTATGTGATTAGGAATCACTTGATGTTACATACCAAACATAATATAGCCGTCGGCTATATTATGAAAGATCTCATTTGATTATATAAGTCCAATTGTTTGTTTTAAATTAGGAATCATATTTTATCAAACTTCATTTGTGACATTCGCATACTGCCTATACGACGAGGGTGAGCCCACCTAAAGTGGCGATCTGCATTTCTTTATTTGCAATCCAATTATTCGTTCATTATATTCTCAAGATTGGTTGTTGATTATAGTTCATAAAATAGTTTGAATTAATTGTGCTTACATTGTGAAGAGAGGATAGAAATATCTCTCCAAGTGGTATCAAGAAGACAGGTCTCGTTCCAGCCAGGGCTTGCGGTTGGGTTCGTTCCAATTCGCAACTACAGCCAAGTTAAAACCAAGGTTTGCCAAACAATGAGCTGTTTACACTGGTTTGCGTCTACTTTGTTGGTAGAGAAGACATCCATCTCCTAAAACAGACGATAATGGTGCATCTATAGGCATGATGAAAATAAATTAATCCCTTTTTGACAGCGATCCCACGCTTTTCAACAGTTCAGAAGCAGACCATCATAGCCGCAGGAATCCGCATTTCACGCAGTACGGATCGGGTTAAAATGACAGCCAAAGCTCTAGAATAATCATGTGTATCAAAGAATTCATCCGGCACCGTCCCAAAAATTTTGAGCACCAACACGATCGGATTCCACGCGAAATCGCCAAGGAAAATACACAGTGCATTCCTGCCCAATTGCGAAGGTTGCGAACAATGAGGGATGTGACTAATTCAAGACACAGTGTGCTTTTCTCTTATTCGCTGGATAAACACCCTTGAATCGCTAAACCAGTAGAAAAGCTAAGAAATTGCAGTACAAACTGAACAAAACGTAGAGCGTACCATCGGCCAATCAGCGAGCACAAAATAATCATATATCGCGTTATATTATAAGGTACTCGCATTTTTATTATTATTTTTTTATATTCGTGTGGGCATTTATCCCACATACACGGTGTTGTGGGTGATTAGGTGTTTATAAGGTGCTTAGTGCACATAGTGAGTCATGGCTTTGGCCACACGCTCACCTCCTTGCGCTTGCCTTGCTACTCTGTTCGCGTACTTGGTCTTGTCGTCCTCTGTGTTAGTCTTCCATTTGTGTCGTCTGTCGTCCTGACTGTCCATCGTCTGCATCCGGTCCCATAGTCTAGCTATCTGGTTTTTCTGTCGTGTTCAGTCTTCTGTGTTTCGGGTCTACGTCTTGTCCAGTTGTCGCTTGTTGTCCTTTGTCCAGTTGCCTAGTCAGTCTTGTTTTTTGATTAGTGATCTTGTGTCAGTTTTTGTTGTTGTCGTATCGGTCCTCCTTGTGTTGCATCCTCTGTGTTTTGTGTTGTGTCTTGTTGTGTCCATTTCGTTTCGTTCATTTTGTGTCCTTGGCTTTCATTACTTCTGTCCGTTGTGTCTTGTCGTGTCATTGCTGTCTGTCGCCTATGTCCTCATTGTCAGTCATCTTCGATCGGTCTTGTCCATAGCGGTCCGTGGTTATTGGTCAGTCCAGTGTCATGTGGTATCGTCGTCTCATGTCGTCGTTGTCGTGTCTTGTATATCATCAAGAAATTACATGAAAGTTGTCAACATAAGTTGTCAAATTTCTATCAGAAGTTGTTGAAAGTCGTCCAAAGTTGCTGAAAATTATGACTTTCAAAGTTGCTGAAAACTGTTGTAAAGGAGGTGAGCCAAACAAAACATTCAAGTCCGTGCCACAGTTGGAGTGGCACTTAAGGCAGAAAAACAACAATTTTTTTGCCAAAATCCAACCCCAATTTTGCAAAAATTGAAGCTCAAGGATTACTAAACAGGAAATTTTGAATAGTGCATGAGTAGAAGTTGGATCAAAGGATCTGACGGTCGATTAACAAGCTCGAAAGCTCCCAACAAAGAAAATTCAAACATAAGAAGACCTCATCGAAGCCAAGGTACAAATAATTCTCCTTCTCATTTCAAAATTTCCAGTTCTAATTCGAGTCATCCACTGGTTGACCCCATGGCTGCTAACCCTTACCCAACTCACGACAACGTCACACAAGGAGAATCAGGAAACTCTGCCATTACCACTGATGAAGCTCTTCGACAATTACTATATGGTATGGTCCAACTTAATATCAACATAACTAAACTGTTGGACACACAAAATCGACCTAATCCCAATGCTAATTCCCAAAATCACTATCACGAACAAAGGGATGAGGAAAATAATGACCAAGATGAAAATTGGGAACAACAAAGAGGCAATCCAAATAATTATAGGAATCACCTTCATCGACAGAGATATAACCAATATCAGGATAGGGATATGGGTTATCACCAACCGAGAGGCCCTAATAATTTTCCACGCATTGATATGCCCACTTTTGAAGGTCATGATCCTCATGGTTGGATAGCAAAGATGGAAGGCATTCTGGATTTATACCAAATTAGGGATTCTGATAAAGTCCCTTTCGCGGCATCAAAATTAGGCACTGAGGCTTACCAATGGTTCGTATGGCTTAAACGTGAGAAAGGAGCTACTATTTTTTGGAATAATTTCACTACCTATTTTTTAGAAAGATTTGATGAAGGAGCTACATCATCATACATAGTGAGACTATTATCTCTTAAACAAGAAAGATCAGTTAGTGAGTTCGTCTCCGAATTCACTAGTTTACTACCGTATGCATTACACCTCAGTCCAGACACAGTGGTAGGATATTTTTGCAATGTATTGAAAGGAAATATTAAGGTGGAGGTGGACATTCAAAATCCAACCTCATTGAACGATTGCATAAGAATATCCAAGCTAGCTAAGAAGAGAGTTCAGTTGTATACACAGCATGAAACTTATAGTCATCCTTTGTATGGCAACAACTCTTTTCACATAAATGATCAACCATCATGATACTTTTGCTATAAATATCACACTCACCATCCTAGAGAACAAGCATGTGCACAAAAACAAAACTTTCGTATTGAGTGTGCTCAATATGAAGAAGAAGAGGAAGAAGCATACCATCAGGAAGAACCTATTCAAGAAGAACTATCGATTGTTCTAGAAGAGAAGGAAGAGGATACTATGGCTATTTCTATACATGCCCTCATGGGGTTAACAGCCCACCATACAATCAAGGTACCAGGATTTCTTCACCAAAAAAAGGTGAATGTGCTAATTGATTCAGGCAGTACCCACAATTTTATCGACATCAAAACAGCAAAAACTTTGAATTTATCCATTTCCAACAAAGACAAATTCCAGGTTCTAGTAGCCAACGGGGTGAACGCTCAATGTATTGGGAGAACATCTCAAGTTTCCATTAAAATGGGAACTTATACATGGTATGGATCTCTCTTCATAATGAATTTAGGAAACTCTAATGTCATTTTGGGAGTCTAATGGTTGGAAACACTAGACACGGTTAGCTTCAATTTCAAAAAATTATTTGTGGAATGGAAGGAAAATGGATGGGTCATTCGCTTACAAGGTATTACTACTCCTCCATCACAGATGGTGAGCTCTCATAGTATGGAGAAAATATTAAAAAAGGGTGGATACAGATTCATAGCTCAAATTAATTGTTTGGAAAAGCAATCTCGAGCAACTTTGGGTATTTCTGCCCCAGATTTACAGGACATCGTAGCACATTACGAAGAGGTCTTCCAAGAACCAAAGGGACTACCTCCCCAAAGATCCCATGACCATGCCAAACAGTGTCTCAAGAAGGTGATCGACAAAAAAGTGAAATCTCAATCAGAAGTACCAATACTAGATGCAGAAGGGCGTATATATCTCCAGCCATAAGCAATTCTACAAAGAAGAACACGCATATGGAGCTCTCGTCATATCCAAGAATTTCTCATCAAATGGCAAGGCCTACTAGATGAAGAGGCTCCATGGGAACCTGAAAGGATTTTTCCAAACATTTCCAGCTTTGAGGACAAAGCTTTTCGAGGAGGGGAGTCATGTTACATACCAAACATAATATAGCCGTCGGCTATATTATGAAAGATCTCATTTGATTATATAAGTCCAATTGTTTGTTTTAAATTAGGAATCATCTTTTATCAAACTTCATTTGCGACATTCGCATACTGCCTATACGACGAGGGTGAGCCCACCTAAAGTGGCGATCTGCATTTCTTTATTTGCAATCCAATTATTCGTTCATTATATTCTCAAGATTGGTTGTTGATTATAGTTCATAAAATAGTTTGAATTAATTGTGCTTACATTGTGAAGAGAGGATAGAAATATCTCTCCACTTGATCTTCTGGCCTAAAGTCGACCATTCCCACAAACTCGTGAGAAGACTCCACAATTGCATGCATCGTAGGTAATTCATCAGCATACTAAGGTTGTCCTATTTTAGTCATGATAACTGAACCTTCCTCATGCTCATACGATGTCTCCAAGATAGATCCACGGGTAGAGACTCGATGAAAAATTGACATAGATCCTCAGTGGACTCTATGGTGGACAACATCGTAATGTTGGCCTCTATAAGCTCTTCAAATTCATCATCATCCTCATGAGAACTATCCAGTGACATGATGGATGAAGAGGGTGTGATACACTCAGGTGCATCCATGACCATGCTAGGATCTTCCTCCTAGATAAGAGTGTGAAGATCCTCTAATGATACCTCCTAAGCGACTTTGAGAAACTCTGTAAGGGTATTCATCAGTCCTTCCCTGCTAAGCGGTGTCGAGAGTGCAGGGGTTGTAGGTGACTCCATAGGTGATAGTGGTGTGGATGGTAACTCCACCATAGTTTGCAAGGTTACATCTAAATTTTGGATAGACTTATCTAATTTAACTTGTAGATGCATAGGAGCCTCACTAGGTTCCTGCGGATGATCCTCAGGCATATAATACTTGAAGGGATCTGGGTCTGCCTCAACTACATGTAATTCACCTCCCTGGGTGTACTTAATGCACTGATGCAGTATTGATGGTATGCACTCCATGGATCTTATCCACAGTCTTCCAAGTAGCAGATTATACTGTCTTGATCCCTCTAAGACTTAGCACAATGTAGGAATAATATTTTGTTCCACCTCTATGGAGAGGACTATTGTGCCTACTATAGGGGATTCCACATTGTTAAAGGCTTGCAACCTTAAATTTTTTTCCTTGATGTGGGACGGTAGAATTTTGAGATGTTTGATCATTGAGGTGGTGATGATATTAATCAATGATCATGTATCCACCAACACTCGCTTATATGCAATATGTTTTATCCTCACTATGATATACAATGGAGGATCAAACTCCATGACAAGGATAGGTCTGACTTCCTATTTATGGAAAGTAATCACAGGTTCCTCATATGATGGAATAGATTGTATATACCCTAAGGATTGTGATGATTTTCGAGTGTTGACATTGCTCACCTATCAAACTTGACTACTCTCGATCTCACACTTATGCATGGGATCCTTAGACATTTCTTTATGTTGGTCTTTGATAACCCTAGACATGTCTATCCATCTAGAAGAATGGCTATCTACTTGCTTACGTGGCAACTCTTGATGATGCACCGGGTGTGTTGCATTGAATTTTTGCCTAAGCACTCTAGCTATGAGCTTCTTTTTAGGAATTAGCTCATGTGATTGTTCCTCATGTGCTTTCTATTGTTAAATCCTATCTTCATGTCATTGGAGCTCATCCAACCTTTGTTGATGTGCTCTCTTCATTTTTTTGCCCTTGGGCTCTAGATGCTTATACTGACGGTATGCCTCCTCCAATTGGTCTTGGAGTATTCACCTCTCATTGGCTACATGAGACTCAGATTCCCTATAGGATTGACTCATGGAGTATGATCCATAACTCTCTATCTCACTAGGCGAAGACCTAATGACATGGTTTCTCACTATGTGTGAGGAAATACCATGATATGTATGGGTGAACCCCCTACGTGATGAAGGGAGCTTGTGATGACTTAGAATATCACGCTGGGAGGATTGGATCCTCTGATGCATGATGAGTGTGACACCTAGAAATGAGGTGTGCAAGGTTTGACAACTCCTCAGGAGAACATCAGAAGTGTTCAAAGCCTCTCCATGAACTCTTCGACTCATTGTGATTGAGCTCTATCATGCCTAGTCATCATGATGAACTAACTAAACAAGACTCGAGAGGTTTCCTCTCTCACTAAAAATTATGGCCTCAAGGAAGGCCTTATATTGATGAATTAAGCAATAAAGAAGCATACAAAGTAAACAATGTGATTATCTCCTTTACATTTTTAAGAGTGAGCCCTAAACTATTTGATGTGTTTAAATTATTTTTGTATCAGTGTAGAAACTCTTATCGTGTTTTGCAAAACTTGTTGGATTTTATTCTTAGTTTAATGGCTTTCACATGTACGCTCGTAGCTCGACAACTTGACTATGAACTCCAAGTTGTGTAATCCAGCCTATAATGTGTGGTAATGAAGCCCACACATGATCAAGAAGTACAGGTCCTCCCAAATCCTCACCCGTTTCCCCCAGTCAGTGTTATACCCTTTGAAGAGACTACATGCAAATTTTCCAGGGTATGAAAGATTCTCGGATCCAGTATTGGTATAGTATCCAAAGGTTCATAGGATTTGGGCCAACGGATGGAAATGACGCCCACCGTCATTGAACCCTACTAGTGGTTGGATGTCAAGTCCAACTCACTAGCATTTAAGTGCCAAGTGGTGTGTGTGGTTCATTTTATTGTACATAAAAGAAATGCATCATATAGCACACATGCTCATTTTCTATATGCTATGCAAAATGAAGAACGTTTTACATTCAAAAAATGCAAACTAATCTAGATGCTCTTTTAGACAATGCACATTACGATGATAATTGGCCACTAATTGGACCTCACACATGCAAACCAAACAAGACACTCTATCAAGCACACTGTAGCCTAGGGCGGACTACAATCATAGGTCCGTTGTTCCTAGCAACGCCTTTCTATGGAAGTAAATGCAAAAGAAAACTAGGATGATTGATTACCCTTTTTTTTAGTGGTTTTTCCTAATTTGCATTTGAAATCGTACATGATGTAAAAACTCAAAGGGAAAAAAATTATAGAGGGTTTAAAATAGGACCTACCTCAGGTCCTGCAATGATTGGCCCTATGATTTTTACTATCTATGTTGTCATCTAGAAACTGTAGGGTTGGTCTGCAGTTTTGATTGTTGCCTGCACGTTGAACCTACGATTCAATTGTTGGCCCGTAGCTGATAGTTGCGGTCTGTACCTATAAGTAAAAAAATTCAAGAACACACAATTAGATGCTATTTATGTGGAGTCCCACCATGATCACCTTTTGTACGACCAAAAAGGTGTGCACCCAAAATTTTGTAATTGCATAAACAAAGTAAAATTGATATTCAAACACATAAATGGATAAAATAAATGGAAATTACAAGAAATGCCTCTATTATTCCATTAAAATTAATAAGCGTCTAGTTACAAGTAAGTCCCTCTATGCACTTACAAATATTTCAATCCCCTTAGGGATGAAATACACTATCAAGCCCTTAAGGTGACACGAACTGCTCTAGGATGGAGTAAACCCTCTTCTTCGTGTTGAGGAAGGAAATGAATGGTTGTAGCTCCTTAAAAATATGTTTCCTATGATCAAGAAACAACACAAGAATGTCAAAAGTATAGGAAGCCTCTCATGATGAGGCCCTTTAAAGACAAATAGCATGAGAATAGCATAATGACATAAAATCAAGAAAATACGTAAACTATGCTAAACATATGCTAATAATATCAATATTGATGTAAATATGTAAATGAAGAGCACAACTATCAATCTATGGAATCAATTACTTGAAATGAAACACTATAGCATGAAAAGAATTCATTAATGTCTAAACTACTATGATGAGAACAAGTTAGTAATAACACTAATTCTTTTGGTCAGAAGTCTCTAAAACTACAATTAAATCATTCAAATGAATAATCTAATATAATTATATGGGTAGAGATGAAAACAGTAAGGTGGCACTACCTCTATTGCAAACCGTAGCACTGGTGCACAGTCTACCATATAAACTATGGCTAAAATTCGTAGTGAGCACTCAAGTAAGTTTACCCTTAAAATCAAGGGTAGTGGACTTGACCTCCTTGTCCAATTGATGTTCAAGGGTCACCTTCGGTGTCCTTCTGACAAGTTTGGCGATTGATTCACTGTGAGGGGCATTCATTTTCTCAGATTTGTGTTTATTAGCTCTTCTAGGCTCCTAGGACCGTCATGGAAAATTGACCTTTGGGTGAATAGCAAAGTGGCATTCTCCAATGCATGAATTTAGTATACAATTCGACAGGGCTTCGTTTCTCTATTGATCAATTAACTCTCTATCAGTATTTCGATAGTGCTTCACTATCAAAATGTTCTATATCTTCTACCCAAATTGAAGGGGTATTTATAAGATGACCTAGGGCTAGGGGTGGCTTCATGGAGAAGCCAAGATAAAGAATATGTGGTTAGGATAGTTGGAATGGAAGCCTTTGGAATCTTCCATCCATTAACCATCTTCTTCTAGAACAAATGGTTGTTCAAACCAATTTGGCTCAAATGAAGGCCAACTAAACTTCAGTTAAGACTGCATGTTAAAACTACGGTTTAGACTGTAAACCGTAGGCCTTAGCCATAGTTCAGACTGTGGACCACAGGTTTGGACTATTGTTTAGATTGATTAGGTCAAGGAGCCCAAATTGAGTCATTAGAACCACTGCTCTATCTTGGAGTCCATCCAAGATATTCCATATGGTCTTGTAGCATGTCCATATGAGCAGTCACCCTCAACATGACACATTTTAGGTGTCTACAAAGGTATATCTCAAACATCGAACTAAACATATTCAACAAGCCAAGAATTCTGAAAATATTTCTTCTTTTCTTTGCTAAATATTGTAAACATCTTTCAATGTCACTTCCTTTTCAATATAAACACCAAATTGTTGAACAAATAACTCTATTGTTTCTTCAAAACCTTGCTACAAATAGAAGTATACACTTTGTGAATTCTCTTTGGATGCTCTTTCGATAAGACTTCAATCTACACTCATCATATAATTATCAACATTTATCTACAGTAAAGTTAGCTTTGAAGGAGACTAAACTACAAAAACTAAAGATGTTTACTTCGTTACTCAAATATGACAACCACATGGACTATATCCTCGATGTATGACTAATGCTTATGCTTCTTTTAATAAATTTCCTTATGTTGCACAAGGATGGGTACCTCCATAACCGATAATACCACTCTAATGTCATGCCACCAAGACTCTTAGGAAATATTTTAAGTAACAACAGGTCATAATAAATGAGATCATGGCAAGCTATTATAAATCTTCTTAAATTCTCTATTGGATCATCTATCCTCTTATATATATGTAAAATTGGCATAGAAAAATGCTTAGGATAAGGCCTAGCAGCAAAAATAGGATCAAATGGTTGATTGCACATTTTCTTATAGTTGTAAGTAAAACTCAAGGGCTAAATCATATCAACTTTTCAAACCAATTGCTTTACCATATTTGTTAAATTCTACACTTTTAGATCATTGTTATGCATTGTACTCATATTTCCTAAAGGAGGAGTGTTGGACATACTGATACTATTGAGGTACATGGTATCTTGTTGAAGAGGGTAATTAACATTTGGTGGAATAGAGGAAACAATGTTGAGACAAGTAGATTGAGGAGGAAATTGAAATTTTTGAATGACACTACTAGTTGGAGGGACTTGTAGATTTCTTCCAATGTTGGTGGTTATAGTAGTGGCATAAGTTTGGTGATGAATAGGATTACCATGATTCAAAGATTCATGCAAGGAGTTATCCTTAAATGGTCTAACTTCCTCAAGTAGGGCTTATTCCTCTAAAGTTGCATCCAATGCATGCTTATGATATTTATAAAAGGTCCACACATGCTCAAAGGATTTAAAAATAAGGTTCCCTTTAGGTCCCTTAGTAGCATCAAGACTATAATCGATCTCTTCTTCCTCAAGGTTAGGATTCTATCAAATTGATCATTCTATTGAAAGATCTCATTAAATCCTAAAATCCTTCTTCCATTCCCAAGGTTGGAAGCCATTGAAAAAAAAGAGAAAGACTAGGGCAAAAGGAGGGAACTAAGACACAAAATAACAAGCATATAAAACTATGTTTATAATGTTTTCTTGGTCTAAACACACAAAATTAATGATCTTTCTTAAATTTTTAAAATAAAAGGAGGTGTTCATGTTGGCTTCACCAAATATGTAGAGGGGAAAACTACCCTACCGCGTACAAAAATTCTTGGATGGATCTACAAAAGAAAGCCAAGGTGACCATGAGGGTATGTTGTTCTCTACACTCGATGCTAAAAGAGGGGAAGGGTTCACTAGGAATGGTTTAAGGACTCGCTCCAAGTCCTTTGGTTTTCAAGAATTATTTGATATATTTGATTTAAGACAATCACTTAGATTTGGTCTTTCAAATATATGCTATAAAATATAAAGGACAATGTAGAAATACATAATGCAAGAATACAAGAGCTAACCGTAGTATGATTATTTCTTTGAATGCTTTTCTAATCCTAGGGATTTAAACAAAAAATATCTAAGCAAGGGTTCAAGATATGATGCACAAACATAATTAACCCTAGGTGCACACTATATGCTATTTATCTTTCAAATACCTATAAATTAATAAATGTGTTTCTTATAAATCAAATCTAGGGTTTATAATATAAATAGAAGTCACTCAAAAAACAACCTAAAGATCAATCAAAACACTTGGTTTATCTAGTGATTTATCCTTACCTTTACTCCTTTATCCAATGTTATCAACAATTTCTATTCTTGGAAGATAACTTAACAAAACACTTGAAAAATATGATTAGAATTAGGGGTCCTACTTAGGTCGATGTACAATAGTTCTTGGAGGTACAACAGTCAATCCCCCTAGGTCCTTTTAGTTGACCTTTGATAAATAGAAGTAGAAATTGACCTTTGGAAAAATTCAAGCATATCAAGATATAGCAGCATAAAATAATGAAAACACATAGTAGAATACAACACTATGCCCTAGATGTAGCCTACAATGTAGGTATGAGATCTGGGACAAAAATTTACCCCAAGATACTACCTCGATGAAATCACACCCTGTAATATATGGTTGTGATTTCATTCAGACAAAATCTCACCTCATAGAGAGTCGAGTGCGATTTCACAAAGACTATACGAAAATAAAATATAAATGCAATGACTTGATTACATCACTCAAAAAATATAAATATGTATGCAGAAGAGAGAATTCACCTGACATAGTGTAGAAGCAAAAAAAAAGGGTTGAGATCTCTAGAATAGTTGATCTCTCCTTAGGGCTTCAATACAAATCCACCAAGAGCGAGCAACAACAGTCAATAATCCAATACAGTAGAAAATCAATCAAACTTCACAATCCAAAGTTAAATTACTTGTGGAAGAAGAATAAGGATGCAAATCAATTAGCGAGCACTTAAACTTATACAATAATAATCATCAATCATTATTGTCATTATCCATCATGCTCAAATAATTAATTCAAACCCTCCTTATATAGCATATTTGAAGGTTATATGGGTGGAAAAAACCAAGGAGGGCCAACGTAAAACATGCCAAACCTAAAGAATTAGGGTTTTCTTGGAATAAACCCTAAAAAGGTGAAATTGCACCCCATCAAGGCTGACCATGATTTTTCCTATGCAAAATCACACCTTGTCAAAGGCGAGCGCGATTTTGCATAGAAGGAGAAAAGAGCAGAAGAGGGGGGAGAAGCCTAACCCTTGCCCTAGGCAAGTCTAGGGGGTCTCCCAAGAGGCTCTAGAAATATTTCCCATGAAAGTGGGTCAATTTTCCATGTCTACACATATATAGTGCATGCTACCTTTCAAGATTTTACGCCTCTAAATTGACAAAATTTAAAGTTATCATATTAATTTTTGTGCCATTACAAGTGGAAGGTATCATGATCAAAAGTTGATATATTAAATAATGGTATAGTTGGTGCAACAATGATAAGAAAACTTTGAAGGTAAATACTTCTTAACAAATGCATTGAAAGGATGAACTATTTAAAAAATTAAGGTTATTAATGCAAGCATGAGAAATTTAATCATGAAGCAATATAAATAATTATATAAACAGCTCAACCCAGTATCTTATTAGCAATGTATTATAAGATTAGAAACACCTATTTTCAATTCTTCTCAAGAGATACCATACAATTCTAAATAAATTATACATATAATAGTCTGTAATAGTGTTATAAAGGATACAAGAAGTAATATAAGCTATTGTAATGCCAAAAAAATGCCAAACATTATTATAATGGTACTTGAATGAAAAATTATTATAGCTATATAAGATGATAATTCTCAATAAGTAACTACTACAAAATTAGATAAGGAAGAAAGAGATGAACAAGATAATTTAGTTTTTTTAAAGACGTTGTCTCATTTACTAAGGACTATTATAAGACTTCATGGGCTTACAACATCCTATTAAAAATGGTAGAACATGATGGAAAATTTTAGTGCACCAACTAGTTTTTTTTTTCAATTAACAAATATGAAGAGGAATTCATATGAAGAACATTCTACTAATGTTTTTGCCACACTTCTATGGTCTTCCAAGCAATAATCTATATACCTTCTTCTTTGAATATGATATGTTATGTAGGATTTACATTTTCTAAAGAAATGCATAGAAGTTGAAATTATTCCCATCCACTTTAAGTATGTTAAACATCATTGGTTTATGGGTCTTGTAAAATATAAAATAAGGACATAAGATCAAATAAGAAAAAACTTTCTAAAGAAATAAAAAACTACTATAAGGCAAGGGATGTAGTAGATAAAATTATCTGAGTGTCACAAAGAGAAAATGAAGCATTAGAAGACTATATGCAGAAATTTTAGTTGAATATATAAATATTTAAACAATATTGGTTTTACTTTGAATCTATAAATATGGTATTTCTAAGGGGAATATATCAATATTATCCTAAGGTATTGAATCTTATGGGAGCTATATGTACTTCAAAACTAGCCTATTAGGATAAAGAAAATGATGATCTAAATTAGGATGAAGAACAAACCATTCTAGTAACAATAATAATAAATTCAATAATAATAGTTGATATAAGGAAGGAGACTATAGGAAGACCTTCAAATCAATAATTAGAATAATAGAAATTAAGGACATTGCCAATAGAAATCAATGCACTCTAGAATAGAGTGGGGGTGTCATCACCCCAAAAGGAACCAAATGAAGATATTATGTTGGAATATCCAAGGTTGCAATTCCCTTGGGAAAAAAATATTTGCTAAACTATGTAAAGAACATAAACCATATATTTTGATTCTTCAAGAAACAAAAAATCAAGAAGATAAAATAGAGAGTACCAGCCTAATGATATGGAATAATATAGAACTAGAAGAGATTAGGGTTAAATGCAGAGTTGGAGGTTTGTGCATACTAAAGAACCCTCAATCCATAAATGCAAAAATACTTCCATCATCATCGAACATGTATCTCTCTTTGTCTATAACTTGTATTACTATAGACTTTAGTTTTGTCTTGTCTAATATATATGCTCCCAACTCTCTTCAAGAAAGGAGAATATTTTGGAGTGAGATATGGGGATACAAAAAAGATTTTGCAAAAACCCCTCGGTTGATTGCAAGGGATTTTAAACCCCCACTTTTTCTATCTAAAAATATAGGAGGAAAGGAGAACTGGTCTAGGAGTATGGATAATTTTAGATATTTTATTAACTTGTTAGGCCTGATTGTTTTGGATATGAAAGGTAGCAAATTTACATGGTCAAATAGAAGAATTGGACATAACTATATCCAATGTAGATTGGATAGAGTATTGGTCACTAGTGATTGGTTGAATTAGTATCAAAATTATTATCTGTGCACTCTTCATAGAATTGCTTAAGATCATAACCCTCTACTTTTATATGCTACACCACATATTAAGAAATATTGACCCTTCCAGTTTGAGTATATGTGGTTGACACACCTAATTTCTATGCAAACCTGAAATATTGGTGGGACCTAAAGGTTGAAGGATCGATAATATTCAAGGTAACAAAAATGTTGTAATTTATTAAAAAAATGCTAAAACCATGGAATAAGGAGGTTTTTCAAATAGTTAACATTAGGAAGAACAAAATGAAAGAATATTTGGAATATATTGAAGAGGAACTTATGCATAATGAAAGAAATGAAGAAGTAGACAAAATAGAAAAGGAGATCCTTACAAAATACCACAATGTAATTACTTAGGAAGATATGCACTAGAATAGAAAATCAAGAGTGTCTTGGCTATGGGAAGGAGATAATTATACTAAATTTATCATATTATCCACAATTAGGAGAAGTTATAATAAAATTATGGAAATTAAAAACACTATTGGTGAAATAACTCAAAAGCTAGAGGAAATTAAAGAGGAAGGAGTGGTCTTCTATTAGAAATTATTATCTAATGATCAAATTAAGGAATAGCAAGCTATGCCCGAGATATTAGAGTACATTCCTTCTCTGATTATAGATAAAATAAATATAAAACTAATAAAACATTTTACTAAAGAAGAAATCAAAGGGGTTATTTTTTTATGAATAAGGATAAAGCACCAGGGCTAGATGGATTCCTAGTAGGATTCTTCCAATCATGTTGGGACATAGTTGGAGATGATGTTGTTAAAGTAGTGAAAGAATTTCATGAGAGAAATTTTTTTTAAATCATTGAATGCAACTTTATTAGCCCTCATTCCAAAATTCTAGGGAGCTAATAAATTTAAAGATTTTAGACCTATTAGTCTTTGTAATATTATCTACAAAATCATCACAAATATCTTGGTTGGTAGGCTTCAAAAATATTTACCCCTCTTTATTTCTCAAGAGCAAGATGGTTTTATGCAAGGTAGACAAATAATATGGAATAATAACCTTGCATGAAACACTCCACTTGATCAATAAAATAAAGGAGGCAAGAATGCTACTTAAGCTTGACATGGAAAAATATTATGATAGAGTCAATTGGATATTCTTAGATAGGATACTAGAGAAATTTGGTTTTGAAGAGAAGTGAAGGATATGGATTAAAATATGTACATCAAGAGATAAAATTTGTATTTTGATTGATGGGGAAGTAACTAGTTTCTTCTCAACATAGATAGGATTAAGACAAGGAGATACAATTTCCCCTTACCTCTTCATTTTAATGGTTGAAGCATTAGGAAGATTTTTCAAAGTTGTTAAAAAGGATAAAAAGTATATGGAATCCTTCTTAGTACTAACTATGAAATAGTGACTCATCATCATTTTGTAGATGATACCATATTGCTTGGAAAGGCATCAGTTCAAGAGGCTAAGGAGCTAATGAAGGTACTTCAATTGTATGAGATTGCTTCCCATCAAAAGGTAAATTTATAGAAGACTAAAGTATTCTTTCTTCACACTCCAAAAAAGAGACAAAAGAAAATTGCTAAGATTTTGAAATGTTAGATTAGCAGTTTACCATCAATTTATTTGGGGATGCCTTTATTTATTGGAAGATTCAAAGTAAACTTTTGGGATAGGATTTTGGATAGAATTGGTAAAAATATTATTGGATGGAAATAAATAACATTGAGTCAAGCAGGTAAATTGCAGTTGATAAAAACAACACTCCAAAGCCAACCTATATACAATGCACTAGTTTTTTAAAATTCCATATACCATAGAAAATAAAATTGATCAAGTGTGTAGCAGCTTTCTTTTGTCAGGAATGGAGGAGAAGAAAAGAATTTCCTTGGTTTCATGGGATAAGGTTTGCAAAAGTAAATTGTTGGATGGACTTGGATTGAGAAAAATGAAAGTCTTGAGTAAATCCTTAAGAGGAAAATTGGGCTAGAAGTTATGCCAAAATAAAGGATCTGAATGGACTTATATTTGTAAAGAAAAATATCTTAATAAGAAAATTGGGCTAGAAGTTATGCCAAAATAAAGGACTTGAATGGACTTATATTTGTAAAGAAAAATATCTTGATAACTCCAACTCCTTTCTAAGAGTGGAAAATATTCAAAATGGATCTTCATTTTGGAATGGGTTGGTAGGTATCAAGAATTTTTTGTGGGATCATCTATCATGGGAAGTCAAAGAAGGAATATGAGTCTTCTTCTAGGAGGATGCTTGGTTAAGGAAAAAATCATTGATCAAGTATGAGGATATTAAGTAGGGGGTATAATGGGCAATGGGTATTCAAGGAAATAAAGTAAATGACTACCCAGAAATGATTGAGGAAGGAAGGCAATGTCATGTTCAGGAGGCTCCAAGATGGGAAATAGATAAGCAATTGGAGGTAGTAAGATAGGAACTAATAAAATAATGATAACTCTAGATAAGAAGAAAATCCAATATATAAAGAAGATAAAGGAGGTGAATACAAAGTAAAAATTTTCTTTAAACTATTGAATGATGCCATAATGTATGTATGCTCTCAATTAAATAAAATGTATGGGTAAAAGAGATTATCCCAAAAATATTCTTATTCCTTTGGACTGTTGCTCATAATAAGATTTTAGCCTTAGATCATTTGTAGAAAAGAGGTTTCCAATTTCCAAATAGATGTATCTTATGCTACAAAGAATAAGAAACTATGGATCATATTTTTCTACACTGTAGTTTTGTGAGAACAATTTGGAGTAGATTGTGGAATGACTTGAGAATTCAATGGGTAATTCCTACCTCCTTGAAATACCTCCTAATCCAATGGGAAAGGAATTCAAGTAGGAATATTCTAAATGAATTCTAGATATTCATTCCTCCATATCTAATATGGATTGTGTGGAAGGAGAGGAATCTCTTAATTTTCCAAAATAGAAATAAAACTATAGCATATTTCTATTAGCTAGTGAAGGTCTATGTAACTGATAATTATTTAGTTTATCATTCCTCAGGCATAGGAAAGTTGAAATAAATGATAAAAGCACTACAATTACTTTCCCATGAAGAGGTGGAAGGTGATGATGAACTAGACATGGCTTAATGGGGGTGTTGGATGTGACTCCCAAGATAACATGATGATGAATTAAGATGTAATAATGATTTGGTACAAGAATGGTTGAAAGGACATTCAAACAAGATTGATTGGTATGTTGTGAATGATGCAAAAGATTTTTTCAAGAAGTAGAAGAGGTAAATTAGTTATAGTTTTTGGATTGATTTTTATAATATAACTAATTTGTAATGCTTAAATTAGGGTTATGCATAAGGGGTTGGACTCAAAATGTACTTGTAAAAAAATGGCAAATCCTAATCGAAATCAAGGTGAATCATGGTGAATCCTAAGAAAATCAAATCAATCATCTTCACACCAAAATTTGGGGTATTTGAAGCCCTAAAATATAAATTCATATTTGGGATACATTTTGACCTATTAAATGATATTATAACTTCATAAAAACATAACCATTAGATCAGGCTCGAAAAGAGCTTTCCAACGAGTACAAATATGCCTATGTTTGGATATATATTGTGGTGAATTGACCCTAAGAAAAAAAATTTCTTGAAGGCGAATGGACCGACATTGAGGGTCCTCATATTTGCCAATTTCAAATTCTAGAAATCCTAATATTCACCCAATTTGTGAATATTTACCATTATGCATAACCCTGACTTCAATTTTGTTAGGGATATGTTTTAGGTTTTTTATGAAGTTTGAAATAATTTTGTAAATAGGTTTTGGCGATCCTATACAAAAAACTCTACCTCTTTATTTACAATATATATTTGTGAGATATGAAGAAACTAATCAAGATCAATGGCTAGAAGAGAAAAAACTAGAGTGTAATTGATGTGTCATCTACAAATGTGATTAGATTTATCAAAATAATAAAAAATTATGTTTTATTTGAAGGCTTGAAGACATACATTTTGACCTCCATGTCTAAACAACTAGACACTGTTCATGTGAGGAAATGAGATGAGGTTGAGAATGTTTGGTTATTTACTATCCAAAATGCATAAAGAAATATCTATTGCACAAGTGAACTATTATAAAAATATATATTTATTATATTAACACAAGAAAATTCCCATCATTAGTAATATTGAAAATCATGTATTAAGAAAACATGGCTGGTGTCGTTCATGGTAATATTTATTGTTTGGATTATGGTTGGTTTTTATCTCTTTTAGATACTATTTTCTTTTTAAATATTATTGTAAAAGGTTTGGGGATCCTTTCAAAACCCCTATTTTTTCCACCTAATCAATATATATATATATATATATATATATATATATATATATATATATATATATATATATATATATATATATATATATGTATGTATGTATGTATGTATGTATGTATGTATTAAAAAATATAAGACCATGGATCACATCTGCTCTATGGGCCAAAGAAGACCATGGTAGAAAAGGAAAAAATTTCAAGGTATCCCTAATAATGCTAATTTTTCTAATTCTTGTTGGAATATAAGTAATGCATTCACTTTTCCCCCTCCTAATTGATATCCAATAAAAATTTTATAGTAAATTCCACCACAAAATTCTTATGCTTTATTGCCAAACTAGTTCCAAAAACTTCTTATCCATCAATGGCAACAATCCTAGATAGAATATTAGGCTTCTCCAAGATAATAACAATAATATATTCCACAACAAGGTCTTTTAAAAACTCCAAAAATCAAAATACACATTTCCTTAGAGTACCATAACTATCAATACAACCTACGTCAAACCCCAATAATAAATTAATTCAACAAATTTATAATAATGAGATGGTGGTCTACCTCAGTTAGTCTATAAGTTCAATTGACTTAAATTGGGTAAAACACCATTTACGAAAAACCTTAAAATACCCACCACTAGCAATTGTTATGGATCCTATGTAAGCACCTCAATCAACTAATAAGACCATATCACCATAAATCCCACGTTGAGAATAAATTCCACCTCAAAAAATAGTACCTCCCACTACTCCTTTTCTAGAAAGACTAAATTAAAAAAACGGAGAAGACACAATTGGAATTTCATATTGTGGAAGAATTGAAGAATATTTGTATTAATATTTAATTATTCCAATCCATTAAAGATGTCCCAATCTACACCAAGTGTATAAAAGGAGCTATGTCTTAGGAATATTGCTAGAAAAAAAAAAGATTCACAAAAAATTATTGTGGTTTCTTTGATTATCTTATTTTAGAAAATAATAATTCTATAATATTTTAATCAAAGAACTCTAATAGAGAATTTCTAATAGGAACCTTCCATTAAAAATACTTTGTGTTGGAAATATGAGCAAGATTTGTTGTCATTGATGTCAAGAGTCAGTTTCAGTGAGCAGTGTAAGAGGAAGGATGTCAAGAGTCAGAGAAATATTGCTTCTAGACCTAAGGGAAATAATATTATAATATCTCCCATTATAATATTCAAGGTGATTAGATAAGGTCTACGGGAGAAATGAGAAGGCCCAAGAAAAATAATATTATAATATTAAAGGTCTAATGGTAAGACCTAAAGAAATTAAATTAATTATAAATTAATTTTAATAATTTCATTATAAATTAATTTATAATTTAATTTGATTAACTTTATAGTTATTAAATTAATTATAAATTAATTATAATAATTTTATTATTAATTAAATTATAATTTAATTTAATAACCCTAAGGTTAGGGTTATAAGGGAAAAAATAATGCGTCGACGTCATACATTACCTCCTCCATCGATGTCAATGAATTTCAAGGCATGGGTATAAATACCCAAAGCCTAAGAGGCTCCAAAGCATCCACGATTGAATTTAATAAAACTCCCAAGCAAATCGTGTGTGCAATATTCGATGAGCAAGAGAGGGAAGAAGTCCTTCGTTTGACACCTTTTACTCCAACTCAATAATCACATCCACCAAAGTCCCTTTATAGAAAAACCCTCTAAAAATAATAATCAATAAGCCACTATTCAATTTCCACTTTATTCAAAACCCTTATTTCTCCTAAAATAATGCTCTCAAAAATTCAAATCAATACCATAAGGCTCAAATAATCATCTATGGTTTTCACCAACAAAATAATTATTTAACATTTTAAACACAACAAAGGTTTTACAAAAATAAAATATTTTCTAACTCTTATCACTCCAAAATTTAGAGCATTCAAACAAATTTTAATTAAAAAATCGCATACCTCCCTCAAGGTGTTTCGACCCCTTGACCTGCCTCACCACGATCGCCTTAGTCGCAACTAAGTTATCCAAGTCGCCTTAGCCGTGACTAAGGTAGCCAAATGAGCTACCTGCTTGTTCGCAATGCAAAAGAGACACGACTTCCCTTTATATGCTACAGGCCCACGTGCCTTAAAAAAACTGTGCACCCTTGACGCTTCCACCACAAAGCACAACAAACAAACCTTGCCAAAAATCGAACGCACGACCTTGTGCTACCAAATTTCTTTGTACTGCCTGAGTTGCCAATAGGCCACACTGCCCAAGGTGACTTGGGTTTTGCACGCCATCCAATTTATTCATTGCTTCTACCACTTAAACCTTTTTCGCATGAGTTCTATTAACTTGTCGAAAATTACATTAACAACAAGAGCAAGTATGATTTAAATTGAAGAATTTAATGGCATATATATATATGCCTTCCCTCCGGTTGGAAACGTCGGCGCTTCTTCATGACTTCGGCGGATAAACTTTTACTTTGAATTTTAAAATTTTAATTTTAATTTTAAATAATTTAAAATTTAAACTAAATATTTAAAATTAAATATCTCAATCACCGGGGCACATTTTTCGATGAAAAGAAAAGCCAACTTGGGTTTTAAGAAAAACCCATTTAAAATCTGCCATCCATGATTTTAAATAAAAATATTTGCTAAGCTTTCGTTGAAGCTCCTTTTTGGAACCAAATTCCATGCATCCTTTTGATCAAAACCTTTGCTTCTCATGAATCTCTTTGTGGAGAAAATCATAGTTCTTACTTGCATAGGTCCTTTTGACATCAATGATAACTTTTTAGCTTAGGGGCTCAAAATGTCCAACATATTAATCATATCAAAAGCTATCTTAATCTTCATGATAAGAAGCTACATTTGAGGATCCCATTCATAATTTCATATTTATATTCATAGATAGATTTTAATCCTCATTTTCATGCTTAAAGTAGGATTCAATGCAAGATAAAACTTGTCTAGAACCTTAACTAATATGGGAAGATAAAATCTACTTTAAAATCCTACAAGATAAAAATAATTAAAGCACTACATCGTGGTCATATGAGGGCCAACTCGCATTTGTTTTATTTTGGTTTTGTGAAAAATCATTAAAGTAGCATGGTAAAATAAACCAACACATGCCCCTTGTTTACAATTACTTGCAATCACTAAGGTGTTCCTAACATTGAATTGATATATCTTTATTGAGACTACTAATACACATATGAAAATGCTAATATAGCGGAGACCTTGGAGAAGTTGTTTTGTTTAACTTCTTTGCAAGTGAGGGTTCTAGGATCCAAACCCTAAGGGAGAGTGTAATTTCATAATTGGAAAAAATTAACACTCAATATTTTGGTGCTAGAAGGAGGGCATGATGTGGATTATTTTATTATGATTTTTAAATGCTATATGGATTTAAATGTGGAATATTTCATGCCCTATTGACTATTATCTTTAGGCCTCTTTTAACACTCATCATTGTGGTGCTAAAAAGAGGACATGAATTGGTATTCATTGATCTAACACTTTTGGATTGTTCATACATAAATAATATGATTTGGTATAATTTTGAAAGATTTTGAATTGCTAAATATTTCAAGTTCATTTTATTAGAATATTTGGTTTCCTCTAGCACTTAACACTTTGGGAGCTAGGATGATATGAATTAAATTATTTTATTGCTTAGATGCTAAATTGTTCATTCTACTTGAAATATATTTTTAAAGGTATTGGTCTTGACTAACGAGTTTTTGTTTCCATATGATTACTTTCATTGATTCTAAGATTATTTATTTCTAATGATACATTAATGCTAATTTGTTGTAAATTTGATAATGTTCTTCAATTTCATGGTTTAATGGATACATATCTCTTGGTTGATGCTAACATGATGATTCATATGTTACATATTTTATATTGGTTAGTCATTTCATGCTTCTTTGTAAGAAATTTTTATTTGCCTAACAAATTAGTTCCAAATTTATTCTTTGAGTTTCACTAATGGCGACAAATACTGGAAAGTGGTATGGGGTACATGGTAATCCTTTGAACATTAGTGGAGATTCTCATGACTTACCCAAGAACATAGAGAAACTTTTGCCCAAGTTTAAGCACAATGGTACAATATTAGCCAAAGAGCACATTCAGTCATATGTGGATATCCTCGTTAGATGGAATGTTGAACACAAAGATGTGGCCTATAGATTGTTTCCTGGGAGCCTAGATGAGGTGGCATATGATTGGTACATCAATTTATCCACTGCATATATTACGTCTTGGGCCCAATTAGAAACTGGTTTTATCAATCAATTTAGGTTACCCATTGATCCTGTCATGATTTATCAACCATTTTCTTCTTGCAAGAGGGATCCTAATGAGCCATTGAGAAAATTCAACATGAGATTTCCAAAGCTATATGCAAGGTTGATTGTTCTCCATACCATTGAGGAGAGTGGTTCTCTTTAAATATACTTTGGGGCATTGGATTCCTTACTTGCCATGTTCACTAGGACAAATCCTTTGGTTACTAACCTTGCCTCGGCCTACATGGAAGCTATGATTTTAGATCAACAATTAAGGCCACAAGGTTATGGGATGGAGCAATTGCCTATGGTAGAACAACTAGGGGCTTGAAATAAAACCTTGGTGGTAAACCAAGCATGGGCACAAAAAAAATTGATGTCAAACACTTTTTCCCATAATCAATTTTATCCCACCATACCCACTTATGCTCCCACATGCGCTTATGTGAGTACATGTATTCATCCAACCATTCCACTGTTAGAGAATCATGTGGCCACTCATGGAGCCATCACAATAAGTGTTCAATATTTACCTATGGATATCAATCCAACTAATCCTACTACTTCTACCACTCAACCCAAGGAGCTTGTATCATAAATAAGTGAGAAAGAGAAGTTGGTTAAGAATTTAAGTAGATATGTGGTTCCATTTCAAAAACAAGTGCACCAATGTAAGTTTTCAAATCATCCTAGGAATAAAATTCAAGATACTAATCTCAATGATGTTCCATGTTATGCTCCTTCAGGTGATAGAGGAAGTCTAGATGTGACTTACATTGAAGTAAATGCCTATTCAGAATGTCCTAAAGAGCATGAAGATTTTGGAGAAGAAATTCTATGGATGGGTAACAAGAAGTTGGAATCAAATCATCACCATTCTTTTTGGGAAAGAAAGGATTTAGAATCATTACCCACATATGAGGATTGGGATGAACAAACCTATGAGGATATGATTTGGTCATGTTTACTCACAAAGGAAGATTGGGGTAACTATTTGGAACAAGATGTAAAAATTGATCCCATTTTAGAAACCCCTAAATCATCAAAAGTGGTTGAAAATGAGTTTGGAAGTAAATCAATAAATGAATTCGAAAACATAATAGAATCTCACCACTTGTTCTCAAAAGATACTTTGGATGATATTGATGAAACTGATGGCCAAGAAGATCCACACCTTCCAAACTGTGATAAAATTGAATCATGGGATACTAATTTGGATTATGATAATCTTACAAAATTGAATTCAAGAAACAACCCACTTTTGGAAATAATTGAACCATATAAGGAAGGTCAAGATGAATTGGATGATAAACATGTCGATGAATTGGAATATTAATAAGAAGTAATTGAGCGTCACAACTTGATTTTGGAATATGATTACTATGATTCTTGGAAGAAATGGGAAGAATATGTTCATTCCAAACCTTCTAATGAGTGTTTTGTGTCAATTGATATACAATATAATTCAATTGCTTCCTCGCATGAGGATATTACAAATCTTGTACAATTTGAGAAAGTTTTGGAAGAAGAGTTGGAAACTCATCAAGTTTTGGAAAATGATAAGGATTCTACAACCATGGATAAAGAAGAAGAACCATTTGAGGGGTTTGGAATTAAAAATATTGATTCACCTATTGATTATACAATGTCTATGCCATCTCAAATTGAGGAAATTTTAGAGCTTGAGTGGTTTGGGTTTGATATAACCGATGATCTAATTGAAAATGTCACATTATCTAAAACAAATCAAGTGATCGATCATGGAGAGGTGTTAGTTGACCCACCCCTAGATAGACAAGACCTATGGTTTGAAAAGGATGGACATGTTTTTAATTGGGTGCCTAATTTTGGTGTCTTACATGTGTTCGATGATGATGAAATTCATAATTAAAAGGTAAAGATTATAAATGCTCACAAAGGTTTGTCAAATGAAAATATGTGAAAGGTAAAATATCACCCTTTGTGTTCTACCATTCAAACTTCAGGTTACGGTTTGCCTAATTACTTGTTGGATTCAAATCCTATCAAGGATGAAATGCCATTTGTGGTGGATAAAGAATTGGACTTAATTTCTCCTCACACCACTAATGATATTGCTTTGTTGAATGAAAAAGAAATTGGTATGCTTGAAGTGTTGAATCAAGTGCATAATCAATTAATTATTCAATCTAGGATACAAAATCATGATGATCCTCATTTAATAAATATCCTAGATGCTTGCAAATGGTTGCATAAATTTGATTGGTCTACAAATTTGAAAAATGATTTGGTTTTAAATTTTTTAGAAATAGGATCCTGTTTACAAGGTCTCATATCTAAAAAGGAAAGCCTAATTTTAAACCGTAAATCGAAGTGTGAAGTTGACATCTTAAAGAACAGACAAGATAAAATTCAAGAGCAACTATTATCTAATCAATTTAATGATTTGAATCTCACCCATAGGATCATTAATGGAACCAATTCAAATTAGTCGGGTGAGAGAGGTAAGTTGAAGTTTGTTGCATTGTTTGGCTTAATCTATTTTTTATTGAATTCCTACAATATTTGGCATGTGTATCATATTATTTATCTTTTGAAATGTTCTAATCATATTTGGGATCCATGGAAGTGATAGTTCAAGCTTTGCACCATCTTGTACCATATTGTACATTTGTATATAGTTTTGATTTGTGTTTTGAGTTTTGTGTTTTGGGTTGTTCTCTTATTTTGAGGTAATATTTCATGGTCACTAACTTATGGTCTTTGGATCACTTTTGAAGCTCCTTTATTTAATAGGTTGGAGTACCTGATCTAAAAATCGTTGAACCCAAGAAAAGTGGGATGAGTTATTTGGTGATTATGCTCAGATTTTGGGACCAAAATGGTGGAAAGTGGAACAATGAAAGATTAACCAAAGCTCCACATGGGATTCACACACACATTAAATGGTGTTTCTGAAAGTAAGAAGGGTGAAGTTGTCTTTATTTGCAATCCTACGTGAAAATCTAAAATGCTCTACTTACTGGCTTTCTAACCTTAGGAAGACTTGAGGCTTTGTAAGAGTTCCATAGGTACAAGCTATGCAATAGATTTCTTGAAATCTGTCATCTAGTTCAGGAAAACTCCATCGGGGCTATAGATGCCTGACTGGAAGTGGGGCCTTAGCTAGGCAAAGTTTGATACATAGAAAGAGAAAAAAAAAAAGAAAAAAAAAATAAAATAAAAGAGAGAGAGAGAGTGAGTATTGGAAGTCTAGACACAGCTAGGATAGACGGACTTTGCAAAGCATTAAGCAAACACATCAGTGAGTTAGATAAACCTCACTGGGGCTATAGACGCCTGACTGGCAGTGGGGCTCTATCTATAAAACTCTTCACTTCATGAGTTGTACTTCATAGCCTAATGCAAAAAGGGATGATGGAATCTAGAGGACTTTCAGAAATGCGAAAATGAATCACTTTTGCACACACTGAGCAAAGGCAGATGGATTAGTTGTTTCATTCTAAAGTTGTTTACCCCCATATTCTTGGGACATCACTAAATAATTTGTGTTTTGTTGATCTTGTGTGTTCTCATTTCAGGTTGGGTTCTTATCGAAATGCTCAAGAGCATTTCCCAGTAGAGTCACCATTTGTTGTGGCTGCTCCACAACCAGCCATAAAAAATTGGGGACCCACCTTTTTGTTTGTGTTTTGGGGATTTTGAGATCTTTTGAGCGATAATTTCGATAGGTCACATTAGCGGTGTTATCTTCTACTCTCCAGTGGGTCCTTGTTTGTTTGTGAGTTAGGTATCTCTTTGCTTCGTTCTTGGTTGGTGTGGTGCCGATAAAGGTGCCCATGCTTGCAATATTAATCAACGTCTCCTTTATCTGCTTGTAAAACCAATAAGTGAAGTGGAGAGGTGTTGTATGGTTTTTGATTTATTTTCAAGTTTTAGTTCATACCCATGAATTCAATTTTAATTTGAAATCAATTTCCTATTGATAAAAATGAAGGTCTCATAAAAATAAATAAAAATATGTATATATATTTTCTATATATACATATATGAAAATAAAACATAAAGAGAAAATGATTTTTTCCTAGGGTTTTGCTCTGCAACTCATCCTGAGGAGCCGAGCCGACTTTGCGTTCATCGTTTGCATGTGTGATTTTTGGCCTCGTCACAGTGCTGCATGTGCCAGTGGATGGGATCTGTTGCTTTGTCCTTCCATTATTGATCCGCCTTGGGCGGAATTACTATGTTTTTTTTTAATATGTCACATTTGGTTCCTCCTGGTTCATCGTCTGGTGAAGCCGATGGAGAAAAGGATGGCGGGCAAGCAACCTCGGAAGTTCATTCCCACGGTGTTCCACAAGGTAATGTGCCAGACATTTCTATTCCCCTCGATAGTTTCAATAAAGCTTGTACTTGGCTAGAGCAAAATACTGTCATAGGCTACTTCTTGGGCCGTATCCCCTCTGATGCAATTCTACGAAACTGGTTTCAAAGCTATTGGAACCCATATGGTATCTTTGTAGAGTCTGTGCAAAACCTGACCAAAGGTTTCTTTCATATTCGGTTCTATGATCCAGAGTGTGTCAAAAAAGTTCTCAGCAAGGGTCCTTGTTATGTTCATAGCACTTTGCTTATTTGTCAACCATGGCACAAGAATTTCCAGGTTGCCAATGGTGTCTCTCTTGTTGTCCCTGTGTGGGTTGAATTCCCAGGTTTGCCAATGGCATTGGTCCCATTTATTCGTGATGTTGCCATGAAAGTTGGGGAATTTGTATGTGAAGAGCCTCAGCGCTTCTATAATGCTCGGCCTACCAGTCGGCTCTGTGTGAAAATTGATTTGGCCAATTCCCTCAAGGAATTTATTGATATTAAGGTAGGTGATACTAATATCCACCAGAGAGTGGTGTATGTCAATTTGCCAAACACTTGCTACAGGTGCCAGTCTGTCGCACACAAGATTAAAGATTGTCCCTTAATGGCAGATAAGTTTAAATCCAAGGGCCCAACCCCTGTTAATCAAGCTTCTAATGAGAAAAACCAGCCAACCAAAGATGGGTCTGACAGTGACTGGAAGGTGGTCTCCAAGAAAGGCAAGCATGTCCCTGGTAAAGGCCCTCAGGGAGGCCAGTCCTCTGTCCATAATCCTCAGGGGGGTCAGCCTGCTGGCTCCTATGCTCAAGCCACAGCGATAAAACCGCCCTTGCATGTCCCAGTTCCATCCCAGAATGCTTCCCCAAGTACTCAAATCCTTTCCAATTCAGCAGTTGTGGCTGAAGATATGTCGATGGCTCTTAAAGATGATGGTATCCTCTCTGTCTCCATGGTTGCTCACCAGCTGGAGCAAAAAGAAGGCATGAATGCCCGAAGACGAAGGTCTCGTAGTCCAGTGCAGGGTCTGCATGCAGACAAAAACCGACAACTGGGAAGCTTTTCTAGCAACTCGTTTCAGTCGCTTGCTATTCTAGGTGACTCTGATGAGGTCAGAGGAAGTTTGATCCTCGACAGGTCAGAATGATTTTTCTATCATGGAATGTTAGAGGACTGACGGACCCAGTTCGAAGATACATGGTTCGTGATGATATTACTTTCTGTGCAACCAAGTATGGGGGCCCAGATATTGTTTGCTTGCAAGAAGTTAAAATTACTGAGTTCCAATTGCAGTGTGCCTGTGCGCTCATTTACCCTAATAGTCAACTTTTTTCCACCAAGCACCCTCCCGGTCGTGGTGGTGCTGTTATTCTCCTGGCCAATAGATGGCATGGGAATTTTGTTGATTGGGGGTTGACCCTTCTAACCAAGTTGTTTGGATTTTGCTTGAAGTTGACGGAATGTCCTTTGGAATTTTAAATGTATATGCCTCCAATAGTGCTTCGGAGCGTTGTTTGCTTTGGAAATGGTGTGCCTTTTCTTTGCCTCCTGCAGTTTGGATCGTCTGTGGAGATTTTAATATGGTTGAGCGTGCTTCTGATAAAATTGGGGGTCTAAACCACAGGTGGGCCCTTGGTGAGCGTGAAGCCTGGTTTTTTATGAAAAAAAAATTATGTTTGTCTGACCCTAATTCCTGTCTTTCTCCTGCTTCTTTTGATGAGCACCTTTGGTTTACATGGAATAACTTTCAAGTTGGGCGGGCAAGGATTCTCAAACGTTTAGATAGAGCTATGTTGTCAGACCATACCCGGTTTTATTTTCATCGAAAGCATGGTGATGCTCCAGTTGTGGAGGTTATTCGTTGGTATTATTGGGTCTGATCATTCCCCAATTATGTTCACTGTTTTATCTTATGTGGTACCTGTTCAGGGTATTAAGTCTCAATTTTTTCTTAACACATCCTTTCTTCAACATTCTTCCATGATGTGTCATATTCGGAGAGTCTGGAATTTGGGGGACAGACCTGTTGGTGAAGAAGGATGGATTGAGTGGTGGAATGATGCTATATCCCGAACCACAGCCCTTCTTCGCAGTTTGGGCAAGAAAGTTGCTCAGTTTAGAAAATATTCTTTGCTTGCTTTACGCACTGAACTGACAAAAGCCTCTTGTAGGCTTGAAGCCAACCCTCTCTGTCCTGTTTTGCAGGGGCATGCTGCTCAGGTTCGTCATGAGCTCAAGGTGGCGGAGCTCTATGAAGCTAAAGGTGCTCAGATCAAGGCCCGCTTACATTGGCTTAAAATTGGGGACAGAGTTTCTAAGGAATTCTTCCAAAAGTTACGTCCTCCTCGCAATGCCACTAAATTCAAAGCTATTGTGGACAATGGTATTCGCCATACCTCTCTACCCAGTATTGCTGACATTTTTGTTAAGCATTACACTCAAGTTTTTGTTGCTCAGTCTTCTTCTCCAGAGAGGGATGAAGCTCTCAAGCTTTGCATGGATGTTGTCCCTAACAAACTCTCTGTAGCTCAAAGAGAGGAGTGTGAAAAGTATTTGTCTGTTGATGACCTTGCCTCAGCATTAACTCAAATGGCCAATGAGAAGGCCCCAGGCTTGGATGGATTTCCTTGTGAATTCTACAAGGCATGTTGGGACTTTGTTGGTTCTGATTTACACAAAGTCTACCTTGAAGCCATGCACAGTGGCTCTCTTGGAGCAATTTTGAACTGAGGTAATATCAAGTTCATTCCAAAACAAGGGGATCCTGAATGTATAACAAATTGGAGGCCAATTACCCTGCTCAATGTCAGCTATAAGATTATTGCCAAAGCCATGGCTCTAAAACTCCGGCCCCTGTTGCCTCTTATTGTTAGGCCGGAGCAAACAGGATTTATTAAAGGCAGATATATATTGGATAATGTCATTGCAGTTTGGGAAGGTATGGAATGGGCTAGGCGGTCCAGTCGACAAGCCCTCTTCCTCAAAATTGATTTTGAAAAGGCCTATGATAGAATTGAATGGAACTTCATTCTTTCCATGTTACAATCTTTAGGGTTTGGGCCTGTGTTTGTTCAATCTGTCAATATTCTTTTTCAGGATGCTTCGGCTATTTTATCTTTGAATAATCATCAAACTAGGCCAATCGGTTTGTTCAGATCTGTTCGGCAAGGTTGTCCCTTGGCTCCTTCTCTGTATATCCTTGTTGCTGAAGCCTTTGGATATTTGCTTGCTAGGCATGCTTCTTTGGGCCAAATTAAGGGTATTTCTCTCAATGATAACCAAGGTCAGCTCATTAATGGTCACTTTGCTGATGACTCTTTTCTCACTCTTTTAGAGGAGGAACACTCAGTGAAGGAAGCACTCAGATGTTTGGAAGTTTTTGTCAGGCCTCAGGTTCTAGTATTCAGTGGAGAAAAACTTCTTGTTATCGGCAGTCCCCTACCCCGCTCCCTCCTTGGCTAGAACAGTTTCAATGGCATTGGATTTTGCCAGGAGAAGTGTTCAAATTTCTAGGGATCCCTTTTGCCTTTTATGGTTCCCCTGTTCAGTTATGGAACTATGTTCTACAGAAAGTTGAGAAAAAGCTTGAGTATTGGATTACTAAGAAGATGTCTCTGGCAGGAAAATTCCAGATTTGTTCTAAGGTCCTTGCCTCTACTCATGTGTATTACTCTTCTTGTTGGGTCCCTTCACAAGCATGCTACCTTAAGCTTGAAAGACTATTGAGGAATTTTTTGTGGGCAAACTCAGGTGAGAAGAAAGGTTTTCATCGGGTTGCTTGGGATATGTGTTGTTTACCTAAAGCTTCAGGAGGAATGGGCATGGTTGACTGTAAAAGACAAGGCACGGCTCTCTGTGCCAAATGGATCATACGAGCCCTTAAAGGCTCGGAGGCCTAGAAAATCCTCATCAGACATTGTATTTCTTCAGGGCTGCCTTTGAACAAACAAGCCTGGAGAGGAATTGACCTCCCTTCCCTAATTGTAATGCCAGTCTTTGTGAAAATCTCTGGTTCTTTTGTGATTAAAAGTATTTGGAAATCATGGCAGCAATTCACTCCTTGGCTTAAGTGGAAAGGGAATAGAGGCCATAAAGGACTGTCCATCAATTCTTTAAACATCTGGTGGTCTTCGGTGATTAACATTCAGGGAACTCCTCTTGCTCAGGTCCCGTGGATTCATGCCCAAAAGTTTTTTAAAAAAGGTATATCTACAGTTTCTGATTTTTATTCTCAAACCTCGAGGGATTGGATCCCTTGGCCGCTTTTTAAACAACAATTTCAGTTGAGCATTGGTGACAAGCTCACTTATGACTCAGTAATTGACATTATCCCCTTTTCCATGTGGCACAAGTGTGGGCGGCACTCTCAGAGGCCATGGTGGAAAGATTGGTCCTGGTTTTCGGATATACCCTTGTTGAATTACTCGGCTAAATTGGGTTACAAGTGGCTCTCCCCAATGTTGCCAATGGTCCCTAGACTTAATGATAAATGGGGTGATCCGGTGGCGGTTTACGGTTGGAAGGCTCGATTTCGGATAGTTTGGTCTTCTTTTCTTGAGCCAAAACAATCTTTTTTTTCTTGGAGCCTTCTCTTTCAAAGTTTACCCTTAGGAGACAGGCTCAGGCACTTGGGAGTTGCAAACCCTAAATGTGCATTCAGTAATGAGGATGAATCTTCTCCTCATATTTTTAAGTTTTGCACAAGAGCAAGGAGTGCACGGGAATGGGGATGGTCTTTTTTTCCCAATTCCAGGATGAATCCCTTACATGGCAGCAAGCTCTGTTAGGGGATAAGATTAAATTTGTTCTTCCCTTGTCCAAAGTGTGGCACATATTTCGAATTAGTCTTCTTTTTCACATGTGGAAATCTAGAAACAAGATAGTTTTTCAGCATCAAAATCCTTCTGATGAATTTTCTCTAGCTGACAAAATAGAGGTGTTTCAAGATACATGGTTCCAGATTTGCAATCAGCAGGCTAAACTTGACATTGAGCAGGCGCACATGAAGGCACTTTTGGATGACTGGAAAAATGCACCTTGCTCAGTTAGCAGGGTTTTTCCAAACAACGCACAGCAGACATCCTGTTCCCGCTCGAGGTCTCATCAACTGCCACGTCTGGTGCATGCACAGGGAGGTTGGGGACATGACAATTTTACCTACAATGATGGATGGAATGCACAGCCAATTCAATCACCATCATGTTCTCCACCCAGAGGTGCCGGGGATGAGCTGGTGGAAGTTAATGGTGGCACACAGGATCGTGCCTGGAATGCAGGGGATATAAGTGCACATAATTGCCAGCTTGATAGATCTCGAGGACAGAGCTGGGGAGATTCAAATGTTCATGAGGATCGGGGACACACGGATGGATTACCGCATACCTTGGCCATTCCATGGGACTCCAACGTAGACGTGCAGCCACAAACTTTATGATTGCAGGCAAGTTTCACTGCCTGTTTGATTGATGTTGCCTAGTTTGTAGTGAGCTCCGGTTTGTGGTTTCCCAACCCGTGGTTAGGGTTGGCTTGTTTCTTCCAGGGGTGTGATCATTGCCACCCGCCACTTTTTTCATGTTAAACTTTATTATTAATATAATTTAGCTTTTCATCAAAAAAATAAAAAAAAAAAATATTTGAATTAAAAATATATATCTATATATATAGAATAATAAAAATAAAGACTATATGATTATAATTATAATTATAATTACATTATATTATAATTATAATTATTGTTATAATATTAATTAAATAAAAATAAAATAAAATAAAATAAATAATATATATATATATATATGAGTGATATTATCAAAAAAATATTTAGATAAAACAAAATAATAATAATAATAATAATAATACATAATCATGATAATATGAAATCATTGTGCATCAAAATAAAGAGAAGCCATGCTTCCTCTTTATTTGTATATATAATATGTTATTATTATATATAACAAAGCCCCCCTTTAGTACGTTCATTTACTCTTGTTTTTTTTGTTGGTTAATGGCGGCGACGTGGCGTTGACGGAAGGCTTGACTCCTTGTGGATAAATGGATGGATGTGGGAGTTTGATGGGTGTCGAAAATTGACGCACCATGGCAGATAGGATGACATGGTGGCTGACTACGCGGAAGACCTCGATGAAGTGGACGAAATGGATGCAGAGCCTGGAAAAGGTTGACATGGAGATTAGGTGTGTGGCGGCCTGCGTGGATGAATCGCAGATGAATAGAGGACACCTAGTGGATTGGATGCATACATCACCACAATCATAAAAATTGGCAGGGAGCCAGTCGCCAACTCGAGTGGACATTATCACGACACGGTTTGGATAGCGTGTCTGGATCACGACAAAATGGGACGGATGGTCATGTGGACTAACAAAGGAGGAGGTCTATGACACCATTAATATCTGAGGGAGACATGAGTTCTAAATCTGACGCCAAACTTAGTTTATGGACCCAGGTAGATGTCGTCGCTGTGAAAGCAGCGCAATGACTCCCAAAATAAGAGCGAATGCAATTGCATATACTCAAACATGATGAAGTCATAGGGTGGTCGTTGTTCATAGATGATATCGTGTTCGGGTGTTTCATCTAATTTTTAAGCACGTAACTAGCATGGTATTAATGACTCAAACCAAGGCAAAATAAGTAATCAAAAGAATCGAAGGCATCAGAGTGATGTGTGGTGATGACCAAGGTGGGTAGTTTGTACATGGACAAAGACACGTAAACCAATGACAGTGATGCTGAGTCAAACGCAGATGTCGGGTTCTAACGACGTGGCACCAACTAAATAATGAAGCATAGGGTATTGTTTTCAACAACAACATGGATAAGTGGAAATCCCAGGGGGTTGAAGGCGAACATGACGATGGAGAGGACGTGGAGTCTGTTGAACCAGTGGACGTTGGAAGGTGGCTCAAGCAAGGTCTTAACGCGTAAAAACAAACATCGCCTTGGAGCCGAACTTCTCGATTCCTCTTCATAACCCCAAAAAATAATGTGGCAATCAATCTACAAATGAACGCGTTTGCTTCTGTCGGACGTAAACCATCTAAACATAAATTTTGGAGAGGGGGTCTCTATAGACAAAATATCGGGAACTCGACGTATACACAGTGAAGCAGGGAGCCATCATTTCCCTTAGGAACGACATCTGATAGTACGAAGACCATGACAATAGAGAATACTATTAGTTTGGCGATGACGAAGAACAATGACAGTATATCCACGTTGATAATTAGGTATGAGGGAGTTTCAGGCAGTGGTGTCTGAGCGTAGTAGGGTTGTTTTAGAGTAGATGGTGGATAGAAAGACTTGGCAGGCACTACGTACACCGTAACTGCAGATATTAGGAGTAAAAGATGAGCGGTTAATGGTTTCTAGGTATATCCATGTACGAGGGATCTTGGATGGAATAAACGATCTAAACTAGAGGAATGACAACAGTTACGCAGTGATCGAGTTTTTCGTAAGTTGTAGAGGTTTTAGGTAAGATATAGTGAAAGCTATGCTGGCGGGTGGTGAGAAGATAGTAAGGACCATTTTTGACATTCGGGTGAATCTAGAGCCCATTGACGGGTGGACGAAACAATGAGACGCCAATAGCAAAGTAGCAATAGTGTAGTGACACTGACACACCATGAGGAGATGGCAGACAGCAGTGAACGATGTCCCCACATATGTTTAGCAGTAAACTCATGGCATAAATAGCCAAATCCAAAGATTCAAAATAATGATATTTGTCCATACCCATTACATTATAGAAGGAAAGTAATGCATGCAGTAGGAGTGTTTACATGTGGCAGCTTAAGCGTATGAGCAAAGGAATAATGTAAGGCTCATGTGGTTTCATTAAAATAATTTAAATAAAGGTATGGTGGTCCTTCCTAACAGTCGTTAAACAAGATGGGGTATTAATTATGGCCTCCACCATCGTAAGGCTTCATTTTGCTGCAAAGTAACGATTGGGCCATAGAATATAGAGCATCAGGTTTTATGACTAATATTATTTTTGTGTAAGATGACCAAGAATAAATTATGCCATTTGGCATCATGGCGCAAAAAAAATGTGAGAAGGAATAAGGACATTATGAAACCAAACGGAAACTTTGTCCACTTTGGAGGGAAGTGAAACGTTTGGGAAATGAAAATGGGAAAAATGTTAAACCAAACGCATAAACGAAGAGACGGAAGAAGATTTTAAATACGCAAAAAATAAAGAAGGGAAGGAATGGATTTTTTGAGAGCTGGCTAGGGCCAAATTTCTGAAGATTGTTGCCAATCGCTGTACTGTTTTTCCCACATTATACCTAGTATAAGGGCGATAATGTTTTTGCTTGCAGAGTTTATGGAGACTTTAAGAGTACATTTTATGTTTTGCGTTTTTTATTTTATTTTTCTAAATTTATTTTTGGAGATTTTTTTAATTTTCAGGCATTAAAATAAAAATTAAAAAAATTTTAAAATCCAAAAATAATTGCATGGATGCATAGAACGTACTTCAAAGTTTCATTTTGCACTTAGACATTTTCACTTTGGAGTTTTTTTGAATTTTTAAAAATTAGTTAAAGTTGTTGTTTTATTGCAGATTTTTAAAATTTCGAAATTTCAGAATTTTCATTTTGAGGCCAAATCTGATTTTTTCAGTTTCATATTTCAATTACAAGCATAAAATGAACTTCCCTTTATGAAAATTTCAATTTCGTCAAAGGGGGGTAAATTTTAATGGCCCTTCATAGTTTCCATTTTTAGAGCATTAATTGCCCTCTCTTTATGAAAAATTTTGATTTCATCAAAGAGGGGCAAATTCAAGCATACATAGAAGGTTATTGTTTCCAAGCATTAAATTACTCTTCTTTATGAAAATTTTGATTTCACAAAAGAGGAATAATTAAAATGACATTTAAAGCCTCTATTTTAAGGCTATAAATTATCATCTCTTTGTGAAAATTAATTTCACCAAAGAGGGATAATTTATTAATCATATTAAAGGCTATCTTAATCTTCATGATAAGAAGCTACATTTGAGGAGCTCATTCATCATTTCATATTTATATTCATAGATATATTTAAATCCTCATTTTCATGCTTAAAGTAGGATTCAATGCAAGATAAAACTTGTCTAGAACCTTACCTAATACGGGAAGATAAAATCTACTTTAAAGACCTACAAGACAAAAAGAATTAAAGCACTACATCGTGGTCATATGAGGGCCAAATCACATTTGTTTTATTTTGGTTTTGTGAAAAATCATTAAAGTAGTATGGTAAAATAAACCAACACATGCCCCTTGTTTAGAGTTACTTGCAATCACTAAGTTGTTCCTAGCATTGAATTGATATATCTTTATTGAGACTACTAATACACATATACAAATGCTAATATAGCGGAGACCTTAGAGAAGTTGTTTTGTTTAACTTCTTTGCAAGAGAGGGTTCTGGGATCCAAACCCTAAGGGAGAGTGTAATTTCACAATTGGATAAACTTAACACTCAACAAGACCCGGGTTCAAACCTTGGGGGGACCAATTCGCAAATGTAGTAATCTACTTTGAATCCTTTGAGTGTGCATTAGATCGAAAATGACAATATGAATCCTAAGTGATCGATTGTCTCCCCCTCACATCAAGTCAACAACAACGATTTGGAATAGGTTTGTTGGGAGCATCCCCTATGGTTTGAACCCTACGCTTGTCAGTTACTAAAAATAGTGTGGTTGTAACCAACTCCCCTATATATATATATATATATATATATATATATATATATATATATATATATATATATATATATATATATATATATATATATATATATTACAAGAATTCTAAAGGAAGTTCTTGGAAGTCATTAAAAAATATTCATCCTAGATTTGAAAAGAATATGAACTACCAAAAGTCCTTGATCTAACCAAAAAGCATGCACCCATATATTGTATTATATCATATTCAATCATTCAAAGCATAAAAATGATAAGATTGCATAGATTCAACAAAATAAGTGTTTCTTGTATTAATAATTGCAAATAATCTCCAATTACAATCATGCCCCTCTTAGGGTCACTCAAATGATGATACAATTAATATAATGCCAAAGCCCTCAACAGGGTAGGTGCACTAATGTTGTTTTTCAACTAGTCACAAACTACTCTAGGGTGGAGTTGCCCTCTTCTTCGCTTTGAAGAAGGAACTTGATGGTTGAATCTCCTTTGAATCTATTCCCTGCAATCAAGAAACAACATAAAAGTGTTAAAAAGATAGGCAGCCTCTCATGATGAGGCCCTTTTAGAAAAAATGCATAAAGATACCATTAGGCATGAAAAGCACTTCTAAACTATGTTAATTAGATCAATATTTATGGAATTGCATAAATAAAGATAACAATTATACTATGCATGGACCAATTATGTGAAATAAAGCATGAAAGTGCATAAATAATCCATTAATGTCCTATTTGATGCTTAACACAAATAAACTATTCTAACCTAATTCTACTGGTCAAAAATCTACTAAAATGCAATTGAACCATGAAAATAGCTAAACTAAGCTAACTAGATGTACAAAAATGAAAAAGTTAAGGCGGTGATACCTCTGTTGCAAACCGTAGCTTTGGTGAGCGGTCTACACTATAAAACATGGCTAAAAGCCATGGTTAGCAATATAATAGGTTTACCCTAAATTGCAAGGGTAGTGGGCTTGACCTCCTTGTCCAAATTTATGTTCAATGGTCACCTTCAGTGTCCTCAAACCGATTTGGAATTTGATTCACTATGAAGGGCCTTAGTTTTCCCGAATATGCACTTCTTGGTTGTCCTAGGCTCCTAGGTCATCCATAGTACTCATGAATCTTGGCAAGTAAGTAGGGGATAAGTGTAGTAGCTCTCTCTTAGTATACTCGGTTGAGTGTACAATTTGATAGTGCTTCACTGATCAAATCTCCAATGTTATCTTTGATAGTTTACCCTAATTTTGATGGGTACTTATAGGACTACCCAAGGGCTAGGGGTGGCTTCATGGAGAAGCCAATATCAAGAAGGGTGGTTAGGATAGTTGGAATGGAATCTTTCGTCCTCTAACCACTGTCTTCTAGATCAAATGGTCATTCAAACCAATTTGGATCGAATGGAGGCCAACTAAACTTCAGTTATGACCACATGTTACAATTGTGGTCTAGACTATAAACCATAGGTCTCATCTATCGTTCAGCCTGTAAACCATAGGTTTGGGCTATGGTTCAGACGAATTAGGCTAAGGATCCCAATTTGAGTGGTTAGAACCACTACTCTATCTTGGAGTCTATCCAAGATCTTTCATATGGTCTTGTAGCATGTCCATATGAGTAGTCGCCCTCGACATGATGCATTTTAGTTGTCTAAAAATGCCCCTTTTGAGATGCGTTGTGATATTTTAATAATGTTGAGCAAAAATATACCTACTAAAATGATGCCAAAGGTTCTATGATGATCATTAGTTAGATCAACATTAGATGCCTCTTATCCAGCAAAAGGACGCACATCTTGGAATCATTGCTTCCAACTGGGTGAAAGGCTTACATTTGAAAAACTTGTGCCCTTCTCATCTCATTCGGTGTAGCTGTGCACTCCATAGGTATCTTCTGACCCATAGATCCAAAAGGTGGAGAATAACAAGAAAAGTCATATTTGCTATTTACCCCAAGCAAATGGGTAAGCTTATGATAGTTGTTGACAATGATTCGCAAGGACAAATGCAATTTTGACAAGATCAAGGGATCTACGATCTTCGAGATCTTCTATTGATTTTGATTATGATTTGATATTATTACTACCCCCTCAAGCGATGAGTCGATGAGGGTAATGACAATGATTAAAGCGATGATGTCACTTATCACCACGGATGATCTGAATAAATTTAGATTTGAGCATATTAATGCCTTGGCTAGACCTAGTTCAGCTTTTAATTCCAACTGTTAATAGTGATTGCACATTCCTATCCCATGGAGAAGTCATGCTACAATAGCTATCTTAGGAAATCTAAATGATATAAATCCAATTAGTTTTGTGTTGAATCAAGTTATGGATGATTTTCTAAAAGATGTCATAGAAGACATGACATGAAACACTTCATTCCCATGGAGAAGTCCAACCGCGAAGGCCTTCTTAGGTATTGAAAAGAAGCATATCAGATCAATGATGACAATTTTACCCCAAATGTCCTTATGGTAATTTACTCATCTTGTCGGATTGCATGGAACGCAAGTCATTGCAACCGCCAAGTGTATAGGATAAATTACTAAATACGAGGTGCATTTGGTGTTTTGAATTATTTGTTTTTTTTGTTAATTTTAATTTTTTAAATCAATCTTGGTGCTTTGAACATCACCAAATTTGCAATATTGATTGCTCTTTTTGAAAATTTGATCCAATGAGAGTCATTAATTTTCTTTTTTAGACCTTCCCATAGTGGATTTTGACTAACTTTTCTACCAGTTGCAAACCGTGGGTAGGGTCTGCGGTTCCCAATTGTAATTTTGGGAACCACGTCTAGGGCCTGTGGTCCACACGGAATAAGAAAATCTTATAAAAAGGCTCAATTTTCAAATTTCTTTCATTATTTCTTAACAGCGATTGGTAATTGGAGAGCTCTGACATTGACAACTGAGAACTGACCTGAAACCCTACCAAACTCTACATTCACATCCTACACCCTACTTGATGGCAGAGCGCGAGCAATCTTCATCCAACCGAGGCAGAGGCGAGGGCAAGGTAATTTGAAACTAAGACCTCGCATCCATTACTAGTAAAATTAACCTCATTAAGAAATGGGCTAATTGAACCTAATTAAACTACTGGTAACGAACCTCATGATAGATTAGGCTAGTTTAGGTATTATTTTTTTTATTTTTTTAGCCGAGGAAATGACCCGGTCGGAGACCCTAGGTACCAACTACGGTTCCCAATTGATCAATTGGGGATCATAGCTACCAGCTGCGGTCCACATTTAAAATTCCAACGGTTAATTTTTATCGCATGCAAACCGCAAGGTTGACCTACGGTTCGCAAAATTTAGGAAAATCTTATCAAATTTTTAATTTTTCCAAGGTTTAATAGGCAAATAATGTCATTTAATGCATTTTTGACTTGTCTATATGACATTTTCTATTTTTAGGAATGCCTAATGACATCTTTTTGTATTTTTATCAGTTTTTAGATATTTTTGATAATTTTTAGGTCATTTTTAAATGTTTTTCTTGTTTTTAGTTAGCTTTTTCCTTATATTATTCTTTTATTTCATAGGTTGACCTCTAGAGATCGTGAGCCCGACATCCTTAAGACTCTCTGAGGATAACTCACTCCTGAGGAGAGGAGATGGTTCGAAGTCATCGACTTTGGCTACGTCCTAGATCTACCCACGATTAGGGTGGATCAAGCTTATTTGACTACGTTGGCCCAACGCTGGAATGCATGGACCAACACATTTCACCTGCCTACAAGTGAAATGATTGTGACCTTGGAGGACGTCCATAGGATCTTCAAGATCCCCATTGATTGTGAGGCCATCGTCTCTTCTACAACTCGGGCCAAAGGGCCCATTTTTTATGTTATCTTCCACGATCGTAGCCAAGAGGCTCAACGTAGTATCGATCATGGAGGAGTCCACATCGGATACTAGAAGGGGAAGAACATATTCTCTGTGTGGGAGGTTGTTTTTATGCACCTAGTGGTGCAAGTTGTTCTTCTATACTCCTCGGGTGCGAGGATTCCTTGGAACCTCTTGGCCACTATCCGGAGAGTGGTTTAGAGTTTAGTAGATCAACCATTATGACTGGCCTAGGGGAGCACCCTGCTCTACCATCTATACAGAGAGTTATATCAAATCACTAACCAGAGCTACCAAGGCATCAGCTATAGCCTATTACTTTAGATTTGGGGTTGGCAGCACATTAGGATAGAGCATCCTGGAGAATGACCATTGCATATCTCGGAGATCGATGATGACCATCAATGTTATGTCACCTACTAGCCTCACGATGAGGAGGGGTTTAGGAGTAGGACCCATTCTGGTGACATCCAAAATTATATTACATGATTCGCATCACTCAGCCTAGATGATATTGAATGGTGACCGTACATGGATCACCTAGCATGGGCTGAGCCGGGCGAGTGGATTCGATAGGCTCACAGAGATAGGTGGATAATCGATTAGAAGGCCGAGATTAGAGAGTATCAGTTCTACTCTTGCATCTTGTATCAATTTGGCATAGTGTAGGATATCTCGGAGATCTCATTTGTTTATCGATGCTTGGCTCTAAAGTAGGATCTCCCATGGATTTGGTCTCCATATCTAGGGGATGAACCAGATAACTTTTAGGATTCTATGGTTGACAGGGCTGCTACCACCCCAGCATATGATGGATGGTGGTCCATGCTTCGGTGGCATGGATCGAGGCCTCTAGACAAAGTGCCAGACTAGGAAGAGGCAGAGATGGATCCTGACAGGCATAGGATGTGCTAGTGGATAGAGGGTAGATGGGGCACAGAGGCCACCATTGAGGAGGCTCCTAAGGTCAACCTAGATGACAAGGCTCTAGAGGAGGGTGAGGTCCCTCCTGACAATGTAGAGGGGCTTCTCCTAGCTTAGGTTGCTAACTTGTAGAGTCATCTTAGTAGATATGTTACACATCAGATGGAGAGAGACACCACTATTTCCATTATGAGGGTACAACTAACTTATAGAGATCACATACTGACTTAGATAGAGTAGCAAATCACTAGCCTGACTGCACGAGCTATAGTAGTAGAGGGGAAGATTCAGGATCTTATTAGTGCACATGATTTGGTAGAGGTACGATTAGGTATAATTATAGCAAAGAGGGACTTAGCCCAGGCTCAAAGGGGAGATCCTTCATATTCCTGTACTATCATGGCACCACCCACAACACTAGTGCCAGTGCTACCTGGAGGTCGCGATCCCATGTTTGAGATCTGGTGCTTACAAGTCCTCATGGAGGAGGGAAATTCCAGACATACAAGAAGGATAGCCTACATAGACCAGTTAGAGGGTTACATCAAGTTGATAGGTGGGTAGGTATCAAAGGATTCTCATGTTTTAGGGAGTCAGGGGACCAGATCCAGGACTACAAGGTAGTTCACGGCTAGATCCATCCAAAGGACTCATAGATTAGAGAGGACACACAGGTCCTCTAGTACACATGGTGGCAGCTTGCACAGGATCCATAGAGAGATGGGTGAGACTTCTAGTCATAGGACTAGCTGCCTGGACATACCAATCTCTCATGTGCTAGGCCTCTTCAGGCTAGGTGGTACATAGGACCCTCAATAGGGTGCACAACAGGCACCATAACCGACTACATAGTAGGCTCCAAGTCATAGGGTTGAGCGAGGTGGTGAGAGCTCCAGTTTAGGGGGATCCATCCAGAGCTAGGGCTCTTGTTAGATCACAACTACTTTTGCATATGTACCATTTTTGGTGTAAGATCGAGGACCTACACGATTATAGCCTACGGTTATTTTATACTCTTATGATGTACTCTTGTGGACACATGTATATATGATATGACTTGATCATTTATGGCTCATGATGTGTACTTGATTTATATGTTTTGATTTTATATTTATTTGATGCACATGGATGCAATGCTTATGTTAATTTAATGTTGTATGATGTGATGTATAGATGACATGCACTAGATGGCTATTTACTTTATGTTGATAGTATGTAGTGATCTATATGTTTAGATGTGTGATGTATTATGGATGCATATGGATGCAATGTTTTCTCTTAACGCATATTTGATATTGTTTTATTGTATGCATTAATTTATGTAATGATTTATTTACACGATGGTAATCTAATGTAAATGAACTTGCATGCTTTAATAACTTAAAAAATAAGGAATGAATGCAAATATATTTATCAATATAATGTATGACACCACAGTATGTATAAAAATCATGAATGTAATTGAAAATCATTAAGATAAAAATTTAATCAATTAATCACCCATTTATGAAATGCAATGAATGGCATTGTTTGATGCGAATGATATAATGTGTCATTCTATTTTCTTTTGCAAAATTTGAAAGATATGCACGATATAGTCAGTGGTCGTCTAAATATTATTTCTAATATTCATCTGGTATCTATCCTATATTTTGATTGTGCTCTATATGATGACATATCATGGACTCGATACTTTACAATTTGATGATTTATATGTTTTGCAATATTTGATTTTTTGTTGCTATGAGAGAAATTTTTGAGGTTTTCCATGAGACTCAAACACCCTAATAGACTTATCAAAATTTGCATACTAACCACACTAAACTTCTGAGATACAATGTTTTTTCTAGGATAGACCCTAACTATTCATTATCCATGTGTGTGCACATGATTATTTTAAGATAAGACACGAGCGTTCCCCGATGTTAGGCAGGATTCTTTCAGTCCATTGCTAATATAGGGGTACCACAAATGTCTTATCCAATCCCAAGTTTAGATTTTATTTGGACTAAGCCACTAGGCAATGTAGGACACCTGAAGCTAGACCTTCCACATTCAAATATTGGTCTGCCCACAAGCGAGATGCAAGTGTATCAGACATATCATCATGTGTAAGGTATAGTAGTACCAAACATTTTAGGGATTCAAACTCATTCCTTTCTATCCTTCAATTTTTGGGATACTTGCTCATATATAGTGAAGCAAGGGAGTTGATTCCATCTTCATTTTGACCTATCTTTGGATCTTCATTTGATCTCTCTTCGAACTGGATTTCTGATATTCATTTGAACTCCACTCAAACTTTGATTTATGATCTTCATTTGATCTTCACTTTGAACTTGATTTGTGCATGTTCTTTGATCTTCATTCGATCTTCACTTTTTGGCATTTACATTTGATAATTTTCTTTAGAAAATTTCCTTTGGGGGATTTACTTGGGAAAACTGTTTCTGGTATATCAATTGAAAATATCGATCTTATGATATCAATATGGGATATCAATATGGGAAGTCAATCTATGATATCGATATAGGGTATCAATCATGAGGATTTATGTGGGATACCACTCTGGGATATTGCTCATTTTATCGTAAGCAAGGGATTTTGAATAGGAAACTAACCCGTCCTTTTTCCAACTACCAACATTTCTCATATCATCCGCATGGAGGGATAAGCAAGAATAACTCTTTTCATTTCAGGATACCCGATCCTGCTTTGTGGCTTTCATCTTCCCCTAGTCCTTATTAGGATTGTTTAATTTTTTGATTAGTGATAGGCTTCTGATATGCTAAGGGCTATACTAACTGAACCTTAGCTACAAAAGCAAAGCAATATTTCTACCAACTCTTGATAAGACCACTAGGTATGGTTGAGTGACCGAAAAACCCTAGTATATCTCCATAGCAACATTATAGGTTGTGTTGAAAAACACAATTACTCACATGAATGATGGATCATGATAAATGTAGAGATGCATGATTTAAACACAAACGTGGTGTCGTTTATAAGACTGACAAACATAATCCCTCCTATTATAGAATGCAACAGATGGCGAATGCTTATATGCTATGCAATAATGCAATGAATGCATGTGTGAATGCAAAATGAGAATGCAAAATTCAAATGCAAAATGCAAATATTTTTTAATTTTATGCTTTACCAATTTATTTTGGATTTTATTTATTTTATTATTTTTATGAGTTTTGAGCCTCATATCTGACCAAACGGTGAGTACATGCCTTTGGAACCTTTAGATTGACCAAGCATTTTTTCTATAAAATCCTTGGAGCTTTTTAGGATGACCGAGAGTTTTAAGCAAACCCTCGAAACCTTTGGGGTTGACCAAGAAATTTTTTAGAAACTCTTGGTGCATTTTGATTTACCAAACTACTCACAGACGAGCTTTGAGCCTTTTAGGATGACCGAGAGATTTTAAAAAAACCCTTAGGGTCTTTAACTGACATGACCAAGTGGTTTCGGGAACCCTTGGAGCCTTTTGGGATGACCGAGTAGTTTTAAACAAACCCTTAGAGCTTTTTAAGGTTGACCAAAGGGATTACAGATGCCTTTGGGGATTTTTGGTTAACCAAACTACTTATGATAGTGTTTGGAGATTTTTAGGATGACCAAGCGATTACAAGCAACCCTCAAAGCCTTTTATTTATGGAACCCTTGGAGCCTTTTGGGGAGGGGACACTGCCCTATATACCCCTAGTGTGTGTGTCATTCAAAGACAGTGAGGGAGGTGCAATACCTCTAGATTCCTCATTTTTCCTTATCAAATTTAGTGTGGCTGGTGGGCAAGGTATGCTACCTTGAAGACCCCAAACGTGCATGTTATTCACTAAAAAATGATTAGCTTGTTTAGGAAGAGTGATAGAAATAAACTCTCCTAAGTGAAGATCGGACCTCACCAGTGTGCCTAAGCTTCGGCATGGGTGAACGAGAGAACCATCCTTGTGGATATCATCCCACTCTACTAGGTCTTCGATGACCCTCTTAATTATCGATAACCCCTAATGTCGTGTCCATGCGCTCAATGATACACACAAAATGGACCCCTATCAGGTGATCCAACTTCAGATGCCCTACGCTTGAATTTGGGCAATGTGAATTCCTGTTCCTCGTGTAACTTTTGAAATAAATTTAGAGTATTCATTTGAAATGAAGCTACTCATTGCACTAACCTATTGGGCCTACAAGGCGATTGATGACTTCGAGGTCTTTCTTGGGGAGGTGTGACCTCCACTTCAGCATGTTGGGGCACTCTGAGAGGACCATCTACATGATAAACCCCCTTATCTATCATATTTTGCACTACAATATTAAACTCGTGATAATCTCGAATGCCATGACCCTCTATTTGGTTGTAGAGATAGTAGTGATGCTCCTTGTAACTCGTAGGTTTAACTTTATTTGGGTTTAAAGGGATGACATTAGGCAAGGTGATGACCTTAGCCTCTTGCAGCTTCTAAAAGATGTTAGACATAGACTCTTGTAACGAATTCCCACTATGTTGCAACTATTTTGGGCTCTTTCCCTACATTGGTTTGCTTTGAGAATCCAATGGTTGGGTTGTTCGCATGGGCTTTTACTTTCGCTGAGGCTTTTCCTATACTTTCACAAGAAGCAATTTGACCTCAAACAAAGGTTGCTTTTGTAATTCTAGGTTTTCAAGCCGATTTTTGATAAAATGTAACACCTTATCTTGCTCATCCATTTGGTGCTCCATACATTCCAAACGGCTTAAAATTGATCGCAAGACTAACAAAGAATTCACATGTATTTCCAATGATTGATTCAAAATACCTTTGTCATTTGAAGGAAAAATAAAAGTGGATGCTATGGATCCATTAGGTAATTGTAAATCACCTATTTCCTTCACTTGAGTTGATGTGGATGCTTCTTTATGACACACTTCGTCAGTGCTATCCACATGATCATGCATATGACTTAGCTCAAGCCATTGTTTCACTTTGTTGTGTTGAACGATGTCACTTTTGGTTCCTCCAATTTGATGTGAGGAACCTACTTGTTTGTGCTCTCGAGATGGTGCAATGAGAAATGAGTCAGGAGTGACCAATTTCTAAATTTTTAGCCTTGGCAATGTGAAAACACCACTGGATTACCCCATCTCTGGCTCTATGTGATTAGGAATAACTTGATACTCTAGCCTAATGTCGACCATTCCCACAAACTCATGAGAAAAGTCTATAAATTCTTGCATCGTAGGTAATTCGTCAACATATTAAGGTTGTCCTATTTCAATCGTGATAACTGAACCTTCCTCATGCTCATACGATGTCTCTAGGATAGGATCCACAAGTGGAGACTCGATGAAAAGTTGACCTAGATCCTCAGTGGACTCTATGGTGGGTAGCATCATACTGATGGCCTTTATAAGCTCTCCATATTCATCATCTTCCTCATGAGGACTATTTGATGACATGATGGATGAAGAGGGTGTGATACACTCTGGCGCATCCATGCTCATGCTAGGTTCTTTCTCCTTGATAGGAGTGTGAAGATCCTCTAATAATACCTCTGAAGCGGTGGTAAGCAACTTCGTAAGGGCATTCATCAATCATTCCCTACTAAGTGATGTTGAGAGTGCAAGGGTCGTAGGTGACTCCATAGGTGATAGCAATGGGGATGGTAACTCCACCACCGCCTGCAAGGCTACGTCCACACTTTGGATAGGCTCATCCAATTTAACTTGCAGATGCATAAGTGCCTCACCAGGTTCCTATGGATGATCCTCAGGCTTATAATACTTGAAGGGATATGGGTCTGCCTCAACTACATGAACTTCACCTCCATGGGTGTACTTAATGCATTGATGCACTATTGACGATACGCACTCCATGGCCCTTATCCATGATCTCCCAAAAAGTAGATTATATTGTCTTGATCCCTCTAAAACGTAGCACAATATAGGAATAATATTTTGTCCCACCTCAATGGGGAGGACTATTGTGCCTACTATAGGGGATTCCACATCATTAAAGGCTTACAATATGAAATTTATTTCCTTGATATGGGACAGTGGAATTTTGAGATGTTTGAATGCTGAGGTGGTTATGATATTAATTGATGATCTTGTATCCACCAACACTCGCTTATACACAATCTGTTGTCTCCTCGCTATGATATGAAATGGAGGATCATATTCCCTTATAGGTATAGGTTTGACTTCTTATTTATGGAAAGTAATCACAGGTTCCTTATATGGTGAAATAGACTATATATGCCCCAAGGATTATGATGACTTTCGAGCGTTGACATTGCTCACCTGTCGGACTTGACTATTCTCGACCTCATGCTTACGCATGGGATCCCTACACATATCTTTTTATTGCTCTTCGATAACCCTAGGTATGTCTATCTGTCTAGAAGAATGGCTATCTACTTGCTTAAGTGGCAACTCTTGATGATGCACTGGGTGCGTCGTGTTGACTTGTTGCCTAAGCACTCTAGGTATGAGCTTCTTTTTGAAAATTACCTCACATGATTGTTCTTCACATGCTTTCTATTGGTAAATCCTCTCTTCACACCATTGGAGTTCATCCAACCTTTGTTGATGTGCTCTCTTTCTCTCTACGAACTCATGCTCTAGATGCTTATGCTGACGACATGCTTCCTCCAATTGGTCTTGGAGTATTTGTCTCTCATGGGATTCATGAGACTCAGATTCCCTATAGTACTAACACATGGAGTACGACCCACTACTCTCTATCTCACCAAGCAGAGACCTAATGACTTGGTTTCTCACCATATGTGAAGAAACCCCATGATCTGTATGGGTGAACTCCCTGCGTGATGAAGGGAGCTCACAATGACTATTAAAATGTTGTGCTAGGAGGATTGGATCCTCAGGTTCATGATGAGTGTGATGCCTAGCAAGGAGGCATACGAGGTTTGAAAGATACTTAGGAGAGCATCGAGAGCGTTCAAATCCTCTCCATGAACTCTATGACTCATTAGCTTGTGATTGAGCTCTATCATGCCTAGTCATCATGATAAATCAACTAAACAAGACTCAAGAGGTTTCCTCTCTTACTAAAAATTATGGCCTCAGTGGGGGTCTTATATTGATGAATTAAGCAATAAATAAGCATACAAAGTAAACAATGTGATTATATCCTTTACATTTTAAAAGTTGAGCCCTAAACTATTTGATGTGTTTTCAAAATTTATTGTATCAGTGTAGAAACTCTTATCTTTTTTTGCAAAATTTGTTGGATTTTATTCTTAGTTTAATGGCTTTCACCTGTACGCTTGTAGCTTGACAACTTGGATATAAACTCCAAGTCGTGTAATCCAACCTATAATGTGTGGTAATGAAGCCCACACATGGTCAGGGACCACAGGTCCTTCTAGATCCTCACCCGTTTTCCCCTAGTCAACATTATACCCTCCGAAGAGAATACATGCAAATTTTCCAGGGTACAAAAGGTTCTTTGATCCTGTATTGGTCTAGTATCCAAAAGGTTCGTGGGATTTGGGCCAACGGATGGAACTTACGCCCACCGTCATTGAACCCTACTAGTGGTTGGATGTCAAGCCCAACTACTAGCGTTTAAGTGCCAAGTGGTGTGTTTGGTTCATTTTAATACATGAAAGAGAAATGCATAAGATAACATTCAAATGATTCTTCTCTATATGTAATGCAAGAAAAAAATAATGTTTCACATTAAGAGAGTATGCATGATTAATTTCATATGATATTCATAAAATGCATACTAACTATGAAATGGCCATTGATGGGGCCTCAACCAAGCAAACAGAATACAAAAGACATCCTAGCACACTGAATACTAGGGCAGACTGCACTCAGAGGTCTGTTGTTCCTAGTAGTGCCTAGTAGAAACCTAAAAATGAAAGACCTAAGGACTTATATGCATATTGCCAATTATGTTGTCTTTCCTAATTAGTCATATTCATTTTGCATTTTGGAATTTAACAGACAATAAAAATAGATACATAGAGTGACAGTGGGACCTACCTCAATTCCTTATCTGAATAAGCTTTATCCCTCCATTGTTTGTTGTGTCTATTGGAAACCGTAGGTCTGGTCTATGGTTCTGACTATGGCCCACGGGTTGAACTTGTGGTTTAATTGTTGGCTTGCAGCTGATAGTTGCGATCTGTACCTACAAGTCACAAAAACCAAGAACACATAGTCAAATACTATTTTTGTAGAGTTTCACCATGATCACCTTCTAATATAACCAAAAAGCATGCACCCATCTACTGTATTATATCATCTTCAATCATTCAAAGAATAAAAATAACAAGATTGCATAGATTCAAAAAAATAAGTGTTTCTTGTATTAATAATTGCAAATAATCCCCAATTACAATCATGCCCCTCTTAGGGTCACTCAAATTATGATACAATTAATACAATTCCAAAGCCCTCAATAGGGTAGGCGCACTAATGTTGCTTTTCAACTAGTCACAAACTTCTCTAGGGTGGAGTTACCCTCTTCTTCACATTGAGGAAGGAACTTGATGGTTGAATCTCCTTTGCATATGTTCCCTGCGATCAAGAAACAACATAAAAGTGTCAAAAATATAGGCAGCCTCTCATGATGAGGCCCTTTTAGGAAAAATGCATAAAGATACCATTAATCATGTATAATCAAGAAAGCATGAAAAGCACTTCTAAACTATGTTAATTGGATCAATATTTATGGAATTGCATAAAGAAAGATAACAATTATACTATGCATGGACCAATTATGTGACATAAAGCATGAAAGTGCATAAAGAATCCATTAATGTCATATTTGATGCTTAACACAAAGAAACTATTCTAACCTAATTCTATCGGTCAAAAATCTACTAAACTACAATTGAACCATGGAAATAGCTAAACTAAGCTAACTAGCTGGACAAAAATGAAAAAGGTAAGGCGGTGATACCTCTATTGCAAACCATAGCTCTAGTGAGCGGTCTGCACTATAAACCGTGACTAAAAGTCATGGTTAGCAATTTGATAGGTTTACCCTCAATTTCAAGGGCAGTGGGCTTGACCTCATCAAAATTGATGTTCAATGGTCGACTTCGATGTCCTCAGACTTATTTGGTAATTGATTCACTGTGAAGGGTCTTCGTTTGCCCGAATATGCACTTCTTGACTCTCCTAGGCTCCTAGGGCATCCATAATGCAATTCATCATGAATCTTGGCAAATAAGTAGGGGATAAGTGCAATAGCTCTCTCTAAGTATACTCGGTTGAGTGTATAATTTGATAGGGCTTCGTTGCTCAAATATCCAATGCTCTCTATAATAGTTTACCCTAATTCTAAAGGGTACTTATAGGACTACCCAAGGGCTAGGGGTGGCTTCATGTAGAAGCCAAGATCAATAAGGGTGGTTAGGAGAGTTGGAATGGAAGCTTCCATCCTCTAACCACCATCTTCTAGATCAAATGGTCGTTCAAACCGATTTGGCTTGGATGGATGCCAACTAAACTTTAGTTAATATTGTAGGTTACAGTTGCGATCTAGTCTGTAAACCGTAGGTCTTAGTCATGGTTCAGTCGGTAAACCGTAGGTCTAGGTTGTGGTTCAGAATGATTAGGCCAAGGAGCTCAACTTGAGTGGTTAGAACCATTGCTCTATCTTGGAGTCTATCCAAGATCTTCCATATGGTCTTGTAGCATGTCCATATGAGTAGTCGCCCTCGACATGACACGTTTTAGGTGTCTACAGTCCCTTAAGACAACCAAAAGATATTCTATTATATAGTATATTGTATGGAAGCATGAATTTGTGAGAAGTGACATCGTGGTTAAAAATGGGAAAACCAAAAGATATTACATTATATAGTATATTGTATGGAAGCATGAGAAGTGATATTGTGGTAAAATATATATTATTGTAAATTCTAAAATAAGTGCAAAAGTCCATTGGTCAATATAAAAATCCAATCATCATATAATATGTGACAAGAATTCTAAAGGAAGTTATTGAAAATTGTGATATTAAATGTGACAAAAAACAAAAACAAAAATAGGACAAATTAAATTTGCAAGTGAAAATTTAAAATAATAATGAATTTTTGTTCTTCCTAGATTTGGAGAGAATATGAATTAACAAAAATTCGTTAACACAACCAAAAAATATTTTATTATATCAACCAAAAGATATTTTATTATATAATATATTGTATAGAAGCATGAATTTATGAGAAGTGACATTGTGGTAGGACAATCAAAAGATATTCTATTATATGGTATATTTTATGGAAGCATGAATTTACGAGAAGTGATATTGTGGTACAAAAATATATTATTGTAAATTCCAAAACAAGTGCAAACATCCATTGGTCAATATAGAAGTCTAATTATCATTTAATATGTGATAAGAATTCTAAAAGAAGTTGTTGGAAGTCATGATATTAAATGTGACATCAAATCAAAACAAGAATAGGACAAAGTTGAATTCAAAAGTTAAAAAAATAAATAACAATGAAAAATCTTCCTAGATTTAGAGAGAATATGAATTACCAAAAGTCTCATAAGACAACCAAAATATATTCTATTATATAATATATTGTATGGAAGCATGAATTTATGAGAAGTGACAATGTGGTACAAAAATAGGACAACAAATTGATATTCTATTATATATTATATTGTATGGAAATGACATTGTGTACAAAAATATGACAATAAATTGATATTCTATTATATAATATATTGTATGGAAGCATGAATTTATGAGAAGTGATACTGTGATACAAAAATATATCATTGTAAGTTCCAAAACAAGTGCAAACATCATTGGTTATATAGAATTTCATTCATCATTTAATATGTTACAAGAATTCTAAAAAAGTTCTCCTAAGTAGTGTAGTAATATTAAATATGACAACAAATCAAACAAAACAAAAAAATTAAAATAATAATGAAAAATTTTCCTAGATTTGAAGAGAATATGAATTACCAAAAGTCCGATAAGACAACCAAAAGATATTATATAATCTTCTATTATATAATATATTGTATGGAAGCATGAATTTATGAGAAATGACACTATGGTGCAAAAATAGGACAAACAAATAATATTCTATTATATAGTATACTGTATGGAAGTGTGATTTATGAAAAGTGGTGATACAAAAATATATTATTGTAAATTCCTGCAAACATCCATTGGTTATATAAAAGTCCAGTCATCATTTAATATGTTAAAAAAAAAAACTCTTCCAAGTAGTAAGTAGTGATATTAAATATATCAACAAATCAAAACAAAACAAAAATAGGACAATATTAAATCTACAAGTAAAAATTAGGCTATTAAAGAAAAATTGTTCTCCCTAAATTTGAAGATAGGTATTAACCTGGAAAGAAATTCCAATCATGACTAAATATAATATTTTATATGAAAGCCTAAATTATTTATATATATATATATATATATATATATATATATTTTTTTTTTTTTTTCAAAGAGTTTGAAAAAGAGAAGCATGTTATGGGCCACCCTTTCTTCCCGTGAATTAAATTTGGGTCTCTATAAACCGAGACACAAAGTAGAATTATGTTTTTTTTTTTTTTTTGGTTGATAGGAGAGTTTGTTACAACCACACTATCTAAAGTGCATAGTTCATACCACAAGGGCTGCATCATCCACCAAACTTATTTCACCTCTTTGTTTAGCCCGACGTAAAATAGACAACTAGATGCTCAAGATTCGTACCATCAAACTTATTTCACCTTTTTGTTTAGCCCGACGTAAAATAGACCACCAGATGCTCAATATTCATACCATCATCAATCTGGCGTACACTTAAAAGATTTAGATCGGACTACTCCCTTTTACAGTAGGCTTCCCCAAGGTTTGAACCTAGGTCTCCTCTTGATAAGTATCCACCTAAACTAACACTTACCAATCCACTAGCCTTAGAGCATAAAGTAGCATTATGTGTTTGAACGAGGGTCTCTTCTTGATAAGTATCCACCTAAACTAACACTTACCAATCCACTATCCCTTAGAAAGTAGCAGTATGTTGCAAAAGGAAATGTTTTGATTTTTTCTTTCTATATTGAAAAAAGTATGTTGGCTTATGTCATGCTGAAGTATGTTATGTCTATGGACTAAAGCATGTTTGAAGTATGCTGTCTAAAGCATGTTTGGCTCGTAGAAGTTCAAAATTCAACATTTTTGGGAAACAATTTTAAATCTGTTTTTTTTGGGGTAGCAATTTGTGTAAGGGAGGGGATATTAAAAAAAACAATAGATGGCCATAGGCCATCTGGATATCCAAACAATAAATAGTGCTGGGCATCAAGTAGTTTTGGATGCAAAGCCAGAGCTTTAGTTATCTCCTCCACTCTGCTGAAAAATTAGGCACCACTGCTTGCTGAGGTTTAAGGGCCGAAGGAAAAGAGAGATGAAGCTTAAGATGCCGGGGACGTTGGAGTACTTGTTCGGTATACTATTCAGGAACCGCAACGGAAAGAAGCAACTCCAGGTAATATTTAATTTATTCACTATTCATGCTTTTTTCTTCTTTTTTTCTACCTATGTGTTTCTTTAGATTCAGCTTAACCAGGGTTGTGAAACGGTGAGGAACTATAACTGTGGTCCTCCCCTACTACATCCTATTTGCTTTCTTTAAAGTCTGAGATGGAATAAGATTTTGCATTTTCAGGGGTCCAACACTGGACAACCATGTGGAACTCAAGGAAACAGTAACAACTTCTACATAGTAGACGTGAAACAGATTAAAGCCCATGGTGATATCAACATCAATCCAACATCAAACATCTGTCATCTCAACGAGAAGGACAGCTAGACCAGTCTCTGTATCATCAGCACCAATAAAGCGGACTTAATTTTTTGTATTTTTGTGGTTATATAGAGGAATTGGTGATTATTCATCGAAGCTGTTATTATAACTTCTACCTCAAATCTTGATATCCACTTAGGGCTGGTGCACACTCAGCGAATTTAAGTCAAAATGTTATCTTTGTCCCAAACAAACTTACCTCCAAAGTTTAGACCTGGGTCTCATCTCAGAACTGGAGTTTTTTTTGTTTTGGCTTCTTCTTCTAGCAAAGCAATGTTATTTAGCCTTTAGCCTTATGTCCAATATATTAAACCTATGGTCTTATTGTTTAGTTTATAATTTTTTTTAATCTTTTGTTAATGATTTGAATTTTGTTTCACTATGTTCAATGTGTTAAACTTATGGTCTATCAATCTATTGTTTAATTTATAATATTTTTTTTATGTTTATTATCTTTGTCCATGATTGTAATTTTTTCTTAGATTAATAACTGGCTATCTATCTATAAAACCTAGTGTTTTCCATTAAATTAAATATTAATTATAAATAATTATAAATTAAATAATCAAATAAAATTAGTTTAATCAATTACATTTTATTGCGATACAAATATAAATAAATATATAAAATCCAATTGTTATCTGAGATTTTTTTATTAAGATAGAATCGAACATTCGTATACTTTAATTTCAGAAAGCAAAGGAGAAAGAAATTAAAATCCCATAAGAAAATGCAGTTTGGACAACTAAACTCTCAGACATAAATTAAATAAAAATATAGTGGTAGACACGCAAAATGTTAATATACTTTTTGAATATATATAGATATAGATATATAATTATAGGAGTAAGAGCAGATAATGCCATTGATTAAAAATTCTGGATAGTGAAGCGGACTTGAAGATTCTGATACCATATTGATATTAAGAGTTTATGTATGATCCAATTAATTATTTGAAGTTGTTAATGAAATATCATGTTTAATGGGTAATTTTTAAGGATTCATGGTTTATTTTTCCATATTTTTATTTAGTTACATCTTAAAATAATTTCATACAGAGGGTTATTTAAGATAGAGAACAATTTTGATAATATTTGAGATTATGATTGAAAAATAAAATGGCCTTCTGTTATAGATATATTACATATTAATAAATATAATGATCAGTAAGTTTTAATAAAACCCAAATTCAATTCATATGATACAATTCTTATATTAAAATTAGCTACAATCTCTTTTTCTTGTAAAAATTATATGATATAATTATTTCTTATATCTCATTTTGTTTAAATGAGTGATAACTATGTTTCAATTACATTTGTAATCATCTAAATTAAAATTAATATTAGCTTCAACAATGATGACAATACCTTCATGGTCACCTACAAGGTGTCCACTATCATTCCTTGCATTAATTGACGATGATGTGCTTTGGTAAGGGTCTCAATAGTGAGACACTAATTCCCTCGAGGGAGACAAACAATCATGACAGGACCACAATTTCCTAGGCCATAATCCTATAAGGACGTTGTAGTTCCTAACTAAGTTCTCACAAGAGCAAAATATAACATTTGCATTCAACCACACTTGACCCCAAAACTACTTATCATTGCCTACCACCATCACACACACCTCTTCCAAGATAACCAAATAAGTTCTCTATGCATATTACCTATAGACCCAACATGCACACCAACGCCCATGCCTACATCCAACAAAGTGCCTTCTCCAAGATTAGACCATATGTTGGCATTCACGTATAACCTAGGTCAAAGGACTAGAAGCAAGTAGAAGGATAGTAAGAACAAATATTTGTTATAATATGCGAGTAATAAACAATGGATACAAACAGATACTCAAGATAGAGAACAGTTTAGGTAGTATTTAAGTTCTATGTTTGAAGAATAAAATGACCTTAAGTTATAGATATATTACATATTAATAAATATAAATATCAATAAGTTTTAAACAATAGAAAAGAATGCAAAACCCCAATTCAACTCGTATATGATACAATTTGTATATTAAGATTAGTTACAATTTATTTTTCTTGTAAAAATTATATGATATAATTATTTTATATACATCGCATTTTGCTTATATGAGTGACAACTATATTTCCAATTACATTTGTAATAATATAAATGAATATTAGCTTCAACAATAATAATAATACCTTTATCATCATCTACCAGGTGTCCACTATCATTCCTTACATTGTATTAAGACAGTGTGCTTTGGTAAGGGTTCCAATAGTGAGACACTAATGCCCTTGATGGAGATGAAGAATCATAAATAGGACCATAGTTTCACAGGTCATAAACCTATAAGTAAATTGTAGTTCCTAACTAAGTTCTCACAAGAGCAAAATATAACATTTGCATACAACCACACTTGACCCGAAAACTACATATCATTGCCTACCACCATCACACACCTCTTTAAATATAATCAATAAGTTATTCATGCACATTACCTATAGATCCAACATGCACACGAATGCCCATGCCTACACCCAACAAAGTACCTCCTCCAAGACTAGACCAGATGTTGGCATTCACGTATAGCCTAGGTCAAAGGACTATAAGCAAGAAGAGGGCTAGTAAGAACAAATCTTAGTTATAATATATGAGTAATAAGCAATGGACCTACTACTAAAAGGTATGGTCAACAATTATAGCGCATGGATAACAAACTATGGACTTGTCAATAATGATGTAGCATAATAAAGTACTTTCTTATGATAAAAAAACAAAAAACATAAATGTAAAACATGAAAACCGCAAACCACCCAAATAGAGGTAGTATAAATAAAATAAAATAAAACTTTAAAATAGTAGATCCAAATGTTTTTGACATGGATTTGTCTAATAATTATAATTTCAAGAAATTAATAGTTCGTTGTCATGTACATAGAGATTCATTTAAGAATTGGTTCAGCTAAAGACGTCTGTTGGAAAATAAAAGTATCAATACATATCTTAGTTGAAGTAAAGAAATGGACTTTTATAGACAACTTTCAAGAAACACAACTTTAAATATAAATTATAATTTTTAAAAATTCTAATACCATCAAATTAAAAAGTATCCAATTCATAATCATATTAGAAAATAAAATAAGTATTGAGTAATTGTTATATATATATATATATATATATATATATATATATATAATTATAATATTTTCATTTAAAAATGCAAACATACCACTAATTTAAATGTAAATCTGCCATTTTAAGAATAAAAATGGTATGTGAATTAGAGATCCTGATCATTCAAAGTAAAGTGTGAGGTGGCTTGAAAATCCAAACTCTCATGTAGAGAGCCAAAAGTGAAGGAGAATTTGTAAACAACAAACCCTGGGAGCTGTATATTAGGGTGGGAGGATTCCACACTACTTAGAGTGGAGGAGGATTCAATTCATTTTGTAATATTGAGATCTTTAAATATGGTGAAAGAGAATTGGATTCCTCCATAGTGTATCAATGCTTGAAACCCTTACCACGAATGTGATAAATATTGTTTCCAAAAAATTACCAATACGAAGGAAAGCTAGGAAAAACAAGATACAAGAGGAGTGTGAGTCGAGAGGGAGTGTAAAATAGGAGGAAGTGTGAGTTGAGAGGGAGTGCAAGCTGGGAGGAAATGTGAGCCAAGAGTGAGTGCAAACCAGGAAAAATTACAAGCTTGGAGTGAGCCCTATTAGCTATTATGGAAGGAAAGTCATATTTGAAAGCCTTAATGGGAATTCAAGATGCCTTAGCTAGATGTATGGATGCCTAGGTTGAAGATAAGTGGAAGAGAAAATATATGGCAAGTCCAATACATGTTGAAGATGATACACCAGAAGTGACTATCAAGGATGAGATGATTGAACATGATATAAAGGTTCTAAAAAGCAGAGGGTTAATTGAAAGCACGAGATTCCAGAAACAAAAGGAAATACTAAACGAATCGTATTAAAAGGAAGGAACACAAATGAATGAACACAAGATATAAGAACAATATGAAATGTAGCCCTTTTTTTATTGATATTCTTTTCAATTTGTGTTACAATACGTCTCCTTCCTTTTTAGGGGATAGGAGCGTTAGATATTGTTCTCTACAACTTGTCTCTGAATTCCTTCTTCCGCGTGCCCACATATAAAATGGGCGAACCAAAACGTTGCCGTCGCTTGCATTGACAAAGGTCGATTCCTCGCTGCTCCTCTAATGCTGCAACTCTGCACTCAAAGAAACAAACAAGAAAGTCAGTAGCACCTGTGTATGAAAAATAAAAGATGAATCTAACGTTGGTTGAAATAAATCTAAATGAAATGAAAAACTTGACAAAAGCATAAACATGAAACTAAAAGAAATACCACGATTATGAAAGCACAAATCGCCAGTAAGTGAACTAGCAACACTTCGTCGCTCAAAATGCTCCTTCTCTATATATCCTTTTGGGTGAGAAAACTCCCCATTTTATAGACCCAAGGGGTCTCTTTGAATTAACATGCAAAAGTGTTTCTTTGCATGAATGCTTTTGTTTGTGAAGAGAAGACTTCTTCTTGATCAAGGGCTTCTCAACTGCCTTTGTGCATGTCTTTGCATGTTTTAGCAAAGCTCACTTGTACTCCCATGCAATGAAGGGATAGCTAAGTGGCAAATCTGAGTTGTCTTAAAAAGCTTACTCTCCTTCCCATGCAGTGGAGGGAAAGTCAATTGGCGGATATGTGTTGTTAAAAGAACTCACTCGCACTCCTATGTCATGCATGAAAAGTTGAGTGGTAGTTCTGAGTTGTCATGCGCTGAGGTCTGACTTTTTGCTGGTCAAACCTGGCATTCGTCCCACCCAGAAGCGAGTGCTAGTAATCGTCCCTGGGTGAAACGAGTACAAATCCATACTCGTCCTTGGGTAGGATGAGTACAAATTCGCACTCGTCCCCGGGTGGGACGAATAAGAAATAAAGTGTCTAAAAGATGCCAAACTAATTTTTGACTTGCAAACTCGCTGTGTAAGTGGTTAGAACCATTGTTTAACCTCTCGGGGGCTACCCTGGGGGTTGTGTGTGTTAATGTGATCGGTGTTTGTAGTCACATAATCGGATTGGTGCTGTTTTGGTGTCTACAGATGCCCTTTTTTGGGAAGCGCCGTGCATGGCATAGCGTCGAGCAAAAATAGATAACCAAAGCACTAATGATTAGGGTTTCTCAAGAACCTAACCAACTCTTGATGCCCCAAGCATGGAAAGGGCATGCATTCTTGAATCCTTGCTCGACGAGCTAAGGAATTTTATTTCAAGTATTAACCTGTTTTGGTGAGGTGTGACTTGAGCTTGGACATTGATCAGTCATGAATAGGCAAAGGGCGCAACCTTTTATCCACGGGGGAACCTTGTGTTCATGCTTCGGAAATGCCAAGTGTTTAATCAATTTGCGATAATTGCTTGTTTGTTGCCCCAAGCAAGAGCGTGATTGTCTTTGTCAATGATTCTTTGAATGCATGCTATTGCCGTGATTAGGTGTGTGTTTTTTTATTGGTGACTTAAGTGTGACTACCCCCTCAAGCGATGAATCAATGAAGGAATGACTGACATGAGAAAAGCGACGAGTCGCTTGACCCAAGATGACTTAAGTGAGGGTGCCTTCAGATGTTTTCCGTTTAATGCGAAAGCAGTTTCCAAACATTCTGACCTGTTTTTGGTGGGTGTGAACCCATTTTGGGATGCCATTTGGGGGTAACATGGGCGAAAATCCGTCTTCCCATGGAGCGGTCCGGCTATGGTAGCCTTCTTAGGGAGTAGGATAACGACAAGGTAGACCCCGACATCAATTTTCTAATGCGAAGAGGTTAAGTGCAAGAGAACTTTTGTCCGGCAATTTTTAGTGTTTTTGTTGGCATTTGTCATTTTTATATTTTGGTTGTTTTGTTGTGTTTGTTTGTTTTTTTTTTTTTTTTTTTAATATTTTGGTTGTTTTGTTGTGTTTGTTTGTTTTTTATATTTTGGTTGTTTGCGTGTTTTCATGTATGTGTTTGATGTATGCAGAGGCGATTATGAATGTGATGTTTTTAATTTGTATGATGTATGGATAGGGAATGAATGAAATGAGGTGTTGATGATGTGTCGATGCACCATAGATTGTACAAGATTTGACTGACTTGCTATACTAATGGGATGACTTTGAATGACTGCATGTGAAAACTTTGTTTTTGTATTTTGCATATATTTTGATGGTGATGTACGAAATAAAATGTGACGATTGTTTTTAAAATGTAGTTAAGCTTTTCTTAGATTCAGATATTTTAACTAACTAGCCAAGATTGTACATTTATCTCGCAAGACTTTTGAACAAGGTATAAATTCAACTTGAATTTAACCAAGTTATTTCACATCCCTGTGTGTGCAATTGAGTTCGTTTATGTGTTATTCATCAGGATACCGCCAGTGCCAGATGGGCTTTCAACCGAACTCGTACTGAGGATCACCTAATTAGCTCCACTAACTCCTTGATTGTGTTTGGTTAGATTAATCTACGATGCTATCTAGGATACCATAAGCTAGCTCATCCACATGCAAACATTGATCTATACACAAGTTAATGTGATAGATATATCGTCATGCGGGAGGTTTACTATCAGTGACTGATAGGCTATCAACCAAACCGGTACTGAAGCTTGCCTCATGACCTATCGAAATGCTGAGAGTTCCAAGGATTCAAGTTCGACTCCCTTCTTTTCTTCAATTGTATTGGGATACTTGCTCTTTATAGTGATAAGATCACTGTTTATTTTGTTTTATTGATGTTTTTTTTTTTTTTTTTTTTTTTTTGAGCAAGGGATAGGGAGTGACGAGAATCACTATTGTACATGCCTTTTGATGTGTGCACTGTAGGATGTCAATTTTGAATGTTTTGACGTTTTGCAAATTTTTGATGTTTTTGCAACTTTTGAGAACTTGGGATTCATGGGGAATTGGGTAGGGAGGATGCTTGTCCTTTTGCCAACTCTCGGCATTCCTAGGGTCATTCGCACAGGGGGATAAGCAAGATAGTCGTTTCTCTTATGGTGACCTGGATTACGGTGCAGGTTTCATCTTTCGTTCACACAACTTAGGAATTTTTATGTGTGTTAATTTGTGTTGGGACGTGACGTAACAAGGTGTGATCCAAGTAAAACTTTCCCATGTAAAATCTGCTTAACTGTGTACAGTTTTTGGCTAGAAATTTAAAGACATCTGAATGACGAAAACCCTATATACATTAGGAAACAACTGACTATGCTAAAATAAAAAGGTGATATGCTGGATGTATGCATTTATGCACATGGATGTGATGTGGAAAATGATGGTCTTGTCAAGTAATGACAGCCTATGGTATTTTTGACTTGTATAATCTAGCAAATGTATAATGTATGGATGCGATGCCTAATGCAACCTATATTTTTGTATTTTGATTTGTATGAGAATGCATGGAATTGGAATGCAATTGTTTTTGTAATTTTGATTTTTTTATGAGTATGCATGGAATTGAAATGCAATTTGTTTTGTGATTGTTGATTATTTTATTGTTATGCATGGAATAGAAATGCAATTGTTTTTGTAATTTTTGATGATTTTATTGTTATGCATGGAATTGAAATGCCATTGTTTTTGTAATTTTTGATGATGTTATTGTTATGCATGGAATTGAAATGCAAATGTTTTTGTGATTTTGATTTTTGTGTTGTTTTTGTTGATTTTTGAATACTTATGTTGACCAAGCAATTATGGTAACGCTTGGAGCTTTTGGGTTGACCAAGCGATTGTGGTAATCCTTGGAGCTTTTGGGATGACCAAGAGATTACGATAATCCTTGGAGATTTTGGGGTGACCAAGAGATTGCGATAATCCTTGGAGCTTTTGGTATGACCAAGAGATTGCGATAATCCTTGGAGCTTTTGGGATGACCAAGAGATTGCGATAATCCTTGGAGCTTTTGGGTGACCAAGAGATTGCGATAATCCTTGGAGCTTTTGGTATGACCAAGAGATTGTGATAATCCTTGGAGCTTTTGGGGTGACCAAGAGATTGCGATAATCCTTGGAGCTTTTGGGGTGACCAAGAGATTGCGATAATCCTTGGAGCTTTTTGGGATGACCAAGCGATTACGATAATCCTTGGAGCTTTTGGTTTGACCAAAGGGTTTATGGACACCTTTGGAGCGTTTGGTTTGACCAAAGGGTTTATGGACACCTTTGGAGCATTTGGTGTAACCCACTGGCTCTTCAGGGAATAGAGGTACCCCCAGCGTGATGATCTTTGTGCATCGGATCTGGCTCTGTAGGAATTGGCACGAATGGATCGGCCTTATGCACGGATAGGAGGGCAAGGTCCGCCTTCGGCACTGATGGTGCTATGATATCTCTGGGTGGAAGGTGCTTGCGATCTTCCCAAAGGAGCGAAATCAACATGTGATGCCAGTGGGTTGGGTCTATGCGCCACTCATGCCCTAGTCTTATGCCTAGTTGGGCCATTAGTTCGTCATGGGTGACAGGGTGATTGTGCCGTCGTGCATGATTGAGATAAGCCATCTCAGTTTCATCTTCGTAATCATTGTCGATGATCCAAAGGCCCTCGTTGGCCCCGACAGCTATCTGTGACATGCTAAGCTCGTTCGGCTTGAGCAGATTGACATGGTCCCGATGGGTTTGTTCTGCGCTTTACGGGGGGACCGGATTTTCTGGCAATGGCACGGGCTCGATGGGAGCCTCCAAAGGGAGTAATGTTAAGAGAATTTTGTGATGCTCATCCATGGGGACCACCCGTGAATTAGTGATGTCAGACTCGAACGGGTCCCATAGCACTATTGCATATGCTCGACTCGTCTTTGGCAAGAGAGTCGGGCTTATCGAACCTCGGTGATTCTAAGATATGGAAGACCTCATCATCGGGTAGCTCTACAACCGGGGGTTGATCCTCTTTGAGAGGAGTTTCATGTGAGTTGGGCTTTTGTGGCCCTAGAATCTTGGTCTCTACCGACTCTGAGTGCTTGGGCGAGTGCATTGCTTGTATCGAGGGATTGGAGCTCCTCCTGTTTGATTTGTTCCCATTGCAAGTTGTGGAAAACTTGATGCCTTGAGAGGGAAGACTGAATAACACCCCCCATGCTTTGGTATTTCATTTTGGTCCACTCTTTTTCTAGCTCAGGTTCCTCAGAGGCTTCTTGAAGAATTTTTGGGGGTGGTCCATGAACCTGGGTGGGCGCCTAAAGAAGGCACCCGTCATTGGTCTTAGGATTGGCCTCCCGCTCAAGTCTAGGAGGCGTCGAGGGCAACATTTGATAAGGTCGTAGAGACCTATCTTGCACCCAGTTGTGTTTCTCATAATGTTTTGTATTATGCATGCGAGGGGTTGGAGTCTTCGCTCGCATAGTGTGTTGTAACAACTCATCCTCCTGGTGTTGAAGGCACTCTTGATTTAAAAGATATTGTTGCTCTAACCGTTGTTGTTCTAGCTCAAGTATCGTGAGTTGCATCCGACGTGCAATATGCTTGGCAGATTCTAAGATAGTTGGTCCTGTTGTCTCATGTCTAGAAGGCCTAGATGCCTCTCCTAGATATCTATCTCGGTCATGGTGATCCGAGATCTCTATAGGTCGCCTCCCTCTGTTGGGGGTAGCGGCATTCCCCCGAGGCTTTGGCCTCAATAGGTAATCCTGAAAGCTAGCAATTGCGGAGGCGTGTTGCTCTTGCGATGTATATTGTTCTTGAGGAAGGTAAGGGTTTTCCTCGTGCTCTCTTTTGTAAGTGAAAGAGGAACGGGAAGAGTTGGCTCGCCCCGCCTGAGGAGCCTTGTGCTCTGTATTTGTCCTTGTAGTCCTGACAACTAGAGGGGGTGAAGGAGGGATAGTGTAATCATGTGGTTCCTCTCGTCAAACCCTATGTTGACCTAGTGCTTCATTGCATGGTGACCACTCATAGTGAGCATCTAAGGGAGCTCTCCTATGAATGTACCCCTCATGGGAGGATGCGTGCTGGGTGCTATGCTAAATAGGAGTGCCCCTAGAAGAGGTGCCCCTATAGTCCCTTTCCGTTAAGGTGTGTAGGGGACTGCCTTGTGTGTTAGGTCGCCAAGGTGGTATGACCAAATCCTGGGGACTATAATGGATGCGACTCATGTTTCTTTGGACATTCGTCGCAGCGTCTGCCCATGAGTGGGCTTGACTACGGGTGAATACCATGGCGATGTCTCTCTAAAAACCCTAAAAATTGAAATGATTCAGATGGGGCCCAAAATTGGTGTGCGCATCCCTCTTATAGTAGATAAGACAAAAATGAAGTCTCAAGTCCTAGCTCTAAATAAATTAGGAGATATTGACATCCGAACAACTCAAAAAGTGCAAAAAAATGCGTGCCCAATTTTAAAACCTAATTTTGGGGCACTAGATGATGGAATTTGGCCCCGAAAACTGACTTTTCTGGGCAAATAGAATTCTAGGGAATTATATTTGTTTAAAATTATCCCACCTAACTCCCTGTAAAATTTCAAGTCAATCGGAGCTACGGTTGAGAAGTTATGGCCCCGACAAGATGCACTAAAATTTAGAGAAAAATATAAAATTTCCCATATTTTGTTGGATGGTCCTGCATCACTTATGGGAACCTTAGGGCGCTTTTGGGTTGACCAAAGGGTTCATGGACACCTTTGGGGCATTTTGGAGTGACCAAGCGATTGCGGGAATCCTTGGAGCTTTTGGAGCGAGTGGCAAAATGCGTAGATTTTTATCTTTGTTTATGATTTTTTTGATTTTTGATTTTTTTTGTCTAAACAAAAAATAGCATACACACACAAGCAATGCTTATCTCTTTTAAAGATTAATAGTGTGCCCTAAATCTGGTTTAGTGTGTTTTTGTTGTTTTGTTTTGTTTTTGTAGGTTTTTGTGAAGAACGTTTAAATGCAATTATGAAGGCTCTTATGACTCCCAATATGGTTGCCCCTTCAATATACCATTGCCGGACCGATATACCAACCTCTCTATATACCCGCCCTTACGTGAGGGAGACTATAGGTACGTGAGAGCAGATGGTACGTGGAACATAGGCAATACAGAAGGGGAATCGCTTTGTTTATGGCACCTACCATAGAAGACTTATCCTCGCGTGCATGGGAATCACCCCAAGCGACACTCGGTCGACTTTCGTCGGGATTTACGCCTAGCAACAATCGACGATCGAGGTAATGGATGCAATATATCAAGCCAAGGTGGTGATGGAACCCACCTTTGGTCTTGCTCAAGGGTTGGGGTCTTACGACCAACGCCTTGGTTTAAAATGCCACGTGATGTGTGGGGTTCGTTTTAATTTTGCAAAATTGAAACGGGCAAACGAAAAGAAATCTTTCCCTAAGCCATACAAACCGAAAACCGGAAAATAAAAAAACAAAAATTTGACGGAAGTCGTAAAAACCCCTACCTCTTCTCTGCCTAACAGGATGTCTCTGATTTGCTCTGAAAATTGCACAAAATTATACTCGTCCCTGGCTGGAGCGAATAACAGACCGTAATCGTCCCAGGGTGGAACGAATAGTTTATTTGTCTCGGGGTGAGACGAGTACCAATTCTGTAATCGTCACATGCAGAGACGAATAACAGTCCGAGGTTAAAAAAATAGGTACCTGTAAAAACAAGCAATTTTAGATCAGTAAATTAAACTAAAAAAATAGAGGATAGTCGTCCCACCGTGATCGCCATTGAAAGCACGAGATTCCAGAAACAAAAGGAAAGACTAAACGAAATTGTATTAAAAGGAAGGAACACAAATGAATGAACACAAGATATAAGAACAATATGAAATGTAGCCCTTTTTTTATTGATATTCTTTTCAATTCGTGTTACAATACGTCTCCTTCCTTTTTAGGGGATAGGAGCGTTAGATATTGTTCTCTACAACTTGTCTCTGAATTCCTTCTTTCGCGTGCCCACATATAAAATGGGCGAACCAAAACGTTGTCGCCGCTTGCATTGACAAAGGTCGATTCCTCGCTGCTCCTCTAATGCTGCAACTCTGCACTCAAAGAAACAAACAAGAAAGTCAGTAGCACCTGTGTATGAAAAATAAAAGATGAATCTAACGTTGGTTGAAATAAATCTAAATGAAAAGAAAAACTTGACAAAAGCATAAACATGAAACTAAAAGAAATACCACGATTATGAAAGCACAAATCGCCAGTAAGTAAACTAGCAGCACTTCGTCGCTCAAAATGCTCCTTCTCTATATATCCTTTTGGGTGAGAAAACTCCCCATTTTATAGACCTAAGGGGTCTCTTTGAATTAACATGCAAAAGTGTTTCTTTGCATGAATGCTTTTGTTTGTGAAGAGAAGACTTCTTCTTGATCAAGGGCTTCTCAACTGCCTCTGTGCATGTCTTTGCATGTTTTAGCAAAGCTCACTTGTACTCTCATGCAATGAAGGGATAGCTAAGTGGAAAATCTGAGTTGTCTTAAAAAGCTTACTCTCCTTCCCATGCAGTGGAGGGAAAGTCAATTGGCAGATGTGTGTTGTTAAAAGAACTCACTCGCACTCCTATGTCATGCATGAAAAGCTGAGTGGTAGTTCTGAGTTGTCATGCGCTGAGGTCTGACTTTTTGTTGGTCAAACCTGGCATTCGTCCCACCCAGAAGCGAGCGCTAGTAATCGTCCCTGGGTGAAACGAGTACAAATCCATACTCGTCCTTGGGTAGGACGAGTACAAATTCGCACTCGTCCTTGGGTGGGACGAATAAGAAATAAAGTGTCTAAAAGATGCCAAACTGATTTTTGACTTGCAAAACTGTTGTGTAAGTGGTTAGAACCACTGTTTAACCTCTGGGGGCTACCTTGGGGTCTGTGTGTGTTAATGTGATCAGTGTTTGTAGTCACATAATCGGATTGGTGCTGTTTTGGTGTCTACATTAATATGTAAGTTTCATAGATCTTGGCTAGGTTTTTTGGAGATTTAAGATTGGGTCAAATAAAAGTGGGGATTGAATTCAAATTACTTTGTGAATTTTATTTCTAAAGGTTTTTTCATAGTTATATTTTCTAATTCAAAAATCAAGGGTAAAATATTGAGTGGTGGTTCATGGTTTAGAGGGAGAGATGCCCTTTATTTAAGATCATGAAATTAAAAACTTTTGTTGAGACAAAAACCATTAAGAAGATTCTAGTTTAGGTTAGGCTTTTTGGGCTTCCATATCAACTTATCAATATGAATGTTTTGAAGAATATTGGAAATACCCTAGGATAATTCATCAAGAAATGACTAATTATTAAGGAGTGGAAGTATGCTATATATACCAAAATATATGTTTATACTAGAATATATGTTGCTATGGTTATTTCAAAACGTTTGTCACAATCCGATAAGATTAAATATGTATCAAGATGATGGATCAACAAATGGATTATAAAATATTGTATTTTTTTGCCATGATTGTTATGAGACTAGCCACTTGGCAAGAGTTTGCAAAATGAAAACTATGAAGAAAGAGATATAAAAAAATGATCATGAGATAAACTTCAAGGCAAAGCAAGGAAATCATACTTTAATATAAGGTAGATCAAATCAAGGATATTCCACTCCTAAAGAAAGGTCATAAAAATCCTCTTATGGAAAAGACCGCCATAGCTCACTTGGATCAATCATTAGAAGAAACAAAGAAGGATATAAGGGATGAGAAAGTACAATATGTAAGTTCAAGTTCAAAAGGAATTAAAGGTGCAAAGAAAGATGTGAAGGAAAATCCTAACACAAAAATGACAAAAGAGGTCAAGATATTTCTAGGTAAATCATCTTCATTTTCCTCAAGTAGTATAGAATCCTCTCCTAGTAATAAAAGTGAAAGTTGCATATAGGTTATCCCTTGCACTTTAGGTTTTCAAGAGTAGCATAATAAAGAAATAAGGATGGAGGAAGTCTATAACAATTTAGGGTTTCTAAGGTAAAATAAAAAGGTAATTTTTTTGGAAGAGCATGCAAAAGGTAATTGCTTTGGAAGAGCATCCTTCCACTTTAGGGTTTCTAGGAAAAATAAGGAAGAATGTGCTTTTGAGGCTATTCCTTGCTCTATAGATCCTTCACAACAAGACACACCTATAGATGATAAGTCTTACTTTTTGAGCAGTGTGAGAAGATAGAAGAGATTGATGAAGATGAAAGTAAGCAAAAACAAAGAAAAAAAAACAAAAAGAGGGATATTTATATGGGAAAACAAAAATAAAATTTAATTAATGTTAACAAGAAGTGGGGCTAAACCTGGAAATAAAAACAATAAAATAACAATAAAAATAATATCTTGGAGATGGGGGGAAAGGGAGGGATGGCTTTCCCTAGGACTGACCAGTACCACTTTTCCATTTCCCTGCCCCCCTCCCGGGTCTGCTCTCAGGCCTAGTTTCTAGGTTCCCTTGTTTTCTCAAGTTTCCCTCTTGACGGGGTTGCTGGTCTGCAAGGAGGGTTTGGTGGTTTCTTGCCCTGAGTTTCCTGGTTCGACGGGTTTCCAGTGTGCTTTTGGGAATGTTGGAAGAGGGTTGGCTCTGGTTTTTTGGTTACTGCTCGGGATATTCATCTACGTTCTTTTTGCTTCGAGGGGCACCTTTCTTGTAGATGGTTTTCCTAGTCGCCCCATGAAACCCTTGTCTTCGAGATCTCCTTGTAGATCCGAGGTTTGTTTGTTCTTGTGGATGGATCTCAGGGATCTTTCTGTAGTCTATTGTTTGGGTTATGGGTGGGTGCCCATGCATGCAGCTACATCTCTTCTTGGATCCATTCCTTGACATACAATGGTGGGGCTAGAAGTTTTCTTGATGGTGGTTTTAATGGCTTGTTTCCTTACAGGGTTTGATCTTGGGATGGGGGCTCAAGATCTTACAATGTAATGGCTTTCACTATTTTTTCTACCCATCAAAATCCTTCTCAATCATGGACGCTCACGAGACAGCTTCCCTGTCTCTCCTCTACAGCTTGCATCCCAGATCGGGGTTCCTGTTAGGCAGGGGTTGTGTTCTTCTAGGCATGCTGCTAGTTTTCCAGCTGGGCAGGATCCATGAGTTCGTAGGATTTTCTGTAGGTTCAGGGCGTGCTGGTTTTCCTCGATGGGGGATCGTGGGTTTGTCTGCAGGTCTTGGGCATACTGCTGGTTTTTCCCACTGGGCGGGTTCACCTTCTCTTGCTGATTTCTCTGAAGGCCGAATTCTGGGCATGCTGCTATTTTTTTCCTGCAAAGCAGGATTTCTTGTTGCTATTGGGTTTCACGCGGGGCAGGACCTTCTCTTGCTGCTAGTTTTTTTCCCCACTGAGCGAGACCCTTCACACCCAATTTAGGGTTGGTTTGGTGGTTTTTCCGTAGGTGGGATCTTCCAATTTTGCTAGTTTTCCTGCTAGGCGGGATTTCTCAAACATGCTGGTTTAGGGTTTGTGTGCCTTTTCTGCTTGGAGGGATTCCTAAACATGCTTGTTTTCCCCACGTGGTAGGATTTACAGATTGTGCGATTTTTTCCCCATGAGGCGGGATTGTAATTTTTTCTGTTGTTTCCCTGCTGGGAAGGTTTTTAAATTTGCTAGGGTCCCCGCTGGGCAGGATTTTCCCTTTTTCCCGTTGGGAGGGATTTCCTTTGTGGTGGTCTTCGGATGTTTCCTACTAGACAGGATTTTATATTCATCCTTGTAATAAGTCTCCCACAGGGTGGGATGTGTCATTTGGGTTTTAACCCTCGGTTTGGTCTTTTGACCTGTTGTATGAAGGTTTTTGGGATCCTTTCAAAACCCGCTTGTAATATAATTCCAACTTACCAAAAAAAAATAATAATATCTTGGAATATTAGGGGTATGAATAAGAACACTAAAAAAATTATTAAGAAAGTCTCGTATTGTTTTAGACAAAATATCTATATTTATAAATATGAAAACTGGTCAACAAATATTTTAGTCATTCAGTGTGTTGAATTTTATCTTCACAAAATTTAAATTTCAAAGGGTATCTATATGAAATGATATAAAGGAGTTGATCGTAGAAATTTAGTAGTGAGGAATATAACAAATATTTTTGATAAGAAAGACATGTAAAGAATATTTTTGATTAAAAAAAAAGTCTAATATGGTTTAATTAATTTGATAGAAATGTAACTAGAAAAATAAAATATATTGTTTTTGTAATGAAAGTGGCCTCCAATAAAAACCACACGTAGTTTATTAAAAAGAAAAAATTGTGAGTCTTTACCATCTATTTAAAAAAGTATGTATTTTTTCCTTGTAAATATAGGTATCAATTGTAATAACAATTGTCCCTATCATACAAAAAATGTCATCAATTTTAAAAAGTATATCTTTTTTTCAGGTACCAATTATAATAATGATTGTCTCTGTCATACCATATACATATACATATACATATACATATACATATACATATATATATATATATATATATATATATATATATATATATATATATATATATATATATATATATATATATATATATATATATATATATACTTTATTAAAGAATAATAATTAATTAATAGTAGCTTGTTTAGGGGTAAAGGTAGTAGTCTAACCTGACTCCATTGAGCGTGTGCTATCTCAACGACAGTGATACCAATCCTGAGCTACCAATGGTTTTCTTCATGTAGGGTCTCTAATAACAAGGTGAGGTAGAGGTTATAGTGGCAGGATTTGAACCCAATATTGGTACTAAATAATGGGTAGTTGCTAATTCCTCCATGTAACCAAAATAATAATAATTAATTATGAGTAATGATTAACTCATGATTTTTTCTTTTTCATTTGCTTTTGTTTTTTTATCATAAAGACAATATTTTTTAACACAATATGTTTGTTTACTTATTTAATTGTGACTTGATATTATACAAAAATATACTATCAAGTGGGTAATAATTAGTTTTTTCTTTTAAAAAGGCTAATTGCAATAAAACCATTTTATTATTCAACTTAATTATGTATCTTGCAAAATAATGTATGTATAGATTAGATGGAATTTCAGTTTATTTAAATAAATATTATTATTACTATTTGATTAAAAAAGAGGAACTATAATTTGATTTAAAAAATTATTATTATGGTTTGTGTTGTTTTTTTATACATAGGTGAGTTGGTTACATCCACACTAATTTTAGTAACTACCAAGTGCAAGGTTCAAACCATAGGGGCTACCCCCAACAAGCCTATACCACCTCATTATTTTATAACCCGGTGTGAAGAGGATCACCCGTCGCTCGAGATTCATACCATCATCGTTGGTCTAGTGCACACACAGAGGATTCAAAGTAGAATACTACCTTTGTAAACAGGTATATCCCCAAGGTTTTAACCTAGGTCTCTTCTGGGTAAGTGTCTGGTCAGACAGATAATTATCAATCTACATAGCCCTTAGGGTTATGGTTTGTGTTATTACTTTATACCAACTATGAATAGATCAATTAAAAAATCAACTTGCCCCATTTAGTGTATTGTCTTTGGTTTTCACTTATATTTTCATATATTTCAAAGAAGTTATTACTCCTCTTCTAATGTATACTAGAATAATTTCAAGAATAAAAAATGCATACATTTTATTGAATTGATCCATTGCATCTTTTGAATTTCTTCTCTTTCCAAGCTTCTAAGCTAATCTTATGAAGAGGCAAAAACTAAAAACCTCTCCCACAACAATCACATTTAAAGAATAACATGGGTCTACTAAAATATTGTAAGAACACTATTACTTTTATGTTTTAATAGGATGAACCCCTCGACTTAACTTTTGGATAAATCATCCTTCTATGAACATGTTGGATTTCTTCTCCTTGTCATGTTTCCTTGATAACTAATTTCTTTATTTTCTCCTTTAAGATTGCTCAAACAATATATAAAATTAGTTAACAAGTCATCAATAATAAACTTACATTTCATATTTGGAATATCAACAAGATTGCATTCATATCTAACAATGATTGTTATAAAAAATACAAAATAGTCACATATTGAATGGATACATGTATGCATGATAAATAGAGAAAAACACATAATCTATTACTTTTTAGATGTTTTTTATCCTTTCTAAACAAATAAGAGTGTATATTAAAAAGAAAAAAAAAATTTAAAATAATATTTGAACTATCATTGAATAGGATTGCATACATGGCCAAACACAAATCACTACAAAACATATAAAATAAGTTATATGTTCAAAATATATATATATATATATATATATATATATATATATATATATTATGGTATATATATACCTTTGAGGAAAGAACAAAATATCTTACTTTTTGAGGGTTATATTAAAAAGATAAAATTCTTAAAATAATATTGTAATTAGGTGAATTATCTATAATACTGTAGTATATCTAAAAAAATAATAAAAATATTTGAAAAGATGAATTATAACTTGTTTTATTGACCAAACCAAATATTTTAATTGAGCAACACATATGAAAAAAATTGAAGATTGAATAAGTCCAACTGGGCCTGTAGACACCCAATTTTTCCCCACAATTTGACCACCCAACATGTCGTCCATTGTCCCTTGACTGATTTAACCAAATCACCTTTTTGTATCCAAATTTGGGGTAAAAAAACGCCTTCAATTTTGTCCTTTTTAAAACCTAACCAAATGACCTTTAAATTTACCAAAATTAGTACTGTTAGAAAGATCTTGAAAAAATATTTCCAACGAATATAGACATGATCATATTTAACCTTATATTTATGGATAAAATAGCTCAAAACCTAATCCACCCAATTTAGATGGTAGATTTGCTAGTGTGAATCTATCAACTAGAGTGAATTCACCTTGAAGCAAATCCACTTTCAACCTTGCATATTTGTAAAAAATTAAATTTCAAACTTCCCTACGAAACTTAATATATAACAGTCAAATTTGTGAATACACCAAGTAACTCGCAAATACGCCTAGTTTCAATACGTCAAGTTGTGAATATTTTGGTGGCATATTTGCATAGGCGACGTATTTGCATCTGACATGAGAAAAATTAAATTGTACATGTAGTGGCTTGATAGGGATCAAATCTTATCTAGATGTCCTTCGAAAAGTAAAAGCAATCTACGGATAGGGGAGGAAGGTGATAGATTATCTTCCACTTCCCCACTTGTCCAAAGAGGACTCCAAATCAAGGGTAACTAATTGTAGGCTAAAATCAACAAAAAATTAGCCCTACCACTAACTATACCAATCAATCATGCCATCTACCTCACCCCTCTCATTTGGGAAACTCCAAGAGGGCTTCTATAAATTGGCTCATTGGGGGAGCATTCCAAAAGGACTTTTTCATAACAAAGTGCTACCAAATTCATCAATCAAATCATAGAAGCAATGATGTGCTACCAAAATCCTTTCTTGAAGCTAGAATGACTTCTCACAAGACAAGGAGAATAGAGCATTTGGTGTTTTGATCTCGGTGATACTTTTCCTAAAAAACATTGTTCTTCATTTTCAATTTTACTAACAAATTCCCTTCTATTTTGTTTTGCACCCGTAGCATTTTCTTGTAAGTTTTATATTTATGAAATCTAATTGTTTCATGAAGAATACTTTTCTTGTTTTTTCATATCTATAGGATTCATAAGAGATGGCTACAAGACTCCAAAAAATCATCAAAATCTATGTTTGTTTGATCAAAATCTTCTCTTTTAGATTCAACAATGAGATTTATCATCCCCCCATGGATTGAGCAAAACCATCAAGCTAACTTGATATAGGCGATGTATTCATTTAGGTCCCCCATTTTTTGTGTTCTATGCAATTCAATATTTTGTGTTATCTCGGCTCCCATAAAGAATCTACCAAGAAAACCTTGTTCTAGATGACATATTCGTATAAGGACCCATATCTGATCTACTAGTATCCAGAGGGAATCCATCAATAAATCATGTTTTAAGTGGCATATTCGTGTAAGCACCTATGTTGTCATTTTGATAGAATCCTCCATTTTCCATCCTCCAATGCTTGATACAAATCTATCAACTAAATCTATTTTAGGCAACATATTTATCTTATTCCTCAAAAACCTCAAATCTCTTGTCCTACCCAGCATCCATTTCATCCAATAAATCCATCCACATTTGTCTTATCAATAAAACATCTCTATTCCCTAGAACACCCTATCACTCTTTTAAAAAAAATTGTTATAATGAATCTACCAAGAAAAACAATTATAGCTGGTGTATTTGCTTTTATAATTCTTGCATTCATTTCCAAGGCAAGTACACCTTAATTTTGCATAAATAGAGGGCCTAGTTATGAAAACCAAGAAGAAACAATATTCTAGTTATTTGACAGGCCACCTTTTGAGTGGTAATTTTACCCAATTGCAAAACCACACTCACAATTAGGATTTTGATTAGAAAACCCTCTCTTGCAAAGAGATATAAATTTCTCCAAGGTTCATTTTACTAAATGTGTAATTGTATGTTTGTGAAGATGTGTCAAAATAAGTGCTAGAAATACCTTAGTTATTTGCAAGTAAATATTAACAAGGGGTCCATGTTGGTATTACTTTATTATGTTATGCTATTGATTGTTCATGAAACTTAAAAGAAAAGAAAATATAAATGTGATTGGCCCTCATATGACCACGATGTAAAGTTGAAGTTCATTTTATCTTGAAGTATTTTAGATAGATTTTATCTTCCTTTGTTAAGTAGATTTTAAACAAGTTTTTATCTTGCATTAGTAAATCTTGCTTTGAGCATAAAAGAGAAGACTAAAATCTATCCTTGAAATGCCAAATTTGAATGATGATTGGATTCATTTTATATTGCTTTATGAATGGATTTTATGTTGCTTTGTTAAACTTTGAGCATGAAATAAAATCATCTAAATGACTAACTTTGAAATGTAATGGCCTTGAAATGCCATATAAATTACCCCTCTTTAATGAAATTGAAATTTTCATAAAGGGAAGTTAATTTATTACTTTAAATACAATAACCTTTGGAATGCCATATAAATTACCCCTCTTTAATGAAATTGTAATTTTCATAAAGAGAAGTTAATTTATTGCTTGAAAAATAAACATGCAAAGCTTGAAATTTGACTTGTCTTCAAAATATGAAATTATGCTAAATTTGAAATTACAAAACTCCTTTAAAAATGTGAACTTTGAATAATTTTTTGTAATTTCGAATTGGATTTAAAATAAAATAAAAATTACTCTAAAATAAACTTTAAAGCTTATAATTGGAATTCATTCACTTATTTTTGGAGTTTTAATTTTTTTTCATATTTTTTATTTTATCTACAAAAGTTAACAAAAAATGAAAAAGACAGGGTTAGAGAAAAATAAATAAAAATCTAGAATATGGACCAAAATGATAAAAATGTTAAAGACAAACTACTATCAATATAATGCTATCCTATCTTGCAAAATCAGATTTGTGAGAATTTTTGAATGTAACCTAATCTAATCGAAGCTTCATCCACACAACCCAAACTAAACTAGGTGTAATCTTCTAAGGAAATGAAATAAAATTCATGTTTCTAAACCTTCAATAGTGCAACCATTAAAATGCATTAAAAAATTTCTATAAGCCTAAAATCATTGAAGAGAAAGATAAAAAGTTAGTCCAAAACATTCAGAAAAATTCTCCTCTGAATCTGCTTACAAGGTGCAAGTTTTTGGAGTATTTTGCATTAAAAATGAAAAACAATGTTCTTGTTTTACACAAAAATTTCCAACCTGTTATTCCCAAAAATTCCAACCCTCTTTTTTTCCTTCCATGGGGTATTTAAAATTCTCCAAGAAAAATCTTTCCACTTCCTCTTCCAATGTTTGGTCTTGAAACGATCTTACTTTTCACTTCTTTATCTAAGCGCGTGTTTTCTTTCATCTTCATTCTATGCCCTTCATAACTAAAATATAATTGATTGTTTAAAACCATTTCGATAAACATCCTTGTATTTACAACAATTCGTTGTGTACCCAAGATATATATCGTTGCCATATTATTTTCTCTTAATACCTTTCATCATTATCAATAACACTTATTTGGTAGCCTTCATTTAGAATCTTACCGACCTTTTACAACTTTAATTTTATAATGCTCCTATCATTGCCCCTACCACCATGTTTATCCTGACCACTATGCTTCAAGACCACGACATCACGATTACCCATCTTATGAAAACATGCATTGGGGAATAATACTGCGCAAGACCTACCAATTCTACAATTTTTGATCTTATCGTGTGGATGCTATCCAGAATTTGTTTTCCCACGTCTGGTCATCCACGCATCTTCTCGATATTGTCAACTAATTTCCACGATATTTCATTTTGAAGCTTATATCATTGCGTGGTCTGTTGTTCAACTGGGTCATCGTACTTTCCCTTCATTTGCCATGTTGAAGCCTCTACCGTTACTCTAGAATACTTGCACATGTGCATCTAGACCATGGCCTCTTCTCGCATATGTCTACATTGTACATTGTTATGTAAAATGACTAGCATGTGAATATAGTCTTGTATACTATCGGGTGTCCATTACAATTGCATGGGACTGGAACATGGAATCTCTGGCAAGTTGGGCACTGTCTACAAACTATCTCTAATGTATAAATTTGTAAGGGATATGCTGTATACGCTTTCTTGATTTTTCATTGTAGATTATGGTGAGCCACACATACAGGTTGTTGAAAGACATCTCTGGTGAAACAAAATAATAATATCAATGAGCCTAACTATGTTGTACACATTTGATATCTCTGCCTGCACTTGTACTTGTATAGTGCATTTTATGGTGTTATAATCCTTTCCTTGGTCAGATAGGCCCTGATAATTACATGGACCTTCCTTGCTGTATAAATATGAGACCATTGAGATATCATGTTATTCGATTTATGCATTGATAATTTTCATGGTGAACATGAGTTGCATTAATTTTTTCTTTGCATTCTGTAGACACCTAAAACATGTCATGTCGAGGTGACTACTCATATGGGACATGCTAGAAGACCATATGGAAGACCTTGGACAAATACCAAGGTATAGCAGTGGTTCTAACCACTCATTTAGGTAGTTTGGCCTAATCAGTGTTAGCCATGGTTGACACCCACGGTTAGCAGTGCTGACCACGCCTCAGAGCCGTGGCTAGCAGTCAAAATCAGTTGGACCTTGGCCGATCCAAAATCGGTTGCAATGGCCAATTGGTTGCAGATCCGAGCGGTTTAGGGGTGGAAAGATCCAGAATTTTCCCTCCAACTGCTCCAGCTATCCCTTCTTGATCTTGGCTTCCTCAAGAAGCTAAGACATAGCCCTCCTAGGTGCTATAAGAACCCCATCCAAAATGGGAGATAGAGAGAGATGCATAGGAGAATTTGAGTGGTGAAGCCCTATCGAATTCATCACTCACCTAATTGCATTGTGATATTGCTTTCTTATCCCAAATTGAGAGATCAAAATGGCAATTCAATCCATGGAGGTCCTAGGAGGCTAGGAGAGCCAAGAAACTCAATTACGCCAACTTCACGTGCAATCTGAGCAATCCAACTGCCAAACTAGTCAGAGGACACAGAGGCGACCCTTGACCATCAATTTGGTAGGGAGATTCAGAGATTCAACCCCTAAATTGGAGGGCAAATATATTTCAGGCTCAGTCGTAGCTGTCAGTCATGGCTAATAGTGCTCACCACGGGACAGAGCCGCAGTCAGGGTATTATCTTTGATTTCCTTGTTTTCTAGCCGTAGGATCTTTTTAACTTCATTAGATTAAGCATATTTCATGTTTATTTGCTTTAATAGAGACTTTGACCGATAGAATTAGGGGTTTTAGTCACTTTTATTTCATTCTTGCAATCAATATACTAATGGTCTTTTCCATGCTTTCATGCTTTCAAATTCATAATTGAGGCATTAGATAGATTGATTGATGTTTCCTTTACAGTCTTAATGGTAGAATTATCATGTTTAATGTAGTTTAACATGTTTCTTGCACTTTCTTGATTTCATGTTGCTATGACATATTTTGTATAATCTTCCTCCAAAAGCCTCATCAAGAGAGGCCTCCTTTATTACTGATATGCCTCTTGTTGTTTATTGCATGCAGGACTAACAGGGTTTTGACATGCAAGGCAATAAATACCTCTAATCATGGAGAAGAAGGTCATCTACACCTTGGAGCAGTTTGTGTCATTGTAGAAGGCATTGAAAGACACCTACCCTTGCGAGGGATATTTTCCTACTGTAATTGTTGTATCGAATGGGTATCCCTAAGAGGGATGGATTTGTAACATGGATTGATTCAAATTAATGGAAGATACATTTCTTGTTATGTGTTATTTCTTGTCAATTTGTGTATGAATGCTCATTTTCATATGATTTACAACCATTACAACATTAGGTGTTAGCATTTTACAATGTTACAGAAGGCGATCACGATGGGAAATCTGCATTAAATGCCATAGATCACTAATTTTTGTGTTTTGTGATGATCAGGTGCTAGCCATTGTTGATAGCCACAGATCAATAGTTGTAGTCGCATGGTTGACACCCATGGGTAACAGTTGCAGCCATGCCACAGAGCCATGATCAGTAGCAGATAGGCCGTACAATAGGGAAATAAAGCTTAATCGGATGTGGACCTGAGGTAGGACCCATATCTCCACTAGTTTTCCTATGTTATCTATCTGTATTTTTCTAGAATGTGTAAAATGCTAGCATAATTAGGGAATGCAATGAAAAAGATAAAATGCATTGAGTCCCTAGGTCTTTTTCTTAGGTTCCACTAGTCGTTGCTAGGAACAACGGACCTTTGAGTGTAGTCTACCCTAGTCTCCAATGGTCTAGGCCCTTTTTGTGTGTTGGTTTGCTTGTGTGAGGCCCAATCTAGTGGCCATATCGTCATCATCATTAGTGTGCATTTTCTAAAAGTCATTTAGTTTAATCATGCATACTTTCTAAAATTAAACATTCCTTTTTGCATAGCATATAGAAGAATCATTTGAGTGTTGTTTTATGCATTTACTTTTCATGAAAAATAAAAGGAACCCCACACACCACGACACATTGTAAATGCTAGTGAGTTGGAAGTCACATCCAACCACTAGTAGGGTTCAATTACGATGGTAGTGATTTCCATCCATTGGCCCAACTCCTTCGAACCTTTTGTTACTAGACCAATACCGGACCCAATAGCCATCCATAGCCCAGAAAATTTGCATGTACTTCTCTTCGGAGGGTATGACGCTGACTGGGTGAGATTGGGTGAGGGTCTGGTAGTACCTGTGCTCCTTGACCATGTGTGGACTTCACTACCACACATTATAGGTTGGATTACATAGCCTAGAGTTCATTGCCAGGTTGTCGAGCTATGAGTATATAGGTGAAATCCCTTTAACAACTGAGTATATCATCAACATATTGAAAACACGATGAGAGTTACTTATTGATACAACAAATTGTAAAACACATCAAATAGTTTAGGGTTCACATTAAAGCTTTAAAAGAGATAATCACCATTGTATTCTTTGTGTGCTAATAAAATTTGAATCTAGACATAGGATACGCACTATGGTGGTTACACAGAGAGGCCGACCCAGGCATAGATCCGAGGTCGAGGCCGAAGCTCCACCCAATGCACAACAAGATGTGCAATGCCCTCAATCATAGAATCCTCTCAAACATCATTCGACGAGCATTAGAGGGGATAATTCTATGCATGGGGATCTTGTTGAGAATACCCTAGTATGAGGAGCCACCAGACACTCCTCAAGACATAGATCAGAGCATGGAGCTTCCCAACATGGGGGTTCCAAACATGTTAGCATTTACCATGACCGCATTCCACGTGCATCCATGGGATCTACTAAAGAGTTTGTCATTGAGGGATCCAGATTGGTACCCCTTCATCCTATAGCTAAGGGAGGCTTGAGGCCCCCAACATTTGAGTATAGATGAGTTCAGGATCCACCCATCCAGGGGCAAACGGAGAGGGCCACTTTCGAGCATAGGCCCACTCAAACTCCCAACAAAGGTGAGCCTTGTAGGATCACAATAGACATATCTAAAGTGGGAGCCAATGGTACGCCACCTCATGAGCCATGGCGTAGAAGATAGTTAGATGGTCTAGGTAAAGTTCTAGGGAAACTAGGTTACAAGCCTACTCCTGCGCCTTCTTGTTCCATGAGTGTGCATAGCGGTAGTACCATTAGGACTATCAGAGAACTTGGAGAGTGCTCCAAGCATTCTCGAGATATGTGTACTCCTGCATCTCATGCAAGAACATAGAGTGTAGGCAATAGCTAGATGTGAATGTCATCTTCATAGATAGGGGAAAGAGCATAGCAGATCAGTCCATTGGGGGACACACCCACAAAGCCACTCGAATAGAGCGCACACACCAGAGGCCTCATACGGCTGATCACATAGATAGATCTCACAAGATGGTGTCAGAGTAGAGATGCCAGATCCTCCAAGACCAATTGGAGGATGTTCATGCAGAGCAAGAATACCTCAAAAATGAGAACACTCAGAGGTAAAGGTTCATAAGACAATGCTTATATGAACAATGAATGCATGAGCAATGCATCCTTGATCAAAAGGAGCATGTTGAGAGGGAGGATCGACTAGCCAATGTCAGTTTACATCCCCATAGTGAGCATAGGGAGCGCATTGATAGATGAGTTGCTTCGCAACCTGATTTGCACCCTGAGTATATAGATACCCATACTCGCTACATGACCCAACATAGAGATGGGTGCCCTCCACCCGAGCATCATGGGCATAGGCAGTACGAAGAAGAAGTGGGAGATGAATTAGATCAAGAATATCCTAAAATCTCCCAAGTCGAGGAGGAGGATGAGCCTATTCCTTCACCTCGACCGAAGAGGAACGTGCCTCCAAAGGTGCCTCCAAGGCAATCCATAGAAGAGGAGTTCTTATCTTCGTAGGCTTATAAAGTCTTGGCAGAAAATGTCAAAGCTATAGAAAAGCAAGGAACAACTTATCAAAAGCCAACCTTGAATAAAATTCATAATGAACCTTTATGCCCATTAGTGCCTATTTTGGCTTATCTCGAGCATTTTGAAATGCCTAAGCTAGAAAATTTTAGAGGAGAGGAGGATGCTCAAGAGCACATCATGAGTTTTTTAGACATGTGCTTTCATATTGGAAGCAATGATGCCCTACTCCTATGGAATTTCATCACGACCCTCTCAAGCCCAACTCAAGAGTGGTTTAATCAACTCAAGAGGCACAATATCACCAGTTTTGAGCAACTAGCTGATGCATTTCTTGAATGCTTCTCCTTTGGCATCAAGAAGAAGGTGAACTTATCCGAGCTGGCTTCTTTAATGCAACATGATGATGAGCCAGTTATGGATTACGAGAAATGATGGAGAAAGATGATGGCAAAGCTACCATTTTCCATCCCTACTACTGAATTAACTTGGATGTTTACGAAAAGTTATGCAAAGCACATTTCATTATTGTTACAGTTGCAGAAATATCAAATGTTCGAAGAGGCTTTGGTGCAAGCCAAAGTGATTGAGGATATCAAGTTACAGGAGGGTAACTTGAAACTTAGAAACAAGAAGGAATGGAACAAGAAAAGCATCGAGAAACAACAGGCCAAGCCAACCCATGTTAATCAGGTGGTTCTAAACCTTCAGAAAGGAGATAAGGGGTAGCAACAATGAAATTATCAAGCCCAACCTTCCCCTACACAATATGAGCAGTGCAACAACCAGAGGGGTAAGGACAAAGAAAGATGCCCTCCTCGCATATTCACACAATTATCAAAATCATTAACAATGATTTTCCATCAGTTATGTGAGGCAAAGACAATAAACTTACCAGAAGTCAAAATGGTGGACCCTAGTCAACCCAAGCCTAAGGGATATAAAGATGATCAATATTGCATATTTCATTGAATGAAAGGTCACAACATAGAGGTATGTTGGTCTTTCAAACATTTAGTGCAGAACATGATTGAGAGAGGTATGCTTCTTGTGGATAATCCACAAGCGTCAAGATAATCAGAATATGGGGATTTACAAGAATCCTCTACCCAACCACGAGGTACCAAGGAACAATGTTGGCCAAGTCAATCAAGTACGAATCGAACCACCAACCCATGGGTTCGTCGGAATGGTCAATGTCATCACAAGACATGCGAGGTATGAGAGACCAAATCAACCTCCAGATCCTATTAGAGTCCATGCTGTACCTCCTCCAAGGCCAACCCAACATGTACCAGGCCCACCAACTAGACCGATGGTGACAATCAGGAGTAGGTTAGTCCAAAACCTACAGATAACTCTAACGAAGTTGTCGATTTATGAGCTGATTTAGCAGTCTCCCAAGCACAGGGAGATGCTTATGGATATTCTAAGGTCCATAGAAGTACAGTCCCAAGATCTTGAAGTATTCACACACTTCATGGGACACGTGCAACAGTGTTAGGAGCTGGTCATACAATTTCATGATCATGAAATCAAGATGGTTTCCACTATCATGGTGGACCCGCCGCTCCACATCATTGCATGTGTGAATCACATACCCTTAAAGTAGGTTTTGATTGATATAGGATCATCAATAAATATTATCATGACCAAGGCATTAACATACCTGAAGTTACCAAAGATGCATATCATACCTTCCACCTTCACGTTGAGAGCTTTTAATGATGCATTATGCTCAACTGTCGGCACGATAGTCTTACCTATTCAGGTGGGGCTGAAGACCATCCCCATGATGTGTCATGTGATTGAAGGTGCTATGCAATATAATATACTTCTAGGATGACCTTGGATAAGAGAAATGCATTGTGTCCCCTCTATTCTCCATCAATGTATCAAATACGTGCATGAGGGATAGGTTCACGTGGTACCTTCAGATGAGGAACCATTCAAATACATGAATCTAGAAGATTTGCTGAGGGATTTTATGCTCCCCTCAATGCACCTAGACATATGGCTAGTGTCACCGATCAAAGATCTAGGAGGTAAAATAAAGGAAGTGTGTGCCAAACCTACAATGTCTGCATCTCAATGATTGGAGCACACGATAGCTGCTTCTACCAGACCGTCTACATCTATAATGCATCGATATGATGGGAAGCTAAAAGTCAAAATGGGTAAAAAAGAGATAAAGCGAGCGCCTAAACTAGTGGTTATTGAGGTCCCTATTCCCATGGAAGTAGAGGATGCTCAAGTAGAAGTCGAAGAGGCACCTCAACCTACTTCACCTGCATCTTCAGCAGGGTCATCTGCACCGTAGGTGATAGTTCATTTGGTTAATCCTGGATTGGGGGAGTATATCATGCAGAATGTGATGTTTACACCGATCATCAAGACTACATAGGATATGGGCCGACCGCGAGCCCATCACCTTCCCATAGGGATGGTGGTACCATTAGGGGTGCCTCCTAACCAAACCAATTTCATCTATGGAGGGCTCGACCAGATTGCATCTTGCACCCCCATGGATGAAGATGATGATGAGCCATTCACTATGAATGTTCATTATCTCTCTAACCTAGAGTATGCCTTACGATATTTTGAATGCTACCATTGGCATGGTTACGGTCTCATATTATCTGATCAGGGGCATAGGAGGCCTTATGAACCACAATATCAATTTCCTATAGATAGGTTCATGTTAGGATATCATATTAGAGGATAGGATGAACTCCTCATGATATCTTTGGACTGCCTGTACCTCAGTCTAGGGGAGGAAGTCGATATTAATCCTTATCACCCCAATCCTTCCACCTTTCATTGGGACAACCAGATAGTGTCTTATATCACTATAGAACCACCTGAGACATATCACGAAGATATCTTGGTGGAGACCGGTCTAGAGCATATCCTAAGAGATAACTTGGATGAAAAAATCTATGTAACAACTGATGATACAGGCCTACAAGTTCACAATGCTGGCATAGCAGAAGACTTTGAGTTAGAATATCATTCTAATGAGGACATAGTAGAGTCCATATCTGAGAGAGGGGGACCTAGCTATGTGTATGACATTGATGATGATGGTGAGTCCTCAAACAATGAGTGATCTGAGGATGACACTAGGCTGGCTTATTTGGGCCCTCTTAACTTACATCATCTGATTCCCTTGGAGATAGTCATCGAGGATGAGCAATCCTCTATCGACGATGATGAGTACCAAGTGTGGGCTTACATGGGGCCCCATATCCCTAATCTCCTAGTACTAGTAGGTAGAGATGAAGGTTTTTGTGAAGGCTTTTATTACAATAGTGATGATGAATATGAAATAGAGAGAGCCTATTTGGGACCTCCTTACTTACATCATCATAATGCACCATACACTATAGAGGATATGTACAGGGATATCAATCTTCATCCTCACCTCAGAGGAAGACCACCTAGTTTGGATAGGATTTATCATATGGTCTTCCCTGATCCACTAACATTCAGAGAGCTCCTTGAGCCTAGCGATCTTGTTCTTGAGTCTGTTCATAGACCAGATCCAAAGATCCCCATACCCCCAAAACCACATCTTAAGGATGGAAGTTATACAAATGTAGAGTCACATGCACATGGTCCTAGAGACATAATCCATTCCATCAATATGATCTCCATTGATTTGACCACTCCACTTCACAATCTAGTCGATCCATCAAAACCATTGTATCTTAATGTAGATGCTATTGATTGGGATCATGATGACTCACCACTAGAGCCTGAAGACTTCTTCCCTAACAAAGAAATGTTGCAACCTTTTCATTTTGCATCAGGCTATGCACATGATGTTTATCATGTTGAGGATGTTTCCAATGTAGAACCCATAAACCCAACAGATGACATCCACTTGATCCCTACACCTCATCAGCTTGAGGAGGGATCCCACATGTCAATAGAGGAAACCTTTGAAGTGGATATCAGTAATGATCCCACCAATCCAAGGAAGGTTAAATTTGGAGAAATTTTATCTCCTGATGAGTGTGCCAACCTCATCCCTCTACTGAGAGAGAGACCTGATCTCTTTGCTTGGACTTATAAGGACATGCTAGGTCTAGATCCAAAATTGGTTACTCATAACCTTTCGCTAGATCTATCAAAGAAGCTAGTCAAGAAGAAACTCAGGAAGATGCATCCGATAGTAGCCCTAATGGTTAAATATGAATTGCAGAAGCTATTGGATGTAGAGTTTGTCATTTCCATCGACTATCCAGAATGGGTATCAAACATGGTGCCTGTAGGAAAACCTGATGGAAGGATCCATATTTGTACGGATTTTAGAGACCTCAATAAGGCAACACCAAAGGATTTATTCCCATTGCTGAACATAGATGCTCTCATAGATGCAACTGTAGGTCATGAAATGCTCTCCCTAATGGATGTTTTTTTGGTTACAACTAAATTTGGATTAAGCTCGAAGACCAGCATAAAACCACATTCATAATGCCATGGGGGACATTTTGCTATAAGGTTATGCCATTCGGTCTTAAAAATGTTGGTGCCACATATCAATGGGCTATGACATATATCTTTCATGACTATATGCATAAGATCTTGGAATATTACATCGATGACTTATTGGTGAAGTCATTATTGCATTCAGAGCATGTTGAGGTCCTGAGAAAGGTCTTCGATCACCTAATAGAGCATAATATCAGGTTGAATCCTAAGAAGTGTGTATTTGGTGTAACTTCAGGAAAACTCTTGGGATTCATCATTTCAAAGTGAGGCATCGAAGTTGATCCAATGAAGGTCAAGGTAATTTTAGAAATGTATCCTCCCATGAATATCAAGGAATTAAGAAGCCTACAAGGCAAAGTAGCATCCATAAAGTGATTTATCACATAATTATCAGATAAATGTCAACCCATGAATCGATTGCTACACAAGGGGGTCCCATTCAATTGGGATGAGGACTATCAAGAAACCTTTGCTGAGATTAAGCAATACCTAGCAATGCTACCAGTGCTAGCTCCACCAAGACCAGATGAGCCATTCTTGCTTATATATCGATGACTGACTTTGCATTAGGGACCATGTTAGCCCAAAATAATGTGCAAGACAAAGAGCAAGCCATATATTACATTAGTCAAACCTTGGTGAGTTATGAGCTAGGATATGCATACGTGGAAAAATTGTGTTTAGCAGTAGTGTTCACTACAAAGAAATTGTGATATTATATGTTAAGTCATACGATGTATGTCATATCAAAACAAAATCCTTTGTAGTATATGATGAGCAAGACATATCATAATACACGTACTGCAAAGTGGATCATGCTATTGATAGAATTTGATTTGGAATTCATTAGCCAAAATTCCATTAAGGGATAAGTCATAGTTGATCAACTGGTTGAGGTGCCTCTTGAGAATAGTAGGCCCCTCACCATTGAGCTTCCTGATGACGTAGTATTTGCCTTATCAGAAGCACTCGAGCTCGAAGAACCGGATAATAAAGCTGATATGACCTTGTTCTTCGATGGTTCGAAGTGTGAGCAAGGGGGTGGTGTAGGAATAGTGTTGTTCATGTCACAAGGTGCTCCTATGCCCTTGTCATTTAAGTTGGACTTTCCTTGCACTAACAATAATGCTGAATACGAAGCCCTAATTTTGGGCCTCCAAACAGCTATCGCCATGAAGATTAAAAGGTTAAATATCTTTGGTGATTCCCTTCTCATTGTTAACCAAGTGAAGGGACTTTTTTAGTGTTGATGTCCTATCCTGAAGTCTTACAAAGATCTTGTTGACACATATTTAGCTCAGTTGGAATGGTATGACATCGAGGCAATCCCTCATTCATCAAATAGATTCATAGACACTATGGCATCTTTGGGATCCTTAATCCCTCAGAATCCATCTACCGATTTTACTACCATCCACATAAAAATATTGTCACACTCTATTGTGCAACGTGAAGCTTTGGATAACAAAGAGTCAATCAACATGATTCAGGTAGAACCAAACCATGAATGGTTCTACAGAGCTAGAGACTTTCTCAAGGGAGCATCCTGGGGGTCTTTGATCTCATAGGATCCTACGAGGAGTGGTACTACCATCCACCATAAGGTTATTTCCCAGTATGCATTTATGAATGTTAAACCATAGGGGGAACATGTTGTCTTATCAGTTGAGACTGAGAGCTATCAGAACTGGATGTCGTAGATATACGACTTCCTTAAGCTTGGTGTAATCCCTCAGGGATTGTCATGTGCCATGAAGCACACATTTAAATAGAAAGTGATAAAGTATGTCTTGTTAGGAGATATTTTGTATCATCGAAGCTATGATGGAGTTCTCCTTCATTGTCTTGAGCCCCAAGAATCATCTTGGGTAATTTTGCAAGCTCATGATGGTACATGTGGTGGCCATTTCAATGGCATGGCTATCATCAAGTGCATCCTTCGCATGGGCTATTACTGGCCCACTATGGAGAAGGATTACAATGTGTATGGGAAAAAAATGTGTTAAATGCTAACATCATGCTAATATTGCACACCTACCATCATAGGCCTTACAACCCATTCAAGCGGCTTGGCCATTTTCTCAATGGGGTTTGGATCTCATCGATAAGATCTCTCCTCCATCATCGGGCTGACATACATTCATTATTATGGCTACTGAGTACTTTACTAAGTGGGTGGAAGCAATCCCATTAACAATGACAACTAGAGCGTGTATTGCTGAGTTCATACTCACCAATATCATAAGTCATTTTGGGATACCATCCAAGATAATTTTAGATAATGGCACGTCATTCAAAAACAAAACTATGAGAGCTTTGACATTCAAGTACAAGATCAAACATAGTTTTGTGACTCCATATTATCCATAGGCAAATGGGTAGGCTGAGGCCTCAAACAAGATAGTGGTATCCATATTGAAAAATATGGTACAAGAACATCATAAATATTGGCACATCCAGCTACCCCTTGCATTATGGGCTTACAGGACTAGTATTCAGACACCCACTAGGGCAACTCCATTTTCACTAGTATATGGTACTGAGGCCATTATGCCCTTAGAGTTGGAAATTCCAACATTGTGCATCGCATTGAAAGAGTTCATCGATGATGACACTACATGGCAAGCTCACCTAGATCAATTGATGCTACTTGATGAACGTCGTATGAATGCCCTTGAGCATCTTCGTGTTTATCAAGAGCACTTAAAATGAGCTTACAATGACAAAGTCCATCTGAGAGACTTTGAGGTTGGTGATCTTATGCTGAAAGAGAACCAACAGAACTCAAATTTACCACCAGAAATATGAGATAAATTTATGGCTAATTGGTTAGGTCCTTATATCATCTCTGAGAATATTGGACCTGGGACATACCGCTTGACATCGTTGGAAGGGGTTGAAGAGCCTGAACCTCTCAACATCCTTCACCTTAAAGCATTTTATGCCTAAAACCATCAAAAGGCCCCAAAGGCATCTGTAAGCCCTTTGGTCATTCAGTAAAAGGCTCCAAAGGCATCTGTAAGCCCTTTGGTCAAATCAAAAAGTTATAAAATTTAAAAATTTGGAAAATATCAAAATTTCAAAAACAATTGCACATTGCATTTCATTTGCATCATCGCATTCCAGTTACCGCATGCATTTCATGTTGCATTGCATTAGGCATATCCATCCATCACACTTGCATTAGGATAGTTTGTATTGGTAGTCTTACAAATGACACCACGTTTGTATTTCAATCATGCATCTTTGCACTATCATCATCATTCATCACCCATGTGAGTAATTATGTTTTTCAACACAACCCTTCTTATTGCTATGAAGAATATACTAAGGTTTTTCGGTCACTCAGCCATACCTAGTGGTCTTCTCAAGAGTTTGGTAGAAAGCTTGCTTTGCTTTTGTAGATGAGGTCTAGTTTTGATAGCACTTAGCATATCATAATCCTATCACTAATATCCAAACTAAACAATCCTAATTAGGATGAGGGACAGATGAATGCTACGAAGTGAGACCAGGTATCTTGAGGTGAAAATTTTATCTTGCTTATCCCCCTATGTGGACGGTGCAGGAAATGTTGGTAATTGGAAAAAGGACAAGCTTACCCCCTACCCGAATAAATCCCTTGCTTAAAAATGAAGGAGAAAAATCCTAGAGTGAAATCCCAGAAATCAAGTCAAATCAAGATCAAATTCAAAGTGAAATCAAATTAGTATCAAATCCCTTGCTCAAGAGAAAAGAAAAGAAAAGTATAAAATAAATAGTGGTTTTTATCACTAAAAGAGAAGTACAAAATAAATAGTGATTCTTATCACTTTACATGAGCAAGTATCCCGATAAATTGAAGAAAATAAGGGGGTGAGCTTGAATCCCTAGAATTGTCAGCACTACCATACCTTATGCATGATGATATATCTGATACATTAGCATTTCACTTTTGTGCAAACCAATGTTTGAATGTGGAAGAGCTAGCTTCAGGTGTCCTGCATCGCCTAGTGGTCTAGTCCAACTAAAATCTAAACCTAGGATTGGATAGACATTTGAGGATCCCCAATCTTAGCAATGGGCTGAAAGAATCTCGCTTGACATCGGGGTATGCTTATGCCTTATCTAATATACTCATTTGCACACATAGGGATAATGAATAGTTAGGGTCTATCCTAGAGAAAACCTTATATTTCAGAAGTCTAGTATGGTTAGTATACAACTTTTGATAAGTCAACTAAGGTGTTTGAGTCTCATGGAAAGCCTCAAAAATTCCTAAATAGCAACAACCAATTTTCAATGCAATCATCAAAAATCAATTTCTTTTATGAGAGTTTGTTTATTAGAATTATTTATAATATAGGGTAGATACCGGATGGATGTCAAAAATGATATTTAAATGGCCACTGACTATATTATACATACTATTCTAATCTACAAAAACTTATGAATAGAAACAATATATAATTGCATCTCACATATGGGTGCACAATTTATCAATTTTCATAAAAAGATATAGCAATTACATTTCATGATTGTTATACATTCTGTGGTGTCATCCATTAGATTGTTAAACCCATATTGCATTCATACATTATGTTTTAAGTGATTAAAACATACATGTTCATTTACATAGCATTCATCATAGAAAAAGTTGTGCAATACATACATGGCATAAATTATGTCATAACAACATAAATTAAATGCATACAAGTACAACAAATTACACATGCATTTAACAACAAACATTGCATTCATATACATTCATCATAAGTAGTCCATCTACACATATATATCATTGCATCTAAAATCATACATCCATTATATAGCTAGTACATGTCATCCATACATCACATCATATAGCATAAAGTAAACATCACATCTAAGCATTGCATCCATATGCATCTCATAAAATCTAAAAATAATAAAACAAATAAACTGCACATATAATAAGTCTCAATGTCAGATCATATATATATGTGTGTGTGTGTATCAAAAAATATATAATAAGCAGTACATCGACATATGTCAAAAATACCCATAGGCTATAGTTGTAGGTCCTCGACCTTACACACAAAAATGGTACAAGCATCTAGCATAGATCTGTACTAAGAAGGGCATGCACCCCCAGTCTATGAGGCTCCACCCTCGCCTCCACCATCCCTACATCTGGAGCTGGCACTAGAGGTCCTCTCTGATCTGTGACTCCTATGGCTAGAGCGAGATGAAGATTGGCCTATCTCCTGAGTGTGAGTCCTCTGAGAGCCTGAAGCCATGGGCATCTTCGAAACCTCACCCCCAAGTAGCTAAATCGATCCTCTCAAGGAAGTGATGTAGGCAGAATCCCATGCTCTATCATCGATGTGCTACTGCACTAGAGCCCGGAGTCTCCTGATATCTACCCCCTGATCTAGCCCTGCTAATCCCTGTACTACCTGAGCTATTGGAGTAGCTAGTGGTGCTAGAGAAACCTGTGAAGTAGAGGGATCTCCCCTCTCAACCCTGAGTGCATCATGTTGTGCCCTAAGAGCATCTAGCTAAGACTATAGGAGGATGCACTAGCCTATAACCCATTGTATCTCTATATCTATCAAGGCAATCCTAGTATGTAGAGTGGTCTTCTCCTCCTCATAGCCATGCCACTAAGACTACCCTACTATGAGCCAAGACTATAGATCCCCAACCTATGCCTATAAGGTAGCAATGGTGGTGTCTCGATGTAAGAGTTGTGTCTACAGAGAGCCTACCTGAGTCTGTAGGCTGGCAACCTAGGCCCTGAGCTATCCAACCTCACTGTTAGGTGTGGCCTCGCCCTCCTCGAGAGTATCACCCTCCTCCTTAGCTAGAGGTGCCTCCTCTGTAGCTCCCTCACCCCATCCACCCTCAATCCTCTAATGGACTCGATGATCATGAGGATCGACCTTGACTCCCTCTGTACCCTCAGCTACATCATATACTATCCTACCCAAGGGGCCATCAAAGCCCTACCATACCCTGAGTGTCCACTAGGTGTCATAATCAGGAGTAGTCCCTACATATATCAACCCTGACTCCTAAAATTCATCATCCTCATCACCCAGTGGAGTCACCCTAGGCCATGCCAAGTCCCTCTCTAGAGTGAGGTGATGGTAGATGGTAGGTAGCTCTAGAATGTCCTACCTAATCCTAAACTATCTAGTGACACGAGAGAAGTAAAAGAACTCTCATACCTCAAACTTACATATGAGGAGCCATCTATCTCTACATACTCAATATAGGTAATCATCAACCTCCATCCATGGAGGGTAGTCTAGGTATGAGAACTAGTCAACCTAGTCCACCTATAGTCATGAGAACTATCCAATGTAGTGAGCCAGATCCCCTATATGAGACCTACTCTAGAAGCCCTCCTACTCATAAGGCCAACATGCTACATAACACTAGCGCACCTCCTCAATGGTGCCGATCTCGAGTGGTAGACTAATGGGGTGCTCAATATTAATGTGTTACCACCCCTAGATATGAAGTAGTAGGCTACAATTGATGCCTACTCTACTCCTCTATATGATATGATACAACTCATTATAGAGCTGTGCTAGTAGGGCACTCCCCCATGATAGGATCAAAGGTTGATCAATGCTGCTCACTAGGACATCCTGCATCCTAGCGAGGAGGTTCTAAGGGAACCTCACTCCAAAAGAGTCAAGAAGGAAAATCTGCATGATCAGGTGCATAAAAATGGTTGCTCATTGGGAGAAGACCCATTGGGTGTACTAATGCTCAATGTGGACCCCTCCATGGTCCAAGTGTCATTGTGTTGCCTCGCTACGACCACCAAAGATCATCATGAATATTGCATCCTTCACCTCCATAGGTGAAGATGTGATGGCCTCACCATCCAGAGGGAGTCGAAAGATGTGGTAGACATCCTCCAAAGTAATAGTCATCTCACCTATCGATAGGTGAAAGGTATTGGTTTGCGCATCCCAGCGTCGGGCCAATGTAATCATGTAGGCCTGATCGACCCTAATGGTGGGGAGGTGCAAGACGTAGCCAAATCCCATAGCCCCAAACCAATCCTACTCCACCTAAGTCAGGGCACCTCATAGGTTATGAAGGATCTCTGATTCCCTCGCCCTCGTAGTTAGAGTCTGGTTGATAGTAAGAGCATAAGGTAAAAAAAATTAAAAATAAACCCAAAAAATCAACCAAAAATACATAAAAAGTGACTTAAAAATGACAAAAAAAATCATAAAATCATAAAAACACATAAAAATAAAAAATGCACCCAAAAATAAAAAAATGGACAAAGTACTTTAAAAAAAAATCAATTAACGCCTTTAAAAATTCAAAAAATTCAAAAAAATTAAAAATTAAAAATTTCTAATGGTTTCGAACCATGGCTCAGACCCACGGTTGGGATGGCGGTCAATTTTATGATCATTGGGATTTAAATCCCATCATGGCTGATAGCCGCGGCCCCTAATTTGCCAATTGGGGACCATGCCTGCCAGCCGCAGTCAAGAGGGAAGGCCTTTTCAGGGTCCTTCCTCATCTCGAGACCCCTCCAAAAAAAAAAAAAACAATTTTTTTAAAAATTAAACCCCTCCCCTTAAGCTAACCTAAGCTAAACCTAACTAGGGTGAGGTTCATTACCGATAATTTAATGATGTTCATTTGACCCATTACTTAATGAGGTTAATTTTAAATCAGTAAAATAAATAATGGTCAAGGGTTTTGTGTGCTTCTACCTTAGTAGCACCAGCTCCTCCAGGTTGGGCTACCATCGGTCTAAGTGGTAGTGAGGTTAAGTTTGTAGCAGTGCTTCACGTCAGAATTGTTCAAACACCTCTCAGAGCACTCAGGATTTGCAAGCTATCAAGTTGAAAATGATGTCAAAAATGATAGCAATTTTTTTAAATATTTCCTATTTTTTGCCTGATCGTGGTTGACACCCATGGGCGTAGAACTAGGGTTTGTCGATCATGGATGTCAGCCACGACTAGAAAATTTTGAAAACCTAGCTGCTGTTGACAAACATGGCTAGGAGACCACAATAAAGCTCAACCCGAGGTGTAAAAATGCCAAATTAAAAATACCCATTTGACCAGAATTATCAAAAACATTAAAAATAACAAAAAAAATTAGATAAACTAAAAATCCAAATGCGCCTTGTACCTAGTAATTTACCCTATACACTTGGCGGTTGCAGCGACTTGCGCTCCATGCAATCTGACAAGATGAGTAAATTACCATAAGGACATTTGGGGTAAATTCATCATCGTGGAATTGATATGCTTCATTTCAATCCCTAAGAAGGCCCAGACAACTGGACTACTCCATGGGAACGAAGCAATCATATCACTTCTTCTATGACATTTTTAGTAGATCATCAAACAATATGATTCAACACATGCCTAATTGGAATTGCTATCATCTTGATTCCCTAAGAAGGCCATTGAGGCTAGACCACTCCATGGGATAGAGATGTACAATTACTCTTAATAGTTGCAATCATAGCTGATTAGGCCTAATCAATTATCAAATGCTAAATCTTATTTTGTTCAAAGTCATTCATAGTGGTCAAGCGACTTGTCGCTTCATTCAATTATCATTACCCTCATCGACTCATCGCTTGAGGGGGTAGTCATAATATCATAATCATAATCAAAGTCAATATAAGATCCCTTGATCTTGTCAAAATTATGTTCATCTTACGAATCATTGCCAATGACTATCATAAGCTTACCCTCTGTTGGGGCAAAAAGAAAATATGATAGTTCAGTTAGTAGCTCTCCTCCTTTCGGATCTATATGGCGTAGAAGCCTATAGTAGCACTGAAGCTACCCGATCGCCGTTGGAGCTTGCCAAAGCTTTGCAAATTTAAGCCTTCCATCCAGTTGGAAGCAATGATTCTAGGATACGTGCATCCTTTTGCTGGACCCTGAGCATCTAATGTTGATCAGACTAATGATCATCATCCAACCTATGACATCATTTTAGGAGGTCTATTTTTGCTCAACATTGTTCGATCTCACAATGCATCTCAAAAGGGGCATCTGTAGACACCTAAAATGCGTCATGTCGAGGTGACTACTCATATGGGACATGCTAGAAGACCATATGGAAGACCTTGGACAAATACCAAGGTATAGAAGTGGTTCTAACCACTCATTTAGGTAGTTTGGCCTAATCAGTGTTAGTCATGGTTGACACCCACGGTTAGCAGTGTTGACCATGCCTCAGAGCTACAACTAGCAATCAAAATCAGTTGGACCTTGGACAATCCAAAATTAGTTGCAATAGCCAATTGGTTGTAGATCTAAGTGGTTTAGGGGTGGAAAGATCCAGAAGTTTCCCTCCAACTGCTCCAGCTATCCATTCTTGATCTTGGCTTCCTCAAGAAGCTAAGACATAGCCCTCCTAGGTGCTATAAGAACCCCATCCAAAATGGGAGATAGAGAGAGATGCATAGGTGAATTTGAGTAGCGAAGCCCTATCGAATTCAACACTCACCTAATTGCATTGTGATATTGCTTTCTTACCCCAAATTGAGAGATCAAAATGGTAATTCAAGCCATGGAGGTCCTAGGAGGCTAGGAGAGCCAAGAAACTCAATTACGCCAACTTCACATGCAATCTAAGCAATCCAACCACCAAACTAGTCATAGGACATAGAGGTGACCCTTGACCATCAATTTGGTAGGGAGATTCAGAGATTCAACCCCTGAATTGGAGGGCAAACATATTTCAGGCTCAACCACGGCTAATAGTGCTCACCATGGGACGGAGCCGCGATCAGGGTATTATCTCTGATTTCCTTGTTTTCTAGTCATAGGATCTTTTTAACTTCATTAGATTAAGCATATTTCATGTTTATTTTCTTTAATAGAGACTTTGACTGATAGAATTAGGGTTTTTAGTCACTTTTCTTTCATTCTTGCAATCAAGATACTAATGGTATTTTCTATGCTTTCATGCTTTCAAATTCATAATTGAGGCATTAGATAGATTTATTGATGTTTCCTTTATAGTCTTAATGGTAGAATTATCATGTTTAATGTAGTTTAACATGTTTCTTGCACTTTCTTGATTTCATGTTGCTATGACATCTTTTGTACAATCTTCCTCTAAAAGCCTCATCAAGAGAGGCCTCCTTTATTACTGATATGCCTCTTGTTGTTTATTGCACGCAGGACTAACAGGGTTTTGACATGCAAGGCAAAAAATGCCTCTAATCATGGAGAAGAAGGTCATCTACACCTTGGAGCAGTTCATGTCATTGTAGAAGGCATTGAAAGACACCTACCCTTGCGAGGGATATTTTTCTACTGTAATTGTTGTATCGAATGGGTATCCCTAAGAGGGATGGATTTGTAACATGGATTGATTCAAATTAATGGAAGATACATTTCTTGTTATGTGTTATTTCTTGTCAATTTGTGTATGAATGCTCATTTTCATATGATTTACAACCATTACAACATTAGGTGTTAGCCTTTTACAATGTTACACATTCCTCAAGAGATCCTTCGGGTAAAATTTCACACATGTCTAAGGTCATGATGTTCTATTAAGAAATGTTCGTTTGACTTATTATTCCCATGTTCACCAATCCACAATTCCGCCCATCTTCATGAAGGTACTTTTATTCCACAATCTTGCCTAAGTTGCAGATACTGCTATTCTTGATCAATATCTTTTTTTGCTGCTATGAATCTTGCCTATCGCCATCTACCGTGGTGTCAAGGTTGTGATGTTCACAAGTAGAAAATATCCCTTGCTCCAACTCACTTTTGGGTATCTTTGTAACCCCCTCCTCACCCAGGTGTATGGTGAACATTATGGATCTATGCAACTATTTCAAGATCGTTCCAATCACACTACAAGACGTGCAAATAGTACTCCCTTTATATATGCATCTCGGTAGAATCACCGTGTATAGAACAACAAGTCCATCGTTTGGTTTATTCTCTACACATTGTTGATAACTCCACTGCTTTGTAGCTGCTATGTGATGAATGTCAATATTTACGTACCATATCTCTAACAAATGATCATCAATCTCCACATGATCCATCCTAGGTAGGGTTCACCAATCAATTTAGGTCTACGGTGTGTAATATAATTGTCTATGTCGCATATGACCACCATGTTTCTAGGTGTCACCATGTAGGGCCTATCTAGATCTACATCTAAGTGTCACATCCTTGGAAATCGAGCATTTGAAGTCGAGATAGCTCCCCTTTTAGCCTGCACAAATAAACAACTTACATTAATTAAAGTCTTTCAACATACATCTATTAATAAACATAACCCTAAATTAAAACCTTTTCAAAATAAAACTACATATACGTAAGCACATACTTCCCAAAATGAGGCCGCTCATGGGACTTTGAAAATGCAGGTACCTTTAGTCCTAAAACACGTATTGCTTCATTTTTTTTATTTGCCTTATATACACATACGCATGTGTATAGACATATATGTCCCTACATTTCTATTTCCTTTATTATTATTTTAATATATATATATATATATATATATATATATATATATTACTATTTTCTTTTTTTTGTTTTATTTTTATTTATTTAAAATCCCTAAAACTTGATCGAATTTCATTAATTTTCATTGTTTGAATTGCTCAAAATATTTGAAACTTAGAAAAAACATCATGAATAAAGCAAATTGAAAACAAAAACAATAGCAAGGATTTGATTGACCAAAGTGACTCAATCCACAACTATCATCACAAAATAATGGTCTGAGAAATTCCACCCAATATCAAGCTTTGTATGTAAAGGATATCAATCAAGAAGCATATACTAAACTCATAGAAGACATTTATAAACCATCAATCAAATCCAAAATTTCAAGCCAAACTCAAAAATTAAAGGTGGGTCCCCAAATTTGGGGCAAGTTGTGCAATGGCCACAACAAATGGTGACTCTGGGAAATGCTCCTGAGCATTTCGGATGAAGAACCCAGTTCTGAAAACAAACAAACCAAAGATCAGAAAGATAAACCATCTAGCAACCTCCAAGAAGGTGGGGTAGATAACTTCAAATGAAAACACATGAACACTTTGCTTTAGCTTAATGTGTGTGTAAGTGATTTCATTTTGCATTCTTGAAAACCATCCGGATTCCATCACCTGTTTTGCATTTAGGCTATAGAAATATTGCTCATAAAAATAATTTTTTTAGATAGAGCCCTACTACCAGTCAGGCGTCTATAGCCTCGGTAGAGTTTATCTAAATTACCCTTGTGTTTAATTGATATTTTGCAATACCTTTTTTTTAACAAGCTTTGTCTAGACAGAGCCCTACTGCTAGTCAGGCATCTATAGCCCCGGTAGAGTTTATCCAAACCTGGTGACTGATTTTAGCGTGTTTTCCTTTGCTTGTCCTTTTTTTTAAATGGCTTTGCAAAAGTTTATGCACCACATGGGTTAGAAAGTATTTGAAGCTAGAGATGGAGCATATTAGATTTTTGCCTTAATTTGCAAACCAAAATGACTTCATCCTTCAAGATTTCAAAGAATACCCTTTAATATGATGTGTTCATGTGTAGCTTTAGAAAAATGATTCAGTATTCCAAAATTCACTATCTTAGTCCCAAAATCTAGGAGTGATTACTAAACAATTTCATCCCCTTTTCTTTGATCCACATGATAGGCAATTCATCCTTCATGACAAAGGAACACAAAAAATGATCAAGAGGCCATAAATTAGTAGCTACCACAAAACATCACCTCAAATGGAGGGACCAACCCAAAACGCAATACTCTAAAACAAACCAAATCCTAACCTAATGAAAACTGACAAGAAAGCAACAACAAAACTTGCCAAACCAAAAATTAGGGACAAAGCACAAAAACAAGAAAGCTAAAACAAAAGCATGAAAACCAAACTATATACAATAATGTACAAGATGATGCAAAAATTTAGGCTATCACTTCCCTGGATCCCAAACACGATTACCACAATTTAAAATACATCTACCATGATATGCATGCCAAGCTTTATAGAAATCCAACCAAAACAAGATTAGGCCACACAATACAAAAATTCTCATTTTACCTCTCTCACCCCACCAATTTGATTCAATGATATTAGCAATTCCATGTTGAAACTTTGATTCATTAAACTTACAAGCAAATACATGATTTTCAATTATCTTTTGCTTATTCAATGAGGTGTAAATTTCAAAACCTGATTCATCATTCCAACTTGAGTTTTCATCTTCACAAACATATATGAGTTCTTTCAAATAAGAAGCTATTTCTGAAAATTTTGAAGCCAAGTCATCAACTACATCTTTAGGCCAATCATACTTATGCAACAATTTGCAAGCATCTAGGATATCTATTAAATGAGGATCATTATAAGTTTTTATCCTAGATTCCATTGTTAATTGTTGATGAACTTGATTCAATAACTCAAGCACATCTACTTCTATTTCATTCAACAAAGCAATCTTATTAGTGGTGTGAGTAGAAATCAACTCTAGTTCTTTATTAACCTCCAATGGCATTTCATCATTAATAACATTTGAATCCAATAAATAATTATGCAAAATTTTACCTGGAGTTTGAATGGTTGGACACAAAGGATGAGATTCTACCTTTTGTACACTTTCATTTACCAAGACTTGATGAGGATTTGTAATTTCTTCTTTTTCCTCATGATCTCTATCATCATCATCTTGTAGCCCTTCATCTTCATCAATTACCTGTTCATCAAAAACACCAAAATTAGGCACCCAATTAAAAATATGTCCATCCTTTTCAAACCATAAATCTTGTCGATCAAGGGATGTGTCAAATAACACATCTCCATGATCAATTACTTGAGTTGCTTCGAATAAAGCAATATTTTTATCATTTGGTTCCAATTCCTTGTTAACCATCCATGGTATTTCTTCCTTAGAATCTTCAAGACAATCATGTGAATTTGTACCCAAGTTTTTAGTATTCCAGAATGAAAGAGGAGGTTTTACTTCTTCCTGATCCCAAACAAATGAATCATAAGAAACATTTACCATTTCTTCCTTTTCTATTTCAACAAGGTGTTCCATAAACTCATATTCAAAATGATCAAATTTAGGAACCTTCTCTATTTTTGCAAATGGCATGCCATTTTCTGATTGTATAGGAATTGCAAGATCTTCATGTGAGATAGAGGTTTCAACATCCTACATATCAAGTGAAATAGAAATTTCATCAATAGGAGTGTGAGAAAACAATGATTCACCATATCTTCCCCAACCATTATAATAATCATCTTCTAAAATCAAAGGATGAGATCCTATCAAGTCTTCTGCATAATATTCAGATTCATCTATTGATTCCTTTTTAAATTCACTTTCAACCACTTTTGATGGCTCCAGTGTTTCTAAAATTGAATCATCTTGCTGCATAGACAATATAAGATCCGTAGATGAGACAAAACTTTCAATTTTTTGCACATCAACATCAAGTGGAATAGAAATTTCTTTAGGAATTGTGAAAGAAGTAAATGATTCCCATTCTTTATCTAGAATAGTAGAATCATTATATTTTTGAAACATGTGATGAGATTCCATCCCTTCGTTCATGTTACCTTCAGATTCTTCCTCAGATTCATCCTCCTCAATTTCAAAAAAATCATCTTCTTCAGATTCATCCTCCTCAATTTCAAAAAATTCATCTTCCTTAGATTCATATTTTGGTGGGTCAAGGGTTTCTATAATGGGATCAATTCTTATATTCAAATTTCTATGATTATCCCAATCCTCCTTTGTAAATAATGACTCTAAACCATTCATTTCTAGTTGGTCATTATTTGGAACATGTTGGCTTTCTTGATCATCCACTTTAACAATTTCATTTAATTCTATGGAAGGTCTTGACCTATCACATATTTCAATGCTAGTTAGATCTAGGACTCCTCCATTGTTTGAAGACTCATGCATTTCTAAAAATGAACCAATCTCTACATTTTGATGGACTTGTTTACCACAATCCTCATTGGTGGATATTGGCTTTGAAACTTGCACCTCCTCTTGGATGATATCTAAGGTGGTTGTAACATTTGGACATTCAACTTTATCCCATTGATTGCTCACATTAGACATCATTTGATTCAAGGGTGCTAGATTGGATGGTTGGTATTGGTTGGAATCCATAACTCTTAAAAAATAGTTCATCATGGGAGAAGGTTGGACCTCAACCTGACTCATGGGTGGTATTTGATTTGGAGCCTTAGGGTTAAGTAATGATAATCGACCCACATCAACCCCTTTTGAAATCCATCATTGTTCTACTATTATTGCCTCCTTGTAGGCTCTAGGCAAAGATGGATCTTTAAGAATTCTCCTTAGAAATGTAGAAGTTAAGGGGTCTAAGGCTCCCATGTATATTTGAATGGCTTCTTCTTCTGACATGAGGTAATGTGTCACCACTTTAGTATACAACCTATGGAACCTATCATTGAATTGGCTCATGGATTCATTAGGTTCTTTACAGATAGAGATAAGCTGATTTAGAATCAAAACTAGGTCAACTAGTTTTCCAAAATGGCTAATAAATATTGCTTCTAGTTGAGCCCAAGAAGTGATAGAACTTAAAGGTAAGTGGATGTACCAATCAAATACAACCTCATCCAAAGTGTATGAAAACAACCTACAAGGAACATCTTCATGCATAATTTGCAAATAAATTAAAATGTCCTTGTATCTCTGAATATGTTCCTCAATCGAGGCCACATCATGCCTAAACTGAGGTAAACATTCTTCTACACCTTCAAGGATTTGATGGGTAGGCATGTTTAAATGGCTATAATAATCACCTATCCAAGATGCAATTCCTACCCTGGTTGGAGTAAACAATGCCATTAGTGGACCTTAAAGAATATAACTTTAGTACCAATTTTGTTAGTCAAATAAATATATCTTGCAAAGAAGCATGAAATGACTAACAAATCTCAAATGTTTAACATATAGATCATCATGTTTATCAACCAAAATATATGCATCAATTAAACCATAGCATTAAAGAACATTCTCCAATTTGCAAAAGGTTAGCATCAATGCATCATCAATTAAAGGACTTTCAAATCAATGAATGTGATCAACAAAACCTCATTAGTCAAGACCAATGCCTTCAAATAAACCTTTCAAGTAAACATGAACAATTTAGCATCTAAATAGCAATAAAGTAAACCAATTCAGGCCCTCCTTCTAGCGCCAATTATGTTGAGTGGTAATTTTACCCAATTGCAAAATCACCATCACAATTAGGATTTTGATTAGAAAACCCTCTCTTGCAAAGAAATAGAAATTTCTCCAAGGTTCCTTTTACTTAATGTGTGCTTGTATGTTTGTGAAGATGTATCAAATAAGTGCTAGGAATACCTTAGTGATTTGCAAATAACTATTAACAAGGGGCATGTGTTGGTATTACTTTATTATGCTATGCTATTGATTGTTCATGAAACTTAAAAGAAAAGAAAATGTAAATGTGATTGGCCCTCATATGACCATGATGTAAAGTTGAAGTTCATTTTATCTTGAAGTATTTTAGGTAGATTTTATCTTCTTTTGGTTAAGCAGATTTTAAACAAGTTTTATCTTCTTTAAACCTTGCTTTGAGCATGAAACAAAAGATTAAAATCTATCTCTTAAATGTGAATCTTAAATGATGATTGGATTCATTTTTATGTTGCTTTGTTAACTTTGAGCATGAAAGAAAATAATCTAAATGACTAACTTTGAAAATGTAATAGCCTTTACATCATCATATAAATTACCCCCTTTTAATGAAATTGTAATTTTCATAAAGGGAAGTTAATTTATTGCTTTAAATACAATAGCCTTTGAAATGCCATATAAATTACCCCTCTTTAATGAAATTGTAATTTTCATAAAGAGAAGTTAATTTATTGCTTGAAAAACAAAATGCAAAGCTTGAAATTTGATCTTGCCTTCAAAATGTGAAATCATGCTAAACTTGAAATTACAAAATTCCTTTAAAAATGTGAACTTTGAATAATTTTTATAATTTCGAATTGGCTTCAAAATAAAATCAAAATTGCTCTAAATGAAACTTTAAAGCTTATTCTTGGAATCCATGCATTTATTTTTGGAGTTTTAATTTTTTTTATATTTTTTATTTTATCTGCAAAATTTAAAAAAAATGAAAAGGATAGGGTTAGAGAAATAAAAATAAAAATCTGGAATATGGACCAGAATGCTGAAAATATTAAAGATAAACTACTATCAATATAATGCTACCCTATCCTGCAAAACCAAAGATGTGAGAATTTCTGAATGTAACCTAATCTAATCGGAGTTGCATTCGCACGATCCAAACTAAACTAGGTGCAATCTTCTAAGGAAACGAACCAAAATCCATATTTCTAAACATTCAATAGTGCAACCATTAAAATGCATTAAACATTATCTATAAGCCTAAAAGCATGGAAGGGAAAGATAAACAGTTAATCCAAAATATTCAAAAAATTCTCCTTCGATTTTGCTTACAAGGTGCAAGTTTCTAAAGTATTTTGCATTAAAAATGAAAAATAATATCCCTATTTTACACAAAATTTTCAGCTTGCTATTTCCAAAAATTCTAGCCCTCTTTCTCTCCTTCAATGGGGTATTATCCAAGAAAATTATTTCCACTTCCTCTTCCAATATTTTGTCTCGAAACGGTCTTACTTTTCGCTTCTTTCTCTAAACGCAAATTTTATTTTGTCTTCATTCTCCACCCTTCTTAATTGAAATATAATTAATTGTTTCAAACCCATTTAGACAAACATCCTTGTATTTACAATAATCCGTTGTGTATACAAAACGTATATCGCTGCCTCTATTATCTTAATACCTTTCATCATTATCAATAATATTTCTTTGATCCCAGATTCAATCCCATTTTATAGCCTTCATTTAGAATCTTACCGACCTTGTAAAACTTTAATCTTATAATGCTCATATAATTTCCCCTACCACCACATTTATCCTGACAACTATGCTTCGATAACACGACATATCGATTATCAATTTGACAAAAACATGCACCGAGGAATAATACTATGCACAACCTACCAATTCTGCCATTTTTTATCTTGTCGTGTGGAAGTTGTCCAAAATTTGTCTATCCATGTCTAGCTGTCAACGCATCTTCTCGGTGTCGTCAAATAATTTCCACAATATTCCATGTCAAATATTCTATCGTTGTGTGGTCCGTTGGTCAACCGGGTCACCATATTTTCTCTTTGTTTTCCATGTCGAAGCCTCTGCCATACTCTAGAATCCTTGCACGTGTGCATCCATACCATGGCCTCTTCTCGCATACATCTACACTGTACACTTTTTTGTGAAATGACCAACATGTGAATATAGTCTTGCATACTATTAGGTGCCCATTACAATCGACACAAAATCTCTGGAAAGATGAGCGCTACCTGCAAACTATCTCCAATGCATAAATTTTAAGGGATATGTTGCATAGACTTTCTTATTTTTTTTTTGTTGTAAATTTTTGTGAGCCACATGTACAGGTTGTCAGAAGACATCTTTGGTGAAACAAAATAATAATCTCAATGAACCTAACTATGTTGCGCACATTCGACATCTTTGCCTTAACTTGTAATTTCATAATGCCTTTGATGGTGTTATAATCCTTTCCTTGGCCAAATAGGCCCTGATAACTACCTGGAACTTCTGGAACTTCCTTGCAGTGTAAATATGAGACCACTAATATATCATGTTATTTGATTTGTGCATTGATAATTTTCATGGTGAACATAAGTTACATTATTTTTCACTTTGCATTCCTCAAGAGATACTTTGGGTAAAACGTCACACACGCCCGAGGCCATGATGTCCATTTAGTAGTTATTCGTTTGACTCGTTATTCCCATGTTCACCAATCCACAATGCAGCCCTTCTCCATGATGGTACCTTTATTCCACAATCTTACCCAACTAGTGGACATTGTTATTCTTGGTCCATATCTTTCACTGCTACTATGAAGCTCGCTTGTCATCATCTACCGTGGTGTCAAGACTATGATGTTCACAAGTAGAAAATCTCCCTTGCTCCAACTCACCTTCGGGTATCTTTGTAACCCCATCCTTACCCAAGTGTATGATGAACATTATGGCTCTGCGCAACCATTTTAATCTCATTCCAATCACACTACAATATGTGCAAATAGTACTCCCTATTTGTACGCATCTCGATAGAATCATCGTGTCTCGAACAACAAGTCCTTCATTGTCTGATTTATTCTCTATACACTATTGATAACTCCACTACTTTGCGAGTGCTATGTGATGAATGTCAAGATTTACATATCATATCTCTAGCAAACGATCATCAATCTCTGCATGATCCATCTCGGGTAGGGTTTACCGATTGGTTTATGTCTATGGTGTGTAATCTAATTTAGGTTGCATATTCCCGCCATGTGTCTAGGTGTCACTGTATAGGACCTGTCCACATTAGGGCCTTGAAGCTGAGTTGGCTTCCCTTTTAGCCTGCACAAATAAACAACTTACGTAAATTAAATTCTTTCAATATACATCTATTAATAAATATAACCCTAAATTAAAACCTTTTCAAAATAAAACTACATATACATAAGCACATACTTCTCAAAATGAGGCCACTCATGGGGCTTTAGAAATGCAGGTACCTTTAGTCCTAAAACACATATTGCTTCATTTTAGTTTATTTACCTTACATACACATAAACATGTGTATAGGCATATATGTGCCTACATTTCTATTTCCTTTATTATTATTTTATTTTTATATTTTTATTATTTTTTCTTTTTGTTTTATTTTTATTTATTTAAAATCCTTAAAACATGATCAAAATTGATTAATTTTCATTGTTCGAATTGCTCAAAACATTTGAAACTCAAAAACAACAACACCATGAATAAAGCAAATTGAAAACAAAAACAATAGCAAGGATTTGATTGACCAACGTGGCTCAATCCACAACTATCATCACAAAATATGGTTTGAGAAATTCCACCCAATATCAAGCTTCGTATGTGAAGGATATCAATCACGAAGCATATACTAAACTCATAAAGGACATTTATAAACCGTAAATCAAACCCAAAATTTTAAGCCAAACTCAAAAATAAATGGTGGGTCCCCAAATTTGGGGCAAGTTGTGTAATGGCCACAACACCCCCCGAATCATAATTCCATTTTTATTCTATGCTACAAGTTTTGACGAATTCATCAGTTGCAGGAATCCTAGTCGATGTATTTGCACAAGAGGCATATTCACTTTCATATGGCACATTCATGCCAATGATCAAAATAGGTAAGTACCCCTAATCCTCCAATTTTATATTTTTATATAAACTTGTTTGTTTGCTTTTATCTTATAATTTTACATTCTAGGCACATAAAAGAGGATAAATCAAAAGAATCCTTAGCTTAGTTAACATTTTACTTTGTTTCATTAGGCATTCAAAAGTCAACATTTCATGTAGGTTAATTTGCATATTTTTAGCCTTCTTGCACCCTTGCTCACATTGGAAAAGAAATGAATATCTCCTTCCCTTAAGCATAAATATCAAAATCATTAAAAATTGAATTGCATGTAGGATAGAACTGTATTCTTGCATAGTTGTTTCATATCATATTGCATTGCATTTTTATTCACAATATATCTTAAAATAGATAGTCAAAACTTAGGTGTCTGTGAAAGTGAACACACCAAATAGATTAGGGAATCTTGAAATCCCTTGGTGAACCCATAAACCCCCACAAAAGATAAGTATTGTATGCAAAACACAGTTTCCAATAAAACAATGGGTTAGAAGCAGTGTTCTCCCATTGAGTGTGGATAATCGCCCAAAAAGGAAATAAATCACATCTCCTTGGGGCCAATACCCCAAATCAATGTGGAATGATATTTTTGTTGTACCACATATTTGGTGAACCCAATGTGAACAATATCACTTAGGTCTTTTATTCAAAACCTATATTTTTTTAGCATCTTATCCTTAATCAAAATAAAAATTATTGATCAAGATCATTTTTTTTTCTTATATAAATCAAAGTAAATCAATATAAAAAATATAACCAATTTTTAGTCCCACTGGAGGAAGGATAATGAACCCTTAAGTAAATTATTGTACAAACCTTGGGAAGAAAACCTTCTTAGCTAGCATATCATAGTGTACTAGCGAGTCATAAGGAGGGTTGTTTTTCAAGGTGACCTAAGGATATCAAATATATTCTTCTTATTTGTTGTAATTAATATCAAAATAAAACTTAAATAAATTAAACTCCCCCCTTTTTCATTTCCAAACCTCATTATACCACTCAGAATTTTGCATGACAAATGGCACAAAATTCAAACACCTCTTTTAAACTTCTAGAGAAGCAACCTTTTATCAAAAAACCTGTCTATGAGGAAGAAGAGGAAGAAGCTTCTCCTTCTAGGACCCTTTCTCCTATTCATAATGAGAAAGGAGATATAGTTTTCAAATCCATGGACCATCTTGCTAATTTCTTACGAGGAAATAAAGAAACCATGAAATCTATCTTTAGAGAAGAATAAGAGCTTCATTCTGCCAAGGAAGAACCCCTTCAATAACATTTTCATCAACCTAGATCAAACCTCATGATTGCTCAACAATAAGACTCGATTCTTACCACAACCTTAGTAGGAATATCACCAAGCATTCCATCCTCCTCAGGAAATTTGAGACCTATGACTCCCAATATCGAGCCACTCAAGTTAAACCCTCTAGTTTCTCCACACCTAAGCTATCCACAAGTCCAACATATATATGTTCTACCTATCATACCTTATGCTTCGAATTTGGTTACCTCTAACTCATTCCATAGCATACCCACACCAGATAACCCTTCTTTTACTAACATACCTTTTCAAGGTAATCTTGAAATTAGTAATCCAACAATACCTTATGATTCATCCCATACAAATACTCAATAGTACCCTATAGTTAACCCTCAATCTCAGGCTATAGTACTTTCAATGCATTATCCTGGATTTCAATATGTCAATGCTAGGTTAGAACAATTAGAAAAGGAAAACATAGAATTTAACCAACAATTAGCATCTTTTCATGGAGGTGTACCTAAGAAATATTCTTACAAAGTCTATTGTAATGAACCTATAGATCCTAACCTAATGAATAGGCCTTATACAAAAACTTTTGTGCTACCACAGTTTTGGTTCTACAAAGGAGATGGTGATCCTATAAAAAACCTTCAAATATTTAGGGAAACAAGCCATGACATCAAGTATGAAAAATGTTATTATTAAATATTTTCCCCACAAGTCTTGGTGGTGAAGCCTTAGAATGTATTTATCAACTACCCCATCACTCAAATAAAAAAAAAATTAATTAGCCAAAATGTTTATCCAATATTTACCACCTATATCATAGAAAAGTTTATAGTTTATTATTTATATCAACTTAAGTAAGGGAATAATGAATTCATTGGTGCATTCTTGCCTTGGTGGTGAAATCTAGTCAGAAAACTACCTTTTACTCCACTACCTAAGGAGTTATTATGTATTTTCATATGTAATGTATAGGAATATTTATCATATCCCTTAGATATGATTTGTGTCTTATTGTTTGATGATGTGATTGATCTCACAAAACAAATGGAAGCTTATGTTAAGCATAGAGGACAACTAAAAACTAATAAATAAGATGTAAATCCATCTTCTTCTAATGCTAAAAACTATTACAAGAATGAGTATGTTGTGGAAGATGACATAATCGATTCATGCCCAGCCAACAACATAAATCCTACAACAACCCTCTAAAATATTATCCTCTACAATAATAAAGAGCCCAAAGCATAACTTTGCTCAATTGAATCAACCACTTGTTACCATTTTAAAGCAACTCCTTCAAGCTAACATGATAAAGCTCCCTCTTTTCACCCCAATGATTATTGTGCCTTCCATCATGTTCAAGGCCACTCAACTAATAGGTGTAAAACCCATAGTAACTTGATACAAGACCTTATATCTAGAGGCCAACTTGTCTCTAGTGACTTTGGGCCTTAGTCCTCTAGATTTTTTGATAATTTCTTCCTCATAACAACTAACCATTAGCAGCCTATGTCCAATTTAAAAATTATCTACCTCCAAAGTAAGGTGTCGGAACATTATTGGGGCAATCAACCCATTAGACACAATTCCCCTTTTGTTGGGGATATTGAATTTTAAAACAATTATGGACAATGATCAAAGTAGTCAAAACACGTACCTTTCAAATGGACAATTAAAGCATGTGTTTCCTTAAATGTATTAATCAATCATGTGCCTTTAAATAGGCCAATAAAGTAATCATGTGTATTTAAATAGGCCAATCAATCAATTATATGCATTTAAATAGATCAATCAATCAATTATGTGCTTTTAAATAATCCAACTAATCTATTATGTGCTTTTAAATAATCCAACCAGTCTATTATGTGCTTTTAAATAAGCCAAGCAATCTATTATGTGCTTTTAAATAAGCCAATAAATCCATTATGTACTTTTAAATAATCCAAGCAATCAATTATGTGCTTTTAAAAATCTAAGCAATCCATCATGTTCCTTTAAATAGACCTACCAATTTAAACATATCAAATAATCCCCTTTAGGCATTATGCCTAATGGATGATCAAATAAAAAAGTAATGTCCTTTAAGCACCTCGCTTAAATATACTTCACACATAAAAGGTAATCTTACCTAAAGAAAGACCCTCTTGACTAGGGGTATCAAGTTTGCTCCAACACAATCAAAACTAATAGATCATGTGTCCTTAAATGGACCAAACAAACTTATGTGCCCTTAGATAGGCCAATTGAATTATGTGTCCTTAAATGGACCGATTTGTACATAAATAGAATCAAAATAAAATAAAAATGTGTCCTTAAATAGGCTGCTTGGATGTGTTTATTTCATCTTTCCTCATTACATCTAATACCCCATTTAACCCATCCAATCTAGCCTTAGAAAAGTGGTACCCCTTTTACAAAATTGGGATGTCTATAGTAACTTTTGAAGCATTCATTTTACAATAAATACTTCAAAATGGGAAAAATATAGACACTCAATTTTACCCCACAATTTGACCACCCAATATGTCACCCATATCCCCTTGATCGATTTAACCAAATCACCTTTTTGTACCCAAATTTGAGGTAAAAATACCCCCTCAAATTTGCCCTTAAAACCTGATCAAATAACCTCCAAATTTAACAAAATTGGTACCATTGGAAATCTCTCAAAACAATATTTCCAATGAATATAGAAATGATCATATTTAACCCTAGATTGATTGTCAAAATGGCTCAAAAACAAATATACCCAGTTTAGATGTTGGGTTCGCTAATGCAAATCCATTGACTCAAAGTGAATCTGCTTTCAGCCTAGCATATTTGTAAAATTTCAAATTTGAAAATCCCCTACAAAACTTAACATATAATGGTCAAATTTTTGAATATGCCAAGTAACTAGCAAATATGTTGGTGGTGTATTTACACAAGTGATGTATTGGCATTTGACATGAGAAAAATTAAATTATAATTGCAATGGCCTACCAGGGTGTAAATATCACGTGGCTACCCTTTTGCAAGTGCAAGCAATCTATAGATAGGGTAGGGAGGTGATATATTCCCTTCCACTTCCCTACTTGGCCAAAGAGGACTCCAAATAAAGGACAACTGATTGTAGACTGCAATCAACAACAAATAAGCCCTACCACCAGCCAGACCAATCTATCATACCATCCACCTCACACCTCCCATTTGGAAAACTCCAAGAAGACCAAATTATATAAATTGGCTCCTTAGGAGAGCATTCCAGAAGGAATCCTTTTTTGTTAGGCTCATCCTAACCCTTAATATAATAACTTCCTTGATGTAATAATTCCTAGTGAACGTGGGTAGTACCCATGATTAATATTTTGTAATATTCTAAGTTTTAGCTTAGGTAGTGCCTATGACAAATGGCACCCGTTTCTATGTAACACATGGTATATAGGTTAGGTAAGGTGGCATTGTGCATGTAATTCGTGTGGCATTATGTATGTAATTCGAGTGGCATTGTGCATGTAATTCAAAGTGGCACTATGCATATAATTCGGGTGGCATTATGCATGTAATCCAGGTGGCCAGGCTCCAATACCTAGGCCTCAAAAAGCGTCTAGTGAAGTGAGGGGTGATCAGGCTCCAATACCTAGGCCTCAAAAAGAACTCGTGCACGAGCTTCCACATATCTTCGGGTATATCAGGAGACCATCTAGGTTTAAACAAAATTTTAGCCATTAGAGAGCTTTTCAGCCTTGTATTACTCATAGTCTATGAGACACAGCATCCTGGACGATTACCCTCCTGTATTGTCATAGAGGCAAGTAGTGTGCTCAAGGGTATGTGTGGAATCCTCCTTGAGTAGTGACCTGAAATATTGGTCCAAGCACTATTGTTCGTCACTGTCGGTATATTAGAGGGCCTATGGGTGGTACATACTCCTCTACCTAGCATTCCCTGGTTTTGTTAAAACTTCAACCTGTAAAAAATGAAAATATAAAAAAATCAAACCTCCCTATTCGTAAACCTGCATTTCAAATTCCCAAAAAGTGAGCATATGAGAAAGGAGTCCTCTACTAAAAAATAATAGAAAGAACATGCATTCGAGATATACCATGAGGGTGAAACTTAAGCTGACAGTCTGGAGAATAACGATGAAATTTACGATGGCGATCCACGGTTAGGTCGATCGAGTCGGAGAGGTTAACACATTCAGGTCAGAATTTATAGTTTTCAGAGTCAGAACAGAACTGTCGTAACAGTCACCTACAAAACATAGAGAATATTAGAGCTAGTGAAGTCAGGACTGAGCCAACTAGTGAAAGCATGACAGAAGGCCAGTTACAGATAGTGCTCCAATACCCAACTTTTGCTCTGTAGCTCAGAATCAAAAACTGTAAACATCGTTAGACTTTGCAAAACAGCATATAAAAAAAAATTCTGGGGTGCCAAAAAGTAGTGTTGAGAGATATAGCTCATTGTGACCACCTCTTCGAGCTGATTTTTTTGATATATAGCACCCAAGCACTTTTTTGGGCACTTATTAAAAATAGTAAGTCCTAAAAAATCAATTCTATTTTTAGTAACTGGTCACAAAAGGTTTCAAAATGGCCTAGGGTACCCATGGACATCAAAAGGAACTAGACCACTTGGAATCCTTAACAAAAGCCATTGAGAACTTGCACTCGGCTTTTCACTCCATAAGGGAAGAAGTCCAAGGTCTTGGCCTAAAGCATGAGGCCACCAGTAACCGCTTAGAAGAAGTGCTGACAGAAGTAGACAGCAAACTAAAAAGAGGACCCCCCAAAATAGAACACCAAGTTGAGGGTTCTACAAGGAATCATGACCATGAACCATCCTTCAGAATGCCCAAATTGGACTTTCCCAAATTTAGTGGGAAGGATGTTGATGGGTGGCTATGTAGGGTTGATCAATTCTTTAGACTTCATAATGTCCCCATATTTCATCGAGTCCAGATGGCTTCCTTTAACTTGAAAAATGAGGATCTACACTGGTTTCAATGGTTACGTATTGCCAACCCAAATCTCTCTTGGGAAAATTTTGAATCCCAACTACTCACTCGATTTGGTCCTAGTGAGTATGAGGAATTTATAGGGGCCTTGACCAAACTACAACAAACAGGGTCAGTCCAGTGAATACCAAGCTCAATTTGAAAAATTGGCCAATAAGACAAGAGGATTGACTGAAGGGTTCTTCCAGAGTTGTTATATCAGTGGGTTGAAGGTGGAACTCCAAGCAAAAGTAAGAATGTTGAAACCACAAACTATGATGGAAGCTATTAGTTTGGCCCGTTTGGTTGAATCTAAACTCTCTGCCCAAAGGCACCCATCAAAGTTTCCTCAAAATAGACCTTCATTTCCTCCTCGATCTCAACACCTAGTTGATAATAAACCTGCTGCACCCAAGCGCCTAACCACAGAAGAGATGGATGCACGTCGTGCCCAAGGATTATGCTACAATTGTGATGAAAAGTGTTTTAAATGGCATAAGTGTGCACACAAAAAATTGTTCTTGATAGATGTTGAAGAACCTGATGACTCTGACCAGAGTGATGAGGATGAGGACCCTCTAGAAACACCTTCTCCACAAGAAGAAGTGAAACAGGAACCTGAGACAACAATTATAGTCCATGCTCTTGCAAGCATTACTACTCCACAAACCATGAAGGTTGTGGGATTTTTCAAGGGCCAACGTCTTTCCATCCTTATGGATTCGGGAAGCACGCACAACTTCATAGACCCTAGAGTGGCTCAGTGGGAAAATTGCTATATCCACACTTGTAATTCCTTTGAGGTCATGGTAGCCAATGGGGGAACCTTACCTTGTCAAGGAAAATGTCGCAATGTTAAAATTAAGATAGGGGACTATGAACTTAAGTAGGACATGTTTGCCCTCTAGTTGGGCAGATGTGATATTGTTTTGGGATCTCAATGGTTGAGTACATTGGGCACTATCATTTGGAACTTTGCTGAACTCTGGATGCAGTTCTCTCAAAATGGACAAACACACATCATCAAGGGCTCCCCAGTAGGAACACCTCAAATTATTAGTTCAAATAACATGGAGAAATTGCTAAAGAAATCATCACGTGGGGTTATTGCACAACTATTCTCCATCCAACCATCCACCTCTCCAATGGGTGAAACTCCATCAGACCTACAACAGATTCTCCACAAACATGAGGCCATATTTTCATAACCAACTACACTACCACCGCATCGCTCTCACGACCATGCCATTCCATTATTTTCGGATAGCGCACCTCCCAATATCAGAACATACAGGTACCCTCATGCCATGAAGTCAGAGATTGAGAAAATGATACAAGAATTACTCAAGGCGGGTATCATTTAGCCTAGTACCAGTCCCTACTCTGCACCAGTATTACTAGTCCTCAAAAAGGATGGCTCCTTGCGACTGTGTATTGACTACCGAGAACTCAACAAGATAACTGTAAAGGATAAATTTTCTATCCCCGTGGTTGATGAATTACATGGGACCATGTACTTCACCAAGCTAGACCTTCACTCTGGGTACCATCAGATCCGGCTCAGGGATGAAGATATTCCTAAAACTGCTTTTCGCACTCATGAAGGTCATTATGAATTCTTGGTAATGCCATTTGGTCTCACAAATGCTCCTTCTACATTTCAAATCCTGATGAACAACATCTTTCGCCCTTTTTTGCAGAAGTTCATCCTTGTGTTCTTCGATGACATCTTGATTTACAGTCACACATGGGAAGAGCATCTCAAGCATGTAGATCAAACCCTACAACTATTGACTGACCATCAATTGTTCACAAAAATATCCAAGTGTTCCTTTGGTTTGACCGAAGTGGAGTATCTGGGACACATTGTCTCAAAGGACGATGTCAAGGTTGACCCTAAGAAGATCCAAGCAGTCCAAGAATGGCTGAAACCTCGCACTCTCAAGGGACTTTGAGGATTTTTAGGGCTTATAGGCTATTACCGTAAATTTGTATGTAACTATGGAAAGATAGCCGCCCCCCTCACCTCCATGTTGAATAAGGATTCTTTTACTTGGACAGGGCCGGCTGAGCAAGCATTCCTAGAACTCAAGCATGCCATGACCACCACTCCAGTTTTAGCCATGCCAGACTTCTCTAAAAAATTTGTCATTGAAAGTGATGCTTCTAGTCGTGGTATTGGGGCAGTATTGATGCAAGAAGGATGCCCTTTGGATTTTACCATCAAAGCCCTACCTGATCATAATTTAGGGAAATCCACATATGCCAAGGAAATGATGGCAATATTGCATGCAGTCCTACATTGGCGACCTTACCTCATTGGGCACAATTTCTCCATCAAAACTGACCACCAAAGTCTGAAATACTTTCTAGAACAACGGGTTGCCACCCTCGAGCAACAAAAGTGGGTATCAAAACTCATGGGCTATGATTATGACATCATGTACAAAAAAGGAAAGGAAAATCTTGTGGTGGATGCTCTCTCTCCCCAATTTGAGACCCTTAGTATGTTGTGTGCCATTTCTGCACCGTTGCCCCAATGGATTGAGCCCTTACGTCAGGAAATACTTCAGGATGCAGATTTGAAATACTTGGTTGCTTCACTTATGGATGACCCTGAGTCTACACCAGGATATAGTTGGGATGGCCAAGATCTGCATTACCATCAATGCTTGGTTCTTCCTCCTAAGTCCCCACTTCGAGAGCTCCTCATGAAGGAATCACATGCTACTCCATCTGCTGGCCATTCAGGGTTCCTCAAAACTTATGAGCGACTCAAGCGCACCTTATTTTGGAAAGGTATGAAATAGGACATTCACTCTTTTGTAGCTGACTGTGACACATGTCAAAGGATGAAAGGGGAAATAGTGCGCTCTCCGGGCACTCTTCAACCATTGTCGATTCCAGAGTAGGTGTGGACTGACATCTCCATGGACTTCATAGAAGGGCTACCTAAATCAAGAGGCAAGTCAATTATTTTTGTAGTAGTGGATCGCATTTCAAAGTATGCTCACTTTTGTGCCCTAGCCCATCCTTACACAGCATCCACTATTGCCCAAATTTTTCTTGACTCCATCTTTCACCTTCATGGCATGCCAACCTCCATTGTATCTGATCATGATCCCACCTTTACTAGCAATTTTTGGCAAGAGTTGTTTAAGTTGTAGGGGACTCGGCTCAAAATGAGTTCAGCCTACCATCCGCAAACGGATGGTCAAACAAAGGTTGTAAATAAATGCTTGGAAACCTACCTTCGCTACTTTGCCTTCGATCATCCTACTCATTGGGCAAAATGGCTTTCCTTGGCCGAATGGTGGTACAACACTTCCTATCATAATGCCACCAAACTCACACTGTTTGAGGTAGTTTATGGGTGCCCTCCACTCATGCCTTCCTCCTACATTTCGGGTAGCTCCAAGGTCCAGGCCGTTGACAATGCTCTGAGTCAACACATCAAGGTCCTCTGCCAACTCAAGCAAAATTTAAACATGGCCCAGAATCGAATGTGCCAACAAGCTGATCAGCATCATTTTGAGTGTAGTTTTAATGTGGGTGATATGGTCTTCCTTTGCTTACAGCCATACAACAATAATCCCTACAACTTCGCAGGTGTCATAAGCTCGCTCCAAAATTCTATGGTCCTTATCAGGTTCTACAATAGATTGGCCCTACAGCTTACAAGTTGGCTCTTCCCCCCACTTCCAATATCCACCCTGGTTTTTATGTTTCCCTTCTCAAGAAAGTTATGGGCACAAATGTACAGGTTCAATCAACACTTTTTGATTTGGATGAAGAAGGCTCCATCTTACTCGCACCTGAGTAGCTACTGGATCGTCAAACTCACACTCTGCACAACCGTACCATTACAGAGGTCCTTGTTCAGTGGCATGGGTTCAACCTGAGGATGCTACATGGTGAAGAACACAAGCTTATACTGAGAGGGGGGGTGAACAGTATAAGACTTCTTTTTACTTTTTCATCATACTTCAAAACAGTAAAGCAATATACCCAAAGCAATATCAAAGCAATGCACAATATCATCCACAAAGTGACACCAATGTTAACGTGGTTCACCCAGAATGGCTGGGCTACGTCCACAAAACTTTTCTCTAAAAGTTATCTCAAAGTTCTTTGGGAGTCCTTCCCAATTACAATGTTTATGAGCCTCGGCCCAAAGGAGATACCTTCCCCTAATCAAAATTTATGAGCCTTTACTCAAAGGAGATACCTTCCCCTCTATTTGAATTTATGAGCCTCTGCTCAAAGGAGATACCTTCCCCTCAATCTAGATTTATGAGCCTCTGCTCAAAGGAGATACCTTCCCCTTTGCTCTGGAAATGATCCCTCAGAAGAACAATTGAGAAATTGAGCCCACAACTGAGAATCTTCCTTTGAAGTTTTGCTCCCCCTGACTTGAAGCTTTCCTCTTCACTTGAAGCTCTCCCCCTTACTCATATCTCTCCCCCTTTGTCATCAATGGCAAAGGGTCACCTTTGGGGCTTGAGACTAAGAATGAGCCTCTTAGCTTAGTCCCTCCCCCACCTTCTGATGAGGTGATTAATTCTGGGGTGGGAGTAAAACTCCCATTAGGCATTGATCATCATCAGCGTCTATAACTTCCTTTTCGGGCCTTCTCTTGAACTCTTTGTCCATATTCCTGTTCTTGTCACTGTTCTTGTTCTTGTTCTCATCCCTGTTCTTGTCCATGCCTTGATCCTTGGACCTGTAATCTAGAATTTTAGCTCTACACTGTCTGATTATGTGACCTTCATTATTGCACTTTGTTGTGGCTGATCCACAACACACCCCAAAATTGGGGACCCACCTTTTTTGTAGGCTTTCAGAGAAAATCTCAGTGACCCAGATGCTAAAAATGAAGAAAAGGGGCAAAAAATGCACAAGTGTAGAAAGTGTCACGAAATCGCGACATGTCGCGAAATCGTGACCTGTCGCGCCATCGCTGCCGAAAAATAGAAAGTGTCACGAAATCGCGACATGTCGCTCCATCGCTGCTAAAAAATGAAAAGTGTCACGAAATCGCGACATGTTGAGCCGTCGTAGTCAAAAATGAAAAGGTGTCACGAAATCGCGACATGTTGCTCCGTCGCGGCCGAAAGAGGAGAGAGAAAATGAAAACGAAAAGCAAATCACAGTGCTCCATCGCGGCGAAAGAGGAGAGAGAAAGGAAAACGAAAAAGTGTCACGAAATCGTGACATGTTGCATCACGTCGCAGCCCAGAGAGGAGAGAGAAAGGCAAATGGAAAGGCGTAGCGAAATCGTGACATGTCGCAAAATCATGGGTCAAACCGGTCAAACAGAACGAAGTAGAAAGGCGTAGCGATATCGTGACAAAAATCAGCAAAGGTGCATGAAGCGCAAAATGGTCGCGAAATCGTGACAGAATCGACCGGAAGGCATGAAGAGCAAAAATGGTCGCGAAATCGTGACAGAAAGCAGCAAAGGGGGATGAAGCGAAAAGGCATCGCGAAATCGCGACAGGTCGCGGTTTCGTGGCTCCGAAGCAGCGAAGTAGTACGGATGGAGATAGCGTAGCGATTTCACGACGGAAAGTTGGCAAGTGTACGAAAGAGTAAAATGGTCGCGAAATCACGACAGCATTGAGCGAGAAGGCATGCAGAGTAAAATGGTCGTGAAATCGCGATAGCATTGAGCGAAAATGCACAAGTGTAAAAAGTGTCGCGAAATCATGACAAAAATCGAGCGAAAGGGTCCGAAGCACAAAACGTGAAATCGACGAGAAAGAGAATGGAAAAGCATAGGATTTGCGAAATTGAGCCAAAGGTGTATCAAGTGAAAAACGTCACGAAATCACGACAGGTTGCAGCAAAGCAGTCCAAAAGTGAAAATTGTCACGATTTCGTGACAGAAAATGGGCAAAGAGTACGAAACAGGAAAGTGTCACGATTTCACGACAGAAAGCTGTCAGAAGGAAAGAAACGAAAGGCGTAGCGATTTCACGACGGGTTGTGACCGAGAGTGTACGAAATAGAAAAGCGTCGCGATTTCGCGACATGTCACGATTTCGCGACATGTCACGTTTTCGTTGGGCAAGAAGGCAAGGAGGCTGTTGGCCGAAAAACGTCACGATATCGTGACCTGTCTCATTTTCACTGTGTTGGCAGAGAAACAAGCTGCATGCAGAATAATGTCATGATTTACAGGAGGCCATTACAGAAGGCGCAGAAAGCGTGAGACACGTGGCATACAGGTGTCGGAGTTGCAGAGGCGTTACATGCAGTGATAGATTTCAAACGTTTTGGCATCAAGCATGAAGTGAAAGCATCGAAAAGGCAAGAATTTGAAAAGACGCATTCTGGGAGGTGAAACGAAGCGACGCAGGTGAACCGAAGAGCCGTGCCAGATAGTATAAAATTGGAAGCGCAGATTGAACAGAGGGGTTGGAAATTGCTGCTAGCAGAGTTGCAGAGACAAGGGCTGCATGCCATTCGGGCCTGCACTTGGAGCAATTTCCTTCATTTGTTCTGGATTTGTAATACCTGGAACATTCTGTAATTGCAATTGATATACCATTTTAATACAGAAATACGAGAGAGTTGGCATCTCATTGATGAGAAAGAAGGAGTCATTTTTGCATGTATAATTTAATGTTTATCTTTCCCTTTCAGATTTTAGGTTTATAGATGGAGTTTAATGCGAGTCCTCTCGGTTGCTTCATGCGAAGGCCTGAAATTTGAAATTACAGTAAAAACCCTAGAAACCCGCACCTAGCTTATCAGGATTGTGCGAAAGTGCAGATTCAATAGGTTAGGTTGCATGCAGAAACCTCATTATCTTCGGTTTTATCAATCAAGATGGTAGCATTCTGGACATAGTTTAGTTGCATCTTCATTTGCATGTATTTTATTTTCAAACCCTTATTTTATTTTCTGCATTTTAATTACAGTCATTTAAATAAATAACTAAAAATCCATTAAAGCTTAGAGTCCATTACAAATCCAAATTAAAGTAAACTACAATGCCCCTTGTTAACATCCACTTGCAACCCTAAGGTATTCCCCGCATTTACATTGAACAGCATCATTGGTGTTTTAGAACCAACATAATAGGAACCTTGGAGAAATTATTTTGTTATAAGTTCTTTGCAAGCAGAGGATTTTGGGACTCAGATCCTACCGGAGAGTGTGCTTTCACAACTGGGTGAAAACACCACTCAACAGATTGGCGCTAGAAGGAGGGCCCGAATTGGTTTACTTTATTTTTGATTTCATACATGAGTAATATCTTTTTGATTTAATTTTCAAATCATCTTTTAAAACTCACAAACAGCTAAACTGCAGCTTTTGTTTTCTTTTGTTGCAGGTTTTTCTTTGAAATAATCGAGGGTTTCATCAGGCAGGCTGGACCCACCGCGTCGTATTGCGACCAGGTCCCAAACAACCGGGGAAACCATTTTTCATGACCTTACTGGTACTCCCAAGAATAAAACCAAGCAAGTCGTAAGCTCACCAGTCACAAAAGACCTATTTTCTCCAGGAACATCGAGTGGACCTACGCCCGTAATATCAGTTGCCACTAGTGTTCCTATTGTCAGTAATATTTCTACTCGCTATTGTAGGGTTGTCTTCATCAATTTTGAGTCAAATGGCTCAAGCTCCAGCAGCTCCTTGGTATGGAGCTAACAATACTCCTTTGAACATTGTTGGGGATATCCATGAAATCCCCAAGAACATTGAAATATTTCTGCCTAAATACAAACCAGATGGCCCAAGAACAATAGAAGAACATATCCAAGCCTATAGGGATGTTTTAATTAGGCTGCAAGTTCAATATGAAGATGTGGCTTGTAGAATTTTTCCCATGAGCTTAGATCCAATAGCATATGAATGGTATATATGCTTACCAACCGGTTCAATCACTTCTTGGACACAAATGGAAAATGCCTTTGTTAATCAATTTAGGTCACCCTTGGATCCCGCAACCATTTACAATCAGTTTATTACATGCAAAAGGGGCCAGGGGGAACCGATCAGAATGTTTAATCAGAGATTCCAAAAGTGCTATAATAGAGCAATTAGGCATTTTGCCATCGATCCCGTAGTGGCTTTGCAGATATATTTTGGGGCATTGGACCCCATGACAGCCATGTTTGCGAGACGCAATCCTCAAGTCACCATGCTTGCTCTAGCCTATAATGAAGCCATGACTATCGAGCAGCAAATGACACCACAAGGCTACGGGTTTACCCAGATGCCTATGATGGGACAGTATGCTCCATATGGTCAAGCTCCCTTGGAAAATCAAATCATGGCACCTCAAGTGCCAAGCATGAACGCCTTCCCATATCAGTAGCCGTATCCACCAGCACCTGCATATGCACCCATTCCAATCCAACCAATCACATCCATTCCACCTGTTCTCGCATTTCTGCAGAATAGTCAATCGACTATGCAAGGAACCAGCCAAGTTAATCCTCAGGCTATAGTTCCTTTTCCAAATCCAACTCCGATTCAGAGTGTCAATCCATACGGGAATCAAATTCCTCAGAACCCGACCCAAATGTTGAATCAAGACCCCATCAATTATGCGAATCCAACGGGGGTTAACAACAATGTGATTCCACCGAAGGAGATTTATTCAGAAGTCGAAGAGCTCAAGAAATTAGTTCATAAACTGAGCAATGACAGGGTTCAACAGCAGAAGTATGAGTCCCATGCCCCTCACCCAAATCAAAATTTTAACAATAGAGGGAGGCACTGGAACACCAAGCCAAACAATGGGGGAGTTCCCGCTCCCATTGCTAATCAACTAGATACTTCTACAGGACCTAGCCAATCCAATTCTCTTTTGAATCTTTCAGATTTGGCATGGGAAAGGGGGTGCAGGTTGCACAACACAAAAGAACACAATGAGAGGAATTGTCCTGAAATTGCTAGATACACTCATTGTCTTCAGGCACAAGTTGATGATTTGGAACTCGTATCAAATGAGGGTCCATCGCAACATCAAGATGATAATATTATGGTGATGGAAACCGTATATCATCAAGAAGGTGAGAGTGAGGAAGAAGAAGACAAAATTTTGGAACAGGAGGTGCAAGCTTTTCGAGATTTCAGAAAGGGGAATCATGGATACCATTTGAGAAGTAAATCTAAAGCCCCTAAAACCTCATCAACACCTCCAAACAATTCTATTCTTCCTCCGGATACTAAGGCAAATAATAATCCTCCTCCTCCACTCAGAAGAGAAATGTCTAATGACGTGCAGAAGACAGTCAAATTCGAAAAGCCAAACTATGACATAGTGGAGGATCTAAAGAAGTCCAAATCTAGCCTTTCATTCTTGGACGCGGCTAGATTGCCTGGCCAAAAGGAGGCGTTGATAAAAGCTTTGAACTCACCTGATCCAATGTGGAAGGAAAAAAGAGTTGAGTCCCATCTGATTTTGCGAAAGGAGAGAAGGGATGTCCCGCCATTCTTACTGACTCTGAGAATTGCGGGTAAGAATTTGCATAACTGTTTGGTGGACACGGGTGCCACGAGCAACCTCATGCCTTCGGAGATATGCCAAATGCTGGGTCTGCAACCTGTTTCATCCAAATGCAAAGTCCTGCAACTGGACAGATCAGAGGTAAATGTGGTAGGGACCCTATATGATGTCAAGATTCAATTAAATTCTGAACCCAGGGTCCAACAGGTTGTTGACATTCTGGTTGTTAATATCCCAAGTAGATATGGAATGCTACTTGCGAGAGATTGGATGAAAACTCTGAATGGCTATTTTTCAACAGACTGCTCACACATGTGGCTACCATGGAAAGGAATTGCAAACCAAATCAGAGTGGAAAATGAACCGAGGCTTAAGGAGATTATAACAAAATTTAACAAGCCGAATGAGGTTCAATTTTCTGAGCCGAAACTGGGGGTTTATGCACTTGATGTTGAGGAAGCTACTGAAGAGCCTAAAGAAGAAACATGTCATGGTGGCTATTCTGAGGAAAATGATTGCACATGGTTGCTCAGGTTCGATGGATCAAAATCTAGACAGGGAGCAGGAGCTGGAGTCGAGCTCACTGGCCCAGGAGGTAAACCATTATTGGTTGCTTACAGATTGCAATTTCCTTGCACGAACAATGTGGCAGAATACGAAGCATTGATCTTTGGTTTACGTCTAGCATTGAGCAAGCAAGTTAAATGCTTGAAGGTTTTGGGAGATTCTGAGTTGGTAGTCAAGCAAATCAAAGGACAATATACATGCCGTGATAGGAGACTAAGCCTTTATAGAACTAGGGTTATGGACCTCATTGAGGAGTTCGATGCGTTCAATATAGCCCTTATTTCTAGGAAAGGAAATCGAATAGCAGACTCTCTTGCAGTCGCCGCGGGCATGTTAAACCCGGTTGATATAAAAAGGTGTAAAAAGTTTTCCATTGAATTAGTTCCTTGTCCATCAATACCCGATAATGTCAAGAATTTTCAGGTTTTTGAAAATGACAGACACATCTTCAAGTTTGTCACGAACTCGGGTATTTTTGAAAATCAGGTGATTGATGAGGAGCAAAGGTGGCAAGATGAAACAGAAAGCGAGAATGAAACCACATGTCAATCTAACAAGATACCTAAAGACGTGGTTTCATTGGAGAAAATGTTCGACGTGGGATACAAGACCAAAAAGGGAAAAAGAGTCCCACTCCCCAAAGATGCATGTGATTCAATTAATCTAGGGAGTGCAGACAATCCAAAGGAGGTGTACATTGCAAAGGCATGTACAGATGAAGAAAGGAGCAACATAATGCAGGCATTGAAGCATTACATAGATTGCATTGCTTGGAATTACAATGAGCTGAAGACATACAACCAAGACATTATCACACATACCATCCCTTTGAAGCCAGACTCCAAGCCTTTTAGGCAAAGACAACGAGTTGTTAACCCGCTATTGGAGCCTTTAATCGAAAGGGAGGTCAAAATATTATTGGAAGCGAAAATCATTTTTCCTGTTAGGCACTCAACCTGGGTTGCTAACCTCGTTCCAGTGAGGAAAAAGAGTGGAGAGATTAGGTTGTGCATAGATTTTCGAAATCTTAATAAAGCCTCTCAAAAAGATAATTATCCATTGCCATCAATCGATGAAATTCTACAAATGGTAAATGGATCCGAAATGATGTCCTTTCTCGATGGGTATTCTGGATACAACCAAATTCTTATACATCCAAATGACAGGATGAAAACAGCCTTCACCACCAAGTGGGGGACATTTGCATATAAGAGAATGTCGTTCGGACTGTTAAATGCTGGTGCAACTTTTCAACGCGCCATGGATTATGCATTCAAAGGGCTCATAGGCAAATGTATCATCGTGTATGTGGATGATATCCCAGTATTCTCGAAAAAGAGAGAGGACCATGTCAAAGATTTAAAGAAAGTGCTTCAAAGATGCAGAGAACATGGAATTTCCTTAAATCCCAAAAAGTGCATTTTCGGAGTTACAGAAGGAAAATTGCTTGGTCACATCATTTCAAAAGAGGGCATATCCATCGACCCAGAAAGGATACAAGCTATCCAAAACTTACCTCTCCCGAGTAGTAAAAAAGAATTGAGATCTTTCTTTGGGCAGGTTAATTTTGTGAGGAAGTTTATCTCTAGCTTTGCTTGAGATAGCCAAACCTCTCGAACAAGATGCTCAAGAAATATGTGGATGTAAAATGGAACGAGGAAAGTAGAGTGGCCTTCCAGAACATCAAAGATGCCATTTCCAGAGCTCCTGTCCTTATAAGTCCAGACTACTCCAAGCCTTTCTATATTTATGCTTTTGCATCAGAACACTCTTTTGCGAGTGTCTTAACCCAAAAAGGCGAGGATAGTGCAGAAAAACCCATAGCATTTTTAAGTGCCCCCCTGAAAGATGCTCAATTAAGGTATTCAATCCTTGATAAGCAAATGTACGCACTTTTTAAAACGGTGAAAAAATTTAGGCATTACATTGTGCACAGCAGAGTTATTGCCATCGTGCTTGACTCTACTGTTAAGACCATGTTTTTACAAAATGAACTAGGTGAGAAAAGAGGGAAATGGATTTCCACCATCCAAGAATTTGATCTCGAAATCCAACCTATGAAACTAGTTCGAGGACAAGGACTGGCGAAGGCGATCGCAGAAAATAATCCGCAAATAACATGCCAATACTCGAACACAGAATACATTGCTAAGGATGACTGGTATGTTGATATTGTGCAATTTTTATTGACTGGTAAGTGTCCTTCTAATCTGAATTCAACCCAGAGAAGAGCTTTAAGGCTTAAGTCTATCAATTATCTGATGAAATCTGGTGTTCTTTACAGGAAGAATCATGAAGGGATCTACCTGAGGTGCCTGAACAAAGAAGAAGCTGCCGGGGTGTTGCAGGAATTTCACGGGAAACATGGAACTGGTCATGGTGCGGCAAATGCTACAGACGCATCAAATCCTGAGAGCAGGATACTACTGGCCACACATTTTCAAAGATGCACATGCCCATGTACGATCTTGTCATATCTGTCAAGTGGCTGCCAATAGAGAAAGAAATGCAGCCATGCCGTTACAACCTGTAGTTGAAATGAGACCATTTGCACAATGGGGACTAGATTTCATTGGGGTTATTAACCCAAATTCTTCTGATTCCCATAAATTCATATTGACAGCTACAGACTATTGTACAAGGTGGACAGAAGCGATTCCTACTAAACATGCCACCACAGACGTTGTAATTAGATTCCTTGAGGACCATATTATAACAAGATTTGGAATGCCCGATTCTATTGTCAGTGACAATGGTAAAGCTTTTATTTCTACACAATTTGCAGATTGGGCATATGACAACAAAGTGAGCTTAAAATTTGCATCCAATTATTATCCTCAAGGAAATGGGTTGGCCGAATCTTCAAATAAAAATTTGTTGAATACCATTAAGAAGTTGCTGGAAAAGAACCCTCGGGATTGGCACAGCCAATTGAAGTTTGCCCTTTGGGCAGATAGGACCGGAGTGAAAGAATCCATAGGGAATACTCCCTATCATTTGGTCTATGGGCAAGACCCGATATTTCCTGCAAATTTGAAGTTGCAGACCTTGCATTTCATACAAGAGTACTTGGGGACAGATGATCAAGTTGAAGCCAGGTTAAGTCATTTGTTGCACCTTGATGAAAAGAGAGAAGAAGCCATGAATCACATGAATAAACACCAGGAAGTTATCAAAATATGGTTTGATAGAAGGGCCAAAGTTAAGTCATTCAGAATTTCAGATTTGGTATTACTATGGGACAAAAGACATGAGGAAAAAGGGAATCATCAAAAGTTTGATTGTCTTTGGTTAGGCCCATATCAGATTTCAGAGATTCTTGGGAAGAATACCTTCAAGCTAAAAACTTTAGAAGGGAGAGATTTTATGCTACCGGTTAATGGGCAGATTTTAAAGCATTATTTTAGCCCTTAGGTTGTGAGATTTTGATGTTATTCTTTTCGGTTTTGGTGGGGATTTTCAGATTTTGTTTTTGCTTAGGATTGTTAGTCTAGCTAGGATTTTGGTTGTGGATTTGATTTCAATTGACATGTTTTGTTTATTTTGATAAATATATATATATATATATATATATATATATATATATATATATATATAAAAAATTGAGATGTCAACTTATGCTTAAGGTTAGGAGAATATGAAATATTGGAATTGTCTTGTAAAAGCTCCACAAGTAACACAAACATCTTAAGTTATATTGTTTGATTTTGTGATGCATGAAAGAGTCAGTTTTGCATGACAAATATTTCATTTGCAATTCAAGAGATAATGCATTCATGTTACATCTCACTTTACATATACATTCCATCTTAGTTGCATATGCATCTTAGGTACAAATCATTAAAGTATGTCAAATCCTCTTAGGGTTGTGTTATAACATAAATGTAAGAAAAATCCTAAGGTTGGAAACTGAGTCTTGAGATATCTAGAACCAAGCACGTCTCATACATTAAAAAGGATCTTGAGCAAAATGATCAAAACCTAACTTGGAAGAAAAGGTTGGGCGAAAGAAGTTTTTCATGTCTATCCTATTATGCAACATGATCCTTAAAACAGTGGTTTTGACCACTTCCATAGAGCTTAAAGCCTAAAATCGAGTAGTAAGGATAGGGTTAAATCCTCATCGAACTTAGGTTGAGGATCCAATTCCCCAAAGCTTTGATTTGACCTACATGGAGTAGTAAGGATAGGGCATAAATTCTCATCTCGCTTAGGTTGAGAATCCGATTCCCCAAAGCTCCTATGTCTCATTTCATAATAAGTCTTGGATTGGAAGGATCGTACTACTTGTCCTCTGCAAAGGATGGGTAGTCATCCCCAAGGTCTAAGCAATAAAATTAATATTTTCCTTTTACATCTAAAGTTTGGATTGGAAGGATCGTACTACATGTCCCTAGCAAGGATGGGTAGTCATCCCCAAGGTCCAAGAAGTAAAAAATAAATTTTTCCCATCTCATATTTATATTGGATTGGAAGGATCGTACTACTTGTCCTCTCGAAAGGATGGGTAATCATCCCCAAGGTCCAAATAAATGAATATAAGTTTTGGATTGTGGTGTTAGATATGCCCATGCATGGCAACATGTCTTGTCTAAAAAACAAGACCACTGATTGTCCAAAGGGTTAGACTAGCATGACCATTTCTTCCATAATTGGTTAAATTATTTTGCTCAAAGTGAGGTAATGAACTCTAAATCAGAATAGTAAGGATAGGGTTAAACTCTCATCTCGGTTGGTTGGGAGTCTGATTCCCCAAAGTTCTGATTTCACATTCACTTGCACATGGGTTCAAGATAGTAGGGACTCATAACCAACTTTGGGATATAATAAGGCAATTAATTAGTGGATCCTAAGAGGGTTTGGCAATCTTGAATGTTTGTACATGATACTAGAAGAATGACTATGCCTTTTATAAAAGCAAGATCTCCTAGCATATTCATTAGGTTACACAAATCATTCACAATCTCACATATGCATTCATGCAAAATTGACAATGGAATGTTGATCAATTTCAAACGATAGGGAATGAAATTCATTGCACACACTGAGCTAATACTTGATGATTCTAATGATTCATGTACTTCTGATCTTTGGGCATTTGTTTTTATTGCTTATGTGTTAACACATATTTTTGAGTTTGTATATGTTTCAGGTTGGGTTCTCACTAAAATGCTCAAGAGCATTTGACAGTAGAGTCGCCATTTGTTGTGGCTGATCCACAACACACCCCAAAATTGGGGACCCACCTTTTTTGCAGGCTTTCAGAGAAAATCTCAGTGACCCAGATGCTAAAAATGAAGAAAAGGGGCAAAAAATGCACAAGTGTAGAAAGTGTCACGAAATCGTGACATGTCGCGAAATCGCGACATGTCGCGCCATCGTTGCCAGAAAACAGAAAGTGTCACGAAATCGTGACATGTCGCTCCATCGTCGCTAAAAATGAAAAGTGTCACGAAATCGCGACATGTTGAGCCGTCGTAGTCAAAAATGAAAAGGTGTCACGAAATCGCGACATGTTGCTCCGTCGCGATCGAAAGAGGAGAGAGAAAATGAAAAAAGGCAAAATCGCGAAGCGAAAATGAAAAATGTCACGAAATCATGACATGTTGTATCGCGGCCAAAGAGGAGAGAGAAAGGCAAATGGAAAGGCGTAGCGAAATCGTGACATGTCACAAAATCGTGGGTCAAACCGGTCAAACAGAACGAAGCAAAAGGCATAGCGATATCGCGACAAAAATCAGCAAAGGTGCATGAAGCGCAAAATGGTCACGAAATCGCGACAGAATCGATCGAAAGGCATGAAGAGCAAAAATGGTCACGAAATCGTGACAGAACGCAGCAAAGGGGGGATGAAGCGAAAAGGCATCACGAAATCGTGATAGGTCGCGGTTTCGTAGCTCCGAAGAAGCGAAGTAGTACGGATGGAGATAGCGTAGCGATTTCACGATGGAAAGTTGGCAAGTGTATGAAAGAGTAAAATGGTCGCGAAATCGCGACAGCATTGAGCGAGAAGGCATGCAGAGTAAAATGGTCGTGAAATCTCGACAACATTGAGCGAAAATGCACAAGTGTAAAAAGTGTCGCGAAATCACGACAAAATCGAGCAAAAGCTAACTCATTTACCAAGTATCAAGTGAAAAACGTCGCGAAATCGCGATAGTTGGGCGAAAGCGGTCCGAAGTGAAAATTGTCACGATTTCACGAAAACGGGCAAAGAGTAAAAATTTTAATTATAGGAAAGCGTCGCGATTTCGTGACATGTCGCGATTTCGCGACATGTCACGTTTTTTTTGGGCAAGAAGGCAAGGAGGCTGTTGGCCGAAAAACGTCGCGATATCGCGACCTGTCTCATTTTCGCTGTGCTGGCAGAGAAACAAGCTGCATGCAGAATAATGTCGCGATTTACAGGAGGCCGTTACAGAAGGCGTAGAAAGCGTGAGACACGTGGCATACAGGTGTCGGAGTTGCAGAGGCGTTACATGCAGCGGTAGATTTCAAACGTTTCGGCATCAAGCATGAAGTGAAAGCATCGAAAAGGTGGGAATTTGAAAAGACGCATTCTGGGAGGTGAAACGAAGCGACGCAGGTGAACCGAAGAGCCGTGCCAGACAGTATAAAATTGGAAGCGCAGATTGAACAAAGGGTTGGAAATTGCTGCTAGCAGAGTTGCAGAGACAAGGGCTGCATGCCATTCTGGGCCTGCACTTGGAGCAATTTCCTTCATTTGTTCTGGATTTGTAATACCTGGAACATTCTGTAATTGCAATTGATATACCATTTTAATACAGAAATACAGAGAGTTGGCATCTCATTGATGAGAAAGAAGGAGTCATTTCTGCATGTATAATTTAATGTTTATCTTTCCCTTTCAGATTTTAGGTTTATAGATGGAGTTTAATGCGAGTCCTCTCGGTTGCTTCATGCGAAGGCCTAAAATTTGAAATTACAGTAAAAACCCTAGAAACCCGCACCTAGCTTATCAGGATTGTGCGAAAGTGCAGATTCAATAGGTTAGGTTGCATGCAGAAACCTCATTATCTTCGGTTTTATCAATCAAGATGGTAGCATTCTGGACATAGTTTAGTTGCATCTTCATTTGCATGTATTTTATTTTCAAACCCTTATTTTATTTTTTGCATTTTAATTATAGTCATTTAAATAAATAACTGAAAATCCATTAAAGCTCAGAGTCCATTGCAAATCCAAATTAAAGTAAACTACAGTGCCCCTTGTTAACATCCACTTGCAACCCTAAGGTATTCCCTGCATTTACATTGAACAACATCATTGGTGTTTTAGAACCAACATAATAGGAACCTTGGAGAAATTATTTTGTTATAAGTTCTTTGCAAGCAGAGGATTTTGGGACTCAGATCCTACCGGAGAGTGTGCTTTCACAACTGGGTGAAAACACCACTCAACACACTTGAAACACTTGATGATGTTGTTTCTCTGAGGTAAACCTAATCTTTGAATCCACCAGTTCTGACCAAACCTATTCTGACCAAACCTATTCTGGCCAAACCTATTTTGACCAAACCTATTCTTGTTATGTGCCTTGCAATAAACTGCCTTGTGCCCAAACTGTTTACAAGAGTAGCAATACCCTTGAAAGAAACTAGCACTTCTAAAATTGTCATTTACCTTCTTCATTTGAGCCATGCAATGTGAAGCCATGTGACCAAACCTGTGACACGCAAAACATCTACCTTGAAATTTTCCTTTATTTGACCTCTTGGGTCTTGAAAACTTCTTCTTCTCATTTTGAATTATGTTTTTTGTTTCTATGCATCTATCATTCAAGGACTCATGATCTGAAATACTTTCCTCATCATAACTCTCTTCCTTTTGGAGTCTCTTACTAGACTCTCCAACTTGTTCCTTGTGTGGCTTAACAAAACCAAGGCTTGTTTTATCTGTTGTCTTTCTTTGACCTTTGATGAGTGACTTAACCTTTTTGGAGCTATCTTGAAACTTGTAAAGCTTATCCTTGTACTCTTTAGTTTCCTCTTTCAAAGAAGCCATTTTCTATTCTAACTCACTATACTTAAGAACCTTAGACTCTAACTCATCCTTGAGTTCTTGTGTCTTAGCTATAGAGAAATCAAGATTTTCTATAAGATCGTCTCTCTCCATACAACATTCATCTAATTTATCCTTGAGTCTAGCATTCTTCTTCCTTTCCTTTTTCAAAGCACTAAGAACATTAATAAGTTCACTTTCAAGATCCTTTATTTGTTTGCTTTCTGAATCATCAAAGCCCTTTTCATATTTCTTATCACTAGAGGTGCTACCTTTTTCAAAAACCATACAAGCATCTTCCTTATAGTTTTCTAAAGCATCCTCATACATACTAGAAACCAGATCATTATTTGTACAATCATCCTCAAGGTGACCAAAATTTCCACATCTAAGACATTTCATGATAGTTTTCTGATATGAACATCTCATTTTTATTATCACTTGAAGAACTTTCACTATCACTACTAGAACACTTACTTGCTTTGTCTAGGTAGAAACTCTTCTTGTGCTTGTGAGAATACCTCTTTCCTTGATTGTTGTGCTCATCGTTGTTTTTCCTGTGATGCTTGTGCTTTTCAGAATCCTTGCTCTTAGAATCATGTTTATCTTCATCACTTTCGTAGCATAATGACCAAACTTTCCACAATTGAAACATCTTATATTTTTCATACTTTTGTGCTTTCTAGAGAACTTGCCTTTCTTGCTATAATATGCCTCTTCGTCACTAGAAGACTCATCACTATCTTGAAGTTGTTTGCCCTTGGATTCCTTGGTAGCCTTGAAAGTTGCCTCTTTCTTGACATCAACCTTCACTTGAGTTCTCAACTCAAATGTTGCAAGTATACTATGGAGCTCATCCTTTTTCAACTTATCCAAATCTTTAGCTTCCTCAATAGCAAAAATCTTTTCACTAAATCTATTAGGAAGAGATCTTAAAATCTTATCACAAACATCATTTTCAGCAAGCTCAAGACCTAAGTCTTTCATAGAGTTAACAACCTCATCCATACGAAGCATGTAGTCACTAATCTTTTCATCATCATTCATCTGAATTTGTTCCAACATACCTTTGAAGTGTCTCAACTTGGCCTTTCTGACATTTGTATCACCTATATGAACCACCTTCAACTATTTTCACATTTCACTAGTTGTCTTGCAGTGAATCACTTTGGTGAGATCTGCTTTCTGTAAGCCTTTCAGGATTGCATTCATTGCTTTTGAATTGTTGTGATGTAGGAGCCTTTCTTCTTTAGTATTAGAACCATGTACAGGAATAGTGTACTCATATTCAACCACTTCCCATACCTCATTACCAAGTGCCATTAGATGAACCTTCATCCTTGCACTCCAAAGACCAAAATCTGATCCATCAAGAATAGGTCTTTGCATTGCTACTTGAATAATCCATCATGTTCTTTACTAGCTTTTCCTTCAAGCTGTTAAACTTTCCGAAGGCACCCGCTCTAATACCAATTGAAGAACACAAGCTTATATTGAGAGGGGGGTGAACAGTATAAGACCTCTTTTTACTTTTTCATCATACTTCAAAATAGTAAAGCAATATACCCAAAGCAATATCAAAGCAATGCATAATATCATCCACAAAGTGACACCAATTTTAACGTGGTTCATCCAGAATGGTTGGGCTACGTCCACAAAACTTTTCTGTAAAATTTATCTCAAATTTCTTTGGTAATCCTTCCTGATTACAATGTTTATGAGCCTCGACCCAAAGGAGATACCTTCCCCCAATCAAAATTTATGAGCCTCTGCTCAAAGGAGATATCTTCCCCAATCTAAATTTATGAGCCTCTGCTCAAAGGAGATACCTTCCCCTTTGCTCTGGAAATGATCCCTCAGAAGATCAACTGCCTCTACCTCTTGCCAACATGTGGAACTCCTTTCCATCGAAGACCTCATGTCCTCAATGCTTAGCCTAAGAGACCTCTGCCTTCTATGATCACATCCACATCAGCTCAGCAACCTGTACCAAACATAGTCAGTCGGTCTAGTACAAGTCTTCCTCTGTTTGTCAGATCTATCCAACTCTTGAACAAATCAATCCTCTGCATACAAGCCTTCTCAAATACTTGCCAACTTTCTTTAGGTTCTTCTCATAGAACCAATGCACCTCTGTCCTCATACAGTAGCACTTCACGTTCGTCTTTGCCCTTTGTGCTCTCTATGCCCTCTGCTCTCTTTGTGCAATCACAGCCGCACTTGGTCGAACTTCAACCTTTGCACTCTCTGCGCTATCATAGCAGCACTTAGAACAATTCACCATGACTCTTCGCTCACTCTACACACTTTAATCAAATTTTGCACTCTACTCTCAGCAATCAAACTTCTCACTCTATGCTCTATCTACAAACATCGCAAAAAAAAAAATGATGCACTCAACTCTTCAAAACAGCCTACCTTTTATAATAACACTTTCAAGATCAAAACCTTAATCTTAGTTGGTTGTAACCCTGATCTTTAGTCGGTTGCACAACCCTAAACTTCGTCGGCTCACATTTAACTTTGTCGGCTTCAACTGCCTCTGTAACTCTTTTGTAGCTTTTGTCGTGAAACTACAACATGTCATGATATCGTGACACCTTTGCAACCATACACTTTCTTTTGGATTTTGTCATGATATCACGACACTTCAGCCTTTGTCGACTTCAACTAAGCTCTTATTGTGATATCGCGACACTTTTGTATTTATCAGCATCAACTTTGCTTTTGTCACAATATCGCGACACTTCTCCCTTCGTCGACCTCCTTTCTATTTTTGTCATGAAATCATGACACTTTCTCCAACCGTACATTGCCATATCAATTTGTCATGAAATCGTGACACTTTCTGCATCCGTGTGCTTTCTTTTTTGCCTATCGTGAAATCACGACACTTTTTGCATCTGTACGCTTTCTTTGCAACCCATCACGAAATCACGATGCTTTCAGCTTTCGTATGCTTTCTTTGTAACCCGTTGCGAAATCCTGATAGTTCTCATTTCAAACTCTTCTCTTTGCTGCATGTCATGAAATCGCGACAGTTCTCACTTCGAGTTCTACAGCATGTCACAAAATCGTGACAGTTCTCTTGCTTCCACTTTGTCTTCTGACTTGTTTTCTCTCTCCTGCTTAAGTCACAAAAATGCAACATGTCGCAATATCGCAACACTTTTCCTCCTTAGCTCTTTTCTGTTCTTCAGGTCACGAAAACCCGACATGTCATGATATCGCGACACTTTTTCTATCGGACTCTCTCTCCTGCATTATGTCATGAAATCGTGACACTTTTTCTTCCATACAACCTTCCTTGCAATATGTCACGAAATCGTGACACTTTTTCATCCGTACAACCTTCTTTGCAATATGTCGCGAAATCGCAACACTTTTCCTTCTTTGCCTTCTTGCACTTTTCGAGTCGCGAAAATGCGACATGTCATGAAATCGTGACACTTTTCCAACTTGTTCTCTTTCTTCGAACTTGTCATGAAATCGCGACACTTCTTCCTGCTTTCTCTTTTTCTTCCAACATGTCGCGAAATCATGACAGTTTTTTACTTGCCTTTTTGTCTGCCAACATGTCTCGAAATCATGACAGTTTTTCCACTTACCTTTTTCTCTGTCAACATGGGGTTTGCAAAAGTCCTTTGAAACTGTCATGCCATAACCTTCATCAAAACAAATTATTTGACATCAAATCAAATTCCTTCAAAAGCTTCTTGACATCAATGACAACTTATACACTTGAGCAAAGGCAATGTACCCAAAGTACCCAAAATTGCCAACACATGGGAGTCTCTCCATCAACTTCAGCAACATTTTCCTCATTTTTAGCTTTGAGGACAAAGCTTCTTCAAGAAGAAGGGCATGTTAGGATCTCATCCTAACCCTTAATGTAATAACTTCCTTGATGTAATCATTCCTATTGAACGTGGGTAGTACCCATGATTAATATTTTGTAATGTTCTAAGTTTTAGCTTAGGTAGTGCCTATGACAAATGGCACCCGTTTCTATGTAACACATGGTAGATAGGTTAGGTAATGTGGCATTGTGTATGTAATTCATGTGGCATTATGCATGTAATTCGAGTGGCATTGTGCATGTAATTCAAAGTGGCACTATGCATATAATTCGGGTGGCATTATGCATGTAATCCAGGTGGCATTTTGCATGTAAGCCAACCTTGGAAGGAAACTCTTTAAATACCCGAAAAGGCACCAATGTAATCATATTTTTGCAAATTAATGAAGTATTGAAGGAGGTTTCCCCCTTGAAAAGGCCTGCGATTCTATCTATTGTGATATTGTTCCTTTTAAGTAGTTTTTGTTATCATATGCAATTAATTCTGAATACTGTTATAATGTTTCTGTGAGTTTATTTCCAAGCAAATGTGTGAGAGTGTGTTTATTTGAGTTGAGAGTGTGTTGTTTAGTATATTTTATAGCAGGATCCTAACATTTTTTATAACGAATTGTTTCTAAATTCATCAATCAAAGCAAAGAAGCAACAAAGTGCTACCAAAATCCTTTCTCGAAGCTAGAATAACTTCACCACAAGACAAGGATAATGGAGCATTTGGTTTTGTGAGCTTGCTGATACTTTTCCTAGCAAGCATTGTTCTTCATTTTCAATTTTACTAATAAATATCCTTCTATTTTGATTTACACTTATAGCATTTTCTCATAAGTTTTATTTTTGTGAAATCTAACTATTGTTTCATAAATAACCCCTTTTTTGTTTATCCATTTCTGAAGGAGCCATATGAGATGACTATAGGACTCCAAGCCACCATTAAAATGTTTGTTTGTTCAATCAAGGACTTCCCTTTTAGATTCATCAATGATATTTTTCATCCCTCAGTGGATTGAGGAAAACCATCAAGCTAACTTGCTCTAAGTGATGTATTCGTTCAAACCCCCCATTTGTTGCATTCTATGCAATTTAGCATTCCACATTATCTCATATCCCATAGTGAATCCATCAAGAAAACCCTATTCTAGACAACATATTTGTAGAAGGACCCATATCCTATCTACTAGTATCTACAGAAAATTTATCGAGAAATCCTATTTTATATGATGTATTCATGTAAGGACTTGTGTTGTCATTTTGATATAATCTTCCATTTCTTGCCCTTCAATAACTGATGTGAATTCATCAACTAAATTTTTTTTGGATGACGTATTCATCGTATTTATCAAAAAACGTAGATCCCCTATCTTATCCAACATTCAATCCAACCAATAAATCCATATACATCAATCTTATCAATAGAACATCTTTTTTTACCAGCACACCTTGTCACTCTTTTAATTTTTTTGTTATAACAAATACGGTAGGTAAAATAGTTCTAGTTGGCGTATTTGCTTTAGTTATTTTACCATATATTTCCAAGGTAAGGTCACCTCAATTTTGTATAAGTAGAGGGCCTAACTATTTAAACTAGGAAGAAGCAATATTTTGGCTATTTGATAGGCCCCCAAATCACAATCCCATTTTTTCTATCTATTTTGCAGGTTTCGATGAATCCACCAACTGTAGGAATCCTAGTCAACGTATTCACACAAGAGGAGTATTCATTTTTAGAAAACGTATTCATACCAACCTCTAGAATAGGTAAGTACCCCTGACCCTCTAGTTTTATAATATTTCTATAAACCTATTTGCTTGCTTTCGCCTCGTCATTTTACATTTTAGGCACATAAAAGAGGATAAATAAAAAAAGTCCTTATCTTAGTTAAAAAAAAATTCATTAGGCATTCATAATCAACATTGCATATAGCTTTGCATGTAGGTTAATTTATGTATTTTTAGCCTCATTGCACCCTTGGTCACATAGGAAAATAATGGAACATCTCCTTCCCTTAAGCATAGATATCAAAATCATTAAAAATCAAATTGCATGTAGGATAGAACTATATTTTTTTATATTTGTTTCATATCGCATTGTATTGCATTTTCATTCACAATAGATCTTATAATAGATGGACAAAACTTAGGTGTCTATGAAAGTGAACACATTAGATAGATTAGGGAATATCTAAATCCCTTGGTGAACCCATAAACCCTCAAAAAAGATAACTACTACATGCAAAACACAGTCATCAATAAAATGACGGGTTAGCAGTAGTGCTCTACCATCGAGTGTAGGTGATTGCCTGCAAAGGAAGCGAATCGCACCTCCCTAGGGCCAGCATCCTAAAGCAGGGTGGTGCAACCTTTTTGGCATCCCACAAGGCCAAACATGATTACTACCATAAAAATACGTAAATAGTGAAGTAACTTTAAGACTATAGTAGAGTTGAGATTATTCCTGAGCACTATACAAAGTCTAGACAAATTTGTAAATTAATAAAAGTTTTTCTTTTTATCATTATAACAAAAACATGCATACATTTTTGTATGTCTATTATTGTAAATAACCTTAAATAAAATGATGTAATGGAGATATATGATTTTTCAATCTTAGTATTAAAATATAATATAATGAATTATATGTATAACTAATATAAATGCTAATTTTCTAGGAATAAATGTTTCTTTCATTGCTTTTATTGTAAACATATAAAATGGTCATATTACAAATATCAAAGAGTTTCATATTCATTTTTATTCATTTGTGATATAATTGGAATGAAATGGAAATTTATTTCTTACATAGATGAGAACCAAATCTAAAGATAAAGATAATAAAATTTTAGTTTGGGTTATACATACACAATAGACTAAAACATCTACTTAAAAAATGTGCAAGTGCAACATTAGTTGTTGAGGTTTCTAAAATTCAGATTGAGAATATTTTGATCCCATTTCTACAAAATATGTTTTGTAAGAGCAATATGTGTTATATAAAAATTTTGGTTAATATTTGACCTTAAAATATAAAATACCAAATCAAATTCAATAGACCAAAAATCCAAAAACATAAATAAAGAAAAACATGCACAACTATCGCCTTTAAAGAAAGGAAAAATTTATATAGATAAAATATCTTCTACTTGTCCAAGAAGTGTGGGAGTAGGAAAATAAAATCTAAAACTTGAGGAGTTTGTAAGAAAACATCATTACCATAAAAAAAAAAAAAAAATGAAACCAAAATATCTCTTAATTAATTAATCTTTCATATGCAAGCATTAGTTAAAATTTCATATGTAAGCAATGGACAAGAGAAAGTTTCCTTGAAATTTTCCTCCTCAAGCAAAGGGTAAGTAAAATTTTTCTTATTCAAGAAAAAAAATGAACAATTATTGCCTATCAAGAAAGCAAAAAACTATATAAATAAAATCTCTTCTACTTGTCTAGGAAGTGTGGAAGTAGGAGTTAAAGACTAAAAATTAAGCAATTTGTAATAAAATATTGTTATCATGAAAAAATAGAAAGCTAAAGTTTTCATAATAAATAAAACTTTCATATTTTAAAGAGATAAAGTAAAACCTATTTCATAGAGTAATCAATATTTCTTAATTAAGCTGCACCTACATAGAGACTTAAAAGTAAGTGATTACTAGGCCAAACATGATTACTACCATAAAAACATCCAAATAAGGAAGTGACTTTATGACTACAAAAATGCCAAAATTTTCTTTGAGGTAAACATTTTTACTATGATCTGAGCTAAAATGAAATCTTGAGCATTATACAAAGTTGAGAGCATCTGGCATATAACTAAAAGTTTTACAAACACCAATTCTTGTCACTATGAAAACTTGCATATTTTTTAGTACATCCATTTGCTGAAAATATCCTCAAAGAAAATGACATAAAGGAGATGTGTAATTTAGAGGATGTTAGTCTATATATTAGGACAATGTACTTTAGATTTAACTAATTTATAAGCTACTTTTCCATAAATAAGGGTTTTTTTTCATCCTTAAATTATTCATATTAAAACAATAAAAATAAATTGTATCACAAACTTTAAGGAGCTTTGTAAGTTTCCTTCTTCTAAGACATAATTGGAAATGAAATGTAAATTTTATTCTTACATAGATGAGAACCAAATCAAAAGATAAAGAGAACAAAATTCCTATTTGGTTATACTTAGAAATGGATAAAAATAGCTCGCTTAAAAAGTGCAAAAGTAATGTAATTTATTGAGGTTTTTGGCAATTAAGGCATAGAACTTTCTAATCTTATTGCTAAAAAATATATTTGTGTAAATAAAATATTACACCTATTATATAAATTGTTTGATTTAAAAATAAAAATAAAAAATGCCAAAAAAATCCACATATAATAAAAAGCAAAAAAAAAACAAAATTAAAGAAAATTTATAATGCAAATTTTCCTTACTAAACAAATAAACATGTTTTTGTTGGGATAAAATTCACTTTTTTCAATAAACTTATGCATATTTAAATTCATCAAGGTGATTATAACAATAAGCTTAATTTAGTAGTAGTTGCAACTACTATAACTACATGAGATACATTTACTAAATAAAGTAATAATTGTTTCTAACTTCCCCTTATTACATTATTTGGTAATATCTAACAACTCTTTTCTTCATCACACTTGGACTTGGACTTGGACAGTGGCTTTGGCTCTGGATCTTGGCTTTGCCTTATGGGTTGCCTTTAGATTTGTCTTTGGGTCTACCTTTAAGTTTGTTGTCTCTAGGTCTGCCTCTAGGTCTACTACCTTTGGGGATGCCTTTGGATCATCCAAGTATAATACACTTAGCAATAGTGGGATTGACCTTACTTTATTTTTTCAATTATGAGTGTTCTTATGGTAACCTTCTCATCCTACCAGATTGCATGGATAACCAGTTGATACCACCGCTAGGTGTAATAAAGTGTATTACTGCTAGGTTCACTCTATTGTCATATGTGTATTATAGATATTTGCCCCTCCTTAATATGAACTCATTATTTACATTACATTCATGAATGTCAATTACTATCAAACATATACTCCTAAGTACATTAAAAATATAAAATAATTGTTTTATTATTATTATTATTATTATTATTATCAATACTTCTTATACACATCTACCATGGGGTTGAACCCGAGTCTCATCATAGATAATTCAAGTGACATCCTTACCTGTAGACCACATGTACGCAATTTTTTTAACATGTTCTATAATTTTAAAAATATGTACTTTTTAATTATAGAATAATAAATATAGGCATATTAAAAGGTTATGGTAATTATATTTTTCACAATGCAATTAGAGTGGGATATTACAACGCTATCTAACCTTTATATATATGTATATATATATGTGTGTGTGTGTGTGTGTGTGTGTGTGGGCGGGGGGGTGATTTAGATAAAAGAAAGATCCACTTCTGCAAAATATAAAGAAAGCCTCATGAAGTTCAAAATCTTTGTGTGATTCTGTGACGTGACATCATAATTCTACTGCATTTTAGGCAATGGAAATCCTTGGGCATGGCCTTGAATGCCTCCTCAACATTGGGGGCCTTATTTTTATCTGGATGAACTTTCAATTGACAATTTTTGGTAGGCTTCACGTACTTCCTCTATGAGTCCCATGGTTGAAAAGGGGACAAGCATCGTGCTTGTTACAATGTGTAGGTGTTGCATGATTTTCCTGTTTAATGATGGAATCTTCTGAAAAGTACATGAAAACCCCTTTTTGGAGAATCTTTTGGAAAGTTCACAGAAACACCTTTTATTTGGAGACTTTATGTTTTTTGGTATGACTTGGAAGATTCTAGAAGACTAGTAAGCCTTGAAAAAATTTAGAAGATTATTTTGGTGGAAAAATTAGAAAACCCTCCCATTGTGTGATAATAAAATAAAGTTGCATGTATGTAACATAGCATTGGAGAGTTCCTTTGAATAAATATATGTTTATTGAGTCCTTTTATCTGTTCATATTTTTGCTTATAGTTTTTATTTTGTGTTTGTTTAGCATATGCTCTATTTTTCTTTTTATGGTATCAGATCACTATAGTAGAAGAGAGGTAGTTGTATATGCTTTGGTAGTGAATTGTGCTCTCCATATCTGCAACATTGGTTGTTGTGTATTTATTTTGGAGCGATCTTGAGGACTAGAATATTAATTCATAGTTTGAGTGGGAGAAGAGAACAAATTACATAAAAAAAAGCAACAAACTGGAGATTGAGAAGTTCAACGAATCAAACTTCACATTGTGGAAGATCAAAGTGGAGGACTTACTAGTGGAAAGGGACTTGTGGGTTGCAGTTAGTGGAAAGCCCACTAGGATGGCACAAGAGGAGTTTAATAAGTTGGATAGAAAAGCAATGGTCCTTATTAGATTGAGTTTAGAAAACTTTATGATTTTAAATGTGATAGAAGCACAGTCTACTCAAGATATGTGGAAAATGTTGGAGAGCATCTACACTTTCAAGTCAATAGTGAACAAGTTAATGTTGCATAAGAAGCTGGTAAATCTTAAGATGAAGGAGAATAGTAAGTTTTTGGGCCACTTGAATGATTTTAATGTGCTAATGAAATAGCTAAACTCTGTTGGCGATAAATGGAGTGATGAAGATCAATATATGACATTGTTGATCAGCATGTTGGACTCATGGAAGAAACTTATTATTGTCATAAGTGTTGCTTTTGACAAGTTGCAAATGGATTCAATGGTTATCCATTTATTGAATAAGGAGACAAGAAGGATAAATATTGGTGAAGCATCTAATTCAGAGGCCTATTTAGCATGTGGATGCTCAAAGGAAAGAAGAAAAGATTGATCTAGTGGGAGAAGCAAGTCTAGAGGCAAAGGCATATCATCCAGCATAAGAAAGAAAAATTTTAGCAACGTAGAATGCTACTACTATCACAAAAATGGGTACATCAAGTTTCATTGTCCCTTGTTGAAGAAGAAAAATGAAAAGGTAGTAGAATAAGAGACAACTGATAAAGTTACAGATGAAAAATCCTCCATATTTATTGTTTCTTCCTATCTATCAACTAAAGTGTATCCTAAATAGTGGATTATATATTCAGGATCATCTTTCCACATGACACCACACCGTGAGTGGTTTGTCAATTATAAAAAGTTAAATGGTGTAAAATTTTATATAGGTGATAATGCCTTATGTGATATAGAAGGAGAAGGTATAGTTCTTTTGAAGGATTCACGTGGAAAATTCAAGTATTTACAGAGCTAGATATGTCCTTCAGCTAATAATAAATATTCTCTCAATTGTACAACTAACTGAAAAAGGAGTAACTATTACCTTCTCATATGAAGGATGCAAGCTCACTAGAGGTGCACTGGTGCTTGCAAAAGGAAATAAGAAAGACACTTTGTTCAAATTGGATGTCATCCCTTGTGAGAAAATCCATTGCAATGCAACTGAGAAAAATGATGAAGCATATGTTGGATATTGTCATTTTTTTCATAGAAGACTTGACCATTTGGGAGAAACCAACTTGAAGCAGTTGATCAATAAAGTCATGGCACATGGCCTCAAGAATATCATCTCTAGCACTCTCAGCTTTTGTGAATCATGTGTGATGGGCAAACAAAAAAGAGTAAGCTTATCTTATCACCTACATAGAGCTAAATCTACTTTGGATCTTGTTCATTTAAACATTTGTGGTCCTATGGATACTCCATATATTGGTGGTGCTTTGTATTTTGCCACTTTTATTGATGATCATAACAAAAAAGTATGGACTATATTTTTGAAGAAAAAGAGTGATATAATTGATCATTTTAAAATGTTTGTTGCTAATGTAGAAATGCATATAGGAAGGTAACTTAAGATATTGTGTAGTGACAATGGAGTAGAATACTATTCTTCTGAATTTGAAGAGTTTTACAGGTAGAAAGGTATCTCTAGACAAAAGACTACACCTTATTCTCCTCAACAAAATGGAGTAGCAGAGAGAATGAATAGAACATTGTTGGATAATATGAGGAGCATGTTGTCAAATGCAAAGCTCAGTAAAGGGTTTTGGGCTGAAGTAATTTCAACTACCAGGTATTTGGTTAATTTATAAACATGCGCTACTTTTAATGACAAGACACCAGAAGAGGTCTGGATTGGGATAAAACCATCTATCTATCACCTGAGGGCTTTTGGTTGAGGCCTTTATGCACATTTCTGTTGAAAAGAGAAAAATTTTGGATGAAAAATCTAAGAAATGCATTCTTGTTGGTTATGAAGAAGTTGTAACAAAAGGTTATAAATTATGGATTCTAAATGAACATAGAAGTGTTTTCAGCAGAGATGTAATTTTCAAATAAATTGAGATAGCTATAGATATTCAAAAATAGGAATTACAACAACAGTTGAAATAGAAGGTTAGTGTGCATGAATGCACTATGACAGATCAGCCTTTAAGTAAAGCACATGCTCAGTCCTATCAGCCTCAAGAAACAATATCTTTTGATATTTTAGACAAAGTTTTCAGCCTACAAAGACCTGGTGAAGATTTTCCTTCTTATGTACCTAAAGAGGTGCATCAAGAGGATCAACAAATTTTGTAGCTTAATTTTCCACTTTGCATAGAAGAGGTCCAAGAATCAATGGAGTAGTCTAGAAAAACTAGAAGGGAGAGACATCTTCACAATATGTTTCAAGATTATTTTTGTGGATTTATAGTTACTGGTGATGATCCTCTCACATTTGAATATGCCATGAAAATTCCAAATAAATAGCATTGAAAGAAGGCCATGCAGGAAGAAATGGGTTCAATGAAGAAGAACCATGAATGGGATTTAGTTCAACAACCTGCTGGGAGAAATATAGTAGGCAGTAAATGGGTGTTTAGAAAGAAGTTAAGGCCTAATGTGTCTATGGAAAGATACAAGGCTAGATTGATTGCAAAAGGGTTATCTCAGATCCCAGGTATTGATTTTCATCAAACTTATGCTCCCATTATGAAATTATCTTCTATTAGACTTTTTTTTGCATATGCTGCTACTTTTGACTTAAAAGTTGAACAAATGGATGTTAAAATTGCATTCCTATATGGATATTTGAATGAGGAGATATATATGCAGCAACCTAAATGTTTTGAAGTAGGAGGTGCAGGTTGAAGAAATCTTTCTATGGATTGAAGCGGTCTTCTAGATAATAGTACCAAAAGTTTGATAGTTACATATTAAAGATTGGATTTTTTCATAACCCTGCAAATCCATGTGTGTATTACAAAATAGAAACTAAAAGTTTTGTAATTCTGGTTTTGTATGTGGATGACATCCTCCTCATTGGAAATAATAAATAATTGATTTCAAAAATTAAGGAGTTATTGTCAAAGAACTTTGATATGAAGGACTTGGGTCAGGCACGCCATTGCTTGAGCATTGATATTATCAAAGATTGCAAGAGAAAAAAATTATGGATTTCTCAAAAGGATTACATTAACCATATTTTGAAATAATTTTTAATGCAATATAGTAAACCTGCCAAAACTCCTATGCATCCTAGAGTTAAATTGTCTCTAAAAATGTGTCCAACCACAACTAAATAAAATGAGAGGATGAAGAAAATTCCATATGCAAAAGCGTAGGCTCACTAATGTATGCAATGGTATGTACCAGGCCTAATATTGCTCATACTATTGGTATGGTCAGCAGATATATGTCCAATACTGGAAAGGAAAATTGAATTGTTGTAAAAAAAAATTCAAATATTAACAAGGTACTAAAGATCATGTTTTATGTTATCAATACAAGAAGAATGAAGAGTTTTTTTTGCAAATATATGTAGATGCAGATTGGGCATGTGACTTGGAAAATCGTAAGTCAACAGGAGGATACGTCTTCACTTTGTATGGTGATGCAGTGAGCTAGTGGAGTAAAAAATAAATTATTGTAGCTTTATCAAGTGTTGAAGCTGAATATATCGCTACACTGCAAAAGTTGTTTAGTTTATGAGGTTGGGCAAAGGTTTGCATTTGAACCAAGAATATGTTGAAATAATATGTGATAGCCAGAGTGCAATAGCACTTACATATTCTTCATCATTCCATGAAAGGAAAAAACACATTGCAGTGAAACATCATTTTGTGCGTGATATGGTGGAGAGTGGAATGATCAACTTATCAAATGCAAAACTCAAGAGAATGCACCAAAATGAACTTACTAACACTGTGATATTTTGTGCATGATATGGTGGAGAGTGGAACAAATGTAAAACTCATGAGAATGTAATAGATACACTTACTCAAATAAAAAAACAACACTAATGTCTGAGGGGAACAGGATTCGTATGATCATCATCACGGGGATAGTGACGACATTTGTCATACTTGGCTCCGATGGTGCTACTTCTCCCAATGGACAGATGGATAATTCCCAGGCCAGGAGGAGTTGTATTTGTATCCATGCTTCGCTTGGTATTTTTCAACCTCGTCCTCAACTCTATTGAGAACTATTACAGCAACATCTTCACATTTTCGCCAGATCTAAAATCGACGAGATTTTTTTTATGTCAAGCACCGCTGCGTTTGAATTCCAGTGCTGTCTAATTTTTAGTCATAATTTTCATGTGTTGTGGAAGCACAAAAATCTCTCTTCATATCAGCTTTCTTCACCGCATGGATATGGTGATTGTTACAGACATATCTACACATGGCTTGTCGAGAATGATCTTTTATATATATATATATATATATATATATATATATATATATATATATATATATATATATATATATATATATATATATATATATATATATATATATATATATATATATAACGTTTTCCCCCTTGGCTAGAGTTTGAGATTTTTTCTAATGAGCTCCAACATTTTTCAAATTATTTGTCAATGGGGTAGTAGGCTTAAATGTGGAAGCCCTTGGTTCCACTTATGTGGGACTCCTCACACCTATTAACATCTATTCATGGCATGTGTGTGGGGGTAGTTGGCCCTCTTGCTTTCTAACTGGTTCATGTGATGCTCTTCCATTACAAATATTATTCCTATGTTGGAATTTCTTTCCACTTTAATACCTCTTTTACTTATTAGTTTAGTGTATTGTGTATTAATAATTCTATAATGACTTAGTTGTGGGACCTGATTGGTTTATAAACCCCAACACTTGTCAAACTCTTTGTCAATGGGATAGTAGGCTTAAATGTGGAAGCCCTTGGTTCCACTTATGTGTGACTCCTTACCCCTATTAACATCGTGGTATGTGTGGGGGGTAGTTAGTCCTCTTGCTTTTTAACTGGTTCATGTGATGCCTTCTTACTTTCTAACTGGTTCATGTGATACTCTTTTTTTTATTTGTGGAAAACATCCCAAAAGGGATGCCACTTTCGGGTAAGACCCAAGGAGGCAGGGGTATCCATTCCACCAAAAATGCCCAAGACTCGGACCTGGCCTACCACCTTTGACATACTCAAGGAGCAAACAAACACACAAAACCAATTTAAAAATAAGTAAATAACAACAAAAATAATAAAATAAAATAAAAAACATGCTCCTTGAGTGTGTCAAAAACAAAAGCACAACCAAACACACACACAATAAGATAAAAGAAACCACAACATGAACCACATAACAAAACACAAACAAGACAAAAACAACAGAACACTACAAAGACATAACCCAAAAAAAACATGAAAAATAAACACAACCAAAACCTAAAAAATAAAATAAAAAAAAAATAAAAAACAACCAACAACAGACAATAAACAAAAACAAAAAACATAGAAAACACTCACACAAAAAAACATGAATTAACACAAACAAAGAGAAACACAAGAACAAGAACGACAAAAACACAAGAACAATAACAAAAAACATAAAAAAACACAAAACAACAAAAACACAAGAACAACAAAAAACAACACAAAGAACACAAAAACAAAACAAAACAAAAGAACACACACACCTTAAAAAACTAAACAAAAAAAAAAAAAAAAAAAAAATTGAACATAACAATGACCTATCTAGACCAGAAGACTATTAAGGCAAGAAACAACAAAGGAAACAAAAGAAAGAAAAGAGTGAGCTAGGGAACTAAAAAAACCTGAATGAACCAAAGAGAAGCAAAAAAAAGCAAGAAGAAACTAGGTACCTTCGAAGCTGGAGCCATCCAAAGAAATGATAGAAAGAAGAGCTTCCCTAATTTGTGGGCGTGAAGCCCACCATCTAGGAGGGTGGCCATAACAAGTAAGATCACCTTTGTCCAAAGCCCAATTAGCTAAAGCATCAACACTCTTGTTTTGATCTCTGACCACATGATTGTAATCAACTTTCAAAAATCCCATCTGGATTAATTGAATCTTCTCAATAATTCTTTTTATTCTCCAATCAACCTTATGATTCTTGGAAGGAGTCTTCAAAATATTAATCATAAGTTGAGAGTCGGACTCAACTAACACCTTTTCCCATCCAACCTTAGTAGCCTCTCGAAGGCCTCTGAGGATACCATACCCCTCAACAAGGTTATTGGAAAGAATACCCAAATTCTCAGCAAAAGTAAAAACCAGGGAGCCATCTGAAAGTCTACCAATTCCTCCCACACTGGCTTTTCCAGGGTTCCCTCTAGAGGCTCCATCAATATTGACTTTTCCAAAATCCTTAGGAGGAGGTTGCCAATTTCTTGTCCTATCCATCTTACTAATACTCACATTCCCTTTAAGTTGGTTGCCCTTAGAAGATTTAATCTTCAATCTTTGCATCACTTGATCCCATCTTTGGTGGGAGTTTTGGGGGTGATTAAGGAGTTGATGGACTGATTCAACTAAGTTGGCTATGGTCTTTTGCCAAATATAGTGAATATCCTTCCTATCTTGATTAAAAATTTGGTTGTTCCTTTCAATCCAAATATTCCAAAGAAGAATGGTAGAACCCATCCAAACTAACTGCCTAATAAAATGATCAACACCCTCTTGATTAGGCCAATCCCTCCAAAGTTGTTCAAAAGTAAAAAAATTGGACCACTTGTAAGCCAAGTAAAGTGGCCATTCTCCTCCATAGCTCAGAGGCTAAAGTACACTCAATAAAAATATGGTTGAGAGTTTCTACATTCTCTTCACACATCTCACATCTAAAAGGGCCATGAAAACCATGCTTCATAAGTTGCTCACCAGTAAGCACCCTACGATGCAATAAAAGCCAATTAAAGAACCTCACCTTAGGCCAGAGATTTTGAGCCCACAATTGAGAAAATATGTCAGAAGAATGGTTGGGATTATTATGGCATAAGGTCAAATAACCTTGAGCAAGCTGAATACTCACCCTTAGTAGTGTTGTTCCATCCAAAACAATATTTTTCATGGGACCAAGAGAGAGATCTCATATGAAGGATGCCTTGGATATCTTGTCTTTGCCTTTTTAGGATTTGAATAGGCCAGTCCTCAATAGGGATCCAATATCTACCAACCTTTGAATTACCAGTATGGTACCGATAGTAATTAGCCACCTTTATCCAGTTAGCTCGGTGAAGCTCCTCCATCCAAGGCCTCCAATCGGGAAGCCGAGTTATCAAAGGCTTGTGACCATCCCAAGAATCTGTCCAAAAATTTACCTGTTGACCATTATGAATGATCCAAAATAAATTTTTCTTTATCAAATCCTCACCGAGTCTTAAGAACTGCTAAAATGGGAGAACCTTTGGTAGGAAGTTGATAGCGAACAAGGTCTTCAGGACTTTTGTTCTCAGCATATTTAGCACGAAGATTATTGGCCCAAAGAGCATTGGGGTTATGCAACATCCTCCAATATAATTTAGCAGCTAAAGCTTTGTTGTTATTAATAGAAGACCAGAATCCTAACCCCCTTTATTCTTAGGAAGACATAAAGTGTCCCATTTCACCAAGGCCCATTTTCTTTTCTCCTTAGTACCACTCCAAAGGAAACGATGACTGATTTGATCCAGTTCTCGAAGAACAACCTTTGGAATATTCAACATGGAAGATACATAAATAGGAATAGCTTGAAGGACTGATTTTACCAAGGTGATTCTACCCCTAGAAGAAAGCCACTGTTGGTCCACTTTCCAATTTTCTTCTTGACTTTGTCCAACAACCAATTCCAATATTTATTTTTTTGCCTTTGAATATTTATGGGAATACCTAAATAAGTGATTGGAAGGGAGGTCTTCTTATATCTTAATTTATCCAAGACCATGGATTCCTGTCTAGCAGAGCGAGTGAAAGAAAATAACTTTAGATTTGTCTTCATTGATCAACTGCCCGATAGCCTTAGAAAAATAGCTAATGATTTGCTTAATATTAGAAGCTTCCTTAACTGTAGCTTTACCTAAAAGAGTAGAGTCATCCACAAATTGAAGATGAGAGATAGGTCTAGCTCCATGAGCAATGGTAACTCCCTCAAGGGTTTTGTTTTCCCTCTTTTTGGTTATAGTCCTACCCAAGCATTCAACAAGAATGATGAATAAATAAGGGGATAGCGGGTCACCTTGCCTAATACCTCTGGAAGCTGGGAATGACTGAGAAGGCCTGCCATTGATAAGAACTAAGTAGGAAACTGAAGAGATACATCCCATAATCCAATCCATCCAATCCTTAGAGAAACCAAATTGCCTCAAAACTTTGATAAGGAAGTGCCAATCCACTCTATCATAAGCTTTGGATAAGTCTAACCGAATGAACATGGAAGGAGATTTTTGCATATCCATGGAATGGATGGCTTCTGAGAAAGAACTATCTCATCTACTATTTGACGCCCTTCCACATAACCCCCTTGCTCTGGGGAAATAATCTTATGCAAAAGAGGCTTCAACCTTTTTGCCATGATTTTAGTAATGATTTTGAGAAGAACATTACATAAAGCAATAGGTCTAAAAGCTGAGATATGATCAACCTCTTGAGCTTTTGGAACAAGAGTAATATAAGTTTTATTGATAACCTTCAAAATTTCTTTGGCTTTCCTGGCTTCTTCCACCACCTCTAATAAATCAACATGAAGGATATCCCAGAACTCTTGGTAGAACTCAATGGGAAAACCATCGGGACCTGGGGTTTTCCCTTTTTGCATTTTAAAAACTACCTGTTGAAGCTCATTGATAGTAATAGGAGCAGTCAAAATAGAGTTCTCCTCAGAAGTGATAAGAGAAGGGATTGCTTGAAGAACATTTTGTTGAGAAGTTGAGTCAAGAGGAGTAGCAACAAAAATATTGGAAAAGTAATCAACAACAATAGAGTTCATGCCATCCCAAGTATAAACAACATCTCCAGAATCTGATTTCAGGGAAGAAATAAAGTTGTGAGATCTTCGAGCTAGAAGAGATTTGTGGAAGAAATTTGTGTTTCGATCTCCTTCTTTGAGCCATTGAATTCTAGATTTTTGCTTCCATAAGATTTCTTCTCTTTTTTCCCATTCCTCTAACTGAGTTGTGAGTTTAATTTCATCTACACTTCTCTTCTCTGTGAGGCCATCTAAATGGATTTTCTTATTCAAATTTTCAATATGAGCAATAACTTCATGTTTTTTTTATGAACATCCCCAAACTCTTTCCAGTTCCAAGTCTTGATTTTGGATTTAATGTATTGCAGTCTTTTGGAAAAATAGAACATCTTAGTCCCATGCCTAGGTTTACCTTCCTTCCACCATTGTTGCACACGAGGTCTAAAGGAAATGTCTCTAAGCCACATTAATTGAAAATGAAAAGGAGAGAAACTCACATTGGTTTTCCACATTTCCACCATGATTGGCCAATGATCCGAACCAACATTATTAAGAGTCTTCACTTTAGGAATGTGACCATGGATTAAGAAATTTTCAGAGAGCAAAAACCTATCCAATCTCTCCATTATACAAGCTAAGCCTTGCCTTCTGTTAGACCAAGTCATAAGGCCATTATCTGGTTGGATGTCCACAAGATGGAGGTTTGCAATATATTCGCTCATGAGGTCAATGCTTTTGTCCAAATTTCTATTTCCCCCCATTTTCTCATCCAGAGAGAGGATGGTATTGAAATCTCCTTCGATCAAGATCCAAGCTTCAGGAAAATGAGAGATAATATGAGTTATATCCTTCCACTATCTTCTTTTTTCCTCCAAAGCAGTCAGAGCATAAAGAGTAATGCAGAGCATAATTTGGTTGGAATGTCTACTTTGAATAGCTATAGCCAACAGACCCCAAATGCCAACCATATGGTGAATAACTACCTCTTTTGGGTCCCAAAGACAAGCAATGCCACCAGAAGTCCCCTGGGAACTGAGGGAAACCACTTTTCCAATTGGCCAAATTTTACTGGCAATTGAGTCCATATCCTCCATTGACATCTTTGTTTCTTGAAGGAAAACAAGATGTGGATGATTTATCTGAATCATTCTTCTAATTTCATTTTGTTTTGAAAGACTCCCTTTGAGTCCTCTAATATTCCAAGTGATGATCTTCATTAATACCAGGGCTAAAAAAGTTGGGAAGGGCATTAATCTTACCTTCCTCTACAAGCTTTTCACCTTCTTTTACCATATGATATTGATTGGTCTTGCGACCTGCTTTTTGATTAGAATCCATCTTCAATTTTTTTCCCTATTTCTTGACTTATTCCAATTGAATCTGAGATGGCTTCTAACCTTGAAGAATGCTCGTACACAACCAAAATTTTACTAGAGGGTTCAATGGAGTCTATATTGGGACCTGTATTATTTGAAGTTTTGACATTTAAAAGATTGTTTTTCTTGTGTAAATTTTCTTCCTTTTTTTCTGTTGAAAACCTTTGATTTGTTGGTTTGTCTCCGAGTTCTTCCCTTCATATTTAAATTGTGTTTCTAAGATTTATGTTTCCATTATTTCCTCTTCCTCACTTGGGACATCATTTGTGGAAAGGATTTCAAACATATTAGCAGATGACTTTGATTGATCCTTCATAACTGGTTTTTTTTAGTGTTCTTCTTCTTAGGCATTTGGAAACCTGTTGAGTTTATATCTTCTTTCTTTTGATCGAGAATTTTATTTGGGCAAGCACTGGCCAAATGACCATATTCATGGCAAATTCTACAACGAAAAGGAATGTTCTCATAGTCCACTACTTGCTCCCAAGTGTCTTCCCCAAATTGTAATGTGATATTTTTAGGTAGGGGTTTGTCAAAATCCATTAAAACACAAATTCGAGCATAAATAATATGTTCAAAATTTTGAGTACAATCAGCAGTCATCATAAAAGTTCCTAAAGAGTTTCCAATTGAAGAAAAAATAGTAGGATTCCAAAATTCAATAGGGAGGCCAAAGAGTCTAACCCACACGGGAGCTATAGAAGGCATCTCTTCTTCGACTTTAAATTTAGTATGCCAGGGCTTCATGAAAAGCCCTGCCCTTCCAAAAAACCAAGGACCCCCTTGAAAAGTTTTCTCTCTATCTTCATTATTAGCAAATAAAACAAGAAAATAACCATTTGGATAAATAGAGATTTGTAACTCACCTTTAGTTTTCCAGACTTTTGCAGCCCAGACTTTGAAAGCGAGATAGGCTCGGAAGAAAACCCATGAACCGACAAATTAGTCCTATTTTTTCCAAATCTTCAATGCCAATCTGAATGTTACCCATATCAAGCTTAACAATAGGAGTTCCATCAATTGCTTTAAGACATCCTGACTCCATTTTCCTGGGATCAATCTTAGGCATTCTTAGAGGTTTATGGGAAGCCCTAAGATTGATATTAGCATTGGGCTGAGGCTGTCCACCATGGAGGGCATCCCTAAAATTCATTTTTGGGGCTGAGTTTTCGAAATTCTTACCCTTGACAGGGGTTTTCATAGTAGAATTATTTTGTGGGTGCACCTTAGCACCAGATTCACTTGAGATATGAGCCATTTTTTGATCAACTACTTGAAACTTGTTTTGTGATCTCTTTAATCCTTGCCCTAGACGTCGTGGAAAGGTATGGTTTTCACTTTTATTTTGTGCAACAAATTGGAAGCCGTTGTCACTCAAGTTCATAGTATGATCTGTTGAAAGATAAATTTCTAACCCATCTTGGATCCCCTGCAACATTTCCTGCTAAAATATTGAGCATAAACCACAAAAATATTGGCCGCTAGGGCCCGAAGGCCCTAAAAACCAATCGATACTCTTTCAAACTATTTATTTCAAATAACATATTCCTATGTTAAAATTTCTTTCAACTTCAATACCTTCTCTTCTACTTTTTCCTGTAAATATTGGCACATGATCTGGAGTCCATCAAGCTTGGACTTTGAAATGTCGCGTCGAGTGTTAACACTACACAACCATACTTGCGTTGTATTTTATGTTGGCTTCGACGTACATGCCGCACTTGTAGCGAGTTTATCAGCTATCTTTTGCTCTGTATTTTTCAAAGCATTGAGTAGATCTTGGCTATCGCCTTTCTCATGGACGGGTCTATGCATCATCGTTTAGACCACTTTTCCATGCTTCTCTACAGAAGTAGTTTGACTAAATTTTCCATAGCACGGCTAGCACTTATGATAATGGAGACATTCTAAAATCTGTTGCTTCAAAATCTCCAAATCTTATGCTTGAGACTAATATAAGAAAAGGAAAAATGCAAAATTAATCTCCACTACCACCAACTCTGCCAATGGCTTGAGACTTCAGGCAAAAATACCTGTTCTATACCATTATTGAGATAAAATCCACTTGAATATATATATATATTGGATGGAGTAGTAAAAAAACCAATTTCATTTAAATGTTTGTCAACTTGAGGCCGGTAATTCCAATATTAAACCCCTTCAGAGACCAGTTGTTCCAATTTCGAGCCCCTCCATATCTCCATGCTTGAGTAAAATTATTATCAAGGTGAGGTGGAGCTATCGAAAAATTATGTATATTTAAATACATTGGGACGGGGCTATTAAGGTAGCTTTCCAAATTTGAATTGAAAAAAATATGCATATTTGAATACATTAAGGTAGTTCTAACAAAACTTTCTTTTTAAGTGAAACTCCTACTACTACTGAAGGTTCGGAGCTTGGCATCCTCATCCCAACCATAACTTTTGATAAGGGTGAGATTTCAGGTTATCAAAACCAAACACACAATAATACACACCCTCTCACACACTCATCCATGTCTAATTTGAACTTTGAACCTGGAAAAAAAACCTATATAACTACTCATGCATATTCAAATACATTAAGGTAATTATAACAATAACTTTAACAACTAGTAATGTAATTATCCTGAAAAAGAACCTTGTACTATTGTGCGAGTTCCCACATAACAATAACTTTAATCTAGTAGTAATGATAACTACTCATGCATATTCAAATACATTCAGGTGGTTATAACAATAACTTTAACAACTACTGCTACATACCAAACCTAGCCGTCGGCTAGGTTCTCCAAATGCATAAAATTTCATATTTATTAGCATAGTGTTTCATTAATTCATATCATCTTATCTTCTTTATATTTTCTCAATTTATCATTTGCGTTCTCGCATAGGGTGAGCCCACCTCAAGTGGCGATCCGTTTACTTGTACTATTCTAAATACTGTTGCGTACTCTTTGGTTATTTAAATTATTTCGTGTAACTTTGCTTGATCTGGTTTTATTATTATGGATGTAGAGTAACCAGGAAGGTAGCACCTTCCAAGTGGTATCAGTATCCACCTTCGATCGTGAAGAAATCATAGCCGTCCTTCGCACTCTGCAGGCATCATCTCCATTTGGGCGTTCTCGCGATTGTTTCCATCTCAAACGCAGTCGGGGTCACCACACTGCATGCTTGTGTGGGGCACAACACTGCATGTTTGAGGCATCCATCGACAGTCGTGGTTCCACCACAGAAATAACACTGCATCCGATGGAAACAGATCCTTTCAATCGCTCGACAATCCGATGAAAACAACACTGCTTTTCCTCCCGTCACCGTCAACCAATCAAAAATCACAATTTTATTCAATTAAGGGCAACACTAAGGTTTTTATTTAATTCACAGTGCTGACGTCAAAAAAATTAATTTGTTTCGCGCGTCAGTTTTACGGTTTATCCCACATTTGTTGTATCCAGAGTATAGAAGGGTTTAAAGAACATTACTCACCCCTTCTACATTGTGACTTCGGTCACACGTCGGGAGTCCTACATGTGTAACCTCCTCGTTGTTCGTCCTCTCGATCCAGTTGTCGTCATGTCTTGTCTTGTCTGCTCCGACCCTATTCGCTCTTCGTTGTCCGTTCGTCTCGGTTCAACTGTCGTCGTGTCTAGTTGTCACTATTTGTTCGGTCGTGTTCCTGTCCTCCGATCGTTGTCGCTGTCTGGCTGTTATCTTCACCCAGCTGTCACGGTCTTTCATTCGTACTGTTCTCTTCATCCAGCTATCACAGTATTTCACTCATACTAGTCTTCATCCTAGTTCATGTCGTGTCAGTCAGTCACATCAATCGGTGTCTTGTCGTGTCAGTCGATTTCCTGTATCGTGTCATGTCAGTCATGTCTTGTCGTGTCAGTCTGTCGCGTCAATCGATGTTCGGTTGTGTCAGTCTAGTTCAGGTGAGTTACATTCAAATCCATGAAGTCAAGGGTTAGCACCACAATAATTTTTGCATCGTAGTTGGCGAGACAGTCAAAATGAAACACACAAATTTTGGCATAATCCATTATTGGAGAAATTGAAGCAAGATTTTGTTAGTGCATGACCAAACAGTGGACCAAAGGACCTGACGGTCGACTATCAAGCTCGGAGATGCCAAATAATAGTGCAAGAAGGCCTCATCGAAGCCAAGGTACTAAAAATTCTCCTTCTCCTTTCAAAATTGGCAGTTATAATCCAAATCATCCACTGGTCGATCCCATGGCTGCTAACCCTTCCCCAACTCACGACAATGTCACACAAGGAGAATCAGGCAACTTTGTCATTACCACGGATGAAACTCTTTGAAACTTAATAGATGGTATGCGCCAAATTAATGTCAACCTAACTAAACTATTGAGTGCACAAAACCAACCTAATCCCAATACTAATCCCCAAAATCATTCCCATGAACAAAGGCATGAATAATATGATGACCAAGATGAATATTGGGAGCAGCAAAGAGGCAATCCGGATAATTACGGGAATCGCTATCATAGACAATGATATAACCAAGATTGGGATAGGGATAGGGGTTATCACCAACCGAAAGGCCCTAATAATTTTCCACACATTGATATGCCCACTTTTGAGGGTCATGATCCTCGTGGTTGGATAGCCAAAATGGAAGGCATTCTCGACTTATACCAAATTAAGGATTTTGATAAAGTCCCTTTCGTTGCATCAAAATTAGGCATCGAGGCCTACCAATGGTTCGTATGGCTTAAGCGAAAGAAAGGAGCTACTATTAATTGGAAAAAATTCACTACCTATTTTTTAGAAAGATTTGATGAAGGAGCTACATCGTCATACACAGTAATACTGTTATCTCTTAAACAAGAAGGATTGGTTAGTGAGTTCGTCTCAGAATTCACCAGTTTACTACCGTATACATTAGACCTCAGTCTCGACACAGTGGTAGGAGCTTTTCGCAATGGATTGAAAGAAAATATTAGGGTGGAGGTGGACATTCAAAATCCAACCTCGTTGAACGATTGTATAAGAATAGCCAAGTTGGATGAGAAGAGAATTCAGTTGTATGCACGACGTGAAACTTATAGTCGTCCTTCGTATCGCAACAATTCCTTTGGTAGAAATGATCAACCATCATGATACTTTTGCTATAAATGTCGCACTCATCATCCTAGGGAACAAGCATGTGCCCAAAAGCAAAACTTTCATATTGAATGCGATCAATATGAAGGAGAAGAGGAATAAACTTACCACCAAGAAGAACCTATGCAAGAAGAACTACCAAGTACTCTAGAAGAGAAGGAAGAGGATACAATGGCTATCTCCATGCATGCCCTCATGGGGTTAACTACCCACCATACCATCAAGGTACCAGGATTTCTCTGCCAAAAAAAGGTGAATGTGCTAATTGATTCTAGCAGTACCCACAATTTTATCGACATCAAAACAGCAAAAGCTTTGAATTTATTCATTAACTCTTCCAACAAAGACAAATTCCAGGTTCTAGTAGCCAACGGGGTGAACGCTCAATGTGTTGGTAGAACATCTCAAGTTTCCATAAAAATGGGAACTTATACTGGTTTGGATCCCTTTTCATCATGAATTTAGGGAACTACGATGTCATTTTGGGAGTTGAATGGTTGGAAACATTAGACATGGTTAGCTTCAATTTCAAAAAATTATTTGTGGAATGGAAGGAAAACGGACGAGTCATTCGCTTACAAGGCATTACTACTTCTCCATCACAAATGGTGAGCTCTCATAGTATGGAGAAGATGTTAAAAAAGGGTGGATATGGATTTATAGCTCAAATTAATTGTTTGGAAAAATAATCTCGAGCAACTCCAGATATTACTGCTCCAGATTTATGAGACGTCGTAACAAATTACGAAGAGGTTTTCCAAGAACCTAAAGGATTGCCACCTAAATGATATCATGACAATGCCATCCATTTGATTCCAGGGAGTGTCTCACCTAACAGTCGTCCTTACCGCTATCCTCAACCACAAAAGACGAAAATCGAACAGATCATTCAGGATCTACTAGATCATGGAGTCATTCATCACAGCACTAGCCCTTATTCCTCACCTGTAGTTCTGGCTCGATGAAAAGATAACTCTTGGCGTATGTGTCCTGATTTTTGTTCTCTCAATAAACTCACTATCAAAGACAAATTTCCTATACCTGTCATAGATGACCTACTAGATGAGTTGCATGGTGCAATTTTTTTTACAAAATTAGACCTTCGCTTAGGATTTCACCAAATCCGTGTCAGAGAAGAAGATATTCCCAAAACTGCTTTTTGTACTCATGAAGGTCATTACGAATTTTTGGTCATGCCTTTTGGTCTCATCAAATGCACCATCCACAATCCAAAGTCTCATGAACCAAGTGTTTTGTCCACTCCTCCGTAAGTTTATTTTAGTTTTTTTTTATGACATTCTCATATATAGCAAAACATGGAAGGATCATTTACATCATGTGGATAAAGCCCTTCACATTTTACACAAAGAAAATTTATTTGTCAAACGTTCCAAATGTTCATTTGGTGTCCAAGAAGTCGAGTATCTGGGTCATATAGTTTCACACGAGGGCGTCAAAGTCGACCCCAATAAGATTAAGGCAATTCAAGAGTGGCCTTTACCTAAAACCATCAAAAAACTTCATGGTTTTTTGGGTCTCATAGGCTACTATCGCAAGTTTGTACGAAATTATGGTAAGATTGCAGCACCTCTCACAGCACTCACAAAAAAGGATGTTTTTCGTTGGTCGAAAGAGGCCACTCAAGCCTTCGAAGCTCTTAAGGAGGCCATGTGTGCCACTCCAGTTTTAGCAACTCCCAATTTTCACAAACCATTTATTATCAAATGTGATGCGTCAGGAACAGGAATTGGGGCTATATTAATGCAAGAAGTTCATCCATTGGCATTTGAAAGTAAACAGCTATAGGGGAAAAATTTTGGAAGATCAACATACAAAAAAGAAATTTTGGGTATTCTTCACGTGATAGAAAAATGGAGACACTACCTAATCAGTAGCTACTTCATTATAAAAATAGATCATAGTAGTCTCAAACATTTTCTTGAGCAAAGGTTTTCCTATTCGGAACAAAATAAGTGGTTAACCAAACTATTGGGCTATGATTTTGTTATCGAATACAAGAAGGGGAAGGAAAATGTAGCCGTCGATGCGCTGTCCAAGAAATATGAAAACGAAGTAGTCATTAACGCTATTTCAGGTCCTTGCTCCCAATGGGTGAATCAATTACAAGATGAATGGTTGTCCAATAGTGAAACTGCTCAAATAATTCAAGAATTATCTATAGGGTCCTCTAAACACCGTTTGTTCTCTTATGAAGATAAAACCCTCTGGAAGAAGAACTGCATTTACATTCCACACAATTCAGAACTCAAATCGAATATCCTCGATGAATCGCACACTTCTCCATCAGCGGGAGATTCAAGATTTTTGAAAACATATTTAAGGGTCAAACAATCATTTTGTTGGAAAGGATTAAAAGCAGAAGTCAAACAATGGGTAGCAGAATGCGAAGTTTGCCAGCGCAATAAAGGAGAAACAGTCAAATCACCAAGGTTGTTACAACCATTACCCATCCCTGAATGACAGTGGGAACATATATTCATGGATTTTATTGAAGGTCTTCCAAAGTCAGAAGGTAGGATAGTAATCTTCGTAGTTGTAGACCGGTTATCCAAATACGCTCACTTTCAGGCTTTACAACATCCATTTTCCGCAAGCAAGGTGGCAAAGGTATTTATGGATTCAATTTTCAAATTACATGGTATGCCAAAAAATATTGTAAGTGATAGAGACCCCATCTTCACTAGTAACTTTTGGCGGGAATTATTTCGACTTAGTGGTACCAAATTGAACATGTCCTCAGCTTACCATCCATAGACATATGGTCAAACAGAAGTAGTTAACAAATGTTTAGGTACGTACTTAAGATGTTTTGCTCAAGATAAACAATACCAATGGAGCCAGTGGTTAGCATTGGCAAAATGGTGGTACAACACTTCTTACCATTACTCAATTAAGATGTCTCCCTTTGAAGCATTGTATGGCACCAAGCCTCCAACAGTCATAGATTACGTACAAGGATCATCCAAAGTAGCCAAAGTGGATGATTGGTTCCAACAAAGGCAGACTACACTCACCATCCTCAAAGAGAATTTAGTCCAAGCACAAAATCGTATAAAACAACAACAAGACTTGCACCGATCAGAGAGAACTTTTAATATAGGTGATTGGGTTTTCCTAAGGTTGCAACCTTACAAACAATCATCGTTAAGGATAAATTCCAGCCAAAATTTGGCTCCACGATTCTATGGTCCTTACAAAATTGTGCGCCGCATTAGAGAAGTAGCCTATCAGTTAAAGCTACCTTCATCATCACGAATACACCCGATATTTCATTTTTCATGTCTCAAAAAAGTAATTGGTCAGAAAGTGCAAAGTCAATCAGAATTACCAGTGCTCGATGAGGAAGGACGCATACATCTCCAACTCGAAGATATACTACAACACAGAATACAAAGACTAAGATCGCGCCAGATTCAAGAATTTCTCATCAAATGGCAAGACCTACCAGAGGAAGATGCCACATGGGAACATGAAAGTATTTTCTAGACATTTCTAGCTTTGAGGACAAAGCTTTCCGAGGAGGGGAGTCATGCTACATACCAAACCTAGCCATCGGCCAGGTTCTCCAAATGCATAAAATTTCATATTTATTAGCATAGTGTTCCATTAATTCATATCATCTTATCTTCTTTATATTTTCTCAATTTATCATTTGCGTTCTCGCACAGGGTGAGCCCACCTCAAGTGGCGATCCATTTACTTGTACTATTCTAAATACTGTTGCGTACTCTTTGGTTATTTAAATTATTTCGTGTAACTTTGCTTGATCTGGTTTTATTATTACGGATATAGAGTAACCAGGAAGGTAGCACCTTCCAACTACTAATGTAATTATTTGAGATACATTTATTAAATAATATGATAATTGTTTTTAATAGTTTTAAATTAATTGTTTTTAATTTAAATATATAAATAAGAAAAACTTATAACCTTAAATTTTTGAACAAAAATATTTAATAAAATAAATAAAAGTTTTCTTAATTAAAATATTAATGGATGATCTTTTATTAATAGCACAATAGCTATTTATGTTGATGGATACTATCATAAACTATGATCAATAACCATGATTTATCTTATTGTTATATCATAGTACATGACACAAAACCATTGGATAAAAAATAATATGAGAAACACAAAATTCATATAAATAAATTCTCTATAGGGTTAATAAATATGTTAAGTTATTTTTTTATTATAAAAATTATTGGAAAGTTGTATCTTAAAATATTCTTTATAATAAGTGTAGCAACGAGTGCAGGGCGAGCTAAGAGTAAGTCAGCAGCAAGTCTCAGCGTAAGTTGGGAGTAAGTGTAGCAATGAGTGTGTGTGATCCAAGAGTGAGTGCAGCCAAAAGCAAGTGCGAGTAAGTGTAGCCGAAGTGAATGAGAGTGAGTGTAGCCAAAAGTAAGTGCGAGCATGAATTGCAATCAAAATTTGACTAAGTGCAAGTTAGGAGTAAGTGCAGCAGTGAGTGCAAGTGCAAGCCGAGATAAAATGAGATCCAAAAGGAAGTGTTAACCAAGAGGGAGTGCGAGCTGATATTTAGTCATGGAAAAAGAGCTACGGGTTCATCCGGAGTGCATCAATGCTTCAAACCCTTACCATGAATGTGTGGAACATTGTTTTCAAAAAATGTTGAATTCAAGGAACACCAAGAAAAAGAAGAGACAAGGACAATTGTGAGCCAATAGGGAGTGCAATTTGGGAGTGAGTGCAAGGTAGGAGAGAGTGCAAGCCAAGAGCGAGTGCAAGCCAAAAGAGAGTGTAAACTAAGAGGGAGTGTGAGCCAAGATTTAATCATGTCAAACGAGTGACAGGTTCATTTGAAGTGCATCAATGCTTCAAACCCTTACCATGAATGAATGGAACATAGTTTCTAAAAAAAATTTGAAGAGAAAGGACATTGAGAAAAAGAAGAGACATGGGAAATTGTGAGCCAAGAGGGAGTGTAAAATGAGAACAAGTGTGAGGCAAGACAAAGTGTAAGCTGAAAGTGGGAACAAGTGCGATCTTAGAGGGAGTGTGAACCAAGAAGGGGTGTAAGCCAAGAGCGAGCCCCATTAGCTATTGTGGAAGGAAATTCATATTTAAAAGCCCTAATGGGAAGTCAAGATGCCCTAGCTAGAAATCTAAATGTCCTAATTGGAAGTATGGAGGCCCAAGTTGGAGATAAGGAAAAGAGTGAATACATGGTAAGTTTCATCCAAGTAGCAGATGTTACACCAGAAGTAAGTATCAAGGATGAGATGATTAAGCATGATATAATGGTTCTTAAAAGTAGAAGGTTAATATATAATTTCCATAGATCATGTCCAGGGTTTTTAGAGATTCAAAATTAGATCAAGTGGAAGTGGGGATTAAATTCAAATTATTCTGTGACTTTTCTTCCTAAAGGTTTTTTCCTCATCATCTTTTCTAGTTCAAAAATTAGGGATAAAATAATGGTTGGTAGCCCATGGTTTAGAGGAAGAGATGGAATTTATTTGAGATCATAGAATGAAAGTTTTTCTGTTGAGACAAAAACTATTAATCAGCTTTCAGTGTGGGTTAGGCTTTTTGGACTTCCATATTAGCTTATAAATGAGGATGATTTGATGAATACTGGAAATACCCAAGGGGAATTCATCAAGGAAGGACCAACCACTAAGAATTGACATGCTATATATACTTGAATATGTTTTGCTATGAATATTTTAAAACCTTTGTACAATCCATTAAGATTAAACTTGAATCAAGAGAATGGGATCATCAAGAAGATTATAAAAATATTTCATTTCGTTGCCACAATTATTTTGAGATTGGACACATGGCAAGAGTTTACAAAGTGAAAACTATGAAGAAAGATAAAAACTCTAGCCATGATATAAACTTCAATATGAAGCAAGGAAATCATACGATAATAGAAGTTAGATCAAATTAAGGATACTCCACTCCAAAATAACAGGTAAATAAATCCTATCTACAATATCATTTTGCAAGTTCAAAAGAAATTAAATGTGCAAAAGAAGACGTGGAGATAAATCCTAAACAAAGACAACAAAAGAGGTCAAGTTTATTTCAAGTAAATCATCTATATGTTTCTCAAGTAGTTTAGAATCCTCTTCAGATAATAAAAGTGAAAGTGGTGAAGATGTTACCCCTTGCACTTTAAGGTTTCAAAGTAGAATAATAAAGAAATGAGGTTGGAGGAAACCCATAACAATTTAGGGTTTTTAGGGGAAAATAAGAAGCCAATTGGTACAAAAGAGCATCCTTGCACTCTAGGGTTTCCAAGGCAACATAAATAAGATTGTGCTTTTGAGGTTATTTCTTGCCCTTTAGATCCTTCAAAACAAGGTAAATTTAAAGATGATAAGACTTACTATGAGCAGTGTGAGAAGATTAAAGAGATTGATGAAGATGATAGTATTGCTGAAAATGGAAAAAAAAAGGAAGACTCAAGAAGCAAAAATAAAGAGAATGAAACACAAAGGGATATTGATATGGGAAAACAAAATCAAATATCACAAGTGTTAACAATAAGTGGGGCTAAACCCACAAATAAAATAAAAAAAATAACAATGAAAATAATATCTTGGAATATTAGGGGAAATAAGAACCCTAAAAAAAGGTATTAATAAATTGTGAGGTTGTTATAGACAAGATATTTTTAGATATAGAAGTTAGGCAGAAAATATTTTAGCCATTCACAATGTTGAATTTCATCTTGACATAATTTAAATTTTTTGAAGGAATTTGATATAAAAGGAGTTGCTTGTGGAAAATTAGTAGTTTGAGGAAGATGAAGAATATTTTTAATAGAAAGGTAAATGAATAATATCTCTGATATAAAGACCAAGTTGGATATGCTTTAATTAACTTGTTAGAAATGTCATGAAAGCAATGGAATGTTTTATTTTCATAATGGGAGTGACCCCTAATAGAAGCCACGCATAGCTTATTAAGAAACAAATATCCTTTATAATAAAATTAATTTTATTTCTTTTACAAATAGGCAAAACTAACTACTACATGAAATCAAAGTATATTAAGAGTTTAGCAACAACCCTAAGACTTTTAGGCTAAAATATAGTTTTCACTAAACATTGCATGTACATCCATTATACACATTTCCAAAATTTTACACATGCCTCAAGATTATGAGCCTCACGAGCTACCAAGCTGCTTTTATTGCTTCAAATATTATATCCCTCTCACTAATATGAAAAATATCAATGTGAAGTCCTTCAAATTGATCAACCTCCTAATCACTCACACCAACTAATATCCATTGTAGAGAGATAATTATTTTGAATTACACTTATATTAGACTCCATAGTAATTTTGAAATGCACTCCTAGTGGACTCCATGCTAGTCATGCTAACTTTCATAATTTTCATTATCCTTTGCATGCATGACCTTCACATACCATTATAGCTAAATCCATCCTTCTTGTTGCATCCAAAACCTTGATCATCTCCTCTAGCCTATTCCACATTATTCCACAGTCCTAGGTAATGAATTTTATTTTACCCAAAGGTATTTATTCATCCTTTATTATCCCTAGTTGAGTGTTTTTCATAGGGAGATCCAACCTTCCCCTCACATAATGTTCAAGTCATCATTAATGAGTAAAATATGGTTTTGACTTACAAATTCCATAAATGTTACCCTTACCACTTATATAGGGTGAAGAAGTGAACTTAACAAGAATGATGGTGGATACCCAACAATACATCAAACAACGTCAACGTTATAATATTACTCTAAATTCTAACATAATTCTACTTGATTAATATATATTATATTATATTAACATATATAACATAATATAATATGTTTATTATTATTTTTTTGTTATTATATTTTGCATTTTTTTTTTATAATGTTTTCATATATATTATGCAAATAATTATATATAAAAACTTTACTGTTTTTGTTTTATAATATCATATACATACATAAGAATAAATGTATATAGGTATCATTTTATTTTATTTATTTATTTTATTTTATTTTGGTTTTATTCTTTTTGTTTTTAAAAAAATTGAATCCACAATCCAATTTATCAATCAAACAAGAGGGAATCGAATCATGAGCAACTAGAACAAAATAATTGACACCCTAAAGCTCCTAACCGACAGCAAAACCAAAACAAAGCCACACATAATCCTACAAAACATAAACTCAAAGAACACAAACATTCTTGAAATGGATCCGCAATGCAAAGGTATTGAACCTATAATTCCAATAAAACTCAAAAGGCGCACTTCTTTCAAGAAAACAAGAAGACTTCCAGATTAAGGAGCCTTTACCAACTGCATTGCAACCTCGTGGAGAGGAATCTATCACAAAAAAACTAATCCAAGACAAACATATTTCAAAACTAAAATGAAAAGGTGGGCCCCCAATTTCGGGGCTAGTTGTGGAGCAGCCACAACAAATGGCGACTCTGCTGGGAAATTCTCCTAGAATTTCGGTAAGAAACCAAACTCTAAAAACACACAAGACCCAAAAATTAGAATTACAAATATCAACAAGTATCCAGAGAATGAAAATAGATCAGGAAGGCATGAACCATCAGAATTATTTAGCATCAACTCAGTGTGTGCAAAGTGATTCATTCCTTATCGTTTGAAACCATTCAACCTTCCATCATCAGTTTCACATGGATGTTTGTGTCTTTATGATTTATGCATATGATATTTCATAGATGATTTATGCAGTATTGGATGTATTGACAAGAGGCTTTAATATGCATGACCCATTTTGCAGAGACTCAAATATTCTAATACCATAAACAAACACACTAAAGTTGTCTAACCATCTTAGGATCAAAAGTGTGTGCAGTGAATTCATTTACCTGATCAAGAGCTCAGTTATGAACCACTACAATCCAGAACCAGTGTGTGCAAGTGGACTCAGAGCTTTGGGAAATAGAATTCTCAACCTAAGCATGATGAGAATTTGACCTTATCCTTACTACTCTGATTTTGAGTTTATTACCTCATTTTTACCAAAATGGTCAAACATGTTATGGATGAAACCACAAGGCTAGCCTATCCATTTGAGCAGTTGGAGGTCTCCATTTAAATGAGACATGCCACCATGCATGAGCATACTCCACTGCCAGTCAAATGTCTTTAGCCCCGATGGAGGTTAGCCCCATAGTCCATGGTTTTGCTTTTGATTTAATGAATATTAGAGATGACTACCCATCCTTTTGATGGGACATGTAGTATTATCCTTACAATCTGATAGTTAGTGGTGTGATGGAAGAAAATTCAGAACCTTGAGGAATCATATTCTCAACCTAAGTATGATGAGAATTTGACCCTATCCTTACTACTCTAATTTAGAGTTTCAAGTATTGTGGAAGTGGTGAAAACCACTATTTATGGACTATGTTGCATGATAGGACCGACAAGAATGACTATTTTTACCTCACATTTTCTCCCAATGATGGTTTTGACCATTTTACCCAAGATGTTTTTAATATGTATAAATTGTGTTTGGTTCAAGACAGCTTCGGCATCAGTTCCCAATCTCAAGATCTTCTTAGTGTATATTGTGCGATGATCCTAAGATAATTTGACATGCTTTAGATGAATGTCTTTGAAATGTATATGCAAGTGAGTTGCTATGTTTATGCACTGTGAAATGTACCATGAAATACGAATGAATGCATTGTTTCTTTAAAATGTAGATGGAATATACAGAATATTTTTCTCTAATTTGTAAAACTGACAACTTCATGTATCCCAAGTTTCAAACGATATTTTTAAATGTGTTTGTAGTACTTGTAGAGCCTTCTGCAATATAATTTTGATGCATCATATTCTCCTTATCTTAGTTAACATTCATGAGGACATGAGCTGACATCTCACTCTAAAAATACTAGAAAAAAACCAAAACTTGGAAGCAAATGAATACAAAACACACAAATCAAACTTGCAAATATCAAAACAAAATCCAAACCCAAAACCGAACGCGAAAACCAAAATTTATATACAAATGTACAATATGGTACAAAATGATGCACTGTTTGAACTATCACTTCCCTGGATCCCAAACATGATTAGAGCATTTCAAAAGAAAAATAACATGATATGCATACCTAATGTTGTATGCATCCAAAAAAAACCAGATTAAGCCAAACAGTGCAACAAACTTCAACTTGCCTCGCTTACCCCACCAATTTAGCATGGTTCCATTAACAATCCCATAGGTGAGATTCAAATCATTAAATTGATTAGACAACATTTGATTTTCAATTGTTTCTTGTCTATTCTTTAAAATGTCAATTTCACAACTCAATTTTGAATTTAGAACTAGGCTTTCTTTTTCGAGTATAAAATCTTGCAAGCAAGAGCCTATTTCTACAAATTTCAAAGCCAATTCATTATTCATATTTTTAGGCTACTCAAAATTATGCAAAAATTTACAAGCATCTAGGATATTTACTAAATGAGAATAATTATGAGTTTTTATCCTAGATTCCATTATTAATTGTTGATGAATTTGATTCAACAATTCAAAAGCATCAACTTCTTTTTCATTCATCAAAGCAATCTTATTAAAGGTGTAAGTAGAAATTAATCCTTGTTCTTCATTCACCTTCAATGGCATTTCATCATAAGCAACATTCAAATTCAATAAATGGTCATACAATTTTTTCCCTGAAGCTTGGATGCTTGGACACAAAAGGTTATATTTTACCTTTTGCACATTTTTATTTACCAAAACTTGGTGAACATTTGCAATTCCTTCTTTTACCTCATAGTATTTATCTTCTTCATTGATTACCTGTTCATAAAACATACCAAAATTAGGCACCCAATTAAAAATATGCCCATCCTTTTCAAACCTTAAATATTGTTGGTCAAGGTGTGTGTCAAGTAACCCATCATGATGATCAATCACTTGAATGGCTTCAAATAGGTCAACCTATTTGTCATTTGATTCCAACTCCTTGTTCACTATCCATGGTATTTCCTTCTTTTGAATCCTCAAAAAAATCATGCGAACTAGTATCCGAATTTTCAATATCCTGAAATGAAAGAGTATATTTTACCTCTTTCTCATCCAAAATAGATGAGTCATAAGAAATTTTTACCATTTCTTCCCTTTCTATTTCAATAAAATTTTCAATGAATTTATGTTCAACATGATCGAATTTTGCAACCTTCTCAAATATTGTGTGTGATATCTTCATATGAAGTAGAAGTTTCAACCTCCTACATATCAAGTGGAATAGGAGTTTCATCAACAGGGTGTGAGAAAATAACGCATCCTCATATCTCCCCTAACCATTATAAAAAATTTCATCCAAATTCGTAGGATGAAACTCTATGGTATCCATAACATGATCTTTTGATTCCTCCACCAATTCTTTTTCTTCTTTGTCCTTGGTAGTAGGATCGTTATCCATTTTCAAAACTTGATGATATTCCAACCCTTCTTCCAAAATCAAATTGCGATGCTCAACTATTTATTCAACGTCTTCCAACTCATCAATATGTTTCTCATCAAATTCATCCTCACCTTCATTAGATGGTTCAATTATTTCCAAAAGTGGGTTATTTCTTGAATTCAAATTTGTAAGGCTATCATATTCCAAATTGGTAATCCATCATTCAATTTCATCACAATTAGGAGGGCGAAGAATTTCTTGATCATTAATTTCAAGCATCTCATCAAAGTGTCTTCCAAGAACAAGTGGTAAAATTCTATCATATCTTCAAATTCATTTATTGATTCTCTTCCAATTTCACTTTCAACCACTTTATTCCATTCTATAGTAGGTTTTTTCCTATCAAAAATTCCATCACTAATCAAAATTAGGACACCATTATGTAAATACTCATGCACTTCTAAAAAAGAACCCATATCTAGACAATCCTCATTAATGGATGTTGGTTTGGCAACTTGCACCTCTTCTTGGGAAACATCTAAGGGGGTTGTAATATTTGGACTTTCAAATTCATCCCCTTGATCATTCAACTTAGGTATCATTGGAGTGGAGGGTGCTATATTAGATGGTTGGTGTAGGTTGGCATCACTAACTCCATAAGAACAATATTTCATGGGAACATGTTGTGCCTTCACTTGCCCTTGTTCTACCATTATTGCAACCTCATAGATTCTAGGAAAATATGAGTCATCAATATTTTCCTCAATAAGTTTAGCAAGTGCAAGGGGTATGGCTCCCATGTATACTTCAATAGCTTCTTCTTCTTGTATATCCAAACTTTCCCACATTTGAGAGTACAACTCACGAAACCTCTCATTGAATTGACTCATGGATTCATTAGGTTCTTTCTAAATAGAGTCAAATTGATTTCTTACAACAATTGGGTCAACTCGATTTTCCACATGGTTAAGAAACATTGCTTCTAATTGAGCCCACGAAGTGATGGAACCTGCGGGTAGCTTAATAAACCAATCATGAGCAATTTTATCCAATGTGTATGAAAATAGTTCACATCCAACATCTTCATGCATTATTCGCCACAAATCCATATAGTATTTGAATCGATAAATGTGTACTTCAATTGACTTAGTCCCCTCATACTTAAAATGAGGTAGATAAGGCACATCATCCATAGGCACCTCATGTGAAGGCCCAGGTATGTTTAAAGGACTACCTACCATCATTGGAGTGAATATTGCAATAATAAACGAGATATAACTTTAGCACCAATTTTGTTAGTCAAATAACAATATCTTGCAACTAAGCATGAAATGACTAACAAAATTTAAATGAATAAACCACAAAGATCATCATATTAGTATTAATTCAACAGATATGCATCAATTAAACCATGACATGAAATAACATTCTCAAATTTACCAAAAGGTTAGTATTAACACATCATCAAATAGAGAATGTTAGAATCAATGAAAATGATCAACAAAATTTCATTAGTCAAGACCAATGTCTTTGGATAAATCTTTCAAGTAACATGAACAATTTAGCATCTAAATAGCAATAGAATAAATCAACTCAAACCCTCTTAGCTCCCAAAGTGTTGAGTGCTAAAAGATTACTAAAGATGCCAATCAAATGAGCTTGAAATATTTAGCAATTAAAATTCTCAAAGTTACACCAAATCACATCATTTATGTATGAACAATCCAATAGCGTTAGATCAATAAATACCAATGCATGAATTGTTTAGCATAAATAAAATAAAGTAAACCAATTTAGGCCCTTCTTCTAGCGCCATAATGTTGAGTGTTAATTTTGCCCAATTGTGAAATTACACTCTCCCTTAGGGTTTTGATATCAAAGCCCTCTCTTGCAAAGAAGTTAAACAAAACAACTTCTCCAAGGTCTCTGCTATATTAGCATTTGCATATGTGTGTTAGTAATCTCAATAAAATATATTAATTCAATGTTAGGAACACCTTAGTGATTGCAAGTAACTGTAAACAAGGGGCATGTGTTGGTTTATTTTACCATGTTACTTTAATGATTGTTCATAAAACCAAAATAAAAGTAAATGTGAATTGGCCCTCATATGACCACGATGTAGCCTTAATTCCTTTTATCTTGAGGGTTTTAAGGTAGATTTTATCTTCCCTTATTAAGTGGATTTTAATCAAGTTTCATCTTGCATTAATTCTTATTTTTAAACCAGTAAATGAAGATTAAAAATATCTATGAATGTAAATCCGAAATGATGAATAGGCTCCTTGAATATGGCTTCTTATCATGAAGATAAAGATAGCTTTCCATGTGATTAATAAACTATCCCTCTTTGGTGAAATTGATTTTCACAAAGAGATGATAATCTATTGCCTTAAAGTAAGGACTTTAGAATGTCATTTAATTATCCTTCTTTTATGAAATTATTTTCATAAAGAAAAATAATTTAATGCTTTAAAATAGCCTTTTAGTATAACATATAAAAATTACCTCGAATTTTCATGAAGAAAAGGTGCATTTATTGCTCCACACATGATAATTTGTGAAATGCCATAAAACATAACCCCTTTAATGAAATTGAAATTTTCATTAGGAAAATGTCATCATAGGCTCATGCATGAAATCTGAAACTGAAAAAATGAAATTTGGTTCAAAAATACAAATTCTGAAATTTCGAATTTTAAAATTTACATTAAAAACAACAACTTTGACGAATTTTTAAAAATACGAAATGACTCCGAAGAAAAAATGTCTAAGTGCGTAATGGAAGTATAAAATACATTCTACGCATCCATGCAATTATTTTTGGATTTTAAATTTTTTTTAATTTTTATTTTAATGTCCAAAAATTAAAACAATTCTGTAAAATGAAATTTGAAAAACAGAAAAATGAAAATCTGAAGTAATTTAAATGTTGAAAACACATAAATGCAAAGCTCCATCAGTTTGATAGCACCCCATCCTGAAAAACCAAATATGTGATAAGTTCATACATGCAATCTAGCTTATTCGACCTACAATCTGCACAACCAAAATAAACTAAGTGCTAGCTCCTAGGTTTCAAAAACAAATTTTCAGATTCATTCACATGAAGTAACCAAAAAAACAGTTGCATAAACTTCACATACAAATCCAAAATCTAAACAGGGAAAGATGAACAGTTAAATTTTAGCATGCAGAAATCATCTCATCCTTTCTTGCTAACAAGGTCTAAAATTTTTGAAATAAAATCCTTGCATTAAAAATGTGTTTCCATTTTACATTTCAGATCCGGCAGCCCTTGGCCTCCAAAAGGGCCAGCCCCCTCTTCAGCCTTTTATTGTTGTTTTTGAAAGATTTTCTTACAACTCTTCGTTTTCTTCCTTACAAAAAATGTTTCATTTCCCAAACTCGTTTCATTTTTGAAGCACTATTGGTTTCCACTTCACGCTGACCCTGGTTTCATCTACTTCTTTTCGTTCCCTTGCTTTGATTCAAAATAATCCATTTTGCAGTCGTTTCATTTTATTTTTACCATGCATGTCGAGAATATATTGAGCTTATTATAGTACGTGCCAATATCCTTCTGATAAGTTTCATTATATAATAATGCACTAGATCTTCATAACGTTCAACTCCCTTGTTCTTTGCCAATGCATGTATTATTCTTGCTGCAGCTAACAAATCTCACAAATTCTGACTAAAAATAAAAATAAAAACAAAAGCATTTTGTCTTCTGGCCATGTCATTATTGTTTTTTTTTATCTTACTTACGTTACAAAGCTTCCTCCGACAGGCTATTCAAATCATGTGGGCTGGCTCGATGGTAGTGGATTCTTATCATTGTAATATGACATCTTTGGCTTTAGTGCATTATTTATTTTAATAACATCATTAGGACCTTTATTAAATTAAAACCATCCTCCCAACATCCATTTGGCATTACCATATCCTCCACGATTGGAGGTGGACCCGATAGCTCCCGATAGATTGGCTGTCATATCCACATGGTCATCACCGGAAGAAATTTTTGGATCACTGACGATGACTGATGTCTGTTCGACCCACCCGCCACCTATATTTCAGAATTTCTGCTCACGTCCATGCAGATCTAGCAATCTTCGTATTTGGTGGCCATACTCCCACTATAACTTGACGTTTATTCCATGTTGTCGTTCATTGATCCAAACCATTCGTCGTTGTAATATCCGACCGCCGATATCCAGCGCTATCTCCACATTGGCGACTCAGGTTTTCATGTCTGCGAATACCCATCAAACCTGCAAAAACCATAAAATAAAATATCAATTCGACATTCATTTAAATAAACCTCCATGTCTTCGTATATGCGTCGATGTGTCGAGCCTTATGGATGTTTATCTCGAACCATGCGATGGTCATACGAATAATAGCGTTCTCACTAATATCTGACATCACTGTTTATCTCTGTAACATCACCCACGCGGCTCCACATATCATTCATGTTGCCAACTTCAGATTGCCTGCTGTAAATTGATTCTCTCAATGTATACTTCCATAACTGACGCCGAAACCTGCTAAGTGTCTCACCAATCACGAAAAACCTATGGTGATTTGATACGTCAAATATAGCTAAGGGTATTTTGGAATTTTGCTATCACACAGGCTTGGCTTTCATCTCGTCGTGTAATTCCAAATTTCCACATCAAACTCCCCATAAAATTTTACTCTGCATCTTTAAAACATGCATCTTCATCTTTTGTTTACCTACCACACTCCTCGGCCTTGAATCGCCTCTGCAAATCTACCGTGATCCACTGTGAACTTAGAATCGTCGTTGTCGTGTTGTTTTGTATCGCAGCCGCCTGTGCTATCTTATGAAAATGAGACCATCAAAATCCGCTCCAGTTTTATACATCAACGTCCTTCACGCTGCCATATCCTGAGTCCATGTATTGTTGCTTACAAATTGCCGCTTTGCCACATGCCCAAAAAAATACTTCTTCGTCACTGAATTTGCCTACCAGATGTCATTGTAAATACCACGTGGACTTCGTCGCTAGGGTATTTCGAAGCTAGGGTTAGAAACCCTAGTCTCCGTCATTCCAATTCCCACACATTTTTTATGGTGTTTTACCATCGTCGAGGCAGCTTGCTCATCCGCTGGGGACCCCGTGTTCAACACTGCCTATGTTCCACTGTGTTCCACCTACTAGCCCCATATTATCGTGTCCACAAAATCTTCCCATGCACCACTGTCGACAGGGAACCAACACTAGTGCCATGTTTAGTGGATTAGATCGCCTCGTCATCGGTTAACAATGTAGGTTCATCATCGCATAAATTTCAAACACACCTACGCTCTGTTTTCCCGTTAAGTGTCATCCATGATTCTGCCCAGTCGGCAACCCACGTAAGTTTCCTGTTCTTGACATATCCTGGCCTTGAAATTTCCCATCCGTTGTCGTGTTAGCATGTTGTATACCCATGTTAGTTTGACCGCCCAACTTCACTATGTTATCAATCTACTGCCAATATTTGGTCCCTTAGTCGATGCGTAGCGTGAAACCGCTGCCAACTCATCATTTGTCCTGGCGTCTTCGAAACATCCTGACTCCCTGCCATTTTTGAATCTGCGCTTTGAATCGTGCTTTGCCTTCATTCGTGTAGGTATGTCCACACCCCTCGTCATTGGTCGTCACGTGGGGTCCACTACCCATATTCTACGTCATCTGCCATGTTGACACACTTTGAATGCCGCGTTGATTACCTGCAAAAATAAAAATATTTTGTTAAAATGAAATTCACCCCTTAACCTTTATTAACATAATAAAAATCTTCTTATAATTTATTAAAACACATGGATACCCAACGATACATCAAACAACATCAACGTTATAATATTACTCTAAAGTCTAACATCGTTCTACTTTATTAATATATATTATATTATATTAACATATATATATATATATATATATAACATAATATAATATGTTTATTTTTTTTTAATTAAATTTTGCATTTTTTTATTTTTTATAATGTTTCCGTATGTAAATAATTATATATGAAAACTTTACTATTTTTGTTTTATGATATTATATACATACATAAGAATATATGTATATATGTATCATTTTATTATTTTTTTTTGGTTTTATTCTATTTGTTTTAAAAAAAATTGAATCCACAATCCAATTTACCAATCAAACAAGAGGGAACCGAATCATGAGCAAATAGAACAAAATAATTGATACCCTAAAGCTCCTAACCAACAGCAAAACCGAAACAAAGCCACACACAAGCCTGCAAAACATAAACTCAAAGAACACAAACATTCTCGAAATGGATCCGCAATGCAAAGGCATTGAACCTATAATTGCAATTAAACTCAAAAGGTGCACTTCTTTCAAGAAGATAAGAAGACTTCCATATTAAGGAGCCTTGACCAACTGCATTGCAACCTCGTGGAGAGGAATCTATCACAAAAAAAACTATTCCAATACAAACAACATCTTTCAAAACTAAAATACAAAGGTGGGTCCCCAATTATGGGGCTAGCTGTGGAGCAGCCACAACACAACTTATCTATTCATGAAAGAAAATGAAATATATTTTTTCTCATTTCATTGCTTAAACATCATGCAATATGTAGACACCTAAAATGCATCATGTGTAGGGGACTACTCATATGGGTATCCTAACAGACCATATGAATGATCTTGGACCATTACAAGACAAAGCAGTGGTTTTAACCACTCAATTTGGCAGAGTTGGCATACTCAACCTTAGTCGTGACTGACACTCATGGCTAACAGAGCTACTTGTGCCTCAGAGCTGCGGCTAGTCCTAAAACTATTTTGAATTCCTGAGCCAAGCCAAATGTAGTTACAATGGCCATGGTGATGGTCTTTCAAGTGGTTTTAGGCGAGAAAGCATCCAAAACCTTCCTCCCAACTGTCCCAACCTCTTGGTTCTTGATCTTGGCTTCTCCATGAAGCTAGACCAAGGACTTGAGAAGGCTATAAGACCCCCCTTTAAATTAGGAAAAAGTCTGGAAGAGTTTTAAATTAAGCGTATCGAAGCTCTATCGAATTGTGGAGTTATTTGCACACCCTTAAGGAGTGCTTACTTGCTACCAATTTGGAAACTATGATTGCATTCAAATATATAGAAGATTCAAGAGTCTAAGGATATCAATCATCCCAATTGAACCTCTTCCATGGTCAATTCATATAATTCACATCACAAATCCATGCAAGAACACACAGGCGACCCTTTATCATCAATTCCATTAAGGAAATTGAGGATCCAAGCCCTAATTTCAAGAGCAAGAGGATTTTCTCCTTAGTCGTGGCTATTAGTTATGGCTAACAATGCCAGCTACACCTCAGACCTGCGACGAGGGTTTGATCTCTGATTTCTTTTTTTTTAGTCATAGATTTCCATTTCAAACATGTATTTAGGTAGATCTAACTTAGATTAGTTTTCTTTCATGCATTTGTATGATTAAATTTAGGAATTAGAGGTAGATTTGCTTCCATTTTCCTTGTATTTGTCAATAGAGACTAGTTTCATTGAATTTGATATATTTCAAGCTTTAATGGTTAATTAGGTTGCCTAATTGCTAGATTTATTGCTTTCTTTATAAGCTTTATAGTAATCTAAATATTTCATGCATATCTTTACTAGTTTACATGCTTTCTTGTTATATTTTTCATCATTTATGCAATTTTCCATCAAGTGCCTCATCAAGAGAGGTCTCCTTTGTTATTAATCCATTTTATGTTGTTTCTTGAATGTAGGTTTACAAGATATAAGCATTTTGAAGTATTCTTGGTAACATATTCCTCCAAACGCATGAGAATAAGGCTATATTTGGCCTTGAGCAGTTCGTGACCATTCTAGAGAGTCTGTAGATTACACCAATCCTCGTTTAAGGGTCTCAAAATATTGTATCAAGGATTTGGGTATCCCTAAGAGGGGCATATTTGTAATTGGAATTTAGAAAAATTTTAATAAAAAAAACCTTACTTTCTTGTTAAATTTATTGTTGTCCATATTTTGATGCTTTAATGTTTGATTTTAATTGATGCACTAGTTAGGTGTATGCTTTTTAGATCGATACAGATGGTGATCACGATGGGAACCTACAAATTACGCTATAGATAACTAATTTTCTATGTTTTTTTGTTGCAGATCTCCATCGCGATTAACAGCCACGATGAAAAATCTTAGCTACGCTTGACAACCACGGTGAATAGTCCCAACCGTGTTGAACAACCATGACTAATAGAGAACAAAAAAATAGCAGGCAACCAGATCTACATCAGACTTCGATCTCAAGTAGGAGATAATTCTTTGTGTTTTCCTATTTTTATCTGTGTTTTATTTCACTTAACACAGTAGATGAAGTTGGTCTAAGTAGAAAATATAGAGAAATATTAAAAACAAAATTTTAGATTCTCTTAGGTTTTCTTCCAGTCGTTGCTAGGAACAATGGACTTCTGATTGCAATCCACCCTAGTCTTCAGTCATATGGATTATGTTTGCAGATTTTGCTTACTTAGGGCCCAATCAGTGGCTGATTTTATCATGTAAATGCATTCTCTAAAATTTCATTTAGTCAAATACATGCATCTTTTTGAATCTAAAATGCTTTTATTCTAGGCATATAGGAAATATCATGTTTGCTTGGTGATGCATTTTTCTTTTTCGTAAAGTTAAAATGAACACACACACACACCACGCACCATTAAAATGCTAATGAGGTGGAATTCACACCCATCCACTAGTAGAGTTCAACGACGGTGGCAGTTATTTCCATCCATTAGATCAAATCTCGTGAACCTTGTTCTATTAACCAATACTGACTCCAATATCTATCCTAACCATGCAAAATAGCATGCATTCCTCTCCAAAAGGGTGTATCGCTATGTATAGGGTACTGGGTGAGGATCGACAGGACCTGTTCTCCCTACCTGGGTGTGGATTTCATCTCCACATTTGGGGGGTTTACATGACTGTGACTTTCATTGTTGGTTGTCGAGCTACGAGCATACAGGTGAAAATATTAAACTATTTGAGCATTACATCAACAATTTCAAATATGATGAGTATTTTAGGTTTTCAACAAATCTCAAACACATAAAACCAGTTAGGGCTCACAAAGAGACTTTTAAAAAAGATAATCATTATTTTTTGTTTTCTTTTCTTTAAAATATACGTGCAAGATAATACACATCATGGTTAGAACATGGAGAGGTCGATCTCAGTGCAAAACTAAGGTTGACTATGAAGATCCACCTATTGCATGACACAACATGCCAAACCCTAAATCACAAGATCCTCCCAAATTATGTTTGGCTAGCATTATAGGGGATAACTCTACGTGCAAGGGTTCTCGTCGGAATACCCCACCTAGAGGAGGTAATGTACAATCCTTGTGAGACAGAATCGAGCATGGAATATCCTAGCATGGTATAGTCAAGCATGGGAGCATATATCGCGATTGTACACCTCGTGGATCTACTGGATCCATTAAATAATACATCATGGAGGAAGGAGATACAACCAAGTTGGTTCCCATCCATACTAGAGCTAAGGGTGTCTCTAGGCCCTCGCTAGTTCAATATAGACAAATAGAAAATCCACCTATTCAGGGACATGAAAAGAGGACTACTTGAGATCATAGGCCCATTCAAACTCTAAATAATAAAGAACTTAATAAGTTCACGATTGACACAACTAGACTTGGAGAGAATGGTACTCCACTGGATCAACCATGGAAGACAAGATAGCTTGAGGGTCTTTGTAGAGTCCTAGCATAATTAGGGTATAAACCATTAGTTGCACACTCTTATTCTATGAGTTCTCATAATGAGAGCACACAAACGACTATCATAGAACCCAAAGAATGCTCTAAGCATTCTCATAGTATACATACCCCATCAACCTACACACATTACAGACAATAACAGAATGTAAATTCCATATACACAAACAAAGGCAAGAGCATGGCAAAAAATTCCGTTGGGGGACACAATAACAAATCTACCCGAACAAAAAAAATCCATCAAAGACCACATACAATCGATCTCATAGATCGATCACAAAAATTGGTGTCAAAACAATGGTAGTAGATCTTCCAAGATCAATTCGAAGATGTATGCATAGAGCGTGAGCACCTCAAAAATGAGGATACTCAAAGATAGAGGTTGTTAGAGCAACATATTTTTGAGCAACGCATCCTAGATAAAAAGGAGTATGCTGAGAGAGAGGATTGATTAGCTCACACCAATTTACCCTCTCAGAGTGAATACATGGAGCACACTCACATACAAGCTACTTCGTAGCCTAAATTATGCCCTGAACACATTGAAACTTGTACTTACCACATGATACAAAACATGATGTAGTGCCAAGCACTTGAACATCATGGGCGTACATAGTACAAGGAAGTATCAGGAGATTAGTAAGAACAAGAATATCCTGAGATCTCCTTAGTGTACATGGAGGATGATCCTAGTCCTCCACCTCGATCGAAGAAAAATTTACCTCCCAAGGCTCCTCAAAGACCTCTTATAGAAGATGAAATTCTATCTTCGAAGGCCTATTAGGCTCTGGAAAACAAGGTTAGAGAAATCAAAATCCAACCTTGAAAATAATACACAATGAGCTTTTATGTCCTTTAGTGTCCATTCCAGCATATCTCGATCACTTCAAGATGCCAAAGCTAGAGAAATTTCAAGGAGAGGAAGATGCTCAAGAAAATGTCAAGAGCTTTATGGATATGTGCTTTCAAATATAAAGCAATGATGCTTTATTGATAAGAACCTTCATCACAACCCTTTCAAGCCTTTCCCAAGAGTGGTTCAACCAACTTAAGAGGCACATCATAACCAACTTTGAACAATTGGCTAATGCATTTTATAGGCAACAAATCCTCCTCCCAGAAGAAGAGAAAATGATCAAGGGATTTGCTCCATTTTGATAGTTTTGATAGTTTGCCCAAGTTTTGGTAAACCGTATAGGTAGGGGCAAACCATACAACTAGAGAGGTAAACCATACAACCAGGGGACCAAACCATACAAGGTAGGAGCAAACCATACAAGGCGCACCGAAATGTAATGAAATGCACGGGAAATGTAATTTCGGGATAAAATGGTGCATGAGTTTGCTAAATTAAGGTTTTAGACTTAGTAAAAGTCTAATTTCATGCATTCTATTATGGATGGGTAGTTTTAAATAACTAATTGCCTCAGGAACCACTTTGGAATGGCCTGGGCAATGTTATATAAGGCCCCATTTTCAAATTCGTAGGTCTGGTTGCTGATAGATAGGAAGAGAGTACTTACTGGTTGTAATAGCTAGTTTACTTTTGAGTTATTGCAATAGATTGATAGAAAAACCTTGTTGTAATACTATGGATGACATAATGGAATATAAATGCGTTATTACAAGTTGTGTACAATCCTGGCAATGATGGATGATGAGTTATGGTGAAATCTTGATTGCATGTGTTTTCTGGTAATTGTTTTAGCTTAGTTTTATGCATTGTTGCAACTTCTTGATAGAGATCAGCATTGGTGAAACCTGAGGAATGATCTAAGAGCATGGAAGCATTGAGGAAGATGTTATGAACCCTATTGTATGATTTTTGTACGTAATCAGATGAATGGAATCTCTCACAAGCCCTGTTAAGATGTTTTGCATGTCATGGATATTGGATTGATTGGCATATTAAATCATTACAAAACCTTCCTGAGAGAGATTGAGGTATAGGAGCATCTGATTTGGCACCTAACTGTACCTTCATTTCATGTAAATCGTACACCAGAGTTCGTACAAATCGTACAAGGAAAACTTACCCGATTTGGTAAACAGAGCGATGGAGATAAACTTACCCGATTTGGCAGTTTGAGGAAATCGACTTGAACGGTTACAAAACTGTGTACGACAGCCTCCAAAACTGATTCTTTCAGTTTGGCTGAGTGTAAAAGCATACAACCCTTTCCACTGTATGATTTGGAATCATATAGTGTGAGAGTTTGACATCCATACAAGTTGTTCAATCGTCATCAAAGGGTAGTTCGGAGGACTGTATGGTTGTACGATTTGGTAACCGAGTTGGAATTCATACATTGATCATTCCTAGATTTATAAAATCACCTCCCCACTAGGAATACTACACCCCTATGCTACATTTGGTGTCATTGCCTTATCGAATCTGGCATTTTTGTTAAAACGGGTCAAATTGACGAAGTGTGAATACTACAAAACTAGAGGTGAATGATGGACACCAGTGCATGAAGCCATGGGATATGGGAAGTAAGAGAGAAAATTCTAGTAAGAAGGAGCACGAGGATTTCTCAGAGAGAAAACACAAGTAACTCATACCGTAGTACTCAAGAACCAAAAATAGAGCAAGTTTGGACATCCAAAGAAGGAGACTTTGAGGCATTGTTGATAGAGACAGAAGATGAGGAAATAGAACCACCGAGCGTAGAGGCAAGGGTTGACACAGAAAAAGTGCAAGAGGATGGAGAGTGGATGGTGACACCTGAGAAAGTGATAGAAGGGTTGCAAGGGAGTGCAGAGGATGGGAGTCAGGCACCAGAGCAACAGGATGCGAGGTCTCAGGAGGAAAGACCAAGACCATCTCCCTCACATCAGTGAAGGAGGTCACGAAGTGAAGATGCATGAGATTTTGGTCATCGAGTGGTGGGATAGAACAAGATACCTTGAATTGACACTTCTGATGACAATGAGAGTAAGACACCCCCAAGGAGGAATCAGTCAGAGATTCCATGAGATACCTCAAGTGATAGTGATGACTCTCCTAAGATGGCTAACAAGGCAGCCAAGTAGAGATGTCCACTATTTTTAGGTGAGGGTAAGGAAGACCCCACATGGCATATAGGGACTTGCATAACCATTTGGAGAGAAAATGGTGTGGATAGACCAGATGATTGGGTAATTTTATTTCCTACTACCTTGAGAGGATTGGCAATTGATTGGTATTTGAAGAGAGAAAATACCATAGATTTTTAGACTTGGAATCAGATAAAGGAGAAGTTCATTGAAGAATTTTGACCTTTGAAGGATGATGGAGACATTGTTATGGAACTTTGCATGACAAAGCAAAAATCCGATGAAGATGTGAAATCCTATAACCGTAGACTAAAGCAATTAGTCGATAAGATGCAGATGCCTCTGGCAGATGTTCTAGTAAAGTGGTGGTTTGTAGATGGATTGCTTCCAAAGTATAAGAAAAATATGAAAGTAGTACCATCAAAAACATATGAAGAAGCACTAAAGCATGCAAAGAATTTTGAGAGTGAATCAAAACAAACATATACAAGAATTTTATCTCATCCCAAGTCGAATGATTTGGATAGTGGAGAAGATGACACTATACAAAGGATAGTAGCATCATTTCGCAAGGAGTTTGATAAGATGATAAAAGACCAAAAGATCAAACCTGATAGAAATGACATGTGGTGCATGGAATGCAAAATGGAAGGCCATACAAATGTGAAGTGTCCGAGGAACGACTATTGCCACATTTGTAATGTGATGGGGCATGAGGTAATGCTATGTCTGTATAATGCAAGAGTACATCCACAAGTATTGTCAATCCAAGAGTAGGAAGAGAAATCGAAGGCCCAAGGAAGTGGGCAACAAGCAACAAGTGGTGGTTACAAAAATAGCAGATAAGGTGGAAGACCAAACCAAGGCAATCGACAAGGAGGGCAAAGTCATTTGTAGTATGACTCGGAGGGAAGACCGATCATACAGTGTCGCAATTTCCAGGAATGGGGGCATTTTGCAAAAAATTATCCTTCACCTCAGAGGCAGGAAACACCGCAAATAGGCACTACACACATGTGTAGATGGTGTGGTCTAGGAAACCACAAAGAAGAGAATTATCCAAAATAGGTGAGTTCAAGTAACCCATAGAATGTTAGTTATCTAGACATCGAAGTTCCTCAAGTTAAGGAGGAAACCCAAGAAGTTTTAGCCATGATGAGAAATCAAGCTAAGAAGGATAAGTATCCAGAGCCAACAAAGGAAAAGCAACGCTGGCAAGTAGCAAAGAAAATATTGCAAGAGGAAGCTAAAAAGACTAAGCGAGTAGAGTCAATAGTCGATAAGGAACTAAGAAAACCATCAGACCAGGAGATAGTTGTGCAAAATCTGGCAGCACAGGTTTTGGATACCATAGTGGAAATTAAAGTATCAAACCTGTTGGAAGCTATTCCAACATTGCAAAAAGCAATGGTGGAAGAAATACAACCGTAGAAGGTGATGGAAGTGCAGAGCCAACCGATTCAGGAGAAGGAGCGAAAGGATCAGTTTATGGATCCAATTGTATTAATGATTGATGTGGGAAAGAAACCCGCATTAGTTCATATGGAGATCCTAGGGCACAAATTGACACAAGTTATTATGGATGGAGGATCCAGCATCAATGTGCTACCTGAAAGGACATGGCTAGAACTAGGTGCTCCATCCCTATGGGCATCGAGCTTCCGATTATATGGTACTAACCAGAATGGCATCGAGACAAAGGGAGTCTTGACTGCACAACAAGTGGTGATAGTTGAACAAGAGTTTGTCTTGGATTTCATTGTGATTACAATGTAGAAACCTGCATACGATGCTCTCTTGGGGAGAGGTTGGCTACGAGTAGCCAAAGTTAATCACAACTGGGGAAAGAATCAGATCACTTTTAAGAAGGGACAACACAAATATATGATTAATCTAGCTAATCAAAAAGTTAGTGAGGATGTAGCTACGACAGATGAATCAAAAAATTCCTTAGGGGATGAAGGGCATGAACCTGATGGAGAAGGAATGTTGTACCTAGATGAATGTAGTGAAGATGAAGCCAGATATGATAGCGGACTTCTTCATTGGAAAATGGAGGAGTACAAAATTTTTCAGCCCAATTACCTCTGTATTGAATCAGAGGAGATCAAGGAAAAACAAGACAAGCCAAAAGATAGACAAGAACCTAAGAAGGAAGCAGAAGAGAAATGGACATTTCTGAAAAGTTTTGCAGAATATACAGTAGGAGATGCGGAGATTGATACAAGGCCGGCACACCCAGAGAATGTAGAGAAAGCTACAAGTGAACCAGAAAATATCAAATATGAAGGACCTCAAATAGTGGACATCAATCTAGGAATAGAGGAGGAACCTAGGATGATTCACTGTGGCGATGATTGGAATCTTGTACTGAAAGTGATGGCTTTTAAGATATTCTTGGAATATAAGGATGTCTTTGCATGGACATATAAGGACCTGAAAGGAGTACCCCCAGAATTGTGTGTCCACAAGATTACACTAATACCTGGAGCTCAACCAATAAGAAGGAGGCCATATAGAATGAACCCAAAGTATGTTGCATTAGTGAATGTAGAGATAGAAAAGATGTTGGAAGCAGGAATCATCTTCAGGGTGACAAACAGTGAATGGGTCTCACCTATAGTGATCACCTTGAAGAAGGAAGTAGACAAGATCAGAATATGCATGGACTTTAGGAGTCTAAATGTTGTAACTATTAAGGATCCCTTCCCTATTCCCTTCACAGATTCTATCTTGGAAGAAGTCGCAGGACACGAGATCTATTCATTTTTGGATGGGTTCTCGGGATACAATCAAATCAGTATAGCCAAGGAGGATAAGTTGAAGACCACATTTATTGTGGAGAATGGCATTTATGCATACAACCGAATGCCATTCGGGCTCTGTAACACCCCAACTACATTTCAGCGTATCATACTGTATATATTCGATCAGTTAGCAACAGGGAACTTTAAAGCATTTTTGGATGATTGGTCCATTTATGGGAAGATCAAGGAGCATCTTCCTGCCCTCAGTGAATGTATGAGTAGGTGCAGAAATGCACAGATATCATTAAACCCAGGGAAATGCTTTCTGATGGTACCATATGGGAAATTGTTGGGACACATTGTGTGCAGTGAAGGATTGAAGATAGATCCTGATAAGATCCGTGTGATATTGCACATGGAAGAACCATTTGATGTGAGTTCACTTAAAACCTTCCTTGGATCGATAGGTTACTATCGGAGGTTTATCAAGAATTATGCACATGTATCCTACCCATTAGATTCTTTGATGAAAAATAATGTTCCTTTCATATGGACAGAGGAGCACCAAGGAGCCTTCGAGGAGCTGAAGGCTAAGCTTGTGAGTAGTCCAATTTTGGTGTTCCCAAACTGGGATAAGGAATTCCATGTCCATATTGATGCTTCAAATTTTGCAATTGGATGTGCTTTAGCACAAGAAGGGTAGTTTAGGCTAGACCAGCCTATTTTCTTTGCTAGTCACCTTTTGTCAAGGCTAGAGAGAAATTATAGTACAATAGAAAGAGAAGCTTTGGGAATGGTATATGCAGTTCAGAAGTTTAGGCATTACCTATTGGTGAATCCCTTTGCCTTCTATGTCGATCACCAAGCCCTATTGTACTTGATAAACAAGTTGGTGATACAAGGACGAGTCAATAGGTGGCTCATCACCCTTCAAGAGTTCGTATTTTGAGTAGTGGTGAGGCCTGGTAAGAAGCATGTGATTGCAGACCAGTTGTCTCGAATACGATCAGGGGAACCTACAGGAACAGGAGTTCCTGATGAATTTCTAGATGCACAACTATTCACCATCAATGTTGTTCCATCATGGTACAAGTTGGTTGGCCAATATCTATCCATAGGAGAGTTGCCACAAGAGATGATGACAACCGAGAAGAAGAAAGTAATAATGAAGTCAACACCTTTCCAGATAATAGCAGGATTACTATATAAAATGGGAAGTGATGGTATCTTACGAAGATGTGTGATGGATGAAGAAGTCAAAGTGGCATTGAAAGAAGCTCACACAGGCTTAGCAGGAGGACATATGGGACCAGATGCGACTTCTAGAAAGGTATTGCTAGTAGGACTATGGTGGCCCACATTGTATAATGATGCAAAGGAGCATGTGAAAGCATGCGACACTTGCCAAAGAGCAGGAAAGTCAGTAAAAAGGGACTTTATGCCCTTACACCCATCACAACCACAAGAGTTATTTGAATAGTGGGGATTGGACTTCGTAGGACCATTGAAGACATCTCAAAGAAGGAAGTGTAGATACATTGTAGTAGCGATAGAATACCTAACAAAATGGGTTGAAGCAAGAGCATTACCTGATAACTCGACAAAAAGTACAACGAGATTCTTGTATGAATAGGTAATCACAAGGTTTGGTATTCCACTACAAATAACAAGTGATCGAGGAGGACACTTTGTTAATGATATTATCAAGATGCTGACAATAGAGTTTAATATTTTACACTCATTGTCTAGTCCGTACTATCCCAGAGCGAATGGGCAGGCGGAGGCAATGAATAAAGTCCTAGTATCTACTCTATATAAAACCTGTGGAATAGAGGGAGAATATTGGGAGGAAAGGCTACCATCCATTTTGTGGGTATATAGAACAACTTTTAAACCTACAATGGAACATACACCTTTCCAATTAATGTATGGATAGGAAGCAGTGGTGCCAGTTGAATTCTTGATACCAAGTTTGAGAGTCACGGTAGAGCATCGCTTGGGTGATCAAGAAAGTTTGGAAGAGCGACTGATAGCACTGATCAAGTTAGATGAAATAAGATTCATGGCACAATGGGCGATTGAGGTAGCTCAAAAAATATGGAAGGCATGGCATGACAAACATTTGAGGAAGTTGGAACTTAGTTCGGGTGACTTAGTTCTAAAGTTTAACGGGAAATGAGAAATCAAGCCAGGTAAGCTGAAGATGTTATGGCTTGGTCCTTATAAAGTAGTTGAAGTAATGAATAATGGAGCAGTCAAGTTGCAGAACTTGAATGGGATAGAGGTTCCCGATACTATAAATGGCTCGAAGTTGAAGCCTTACAAGGTACAGTGCTTATTCATTGCTTCAGAAGAAATTGAACGACGAAGATGAGTGAAAGCTCAAAATGAAGCTCACAGTGAGCCAGGTCCATCACAGGAGGATCCTGACATAGGACTCATGCACTTATTTGTAGAAGGGGAGGAACCACGACCAACCATAGAACAACAAGAGTTGGTACCTTGACATGGAGAAATAAGAAGACTACGAGTACATGTTAGATTTGTTGATGGAACCAAGTGAATTGAAGAAGAAGATGAGGAATGGATTCCTCCAAATGAAAGAGAACATCAAGAGATAGTACTGTTACCCAAAAATAGGGGAAGGTAGGAAGAAGCAACCCTAGTAAATAGAAATAGGATGTATCCTCAGGTAGAACGGAGGGAACTACCCCAACAGATGGAAGGACGAAGAAGGATACGACTAACAATACGATACGAAGATAGAGTGGACACATTTGAAATGGAAGTTTCGGAGGAAGATAGGGATGAGACCATTGATCAAGAATTGGTCGACTTACTCCATTGGCTCAGATAGGGCTATTATAGTAGAGAATGCGATTGCAGACCCAACAATTGCAAGAAGAATATCAAACGTTGTGAGGTCATAATGCAATGTTGAGAGAGCAAATTATCCAGGAATTGGATGGCACAATACGAAGGTTGGAGGAACAAAGGGTAGCTAGGCTACAAGAAATTGAAAGGGAACTTGAGGAGGTTGAGGGATTAACTCTGAGAAGTGGTGGAGGAAATGATGGCGCAAGCACAAGCTCACAAGTACCACCGAGTGATCCACCTATGACAAACGAAGATGTGGAGATGCTGTGGCGAGATATTGAAGAGGCAACTACATCACCCGAACCACAAGGTAATACATTGCTGGACATGACAGACTCCAGTAGCGAAGGCATGCCTTGGCTCGTAATGGAACCTAGTACAAGAAGTAGTGATGAAGATGATCATCCAGAGAACTCTTAGAACCCTCGAGGTAACCATGATCCCCCAGCATGTACAACAACACAACGACAAATAGGGAGACCATGGGGACATCAAACCAACCTTGAACCACAAGCATATATAATAGCCTATCGATAGTTGAGAAGACAAAGGAGAGAAGTACGAATATTGGAGAGAATGATGAATTTACCAATAGATTGGGCAGAACAGAGAGAAGAGAATCAGAATCACTCAAGTTCTGAGATGGACTTTTCTGATGCATATAGAGAAGTTTTGGCAACATCATCCCCATAAAGAAACTTCGAGGAAAGAATATGGAGACGTCACCTAGCATGTGCGGATTGGAGAATTAGAGCACTACGACAATTATCACCAAGTACAAGAAGAAGTAGAAGTCCACTAGCCAACATTGAGTTGGTAGAGATAACTCCTGATACCCAAACAATGGGAGGAAGAAATAGAGAAAGACCCCTAAGGCTTCAGCCAGGAAGGGGGGGAGGTATTCAACTACGAAATGAACAAAGACAAGGTGATGTTACAATTAGAGGAGGAAGAGGGCGAGGAATATTTTGACCCCCTACTCCTAGATGGCTAGGAGATACACCCTTAGCTTGTATGAACTGGACAAGGAATCTATGAGGATTACCAAGAATGAGGGGAATCTTACCAAATCCTGCAAGGCGATGTACATGGGGACAACCATCCTTAATATGACAAGGACCCCAATGAGTAATGGGTGGTAGAGGCTTACTCTAGGAAAGGGAGGAATCACCACTAGCATAGAGAAACCCAATGTCAAGAGGAATAGGATGGGGGAGACACTCGCATGGAAGAGGCCTTGTTGGTAGAGGAAGAGTATAGTTTGCAGATGAAAGAAACTAGGGACAACTAAGAATATGATCACCAAGTTTGGAGCCAAAATTGATCCGAGGGGATAGGCAGAGAAGTTGCTCGAATGATAGTAGAGTAGTAAGGACACCGCTACCAAGGGACCAATCACCTGTGTGGCAAGGGGAAAGGACACCAGGTGAGGATACTCCAGCTTGCAATTGTACAATTCCAAATTGTACACACAGAGGAGGAAGGCCAGGGAATTCGGTAACATCACAAGTGGAGATGAATCGGCCTAGGGAACAAATACCGACAGGCGACACAACCACTCAGAACATTATAGTTGAACCTCCAAGAGAAGAATTTGATGGAATCGTACAAGTGAATGTCATTGTACGATTGCCAAGATGGTAAGTGTAAATAGATTAGGATTGAAAAAAAAAAAAAAAGAAAAATAAAAGAAAGTGCCTTAATTGTGAAAATCCCTCGGGATGCAATTAAGAAGGAAGTAGGTTGAAAACCAGAAACGGCGGCCTCTTCAGAGAAAGAAAATTGAAAAAATTCTCTAAGTATAAGATCATACAAAAGCAAAATTATGAGATCGTACAAGAAAAATTGACAAAAGGACATGAGAAATCATACAAAATGACATGTTGTATGATTTGGATCATACACTGTATGGTTTTAAGCATGTTGTACGATTTCCAACTACCCATTTAATGCGGCATGCATGAGAAAAAGCAACGGTTGGAGGAAAAAGCAGGAGAAAAAGACAATTTTTTTCAAAAACATGCTGAGTTGTCAATCATCCATGCAAGATGGAGGGAAAATATGCAAAGTGGTGCAATTTAGGGTTAATTGGATTAGGGTTTAGTTAGGGTTTCGAAATGCTTTAAATAGAAGGTAAAATTGCAAATTTCATGAAACCGTACAAAGAGATTTGAATTTCTTTCAGGAGGACGAAGGTGGAAAGCATGCACTTAACAAAGGAGACTATATGGGCAGAAAATTTCATCAGCAATCCAAATTTATGAGGACCCATTTCAATTAGCACCAAGGAGTACTTTTCATTTTTGGAGAAATCGAACCAGAAGAGGTAGAGAAAAATCAGGGTTTAACTCCACGAAAGGGAAATTTCAAAGTACAACCACAAAGTATGGAGAAATAATAGCAAAAAGTGGCCAAGTACGGACCTGGTGATGAAAAATCATGCATTAAGGTTTGCAACAGTGATAACTTGGAGCCAGAAGGGGAATTTGCAAGGAAAAGAGATATTGAAACCCTAGAATCGAACAAATCGGGAAAAATAGGCTGGAAAAAGGTAGTGGAAGGAAGGAGAAGTCCATACAGCCATAGAGTACAACCAAAAAATTCATCAATTGAAGATAAATTGTGCCAGAGGTGGAGAAGTTGGAAAATTGCTACCAAAAAGCACTGAAAAGGAAGATTGGGGCAATCCGACAAATGGGTTGGTGAAATATTTGGCAAAGGAGGTCAAATTTTTGAATTTTTTTACAACCTAGGGTTTGGAAAGTTGTATTGTATGATTTGGAAGGTGAGTTGTATGATTTTAGGAGAAGATAGTACAGTTCTTGGTGATTTTCAGGCCATTTTGGGTAGTTTTAACAAATCATACAAAATTGTACGAAATTGTATGGATTCCATGGGGGAGGTAGACAAAAAGTGTCATTGTATGGAGTAGTGCCACTCTGTATGATTTCATGTCGTAGATGTACGATTTGAGGAAGTTGTGGTAGTTTGAAGATTGAAGATTGAAGAAAGAGAAGCAGTGTACGATCTGGAAGTGGCGATGGAAGGTGAAATCGTACAAGCGTACAAGGGGGAGCATACTGTATGATTTGCAGTAAAATTGTATGATTTTGGGAATGCTACTGATTACGGATATGGTGATGTTCGGATGATAAGTTAACCGAGAGAATGGCGAGAGAATGATCTCAACAGAAGAGTTTGGACGTCGATTAAGGTGGATTGCGGCCAATAGAGTAGAAAGGTCACCTGGACCCCTACACGAGAGAGAAGCATATCCACGATAGTATCAAGGGTGACAGTCTTAGTCCTATGATTGGTGTGGTACTCATCCTTGGAGGAGAGGAGGATATAGGTCATGGAGAAGGTAGAACTATTGGTGAGCTGATCAAAGAAGAACACCACCAAGGCACCGAGAGGAGAGAATGGCACAAGAAAGGACCTCAAGAAGAGAGCTAAGAAGTGAAGTACACATTCCAGATCAGGATGAGGATCTGAGTAGTGGACCTGAGGAAGGTCAGGTGGAGATCACAAATATTGCATTTGTGCAGCATGGAGCAGATACATGCAGGTGATGGTGGAGTGATAAGAAAAACAAGAACCACCCATGGAGAAAATAGTTTGAGAAAGCTGGTGTAGCTATTATAGCACAAGTACCACCACACCAGAAGAATTTCTTCTACAACTATTTGTTGCAGATGGTCCAGGCATATAATCCTATGACCCAAACTACTTTCATTAATGTGGACAAGAGGTCGGTGAAGATAGAAGTGATAGTAGTGTAGCAACCCCGGGACGCACGCACCGCTCTTTTTATGCTACTTGCAATGTATTAAAAATCCAAAATGAAATGGAAGACAATGAAAAGCATATAACACAAAAATAACAAATATGGATCTCTTTATTTGTATTAAAATTCGGTTACATGTAGGTCCCTTTTAGGGATACCCATTTCGATACAATAAGGTTACAAGTAGGCAAATGGTGTCCCTTTTGCAAAGAGGTGGTGCACTTTCAAAAGCTTCCCAATTTTGCACATGAAAATTTATGGGGGCTTACAGATGCCTCCTTCTCCAATATTATTTCCTAGAGGGATCCCTTTTGCTCTCATATGTTACAGATTTCGTCTGATGAACATGTGGCCCTGTAAGCAATGAAACAACAACACACGCTTAGATGTCCGAGAATACCTCCCTGGATGAGGTTGTTAGCAATGAATATAACAAATGAAAGCAAGTGTAAATTAGACTAATGCTATGAATGTGAACGAATGAAATGATGCTATGCTAATGATATGCTAAAATAATGAATCTAATGTCTAAAACCCTAAGCTAAGCCCGCGGGCCACTGTCTAAGACAACGACCGCTAAAGTGACTCTCATCCTCTTTGCTCCAAAGATATGGATCAAAGCTTGTATCTTGATGTTGAAATAATTTTTTCTATGCTCTCCAATTCATCAGGAATTCACCGAACATGTGATCTCCAAGGGAACTCTCCAAGTCTCGAAAGCTCTCCTAAATGACCTATCCTGATAAATTCGGGATAAATTGTTTGGATAAAAGATCTCTTCCAAGATAAAATATCCCTCCTTTGGAGCTCTTAGGCTTGCACATTTTATAGTGTGAAACCCTAGGTCTATGTCCAAGCCCTAGGAATGAATTCTTCATACGTAATGAAATTTAGCATGAGAATATTTTTGTCTTTTCTATGTTTGGAGGCCAGTTAACTGAAATCTAACTGCCAACTTGAGTCTTCTATGCAAACTGGTCATTAGCATGAGAAGATTTTATCCTTTTTCTAAGTTTGGAGGTCAGTTAACTAAAGTCTAAATGCAAACTCAAGTATCCTATGTGAATTGGTCGTGAAAATGAATGCAAAGTTACTCCTGCTCACTTTTATTGCATGCAGACTGCTACTTCCACCCGTGATTAGGCCTGTTTGTTGGCAAAACTGCTTTTATGCTTTAGTCGTTGTCGTCTATAGTGACTAATATCTGGCCGCTATCATCTGCAGCGACTGAGGTCTGACCACTCTAGGCTTGAGCGGCTAATATCTGGTCACTCTTGGCTTGAGCGACTAGGCTTGGATGGCTTGAAAAGGCCCCAAATGAGTGGTGAGAACCACTATTGATGCTTGGAAAGTCCAATATTATGTCATCTGATATTATGAATGTGTCTATGTGAGTAGCTCCCCTAAGCATGACACATTTTAGGTGTCTACAAATGCCCCTTTTTGCGATGCACTGTGTGGAAAACACAACATTGAGAAAAAATGTAGACTGATCTGTTTGTAGGGTGTATGGTGATCAATGGTCTGATCAACGCCAAATGGCCCAATCATGTAATATGGCATGCATACTTTGAATCATTACCTCAATGTTCGAAGGACTTAGCTTAGTGGCTTGGACATGTTAAATTGTACTCATTCCTCAAACTCAATCGGGTAGCTTTAGTTGCTACATTAATTTCGACCGATAGGAGAGCTACAATTGAATATGTCATGTCTGCTTACGTTCCCAACCAACAAGGGAAATTTATGATTGTTGTATGCAATTATTCGTAGGATGAACACAATTTTGCTATGATCGAATGATATTTTGTTGATTTGATTATGATTATGTTGAATTTTTGAACTACTTCCTCACACAATGGATTTATGAAGAAATAACAATGAATGAAGTGACAAGTCGCTTGACCAATATGACTAATCTGGTTCCTTTCTAGCATTTGTTGCTTGTAATGGGCAATCCCACATCCAAGTGTGATTCCAATTGTTTATGATAATCATCCATCCCTATCCCGAGGAGTGGTCCGGCTATTAATAGCCTTCTTAGGGAGTTAGGATGAGTGATTATATTTATGTTCATATTGTATCACTTTGGCTTAATGTTTTTTATATCATAGGGGAATTAGGATGATCCTTTCGCATCCGTGGAGCAGTTTGACCATCTTGGTCTTCTTCGGGATTGAAGGGTGGCACATCATAATTCCAAAATTAAATGTTTTTGCCCAAGTAGCTTTTTGTTATTTTGATCATCAAGATGACTTCGATTCATCAAAATGTGTTTCTTTAATGTTTTTGTTATCCCCTATGGAAGGAATTTTCTTATTTTTATCTATGGAGCAGGTCGTTGTCAGGTCCAGCGGCCTCTGATTCTCTACCTATGGTCGTTGTCACCTTGAGCAGCCATGAAGTTCGGAATGCTAACGCCAGCAATGGCCAAGGCATAATTTGAAAACATATAAAATGCACTTTTAGGATTTTGACTTGTCACTTTCATTTGTTGTCAATTCACTTTTCAGAGCTCTGGTGAGACAGTGACAGTAGTGATTTTTGAAGTTACCTGCATCGAGGACATGGCTGCATAGGGTGAGGCATCAACTGTTGGAGGAGTCGGGGCTTCTCAGATATTCTTTCAAACCCTACCCTCTTTTATGCTCTTGGGTAAAACTGAACCTCACTAAGTAAATGGTAAATTAACCCCACTAAACTTGTTGGTAATGAACATAATCCGTAGTTAGGCTTAGTTTATGTTTTTAAGTGGTGGGTTGGTCCCCATTTTTGTTTTTTTTCATTTTTTTTTTAATTTTACGGCCTAGGGTTCACGGGTTTGCCATGTTACCTTTCGGTCGCTATCACTCAGAGTGGTGGAAATTTGGTCATTGTCGCTCAAAGCGGCTAAGTTCAAACCCCAAAGGTCATAATTTTAATCGTTGGGATTTGGCCACTGCTGCCTCCTGCAGCTAGATCCTGGCCACTATAGGCGACAATATCTAAACCCCTTAGCTGATTTTGCACAAATTTTTGCTTTTTATTAGATTTTTTGAGATAGTTTAATAATTTTTTTGGAATTTTGAACTACTCTTTAGCATGTGTTGCACGCCTAGGTGCATTTATTCCTCCCTCTTTGCTCAGATTTAGGAGAGTGTCATATTTTTTTATGTTTTATTAGGATTTATGCCTTAGATGCACTATAGTTATGTTTCATCTTTCTTTTGCTTTGCTTAGATCCTTATTGCTCGGGCTCGGGACCCGAGGCTCATGAATGACCTTCTACCTCTTATGGATGACACGGATTGGAGGTGGCTTAAGGTTCAAGGGCTCTAGTATGTTACCAGACTACCTCATATTATGTTAGACCAGGCTTACCTTATAGCTTTGGCCCATCGCTGGGACCCTCGGACTAATACCTTCCACCTCCCAATCGGTGAGATGACCATTACATTGAAGGATGTGTATAGGATCCTTCAGATCCCTTTTATGGGGTGGCAATTTTTTCCTTGACCACTAATGATCAGGTGGTTGTCTTCACTCGGGTGTTCAAAGGGAGCTTTGAGGATGCTCTCAAGGACACCAAGTCTAGGGAAGTGTTTATCATCCGCTAGTACTGGAAGCATGTTTTCATAGCGATACATGCAGTGTTGTTGATGGTCATTAGTAATGTCCTTATCCCAGACTATTCAGGCTTGAAGTTCCCTTGGAACCTCCTTGTGATGGTTTAAGACCTTATGGACAGCGAGGCACCCATAATCTATGCATGGGGTAGGTCTCTATTGGCTCAATGTTACGATGAGTTGTACCACATCCATTGGAGGGGTTGTGTTAGCATAGCTTGTAGTTGGCTTTTGCATATATGGGGATGGGAGCACATTAGGGTAGATCGCCCTAAGGGGCTTCTTGTTAAGATCATAGTTGTGGATAGGTGGATGCAGTGCTATGGTTCTATATGGGCTAAAGGGAGTGAGGAGTGCAAGAGCCACACTTTTGTAGGGGAGTTGCCTCATTATACTGATACTTTCACTGGACTCCATGCTGGAGATGTCATATGATACCCATATCATGAGTGTCCTGCTTGGGATGACCCTACCAACTTTACTGCTAGGATGTGGTGCGAGCGATGGCTCATCGACTATAATATCAGTATTTGGGAGTACTTCTACTCTCGGGTTCTTCGACAGTACGAGTTACAACATGATGTGCCATTAGTACCATTTTTGTATAGGCGCATCATAGCAGAGAGAGACCTCCCTTCCTACCAGGTTATAGAGCTAGCTGATGAGGAGGATGCCCCAGCTGTTGATCCTGGAGTAGTTTGTGGAGTTACAGATGCATTTGCACGATGGTGGGGTGACCTGATGTGGTGCAACAAGGGCAGTCTAGGCCTAGAGGATGATGGTGAATATGGGGTAGATCCATCGAGGTGCAAGGTTCATGCTCGGACTATAGTGTGGGGTCAGTAGGTAGAGCAGGTGATATTGGAGGACTAGGAGGCTCATAAGGAGGTGGAGGAGGAGATGGATCTTAAGGAGAAAGATTCTCCTCTCAGGGCACAACTACATGATGTGGAGGCCGAGCTCCAGTCGGCTAAGATATAGGTACAGCAACATGATACCATCATAGCTCAAAGGGATACGACTATAGCACATCTGTCAAACTAGATACAAGATTTACAGGCTGCTATGGGAGGAGCTTCTTGGATGTAGGTTGTTATTGCTCCTCCTACTCCTAATGGTCCTTCGAGGGTAGCTCTCAAGAATGAGATCAGTCATCTACAGGGTTTTCTAAATGAGAGTGATGTACATATTATTGAGGATGCATCCCATATTGTCGCTCTATCGAGGCAGATCAGGAGGCTAGGAGCCATCCCTAGGGAGATAGGAGCCACAGGTGGGTCACAGTTCAGTAGGAGTTCCATCATAGGGCAGTCTTTTGTCCAACCTGGTCATGGGATCCAAACTCGTACTAAGAGACTAAAAGGGTCCAGCTCACACCATTCTCCCAGAGATCCATCCACAGGGGGTGGTGTTGTAGGGGGTGCAAGCCTAATATTTAATTGATGGTTCACTTGGTTTTGATTCATTTTTGAGGTCGACTGACCTATATGACTGTAGACCATGGGTAATTTTGTATATCCATTGACACACATCCTTTTATGATATCTTTGCATCATGACTCATTATGTGTATCGTTTATTGCTCATGTTTTTATTGTTATTTTTTTGTATGATGTGATGTGATTATGGCATTATGATGATTTTATATATATGTTATATGATAGATGATATTGTAGATGCTTATATGGATGTGTAGATGCTTATATGATTTGCTGATATGACATGATGTATTTTGATGATGAATGATGAATTATTGATTGTATGCAAATGGATATTGCTTATATGTTTTATGATGTGATGATGTACGATTAATGACTTGTGTTTGTGGATGTGATGTTATTGTTAAATGCATGTTTAGTTTTACTTTAATTGTATGCATCTAACTTATATGATAGGATGGTAAACAAAATTGTATGCTCTAATCACTTAAAGCATAAGGAATGCATATGACATTGACAATCTTAATAGGTGATACTATAGAAAGTAAAAAAATAATCATGAATTCAAATAATCACTCTTATCATAATAATTGATTAAGTATTCATATATGAGATGTAATGGTGTGTAATGTATTTTCTTGATAAGTTTTTGTAAATTAAAAGATATAAAGTAGTCAGTGGTCGTCTATATACTATTTTTAATATATGTGGTATATGTCCTACTATGTTGATACCCCCTAATTTATAGAATCTTATAAAGAAAGTGATGGTGTGAATGATGATATGATTTGTTTCTATGTAAGAATTTTTTGGGCTTTTCGGAGATTCAAACACTCTAGTTACCCTATCAACTGTTGTCTACTGACCACTCTAGACTTTTGAAAAGTAAAGATTTTACCATGGACCTAGATATTCATGATCTTTGTGTGTGCAAATGAATGTATTTAGATATAACCCATGCATTTCCTTCAATTTCAGGTGGGATTCTTTCAGCCCATTACTAATATCAGGGATCCTCAAGTGTTTATCTCATCCTTATGTTGGACTTAGTTGGACTATACCACTAGGCAGTATTGGGTTACCTAAGCTAGCTCATACACATTCAAACATTGGTCTACACAAATGCATGAAGCAATTGTGGTAGACATATCGTCATGCGTAAGGATCTCTCCTTTCGATTTTGTACAATGCTGAGAATTCCAGGGATTCAAGCTTCATTCCCTTCTTTTCTTCATGTTGGCTTTGGATATTTGCTCATATATAGTGATGAAAATCACTGTTTATTTTTTATTGATTTTTCTTTGAGCGAGGATTCCTGTAGTGATGATAATCACTATTTATTTTGTTCATATGTAGTGATGAAAATCACTATTTATTTTTTATTGATTTTTCTTTGAGCGAGGTTTCTTGGAATCTCTGATTTGTGTATCGGGTCATAGCTTTGAAATTTGGAATGTATGCTTGGCTTTTTGAATATGTACTTTGCTTCGGGATTTTGCTTATTTTTATTTAAGCAAGGGATTTGGATAGGGCAAAACTTGTCCTTTTGCCAATTCTCAGCACCTTTAAACCAGTTGCATAGGGGGATAAGCAAGGAATATCCTTTTCGCTTAAGGTAACCTAGACCGCTTTGCAACTTTCATCTTTTCCTTGCACCAGCTAGGATTTTAGTGTTTCAATTAGTGACGGGATCTTGAATATCCAAGGCATTATCACGACTAGACCTTACCTTCTAATAACCAATATGGTTTTCCATAAAATTTGATAATATCACTAGGTGTGGTTGATTAACCGAAAAACCTTAGTATATTATGTATAGCAACAAATAATGGTTGTGTTGAAAAACACAATTACACACGTGTTGATGGAGGTATGGATTTGAATGATTTGTGATACAAACTATGGCATCACTTTTAAGGCTCTCATGAAATATGTGAATGTAATGGATATGAAAATTTAATGCAATTATGTGGATGCAAGATGTGAGATACAATTGTTTTTGTATTTTTTATTTTTATGTTGTTTTTGTATTTTTGCTTAATTTGACCAAAGGGCTTATTATGCCTTTGGGGATTTTTGATTTTTGACCAAGTATCCTGAAGTACTCTTGGAGCTTTTTGATTTTGACCAAGTGGCATGAAGTACCCTTGGAGCGTTTTTTATTGGAGTTGACCAAGCGGTTTGAATACCCTTGGAGTGTTTTTGATTGGAGTTGACCAAGCGGTTTGTATACCCTTGGAGCATTTTGAATTGATTTTGACCAAGTGGCTTGAATGTCCTTGGAGCCTTTGATTTGATTTTGACCAAGCGGCTTGAATGTCCTTGGAGCCTTTGATTGTATTTTGAATTTTTATGTTTTTATGATTTGTTTGTGTTTTTGACATATTTGATTTTTTTTGTATTTTTGACATATTTGAATATTTTTGTATTTTATGACATATTTGATTTTTTTTGTATTTTATGTGTAGAATACCTTTAAGTCAATTATATTGAGAGGTTCATGCTCTTCAACACCATATAATGATACAAGGTGATATGCTCTAGGCCCAACACTATGAAATCATGTACAGGCCTATCCATTTTTTTATGAACTTGTCTCGTAGATGCGGCGACAAATTCAAATTTTGTTGGTTTTCTTTGAGCACTAGATCTCCAACCTTGAATTCCCTTAAGTGGACTTTGCTATTGTAAGCTCACACAAGGAAATATTGGTAAATGTGAATATGCTCTAAAGCATTGACTCAACGTTCATCAAGAAGCATCAACTGATCAAGGCGGCCTTGTCGTGTGACATCATCATCTATGAAGTCCTTTAATGCTATGCGTAGAGTTGGAATTTCCAACTCTAGTGGCATGATGGCCTTAGTGCCATACACTAGTGAAAATGGTGTTGTCCCAGTGGGCATCCGTATACTAGTTCGGTATGCCCATAGTGTAAGAGGCAACTGCATGTGCCAATCCTTGTGATTGTCTTGCATCGTATTCCTCAGTATGGAGACTATTATCTTGTTCGAGGCTTCTACTTTCCCGTTTGCTTGAGGATAATAAGGTGTTGAAAATTTGTGCTGAATATGGTATTTTTTCATTAAAGAATGCACATTTTTGTTCTTGAAATATGGCCCATTATCCGATATTATCTTCGAAGGGACCCCAAAATGACTTATGATATTGTGGAGTATAAACTCTGCAATCCTTGGTCCAGTTGTTGATGTTAAGGGGATTAGTTCAAACCATTTAGTGAATTATTTAGTGGTCGATATGATGAATGTGTGTCAGCCAAAGGATGGGGTTGAGATCTTCCCAATCAAGTCTAGTCCCCACTGCGAGAATGGCGATGTTGCCTGGATGGGTTGCAAGGCTTACGATGGTAAGTGTGTTAGATTTGCATGATGCTGGAACTTAATGCATTTCTTGACATACTCGCAACAATCCTTTTCCATGATGGGTCAATAGTAACCCATTCTCAAAATGTGCTTAACTATGGCCATGCCATTGAAATGCCCTCCACATGTGTCGTCATGAGCTTGCAAAATTTCCCATGATGCTTTATGGGTCTCAAGACAACGGAGTAGTACTCCATCATATCCTCGTCTATAGAGGATTTCTCCTAGAAAGATGTATCTTGTTGCTTTCTGTTTGAACGTTCACCTTTAAGTATGCAAAAAACCTTGAGGTACTATTCCAATTTTTAGGAAGTCTCGTAGTTGGGAAAGCCAATCCTGATAAGCCATGGCTTCTATAGAAAAAATAGCTTGCTTTTTCTGCATTCTCGAGCTAGTGGACACAAATTAAAGAAAAAATATATGGTGTATGGTTGCACCACACTGCACAGGTCCTTGGGATATCAAAGACCCCCAAGGTGCCATTTGCAAGAAATCTCTGGTTGCGAAGTACCAATCCTGATTTGGTTCGATGTTGATCATGTTGACTGATTCTTGATTGTCCAAAGCTTCATGACATATTTCTAAGTGCGAAAGCACTTTCACATGAATGATTTTAAAATCAGCAGATGGATTCTAAGGGATTAAGGATCCCAAATAGGCCATGGTGTCTACAAATCTATTTGTCGTACAAGATATTGCCTCGATGTCATACCATTCCAGTCGGGCTAGGTAGGTGTCAACAAGTTCCTTGTAAGTCTTTAGGAGTGGACACCTGCATTGAAATAGTCCTTTGACTTGTTTTACAATGAGTAAGGAGTCACCAAATATATTCAATATTTTAATACCCATTGCTACGGTTGTTTGGAGTCCCAAGATCAATGCCTCATATTCTATGTTGTTGTTTGTGCACGGGAAGTCTAGTTTGAATGATAAGGGCAATGGAGTGCCCTGCGGTGTGATAAAGACAATCCTGCTCTACCTCCTTTTTACACTTCAAACCATAGAAGAAAAATGACATGTCTCTTTCTCTCTTAGGTTCTTCGAGTTCTGGTGGATCTGATAATGCAAAGACCACATAATCATGCAATTCTATGGTGAGAGGCTTGTTATCCTAAAGAGGCGCATCTGCTAATTGATTTTTTATGACTTGTCCCTTGATGGACTTTTGTCTTATGAACTCTGATCAAATTTTGTCAATAGCATGATCCATTTTGTGGTACGTGTATTGTGATGTCTTGCTCATCATGTACTACAAAGGATTTTGTTTTGATATGACATAGGTTGTATGGCTCAGCATGTAGTGTCACAACTTTCGAGTTGCAAAGACCACTGCTAAACATAACTTTTTGACATATGCATATCCTAGCTCATAACTCACCAAGGTGTGACTAATGTAATATATGACTTGCTCTTTATCTTGTGCATTATTTTGGGCTAACATGATGCCCAATGCAAAATCAGTAGCCGATATATATAGTAAAAATAGTATGTCTGGCCTTGGTGGAGCCAATACTGGCGGTGTTGCCAGATAAGTTTTGATCTCTGCAAAGGCTTGATGGTATTCTTTGTCCCAATGAAAGGGGATCTCCTTGCGTATCAACCAATTCATAGGTTAGCATTTGTCTGATAATTGTGCGATGAATCTTTTGATGGATGTTATCTTGCCTTGTAGACTTCTTAGCTCCCTTATGTTGGTAGGGGTGGTCATTTCCAATATAGCCTTTACTTTGTAGGATTGACTTTGATGCCTCTCTTGAATACGATGAATCCCAAAAGCTTTCTAGAAGTTATGCCAAATACGCACTTCTTAGAATTCAATCGGACATTGTGTTCTATGAGGTGATCAAATATTTGTCTAAGGACTTCAGCGTGCTCTTTCCGCAACAGGGACTTGGCTAGTAAGTCATCCTTGTAATAATCTAAGATCTTATGCAAATAGTCATGGAATATGTATTTCATGGCCCACTGATATGTGGCACCAGCATTTTTGAGACCAAATGGCATCACTTTGTAATAAAATGTTCTCCACGGAGTAATAAAAGCAGTTTTATGTTGATCTTTGAGCATAATCTGGATCTGGTTGTATCCAAAAAAACCATCCATTAGGAAGAGCATCTCATGACCTGCAATTGCATCTACAAGAGCATCTATGTTTGGAAACAGGAATGAATCCTTTGGTGTTGCCCTATTTAAATCTCTAAAGTCTATGCAGATACAGACTCTTCCATCGAGTTTCCCCACGGGTACCATGTTTGACATCCACTCAGGGTAGTCTATAGGAACTATGAATATTGCACACAGTAGTTTTTGTAATTCATTCTTGACCATCAAAGCGATGGTTGGATGTATTTTCCTTAGCTTTTGCTTGAATGGCTTCTTCATGGGATCTAATGAAAAGTTGTGAACGACTAACTTTGGATCTATCCTTGGCATGTCTTTGTAAGTCCAAGCAAAAATATTTGGCCTCTATTTGAAGGGAGAAATTAGGATGGATTGTTCCTCTGGAGATAGACTTTCTTTGAACTTGACTTTTTTTGGTTGGGTAGGATCATCACTTATGTCCACCTTGAAAGTCGCTTCTATAGCCATATGTAACCCATCCTCTAGTTTATGAGGCGTGGGTATCAAATGAATTTCATCGATGGGATTAATAGGACCTATTAACTCAGGTTCCAAATCAACCTGGAAGACACCATATGCATAGCCTGGTGCAAAATGGAATGGCTATAACATATCTTCATTGGGTAAGAGGTCTTCAGGCTCTATGGGTGAATCAACGCGATCCCAATCAATAGACTTTACATCAAGATGTAATGATTTGGTAGGATCTGCTGGATTATGAACTGGAGTGGTCAAATAAATGGAGATCATGTTGATGGATGGGATGAAATATCGAGGACCACATGGGTGAAATCTTATCTTAGAGGTTTCCCTTCCATACTTATGATGAGGCTCTGAAGGAATGGGAATTTTTGGATCTGGTCTATGATCAGGGCAGATAATAGGATAATTAATCTCTAATCGCTCTCTGAATATAGGTAGAGAGGGATTGATCATCTGGTGAATGGCAGCTAGGTCAATAGGTCTCCCCAAAAATTGTAGATGAAGGTCTATAGCATGGAGTGTCATCTCTCTCTCTATCAACATGTTGACTTACCGCAAGTGGCAAGGCCCAAGATAAGCCATCTTAGTTTTGGAGTCAAAATCGTCATTGCTTATCTAGAAACCATTAGCATTGGTATGCGGCCCTAAGGCAAGGGGCTCATGCCTTGGACCCAAGTAGGCCATCTTAGTTTCATCTTCATATTATTCATCACTTATTAAGAATCCATTTGTATTTGTATTTTGCCCAAAGTCAGGGGTTGATGGCTCAGTCCTAAGTAGGCTCTTTCTATTGAGTATTTTGATTCATAGTAACTTTCATCTTATATGTACCCACTCTCATTGTGGATGAACCATGTGAGTCTTTGTAAATAGCGAGGCCTGTGGTAGGTTAAGCCAATTTGTGCCTCATCATCACTTTCTTCATATCCATTCTCCTCATCCCATGAGTTGTATCCTATTGGGGTGGAATCAATTGAGATGTTTGGATGATAAATTTCTAGTGGTAGTATGTTCACCGTGGCCACTTGTCTGTTTCTCAAATTTCTTGTTCTTAGGGGGTGATAAGGAATGAAATTGATGTCTTCTCCTAAACCTAAGCTTAATATTTCTAATGCTACTGCAAGAGAGTCATCTCGGCCTCCAATATAATAGCCTAACCCAAATCTGTTGGAGGAAAGCTGATATTGTGGCTCATATGGCCGCCTGCACCCTTGCTCATATATACCAAGGCCATAGCCATGCCAATGGCAATGCTCAAAGTATCTTAGAGCAAACTTGGGATTATAGAGGTAACAAATATTGACCATGAATAATTTGTCATAATCCTCTTCTACGTCTGAAGACTTATGGGTGCAGTCCAGATCGACATAGACAAAATTGGTTTGGTTGGGAGGGATTCCAAGTGGAACCACTATTCTCACTGGTGGTATCAAGTCCTTAGGTCTTCCCATGTCTTGTGTAGACTCAATGATAGGCATAAAGGTAATGTTCTACACAAGGTACTCCCCTATGTTTTTGCTTGCCAAGTGTATTGATGCATGCGATGTGGATGACCCTACGAATGACATTAGTGAAGCAGGATGGTAATCACTATCTTCATCTTGATCTTGAAGATCTTCTTCTTCCATAGGACTTGGCATTTTAGTAATGGCTACAATTGGTACTTTCATGGGCCTTTCTTCCTTGACTAAGGGTGCCTTTAGCTTCTGATTATCTTTTGGTTTTGATGTTGATGGTACGTTAGAAGCATTAACTATTTTGAGTGTGTCAGGAGGTGTTGATGCACATGGGTATTTTCTTACCCTTTTGTATTTTTTATCAACCCATGTGGTTGGAGATGAAGGTGCTACGTACAGGTGGGTAGAAGGAATTACAAATTCCTCCAGAATTTCCACCTGATGGGCGTATTTAAAAGGCTCTTCATCAGCCAGAACCACATAGACTTTGTTTTCATGCACATACTTGACACACTGGTGCAAGTGAAAGCATGAGATTCCGAAATAAAGAAAATAGTGTTCAGATGTAATAAAAATAAAACCAGATTTATACGTGAAATAACACGGATACAATCAAATTAAAAGAACAGGAGCACAACCCCTTTTATTAATAAGATTCTAGCCCGGTTACAATAAATCTCTTTAATTAAATATTTTCAGTTACACCGGATGAACGGTGATCTCTTTCCGCATGCCCACATTTGAAACGGACGGGCTGAGAGTGTTGCCGCCGCTGGTGTAAGTGAGTCTTTGCTTTCTCATTGTTCTTGCTGTAAAAGAAACAGTAAACGGTTAATAGCACCTGCGGTAAGAAGTCGGAACGTTTGTCTTTGTGAAACAACGAATAATGTATGCCAACATTTGATTAAATGCATACGTTAAATAACTCTACGTAACCTACTACTTTTATAAAGAACAGAGAACAACTGGCATTCAAAATAACATGTATTCGCCAATATAAGACGTAAACTGTTATTTAACGCATTCGAATACAGCATACATTATAAAAACATGGACTGTTTTAACATGCATTCGAAATTAATCAAATAACGTATATAGGGATACCCAAACGGGCCACCCCGTAAAAGCTTAACTTCGGCACCAATCCACTGGGGATGGGCCCGAAATCTGGATAATCAGAGTTGTCGTCGAATTGATGGATTAAGGTAATCCAATGCCGGAATTGCAAGTTCAGATGAATACAGTCGGATATTCAGTTTAACAGCACTTCGTTACGTTTCCAGAAAAATACTTCGTTTTTCTTACGTATCGAGCCGGTTTTATTTATAGAGGGTTCGGCCTCTAGGAACATTAATGTTCAAAACCCTAAATCCATAAGGCCGCTCAGATTTGATCCTTATCGGGCCATTATGGGACATGGCTCGCACTGACAGATCGCAGTTATGAGGCGTGGCCTCGGATCGGATATTTTTTAAAACCGCTTGTCTCATTAATGTTCGTTGTAAAATCCGCCGTTTTACAGACCCGCGGGGTTTTCTTCGAAAAGGGACACGTAGAGGGTGCCACGTGGCGGTCGTTCCTTAGATAGTTGACTGCATGCTTTTGACTGGTGACGTGTCGGCTCGGGGCCCAAAGTGTCGCGATATCGCGACGCTTTGGGCCGGCTTTGGCTCGGGGCCCAAAGTGTCGCGATATCGCGACGCTTTGGGCCCGCTTTGGGTCGGGGCCCAAAGTGTCGCGATATCGCGACGCTTTGGGCCCGCTTTGGGTGGGGGCCCAAAGTGTCGCGATATCGCGACACTTTGGGCCCGGTTGGGTGGGGGCCCAAAGTGTCGCGATATCGCGACACTTCGGGCCCGCAGAGTCGGGGGCCCAAAGTGTCGCGATATCGCGACACTTCGGGCCCCTGGAGTCGGGGCCCAAAGTGTCGCGATATCGCGACACTTTCGGGCCCGCTTCGGGTGGGGGCCCAAAGTGTCGCGATATCGCGACACTTTGGGCCGCTAGGGCCCAAAGTGTCGTGATATCACGACACTTTGGGCCCTGAGTCGGGGCCCAAAGTGTCGCGATATCGCGACACTTTGGGCCCGCTAGTCGGGGCCCAAAGTGTCGCGATATCGCGACACTTTGGGCCCGCTGGGGGTCGGGGCCCAAAGTGTCGCGATATCGCGACACTTTGGGCCCGCTTTGGGTCGGGGCCCAAAGTGTCGCGATATCGCGACACTTTGGGCCCGCTTGGTTTTTGACAAAAGGCTTGGCGTGGATAAAGGCTTTGAAGTTTGTTAAAGGCTCTAGAACGACCGACTTTGCTCTGCTCATTTTCCGATCTTCCGAACTGCTGTGCAAGTGGTTAAGACCACTATTTGACCTCTAAGGGCTGCCCTAAAAGCTGTGATATCAATGTGATCAATGTTTGTAATCACTTAATCAAAATGGTGTTGTTTTGGTGTCTACAGATGCCCCTTTTTGGGAAGCGCTGCGGGTGACGCAGTGCTGAGCAAAAATATACGACCAAAGCACTAATGATTAGGGTTTCTTGGTAACCTAACCAACTTTTAATGCCCCAAGTATGGAAAGGGCGTGCATTCTTGAATCCTTGCTTCTGACAAGCTAAGGAATTTGATTTCAAGTGTTAACCTGTTTTGGTGAGGTGTGACTTGAGCTTGGACATTGATCAGTCATGATTAGGCAAAGGGCGTAACCTTTTATCCACAGGGGAACCTTGTGTTCATGCTTCGGGAATGCCAAGTATTTGATTGATTTGATTGTTGCTTGTTTACTGCCCCAAGCAGGAGCGTGATTGTCTTTGTCAATGATTCTTTGAATGCATGTCATTGCCTTGATTGGGTGTGTGGTTGTTGATTGGTGACTAAGTGTGACTACCCCCTCAAGCGACGAATCGATGAGGGAATGACCTTCGTGAGAAAAGCGACAAGTCGCTTGACCCAAGATGACTTAGGTTAGGGTGGCTTTAGATGTTTTTCCATTTGAGCACGTGCAATTTCTCGACATTTGGACCTGTTTTTGGTGGGTGTTAACCCTTTTGGTGATGCCATAATGGGGTGAAATCATCAAAAACCCGTCTTCCCGTGGAGCGGTCCAGCTATGATAGCCTTCTTAGGAAAGTAGGAGGATGAGAATTTGAGCCCCGACATCGATTTCCTATGCCAAGAGGTTGAGTGCAAGAGCACTCGTGTCCGACAATGCTTATTGCTTCTTTTTGTGTTGCATTTTTGTGATGTTTTTGTTGTTTTGATTTTCTTTCTTTACGTATATGTCATGATTTTATGCACAATGGTTGATGTTGATGGGTGCATGCTACTTGATATGGATGGATGCATATGGTATGATAATTACCAATGTTGTATGTTGATTTAGCTTGATGGATGCATGAGGAATGTAAATGCATGTGATATGCAAAAAATGAAATGGATGTATGGACTTGGTGAGAGTTGGTTATGGTACCATAGACTATTTAGAACTCTATTATTTTGCTATGTACAAATGTGGTGTTTCTTCTTTTTGTATTTTCTGATGGTATTGCAAGGATGAAAAGCGGCGCAGTTGGTTTAGAAATGTAGCTAAGGTTTTCGGAGACTCAGACAGTTTTAACTCACTAGCCATGATTGTACTTTATCTTACAAGACTTTTGAACAAGGTATGAATCGGACTTGTTTTTAACCAAGTTATTTCACATCCCTGTGTGTGCAATTGAGTTCATTTATGTGGTATTTGTCAGGATACCGCCAGTGCGAGATGGGCTTTCAACCGAACTCATGCTTGAGGATCACCTAATTAGCTCCACTAACTCCTTTGTTGTATGTAGTTAGATTAATCTGTGGTGTTCTCTAGGATACCATAAGCTAGCTCATCCACATGCAAACATTGATCTGTACACAAGTTAATGTGACAGATATATCGTCATGCGAGAAGTTTATCGCCAGTGACCGATAGGCTATCAACCAAACCGGTACTGAGGCTTGCCTCATGACTGTCGAGAATCCTGAGAGTTCCAGGGATTCAAGGTCAACTCCCTTCTTTTTTTCAATTGTACTGGGATACTTGCTCGTTATAGTGATAAGAATCACTTGTTTATTTTGATTTGTTTTTCTTTTCTCTTGAGCAAGGGATATGGAGTGACGATAATCACTATTCTTTGTGCTTTTTGAGATGTGCGTTGTAGGGTGTCAAATTTTGAAGTTTTGACATTTTGCAAATTTTTGACGTTTTGCAACTTTGGGATTCTTAGGGAATTGGGTAGGGAGGACGCTTGTCCTTTTGCCAACTCTCAGCATTCTTGGGGTCATTCGCACGGGGGGATGAGCAAGATAACCGTTTCGCTTATGGTAACCTGGATTATTGGGTAGGTTTCATCCTTCGTTCACACAACTCGAGAATTTTTATGTGTTTTAATTTGTGTTGGGATGTTACGTAACAAGGTGTATTGCAAGTGCAACTCTACCTTCGTAAAATCTGTTTGACTTGATACATTTCATTGCTAAAGAGCAAAATGATGACTGAATCATGAAAAACTCTTGATACATTAAGAGACCACTGACTCTGGTGTGGTAAAGTGCATGATGTTTTGCTATTTTTGTAAAATGGAACAGTGTGGAACAAGATGGACTAGTAGAACCATGATAGCCTATGGTGCCATTGACCTGTACGACCATGAATATGCAATGTATGGATGCAATGCTTGGATGCAGCTATGTATTTTTGTATTTTTGATGGATTGATTGTGGTGAATATGAAGATGAATTGCGAGAAGAATTCTCTATTTGATGAATTTGAATATGCCTAGAAATGAGATGCAAATTTTTTGTTGTTTTTGGTGATTTTTGTTGTTTTTGAATTTTCATGATTTTTGACCAAGTGATTGTGGAAATCCTTGGAGCGTTTTGGGATTGACCAAGCGATTGCAAGAATCCTTGGAGCATTTTGGTTTGACCAAGCGATTGCAAGAATCCTTGGAGCCTTTGGGGTGACCAAGCGATTGCGATAATCCTTGGAGCATTTTGGGGGATTGACCAAGCGATTGCGATAATCCTTGGAGCTTTTGGGTTTGACCAAGCGATTGTGATAATCCTTGGAGCTTTTTGAGAGTGACCAAGCGATTGCAAGAATCCTTGGAGCCTTTATGGGATTGACCAAGCGATTGTGATAATCCTTGGAGCATTTTGGTTTGACCAAGCGATTGTGATAATCCTTGGAGCTTTTGGGGTGACCAAGAGATTGCAAGAATCCTTGGAGCTTTTGGGGTGACCAAGCGATTGCGATAATCCTTGGAGCATTTTGAGGTGACCAAGCGATTGCGATAATCCTTGGAGCTTTTGGGCTTGACCAAAGGGTTTATGGACACCTTTGGAGCATTTGGTGTAATCCACTTGCTCTTTAGGGAATAGAGGTACCCCCAGCTTGACAATCTTTGTGCACCAGATCTGGCTCTATAGGAATTGGCACGAATGGATCGGCCTTATGCACGGATAGGAGGATAGGGTCTACCTTCGACACTGATGGTGCTATGATATCTCTAGGTGGAAGTTGCTTGTGACCTTCCCAAAGGAGTGGGATCGACATGTGATCTTTGGTGGGCTGGGTCTATGCGCCACTCATGCCCTAGTATTATGTTTATCATTTGACATGCTTCATCGATATTTACGGGATGTCGATGTTGTCGTATGTGATTGTTGTGGGCTATCTCTGTTTCATCCTCACCTTCGGACAATGTGTATAGCTCATCAGAATCTGGAGATTCTAAGATATGGAGGACTGCATCATTAGGTAGTCCTACAACCAAGGGTTGATCCTCTTCGAAAAGAGCCTCATGTAAGTTGGGCCTTGGGAGCTCCAAAATCTTGGTCTCCAGCGACTCTAAGTGCTCCAATGTTTTACATGTATCAGGGGATTTGAGCTCCTCCTCTTTGATTGGTTCGTGTTGAGAAACTAGGGACCTATGGAGGGGTAGGTGAATAGCACCCCCCATGTCTTGGTAGGGCAGTTCATCCAGCTCTTCTTCTTGTTCTGATTCCTCAGAAGCTTCGAACAATGTGTATAGCTCATCAGGATCTGGAGATTCTGAGATATGGAGGACTGCATCATCAGTGAGTACAGTTAGAGGGTGATCCTCTTCGAAAAGAGCCTCATGTAAGTTGGGCCTTGGGAGCTCCAAAATCTTGGTCTCCACCAACTCTAAGTGCTCTAGCTCTTTGCATAGATCGGGAGATTTGAGCTCCTCCGCTTTGATTGGTTCGTGTTGAGAAACGGGGACCTATGGAGGGGTAGGTGAATAGCACCCCCCATGTCTTGGTAGGGCAGTTCATCCGGCTCTTCTCTTTGCTCCGATTCCTCGGAGGCTTCTTGGTGACTTTCTAAGGGTGGCCCATAAATGCGAGTGGGTTCCTGAGGAAGGCACTCGTCATTGTTTATAGGAGTAGCCTCCTGCTCATGTCTAGGAGGCATTGGGGGTGATGCTTGATAAGGTCGCGGAGACTCGTCTCGCACACGGGGGTTGTGCTCCTCATCTTGTTGTGCTCTTTGGATGCAAGGGGTTGGCGCCTTCTCGGGTAGTTTATAGCGCAACTTATCCGCTTTGCGCTGCATGTATAAGTTTTCTAACTCCCGGCGACCTTGTTCAACCTACGTTATTTGAGCTTGGCGGATGACTTTTACGGCATCGCTCGGGTCGATGTGGTCTACCCTATTTTGCTCAAGAGGTTCGGATTTGTGCCTCTCATAATGTTTTGTCTTATGTGTGTGAGGGGTTGGAGTCCTTTCTTGCATAGTGTGTTGGAACAACTCATCCTTCTGGCGTTGAAGGCATTCTTCGTTAATATGGTACAGTTTCGCTAACGATAGTCGGTCTCGCTCACGTTGCGTGAGTTGCACCCGACGTGCAAAATGATTGACAGGCTCTAAGATAGTTGGTCTTGTCGCCTCATGTGTAGAAGGCCTAGATGCCTCTCTGACATATCTATCTTGGTCGTAGTGATCCAAGAACTCTAGAGGCCATCCCTCTCTGATGGGGGTAGCGGCATTTATCTGAGGCACTGGCCTCAGAGTGTGACCATGATATCTAGCAGGTGCGAAGGCGTATTGCTCCCGCGATGTGTATTGTTTTTTGAGGAAGGTAGGAATCTTCCTCATGCTCTCTTTCATAAGTGAGCACGATTTGGCGGACGAAGTTGGCTTGGCCTGCCTGAGGAGCCTTGTGCTCTGAATTTGTCCTTGCAGTCCTGACAACTGGAGGGGTTGAAAGAGGGATAATGTAACCATGTGGTTCCTCCCATTGAACCCTAGGTTGACTCAGTGCTTCATCGTGCGGTGACCGCTCATAACGAGCATCTAAGGTAGCTCTCCTATGGATGTACCCCTCATGGGAGGATGTGTGTTGAGTGCTATGCTGAACAGGAGTGCTCCTAGAAGGGGTACCCCCATAGTCTTTATCTGTTAAGGTGTGGAGGGGACCGCATTGTGTGTCAGGCCGCCAAGGTGGTATGACCAAATCCTCGGGGTTAAAGCGAGGGCGACTTGTGCCCTCCCTTTGTGCACCTTCCACAGCGTCCGCCCTTGAGTGGGCTTGGCTACGGATGTGCACCATTGTGTTGCTTCTCTACTATCTAAGCAGATTTTATCTCGTTTATGATGATTTGTCTTTTTGTCTACACTGAGCAGAAGTGAACACACGCATACACAAAACCGTGATTATCTCTTTTAAGGATTGATAGTGTGTCCTAAACTGGTTTAGTGCATTTTGATGTTTTGTTTTGTTTTTGCAATTTTGGAAGAACGTTTAAATGCATAATGTTGGCTCATATGACTCCCATAAATGGTCGCCCCTTCAATATACCATTGCCGGACCGATATACCAACCTCTCTATATACCCGCCCTTACGTGAGGGAGACTATAGGTACGTGAGAGCAGATGGTACGTGGAACATAGGTGGTACGGAAGGGGAATCGCTACTGTTTATGACACCTACCATAGAAGACTTATCCTCGCGTGCATGGGAATCACCCCGACAACACTCGGTCGGCTTTCGTCGGGATTTACGTCTAGCAACAATCGCGATCGAGGTAATGGATGCAATATCTCAAGCCAAAGTGATAATGGAATCCACCTTTGGTCTTGCTCAAGGGTTGGGGTTTTACGACCAACGCCTTGGTTTAAAGTACCACGTGGTGTGTGGGATTCATTTTACTTTGCAAATTTGAAACAAGCAACTGAAAAAGAAATCTTTCCCTATGCCAGACAGATAATACTAACTGAAAACAACAAGTAAAAATTGCAAAGAAATTTTCTACCTTTCTTAAAAAAAAAAAAAAAATTTTTTTTTTTTTTTTTTAATTAAATAAAGCAAAAAAAAATCTTTAAGAAAAATTTCTCTACTTTATTTTAATAATTAAAAGGATTTAATTATTAAATGAATAATTACGCAGATAACTGCATAATTAAATAAAGCAAGAAATTTTTTTTTTTTAAATTTCTCTACCTTACTGTAATAATTAAAAGAAATTAAAATGTCAGTAAACGAAATGACCCGAAACTTCGCAACAGAAAATGATATGGACGGCTAGAATCGTTACCTCCTTTACGCTCGAAATTGTTGTTTCTGACCTCCGGTTAAAAAGAAGTACCTGTTAAGCACAAGACACAACAAGTTTAATTAACTTATGTGATTTTTAAAAATATGGGAACCGGTCCCACCGTGATCGCCACTGAAAGCATGAGATTTCGGAATAAAGAAAACAGTGTTCAGATGTAATAAAAATAAAACCAGATTTATACGTGAAATAACACGGATACAATCAAATTAAAAGAACAGGAGCACAACCCCTTTTATTAATAAGATTCTAGCCCGGTTACAATAAATCTCTTTAATTAAATATTTTCAGTTACATCGGATGAACGGTGATCTCTTTCCGCATGCCCACATTTGAAATGGGCGGGCTGAGAGTGTTGCCACCGCTGGTGTAAGTGAGTCTTTGCTTGCTGCTTGTTCTTGCTGTAAAAGAAACAGTAAACGGTTAATAGCACCTGCGGTAAGAAGTCGAAACGTTTGTCTTTGTGAAACAACGAATAATGTATGCCAACATTTGATTAAATGCATACGTTAAATAACTCTACGTAACCTGCTACTTTTATAAAGAACAGAGAACAACAGGCATTCGAAATAACATGTATTCGCCAATATAAGACGTAAACTGTTATTTAACGCATTCGAATACAACATACATTATAAAAACATGGACTGTTTTAACATGCATTCGAAATTAATCAAATAACGTATATAAGGATACCCAAACGGGCCACCCCGTAAAAGCTTAACTTCGGCACCAATCCACTGGGGATGGGCCCGAAATTTGGATAATCAGAGTTGTCGTCGAATTGATGGATTAAGGTAATCCAATGCCGAAATTGCAAGTTCAGATGAATACAGTCGGATATTCAGTTTAACAGCACTTCGTTACGTTTCTAGAAAAATACTTCGTAGTCTTTCTTACGTATCGAGCCGGTTTTATTTATAGAGGGTTCGGCCTCTGGGAACATTAATGTTCAAAACCCTAAATCCGTAAGGCCGCTCAGATTTGATCCTTATCGGGCCATTATGGGACATGGCTCGCACTGACAGATCGCAGTTATGAGGCGTGGCCTCGGATCGGATATTTTTTAAAACCGCTTGTCTCATTAATGTTCGTTGTAAAATCCGCCGTTTTACAGACCCGCGAGGTTTTCTTCGAAAAGGGACACGTAGAGGGTGCCACGTGGCGGTCATTCCTTAGATAGTTGACTGCATGCTTTTGACTGGTGACGTGTCGGCTCGGGGCCCAAAGTGTCGCGATATCGCGACGCTTTGGGCCGGCTTTGGGTCGGGGCCCAAAGTGTCGTGATATCGCGACGCTTTGGGCCGGCTTTGGGTCGGGGCCCAAAGTGTCGCGATATCGCGACGCTTTGGGCCCGCTTGGGGTCGGGGCCCAAAGTGTCGCGATATCGTGACACTTTGGGCCCGCTTGGTTTTTGACAAAAGGCCTGGCGTGGATAAAGGCTTTGAAGTTTGTTAAAGGCTCTAGAACGACCGACTTTGCTCTGCTCATTTTCCGATCTTCCGAACTGCTGTGCAAGTGGTTAAGACCACTATTTGACCTCTAAGGGCTACCCTAAAAGCTGTGATATCAATGTGATCAATGTTTGTAATCACTTAATCGAAATGGTGTTGTTTTGGTGTCTACAGCAAGATCGAAGGAACACACATCATGGCCCTTATCCAAGGATGCCTTAGGAGGATGTTGTATTGCATAGCTCCTTCCAAGACATGAAACATCACAGGGATGGTCTTGTGCCTCACCTTGATGGGTAGGACTATCGTTCCCATAGTATTGCATAAAGCATCTCATTAAAAGCTCTCAATGTGTAAGCTCTTGGGGGGATATTGGACTTGGGGATCTTGAGGTGCTCTATTTTTTTTGTTGTAATGATGTTTATTGATGAACCTGTATTGACCAAAATCCTCTTGAAAGGTAAGTCATTGATTTCCACCACAATGTTTAGTGGAGGGTTTGGTAAGGCAGTAGGTACTGTCTTAATCTCATAATCATAGAATCAAATTACAGGTTCCTAGAATTCTTGTACTTGTCCCACAAAGTGAGTAGATGCATTCGCATCTTGTGGTTGAAGCTCAATTATCCTTAAAATTTCCATTAGAGTCTCCCTATACTTTGGGGACTATTGTATGAGCTCATAGATGGATAACATAGTTAGAGTCGTTTGTAGGTGTTGCTTCAATCTACTCAGGATAGTTACCACAGGTCGTGTTGGTGTACCTGGAAGGTTGTCTTGCCTCTACCTAGGTGTGGTTGGGACATTCATGGGAGCTGTAGGAGGTTGCGATTGACCATACCACCTAGTCCTTGTTGCTATGTTAACAATCTCAACCATCCCAACGTATTGTGTATAGGTATATCAACTCAAACTTGATTGAATTGGGCCCCTTGCTCTCTAGGGACCTCATGATTGGGCAACAGGTTTTTGTATACCCATGTCTCTATTATCAGGAGCCAGTGGGTTGTCAACTTTTCTCCCGCCTCAATAGTTTTATTGTACTTGATGCTTAAAACCAACACAAGCCTCAATGTCATGTCTTGGTATCCTGTGATAAGGGAAAAATTGATCTTCCCTATATCCTTTTGGCTTAGGATGGTTGGGATACATAAGAGGTATTTCAAGAAATCTGATCCTCCTAACCTTGCTCAGCCGATTGAAGATTGATTGCATTAATTTTGTCAGAGGTGTGAAATAGCGAGGTGAATTGTGTTCTTGGTTTTGCCCTTGATTATTCCTTTGGTCATAATTGGCTAGTGGAGGATGTGCTTGATAGTTCTGGGGTTGTTGTGCACCCCCATCCTTAGGTGCAGCCAATATGACTTGATTGACTAGAGCAGGGTTGCCCTACTTTCGCTTGTACTTGTCATTCTTACCATTCTTGTTCCACTCCTTTTTGTTTCGAAGTTTACTGGTTCCCTCATCTACTATTATGTCTTTGATGAGTTTGGCATGTGCCAAAGCTTCCTCAAATGAAGGATACTACTGAAGTTTTAGCAAGAGGAAGATGTATTTAGAACAACTTTTGGTGAACATGCGAATGATCTCTTCTGTGGGAACGAAGAATGATAACTTTGCCATGACTTTTCTCCATCTATTCCCATAATCCATTACTGGCTCATCATCATACTGTTTCAAGCTGGCTAGGTCTGAAAGGGTCACCTTCTTATTAGCACCAAAGGAGAAACACTTTAGGAATGCATTTACTAGTTATTCAAAGTTGGTTATGGTATGCTTAGGTAGTTGGTTGAACCATTGAGAGACAGTCCCTGAAAATGTCATTATGAATGTTCTTAGCATGAGAGCATCATTATCTTCAAGATGAAAATAGGCGTTGATAAAATTGGTGATGTGCTCTTATGCATCCTCTTCACCCTTAAATTTTTCTAACATTGGCATTTCAAAGTGCTTAGGATATGGAGGGCTAAGGATTGATGGGCACAATGGTTGGTTGTGTATTTTGCTCAATGTTGGCAAGTTCCCAGCTGCCTCTTGTTTCTCAAAGGCTTTTATCTTTTCAATAATTTATTGAAATACCTTTGAGGCACAAATTTCCTCCTCTTGTAGGCCTACTCATAGTGGCAATGGAGGCAACTCTCTATCCATTTGATTTGTTATGTTTTCCTCCCTCCTATGAGGGGACTTAGGATTGTGATCCTGGCTTGTTATGTTTACCCTTTCCCCACTAGTTGGATTTCATTCATGATTTGGTGGGTGATTTCATTGTGGGATATCTTGTCTAGTGTGCCTCTCCTTAGGCGATTCAACACATCTAGTTCTTTGGTGGTTATCATCATTTATCTATAAATTTCTAAGAGCTAGTTGCTCAGCTTGCTCTCTTAAGCGTTGCTCATGTTGGCGCAAGAGTCTTTCTCTTTGTTTATCCTATTTGAGAGCTTCCACTAGCTCTCACTCCTTATGTAATGCATTTTCTAACCATCTCACATGATCATTTTGTGCTATCATAGAAGACTCATGTTTATCTGACTTTGTTCTTGTTGTATTGACTCGCAGATTCTTCAAGGAGGTTTTTGTTGTACCTGTACTCTTGCTATCTAATGTAACTTATTCGGTGTATTGTTGAGTATCCCTATGATCAAACTGCATAAGTCTATTACAAGATTTCTTTGAGATACCCCTAGACTGAGATATGTGTTTAGAATTCATAGTTTGTGAGCTTCCAAATGCAGAGTTCTCAGTAGCTACAGTTCTTTGAGTTGGTCGTGTAGAAAACTGATCCAACCCGTCTAGTTGTCTTGTTTTCCATGGCTGGTCCCATGGGGTTCCATTCACTCCTATGAGGTTATAGTCTATGGGAATATTTAATTTTGTGTGAAGGATTTCTTCTATCTAATTTCCCTGACTAGATGTAGCTCTAGTTTCCTGCCCTTCATTGGGCAGACCTGTTTCATATGTTTCTTGTGAAGCTTGAGGTGTTGCAACTCTTGCTTGCCTTCTTGATGAAGAGGACTTTGTGGTGACATGTTTTCTCCATGTGGATGGAGATGTGGCAGTCTCGTCATCCCTATGTGAAGAATGAGTTTATAACCTTCTTTATGTCCATGTGAGTAGGAAGCCCTTGAAGCTTCCTCGCGTCTTTAAGATATTTTTGTGTGTCTAGAGGAGGCCCTTGAGGTCTCCTCATGTCTCCTTGATGAGGATGGCTTTGAAGCCTTTTTTTATCTATGTTACTTTGTTCCATGATGTGGTCCCTACTTAGGGTTTCTTGAGGATATCCCCCAAGGGTTGAGTTATCACCCCTTAGGCTCATAGAGCTACATCCCACGGTCTTACGGTTAGGTCGTTCAATGTTACTACGACTCTGCTTATGGGTATGAGTTACTTGAGTCTCTCCCTTGGTATCATATCGAGGGTGTTTACTTCTTGTTTTGACCATTTTATCTATGAATTGACTCTTTGATTTGGAGTTTAGAAATAGCCACACAATACCAAACAAATGTTTATCTTGATTATCGATTTAAGTGTGCCCTAAATTGTTTGGTGTGTTTTGATGTGTTGTTCTTTTTATTTCTTGCTCTTGTTCTTGGATTAAGAATGAGAAGACTCATTCATAGTGACAATCAAGTACACCCATGCCAAACATGATTTTTCAAAAGAAGCTAGGGTACACCATTAAAGACCCAATGGGGGGTTCGCCTAGCTCTTCCACTTTGAACCAATGATTGTTCCAACAGTGGGATACAGTTTGAGCACAAGTAACTTAGTATCACTATAAGTAAGTTTCTCAATCCATTTCTAGGAAGCTCTAGGGGGTAAACCAGTGGAAGGATATGAATTCCAACGTCACTAAACTGAATTGAAGGTTGGTGATGAAATCTAACTTCCCATTGTTTAAATGAGACATGAGTGTTTGGTGTTCATTTTAAGCTTGTGTAACATAAGGTGCATCATATAGCAACAATGAGTTTTTCCTATATGCCTAAGTGCAAAAATACGTTTCAATATTTAGAAATATGCATGAACTACTATGATTTGTATGAGTGCACTTTATTTCATGCAACTATGGCCTCTAGTAGGGCCTCAAAGAAAGCAAACAACATACAATGTCTAGCACATTGGATTCTAGGGTGAAATTTTTAGGCATTATTCCTAGAAACACCTAGTGGAATTTTACAATAAGATCTAATATATGCAAAATGCTTAATTATTTATCCTTTTATTCTTTCAATTTCCGAACATAAATGTGCTTTAAGTTCTCTATTTTAGACACACATAAACAAACAAAAAGCTGTAGAATATCAGAGAGGTTGTACCAACCTCTAATCTAGCTCAGGGAACCTTGTTTCTATCCTCTGCTTCTCTCCAATTTTTGTTGCTATTGACCAGAGCGGTTGGTTCTTGGTTGTCGTTAGTGGGAGTAGCTAAGGCTCTATTGGCCACTGTAGCTTAGAGCGGCTGATTTTTAGTCGTTGTAGCTCAGAGAAGCTAGACCTTCACACAAAAATAAGTTAGTATTTAGGCAAAAAATAAAAAATAAGTGGATGTCCCATCGTGATCGCCATCTGTAGTGACCCCGGGATGCACGCACTGCTCTTTTTATGCTACTTGCAATGTATTAATAAACAAAAATGAAATGGAAGATAATGAAAAGCATATAGCACAAAAATAACAAAGATGGATCTCTTTATTTGTATTGAAACCCGAGTACATGTTGATCCCTCTTAGGGATACCCATTTTAATACAATAAGGTTACAAGTAGGCAAAGAGTGCCCCTTTCGCAAAGAGGTGGTGCACTTTCAAAAGCTTCTTGGTTATGCACATGGAAATGTATGAGGGCTTACAGATGCCTCCTTATCCAGGCTTGTTTCCTATAGGTATACCTTTTGCTCTCATATGTTGTAGATTTTTTTCGATGAACCTGTGGCTCTGTAAGTAATGAAACAACAACACACGCTTAGATATATGAGAATACCTCCTTGGATGAGGTTGTTAGCAATGAATATAACAAATGAAAGCAAGTGAAAATTAGACTAATGCTATGAATATGACCGAATGAAATGATGCTATGCTAATGATATGCTAAAATAATGAATCTAATGTCTAAAACCCTAAGCTAAGCCTGCGGGTCATTGTCCAAGATAGTTGTCTCTAAAGTGACTGTCGTCCTCTTTGCTCCAAAGTTATGGATCAAAGCTTGTATCCTAATATTGAAATAATGGTTGCTATACTCTCCAATTTTTCAGGGCTTCACCAAACACGTGATCTCCAAGGGAACTCTCCAAGTCTCGAAAGCTCTCCTCAATGACATGTCCTAATAAATTCGGGATAAATTGTCTGGATAAAAGATCTCTTCCAAGATAAAAGATACTTCCTTTGGTTCTCTTAGGCTTGCACCTGTTATAGTGTGAAACCCTAGGTCTATGTCCAAGCCCTAGGAATGAATTCCTCATGCATAATGAAAGTTAGCATGAGAATATTTTTGTCTATTCTATGTTTGGAGGCCAGTTAACTAAAATCTAACTACCAACTTGAGTCTTCTACACAAACTGGTCGTTATCATGAGAAGCTTTGTCCTTTGTCTATGTTTGGAGGCTAGTTAACTAAAGTCTAAATGCAAAATCAAGTCTCCTATGTGAATTGGTCATTAAAAGTAATGTAAAGTTACTCTTGATCACCTTTATTGCATGTAGACTACCACTTCCACCCGTGATTAGGCTTGTTTTTTGGCAAAACTACTTGTATGGTTTATCCCCTATCGTCTGCAGCAATTAATATTTGTTTTTTCTCATTCGTAGAGGCTGAGGTCTAGCCACTTTAGACTTGAGAAGCTAAGATCTGGTTGCTCTTGGCTTGAGCAACTAGGCTTGGATGGCTTGAAAAGGCCCCAAATGAGTGGTGAGAACCACTTTTGATGCTTGGAAAGTCCAAGATTATGTCATCTGATATTATGAATGTGTTTATGTGAGTAGCTCCCCTAAGCATGACATATTTTAGGTGTCTACAAGTAGATGCATTCAGAAATATATTTGGATTACCAGCATATGGCAAATTTGATGGATCTAATTGAATCATATTGTATCATTACTGCATTGACTAATGTGAAGTCACCGGCTACTGTAAATATATCGAGTGAAAGAACTCGAGGGATAAAATAGAGCCAATTAAAAGGAGATGATTGGCCATGTGTGATGAATATAGTTATGGATCAACTGTCAGGTGACACAAGGTCCATAGATATGCTGATCTAGATGGTTTAGTACGTAGAAGGTATAACCCAAGGAATCCAGTATGATTGGGGTACCTATCTAGAAAGAAAAATGCATGAAGTACTAACAAAGAGATCGAAGAATTTTGGAATGACCTTCCATGCCATTGAATTATTTTTGAATGTTATCACAGAACTAGGAATCTGCTTTCCAGGTTTGATAGAACCTTGGGAAGTTGGGGAAGGATAGCCAACCATTTTGAGGTGGGTGAAATCAGTACCCATTAACTCTGGAGAAGCCTTGAACAAAGAGGGATCAACAGGCTATGGAGGTACAAGAAGACACCCCTTTGAATGATGAGGATGTACATCATCAAAGGAAAAGACCAAGGAACCTAGAACCTGAATTAGATCAAGCAGTGCAACAATGGCAGCAAGAGTAGCCATAAATTCAAGAAAGAGAGGAAAATATGGAGAGACAAGTAAACCCAATTCAAATAAAAACTTACGACAATGGGAAAGAATGGCAAAGAATCCCATTTCATAGAAACAAGAGGAGACTACACAAAAGAATTAATAGGAGGAAGAATAGTCAGATTCAAAAAATATGGAGTTGGAGGACTGGAGTTGAGAAGTAATTGAGAATATGGTGGAATCTCCACAAATTTTCCAAAGGGATGAATTTGAAATCATAGATGCCTCAAAAATTTTGAAGGATATGTAGGTGAGGCAAATAGCACAGGAAGTGGTAGTCACCACTCAAAATTACACTAAAGCAAGAAGGGAATCTTTGGAATAAGAGGATAAAAAGAAGAATCCCCATTACAAATTCATGATGGGAGGAATTTCGAAGCAGAATAACCCAAGTGATGCACAAGAAGAGGTAAAGGCATCACAAGAACAAAAAGAACCTGTTGTTGAACAAATCATAGTGATAGAAATTCAGCCCCATCAGGGAGAAGAACACGTTATGGAAGAACAATAGGAGGGCAATGTGGAATAATAATTAGCCCAAATGGGAATAGAAGAGCAAAAGGTGGGCTCTACTAAAACAAAAAAAGCCCAGGAATAGACAGAACAGTAGCAATCTCAATAGGAGATTGTGTACATAAAATATGATGAGGAGGAGAATATTGTAAAATAGACTCCACCTCAGGAAAATATAGATACGGTGAGAGCACTTCAAGATCTTGGGGGAAGCTCTAGCCACCACATGGAAGAAGAAGAAGAACAAACTCCTACAAAAGAGGAACGATGGAGAATGAGAACAAGCTACCTTTTGAAGGTACCACAATTTGGTAGAATTGAAATAGAAGAGGAGGCAAGTGGAGTAGAAGATGATGTGGAACATTTCTTCTCATAGATAGGTGATGCCATAGCCAGTGCCAAATTATAGTTTTGTATTGGATGCATGGGAGAATTAAAACTATGGGAGGAACAAGTGTCTCACGAGCTAGAGAAAATAATAGAATGGGTGAGCAACAATGGGCATATAAGAAGAATAATAGATATTCATGTACAACACCCATGTAAGTTACCTAGATAGAAGGTAACTACAATGGTGGAAAAATACAACTTGCTGAAAGGAGTGATGACCAACTATAGGCAGTATTCGAGATTGTACTTGGATAGAACTAGTCACTCAACTTGTCCAGTGAACACAGGAGAACTGGAATACAAGAGGATCACTAAAAAAATTTTTATCACTCTAAGGAAGTTGAAATTTCTCATTTATTGGATAGAGTGGTTGAGCATTGCATTGGAGCATGTTTATCAGCTCAAGGAAGCTCAAAGAGAGGAGACAGAAGCCACTCATACTAAATTGATTGCAATGGAGGAAATGTTGCAGAAGTATAGGCTTGTAGTAGAAGAGAAAATAAAGAAACTAGAGGAAGATCTGACAAGCCTAAAGATTGAGTCAAAAACCAGAGTTAATGTTCTTAAAGAAGAGAAGTGAAAAATCTCCCAAATAGCAGAAGACAGGATTAAGGAGTTGGACGCACAACTCAAGGTAAAAGATGATCATATGGTAGCTCAATTGGTCGAGAAGAATGAGCAAGTGGCAACACAGTCCAAACATATTTAAGAAGTCCAAAAGGACAACAAAAGATGTAATGAATTGGTCCTAGAGAAGCAAGTACAGTTGAAGGTCAAAAATGAGATTGTTTGTGCCTTGGAGGCAGATATTCATCACCACCTAGAGACTATTGCTGGGAAGAATGAAGAAATTCAGGTGGCGGTCCAAATAGAAGCCCACTTGAAGGAAAAATTGAAGAGTAGCACCACCGATCGAGAAAATAAAATGATGGAATTATTGAATACTATTGAAGAGAAGGCCAATTTCCATGGGATGAAAGTACTGGAAATGGGAGGCTACGTAGGCAAGCTGAAGAACAAACGTGCAATTCTTTAGGGAAAAGTATCTGACTTACAAGAGATAATTGTGGGCTATGAAGCTCAATTAAAGTAGAAAGGATAGTCGAGGAGGACACTAACCAAAGTAAAGGTGGGGGCAGATATAGGTAGCAAATCCTCCTCTCTGAAGAAGAGAATATGATCAAGGGATTTGCTCCATTTTGACAGTTTTGACAGTTTGCCCAAGTTTTGGTAAATCGTACAGGAGGGGGTAAACCGTACAACTAGAGAGTAAAATTGTACAACCAAGGGACCAAATTGTACAAGGCAGGAGCAAACCATACAAGGCGCACCAAAATGTAATGAAATGCATAGGAAATGTAATTTTGGGATAAAATGGTGCATGAGTTTGCTAAATTAAGGTTTTAGACTTAGTAAAAGTCTAATTTCATGCATTATGTTATGGATGGGCAGTTGTAAATAACTAATTGCCTCAAGAACTACTTTGGAATGGCCTAGGAAACATTATATAAGGCCTCATTTTCAAATTCGTAGGTTTGGTTGTTGATAGATAGGAAGAGAGTACTTACTGGTTGTAATAGCTAGTTTACTTCTAATTTTTTGCAATGGATTGATAGAAAAAACTTGTTGTAATATTGTGGATGATATAATGGAATATAACTATGTTATTACAAGTTGTGTACAATCCTAGCAATGATGGATAATGAGTTATGGTGAAATATCAATTACATGTGTTTTTTGGTAATTGTTTTAACTTAGTTTTATGCATTGTTGTAGCTTCTTGATAGAGATCAGTATTGGTGGAACCTGAGGAATGATTTGAGAGCATGGAAAAATTTAGGAAGACGTTATGAACCCTGTTGTACAATTTTTTTTATGTAATCAGATGAATGGAATCTCTTACAAACCTTGTTAAGATTTTTTGCATGTCATGGATATTGGATTGATTGATATATTAAACCATTACAAAAATTTCTTGAGAAATATTGAGGTATAGGAGCATATGATTTGGCACCTAAATATACCTTCAGTTCGAGTAAATCATACACCAGAGTTCGTATAAATTGTACAAGGAAAACTTTCCCGATTTGGTAAACAAAGCGATGAAGATAAACTTACCCGATTTGGTAGTTTGAGGAAAATTGACTTGAACAGTTACAAAACTATGTACGACAGCCTCCAAAAATGGTTCTATTAGTTTGGTTAAGTGTAAAATTATACAACCCTTTCCACTGTATTATTTTTAATCGTACAGTGTGAGAGTTTGGCATCCGTACAAGTTGTTCAATTGTCATCAAGGGGTAGTTTGGAGGATTGTATGGTTGTACAATTTGGTAACCGAATTGGAATTCATACATTGATCATTCCTAGATTTATAAAATCACTCCCCCACTAGAAATACTGCACCCCTGTGCTACACTTTTCTTGAACGCTTCTTCTTCAACATTAAGAAGAAGGTAAACCTATTCAATATGGCTGCTTTAATGCAACATGACGATGAACCGATCATGGATAATGGGAAAATATGGAGAAAGTTAATGGTAAATTTACCATTTTCCATTTTGACCATAGAACTAAATTGTATGTTTATAAAGATTTGTGCAAAGCACATCTCATTACTATTGTAGTTGCAACAGTATCAAACATTTGAGGAGGTCTTGGCGCAAGCCAAGGTAATTGAGGATATCAAGTTACAGGAGGGTAACTTGAAGCTCTAGAAAAAGGAGTGGAACAATAAGAACACCCAAAATCAAAATCACCAAGCCAAGCTAACCCATGTGAACCAAGTGGTGTTAAACCTCTAAAAATGGGATAAGGGGTAACAATAGAACTATCAAGCCTAACCTCCTCCTATGCGATACAATCAAAGAAACAATAAAAATAAGGTTAAGAATAAAGAGGAACACCCTCCTTGCTAGTTCACACCATTTTTGGATTCGATGACATTGATCTTCCATCAACTGTGTGAGGCTAAGGCCATCAACTTACTAGAGATAAAATTGCAATACCCTAATCAACCCAAACCAAAATGGTATAGGGACGATCTGTATTGCACTTACCACAGAATGAAAGGACATGACATCGAAGAATGTTACAGTTTCAAATATTTGGTGCAAAACATTATTGAAAAAGGTGAGCTGATTGTGGTCAACCCTCAAGCTTTGAATAACCAAATATAGGGATCTTCAAGAACCCCTTATCAAATCACGAGCCACCGAGGAACAATACTGGTCATGTGAATCAAGTGGGGGTCGAACTACCAACTCAAGGATTCGTAGGTATGGTTTATCACAAGACAAGGGAGATATGAGAAACTAAATCTACCTCAAGCTCTAATTAAGGTGTAATTTGCACCTCCGTAGAGGCCAATGTAAAATATGCCAGGCCCACCAACTAGATCGATGGTGACAATCAGAAGGTACTAGAGGGGTATATTAAAATGTACCAAATAATGTAATATACTCCAACATAAGTTAAATTGTATTTTCCTTGGTTAGAGGAAGTAGTGAGTTTAGCTTTCACATATACTATTTATTTTATAATATATACTTTATTGGTAATATCTACTTTATTTTATAATATTAATATGCTTTCACATATACTATTTATTAAAAAATTTGTGGTTGCACTTGTGCTTCATGAAGGAAACTAACAATCCAAATTTGGTAAAGCGGGCTATGATAGTGTGATGTTTTGGAAATATTACTTTACTAAGATCTGATGCATATATAATAGAGGTGAATATTTGGTACTATGAATGTCGTTGTAGGAAAATGTCAAGAAGGATGTTGAACTTTGGAATATTTGTATTCACACAAAAAATTGACAAATTTCTAGAAAAAAAAAAAAAAAACTTACACATTTTATGTAAAATGATGTAGGTTAAAAAAGGGTTGCGGCTACAATCTTTGTGAAAGCGGTGTAAACCCTAGGTGCAGTAAAGCAATGGAACAAAGTGATAAATTTGGCTATAGTCTTCACAAAAAGGATGCAAACCCTAGGTGCAATCAAACATTGAAGGAAGAGGGTTGTTCGCAAACCGTCTCTTCAGTTTGTGAGAAAGCCTCTTCGATCAAAAGAAATGTCTTTCAAGGACATTTGGGTTTGCGAGTGGATGAACCTCTACCCTCTATCAAGATTTTAGAGGATGAATTTGGGTTGGATCTGATTGATCATGAAGCCCGAACAATTATCTGTAAACTCAAGGGATACCAGGCCTAGAGGAGCTCAAAGGATACATTAAATATTGGTGGACTAGTACAAAATCCATAATCATGCGAGCAACAAAAGACTCGACCCCAAAAGGATAATTTGAATTAGATCATTGATAAAATTCAAATGGTTACTAAAGACCATCTAGAAGGTTCCATGGAAAATATTAGCACCTCATATGGTATTCTTGAAGCTAATTATGAAACAACTAATGATAGTCAGTTTTCTAAAAATGAAGATCCTACAAAATGTGTTACAAGTAGATTTTACCTCATAAGCTTGAAGTGCAAAAATGCAGTCTCAGATATTTCCACTCTAAAGGAGGAAGAACCTTTGCTACAGAAGAAAAATAATCAAATTGATTTCCTCTTTGATGGATGATTGTTATGTTTGTCTTCCTTCTATCTGTTGGAGTTATGTGTCATGTAAGGGTTGTTCTTGTTGCTAGTTCTTTAAAAAAAAAATGATTATGGAAACTTAGCAATTTGAGGAAGATGAAGAATATTTTTTATAAAAAGGCAAATATGAATATGCTTTAATTAACTTGTTATAAATGTAATGAGAGCAATGTAATATTTTTGTAATGGGAGTGGCCCCCAATAGAAGCCACACATAGTTTATTAAAAAAACGATGTAGGTTTTTATCTATAGCAACTCAATTGAGATGAGAATTAAATGTATTTATAAACTCTCATGCTCTAAAGAAGAGAGATGTGATTTTTCAAGAGTGGGGGACCTGAGTATAACCCCTTGTTCTCTAGAAAAAAAAAATTATAGATTTTAACATGAACCAATTTATATATAAATTTAAAAAAAAAGAAAGACAAACTAACCTAACCACAACAACATAAAAGACAATCAAAAATACACAAGTGAAACATTGCAAAAACATGGGAAGTTATATAACAAGGCACAAAGACATTCTCAAAATTTTACACTATAGATAAAAGAAAAATCTAATGCACTTTAAAGGGATAATATAATAATATTAAAAAAGCAAACAAGAAATCGAATCTTTGGAGATTTGGGATAGTTTGAACATAAAATATGTTAAACATGTAGCGGAAGTCATCTATAAGATAAGTTTTTGAACAATCATATATATATATAATGGTAAAATCTAGGTTATTGAAAGATCCTAACCCTTTTACACTTTTCTATTAGCAACACTAGTCCTATTGCTCAGAACATCTTCTTATAGGGCTATATAATTTTGGGTTATTTCCAACAATTTTCAAACATTTAAACTGATTCTAAACTACCATCCTAACTTTGAAAACATATATGGCATGTCTCTTGGGCCTTACCCAAAGGTCAAAAGGGTTGCAAACCTCCTTCACAGACCATTGATCTACCCCCTAATCTAAACTATCATTGGACCACACTTGTTACTAGCCCTTAGTATTGTCCTTGAGTTCAATCGTTTGCAAGGAATTCCCTCAAACAGTTAATCATTGAAAACTTTATGCCCTTGAAATATTTACCTTAACATAAATCATTAATCATTGTGCTTGGGTGGTCTACCCAAGTCTTTGATGTGGTTACCATGTGTCTATATGGGGCATTCCACTGGCCTAGTGTCCATTGAGAGGTATCTTAAGCATACTACCACTACAATTTCCATGTTGCAAATGATAGTAAACAATGAAACTTTTTGTTGGTAAATTTATCACTAGGATTTTATAGTTGCACAAGCTATAGAATAGCTAGATCAAAAAAATATATCCCAACTATTACCATGTGATCCCATACCTTCCAATGATAAGGCTTACTCTTGGGAGTCTACTTATTTGGCTCATGAAAAAGTGTAGGCCATTGGATTAACCTTTGACCATATCATAAACAACCTATTTATACCCCTTCCATTTCCGCTAACTCTTGTACATCTATATTATATGATGGAATCCACCTCTCGTCCTCTTCATGAAGAGTCCCCTAGTTAGCCAACCAATCTGTTAAAAACATGAGTTATATCCACATGCTTTAGTGAGTTAAGGAACCTTAGGGTTTTTGTTATTATACTTGACACCTATCAACTCTTTGTAGACCTCTTGTTAAGGTAATTGATAATGTTGAGATAATCTCCCTCCACTATCAGCTTGCTTACATCCAACTGCCTTGCTAGTTTTACTCCAACCAAAATTACTTTGTCTTCTACTTGATGACTTGTCATTGATCCTAGAAACTCATTAACAACACCAATTAGGATCCCTTTGCCTTCGCTTATCACTACTCCCCCTACCTTCCTAAGGTTCCCCTTATAAGCTCTATTAAAATTGAGCTTTAACTATTCTTCCCTAAGTGGATGCCATTTTACACTTCTTCAATTTTCTTAGAGGTCTTTCTCCATATAAATTGGACTAAGGTCCAAGTGTTTACTAATTTTTGCCTCTACAAATTCCATAATTTCCTTTATATACAGGTGTAGTGAAGAATCACTACATTAGGTAAACCTTATTGAGAAGGCAATTTTGATCAAGACGTCGACTAGAGCCAAACAAAAAAGGGCAAGATGAGGGGGTCTAAAACCCCTATGACCTATGAAGTAGCATGCCAGAAGACCATCAAAAGTGTAGCCAAGAAAGGGCCTCTACCATAAATTGATGCTAAATCTGAAGCTCCTTGCTAAACAAAGCTTATTTGATCAACCAAACCATAATAGCAACGATTCATAAGCCTTTATAGCGGTAACTAATACGAATTATGCAATGAGCTAGATTCCTAGAGTATTTTCTATGATAGCTAAAGGGGCTCCACTCTTGTAAATATTTTGTTCCCTCCAACGCATTCACTCTGTTACTTCTTATAAAATAAGGGGTGTTTGCCTAGCCCTCCTCCATGTCTAATGGTATTCGTAGCTCCATGGTGCGATCGTAAGTCATCATCAATTAGAAACTCTAAGGAAGGGAGGATTGAGGTGGACAAATGGGAAAGCAATAAGGAAATATCTCATTCCTCCCTCAAAAGGAGCTTAATAATGAAGGGGCTATGAAAGATAGAGCATTTTGAAGATTTCAAGTTGCAAAACCCTCGCTAAACCATGAGTCTTGTTGGCCCCTAAAAAATTTCCCTCAAAATATATGGTGAAAGAGTGATAGAAAGTAGGAGAGGAAAAATTTGAAATGGAAAGACACCTTAGACACACCCGCAAGAGTAAAGAGTTTGGTAGTCCTGGTCACCACCATAACATCGAAAAAGAAGCAAAATATGGGTCAATGATAAAAGGAACCCCTCCAGACTAAAAAGCAATGCAAAAGGCAGAAACTAAAATCTTGAAGGATGCACTAAGAAGGTATTTTCTAGAGGAACTATTTGGAGCACGAATAAGGCAAAACATCGGTCATCACCAAATAATCACAACCCAAAGCAACCAAATGTGAGGGGGGAAAGTGGTGATCCAATTTTGATCTCACTTCTTTGGGTAATTAGACACGACCTCTAAGACAACAACTAGCATATTTAAGATGGCAACATAGAGACAACCCAAAGGAGCAACACCAAAATCAAGGACATTATTGGAGAAAAACCTCATGAGGTCCAGACACAATGGATCTTCAACGTGAGTAATTCGATGGAGTAGTGAGAGTGGACTACATCCCATCAAACTAACCTACCCTACAAAATTTATGGCTATATATCCAAAGACCTTGAGATTATCCAGAGGTGGTGACAAAAGCCCAAGCAAAATTTTGAACTAGACGATTTTGAATCCCTGCACAAGTTTTGGAGGGAATTTTCTCCCTTTCCTTCTTATAAATACCTTCTCTTTCTTTGTTGTAAGCATGGAAAAGTTTTTGATTTTATGCCTAGTATCTAGCCCTATATACAACATTTATTTCATTTCTATTATATATTGATATGGACTTGAGCCCCGAGTCAATTCATGTATAGGCCCCTTCAAGCCCTTTCATTGCAACATATGTATTTTACTGGTTTTAACATATATATAAGAGTTATGACTATTTTCCTTATATCTCATTCTTTGTGTATGTGTAAATTTGTATGGGAACCTCATGACTAGTATTTGTCCCTTGTGCAAATTTCATAAGAGGAAATGTGTATGTTGAATGGAACCGTGTTCACTTTGCTAGCATGGGTGACCCGTGTTCATTCATCCCATCAATGCATAGAGAACACTTGTATTTCTTGGTTCATTACCATCCTCAATCTAGGATAGATAGTTTTGGTTGTTTTTTCTTTTACTATTTTTTCCTCTTCCCTTTTCCTAGACAAAACTTGATAGGTTAGGCTAGCTTAGGAAGAAGTGCCTTAAGATCACACCCAAATAAGGAGCTAACCTTGGTAAAAACCCTTAAGGTTGTCCTCAAAGACATGTCCCACACTACTTGAACTTCCTAAATTGTATGCTCTACAAGAGTAGGCACTAGATGCACTCAACAATTGTAACAAGTGGTGATTGTGCTAGAGCATGAATTGGACACAATCTAGTTTCCAAAAATTAAACTAGCACACCCAATGGGACAAATCAGACTAATCTGACTATTATCAAGGTTTTAGTAAAGGTCTTAATATTTTGCTTGCTAAAGCATATCTAAATATTCACCTGGTGACTCCAAAAATTGAAGAATCCAAACATTTGGAGACTCCATTGAAGAATGATCCCATAATCAACCATTAATGTAGTATAAATATAAGGACTCTGATAAAATTTGAGACTCTGATGAAAGTTCTTATCTATTTCCTTGACTAAAGCAACTTTATCATTCACTTGACAACTCCTCTCAAGCCTAGAGGACCCTAAGCTTCATATGGACAACAAAAATATTCCCAACCAAGATATGGCCACTCATTAGAATCAACCAACCAAAAGATTCCCAACATGGGAAAAAATGGACCCCTGAACCCTCCTGTCTCACCTATTGTTTGGAGTCCAATCCCAGTGCCAACTCTAAAGTCATTACCGGATTTTAACGAGGAATATGCAATCACACCATTAGAACATCTACATCATATGGTGAACTTATGCGCACTGCATAACATCAATAAACAAGACATGACATTGAGACTCTTGGCAACATCTTTCAAAGACAAAGCACAATAATAGTTCATAACCCTTCCCTCGTGCTCAATTGAGAATTGGGACTAGTTGGCTAACTTATTGATAGAGAGATTTGAGATGGTAGATGGAGCATCCTTAGTGGAGTAACCTACGACTATCAAACATGGTCTTAAGGAAGTTATGGAGGATTTCAATACCCGGCTACACAAAACCTAGTATAGAATTTTGAACAATATCAAATCCCCTCAAGTATGGCACTCTTATACTATCTCAAGTATTTTCACTCTGAGATTGCCATGATAATCAAATCCCAGGGAAGGGACTCCTTGCTAGCTACCTATCAAATGGCCATCCAAGCTAAGAGTGACCTCATATAGATAGGAAGGCTATTACCTAATCTCCCAAAACTGTTGATCCCAAAAGTCTAACGTACCACATCATAGCCCCTCTAGGTCATAAGCCTAGTTTTGGTTATCGCCCTCTTCCATTGATGGCAATTCTACCAGATTATATCACATGCCAATATCCCATAATCAAATTACAGTCACCAAAAATGCATTAACATAATAACAAACGATTCACAATATGAAATCTCACATAAATCATCAAATACTTCAATATTACATCAAGATTCATATTACAAAGTTGAATACAACTAATTCTGACCATAATACCATGAAGCTTTTTCTCCATTATATAACCTTACAAATGACTCTTCAATACTCTCAACTATTGCTCTCCTCAAACATCCAAGAGATGCATCCTTTCACATTCCTCACATTATGACAAAACTCTTGTGACTCTTCACTTGCATATTTGACATCTAACACCTATGATTCTTCACTCACTCACTTGAAACTTTGCACTCTCACAAGTCATACCTCACACCTTACACTTGCACACTTATTACATGTCCCCGGACAACACGTCCCCATTTTGCACTCTAAACAAGGCCCCCCTTTTCTTGCATGCTGGAGTTAATTTTATATAATTTTTTTGTGGACCTTTAAGGCTGTGAAAATTAGTGAGCTCATGTTTATAAAATTTCAAGTTTTTTTTGTTTTCGGTGTTTTCAGTGGGATCTGGATTTTGCAGATTTTTGGGTTTCAATTTTATGTTCATCCTAAAAAAAAACCTAGAGAAAAAAATAATTTCTAATGGTTGGGCGTGTTTCGAGTCTTCTTTAGTCTTGGACAAGTTCCTTCTTCAGAATTTCAAAATTTTGAAGTTTTTGGCGAGATGCATTTTTACCAAATCCCAAAACCTCGAAATCCTGAAATTCCAAAATCCCGTTCAAAGACTATTTGAAACCCACAGTAATTTATTAAATGATATTTTTGAAATCCTAAAAAACCTCGAAATCTTAAAATTCCAAAATCTCATTCAAAGACTATTTGAAAACAGAAGTAATTTATTAAATGATATTTTCCCGCACAAATTGACTTTTTTTAATTTGCTTTTTGACAGGTAATCCTCCGGAGACCATAACTTTTCATCCAGAACTCCGATTGAGCTCAAACTGGATGCGTTGGAAAGCTTACGATGAGCTCTACTCAACCCCAATAAAGATGCACGATTTTTTTGCAAAATTGTTTGATTGGGCACGACTTTTATCTTCCACCGTGTGAGGACCCAACAACTAAAAAAATATTTGGATATTCCCTTTCCACATGGAATGCATGATTTAATGAGCCGGAATCATTTATGTCATTGTAATCATGTGAAGACTTGAAAAAAGACTTCAATTTTAAATTATTATTTTGATGGAAGTTTGAACTTTGAAAATGGAGGGAAAATTGTTTTCCTCAACTTATAAAATAAACTTCCACTCATTTGTAAAGGGTTCCAAAAAATTCTGTAAAATTTCAGAAACTTAATAGCAACATTAGATTAGCTTTATTTTTTGGCATTTTTTTGAGTTCCCTTGAAGCTCTGCTGCAAATATCTGAAAGATCTTTTCATGAATAAAGATAGTTGTTGAATATCTTGGGGTAATAATAGTTTATGCGTGTATATTGTTGTTATAATTACCTTTTTTCTGCAATCGTCCCTCTCTGCAACTGTGTGAATACTGGCTGCTTGGAGGTATTTTCGTGCTCAACTTTCTCTATTACATGTTGTAGTGATCTCAGGGGAATCAGGTTCTTTCTTCCTAACCTTATCCTTTTTTAATTTTCTTTGCTCCTCCTAGTTAGACTAGTGTTAGAGTAGGATTTATCTTTATGTTATAGTTAGTTTATTGCTGGAAATTTTTGAGTTTGTGTAGATTTGTGGATGCTTTATGAACCTAGATCTAATTTGTATTGAATGTTGTTGCAAAGCCCCCCAAAAAAAACTTGTGGATCACCAACATAGCCCCCTCTGAGTGAAACCTGCACAGTTGAGACCCAACCTACCTGAACCTTGGAGGAAATATCTTTCCTTTTCAAGAGGGAACATCCATAGTGTGTGTGTGTTCCACCTATTGGCAAGCATATAAAAATATGGGTCAACAAAACTAGCACTAGAAGGAGGGCCTGACCACATTCTTTCACATTAGATCTAACTCTTTAGACTACATCCAAACTAGAACCAAGAAGGATTCTCGATCAATCAAGGTCAGTAGAAGGATATTTTGAGTTGTTATCCCTCACCCATCATAGAAAAACTAGATCTGATAAGGGAAAATAGAAAATTAGACCTTCTCAATCTGTAACTTGTTCACCAAGAAATTCCTTAGCTCTCATCTTACCTACCCCTTTGCAAAAGCAAGCAATGGCTCACCAACCAAATTGGCTCATGGTCCATGACCCATTAGACATTGTTGGAGTAGTACATGATATTCCAAAGAATGTTGAAAAACACTTGCCAAAGTATAAGCATGATGGTACTCGATCTACAGAAGAGCACATCCAAGCATATAAGGATACCTTAATGAGGCTTCAGATTCAACATGAGGATGTGGCTTACCACATGTTTCCTGATACTTTAGATGAGGATTCATACTACTGGTATATTAATCTGCCCACCTATTCTATTCATTCTTGGTTGGAGTTGGAAGAAGCTTTTGTGAAGCACTTTAGATTAATCATTGATCCTATTATCTTGTACCATCAGTTTACCACTACCAAAAGAGAGCCTAGTGAACCCATTAGGAACTTCAACACATGCTTCCATAAGCTTTACACGAGATTGGTTTCCCCATTTGAGATTTTAGAGCCTACTACCCTACAAATGTATTTGAATGCTCTTGATCCTATGACATCCATGTTCATTCAAAGAGCTACTAGAATCACCACTTTACCTGTAACCTATAATGAAGCTCTCACCATTGAACAACAACTGATACCTCAAGGTTTTGGGATCAAAACTAACATGACATTAGGATAGCCAGGCACCTATAATCAGATTCCCTTGATGAACCAAGCTATAATGCATAATACCCCAATGATCAATCCTATTCCTAATGTGATGTACCCATACCAAAATCAAGTGTTCAATCCAACACCCCCATCTCAAGTGCTTCTCCAAACAAATCAAAATCACATGTATAATCATTCCATGATGCCACTCATGTTACCCCAAGTGAACCAAACTAGCAACCAAAGTTTATCGGTATACTTAAATACTGGTCCAACTGCTCATAACATGCCTACATATCTAGAAAATTAGTCATCAAGTCAAGTTCCCCAATCATATGCCCAACAAGTGATGCCTGCATACTTGACACCCCAAGGAGCGAACACCAACCAAGTGTCGAATCAACAAACTCCACCAGTGCAGAATCAACCCACAAACACTTTGAATCAAGAGTTGGGAAGCTTGCAAAGGATGGTTCAGAAACTTAGTAATGATGTATTAGCCATGCAAAGACACAACCAACATGCCAACATGAACAACAATAATGTTGGTCAGAATAGAAATTTTAATTTTTAGAGGTAAAATCACCAATGGAACTCTCATCCCAACAATGGAGGTGTACTGAATCCTATTGACCAAGCAAGTATATCCTCATGCTCAACTATAAACTTAGCAGATTTAGCCTTACCTAACTGGTGTAGAATGCATGCAACAACCCAACATGGTGAGACAAACTACCCTGAATTTAAATCAACCTTAGACATTGTTCAGAAAGAAATGGAAAACTTGGAGCTTGTGCCCACAAATGATAATCTTGGAGACTTTAATAGGAACAACACTGAATCGACCATGTTCTCAGACACTTTTGATCCTTTGCTAGATGAAAATGATAATATTGATATTGAGTTAGAAGATGAGGTTCAAGCTTATCAACAATTCCAAAGAGGCAATAACTACATGTTAAGAAGCAAAAACAAAGAACCTTTTACCACTTCTACCCCACCTAACTATTCATATGTTCCTCCTGATGTCAAAGTAGATAATAACCCTCCACCTCCTAAAGGAAAGCCTGCTGCAAGTTCTCAAGACAAAGGGGCAACCCCAGGTCAAAATAATCAAACCTTGGGAGTTCCAAAAATAGGTTATAATATCATAGAGGATCTCAAGAAAACCAAGGCTAATATCTCTCTATTTGAGCTGACCCAAATGGAGAAACAAAGGGACTTGTTAATAGAAGCTCTGAATCCAAAAGGAAAATCCAACAACACTTCAAGAACTGATGCACATGTTGTGGTTCACAAGGACAAAATTAGTTCTCCTCCTTTTTGCTAACTATTCATATTGCTGGAAAAAACTTGCATAATTGTTTGGTTGATTCAGGTGCATCTGGGAATATCATACCTTATTCTATATGTCAAAAATTAGGATTGAATCCTGCCAAGTCTAGTAGAAAGGTGGTACAACTAGATAAAATAGAGGTGAATATTGTTGGAGAGCTAACTCAGATGCATATTCAGCTAGCTTCAGACCCGAGGATCCAACAATGTATCGATATTCAGGTGGTGGACATACCAGAGGCTTATGGTATGTTGCTCAATAGAGATTGGTCTAGAATATTGAATGGTTATATGGTAACTGACTTCTCACATATGTGGCTGCCATGGAGAGGTGTGGCCAATCAAATCAAAATTGAAAGGGAACCAAGGTTGAAAGAAATGATCATGAAGTATAACAACACAAATGAAATATTGTATGCAGAAGCTGATTTGGGAGTATATACCTTGGAAGTAAAAGAAGAAGTTTCTAATGCTCATGTTGAAGAGTCCAATGCAGTTGTAAGTCCTTCCCCTGAAAGCAAGAATGAGAAGCATGATGACATATGGGTGCTTAAGTTTGATGGGTCCAAATCTAAGTAGGGAAATGGAGCTAGTGTTCAGTTGGTTAGTCCTAAAGGAAAGTCTTTTCTTACCGCTTATAGATTTTAGTTTGCTTGCACTAACAATACTACGGAATATGAAGCCTTAATCCATGGTTTACAATTTGCCTTACGAAAGAAGATAAAGAAGATCCAAGTATTTGGAGATTCTGAGTTGGTAGTTAAATAGGTCAAGAGCCAATATTTGTGTAAGGATAGATGTTTGTATAAGTATAAAATTAGAGTGTGGGACTTAATTAATAACTTTGATGCTTTCAACATTCAGTGCATCCCGAGAGAAGAAAATCATGTGGTTGATTCTTTAGCAGTTGTGGTTGGTGCTCTTGAACCCATAGTTGATTCCAAGTTTAAAAAATTTTAGTAGAGTTGGTGCCTACTCCATATATTCCTGATAATATCAAGTTTTCGCAAGTTTTTGAAGATGATCAACATATCTTGGATTTCATTGCCAACACTGGTGTCTTTGAGGCACAAATTATTGATGAAGAAAGTAGAGATGAAGGGGAGTTGGATGAGGAAGGAGTTATGAGTTTGAAGACCAATACTATCCTGAAATGCATGGTTACTTTAGAGAGATTGTTTGACATGGATGCCCACAAGACTAAACCTACTTCCTCTAAAGGTGGAGAGTATGACACATTTAATCTTGTTGATGAAGCCAATCCAAAGAATGTGTTCATTGGAAAAGTATGCACTAAAAAAGAGAAGAAAGAGGTGATTGCAACTCTTAAAGAGTATAGGGATGTTATAGCTTGGGGGTATGAGGATTTGAAAACTTACGACCCTAATATCATCACACATACCATACCACTCCAGCCTAGTACAAAACCTTTTCGATAGAAGCTAAGGACTATAAATGCATTGTTAGAGCCACTTATTTTAAAGGAAGTACAAAAGTTGTTATCCATGAAGATCATATTTCCAGTCAGGCACTCCATGTGGTTGGAAAATTTGGTCTCGGTTCATAAGAAGAATGGAGAGATTCGTTTGTGTGTAGATTTTTGAAATTTGAATAAGGCTTCTGAAAAGGATAACTATCCATTGCCATATCTGGATGAAATACTTCAGATCATCAATGGCTCTCAAATGATGTCATTTTTAGATGGTTATTCAAGTTACAATCAGGTCATGGTTCACCATCTAGACCGCATGAAAACAATGTTCACCACCAAGTGGGGAACCTTTGCATACAGGAGAATGCCATTCAGATTGATTAATGTTGGTGCAACTTTCCAGTATGCCATGGACAATGCATTCAGAGGGCTGATTGGAAAATGCATTATCATTTATATGGATGATCTCACAGTGTTTTCAAAGAATATATCTGACCATGTCAAGGACCTTAGAAGTGTGTTGCAAAGGTGTAGAGACCATGGAATTTCTCTCAATACCAAGAAATGTGTCTTCTGTGTGACTGAAGGTAAAATTTTGGGGCACATTATTTTTAAAAATGGTATATCTATGGACCCTAACAGAGTTGAGGCCATCTCCAAAATACCTCTACCTAGAAGTCATAAGGAATTAAAATATTTCTTTGGAAAGATTAATTTTGTAAGGAGGTTTATTGTTGGCTTTGTTAAGATTGTGCAACCTCTTAATGCTTTATTAAAAAAGGATGCAAAGGTAGTGTGGAATGTAGAAGTGAAGGATGCTTTTAGTAAAATAAAATTTACTATTGCTACTACCCCTATTTTGATCAGCCTTGATTACAACCAACCCTTCTACATTTACTCTTTTGCATCAGAACACTCATTTATCAGAGTACTAACTCAGAGAAAGGGAGACAGAGATGAAAGACCTATTGCTTTTGTGAGTTCTCCATTGAGGGGAGCTAAATTAAAATATTTGATACTTGACAAGCATGTGTTTGCCTTAACATGGGTTGTCAAGAAATTCAGACACTACATTCTCCATAGCAAAGTCTATGCCATAGTTTCAGATCCTACTATGAAGGTTATGTTAACTCAAAATGAACTTGGTGAATGTAGAGGAAAGTGGGCCTCGATACTACAAGAATTTGATTTAGAAATCTAGCCCATGAAGATTGTTAAAGCCCAAGGATTGACTAAAACTCTTGCTAGAATTGACCCTTTGATTTCTTGTCAACAATACATGGTTGAAGAGATAAGTAATGATGAGTGGTATGTTGATGTGGTTTATTATCTATTGAATAACAACTACCCTGATAGTATGAATTCGAGTCAAAGAGCTGCTCTTCATTCTAAGTGCACAAACTACATGATAAAATCTAGAGTTTTGTTCAGAAAGAACCATGAAGGAATTTATTTGAGATGTCTGGGCAAGCAAGAGGTTACTGAAGTTTTATCTAATTTTCATGGAAAGTATGGTATTGGTCATGGTTCGAGAATGTCAATAGCCCATCATATTATGAGAGTCAATTATTACTAGCCTCATGTGTTTAAAGATGCCCAATTGCATGTCAAAAATTATCACATCTACCAACTTGTTATGAAAAGAGAAAGAAATGCAACAATACCTTTGCAACCCATGATTCAGAGACATCCATTCATGCAATGGGGTTTAGATTTCATTGGAATGATCAACCCACACTCTTCATCTAGACATCGATATATCCTCACAACAACTGATTATTGCATGTGGTGGTCCGAAGCTCAAGCCCTGAAGAATTGCACAATGGAGGTGGTGATTGATTTCCTTGAGGAGAAAATTCTTCCTAGGTTTGGTATGTCGTACATTCTAGTATGTGATAATGGTTCTACTTTTACTTCAATTCAATTCATTGAATGGGCCTATGAAAACAAGGTAGTGTTAAAATTCTCCTCTAATTACTATCCTCAAGGGAATGGAGTGGTTGAGTCCACTAATAAAAACTTGTGCACTATTGTTGGGAAATTATTAGAGAAGAATCCTAGGGACTAGCATAATAAGTTAAAATATGCATTGTGGGCTGATAGAACAAGAGTCAAGGAAGCTCTAGGAACCTCTCCCTATCACCTAGTTTATGGGAAGAACCTTGTTTTTCCTATGAACCTTAAGATTCCTACCTTACAATTTATTGATGAGTTCCTAGATGATGATAACAAAGTTAAAATCAGATTAGAAAATTTGATCCATTTGGAAGAAAAGAGAGATGAAGCCTTGCATAAGTTTATCAAACATCAGGTAGTTGTTAAGCATTGGTTTGACAACAAAGCCAAGGCAAGATCCTTTAAAGTTTTTGATTTGGTCTTGCTATGGGACAAGGCTCATGAAAAGAAGGGTGAACACCCTAAGTTTAGTGTCCTATGGTTAGGCCCATACCAAATATCTGAAGTTCTTGGTAAAAATGCATTCAGACTGCAAACCCTGACTGGCGAGGATGTCCCACTTCTAGTGAATGGACAACTCCTCAAACATTATTTTCAGGCCTGACTTTGCTTGTGGTTTTTGTAGTTTAGTTTCCTTTCCTATTTGTCTTGCTTTCAATAAAGGTGTCCTTTTTTGGACCCAGTAGTCTAGTTGTTGTTTTCCCTTGCTTTGTTTTGTTTTTTGGTCTTGTTCGAGTCTTGTAGCTATTGTTTTTGGTCCTTTGTTGGGTGTTGTGGGGATGAATCATCTTGGAAAATGTAATTCTGAATTAACAAGCCAATAGATCCATTTTGTTGAAATTGATAACTAATAGATCAAAGCTTAATTTTTTTCTTTTCCTTATAACTATTCAGAATTAGTTTTAGTCTTGCTTGACAAGATTTCTTGATTAGACTAGGTTAATATTTCTTAATTATCAGCTGAAAAGATGAGTGCTTAACTTGGTATGGATTCACTATTGCATGCTTACATTTAAAGGTCTTCCTCAAAAGTACATAGGCATGATAAGAACTGGTCTGATTTCTCTTATTTCCTAATTCCACCTCATCAAATCTTCACTATGGATTGGTTCCCAACCTTTGACTACACTTCATTGTCCAAGAAGAAATTGCATAAAAAAATTAGAAAATGAGAGAATAGAATATCAAAAGCAAAATTATCAAAAAAAAACTTTTCTTCAAGAAGGTGATCCGGGTAATCTCTATCGGGGCTATGGATGCTCGACTAGCAGTAGAGCAAGGCCTTGGGTGGGACCAGAGACAACTCCATCGAGGCTATGGATGCCCGGATGGCAATGGAGCAATGTCCATGCCATTCCATGCCCCCTGTCTTCCAAAAAAAAAATAAATAAATAAATAATGATAATAATACATCCCAACTAGGTGATGAGGAGGTTTATGGCTTGTTTCTTTGCATCATGTTATGTATTCTGATGAGGAAAGTAATTCATTTCACAAACACACACATTGTGGATCTATATTGGGTTAACTCCATTGTACTAGGTGTGATAATGCAGATGTGTGTACTCAGTATTTTCATGAAATAGTTTAAGTTTGTTGTTGTTAAGTGATGGAACAATCTTAATGAGGTACCAATCGATTCAAGTTTTGACCTCTTAACAACAAATTTTAACAAATGTTGGTTTGTTGTTTGTTTGTTTGGGCATTTGTTATCCTCGGACAACACGTCCCTATTTTGCACTCTAAATAGGGCCCCCTTTTCTTGTGTGTTGGAGTTAATTTTATATAATTTTTTTATGGACCTTTAAGGCTATGAAAATTAGTGAGCTCATGTTTATAAAATTTCATTTTTTTTTTGTTTTTGGTGTTTTCAGTGGGATCTAGATTTTGCAGATTTTTGGGTTTCAATTTTATGTTCATCCTAAAAAAACCTAGAGAAAAAAATAATTTCTAACGGTTGGGCGTGTTTTGAGTCTTCTTTAGTCTTGGACAAGTTCCTTCTTCAAAATTTCAAAATTTTGAAGTTTTTGGTGAGATGCATTTTTACCAAATCTCAAAACCTCAAAATCCTGAAATTCCAAAATCTTGTTCAAAGACTATTTGAAACCCACAATAATTTATTAAATGATATTTTTGAAATCCTAAAAAACCTCGAAATCCCAAAATTCCAAAATCTCATTCAAAGACTATTTGAAAATAGAAGTAATTTATTAAATGATATTTTCCCACACAAATTGACTTTTTTTTATTTGCTTTTTGACAAGTAATCCTCCAAAGACCATAACTTTTCATCCAGAACTCCGATTGAGCTCAAACTAGATGCATTGGAAAGCTTACGATGAGCTCTACTCAACCCCAACTAGATTTAAAATTAAAGATGCACAGAATTTTTTGCAAAATTGTTTGATTGGGCATGACTTTTATCTTCCACCATGCGAGGACCCAACAACTGAAAAATATCTAGATATTCCCTTTCCACATGGAATGCATGATTTAATGAGCCAAAATCATTTATGTCATTGTAATCATGTGAAGACTTGAAAAAAGACTTCAATTTTAAATTATTATTTTGATGGAAGTTTGAACTTTGAAAATGGAGGGAAAATTGTTTTCCTCAACTTATAAAATAAACTTCCACTCATTTGTAAAGGGTTCCAAAAAAATTCTGTAAAATTTTAGAAACTTAATAGCAGCATTAGATTAGCTTTATTTTTTGGTATTTTTTTTGAGTTCCCTTGAAGCTCTGCTGCAAATATCTGAAAGATATTTTCATGAATAAAGATAGTTGTTGAATATCTTGGGGTAATAACAGTTTATGCGTGTATATTATTGTTGTAATTACCTTTTTCTGCAATCGTCCCTCTCTGCAACTGTGTGAATACTGGTTGCTTGGAGGTATTTTTGTGCTCAGTTTTCTCTATTACATGTTGTAGTGATCTCAGGGGAATCAGGTTCTTTCTTCCTAACCTTATCCTTTTTGAATTTTCTTTGCTCCTCCTGGTTAGACTAGTGTTAGAGTAGGATTTATCTTTATGTTATAGTTAGTTTGTTGCTAGAAATTTTTGAGTTTGTGCAGATTTGTGGATGCTTTATGAACCCAGATCTAATTTGTATTGAATGTTGCTGCAAAGCCCCCCAAAAAAACTTGTGGATCACCAACATAGCCCCCTCTGAGTGAAACCTGCATGGTTGAGACCCAACCTACCTGAACCTTGGAGGAAATATCTTTCCTTTTCAAGAGGGAACATCCGTAGTGTGTGTGTGTGTGTGTTCCACCTATTGGCAAGCATATAAAAAATGTGGGTCAACATTACATAACACATGGACACTCCTCACACATTAACACATATGTTAGACAAATATAAAACACATAGCTAAACTAATATTTATAATACTACACCAAGGTACTTTAATGTTACCAAATAACGTAATATCTTCAACATCCATCTTGTCCCGAACTCCCAACCTATGACTAGGATAGAGGAAATGGGAAGGAGGCTCTAAACCCTCTCAAAAGAAGCCTCCACTCTGAGGAAGCATTAAAATGACTAGATGTCCCAACATCAGGACTATTTGGGACACCCATGTTAGCTACCTCAATACTCGATCTGGTGGATGGATCCCATCTCATTGTAGCAAATCCCTCTTAACCATGCTAGGGGTGCCTTCCCGGTGTAGAATCACTAGTTAAGGAGGCCCACTGCATGGATCTTGGAAACTCATCCCCATAATACCCATCATAGGGGAAGTTTTCATTTGATTGTAGTGATTCTAAAGAAATGAATGTCTTTTTAGACCTACCCACTATTTGGAGGGAAGAGCGTCGAATTAATGTTGACAAGTCCATTCCTCAACTATCAACAACCTAAATACCACTCACCTAGAACAAGTTTTGGTCACTTGGGAAGAGGGAGGAGTTCATATGGATGCTTATTGCGTGATCCCAACACTCAATGAACACCAAGTCCAATCAGACTTTAGGGCATCCATTGGGCTAGGGATAGCTAGAGAACACTAGGGAAAGGGGCCAACCAAACAAGTAGAGGTTGTTATGCCAAGGGATTACCAAACCTGATCCTTTTGGAAATTTTTAACATTTATTAAGCATGACTCTTTAGAATCTCCAAAGACTCCTTGGTTAGTCAAAGACTAACCCAAGTCACAACTACCACAAAACACCCTATTGAAGGAGGATCCAAAGGAAACCTTGGTAGATCATGAGAAAGCGACCAAAAAATGTGTAGAATCCTAGCACAAAAACCAAGACAATTGGAGTGGGATCCTTCCACTTGATGAAGACAAGTCAATCCATAGCTACTTAATTGACCACAAGGTCAACACCTCTACAATGCCAAAAGTAGTGGCAAACGCAAGCAGACTAACTCTATAACTAATCGTAGAAAAGATAATATAGTTGGGTGATGGGTTGAGCTTGGCAATAGGCCTCCTAGTTTTATTCGACATCAGTATATAAAGGAACTTTACCTCTAATCTAGATGGCTACCTACAAGTTGGTTGGGCATTTGGGCCCTAAAGGAAAAAGTTGGGATTGGGGTCATATTTTTTTAATGAAACCCAATATGAGTACCATGATGAGTGACTATCCATGGACGAGTTGAACGATGGAAATGACTTGAAGGAAAGGGAGGAGTAGATCAAACCAAAAATGTCCTTGGGTAACACACATATGATCTCGCTGAAGCATGGGACTCTAGTCCTGGTGAAGTCTTCGAGTTCTCTCATATGAGATAGCATTTGGAAGAAAGGTGGACCACCAACCCTTTCTAGGCCTTTGTATATATGTATATATTTCTAACATGTTTATCTAGGTGTTGTAGGACATGGGTGATTCCAGACTTGTAGCTAGATTGTTATCACTCTTGAAGGATAGCCCTTACAATGTGTGACATGAGCATAAATTCTCTTAAGATTATTGCCTTAGATTGCCTGATGTAGAAAGGACCGATGCCACAAGTGAGCATGAAATGAAACAAAGGATGATGACATTGCCACTGTACAAACGCAAAGGAAGGAGTCCTGTTACATCTCTATGTCATAAGGAGATCAACATAATTATGGGTGAAAGAGAGTGGTCTATAGGAACCATCCCATAGGATGAGGCCTATAAAAGGAGACACTCCCGCTTTTAATTTTCCACAAAGTTTTGAGTAGAACAACTCTCAATATCAAATCCTTCTTCCATTCATCCTAGTTGTTGAAAGCCTTAGGATTTGCTCTCTTATGACTCTACACCCAATAGAAAAGGCACTTACTGCTAGGTTCCTTACCTCCTACTAGCAGGAGGTGAATATTTTAATGCTATGTTGAAGAGACAAAGGAACTTCTAGTAACTCGCACAAAATATTATGAGATTGAATACAAAATTAGATGGCTGGAATTTTTGATTTATTACAATAATAACATGGACTTAAAAATCAGTGATCAATGGCCGAATCCATACTATGATCAAACCTACAAAGTACAAAGATAATAAACCACAAATGATAGAAATCTTATACATCCAATGGCTGAATCAAAAAGTTAAAATGTAATGTAAAAACTGCAATTGTAGAAGAGATACAACACACCAATTGCATGTGAAATATGGCAATATTTTTGCTCTCCAGTTGTATTATGAAATCTCTATTACAATAATAAAAAGAAGAAAAGGTATATAAAATACCCAAAAAATCCAATGCACATAAAAGCTTGGAATATCCTAAAATTATAAACTAGTTATGAGCATCATGCAAGATGCTTTATTGGATATGCTAAAAAATAAAGCATGTGCATGTGCATAGGATAATTTAGGATAATTATTGGGAGCAACTTATGCATTACAACTCCCACTATGACTAGTCAACTAAAAAGCTCCTAAATTTTAAGAGTGATCAAAGAAGCAAATTTTTGGAGTTAAACAATGAATAAATCCTCCTAAAATATGATCGCCCAATATTTGAGGAATATTTAATTAATAAAATATTAATTAAATCCTCATTTATGAAAAGGTGCCAAAAAATAGAGGAAATTATCCCCTAAAATGTAGGAGATGGCTCCATAATGCTTGGAATGCTCCAAACAAACATGGTGGGAAGCATTTAGACATCATATTTTCTTCAGGAGGTTCCTTATGAGTCACCAAAACTATAGTGAAGAATCACTACACCAAGCAAATCCTGCTAAGAAGGCAATTTTAATCAAGATGTAGACCGAAGCCAAACAAAAAAGGGCAAGATGAAGGGGTCCAAAACCCCTACAACCTATGAAGTAGTTGATGTTAGCAAACCATTGAAAGTGTATCCAAGAAAGGGTCTCTACCATAAACTAATATTATATCTAAAGCTCTCCATGTCACAAAGCTTAGCTGACCAACTAGACAAGAATAACAATGATTCATAAGCCTTTTTGGTGGTATCTAAGACAAATTATGCCATGAGTTGGAGTCCTAAAGCCTTTTTGGTGATAACTAAAGGGGCTCCACTCTTAGTAGGTTTTCATCCCCTCCAGCACATGCAAACTCTTTTCCTCCCTAAAAAGGAAACTTCACTTGCCTAACTCTCCTCTATGTCTGATGGTGTTCGTAGCTCCTTGGTGTGTTTGCAGGTCATCATTAGTTAGTGACCCTAGGAAACAAGACATAATTAACATGGAGGAAGAAGGGAGGATTCAGGTGGCCAAATGGAAAAGCGACAAGGAAAATTCCCTTTCCTCCCTCAAGAGGAGCTTAGTATTAAAGGGATTGTGGAAGGTAGAGCATCTTAAAGATTTCAAGTTGTGAAACCCTTACTAAACCTTGAGGCTTGTTGGCCCCCAAAATATTCCCCCTAAAATCCCTGGAAAAAGAGTAGGAGAAAGCAAAAGAGGAAAAGTCTAGAAGGGAAAGACACCTTAGACACACTCACAAGAGAAAAGAAACTGATAGTCTCGATCACCATCAAAATATCGAAAAAGAAGCAACAAATGGGTCGATGACGAAGGGCACCCCTCTAGATCGAAAAGTAATGCAAAGGATAAAAACTAGAATCTTAAAGGATGCCTTAAGAAGGGCTTTGCTAGAGGAGCTGATTGAAAAATGAAGAAGGCATGACATAAATCATCATCAGATAACTACAACAACCCAAAGTGACCAGATGTAAGGGGGGAAGTAGTGATCTAGTTTTTATCTCACTTCTTCGGGCAATCAAACATGACTCCCAAGGCAACAACTTACACATATAAGACACAACACAAAAGTAATCCAAAGGGGCAACACTAAAATTGAGGACATTAATGAATGAAAACCTCATGGGCTCTAATCACAATGGATCTTCGACATGAGTGATTCGATGGAGCGACGAGATTGGACTACATCCCATCAAACCAACCCACCCTACAACATTAATGACTACAAATCCAAAGACCTCGTGATTATCCAAAGTTGATGATACAAACCTAGACAAAATTTTGAACTAAACAATTTTGAATCCCTACACAAGTTTTGGAGGGAATATTTCTCCCTTTTATTCTTATAAATACCTTCTCTTTCTTCATTGTAATCATGGAAAAGTTGTTCTTTTGTGCCTAGTATTTGGCCCCGTATACAATTTTTTTTTTATTTTTCTTGTGTATTGATCTGGACTCGAGCCTTCAATCAATTCATGTACATGCCCCTTCCAGCCCTTCATTGTGGCATATGTATTTCATATATATATATATATATATATAAGTTGTGACTTTTTCCCTTCTGTCTCGTTCTTTGTGTATGTGTAAATTTGTATGAGAACCTCGTGATTAGTATTTATCCCTTCCTTGGGCAAATTTTATAAGAGAAAATATATGCTGTAATAGAATTGTGTTCACTTTCCTGACATGGGTGATTCATGTGTTCATTCATCCCATCAATATACATAGAAGACTTGTATTTCTTGGTGCATCGCCACCATTGGTGTAGGTTAGTTTTTATTGTTTTTCTCTCTTCCTTTTCCTAGACAGAACCTGATAAGGTAGGCTAGGCTAGGTTAGGATGAAGTACGCGAAGATCACACCCAAACAAGGAGTTGATCTTGGTAAAAAAAACCTTGGAGGTTGTCCTAAAAGCCGCATCCCACACTCCCTAAACTTTCCATATTGTACACTCCACGTGAGGTGCAAGCACTAGACGCACCCGATAACCGCAACAAGTGGTCATTGTGCTAAAGCGTGAACTGGATACAATATGGTTTCTAACAATAAGACTTTAATATTTTCCACTATAGTTGCTCGAATCATTTACCTGATTCTTAAGGAGGCTGTTTTTTCCTCCTTAAATATTCTTTTGTTACACTTTAACCAGACCCCCAAACATAGTGGAAAGGAATAAGATCCCATATTTTATTCAACCTTACACTCCTAAAGGGCCTTTTCTCATTGTTCTAACCAATACATTATTCTATTTGGCAGTACCTAGATGACCCCATCTCCTTAATTAATCATTGAATAATCAAAAGGGATTAACTACATCCTAATAGTAAGTGTTCAATTGACTCTTCCTATTCTTCACATAGATGTCATTTATTAGGAAATTGAAACCCTCTTTCATATAAGTTATATGTTGTTAAGATCTTATTCTGCACAACCATCCAAAGGAATATTGCTATCTTTAATGTTGCATTTGTTTCTAGAGCCTTCTCCATTGAAACCCATCTTCTAGCATAAAATCTCATAGTCTGATTTTACGCTAAAGGATCCATCAAGAGTAGCTCCCATCTACAGAGTCTTCACCTATATTTACACCTACATGGAAGGCTCTTAGTTTAAATTTAAGCTTCTTTAAAGCTTCCTCACTATGGTTACTACCACATAAGTCCTTTTACCCTACCAACTCCTCGTCCTAGACCAAGTAGTCTTCAACCATACTCCCATACCTTTGTTCTAGATCTACCCATACTTCAACTAACTCCTTATCAAAGTTAGGGGTAGGTTCTCCAGTTATACATCCTCTTAAAAGTAAATCGACTTGACATTCTTAATTTTACATTGGACTCCTTTCCATAACAACTTTCTTCCCTCTATCATATGGTTCCATATAGACAAACCTTTATAGGATTTTAATATGATTAAAAATTTCATATCTTATTGACTATCTAAATACTTATTCTTTAAAATTTTGCCCCCATAAAATAACCTCCTTCATTAGTTTCATCCTACTTAAAACAAATAATCATTATCCAAGTTAGGGGTAGGTTCTCCAGTTATACATCCTCTTAAAAGTAAATCGACTTGACATTCTTAATTTTACATTGGACTCCTTTCCATAACAACTTTCTTCCCTCTATCATATGGTTCCATATAGATAAACCTTTATAGGATTTTAATATGATTAAAAATTTCATATCTTATTGACTATCTAAATACTTACTCTTTAAAATTTTGCCCCCATAAAATAATCTCCTTCATTAGTTTCATCCTACTTAAGACAAATAATCAATAAAAATAATTAAAAATTAAATTATAATTATTGATTTTTTTTTTTTTTTAATATTAAGATATGGGGTTTTGACGAGGAATCTCCCAACCTGTTACAACAACTCCACCAAGGAGACACACACCCACCTCCTCACACGCGTCACGGTTTGAACCTTGGACCTCCCAAAGAAGAGCCAAAGCCCAAACCATTGCGCTGCACCCCCAAGTGCTATAATTATTGACTTTTTAATTATGTCTAGTTGTTCTAAAAGAAAAGTAGTTATCAATTCCTCTATGTATTACAATAAATAAATATATTTATTTATTTATTGTAATACATAGAGGAATTGATAACTACCTTTCTTTTTGAACAACTGAACATAGGGTGAAGTTGTATTGCCTTCGATTGCAGCATCAAATCATGGTGCTACCACCATAACCCTGTCTTACCTCGGTAAACATGACCTAGAGTGAGGGAGATTATTTATTTATTTATTTATTGTAATACATAGAGGAATTGATAACTACCTTTCTTTTTGAACAACTGGACATAAGGTGAAGTTGTATTGCCTTCGATTGCAGCATCAAATCATGGTGCTACCACCATAACCCTGTCTTACCTCGGTAAACATGACCTAGAGTGAGGGAGACCCTCGGTGGCTCGAGGTTGGTACCATCGTTGTCAAGCTGACATACAATCAACGAAATTCGATCAAACTACTACCTCAATTGATAACTACCTTTCTTTTTGAACAACTAGACATAGGGTGAAGTTGTATTGCCTTCGATTGTAGCATCAAATCATGGTGCTACCACCATAACCCTATCTTACCTCGGTAAACATGACCTAGAGTGAGGGAGACCCTCGGTAGCTCGAGGTTGGTACCACCGTTGTCAAGCTGACATATAATCGACGAACTTCAAACTACTACCTTCGCCCAAATGGCCTCCAATCAAACTATTACCTTTGCCCAAATTGAGCATATGTTCGAGGTTTGAACCTAGGTCTCCTCTTGGTAAGTGCCCAACGCCTTACCAATCCACCTAGCCCTTGAGGTTGGTACCACTCACGCACAATCAACATACTCCGATCAAACTATTACCTTCGCCCGTACCGACTCCGATTAAACTACTATCTTTGCCCAAATTGGGCATGTCCTCGAAGTTTGAACTTAGGTCTCCTCTTGGTAAGTTCTCAACGTCATCCACCTAACCCTCGAGAACAAATAATAAATTTTATTAATTTATTCTATTTTAACAAATCAAAATTTTAATTTAAACAGTTATAATAAAAAAATAAAAACACCTACCTTCAAAAATACCATTTCTTTTAAACACCCCAATAATATTGACAAAAACCCCTTTCATCTGGATAAACCTAACCTTAATTCGAATTAAAGGAAGAAAGACCTTTTATTACTATATTTCCAAAGGACGTGGCCCTAATTATGCCATTAGTAATTAGTTATTATTTGAAAAAAAAAAAAATATTCCTTTGGAGGCCGAGCGCAAATAAAATTACTACCTCGTTAAACCAAAAAACTGAGGGTTTCTTGCTCGTGAACAAGTATAATTAATCATTTGAGAGCGGATTGAATTTTCTTTCTCCGCTTCAAATCATCTCCGGACGCCTTGACGCGCAAATTCTTTATACGCCTTTCGAACAAATTCGTGGCCCAAATCCTGCGGAGATCCGCAAAACGGCGGAGGGCAACAAGAACCGTCGTTCGCTGCAAGAATTCTCTTCGAAATTTTCCCGTTTCCGTCATCTGCCAAAATTCGAGGACAATGCATGATTTTGATAAATGTCTCACTTAAAGCGGCCGATTACAAGCATTAGCGGCAGCGGCGGAAGCGGAAACAACGGTAGTATTAATATCAATAGCGGTAATAGCGGTGGAAGCGTGGGCACAGGTTCGGCCATGAAGAAGCCCAAGGCACAGCAGCAGGCGGTTCTGTACACGTTCGACAAAAATGGGGTTCAACATTATGCGGACGAGGGAATGCTTGTCGATCTCAAGAATGACGGATCTTCAGCCTCCGCCACGGCTGCGAATTTGTCCCGCAAAAAGGCCACCCCCCCACAGCCCGTCAAAAAACTGGTCATCAAACCCTTTAAAGGTAAGGCGTCCAAAATTTTTCTTTCGATTTTTTTCGAAACTTTTTTGCTTGTATTTCCCGCTTTGTGTGCGGGTTTTGTCCTTGGTTCTGGTTATTTTTCGTCTTTATGGTCAAATTCAAATTGACATCCGACACCCTGCATAACAAACCCCAGCAAACTCTGAGCATCATACCCTAAGAACAGACTAAGAAAACGAATATAGAAGAAGCATGTTATGTACCGTAAATTGCTCAATTTCGGTATATTACATTGAAGGTCGACTGCCACCCTAGGGCATTTGGGTTGAAGAGGGGATAAGTTGTCCGAGGCGGTATTGTTTAAATTTCCATGGAACGGGACACTCTCACATCACAACTTGTTATAGGAATCGAAACCCCTCAGCTGGTGGGTGATGTTACTGTTGGTCAGAAATACTGGGATTGGGTAAGTGCAGGATTACTGTTTCAATTACTGTCTAGGAAGAGGGATTAGACAAACTCATTTGAAAAACTCCAGGACCCTGGGTAGTAGGGCGATGTGTGCGGTGATGGTTATGGGATTACCTCGTTGTGTGCCTACTGTTTCAATTCCTGTAGAGGGAAACATGATACAGAACTCCTTATGGAATTCAAACTCTATAATCTCGTGTATGCACATCCTGTCAATAAACACACTTTAAGAAAGCATTTGGCTTGGTGTGGTGCTTTCGGCCTCCCTTTCTATTAGTATTAGACTTAATTCACAGAGATAGAAAGAGCGATGGTCCATGCCCTGGCTGTATTATGTTCTTTCAAACACAATGTCGGACATTTACATCTCCGACTATTCTCTTGTTCTCTTCATTTGCACTTCGGGTGGCTTATTTTCCTCCCTTTCTGAGGAACTGATATTTTTTTCTGGACAAATATTAAAAAAAATGTTATGTTAATCTATGTTGAATATTTTACTGATTAAGTTATTGAAGTAACAGTTCCACTCTAAAATTATAAGCCTCTGTGGATGGTGTCAATTACCAACAGTCTGACAAAGTAGTTTCTTGTTAGTGGATGGTCTCAATTACCAACAGTCTGACAAAGTAGTTTCTTGTTAGTGGTTTTGCTGTCGGTATGCTAGTAATTCACAAAGACAAAAAGTACACACCCAATACGATGCCTATATAATGTTCTTTGAAGTACAACATCGGACTTTTTGTATTCGTCACTACCTTTTTATTCCCATAGGGGGCTACACTTTATATTCACCTTATTGTGAAATTCAACGCTTGGCAAAGAGAGAAAGCCGTCAACTCTGTTTTGGTGCTTTGGCCTCCTTTTTGTATTACTTAAAATACAGAGTCAAAAAGATATATATACCCAAGTACAACATTGGAGCTGCCATATGTCACTACTTACCTATTGGCTGTATTTTTGCCGAGGTAGCTCCCTTCTTTGCCTCGCTGGATAAGATAAAAATATTTAGTTTTTGATGGATACAACAGTTAAACCTCAGACCACCTGTTGGGTAACAAATTCTATTTTCATGGAGGGATGCACATTGTACAAATCTTTTTTAAAACCTCTGAACCCTATGTGTGGGTGGATGATATTGTTGAATAATGAGTGCTTGGGAAAGCATCTGGCTTGACATGGACACTTTTGTGTGCATGCTTTCTTGGGAGTATGCCTTTTACAGATAGAAAAGGAGCTGTATGTGCCCATACTGTGGTGCATTATTATGTTCTTTGAAGCACACATTTGGAACTTTACATCTCTCATTCTCCTTATGTTGGCAGCATTTGCATTTTGGATAGTGTCTTATTTACACATTTGGTGGGGGTTTAACCTATTTTTGCTAAGATAAAAAGATTATAGTATTAATTTTAAGTTTTCAAGGGAACGGAGAAAAGATAATTAGCAACCATCCATGCTTGAGGGCAGGAATTTATTTTCCTTTGCTCTTACAATCCTTTCTTCTCATCTCAATGTGTTGTTTTTGTTTAAGAAAAAAGTTGTATGCGGTTTTTTATTGTTCTTTATATCATGCTATAAGTTTTAGTTATTTCCTTTTTAGGCTTCTTTGTGTCTTGCCTATAGTTTTAGATAGGTAATATTGTTATTTTGTTTTTAAAACATTGGTTATTAGGGATTGAAAAGGCTCTACTTATATTCTATCATGACTCTGTTATCATGGTATTTCAACAAACCACATGCTTGTATTTAGCAATTATACATATACCGCCCGACAAGTTTTGAATCTGGGTATCTATTTTGAAAGTCCATGTTTTCAAACATTTAAGCTCATGCCATTTGGTAAAATGTAAAGGTTCACCCATGGGATTTGAACTTTGGCTGAGGGTATGAAACTCTTCTCTCCTAATCACTTTCCCAAGGTCCATTGTTTTTTTTGGGAGGGGGGGATTTTAAACTGTAGCTATGTAATAATAATATATAATAATTCTTAACTAACGCAATTTATCATTGGTCAATAATTTTAACATTATTATTTTTTAAATGGTTATATGCGATTGAAACAGGCCCCACCCGTATTACATCATGACCACATAGTGGTATTACACAGTTTTTGCAATAATGCATGTATCATTTGGCAAGATTCAAACCTGGGTCTCCTCATTGACAATTGAGGAATATAACTGATTGAGCTAATGCCATTTGATAATAATTTAACATTTTATTTTTTGAAAGAAAAGGTTTATATTATTTAATATAGCACAAAGATTACAAGTTGGCTAGGTGCTACAAGCATCACAGGCAAACCATGAATGCATGTAGCCAGAGCTGGAATCCCACAAGGGCAAGAACTCCTATAAAAAACAAAATCTCTTCCCCAGCAAAGCCGGAATAACCAGAACAAAGAAGTTGTTGATCAACAGCAGTCTGCAAAACAAACAGAGCTAATATGCTTAGTCTGTGTGGTCATGATCTTAAGTTCTTAGAATTCCTTGTTTAAAACTTTCTTATGTGGGCTGAAGAAGGATGTTAAAGAAAGCCTTCATTGGCTTTTTTATCTGCCAAATGGTTCCACTTGTTAGGAATGTGATGTCAATTAATCCGTTCAATGATACAGCAACAGCCGGAGCAGAATAGACTTGACCTCTTGTTTGCCAGAAAGCAACTGTATGATCAGCTTAGAGTTCCCATAAACTGAAAGGGTTTTGACATTTTCTCTTGCCGCTAGAGTGAGGCCAAATTTTCAGCCCATCAACTTAGCTATATTATTGGTGTTTTGTCCTAAATTCAGGCAAAAGAATCCTGGAGTGTGGTCCTGACCATAAAACTCCTCCAGCAGCAGCTATTCCAGGGTTAGACTTCGAAGCCTCATCAAAGAATAGAGTTGGAAAACTAAAATACAGTTGAGGAGTTAGGCTGCTGGCAATAGCGGTGCTAATTAGATCTTGAAGAGTCCAATTTTTGAGGAAGTGTAAGTCAACTCTAGAAGGAGCACTCTGATATTGCTTAGCTTTAAAGTGGGCCCTGGTATTTTCCATGATAGCATGATTTATCTTGTGTATCAAAACTGCTGTGTGTGTTGATTTTCCTTCAAATAATCAACAATTCCTGTCTATCCATATGTACCACATGCAATAATAAGGAATTGAAGGCCATAAATTTTTTATGAGAGGCTTACCTTGAAAGGAGCTGAGGTACTTTTTGTTCCAGTTTTTAGTACAATACTCTAGATTTAATTTGCTTCTAATGAAGACTTCGTAGCCAAGAGCAAGCGAGATCCAGATTGTAACAGCTTCCTCACATTTAAAAAATAGACGGGCTTTTCACAGTCTTTAAAGCATCTAGAACAAATACGGGGTCCCATAATACCTCTTTTAGAGAGGTTTTCCTCAGTTAGAATTTTGTTTTTAATAAATTTGACATTATTATCAATTATAGATTTAATTATTTAATATAACATTATTATGAGTTATAGATTTAATAAATTTAACATTATTATGAATTTTAGATTTAATTATTTATTATAACATTATATTGTTTTCCAAACAGACTTTCTATTTTATGCATAGATCTGCTAAAATATAGTTTACATGCAATAAATATTTCTTGTTAAAATATTATGGTATTCTTTAAACTATGTTTGAGACTTTGAGTGATTCTATTTATTAAAAGTGATGTTTAACATGTCATTTTTATTATCGTTTTTATTTTTATGGTTAATACATATATTCTAAAAAATCTATGTTCAAGATATACATACTGAGCTGAACCTTTTCAAAATTTTCTAAAAGTTCATTTTCATTCGAATCAATCTTTTTGTGCTTGTTAACTATAGTGCTGACAGGTTATTATTAGTGTAAAAAAGTCTGAGGCAAACGTAAGCCATAGAGAGCCCAAAATGGTTGTATATGGGCCTTCCTAAACAGGGCATAGGTTATGGTATGCTATTCCTTTCATACAAATTGGTCGAATCCATCACTAAGAGGATTGCACTATTATATTTAAAAAAAAAAGAACATAAGCAGAGAGGATTGCTTAAAGAAAAACATTTTAGCATTACAGTGCTTAAAAACTCATTTAACTAGAACAAAAAGTGATAACAGCATAAACCAACAAGATGACCATAGAAAAAGGAAGTTGATGCTGTTCACTGCTTTCAAAAATGTAATTCAAGAAATGAATCTCTTGGGAATGCTTCACAGTACTTTTGTTTATGTTCCATTATTTTTCTTGTCTTAGCAGCTCAAAAGGTATATGCATGTTGATTGGTCTGCTTTGCTGTGATCTAGGGTTAACACTTTTGCAAATATGGCGGATTGCTTTTTCTGTTATGGCGGATTGCTTTTTCTGTTTACTTTCTGATGTTTTTTCTTGGTTCCATTGAATTTATTAGGACATTTGAACCGTTTAGTTGACTGGTCCAAATACTTTTGAGGATCACAATCAAATATTAGAATGGAAACCCAACAATCAATAGATTGCATTTGCAAGATCGTTGATTCTGCCTGATAGCAGAGCAAGCCAATCAACTTGCAGATACCTCTTGAGTTGTTGCTCTGGCAATCTTTTCTTAAGCTAAATAGCTTTGGCTAGAGGACTCTTTCTACAGGAGTACCAAGGATTAAATACATATTTAATACTCTTGCATTTTAAATAAATCCATTATAGAAAATTTCCATTCCAGGTAAGAAATGCTTAGAGAAAACTTCTAAATCAATTCCATGAGAAATACCAAAGAATGATAAAATGCAATCAACACTTTCAAATGAAAAATATTCAGAAATATAGATATTTCCTCTATATTTTTCTTTTTTCTTGCTATATTTGGGATGCGGATTATAGATCTTGGCCTTTTTATCAGATTTCATCTTCCAACTATATCAACTTTGACATGTAGAATCTAAGATATTTTCCTTTTTTTTTTAATATGTGTGGCTTTTATTGGGGCCACTCCTATTAAAATAACAAAACATTACATTTCTCTCTCGTTACATTGGTATCAGGTTAATTAAACCATATCCAAGTTGCCTTTTTATCAAAGAAATTCTTCATTTGATTTTCTATCATAGATATTTGTCATCTTCCTCAAACTGTTACATTTTTTCAATCAGCTTATTGATGCCCTTTTTATTAAGAGAAAATCTCACACGTCTAGTTGCCTTTTGAAATTTGAATTTTGTCAAGATGAAAATCAACACCACGAATGGCTAAAATATCTGCTACCTGGTTTCCATATCTATAATTATGTCGACTATAACAATCTGTCATTCCTCATACCTCTTTTTTTAGGATTTTTATTCATGCCTCTAATATTTCAAGATATTATTTTCATCATTTTGTTTTATTCGTGGGCTTTGCCCCACTTCTATATAGCACTAGCAATTTTTGCTTTTGTTTTTCCAAATCAATATCCCTATAAGTTTCTTTTTCTCTTTGTTTTTGCTTCTTCAGTCTTCTTCTCTTTTTCTAATTCTTAGCTCTTTCTTTTTGCTTGAAAGGAATTGCTTCAAAGCACATTTTGAGGATATACTTGTGAAGATGAGAATCTTTGACGCCTTGGTCAAGCCAACTATTACTTATGGGTCAGTGGTTTGGGGTCCTAGTCTTGGCCCGATTGAGTGGTCATGGGTTGAACGAGTATAGACACTCTTTCTTCAACGATTCATTTGTTGCAAGCACACAGTTCCTCGCTCTATTATTTTGGCAGAGTTTGGGGCCTCTCCTCTCCAGCTTGAGATTATCTTCTTGATTATTGGTTATCTTCACAGGATCCGTACTTTAGGAGATACCCCTGCAGGTTGTAGGCGGTACCCTTACCTCTCCCTTCGCTCCTCAATGGAACTCTCTCCGAGTTGAAAACCATTGCCTAGGCCTAAGTGTGTAAGGGGTATGCAACTTTGTCTTTGTTTCTTCAAAGCACATTTTCAGGATATACTTGTGAAGATGAGGATCTTTGACGCCTTGGTCAAGCCAACTATTACGTATGGGTTAGTGGTTTGGGGTCATAGTCCTGGCCCAATTGAGTGGTCATGGGTTGAACGAGTATGGGTTTCTGCGACGATTCTTTGTTGCAAGGGTATAGTTCCTCGCTCTATTATTCTGGCAGAGTTTGGGGCCTCTCCTCTCCAGCTTGAGATTATCTTCTTGATTATCGGTTATCTTCATAGGATTTGTACTTTAGGAGATACCCTTGCGGGTTGTAGGCGGTACCCTTACCTCGCCTTTCGCTCCTCGATGGAACTCTCTCCGAGTTCTTGGGAAAGCTGGAGGAGCTGGTATTTTCAGGTCTTTGTCCTTCTGGCCAGCATTCAAATACGAATAGATAGGCTCCCCCTTATTCCTTGAGTGTTCTCCCCCCCCGCTCGGTATAGTAAGGAGAAGACGCTCCATGAGATCTAGACGGATGTTATTCTCTAGTACATTAGATGCACATGGATCTCTCCTGTTGCTCCTCTTTCCCCCAAGCCGTCTTTTTACCATGAGCACTTCTTATAGATTCAAGAGGGCAGAATAGTTCCTCCACAATACCTTCAGCAACACACAATGCATAGTCTTCGGATCCTGATTGGGCAACTCAGGGTGTTTTCTCACCAACTCCAGATAGAGTTGGATCACCATCTTCTGATGGAGGAGCGGGTTTGCTTGTTTTGCTCCTTGGGTGAAGTTGAAACCTTGAATCATTTTATTTTTTGCTGTCCCATTTATTATGAGATCTGAGGCAGATTCTATTGCCTTATCAGGGACTACTTTCGATCTGTTTCTACCTTCTTCAAATACCCGGATCAACTGTGTCTCACACTCTTTCGTAGGGAGATAACTTTGTTTTGTCAACATAAAAGCTCTCCTTCGGATGGATCTCACCCCCCTCAACATCGGCTCATCACAACATACTTCACCAGCTCTAACGGACCAGGTGACACCGGACGGAAACGCCCCACATCATCCAGTTCGAACGAAAGCAGGGTCTCTAGACAACGCACCCACAATTTGTAAGGGTCCCGAACTAGCAATGGACAGAGACATCATGGACTTCTTTGGCTCTAATACTTCGGCCTTGACTATTAGGAGAGATTAGTTTTTGGGGGTTCTTGGAGCTTGCCCCTTGGGCTGCTCCCTCCTCCCTCCCTCTCTCTGCCCGTTCTTCTTGACATGCACTCCACTCTTTTGGACTGCAACCTTCCCCCCCTCTTCTTTCCCTTCTCTTTGACTTGATTGTCGGGTTACATTTTGTATTTATCTTAGTTTCTTTGCTTTGTTGGGCTTTTTAGCTTGCTAGCTGGCAGTCATTATTGTCCATCTTATAGTCCCTCGGCTTTTTTTGGCTCACCGCAGACATTAATAATATTTCATTTCATTTCTCACCAAAACTTTCATCTTCATCAATCTCTTCGATTCATAGTGTTCATAATGAGACTTAACATTTATAGGTTTATCTTGTTTTGAAGGATCTTAAGTGCCAGGAATAACCTCAAAATCACTCTTTTCTTTATGTTGCCTTGGAAATCCTAAAGTGCAAGGACGCTCCTTCATAGCAATCGCCTTCTTATGCTGCCCTAAAAATCCTAAGTTGCTATGGATATCCTTCACCCTCATTTCTTATTTATGCTGCTCTTTAAACCCTAAAATGCAAGGGATAAGCTCTACACTACTCTTGTTTATATTGTTTTTTTTGAAAAATTTGAAAAAACTTGTATTAAAACAGAGATCAATTACAATTTGGGAAGAGACACTTCCCAGCCGAAATCAGAGAGAACACATGCTTACAAGAGTAAAAGAAGATTTGCAATGGAGCCAAATCTCTTGAACCAATAACTAGCTAACAGAGGGATCGGTTTGGTCTGTTGATGCAACTTGTCGCGATATCGCGACACTCTTTCCGTCTTCTCCTTTGGCCGCGAAAATGCAACATGTCGCGATATCGCGACACTTTTCTCCTTTGGCCGCGAAAATGCAACATGTCGCGATATCGCGACATTTTTCTCCTTTGGCCGCGAAAATGCAACATGTCGCGAAATCGCGACACTTTTCTCCTTTGGCCGCGAAAATGCAACATGTCGCGATATCGCGACACTTTTTCTCACTTGGCCGCGATGTTGCAACATGTCGCGAAATCGCGACATTTTTCTCCTTTGGCCGCGACGAAGCAACATGTCGCGAAATCGCGACACTTTTTCTCCTTTGGCCGCGACGAAGAAACATGTCGCGAATATCGCGACACTTTTCTCTCTTGGTCGCGACGAAGCAACATGTCGCGATATCGCGACACTTTTCTCCTTTGGCCGCGACGATGCACCATGTCGCGATATCGCGACACTTTTTCTCCTTTGGCCGCGACGATGAAACATGTCGCGATATCGCGACACCTTTTCTCCTTGGCCGCGACGATGCAACATGTCGCGATATCGCGACACCTTTTCTCCCTTGGCCGCGACGATGCAACATGTCGCGATATCGCGACACCTTTTCTCCCTTGGCCGCGACGAAGCAACATGTCGCGATATCGCGACACCTTTCCTCCCTTGGCCGCGACGATGCAACATGTCGCGATATCGCGACACCTTTCCTCCCTTGGCCGCGACGAAGCAACATGTCGCGAAATCGCGACACCTTTCCTCCCTTGGCCGCGACGGAGCAACATGTCGCGAAATCGCGACACCTTTCCTCCCTTGGCCGCGACGGAGCAACATGTCGCGAAATCGCGACACCTTTCCTCCCTTGGCCGCGACGGAGCAACATGTCGCGAAATCGCGACACCTTTCCTCCCTTGGCCGCGACGGAGCAACATGTCGCGAAATCGCGACACCTTTCCTCCCTTGGCCGCGACGGAGCAACATGTCGCGAAATCGCGACACCTTTCCTCCCTTAGCTTTTTCTTTGATCATTAGCTCAGGGACCTTTCAAGACCCTGCCTAATCGCCTCATCCTCAATAGCCATGTCACTGTGCAACTGGACCCCTACCTCCTTCTCAGCACCCATCTTAGCCAAGAAGTCGGCCGCTTTGTTTAAATCTCTACTCACATAAACTGGAATCACATCATCTAATTCCCTCCATAATTCCTTAATTTGAGTGACAAGAATCCTCAACCTCCAAGCTTTCAAGGCAAAGTTCCTCATGCAATCTAGAGCTCCAACCATTATTTGAGAATCCGATTCAAGAATTATCCTCCTGTGGCCCTGTTTAACAGCCCAAACAGAAGCAGATTTGATAGCTATGGCTTCTGCTTCATTGTTTGTGGCTCTTCCCAAGCCTTGCAGTTCCCAATAGAGCACTGATCCATCATGATTCCGGCAAACCACTCCAATTCCGGCACTACCCGGATTGCCCTTTGCAGCTCCATCAGTATTAATTTTAATCCAACCTTCTGGGGGTGGTTTCCAACTAGCTCTGTCCTGTCCCTCTTGCTCTTCAACTTCCTCTTCCATTGGCCCAGTAACAACCTCGAGTTTCCTCTTTAGCATAGACGACCACGGTTTCGTGACTTTGCTCCAGATGACCTCGCCAAACTCCATCTAACGAGGAAAAAGTTTCTCTAAAAATTCTAGCATTTCTCTCCAACCACACTTGCCACCAAATGAAGTTTAATCCAAGCTCCCAACCAATACGAAGAGCTTTAGATTTAAATCTACCCCTCTTCCATCTTTCCCAGATATTAGTCCGATTCAAGTCACCATTAACTTGAATTTTATAATATAAAAGCCATCTCTTCCAAATCTGACGCGTGAAAGGGCACTCAAACATCAAGTGATCAGTTGTTTCCTCGCTCTTGTAGCATAATACACATTGAGATGGACCGATGATTCCTCTACATCTGAGATTGTCAAAAGTGAGAATTCCGTTGTGCATGAACTGCCAGGCAAAAAAGTTTACTTTCGGCCAGCCCTTGGAGTGCCAAATCTTTCTCCAATCCTCTACCGGATATGAATGGGGGGGAGGCTCTGGAAGGATCTTGTCATATCCGTCCTTCACTGTATAGACACCAAGGCTCCCATAGCCCCAAGCTAATTCATCCTCCTCGTCTCTACCTGTGAGAAATCTTTCTGTCAAGATTTTAGTCATGATGGGTGCCAACTCCGGAGGGATTGAAATTGGCCACTCCTCCAACTTCTTAAACTGCTTAAACTTATACTCCCCTAGCTGACTAGTGGTGAAATAACTTTCAATTTGGACCCATCCCTTGGTTTCTATGGCTGTTTTTATTGGTTGCAATTCAGGAAATTCAACAATGATAGGTGGGTATTGATCCCATGAATCTGTCCAAAAACGTGCCTTCTCCCCTCTCCCCACTTTCCAAAACAATCGATCTTTAACTACCTGAGATCCTAGCTTGAGAGCTTGCCACACTAAGGATCCAGTACCATCCAAAGGGAAACGGCCCACCTCATTGGGGTTAACATGTCCCAAATATTTACTAGTTAGGATTCTACCGAATAAGGAAGTTGGTTGGGAAATCCACCTCCAAGATCAGACTTTCCAGCCAAAGCTTTATTATTTATCTTGGATCTTCTCAGTCCCAGCCCTCCTTTTACCTTGGGCTGGGTTACTTTATCCCAACCAACTAAGGCCCATTTCCTCTCTCCTTTTACTCCTTCCCATAAAAATCTTCTAGCCATCTTGTCCAACTCTTTCCATATAGTATGTGGGGCAGCCAGGATAGAGAATTTATAAATTGGCATGGCCTGAATGACTGATTGTAAAAAAGTTAATCTACCCCCATAGCTTAACCATTTGTGAGACCAATGATTCATTCTATCCTTGATACAATCCAAAAGATTCTTCCAGATATCTATTTTTAGTTTTTTAAAATGCAAAGGAACCCCCAAGTAAACCACTAGGAGAGAAGTCCTTGTGAATCCCAAGATCTCTAGAACTCTGTCTTGAAGCCTTTGATCAAGATTGAGAAAGACCACTTTGGATTTTTTATCATTGATGACTTGGTTTGAAGCCCTAAGGTAGACATTAAGAGTATCTCTGATCACTCTTGCTTCCCTGAAGCTGGCCACTCCCACCAATCTTGTATCATCCACAAACTGTAGGTGAGTCAAAACTTCCTCACCCACCTTGATACCTATTAGCAAACCTTGTTGTCTTCTCCTCAAGAAAAGTCTACCTAATCCTTCAGCCAAAATGAGGAAAAGATAGGGAGAGCAAGGATCCCCTTGACGAAGGCCTCGAGTGGCTCCAAAAGGTTGCGAGGGAAGACCCTTGATTAACACTGAGTAAGTCGGAGTAGAAACACAACTCATGACCCATTCTATCCAATCCCGAGAGAAACCAAAGGCTGCCATCATCTTTGACAAGAAACTCCACTCCACCCTATCATAAGCCTTTGACATATCTAATTTTATGAACATTCCTTTATTACCGAGATGTTTGCATTGTATGGATTGCCTCCCGAGCAAGAACCACCCCATCCAAGATCTGCCTACCCTCTACAAAACCCCCTTGCTCAGAGGAGATAATGTTATGTAAAAGAGGTTTTAGCCGTTCAACCATTACCTTTGTGATTATTTTATATATCACATTGCATAAGGCAATAGGTCTATAATCTGAAATATGTACCCCCTCCTCCCCTTTTGGAATTAAAGTGATGAAGGTATGATTTAATGCTTTAAGCATTCTTTTATTACCTCTGGACTCCTCTATGACAGCCAAAACATCCTCCTCCAAAATATCCCAAAAGGCCTGAAAAAACTCAATTGGAAAGCCATCTGGTCCTGGAGTTTTTCCGGTGCTCATTCCAAAGACCACATTCTTCAGTTCTTCTCTATCAATGGGTTTAAGAAGGGTCTGATTTTCTTCTTCAGAGATAACGGAGGGTATGACATCAATAACTTCGTTTTGAGCCTCTTCATCTTGCACCATACTTTCCTTAAATAGTTTAGAAAAATAATCCATTGAATGGGAATGCATACCAGGAAGAGTATCAAAGGAGTGTCCATTCTCATCTTGAAGAGCTTCCATGTTATTCATCTGTCTCCTAGCACAGGCAGTCCGATGGAAAAATTTGGTATTTCTATCACCTTCTAATAACCAAGTGGTTCTTGCTCTCTGTTTCCAGTAGGTCTCCTCTTGGTTGTCAATGTCCTCAACCGCTTTACGCAAGGCATCATCCTCGGCTTTGAGCTGCTCTGTAATTGTTCCTTCCCTAAAGTGTTTTTGAACCTCATCCCATCTGGCCACCAAAGGAGCTCTTTGGAGCTGGAAGTCTGTCTTGTTAGCTCGCCTCCATTGTTTCAGTTGAGCTTTGACATAATGAAGTTGTTTGTGGAATCTAAACATTGTTGTCCCATAAGTTGGACGACCTTCTTCCCACCACTGTGGAATTTTCTTTCGAAGTTCCTCTTTTTGTAACCAAAAATTCTCAAATTTAAAAGGTTTGTGATGCTGCCCTGTCTTAATCCCTCCCTCCAACAAAATGGGAAAGTGATCTGAAACCTGGACCCTCCAAAATCTGAAATTTTGTATTCCATTTTACAAATGCCTCCTCTGAAACCAGAAAACGGTCTAGCTTTACCTTCTTGCTATGTGGCTCCCTCCTCTTGTTAGTCCAAGTATAGTTGGTTCCAGGGCATTTAATATCCACTAAGTGAAAAGCCCGGACTTGGGCAATCATAAGTCGATCCCCTGGGTCCAAAATTGGGGTTCCCCCTTCCCGATCTCTAGAAGATAATTTAGCATTAAAATCCCCAGCAATAATCCAGTCTAAATCTTCCCTTGAGATTCTCATGTTATGCACAACTTTCCATTGAAGCCTCTGACCATCAAGGTTTTGAGCCCCATAAAAATTTGTGATTAAAACATGTTCAGCTGTGACATTATTCCTAAAATGTGATGTGAGAACACCCCTCCAAGCTATATGTTCTATTGCAGTCCATTCCAGAGAGTTCCAAAGAGTAACAATCCCCCCGAGGCACCTTGGGCAGCCACTTCCATATGACCAGCGCCCCTCCAAATTCTGTTAACTGTTTTACACATAAGATCTAACGACATTTTTGTCTCCTGGATAAGCAAAAAATCTGTTTTGCATTTTTCTAAGAGTCTTTGAACAACAGATTGATGGGTTCTACTGTTTAAACCCCTAACATTCCATGATTGTATAATCATTGGTTACCTTGAGAGCAGTAAGAATCTATTGGCCTCACCGATCCTCCAGTGATCAGTTTGTCTCCTTGAACTGCTAGCAGTTCCTTATTTGATTTTCTACCCACTCCTTGAGAGTTGCTATTTTTTGATCTCTTTTCCACCTGAGTTATCCCTAGAGTTGGCCTTTCTCTGTTCTTTTCTGCTATTCCCATGCTGACATCCTTAATTATTGGCTGCTCTTGGGTATGCACTATCAATGCCCCTGCACTCTCTGACTGCGGTAACTCAGTGTACTCAATTACCTGTTCTATGACGGTGGGAGATGAAAGAGGAGCTTGAGCGTGGATGTTATTATTTTCACTATTCCCATCCACTCCTTCCATGACTTGATCCTCTTGGTCCACTAGTGTCTTAAATATTTCATACCTATTGGCTGGCTTGAGTTGTGTTTGCTCTTTACCATTTTTCTTTTGCTTTCTCCTTCTTTTGGGCTGTTCAAAACCATCTCTCTGAGCTTCTTTACCCTGAGGAGTATTGGTTGGTTCTTTGATTAGAGTTGACTTACCCTCCCTAGGAAGATTTGACATTCCTAGCGGGGCCTCCATTTTTGTGTTCAAATTATTTGGGCAAAACCGGGCCAAATGCCCGTATTTGTGGCAAACTCTGCATCTGAAGGGCAGAGCCTCATAATCTAGCTGTTGAATCCAAGATAGTCTCGCCAGTTCAAGTTCCACCTCTGTCGGTAGAGGCTGGCTAATATCCATTTCCACACATATTCTTGCAAAAACAGCTGTGTTTCCTTCTATGGTGTCTTTGGAGACACCCAAATGTCTTCCAAGGGAGTTACCGATAATTTCCAAAACCTGCTCACCCCAAAACTCCATTGGAAGAGCATACAAACGGATCCAAACCGGGACAGCCGTGGGTTCAATTCGAGGATCGAAACCCACTCTCCAGGGTTGAACAAATAACCTTGCCGGACCATGGTTCCTCTTTTCTGATTCGAAAGCCCTATTTCTATCGGCCAGAGAAGAAAAACTAACAATAAAATACCCATTGCTAATAAACCATAAAGAGTACTCACCATGAGGCTCCCAGTTTTGCCTGACCCAGGAATGCAAGAAATTCAGGGTAGGGCGAATACCCATGAATTTACAGATCAGATCGTGATTGGCTCTGTATAAGACTGTTTCTTCGACCATCCTTGGCTCGATGACAATCTTGGGCCTTGATTCGGACTGCGGAAGGCATCCATTGACTCGTTGGGCTGTTGATCTCTTTCCAGCATCCTTGAAGAGCATTTCTTTGTGCTTCGTCATTATTAGATGGAGATTTATCTTTTAACAAATCTGCATAAGAGCTATTTCTCCCTGTGAGAGGATCCGGAGGAGTCCCCATTGGACCCTCTTGGGGCAGCAAACTTGCCTTCAGATCCACAAAAACCAGAAAAACACTTTGGCAACCCACCTGATGCCCTAGAATTTCCTTAGCTCCGAAAACCCTAGTTCATCGCTTCCCGCCTGCTCGCCGTTTCAAAAACCCAACCAATATCAGGTTATTATCCTCTTGTTTATATTGTTAGGAGATGATTTTATTCTATTTGAGGAAAAGGAAGACAATTTACCTGGGGATAAACTTGATGTCTTTTGCCTTTGTTTTAGAATTTTTCTCCACATCTTCTATTGCACCTTTAGTTCCTTCTACATTTGAACTTGCACATTGTATTGTCCCAAACCTTGTATGCATCTTTGTTTCTTCTAATGGTTGATCTGAGTGAACTATGGTGGCTTTTGCCATCTCATGTTGCAAATAGGTTTTTTTTTGCCTCTTCTTTTGGAGTGGAATATCCTTTTGATCTAATCCAGCTTCTACTACAATATAATTTCCTTGCTTCATTTTTGAAGTTTGTCTCATGACCAATTTTTTTTTTTCTCTTTCTAAATTGTTTTCACTTTGCAATCTCTTGACATGTGTCCACTGTCATAACAATTGCAGCATCGGAATGCAATGTTTTCATAATCCACTTGTTGATCCCATTCTCTTGATTCAAATTTAATCTTAATAGATTGAGGCAAAGGTTTTGAAATATCCATAGCAACACATATCTGGGTATATATAACATGCTTTCACTCCTTAGTAGTTGGCCCCTTCTTAATGAACTCCCCTAGGGTATTTCCAATATTATTCAAAGCATCTTTATTGATGAGTTGATATGGAAGTTCAAAAAGCCTAAACCCTACCGGAAGCTTTTTAATAGTTTCTGTCTTGACAAAAGAATTCTCACTCCATGGTCCTAAATAAAGGGCATCTCTCCCCCTATACGATGGGCCATTGCCCATTAATGTATACCTGATTTCCAAACTGGAGAAGATGACGAAGAAAAAAAAAACGTTTAGGAAGAAAATTCAGGGAGTAACTTGAATTCAATTCCCACTTCCACTTAGTCCGTTTTTGAATCTTTGAAAATCCTGGCCATTATCCATGGGACTTATATTTAACCTTTACTACGAACCACTATATCATGCCTGATTATCTCATCCCTGATAATCACTTCTGATATAACATCTGTTCCCTGGATCAAACTTGCCATATGTTTGCTCTTCCTCTTGTTTCCAACTTGGACATCCATACTTCCAGCTAGGGCATCCCGACTTCCAATTAGGGCTTTCAAATATGTCTTTTCTTCCATGCTACCTATTATTGCTCACTCTTGGCTAGCATGCACTTCGGTTCACTATTTTAGATGTTTCCCCCATTTTTATATCCTTAACCACTATGATTTTTTAAACTGTAGTCCAGCTTCAAGTTATGGCCTCTCTATTGGATTTCATTTTACTGTTATATTTTTCACAGGTTATTGAAAAATAATTGGCTGCCACAATTTGCCACCACGGTCCATTGGTATCAATATTGTATCCTCATGATTTTCTATGTTTAAGTTATGTCGATTGACTCATTTCAGTATCACGTCATAGAAAAGAGAAATCTCATATGGTTTAGGATTATGGTGCAAAATTGTGTCTATGGTGCAAAATTCTCTGTATATCTGTTACCTTAATGATTATGGTGCAAAATTTCTGCTAACATATGCACATTATCATGAAAGCATATTTTCCTCTTACACCTATTCTTGTTCTTTAAAATCCCATGGTTAATACAAGATCTTTTTGTGTCTCTCTGTAATTCTTCTTGACATGCTTGTAAATATTTTTTTATGTAGCTCTTCTGTTTGCTTTTTTCTAAGGTTTCTGCATCTATCTGGATAACTTCATTTTTTCACCCTTCCCAAACTCTCTGCTCACTATTATATGTGAAGTTGAATAGTTTCTTCTTCGAGATCTCAATCCTTCTTTCCTTTTAACTTATTTAGATCGTTTTTTCCACTTTCTCGTCCTTCAAATTCAAAATTTCAACTTCATGGATTAAATTTACCAAAATTGGTTACATAGGTTGTCACTTTCTCACCACTTATTTGCCTTCAGACACCTTTTTCCATATATATATATATATATATATATATATATATATATATATATTTTAATAAGCTATGTGTGGCTTCTATTGGGGGCCACTCCCATTACAAAAACAAAACATTACATTGCTCTCATTACATTTATAACAAGTTAATTAAAGCATATCCAACTTTGCCTTTCTATCAAAGATATTCTTCATTTGTCTTTTTATCAAAGATATTTTCCATCTTCCTCAAACTGCTAAGTTTCCACAATCAACTCCTTTTATATCAGATGCCTTCCAAAATTTAAATTCTGTCAAGATGAAATTCAACACCATGAATGGCTAAAATATTTGCTGCCCAACTTCTATATCTATAAATATCTTGTCTATAACAACCTCACAATTTCTTAATAACTTTTTCCAGGGTTCTTATTCATTTCCCTAATATTCCAAGATATTATTTTCATTGTTATTTTTTGTTTTTATTTGTTGGTTTAGCCCCACTTCTTGTTAGCACTTGTGATATATGCTTTTGTTTTCCCATATCAATATCCCTTTGGGTTTCCTTTTCTCTTTGTTTTTACTTCTTGGGTCTTTATCTTTTTCTATCTTTAACTTGGCATACTCTCCATTTTTCTTGGTTTTTTATTGATGCTTTACACCATAGTTGAGAAAATCAGAATCGGATCGGAATCGGTATGGAAAAGAATCGGGAAAAATTTGGAATCGGCAAAAAAATCGGGAGGAAAATCGACAATTTTTCATTGAAAAAACCAAAGAAAATGCAATTTTTCATTGAAAAAAAAACTTTTTTATGCATATCACAATTTTTCGGGAAAAAATTGGCTAGCCTATGAATCAGGATTTTTTGCAGATTTTTTGAACTATGCTTTACACAACTGCATGCATTTACCTTTTACATATCTGGTGATTCACCCGGTGACATCTAACCTCAGACTTTTACTGCTCTAACTTTCTCAATCCCTTTTTTTTTTAAATTTGTTATATGGATTGAAATGGGCCTCACTTGTATTACGTCATGACCACATAGTGGTATTATGACAACTTGATAATTATGCATGTATCTTGCTTGACAAGAATCGAACCTGGGTCTCCTCCTGTATCATGCTTATGTCATGTGATGAAATGTTAAGGTCCACCCATTAGATTTGAATCTTGGTTTAGAGTGTGAAGCCCCTCAATCTTCATCAAATGTTTTGAACCCCATGGGCTTCTCAACCATATTATTACATTACTTGTATAAATGCTTTAAAATATAAAACCAAGGAGTGAAGAGGGGTTTCACCTGTAGAATATAGAAGTAATATAAATAAATATAGAGAGTTGAAGTAAATATTTAAGTTCTTAAATGATTATTATTTCTGTATGTTACAATAACATTTTGTATTATTCTACTTATTAGTGCCTTACTATGAGTATAAATATGTTGTATGGTTTGAGGGCCATTGCAAAACATGAACAGTTCCATTGAATCTATGTTGTAGGAGACTATTCTCCTTAATAGTGCCTTACTATGATTATAAATATGTTGTATGGTTTGAGGGCCATTGCAAAATATGAACAATTGCGTTAAATCTATGTTGTAGGAGACTTTTATGGTGCCCTTGTTTCCCCATTTTGGAAATTTGGAAACTCAGGACCTCCATAGAAAATTAGTTTGACTTTCCACATTTCTGAGTGTTTTTAAGAGATGTTTCCAACCTAGGAATCCAAAGGCATTTCCAATGTTTCTTAGCATTTTAAGAGATGTTTCCAACCTAGGAATCCAAAGGCATTTCCAATGTTTCTTAGCATTTTTAGCCAAGTGTCAAGTCCAGATCTGAGGTTTTTAGGGGCTTATGTGGGTATTGTGTGAGGCCCACAAGGGACACATATGCCCTGCTTTAATAAAAATTAAGTTATCATAAGAAAAGTTCGAAGATGAGAAAAGGGAACAAAATAAATGATATATTGAAAATAATGATAGGTTTGTATCAATGAAGCCAGAGAATCTAGAACAGGTCGTAGGCTTTTTGGTGACAAAGAGGAATTGAAGCACATTTGATTTCATTCTCTTGGTGAAGGAAATAGGTTGGGATCAAAAAAGGCAAAGGATCTAGTTTCTATATATTCTGATATGTCTTGTATATTGCCAAAAGAAAGTACACAAGAGGGCAAACACAAGATTGGGATGTAGATCCATAAAATCTTGATAATGATATTATCATGGCTGCACCTGATCTTGTGGATGATCAAAATTCTTCTCATACACCTTCTAAAGAATCCACAGGAGTTGGGTATTCTCCGTGTTTTGATGCTGATTTTGATGACATGGAAGATTAAGCGGTTAATTTATAGTGTAACTCAACAAATGTGTTTTTCATCCTTTTGGGATCTCTTTAATTCAGTTCTGTTTTTTGGTTGTATGTTTGTTTGGATGTGAAAATTATGCATTTTCTTTGCGGCTTCCACATTTCTGAAGGGTTCGAGGACTTATGTTGCCTAAGGTGTCTCCATTTTGGTAACTATACCAGCTTCCAAGTTTAGTGCATCTTAGCTTTTAATTGAGAAAATCACCTTATAACTGTGACCTGCACTGTAAAATTTCTGACATTCACTCAGAGACATGGTTGTGTCTTTATAATATGATTTTTTTTATAGAAATAAAACTAAGCCTACTTTGATTGATGGGTCTGGCTTTAGTGATGGAGACTGGAGAGTATACCTAGTTTGGGGAGGAAGGCTGGATGTGTGATTCAGTTAGTATAGTCATTAGGCCTGTTACAAACAAACAAGCAGCTAATGGATGCAATATGTGGTGCTGCTCGTTGCCAAGTTATTAGTCGTTTTGATATCTCAATTTATGCTTCTGAGCTAATTTGACAACTGCTGTAACATTCAGATAGAGAAATGTGCAGGAAACTATGTAGTTGACAACAATTCAACTGTTGTGGAATGTGTTGGAAGGGAACTAACGTTTTCAAAGATTTTGGATAGAAGATTTTATCTAGTAAGTGAAAACTTATTTGTGTGGGAAATCTTTATTATTTTATGAGATTTAAAAGGTGGTAGATAATGAGAAACGTGTTAACATTGAAGAGTATATGGGAGGACAGTCATAGACATTAAGAGGGATGCAGTGGTCCTGATTCATTGGAAATGAGGATTTAAATACATGTGGTCAACCATAGTCAGTTCTGGTTGAAATTACTAAAACTGCTAACCAAACGTTAAATTGCAACCAAGAAATTATGGTGAGAACAATGGAAATTGCTTCCATGACGGAAAATATTTCTGGGGATGATAGCACTGTCTTCAGTGTTGGCTCTATGATATGTGATCCTAGTACTAGGTCAAGTGATATGGTTGGTTTAATCAATACATGTATCTAAAAAGTGTTTAATATATAGGTCCAAGTATGTATGATTAATATGTCAACTTCGTGGTTAAATCAGGAATTTTATTTTTGACTCCTAGCTGTTTGCCCATTGCCTAGGGTACATTATATGCTAACCAGAAGATTTTGTGATTACATTTTGTCTAGTTAAATGGTCAATTGTCTTGACCATCATACCTAGTTAAACTGTCAATAGATTTGACTCAATTTGTTTTTATAATGTTTGTTATTCACATATGATCGTAGTAGATATTAAAGACAAACGTTTTTTATTTTCCATTTCCCCTCTAGTGTTTTTCCATTTTGTTTGTTTGCTATTATTCAATGATCTGATCGAGAATTAGAGTTTATGATCAATGAAGAATCAATTCCAAAACTGTAAGTATTAGGGCTTATTATCAATTAAGAATCAATTTCAAAGTCGTAATCATATTTCTGTCCTCTGAAGTGTCTTTCTCTTTTGCTCCTCATCATTTTTCCATTTTGTTTGTTTGCTATTATTCAATGATCTGATCAAGAATTAGAGTTTATGATCAATGAAGAATCAATTCCAAAACTGTAAGTATTAGGGCTTATTATCAATTAAGAATCAATTTCAAAGTCGTAATCATATTTCTGTCCTCTGAAGTGTCTTTCTCTTTTGCTCCTCATCATTGCAGATTACCTTTAACATTATGAGCATCTATAGATTTGTTGATTCCTCTAGTTTCAAAACATGGTTTTAATTCCTTTTCTTTTCTTGGATGGATTGGATTCTAATCTGAATTTGCATCTTATTTCTATTTTCTTTTTTTAAGCGAAAAACCCCTTGCGGAGCCGCCTTGGTCTGAGAGACCACGAACAGGGGGTTCTACACCGTCAAAGTCACCCGGGGGTCGCACCCGACCCTGCCCGCACCAACATTATCAATTGGATTTTAGATACCCAATTCAGCTTTTTGGTAGGGTGGAGATTTGAACCTGGGACCTCCCTTGGAGGATTGCCCTCTCCTCTCCAACTCACCTACAACACCTGGGTGCATCTTATTTCTATTTGGCAAAATGTCTCCTTATGCTATAGGTTATGTTAACATGCCTAGTAATATGTAATAGCTGTGTCCCATTGTCTTCGCTGTAAACTCTATTTTGACTTTAATCTACCTATTGCTAATATCCTGGATATTAAATGCAAGGGAGCATTCTAAGAGGCATAAAAAATTCTCACAGGGTACATGCCTGGCTACATGATGGTTCATTATGTAACCAAACTTGAAAAGACACATAAAACATATTGTCTGTCATTTAATAGGTGAGACACTATTGGCATGCCATTTCATGCATATAAACTAAAGAGGCTTGGATAAGCAATTAACACTAACATGGTGAGAAGTTGGAGGAAATAAAATGAAAATGGTGAAAATATTTGCAATAATCATGCTTTTTTTCCCCTCTATTTCCAACGCAAATAAACGAATGCTTTAACTTGAATTATAAATTTATGCAATACATACGATTCTATACAGTTATTACTTAAGTCCATGATTCTGTTATCTTGTTTATGTGTATGGCTTTAATTCTTTCAAAAATTATTGCGAGAAATTTTATCCATTTGTTGCATGTCTGTAGAGAAACCAAAAATACCCTCCAATTTTGAAGAGATAACCTGGGAAAAACTAAAAGCAGCTGTGACTGCTATTCATTTGAAGCAACCAGTGTCCTGCAGCCTTGAGGAACTTTATCAGGTTTTTAAATTCTCTTCATCTCTTTTCTTTTGGTTTGTTTTTGTAAACTGCTTGTCTTGACATAAAAATGCTATTATGTTCTTGTTATAGGCTGTAGAGGATCTTTGTCTTCACAAAATGGCAGGAAGCCTTTACAGTCGGCTTCAACAGGAATGTGAAGCACACATCGCTGGAACATTACAGTCTTTGGTTGGGCAAAGTCCCGATCCTGTGGTGTTTCTGTCACTTGTTGAAAAATGCTGGCAGGATCTTTGTGACCAGATGCTGATGATTCGAAGCATTGCTCTATATCTTGATCGGACATATGTTATACAAACTTCAAATGTTAGGTCACTTTGGGACATGGGATTGCAACTGTTCCGCAAGCATTTATCTCTATGCACAGAGGTTGAGCATAAGACTGTAACTGGCCTTTTGAGATTGATTGAGAAGGAGAGGTAAATTACAACTTGAATCTTTTTAAATGATCTGATTCAAATATGTATTGAGATAGTGCTTAACATAGAAGATGAATTAACTCCATGCTGCAAATTTGTAGTTTGTGTGTTGCATGAGCTTGATAATTCTTTGTATTTTGTGTGTCAAGCTTAGTTGTGGTATTAATTTTTTTGTATTCAGTATTAGTACGCTGTTTTGTTTTTAAAAATCACATGGAAAGGGATAAAAATGTTGAAATATTATTGGTGTGAACCAAGGCTCTTTGCCCTTATTCAGCAGAAACGTAATAGTGGCCTGCTATACCTAATGAATTGCTATTAGATGAAAAATGTCTAAGTGTAATCTGAATGGTTGTCATGTTGCTTTGGGATGTCAAAAGTGGCTTCTTTCAGAGGCCATTGTTACTGTTGGTTCAGGTGCTATATTCAGTATTAGTATGTTTCCATATTTTAAAAATCCATAGTTACGAAATTCATCGAGTTTTTGAAAATCTTGCCCTGTCTGCACCCGAGTCGGCCTTGCAGTGTCAATCAAGCTTGACTCGAAGAGACTTTCTGAGCTTGCCAAGCTTTTTTACTTGGCGAGTTTTTGGGACTCGCGAGTAAAAAAAAACTTGCCGAGTCCCCAAAAAAAAATTGGGCCGGCCACGCATAGGCATGACAAAATAGCATAAATTCTTTTTTTTTTTCCTAAAGTACCCTTATTTTTGTTGTTCCCAGTTGCAAAGAGAGCAGAGACAAGGTGAAATCAGACCAAACAAAAACACTTAATTGCATCCTAAATCCAAACTTTTTTTAGTTTTAAAGAATCTAACAGCCACCCAACAGTTACATCTGAGGTAATAAAAACTTGGTTTCAGCTGTCAATGCTTAAACTCCTATATGCCAAGGTTGTATTTTGTCTGACAGGGTTACACTTGTATTAAATTGTAATGGAGTGATGTAATTAAAATTAGTCAAGGTTGCAGAAAATCACGTTGAAGCAAATTTAGCATTTGCTTTGCTGCACCTCATAATATTGCTAAGTGCAAGATTTTAATTGAAGGCTTAGAAGTGATACTCTACAAGGAATTGAATTTGTAGGAGCGTCAACCTAAAAGGCATTAATGCATAATACCAAAATAATGTTGAATTGCAACTTCAAAAATTTAATTGAAGGCTTATGATACTAAGCAGGGGAAACTACACAACCTTCTAGCTACAGAGACTATAGTTTTGAAATTAATGTCTGGGAATTGGATTTGTAATGGCATCAACTTTAAGGTGTTAGTGCATAATACCAAAATTAGGTTGAATCAATTTTAGAATCTGGACCTATGAAATATACCTTGTTTTGTAAGCAGAGAGCCAAACATGGCAATAAATTTTGCTTTCAAATTGTCTTCCTCTTCCCACCTTGACATAACCTGCCCACTTAGCGTTTGGTACCCCATTCTTTCATTGCACACCATCTCTGATCAGTTGGCATTTCAACACAGGAGCTTCTGCTTTGCATATTGGCATCAAGCAAAGCTTTTTCTTTTGTTTTCCTTGTTACCTTAGCATGTTCCAGGTGCATTACTATCAAAGTTTGCCATGCTTTCACTACTGATGCATCAGATGCCATATTGGCACTGCTTGAGCACAAATAGTAAGCTGGAGATCAACATTGCGATTGGCTATCCCATTTGCCGCTTTATCTCCTTCTTTATAGATATGTTGTCATTTCTATTGAACTTAATCTGTTAATAATTGATGGCAATCAACTAAATGTTGTTGCTGATCCAATCTTCACATCTATTTTCCTTGAAAGTATTAATAATAATATGTGAATCCCCTTTCTATTGATATTTATTTCTATTCTTTTTTGGCAATCTTGATCCTTATAAGAAATACCCTAGACTGTGGATGGTTGAATACTCTTTGTAACCAACTATTGGGCAACATAAATCTATCCAATCGTTCTGTTTGTTGACGTGGTACTAACTGAAATGTTTCCGGCATCCAAAATCACTGGCTTCTTATGCTTTAGCTTATGTTGACATGCTTAATTATTTGTCCAACTATTGTCTTACAAGTGTTAACAAGTATACTTGCCGTTTTTCTCCTCCCCTTTCTCTTCCCTTTTTTTATGTTGTCACTGTTGGTCACGAATCCGCCACGAGGAAAGGATTTTGTCGCTATTGCGCCCTGGACCCGCGAACCAACATTGAAAGGCCGGAAGGAAGAGATGCCTTCCGAGCCAATCTCCGGAGAAGGCCGGCTCCTTTTGGGGGGCTTGATTTAAGCTAAAGGGAACAGGAAAGAAATAAAGGAACGGAAAGAGACAAATGTACAAAAAGAGATACAAATATGTCCAAAGGTTGGTGGGGGGGAACTAACGATGCGGGAACACACCAATCACCGCTACTTACCGCATACAAACACAGAGCATGACAAGGAAGCGCAAAACCTAGGCGTACTTCCGATACACCAGCAGCGTATGCACAACTTCAATAGCTCCCTAGCAAACATTCCCTACAAGGAACTAACAGCGAGGGATCGTATCAATCACCGGATACGTACACCGACGGGGGTAGAAAGTAAACCTAGAGATGTCGGAGCCGGTATATGTGTTAGGTAGAGAGTTTAACCGCACAACTTCAATGGCTCCCTAGCAAACATTCCCTACAAGGAACTAACGACGGGGGATCGCATCAATCACCGGATACGGGCCAGCAACGTCACACACAACTGATGGAACTGCTACCAAATTTATAATGAATGCTTTAAATAATGAAGTACAGAAGGTGCTTTAAGCAAGCAATGCTAGAGGAACCTGATCGCCAAATGCCAAAGTGAATTAACGAGCAGCGACACAGGTGGGCCTAAGGCATATAATGAAAGACAGCATAAAAGAATAAAGACAGTAGAACAGAACCAGGCATACAGATTGTATTCATAAGCAGAAGCACGGTTACAATAAGCACAGTAGTTCCCTAACAAACATTCCCCTTCCACCCTTTACAATGAATTTCAGATGGGCTTTTATAGCCCGAGTCCCACCCGTTACATTAATGGGCACAGAGTCCCAGTCAAACATGAGCTGACAGAAGCGGCGAAAGAGCTGCAAATGCTGACCTTTTGTCGGACTGGGCTGTACCCGCAACATGGTCTTCCTGGAATCTGGACAGCTACGTGGCGGAGTGCTGGGTAATTCTTCAAGTCGGCGAGGCTTGCTAGTAGGCTGGAGCAGGTGAAACCTCGGATCAGCTTTGAATGTGGCTATTAACGCAGCGGTGCGGGCAGCCCATGCTTATCCCTTTTGGTCGGCGAGTCTTGGTTCAAATCCCGGCCGGACACTTGTCCGATGATGGGTTATGCCGTGTGACACATGCCCGCCTTAGAGGGCAATCTATCCATCTTTGCTTGGGATCGGGGCTCCTTGGGATGCGTGCAAAAATCAGTGCAGTCGGGGAAGGCCTTCAAGCCTTGGTCAAATTCCGGGTTTGTTCCCCTACTGTACACCTGTCAAGGGCGCATTCCCGCTCCGTTGAGAAGTCGAACTGCGCACGAGCGAACACTGGTGTCTGCCGCCATATGGACTCGCTCCGGCATTTTACCTTTTTTTTGCATTGACCTGTCAGTCTGCCAGTGCAAGGTGCGCCCAGGAGGTGGGGCGAAGTACGAACTTCGCACCAAAACTGGGCGAAGTGCGCACTTCGCACCAAAATCGGGCGAAGTGCGAACTTCGCACCCAGACTTAGCCAATTTCGGGATAGACCTGCTGGAAAGCTGGAAAATCAACTGGGAACTCCATGGAAAAAAGGGGGGAGAGAAAGAGAATGGGAAAGAAAAGGAAAGGGAGAGAAGCGAGAAAAACGGAAGGAGGAAAAGAAGAGCAGCACTGTTACAAAACAACATTGAAGACATTGCACCCCGTGCAAAATGTGACAACATTTCTGGCGGCTCGCGGGGTGTCGAGCTCGCCTCGGCGCAAAGAATCCATGCCTTCATCCTTTGGGTGCAGAGGAACTTGCCTCCCCTGCCTTTTTCTGCTCTAACTGTTCTCCTTGCGGCAACTGTTCTTCAGATTCATCTTTGTCAGTCGCCTCATCAGTATCTCCTTCTGAAAGGTCTCCATTTCCTGTTTCTGCCTCGCACATGCGAGTGTACGCCTCTTGGGCTGAGCGCCAGGCTTCCGCTTCGAATGGCTTGCGGTCGGCTATGTCTTCTAATGCTCCGTGAAAGCGGCGACCGCGTGCGGGTCGATGGTGAGGTATCTTTTCTCTAACTCCCGAAAATAGGAGCGGATCCCTGGAATATCTCGGACACCATCCGAGTGACTCGACTGTCTTGAATTGGCTCTGTCCGCCTATCAATTTCAGTCTGTATCTGCTTCAAAGGACTGCCAATTCTTCTTTACCCGATCTAGGGTAAGGAGCTCGCCATTCTCAACAAAACCTGGACACCCAAGTTCTGTAAGAGTGTGAAAGGGGGCCAGACAGATATCCTTTTCATGCCCGAATGCATCAAGCATTCGTCCGGCCACTCTCACCTCTTCAACTTTTCTAAAATATTTGTGCAAGGTCACCCTTGCACCTGCCCATTCTGCAGCGAATGAGGACACGGGGGAAAAAAGGACGCCGTCGCGCTCGCGCTCCTGAAGATTTATCGCCAGGTCCAGCCATTGCTTTGCCTGGCGCTCGGCCTCCTCTACCACAAGCTTTCCCTGGGCAGAAACTTCTTGAATCCTGGATGCGAAGTCCAGGACTGCCATCGCCTTAAAGGTATGGGGCTTGCATTCCCTCAGCAAACCAGCCCTCATTTCCTTAACTTTTGTCTTTGAAAAGACAGACGCTTGAGATGTTTTTTCTGCAAGCTCGCGATCGTGCTCGCTTCAAAGACTCCCGGAGCTGAGAAATCTGCTCCGAGGCTGCTTTCTTTCGGTTGCGGCTCGTTCGTCGAGAAGCGGCTAGCTGGGCTTTGAATTCATCTGTTTCTCGCCGCGCCGCTTCCAGCTGCTCGGTGGACCTAGATAGGTCCTCTTCAAGTTGCCTTACTTTGTCCCGCAACGCAAAAGTTCTTCTTGCTCCTCCGGACTCTTGACAAAGAGATTGTCGACTTTGCGCATGATCGTCCGAATCTCATACTGTTTATCAATGTCGTCAAAGCTTTTCTCCTTTGTCCGGAGCACGTAGTCCGCCTTAGTCATTTCTCGGAGAGGCTTCTTCACTATTGGGATTATTTTCTCCGTTGTAATCACTCTCCTTCCGAAATCATACTTTGCGCGTTTTGCCGGGCGGCTATCTCTTCATGTCTCCTCCGCTTCGGTCTTGGCGGAAAGAGACGGAATACTCTACGGCTCTCGTTGCCGGGGGCAAGTCATCCGAGTTCGGAGGTCGTCCATAAAATCTGGTTCCCCCGACCTAGGGATCCGCCGAGACGTCTCTCCTGCGGGGATGGGATCGGGAGGAACCGGACAGACCTTGGAAGAATCGGTCGCTCGTGGGGGCGACCGGGAAACGGAAATGGGAGAGGCTGACACTGTGAGGGTTTGAAGCGGCTGAGGCGGAGGATGTGATGGTGAATGGACAGCCTCAGCACTAACCTTGGGCGAAGGGTTTGGAGTTGTGCTCAGAGAAAGAGAGATGTTAGGGTTCTGAGCAAACTGGTCGAAAGAATGGGGACCGCTAGAAGGACGCGGAGACGGGGAGGAGGATGTGGTCATGGCTCGCCCGCATTGAGCGAGGGACCGAGTAGAAGTAGAACCGGGTGAGACTAGAGAGACAGGGACAGACAAACGTACTCGCGGGCTCCGCCTCGAGCCGAAGCCGGGTGAATGTCTTCTCTTATTGTCTCGACGGCCGGCTTGGGACCGCCCAAAGGAACCGCCTCTCGCGGTGGCGGGACGCGGCTGCGGCTCGCGACCGGTCGCTGCACTATCGGGCTAGGTCGCCCGATTTTCTCAACTCTCCTCCGCTTCTTTTCTTCCGGAACAACTATCGGATCAGGGGAAGGAGACGAAGCGAGTGCGACAGGCGCCGATGCTCCCACGGTAAACTTGTACCGGGGTTTGACTTGCGGAAGGTCCGCCGCAACCGGTCTCGCGTTCCGGCGGTGCTCGGTGCTTTTCTTGCTCGAGGAAGTGCCTCGGGCGCCGCCTCGGCTAACTTTTTCGCCTTTTCGAGCGCCGCCTTAGGAGCCACGAACTGCATTGGATCGGCCTGGGTACTTGCTGGGCCGGCGCTGGCAGTTGCCGAAGTGTACAACTGCTTGGGAGGAGACCCACTTTTATAATCCTCAAAGGGGCCTCGGGGAACGTAACCTTGATATGCGAACGGCCGCCAACTGTCATGATGCTGGTCATAGAGAACTGAGAAGTCGTCATCTACGGCCAGGTTTCTCCTTGTGGATTTATCGTCGTCGCGTGCGGCATCTCATTTTCCAAAGATTCAATAATCTTTTCTTTAGACCGGCTTAAGGCCTCGCTATCTTGGATAGAAATTTTTTGAACCCTGGAGATGAGAAGTGATGGTCCGGGTTTCGCTTGGGGTCATATGTCACCTCCTCGCAGTAGAAATCCTGCCAGGGAGGAGAAGCTTCCATCAATTCGATCTCCCAATCAAGGTCCACATGGACCATATCGCATCTATCCTCGGTTATATCCCGGGGGCACAAATGTGTAAACCTCGCCCTTATCCCATAAGGGTCGTACTTCCAGCGCTGCGGCAGCAACACGAGGCCAGTCCGGGACAGCGCTTGCTCTAGGTAGACATGTTGTCCTACCTCGATAATCTCAACATTGGCCCAGGAAAGAGGATATTGAAAAATCTGTCCTCCTTTCTTCCCTAGGCCAAACTCTTCTTCCACATAGTCCATCTGTCGGGCAACTTCCATCCCGAACAGATGCTCGGAGCACCAATAGGGCAGCAAATAGGGTTTGCCCTTGAATCCGTAGATTCCGATCACAATCCCTGCGTCGGTCCGAAAACGTCCCCGAGCTTCTGATTTATCAAAGCACTCGTCATTTCTCTCGGGGAACGGGGGATTTCACTTTCGGTGAAGACTGACATGACGAATCCCAGAAAGTTGAAGTTGAACTTGTAGTAGGACCCTTTCCGGTATAAGTCATCCGTCCAGTTATAGACGGGCTGGGGTTCTCCCTTCTCGTTAACCTTCTTCAGGTTCAGGATCGGCATTTGGGGGTGCAGATGGTACAAACAAAGCCAGACCAGAACGGAACTGAAACGAAAATTGGTTGACTGGCGCTTCTGGATCTTCAGCAGACTGGAATGAATGGCGTAAGCCAGCCAGTCTGCCCAGTCGAAAGAGATGGGGCGTTTTCCGCTCCATCGCGTCGCCGGTTCGTAAGATTCTCCACGCAGGAGGCATTCGCACGGCGCCAGCTGGTACGGGTGTACCGACTCATCGGAGTCGCAGCTGAGGATCCATGCCAAGATGGTATATAGATACTTGCTCGGAAATTTTACCAAAGGCATGGGGCCGATCGGCCATTGTCCGGCCGGAAGCGGGCGCTCGGCTCCGAATTGAGGAAATCCCTCATTCGCTTGGTGTGCGTGAAACGTCCCGCTTGTTCGCCCAAATTGATTTTTTCGAGGATGGTGCCGGAGTCGTACTCCAGCCCCGGGGCGAAAGTCGGTCGCACAGTCTCCTCGCGCAGTGCGAACAAGGGTTTGCCGCTGGAACCGCAGATTTGCCGGGAAGCCGGTTTATAGTGTCCGACAATTAAGTCTATCGACTCCGAGCATTGGTGGACAGGAGGGCACATGAATCGAAGAGGTTTGATTTGTACGCCGCTCCAAAATGATGGGAGGGCGAAACCTTGTCGACCCAGCCTCTCCACATTCGCTCTCACTGAGTTAGGCTCATGGAAAACGAGCCGTCCACATATCCTGCCGTGTAATTCACCGGAGGTGGTGGGGATTGCCCACGCCGTACCTTCTTCGTCCGGGCCTTTGACTTTTTCTCTGGCGGAGGATCGCCTTTGAAAACTCCTGGCCGCGGCAAATCGCCTGGTTCGCTGCTTCCGCTGGATCGCGCTGACACGTGCATTTTTCCCTTGTCCATCTCTCCGAGTCAGCAATAATGACAGGTTCAGGCTGTCTGCAACAAATTTCGCTATCAGAAGAATAATTAGCACTGTCCGAGGAATAATCTCTCGCAATCTGGAATGTTGGCATGATTCTCACCCCCTTTTCTAGATAAAAACAGCGCCATTGATGCAACGCAGGAGGGGTAGGTCGGCTGAGTTAAAACCCTTGGTGGCCGCGCAGAAGAACGTTTAGGAAAAGACGCGCCCCGGCAGATCGTGCCTTGCTTTTTTAGTTGCGTTTTCGCTTGAAAAACGCGCAATCATTAACTCAGCGTTGGGGACTGCACCATGGCTGACGTTGCCGCCACCACTTGGGCACGCTGATCAAGACAAAACCTTCGGTGCGGAAACCCACATTAAAACAAGTGCAAACGCGCCTTGGGCCCAGCTTGGGGTTTTTGAATTTTTTTATTATTCTTTAAACCGCGTCCCAATACCGGCCCGGAAAACTAGGCGCGACCGGACTTCGCCCGAGTTGGGCACGGCCCGACCTCGCCGGCGAAGTCGGACTTCGCCCGAATTTCGGGCGAAGTACGAACTTCGCACCAAAACTGGGCGAAGTACGAACTTCGCGCGAAGCGCGTGCTTGAACTGTTCTACCTCTGTTTTTAGCTGCGCCCAAGGTTTGGGCGCGATCTGGGTCTTTGCCGCCTTTGATCTTTAGATGGACTTCGCACGGGCGTTGGCCGCTTTGTTCGGACTTCGGCCGAAACTTGATGCGAAGTGCGAACTCGCGCGAAGTTCGCACTTCGCCCAAGTGTTGAGCGCAGCCGCGCACTTCGCACGGCGCCGGCCGAAGTCGGACTTCGGTGCGAAGTTCGGACTTCGCACAAACTTTGCGCGTAGTGCGTACTTCGCACGAAGGGTTGCGCAGTGCGAACTTTAGTCTGCTTCAGCTTTTCTCGGACAAACTTCGCAATTCGGCTGGGCCGAAGTCAGGCTTCGCTGCGAAGTCGGACTTCGGTCAACACTTAGTCGATTTCTGCTCTTTTTTCTCCTTTCTTTTTCTGCATAGCCGAACTTCGCCCCTCTCCGCGGGCAACGATAGACTCCGTTGCGAAGTCTGTCTTTCTCTCCCATGCCGCATTTAAGCTCAAAGAAGGAAAAATAAACTGAATGCTAAAACTGGAAACTATACATGCGGGGAAAAATAAAAACACAAGGCAAAATTTTTACAGGGAAGGGCCACTCGGCGCCTTCAACAGCGATAAAGCTTCAAGTGGAACCCGTTGACGGGGATGGGGAGGAGCTGACCCTCCATATCCGAAAGTATGTAGGCATTGAACTGATTCACCCGGCCAATCTGATAAGGGCCCTCCCAGAGAGCATCAAATTTTCCATGATTACCCGGTTTTGCCTTGTATGAGTCCCACTTCAGCACCAGGTCCCCGACTTCGAAAACTCGGGCAGTGGTGCCTTTGGCAAACCAGCCTTTAGTGGCCGCAATGTGATCGGCGAAGGCCTGGTATGCACTTTCTCTGTCTTCTTCCAACCTGCAGGAGTTGGCACAACTCCGTCGTCTCACCGGGTCTCCGCCGCTCTCGTCTTCGTCAATCATCCACAGTGCGGGGATTTCAATGTGTGATGGCATAACAGCTTGCTTGCCATAGACGAGCGCATAGGGGGACGTCTTGAGGGATTTCTTGAACGCAACTCGGTCCGCCCATAGCGCCCGGTTCAGAGCAAGTGCCAAGTCCGCTTATTTTTTTTAATGGTCCTCCGGAGAATTTTCAGGAGGTTCTTGTTAGTAGACTCGGCAAGGCCATTCCCCTACGGGTAGTAATTAGAAGACATCTTGTGATAGATGCCAAGGCCGCTGGTGTACTCCGTGAGTACAGCGCCTACAAATCCCGGACCGTTGTCTGTCACAATCGACTCGGAACCCCGAGCGGGTAATCGAGCTCTCAATGAACCCGATGACCGTTTCTTGGTCGGCGTTCTTGGTCGGGATCGCCTCCGTCCACCGTGTGAAATAGTCGATGAGTCGTGAGAATAAACTTGTGGTCGGCGGAGGAGTTAGGAGAAATCACCCCAATGAAGTCCAGACCCCATTGCTCGGAACGGAGCTTCGGCTTGAATCGATTGAAGGGGCAGGGGTGCTTTTCCGTTTCGGCCAGCATACCTCGGCATTGATCACACTTGGCACGGACCGCATACGCGTCTCACGAACGAGTGGGCCAATAGTATCCAGCCCTTATTATTTTTAAGGCCGTTGGCCTTGAAGAATGGTGACCCCCGTGCATCCCGCAATGAAAGTCTCCGAGGACCCTAGGCTGGTCGGATTTTATGACGCACCGCAACAGGATGCCGTCAATGTTTTTGAAGTAAAGCCCCTCGGGGCGAAGAGTGTACCTTAGTGCACCTAGCCGAAATCTCCTTCGTTGTGAGGCGTTCAGGTGATCGGGACATCTTCCGGTGTAGAAGTATCTCACCAGTTCATTTGTCCAATCACTCCCCTCCGATAAGGAGTTGGCTAGGTAGACGCGTGTCGCTGTGCCCTCCCACTTACATGCGGAGATGCCGGCTACGGCGCTTCGGGCCAATTCCCCGACACAAGGCTCGGCCTCCGATAAGCTTGGTGGGCCGTACTTCGATGTCAAACTCCCGGATCTTGGCAATCCATCCCGCTCTCTTGTGACCCGGTTCCCCTTGCAAGATGAAACTGCGAACATCGAGGTGAATCACAAAGACAAGTGGTCTTACTTTGGGAGACAAAGTGCCCGAGCTTTCGAAGGGACTTCATGACCGCATGGACCTCGCCGCTCTATAAAATTGTACTTCTCTTCGTGTGGCGTAATCACTTGGCTTAGGAACGCAATGGGGCGCTCCTCACCGTCGTCTCCCTTCTGAGTCAGGACTGCAGCGTAACTTTCGGGTTCTCCCACTGCATACAGGATGAAGTCCTTGGAGTAGTCCGGGTTTGTCAACACCGGAGCTTGCGCAATTCGATCCTTGATTTCCTCGAAAGCTTGCTTTCTCTCATCAGTCCATTCGTAAGGTGTATCTTTCTTCAACAGTTCGGCCATAGGCTTGATCACTCGTGCGAAGTCCGGAATGAACTTCCGCACGAAGTTAATCCGACCGAAGAAGGACTCGCAGACCTTTTTTATCGGTGGGGGCGGCAAGCGAACGAGGGCTTGTGCTCTGTCGGGGTCAATGGTGAGGCCTTCCTCGGAGATGACATGTCCCGACAGCCTTTCCTTCCTTTACCGCGAAGACGGACTTCTTCGGGTTTATAGAGATGCCGAATTCTTGACAACTTTCAAATATCCGCCGCAGTGCGAAACATGATCTTCTCGTCGGTGAGAGAAAACAGTCATGTCATCAAGATAGATGACAATAATCTTGTTGAGCAGCTCTCCTAAGGCCAGGTCCATGGCCCTTTGGAACGTGGCACCAGCATTGGATAAGCCAAACGGCATGCGCTGATAGGCGAACGTCCCCCACTTCGTGGTAAACGCCGTCTTATGCTGGTCTTCGTCTTTAACCCAAATCTGGTTGTAGCCGGAAAATCCATCTAAAAGTGAAAATCTCTCGGGCTCCAAAGAACGATATGCAAAATTTGGTCGATTTGGGGAAGCGGATAGTGGTCCCGGAGGGAAGCCCGATTTAGGTTTCGAAGTCGACACGGAGACGTATGTCGCCATTCTTTTTCCTCACGGGCACCGTATTCGCGACCCAGGATGAATGTTTGATGGGGTAGATGATCTTGGCCTCCAAAGATCTTCAAGAGCTCGGTCTTCATCATGGCCTCAACCTTTGGATTTACGGCCCTTTGCTTTTGTCGGAACGGCTTGGCGCCATCCTCTAGCTCGATGGTATGCTGGATGACAGATCTGTCATACCCCCTCAAATCTTCGTAGCACCAGGCCACGATGTCGGGGAACTCCTGGCACGATGATCTAATCTGCACCCGCTCCTCCGACGTGCGACCTGCTCCGACCTTGATGGTTTTATCGAGTTCGAGCTCCAGTGTCAGCATACCGCCTCGGGTCTACTTTGATCCCGTGGGATATTGCTCGTCATTCCGATCAAAGAGACTTTCTAATGTAATCAATCCTTTTGGGACGTGATTATTCCGTGAATCGTATCAACCCCTCATATTGCTCGTCATCGTGGTCTCTACCTTCGATTACACACACTTCGTTAACCGGGAATGTGACGATCTCCTCGTCACACCTGAATACCCGCTGTAAGGTATCCCTATCGTGCACGTAAGGCCCGTAAATGGTGCGGACCGGCTTCGGCTTCGGACGACGTCTTCAACCGGAACGCACTGGCTCCAACAGACGCTGTAATATCCGCGTGCTTGTTTCTCTCACGCGATATTGCCTTAACGTTCAATGAGTCAAACGATTCCATCAAGTCCCAGACCCGATTGCGGTACGCTCTAAGATAGTGATGCTTAGACGCGCATTTATTCGTAACTTGATGACACACTAACTCTGAATCTCCGAAAATTTGGAGATGCTTGATTCCGAGCCTTTCCGCCTTTCGCAGACCTAAGCACAGGGCTTCGTATTCCGCCGAATTGTTAGTACAGCTCCAGGCCAGCCTGTAGGCATAGTCCCTCTGGACTCCGGTTGGAGAAACCAGGAGGACCCCTGCACCGGCGCCATTCTTGCAACGGGCGCCGTCAAAGAAAAGCTTCCACAGCTCTTCGAGTGCGTGTCCTACCTCCTTCGCAACGGACACGTCAAGCTCCTCGGCCGCTTAATGGAATAACAGCCTCGCTCGTCCCGATTACGGCATTAAAATCCCGCAACGAGAACTCGTCTTCTAGCCGTAGCACTTCGAGAGCTTGCTCGGTCGGCTCTATCGTCACCGCTTCTTCTTCCGACAACCGGACCATGCAGTCCATCTCTCCGCCGGTATCTTGTCTACTAGAAAAGGGGAAGGCTTCTCATTGAAAATTTTCGGTCTCCTTCCTTTGAAGGGCACTTCCATGTGCGAGTAGTCTAGAGACAGGTACTCGCCCAACTTCGCAGTGAACTCCCGAGAGAGACACATGCCGAAGTAAGGCTCCAGGTCAACAATCACGACCTCTTGGATGACCACAATGTCGAGAGCTTTGTGCAGCCGGATAGGGATGTCCTTTATGACACCAACTGTCTTGACAGGGGTGCCGTCTAATTGCAAGACACCTTGGCTGCTCCGCGTGTATTCCATCCCGATCTCATCGCAGACGGCCTTCGGCATCACAGCCGAGGAAGCACCGGAATCCACCATGCGCTTGTGAACTATGTGCCCTTGCATCCGCAAAGACAGATAAAAGGGTGGCGGTCCTGTTCTTCCCGGTGGTGGAGATCGTCAAAGGTTGAACCAGGACAGCAGTCGCATCCGCTGCCGTTCTTCATGTTTTTTAGTGATTCTTGCAACAGATCTACCTGGCCTGGAAGCAGAAGGGCATCGTACATGCTGATTCTGGCAGGAGTCTTCTTTAACTCGTCTACAATGCTGTAGCCCGAGGTACTAGCTCCTTCTGCTGGTTTAGCCGGTTCATACTTGGTCCGTCATCGTTGGGTGGCCTCAACTCGCCGTCTCTTGGTCGAGACGGGTACTTCGCCTTCTCCCGGGCTTGTTCTTTGGTTTCGGCTGGGGCTGAAGTACAGGGAGCTTAGCGGGAGTTGGGGCCTTTGCTGGAGGTTTAGCTGGAACAGCAGCGGTCTTTGCTGGAGAAGGTTTAGCGGGAGCTTTATCTTTGGATGCCTTCTCCTGGGCTGTGTAAGGCCACAGCCGCTTGTACGGTGGCAGCCCATTGGGCCGTGGTCTTTCTCTTCTCGTGTATACTCGCAAAGGTTTAGCCGTGTCCGCAGCCTTTCCTTTCTTCCTTGGCGGGCGTCACCGGGTTCTCTTCCGGCGGGGCAAAATTGGCCTCACCGTCCAAGATCATGTACAGCCTCATCATCTTCTATAGTGCCGCCGGCCAAGGTCCTGGATGTAGTGCTGGTGCAAAGTGCAGTCTTCCTCCGAATGCGGGTCATTGCAAGTAGTGCACCGCTTGACTCGGTCGGGAGGACCAGGTGGGTCATCTATAGCAAGATTTCTCGGAGGCGGACGCCTCTGCGGTTGGTTTTTTGGGGCTTTATCTTTTGTCAATGCCGGCGGCGCATACGGCCTTCTAGGAGCAAAGTCCATTTGGGCCTGCTTCTTTTTCATAGCTGCCATGTCATTGGACATGGCATGATATCCGGAGGCCAAAGCCCGCACTTCTTGTAGAATCGTGTTCTGGATGCTGCTGTCGGGAGGCGGCAACTGTGCCGGTGGAGGCAAAGCGGCCAATGGAGGAGGGTTAGAATAAGACGCATACTGCGGGGGAGCAGGAAGCGCCGGAAAATGCGGAGCGGGAGGAGGCGGATGAGGGTAATGCAACTGAGGCGGGCCGTATTGAGTTACGACCGGCGCCGGATTCCACTGCGGCTGGGGCTGCTGCCCCGAAGTAGACGGCACACCACCGTAGCGTAAGGATACTGCGATCTTGGAAAGTCGGGATGAATCGGCTCTCGCACTCGGACGGAAGCTCGCCGATGGAGATAATGTCGCCTTCGACTTGCTCGGGCAGCTTCGTACAATGCGTGGAACTCGTCGATTCGGGCGATCTTCGAAGCAGTGCATATGTCTGAGTTGAAGGACCTCAGATAGTAGTGAGCAGCCATGCCGGCTGAAGGCCGAAGTTCGCGAGGTACCCGTTTCCAGGATCTCGCAAACCTAATGTTAAAATCAGACACCTCCTCTTGAGGATGCCTCTGGATTGCTTGGAACTGATGCAGAGAGAGGTAGGATCAGCGGACTCGTTGCATCCTTTTACGAGCCTCCCGGCAAGCCGGGGCCACCCAAATGATGGATCCCTCTCGCGGCCGATCTCCACCAAGAGAGAAGCTTTCCCCTCGGGGAAAGGGCCAGCAGACGGGTCTTCACACTTTCATCGGTGATGGTATGCGGTGCGGCCAGGGCAAGGATGTCCCGGATGTGCTCGTACGCCGTCTTACCGTAGCCGTCGTATGTGGGAATAGACTTTAAAGCAAGCAGGGGGCACAACTTGTCGATCGATCGGGGCCAAAGGCCCCGTAGAGTCCACCGCCGGGAAGAGATCATCGTCATTCGGTTGTTGAGCAGCCATTTCTTCTTCTTCTCCGCCGTCGGTTGTGTACTCAGTATCGGTACTCTCCGAGGATACAGGATTTTCCTCTTCCTCGGGCTCTTCTACTTCGTACTCGGCTCTTCCGACCTCAGCCTCGGCTTCGTCGAAATGAGCTCGCGGATCAGCCAGCCTGGGTATCACGCCTCGAGCGTGGATGTCTAGTTCGTAGAACTCAGGCGGGCTTCTCGGATTTCTTGTTCGCCACCTTCTCGTGTGCATGAAGGTGACCGGACCGGTCTTCTAGACTCGGAGGATTTGTTCGTGCGTAGTCGCCAGGTGTTCGGATTTGGAACAAGCAATGAAGCGAACACCGGTGCTTCGATTCTGTCGGGGGTGAGAAACTTCCTTGTCTCACCAAGAGCTCGGGAACTGTCAGCGCCAGGTGGAAACTGATCAGAAAATCTCTCGTCAGATGTGGGACCCGTGTTCCGCCGAGCGTGGCAGAGAAACTGTTGCGCTAGGTGGAAACTGGATGGGTACTCTTTCTTTAAATCGTGGGACAAGCGTCCCACCGGGCGTGCCAAAAACTGTTGGTCACGAATCCGCCACGAGGAAAGGATTTTGTCGTTATTGCGCCCTGGACCCGCGAACCAACATTGAAAGGCCGGAAGGAAGAGATGCCTTCCGAGCCAATCTCCGGAGAAGGCCGGCTCCTTTTGGGGGGCTTGATTTAAGCTAAAGGGAACAGGAAAGAAATAAAGGAACGGAAAGAGACAAATGTACGGAAAGAGATACAAATATGTCCAAAGGTTGGTGGGGGGAACTAACGAAGACGGGAACACACCAATCACCGCTACTTACCGCATACAAACACGGAGCATGACAAGGAACCGCAAAACCTAGGCGTACTTCCGATACACCAGCAGCGTATGCACAGCCTTCAATAGCTCCCTAGCAAACATTCCCTACAAGGAACTAACAACAGGGGATCGTATCAATCACCGGATACATACACTGACAGGGGTAGAAAGTAAACCTAGAGATGCCGGAGCCGTGTATATGTGTTAGGTAGAGAGTTTAACCGCACGGCTTCAATGGCTCCCTAGCAAACATTCCCTACAAGGAACTAACAGCTGGGGATCGCATCAATCACCAGATACGGGCCAGCAACGTCACACACAACTGATGGAACTGCTACCAAATTTATAATGAATGCTTTAAATAATGAAGTACATAAGGTGCTTTAAGCAAGCAATGCTAGAGGAACCCGATCGCCAAATGCCAAAGTGAATTAACGAGCAACGACACAGGTGGGCCTAAGGCATATAATGAAAGACAAAGATAAAAGAATAAAGACAGTAGAACAGAACCAGGCATACAGATTGTATTCATAAGCAGAAGCACGGTTACGATAAGCACAGTAGTTCCCTAACAAACATTCCCCTTCCACCCTTTACAATGAATTTCGGATGGGCTTTTATAGCCCGAGTCCCACCCGTTACATTAATGGGCACGGAGTCCCGACCAAACATGAGCTGACAGAAGCGGCGAAAGAGCTGCAAATGCTGACCTTTTGTCGGACTGGGTTGTACCCGCAGCATGGTCTTCCTGGAATCTGGACAGCTACGTGGCGGAGTGCTGGGTAATTCTTCAAGTCGGCAGGCTTGCTAGTAGCTGGAGCAGGTGAAACCTCGGATCAGCTTTGAATGTGGCTATTAACGCAGCGGTGCAGCAGCCCATGCTTATCCCTTTTGGTCGGCAGTCTTGGTTCAAATCCCGAAGCCGGAGACTTGTCTGATGATGGGTTATGCCGTGTGACACATGCCTGCCTTAGAGGGCAGTCTATCCATCTTTGCTTGGGATCGGGGCTCCTTGGGATGCGTGCAAAAATCAGTGCAGTCGGGGAAGGCCTTCAAGCCTTGGTCAAATTCCGGGTTTGTTCCCCTACTGTACACCTGTCAAGGGCGCATTCCCGCTCCGTTGAGAAGTCGAATCGCGCACGAGCGAACACCGGTGTCCGCCGCCATATGGACTCGCTCCGGCATTTTACCTTTTTCTCGCATTGACTCCGTCGTCCGCCAGTGCAAGGTGCGCCCAGGAGGTGGGGCGAAGTACGAACTTCGCACCAAAACTGGGCGAAGTGCGCACTTCGCACCAAAACTGGGCGAAGTGCGAACTTCGCACCAAAACTGGGCGAAGTGCGCACTTCGCACCAAAACTGGGCGAAGTGCGAACTTCGCACCCGCACTTAGCCAATTTCGGATAGACTCGCTGGAAAGCTGGAAAATCAACTGGGGAACTCCATGGAAAAAAGGGGGGAGAGAAAGAGAATGGGAAAGAAAAGGAAAGGGAGAGAAGCGAGAAAAACGGAAGGAGGAAAAGAAGAGCAGCACTGTTACAAAACAACATTGAAGACATTGCACCCCGTGCAAAAATGTGACAACAATCACTATTAGATCAGTGTTTGGAAGGCGGAAGGTCTAGGGGTCCTTGTTGGGGCTCCCAGTCCTTGTCTTAAAACATCAATACGAGCTATGTCTGTGATGCCCACTTGTCTTGAGGACTATTGTTAGCCTTGTCGACGTCCTTGGGACACCATGTGGATGTTTTGGCATCTCCATGATGTCCTAAGGATGGTAGGGCATCTTGGCACACCTTGTCAGGCATGTCTAATTATAGGGATGGTGCCCAGCGGTTGAGGGCATCATGGGGACAACCTGTACTCTGACCCAGCAAAGGGGGATGATGGGTGGTCTAGAAGTCCTTGGAATGCTGGGGACGACAAGATAAAGGCTGGGGTGGGAGGACGTGTTAGTGTGGGACAAAAAAACACATTTGATCATATGAATTTGCATATAATTTTTTTTTTTAGTGCATTCTTTCATGGCTTGCCTAAGTTATGCTTATTATTGTTTGTTTAAATAGTTGACGCTAGAGGAACCGACTAATTTAGTTTTCTGCATGTGGGATTCACGGTCAATTTCACATGCCACAACGTCCTTGGGAACTTTAAATATAGGATTTGATCAAGAGACTAATTTGGTAATCCGTTGTGTGTTTCACCATCATTCTCAAGTGCAAGCAACACATTTTTCATCAATAGCATCCATGGGAACCTTAAAAAACACAATGGGGTTTGAGAATTTGAACCTACAGTTTAAGACCTATCCAACATTGATTGGCCATTGAGAGACGTTAATACTTGCCAGAATAAATAAAGCATAAAACAATCTTGATATTTTGAATTGTGCCAACCTTGAATCACTTAAAAAGTGTATGAATTCTTGTGGCATCTATATGTATGGACAGGAATATTTGTTTTACATATACTGATTTCCATGGTGAGTCGACGGTTGGTTTTTGTATAGTAGAGATAGATAAGGAATCACAATTTGATAGTTTGAAATTCTTGATGAAATTGGGAGTCAACAAACTATATTTAGTTTGCTCTTTTTCCAGCTTTGGCATATTTTTAACTTTTTGGGATTTGCCCTTGTTGCATTGTTTATTCTGAAGATGTTAGCGTTTTAATAGTTGTATCTCAAGAGGTAACAATGGTAATCTGTTCATTGTTGATATTTTAATCTTCATGACAGTCTCTATGAAATAATTCCAATACATACATGTGTGCAACAATTAAGCATTTCAATCTTCATGACAGCCTCTATCAAATAATTCCAATACATGCATATACCTGTGTGTGTGTAACAACGAAGTTTTTCTTGCTGTGTCTTCCCATTTGTTGGCACTTCGCTTCATAAAGTCATTTAACCTAGTTTCTGTGTTCTTTCAAGATTTTTGTGCTTAATTTATTTAAGGTGCTCTATTGATTTCTTTTAAATTTTTATCTTTAAATCGGCATGAGTGCAACAGCTAATCCAAACTGTCAATTGTTTTTCAGAATGAGTTTTTGCTTTGCTAATTGACAGGTCTGACAAATTTTGTTCTCTGTAGGTTCGACATGTTTGTGTATGCTTTTTTGTCATAACTATTGCCAAGTAAGAGTTAAGATTTATCTTTGTTCTTGGCATTTGTATGGATGCCAGACTAACTGGTGGTGTAAGTCTCATGATATCTCTGTCAGCCTCTATGCAATTATGTTGCAAAAAAGTTAGTATGCATTTTTCTTCAGAGTTGGCACTTCGTGGGTATGTCATACTTAAAATTATGTCTGGAACAGTCACTCATTGAATTGCAAGTAGGAATGGATGGATATTTTAAATCTTGACTCCGATTTGTGTTTGATAGAATGGGTGAAGCGGTTGATAGGACTCTGCTGAATCATCTTTTGAGGATGTTCACTGCTCTTGGTATATATGCGGAGAGTTTTGAAAAACCATTCCTTGAAGGCACTGCAGAGTTTTATGCATCTGAGGGTGTGAGATACATGCAACAATCTGATGTTCCAGATTATTTGAAGCATGTGGAGGTGCATTGTTAACCCATATCCGAAATGTAATCCGTTTCATCTACTTGTGGTTTAAATATTGAGGACTTGTCATAATCTATGATAATGTGGAAAATCTACAGGCTAGGTTGCATGAGGAGCATGAACGTTGTTTGCTGTACTTGGATGCAAGTACTAGAAAACCATTAGTGGCGACTGCAGAAAAGCAACTCTTGGAGCGTCACAGCTCCACAATTCTGGACAAGGTTGTATCATATATTTGAAGGCATTTCTGGATGCTTGAATTCTTGTTTGATAATATGTTCAATCTCTTACTTTTGTTTCTGTATTATTTGACATGCTTCTTCCAGGGATTTAATTTGCTTATGGATGCAAATCGCATTCCGGATCTTCAGCGCATGTATTTACTGTTTTCAAGGGTGAACGCTCTTGAGTCACTTCGACAGGCTCTAAGTCAATACATTAAAGCTACTGGGCATGGTATAGTCATGGATGAGATGAAAGATAAGGACATGGTATCTTCACTTCTAGACTTAAAAGCTCGCCTTGATACAATATGGGAAGAAAGCTTTTTCAAGAATGAAGCATTTTCTAACACTATTAAGGATGCCTTTGAGCATCTCATAAATCTTCGTCAGGTTAGTATATTTGATTTATGGTACGAATGCATTTTGGTTTGCATCTATTCACATTTATATTTCTCTAGTGTATTGTTATGACTTCCTTGTTGATACAAGTCATTACCTTAAAGGAAATGATTATTGTAAGAATGATCTATCTTTATCTTTTAGCTTTTGAAGCATGTGATCCAAGTAGAACAAAAAATTCCTTGAATAGTTTGAAATATTAACTGAGTTTTAGAGCCATCGTTCATTCAACAAAATTCATTTTTCTTACCATAGGCTGGTTGTAGATTCCCTTTGATGCTTTCAAGATTATTTGTATGGAATTTTCTTTTTCAAGAAATTTCCAAACGTACTTTTTATGGTATAGAACAGATACTATTTACAATTTTTCTTTAAGTCAATACTAGTGGTTCTTTGTGAAATCAGTGTACCCTTAAATCTTGCATGTAGTATTAATGTACTGGGATTTTTCAATCTGCTAACCCTAGCTCATTGAGTTCTCTGAAGACGGTTTTCTTATTGTGCAGAATCTGCGTCTTTGCATTTCTAAAATTTAATGATTTCCTTATTGTCTTTATTGTAGTTAGATTGGGCAATTATTGAATATGTATATACTGGATTCAATTAATGATGCCTTGATTTGGTTGTTCTTGGACATGTTCCATGGTGGATTGAATGGCATTCTTGCTTGTAGAAATGAAGGAGTTTATCTTAAAAATCAAATTTCTGGTAATATCTGAGATATTTCTCCTGAAAGACTGGTGCAACAGCACAAAATTTATTTGAATCATGTACTTATTTGAAGGATGGGTCTTTATGCAGATCAAATCTCATGAAGATGAATTTTAGAGAATATAATAAAATATTACAAATGTTGGCCATGTTCAAAGTGAAGATTATACACATTCCAAAGTCTCTCCTTCATCTGAACAAAGGTCATGGTAAGGAGATATTATTGAACATCCCCTCTTAATGGCGACTCCATCATGCCAACCTGATCATGAAGCTTGACAAAGGTGACCTTTGGCGTAAACTTGATGATGATATCCACAACCTGATCTGTAGAAGGCACATATGAAAGCAAAAGTCAACCCTATGATGCATGCTTCCAAAGAGGATACATATGGATCTCCATGTGCTTGGTTTGCTTATGTTCCACTGGATTATGAACCAATTGAATATCACTTTGATATTCACAATGGAGAAAATTTGGGCATTTTTGATGGAAAGATCCACCCTCCCAAGGCTCATCCATATCCACTTGATATTTCTCTTGAAGCATGCCCTTATAGTTTTCTGTGTTTGTACAAGATGGAGATAGAGTGTTATTTCTTGAAACACCAAGAAACAGGGACAAATACCAAATAAAACAAATAGCCAAAATTGGATTTGTAATGGTCACAATTAGCTGCTCAATCTGCATCCGAGTATCCTTGCAAGAGAAGAGCACAATCAATATGGTGAATATGCAGGCGAAAATGGTCTCATGTACTGCAAAATCTGCTCGGCAACCTCTTAATGACTATCATAAGGCTGCACATATGTGGATGCAAGACTAAGAGTAAAGGTGATGTAGGGTCTTGCATGAGTGAAATAAAGAATACAACCAGCCAAAGACCTACGGAGAGTAGCCAAGTTACAATCCTTTATTCTGAACCATTGGAAAAGATCCAAAACATACTGAGGTTGAGAAAGAGAGTTCCCTATAAAAGGTTAAGAATTGAATGCGAGGAAAATAATGAAATAGGCCTAACTTTGTCATCCCAAAGGAATCCTGAAATTCCTATTTTATATCATTGAAGAATTTTTGGCAATAATCTCATCATCAACATAAAGCACAACAGTGAGAATCTGATTATCATGATGTTCAACGGAAGCATTACATTCACACTGAAAGTGGTGAAAGCCACAACCAAGAAAAACTTGTGGTGCTTGTTTAATTCCATACAAGGAGTTCTCAAATCTGTAAACCAATGGTGTGGGTCTATCATGAACAAAACTATGTATTTTTTTAATATAAATCTCTGCTTGTAGGTCCCTATAAAGAAAAACATGCTTGACATCTATTTTATGGGCTTCCCATGTGGAAAATGCAACAAGGGAAAATACGATACGAATGGAGTATATGCGGGTTGCTGGGGTAAAAATCCCATTCTAATCAATACCTATCTTAGCAAGAAGATGGACTTTGTACTTTTCTACCCTCCTGTCAGCTTCATATGCAGCCTTATAGATCCGCCTACATCCAACCATATTCCTATCTTTTGATTTTGGCAAAAGCTCCCAAGTCTTGTTCTTCACGAGTGAGTAGTGTTCAGCAGTCAGCTTCCTTCCATTTGGAACACCCTTTGACTTGAATGTAAGTAATAGGATCACTTGCCTTATCCATCTTAGCTAGAAGGGCCTTAGATGCAGGGGGGGCTTTCATGCTCTTTCTTCTTAAAGATACACTTTACCTCCTTGAGAGTAGTTTTGGTTCTTCTGGATGTTGGCTTTGATTGCATAGGCAAAGGAGTGCTTAGAGGAGAAAATTATTAGCAAACGCAAAATAAGGAACAATTGAGGTTTTTGCAATAGGAGTTCTAGAGGAAGAAGTAATTCACTCTTTAGTAATAGTAGTCTCCAAAGAACTGGAAGGGCATGTGATAATGGCATCCAAGAGGTTTCCAATATCAACAAAGACATAGCAAGATGGATCGTTACCCTCAAGAAACTGAATCAGAGTAACTCCTTATTGACAACATCATCTCTTCGAGTAATAAATGTGCGTGTAGCTGGATCAAAGAGAATGTAAGCTTTCAACTCCTCCATCATACCAAACAGATGCACACTTGCTTCCCTTTGGTTCAAGCTTGTTCCATTGCTCATTAGGAATGTGGGCCCATGTCCTGGAACCAAATAATTGAGAATTTATTTCTAGTCCATCTCTCGTAAAAAATCATTCACTCAATGACATAAGTATGAATCCTATTGATAATAATCATTTTGCAATGCACTTTTGTTCCCAAAATTTGAGATCCATTTTTTTTTTGGAGTGAATTGTGCAACGTAGTGTTTTCATTATCGCTTGATTTTTCCATTCAACCATACCATTTTGCTGCATTGTATAGTAAATAGTTTGTTGCCATGCAATGTTGTACTATTGAGTGTATTCAAATTCATTGCTTGTGTACTTCTCTTCATTTTTTTCTTAAGCATTTGTTATTTCTTCCTTGTTTCTTCCAGTGTGATTTTCTGTCAGTGCTTTAAAGGCTTTGTATTTTGCAAATGCCATAATTTGACCAATTCAGCTTCTCAATGGTAATATTGGAGACGCCCAGTTTTTGCAATATTTAAGCCTGATGATGCTGAAACAAGACATTAAAAACTGCATCAATTGGTAGAGGTAAAAGATGGCTGATTTGGGGAAAAATGGTTTGGAAAATGCTTTAGTATGCAAATGGTGTGGCCTTAGAAAGCTTTCCTTTCAAATTGTGTCCAAAAAGGGTCTTCCAAGTTGTTTGTGCCACATGGCATGCCTTGTTGACAATACCTTAACTATCACATGAGCAATTCACCTGTTGATTGTGCATGGTGTGTATCTTAGTGAATGAGAGCTGAATATTTGACATTTCTTGCCTAGGCACAGTCATCTATATAAAATTGGCTCTTGAGTTGATTAGATGCCTTAATAATTGTGCAAATTGCAATGTTAACTGTCATAGCGCATTGCAATCTATGTAAAATATATTTAAATATTTTACATCCTCTAGCTATATTGGCTAGAGGATGTAAAATATTTAAATATATAATGGACTGTCGGCAACCGAACAAAATATACCATCCATGCAAAGAATGACAATTTATTCCCCCCCCCCCGTCCCCCCCCAATAGCTAGAGGATGTAAAATATTTAAATATATAATGGACTGTCGGCAACCGAACAAAATATACCATCCATGCAAAGAATGACAATTTATTCCCCCCCCCCTCCCCCCCCAAAAAAAGGTAAATAAAACACAGTAATTGCCCCTCCCATTTTTTTCCCTCGTCTTTTGTGTTCGATCATAATTTAACCCACAAATTCTGTGATTGCCTCCCCAATCAGCCTTCTCTAATTTTTTGGTAGATATTACAGTTAGCCGTATAGGTCCGTTTACAAGTTTTGGAGTTTTGCTTGTATCTCTTTCATTTAGGACTTTCAGATGTGCCTGGAGCTCGAGAATCCTGAAAACAACTCCCTCAGACATTTTTCCCCAAAACATGTAGAAATTATGGTGTGGAAGAGTGTGCCAAAATTACTCACGGATCACTGTTGAAGGTCTTTGATGCTTTGCAATACGTGCAAACATTATGCTATTTATTTAATTATTTTAATAATTGGTTATATGGGATTGAAACGGGTCCCACCTGTCTTACATCATGATCACTTAGTGGTGTTACAACAGTTTGGCAGTTATGCATGCATCACTTGGCAAGTTTCGAACCTGTATCCTCCTTGAAAATTGAGGAATATAATTGGTTGAGCTAATGCATTTCATACTTCCAAAACTTAAGTTACAGAAACTTGTATGGAATTTTTTCTTTGCTGGTTTGCCCATGGTGGTATGATGGAAGATAGGGTTTTATAGTGTTAAGAAAAACTCTAATCAAGTTTAAAATATGACATGGATTGGAAGAGTATCGACCTATGTACCAGAGTCTTGGGATGGTGACGGTGGGACAACTTTTTGGGATGGCAGAACATGTCTCCAATATGACCACAAATCCCAGGATGAGCTCCCATGGAACATTGGTCTCGACAAGCTTGAAGGAGAAAAATCTCTTAAAGAACTCTTTATGCAACCTTAGCTTCTATATCACCCTTTTAGATGTAGCCCTTGTAGTCGTGCAACCTTAAAGGAATCTGATGTAGGCCTTCTGAATCGAGCGTTATTCACACCCATTTTGATATCATGAAGAATTTCACATTACATTTTGATATCATGAAGAATTTCACATTATAGCCATGAGAGGATCAAATTAATCAACAGATTACCCAGATTTAGTCAAATGTAAATAACCACAATGATGATGCAAAAGAGAACAAAAAATATTGTTGGTGTTGTCAGATGCAAATAAATCATTGTATTTATACTCTTCATACTACAATTCATGGATCTCTATAGTGGCAGATGCCGACATAATAATGGTCTGTTAATTAATACAAGGATTATTATACAAAGTGATAATGGATGTTTAGCCCTTTTACAAAATATAATTCAATGTTACCGGTTTGTTTTGGTTTCGGGTTCGGGTTCAGGTTCGGTTCGGGTTCGAAGAACCCGGTTCGCTGATATGGCAAATTTTTTTTTGTCTTGGGTTCGTTTGTACAAAAATTAATATATGTGAAGTTTTTATTTATTAAAAATTCACATAGTAATCTATAGTTTATAGTCTATGTTTCCTCTACCCACCCATCAAAGGTGTGCTCCTATGAAAAAAGAATCTCTTGACAAAATAAGTCTATTTTTTTTTTTTTGATTTGGATAGTGTGATAAATCTCTACGACCGATGCATAGGGCTAGCAGTCTCCTCCCAACCATTGCCCCTCGTAAAGACGAGAGCTACACTTATCAATAGAGAATTTAACATACAACCATCACACACCCACCCCCTCACACACTTGCCCACACACGGTGTGAACCTTGGACCTCTTGAAGAAGAGCTAAAGCCCGAACCGTTGTGCTGTCTATAAGCTTTGTTATTATTCTGTTTTTAGAAACAAAAGATATTTTAGTATGGTCTAAAATAGATAGACTCTTCTATGATTGTAAGAAAGGATTATAACTTTAATTTGAAAATTAAAGATGTTACATTCTTACCATTCATTATTTTATAAAAACCTCGTAGTTTGTTAAGATAAAACAACTTTAGAGAAAATATTTTTTTAAAGGGAGTTTGCCTCCCATCTGAAAAATATTCATTCAAATATTGAGTAAATGTAAGCCACAAGATTTTTAAAGGTTTTATTCGATTTGCAACCCCGTCAAAGTTGTTAACTTTAAGATTCTTTATGTATTTTTCTTAAAGCTCTCATTGGATGTCTAATCCTATAGAGTTGTTAGTGACATGTAGTAGATATTTTCTTTTTACCATGATTGATACCCTGCATATTTACAAATAAAATATTATGTTCTAGTGGTAATTCTGCTCTGGCCGCAAGTGATTAAATAAAATTAGGTCCTACTCGGCAACCTTAGTGGAGTAATTATCCCATTCACATTCAGTTCCTGAAATCATGGTTGATAGACGACAAAAAGGGTTAGGCTTTTCTGATGAATAAATAATAATAAAGATATGGCAAGAGTTGCGCCCCGCTAAAACCATGTCTGCATGGTGACGTCTGTCTAGTTGCTTCGAAACCACTCATCTTATCCGTGTGAGACCTGCACGTCGAATAAAGTCGAACTTGACCGAGATATAACAGCCCTGTTGTTGTCATCTCCTAATAATCAAAAACCGAATTGAATGTTCATTTCACCAAGAGCAAAAATCTGGATAACGTGGAAAAGGCTTTTTGGCAAATTGGACTGGTCGGTGACCACGTAGAGGGGTCACAACCAAGATCGTAATTTTGACGTTAAGTCCCCTGTGGTCCATCCAGTGTTCTGCCTGGAGGACCCAGATACGTTGGACTGACCCGGAGGTATCCGGGTCCTCCAGGCATAACCTTGACGGACCCACACGCTTACCGGACCCGAGTCCGGACCGAGTACGTCCCGTACTAGGATCCAAGGGTCCTAGGGTGCTGAACCGGTAACATTGAAAATATTAGATGAATATCACAAATACAGGCTGTGACTAAAGTTAAGATTTCATATTGGCGAGTTCAAAAAAGGAGGACTTCTATCCCTTTTAGAAAATATTAATAAAATATCATAAATATTTGCCATTTTGAAAACTAATCCATATTTATATATATGGGCTTATTAATTATTTTTTCCAGTGTTTGTGGCTTTAATATAAAATATATCAAATGTATACATTGATGTTAATAAATCAAAGGTCTGCAAATATGAATATTTTTTCCAATGGGTTATATGGGATTGAAACGGGCCCCACCCGTATTACATCATCGCCACATAGTGGTATTACAATAAATCTTGGATATTATCCATGTATTGTTTGGCAAGATTCGAACCTGGGTCTCTTCCTTGAAATGTTGAGGAATCTAACCAGTTGAGCAAATGCCACTTAATCTGCAAATATGAATATTATTTGCTTTGTCATTTTAGTTTTGTCATAGGGTGAATGAATCTGAAATATATCTCACGAGGAAAGTTTAACGTCTGAATTCATTATAAAATCAATGGGATGTGGCAAATGCTTTGATTGGAATCAAAATCAGTTACGTGGTTATAGTATTTAGAGTAAATTATTTAGAGATAATTTAACAAGGTTACCAGGTGCGGGTGCGACGGGAATCGGGGGTGCGGGTGCGGGTGTGACGGGAATCGGGGGTGCGGGTGCGGGTGCGGGTGCGGCCCTTGTCAAAAATAGGGTTTGCCAGGTTCGGGTGCGGCTAGTTTTTAATTAAAATATATATATATATTTTATCAAAAAAATTAAAAAATAAAATAAATATGCACATTGTGAAATAATTAAATAAATGATAAATCATACACATTGTGAAATAAAATAAATCATTCATACACACTACAAAATAATAAATATTTAAATATGGCATCATAAAAGCATATTGATATATGATATTTCATATTCATGTAAACAAATATATTTAAATATGGCATCATAAAAGCATATTGATATATGATATTTCATATTCATGTAAACAAATGACAGGATGTCAAGTCATAAAGAGTCAAGAGATAACAATATACTATATAGTAGTGGACATGTACAAAGATAACATCAAATATTTGATATTTGACTTTCATTCATCATATTCCTCATCATCATCTTCTAGGCCCTGCTTTAAATATGGCATCATAAAAGCATATTGATATATGATATTTCATATTCATGTAAACAAATGACAGGATGTCAAGTCATAAAGAGTCAAGAGATAACAATATACTATATAGTAGTGGACATGTACAAAGATAACATCAAATATTTGATATTTGACTCTCATTCGTCATATTCCTCATCATCATCTTCTAGGCCCTCCTCCTGTGGATCTGGTGGTGGTAGATCTGAAAAGCCATCACACCTACTATCATCTCTGGTGTCATCAGGAACTGCATCCCAACGTGCAAAAGGCCCCTCTGTATAACCCTTGTCCCTACAAGACATGAGTCGAAGAGTACTATGGACATACATGAGGTTCTCTGCCCTACTTGCCTCTAATCGACCTCTCCTCACTGAATGGATAAATCCATATGTACTCCAATTCCTCTCACAAGCTGAGGAACTGGCCACCTGAGACAACAAATGACATGCTAGTTGCTGCAACTGTGGCATCCCATGTCCGTGCAATGTCCACCAAAATATGGGGTTCTTCAAACTCCTGTCATATAAGGCCTCAATAGACTGGAATGTACCTCGTGCACAAACAAAAGATGCAAACTGCTCTCTAATCTCTGCTGCCTCCTGTCCAATGCCATATATGTCCTTGACTGCCTGTAGAAACCCTGCAGTCACCTCTGGATCCTGATTTGGTGCCCTCTTCCTTGTTTTTTCTACATCATACCACTTCGGGTTAAGAGCATAAGCTGCCATGTGAAGTGGTGAGTTGAGGGCATTCCACCTCCGATGAATGATGGTCTGTAATTTTTTTTTAGCCCGTATGGGCTGGGTGTGGTCGGGCCCACCTTAAAAATAATAATAATAAAAAAAACGTTTTTTTTTCCTATGTTAATGCCCAAACTGGGTTGGGTTCGGCTGGGTGAACCTTGACTGACCACAGGGTTCGGCTTTGCTGAACCCTGACTAACAGGGTTCGGTCAAAGCTGAACCCTGACTGACAGGGTTTGGCCCAGCCGTACCCGATTGTGAACCCGTGAACCCAGTTACCCAAGTGGGTGCGAGAACCCGGTTACACTGTAATTTAATGTTTATTTTGACAAATATTGAGTTCAGTCGATGATATGAGTGGTAGTAGCACATTTAATTATCATAATTTATTGGTTGCAAATCTATTGTATTTCTAACTTCATGGTTTTGCATGTATACCTTACATACTGTTGAAGGCCTATTTTTATTAACTTCTTCATATCTAGTTGTGTGTTTCTGTCAAAGGTGGGATATATCCGACTTAAAACAGTTGAGTAGCACATGAATAGAAGATTAGCAAATTTATTTTAATTATGTAATATTTCTCTTTCTGCTAAACCAGTTCCATCTGACACAAAATGGTATTTTTGAATGGATTTGCCTTTTTTCAAAATTAGTTTTCCTGTTGGAAGCCTCTTGTATGTTTGGAATGACTTTTTTGAATGTTTATCTCCGTCTGCAGAACCGTCCAGCAGAACTTATTGCTAAGTTCCTTGATGAGAAGCTTCGAGCTGGAAACAAGGGTACTTCAGAGGAGGAGTTGGAGAATACACTAGATAGAGTTCTTGTTTTGTTTAGGTTTATTCAAGTAAGTAACTTTCATTTTTTCGTTTTGTGATGTTCAAGGCAGACTACATCTTAAAGATCTTTGTCTTGTTAGGATATTTAGTAAATGTATCTCACATAGTTAGTCAGTTGTAACTACTTCTAAATTAAGGTTATTGTTATAACCATGATGTATAAATATGCATTCATGTCCTGTCTAACCTATGAGGGAAATCTCCCTCATAGGTTAGACAGGACTAGCCTGCTCTGATACCACTGTTAGAAACTCAATATTCAATCATATTTTATTATACATGAATGCATATTTATACATCAAGGTTATAACAATAACCTTAATTTAGAAGTAGTTACAACTGACTAACTACGTGAGATACATTTACTAAATAATGTAATAGTAGATATGCTAAATATCCTAACATGTCTTTGTTAAAGTTTGTGTGTATGTCTGCCATGTTCAAGCCAGACCATCATCAGAGTCTTATTTTTACTAATGTTTTTCACATTTTATTTGCTAATATTCTAGGGAAAAGATGTCTTTGAGGCATTCTATAAGAAGGACCTTGCAAAAAGATTGCTATTAGGGAAAAGTGCTTCGATTGATGCAGAGAAATCGATGATTTCTAAGGTATGTAATAGTGTATCTATGTCCAAGCAAGGAAAGAAGTTTAGGAGGTTTGCTGTGGCTATCTAACTGGATCCATTCTAATCATATTTGGTTCTTTCTAAACTTTGCAGCTTAAGACCGAGTGTGGTAGCCAATTTACAAATAAACTTGAAGGAATGTTCAAGGTTTGTGCAATATGATGTACTTTTTTTTCTGAATGAAGGATTTTTTTTATATTGAAGACTTTTACTAGAATTTCTCTGAAACATGAATTTGAATTTCAGTTTGCCTACATGGTACTTATTCTAAATCTATAGTCTATGTGCTTTAAAAACAGTTTATTAACTAACGTCCTATTCATGTTTCATGATAAGGTATTCTTTATAAAGTGGCCACATATCTGTCTTAGGATCATTTTGAAGTCCAACACCTGATACCTAGCAAATTACAATGCGTAAATAGGAATAGCACCGAGTGCTTCCATATCATACATGGACTTAGTTTTACATGGAGAAATTGGTACACTTTCTCCATCTTAGCATGAAAATGAAAATCTGAGTTCCTAGTAAATATTGTTTAGATGATTTTATTTATCACAACTTGCTGACTTTGAGACTTAAAAACTAGTTCTGGTCTTGTTCTTTGTTGAAACACTCATGTATCTGTTTTTCCATCTCTGTCTGCTTTGAGACCTGTGTTTTGTTTAGTGAATTATAAAAGATGACAGGCTTCTAGTTGGTGGTATCATGCATGTTCCTATAAAGATTTGGAGGGTGCGTGCAACATTATTTTTTAGTTAAGATCTCTATATGTTATATCTATGTTCTTGCCGAGAAGGTTAGGATGTTGTTTCCATCTCTGGATGATCAAGGTTGTACTGAAAATGTTTGCTGATTTTTTGGATGAGAAGGGATGCCCAAAAATTCTAGGTGAGGGGTTCATAGGCAACCAACAACCATCCCAGGGATGTGATGCCTGCATGTGACAAATAAAATAATGAAAAAGGAAAAGAAGACATGTGAGCTCCACACTCTAATCTAATCTGCACTTTTGAGCAAGTTTCTCCTGAGAAGGAAGAGGAGAACAACCAAGGAAAGCAAAGGTGTTCTTGCCACAAATGACCTTTAACAAGGGAGAATGTACTCTTTAACTAGCTAGATGCATTTTCTAAAGTTTTGGCAGTGAAATTGAAGGTGACTGCCAGCCAAATGGGAGAAATTTGAATTCATGTTGAAAAGTGGAGTGAATATTATGACTTCAAAGCTCTATATACATGCCATGTGTCAATATGTTGGAACATCAGACCAACAGTAATTAACATAACAACCAATGATCTTATGTCTAACATGGAGAGGGTTTTTTTAAACATAAGAATAATAGTGGAGTTACTGTTGATGTGCATTACATGAATTTGTGAAGATATATGATGCAATTACCAAATGTTTTTGTCCCTAAGGCTTTCTGTTCTCTGTTGCATATTCTCAGTGCAACATGATGTACAAGGAGGTAGCACCTGCAGGAACTACATATCTTTTTGTACTTTTTCTTTCCAGGAGATGACAAATTACGTCTGTGGTTGCTTTACAGCATTTGATGGTTAACATCCACATAGAGTAGTTGATACAATGTCGTGTGAAAAAGAGTGCTTTATTCTTATGGATAGGGGTATAAATGTTAGTCGCTGGCCAATCACATATACGTTGATGCTACATTTGTAGCATGTTCCTTTTTACAAAAATTGTCGTGTGTTTACTGGAAATTGCAGGGATGTGTCTTTCCAGATGAGCTTTTGAGCAACACTATATAAGTGTATGGATCCTTGAATGTTGTATAGACTGTAGCAGATACTGTGCTTACATATCATTTGGATTAATGACTCCTAGTATGTTTCTTTTATAACAGAATTCCATACCAGAAGCAAAGGAAAAGGAGTGAAAAAAAGGTTTAGTCTCAGAAATTTTAAAAACACATAATTTCAAGGATAATTTTCTTGAAGAGTTTGCTGTATCCTTTTTATCTGTAGCAATAAAACAAAAATCCTTCCTAGAAAGAATCTTGTCCACCTTTTGAACACACAGTTTTCTTTATGTGAATTTGTATTTTTGATTCTATGCACTCTTGGGGAAATTTCAGATTTTTCCATTGCAAAACCAGTCCCTTCAAATACTTACTTGTCCATTTCAATTGCCAAGTTCACTTCAAGCAAATGTAGTTATTACCTGCAATTTCTGATGCCCCCTCGTCCAAAATATCTCTTTCCTATCCTCAAAACGTTTGTTAAGTCATTTTTGGATATGGCGTTGGTTGGTTCAAGTGGGGTTTAGAGTTGCCTCTCTTCTTTCTTTGGTTTTGGCAACATTCTCACTTTGAGCAAGGTTAGAGAGAACCTGAGGCATGTTTGGGTGTCTGCTTAATTCATGGTATCTCTTTCATCCTAATTGGAGGCTTGTCCCTGAGGTATGGCTTTATTTAGTAGATACATTAATTATATTAATGGGAGGCTTATTTCTCAGGTACTCATCTTTGTTGGTTAGTTGGAAGAAGGTGTTGACCAGTTTCATGTTATGGTTTTATATTTTCTTTGCAATAATTGTAGTAAGCCAATCATTAACGTGAATCTAGATTGTGCACTTGTCAGTTCGTTTGGTATCTTCTGTTTTGTGTTTTAAGTTGCCTGAAATGTCTTCAAGTACTGTTTGGTGAAATTGTTATTCTAAATGAATAAAACACAACAAAACAAAATTCTTCAGGCAAAATTCAAACTACTCGACGGAGCATTTTTAATTTTAATTTTTTTTTGTTATTACAATTCAGATTGATATTCATCTGTGACTAAAGCATCTTATATAGTAGTATTTGTTGAGCTATGTCATTTGTTAAATGCTCCTTTTGGTGTAAATTTGTACAAAGCATTTAAGTTTTTGCATTTACTGTCAATTGGATATTTAGATATGCGGATGTTGATATGTCCTTGACAGGATATTGAGTTATCAAAGGAGATCAATGATTCATTCAAACAGTCATCACAGGCAAGGTCAAAACTTCCACAAGGAATTGAAATGAGCGTGCATGTTTTGACAACTGGGTAAGTTCCAAATACACAATGAAATTTTTACTTCAAAATCTTTTAGTTGTACTTTTGGGGAGCAGTCTTGGGTGTGCATGTTTTGATAACTGGGTAAGTTCCAAATGAACAATGGAATCTTTATTTCAAAGTCTTTTAATTATACTTTAGTGAGAAGCAGTAATCCATGTGTTTGAACTTGTATAATCGATTTCTTTTCCATGATATAACTATTTTGTTTTCCTGCAGGTATTGGCCAACATATCCACCCATGGAAGTTAATCTTCCTCATGAGCTTAATGTGTATCAGGTCTGATAGTTGTAACTAATGAGATACTAGAAATGATATGCTTGTATAATTGTTTTTTTTTCTTTTTAAATTTAATTTGATCTTGTATAAATGTTTAACTTAATATTATTTATGGTAAAGTAATCTGTAATTCATGCTGATACAATCAAAATATTTTCTTTAGATCTATTATTTTGTTTGCTCTGCTACAGTGTCATAATTTTCACTTGCAGGATATCTTCAAAGAATTTTATCTGAGTAAATATAGTGGGCGACGTTTAATGTGGCAAAATTCTCTAGGCCATTGTGTTCTCAAAGCAGACTTTCCAAAAGGCAGAAAGGACCTTGCTGTGTCACTTTTTCAGGTTGTTTTGCAGTATTCTGTAGTCTTCTGTTTCCTCTTGGTTTGTTGTGTCTTCCCTCTTGTAATTGGTGACTTATTATCTTCTGTGAACTGCAGACTGTTTGTTTGATGTTGTTTAACGATGCACAAAAACTAAGCTTTCGGGATATTAAGGATGCAACTGGTATAGAAGATAAAGAGCTTCGAAGGACTCTACAATCACTTGCCTGTGGAAAAGTCAGGGTTCTCCAAAAGGTTGGACAACAAATCTTTGTTTTAATTTTATGTCAGGCTGGCAAGATAATTGTTGGCATTTTCTAGCAATTGATTTAAGAAAATTTTGTGATTAACCCAAGTTTTTATTTTTACATAAATGCGGGCAGCAACCTAAAGGAAGAGATGTTGAGGATGATGACGAGTTTTTGTTTAACGAGGATTTTAGTGCTCCCCTTTACCGGATAAAGGTAAATATGTGTTGTCCACTTCCAGAGTATTTCCATCATTGTTTTTCAAAATATAACCATGCTAAACATATTTTGAGACCAGATAAATGCGATCCAAATGAAAGAGACTGTGGAAGAGAATGCAAGTACTACAGAAAGAGTTTTCCAGGATCGTCAATATCAGGTTGGTGACCACCTGCTATTGTGTGTTTGTGATCATTATCTTTCGAGACATTTTTGTGTCTTTAATGGTAAGATTATTGTCTTTTATAGATTGATGCTGCAATTGTGCGTATCATGAAGACGAGGAAAGTACTGAGTCATACTCTATTGATTACTGAGCTCTTTCAACAGGTATGTGTGTGTCTATATATATATATATATAGAGAGAGAGAGAGAGAGAGAGAGAGAGAGGATTTTATATGAGATCATAGTAGGTTCTTTCAAAAAACGATGCTTAAAGTTTCTATATGAAATTATTCTGCTAAGAAAGCTATTTTAGCACCACCTAGTGAGTTTTGGTTGCATGATTGGTTAGTGTTTTGCTATATGGTGGATTGATTTCAAGCTGATTTAGATATTTGATAGGCAGTGCTAGCTATTGACAGATGTGTTGTTTCTATTTTTTTACTTTTGCAGCTGAAGTTTCCAATCAAGCCAATGGATTTAAAGAAAAGGATTGAAAGCCTTATTGATAGGGAGTACCTTGAGAGAGACAAGAATAATCCTCAAATCTACAACTACCTTGCTTAGTCAGTTATTGTGATTGCAAGTATCTTTAGAGAGGGAGAGTGATCATCCCCCATTGTATTCTCTTGCTTAGTGGGCTTCTTTTTGAGATGCTCCATTGCAGGTTTAATTTTGCATTTGACTGATTTCCTTGTCATAATGATATTAGCAGAGACGTCTCTTTAGTTTTCTCTGCATCCGTAATCATCGAAGTCATTGCGGATAGGCTCCTTTTGGTTGCCACAAAATGTCTTGGAATCAGCGGTTAATCATGAAAATACTTGATATTTGTAACCCTTTGATTGAAAAGGGCGGATGTAAAACGCACATTTTATGCTATTTCAGTTCTGGTTTCTGGTATAGGAATAATACTTTCTCTATGCGAGGTATGTAAGGGTGACTGAAAATGAGGTATTATAAAATTGGGTTTCAGGTGTTGCATGGTGGTCACAATTTTAAACTAGTTGTGAAGCCTTCAATTCAAGGGCATGTTTTATTTACAGTGTACAGAATCTAATCTTGGTATATACTTCAATGTAAAGAAGGGTTTGCATTTTTGGACATTTTATTTTCTGTTGATTAATATTGAAACCAAAATACTAGAAGAGACATTTATTTTTGTGATGCATGGGTGTAGATTATTAGTTTGGTGAGTATGACTTCTCTTTAGAAGTTCAATTCCATCTTTTTACTAATTCATTTGGAGTGCCATCAATCTCGAGTAAATTCTATCCGACTTCTTAATTTGATACATTGCTCAGTTTGTAGATATGTTTTAGTGTTGTAATGAAAAACGTGATGCATGTGACAGTAGTGACAACCAAATTTTCAGCTTTGTAAACTCTGTTTAGTGGCCTTTGTTCTGTTTGTACATAGTTGGTTGTTTGTGAATATATTTAAAAAAAACTGGTTATATGAGATCGATACGGGTCACACCTACCTGTATTACATTGTGACTATATAATGGTATTATAACAACATTAAAAAAATATTTGATGATTATGCATGTATCACTGGCAAGACTTGAACTTGGGTCTTTCTAAAAAAAGCCTAGGTGTTGGCTGAGTTCATGCCATTTATCACCATGTTTACCCTTTAGATTCAAACATTTGGTTTACCAGGTAAAAGTCATTGTTCCCAACCACTAGGTCAAATCCTTTGGTCAGGTTGTGAATATTTGTTTTCACTGGTAAAGATCATTTCTCTGTTTAGCAATTATTTTTTCAACTCATATCCACTCTAATCGCTATGATTGAAAGCCAACTTTGCATTATTGTAATTATTATCCTCGAAAGTAAGGCAATGTAATAAATTATAGCCTGCATCTTTTTCTGCATAGCATGGTGCGGTTTGAATAAGAAGTGGTTTAATTCCACATGGTGGTTAATAGTTCCGTCTATTGAGATGATTTGAAGATTTAAATAAGACATGGATATTGGGGTTTTTCATGGTTTGAATAAGTGGTTTAATTCCACATGGTGTTTAATGGTTCCGTCTATTGAGATGATTTGAAGATTTAAATAAGACATGGATATTGGGGTTTTTCATGGTTTGAATAAGTGGTTTAATTCCACATGGTGTTTAATGGTTTCGTCTATTGAGATGATTTGAAGATGTAAATAAGACATGGATATTGGGGTTTTTCATGGTTTGAATAAGAAGTGGTTTAATTCCACATGGTGGTTAATAGTTTCGTCTATTGAGATGATTTGAAGATTTAAATAAGACATGGATATTGGGGTTTTTTCATGGTTTGAATAAGAACTGGTTTAATTACACATGGTGGTTAATGGTTTTGTCTATTGAGATCATTTGAAGATTTAAATAAGACATGGATATTGGGGTTTTTCATGATAATTCAAGAACGGGTTTAATTCCACATGGTGGTTAATAGTTTTGTCTGTTGAGATGGTTTGAAGATTTAAATAAGACATGGATATTGGGGGTTTTTCATGATAATTGGCTTGACATGCGCTATTAAATGGTTTTGGAAATTTTTTTAGACATTTCTTAAAATATGGTAATATGGACCAAAGCAATCTATGTGATGGAAAGAGGAAATTAAAATTTAAAATAAAGCAAGGTGGAGTAGATATTAACATGCATAAGGTTTAGAGGTCATATGGAATGATGTGTCACCTAATATGTATACGTCTAGCAAAATTAGGTTATAGGTTATACGGGACAATGTGTTTATATGTCCAACACAATTAGATTAAAGGTCATATGGGACAATGTGTTTACCTAATATAAAAATTCTGGTCCTTGGAGTTTTAGACTCACTGCAAGTCACTGCTCAAGTTGTACATAAAATTACAAATTAAATTTGGAAATCAAAGTTTAACAGGAAAGTAAAAGAAAAAACATTACAATTTAAATTGAATTTATCTTTTATTAATAAGTAGCAATGTTGAATTGGATGCAATCAAAGTTCAAATACCTGCATTGTGATGGATACTTTTACAAGGTGGTCCTTGATAATATGGTTTATAGGTTATTGGAATATTTTGATAATGCTATGCTGATATCTCATGAGTAAATTTTCAATTACAACTAAACAATTTAAACAAATTCTAAACAATTACCATGCCTGATTCTTAGAGTCAAACGAGTTTTAAAAGTGCTTTCAGGCCAATTCTAAACAATTACCATACCTGGTTCTTAGAGTTCAACGAGTTTTAAAAGTGATTTCGGTCAAATTCTAAACAATTACCATGCTTGATTCTTAGAGTCCAATGAGTTCCTGATTCTTAGAGTCCAATGAGTTTTAAAAGTGCTTTCAGGTTAAGCTATCTGATATTTGTTGATTAAAGTTGAGGACCTATCAAATAGATTAGCTGTACATTAAAATCCATAGCTTTGGGGAAGAATTGATTGCAAACTGCTGATCTATGGAAATATGAAAACATCAAAGTCTTTCCCATAAACGCGTGGGCCAAACTGTGTTGGATACACTACAATCATTCCGATCGATGTGTTCGCCAAATCATCAATATTTTTTTCATATTGGAACATGAAAAAAACATTAGATTTGTTTGAGTATTTGGGATACATTGTCTAAGCTTGACATTTTCTATCATAAAGAATCATGTAAGGTAGCATTTGAGTAAAGATTTTAGAGTGATATTTTCATAAATGCAACTTTCAAAACATACTCAGATATAAAGATTCTTGTTGTATTGTCATCTCTATATCTTTTTAGGAAGGCTAGGTTTACTAGGTTCTTGACAATTCCACACTGAAACCTTATTCAAGAGTAGCCTTTCACAATTATTTGATTATGGTGTTTTAGCTTATAGGTGAAGGCAACACTAACATTAGTTCAAATCAACTAAAATCCTTAAAGATTGTTGAGAATATAGGTACTCGTAAAGGATGATCCAAGAATGGAGATATAACAAGTAAAATCCTTAAAGATTGTTGAGAATATAGGTACTCGTAAAGGATGATCCAAGAATGGAGACCTAGCAAGTAAAATCCTTAAAGATTGTTGAGAATATAGGTACTCGTAAAGGATGATCCAAGAATTGAGACAATAGTAATGTATACGTAAGATAAAAACAATTTAATTAGTGGAAGCATATAAAGCAAATACTAAGAAGCAATAGACCAATAAATGTCATAATGAAACATGATAAAGAGTGTAACATCCTCTATGTAGTTATGTTGACTACCTTTATTTTATTGGCTTGGGCCCTTAGGATTAATTGCATTTGAGAAGTAGGGTTAGGGTTTTGTTACTAGTTAAATTATAAATAGGAAGAGATGTGATATAGTTATCATTCTTCTAATTTATATTGCATTTGATGCACATAAGAGACTTTGCCTTCTTTAAGTGGCTAAGAGACTTTGCCCTCTTAGAGTGGCATTGACTTTTTTTTTAAATTTAAATTTGAATTTGAGATATTTTATTGGATTTGTTGATTTGAATATGTTTTGATTGCAAATAAGTGGTGAAAGTTGTGGAATATTATTGTTTTTTCTGTAATTGTTTTTATAAGTGGTATCAGAGCGATGACTTTGGCTCTTTGTGGTGGGAGAAAGTGGCATCAAACTTACAAACATGTAAGTGTTAGAATGCCTTCAACCTATTTTGTGACAATGAGTTGCATAATTTATTTTCTTTTTTCTAGAACTATTCTTCCGACACAAATATCTTCATAATATTGTGATCTAAGGAAAAAAAGTTCATGTCCCCTAAACCTGCAAAGAGACTATCAGGTGTGTTGGAACCATTGTGGGAGAGCCTATCTTATTTTGACTGTCTCATTCGACTTATCAAAATAATATGTATCTTGAATAATCTTTTTTTTGGGATAGTTTTAAGCCTACTATCAAGCATCGTCATTAGGCCAATCATGCATGTTTGTTCCTTTGACTTCCAAAAGTTGAGAATGGATCTAGGGATATTTGAGGACAAATCTAACCAATGAGTACGTGAGTTGTATGAAGCATCATCCAAGAAATCAAGGCAAGCATCACATCTCATAGGGCATTGTTTGAATCCTCATGCTCCTTTAACCACTACTACTATGAGTTCCTCCACCACCCCACCTATAGGAAATCCCCCCTTTCAAACATGGATTTGAATGTTCACCACTACATTGATAACAAACTACAAATTGAATGACAAGATTCTAAGGTTGAATAGTTGATTTGAAATTGTTAACCAAAAACTTGGTGTATTAGACCTTGTACGTCAAAACAAATATTAGTCGAATGAGCTTTCTACTAGACTCAACGACAGGGAAGAGAAGTGAAATTCCTAACATCGAGTAAGCACTTGAAAGTGATTTTTAGTGGATCAATATCGATAGAAGGAAACCAAAATTGAGTAAGCATTTAAAAAGGACTCTTAGTGGTTTGCTTTTTGGTAGTATTTAGAGAACTCCGACTATGCTTAGGTACATACACATCTTTTGTTGGTTGCTCATAACAAGGAATTTTCCTAATGAATGGGGTTTTGTTCACAATTTGGATAGTTCAGCCAATGGATTGACTTATCTCCTAGAATGGGCTCATGACGTTCCACTCTCTACAATTATGACATTTTTTTTGGAGAGAACCCTCAAGGATGGGTTTCTAAAATGGAATGCCTCTTATACCTTAGCAAAAATGCTTCACTAGAGCAACGTCATACTTATTGCCTCCTAGCTTGGTATCCATGTATGTCAATGGTTTTTATGATAACTAAGACAATCATGATTAAAATTTATGAAGATATTCTTGATGAAGTTCAATAAGGGAACCTTTACCTCTTATTTAGTTAGCTTAATGCAAACTAAACAAACAAGGACTATTGATGCATATTACACTGAATACATGAGCCTCCTCACCTATACATATCAATTGGATTCTGCAATGATTGTTTTAATATTTTGGCATGGGATCAAGGAAGATCCACAAAGGGAAGTTAATATGCATGATGTACACACTATGATGTTGAGTGTTTTGCTAGGGCAACAAAAAATAAGCTTCGAGTGTCTAAATTCTAGTCGCAACAGGACTCAATCCTAATGATGACCTCCCTTAAGGATTTTTCTAGTTGTAACATGAGATTTGCTCTTTTAGGGTCTCTAAAGTAGAATGCCTTCAGATTATGTCATGAAGGTATCAAGGTGGATCCTAACAAGATTTAGGCAATGCCAGATTGGTCAATACCTAAATCTCTCAAGAGTCATAATGTTTTTGTAGGTCTCAATGGGTACTACAAGAAGTTTAGAAAAAATTAAGGAAAAATTGTACAACCCTTAACAACTATCACCAAGAAATATGTCTATATTTGGACTTAAGAGGCTACAAGAGCCTTTACTGCCTTGAAATAGGCTATATGTTCCACTCTAGTGTTGGCTAATTATAATTTTAGCAAGCTATTTGTCACACTGTGATGCTTCTAAAATTGGTATTGATATTATCTTGATGTGAAAGGTCATCACTTGGCTTATGAAAGCAAACAACTCTCCAACAAGAACCTGAGCATCTCTACATAGAAGAAAGAGATGTTAGCCATTCTGCATCTTGTGGACAAGTGAGAGCCTTACTTGCTGGGCCAGAATTTCATTATCAAAATTGATCATAGTTTTATGAAGTAATTTTTGGAGGTCTCTCTTGTCCAAAGCAAAATAAATGGTTGATGAAGCTATTAGGCTATGATTTTGAGATTAAGTATAATAAAGGGAAGGAAAATGTGATAGCACATGCTCTTTCTTGCCAATATAAATATTTGATAGTGATTCATGTTATATGGTCCTATTCCTCTTTAGATCACTTGGTTTCATGAGGAATGACATTGAAAGCTTGAGATTACTCATTTGATTCATGGCCTTGAGGTAGGTACCTCTTGCACAATCCAATGTTCTCTTAGGAGGATCACATTTATCTAATTTAGTCCTCCTAGGTGAAGAACAACATCCTACAAGAATTGCATACATATTCCTTAGTTATACATTTTGGTTTTTGTCAAAACTTTAGAGGGTCATGTAGTTGTTTTCTTGGAAAGGAATGGAAGTCAATATCAAACAATTTGTTGCAAAATGCGAAGCATGCCTAAAAAAAAAGAGAAATAATTAGGACTTCGATATTCTTACAACCATTCACTTATTGATCGTTAGTGGAAACACATCTCTAAAATATTGATTTTTTGTGGTTGTGAATCACCTCTTCAAGTATGCCCACTTTGTACTTTACAACACCTATTCATCGCTAGCAAGGTGGCTCGAGTATTCTTTAACTCTATTTTCAAATTGCACGGTATACCATGACCTTATTTTCACTAGCAACTTCTAAAAGGAATTGTTCAATATCAATGGTACTTAGCTTAATATAAGTTCTTCCTATCACCCTTTGACTTATGAACAAACATAAACCACGAACAAGTGCTTAGGCACATATGTGAGATGCTTTTCCCAAAATAAGCAATATTAATAAGGTTAAATGACTTTTATTAATAGAGTGGTGGTACAATACTTCTTATCATCTTTCCCCTAAGATGTCCCAATTTTAAGGATTTGTATGGGTAAAAATGCCCATCCTTGATAAAATATTTGTTGGGGTCTTCTTATGTTGCTCAAGTAGATACCTTACTCCAAAAGTTGTATCTATTATCTAGCTTCTTAAGGATAATATGTTTTAGGATAAAATCATATGAAGCAACAACATGATTTATGCCACTCAGAATGATAATTTGAGGTTAGTGATATGGCCTTTTTGAGTCTCCATTTGTATAAGTAGCTTTCTTTCAAGACTAATTGCATCCAAAAGCTTGCATCTAGATTCTATGGTCTTTATAATGTTGTTCGTAGGATTGGAGATATGGCATACTAGTTGGAGCTCCCATTTACCTCCAAGATCCACCTTATTTTTCATGTTTCTTATTTTGAGTAGGTATTTGGTCAGATGCAATAGTACCAAATGGAGTTTTGAGGGATAGATGAAGAAGTCATGTTAAATTGACGTCAAAAGCAGTGTTATAGAAAAAGTATATAATCAATGTCTCTCTAAGTGTAGGAGCTACTCATAAAGTGGCACCATCTTTCTAAACAAAACATGATGTGGGAATTTGACCCTTCTCCAAATATTTTCAACTTTGAGAACAAAGCTTTTCTAGGTGCTATGGTACCTAGGAATAGGTTTATGGGGATATGATATCATATTGTATTAGGTATTAAAGATAGTTGGCATGACCCACACATATCCCAGGGTTGATTATATTATTATATTATATTATAATAATGAGTGGGATGAGAATTTATAAGATGGGTGTATAAAGAAGGGATATTGTCATTGTAATAATTATCATTCATATGAAGTATTACTTGTAATTGTCTTTGCCCATGAAGTGGCTTATGAGACTTTACCCCCTCTAAGTGATGCTCTCATCTTGGGAGATCTTGTGGAGTTCCTTTCATAAGGAGTATTATTTGTGTTGCCCTACCCTAAGGGCATTATCTATCTCTATCTCATTTTGTGGATAGTTATTATGGACAATTATTTATGAATGAAAAAATTGATATTTTTGCATATTGAAAAATGATTTCTATTAAAGAGGATAAAGTTTTATAACAAGTAGTATTTGAGCAATGATTCTGAAAAAGTGTGGATTATTTTTTGTGGATTACAAAATTAGGGTTTTTTTCTAGAAAACATCTCATTTTCTAGGAGCCATATCTTTGTGTAAAATTATCCAATTTAGATAATTCTTGCATCATTTTGTTTGAAATTTGAAGAGCTTTAAAATGAGTGGTCATATGAAGAAATATAAATAGTATTGAGGAAATTACAACCCTATGAAGTCAACTATTTGGAATAAGGGTAATGTTAGGGCAAGTTTTTCTAAAAAATCTCATTTTTTGGGAGATAGATCTTTGTGTAAAATTGTCTGATTTAGATGATTCTTGTGCCATTATATTTAGAATTTTAAGAGTTTTAAAATGAGTGGTCATATGAAGGAATATAAGCATAATTAAGGGAGATATGACCCTATGAAGTTAGCCATTTGAAACAAGGACAACGCCAAATTTTTAAATCGTGTTTTTTTTAAATGAAATTTGAGAAATTTGTTAGTTGGGGTAAGCAAATCATTTGATTTTTTTTTTATTCTAGTCATTTATATATAGTTTTAGCTTAAAAATCTATGGGAGATATATATTTATGTAAAACCCTAATTTGTATTATCATTTTTGTGGATGTAAACTCATGGAGTTATAAATTTTTTGGAGGGGATGATATTTGTGTTTGATAATGGTGGATGAAGTTTAGATCTTTATATTTTGATGATTATTGTTGGTGATTCCACCTTAGAATATTTTTAAAAGAGGTAACTTATTTTTTATGGTTAAGTTTTGTTAAGGAAAAGAATTATAACTATACTTGGGACAAAATAGAGCACACATTCTTGAGTAGATGGAAACCTATTCAATTTTAGTTATAAATATTTGTATGAGAGAGCTTGAGGGAAAGGATAAAGAAATTGATAGCTTTATGGGTGTCATCAAAGACCTTGGAAAGAAACTACAAAGGATTCAATATGAGAGATGAAATAAAAAGAGAGATTTTTCAAGAAACATAATGGAATCTTCTTATTTTCTTAACTTGAATTGTCTTCTTGAATGAGAGCCTTCTCTACTCTCCTTGCTAAATATATTGCTTGTTCAAAAGAGGTAATAGTTACCGTTTCCAACTCATATAAGATTTGTTCTTGTAAATTTCCAATAAATATCTCTAACATGTCTTAAGGAGGTAAGGTGTATCTTAACAGTCCAACTAAAATTCTCCTTCAAGCCAAAATTTTTGAGAAAATTTTATCTTTACCTTATTTTAAAAGATATAATTCTTACATAGTCACATATTTCTCAATACAAACTTTAAATTGTTGAACGAATAATCCAACTATCTCTTCAAAATTTCTCAAAGAATGATGAGGTAGTTGATAATACCATTTCAATGCCATACCACCAAGGCTCTTAGGGAATATTTTTAGCAACAACATGTCATCATATATAATATCATGGCATGCTATTCTAAGCATCCTTAAATGTTTAATTGGGTTATTTGTTCTCTTATAAATGGGTAAAATCAATATTAAAAGATGATTAGGGTAGGGCCTAGTGGTGATTATGGGATCTAGAGGTTGACTGCATATTTCCTTATAGTTGTAAGTGAAAATTGAATCTTGAAGCATATCCATTGTTTATACTAATTGTTTCACTACACTTGCTAAGCTTTGTATCTCGAGATTGTTGTTGTGTTATGCCCCTAGGTTCCCTAGAGGATTATAGGTGGATTATTGGAAATGGGTTTTGTTAATGTTAGAAACATTAACACTATTATGATATGGGTTATAGTATGAGATGTTTTGTGTGATTAGTATTTGGGGGCTTGCTTAGGCCATTGCGTGATTGAGCTTTGAGGTACAATAGTAAATCCCGCTTGGTCCTTTTAGCTAATAATTTAAAAATAAAAGTGATTGTTGACCTTTGGAAGTGAATGAGACAAAATGCAATAACATGAAATAGTGTAAAAACAGAATGCAATAAAATATATTAAGACCTAAATGTAGCATGTAGGGGTAAACTAGGGTTTTGGGAGTAAAACCCTTCCCCCAAACACTAGAAAGCCGAATTCACACTCTGTAAGAGGTAACCATGAATTCGGTCCTGTCGAAGTCACACCTTGTAGAGAAAAGACATGAATTCATATTAGAAACTTTAAATTGAGCTATTAAACATAGAACACAATGCAACCTAAAACATTAATGATCTAAGAAGATAAAAAATATAATAAGAAACATGATGGTAGCAAAAGAACAACCAAAGAATGAAGACTTCCATTGAAATGGTAGACCCCTCGTTAAGGCTCCAACACTTATCCACCAAGAGCAGCAAATCACAAAGGTACAAAGTAGCAACAAAAGAATCCAAGGCACAAGAGCACTAGTTAGATCATACTTGGAAGAATTCATCAAAAACTTGTTAGGAAGGTCCATTCACTAGGAGAGTTGATTCTCAAAAACTTGCCTAGAAAACTTGTTAGGAGAAAAAAGGAATCCAATCCTCTTTTTATAGGAGGTTTGAAGGGGGAAAATGTAAGAAAATGAAAAATAACTTTGGCCAAGCCGACGCCATCGAGGTCGACCTCAAAATTAGGGATTTAGAGAGGAAAAACCCTATTTTTTCCAAATTCATGCATGGTAGGTGTTTTTTTGGTAAAGCCAAGCAAAAGAGGTAAAAAAAGAAGGAAAAAAAGGGTTTGAATTGCACTTGACAATTTTTGATGCCTTTCTTAGGGATCTTAAGAAAAGGTGACTCATTTAGGTGGGTCAATTTTCCATGTCTATAGTCATAAAGGTTATTTTGGGAAGGGGGTTTATTTTGGGCATGTTATTAGTGCCATATTAGTAAGTCCTAGAGTCAAGTTGTACCCAATCCTAGTGAGTTGTGGGTAGACAATTCAACTAGGTAATTATGAATAGAAAATATTGGGGGCGAGGCTAGGGTGAGTGGTGAGGGGGATTGGTATGGGATAATCCATTGGATTATTCATAGGGTAGTATAGTGGTGGTACCTTATGGGTAGGCAAGTGTGAGCATAATTGTTATCAAGGAGTGGTAATAGTATTAGCAGGGTTATGCATAAGGGGTCGATCCTTAAATGTATTTATAAAAATGTGGCGGCTTAATTTTGAAATCCATGTGAATAGTGTCCAAACTCATGTAGAAGACACAGTGAATTGCCTTTTTTTCTACAAAAAAATATAAAAATGTGGTAAATTTAAAATATATATATTTTTTTTTTGTAAAACTCCTGTTACTACTCGTCTATCGTCTATTCTTGTTATCGACTATCTACTCCTGCTACTGGGCATCTATTCCTGCTATCGATCATCTCAAGAAGAATCAATGTGTTAAGAACCTCTCTTCTCATTACCATAAATAATTCACCAATATGTAGAAATATTCAACATGCATCCACAAATAAATTGCACAATAATAATCCACACAATAAAATAGAAATTGATAAAATCCTTGAGGCAGGACAACACCATACAATTCTCCTTATTTGAAGGAAACTACTCCACAAGATATCCAAGTCCACAAGCAAAGAATTCTATAAAAATACTTCATATATGACTTACTTTTTACAATGGGGGTACATATCTCTTTATACAAGAATGTAATGATTCACCTTCCATGAGTTACAAAGTGCAAATATTATAATATGATATTATGTTAAAAATTATTATAATTTTATGTTTCATCCTCAAAACATAGGAAGAAACTAAATAATATGCATATACTTAGGTACCTAATATTCCATCTTCCTTACAAAAATGTTTCATCCTCAAAATATAGGAAGAAACTAAATAATATGATCTTCTAGGTGAAGATATTGATCTTGATCATCCATCTATCCTAATGAAACTCTGATAGGTGTTGTTCTTTGGATATGTCAAGCTACCCTTGTGCCATTTGAATACCCGTAGTTTTTATTTTTTTGGTTCCAAGTATATCCTTATTTCGATGATTGTTGTCTCTCATGGCGATGTAGATGATGATATGCTCCAATATTTTGTGCCTCTATTTTATGCTCTTCTCTCATACTCCTCTCTTTTGGATCTTTTTTAGACTTTGGTTTAACTTCATCTTTGATCTCTACCACTACTTCTTCAGATTCTACTACAAGTTTCTTTGTGTTCTTCAATTTGTTCTCTTACAATGGTTTCTTGGTTTTCCCTTGATCCTTGCTCTCTAAGTTGATAAGTATCATGCAAATTTATCTTCTTTCTTCTATACCATAATTTCATAAATTTATTTTTGCACATTTATGTTAATAGTGTCCAAAGAATACAACCAAGGATAGCCAAGAATAATATCTATATCACCCATCTCAATAGCATATAAATCTGACTGTAAAACATATTTATCCATGGTGATCTTCAAATATTAAAAAATTTGAACATCCTCACCTTCAAGCTTTATGTTTTTAATTTTTTTGTTGGAACTTGCAAACTGTTAACCAAGTCCCCCTGATGAAATTATGCTTGCAACTATGGTTTATGGAGACTAACATTTTTCTTTTGAATGCAACCATGAACTTGTAAAATAAATTTTTGATATTCAAACAATTTTTTTTAACATTGTTTGGCACCAAAGGTGTGATTTCCTTGGCTTGCATATCCTTATCATTTTCCTTCAATCCCCATTTGCTTAAAAATGCAACTTCAAATTCTTCCCATGTGAATGTATAATTATGGGCTTGACCAAAGTTTGAAAACTAAGAAAAAGCTTCCCATTTCAAAGCATTGCAAAGCTCAATTTTCCATTCTAAATCACAAAATTTAAAATATTTAAAGATTTTCAACCATTCCCTTACATCAGTATCAACTTTTTCAAAGAATTTTGGAAACTCCATGACTTTTTTTTCCAAAGTAGCTAGGGTTTTAAATAACCAAAAAATTTCAAAATTAAAATTTCTCAAATCTTATCTATTCCTTACTTCAAACAATGAAATATTCAAATTTTCTTCAAAATACGTCAAAAGACAATTGATTTGCTTACCCGAATTGAGAGATATGATTTTTTTCTTTTTGCATTAATTTTTCGTGCCGCCAAAAAATAACACCAAAAGCCCAATTGTAACAACTATAACTCCAATATTTATCAAAATTTAACGAGCGAGTAGTCATTTTTGTAGTACTCAAAATAAACTATATGCTAATATAAAAGAATTTTGAAAATGACTACTAGAGAATTTAATACGAGTCAAAAAACAACACAAATATCTCAACTTCAAATAACTATAACTCTCAATACTTATTAAAATTTATCAAATGAGTAGTCATTTTTGTAGTACTCAAATTAATCTACACGTTGGTGCCAAAATATTTTGAAAATGGTCGCTAAGAAATTTAATGCATTTTTTTTGAAAAAAAATTCATGTGGCCAAAAAACAACACAAGTAATCCAAATTCAAATAGTAATAAATTTCTCAATACTTATTAAAATTTAATAAACGAGTAGTCATTTTTGTAATACTCAAAAATATCTACACAATGGTGCAAAAACCTTCTAAAAATTACTGTTGAAAAAAAATGACTCCAAAAAAATGTGATGTTTTTTGAAAAATATGCCCTAGCTCTACAAAAGCAATTTGAATTTATCAAAATCGCTGCTCTAATACCAAATTTTAAGAACCTATCTTATGATCAACAATAAATCATTCACTAATATATATAAATATTCAACATGCATCCACAAATAAATTGCACAATAATGATCCACACAATAAAATAAAGATCAATAATACCCTTGAGGTAGGGCAACATCATGCAATGCTTCTTGTTGGAAGGAAACCACTCCACAAGATCTATAGCTCCATGGGCCAAGACTTCTAATAATCCAAATGTTAAGAACATATTTTTCTGATTGACAATAAATCATTCACAAATATGCATAATTATTCAACATGCATCCACGTATAAATTATGTAATAATAATCCATACAATAAAATAAATATTGATAATACCTTGAGGTAGGGAAACACCGTACAATGATCCTTATTGGAAGGAAATCACTCCACAAGATCTCTAGCTCCACGAGTAAAGACTTCTACAAGAATACTTTATATATGACTTACATTTTACAATGGGGATACATCTCTCTTTACACAAGAATGTGATGGTTCACATTCCATAAGTTACATAGTGTATAATATTATAATATGACATTATATTAAATATTATTATAGTTTTATGTGTAACCTATGCCATAATACAATATTATATTATATCCCCACATGCATATACTTAGGTACCTAACACAATGTTTAAGATGTAGGAGTATCACTATTGCATTAAGTATATATATTGGGGGTATAATAGGCGATTTTGTCGTAAATATATTATTTTTTATAATTTCAAGGTGAAAAGGTCCACTACCATTGGGGGTAATGTTGACAATTTAAACTTAAAATAGTCAAATTATTATAAAATCAAGGCAAGTCCACCCAAAAAAAAATTGCACCCAACAATTTTAGGCTAATGGCCCCTAATAAAGGGTCCCCATATTAGCCAATTTCAAATTTCAAAAATGATGATTAGTCGCTATGCATAACCATGGATCTTAGTTAGTTCTAAGGGATAGATGGAATTAACTAATCAATAAGGCATCATACCATAGTAATACTACATAGATGATAGTATGTAGGGTTTGGGAAAAGACATCACCTTTGACTATTATGGGCCTTATCCTTACATCATGGTCAAGTTTTCCTATATAGGTGGTGAATGTATGGAAAATGGGGAGACCACTGATGACATATTTTCTAATGGTAGAAAGATTAGAAAAGTGAACTCTATGAAATTACGGCAAGTTGGCCATTCCTGTCCACTTGAGTATCATCTACAATAACAATGAACTCAAAAGTGGTTATGCCTTATATAGATGAAAATTTTGGATCTTCTTTGTGAGTTAGTCCTTGTAAAAATATAAATTAACTCTCTTTTGGGTTGAGTATGTGGGTTGTTATATTTGGTATTAGAGCCTAGGTCATAGTACTCAATGCTTCCATGAAAAGAGGTTGAACCTTGACTTGATGTGCTAATTTTGAGAAGACTTACTCTTCTAAGGACATTAAGTTGATTTGGGATAAGGCGGATATTGCATGTCGTCTTGACTAGTCAAACCAAGGAGTAAAAATACTAGAAGGTATAACTTTTTATTGAGGATAAAAACCTAATATAGCTCCTTTTGTGGCTAGGAATAAATGACACTTGTTTTAAGAGGAGGATCCTCTATGAACCTAGGGTCAACTACATAGGAAGAAGCTGCAGCTTGACCTTGAAAAGAAAAATAAATTGGAATTTCAGGGGACTCTAATAAGAGGGTGGAAAACCTTACATAAATAGTCAAGTTAGTACAAGAGTAGATAAAACAACAAATAAAAATATTGGAGATACTTGTTAATAGGGAATTCAATAACCAAAATTCAAAGGGTAGACAGGAAAAAAACCTTGCTAGATAAGTTCAAGAGGGTAGGGATCAAATTAAGGCTAATATTGCTAAGGACTTAAAGAATGTTAGGGTACCCAAATTTAGTGGAAAAGAAGGGGTGATGCGGCAGAATATTGGTTGAATAAATTAGAAACTTACTTTTCCATGAAGAATTACTCATCAAAAATCCAAACTGTTTGGGCAACCTTACATCTACAAGATGTTACTTTGGAACAATGTCCATTCAAGGTAGGAAGAGGAATCGAAGTGACGAATCTCAAATGAAATAATTTTGTAAGGGCATTCAAGAAAAAAATCCTAACTAATCAATTCTACGTAGATAAATTTGAATAATTTTCTACACTCCAATAGAGTACCTTGACTGTGGACGCATAATATTAAAATTCATCACATTTTTAAAATATATTCCTAAGTATGAGACTAAATAACATTTTAAGGTGTAAAAGTTCATCTTGGGAGTAGATCCTAAGATCTAAATAGTAATCAATTTGCTTAAGACCAAGACTTTATAGAGGGCATATGATTTAGCTCATCAAGAGGAAACTAATCAACACACTAAAAAGACCTTTATGTTGAACATTGATTATGTTTTCCCTACGTAGCCATGCTTAGTGCTATTCTAGAATTTGTTAGAGATATTTTAGGATGAAGTTGGCATCTTATTTTTTAGGATGTAGTCACGAGAATTCTTCTTGTAAGTTAGCATCTTCTATTCTGAGCTATGATTTGTTATTATGCAGCTCTATAAATTGTAACCTTCAACAAATAATCAAATACAATGAGTTTATCATCTCATTTTGGTATCAGAGCTGGAGAGAAGAAGTTCTTGCACCTTGTGGATTTCCCATCACGCACCTATGAGTTAAATCCTGATGTTTGTTGTTTTGGAGGTGTAAATCTATGTTTTTAAATACTGGAAGGTTGAGCATGCTGTAGTAAGGATACACTGCTGAGATAAGAGTGGTGGAATGCTCTATTGTGGAACACTATTGAAATAAGCATTGTGGTGATTTTTTTGTTGTAAGGTAAGTTTGATTTACACATTTTTTAGAGTGAAGACAAGACGAACTATGTCACGACTACATGGAAAGACATAAAGAGTCAGTTGTGACTTGTTACATGTAACAAACATGAATTGAAGCGTGAAGTGAAGCGATTGGATTCAGATCAAATAATTTGTTGGAGACATCGCATTAAAAGACGTCGTGTTGGAGGTCTATATTTCTAGCAAAGGTGTGAAGTGGAGGTACTACATTTGGAATATAGGCATTGTGTATATGCAAAGAGAGAGAATACACACGAAGACATTCATCTGCATGGAGAGAGTTTGTTGTGTGTTCATTGGTGCAGTGAAAAGATGTTTATTAATGGATTGAATCGATGATCAATAAAAGATGTGAAGACGTGTTTTTAATCCATGTGCAAGTTTTTTTTGTTGTTATTTTGATCTACGTAGAAGAAAAACGGTGTTGGATGCTCCTGAAGAAGAATCCCTGCGCTGTTGTGCAGGTTCACCATTGAAGAAATGATAGTAAATGCATTGAAGGTATGAATTGCAACGATTCATTGAGTACTGCAGAAATAAAATTTCTCATGCAGATATCCTTGGAAAAATGCTTTGAACGTGATTTGTGGATACTGCGTGTTGACGTCTTGATCGAAGAGGAGTTTTTTTTTGCATTCGATATTGCTCGTGATGCCATGTTTGAAGGTGATGTCTATTTGAAGAAACGTCAGGTCAGTTGAGACAAGTAGTAAATATTATTTGTTAGGATGTAGTCACAAGAATTCTTCTTGTAAGTTAGCATATTCTATTCTGAGCTATGATTTGTTATTGTGCAACTCCATAAATTGTAACCTTTAGAAAAAAATCAAACAAAATGAGTTTATCGCCTCACTTTAATTATGGAGTGTTGACAAAAGAAGATAGAGAGAGAGGAACTCATAAAAAGGAAGAGTGTTGGGGTTACAAGATAGGATAAAGAGAAAAATCAGAGAAATAAACGAAATATAAGAGAAGGACCAAAGTTTGGAAATATGAACAATAGAAAAAAGGAAAATTACAAGAATATTTTTCAGAGAAAAGACAATCCAAAACCTTGACCTCAGAAACAGAATGATTCAACAACTAAGGAAGATACAAGGGATAAGAGACAAGAAAAGTATCATGCACCTAGGACAATTTGTTTCATTTGTGGATGTCCTTATTATGCAAATAACTATCCTCAAAGGGCAGCGCAAAATGGCAAAGTAAAAGAGCAACCTCGCCGAATCTATGTAGTGATAGGAAGTCAAAACTTGGAATGCCAAGCAACTCCTATGCTTCTAAATGGTAAGTTGTTTATGATAGGACTAAAAAATAAGGCACACTTTATTTACAAGTTATCTTACAATATATAAGCATCAAGCTTAGGAGGGAGATATGACAAGTGTCATAAGCTCCACTCCAAGTGTCTTTCAGAAGACACCACTCCAACTCAAACTGAAGACAAGGACAAGTGGCAGAAGACAAATGTCAACCTGTCAATTATAGGCATAGTGCACATTATAACAATAATAATATTCTAACATTCCCCCTTAATGTGCACTATCCTAAAAAGATAAGTCAACATTAGATAACATTCCCCCTTAATGTTGACTTCTTTTACATAGATATAGCAAATTGCTAAACTGAGAAAACTTGTCTTTCCCAAGTGACTTGGTGAAGATGTCTGCCACTTGATATTGAGTTGGTACATACTCCATGTGTATAATGTCTTCTTGGACCATTTCTCTAATGAAGTGATGATGGATCTCAATGTGCTTTGTTCTAGCATGGAAAACTGGATTCTTGGTCATCTTGATGGTACTTTGATTGTCACAATATATATATGTTGGACCATGTATGAATAGCCCAATATCCTGAATTAATTGCCTCAACCATATTGCCTCCTTAGTTGCCTCAACTGCTGCTCTATATTCTGCTTCTACTGAAGATAGTGAAACTGTGTTCTGCTTCTTTGTGCTCCATGAAATAGAGCCTTGGCCTAATTGAAAGCAATAACCTGATGTAGATCTTCTAGTTTCAGGACAACTGGCCCAATATGAATCTGTGTATCCAATCAAAGAAAAATTATCACTTGATTTATACATAAGGCCATGATGAGGTGTGGCCTTTAGGAATCTCACAATCCTCTTAGCTACTATCCAATGGCTCTTCTTAGGATCCCGCATGAATCTGGAAATAAGGCCAACTCGAATAGCAAATATCTGGTCTAGTTGAAGTTAAGTAGATCAAACTTCCAACTAGTTGCCTGTAAAGTGTACCATCAACCCTTTCTTCTTCATCATTATTTACCAATTTCAATCTAGTTTCCATGGGAGTTAGAGAGGGCTTACACTCCTCCATGTGAAACCTCTCCAAAATAGACTGAATGTACTTAGCCTGTGAGATAAAAATCTTACCAGGTTGTTGCCATACCTCTATTCCTAAGCAATAGTGGAGGAGGCCTAAATATGTCATCTCAAAGTTCTTGCATAAGTCCTCCTTGAGCAACCTTATTCCTTCTATGTCATCACCTGTAATGAGAAGATCATCCACATACAATGTAACCAAAATGATGCGGTTCCTCCAATGTTTCACATAGAGAGTAGATTATGTTGCAGATCTAGTGAAACCAAGGTTGAGAAAATAGGAGTCAATCTTTGCATACCAAGCTCGGGGTGCTTGCTTCAACCCATATAGAGCTTTCTTTAATCTGAGGACTTTGTTGTTTTGGCCTTCAACTGTGTACCCTGGTGGTTGTTTCACATACACTTCCTCCTTCAAATGACCATTGAGAAATGCACTTTTGACATCCATTTGATATATTGGCCAATGTTTTTGAGCTGCCATAGCAATAACTGTCCCGATTGTAGTCATCTTAGCCACAGGAGCAAAGGTCTCCTCATAATCAATTCCCTCTTGTTGCTTATAGCCTTGAGCTACTAGGCGAGCCTTGTAGCGATCTAGTGAGCCATCTGCTTTATATTTTGCTTTGTATACCCATTTTGTGCCAATGGTATATTTTCCTTTGGGTAAATCAACTAACTCCCAAGTGTGATTCCTTTCAATGGAATCCAATTCTTGATCCATGGCATGAACCCATTTAGGATCACCAAGTGCTTCTTTGACATTAGAAGGTTCGGGTTGGCTAAGGACTTTGGCCATTAGGGCATAATTCACTTGGTGTCTTAGGGCTGAAGGCCTTTTACCCGTATAGGTGGGCAAATGATTTTGGGCTTCATCTATTGTGGCTTGAACCCACTTGGGTAAAGGATTGGATGATGTTACTTGATCATTAGGAGGAGGAGATGGAGGACATGGATCATTTGTAGGAAGTTCTTCTTGTGGATGAATTTCTTGATTTATGAGTGAAGGAGAAGGACTAGATGATATTGTATGCATGAATGGAGCAACTATTTCATTAGTTATTTCTAAAGTGGGGGCCTTAGGAGGATTAGATGGGGGATACTCATGAAAGGTAACATCCCTAGATAAAATGATTTTCTTGGAAATAGGTTCATATAATTTATATGCATTGGCACTATCACTATAGCCAACAAAGATGCATTTTTGGCTCTTATCATCAAACTTCTTCCTTTTCTTATGAGGAATATGAGCATAGGCATCACATCCAAAGATTCTCAAATGGCCCACATAGGGCGTCCTTCCACTCCATGCTTCTTCAGGTGTTCTTTCATGTAAGGCCTTTGTGTATGACCTATTAGTCAAGTATGCAGTAGTAAGAACAACTTCTCCCCAAAATGAGTTAGGTAATATAGCAAGCATGTAACATTGATTTTGCCCTATTTGTGATTGTTTGATTCATCCTCTCAAGCAACTCCATTTTGTTGCGGGGTATAAGGGGTTGTGAATTGCCTCCTTATCCCATGATACTTACAAAAATTAAAGAATTCATTGGAGACATATTCTCCACCATTATCTGATCTTAAGGTGGAGATTTGATAGCCACTTTCTCTTTCAACAAGTGCGATGAATTCTTTGAACTTATCAAGGGCTTGCCACTTATATTGAATTAGGTAGATCCATACCTTTCTGTTGTAATCATCAATGAAAGTGATGTAGTATTTAGCCCTAGAATAATATTGAACAGACATTGGCCCACAAATGTCCGAATGAACCAATTGCAAAGGTCTATTGGCTCTCCATGCCTTTCCTATTTCAAATGGTTGCCTATGGTGTTTGGCTATTACACATGGCTCACAAAAACATTTTGACTCCTTAAGATGTGGAAGTCCTTTAACTAATCCTTTTGTAGCCATCATTTGAAGATTATTAAAATTTAAATGTCCCAATATTTCATGCCACATGTACTCCAAAGAGAAAGTAGTTGTTGTATGCAAAGATGTTTGTGTTACAGATTTTGTAAGGAGGTAGTAAACACCATCCTTTTTCACTCCCATGGCCTTGACATTGCCATTGGGTTCCTTAATGTAGCATTTGTCTTTTTCAAAATAGACATTATAGCCCTTATCTGTAAGTTGTCCAATAGAAAGAAGACTCCTTTTAAGACCAGGCACATACAAAACATCTGTTGCAGGAACATTATTACCATCATGCAAAGTAAGTGGTGCCTCCCCAACACCTTCAATGGGTAGAGCACTTTCATCACCAAAAGTAATGAATTGATTTGATGTAGGCTGAACCTTGGTCAACCAATCTTGCCTTCCTGTCATGTGCTTTGCTGCTCCAGAATCAATATACCAACATTCTTTATCTTCAACATTAACTTGGTTGGCTGCATACAATGTGTTCAGATTATTATTTTGTGGTTCTCCCTGTTCTCTTTGCCTTTTATAGCAATTAGCAACATTATGATTCCATTTTCCACAATATTCACACCCTTGTTGATTGTTGTTTTGACCCCCTTGAGGTCTTGTTTGCCATCTTGGTTGCTGCTGGTACTGCTATTGATGTGGTTGTTGATGGTACTGTTGATTTGGTTGTTGCTTGTACTGTTGCTGACATGGCTACTACTGGTACTATTGATTTGGCTGCTGATTTTGACCCTTGTTTTGTTTAGGCTGTAAAGTTGCCTTGGTGGCAAAAGTTGCTGATGTGGCTTCAATTTCTTCATCTTTGATTAGGGCTTGCTCATGTTTCTTAAGTAGGATCTCAATATCCTCAAGTGTGGAATTCATTGTTTTACCACTCAAGTCTAACATGGTAGCATAGGAGTGAAACTTTGAAGGAAGACCATGCAACATTATTGGAATTAACTCATTATCATCTAGGGTTTTACCAGCAGCTAAGAAATCATTCTTAATAGACTTCACTTCCATAAGATAATCGGTAAGTGAGCCTTTCATACATAGATTGTGCAATTTTTGTTTGAGATACAAAATATTATCTTGACTTGGCCTATCAAACAATCTATTGAGAGCATCCCATGCTTGTTTAGGTGTTTTTGCAGCCCTTACAGTTTCTCTGCATTGAATTCCTGTAGCTAGCTTGATTAGACTTAAAGCTATATTGGAATTCTTCTCAAATTGTGCTTTTTCTTTAGGGTCTATAGGTGCAATGAGTGGGTCTTCATTAGCCTGCCTATCTCTCACAAAGTCCCACATGTCATTCATCATTAATATTGATTCCATCTCATACTTCCAATTTGCAAAAGTTTGTGCTCCTTCAAGTTTCTTTGTAAGTCCACTTAATAGATTTGTAGTAGCCATGATTTAGAAAAGGATCAAAAGAAAAGGGAGCTCAACAAAGGATGAAGTAAGAATGACAAATGCCAAATTAGAGCCCTAAAAAAAAATCTAGGGTACACCGCTGAAGATCCAGAGGAGGGTTCGCCTAGTTTTTCCACTTTGAATCTTCAAGAGATTCCAACAGTGGGAGGGTTAAGTTGAACATAAGTGCCTTTTTCTATCCAAAGAGAGTAAGAATTAGAATTTTTCCAGACCTTTATACCAAACTTCTCAATATACCCGCCCTTACGTGAGGGAGACTATAAGCATTTGAGCAATTGATACGTGGAACATAGGCGATTCCGAAAGGGAATAACCTGGCAGACCTTTATACCAAACTACTCAATATACCCGCCCTTACGTGAGGGAGACTATAAGTATTTGAGCAGTTGATACGTGGAACATAGGCGGTTATAAAAATGTGATGCTTGCTTTTTGTAGAATTGTTACAATAGATGTGCCAATGTATTATTGCTTTATAAGAATTTGCCTGTATGTGTTTGCTTGCTTGTATATGGCTTAGTGTCAAGTGTGTATGAAATGGAACTACACTTGATTACAATTATAAAACCCAAAGTCATGCAAGGGTAATAGCAAGCATAAAATGTAGACAAAGCCCAAATAGAAGATGCAAGCAACAAACACCTAGTGGCCAAGAGAGTGCCACAAAATGAATCCACCGACAAGGGACAAGGGGCCCTAAATCACCCCTTGATAGGATGATTTGTATTGGAAACTTGGCTAAAAAATTAGCCCCAAATGTACCTCCAAAATATTGTACAAGATCAATGCCTTCACTTACAAGATTACCTCCAAACTTGCCAAATTCAATGAATAACTTGGCATAATGTCCCCCCAAAGACTTAGAATTGATCCCCTTACTATTTTGCCAAATTATCAACCAAGAGTGTCGGATGCAACCGAAAATGCACTCTTTTTACAATCTCATCTTTGACTTAAAATTCAGTTGAGTAAATGATCTCAAAACTGAAAAATAATTTCACCAATGGATCCCCCTTGAAATTCTCTTTCCAATGACTATATATAAGCCTATAGTCGGATACAAATTGATGCTTCAAAATGGCAAAAACATAATGACCTTCTAAATGTGTGCAACTCCGGGACTTCCCAAGTGGTCACCCATCCGAGTTGTGCTCCACAAAATAATGCTTGACTTGGGATTTTTATAACATTATGCTGCCAGAATACCAACCTTCAAATATAGAATTAAAATATCGAAAAAGACATTTTAATATGACACATTTATTTTCCAAATATAATACCCCTTTCATACAATTTTGAAAAATAAACCCCCTTTGACTTTGAAATCCTAAAATGCTAGGACTCTTTAATAAATGGAATTTCCCATATCTGTTAGTGCGCTCCTCCTTTGAAATTTCAACATGAAATTTTTAAATAAATACTTCCCTCCTTTGAAAAAACATTCTCAATACGTGGTCAAGAATATCGCCATTTGTGTCTCCTGAGGCTAGTGCATCACACTTGGCGTATTAATGCACTTCTAAAATTACTATAGGGACCGTTGGGAGTCATCAATTGAAAATGACGCTATAAATCTGCAAAAGAAAACAATCCATCAAGGAAATTTTACCTCATGAAAGTCGCTGTGCAGTTTCTGAACCCGCCGTCGGAAGAGGAGCGAAGTGAAACAACTATGGAAACACTGTGTCTACATTAATGCCAAACAACATGATTTGATGATGTGTCCTCTTCCTTGTCATCAATGTGAACTGTACTTCAGAGGAAAGTGTGGATGATGTTTAGAGAAAGTGAAGCACGCAAACTTCACATCAAGCACCGCCGCTGCTTCATTGAAAAACTGAAACAAACTCCTCTTCTCCGCGTCGTCAGTTCAATTGTGCCAAACAATCACAAATAGCAACTGCAAATGTGCGGGATCGTAGATTATTCTAGCCCTGATTTGAATCTGGCAGAGTTTTCGAGGGTGGGCAGGATGAAAAAAACAAACCACCGGGTCAGATAAAATTAACGACGTAGGGGGATTTAGCCGGTTTCAACAAAGATCAAATCCTCTCGAAGTAGCAACAAATGTGGGGGGATCTCGGCTACCGTCTGTGGCCTGAACACCTTGTGCAGAGACTGAAACCGCGTACACAATGGATACACTTTGAGTTCTGTGGAATGGCCACCGAGTGATTCTGCGAGGGAGGAAGCTAGCAAGATGGAGAGGATGTTTTTTTTTTAAATGGGTTGAACAAAGTCGTCATCCGAGCAAAGCCCGAATAACTAAATCTGTTTGGTCCTATCGCTACAACTCACATATCCACAAATCAAACCTTGCAGAATACATTATTTTAGCACACTGGTGGTAATATTGGCCCTTCTTAACAGCATATAAGACGAAGCAGGGGGATCGGGTTTTAGATTATTCGTGATCAGGAAAGGCCAAGAACTCCGCCAGAGTTGGGGTGCCGTTGTGTGTTCCCTTATGTGCATGGGACACTGTATTTACTGGAAAAAACACTATTGTACAACACAGGGGCAAATCATCGACTTCAAACAAATACACAGCAAGAGAACATTGCTGCCTGGATGCTGACAAATGCTCCAACCTTTCACCACTGCAAGAATGGGAGCTATGCTGCAACAGCGGGCTTAAAACAATCAGTTTTTTTTTTTTTAGCAATCCAAATCTTACTACCTCTGTCAGCATTTGAACCCGGGCACAAACGTATGATGATATCCGACCAAACAAACTATGAAACACAAATCTGCTGGGATCTACATAGTCTACCACAAATCTTAAGACCAAATCCTAACTCATCACATAAACCCCTAAAAAAAATTGGAAAGAGGCATGTCCTCGGATGGCGAGGATTGTCCTCTATGGAGTTTCTGGTTTCTGATCCACTCAATGAGTGGAGAGCATACTCCCTGACTCCATATTCTACAGGCGGATCTCACCGCTCTGATACCAGATGATAGGACTAAAAAATAAGGCACACTTTATTTACAAGTTATCTTACAATATATAAGCATCAAGCTTAGGAGGGAGATATGACAAGTGTCATAAGCTCCACTCCAAGTGTCTTTCAGAAGACACCACTCCAACTCAAATTGAAGACAGGGACAAGTGGCAGAAGACAAATGTCAACCTGTCAATTATAGGCATAGTGCACATTATAACAATAATAATATTCTAACAATTTAATAGAGATGTAAGTGTTTTAATTGATTGTGGATCTATAGATAACTTTTTTTCTACTAGTATTATTAGGGATATGCCAATAAAACATAGGTTTTTGACACAAGAGTAAAAAGTTGAGTATGGATTTGAGCAAAAATATTCAATGATTCAATGCTTGTTTGACGTCGATATTTGCTTACCCAATGGATAAACTACTTGGAATTAATATGTAGCACCACTAGATGCCTTTGATATCATATTAGAGATGAATTGGCTAAGAGCCCATGGAACTTTAATCAATTTCCAAGAAATATGGATAGATTATACGGATAAAGATAAACAAAGATTAAGGGTTTTGTTGAGCGTGCAAATGACACATTGTCAAGGGTATGTCAACATACTTGAAACCAATATCTATTCCCCGTTGACAAGGAAATATTTTTTTCCTAAGGTTCAGGTATGCTAGGTCTTGGCCAATGTGGATAGACTCAGAGGTTAATGATAACTATTCCTTTTAAGGGAACTTTGCTAGTTATGTTTGAAAAATATAAATTTCTTGGTACAATGCCAAAAATTGAAATTCTTGACTGTATGAAAGTAAAATATACTCCTAATCTAAACAAGTTTTAAATAAAAGTCAAATATTTAAGGGTTAGAAAAAATAAAATAAAACAAGTTGATACTGCCCTAAATGTGACCAAGAAATCATGAATGATTGAAAGAATGAAATATTTGCATTAACCATATAGTTTAGGAACTATAGTTTAAATAGGTTACAAAATGGGTAATCAAACTGAATGAACAGGAGATCACAACAAACAATCTGCCAAGAGGAAGAGAGTTTGGTTTAGAACTCTTCCACCTAGGATATTTAGGAAATTAACCATTAGTTATTTAAGACAATAAATATCTACATGGTAAAAAATAGAAAAGTAAATGTAATAATCTACCCAAGTAGTGTAATGCAATATACTACCTATTTACCCTAACGTCCCCCTTTATTACATTACTTTGATATACAAATTTTATTTCAAAACAACTCAAATTTGACATGTCCAAGTGCCTTTTTGAAGATGTCTGCAACCTGTTCGTCGGTGGGAATGTGTTGGAGCTTGATCCTATGTTTAGGAACTTCATCATGAATGAAATGACAATCTATGTCAATGTGCTTTGTACGTTCATGGTGGACTAGGTTCTTGACCAAGTTTAAAACACCTTGGTTGTCGTAAAACAGATGAATCAGAAGTTTCTTTGGTAGACCCATAGTTGCCAAAATGTGACTTAACCATATCGCTTCACACAACTCCACGTGCAATGCAATATTCTACCTCTGTTGAAGATAAAGCAACCACCTGTTTCTTTTTAATATGCCATGAGATAGGACCAGATCCAAGATGAAATACATATCCTGATGTTGACTTTCGGTCATCTATATATCCAACGTAGTCAGAGTCAATGTAACTATGTAAGAAGATTGAGTTATTCTTCTTATACTCTAAACCATATTCTACACTACCATGAATATAGTGGAGGACACGCTTTGTTGATTTCCAATGAGTAGTCTTTGGTTCCTGCATGAACCGAGAGAGATAGTTTACAACATAAGTGATGTCTGGTCTAGTATTGGTTAGATAGATGAAGCTTCCAATCATTTTCCGATATAGCATGCCATCTACATGTGGTGAGTCATCATACCATGATAACTGAAGCCCTGATTCCATTGGTTTTGATTTGGGCTTACAATCAGTCATACAATATTTTTCTACTAAAGTCTTGGTATACTTTTTCTGAGTCACCCTAAGATGATTCTTCTTCTATTTTATCTCAAGGCACAGACAGTAGTGGAGAAGTCCCAGATCTATCATATCAAATGACTCTTTCAAGTCATCTTTCACGATGCTAATCATTTTCTATGAATTACCGATAATGATCAGATCATCTACATATAATACAAGAATCACTATTTCAGAACCTGTGTTCTTAATATAGATATTTGCATCGGATGGACTTCTCTTAAAACCGTGCTGCAATCGGTGACTATCCATTTTGATGTACCATGCTCTTGGGGCTTGTTTCAGCCCGTATAATGATTTAACCAATTTGCAAACTTGTTGCTCATGGCCTTCCTTAGTAAATCCTTGAGGTTGAGTCATGTATACCTCTTCTTTTAAATCACCATTTAGAAAGGCACTTTGCACATCTATCTAATGTAATTTCCATCCAAATTGTGTTGCCATAGCACAAAGAATTCGAATGGTGGTCATCCTTGCTGTGGGTGCAAAGATTTCCTCATAATAAATGCCTTCCTTTTGAGCATAGCCCTTTTCCATAAGATGGGCTTTATGCTTCTCAATGGTACCATCTACCTTATATTTGATTTTGTAAATCCATTTGCAGCCTATGGGCTTCTATCCTTTAAGCAAATCAACCAGCTTCCATTTTTTGTTTTTAATGAGGAATTTATGTTCAACATCCATAACTGCCTTCCACCGAGGCTGACTAAGTGCTTCATCAACTGTAGAAGGTTCATTTTCATCATATGATGACATATAAACCCTCTCCTCATCAACTTCCATGTCTTCTCCACTTTCTAACTCTTTATTAATAGAAAGTTCTTTAAAATATTCACAAAGATCAACTGAAGTAGATGCTTCTGCATTTCTCTGTTGAGACATGCTTCGTGTATTTGGATGATTGAGAGTGATATATAGTGGTGAAATGATTTTGGAATCTCTCATAGTACTAGTATACCATTTTGGAGGCTTTTTTTGTTGTTGAGGAGTCTGTGGCTATTTCTCCTCATATTACAGGTATACTGATGTGGTATTAGGTGTGAAAGCTTCATCAAACACCACATCTCTATTAATGTGAATTTTCTTGGTGGATGGATCTATCAACTGATAACATTTTGAAAATTCATCATATCCAAGAAAAATGAACTGCAGGGTTTTCTCATCTAACTTATTTCTTTTCTCCTTAGGTATATGCATAAAAGCCTTACACCCAAATATATGTAGATGAGATATGGAGGGTTTCCTTCCACTCCATGCTTCCTGAGGAGTCATACCTTCAAGAGCCCATGTGGGAGCCCTATTCAAAAGGTATACTAAAGTTGTCACAGCTTCAGCCCAGTAATTATGCTCAAGTTTTTCTCCTTTAAGCACACATCGTACCATTTCCATTATGGAACAATTTATTCTCTTAGCAACTCCATTTGATTGAGGAGAATAAGCTGTTGTTAACTGTATTTTTATCCCATGTGTTTGTAGAAATGAAGAAAATTTTGTTGATATGTATTCCCCCCCTCGATCTGAACGGAGGGTATTTATGAAACATCTTGATTCTTTCTCAACAAGTTTCTTGAATTGCTAAAAATAGTCAAATGCTTTAGACTTCAACTGCAAGAAGAAGACCCACATTTTTTGTGAGTGATCATCCACAAACAATTGAAAATACCATTTTCCTCCACAACTGGTAGACATAGGACCACACAAATCTGTGTGTACTAACTCCAAAGGTGCCTTAGCTCTAAAAGACCTAGGCTCAAAAGGTACTATGTGTTGCTTTCCTGCCAAGCAATATGAGCACACTTGCAAAGTAGATGAAAGGGTATGAAGTCCTTTCACCATTTGATATTACTAAGTTCAAGTAAATACCCTAAACTTAGATGCCCAAATCTCTTATGCCATAGAGATGTGGCCTCTTTTGTTGTTACTTCCATGACAACATGTGGTGAGGTTATTGCATCTAAAGTGAACAAACCATGTTTGTAAGAACCCGTTGCTATGTGTTTTCCTCTATGGGTGATGAAACAATGTTTCTTTCCTTGCTCAATTTTAAAATTGATATTCATGTTTTTGTCCAGAATTGTGGAGCTGATAAGATATTATTTGCCAATACTGGTACATAAAGAACATTTTGAATATGATATTTTCCATCTGGAAGGTAAACATAAACACTTCCTTCTCCCTGGACTTGAATAGGTCTTATCATCAACAATGGTTACTGGTCTACCTTCTTGTGCCTCAAATATATCAAACCAAGACTTATCGCCAGTTATATGCTTACTAGCGCCTGAATCTATGTACCACACTGTATCCTTATGAGGGGAATCAGTATGAGTCATGAGCATTTTGTGTGCTCGTTCAAATTTTGAACTAGAATCTTCAGTAACAACAATATGTCCTTGTTACTGTTTGTTCTTGTTATTTGGTTTGCTTTTGCCCTTCTTTTGTCCTTTTTCATTGGGCGATTTGTTCTTAAACCAACATCTCTTGGTTTCATGAGTGTCCTTATCACAAATTTTACAATACTACTTCTGATTCTCTTTGCATTTGCCCTTGTATTTGTTAGAAGAAGATCCCTTCTGTTGATTCCAATTTTTCTTTCCAATTTGTTTGTGTGAGAAGAGTGTATTGTTTGATGCATCATCTCTTTGGAGTTGATTTGCTTCCTTAGTTTGAAGCATATTTACCAACTCTACAAAAGTCACTGTCCTTCCAGAGACTTGAAGTGAAGTGATCAAAATTATGTAGGAGTCTAGAAGAACCCTCAAAATAATTGAGGTCAGGACTTGGTCTTCCACTTTTTCTCCTAAGACTTGCAGTTTTGTTTTTATATCTGCTACTCTGCAAAGTAATAGCTCTACTGTCTCTCCAGATTTCATATGAAGAGTATGAAACTATGTTTGAAGGTTAAGAATTATTTATTGATTCTTTCCTTCAAAGATGGTTGCTAATTTTTAGCTTCACTCATATGAGGTTGTATGTCATCATTAATAGCTAGCATGATCAATAAGGAAAGTCTTTTATCATTTTTATCATATGCTATTTGATCTGCTCCTGGTGATGTGGGTCTAGAATTAGTGCCATACACTATAACCCATATTTCATCTACAGTTAAAATAGCTTTCATCTTAGTTTTCCAGGTAGAATAATTTGAACCTTTAAGCAATTGGCTTTCATTGAGATATTTGTTTATCAATGCCATGGTGAAGGTTTCAAATAAGTAACTAAGATGAATTTATCTTGTAGTATACTCTCAAAAGAGTATATGGAAGATCTTAATTTACTCTTTAAGATATTTAATGGCCCCTGCCTTAACACCCTTCAAGAAGGATGAGAAGTTTGAGGAATTTTAAGCCAAACAAATAGAGCAAATTAAAAGGGAAGGTTTTGGAAGACTTTTTAATTTACTCTTTAAGATATTTAATGGCCCTTGCCTAAACACCCTTGAATAAGGATGATTAGTTTGAGGAGTTTAAGCCAAACAAATAGAGTAAATCAAGGTGATTGATTTTATGACCTTGGAAGGGATGTATAAAAAATTGGCTATTTAACTTGTGCAAGTTTTAGCACAATTATTTAGTGAAGTTTGGGTTTTTGAGGTGATCTTTGATGTTATGTTTTGTAATTGCAAAAAAAAAGTGATGGTTAGTGCAATAATAAATCAAAAGAGTTACCCAAATTTTTATCACTATAGGTGTCTAATGCAACCGAAAATGCACCTAGTGTAGCCAATTTTAAGAAAAAGGTGTTGAGTACAATTGAAAATGCACCTTATTATACTAAAAAATCCCCCCTTTGTTCTTCAATTTTGCAAAAAAGAAGAATCACAAATATGTCCTCTATCCCCCCTTAATTTTTACAAAATTAAGAATCAAGCACTCCTTTCAAGACAAGTCGACACACGACCCGCTTTTGAAAGGCTTCCAGACCAGTTGACACATGACTTGGTTTTATCTTCAACACTCAAATATGGGTGGTGCATTAGGATCAAAAGGTTCATGAATCCTCATGGGACCATAACTTCTGTCCAACCCTTTCTATGGATCAGTATAGATAATTGAACTAGGAATAGATTTATGATATTTACGAAGCATATGACAAAAATTTTATCTAGTAGTTTGTCTTCGTAATTCGTTTCTCTTTCTTATTACTCTTTGACGACGAAGAGCTTTCCTTACATAAGTTTTGATCTTCATGAAATGTTGAAGTTTTGTTCTTTGAATTTTTTTTGAAGATTTTTGTTTATGGTTTGCAACAAAAATTTGTTTGTTTCTTTGTCTCTTTATCCCCAAATGTGGAGAAAACAAAAGAAATGAAATTGTGATAGTTGCTAAGAAAAAAAATTTGGTTTATAAAAGTTTTCCAATTTCAATGCTAATTTTTTTTTTAAAGACTTAATTTTAAATAATTAAACATAATTTTGACAAATAAAATAATCAAGTTATATAAAAAAATGATTATTTTATGCAAAACTATATAAAATTATTAAAAATTATCTAAAAAAATTTAAATTTAAGCATACTTTTTTTGTTTTAATTGGAAACTTAACAAAATTTAATTTGAAATGCACCAAATTTAACTTGAAAATCACTTTATTTGGAAAAAGAGAGTGTGAGCGCTCATTAAGTGCAAGCTTGACCATTGTTCTGTGAGGATCTGTTGAGACCAAAGGAAGATCAACTTCCTTGTGGTCCTTCACAATCATATGTTTTTTTTAAACATTGGGACTTTAGTCCCACATTCATCCCGCAGCGGATGAATGAGGGTTTTTAACCCTCAAGGCTCACCTTGGTACGTGATTTCCTTTGGGAAATCGCGTATCGAATCTGAGGACTTTTGCAAGCTGCCACGTGTCTCATGATGCCCATTTTTTGATGCCATTTGTCCGCACAAGTTTATCACCACATGTTTGCCATTTGTCTTAGAGTCCACATGTCTGCCAGTTGTTGTAGAGGTCTACGTGTCCACCAGTTGTCTTAGAGTCCTTGTCATCTCTGTGTGCCACGTGTCTCACCTGATCCACATCACCTCATTAAAGTATGTGCTCTTGCGTGTAGGTTAGATTGACACGTATCCCAAAGTTAAGGTCTTCGTTAGATCTATTGTAGTGGGTTTGTCATCGTCAATGCCTGATGCGCTGGGCGGGGAGTGTGAGGGCACTCTTACCCTTGATGCACTCCCAGTTGGCTAGGCCACGAGGAGCGTACGGGTGCTCCTGTCCTCTAAGCTCTCCGTTGTCTTAGCCACGGGGTATGTGTCCCTATGGGAGGGAGCCTCAAAAAGGCCCTGTACAGGTGCAACCTTCACTGGCACGATCGTCAATAGACTAAGTCCTGTCTGGTCGATTGCCTATGGCCACTAACAGATAGAGTCCTGCCTGGTCGATCACCTACGAATTCCAGCGAACAGAGTCCTGCCTGGTCGATTGTCTGCGGGCCCCACTACTTGTTGAGGTGGGGTTGGGGTGGGCCTGGAAAAAAAATCTGTTTCTACCTCCTCTGCCTCCAGGTTTAGTGGGTTAAATAAATCATTAATCAAACATTAGGAGCTTTAAGAAGATAGAAAAAAGAAATTAAATTCACCAAATGAAAATGGTGCTTCCTTCTATGCATGATTGCCTTCTCTAGTGGAATGATTTCTCTTCTTCCCTCCAACTCCCTCTAGTTCTGATGCCAATGTGACCAAGAAATCTTGAATGATTGAAAGAATGAAATATTTGCATTAACCATATAGTTTAGGAACTATAGTTTAAATAGGTTACAAAATAGGTAATCAAACTGAATGAACATGAGATCACGCCAAACAATTTGCCAAGAGGAAGAGAGTTTGGTTTAGAAATCTTCCACCTAGGATATTTAGGAAATTAACCATTAGATATTTAAGACAGTAAATATCTACATGGTAGAAACTAGAAAAGTAAATGTAATAATCTACCCAAGCAGTGTAATGCAATATACTACCTATTTTACCCTAACACTATACTCCAGCTCTGATATGGTAAAGCAATAAATCCAAATTAAACTAATCTCAACCTGAATAGTACTCACAAAGATTGAGGTTTGAGATGGTGCTATCTTCAGAGGAGAAACAAACAGTGAAATGGGCTTAGTGAAACCACCATCAACATGCGTAGATTGAACACAATAAATTTTAAAAGCCTTTATATTAAAAGATAATCATTGAGTGTATTTTTTAGATTTGTCCACTCCAATGGATTACTAGAGTAAAGTTCAGAAAGCAATAGCCACTTGGTTTAGAATCATCATCTGACTACAAAGAAGAAAAGAAAAAAACTAAAAGGTGCCCAACTAATAGATGTTGAGAAATGTAGCTCGAACAAGAACTTCTTGCACAAGATTCAGTATGAATGTGCTATATTTCAAATTCTATTTTGTAATTCACTTAAGTGATTCTATTTTGAAATTCACTTAAGTGATTTTCTATTTTGAAATTCACTTAAGTGATTCTAATTTGAAATTCACTTAAGTGATTTTCTATTTTGAAATTCACTTAAGTGACTCTAATTTGAAATTCACTTAAGTGATTTTCTATTTTTAACCATACATCTTGATATGAGATCTAATCTTAGGGTTAGAGAGATTAGGGTTATCTTTTCAAGGATAAAAGAAGGTCAAGAGTGTTTTATGCACAAAAATAAAAGAAGGTGAACAAATTGCAAAAGGAGAACTACAAAGCTATTGTGTAGAGGTGAAGAGTAATTTTCTGGCCAGAAAGACAACAAGAGAGCATACTGTCCCGCTATAATTGTAACCTCTTCCATTATATAAAATATGTAGGTTATGTAGTATTTTTTTGTTGTTCATTAAGTTTATTTTTCTAGCCATATATGTGACTGTTGTATGTTTAAAATAAATTCATCTCAGATCTGATTTTATTTAGAAATATAGGGTAGCAGTTATCTAGTGTTAGGAAAATTTACATGCTATCAGAGCTAGGTTCTGTGATTGAGATCCTCAAGGGTTTACAACAGTAGATTACTATTGGATATTAAAAGACTAGCAGTTACAGGGTTTCATATTTTTTGCTTGAAGGACTAAGCTTATTTGTAGGATAGTTTTTTTTTAATCATTTATATGAGATCTAAAAGTTTGTGCAATAGATATCAGATATGGTAGCAACTAGCCTTAGATTTGAGGATAGATTAGATGTGCCTCCAATTTCTTGCCTTGGAAATTTAGGGTAATGTTCTTATTGGAAGAGAACGATCTCTAGGATATTGTCAAGGATTTTGTGACTCTGCCTACAGATCCACAACAATTGTCAGTTTACAAAAATAAGGAAGTGAAGGCCAAGCATATGATCTTGGATGCAGTGACGGATCACTTGATTCCTCACATATTCAAGAAGACTATGATAAAGGAGATGTTCGATGCCTTGGTTAGCCTCTACCATAGCAAGAATATAAATAGAAAGATGATATTACAAAACAAAATCAAATCTATGGAGATGACTAGATTTGACACCATTACTAGTTACCTGATGAGGATCAAGCAGATTTGTGATCAACTGAAAACAATTAGGAAGAATGTTGTAGATACAGAGTTGGTGAACATCACATTGAATGGTTTCTCAGCTTCATAGGAACCATTTGTCAAAGGCATCTATGCTCGTTAGAACCTTCCCACATTTGAGAAAATGTGGGATGATTTAATCTAGGAGACTTGGATGGAGTCAAAAGAAAAAAAGAAAGGTGGTAACAATAACCTAGCTCTCTTTGGGTAAACCAAGAAGGATAGAGGTAAAGGACCCATCAAGGGTAAGGCAAATAGTGAGGAGTAAACCTCACAATTAGGGAAGAAGTACTTGAGCAAGATCAAGTGCTTCATTTTTCATAAGCATGACCATTATGCATCATAGTATCTAGACAAGAAGAGCAAAGGGAAGCAACATTAGACATAGGTAGCAACCTATGCAGAAACTCAGATGAGTGAGTTTGCTACCAAATTTGAGAAGGATTTATCAATGGTCTCTTGTATTTCTACCAATATGGTTTTGAGGGATGCTTGGTATGTGGATAGTGGGGTATCTTGGTACATAAAATCAACCCAACAGTGTTTACAAGTCTATAAGAGTAGGATTCAAGGGTTTAGGTTGATCTTGGTGATGATACCAAATATCCAGTTGAAGGAATTGGTACCATTTATTTTCAACTATAGTCAGAGAACTTTTTAGAATTTGATGATGTTTTGTTTATTCCAAGTCTTAGGAAGAACTTGTTTTCAGTTTCAATTATGGATGATAAGGGTTATATAGTAGAGTTCAAGAAATAACATGTTCTTAATTGAATGAAATAATCTAGCCTAGAAATAACACAAGTGATAGGGGTTAGAGAAGGTAGTCTATACAGGTTGTAGGGTGAACCTGTTCGATCCCTAGTTCATAGCAGTAAAAACTTGTGTGAGTTGTGGCACAAGAGGATGGGGTACCTGCATCATAGAGCATTGCCTATTCTGAGGGAGATAGTCATAGGTCTCCTATTGTTCAGAATTGAGCAACATGGAATATGCAAAGAGTTCACGCTTGAAAAGCATGCCAAGGCTATTTTTACAAATAGCAAGCATAGGTCTAAGGAGATACTAGATCTAGTATATTCGAATATTTGTGGATTGATGTCAATAACATCAACTTTAGGTAGCATGTACTATGTTTTATTTATTGATTATTTATCTCGCAAGACATGGATCTACTTCTTAAAGACCAAGGATGAACTCTTTAGCAGGTTTTAGGAGTTCAAAGCTCTAGTTGAAAACCAAAAAAATAAGAATATCAAGGTCTTGAGATCATAAAATTAGAGTGAATATACCTCCAAGGAGTTCGATGGTTTCTACACGCAGGCAAGAATTAATATGGAGCTGACTGTTCCATACAACCCATAATATAATGGGGTTGCATGGTGAAAGAATCGATCCATCAAAGGGGCTGCTAGGGCCATGATTCATGACCAAGGCCTGTTGATGTTTCTTTGTGCAGAAGCATGCAAACCAACAATATACATCTAGAACAAGTGTCCTCAAAATATCTTGGAGGACAAGACAACAAAGGAGGCATTCACTAGTGTGAAACTATAGGTGAGTTATTTTTGCATCTTTGGATGTCCAATTTATATCCATGTTTCGGTAAAGAAGAGGACCAAGTTGGAGCTCTCCAGTAGGAAGGTTTTATTTGTAGGTTACAATGAGATTTTAAAAGCTTACAGGGTTTGTATTCTAGATAAGAGGAAGACAATAATGAGCATGGATGTAAAGTTTGAGTACATTGCATCCATGAAGTCCCATTAGCCTATTCTAGTGATAGAGAATAAGGAGTAGGAAGATCTAAAGGTTTATCCAGGGTCACCAAAGACGCAAATGGTTTCTAGTTGAGGAAAACAACCTTCAGGTGGTGAGGAGGATACATTAGCCCCTTCCAATTCTATCAGGAGACCTCGATGGCTTACATAGACATTGAGGGATGCTCAAGAGTATGTTGAGGCTCCTAGCAACATGATTAGGGAGAGAAAACCTCCAAAGAAGTTTTAAAACTAAATGGAATTGATGAGTAACATCATAAATTTAGAGCCTTCAAGTTTTTAGGAGGTAACAAAACAGAAGGTTTGGAAAAATCCATGGTGGAGGAGTACCATGGTGGAGGATTACACCTTCATCATGAAGAATGATGTTTGGGATATAGTGCCAATAACAAAGGGGAAGTCAATTGTGAGTTCCAAGTGGCTCTATAAAATTAATCATGCTGTAGATGGCAACATTAAGAAGTTCAAGGTAAGGTTTTTTGTGAGAGGGTTCTCCCAGAAAGAGGGAGTGGACTATGAGGAAAAGTTTGCTCCAGTTACCGGATATACTTCCATTAGAGCAGTTATATCTTTAGCTTCACCTATGAGATGTTAGATTCATCAAATGGATGTGAAGACAACTTTTCTTAATGAGATCATTGAGGAAGAAGTGTACATAGAGAAACCTCAGGAATTTGAGGTAAATGGGAAGGAAACCTGTTGAGCATGCAAATGACACATTATCAAGGGTATGTCAACATACTTGGAACATGGATCTGTTCCCTCTTGAAAATAAAATTTCTTTCCCCCAAGGTTCAGGTATGCTAGGTCTTGGCAAGTGCAAACAGACTCAAAAATTGAGGATGACTATTCCTTTTAAGGGGCCTTTGCTGGTTATGCTTAAAAATATAAATTTCTTGGTATAATTCTTGAAAATGAAATGCTTGACTGAATGAAATTGATTCTACAACATAGATATATCTACATTCATGAAATAAGTAGAATTAAAATGGACAACAAAGTTTAATATTAAGCCATGTAAACAATGATTGCCCATATAGTATTGTTCATTGCATTTAAGGATATATCACACATATGAAAGCAATGATTATATTAAATCTTTGGTTCTATCCCGCTAGTGCAAAATTAAATCTTTCCAAGAGTCCGCAACTTCATACTTGAGCAAATATTTGGATCTTTGGTTCTATCCCGCTAGGGAAAAATTAAATCTTTCTAAGAGTCCGCAACTCTAGACTTGAGAAAAAATTAAATCTTTGGTTCTATCTTGCTAGGGCATAATTAAATCTTTCCAAGAGTCCATAACTTCATACTTGAGCAAAAATTTGGATCTTTGGTTCTATCCCGCGATTCATTTTTACATTTTGCCTTGTTTAACCAACTTTGATGTGGGGTAGAGCACGAAAGAATGAAAATTAAAAGTGGATCTAAGAGCACACTTTCGAAAGGAAAATTTATTTTTGCACTTCACCCTTTTGACCAAATTTGACTGTGACGTAGAGTACGAAAAGATGAAAACTTTGGTAGCGGATCAGAGCGCACTTTGGTGAGGGACTTGGTTCTACCCCATGTTTTGAATTCCAATTCATTCTATTTTTCCAAATTTGACCACGGAATGGAGCAAATTTGTTCTAGGTTGCGGATTTATTGCTCCCGAAACTCATGTAGCTTGAAAAATAGTCAAAAACTAAAAGTGCCTAGAATTTGATATAATTTTCTATGCTTATAAAATGGCCAAATGGGTATATAAAAAAACTAAGATAAATTAAAATTTCATCACGGATCAAGAGATAAAATCATTTTAAGATCATGGACTATCACATGAAAATAATGCATCTAAAATGATATTTTATCCAAATTTTATGAAATATTAGGCCTTAGCATGTAAATTTAGTACCTTTGTAAATACAATTTTAGGTTATTTCCACCAATATTTGAACCACATCAAACGGAGCTTTGTAGCAAAAGTTATGTCTGTTTTAGGGTTGTAATTACCAATAGTGATGTTTTTTAGGGAAACCCTAAAAACACTTCGAAAATGAAAAATTTTAGACTTTGAAATGCAATTGAAATCCATTTAATCATAAGATATTCAATTCAAACCAGATTGGAAGAAGGCTCATTCAAATACAAGCAATTTCAAGAACTTATTTAATGCAAGCAAGTGTGAAGCATGAGTGCAAGTAAATTTTAGACTCAGAGCAAGCAAAAGCCAAGCAAAATTTTTAATGGGTCCCTAGTCCAGACTGGGGTGTGTTGTGCAAGTGCAACAAAAAATGATGACTATGCTAGAAAATGCTCTTTAACATTTTGATAAATAAAAGAACCCTTCTCTAAAAACAACGAAACTTCAAAACTAGCAAAACCAAAAAATTGGCATCCACCCAAGGTTGGGTTTGGACAATTTTATTTGAAATCAACACTTCATTTTGTTTTAGCAAAGTTGTGTGCATGTGAATTCATTTTTTTCCAAAGTCAATTAAAATTTTCCACAACAATTTGAAAATTAGTCTAGTTCACCCCTGAGAGAACATTGGTCTACTAATGATGAGCTTTGTCACATGGGTAGACATGTCACCAATCACCGAACATTGCTCCATTGCCATCCAGGCATCTATAGCCCTGATAGAGTTATCTATGATCCCATATAGAAATTTCTCTACTACCAGATGAACGTCTATATCCCCAGTAGAGGTTGTTTGAATCATCCAAGCACTTGAACCTTTTTTTATATATATATTTTCTATCTCTTGAATATCGAGTCTCATAAGCACTGGGTTCTACTTTTGGGTTGGGGATCACTATGGAAAATGAGAGGGCAAACACTTGAATGACTTTCATCTAAAAACCAAACTATAATGGCTTCATTATTTATGACCTGGAACTTCTTTAAAGTGTTTTCAGTGTGATGCTGCAACATTATTTTGTAGTACTTTCAAATACATTTGCTTTATCCCAAACAATGGATAAACATCAAACAATTGATTAGACTAATTTTTGTTTCATTGAGCTCAATGTGGGAATATTCACTCTCAAATTGCATAGAAAACCTTCCAGCTTAGAGCAACCACAAGCGAGTTATACTTGGATAATTTAGACCAACCCAAAGAGAAGCATGAAAACTCACAGCCACAAAAAAAATAAAAAGAAGCAAAAACAATACACCCAAAAGAACTCAAAATAGTAAACTATACACAAATATTATTTAGAAGGCAAGAATTAGGATTTTTGATATATGAAAGGGTCCTTAGTTGAAAATGATCAAATTTGTTCATAATTAAACTTTCTAGGATCCCAAACATGATTACCACAATTTGAAATATGCCCATCATGATAAGCATGCCCATTTTTATGGGCATCATCCCACAACATCACTAGATCTGAAATCTTAAAGGCCTTTATTTTACCTCTCTCACCCCACAAACTCAATTTAATTCCATCATATCTACCATACTTAGAATTTTATCCATTAAACTCAAGGGTCCATAGTTGGTATTGAATTATTTTTTGTTTACCATGTGGGGTCTCTAATATCAGATAATTACCTTTCATTATGGTTTCCACCATCATAGTGTAAAATCCCCATTCTGACTCAGTGCATAAAACCTCATTGACATTGTTGTACTTAGTGATAAGCTCTTCCATATTGGCTCTATTTTGGAAAAATCAGTTACCATATAACCATTCAATATTTTTGACCAATCATGACTGAGCAACATCACATAGGCATCCGAGATATCCACAACATAAATATCAATGTATCCTTGCATCATAGGTTCAACAACAAACTGTATGGGAGATTGTTGTAATAGGCCAAACATGTTTACCTCTATCATGTTCTATATAACAACCTTATTGCTTGAGAAATCTTGGGTTAATCCTAGCCTCTTTCCAACAAAATATGGTATCATATTACCAAAAACACTTGAATCCATAAGGTAGTTATGTAAACTATGACCAGTAATTCTAGTAGTCCATAATGGAGGTGGGGATTCTATATTTTCTTTGTGTATAACCACCTGAGTATCAACAGTCCTTTTAGTCTCTTCCTTTTCAAGTAACAAATCCTTTTTATCAGTTGATTGAGCTACCTCAAATGAAAGAATATTTGCCTCAGTTTCCTTGATGGCTTCAACAATTTCATATTAAGAACTGCTTTGTTCTAAGATATTCTCTATTTGTGGTAATACCATATTGAGTTCCAGAGGTATTGTAGGATCCTTATGTGGAGTAGGGATTTTAATTTCCTGCACATCAGGTGGGATGAAAGTTTTTTTGGGAGGTGCTAAAGAAGTCAATGATTATTTTTCTACGCTCTGAAGAATCTAATTATTATCTCTTTGAAATTATTGGTGAGTTTGTACCTCTTTTTCGAAGCACTCTTTAGGTTCATCTTCATCCCGTTTTGAGGGTTCATATGTTTCTACAACTAAGGTTGTTCCTGAATTTTGATTAACTTGATTTCTACAATCCTCATTGATGGGTATTGACTCCAAAAATTTCATCTCTTTTTGAACAATATCTAAAGTAGTTCTAACATTTAGATTGTCAGTTTCACCGTGTTGATTGCTCACATTAGACATCATATGATTCAAGGGTGCCGCATTGAAAGGTTGGTACTAGTTGGGATACATAACTCCTAAAAAAGGGTTCACCATGGGAAGGTGTTGTGCAAGAGATTGATTTGTTTGTTGTATTTTATTGTAGATTCCAGGTTGTCCAAGTGATGGTAATTGACCCACACTAAAGCCTTGAGAAATCAATTGTTGTTCAAATATTATTGCTTCACTATATGCTTTGGGTAAGGATGTGATTTGAGGAACTCTCCTAAAAAATATGGAAGTTCATGGGTCCAAGACTCCAAAGTACATTTGGATGGCTGCTTCCTCTGTAAGGATGTAAGGTGTCACCATTCTAGTGTATAACTTATGGAACCTACTATTGAATAATCTCAAGGATTCATTAGGTTCTCTATGAGCAGAGGTAAACTGATGGTATATCATAATTAGGTCAATAGGTTTTCTAAAATGCCTGAGAAATGTTGCTTCTAGTTGAGCCTAGGAAGTGATAGAGCTTGAAGGTAAGCTTATATACCAATTGCAATCAAACTCATCTAATGTGCATGGAAAAATTCTACAGGTAACATATTCATGCATAATTTATAAATGGGTTATGATGTTTCTATATGATTGAATATGTTCTTCAACTAATCTCATTCCATCATGCCTATACTGGGGAAGATGTCTTTCAAAATAATTAGGTATATCATGTGTAGGCCCAGGTATGTTCAAAGGGATGCTTCCTACCATCCATGGAGCAAGAGCTACCATTAATGGACCTTTGGTACTAACTTTGACAGTAAAGATGTATGATGTAAACAATGAACCAAGAAAAGAATAGTTTTAGCCCTCCTAGTGCCAATTATATTGAGCGCTAAGAAGGTCAAATACAAGGGTCACAAGGAATTAGAAAATTTAACAATTAATAAAAGAAGAGATAAAATGACAATGAGATATAATGTTCAATCCCTCTTAGCGCCAGTTTTGTTGAGCGTGCAAATAACACATTGTCAAGGGCATGTCAACATACTTGGAATAGGGACCTGTTTCCTCTTGAAAAGAAAATTTCTTTCCCCCAAGGTTTGGGTATGGCAAGTCTTGGCAAGTGCGGGTAGACTCGGAGGTTGCTAATGAATGTTCCTTTTAAGGGGCCTTTGCTGGTTATGCTTAAAAAATATAAATCTCTTGGTACAATGCTTGAAAATGAAATGCTTGACTGAATGAAATTGATTCTACAACATAGATATCTCTATATTCATGAACTAAGTAGAATCAAAATGGACAAAAAAATTGAATATTAAGCCATGTACACAACAATTGCCTATATAGTATTGTTCATTGCATTTAAGGATATGTTGCACAGATGAGAGCAATGATTATATTGAAACTATATACAATCTTATGATATGTTATAGAACATAGCTTCAATGCTTCAAATGAATGCTAATCTAATATTAGCCTAAATATTTTCAAATAAAATTCAAAGTTTTAAGGGTGTAAGGTAGTAAAAGAAAACAAATCGATACTGCCCTGAAACTCCAACTTAGATCCGGTAAAGCAATAAACCCAAATTTAACCAATCTTGAACCGACTAGTATTCACACAGCCTTAGGACCGAGATGATGTGATATTCAGAGGGACAATGGACTATGAAAAAATTGAGCGCAACCACCATCAACATGCGTAGATTACACACAATAAATCTTGAAGCCTTATATTAAACGATAATCATTGAATACATTGTTTCAGGTTCATCCACTTTGATGGATTACAAAGAGTAGAGCTCATAAAACAATAGCAACTTGGTTCAAAAACCATCATACTATAAAGAGAAAGCAAAAATACTAAAGGGACAAACTAATAAATGGTTTTCAACCCTGTAACTAGCTAGCGAGCCACTATTTATACAATTCTTACCTTCACCTAACATTACATCTTGCAATTAATTTTCCTCTGATTTCGAGATGGACTTCCTGAAATTAAATCTCCTGACATAATGTGGCCACACTTCTATTGAATATGCACTACTTCGATAGTGCGTAATGATGTATTTATCTATAGTGAGCCCTGCAACAGCGGCACTTCATTAATTTTCAAATTGCACGATGCTTAGGAACTCTGAAACGACCATGCTTCATTATCCTACAAAATATGGGTTGATCATTAGTTTTCTCTGTCTTCCATATTTTACGGTTGTACTTTCCAAGCTCACACTAAGTTTTCATGTTCTTCATGATGCCCATCGTATTTAATGAGGCCACCAGTGAAAATTTTTGCAAAAAAAAAAAAACAAAGGTCAAAACTTTAATAATACTATGAATTTTAATTATTTTACATTTTTCTAAGATTTAAATTTTTAATTTTTTTATTATTATCATTTTTTAGTCTCTAAGGTTTGCTCTTTTAATTTTTGGGCAAAAATTATATTTAAAATTCAACTCCAATGCCTTCTTTTTTAATGGCAGAATAAAACAACAAACATATTGGAGCAAGGAGCGGGTGAGAGCAAGCTTCCTTCAAGAGTTGGTTCCATACCGTGATTTATTTTTGGGCTTTACTTCTTTTGATCATTTTGACCACAGTATAGAGACATCGTGGCGTAGAGCACTAATTTAAGCCATGGCGGAATTTCAAAAATCATTAAATTGAGAATACTTGCGATTGGAATCCAAAAATTATTGAGTTGAAAATCTTGATCATGGCATGGAACATGCTCTAGGTTGGGATTAGTGTGAAATATTTTTTTTTTTCGAAAATATGCAACCTTGGAAATATTTGAATCTTGGATTTTATCTCGCTTGGGTGGAATTAAATCTTTCGAGAGTCTGTAACTTTAGACTTGAGCACATAATTAAATCTTTGGTTCTATCCCACTAGGCCAAAATTAAATATTTCCAAGAGTCTGCAACTTCATACTTGAGAAAATATTTGGATATTTGGTTCTATCCCACTAGGGTAAAATTAAATATTTCCAAGAGTCCACAACTCTAGACTTGAGCAAAAATTAAATATTTGGTTCAATCCTGCTAGGGAAAAATTAACTCTTTCCAAGAGTCCGCAACTTCATACTTGAGAAAATATTTGGATCTTTGGTTCTATCTCGCTAGGGAAAAATTAAATATTTCTAAGAGTCCGTAACTATAGACTTGAGCAAAAATTAAATCTTTGGTTCTATCCCGCTAGGGTAAAATTAAATCTTTCCAAGAGTCCGCAACTTCATACTTGAGCAAATATTTGGATCTTTGGTTCTATCCTGTGATTCATTTTTACATTTTGTCTTGTTTGACCAAATTTGACACAACCTAGAGCATGAAATAATGAAAAGTGAAAGCGGATCTGGGAGCACACTTTGGCAAGGAAATTGGTTCTACATCGCGATTTGTTTTTGCACTTCACCCTTTTGACCAAATTTGACCGCGACATAGAGCACGAAAAGATGAAAAATTTGGTAGCGGATCAGAGCACACCTTGGTGAGGGAGTTGGTTCTACCCCATGATTTTCATTCCACTTCATTATATTTGACCAAATTTGATCTCGTCATGGAGCAAGCTTGTTCCAGGCTGCGGATTTCTTGCGCCCAAACTCACGTAGGTTGAAAAATAGGTAAAAAATAAAAAGTGCCCAAAATTTGATGAAATTTTTCATGCTTATAAAATGGCCAAATGGTATCCAAAAAATTTGAGATAACTTAAAAATACATCACCTATCGAGAGATACAATCATTTTAATCTCGTGGATTGTCACATGAAATTAATGCAGCAAAAATGATATTTTATTCAAATTTCATGAAATATTAAGCCTTAGCATACAAATTTGGTACCATTGTAAAGATAATTTTAGGCTATTTCCACCAATATTTTAACCATGTCAAATGGATATCTATATCAAAAGTTATGTCTGTTTTAGGGTTACAGTTACTAATACTGACATTTTTCAGTGAAACCCTAAAAACACTCCGAAAATGAAAAATTTTAGACTTTGAAAGGCAATTGAAATCCATTTCATCATAGAATATTTAATGCAAACCATAATGGAAGGCTTATTCAAATACAAGCAAGCTCAAGAACTTATTTAATACAAGCAAGTGTGAAGCATGAGTGCAAGTAAACTTTAGACTCAGAGCAAGCAAAATTTTTATACTGGGACGTGTTATGCAAGTGAAAAAAAAGTCCCATATTTTTAGTTTGATGAAAGCGTTATATAGAATCAAACAATAATCAAGAGCATGGTATTCTAGGATAGATGGATACTTGTAGAGTGTAGGCTTTGCAAAAAGTGATATGGATCCTAATCTATATTACATAATTGTTGGGACTAATATACTCATTTTTGTGCTATATGTAGATGACTTATTTCTTATAGGTACAAAGAATCTCATTGTAGGATGCAAAGTAGATATGGTAGCTGAGTTTGAAATAAAGGATATTGACATGATGCATTACTTCTTGGGTTTGGAGGTTTGCCAAAGACTAAGGGAGATATTCCTTGGGTAGGGTAAGTATATAGTTGAGATCCTGAAGAGGTTTCAAATGGAGGAATACAAAACTATGGCCACACCCATGATTATTAATATAAAGAAGGTGAAAATTTTAGATTCAAAATTGGTGGACCCTACATTGTACAGGAAACTAATAGGATCCTTGATGTATTTGGTCAACACTAGACTAGTTACATGTTTTACAGTGAACACCTTGAGTTAGTTCATGGTGGAGCCAAGGTAAGAGCATTGGGTAGCAGTAAAACATGTGCTCAGATACTTGATGGGTATGGTGGAGTATAGTCTAAGATATATTGGAGATGGTGAAGTGAGGTTGCAGGGGTATACAAACTCAGATTATGTAGGTAGTGTAGCAGATAGGAAGATCACCTTAGGGTGCTACTTTAGCTTAGGATCAGACATGATATACTGGTTCAATAGGAAGCATACTTCTATGACACTTATCTCAACAGAGACAAAATACATGGCAAACAATATTACTAGTTGTAAGGTCATGAATTTGCAAGTTGCTTACAATATTGATTGATAAGGAGTTGGATCCCATGGTGATATACTGTGACAATCAGAGTTGTATCAAACTCTTTGAGAAGCTAGTATTTCATGATAATTCTAAACACATGGACATAAAATATCACTTCATACGAGACAAGATTCAGAGAAGAGCCATAAAGCTCCATTATATTCCCATAGATTAGAAAGTAGCTGATATTCTGACCAAGCCCTTAGTGAAAGGGAAGTTTGAAGCATTCAAAGATAAACTTGGATTGGTGTAGAATTCATTCCTCATTAAGAGGGAGTGTTGAGAAATGTAGCTTGAACAAGAACTTCTTGCACAGGCTTTAGTATGAACATGCTAGAAGTAGTTCAAGATATTTAAAATTCTATTTTGTAATTCACTTACGTGATTCTATTTTGAAATTCACTTAAGTGATTTGCTATTTTGAAATTCACTTGAGTGATTTTATTTTGTAATTCACTTAAGTTATTTTCTATTTTTAACCATACATCTCAAGATGAGATGAGATCTAATATTAGGGTTATAGAGATATGGGTTATCTTTTCAAGGATAAAAGGAGAAGGTCAAGAGTGTTTTACACACAAAAAGAAAAGAAGGTGAACATATTGCAAAACAAGAACTACAATACTATTGTTGAGTGGTGGTATTTTGCATTTCCATCGAAGTGTAGAGGTGACCCATTTATTCATCCTTTCACACTTAGTAATTCCTCTTTTTTTTTATTTATCTCTTCAAGGTGGGTGAAACTTCAGGACTTCATCGAGATGCAGTGACATCCCATTTGGCCGCCCTCTTTCTTTCTTCTTTGTTGAGTGGCAGGGTTTTAGGTTTCTCTTCTTTCCACCAATGTCCCATTTTGTTGCCCTTCTTACTTAGCTAATTTTTTTGCACATCTTTGAGTGGCGATATTTTGGATATATTTGGTGTGGTGACATCCCATTTCATTGCCCTCTTTCACACTTGGCAATTTTTTCCTTTTTAGCATTATTCGTTGATTTCAAAGTCATACAACTTTGTGTATTTGGTACTTCCATTTCTGGTGAAGTATTTTTATTTTCCAGAGTTGATTTTACAACATTGGGAAATAAATTCAAAATGCTCAGAAGTGATTTTTGTGAGGTGCAAAATTATGATAAAAAATGAAAATGCACAAAATTTTATGAAACTTACCAGATGTTTAAATGACCCAAATTAGTATTCAAAACCACCGAGGTAAATAAAAAATTTATTATCTATCATGATATATAGAATTTATAAATTCTAGGATTGCAATTGAAAACTGCTATTTTTGGAAAACATTTCACGTTTAAAAATATGCAACTATGGTATCCTTGCAAATATAATTTCAAAATCTTCCCACCAGGATTTGAACCATCTCAAATGGATTTTTATTTCAAAAGTTATGGCAATTTCAAATTTACATCAAAAATAGGGCAAGATGGTGAAAATCAAAGAACCCTAAAATTGGATTTAATTCTTTTTGAACCTTAGGATAAACCTTTGGAAATCATATTTTTGAAAAATTTAACTTGAAATAATGCCATAGAAGAGCGGATATTCAAAATATTCAATTAAAAAAATTTCAATATGCTTTGCACAAGCAATTTCAACACCTTGATGTACACAATCTTAAAAAATAATGTAAGCAAGAATTTAAAAACTTGGTGTAAGCAAAATTTAGAATTAAAACTAAAAATTTCAAGTAGGTCCCTAGTCCAGACTGGGGCGCGTTGTGCAAGTGCAACAAAAAATGGTGACTCTGCTAGAAAAATGCTCCTGAGCATTTTGGGAATAGAAAGAACCCCCTCTAAAACAATGAAACTCTCAAACCAACGAAACCAAAGATTTGGTGCCCACTCAAGGTCGAGGTTGGGCAATTTTATTTGAAAGCAATTATCCATTTTGTTTTAGCAAAATTGTTTGCATGTCAGTTCATTTTGTTCCAAAATTAGTTAAAATTTGCCACCATAGTTTGGAAAATGGCCTGGTTTACCCCTGAGCGAACATTGGTCTACATATAATGAGTTTTGTCACACAGGTAGACATGTCACCATTTTTCTTGGACATTGCTCCATTTCCAGTAAATTTTCTATAGCCTTGATAAAGTTATCTCTAATCCCACTCTAGACCTTGCTCGACTACCAACTAGACATTCATAGCCCCAATAGAGGCTGTATAAATCACATAAGCACTTGAACCTTTTCTTTTATTTTTTGTTTGAACATAGATTTTTTTTCAAAAGCTTCAATAAGCATTGGGTCTTGTTTTTGGGTTGGGGATTACCATGGCAAATAGGAGGGTTCATACTTGAATGGACTTCATAATAAAATACCAAACCATAATGTTTTCATTTCTTCTAACCTATAACTTTTCTTAAAGTGTATTTTCAATGTGGAGCTGCATCATCAATTTTCGTCACTTTTAGATTCATTTGCTTTGTCCTAAATGATGGATAAACATCAAATAGTTTATTAATATAATTTTAACTTCATTGAGTTCAGAGTGGGAATTTTCATCCCCAAATTGCATAAAAACTCTCCGGATTAGAGCAACCATAAGTTGGTTGCACTTGGATGATTTAGACCAACCAAAAAAAAAGCATAAAATAAACCAAAATTGAAAACAACAATGAAGCAAAACCATCATAAAGAACTCAAACCCACAATACAAATGAAGAAGTGAGATCCACACACCAAAAACTAAAAATAAAACTATGTACAAAGCTATTTAAAAGATAGGACTAGGAAACCCTCAGGAATTGAAGTAATGTTTGAGAAACTGCCCATTCACTGGTAATGGGACATCTTCTCCAGTTAGGATTTTTAACCTAAAAGTATTCTCCCCTAGAATTTTAGATATCTAAAAGGGACCCAACCATAAGGTGTCAAATATTCCATGGTCTCCTTTCTTTTAATGGGCCTTATCCCACAAGATTACTAGATCAACAATTCTTAAGGATTTTATTTTGGCTCTCTTATAAAAACATCATTTTACCATCTCTTGATGCTTACTGAAATGTTGTAGCACTTCTTTCCTTTTTTTATCTAAGCTTCATAAAATTCAATAGTCTGGCTTCTACCTTGTCATCTATTTCTAAGTGGTCTTTCATGAATTGCAAGGTAGATGGGAAAAATAGGATCCTAACCATAAACTAGATGATAGGGAGATGTTCCTAAGGAAGACTTAATCCTCATTCTATCTGACCACAATGAATAATTCAATTTATTGTGCCAATCCTTGGTATTTTCATCTAAAATTTTCTTAATTATTTCTAGCAAGTTTTTATTAGATGATTCTGCTACTCCATTTCCTTGAGGATAATAATTAGAAGAAAATTTTAGAGTTACCTTGTTATTGTAAGTCCATTAAGAAAACCATAAAGAAGAGAAAGCAGGGCCATTATCACATACCAAAGTGTATGGCATTCCAAACCTGGTCACAATGTTCTCTTCAATGAACTTGATCATGATTTCAGTTGTGCAATTTTTGAATGGTTGAGCCTCTGTCCAACGTGTGCAATAATCAATGGTAGTCAAGATAAAATTGTGGATGGATGATGAGTTAGGATTAGTAACACCAACAAAGTACAATCTCCATTCTGTAAATGGGTGAGCTTAAATTACTAGCTGCAATGGCATAGGGGAATTCCTCTCTCGTTAAGCTATAGTTTGACAAACATGATATGATCAAACATGTGCATGCACATATTTAAAAATATGGGGCTCGTAATAACCAAACCTTAGTATTTGGTATGCTATAGCATTTCTAGATCCATGTCCAATTCCATACTTGCCATGAAAATCTTTGAGAACCTCAAAAACTTCTTACTTATTTAAACATCTCAAGTAGATTATCTCATGATTTTTTCTATATAAAATACCTCCTTTAATCATAAAATTTACACTTTTGAGATGCAATGCTCTAATTTGGGTGGAATTCAAGTGACCAAGGCATACTCCATTCAACAAATAATAAACAATGTCTCGGTATCACCCATCATTTGTAATTTTCCCCACAGAATACTATTGGCATGAAATCTGGGGGTTAACTTCTGCTAGTGCTTTGATTAGTCCTTGTCCTATAAAAATTATCATAGGCTGAATTTTGAGATCAAATTCTTACAAAATAGACATCCACTTCCCCTTGCGTTCACCTAGATCGTTTTGCATCAACATCATTTTCACTGCTAGATCTGGCACTATTGCAAGCACCCTGCTATGGAGGATGTAATGCCAAAATTTCTTCACAACACTGATCAAAGTAAAGGTCTGTTTATCAATAGTTGAATATCTAAGCCGAGAATATTTCAGAGGTGAGCTTACAAAATCTATTGGTCTCTCATCACTAGCCCCTTTCCTTTGAGTTAAAACACCAGCAGTTGCGAATGAATAAATATAAAATGGCTAAGTGTAATCAGGGTTGATTAATATTGGAGCCTCCATGATTGCCCTTTTAGTTTCCTCTTTGTGCTTCTCCAATCCATACTATCTTAGTATCCTTTTTCAACATTGCATTTATAGGTTAAACTATTTTTGCAAAAACATAAATAAACTTTCTCACAAAATTAATCTTGCCAAAGAAATACTTTAGCTCCTTTTTACTTTCGAGAAAGGGAGTTTTTTGAATTAATTCAATCCTATATGGTTCAATAGAAATACCAGATTTAAAAAAGGACATGCCCTAGCAGTTTTCCTTTTGTAACTCAAAAAATACACTTTTTTGGATTCAATGAAATTCCATGCTCTCTGCACCTTTGTAGCACCTTCCTCAATTCCACATGGTTAGTACGTATATTTGAAAAGATAGGAAGGTCATACATATAAATAACAATGCACTTCCCAATGAGATACTTGAAAGTTATGTCCATAGCCCTTTGAAATATTTCTCTTGCATTGATTAGTCCAAATATCATGCTCCTATACACAAAGGTTCCCCACTTAGTAGTAAATGCAGTTTTAATTCTATATTGGGGGGCTACCATTACTTGATTATACCCCAAATAACCATCTAGAAAGGACATCATTTGAGAGTCATTCATCATTTGTAATATTTCATCTAAGGGAAAGGATAAGCATCCTTCTCAGATGTCCTGTTAAGATTTCTAAAATCTACACATAGGCGTATTTTCCCATTTTTTTTATGGAGTGGTACCAAATTTTCAATCCAAGTAGAAGGTCTTACTGGAAAAATAATACCGGTTGCCAATAATTTTTGTATTTCTTTGAGAATAAGGGGCTCCAAAAAAGGATTCATTGGTCTCTATTTTTGATGGAAAGGTTTCGTTCCTGGCTTCAAGGGAATGGTATGGGTAATGATGGATGTGTCATATGTCTTCAAATCTTCATAGCTCCATGCTATGACATCTTGATAATCCTTTAGTATTAAATTATTCCTTCTTTTTATTTATTAGTGCAATATTTTTTCAAGAAAACATTTTGGGGGGCCTTAGCTTTTCCTAAATTATGAGCTTCATATGATCCTTCTTCAGATGGAGCAATATACTACTTTTGATCCTATAAATCCACATCAAATAGTTTTTCCAAAGAGACCATACCTTTAGGAATGGTGTTTATCTTTAAATTCAATTCACCCTCCTCATATAGCTTCATGCAATTTTTATATTTCTCATCTACGATTTGAGTTTCAAAAATGCTAGATTTAGTGACAAAAGCAACTACTGCTTGTCATCCTCAAACACCTAGAAATTTTGAATTTTATTTGGTATGGAGGGAGTGACAACCAACTCAAATGAGAACCGCTTCACCTTGGAATGGGCAATAGGTTCTAGGGTACTTGTTGCTATTACCAATGAATCTATAGTGTGATTATTTTTCATGGAATTATCTGGATACTAGAGGTATCAAATTACTTTATTAAATTCTAAAATTGGCTATGATAATTTGAGAGACATTTATCATGGCAAACATACTAATTTTGTACCTTCTTGATCACCAATTCAAAATATCCCAAAAACCTGTATGCATTTAACTCCTTTCTTGATGGTAAACTACAACCCATGAATTAATGCCTTATATTATACAACATTGTAGGTGCAAGGAAATTAAAGTCGATAAGCTACAAAATGTGATTTATATTTGGTATTGACCAATTCAATTCTAGAACCATTGTCGTGTTTGCATTTTGACCCATCAAACTTGAGAGTCCATAACTAACATTCAATTATTATTTTTTTGCTTGACTGGGTTTTTGCTACTAGATTTTTCTCTTTGGGCTTGGTTTCCACCATTACAATGTAGATTTCTAATTCCAAATCAATGTACAAAATTTTGTTAACATTGTTGTACTCTATAATTATCTCTTTCAGTCTTGTCTCTCTTTCTACTTGTATCTAATTGGCAATGCCATGCCATAGAAGCCACATATGTGAGAAATAATTTTCCATATAACCATTCAGGGTTCTTGACCAATCATGGCTAAGAAACATACCATATGCATCTGGGATATCCACCACTGGGATATTTATGCACTGTTGTATTCTAGATTCAGAAGTTAACTGTATATGGATTTGGTTCAAAACCCCAACCACATTCACCTCTATATTATACAAATGAACAAACTTCTTGTTTGAGGGAGCAAGAGTCAGTCCCAATATTTGGCTGACTGTATATGACATCGCATTATCGAAAGCACCTAAATCCACAAGATAATTATGTAATTTTTTTCCAGTAATTCTAATGGTCAAAAGAAAAGAAGGAGATTCTATCTTCTCTTTGTATATTGCCACTTGGGCATCAGTAGTATTTTTTAATTCTTTTTTACTTTGACCAAAAAGAGTTTTGAGCAGTAAATCCTTTTGGTTAGTTAATTGAGCTACCTCAAACAAAGAGATATTCACCTTGGTTTTCTTAATATCTTTAATGGTATTATATCTAGACTTGTTTTGCTCTAGATTTTTCTCTACCTAAGGTAATGCTATATTGGATTTTGGTGGAGTAGGCACTATAGGACCTTTAGGTGGGACCAAGTTTTTGTTGGCTTTCTCATCACATGGTATGGAGATTTTGTTAGGAGGTGTAGACACCTAAAATATGTCATGTTTAGGAGGCTACTCATATGGGCATCTTTGCGAGCCATATGAATGATCTTGGACCTTGCCAAGATCCAACGGTGGTTCTAACCACTCAAATAGGATAGTCTAGTCCTAGCCAACCATAGTCACTGCCAAAATCAGTGGTGGCCTCCATCATAATTGACAATTAGAGCAACTACGAGCTGATTACCCATAGCCATGATTGTTGATAGTGACTAAGCCTATAACCAACTTGGGATGCCCAAGCTAAGTGAAATTTATTGAGCATAATTGATTCTTGGATGGTTAGAAGATCGAAGATTCTGGAAGCATCCCTGCAACTGCTCGAGCATAACCGTTTCTTGTTCTTGGCTTCCCTGTGAAGCTAGGATGAGGAATTAGGTGCCTATTTAAGGCCCCAAATTTATAAGCAAACACTAGAGAAATTGATGTGCAAACACCATAGTGAAACTCTACTGAACTAAGGAGAAAATCAACATCCCTTGGAGGTGTAGCGAAGCCCTATTGAATTGTACAATGACATTTGTTCATAAGCTAATGGATACTGCCCTAGCTTGAAGATAATCCCTACTGTTCAAGCCTTGAATTCCAATGGATTGAATCCAATTCCATTGCAAAACCGTATGCCAATACACAAGCAAACCTTGAACATCAATTCAACATAGGGATTGATCGACATCAGGTCAAGAACATAGAGGGTAAAAATCTTCCCATGACTGCTATTTTTAACAGTGGCCTACAGGAAAAACCATTGATATTAATAGCAGCTAGCAGAGCCAACTACTCTAATCATTAGCGACCACAGTTTGATGTATTTTTCTCCTTGGTTTTAGCATTAGATTTACCTTATCTGCATTGCATTTGACTTTTGACCCTAGATTTACATATTTTATTTCAATATTTACGCATTTTATTTTAATATTGCATATATTTCTACAAATATTTATGCATTTGCTTATGATTTACACTTTTCAAGAGATAAACCTCATTTTGAGAGGTATCATATGCTACTAATCCATCTTGTAGTTCTTTGTGTGTAGATTACAGAGCATTTCATGGTTAAAGATCATCAAGATCCATCATCATTAGCATCACAAAGAGGAGGTTCCCAGAATAATCCCTCCTATAATAAAATTGGTGAAGACATAAAGACCTTGTGGAATACATCTTCCCCCATTTTTGGGACCATTTTGTGTAATTATGTATTGAATTTTGGTATCCCTAAGAGGGATGAAATTGTAACCGAATATTTTTTGAATAATACAAAGAAAGCACTCCATTTTTTTATTTTCATTTTCTTAAATGCTTAAATATGTTTCATCTTTTCAAATTTGTAATAATATTGCATTAGATTAGATGTATGGTTCTTTATAGCTTTACAAGTGGCGATCACGGTGAAACTTTCCCATTCTTGGCTGCTAACTATATTTTTCTTTATTTTTCTTATTTTAGGTACAGTTGCTCTGAGCGATAGTAGTTAGCAGTCACCAACACTTTGAGTGATATCAACTATCCCCATAGCCACCCTGATAATTAGTAGCTATGAGAAAGATAGATAAAATCTAAATTGCAACAACACATTCAGGCTTAGGCTACACCTGTAAGTAACAGTAAAACCTTTATTCTGTTGTTTGTGATTGAAATTTTTTCAATATGGAATTAATTAACATACAAAAAAATTAAAGGGTTAAATCATTAGGTTTTTTGTGTTTCTTGTTAGATGTTGTTAGGAATAGTAGCTATTACTGTTAGCCACCCCAGAAGCCAACAACTAAGAATCTTAGTGCTCCTATGTACATCGACTAAGATTATTGCCCGATGTTCATAGAAGTGACTACTGTTATATTTGTTTGTAGGTCTGCTTGATTTGAAGCTTGCTTAAATACTAAATCATATTAGATGCATTTGATTTTTTTGAACCTAAAACATCGATTACATGCATAAATTTATAAATTTAAAATGTATTTTAATTGCATGTAGTTAAAAAATCATAGTCTGCTGTTTGATTTAATTTACTTTATGCTTGAAATAAAATGAACAATCACACACCACGTTTCAAGTGTAAAAATTAGTTACATTGGGCTCTCACATCCAACCAACTAATCAAAACTAATGGTAGATGTCATTACCACTTGGCTGGCTTGTTTATTGAGCTATTCATTACACGTCCATGGCCAAGGATGATCCAAGAACTATCCTATCCATGGAACATAGCACGCACTTCTCTTCGAAGGGTGTATCATTGACCACGGTGTGTTAGGTGAGGATCGATAGTACCTATGCTCCTTGACTTAATATGGGTTTTATCTCCATATATTGGTGGGTATGACAACCTGGACTTGATTAATGGGTTTGTCGCTGCAAGTATACAGTTGAAAACATTAAACAATCAAGAGTATCATCAATATTTTGCAAACATGATAAGAGAAAGATTTGATTTCCAACAAACCATAACACACAAAATAAGTTTTAGGATACACAAAGAAATTTTAAAAGAGATAACAACTTTGTATACTTTGTTTGTGTCTTAAAATTTACATACGAGATAAATTCATAAAGTTATGGTCACTACATGGGGTTGCCCTTAGTCTATGACTAAGGTGGTACCAAATGCACCACCAAACACAAATAACACTAGAGTTGATCCACCTACACAAGATGTACCTGAATGAAATTCAAGTAGTCTTATAGGGGATAACTCTACATATGGGGGATCTCATTGAGAAATCCCAACTAGGAGATCCAATCCAGGATCTTCTCATGATATAAACGAGGATGTTTCAAGACCCTAATCATCACATGATGGCATTAGATAAAACCTACCCAATGAGGGGTAAAAAAAAGGGTCTGCACCTAATCACATACCCACAAGAGCTCCATATCAATTTGATCATGGAGTAGTTCTAATAGATATCCATAGTATCAATGTGAACGGTCCATAAAGATCTTGTCAACTTGATCACCTAGACCAAGCTCTTAGAAGATAAAATCATAGGGCCACTTCTATTGCCTATTCTTATTCCTATAGTGCATGCAGTGAAGATGTAGTGCAATATACTTATGCCCAAGAGGAATCCCCCAAGCACCCATGTAGTACAAATGCCCCATCAAGCACAATAGGCCACTGTTATACATGAGGATACTTCTTCAGGGAAGGATGCACACCCTCAAAGGAAAATGTCTAGGAAGTTAGAACCTGAACTGGAACAACAAACACTTCAACAACGGTAGTAGGAGCAACCATCAGTTTAGGAAAAGGAGGAAATTGTGGGAAGGCAATTCAACCCAATACAAGAACAAGAAGATAACATAAAAGAATGGTGAACAATACCATTCCAAAAAAATAATCCAATATTGTGTAGAAGAACCATCAAGAAGAAGAATAGTTAGACTCGAAGAAGCTAGATTATGATTGGAATTGGGAAAGAGCAGAGGAGATGGTGGAATATCTACAAATTTTCCAACATCATAATTTTTAAATTTTTTACTCTTCAAAAATTTTGGATGATACGAAAGTGAGGTAAATAATACACGAAGTAGTAGCCACTACTCAAGAGGAAAAAGAGAAAGCTAAGGTGATAGTGGAAGCCTCAGAAGAGGATTCTAGAGAAAAGAAGAAGCCTCACTTCAGATTCATGATGGGACGAGGTACGAATCAAAATGGTCAAAGTGATGCATAAGAATATATGAAGTCATCATAGGAACAAGAAGATCCTATTGTTGAAAAAGTAACAACAATAGAAACCTACCAGAATCAGGAAGAAGAGCAAGTGATAGAAGAACAACAGGTGGGTTTAACTAAATAAAAATAATCCTAGGAATATATAGGACAACAACAATCTCATCAAGAGATTGTGAATGTGGAAGAAGATGTGGAGGTGGAAAGGAATGTGGAAGACTCCACCACAATAAAATATAAACACAAAAAGATCACTAATGGAGCTTGGGGGAAGCTCTGGTCACCACTTGGAAGGAGAGGAAGAAAAAAATCCTACAGAGGAAGAACTACGGAGGATGCAAACAAGTTACCTCTTGGAGGTACCACAATTCTCAAAATTTTAAATTGAGAAGGATGCAAAAAAGGTAGAAGACTAGGTGGAACATTTCTTCTCTCCAATAGGCAATGGCATGGCTAGTGCCAAATTATAGTTTTGTATTAGATGCATGTGAGAGTTGAAGTTGTGGGAAGAACAAGTGTTTATCGAGTTGGAAAAGATAACAGAATGGATGCATAGTGAGGAGAGTACAAGGAAAATTGTGGATATTCATGTACAACACCCATGGAAGTTATCTAGGGAAGAGGTAACAACGATGTTAGGAAGAGACAACTTGACAAACAAAGTGAGAACCAATTATAGGTAGCATCCAAGGATGTATCTAGATAGAGCTAATTATCCAACTTGTCCATGAACACATCGGAGTTGGAACCTAAGAGGGTCACCTCATGCTTGGATATCACTTTGAGGAAGTTGATATTCTTAATACATTGGATAGAGTGGTTGAGCATAGGATTGGAGCAGATCTATCGGCTCAAGGAAGCTCAGAAAGAAGATATATAGGCCACTCAAAATGAAATGGTTACGATGGAGTAAGAATTGTAGAAGAGTAAGGCTATGGAAAAAGAGAAACTAAATAAATTGGAAGAAATGCTAAGAAACAAGGCTAATTTTGAGGCCAAAATTAGTTCATTGGAAGAGGAGAAGCGACAAATGTCACAAACGGTAGAATATAGGATCAAGAAGTTGGAATATCAACTAAGAGCAAAGGATGAACAGTTGAAAACACAGTTGGCTATGAAAGATGAGCAACTGGTAATACATGATAAGAAGATAGAAGAGCTCACACAAGATAATAAATGATATAATGATATGGTCTTGGATAAGCAAGTACAATTGAATGCTAAGGAAGAGACTATTCATGCTTTGGAGGCTAATATTAATCACCATATAAAGACAATTATACATAATAACAAAGAGTTACAGGTAGAAAATCGAATAGAGGCATATTTGTAGGAGAAGTTGATGAAGAGTGCTACTAAGTGTGAACAAAAATTGAGGGAACTCTTGAATATTACCGAAGAGAAAGCCAATAAACATGGTATGAAAGCAGTAGAAATGGGCAATTGCATAGCCAAGTTACAAAATCAACGTGCAATTCTTCGCACCTAGGTGGAAGACCTGGAAGCTATACTTAGAGATTACAAGGTGCAATTGAAACAAAAATATGAGTCAGTGAGGACACTGACCAAAGTAAAGAGGAGGGCAGATCTAGGTAGCAAATCCACATCCTAGAAGAAGTGACAAGAGGATTTTCCCAGTTTGGATAATTTTGACAAGTTTTGGTAAACCGTACAAATAGGAGGTAAACTATACAGACTGGAGGGCAAACCATACAATGTGCAATTAAATGCAAGGGAATGCAATTGAGTTGTAATTGCACATGAATTTGATAAATGATGTGTTTAGACTTAGTAAAAGGTATAATTATGCATTATGCAGGGTAGTTGTGAATAATAAATTGCCTTAGAAACCACTTTAGAATGGCCTAGGCAATGTTATATAAGGCCCCCTTTTTATTTTTGATAGTCTGGTTAGTCTAGTTAATGCTTGTGAGTTTTTGCTATGTTCTAGTATAAATAGTATGAAGTATTTATGCATTGCTATGATTTTTGAGTACCTTTTAGTGATTGTATGGTATTTTTGACAAGTAATTAAGAAGCATATCAATTCATAGTTTTCTCTCACGTATTGTACAATCATGGAATGGTGGAATAATATTTTGCATTTTATTTTGTTGCGTGTACTTCTTTATGGTTGTTGTTGATATTTAATGTATTGCTATGGAAGAAAGAGATAAAAAAACATTGGTGTGGCCATTATGAATGATATATGATGAGGATGATATCAATAAATATGTATTGAATACTATTGTATGATTTTTTGATATTGCCATTGGATATAACTCTCTCAAACCTGGATGATGGAACTTGCATGTTGGTAGAAATGGATTAATTGTCATTTTAGAACTTTAAAAAACTTAGCTAAGAGAGATTGGTATAGAAGAATATTAAATTTGGTACTCTTTTGCACTTTATTTTCATACAAATCGTACACCAAACCTCTTACAAATCGTACAAAAGAAACTTACCCGATTTGGTAGTTTATGCGATTGAGGAAAACTTACCTGATTTGGCAGCATTGGGAAATCGAACAATTTAGTTACAAAAATGTGTACGGAAGCTTGAAAATTTGAATTTGAAGGATTTTTTGAATGTGAAACTATACAATCCCTATCATTGTATGATTTGGTATCGTATAGTGGTACAGTTTGGAATCTGTACAAGCTGTTTTGTTGTTACAAATTGATGGTTGTGAAGACTATATGATTTGGTCCATCTATTGGGAATATTAAATTTATAATTATAATCCCTTGAAAACCACCTTACCATTAGTAATACTACACCCATGTGCTACACATTCAATGCCTAGCTTACCTAGGTTTGTAACATCATAGGTTATGTATGTTGTCATTAAATTACAATTTAGACAAAATCACACACAACACCTCACATATGGTGTTTTCACTTTTTGTTTCACAACAAGAATATTTTGCTTATTTTTGCATAATTATATATATGCTTTTGCAGGTTTTTGCATCATCGACTACCACATCATCAATAGATATACACTATTCCATGCATACACCCACAACATCTTTAGATTCCACCATGCAGGACCCTCCGATATTACACCCAGTTCCAATCACTCCATTTGATATTACACGACCACTTACCTCTTCTCATGTTTGGCAATCCTAATCGTCTTCCCACTTAGATCATTACCCATCACCTTGAAACCATTTACCTATTCACATAGGCTCCTGCTACTCACCTGATTAGGTTATAGTCAGGTCTTATTATCCTCCTTTGATGATAAGGAGGAGAAAAAACATCCTCAACCATGAGGATCTCCACCCCATCCATTCTGTGATGAGAGGAGCCCTTACATGCCATCGTATTTGGCCCATCATACCCCTTTAGGTTACTGCCGACCTAATAGGGGGAATACCTTTCACCTATCATGTCTTCCATGTTTACCTCCACTCCTCTCAAGTGGTATATCCCCATATGCTCAAACCCTCCAAGAAAATGCTACCCTACTCACCACTGAGTAACCTATCCTAGCTTGCTATTGATGCTATCTCGAGCCATATCCCACTCCTCCCATTATATAAACACCACCATTCGCACTATGTGGTCTTCCATTTTAGCCTACCTCATCATTAGTGGTGTAGTTCCACTCTCCTTCCTCTTCACCTAAATATTCATAGTTATACTGCACTCCAACATAGTCATTGAAACCTCAATCCACACCACTCTTGATTCCATCACCCTCTTCACTTGATATCCAACACATTATTTCCAACCTTAAACTCCATTTTGGTTATTGTCCTTGTTGTACTTCTCCTCATCAACCTACCACAGCTCAAATCTCCACACCTCATCCTAGGCTGACCACTAGACCTAGGATTCGACCATCACTGGATTACCGATATGCTTCCCAAACATTCACTTCCACTACACCCCTTTCCTGCTTAGCACAACCCAAAACTTATATTTATCCCATGCTAGTTCAATCTGCACCACTAGACCAAATATTCCATTAGTTACTACAATAGGGCCTCATTGCCCTACTCAAAATTTGTCCTATGGACCCACTACACCCCAAGCCATGAAAATTTCATGAGAATAAATTTTACATTTACCATCACCAACTAGGGCATGACATCAACATGTACCATACCTTTGAAACCCTAGTAAATGATATATTATTTGAAGAAACAATCCAGTCACTCGAAGAAATCCCTTCATCCATCAAGCTTCAAAGCCCTCCATGTCGCCTGGTATCTCACCCATTGCCATCCCATGAATCCAGCATAGAGTCATCATGTCAATTACAATGGTTGGTCAACTATACAACTCAATAGCACTCAGGTTGCCTTGTCACGTCACTAACTCAGGCATGATATGACCCTCACAATTTTTGAAATCTCTAGGTTATGTTCATATTTATTCTCTTCTTCCCCTCTTTGTTCTTCCTATATTTATCAAGCATAGTTGTATGGTCATAATTCAAGTGGCTACATACCTATGCTACTTATATCATATTTCTACTCTTCTTCTACCTTTATTACATGTCTAATATTATCCTATTTCTTCCCATGTCTATTCCTTTTCCTTTTCTATATCACATTTTGCCATTCCCACCACATACATCATCTACAACTACATAATCTCTTCATGAAGAACACAAGCTTATACTGAGAGGGGGGGGTGAAAAGTATAAGACCTCTTTTTACTTTCTCCTTTATACTTCAAAATAGTAAAGCAATATACCCAAAGCAATATCAAAGCAATGCACAATATCATCCACAAAGTGATCCCTCAGAAGATCAACTACCTCTACCTCTTGCCAGCACATGGAACTCCTTTCCATCGAAGACCTCCTGTCCTCAATGCTTAGCCTAAGAGACCTCTGCCTTCTATGATCACGTCCACAATAGCTCAACAACCTGTACCAAACACAGTCAGTCGGTCTAGTACAAGTCTTCCTCCTGTCTGTCGGATCTGTCCAACTCTTGAACAAATCAATCCTCTACATACAAGCCTTCTCAAAGACTTGCCAAATCTGTCCTCGGGTTCTTCTCAAAGAACCAATGCACCTCTGTCCTCAAGTTCTCTGATAGAACTCTCAAACTCAGCTCACAAGTCCTCTCGCTAGGACCTGTCCAAATCTGCTCACAAGTCCCCACCGAAACTCCGTCCAAAACCTCGCTCACAAGTCCCCATCGGAACCCGTCCAAAACCTCAAGCAAGCTCACCAAGAAAAACTTGCTTAGCATGAACCCACAAAGAGAATTGTTAGAGACCCAATGTGATTCATCAACCTCATAGAAGCATAAAGAGAATTGTTAGAGACTCAATATGTTCTATACTTAACTCCAAGTATCAATCTCAACTCAATCTCAATCTCAAAAGAATAAGATAGATGTAGTATGCTTTTCTCAAGAACATGAAACACAACCCAACAATTGCCAACCATGCAATATCTCATATAACAATGATACTCATGTTCTTTCCACAACCAATTAGGGTTTTAACAACAATGCTCATCAAACAAGGTTTAGTCAACCAACACCATTCAACTCAACATCAACCTTGAAGCATTCAACCAATCATCACAAGAAAAGGAAACAAGTAGAAATCCTTTTCCCTCCACACTTATTTTCAGAAAACCATCAATCAATAACAACCATGGAAGAATGTGCCCATACCTTTACTTTGATGAAGAAGGAGAACTCAAAAACTGTCACAACATTAACTCTCAATTTACCACCAATTAGAGTTAGCAACTATACAATAATACACAATAATAAAGATCCAAAATAACACCTTATTACTCCAACTTAATATTAACCACCAAAAATATAATATACATACAAAGTAAAATCTCTTTACACCTTATTACTCCACATAAGCATCAAGCATTAATAATAACAATGTCAAAACAAAGATTACAACTTAACCTTATACCTCCATCAATAATTCTTGATCAAATCAACTCAAATATCCCAAGTCAACAATAAAAAGATTTACCTTGGCAATACTTAGTTCTCCAACCTTAGGAGAAATGAGGAGCCACCACTATAAGCGCTAAAGCGCATTCTCCTCTACTTACGTAGCCCAATCACAACCGCTCTCCTTCGTGCATCGCAACAAAAGGAAAAATGCACTCGACGTGATTCAAAACCTATATCTCTGCCTAGCGAGCGCCTTTACTCAAACTCCATCATCGTTGGAGCACAAGTGCTCGACAAAGAAATATTAAACTATCCTTTGTTTTATCTTCACTTGATCGTAGGATATGGAAAACGTATTCGTTTTCCTAGCACTGTCCAAAACATAAGTCACTGAATGCTTGCATTAATCATCTCACAACACAGTCTGGAAAAACACAATTTAGGTGCAATTGCCAATCCACTAACGTCAAGCAAAATAGTAAGGATGCAGCCCAAGCTCAAATCCGAGTATGCCAAGCATGGTTTCCAAGACACAGATCAAGCACGATTTCAAAGACGTCAATTGGAGATTCGAAGACACAGAGCAAGCACAAATCGAAGACACCAAGCGCTATTCGAATGATACAGAGCAAACGCAAATCGAAGACACCAAGCGCTATTCGAATGATACAGAGCAAACGCAAATCGAAGACTCCAATTAATCGGTGGTGCACTTACTTTAGAAAATCATCCCCACTTATATAGCCATTTCTCCTTAACTGTTTGACGTCGGCGCTCCTCCAACGATGGCAACACGTCGGCGAAAGAAAACTTTATCTGCGTCGCTTAAGGGTTAAAAGACCCTTTAATAATAATTAAAATAATAATAATTATTATTTTATTAATAATAAATTAAACTTAGACCTTTGTCAAAGGTTTGAGTTAATTTAATTATTAATAATAAACATGGACCTTCAAGGTTTTTCAAGAAGTAAAAACCTTTGCATTAAGTTAAGCTTGGTTTTAATAAAAACCCTTAATGAGTCCAAATGGTTTTAAGAAAAACCTTTAACCTTGTCACCATGGTTTTAATAAAAACCCTTTAACAAAATGAAGCTTTCTCAAGATATTTTTGACATCACACTCTTTTTGATATCAACACAAAAATGCCTTTTGACATCAATGACAACTTATACACTTGAGCAAAAGCAATGTACCCAAAGTACCCAAAATTGCCAACAATCTCCCCCTTTGTCATTGATGGCAAACCTTTACTAAAAACACTTCTCAAGAGCCAAAACTGAAACCAACTGTGCTAACAACTGACCAAATTTCTTTGAAGTTTTGCTCCCCCCGACTTGAAGCTTTCCTCTTCACTTTGAAGCTCTCCCCCTTACTCATATCTCTCCCCCTTTGTCATCAATGGCAAAGGGTCACCTTTGGGGCTCGGGACTAAGAATGAGCCTCTTAGCTTAGTCCCTCCCCCACCTCCTGATGAGGTGATTAATTCTGGGGTGGGAGTAAAACTCCCATTAGGCACTGATCATCATCAGTGTCTATAACTTCCTTACCATGTCTTCTCTTGTTCTCCTTGTCCATATTCTTGTTCCTGTTCCTGTCACTATTCCTGTTCTTGTTATCATTCCTGTTCTTATCCATGCCTTGATCCTTGGACCTGTTCATACCACTGTTCCTGTTCCTGTACCTTGGAAGTTCAGCTCTACACTGTCTAGCTGTGTGACCTTCATTGTTGCACTTATAACAAGTAACAATGTTATTTCTTTTAGGCATACTTGTTCTTTGAATCCACCTGTTCTGACTAAACCTGTTCTGACCAAACCTGTTCTGACCAAACCTATTCTGGCCAAACCTGTTTTGACCAAACCTGTTCTGACCAAACCTATTCTGACCAAACCTGTTCTGATCAAACCTGTTCTTGATATTTGCCTTGCAATAAACTGCCTTGTGCCCAAACTGTTTACAAGAGTAGCAATACCCTTGAAAGAAATTACCACCTCTAAAACTGTCATTTACCTTCCTTACTTGAGTCATGCAATGTGAAGCCATGTGACCAAACCTGTGACAAGCAAAACATCTGCCATTAAACTTTCCTGTAAATGGCTTTCTAGGTCCTGTAAACTTTCTCCCCTTTTTTTGTTTCCTATTTTTTGTTTCTGTGCATCTATCATTCAAGGACTCATGATCTGAAATACTTTCCTCATCAGAACTCTCTTCCTTTTGGAGTCTCTTACTAGACTCTCCAGCTTGTTCCTTGTGTGGCTTAACAAAACCAAGGCCTATTTTATCTGTTGTCTTTCTTTGACCTTTGATGAGTGACTTAACCTTTTTGGAGCTATCTTGAAACCCCGTGAAGCTTATCCTTGTACTCTTTAGTTTCCTCTTTCAAAGAAGCCATTTTCTGTTCTAACTCACTATACTCAAGAACCTTAGACTCTAACTCATCCTTGAGTTCTTGTGTCTTAGCTATAGAGAAGTCAAGACTTTCTATAAGATCATCTCTCTCCATACAACATTCATCTAACTTATCCTTGAGTCTAGCATTCTTCTTTCTTTCCTTTTCCAAAGCACTAAGAGCACTAATAAGTTCACTTTCAAGATCTACTTCACCTTCCTCTATTTGTTTGCTTTTTGAATCATCAAAGCCTTTTTCAGATTTCTTATCACTAGAGGTGCTACCCTTTTCAAAGACCATACATGCATCTTCCTTATAGTTTTCTGAAGCATCCTCATACATACTAGAAACCAAATCATTATTTGTGCAATCATCCTCAAGGTGACCAAAATTTCCACATCTAAGACATTTCATGATAATGAATCTATGTTTCGGTTCTTCCTCCTTTTTCGATATGAACAACATCTCATTTTCATTATCACTTGAAGAACTTTCACTATCACTACTAGAACACTTACTTGCTTTGTCTAGGTAGAAACTCTTCTTGTGCTTGTGAGAATACCTCTTTCCTTGATTGTTGTGCTCATCTTTGTTTTTCCTGTGATGCTTGTGCTTTTTAGAATCCTTGCTCTTAGAATCCTGTTTATCTTCATCACTTTCATTCTTGGGAACAGTACAATCGGTAGCATAATGACCAAACTTTCCACAATTGAAACATCTTATATTTTTCATACTTTTGTGCTTTCTAGAGAACTTGCATTTCTTGCTGTAATATGCCTCTTCATCACTAGAAGACTCATCACGAATAGGTGTTGCATTGCCACTTGAATAATCCATTGTGTTCTTTACTAGCTTTTCCTTCAAGTTGTTAAACTTTTCGAAGGCACCCGCTCTGATACCAATTGAAGAACACAAGCTTATACTGAGAGGGGGGGTGAACAGTATAAGACCTCTTTTTACTTTTTCCTTTATACTTCAAAATAGTAAAGCAATATACCCAAAGCAATATCAAAACAAAGCACAATATCATCCACAAAGTGACACCAATTTTAACGTGGTTCACCAGAAAGCCTGGGCTACGTCCACAAAACTTTTCTCTAAAAGTTATCTCAAAGTTCTTTGGGAAACCTTCCCAATTACAATGTTTATGAGCCTCGGCCCAAAGGAGATACCTTCCCCCAATCTGAATTTATGAGCCTCTCGCTCAAAGGAGATACCTTCCCCTCTATCTGAATTTATGAGCCTCTGCTCAAAGGAGATACCTTCCCCTCTGCTCTGGAAATGATCCCTCAGAAGATCAACCGCCTCTACCTCTTGCCAGCACGTGGAACTCCTTTCCACCGAAGACCTCCTGTCCTCAATGCTTAGCCTAAGAGACCTCTCGCCTTCTATGATCACGTCCACAGCAGCTCAACAACCTGTACCAAACACAGTCAGTCGGTCTAGTACAAGTCTTCCTCCTTCTGTCAGATCTGTCCAACTCTTGAACAAATCAATCCTCTGCATACAAGCCTTCTCAAAGACTTGCCAAATCTATCCTCAGGTTCTTCTCAAAGAACCAATGCACCTCTGTCCTCAAGTTCTCTGATAGAACTCTCAAACTCAGCTCACAAGTCCTCTGCTAGGACCTGTCCAAATCTGCTCACAAGTCCCCACCGAAACCTATCCAAAACCTGCTCACAAGTCCCCACCGAAACTTGTCCAAAACCTGCTCACAAGTCCCCACCGAAACCTGTCCAAAACCTTAGCAAGCTCACCAAGAAAAACTTGCTTAGCATGAACCCACAAAGAGAATTGTTAGAGACCCAATGTGATTCATCAACCTCATAGAAGCATAAAGAGAATTGTTAGAGACTCAATATGTTCTATACTTAACTCCCAGTATCAATCTCAACTCAATCTCAATCTCAACAGAATAAGATAGATGTAGTATGCTTTTCTCAAGAACATGAAACACAACCCAACAATTGCCAACCATGCAATATCTCATATAACAATGATACTCATGTTCTTTCCACAACCAATTAGGGTTTTAACAACAATGCTCATCAAACAAGGTTTAGTCAACCAACACCATTCAACTCAACATCAACCTTGAAGCATTCAACCAATCATCACAAGAAAAGGAAACAAGTAGAAATCCTTTTCCCTCCACACTTATTTTTAGAAAACCATCAATCAATAACAACCATGGAAGAATGTGCCCATACCTTTACTTTGATGAAGAAGGAGAACTCAAAAACTGTCACAACATTAACTCTCAATTTACCACCAATTAGAGTTAGCAACTATACAATAATACACAATAATAAAGATCCAAAATAACACCTTATTACTCCAACTTAATATTAACCACCAAAAATATAATATACATACAAAGTAAAATCTCTTTACACCTTATTACTCCACATAAGCATCAAGCATTAATAATAACAATGTCAAAACAAAGATTACAACTTAACCTTATACCTCCATCAATAATTCTTGATCAAATCAACTCAAATATCCCAAGTCAACAATAAAAAGATTTACCTTGGCAATACTTAGTTCTCCAACCTTAGGAGAAATGAGGAGCCACCACTATAAGCGCTAAAGCGCATTCTCCTCTACTTACGTAGCCCAATCATAGCCGCTCTCCTTCGTGCATCGCAACAAAAGGAAAAATGCACTCGACGTGATTCGAAACCTGTATCTCTGCCTAGCGAGCGCCTTTACTCAAACTCCATCATCGTTGGAGCACAAGTGCTCGACAAAGAAATATTAAACTATCCTTTGTTTTATCTTCACTTGATCGTAGGATATGGAAAACGTATTCATTTTCCTAGCACTGTCCAAAACATAAGTCACTGAATGCTTGCATTAATCATCTCACAGCACGAGTCTGGAAAAACACAGTTTAGGTGCAATTGCCAATCCACTAACGTCAAGCAAAATAGTAAGGATGCAGCCCAAGCTCAAATTCGAGTATGCCAAGCATGGTTTCCAAGACACGGATCAAGCACGATTTCAAAGACGTCAATTGGAGATTCGAAGACACAGAGCAAGCACAAATCGAAGACACCAAGCGCTATTCGAATGATACAGAGCAAACGCAAATCGAAGACACCAAGCGCTATTCGAATGATACAGAGCAAATGCAAATCGAAGACTCCAATTAATCGGTGGTGCACTTACTTTAGAAAATCATCCCCACTTATATAGCCATTTCTCCTTAACTGTTTGACGTCGGCGCTCCTCCAACGATGGCAACACGTCGAGAAAGAAAACTTTATCTGCATCGCTTAAGGGTTAAAAGACCCTTTAATAATAATTAAAATAATAATAATTATTATTTTATTAATAATAAATTAAACTTAGACCTTTGTCAAAGGTTTGAGTTAATTTAATTATTAATAATAAACATGGACCTTCAAGGTTTTTCAAGAAGTAAAAACCTTTGCATTAAGTTAAGCTTGGTTTTAATAAAAACCCTTAATGAGTCCAAATGGTTTTAAGAAAAACCTTTAACCTTGTCACCATGGTTTTAATAAAAACCCTTTAACAAAATGAAGCTTTCTCAAGATATTTTTGACATCACACTCTTTTTGATATCAACACAAAAATGCCTTTTGACATCAATGACAACTTATACACTTGAGCAAAAGCAATGTACCCAAAGTACCCAAAATTGCCAACACTTCAGGTTCGATACATCCCCCATACACTAGGGCAACCTCACCACATCTTGTGATTCTCATCACCATCATTACACATGACCATTTGTAAATATGAATTTCAAAATGTTCATCTAGTTTCATCACATGCAAATTCCTCTTGTAATCAAATCTTCCTCTTACATCCCATCTTTCATTGCATATATCCATTGCTTCTTCTATCATAATTTTATTCAGGTTTGTATATTCTCCTAAAAAATGCTCTCACAATAGGAAATAACATACACACTTGTTAGCATCACCACATGGATATCCACACCTTTCACTCAGGATCACAAATTATAGGGTATTGTGTAAGTTTTGACCATCTGGCAGTTACAACCAATCAAGCATCACCTCAAGCTGATAGGTTATTACACTCCTTATAGCTTTCCATTTTTGAGTCAACTTTTTTCAAGGACCATTCACACATGGCATAAATCTAAAGCACCTTTTGAGTCTAGGGAAGATAACACCTTGCATAGATATCGCCATCTAGCGAATGGTTTCCCCTGTTCATCCTATCATTTGCATGATCAACATATGATCTAGGGATAAACAAAGGGATAAGCATAAGAAAGCATCACAAGTACATGCAGAAAACAAAAGTCAATGCCTACACAAAAAAATAGAGCACCACAAAAATACAAGCAATAAATGAGGGGTAAAAAACAAAAGAAAAAGCTTCCAGATATCACAATTGTTATGCTTCATTGCCTTTGATCCTTAGGTTTAACATAACATCATGGGATGATTTCCATCATTAGATATAAGCCCTAAGAACTTGCTTGGCAGTGGAATAGTCTTACAAGTGGTGATACATCTATCACATTAGTGACCTTATTTTGTACAGATCACTAAGCACTTGTGGATGAGCTAGCTACCTTGTCTATATTTATAATGGGCTCATCATACCTCCCTCAAAATGGATAAATGAACATTTCTCATTTGCACACAATAGTCCATTATATACTTTGACCTAGCAAGTTTAGTTATAAGTTGTCAATAAAAACCCAATCCAGTTATTTAGGACGTTTGATTGCAATAACTATGTTAGTCAAGAGTCTTATACATACCCCTATACCATATTGTATCCATGAGAATACGGTATGGATCGCATCCACATAGGTTTATGTTATGATACAAGTGTTTACTCGATGCGTTTCGAATTTCAAGATACATGGAACATCACATCTATCAAACATACATGCTATTTACATTGCATTACATATCAACATCTCAATCTCTATCATGCAACATTACATCTCTTTGATATGCATTCATCAGTGTCACATCACTTTGTAGTGTTTTCTACATTACAATGATCTAATTCCCTTGTGTTACTCCATACACATAAATTCATCTATCATACAGTTACATACCAAAATTTTACATTACACATCCATACACTACAACAATCATACACAAAAGAAACACAAAATGATAATAAAAAATTCACACACACACACACACACATATAAGAGCCACAACAAAAAGTTATATATGTATATATATAATCATCAAAATTCCCTTAAGATACAAAATAGGATAGTGTCCACTATCTATCCTCAAAAATACCTAATGGCTACAATAGGGATCAACACCTATATATACAAACATAACCCCTATTAATCACCAAGAGTCTCTTCACTCTCCTTGTGAGCTCCATCTATCTGTTTCCCTCTGTGCGCTATTGCCACCCTGCTCGACTTTGCACCTACTCTAGATTCCCCAGTTCTTGCAACTACTATAGCTCCCTCTAATCCTAGAACACTACCACCCACTTGCACCACTGGTAGCCTATCCATACCCACCTCTCTCTGTACTATGGAGGTAGCACTTTGATGACTCTGCTCAGACCGAGTCTGTGCTCATGATCATGATCTTGACCTTGATTGTGACCTATCATAATCTGGTAGTGTAATCCCTCAAAATATTAAGGCTATCTCACAATACTACCTCATAAAACCCTCATCCTTCAACCTATATGCTAGATCCTCAATCCCCTTCCTTAGCCACTCTATCTCGACTTGAAGAGCAGCCACATTTGTAGGAATATTCGCCTCTCCCAGCTCTTGCCATAACCACTTCACCCTAGCATGCAAATTAGTCACCTCGACTGCACGAGCAACAAGTCCACCTCGTAGCTCTGCATAATACAACTCTAGATCCCCCCTCATATTAGCATTTGTTACCTTCGATGCTACAAACATATCTTATAGATCTGCACACTGAAGCTGTAGATCTCTCCTCTCCACACTATTCGTAGTATCAACTACCATCAATAACTCCTCACAAATATACAACTCTCCCTCTAAATATTGTATCTGATCATGCAACATCACCAAATCCTCCTTTAAATCTCTTCTCTCCTGCTTCTCTAATGAGATATCTCCCATATCCCTAAAATCAATTATATCATCAACATCCACATCCACATCTACATCCTCCATCACCACATCCCCCTCTACGAACTGATCACCAGTTGCAACATTGGGTGCAACCCCACCCATATCACTAGGTGCACTAGAATCCCCTATTTGAATTTGCCTTGACCACCAAAGAGATGTCTCAGACTTCACCCCTAATCCACCTGGTGCCTCCCCCTCTCGCGAAGGCACCCCACCAACCGGTTCCATCACACGCTCGACAACACCAGTACCTACCTCCCAATCTTGCCTAACCCATTAGGCATCATACTTAGGAGTGGTACCTACATCATCTACATCAAAAATCACCATAAATGGATTCCTCTTTTCATCCCAAGGAGGTACCATAGGATGCATCCCCTATCACATATCCACTTGTAGATCACCATAGGCACCTCTAGAATACCCTACCATAATTCAACCTACCTCATCACTTGATTTAAGGAAAAGAACTCAACCTTATGGGTATATCATCCTATAACCTATCACCCCCATCATATAGCCCTAATTTTCTCATCATCCTTCTTACACACCACTCTCCCTCTAGGACCTCCATTGAATATATTTCAGCTCCAACTATATGAAAGTCCTCCTCCAGAACAAGTAACTACTCTCATGTGATCTCTACATGCCATTCTTCTCATCCATCCACCACCTCAATGCATACGATAAATCCTTAATCTTCTTCTCATGCACCAAATAGGGCAATAGCACTGGTTGCTCCACTGCTATGTGATCCCATATCCAAACCTGTAGTAAAGTGATCTAATTCAGTCCTGTTTACCTTGTCCTCACCACATCATGTAGCTCTTGGTATACTTGAGCTAGCAACGCAGGTGCCCACGTGAACACAACCTTGTACTTTATCATATCACACACCACGTCCAACATGTTCTAGGTGAACTTCACCCCAGAAGCATCAAGAAGCACCCATGTCAAAATCATTAACATCACCACACAATGGTGATTAGACAACATCTTCTGATTCCAATAGTACTCATAATAAATGCCCTTCTTGGTATCTACCTCCCTCCAAATCTCACCAAAGGTACACTGCAATGCTTCATCATGCCTATCATCATCTACCACCCTCACAAGAACACCCTTGACTGGTAACTTGTAAATCCTATAGATATCCTCTAGGATGATTGTCATCTCACCCATCAACAAATGAAAGGTGTTCATATCAAGATCCCACATCTCACATAGAGATGATATATAGGCCTGATTAGCATGAATGCTAACACTCCCACACTCCTCTCACCATATTTGTCCAACCACTCCAAATCAACATCACTCCACACCTTCACCAACATTGCCTTCATCGTTTGCACACAATGATGAGGCTCAATCATATTCACCTATTTCATCCACAAACATCACAATAAAATTTGTGTTAGCATCATAATACATAATTTTAGTCCTATGATTACAATACAATCATCATACAACTACATTCTATGTACAAAAAAATACATCTTCATGCATTTCAAGACACTACAAATGCACAACCTCAACCATACCTTAACACGAAAAAAATAGCACTTTTGAATACCCATTTCGTCCTTTCATAGCTAAAGTGTGAAAAAACACAAAAAAAGTGCACAATCGACACAAAACAGAGCAATTAATATGCATTCACATCCCCATCATGGCACGGAATTTAAAACATTACCAATTCACATCAAAACAAAATAACAGTCACGTTTTTGGATACTCATTTCACCATTTCATGGTGAATATTCAAAAACATTTAAAAAATAGTACATCGTTTTCCCAAAATAATCAAAAACATATCAAACAACAATGTATTACATCATGTAATTCAAAACATTACCAAATCACATCACGCCACGATAACAGTCACATTTTTGAACACCCATTTCCCCATTTCATGGTGAAAGTTCAAACACATTGGGAAAATAGTACACCGTTTGCCCAAAACATCCAACGATATACCAATCAACTATGAATTACATCGCTTAATTCAAAATAATTACCAAAAAAAATAAAACAAAAATAACAATCACGTTTTTGAATACCCATTTCATCATTTCATGGTAAAAGTTAAAAAATATTTGGAAAACAATACATCGCTTGCCCAAAAACAACTACACCTGTTAGAATAATTTTTTATATCCTAAGTTGTTACTAGGATAATATGTGTGGTTGAGATTAGCTCAGTTTATTATGATCCGATGGATCATATTGTATGTCTTTGCTATTTAAACAATGCTCATTTCATTCAATAACATCAAGTAATTTTACTTTTCTAACATGGTATTAGAGCGGGCTTTCTATGCCTTATGAGCTTGAGGAACTTTTCCTCATACCCTCCATTTTTTTTTCCTTTTCACCTTTTTTTTTTCAGAAAATTGAGTGAGTATGCTCTCCATATTTGATGGATCATAAACTAGAAGTTTTCATGGCTGCCAATTTTTATGGGAAATTTTTTAGTTTTTTGAGTAGTTTTTTATTTGGAGCAGTAAAGTTGGGACAGTTGGCGTGATGAGCACGCATTTTGACACGTTCATATAGTGGAGTGCATGGGTGACCTCAACTGCAACAACAAATTATTGAAGAGACAGTCGATATTGCATGATGAAGTTTGGTGCTTTTGAGCACCATTGCCCAGGTTTTGTATGATTTCGGTGTGCATCCACCTGTGCGTGAAGATGAGCAATGACTTCTGACTTGTGCGCGTTGTATTTTACAATGCCTTATTTTTTCTACCATTTTTTACTTGAAATATGTGGCAATCACTTTTTCATCCACTATGTGGGCTTGGCGCGCGGTAGTATTCTATCGGATTTGAGTTTTCCTTTTTTTCTGAGTGAAAAACTAAGGCGGTCATATGATGAATCACTTGAAGTTGCTCAAGAATTCAAAGTAGTGATACCCCATAGTATCATTTGGATGCAATAGAGTTTCTGCAGTGGAAGGGCATAAAACATTCCAGTGATATCGATAGTACAAACCGTTGTCTAGAGGGTTTTTCCATGATGTTTTTTTACGAGCAAAAATGAGCATCCAACCTCATCACCAAATGCTTTGAAACTTACTGCGTGCATCTAACATGGCCTCCACATGCTATATGCTACAACCTCTTGATATGACATATAGTTGGAAATTTGCTAAATTGATCTCAAATCATGCTGTCCATAGCTGAAGATGTGTTGTTATGCCATGTCTTCCACATTTTTTTGTCTGCGCGAGAGAACGAGCTGTTCGGCGCATTTGTGGAGAGAATCACTGTTTTATTTTTATTTTTTAAAGCTTCTTGATGTGACTGCAAGATGGAGCTCCACAATTGATAGTCAACTCCATAATGACCCCAATTTGCTTGCGGGATTAAGCTAAGCGGTCGCGTATTACTCAAGTCCGCATTTTTTTGGCCATTTACTTCAGAGCGTCGTGATTTTTTTGCAACGGGTGACAAGAAAATACATGAAATATGAGAAGACCACGATCTACACGTCCATGGTGGAGATGGCTGAATAACAATTGAACTCGAGATGCAAGTAATGGCTCTTTTTTTTTCCATTTCGGAGCCAGCGATGGTGGAAATCAAAATATGTTGCTATTCTGCTATGCGCACACATCCAAATTTTTAAGCCGAACAACGACGTATTTAATAGTGCTCGACTGTTCCATGCTAATTCTAAGCATGCAAAACTTGGCAATTTTTTGCTGAGTATTATCTGTTTATATATGCTTCGCCTCTTGCATAGAACCAGTGTAAATCAAGATGCCTCCTGTGTAATATTTTACAAACTGTGGAGAAGCAAAAGAGGGCTCTGTTACTATTTTTTGTAACAGTTTGTGGCGATATTCATGGTACCACCGCTGATGCTCGCGTCACTCAGCATGACTATGGAAATGAAAGCGATAGAAGATCGTCGGGTTGATGTGCAGAAATACCTTCAACATGTGCCATTAATTTTTCATTCCCATGTTGCGATCCAAATTGCAGCTTTGCTGCAGAGTGGCTGTGAAAAGCACCTATTCTAAATATCAGTGTTATGATAGTGGTGACGAGACTGTTTTGTGCCCAAATTGTAGTTGAATCCATTGGCAGCATAAGTTTTGCCGTAGGAGGAAGGCCCGAGTGTTCGAATCTCAGTTACGATGGAAGGTTGGTTACATTCGAAACTGTGTCTGCATTTTTTTTGAAGTCATGCCCATTTCTGTGAACCTATGTGCTCACTGCTCCTGTTGGAAGGTGGTATTGTTTTTTTAATAAACTGTGCTAGCCTTTCAGTAGTAAGTGTCCGCCGCTGACATTTGAAGCTTGGAAATTTGATTAAATGAACGACTCTTACAATGTGCCACTGAAACTTCTTTTAAATATGCATTTATTTTAATCAAGTGTATTATTTGTATAAAGTGGAAGATTCCACTTTATGGCATTGTATGGGCACTATTAATTTCCTATGTTTGTAAGAGTCATTTGGTGGCCAAATTTGTAAAAACTCTAAAGTTATGTTGCAGAATAGCAACTCAGATGGGTGACCACTTAGGAAGTCCTGTAGTTGCACACATTTAGAAGGTTTTGGTATTTTGCTATTTTGAAGCTCAATTTGTATTCGATTATAGGCTTATATATAGTTGTTGGAAAGAGTTTTTCAAAGGGGATATATTGGAGCAATTCTTTTTCAGTTTTAAGACCATTTACTCAGCTGAATTTTAACTTAAAGTTGACATTGTAAATTAGAGTGTATTTTTCTGTTGCATCCGACACTCTTGGGTAAAATATGGAAAACTAGTGAGGGACTCAATTCTAAGTCTTAGGGGGGACATTAGGCCAAATTATTCAAGTTTAAAAGTATTTTTTACCTTTAAAGGCATTGATATTGTATCGTCTGTTGGAGTGCACTCTCTGTTGAACTTGACATTCTTAGCATTGGTGTCTTTGTTTTGCTATCTGTCCTCAAGTTTAGGACCTCTATCATCCCATTGTGTTCATATAGGTGGGAACCACTAATTATACTTGTGGTTCTTTCCACACTATATTTTCCCCTTTTTTTTGTGAGACACTTTGGTTTCAAGGGTTTTTCTAGTGACCTTTTTTTTCATGGTTCACAACCTTGATATGTGTCACAAGCACCAGTCTGGAAGAATGCTTTCATTTCGACGATGAGTCTACTTTTTTTGAGACATCAGATGGGTCCTTTGCAGGATTCTTGGGGATTGAAGATGACATATTCCTTCCTCTCCATCCTCCATGCTCATCTTCCTCCTCCTCCTCCTCCTTCTTCTTCTATTCTAGAAGGTGGTTTTCTCCCTTGGGGTTTTTTCATCATTCCCCTTATTTTACTGTTTGTCTACGAGTTTTGGACCTTATTTCAGACCATTGTACTCATATAGGTGGAAACCACATACTCATGCTTATGGGGTCATTTTGGACTACCCTTGCAATTTTTGTGGTTCTTTCTCCATCCTATCTTCACACTTTTTGTGAGACACTTTGGTTTTAGGGGAGTTTTCTTTAGTGATATTTCTTCTTTTTGATCACATATTGTACATGAGTACCTTATCAGGCCTTGTTTTCGGGACTCATTTTGGACCTAGTTATCAGCCCATTGTGTTCATATAGGTGGAAACCACATACTCATGCTTGTGGAGTCAATTTGGACTACCCTTGCGATTTTTGTGGTTCTTTCTCCATCCTATCTTCACACTCCTTTTTTGAGACACTTGTGGTTTTTCATCATCTTTCAGCAGATATTTTTTGACCACATATTGTACATGAGTACCTTATCAAGCCTTGTTTGTAATATCCCCATCTTCGGTCACTTTAGCATTGTAGTTGGTCCCGACTCTCTCGAAGTTCATCAAATGTGTCAGAGGGGATTTTTGATGATGGTAATGAGCTAAGGTGGTCTAGAGGACCTTCATGACATTTTTTGAGGTTGTACCCATCTTCTGGTTTGGTCTCCAAGATTATTGGAGAGAGCGTCTATTTATAGTAAGTCACCCAATCAGGTCCGATCATCATTATTCATCATCAATATCACTTATGTGTAGTAAGATTTTGATTTCGATGCTTTTCAACCATTTTTGTAATTTGGGTGTTATTACGAGCTATATTTAATTAATTTCTTCTAAGGTTGTCATTTTAATTAAATAATTTAATGGGTGTCTAAGTGTTATAGCTTGTTGGAAAGGGAATTAAAATTTTTAAATCATAGATGCTTTATTTTGGAGCATTGCACATCATAAATCAATATTTTTTAATTAAAAGTGGTCTTTGGAGCAAAAAGGAGTTTTAATTATAAAGTGACTTTATGTTTTATCCCACATTGAGCCCACAGGAGGAGATTTCTCAATGAGAAGTCTATTTATTTGATTGCTTGCTCTCATATTGGATATTCTAGACATTTTGATATTTGGTTTTCTCTGAGGAGATTTTGGGAGCTCTGGTTGCAGACTCTATCGGTTATTGGGGATGAAACCCTCCTTCAGTATCATCATCTTCGGGTGTGAGATATCACACCTAGTTGATTATCTGCTAATTTCATTCAGAGAATAATATTTATGCATTCAACTGAAGAATTTTTAGAGGGAATTTAATTTTTCATACATTCCAAGTTTGGTTCATTGCTTTTGAGGGTGTCGTACTTTCCATATCAGCTGTACCTGTGAATTGAAGAAATAAATCACTTTCATTGGCAGTTTGATAAGCTACAACAGTCTATTAAATATCAGTCCTGCAATTTTCAGGGTTTATATGACATATTAGCATGTCTATTGGTTGTTGGGAACTCTGTCCTTTATAATCAGTCATAATGCTAATCATTTGGTGAAGTTGCAAGTGTTTTTGATCACTGTCAGCATTATTGGTTGAGGGAGCTGACAATATTAATAAAGGAGTTGTTTAAGGAGTTGTTCATTAACCAGCAATCTTGTGTTGAAGGGTTGGAAGCATTCTGAGGAGTTGATCAGCTATTCTTCAGCAACATACAAATATATTCAGACTAGCAGATTTATTGAAGTTATTTCAGACCCAGTTGGAGGAAGTCTAAGAGTGATTTGTTGTTGTTTGGGCCTGTGACTGTTAATAGCAGTTTGTAGCTCATTATTGGAGAATTTCCAGACCCGTAGCATCATTGACGGTCCCTTAATCAACACTCAGTCATGACTGGTATGACAACAACACCAGTAGTCTTGTAATGTTGCATGATAATACCAAAAAGCTATGTAATTTTGTGGATGTGGTTTATGACTGTCATATGAGCACAATTCTGAAGATAAATCTGATTCTCATTTTCATGTAAGTTGCTCATTGATGTTCATCATTATATGCATGTATGAGTATTGAAAAATATAATTTGGTGATTTTGTGTAATCAGCTATATAGTTGTTTTTGTTATTGGGAATCAAACCAAATCTTGATAAGGAATAGTCTTTACATATTAGAATTGTTATCAGCCCTTAATTGCAGAATAGTATATGTTGTCATACCAATGAAACTCTGAATTACTATGAAGAAGAAATTGCAAAAAATTAGGGCAGACCTAGGGTGTATATTACAATGGTATCAGAGCTCAGTTGATTCTGCCAGCCTATTTGGGTTCATATCTAGTGTATGTTCTCATAACTTCTTCAACTAAGAGTTGGTTAGTCTAGTGTGAAAATGGAATCACTTAGTGATGGAAATAGGTTTTAGAGTGAGTTTTTGGAGGGTCAGAGAAAGTTGCAATAGTCCATTAACCAATGGGCTGCTATGATGACAAATTCTCCACTTACAATTCCTCCTTAGGTAAAGGTTGAGCCTACAGTAATTGAATTACTTAATTAGTTCCAACAGGAGTGGGAAGCTCTTGATGAGGGTTATCATACCCTTATGACTTATGAATATTACATTGATATGCATATGAGGCAAAAAACAAACAAAGATGAAAAAATGAGTCTTCTTAAGAAGATGAACAAAAAATCAAAACACAATGTTGATGGAGCTGAAGATTCAAAGACTACTACTGAATAAGAAATCAAATCAAAAGATTGTGTTGAAGACAATGGTCCATTACATGAGGTATGTGTAGTAGAATCACAAATTAATTCCATGGACATGCATGCACCCATATATGATGAGATTGCATCTAATCAAAACATTAAATCAACAACATGGGATGTGACTATGGAGCAAGTTATTGAAGACTCTAAGTTTGACAGTTGCCTTGATGAGTCTAAGGGAGATGATGCATACAATGACAAAATTGATGAAGGCACTAATAGTGATGAAGGAAAAGAGCATGGTGGGATTGTTTTAGATTTCAAGGTAGCCATTGTTTATGAGTTCACAAATGATTTTTTATATGCTAAACATGTTGAACATGGAACATATTTTCAATTAGTATATGATACTATTTCATCATCACATTATAGTAATGAAGATATAGGTGGATTTGGGTTTGGTATCCCAGCTGAACCTAATATAATAAATGTTTCGAATAACTTCATTTCCTTGGGTATTTACAAAGTGAACTACATACAAAGATAGACATGCATGGTAGGAAAAAAGAACCTGTTGGGGCAGAATTGAGAGATCAACTCTTAGTACCTTGGGATCCGGGTGTGTTGGCACTTGAATTTGATGAAGATGGACGAAGAGAGGTTCGTGAAGCTTTGGACAGCTTGGAAGACACTGCTGATAGGGATACAACTATCAAGGTTTGCAAATGAAGCCTTGGGTGCATTTCATGAGAAAGAGATTGAGGTGGATAAGCTTTGTTTAGATCTCAGCCTAGCTCATTACTCTTTGTATCAAGTTGAAAATTAGTCATCTATGGCAGCCATGAACAAAGAGCAAGAAACAGGTGCCAAATACTTGGAGATTAAACAGTTGATTGAGAGCATTGAGGATCTCCATGAGGATTCTCCTTTGGAACCAAGTTGTACTGATCAGGATGATTCAAAACATGTTGACTGGGAGATTGGCCTTGTGGATTCACCACAAGGAGAGGAGTTCTTGGATGACTCAGTTGCTTTTGAGGTGGAGAGGCCTTGTATGTCTCCTGCATGCATTCCTAAGCCTTTTACAGTTGATCTTCATGATGGAGCTTTTAGAGAGGTGAGTTGCTACTTTCAGGATCAGAGGCATGTGTTGTTGGATGATGAGAGAGATATATCATGGGCATTGTTGGATCATAGGAGTGAGCGAAGTACTGTTGTCCCACTTTTGATTAGCCATGTTTTGTATCCATTTGTATTCATGCAAGTGGATTGGAGAGAAATTCTGAAAATGTATTGGGAATTTGTTGAATTGGTGACTTGTTGGGAAGACATATCAACTGGTTTAATGATCAATTTTAGCAATATTGTGGATGGACTTCTTATTTACAGTAGTGGTTATTCATGTGGTATACTAATTTTTCAAAAATCAAATATGGATATGTTTATTTTAGCCTTGGATAGTGGAATGTATCTTCATTTTTGGGCATCTCATGATCGTGGTGGCAGCCATTTCCTGTTTATGGTTGATAAATACCCTGATGATACTCACTTGTTTACTGCTGATTGGGAGTGTTGGAATGTTTTAGTCCATTCACTTGATACTAAGAGATTAAGTGTCAAAATAATTTTTGTTGATCTTGATGGCAAATGCAATCCTAGGATGATTTTTTCCAGAATATATATTGCTGACCACTTCTTTAATATCTAGTTGTGGGAGATTGATCAACATATTTTTTGGATCATAGTGGTGAGTTCTACTGAGCATTACGTTACCATGATGTGCAGACTGTGTTTCCTGGTGCACCAGATCAGATTGGACGGTGGCAGTGCAAGAGTAGTCCATGCTGAGTTGATCATGCATGAGTTGTTTCATGACACAAAGCTCAGACCTTATAGGTATATCAATTTTGATTTTGAGGATGATTATATTTTATGGATACAGGAGAGACATATGCAACTGGTGCACAGTGGATTTCCTATTGTGATCAGAGTGGCGCAACATCAACATGGTGGATTCTTTCTGAGGGTGATATGGGACCCTAGGATAACAATTGGTTGTAGATTGTTGATTTTGATGTTGTGTAGACATTGCTTGAGGACAAGAAATATTTGGTAAGGGAGGACTGTAATATCCCCATCTTCGGTCACTTTAGCATTGTAATATAGCATTTACACTTCATTTTGGGCTTTATTTCATGTTTTTAATGTTTTTTGTCTTCATCAATACAGGGCATGATCCATGATAGGCCCCCAAGTGAACTAACACCATTTTTTAGGCCCTCCAACAACAACAAACACCATCACAATAGCAAACACAACATCACCAACAACAATACAATCATGGCACACATGCATTAAAGACCACCTAAATTCAAGGGGTCCCAAGAGAAACCATCAAAGTGTTTCATATATTATTGAGAAAGAAAATGAGATTGACCCTGTAATATTGTATCAAATTATTAATAAAATGAGTTGAAAACACTTTTGAGTATTTTGATTTATTATAGTTAATTTGCTTGATCAAATGGTAGCCTTTGGTACGCTTCTTTTTTAATAATTTTTTTTTGGCATGCAATGAATGATATTGTATTTTTCTAGCATTAAATCATTGCTCACTACTAGGGCATTGATCCAGGTGGTCTCCAATTGTCAAATTTCATTTTTATTGGTAGAATCTCATTTCCTAATTTATCGATATTCTTGATATTTAGCAAATTTTAATTTATTCAAAAATTATCGATGGGCAGAATTTTGGGATGCTTATTTTTTGCACAATGTCCTATTTTATCAATAAAGAGCATGGGTAGACTTTCAGGATTCCCACTTCTTTAACAAAGTCTTATTTTTCATCATTTCTTTACACTTTGTTGCATGGCAGGATTTTGGAACTCCATCAGGATGAGATGGAATTCCATTTTTCCACCCAGTACAATACTTAGTAAGCTTTGAATTTTCCAATACTAGGGCTTGATTTTTAACTGCCAAAATTTAATTTCTAACTTGTCAGGCTTTACTTCCATTGATAGAGTTTTAGGTTTCAACTTTGATGTTGGCCTCCTCGAAACTCTGGTATTCATTTTATACTTGGAACACTATAATATTTTTAACAAAGATCACATGTGGTACTTTGGGATGCTTACTTACTTTGATGGAGACCCATTTTATCGGTAAGGAATTTGGGTAGCACTTTAGGATGCTATAGAGATGTGGTGGCCACCCATTTATCTACCCTTGCTTTTCACTTTGTTACATGGTGGGATTTTGGGATTCCATCGGGATGCAATGACATCCCATTTTTCCACCCATATTTCTTGCTACGTGATAGGGTTTCAGGAACTCACCTTCTCCAACAATGTCCCACTTTTTCATCTAATGCAAAACTTAGCCAATAGGGTTTTGGGAAAGCCATTATTTTGCCAATGTCCCATTTCTATGCCCAAGCTTCCAACCTTGTTGAGTGGTAGAATTTTGGGTTTCCATCGGAGTGTAGAGGTGACCCATTTCTCCACCATTTTTTTGGTAGGTGTAAAAAAAAATATTGATTGATTGGGTTGAAGGGGCAAATCCCTATTACATAGGGCATAAACATTGTTGATATTACAAAGCAATTCAGTTATGAACATAAAGTATGCGGGTTCAAACCTTCCACATAAGACAAAGCAAAAATGTACATCCAACACAAAACTAAACATATTATAGTGCAAACCCAACACTCCAACAACCAGGGACTGGCTTCCCAGGGCTACTGGGATGCCTCCTTCCCATTTTGGTTATCCATATCATTCTTGATAGGGCCAAGGAGGGCCTTGAGGAAATCGGGAAGCTCTTGCACTTCATTGATAACATTGGAAAGACTAGAACTGGCCTCCCTGATGATGTTGGTTGCTAATTTTAGGAGGTCCATATTTTTGTTGATGCGAGTGATGGTGGCCACTCGTAGCACGTCTTCAACATTTCTAGATTACTCCTCATAATCATCGATGATGATATCGAGGGTCTGGTCCTAATTGCTCACTTCATTAAATTGAAGATGTTGGGATTTCTTGATTTTCTAGGAGGGGTGGACTAATTTCGGCTTGCTTCTCAGGGGTTTTCTAGGAATGCGACTCATATAGGGCACCAGGATTGGGAGAGGGAGCCAGAGGGGAGGACTTCTTGTCACTGGAGTGTGTGGGGGTGGGTGAGGATTGGGGAAATCAATGGGGGAGGTCGACTACTGAGGGGACCTTGCAGAGGCAGGGGAGTGGGGGGGCTGACCTACTCCTTTTGAAGGGATGCGAGAGGAGGGCTCAGGATGGGTGTGCGATTAGGAATGTCGTCAGAGACCTGGTGCTGAAGGACATGATTATAGAGGACAAGGAACAATCCTTGGTGGTGAGGGGGTTTGGATGACATGCTCACTCTGAGGTTGGTGATGGTGATGCGGATGGATCGGAGAAGGAAATCAAGAAAATTCATGGGTTTGACATCATAGAGGTGGTTTACAAAGGCAAGGTGGTAAGCACGTAGGGGGTGACTAGGGTTTTTGATAGAGATATACTGGATGAGGAGGATGATAGCAGTGTCCCAAGGCTTGGGGAGAGACGAACAAAGCACTCCCTCCTTTTTCCATTCCAAATATTTCCCCTTGTCTGGGAAGTGTTCTAATTATTCCTTGAAATTGTGCCTATCTCTTCAAACACTTCTACCCCTAGGAGATAAACCAGATATTTTAGCAATGGAGTGGATGCTTACCTTAAAATAGAGGCCACAAACCTGAACTTCACCTTCGTTCCATGTGCTAATGAAATCCCTGGTCACTTGTTCATCGACACCTATAAAAACTTGAAGAAGGGCATGAAATTCTTAGTTGCAAGTAAAGCTTCAACCCCTGCCTCTAGCTGGAGTTTAGTGGGTTCCATGGAAGTCGTTATTAAGGGGGAATTGGATTCGAAAAATTTGCTACGATACCTACTATCGAGTAGGGTGATGGTTCTTGAATGAATGTGACTAGAAAAAGCTGAGCTTAGAATAAAAAACATACTATTAGAGCGAGCGTGGCAAGAAATCGCTTCACAAATTACAAAATGAAAGGGGGGGCACCAACCATGAAAAGTGGTGAAACCTGAGAATGATGGTGGCGGATAACCAGACCAGAAGGGAGAGGCGAGGCGAGTGGGGGAGGTAGTGCAAAAAATGGGTAAGGGGAGAAAATATGATTATGGCAAATGAGCAGTGCAAGAAGGGGGAAAATGAGGCAAAGGCATGAAGAAAGTGGAGGCAACGAGTGGTGTCTATTCAAGTTGGCATGGACTTGGCTAGCCACACGACTGGTCGTACTAGAAAAACTTTGGGAGGTGAAGAGTAGTAATGAGTTCCTGATGCATGTGGTGTTGAGAAAACACCTTTCTAGAATTGAAGAAATACCTTTGTGTCTGCAAGAGCTACAATTTAAGATATTTTGTGAATTTATTTTGGTGTTGAGAAAAAACACCCTAGGTATTGATGAAACACCATTGTGGCAGCTATTGCTGCTTCTTACAAATGCACCTTGCATCATGATTGGCTACCGTGCTAACTTCATGGGGGAAGACATATTCCCAAGTGATTATGTTGTCTTTATTGGTTGCTATGTTGGCCATGAGATCAGCTACTTTATTGGCTTCTATGAAAATGTGGGTGGTCACATTTTGGAGGTGCTTCTGGAGGGAAATTTGACAATCTTGGATAATGTTGTGGATGTTCCAGCCTCCGTTGCTCTTACGGTTGATGTGGTTAACCATAATGAGTGAGTCACCCTAAAAAATTATTGGATTGGCCATGTTTTTTCTAAACTGGATACAGCTCCAAAGAGCCCGAGCTTCCACGTAGTTGTAGTCCAATGAAGCTGCATAAATCAAAATGATACAAAATTGTAATATTGAACATTAACCAATTGCATTCAACTTAGAAGATTAAATAGGTTAAAAAATAGGATTATTAACCACTTAGCATTAGAAGCACTAACGATGATTAATAATAGATTATTCTAACAACCTAACTAAATATCATAAGATATTTAGTTATTAACCTTAGTTAACTAGAATGTAATTCATAGAATAGTAAATATCTCCTATGGTAGAAAAGTAAATGTAATAACCTATGTAGTATAATGCAATATACTATCTATTTTACCCTAACATCCCCCCTTTATTACATTACTTTGATATACAAATTCTATTTCGAAACAGTTCAAATTTGACACGCCCAAGTGCCTTTGTGAAGATGTCAGCAACTTGTTCATTGGTGGGAATGTATTGGAGCTTGATTCTGTTTTTAGGAACTTCATCACGAATAAAATGACAATCTGTGTCAATATGCTTTGTGCATTCATGATGGACTATATTCTTGACTAATTTTAAAACACCTGAGTTGTCGCAAAATATGTAAATAGGAAGTTTCTTTGTTAGGCCCATGGTAGCCAAGATGCGACTTAACCATATCGCTTCACACATAGCTCCACATGCAGCATGATACTCTGCCTTTGTTGAAGATAAAACAACTACCTGTTGCTTTTTACTATGCCATGAGACAGGACCAGATCCAAGATGAAATACATATCCTGAAGTTGATTTTCTATCATCTAGGAATCCAGCATAGTTAGAGTCAGTATAAATCTATAAGAAGAATGAGTTATTCTTCTTATACTCTAGACCATATTCTACACTACCTTGAATGTAGTGAAGAACATGCTTAGCTGCTTTCCAGTGAGAGGCCTTTGGTTCCTGCATGAATTGTGAAAGATAGTTTATAGCATAAGTAATGTCTGGTCTAGTATTGTTTAGATAGATAAGGCTTCCAATAATATATCTGTATAGCATGCCATCTACCTATGGTGAGTCATCATACCGAGATAATTGAAGCCCTGATTCCATCAGTGTTTCTTTGGGTTTACAATCAGTCATGCGATATTTTTCTACTAAATTCTTGGCATATTTTTTTTGAGTCACCCTAATATGATTCTTCTTTTGTTCTATCTCAAGGCCAATACAGTAGTGGAGAAGTCCAAGATCTGTCATATCAAATGAATCTTTCAAGTCATCCTTCATGGTGTTAATCAAATTCTTTGAATTTCCAGTGATGATTAGATTATCTACATATAGTACAAGAATCACTATTATAGAACCTGTGTTCTTGATATAGAGTTTTTCATATGATGGACTTCTCTTGAATCCATGCTACAGTAGGTGACTATCCATTTTGATGTACCATGCTCTTGGGGTTTGTTTTAGCCCGTATAATGATTTGACCAACTTGAAAACCTATTGTTCATGGTCTTCCTCAGAAAATCCTGGAGGTTGAGTCATGTATACCTCTTCTTTTAAGTCACCATTTATAAAGGCACTTTTTACATCCATCTGATGTAATTTCCATCCAAACTGTGCTGCCATAGCACAAAGAACTTGAATGGTGGTCATCCTTGCAGTGGGTGCAAAGGTTTCCTCATAATCAAGGCCTTCATTTTGAGCATAACACTTTGCCACAAGATGGGCATTATGCTTGTATATGGTACCATCTGCTTTATATTTGACTTTGTAAACCCATTTGTAGCCTATGGGCTTCTTTCCTTTAGGCAAATTGACCAGTTTCCATGTTTTCTTTTTAATGAGGGATTTATGTTCCGCATCCATAGCTGCATTCCACTAAGGCTGACTAAGTGCTTCATCAACTGTAGAAGGTTCATTTTCATCATATGAAGATATGTAAACCCTCTCCTCATCAATTTCCATATCATTTCCACTTTCTAAATATCTATCAACATAAAGCTCTTGAAAATCTATAGAAAGATCAACTGAAGTAGATGCTTCTATCGTTCTCTATCGAGACATGCTTCATCTCTTTGGAATATTGAGAGTGAGATATGGTGGTTGATTGAGTTTGGAATCTCTCATAGTACTTTTATACCATTTTGGAGGATTTTTTTGATGTGGAGGAGTCTGTGGTTGTTGCTCCTCATCTTCCAGGTATACTGATGTAGTGTTAGATGTGAAAGATTCATCAAACACTACATCTATACTAACATGTATTTTATTGGTGAATGGATCTATCAACCGATAGCCTTTTGAGAATTCATCATATCCAAGAAAAACACACTGTAGGGTCTTCTCATCTAACTTCTTTCTTTTCTCCTTAGGTATATGCATAAAAGCCTTACACCCAAATACTCGTAGATGAGATATGGAGGGTTTCCTTCGACTCCATGCTTCCTGAGGAGTCATACCTTCAAGAGCCCTTGTGGATGCCCTATTTAGAAGATATACTACAGTTGTTACAACTTCAACCTAGTAAATATGCTCAAGATTGGCTCCCTTAAGCATACATCGAACCATTTCCATAATGGAACGATTTCTTCTCTCAACAACTCCATTTGACTGAGGAGAATAGGTTGTTGTTAACTATATTTTTATCCCATGTTTCTGTAAAAATGAGGAAAATTATTTTGATGTGTATTCCCCCTCTCGATATGAATGAAGGGTCTTTATGAAAGATCCCGATTCTTTCTCAAATAACTTCTTGAACTATTGAAAATAGTCAAATGCTTCAGACTTCAATTGCAATAAGAAGACCCACATTTTCTGTGAGTGATCATCTACAAACAATTGAAAATACATTTTTCCTCCACAACTAGTAAATATAGGACCACACAAATTTATGTGAACTAAATCCAAAGGTACCTTAGCTTGAAAGGAGCTAGGTTCAAAAGGTACTCTATGTTGCTTTCTTGACAAGCAATATGAGCACACTGGCAAAGTAGATGAAAGAGTAGGCAGTCCTTTCACCATTTGATATTTACTAAGTTCTAGTAAATACCCTAAAATTAGATGCCCAAATCTCTTATGCCATAGAGAAGTGACCTCTTTTGTGGTTACTGCCATTGTAGTATGTGTAGAGGTAATTGCATCTAAGATAAAAAAACCATGTTTGTATGAACCTGTTGCTATCTATTTCCTTTTTGAGTGATAAAGCAACGCTTATTTTCTTTGTCCACTTTGAAATTGACATTCATGTTATTATCTAGGATTTGTGGAACTAACAAGAGATTATTTTTTAATCCTGGTACATAAAGAACTTTTTGAATCTTACACTCTCCATCTGGAAAGGAAGACAAAAACACTTCCTTCTCCCTAAAATTGATAGGTCTGATCATCAATAATTGTTATTCGGTCTACCTTCTCAAGCCTCAAATGTCTCAAACCAGGACTTATCACTAGTCATATGTTTAAATCTATGTACCAAACAGTATCCTTGTAAGGGGAGTCTATATGTGTTATGAGCACTTTGTGTGCTTGTTCAAAGTCCAAACTAGAATATTTAGTGGCAATATGTCCCTGTTGCTGCTTATTCTTGTTCTTTGGTTTATCTTTGCCCTTATTTTGTCCTTGTTCATTGGGCGGTTTGTTCTTAAACCAACATATTTTGGTTTCATAAGTGTATTTATCATAAATTTTACAATACTACTTCTTCTTCTGAACCTCTTTGCCTTTATCCTTGTCTTTGTTAGAAGAAGATCCTTTCTGTTGATTCCACTTTTTCTTTCCACTTTGCTTTTTTGAGAAAAGTGCATTGTTGGATGCCTCATCTCTTTGGATTTGATTAGCTTCTTCAGTTTGAAGCAAATTTACCAACTCTACAAAATTCACTGTCCTCCTAGAGACTTGTAGTGAAGTGATCAACATTCTATAGGAGTCTGGAAGAGCCCTTAAAATGATTGAGGTCAGGATATTGTATTCTACTTTTTCTCCTAGGGCTTGTAGTTTTGTTTTTATATCTATGAATCTGTAGAGGAATAGCTCTAATATCTCTCTAGATTTCATATGAAGAGTATGAAGCTGGGTTTGAAGGTTAAGAATTGTTGATTTCTTCTTTCCTTCAAAAATGGTTGCTAAGGCATTCCATGTCTCCTTACCATTATTAGCTTCACTTATATGAGGTTGTATGTCATCATTAATAGCTAGCAAGATCAATAAGGAAAGTCTTTTATCCTTTTTATCATAAGTTGTCTGATCTGCTCTTGCTGATGTGGGTCTAGAATTAGTGCCATACACTATTCCCCACATATCCTCTACACTTAAAATGGCGTTCATCTTAGTTTTTTAGGTAGAATAATTTGAATCTTTGAGCAGTTGGATCTCAGTGAGATACTTGTTGATCATGGCCATGGTTAAGGTTTCAGATTGATATGACTAAGATGACTTTATCTTGTAGTATACCCTCAAAAGAGTATATGAAAGATTTTTAATTTGCTCTTTAAGATATTTAATGGAACCTACCTTAAAACCTTTCAAGAAGTATGGAAAGTTTGAGGAAATTAAGCCAAACAAAGAGAGTTAATCAAGGTGTTTGAATTTTGACCTTTTATGGGGAGCAAAAAAAAAAATTGACTTTGTTTTAACATGTGCAAGGTGTAGCACGATTTTGAGTGAAGTTTGGGTTTTGTGAAATGCTTATTCAATGTTCTATATGATTGTTTAATTGCACACAAAAAACATGATTGTTAGTGCAATAATAAAAACAAGAGAGCAACCCAAATTATTATCACTCTAGGTGTTAGATGCAACCGAAAATGCACCTAGTATAGTCAATTTTTAAGAAAAGGTGTCAAGTACAATCGAGAATGCACCTTTATTGATTTGAAATATCCCCCCATTTATCTTTACAATTTTGCAAAAAATAGAATCACAAAATATGACTTCTATTCCCCCCTTAATTTTTACAAAATTGAAAAAAAAATTCAAGCACTCCTTTCAAGACAAGTCGACACACGACCCGCGTTTGAAAGGCTTCCAGACCAGTCGAAACATGACTTTGCTTTTTGTCTTCAACAATTTAGCATGAGGATAAAAAAAAATAGGTTTAAGAGATCTCAATTTTACAACAACAAAAAAATTGCTATTTTATGTCTTACATCTCCTTTCTTGAAGGAGAAAACAAAAGCAAAGTTTGAAGTTTTGTGGAAAATGAGATGATCTTTATGCTTCCTCAATAATGGCTTTCTCTTCATTTTGCAATAGAGTTTGTAAGTTTCTATGTCTTATATCTCCAAAAATGTATGAAGAAAACTATAGAAAGTTTTGAGGAGTTTATTGCAAAATATGTTGAAAAAGGTTTTTTTTTTTTGGAGTTTTGAAAAAAAGAGAGGTTCCTATGTCTCTTTATCTCCAATGGGGAGAAAACAAAATTTTGCTTTGGAACGTTTTAAGGCAAAACTGATTTGGTGTTTTGTTTTTTTTTTTTAATTTTCTAAGTTTACAAAGCCAAAATATTATTTTAAAGATTAAATTCCTATAATTAAGATAAAATTGGGAAAAAAACAATTCAATTAGGATTAAAATTGAAATTTTAAACCAATTTTAACTAAATTATATAAAAAAAACTAAAAAAATTATTAAAAACTTACAAAAATATTGATAAAAAAAATGAAAATTTTCATAAAACACCAAAGCGCTATGTAAAAACCTGGTTTATGCCCTCGTAGGGATTCAAGCTCACAATCTCGAGGGCGCAAGGCAGCCGCCTTGGCCAACCAAGCCATCGGCTAGCTTGGAACTTAAGCCATGGGACTTGGTTCTAAGGTGGTCGTGGCCCCTTTAAATTTTTTGTGGGATATATCCCACATGCATCCTCCTACGGGATGCATAAGGCTTTATACGCCTAATTCTGCCCTTTAACACTCGATTGCCTCTGGGTAATTAGTGAGTCACACCAACCCTTTTGTATGCCGCCACATGGCACCAAGGGGTTGGGCCCAGTTGAGTCTTCGTGTCGGGTCCCATCTAGTGGCAGTCTGCCATGTGTCTGGTCTATGTCAGGTCTAGTTAGCTCAGTCTAGTGGCTGTACCACATGTCACAATGTGATAAGTTATTGGTTTGAGTTTAGGCCACGTGTCTCAAGGCGATTGAGCGATGACAGGGATCGAAAGGCCTCCTACCCTCATAGATCCCTTGGTGGTTGGGGTCCCACATGCCCAGATGGGAGGGAGAGGGTGTACCTACCCTATTTGGTCTCCCGAGCGATAAGGAAACCATGTGGCTCCTTGGCCTATGTGGCTCTATGGGCCTTGGCTTCCTTAGTGGGAGTTGAGGTGACAACCGCCTTATGCTTTTACCGTGGAGTCGATCAACAGTGATTCACTCTCGACTGTAGGCTTGGTAGATCATGAGGGTGGTCGATCACCGAGCTCGATCAGGCTTAGATCGATTGCCAAGGTCTGCCATCGACTAGCAGGTCGAATTGACCTAGCTAGTTGGATCGTGCGGATGCTCACCTTAGGTACTGGTAGGTCGGATTGACCTGGACAGTGATGGGCCTACGAGTGCTCTAGCTGCCATCATGCTCGCCTATCGAGTGTGGTGGTGAAAAAAAATCACCAAACCTTTAGTGTGCAAACTAGGGTTGGCTCTGATGGCAATGTAGGCCAACGGAGCTGCATAAATCAACATGATGCAAAATTGTAATATTGAACATTAACCAATTGCATTTAACTTAGAAGATTAAATAGGTTACAAAATAGGATTATTAACCACTTAGCATTAGAAGCACTAAAAATGATTAATAATAGATTATTCTAACAACCTAACTAAATATCATAAGATATTTAGTTATTAACCTTAGTTAACTAGAAGGTAATTCATATAATAGTAAATATCTCCTAGGGTAGAAAAGTAAATGTAATAACCTATGTAGTATAATACAATATACTACCTATTTTTTTTTTTTAAAGCGAAAAACCCCTTGTGGAGCCGCCTTGGTCTAAGAGACCATGAACAGGGGGTTCTACACCATCAAAGTCACCGGGGGTTGCACCCGACCTTGCCCGCACCAACATTATCAATTGGATTTTGGGTACCCAATTCAGATTTTTGGTAGGGTGGAGATTCAAACCTAGGACCTCCCTTGGAGGATTGCCCTCTCCTCTCCAACTCACCTACAACACCGGGTCAATATACTATATATTTTACCCTAATAATAGTTGTTATGAATCCCTACATTTTATACGAAAGCCAAAATGATATTGCCCTCATGGTCCTTGATAACTCCTCTGGCCCTTGCCTCTCTTGGATTACCTTTGGAGGACCCGTTAAAGTTGGCCTTGAGCCAGTTAGGTGGAGGGGGAATCCATTTGACATTAGCCTTGGAACTAGGAGGATTCTAAGGTTTGGAACATTCACTAGATATCCCCAAGCTTTTAATCACTATGACCTCCATTTCAAAATAAGGGGAATATGAGCATAGGATAATGTTAGCATTTTTCAATGCAAAGGACAAAGCTTTGATGGTAATAGTCTCGGGGGTCCTGGGCTTGTCATTGAAGATACGACTATTTTGCTTCAGCTAGACTTGCCAAAAAACATGATGCAATAGGGTTTTCCAAAGAAACCTTAGTCTTGGGTATTTGAATACATTGGGCCACTAGATGACCAAGTCAGGGACAGACTTGGGCCATGCCCAGATAACTTGGAATCTGCTTGTTAGAGAGGAAAAAACCTCAATGGTGAAGGGACAGTCAATGAAAATATGTTGAGTGGACTCCTAGGCTTAGGTGCATAGATAACATCTATTGGGGACTATGACCCCCCTCTTAATCAGGTTGTATGTGGTCATAAATCTATTGTGGGCCACAAGGCAATAGAAGTGGGTAATTTTTGGAATGAAATATTTGATCCAAATAGCCTTGGAAATGGTGGGACTATTGACAGAGCTCAAATGCTTGGGGGGGTGAAAACCAGTTGAGAAGCTGATTTCATAGATAACTGACTATCATTGGTACCCTTCCAATAGAGTTTTTCATCCATTTGAGTCTGAGGGATGAAGTTCACCCTAAGAATGTATTGAAGGCCTGCCTTGGATTTTTCTAGGACAAAATTCTTGATCCTAAGCTGGATCGTCTTCCACCTATGGATATCTTGAGTGGTTGTTATGAAATCAGTGAATTTGTGATCAAACTTATTATATGTGAGGTGTTTGATTGCTACGATATCTAGGTCTTTTATGAGAGGCTCATCCCTAGCCCACAGGTTATACCAAAAGTTGATGTCCATTCTGTTCCCTAGCTGCCATCTAGTTCCCTATTGGATGAGGTGCTTTTTTTGGGATATTGATCTCTAGAAGTGAGACCCATTGCTAGGAATTCCTTCATCCTTGAAGGAGTGTTTTTGGAGGTATTTCCTTTGAATGATGGAGACCCAGTCCAAATTGGCTTTGGTAGCCACTTTCCATGCCTTCTTGGCTAGGAGGGTCTGGTTCATGAGGCTTATTCTACGTAGGCCGAGCCCACATTTGTTTTTAGGGGTGCATACTTTATCCCAGGCCATCAAATGAAACTTTCACTGATTATCTATTCCTGCCCAAAGAAAATGCTTTTGGATATTTTCTATGCTTTCTCCCATAGCTTTTGGAATTTTGAAGATAGATAAAAAAAATTGGGATACTTTGGAGAATAGACTTAACTAAAGTGGCTTTACCCGCTTGTGACAGGAGTGCCCCTTTCCACTCTTATAGTTTCTTATGTATTCTCTCAGTTATGTTGTTCCACATGGTCTTGACTAGCCTCCGTTGAAACATTGGGAGCCCAATATAGGTGGTTGGGAGGTCAGCGATCGTGCAACCCATGATGCTTGCAATTTTAACTTGCCTCCTAGCTAGGGTGTTGATGAAGTAAAGCTTACTTTTGCTGAAATTGACCTTCTAGACTGCAACTTCCTCATACAAATTGAGAATAGACTTGATGACCTTGGCTTCCAAGACAGAGGCTGAAGTGGCCAACAATGTATCATCCACGAACTACTGGTGAGTCAAAAGATTTTTTTCCAAATCCTTAGCTTACTTTTGATTGATCAAATTTTTTTGCATAGCCTGGTTTATGGCCATCCCTAGGACCTTTTACCCCCACCATTCAATAATCTAATTTTTGAGGTCTTGATGTTGTGTCCACATCGATTCAAAACAAAAGGGGGTTTTAAATTGGGGTTTGTTGGTTGTATCAAACATTAGGGGGTTGTGGTCCAACCCAATTTTTGGGAGGGCCTATAAATTGACATCCCCAAAGAAAGGAAGCACTTATTGGAATAGAAGGAACCAATCTAATCTCTCTTGAATGAGGTTTCCACCAACCCTTCTATTGCTCTAGGTGAATTGATTCCCTTTTAGTTGGGTGTCCATTAGTTCATTTGAGTCGACAATGTGAGCAAAGTCCTCTATGGCTCTAGGGGTAATTGCATTCTTGCATCTTTTCTTAGATGGAAGTAAGGGAGTATTGAAGTTCTCTGCTAGGATCCATAGGATTTCCTTGAATGCTTATCTCATCCAGAAACGGTTGTTCCATAAGGTTATTCTATCCTGTGAGGTGTTGGGAGTGTACACATTTGTTAGGACCCAAGAGAGCTGGGTAATTGACTCATGAAAAATAATGTTGTCCATGCGTCGATCGCCTGAAATAACTCATCCTTCAACCTTGGCTGGATTTTAGAGGCATAGGAGTCCACCTGAGGTACCTTGCACTGGAGTGCAGATAAACTTGCACTTTCTCCATATGGTTTTGGCAATTCTTGGTGACCATTGTTCACTTAATTTGGTTTCTTGGATGAGAAAAATTATAGGATTCATTTCCTTTCGCATATCAGTAGCCAATATCTGTTTGAATGCCCTGTTTAGTCCTCTTGTGTTCCAAGAGAGGACTTTCATTTGGAACTCTTGGAGGGTTTTATGCCCCCTTTGCCTTGTTGTGTGAGGGTTTTGGATCTTTTAGTTTCTTCTTTGCTTAGTAACCCTAGGTCTTGGAGCAAAGTTTTTTGGGTGTCATTGGCTATATCCTCAACTGCATCTCTGTTTCTTAGATCTACCCTGGAGGACCTTCCCTTCTTTCTATCACCTCCCACATCAATCTGGGTCCTTTTGTAACTTTGGGTTTGCTTTGGGCTCCAAGGTTCTGGGGACTCTTGAATAGAATATTCATTGTTGTTGTAGACACCAAATTATAGCCACTAATCCTCCATCCTAACCATTCCACCACCCACTTGTCCACCATACACCTTCCCACCAATTATTTGGCCCAATTCCACCTTTCTCCCTCAAAAGGCCCACTTTAGCCCTTCCCGCCTTCAAAAGACCCATTTTAGCCCTTTCCCGCCATTTCCTAGCCTAATTGGGATTATTTTAATATTATTTTATATTATTTAATATTTAATATAATATTTTATATTATATTATAATATATTTATTATAAAATATATATTTATAAACTCAATTAACCACAACCGTCCGATCCAATCTAATCTCCACCGTCCATCTTCATTAATCCATGCCACATTCAAAAAGTAATCTCAACCTTAGGATCTAATTTAATCTTAGCCACACGATCAAAAGTGTAAGGCTAAAACCCTAAGAAAACCCTAGGTTGGATTATAAATAAGGGCATTTGCAAATGCTCAAACCCTAGAACCTTGAGATTAGAAATTGCACCCTGGAGGAGTCATTGGTGAAGCCCTAGCTAAGCCAACAAGACTTCTATTGTTCCAGCCATCCCCCATTCATCCTCCATCACCATCGTAGCCCCCATCCATCCATCGCATTCGTCGCCACCCCCTCGATACTGCTTTTGTAGATTCTGCCCTAACCCGCAGGTGCCCTCTAGAGCTTGCGAGGCTCGCTGCAGAGCTTGCGAAGCGCTCACTAGAGCCTGCTGTATTCTGTAGGTGCTCTCCAGAGCCTGTTGTATCCCGTAGGTGCACACCAGAGCCTATGAAGCTCGCGTCAGAGCCTACCAAGTGTGCGTCCGAGCCTGCTACAACTATAAAAACATGAATCTGAGCCTGCTACACCACGCCATCTGCAACAACAAAATGAAAGCAAGGTATATCTCATTTGAATGTATTTTATCTCATAATTTGTTGATCTGGCATACTTTTTGACTTCATTTTTAACTAGGGTTTTATTGATGTTTGAGGGTCTCACACTGTGGAGCCCTCATAGGTGTTACTAACCCCCTTTTTCTATTTTTATGTATGTAGATCTACAAGTTCTACATATTGTTGAATGGTTGTTGAAGCTGGAGTGGCCCCACATTGGATATTCGAAGCCCACTCAACCTATTGAAAGCAAGGACACACTAAATCTGAAGACACTTCATGGTTATAGCTAGGGTTTCAGAGAACCCTAGTGCCATTGTTAAATCATTGTATCAAATACTCTCATTGATTACCGATTGTATCAAAGGATTTTATTGGCTCCCCCCATTTTATTGAATATATCCATTTTGTGCAATCTTGTATTTCATTGTGTTATTTTATTTCCTTATTTTATTTAAGTGTCATGTTCTTGTCTTCACAAATGGCGATCACGGTGGGACCCCACAAGGGTTTCATTATTTAAATTGATCTACCTTGCTAACTTGATTTTATTTTTGTTTGTTACAGGATTTTTAGAAGCGCAGAAGTCATCGATTTTATCGCTAGGGTTTCTACAGCATTCTGTAGCACTTTTTAGAGTTTACATAGGCGCTCTACTATACCTATGCAGGTGCTCTGCTACACCTACATAGGTGCTCTGCTGTGCCTGGTGTTGATTAGAGGCGTTTGGCTGCGTTTCCTACACAAACTGCCCTGACTATTTTGGCCATATCTCACTCATCCGGAGTCGTATTGGGCTGAAATTTTGAGGGTAGGTTCCTGACATGCCATAGCATGTCTCCAAAAATTTTCAGGTCAATAGGAGCAACAGATACATCAATGACTTCACCAAAATGCAGGCTTCCAAGTAAGTCCCATAACCCCGATTTACGTATTCTGTATTTTTTGTAGTTTTTCGCTATTTTTGGGTTATAAAAAGAGCTTAACACTAAGTAAACTAGGAAAGAATCCTTAGAAAGTCACATTTAGGGTTTGTGTGTATTTCATTATACCAAATTCATTTCTTGTTCTGAAGTTGTAGATCTAGGTGATTTGTCTGCATTTTTGAGTGCATGTGAAATAGAAAAGCATCCTAGATTTCACATTTTAGAGTTAAATATTACTTTAATTTTGCATATCTAAATAGGAACAACATCTTGATGCATAAAGTAATCCTGCCCTAGGCTGGCCCCTTTGGTAGAGAGGTGGACGAACCCTCCGGTTGCTCTTGTGATTTTAATCACTTGTAGGCAGGGGATTTTAAGGGTGTACTCTGCGCTCTTTAGGTGAAATTTGTATCTTTGTGTTGGCTTCTAATTTAGATTAGTAAATTTAGTGATATTTAATATTGTTTGCACACCATAGAGAACAAGATATCTAATACAATTAATCACACACACTTGCACGATTCACATTTTTAATAGTAGTGGCTGGATTTCATCACCAGCCATTGCTTGAGATTTGGTGACGGTGGCCATGATTTCCATCCACCAATATCTGCCCTAGAAACCATAGGACTACCCCCGAGAAAACTTGTTGGAGGTCATTACCAACAAGAATCTCGTTGCCCTGACCAACCATAGTTTTTACCTTTGTTTTCTTTAAACAAGATTAAGTTACATCAAAACACACAAGCCAACAATTCTAAAAAGAATCTCACATTAACGAAAGAAAATAATTAATGAACGAGGTAAGCCACACACGGTGAAACCTAGGATTGATTGTTTTCTTTACTTTAAATTTTGAAAAAGTTTTTAGTTTGTGTGATTTAGATTAAACTTTGAATCTTTGGTTTAATTACTTTATGGTACTAACGAGACATCAAAAGAAAATAATAAACCAAAGTAGTTTAATGGAAAACATTTCCCATGCTCCCGCTACTTCGGTAGCCCCATCCAATATGGTTCAGACTACTTTGTCTGGATCATCACATCCATCCCTATCTCAAGTAGGAACCCCTCCACACAATGTGGAGACAACCACCACCTACATAGACATGGATAAAGTGAGGGCCATCTACAAGTCTTCCAACTATGTCTTAGAGCCCCTTAGCCAAGAGGGTTTTGAAGAACCCGAATTGGCTACCTCCTACCTTACCCAAGGATATCATAATTTGGGTTACGAATATGGTATGCCTTCTTCCATGAGCCAACCGCAACAAAGCCCAAGTGTTCCAAACACTTACTCCACATCCACCTATTCCAACCCATTGTATGAGGAGCATGTCAATGCTGCCTCACAAGTTCCTAACCCCCAAGTTGTCACATCAAATGCAACTTGCACCATGCCTCCATCAACCCATTCCATTCCTATGAGTCCACCCATCCATAGTCCTCATACATCATATCCTTTTCTTCATTCACAATCATTTCCTCACCAACCCCATCATCATCAAATTCATTCCATGACCCCCAATTCATCACACCTCCAACAACACATTCAATATCATCCATTCATTAATCCATTCATCAAATATCAAATCACTCAACAAGCCAACCAAGGCTTACATTCAAATTGTCAACACACTAAAATTCTACAACAAATTTTAACTCGACTAACTAACATTGAGTTACAATTGAGCCATCTTCAATGTCAACAATCACAACAGTTGAAACATCCAAGTTCACAACCCACATCTCAGGTTTTTACACCTGTACCACAAATTCAAAGTCCAACACACTTGGACACAAGCACCAAGCGCCCCAAAAAGCCTCATCGCAACTACACAAGACTTTCAAAATCTTATGCAACCATTTTTCAAAGGCTTTATGAAGCACAAGAGATTCTACTTCCAAAAATAAAATCAAGTGATCCTAACAAGCAATATGCAAAGAATTACAAGAAGCACTTGTATTGTCCTTATCATCAACAAGCGGGCCATGACATCAACAACTGTAAAGTATTCAAAAATGTGGTCCAAGACCTTATTGATCTGAAAGTCTTCACCCCAAATGGTCCAACTAACTCATCTGATCAGGACATCGGTATCAACTCAATCACCAAGGAAAGCGAGGACTCTAAGGATATCACATCCTCCTAGTCATCCACATCATTTCAATTTCAAAAATCTCCAAAGGCACTTAAGCCCTTTGGTCACATTCAATTTTCAAAAACCCCAAAGGTCTTAACCCCTTTGGTCACATATCAATTTCAAAAAGCCCCAAAGGTCTTAACCCCTTCAATTTTCAAAAACCCCAAAGGACTTAACCCTTTGGTCACATTCATTTCAAAATCCCCAAAGGTCTTAACCCCTTTGGTCACATTCAATTTCAAAAAGCCCCAAAGGTCTTAACCCCTTTGGTCACATTCAATTTTCAAAAATCCCCAAAGGTCTTAACCCCTTTGGTCACATTCAATTTCAAAAGCCCCAAAGGACTTAACCCCTTTGGTCACATTCAATTTCAAAAATCCCCAAAGGTCTTAACCCCTTTGGTCACATTCAATTTCAAAAATCCCCAAAGGTCTTAACCCCTTTGGTCACATTCAATTTTAAAAAGCCCCAAAGGTCTTAACCCCTTTGGTCACATTCAATTTCAAAAGCCCCAAAGGTCTTAACCCCTTTGGTCACATTCAATTTCAAAAATCCCCAAAGGTCTTAACCCCTTTGGTCACATTCAATTTCAAAAATCCCCAAAGGTCTTAACCCCTTTGGTCACATTCAAATTTCAAAAAGCCCCAAAGGTCTTAACCCCTTTGGTCACATTCAATTTTCAAAAATCTCCAAAGGCACTTAAGCCCTTTGGTCATAAGCTTCCCAAGCTAGGGGGAGTAGAAACACCTACGCCAATGAACATCATACACTTGAAAGTGTTCCATGCTTACTGTGATTACTAAATATGTATATATACATGGTTTTTTTTTACAAAAAAAAACAAATCATTCACATAGGCATGCCCACATTGCATACATTCCATTTGCATTTCCACTTAGGCATTTGACATACATTTTCATTTTTGCATTCATGCATTGCTTCATTCGCATACATTAAATCATACATATTCCATGGCATTGTACACTTTCCATTTGCATATAAATACTCCATTGCATTAGGCATATACATGTGCATTCATCCCATCCCATGTTCAATGATCTAGCATAGTAATGATGATATGGTCATAAACAAAAAGTCAAGTTATAACAATTGGGGGTACCTAGTTTGAAGAAATCATGCAACCCTCGCAAAAGCCATATGTCAAACCACATCCCGTGTCAAAAATCATAAGGCCTAGATTTTCAATCACTCAGCCATTACTAGTGTAGCAAGCAACATCCAAATGAATGTCTGATTTTCTTTAGGACCAAAAACACAATTTATACACTAAGAAAGTCTTGAGCATGGCCAATCGATCACGAAACAGTCTTGAACCATTCACATTACATCACATCTTAAAAACATTATGAGATAGGGGGGCTAGTACCATCCTTGGGTAGTACCTCGAGGCGAAAAGGAGATATCCCTCACTTGTCCCATTACGCAACATAGTCCAAAAATAGTGGTTTTCACCACTACCAACATTGCTCCAAACATAAACATAAAAACATAGAGTAGTAAGGATAGGGTCAAAATTCTCATCACACCTCGGTTGAGAATCCGATTCCCCAAAGCTCTATACAAAATTAACAAATAAAATCCCAAACACCCTTGATCCCTAAAGTCGTAAGGATTCATACTACATGCCCCTGACAAGGATGGGTAGTCATCCCCAAGGCCTAAAAGATCAATCCCATAGGACTATGGAGTGAATCTCCATCGGGGCTATAGATGCTTGACTGGTAGTGGAGTAAGCTCATGCGAGGCGACATGTCTCTCCTCCAAAAAGGGAGACCTCTGAACGCACATAAGGACAGGCTAGCCTCAGGTCATCTCCATAATAGGTCATGTCTAAATCCACTCATAATAGGTTAATGAACTTCACATGCACACACACTGGTACTTGATTGGATAGGGTCATTGTCATGCTCAAAACTTGGTAATTGAACCTCACTCGCACACACATTTGGTCCTAAAGAAAGTTAGACAACCTAGTGAGTTTGGTTGGTGACACTAGTATGTTTGAGTCTTTGAAAACCTTTCAGTCTTCCATATCAACATCCATGTCTTCTTCCATATCAACATCCATGTATTCATCCATATCTTCTTCCATGTCAACATCCATGCCTTCATTACAAGTTAAAGTTGCATAAAGCCACTGCAATGGGTACCCCCAACTGATAAACAATGGACACCAAAAAAAAAATGGCCATTAAAATTTTTGAACTATAAAAGATCATTCGAACACCATGCATTCCTCTCATATAGTTTAGATTCATTATACATTTACTTGCATTAATCATCCATAGCACATCATATAGCTTGCATGAATCATCCATATAAACATTATGCATATACATCATTATTAGCTTGCATTAATTACCCATTAAGCATTCCGTCAAAACATTTTCATAAAACATGCATAAAATATTCATAAGATAGGCATTGCATTCACACAAAAATACAATGCAAAAGTAAAAGCCATGTATGTATATATATTAAACTCGCATATGCAAAGAACACTAGAAAGTTCAAACATCATCACAACTAGGGGTGCTCAAGGTTTCACACCTTTCCCCCAATCAAACAAACATCAACACAACTTGGGGGTGTTCAAGGTTTCACACCTTTCCCCTAATCAAACATCAGCACAACTAGGGGTGTGCTCAAGGTTTCACACCTTTCCCCCAATCAAACAAACATCAACACAACTAGAGGGTGCTCAAGGTTTCACACCTTTCCCCAATCAAACAAACATCAACACAACTTGGGGGTGTTCAAGGTTTCACACCTTTTCCCTAATCAAGCATCAACACAACTTGGGGGTGTTCAAGGTTTCACACCTTTCCCCTAATCAAACATCATCACAACTTGGGGGTGCTCAAGGTTTCACACCTTTCCCCCAATCAAACAAACATCAACACAACTTGGGGGTGCTCAAGGTTTCACACCTTTCCCCCAATCAAACAAACATGATCACAAATGGAGGGTTCTCAAGGTTCCACACTTGCTCCACCAATTCAATAAAAAATTCAATCATTCAATCACATCACATCATCAACAAGTCAATTACATATTCACATTTACCTAGCCTTACCCATCGACTAAAAACACGGAGCTTTCTCGCCTTACCCGTCGACCAAAAACATGGAGATTCATTCAACATTTTTTATCAACATTTTCATTCCAAAATCATAATGTCCTTGTTCATGGGGCTAGAAACATGGATAAAATCATAACACTAGGAAACAGAAAAAAATCATGAACCAGATTTATCCAACAAACCAACTGGTTATCCATGCAATCTGGTAGGATGGATAGATTACCATAAGGACACCATAAAAAATCCTTTAAAAAAAAATTAAAACCCTTCATATTTAGGGCAAAAATAAAAACATACAATTAAAAACCCTTCATCTATGGGAAAAATAGATCACACTCAACATCAAACACCATTATCAAGAGAAAAAACAAAAACCTAAATAATACATTTAACAAAACTCCTTCATCCGTTGGGACAAAAATGGATCACACTTACATTTAACATCATCTATTCATTTATCATTAGGCAACATTCACAAGTGAACCTTGTATTTAGTGGTTTATCCTAGAAACCTAGTGGTTGTAGCGATTGGTTATCCATGCAATCCGATAGGATGGATAGATCACCATAAGGACACTTACATCATCAAAAACCCCTTTATCTATTAAGGGCAACGAACAGACACAATCATTTTATTGTTCATCATCAAAAATCCCTTTATCTATTAAGGGCAATGAATAGACACAAATCATTTCATTTTCATCATCAAAAACCCTTTTATCTGTTAAGGGCAAAGAACATACACAATCATTTTAGTTTACATCATCAAAAATCCCTTTATATCTTTAGGGCAACAAACAGATACAATCATTTTTCATCATTCAAAAATACCTTTATCTACTAAGGGCAATGAACAAACATAAATCATTTCATTTCAAAAACCCCTTCATCTGTTAGGGAAAAAATAGATCAACATCTCACCCAACACCCCACATTGAATCCACATACATTGCATCCATCAACACATTTCTCATCACCATGTCTTCATGTCACCACCCATCAAATACATCAATCATTTCATCCACAATTTGTCCAGTTCATTCAAGTGAACCTCGTATCTAGTGGTCTATTCTATCTCCTTGGCGATTGCAGCGATTTGCATCCATGTAATTCGGTAAGATGAACAAACCACCATAAGGACACTTCACCATGATCATCCTCACTTATCTCCTTGATCGAAATCTCAATCACATTTGGCACCTCACATTTTGAGTGCAACCTTGCCAAGAACAATTTGCTCAAAAGCAGTCATTGATGTCCTTTTCTGTGGGGCAGGAAAACACGGATAATTATAATCACAATCACTCATTCATTTGACCATAGTCACCGGACAAGGCAATCCTGATAGGTTGATTGGTTCCATGTGGGAATTATCGAGACAATCACTACCCAACCCCTTATGCTGCCTATGGCATCATGCATCTTTCATACCTTGCATACTCAATGACGCCTATAGGGCATTTTCTTCAACAACATCGAATCATCCCAAAATTTGGGGCAACCACAATATTGATTTTGATCCTCCCACAAGGGGATAACATCTTACATGATCATGACATTGGACAAAACCCCCTTTCAACCATTGGGGCAAAAATGGTATCACATTTTACATCATTCATATCATCCACAATCACATCCCCCTTCTCCCGTGGTATCACATTTGCATTTCACACCATTCATTCATCAATTGCACAAATTCACTGCATCATTCATTATTTGCACAAAATTTTCAATTGGCTTGTGAGATACATTCGTAACTCATTCGCCAATTGAGGGGGTAAGCTACAAAAATTCCAAAAATTCTTTATTCTTTGGTCTTCAACATCAGTGCTCAAATCCAACGACAGAGAGAAGTTGTCTACGTGCCCATAGCCCAAGCAGGTGTCTCGTATTTTTGCACCATATTGTGTTTCACGCAACATGGTACAAAAAGGGGCATCTATAGACACCAAATTGCAGCCACTAATCCTCCATCCTAACCATTCCACCACCCACTTGTCCACCATACACCTTTCCCACCAATTATTTGGCCCAATTCCACCTTTCCCGCCTTCCATTTCAAAAGGCCCACTTTAGCCCTTTCCCGCCATTTCCTAACCTAATTGGGATTATTTTAATATTATTTTATATTATTTTATATTTAATATAATATTTTATATTATATTATAATATATTTATTATAAAATATATATTTATAAACTCAATTAACCACAACCGTCCGATCCAATTTAATCTCCACCGTCCATATTCATTAATCCATGCCACATTCAAAAAGTAATCTCAACCTTAGGATCTAATTTAATCTTAGCCACACGATCAAAAGTGTAAGGCTAAAACCCTAAGAAAACCCTAGGTTGGATTATAAATAAGGGCATTTGCAAATGCCCAAACCCTGGAACCTTGAGATTAGAAATTGCACCCTGGAGGAGTTATTGGTGAAGCCCTAGCATAGAATCCTGAAGATCTAAAGCCCTAGCTAAGCCAATAAGACTTCTATTGTTCCATCCATCCCCCATTCATCCTCCATCATCGTCGTAACCCCCATCCATCCACCGCATTCGTCGCCACCCCCTCGATCTACTTCTGCAGATTCTTCCCTAACCCGTAGGCGCCCTCTAGAGCTTGCGAGGCTCGCTATAGAGCCTACGAAGCACTCACCAGAGCCTATTGTATTTCGCAGGCGCTCTCCAGAGCCTATTGTATCCCGTAGGTGCACACCAGAGCCTATGAAGCTCACGTCAGAGCCTGCCAAGTGCGTGTCCGAGCCTACTACAACCACAAAAATGTGAATCTGAGCCTGCTACACCATGCCATCTGCAACAACAAAATGAAAGCAAGGTATATCTCATTTGAATTTATTTTATCTCATAATTTGTTGATTCGGCATACTTTTTGACTTCATTTTTAACTAGGGTTTTATTGATGTCTGAGGGTCTCACACTATGGAGCCCTCATAGGTATTACTAACCCCCTTGTTCTATTTTTGTGTATGCAGATCTGCAAGTTCTACACATTGTTGAACGATTGTTGAAGCTGGAGTGGCCCCACATTGGATACTCAAAGCCCACTCAACCTGTTGGAAGCAAGGACACACTAAATTTGAAGACACTTTGTTGTTATTGCTAGGGTTTCGGAGAACCCTAGTGCCATTGTAAAATCATTGTATCAAATACTCACATTGAGTACTGATTGTATCAAAGGAGTTTATTGGCTCCCCCCATTTTATTGAATATATCCATTTGTGCAATATTTGTATTTCCTTGTGTTATTTGATTTCTTGTTTTTATTTAAGTGTCGTGTTCTTGTCTTCATAGTTGATTTTGGCTATAGGGGATGTGGATGGGAAGTTAGGTGATCCAGTTCTACTGGGTGGGGAGAACGATGGTGGGGGGATGGGGGGTTGGGGTGGTTTGGGGAGGGGATTCGAGGACACATGATCATTTTCAAGTGTGGGGGAAGAGTACCGAGGTGGGGATGGGGGGGGGTTTGCGGGATGGTCTCAATGGTATCTGGTTGGAAGGTAGGGTTTGAAATAGGGGCATCCTCACAGAGGGTTTTCATGTATTGGGATTTAGCATTGCGACCATAGTTGCTAAGTAAATCAAATTTGTTGGAAGTGGAGAACAAGTTACTTACCTTTTTTTATCATCGCTTGGAGGGGGATAGGTCTGCTACTTACCTTTATGATTCTGGTTCTGTCTCATCCTACCCTTCACCTTTGGATTTTCCCCTAAATTAGGTGGGCCACTATCTGCAAGTGATTTAGGCATTGAGATGACATGTACCATTGTAATTGATATTATGAGAAGAAAGTTGGTTTGTTTACAACTCCAGCAGCTGGCTTCACCTATAATTCCCATAAATTAGGTTAACCTAGCTGGGAAGTTGCATTTCAAGATTGACATTGACACAAATATGTGCTTGTGTCAATTGATTCCAAACACGGGTTGCCAAATCGATGGCTACCAGTTCTTCTAATGCTTGGTCTATCACTTGGAGAGTGTCTTCATAGAAGAAATATGGTGGTATATTTAGGACCTGCACCCATATGAGGCGTAGTTTATGCTCTGCAATTCTAGATCAAAGTCCTCTCCCCACTTTCGAAGGAAGAGACTTTGCCTCCCAAAAAACCACAAACCTCCTGATAAGATACGGTCCGTGTCTTCCTGGGTGTTGAGGTGGACCATGAAAAACCCTCAGGACATGGCTGACAGCTCAAGGCAGCCTCTAGTTTTCCACTTGATCGTCGCCCATCGCCTAAGTGAGTCCATATCCGACCTCCCTCCAACAAATTTCCCTACTAGGGAAAAAGCATCTCTATTGGCGTATTCCGTCATGACTTGCTCAGGGTAAAGGATATTACAGCCTTGGGTTAAGAAGGCATTCATTGTCGAGGACCTAGGTTTAGGTTTTCCCTACAGCGCTTCTAGAAAATAATATTAATTAATATTCTTGTTTGTTGTTTCATGTTTGTCGGATGGGTCTTTTCCTCTGTGATCTTCTTTCTCATCTCCTCCCATGCCTAGGTTGGCTTCACTTTCTGGTTCATCCTCTCCCCTTTGAGAGTTGGGATTGTGACTTTGTCACGAGTTGGTCCCATGATTTCCACTTCCTCCTTTTTTTTCTCAATCACCAGCTCTTCGCTTCTCGAGTGATTTTTCTTGCTTCTGGTCTTTTGCCTCCTACCCATCGAGGGCTTGATCACCATATATTCGCTTGTCTATTCTTGTCTTTTGTTCATCATCACCAATATTATGGTTCAGTGAGTCCTATTTTAATTCCATATAACCAAATTCCCCATTTCTCCACCCTTTCTCACTTAGTAATTTCTCTTTTTTTTGTGTATCTCTTCAAGGTGGACAAAACTTTAGGACTCCATTGAGATGCGGTAGCATCCTATTTTTTCGTTAAAGTAGGAACTCAACGTGAAGTTGATTTCTTATTAGCAATAGAAGAATATATAAGCATACAATAGAATATCATGTAGGTTAAGTGGTTGTAACAATTTTCCAAACATGGCCAACCACTTAACTAACAAATAACTATCTGCTAAACAAGGATGACAACTAACTGCTAGAAGACAAGACATATCCTAATAGTTAACTAAACACCCAAACAACTTAACAACCTATTTCCAACATGGGCATACTATGCCTCACATGAATACAAAGTGCAAGAAATAGGAAATTAATAAAATAATAAATAATAATAACTTAGGCTTAAATGGATAAGCCTAAGTATCCTCAACACTCCTCCCAACCATAGAAGCATTGGACCCCAATGCTCTCAACAAATATGGAAATTCATGGGCCATATCATGGTGAGGAATCTAGTGAGCCATGTGTGGAAAGTGACCACGATGGGCGACAAGGTAAGAAGTGGAAGAACCCTATCCAGTGTGATGAGTCTTCATCTCGAAAACTCTATCTAAAATGAGCGAAAGCTGACGATCAGGTGCCACTACTATTGTAGGGCTGATGATAGGATCAAGTACCAAAAGAGGATCCTAAAATGGTGTCTCTAGAAAGTGGTGCTTATCCAAAGGAAGCCAAACTCTGTCTCCAACCTATGATGAGTGAGGATTGTGATGCTTGCGCACCACACTCTGCTGCTCCTATGGAGTCTCCTGCAAGTCCTATGGTATCTTGCCTAGAAGGCTCTATCGGTGCTCAATGAAGGAAGTGACCTTAGCTTGCTCCTCCATGTGTGCAATGGTGGGAGTGGGCAAAGCCAAAGGTAACTTCTATGGAGCAAGTGGTTGTGTGTCCATAGGTGTACCCAAAATGATGCCAATAGAATGAATGGAATCTTTCTCATGAGTGAGAGTGATGGGTTCCTTAACCACTTGCTCTTGTGATTGTTCATTTTGTGGAGGTGGAGCTTCTTCTTTATCATGTGCCTTTGATGGTGCTTGTTCTTCATTTTGTGTGGAACTTATGCAAGTAGGAGCCAAAATGAGTGCTTGACTTAGTGGCTTACGAACTTACCTACAACTTAACATCAAATTTGATGTAGGTGTAGTGCTTTGTATCAAGTAGGTTTTATCATGCAACTCCAATGTGTATGTGTTCTTTTTAGCATGATAAACAACATTCCTATCAAATTGATAGGGTTTACCTAGCAATAGTCCACAACAATCCATCTCTGTGACATCACATCTTACTTTATCCACAAACTTATCACCAAAAGTAAAAGTCAAGGTGCAAGTGTGTGTGATGTTAGATGTGGAGTCTACATCTTTCCACCCAAGTGCATATGGTTGGTGATGTGGCTTTATGGGAAGCTTCAACTTCTCCACAATGGACTTTGCAATGAGGTTCTTTTGTGATCCGTTATCTATGATACAATCAACATAAAAATCATGTGTAAGGTGGGCTCTAGTGACAAACAAATGGTCATGATCCCCTTGAGAAAATACATTTGACATGAGGGTAACTTTGTTCAGTTTACCCTTTAAAGAAGGATACTCTTCTTATGTCACTGTAGCCACAATGGGACCATCATGTGGTTCCTCATGTGTAGGTTGTACAAGTAGGGATTTCTTCTTCTTAAATTTTTCAAAAGTAAAGCATTTGGATTTTACATGACCATGCTTTTTACAAAATTCACAATACATTGAAGAAGAAGGAGAATCTTTAGAATGAGAAGAAGAAGAATGTGCTTTAGGAGAAGTGGGAGGAGAAGAAGAATGAGGGGAAGAATGAGAAGTGTTCTTCACCTTCTGTTGATGTTGATTCCCACCTCTGGAAGAGCTCTCCTGTGATGAACGAGATTTGTGATATGCACCAACTTTCTCCTCTACAAGAATGGCATGGTTGAATGCCACATCCAAGGTGAGGAAAACATTGAACTTGATTTCCCTAAAAATTTGATCTTGCAATCCACGAGTGAACTTATTAATCAAATCCTCTTCTGAATATTTCACACCAAGAAGCACCCTTAGCCTATTGAATTGAAAAATGTAGTCAAAAAATGACATACTATAGGCTTACCTCAATCTATACCACTTGGTAGTGAGGTCACTTTGGTAGTTTGGTGGAAAAAATGTGTTTTTCAGAATTTGGATCAATTCTTTCCAAGTCATGGTGGCATTATGGCTTTGTCTTTCTACAATTAAAACTTTTGCTAAGCCTGTGAGTTTGACTGTAGCAAATGCAACTTGTTCATCTTCAAGAATTTTAGCATAAGCGAACCAAGTTTGCATATCCAAAATCCATGTAGACAAGACATCAGGATCCCTAGATCCATCATACAATTTGACCTCACATTTAGCTTTGTTGGCATGATTGTGATGAATTTTTCTATCACTAGGAGTCAATTGCACAACAATATCTTTTACCTTATCTGCCAAAATATCTACTGCAATAGTAAGGTTTTCCATGTTTGTTTTGAGGTCTTGAGCCATGTTTTTCCGTGTATATGCTAGACTAGGAGGATTACAAAATGGTTTTGCAAGAACTAATCTAGGCTTTAGGAACAATTTGACAAGTTTCCTAATGCAGAAATTTTGCCTAGATTTTACAAAAAATTTGCCTTCCAAATTTACAAAAATGGGCTATTTTAAGTGCTTTTACAAAATTAAAATCAATTTTGCAATACAAAAAAAGCACTAAAAATTACAAAAATTAGCCCTTTACAATGCAAAAATCTATCTTAGGAGGAAAAATACTTGATAAAATTTGCAAAAATGTGCTGAAAATTGCAAAAATTGACAAAAATTAATGAAATTCACCTTGTTTTCTATTTGTGGTAACAAAATTTATAGATTTGAAGTTTTGAATTTAAATTATAGTTGGGAAAATGCTTGTTGGCACCAAAAAATGTTTTTATGCGGTCAAACTGCGTTCAAATAGTCAACGACCTAGTTTGTGCGATCACAAAGTTTGCAGGTCAACGGTCATAAGAATTTGAATCGCAATAGTCACCAGTATGCTAAGCGCAGCCAAAACATGCAAGAACCTGCCACAATAGTCACAATGTGCAAGGTCAATGGTCAAGTTTACCGTCAGTCAAACCAATGTAGCATGAAGGCTAACGGTCCACCATCGATTGTTGGAGGTCCACCATTGGCCTCTAGGCTCCTCGAGAGTCATGCACCAACAACCGATGTGGCTACACATGAGATCATAGCCTAGGATCACCATCTATTGCAGGTGTTGGTGCTTATAAACCTCAAGGAGACATTCACCCACATAATATGGGATAATGATCTCGGGCTTTTACGAATGAAATGGTCTTCCTGCCCTTCTATCGAAATGCTCACCAAGTTGAAATACACCAATCTCACTGGAAATTGAATAGGATTATCAACATGGTATAGAGGAGTTTTAGGTCGTCGATAGATGAAAAATAATTTTTTTGGAACTCTTCCACCTACGAATTTATTTGAATGCATCGAAAAACCCTTGCTACTCACTAGAAACTTATCCCTCATGCCATAATTTGAAACTCGTTAGAAGTCGGGTTGAAAACATCATCGAGAATTTTTGAAAATGTTGTTGGTAACACTGAATGGTGCCAGAAACTTGTTGGTAATTGGTTTTAATCATCGGGATTTGACATTTTATTGTATTTACATGCTGAGTACTTCCAAATGATGTTAAAAAAATCAAAATTTTATCGAATTTATAACTTCGTCAGATTAACCATCAACACATGCTAGAAACCTATGGATGAGGTGCATGGCATGATCTGACTAGATGCCATGATGTAAAATATTCCTCAGGTAGATGATACGTATCACACTCTGGTTGGGAAGGGTTAGGGTTTGTATTCTTGTGCATTTTGATTGGGTGTTAAAACCTTAGGAGATTAATTTTTCTCTAGATAATTTCCTTCTCTTGTGATTTGCTTTGTTCTACATCGTAATATCTTTGCAATTTCATGCATGTACACCTATAAATTTTGCTGCATTGTGTGGAATAGATCTCTGCAAATCAATCATTAAATTGTTTCTTATGTCACATTTGGATTGGATTTTATACCATCGTCTGTTTTGTAATTTTCTTTTTGGTGAACGTCGATGTATCTTTCGATGCACTATGATAAAAAATTGTAGGTGTGCATGGTCTGTATTAGGCTACCATGTGCGACAATCCTTCCTTGTGCCATGTGCATTGGCTTAACTATGGCGGATGTCCACCTGGGAAGGTCATATCATTGTGTGCGACGACCAGTCATGGCTGCCTATAGATGTCACACACAGGAAGAAGGGGGTACCGGTATGTGGGATAAGGGGGTGTAGACACAGGAAGCATCATGGGGATGGATGAAGGAGGGATAAGGGGAAGGAAGGGATGTAGAGAGGAGTTGTCAATGAATGTAGGCCAGTGTGGATCACCAAGACATGACTTTCGATGGTCCGTCGGTGTGCCATTGAGTAGCAATAATAATCACCCCAAATTGGCAAAAATACCTATTTTTAACCTTTAGAGGTTAAATAAATATTAATAAAATATTAATATTTAGTTAAAATAATCAATTTTTCATGCAAAGATAGTCTTCTTTGGCAACTCTCAGCAAAATAGTTCTTCTCACATCAATACTGCAAAAACCTCCTTTTTGGACACAAATAGACCTCTAAATTATGGTATTGCCTCTCAAATATATCTTCCTTTGGATCTTCAAATTAGATATAATTTTTCTTCAAATAAGAAAATTTGCTTTCCTTCACCTCAGCAAATCTGATTACCCTCTGGTTTCGACCAAGGGTATTCGATGTAGGGGTAAATTATGCCCTCTGCTACCTCAACTTCACTTGATGTTGTGGGGGGCTTCAAGCCAATTTCCACTAGCACCTACCTAGGATTCGATGCACTAGAAAATTCTAACTAGGAATCTAACAAATAAGTAGAAACTTGTCCTCCTTCCTACAAAAAATGAATCCTTGGCTCTGATGCACTGATGTAGGAATTCAACGCGAAGTCGGTTTCTTATTAGCAATAGAAGAATATATAAGCATACAATAGAATATCACGTAGGTTAAGTGGTTGCAACAATTTTCCAAACATGGCCAGCCACTCAACTAATAGATAAATATCTTCTAAACAAGGATGCCAACTAACAGCTAGAAGATAAGACATATCCTAACAATTATCAACCTATTTCCAACATGGGCATACTATGCCTCACGTGAATACAAAGTGCAAGAAATAGGAAATTAATAAAATAATAAATAATAATAACTTAGGCTTAAACAAATAAGCCTAAGTATCCTCAACAGCTGCCCTCTTTCTTTCTTCTTTGTTGAGTGGCAGGGTTTTAGGTTTCTCTTCTTTCCACCAGTGTCCCATTTTGCCGCTCTTCTTACTTAGCCAAATATTTTACACATCTTTGAGTGGCAATATTTCAAGACATATTTAGAGTGTGGTGACATCCCATTTTGTTGCCCTCTTTCACATTTGATATTTTTTTCCTTTTTAGTGTTATTCATTGATTGCAAAGATATCCGAATTTATGCATTTGGCACTTCCATGTATGGTGAAGGATTTTCATTACCTAGAGATGATTTTCCAACATTGAGAAACAAATTCAAAATACTCGAAAGTCATTTTTGTGAGGTGTAAAATTATGCTAAAAAATGAAAGTGCTAGAAATTTGATGAAACTTAACAGAAGTCTAAATGACCCAAATGGGTACTCAAAACTATTATATATTATGAGATATAGCATTTAGAAGTTTTGGGGATGCAACTGAAAACTGCTACTTTTGGAAAATATTTCACATCTAAAAATCTACAACTTTGGTATCCTTGCAAAGATAATTTTAAAATATTCCCACCAGGATTCAAATCATCTCAAATGAATTTTTCTTTCAGAAGTTATGGCAATTTAAAATTTACATAAAAAATAGGCCAAGATGGTGAAAATCAAAGAACCCTAAAACTGAATTGAATTTCTTTTGAACATTTAGGATAAACCTATGGAAATCAGATTTTTGAAATATTTAACTTGAAATAATGCCATGGAAGAGTAGATATTCAAAAAAATCAAAGGAAATACTTTCAAAATACTTTGCACAAGCAATTTCAACACCTTGATGTACATAATCTTCAAAAATGATGCAAGTAAGAATTTAAAAACTTGATGTAAGCAAAATTTAGAATTAAAACCAAAAAATTCAAGTGGGTCCCCAATCCAGACTGGGGCATGTTGTGCAAGCACAACAACAGGTTCAAAGAAAAGAGGGGTCTACCTGACCATATTTATTATCCATTAGGTAACTTAAAAAAAGTAATTAAAAGAGGTGGAATGTTGTATGTGGTCAAAATAAATGGAAAGGAAGGAAGTAAGGGAGATGTAGAAGTATTTAAGAAACATCAAATCTTGCATGAATAGGGATGTGTTTTCAAAATATATTCCTAGACTTCCACCCTGACATGAATTTGATTTCACTATTGAATTAATACCTCGAGCCAAACCTATTGCTAGGACATCCTAATAATGACGACTATTAAGTTGCATTAGTTAAAGGTGCAACTTCAAGACTTGTTAGAAAAGGGTTTGATTAAACCTAGCATGTCACCCTAGGGTGCTCCAGTATTATTTGTAAATAATAATGATGGTTTCTTAAGACTATGTATTGATTATAGGATGTTGAATAAGGTGAACATCAAGAATAGGTATTCCTTAGAAAGAATTGATGTTTTTTTTATCAATTAAAGGATGTTATTTTCTTAAAAATTGACCTGAGATCATGATACCATCAGTTAAGAATTTGTGAGGAAGACACTCACAAATTAGCTTTCAAAATAAGATACGGATACTATGAATTCACAGTTCTACCATTTGGATTGACAAATACACCAGTGACCTTTATGAATCTAATGATCAATGTGTTTAGGAAATATATAGATCATTTTTTGTTGATATTTTTAGATGATATATTGATTTACTCTCACACCAAAGAGGAATATGAACAACATTTAAGATTGGTATTGGAGGTGTTTGGGAAGAATCAACTTTATGGAAAGTTGTCAAAATGTGAATTTTATGTTTCACAAGTATAATATTTAGGGTATGTTATACCTGCAGAAGGAATTGTTGTTGATCAAAAGAAAATTGAAGCCATACTGATTTGGCTTGTACCTACTAATGTGTTTGAGGTTTTATAGGAATTATTGGTTATTATAGGAGGTTTGTGAAATATTACTCAAATATTGCATATTCTATTACCAATATTCAAAGAAAAGGAAAAGAGTTCAAATGGATAGAGAAATGTATGACTACCTTTTAAAATCTAAAGAATAAACTGTCTATAACACCAATTCTAAAAATACCTAATCTTTTTGGGAATTTTATGGTATGTACACATGCTTATTTAGAAGGGTTAAGAGGATTTTTATCCCAAAAATGAATCTACAATAACCTATGAATCTAGAAATCTTAAGAAGCATGAGCTAAACTATACTACACATGACCTAGAATTAGCAGTGGTTGTCTATGTTCTTAGGATCTAGAGGTATTATTTATTGGGAAAACCCTTCGAGCTAAGGATACATCACCAAAACCTAAGGTACATATTTACCCAACCAATGTTGAATGCAAGACAAAGAATATCGATAGAGTTCCTAGAATATATCAAAGGGAAGGAAAATAAGGTTGCTTACACCTTGAGTAGGAGGAGGATAACAAAATTAACTAGAACTTAAGTCGACTTGATTGGAAAGGTTAGAGAAATGCAATTACAGGACCCGTATTGCATCAAAATTTGAGCTAAATTTGAGGTAAATCCTGGATAAAATAGGGATTTTAACATAAAATATGAGCTTTTATGTTTCAAATATAGGGTTGTTATACCCAAGAATGGTGATTTAAGGAGAATTATTATGCAAGAGGTGCATTATTCTCCATATTTTGCTCATCTAGGAGGTGCAAAAATAAGAGAGAATATGAAAAGGTGGCATGGAATGAAAATGGATGTTAATGGTTTCATTGCTAGATGTTTGGAATATTAGAAAGTAAAGGTAGAACATCAACATCTAACAAGAAAACTATACCCACATGATATACCTACTCAAAAGTGGTAGGTCATATCCATGGATTTTATTATAGGTTTACCTAAAACAAGGTATCAACATGATGCAATACTTATGGTGGTGGAAAAATTGACCAAAGCTACACATTTCATACCAAGGAACATCAAGGATGATGCATTCGTTGTGGTAAATAAGTTCTCCAAGGAAATAATTCAGTTACATGGTTTCCTTGAAGTATTTATATTAAATAGAGACTCTAGATTTATGTTAGAATTTTAGCAAGCTCTTCATCATGCCTTCGGTACTAAGTTGAATATCAATTCTGCTTATCATCTAATAAAAAATGGAAACATGAAGAAGGTTAACCAAGTCCTTGAAGATATGCTCTGCATGTATTTCATGGATCAAAATTCAAAGTGGGAAAACTATTTACATTTGGTGGAGTTTGCATATAATAATGGATATCATCCATCCTTGGAAATGACTATGTTTGAGGCCTTGTATTGAAGAAGGTGCATATCACCTCTATCTTGGGATAATTTGAAATATTAGGTGGTGGTAAAACCTAACACTATCAAGGATATGGAGGATCAACTCAGGATGAGTTGGCAAAGACTCATGGAAGCAGTAAATCACCAAAAGAGATATGCAAATCTAAAAATATCACCATGAAAATTTTCTATGGGAGACATAGTCTTATTAAGGGTGAGATATAAGAAAAGTGCCATCAATTCAACTAAGTTGGATTCTCATTTTTTTAGGCCATTTGAAATTATTGATAAGATTATTCCAGTAGCCTATCAACTTGCCTTACCACTCAACCTATCAAAAATCCATGACACTTTCCACATATTCCTTCTTAGGAAGTATGTTGATCCTTCTCGTTTTAGGAATGTCTCAAATTTGTATAGGGAATATTTCATGGTCTTTGAGGTACAACCTATTAAGATTCTAGGGTTTCATTCTAAAAACTTGAGAAAATGTACCCTAGATCAATGTAAGGTCTAGTGGGACCATTTTTATGAAAATTGTGCTACTTGGGAAGATGTTGATGAAATGAGAAAGCAATTCCTATTTTTGTTTTCAATAAATACAAGGGACTATGCTTAGTCCTAAGGGGGGAGTGTGTAATGACCCATCTTGGTAGGAATTTCCCTTGTTGCTTGATTGATGTATTAGTGTGTTGATATTTAATGCATGATTCTATTTTATTCTATCAAGATGAGTTGCTATTTGTACTTTATGCTTTCTAAAGTTGGATTATGCTATCTTAGAATATGGTAATGTTGATGAATTTTATGGTTGTAGGACCAAGTACTCTCACAGGTGGATTGGTATGGGACAACCACCAAAGTTGAGATAAAAGTAAATGATGTATGAATCTTCATTAATAGATACAAGGGTAAAACCCTCATAAATATGCATTTGTATATGTGAATGTTTGATTAAAAATGCACCGTCAGACAAGGAGGTTGCTATAAAAGCAAAAGAGTCCTTACCCTTTGATAAGGAACCCTTTGTAGGTGGGTGATAACATTGTAGTTATCATAAGACCTCCTGCTTAAGGAAAAGTAGCAATGGTGTATGTTGTTGATTTGCATATTAGTCCAAGAAAAATTTAGTTTTGGAAAGAGCCCTTGTGTTACTAAGACTTGTAATTATCATTAGGATGCATTTATGCATGTGTTCTGAAGTTTGGAATTTGTTTGGTTAACTATTAATTAAATAAGGTTATAATAATAATGTTAGTTCTATTAATAGTTAAAAAATTAAATATCGATTTCAATGGTTAATATTAACATTCGATATTAATTAAATTAATTTTATGAGGTGAGAAATTTATTTAATTATTATTATCCTAATGTTAGTAATTAACACTAGCATTAGAAAGCAATAATAATATTGAAGTAATGAGATGAGTGAGTGATTTAATTGTTAATGCTTGCTTTAAGAGTACTAGTAAATTAATAAGTTAAACCTTGTAAAAATGGGAATCACAATTAATTAATAAATTAATATGAAATAAATAAATATATTTTTTTGGATAATAAGGGGATGTACTCGGTTCCCCCACCTTTGACAAATTACAAATCTCCTTTAGAGATTAATATTTTATAAATAGATACACTTCTCATCTCAATTGAGGTGCTATAGCTAGAAACCTACATCATTTTACATAAAATGTCTAAAATCTTGATTTTCATTTTCTAGATCTTTTCAATTTTCTCTATGAATACAATTATTCCAAAATTTAACATATTTCTTGACATTTTCCTATAGAAACATTCACAATGCCAAATCTTCACCTCTACTATATATGCCTTGCATCTTAGTAGAGTAATATTTCTAAAATACCGTACTATCATAGTCTGCTTAACCAACTCTCAATTGCTAGTTTCCTTATTGAAACACAAATGCAACCACAAAAATTATAATAAATAGTCTAATGAAAATATATTATTGTTACAAAATAAAGTAGATATTACCAATGGAAAAAATTAAAGTAAATCTTAATAATTAGTTGAATCAGGAAATCAACATTTTCTTATCAACTTCAACTAAACTTACTACTTCCTCTAACCATGGAAAGGAGAATTTAACTTCATGATCTTAAATCAAAACCCCTCTATTGGATAGCTTATCTGCACATTTTTTTCCTTCCTTTAATATATGTGTAAACCTGATTTTTTTTAACTCTTTAGAAAGATCTTGAATTTCCATAATTATCTCTTGTATGTTCCATGGAGCCTTTGATTTTCTCAAAATTCCATTTATTACTATGAGAGAACCACCTTCCATTTATACTCTATTCCACTTCATTTTTTTATAAATTTTTAACCCTTCTAAAGCTACCCAAGCTTTAACTTCATTATTAGTCTTAAATCCACTATTGAAATCATAATGAGATAAAATCTCTTGTTTAATATTTCTAATTATTCCTCCTCCTCCTCTTGATGGTCATGGATTTCCTTTATATGCTCCATCAAAATTCAATTTAACCCACTCCACATTTGGTGGTTTCCACTTTATATTCTTTTCCTTATTTTTGCTTCTCTTGTACCCAACATCATAATTCCATTTAATGACTTGACTCCATCTATCAAGGCTCTCTGCTTCTAGATTAGGTACTGGGTGAGTTTATAGGGTTGGTTTAGACTCCTCTATGGCTAAACATATATTGTTTTTCATTACCTCTAGACTACTTTCATTTACTTTAAATATTATTATATTCCTTTCTAGCCATATAGTCCAAAGTATTGCATCTTTTGATATATCATATATTGTTTGTAAAACCTTACTTTTATAAGTGCTCTACCATTGCCTTAACCAATCTTTAGTTTTGCTATTTATCACCATCAATTTACCAAATTAAAAATCCATTGCCATATATTCTAGACTATTGAGAAATGTCCTAAGAGATGATCTATACTCTCCTCCTCCCTTTTACAAAAAAAACATTTAGAGGGGCCATGAAAACCCCTTTTCATAAGGTTATCCTAGGATAACATTCTTCTATGACTTACTAGCCAAACAAACATTTTAACTTTAGGAATGCTTGGGCTATCCCAAATATCTCTCCATATTCTAGTGACATTATTATTTTGTTGGTTTTGTACATTATAACCACTTTTTATTGTGTATTCTCCTAAGCTATTCAACTCCTAAATCAATCTATCCTTGGCTCCCCTATGAATAATCATAGTTGTTATCTTTCTACTCAATTACCTCCTAGTATCAATGTCTTGTATACTTGTAAAAAATCTTCTTTCCAATTGTATATTCCTTCTTTATCCTTGTACAAAATGTTTAAATCCCTATCACCATATTTTTCTTGAAGAAATCCCATCGAAGGTTTCAAAATTAAATCTAAATTGAGTGTTTTATTACACCAAGTATCCATCCAGATATAATTTTTTTCTCCAGTTCCCACCACCCATTTTAAACCTTTAATCATAATATCAATAGATTTTTTAAAACCATTCCAAAGAGTAGAACCATTTGGTAGAGAAAATGCAGTAAAAATTAAACTTGGGTCATTGGTATAAACATACTTTGAAGAATTCTTACCCATTGTCTTTGACTCTCTTTTTACAATCTCTAGATTACTTTTCCCCTAAGAGCTAAATTTGCATCTGCAATAACTCTTAAACCAATATCTCCCCTAGTTTTATCATCACACAACTTTCTCCAGTTCACCAAAGGAAAATTATTTTTATCATGTACACCTGACCATAAAAAGGATTGCATAACATAGATTAATTTTTTTTAACTGACTTTGGCATAGAATACAATGACATATTATATTGGAATGGCTTGTAAGAATAAATTAATTATTTGCACTCTTCTTGGTAACGATAACCATCTACCTTTCCAAGTTGGAATTTTATTCTAAACTTTACTAATAACTGGATTTCATAAATCTATCCTCATTCTCCCCTCAAATAAATGCATCCCTAGATAATTTGTTGGTAAATTTACCTCCTCCATTTGAAGCAACCTATAAATTCTTTCTTTGATATTAGAAAGAGTGTTAAGAAAGTAAATTTTGGATTTAGTCCTATTATTTTTTTCCCTAAAGCTCTTTTATACTCTTTTAAAAAGTTATTCAAAGCTCTGGCCTCGTTTATCCTTTCCCTTCCAAAAAGGGTGTATCATCTATAAATTTTTGATGGGTGATAATATTACTAACTTTAAGTCCACTTATAAGCCCATGTTTGTAAGCCTTATTTAAGTTCCTACTCAAAATCTCTACCATTATTATGAAAAATAAGGAGATAGAGGATCTCCTTGTCTAAGGCCTCTCTTGGCTTTAAAATATTCTATTACTAACCCATTGACCAACACTAAATAAGAAACTATAGAGACACAAGATTTAATCCATCTAACCCATTTTTTATCAAAACCAAACTTTTCTAAAACTACAAAAAGAAAATCCCATTTAATCCTATCATAAGCTTTACTCATATCAAGTTTTAAGATAATTGCTTTCTTTTTTCTTGAAGTTGTTGAATGTATAACTTTATGAGCTACTATGATCTCATTCAGAATTTGTGTCCCTTTCACAAAATCTCCTTGCCCTTTTGAAATTATTTTTTCTAACAATGACCTTAATCTATTCACCATAACTTTGGATATAATCTTATATGCCATATTACATAGGCTTACGGGTCTAAAAGAATCATACATTTCAAAATCCTTCATTTTTAGAATATGGGTAAGATATGTTGCATTTAATTTATAAGGAATGTATTATTTTACCCTAGACTGATCCACTACCACCAATAAATAATCCTTAACTATATCCCAATTATGTTGGTAAAAATATGTAGAGAACCCATTTGGACATGGGGATTTATCCTTATTAAAAGAGAAAAGAGCTAAATGAACTTCTTCTAGAGTAATAGGCTCCATAAATTTTCTATTATCTTCATTAATTATAACTGAAGGAACATCTTGAATAAGTTTATCATTAAGAACTTCGGTCTGCTTTGAACCTAGAATATTGTGATATAAAGACTTCACCTCTTTTATAATTTCACTATGATCTTAAATCCAAACCCCTTATATTGATTTAATTCTACTAATTTTGGAATTTGATTTAAATCTTTTTTAATATTGGAAAAGTTAAAAATAATGGAACGTTGAAGACATTAGGAAAGTGGAAAATATTGGAAATTTATGGTAAAGTGTTTAACGTTCAAGTTGGAATGTTTCTTGCATGGAGATATGGTTGGAGTAGGTGAAAGAATGGGTGGTAGGCATGTGTAAAGAAAATTTGATATTTTTCCTTTGTATTCTCTCCTTAGAGACGAAGGGGGATAAGGGGAGAACCTAAAGATATAAGACAAAGAGCTAGCCCAGGTCAGGGGATGTTGAGTCTTAAGTATTTTTAAGTTGCTTGTAAAGGGCATGAATAAAAGAGTTTAATTCATTTACAAGGGATTTTAAATATTCTACCGCACATAACCGACTATAGAAGAATTCCTCTTTAATTCACAGGTTAATACTTACATTGTATTTTTTTGGAAAAGAGGTTTTTATTGTTTGAATAATGTTCTCAATGTGTTATGTATATTTTGTTCTTATTTTGGGTGTTTTTTGAGGAAGGTATTTGGTATTATAATGATTTTAACAAATTGAATTGATTTACACACACCCACAAATATTTTCCCTACTAATATACTAGCCTAAACATGTTGTTACTTGAGTGAGCTTTAGCTTGTCTTAGAGTCATCTGATTTGGATGTTGATGTACTTGATGGTGAGTCAGTCCCTTATATTTATTCCTAGCATGTAAATATTATAATGTAGCACCCAGAAGATGGATACATCTTAGACAACCCCCAATAGAGTTGTAGGAACATATCAAATATTTCCTGTAATTTGGGTTGTAAAAGAATGATTTATTATTTAAACCAAGACTTAGATTTTAAGGAAATAAATTATGGAGCATTCTTATTTTTTTGACCTCATATAGTTTTTATTTTTATTTTTTATATATGGCCCTTCCATTCCATTATCTTGTTATCCGTTCAAGTTTGGTCTATGGTACACACTTATTCCAAAGTCCTCCTTTATATGAAAGTGTGTTGCTTATTATTATTGTGTAATTTATAGAAGATATTATGTAGTACTTTAGTCTTCAACTAGCTTCTTTCCTCTTCTAGTTTTAGGTTGTTAATAACATTTCAAAAAAAGAAAACCTTCTTCTGGGTCAGTGATAGGGGCTATTTTCCAAGCCCTTGTGGATATTTTTTGTATTAGTGCATAGGTGTGGCTATGTAATATTGTTTCTTATGTTGTTTGAGTGTATAACTCAAGTTTGCAGCATTAAAAAAGTAGGTATGTCACAAATAGAATTTGTATATTAATGATAGAAAGTATATCATTTATCAATTATTTAGGTAATTAATAGTTTTAGTAGGTTATAAGAATGAAACTATTAATTATTATTGATAACTTTGGTTCATTAAAGGTCCATATTTCTAAAAAAAACTACATTTTAGTGACTTTGCACCCAATATATAAGGCCTTACACTCTAGATTCATATCCTACTATAAGTAGAAGGTTCCTTGTAAGCCACCAATACTATAATGAAGATTCACTATAATTTAGCTAGACTACACCTAAAAATGATACAAAGACCAGGGCAAAAGTAGGTGTCTCAATCATCACCAACACGTAGGAATTCCATGTCAAATACCACTAGGGAGATATCTTCAAAAGGTAAGGGCATGTGTGAGAACCCTCATGCTATGTGGCCAAGACAATTATTGAATTATCATATGTAGAGGCCCACACTAATTTTTTCTAGCCCTTTTGATGATATCTAAACCAAACCCTACTCTTGATGGAAGTAAATGAGCCTTTTTGGTGATAACTAAAGAATATCCATCATCAAAAAAGAACTAACCCAAGAAATGGTTGTGGATGAGTGAATAGAATTGGCCCTCATCCATGTTTTTTTTGTTTTATGACATTATGCTCCTCATGAGTCATCTCTCCACCACACCTATAAAATAATATCTTGCAGTGATGGATGACTAAGAGGGAGTCAGCAACTATGGAATAAATATATGGAATTATGAGAAACCTTCATAAAGAGATCTCATAAGGCATATATTTCTTCACATTTAGCAAAAAATTCCACCTAGGTGAAGCTTCTCTGCACTAACCACTTCTTAAGTAGGAAGAGTAAACCAAGATGACAATAGAGCATCAAACATGGAAAGAGAGTCTCATAAATAAAAATATTAATATATGCAATTTGCACCATGAAGGACTCCATATAAAATTACCTTAAAAGAAGATAAGGAAATAATCCAACCAAAAGAAAAATGTTGGTATAATTTTTGAAGCAAAAGGTATGAGCAAAGGATGATCAAAATATTTGAGGGAAGCTAGCCAAGGTAAAATATAAAATTTTGATAAGACTATTCATCAAGACTTGTAACACATCGATGAAGTATTATCAATGGGGATGTGTTTTCCAAAGGTCAGAATGATCCCTAGATAGAGCTTTATTCCAACTACCAAATCGAACAATTTTCCAGTTACCCGAACTACCCTTGTATGAACTGTCAATCTCTTGTACGGTATTTAACATGTACACTGTACGATCTTAGATTGTACAGTGGCCAATATGGTATGATATTGCAATCAATAAAACTGACAGATGATGTTTGGAGGCTACCGTACACAGTTTTGTAATTGTTCAAGCCGTTTACCAAAACTGCCAAATCAGGTAAGTTTTTATCGATCATATATTTTACCAAATCGGGTAATAACTCTTTGTATGATTTGTACGATGTACGTTGTATGATATGTATGATCTAAAAGTACAATAAGGTAGTAATTTCAATGCTATTATGCTCCAATATCTCTATCTAGGATGTTTTGTAGAGGTTTTAACAGCCTAACAAGATGGTTCCATTCACAGACAAAACTCCTAATCCCGGTTAGTGAGAGATTCCATTCAAGCAATTATGTTCAGAAATCATACAGTCAGTATCAATACGTCCTTGTCCACATTCTCATACTATATAATTCTCCATGATTCCACCAGTAACAATCTTCTCACAAAGCTGCAACAAAGCTTAGAACTAACATATAATAGTAAGAAAGAAAATTCATTCACACAATGATAATCCACAATGCATCAACCATACACAACAGGACCATACACTGTCATCCACAATGTCTATTATTATCATTAATGGTTGCCAACTCAGTTACAATGTGGAAACTCTATAAATATCATAGCAATAACTCAAAAATATTACTCTCTCTACTCTAGCAACTAAGAACCAGTAAACTAGTAGCCAGACCTACAAATTTGAAAATGGGGACTTATATAACATTGTCTAGGCTGTTCCAAAGTGTTTCCTAAGACAATTCGTTATTCACAACTACCTAATTACAACTGAATACAATATTTTGGTATTTTCCTAAGTTTACACCTTAGGTTAGCAAATCCATGCGACCTTTCATCCCAAAATTACATTTTCTTTACATCTCATTGCATTTCGATGCACCCTGTACGATTTGTCATTACTCTATACGATTTACTACTTCAGTTGTATGATATCCTGTATGATTTGATCCCACTATATGATTTCACAAAACTGGAGCAAATCCTCCCCAAAACTGTCCAAAACTTAGCAAATCACATTTTATTTTTCTGGGAGGTGGATTTGCTGCCTACATCTGCCCTCCCATTTACTATAGTCAGCATCTTCGATGACTCATTCTATTTATTTTGAAGTGCTTCTAATAGAGCTACCTTGGCCTCCAATTCCTTGACTTGGGTCTTGTACATTTTTCTTTCATTCCTCAACTTGGTTGCATAGCTCCCCATATCGATAGCTTTAGCTCCATGAAGGTTAACCTTTTCCTCTTTGCTTTTCTCGGTCAGAGGCACTCTTAGCCAACTTATCTTTCCAATGAGCTTCTGCTCGAGCAACTACTTGGAGTTCCTCATTATTTTCATTGATGGTCTCCAAGTGATGTTTGATGTCAGCTTCTAGAGCTCGAACATGGTCTTCTTTGATCCTTACTTGATCTTGCTTCTCAATGACCATCTCATTGAGCTTCTTGTTGTCCCTCATCAGCTCCTCTATATGCTTTGCCTGTGTAGTCATTTGTTCATTCTTTTTGGTCAATTGAGTTGACATCTGCTCATCATTTGCTTTAAGTTGAGCTTCCAACTCCTTGATCTTATCTTCTGTTGTCTAGGAAAATTTTTGCTTCTCCTCTTTGAGCATTGTAATCTTGGTTTCAGACTCTACTCTGAGGCCTAATAGATCCTCCTCCAATTTCTTTATTTTCTCTTCTGTCGTTGTTCTGCTTTTCTATAGTTCTTCTTCCATTGTGGCCAATTCCTTTTGAGTGGTTGTGGTCTCCTCTACCTGTGCCTCCTTGAGATGATGGATTTATGCCAAACCAATGCTCAGCAACTCTATCCAATGTGTTAGAAAGTTCAACTTCCTCAGGGTAATGGACACTCCTGTAGTGACCCTTCTATACTCCACTTCTACCGTATTGATTGGGCAGGTTGGATTACTTAATCTATCCAAATAAATCCTCGGGTCCTTCCTATAGTTTGTGACCATCCCTTCTGGCAAGTATTCTCTTCCCAAAATTATTGTTACCTCTTCCCTAGGTAACCTCCATGGATACTGTGCATGGATCTCATCTATCTTCTTTGTTTGCTTTGCACTATTCACCCATTTTGTTATGCGCTTCAACTCGAGAGACACTTGTTCTCATAGCTTTAGTTCTCCTACATGGCTAATGCAGAATTCCATTCTTGTGCTATTCATCACATGGCCTAACTGAGCAAAAAAGTGGTCCACCTTATCCTCTATTCCCTGTGCCTCCTCATCCATTGTAACTCTCTCGAACTGTGATATCTCCAAGAGATAACTAGATTGTATTTCCCGTCGTTCTTCTTCTGTAGGAGTCCTTAGTTATTCTTCTTCTCTAAGGTGGCTAGAGATTCCTCCAAGATCTCTAAGTGCTCTCTCGGTGTCTATATTTTCTTGAGGTGGAGATTGTTTCTCTATTTTCTCCTCCCCTTGCTATCCAAAATATTTATGATCTCCTACTGAGATCGCTACTCAACTTGCTCCTAAGACTTTTCTATTTTGAATGAGCCTCCATGTGGCTCCTCTATATTTTCTCGAACTTATTATTATTCCTTGCCATTCACTTGTTTTTCCTTTGTCACATTCTCTTCTTGGATCTGTTGTGCATCCCCTACTATGACCTACTGAGAAACAAGTGCTTCACTTTTTTTGTGGCACTTCTACATCCTTCGAAACTTCTTGTCAGCTAGAGCCTCTTGATAAAATCTTGTATCAAATATTCTTAGTAGGCTCTACCACTGTGGTACTCAGTCCCACTCCTACTTCATCCTGGGTAGTTGCTACTCCATAATGCCCTACCTCAATTCCTCTAAAGAAATTAGAGGCATCCATATTATCAAAAAGAGAAAAAAAATTTGGTGAGCGTACTATTTTCTCTATCTTTGCCCAACACAACTCATCCAGCTCCATCACTTCTAAATCGGACTCTTCCATTCTCCATAATTCTAGAGATGGTTTACCTACCATTCTCTCTCATTGCCTTCTTGTCATTATTTGTATAGGGCTACTATACCTTTCTTTCTTGAAAGGATGCTCCTGCTGCCTTCTTGCAATTACTTGTTCTAGTTTTGACTCCAACTGTATAGAACATTTTCTCCGATGGTGTACATCGGTATCTTCCTCCATAGAAGTGTCTTCCTGAGATTCAATATTGTGTTTCTCACTCCTTGTGTGTGGTTTCTCCAAAGTAACCTTACCTATGGGTACAATTTTTGCCCATTTCAATATTGTTGGTTGATCTGGCTGAATTTCTCTAGGCGGTGTCAACCCTGGGAACTACATTCCCACTTCTGTAACTGTATTTAGAAGCAATCCTATAGCATGAAATTCCATCCCAAAGTTCTTTGGTCGCTTCATCAATGCTTCATGCATCCGTCTCTCCAGATAGGTACCCCAATTATATGGTATCCCCTTGGTAATACCTTCTACATATTGGGCCATCCACATCGACATCTTCATTGCCCTTATATCACCTGACAGTCAAGCCATGATTGTGTTCATTGCACAAGCCCAGTTTTTGTCTCACAACTAGCTCTATTTTATTCCATGTGTTCCTGTGCTAGAAATATTTGCCTCTGTCAGTGATTTAATAGTGGTCATGGTAGTCACCAGTCGGTGTCCTTCAATTGGGTCTACCAATTTCTTTACTATCTCCATGCCTTCTGTTGGTAGCTGTAGCACCCTAAAATTGGCGCAATGAAATTATAATAATTACATTCACCCTAGTAAATAATTTAAATTCAAATTTTAACCTCCCAAACCGCCCGTTAACCGTCGGGTAATCCGTTTCCCCCTTTTTCATGCCATTTTTAGAGGTTGTTTTGACCGTTTGACGATATCGTCGCCGATCAGACGATATCGCCCTAGATCTGACGATTTCGTCTAGGCTAGGACGTCCAGACGATCTTGTCCCAAAACTAATTTTGCACAATTAGCTTCTGTTCCAACGGGTCTCTAATCCGGGCAGAAGCGTGTCTGCGCCGTTAGGGACCCTCCCCCATTGGAGATCTCCCAAATAGGGATGATCTCCAACCTCCTAACTACTCCCCTAAGCCTATTTAATCCTTAGGACCTTCCCTTCCCAACCCCTGGCTGAAATTCTCTGTAACTTAACTTCATACACGTTAAATCATCCCAAATTCACACTTGCAGTAGTCCTATACCAATTTTGTTGTAGGTACCTTAGTGTTTTTCAGCCGGAGCAAGATTTCATCGTCGTCGACGAACCTGTTTAGATCGGAGGCGATCCTGTCGAATCAGAGATGATTTCGTACCAATGTGGGATGATTTTGACTGTAGTCAACATTGAGGCAATCAGTGCCTGAAGTTTGCATTTCTTCTCCCCTTTTTCTGTTGTTTTATGTTGTAATTAGCAATTTTATTCAGTATTTTATGTTATTTTGCATTTGGAGTTCACCCATATAGCTTAAGTTGCATGATAAGATCATAATTTCTCATTCGAATGTCATAATTTGTTTGAATTTCTATTCATAACCATTGTTTAGTATTCATATTGTCATTTTGTGTTGTTTCCCTCTGTTATCATAGGGGTATTCTTTGTATTTTGCATCTATTTTTCTGTTTGCAGGTCTTTGACGAATTCGTCTGACGAATTCGTCAGATCTCAGATGATCTTGTCTGATCTCGGATGATTCTGTCAAATTCCGAGAGCGATCCTGACTGCTTCAAACATCAAAATCTCCATCAGACATCCGGATCAGGTATTCTTCGTTTATATTCTATAATTTCTCTATTTTCTGTCTTTAAATCTGTTTTTTGTACTCATTAAATCTGCACTTTCATATAGATTAATTTAGATTCATTTGGCCAAACCTAGGATATGAATGCTTAAGACTAAAAATGAACACATTAAAACACATTCCAAACCTAGGCGTGGAAACTGCCATTAAATGTTTCTTGGTGAACCCACCATCCATCGAAAAATCACCAATATACACCTCCCTTGAGAGGCGGGACCTTCGCAAGTCCTCTCAGTCCGAGGTACCGCGACATCCTTTTCCCATCCTCCTTCCGGGCACGGATCCTATAGCCTGAAGGTAAGGATGCAAAAAATTTGGAGCGATACATTTTGGTGAACCCGACGTGAATGCATTGTAAACCTTTTGAAAACAAAAACAAAAAAATATATATGTATACAAGAAAAACAAAAACAAAATCATCATTTCAAGTTTGTATGTTTTAGATTCAATTCTAAATAGTAGATGCTAAATATTACTTTTAGAAGTACTAAAGAAACCATGAGTTTTTACTCAAATCCATATGAGCCCATCAGTAATGTTGGAAGAATTCAGCCAAATACATTTGTTGATTATGACCAACCTCATCCCTATTCAACACCACCTCCATCACACTCTTCTCATTTTTCATCCATAACCCAACAAAACAATCCCTTTGCCAATCCTCTTCATAACGATATTATCTATTCTCCCATATATCCATATTATGTCTATCAATCCACATACAATCCTCCTCCACCTTTTCAATATTCTTCTTTCAATACAACACATCCATTTCAACAAGAAAATACTTATTCTTCCAATTCTACCATGCACTCACCTCATGCTTCGCAATCTTCCTGTCATCATTCTACCCATAATAAAGAAAGTAGAGGTGAGAAACCATTAGGTCCTTTTATGACGAAATTCCTAAGGCATTTATCAAAAACCTCTCAAAAACCTTCATCACGTAAATTTACTAAGCTCAATCAACCAATGGATATAATTCTCAAGTATTTACTTGACACAAATAAGATTGAACTCCCTTCCATAAGACAACCTGATACCATAGCAGATTGGTTTAAACCTGAGCTACATTGTGAATATCATAGAGTAGATGGACATATGACACAAAATTGTAAAGATTTAAGATGTGCAATTCAAGATTTGATTGATAAGGGTCTTTTTAATATAAAGGAATTACAATCTACAACTGATTATAAATCTCTAGTAAACAATCAAACTCCTACACAACAAATACCAATAATCAATCAAGACATGGGGATCTCCCAAGAACCCCTATTCAATTATCAACAACAAGAAACCAATCAAATATTGCATGTTAATGTGTCCCATCATGATGATATTATTAATATTGTAACAAAAACTACAAATGAGCAACCTCAAGTTCAATCAACTCAATCTGATATTCAAGATATGGATTCCTCATTTGACCAACCTTCAAAACTATCTTTGGCTCTAGAGAATGATCCAAAATGGAATGTAAGCATAGAAAGCTCATCTTTAGAATCAAAATCTCAATCTGAAATCCACTTTGATAGCCAACAACAAGTGATTAATCCTCAAGCAAAGATATCCCTTTTAGAAGTATTACAAATTTATCACAAGGAAATTTTGTTCAAAATACCTAGCCAACAATTTGTTCCTCATCATATTTTCTCTAAGAACATAATTAATGGTGTAAACCCTCTTGAGGTTAACCATATTTCATTCTATGATGAGGAGATTCCTTCCTCTACTCCACAAGAAGACTCCTATCTTTACATTACAAGATCTAATAAAGAAATACTTGTTAAAACTATCATGGTAGATAATGGCTCCTCTCTTAATTTATGCACTTATCAATTATTCCAAAAACTCAAAACAAAGGAAGAAGATATTAATGAATCAAATGTTATTATAAAATCTTTTAACAATGAAATTCAAGAAGCTCAAGGTACTATAATTCTTCCCTTTAATATTGGATCCAAGATCCTGGATACTCTATTTTATGTAGCATATTGCCCTTCACCTTACAACCTACTTCTCAGAAGTCCTTGGATTCATACGATGAGGGTTGTCCCTTCCACTCTTCACCAATGTTTGAAGTTTGAACTTGCAAATAAAATTGTTACCATACATGGTGACCCAAAACCATTTGAAGAATATTTAACGGTTGAAACATCAAGTTCTATACATTCTCTATTATCACAATTATCTTCTATCCATCACTTTTCTTCATCCATATATGATCATCCTTGTTTACCAAATAACATCCATGCATATCTTTTATATATGCTCTCTCCATCTTATCAAGACTTGGAATATAGTGATAAGAATGAAGAACTTTCTTATCCTTCTTACATTTTATTTTGTAACATGATCAATTTTCCACATATAAAAGTCAAATCTTTTGCTACATTATTCTACATTATAACAAAGCTTTTGTTATCACTACCTTTTATTCATCACCTTCTATTCTTACCTTCACCTCAACCAGATTATCCTTCAAAACCTCCTTTGATTTTGAAGCAACCTTAGACATGCTATACTCAAATAACCTTGTATAGTGTATATAGATCATCTTGTATATACCACCAATTTCAATTCATAAATTAAAATCAAAATACAAAAAAATCAAAATCCTCAAAATCTTCAAAAAAAAAATACTAATGCAACTAAGGACCTTAAAGGTAAATTTGAGCCCAACTGGCTTGGACCATACATTATCACTGCTAAATTTGAATCAGGAGCATACAAATTATCTACCTTAGATGGTAAAGAACTTAAAGAACCCATGAATATTTTGCATCTTAAACGTTACTATGTATAAATTTGGTCATTTCATCCATGTATATATTTGTTTAAAATAATTCAAAATCACTATCTTGTATTTCTTTCAATTTATAAATTCAAAAACACCAAAAACATTCATAATCATCAAAATCTTCAAAACTATTTGTTGCATTTATTTATGGCACTTGTTAAATTTTTTGTTCAAAAACAAAAATAAAACCAAAAAACAAAATAATGATAAAAATATAAAAACAACAATATGCTTGACTCTTTCGAAACCAAAACAAAATAAAGAAGAAAGAGAGAGTCAATATTCTCAAAACTTCTCAAAAAGTATTTATATATATTTTCTTACAAATGTTGCAGTTATATGTTTCAAATTATTTTGGATAAATTAGCATTTATTTGGAATCCCTCACTTGCACACTCACAAAAATAAATATCTTGATTTTATCCGGCATGATTACTAATCTCTCTTATATCAAAGTCCACAAAATTCAATTAAATAAAGTTTGAGCATAGAGAATTGATCTTGTTATTTACTTAAACCAAGCACATCTTTTCACAATAAAATGATTATATTTGTAATTTCCATGTTTTGCTACATAGTAGACGTGATTTCTTGAGCGAAAAGTTTCCCCTGCTATCCTATCATGCACATGGTCTAGAATCTTTGAGAATTGGCAAAAGGACAAGCTCACCCCTACCCAGAATAAAAATCCCTTGCTCTACAGCTAATCCGAGCAAGTATCCCTAGCAAAGAAAAAGAAAAGAAAAGTTCAAGAAAAAAGAGAAAAGAAAAATGTTATTTTATATCATTACAAAGCAATATTTCAAGCACTATCTCAAAAATCAAGCAAAAAAAAATACAAAAAGAAAAAGAAGCAAAGTTCAAAAGAAAAGCAAAAGAAAGGAAGAAAGCAATAAAATCCCTTTCCCTACCCTTTGAAAAGAAAAGAAGGGTTGATGAGCTTGAATCCTTGGAATTCTCAATTATTCAAAAACTGTGAGGTAAGCCCCATAACAGGTGGTTTGTGCCCAACCTGCTTGGCCTTGGGTAACTCCTAGCGTGGTGATATGTCCGTCACATTAGCGACCTTCTTTTGTACAGACCTATGTCTCGCTTATGGATTAGCTAGCTCTTGATAATCCGACCTACATAGTAGTCTAGTATGGTTATATGCATCTACATCATGGTTAATGAACACTTATTTGGTTTCTTCAAATCACTTGTATCATATTATCTTGCTCAAAACTGGTAAATGCACAAAGCAATTGCACACACATTTGTATTTGAGAGATTTTGTGTATCATTATGATAAATCAAGATCGGAAATGAATTCACATATGCACATGGGATTCCTTATAAATCTAACTTTTGTCTTCAAAATACTTTGAAATATTCTTTTTGCAACTTGTTTGGAATAATTCAAGTACAGTTGTTTAGCATAAAGACAACTATATAATAGAAAAATCAAAATTTTCTTTCAAAAATATACAATCAAAACATATATATCTGGTTGACTTTCGCGACGATGGTATAGTTCCAAAACCAAAATTGGAATTTTATGCCTAGCGCAAGTCCTCATCTTCATATTTTTTGTTTATTAAAAATCAACCATGCAATAAAACTATCTCTTTTTTATTTTCGCGATGATGGTATAAGTCTATACCTACATATTCTATGCCTAGCGCAAATCATTGTAACAATTTTTATTCCCCATTTATTTAAAAATCATGAAAACCATATGACTTAATTCATTATGTTACACAAATTATGCTTTTAAAAAGCATGCACATTTTCATTATTTCATGTCATTATGTCAACCTTCAATTTTGCAATGATGGTATAATTCCTAAGGAATTATCCAAAAAATTTATCACACTTAGGAATTTATGCCTAGCAAAAATCATTTTAACATTATTTCATGCATACTATTTTTATGAAAATCTGAAAAACAAACCATCATCATCATCATTTGCACCATTGCACCAAAGTCTTAAGACAGTCTCTTAAGCACTCTTTTACTTTTAACAATATTTCTATAATTGGGATTAGCTTGACGACCGAGTGAGCAGACGACTCCATGAAATGGTCTATAATAGCGACAATGTCCTTTGAAATTATTGTTAGAAGTCTCTTTTTATTTTTTATCACATCACATCACAAACAATCAATTTGTTACATCAGATTATTTCATTTAAAATATTACCGCATGACATCAAAATTATAAATTTTCAACACGACATAATTTCATGAACCCTCAATCCAATTATCAAATCAATCAATCAAACATAAAAGCATCATAAACATACACATAACACAAGTCATATGATCAAAAACATATCATATATATATCAACAACATATATACATCATCAAAACTGGATTGGTATGCCACAATCTGTACCTCGGCATACTCAATCCTCTATCAAAAAATAATAAACCTACATATCAATCTGTACAATGTAATGCAGTCCTCTAGCCTCGAGAGCCCCTCGAGCTCTCAGCCTCATCTCCTCCCCCGCCCTGAGGTGGACGAGGTGGCCCCATCGCAGTCTGTGTAGTACTGTGAGTCCTAGTCCTCGATCGGGATGAAGTCCTAGACGACCCAATCTTGATCGGCTCTGCGATGTTGGTTGGAAGGGGTAGTCTATCCTCCTCTGGCACCAGCTGATAGTACAAAGTCTGGTAGAAAGTAATTTGGGCAATAGCCCGTGTCAGCTCCCTAGTGCTCGCCCCTCCGCCCCGTGCCCTGAGGCGTGCAATCTCGTCTCGGAGCTGTGTAACCTCAGCTCGGTGGCGTGCAGCCTCATCCTGTAGTGTCTGCACCTATGCCTAGAGATGGATCTCTCTTCGCTCGGAGAGTAGCCATCTCGCTACTCTCCCCTGTGTCAACACCCTTGCCCTTATCGGGCGATGGTGGCCTCTCCCTCTATGGAGAAGGGGGTCTCGCCTCCCTCCTCTCCCTCTGTCGTGGCCTCTCCTGTGCCTGTGGCCTCCTCAACTCTCTCCCGCCGTGACCCTGGGCCGCCTCCATAGCCGCCTGGCATCGCCTCCCTATCCGATGCACAACCGCGTGTATCGGACCCTGAGCCCTCGTCATCCGAGGAGGGCGGATGCCTGCGTACCAGGCATCGTAGCCATCGGCTACCCCTGCGTCATCCCCATCCACTGGCTGAATGGGGGCATCGTCTGAGTCCTGACTCCAGAAGCGCTGCATGTCTGGAGCCCCGCTCACTGTGGTGTTATCCCGGACAGTCCGAGAAAACTCATAATCCCTGAGAGATGGGATCCCCTACTGTAGACCGAACTGTCACAAAACTCGGTCATAGCGGTGGAGCTCCACCTCTCCCCTCTCCATCCAAAGCCAGCAAACTCGCCTAACGTGAGCCAACTCCTGTCCATCCTCGGCCCACCCTGGATGCTCCCTCCATGGCCTCCAGGTGATCTGGTCTGGGACTAGGTCATCTAGCGTCTCTCGGGACATCGAAAGGTCGATCCGCCATTGTGACCCTCTTCGGAGCCACCAGTAGAAGACTCGGGGCCTCTCCCCATCAATCCCTATCAGAGGAAGCCCTATCGGCCTCCGCACCGCAATGTGCTCCCAGCACCAAACTTGTAGGAGCGATGTCATCACCAGACATCGACCGCCCTTGTACATGACCCCATATAGGATCCCGTACAATCGGCATAGCACAAAGCTGCCCCAAGAGAACCTGTACCCATGGTCCCGCATGTCGCAGATCACATCTACCAGCATCCACGGCACCCTGCACCCGCTCTGGTGGCACAGCAAAAGTCCACCAACTACTCCAGCTAGAACCCGTGTGAGTCTAGATGCCCTAGGCATCTGACGTAGTGCCTCGATGTTAACTCCGCCCTTCTCTAGGGTGAAGCTCGGGTCACCACACAATCGTCCCATAGCATGGCCCTGATTGGCCGTAGGAGTGATCAATCGTCCTTGTATGGGGATTCTTAGAATCCTCCATACATCCTCCAAAGTGGGAGTCATCTCCCCTGTCGGTAGCCAAAAACATGAAGAACCCGGATACCATCTCTCTGCTAGGGCCGTCAGTAGCCCCATATCTATAGACACTTGTGGCATCTCTGCCACATGCTGTAAGCCGGCCTATGCCAGCTGATCCCGCTCTACCTTGTGTAAGAGCGGCCAAGTCATCTCTCAAACCTCCATACTTCCATTCCCTACTTTTTAGCAAACCTCTCTGCAACATAAACAACAAAACAACAAACAATCATTAATAAACAATTCAAGTATTTAAAAATGCAAGTAAAATAAGTTCAATTTTATGCAATTGATGATATCGTCCACTATTGGACGATATCGTCCCAAATTTGAGCATAATCGTCTCCGATTTTGCAAGCCGAAATCGTCCCTAATTTGACGAAATCGTCCCCCTTTCGCCGATTTCGCCCTTGGACGAAATTGGCGAAATTGAGACGATTTCATCGAAATCGGGACGATTTCGTCCCGACGACGTCGACGGCCCAAAAACGGCCGTGATGCTCAAAATTCATCTAAAATTCACCTAAAAAGCATGTAAAATCAAATTAAAGCATTCTAAGTTAAGTCTAGACTCTTACCCGTAGACCGCGTCGGACCTCTGTTGATCTGTGCGTCGTCTCCACCATTTTTGCTTCCAGAGCTCTAAAACCAGTAAAAATGAACAAGTAAAAATGAATTAGGGTTTTACCCTATTTTTCTTAATTTTATTCAAAAATAATTAAAAATATTTTTCTTTTCCGCGTTTTTACCTCAAACGTTCGATTTGGGTAAAAACACGGAGGGGGCACCATAGTAAGCTGTCGTACGATTCGACCAAGAATCGTCGCCTAAAAATGGGAATAATTTTTGCTTTCTCGTAGATCGAGAAGAACTCATCTTTAACGCATTTTCTTCGAAAAATTCGCTAAAGAGGGGGCAAAATGTAGCACCCTAAAATTGGCGTAGTGAAATTGTAATAATTACATTCACCCTAGTAAATAATTTAAATTCAAATTTTAACCTCCCAAACCGCCCGTTAACCGTCGGGTAATCCGTTTCCCCCTTTTCTGCGCCATTTTTAGAGGTTGTTTTGACCGTTTGACGATATCGTCGTCGATCAGACGATATCGCCCCAGATCTGACGATTTCGTCTGGGCTAGGACGTCCAGACGATCTTGTCGCAAAACTGATTTTGCACAATTAGCTTCTGTTCCAACGGGTCTCTAATCCGGCAGAAGCGTGTCTGCGCCGTTAGGGACCCTCCCCCGTTGGAGATCTCCCAAATAGGGATGATCTCCAACCTCCTAACTACTCCCCTAAGCCTATTTAATCCTTAGGACCTTCCCTTCCCAACCCCTGGCTGAAATTCTCTGTAACTTAACTTCATACACGTTAAATCATCCCAAATTCACACTTGCAGTAGTCCTATACCAATTTTGTTGCAGGTACCTTAGTGTTTTTCAGCCGGAGCAAGATTTCATCGTCGTCGATGAACCTGTTCAGATCGGAGGCGATCCTGTCGAATCAGAGACGATTTCGTACCAATGTGGGATGATTTCGACTGTAGTCAACATTGAGGCAATCAGTGCCTAAAGTTTGCATTTCTTCTCCCCTTTTTTTGCTGTTTTATGTTGTAATTAGCAATTTTATTCAGTATTTTATGTTATTTTGCATTTGGAGTTCACCCATATAGCTTAAGTTGCATGATAAGATCATAATTTCTCATTCGAATATCATAATTTGTTTGAATTTCTATTCATAACCATTGTTTAGTATTCATATTGTCATTTTGTGTTGTTTCCCTCTGTTATCACAGGGGTATTCTTTGTATTTTGCATCTATTTTTTTGTTTGCAGGTCTCTAATGAATTCGTCTGATGAATTCGTCAGATCTCAGATGATCTTGTCTGATCTCAGATGATTCTGTCAAATTCCAGACGATCCTGACTGCTTCAAACATCAGAATCTCCATCAGACATCCGGATCAGGTATTCTTCGTTTATATTCTGTAATTTCTCTATTTTTTGTCTTTAAATCTATTTTCTGTACTCATTAAATTTGCACTTTCATATAGATTAATTTAGATTCATTTGGCCAAACCTAGGATATGAATGCTTAAGACTAAAAACGAACACATTAAAACACATTCCAAACCTAGGCATGGAAACTGCCATTAAATGTTTCCTGGTGAACCCACCATCCGTCAAAAAATCACCAATATACACCTCCCTTGAGAGGCGGGACCTTCGCAAGTCCTCTCAGTCCGAGGTACCGCGACATCCTTTTCCCATCCTCCTTTCGGGCACGGATCCTATAGCCTGAAGGTAAGGATGCAAAAAATTTGGAGCGATACAGTAGCCCATATGTTCTCCTGAATGCCTCCATCGACATTTCCACATTCACTGACCTCTTTCCCACATTGACGTAGGTTGTCCTTGTCATTGCATTATATGCCTGAACTATCTGTAGAAGATAGTTCTGAAAAAATTTCTTATGAAATAGTGGAATCTATGCAATGACTGATACTTGTGCACTCTCAAATTTCTTCCTCCAAGGATGAGACTTATTCTTCTCATTTGTCCACCATTTCCTGTATGCGTCTACTCCATGTTGTACAAATATCAAATTGGAAAATTCCACCTAGCATTCCTCTTGTCCACTACTCAGGTATTCCTCTTGCTATGGTACATGCACTTCACTCCTCAATTCCCTTCGTGAGGTAGTGTATTGGGCCATCCTTACCACTATGTACCTTGGTGGTGTTTTATCCAGGTGTTCTCTCCAATGGCCTCATCTCCTCCATAGCATATATCCTCCTCTCCTCCACAGATGATTACCATGCCTATCGCGGGATTGAAACCGACGTCCAAAGTGCTACCACGAGTACACCTCTCTCTCATGAAGTGGACATAGTGATCTCTCCACCCTATTTGCTGCAATCCACCTTAATCGGCATCCAAACTCTTTTGTTGATATCATTTCTTCAAAATCTCGTCGAATATGCAACTCCCTTCTCCATAATTAAAAATGTACCAAAAATTGTACAAATCTCCGTGAAAGCGTACAATGTACGATTATGAGTACTATGTATGATTTTGCCTTCCTCCCGTTGGTCTTCAACAGTAAAAATTTTGTCAAACCGTACGATGATGATCTAAAATTGTCCAAGGTACCAGTACTTCATGTGCTACTTCTTGTTGGCTTCCATCCCCTTTAAAATTTGTATGATTCTGTACGCTTTCGTACGGTCTCTTGAAAAACTACCAAAAACATGGAAAAACAATCACTCAACTTGCACCCTTTCACCTGGAAATCATACAATCTACCTCCAAATCGTACAATACATCTTTGCTAATCCTCAATGCTGAAAAATCTCAAGATTTTGGCCTTTTTTCTCAAATCTGATACCGATCCAGTTGTCGGAATGGCCCGATCTACCTTTCCCTGAGTTTTCTCAACAAATCTTGTACTCCTTTTCTCCTAGTGCTATTTCCCTAACTTTGCTGAATTTTTGGCTGTATGGTACAATTGTATGGTCTTTATTTCATGCTTCCCATGTCTCCCAGCTTTTCTTTTCCAAATTCTTATCTATTTAGGGTTTTAATCTTCTCTTTTCTTGTAAATTCACCAATTTCTCCCATAAATCTTAGCTTCCTCTGGCCTTTATCTACAATTTTTCTGCTCAAAATTCATACAATGATGTATTTTGGCGTCTTTGGCTACAATATCTCATAAAATTTTGAATTTCCCCCTTTCTCTGGAGAAAAACCCCCAATTTCTCTCTTCTCGGGTTAATTTCAAAGTGAAAAAGAACTCCCTAGTACAAATTCGTAATGGGTCTACAATCTTCAAAATATCGGTGAAAAATTCTCGCCCATGCAGTTTTCTATTATCAATTGTACGATTTTCCCCTTCAATCTCCTGAAAAAAATTGATTTCTTGCTTGCTTGGTGAAACAATGGCCAAGTCTCCTTCCTTTTAAAGCAAGTTTTCAAAAAACCCTAATAAAACCCTACAGTTTAAAAATAGGCGCCAATTTGTATTCTTTTTCCATCTCCACTGCTAGATGACTGAAAACTCAATAATTGATTTAAAATTTTGTCTTTTTCTCCCTTCTTTTCCTCCAACCGCTATTTTTTCACATGTTGCATTCAATGATTTAGTTGTAAAATCGTACATCGTAGGATCTAGATTGTACAATGTATGATTTGCATGACATTCATGTCGTGTACGATTATCTTCTGTACAATTTCCCTCTTTTACTATATGATTTCATCACTTAGAGGAGTTTTTGCTTTATTTTCCTTCGGAGAGGTCGTCGTTTTTGGTTTTCAACCTCACCCTTCTTAATTGCATCCCGAGGGATTTTCACAACCAAGGCACAACTTTTTTTTTCATTTTTTATTTATCTTTTTTTTCAATCCTAGTCTAATTATACTTACCTCCTGGGTAATCATACAGTGACATTCACCTATACGACCCCATCCCAATATTGGCCTCGAGGTTCGACCATCACATTTCGATTAGTGGTATCCTCTTGTACCTCTGCTTGATTGGTCCCTGCCTGTGATGTTGTTGCCCATTCATTTGCCCTCCTGCAATGTGTACAGTTCAATATTGTACATCGGCAATTTGGAGTCTCATCCCCTGGTAGGCCTTCTTCTCGTCGTCCAGGTGATTGATCCTGAGGTGGTGGTGTCCTTACCACTCTACTATCATTTGAGCGACTTCTTTGCCTATCTCCACGGATCATTTCTAGCTCCAAACTTGGTGATCGGGTCCTTTGTTGGCCCGAGTTTTTGCCCTCTGTGAATTGTACCCTTCCTCTAACAATAAATATTCTACCGCGTGGGTATCTCCCCCTTCCACTTCTTCTAGGCATGAAACCTCCCTGTACTATCGATGAATCTTCTCTTACTCAGGGTAACCGCTAGTTACCTACTTCCCATTGGGGTCCTTATCGGTTCAAGGGTGGTCGCCCTCCTCTACGTCTGCCAACCACATTTCGTAACATGCCTCTTAGTCGAAGTATATCCTGTGGGTTCCTTACCCAATTCAAACATGCTAGCAGGTTATCACCTAGCCATCTAGGAGTAGGGGGTCAAAATCTTCCTCATCCTCTACCTCCTCTAATTGCAACATCACTCAGATTCCCATCATTTTCTAGTCGTCTACCTCGTCCTCTTTGTCCAATTCTTCCTCTTATTCCTCGGTCATTAGGAGTAATCTCTACAAACTCAATATTAGCTAGTGGACTTTGGTTTAGTGACAATTATCATAAGGTTTTGACTCTTCTATCAGCTCATACCAAATGACGTCTCCATATTCTTTCCTCAAAGGATCTCTAGGGGGATGAAGATGCCAATACTGCTCTATAATCGTCTGAAAAGTCCATTTCAGAGCTAGAGTCAGTCCGACCCTCTTCCCTCTGTTTTGCCTAGTCGATTGGAAAATTCATCACTCTTTCTAGTCGTCAAACTTCCCTCCTTTGTCTTCTCAGCTGTTGGTGAGCTATTGTATATGCCTGTGTATCATTCTCAGGTCTATCCTCAACTTGTCTCGGTCTCAATGTGCTGATTGGAATACTCTGATCCCTCTGAGGATTATGAGGATTCTCCGATTCATCCTCATCTGTACTAGGCTCTCTTACCAACCATGACATTCCATCATCACTAGAATCTGCCATACCTACTACATTGTGATGCAATTCAGGTGATGTGGTGGTCTCCTCTATATCTCGCCAAAGTACTCCTACGTCCTCATTTATCGTAGGTTGCCTGCTTGGTGGAGGTGGCAAACTTGTACTTGTGCCTTCGTTTCCTCCACCATTTCTTGGAGTTAAATCTTCAACCTCCTCAGGTTCACTTCCAATCTCTTGCAATCTAACTACCCTCTGTTCATCCAATATTTGTATGGTACCATCTAATTCTTGGATTACTTGCACTCTTAGTCTCGCATTGTGACCCCGTAGTGTTTGATACTCTTCCTGCAATTGTTGAGTTTGCATTCTCATTCTCTGTTGTAATAGCCCTATTTGAGCCAATGGGGAAAGTTTCGCTAGCTCTTCTTCTAGCCTGTCCTCCCTAGCATCCTCTGGCATTTCCATCTCAAATGTGTCCACTCTATCTTCATTGTGCACTATCAGCCTTACCCTTCTTCGTCCTTTCGACTGTCTAGGTAGTTCCCTATGTTCTATCTATGGGTACCTCCTATTCGAAGCTCTTGGTAATAGTGCTCTCTCTTGATAGCCTTCTGTTGCTGGAGGGATCCACTCTTCTCCCTCTCTTATGGTCCCGTCAGTCCGTCTGATATGTACTCGCACTCTTCTTCTTTCACCAGGTCCAGGTGCCAACTCCTGTTGTTCAATTATTGGCTGCCTCTCCTCCATTTCGATGAAAAGTCCTGCAAGTCCAAAATTTGGCTCTTCTTGCGGTAGACCTGGCTCATGATGAGCCTCATTTTGAGCATCTGCTCATCTTCTTCATTCGATCTCTTTCAAAGCAATGAATAAACACTGTACTTTATAAGGCTTCAAATTTGAGCCATTTACAGTGTTGGGTACTTCCATCCCATTCAGGTTCTGCAACCTGACCGTTCCATTATCCAATACTTCAATTACTTTATAAGGGCCAAGCCATAACGTCTTCAGTTTACCTGGCTTGATCTCCCTCTTCTCGTTAAACTTGAGAACCAAGTCCCCTGGACTAAGTTCCAACTTCCTCAAATGCTTGTCATGCCACACCTTTCATCTCTTCTAGGCTACCTCAATTGCCCACTGTGCCATGACTCTTCTTTCATCTAGTTTGATCAGCGTCATCAGTCGTTCCTCCAAACTTTCTTGATCTCCCAAGCGATGCTCTACCGCAACTCTCAAGCTTGGTATCAAGAACTCGACTGGCACCACCGCTTCCTGACCATACATCAATTGGAAAGGGGTATGTTTCGTTGTTGGTTTAAAAGTTGTTCTATATGCCCACAAAATGGATGGTAACCTTTCCTCCCAGTCTGCTCCTTCTATCCCATAGGTTTTATACAGAGTTGATACTAAGACTTTATTAGTCGCTTTTGCCTGCCCGTTTGCTCTCGGGTAGTATGGACTAGATAATGAATGTAAAATCCTAAACTCTATTGTCAGCATCTTGATAATCTCATTAACGAAGTGTCCTCCTCGATCACTCGTTATTCATAGTGGAATATCGAATCTTGTGATTACCTGCTCGTACAAAAATCGTGCTGTACTTTTAGCAGAATTATCAGGTAATGCTCTTGCTTCTACCCATTTTGTGAGGTATTCCATTGCCACTACGATATATCTACATTTTTATCTTTGAGATGTCTTAAATGGTCCTACGAAGTCTAAGCCCCAACGTTCGAACAACTCTTGTGGCTGTGATGGGTGTAAGGGCATAAAATCCCTCCTAACCAGTTTTCTTGCTCTCTGGCAAGTATCACAAGCTTTCACGTGTTCTTTTGCATCATTGTACAATGTGGGCCACCATAGACCTGCTAACAATATTTTCCTTGCAGTCGCATCTGGTCCCATATGTCCCCCTGCTAAGCCTGCGTGGGCTTCTTTTAATGTCGTCTTAACTTCTTCCTCCATTACACATCTCCTCAAGATACCATCACTTCCTATCTTGTATAGCAATCCTACTATTATCTGGAAAGGTGTTGACTTCATGATTATTTTCTTCTTCTCAGTTGTCGTCATCTCCTGTGGCAACTCCCCTGTGGATAGATACTGGCCAACCAACTTGTACCATGATGGCACAACATTGATGGCAAATAACTATGCATCTAGAAATTCATCAGGAACCCCTGTTCCTGCTGGCTCCCCTGATCGTATTCGAGACAACTGGTCTGCAATCACATGCTTCTTGCCAGGTCTCACCACAACTCGGAATACGAACTCTTGGAGCGTCACGAGCCACCTACTAACTCGTCCTTGAATTACTGGTTTGTTTATTAAGTACAACAATGCTTGATGATCGACATAAAATGCAAAGGGGTTTGCCAATAGGTAATGCCTAAAATTTTGAACTGCATATACCATCCCCAAGGCTTCCCTTTCTATTGTACTATAATTTCTTTTTGGCCTTGACAAAAGGTGACTAGCAAAGAAAATCGGTTGATCCAGCTTAAACTGTCCTTCCTATGCCAACGCACATCCAATTGCAAAGTTTGAGGCATCGACGTGGACGTGGAATTCCTTATCCCAACTAGGAAACACCAAAATCGGGCTACTTACCAACTTAGCCTTTAACTCCTCAAAGGCTCCCTGGTGCTCCTCTGTCCATCTGAAAGGGATATTCTTTTTTGTCAAAGAATCTAACGGGTAGGCTACATGTGCATAATTTTGGATAAACCTTCGGTAATATCCTGTTGACCCAAGGAAGGTTTTGAGTGAACTCACATCAAAAGGTTCTTCCATGTGTAATATTACCCAAATTTTATCCGGATCCGTCTTCAATCCTTCACTGCACACAATGTGTCCTAACAATTTTCCATATGGTACCATCAGAAAACACTTTGTTGGGTTTAATGATATCTGTGCATTTCTGCACCTCCTCATGCATTCACTAAGAGCTGGAAGATGCTCCTTGATCTTCCCATAAATGGACCAATCATCCAAAAATGCTTTGAAATTCCCCATCGCCAATTGGTCGAATATATACAGTATGATGCGCTGGAATGTAGTTGGGGCATTACAGAGTCCAAATGGCATTCGATTGTATGCATAGATGCCATTCTCCACAACGAATGTGGTCTTCAACTTATCCTCCTCGATGATGCTGATCTGATTGTATCCTGAGAATCCATCCAAAAATGAATAGATCTCATGTCCTGCAACTTCTTCCAAGATAGAATCCATGAATGGAATAGGAAATGGATCCTTAATGGTCACTGCGTTTAGACTCCTAAAGTCTACGCATATCCTTATCTTATCAACTTCTTTCTTCAAGGTGATTACTATAGGTGAAACCCATTCACTATTCATCACCCTGAATATAATTCCTGCTTCCAACATCTTTTCTATTTTCGCATTCACCAATGCCGCATACTTTGGATTCATTCTATATGGTCTCCTTCTCACAGGTTGGGCGCCAGGCATTAGTGTAATCTTATGGACACATAACTCAGGTGGGATTCCTTTCAAATCCTTATATGTCCATGCAAAGACATCCTTGTACTCCAAGAATATCTTGAAAGTTGTTGCCTTCAATACAGGATTCCAATCATCGCCACAGTGGACTATCCTAGGTTCTTTCTCCATTCCTAGATTAATATCCACTATCTTAGGTCCTTCATACTTGATACTTTTTGGCTCGCTTGTAGCTTTCATTACATTCTCAGGGTGCACCGGTCTTGTATCAATCTCTGCATCTCCTACTGTATACTCCGCAAAGATTTTTGGAAACGTCCACTTCTCTTCTGTTTCCTTCTTAGTCTCTTTGCTTACTTTTGGTTTGTCTTGCTTTTCCTTGATCTCTTCTGACTCAATACAGAGGCAGTTGGGCTGAAACATCTCATAATCCTCCATTTTCCAATGAAGAAGTCCACTATCAGATCGAGCTTCATCCTCACTACATTCATTTATGTACAACATCCCTTCTCCATCAGGTTCATGTTCTTCATCCCCTGATGAGTTTTCTGATTCGTCAGTTGTAGCTACATCCTCACTAACTCTTTGATTAGCTAAATTGATCATGTATTTATGTTGTCCCTTTTTGAAGGTGATCTGATTCTTTCCCCAATTGTGATTAACCTTGGCCATTCGTAGCCATCCTCTCCCTAAGAGAGCGTCATATGCGGGTTTTTGCATTGAAATCACAACAAAGTCCAAGACAAATTCTTGCTCAGCTATCATTACTTGTTGTGCAGTCAAAACTCCTTTGATGTTAATATCATTCTGGTCAGCCCCATATAGTCGGAAGCTCGGTGCCCATAGTGATGGAGCACCTAGTTCTAGCCAAGTCCTTTCGGGTAGCACATTAACACTGGAACCTCCGTCCACAATCACTTGTGTCAATTTGTGCCCCAAAATCTCCATATGCATTAATGCAGGCTTCTTTCCCACATCAATCATTAATATGGTAGGATCCATAAATTGGTCTTTTCGTTCTTCCCCTACAATTGGTTGGCTCTCTACTTCCATCACCTTCTGTGGTTGCATCTCCTCCACCATTGCTTTCGGCAATTCCGGGATCGCTTCGAATAAATCAGATACTTTAAGTTCTACTATGGTATCTAATACCTGTGCTGCCAGATGCTGCACAACTGTCTCCTGTTCTGATGGTTTTCGTACTTCCTTTCGAGTGCTCGATTCTCCTTGCTTAACTTTCTCAGTTTCTTCTTGCAGTATTTTCTTTGTTGCTTGCCAGTGTTGCTTCTCTTTTGTTGGCTCTGGATACTTATCCTTTTTAGCCTGATTCCTCATCATGGCTAACACTTCCTGAGTTTCCTCTTTAACTTGAGGAACTTCAATGTCCAAATAGCTCACATTCTGTGGGTTACTCGAACTCGCCTGCTTTGGACAATTCTCCTCCTTGTGGTTCCCCGGACCACACCATCTACACATATGTGTAGTGCTTGCTTGCGGTGCTCCTTGCGTCTGAGGTGCAGGACAATTCTTCGCAAAATGCCCCCACTCTTGGAAATTGTGACATTGTATGATCGGTCTACCCTCCGAGTCATACTGTAAGTGACTTTGTCCTCCTTGTCGATTACCCTGATTCTGTCTGCCACCTCTTCTGCTATTTTTGTAACCGCCACTCATTGCTTGTTGGCCACTCCCTTGGGCCTGTGGTTTTTGTTCCTGCTCCTGGATTGATAGTACCTATGGATGGGTTCTTGCATTGTAGGGACAGAGCACTACGTCATGCCCCATCACATTACAAATATGGCAATAGTCATTTTTTGGACACTTCATATTTGTATGTCCCTCACTTTTGCATTCTGTGCACCACAACTCATTCCTATCTGGTTTGATCTTTTGCTCTTTAACCATTTTATCAAACTCCTTGCGAAATGATGCTACCATCCTCTGAATAGTGTCTTCTTCTTCACTATCCGAATCTTTCGATTTGGGATGAGACAAGATTCTCGTATATGTCTATTTTGATTCACTCTCAAAGGTCTTTGTGTGTTTCAAAGCTTCCTCATATGTGTCCGATGGTACTCCCTTCATATTTTTCTTATATTTTGGTAGTAACCCATCTACGAACCATCATTTTATTAACACATCTGCTAGTGGCATCTGCATCTTATCGACTAACTGCTTTAGTCGATGATTGTAGGATTTTATATCCTCATCTGCTTTCTATTTTGTTACGCAAAGCTCAGTGACTATGTCTCCATCATCCTTCAAAGGTCAAAATTCCTCAATGAATTTCTCCTTTATCTGATTCCAAGTCTAAAAATCAACATTATTCTCTCTCTTTAGGTACCAGTCTATGGCCAATCCTCTCAAGGTGGCAGGAAAGAGGACTACCCAATCCTCTGAGCTATCTACACCATTTTCTCTCCAAATAGTTATGCAAGTTCCTACGTGTCATGTGGGGTCTTCCTTACCCTCACCTAAAAATGGTGGACATCTTTGTTTGGTTGCTCTGTTAGCCATCTTAGGAGAGTCATCGCTCTCACTCGAGGTGTCCCATGGGATCTCTATCGGATTCCTCCTCGGGGGTGTCTTACTTCCATTGTCATCAGAAGAATCAATTCGAGGTATCTTATTCTGTCCCATCACTCGATGACCAAATTCTCGTGCGTCCTCACTCTACGACCTTCTTCACTGATGTGATGGAGATTGTCGTGGTCTATCCTCCTGAGTCCCCGTGTCCTATTGCCTTGGTGTCTGACTCCCATCCTCTGCACCCTCTCACAACCTCATTGTCACTTCCTCAGGTCTTACCATCCACTCTCCATCATCGTGCACTTTCTCTTTGTCACCCATCTCTACGATCGGTGGGTCTTCCTCCTCGTCTTCTGTCTCAATCAACAACGTCTCCAAGTCTCCTTCTTCGGATGTCCAAACTTGCTCTATCTCTGGTTCATGCGTACTCTGATCTGAGTTACTCATGTTTCCTCTTTGAGAAATCCTTATGCTCCTTCTTACTGGAATGTTCTCTCATGGTTCTCTTCTCCCATGGCTTCGTGTATCGGTGTCCATCATAAAAAATCACCTCCAGTTGTTAGTCAAATTTGACCCGTTTTAACAAAAATGCCAAATTCGATAAGGCAATGGTGCCAAATGTAACACAATGGTGGAGTATTCCTGATGGGGAGGTGTTTTCCAAAGGTCAGAATGATCCCTAGATAGAGCTTTATTCCAACTACCAAATCGAACAATCTTCCAGTTACCCGAACTACCCTTGTATGAACTGTCGATCTCTTGTACGGTCTTTAACACATACACTGTATGATCTCAGATCATACAATGACCAAGATGGTATGATATTGCACTCAAAAAAACTGACAGATGTTATTTTGGAGGCTGTCGTACATAGTTTTGTAATCGTTCAAGCCGATTACCAAAACTGCCAAATCGGGTAAGTTTCTATCGATCGCCTGTTTTACCAAATCGGGTAATAACTCTGTGTACGATTTGTATGATGTACGATATGTATGATCCAAAAGTACAACAAGGTAGTAATTGCAATGCTCTTCTGCTCCAATCTCTCTCCGGGATGTTTTGTAGAGGTTTTAACAACCTAACAAGATGGTTCCATTCATAGACAAAACTCCCAATCCAGGTTAGTGAGAGATTCCATTCAAGCAATTACATCCAAAAATCATACAGTCGGTCTCAATACATCCTTGTCCACATTCTCATGCTTCTAGATCATTCCCCATGATTCCACCAGTAACAATCTTCTCACAAAGCTGCAACAAAGCCTAGAACTAACATATAACAGTAAGAAAGGAAATTCATTCACACAATGATAATCCACAATGCATCAACCATACACAACAGGACCATACACTATCATCCACAATGTCTGTTATTATCATTAATGGTTGTCAACTCAGTTACAATGTGGAAACTCTATCAATATCATAGCAATAACTCAAAAATATTACTATCTCTATACTCTAGCAACTAAGAACCAGTAAGCTAGTAGCCAGACCTACAAATTCGAAAATGGGGCCTTATATAACATTGTCTAGGCCATTCCAAAGTGGTTCCTGAGACAATCCATTATTCACAACTGCCCAATTACAACTGAATACAATATTTTGGCATTTTCCTAAGTTTACACCTTAGGTTAGCAAATCCATGCGACCTTTCATCCCGAAATTACATTTCCTTTGCATCTCATTGAATTTCGGTATGCCCTGTATGATTTGCCACTGCTCTGTATGGTTTGCCACTTCAGTTGTATGGTATCCTATATGATTTTCTCCCACTGTATGATTTCACAAAACTGGAGCAAATCATCCCCAAAACTATCCAAAACTTAGCAAATCACTTCTTTTTCTGGGAGGTGGATTTGCTACCTGCAAGACTTTTCAAATATCCAAAGTAGTAAAGGAGGAAAATCTCTAATAAGCGAACGACATTAGATAAATCCTTTGATAAGAAAAAGAAAAAGGAAGTTCTGAAAAAGCATTCAGAATGCCTCAACAAGGAACTCAGCGAAACAAAATAGGAGATATGAGTAATGGCACATAGACTCCCAAAAAAGTTAGTTGAGCCAAAATAATGCACCCTTATTAGGAAAATATAGGATCATCTACCGAAGATACTCATAATGCATTGGCAATGAAATATACATATAAGACTAGAAATATTATAGAAGGAAAGGTGCAAACATGAATAGGCATTGGAAGGAAAGGTGCAAATATTATGTGCTGGAAGGAAAGATACAGAGTGAGGAGGCAATGGAAAATTGCCAGAGATACTCGCATAGGAAAATTATCTCTGAGAGGAGCATGAAATTAGGTATTTACCTTTGATTCATTTGGAGAATTTTAAAATATTCTAGAGAGTTAAAATTTAATAAAGGAAAGGAGAATTAAGTGAAGAAAGAAATATTAATTTATGAGAAGACAATTAATATTTTCAATTGGTTATATGGGATTGAAAAGGGCCCCACCCGTATTACATTATCACCACATAGTGGTATTATAACAAAGCTTGGATATTATCAATGTATCTCTTGACAAGATTCGAACCTAGGTTTCCTTGAATGTTGAGGAATCTAACCAGTTGAGTTAATACCATTTTGTAACAGAAGAGTTAATATTATTTAAAGAAGATTTAATATTATTGGGAAAGATATTTTCAAATTGAAAGAAATTTAAAATAATAATTGCATAAGGACAATTATTTGGAGAAAGAAATTAATTGAAAGGTGAATTATTAAAGGATAAGTAAAGTGAAGGAAATTATATTAAGTTGAAAGAAATTAAAGAGAAGGAAAAAATTATTCATTGAGAAAGAAAAATTGTTGAAGTTTATGAAAATAAATACACTAAATTAATATTAAGAAGAAGAATATTAAGTTAAGGATTGAAGAAAATAGATTGAATAAAATTGGAAAAAGGACTAATTAAGAAGAAGTTTTAAATATTGAACTACGGAGACAAAACATATTTTGCATTAAAACTTAAAAAAAACATTGTCCAAAGACTTCAAAAGGGAAGTGTTCATAGTATGGAAAAACAAAGGGAAAGCAATTGAAGAAACAAAGTGATAATAAAAGGTGTAGTTTGACATCAAAATTTTACAAATAAGAAAAACATGATATATGTGACCTACTTTAGAACAACATTAGAAACATTTCTCTTAAAGAGGTTTGGGAGACAATCAATATACTTGATGATCATAATGAAAGACAAATAACTAGAGAGCTTATTTAAGAAGATAAAGATATTGATGAAAAAATTTTAAACATGAATTCTTGTTTACACACTATTATTAGAAAGTCTCAAAATAATGTATCAAAAATAATATGATACTAATGAGAAGAAGCTAAAAAAGAGGATTTCTCAACTCTTATAGACTACATGAATCTTGTTATTGAAGAAGCTAATGAATGCTCTAAAAATAATGTTACATTGGTTGTTAATAATGTCATATGAGTTGTGATTTGAGACCTATGAGTCTTTATGGGTTTCAAATTATTTGTATCACAAAAAATATCTACAATTATGTGCTTCAAATCACATGTATTACAAATCTTATTTTGATAAAGATCACTAGCATCAAAACATGCATCTATCATTATGGGTCTCAAATCCTTTGTGTCACAGCTTGTATCTTTCATCATGGGTTTGACCTTCAAATTTTCAATTATTTCTTCTTGCTTTTTGTTCTTTTCCTTATGAAGATCAAGAGTTAGTAATGTATATATATATAGTTTTTATAATTTCAACAACCAATGTAACATTATTTTTAGAGCATTCATTAGCTTCTTCAATAACAAGATTCATGTAGTCTATAAGAGTTGAGAAATCCTCTTTTTTAGCTTCTTCTCATTAGTATCATATTATTTTTGATACATTATTTTGAGACTTTCTAATAATAGTGTGTAAACAAGAATTTATGTTTAACAAATTTTCATCAATATCTTTATCTTCTTGAATAATTTCTCTAGTTATTTGTCTTTCATCATGATCATCAAGTATATTGATTGTCTCCCAAACCTCTTTAAGAGCAATGTTGCTAATGTTGTTCTAAAGTAGGTCACATGTGTCATGTTTTTCACTCATCATTTTGAGTTCATCTTGTTCTTATTTGTAAAATTTTGATGTCAAAGTACACCTTCTATTATCACTTTGTTTCTTCAATTGCTTTCCCTTTTTTTTCGCATACTATGAACACTTTCCTTTTTAAGTCTTTGGACAATGTTTTTTTTTAGTTTTAATGCAAAATATGTTTTGTCTCCCTGGATCAATATTTAAAACTTCTTCTTAATTAGTCCTTTTTCCAATTTTATTCAATCTATTTTCTTCAATCCTTAACTTAATATTCTTCTTCTTAATATTAATTTAGTGTATTTATTTTCATAAACTTCAACAATTTTTCTTTCTCAATGAATAATTTTTTCCTTCTCTTTAATTTCTTTCAACTTAATATAATTTCCTTCACTTTACTTATCCTTTAATAATTCACCTTTCAATTAATTTCTTTCTTCAAATAATTGTCCTTATGCAATTATTATTTTAACTATCTTTCAATTTGAAAATATCTTTCCCAATAATATTAAATCTTCTTTAAATAATATTAACTATTCTATTATCAAATGGTATTAACTCAACTGGTTAGATTCCTCAACATTCAAGGAAACCTAGGTTTGAATCTTGTCAAGAGATACATTGATAATATCCAAGCTTTGTTATAATACCACTATGTGGTGATAATGTAATATGGGTGGGGCCCTTTTCAATCCCATATAACCAATTGAAAATATTAACTCTTCTTCTCATAAATTAATATTTCTTTCTTCACTTAATTCTCCTTTCCTTTATTAAATTTTAACTCTCTAGAATATTTTAAAATTCTCCAAATGAATCAAAGGTAAGTACCTAATTTCATGCTCCTCCCAGAGATAATTTTCCTATGCGAGTATCTCTGGTAATTTTCCATTGCCTCCTCACTCTGTATCTTTCCTTCCAACACATAATATTTGCACCTTTCCTTCCAATGCCTATTCATGTTTGCACCTTTCCTTCCAATGCCTATTCATGTTTGCACCTTTCCTTCTGTAATATTTCTAGTCTTATATGTAGATTTCATTGCCAATGCATTATGAGTAGCATTCTCTACTCTTTATAGAAGGTCTACTTTATGTAAGTGTAGTTTAGTTGTTTTATTGTTATTTTTTCTTCCTATAAATTCTCCTTTACTTTATCCAATTTCCTTTGTTCAATGTCATCAGTTCTCAATATCTCTAGTCATAATATTTTCTTCTTGTGCTCGTCTACCTTACAACATGTTCACCTGTGCTCATTCTTTCTCAGGCACTGTGTCTTATCGATAACCCTTTTCCTTCCTTTAGTCATCCACTCCATATAACATCTATTGTAGTCCACTTGCTTGCTTCAATCTACCTTTAAGCCTATGCTTAATTCTCCAACTCACATCACTCTAGTCTCACACTCTCTAAACAAATTCTCATGATGGAGATAAATATTTCTCATGTTTATGGCAATTAATAATTCTCACAAACTAGTCTATGGTGGCTTTGATACCATTGTTAGAATATAATCCAATATCATACAATAATATCAAGATTAATATTCACATATAAAATGGCATACACAAGTATTCAAATAATCTCAGTAAATATCCAAGGAAGATAAACATAGTATTCTAGTACCAATGAAGTACTAAAATTTCTATTTCATACATCTCATAGGCTTGCTCTACATATATCCTTTACAATAACTCTTGATATTTCAACTTCATCAAACTATTCTTCTTATACTCTTCACTCTTCCAATAAATATGACTCTTTATATTTCTCATATGATAAATATATTTTATTAACTCCTAATAATGACAAACCTCTAATGATTACTAAATGGAAAACTCTCTAAATGACTCATATTTACAAGACTCTTTTCACACCACATATTTACAAACTATTTAAAAGTACCAAATAATATAATAAACTCCAAAAAATTGCTAATCATAGAATGCACTAAACTAGTTGATGAAAACTCTTGTGACTTGAAGGGCATAGAATGTGATCTTCCCCTAAATATAAAATCGAGCACTCGTAGATATCTAGATCATAATCAATTTTATTTTGGGGAAACTTTTCCCAAATCACCAATATAGTTGTATCACTAAAGTCTAACAATGATCAATCCTCAATAGACCCTATATATTTGTAAAACTTAGGAGTTATTCTAATTCCTCCTAAATTGGAAGATGAATATGGTATTTTGATTTAAGACACCACAAATGTCAACATTCAGATGTTAGATGATCTCAAAATACTTAGGAAATATATTATCCATAGAAAACATAAGGATTATTTTATGTTATTGAAAATAATTAATTATATTTATGCTTAATCCTATGCTAATATTCCTGATCTAGACCCATATTTGGTAGTTCATCATTTAGTTGACATTCCAGGTGCAAAACCCATGAAGCAAAAGTTGCAAAATTTGCAGACTAAGATCACTTTCCTAGTTAAAAAGGAACTACAAACGCTCCTTGGAGTTGGATTTATCAAGGCTATAGATTATTCTAATTGAGTCTCTAATATTATTCCAATTGCTAGAAAATTTGGAAGAATTAGGTTATGTATAAACTTTTAGGGCATCAACAAGTCTTATACCAAAGATGACTTCCCTTTTCCATTATTGACATGATTTTTTTTTTTTGGTATAAGGTAGAGGTGGTTATAAGGTCCACAAACCTTTTACAAAGTCAAAATGGGCTGGTTCTAGCATCAAGCCCGTATAATCAAAATACAAAATGGATCTTTCTAAGACTCACATTAAGCCATACTTAGAGTCCACAATCCTATACTTGTCGCTTGACTATTCAGGATAAAACAAAACCAAACAACACCTAGCACTTACTAACACTAGGTTGTCGTCATCGTACACTTGTCACCTCCCGGGCCCCAACAAATGGGATGCCTTTTCTCGCCTAATTCCATCTCGTCGGATTACTCATCATCAGCCCCTCCGATCTCCCGATGCTCTAACGAGTTTGATCTTAGCTCTTCTCTAGCAACCAACACCAATAGTTCTTGAGGGAAGTTATCCTTCCAAATTTGCATCTCCCCACGTAAACCGCAATATTTGCCATTAGATCCGCCGCCTCGGTTCCCTTCTCTGAAGGTGTGTTGGATTCGGGCATTAACCAAATGAGATTTATGAATCCTTGCTTCTAGGATAAGCTCCAATATGGTCCAGCTTGGGTCTTTATCCTCCTTAATTGCCTTGATTATATTAAGCGAATCCCCTTCAAAGATAACTTCCTTATAACCCTCAAGTCCGGCAATTCTCATTGCACGCATGCGAGCTCGGGCTTCGCAAAATGATTTGTTTGAGTTCCCAAAGGCTCTGCAAAGGCAAGGACCACTTTTCCTTCCTCATTTCTCAAAACTCCTCCTCGCTCCTGCGCCCCGGATTTCCTTTAGCTGCCCCGTCAAAATTAAACTTAACCCACTTTTGTGTGGGGGGTATCCACTTGACACCATCCCGTGGGTTGGTTGTAATGTCTAGGTCTGGAAGTTCCTCTCCCCAGTTCCATAAAATCCTCCTTTCCCTTAGAGACATGGTCTCATTTTTGAAGAAGAAAGTTTTCCAGTTTTCTTTCAAAGCTCTGATTATTTTATTACCACATAACATGGGATCTTTCTTACGTCCTTTAAATACTCTCTTATTTCTCTCATTCCATATCCCCCATAAAAAATGGGAGTAAGCTGAGCTTCCAGAGCCAAGTCAAAAGCTTTGCCCGGAAGGGGAAGCCCATCGTATGCGAAGTCGGACATGCTATTTGGACGGACCCAATCTATATGAAATTTGGACAGGATCATTTGGAAGACTGTACAAGAAAAATCACAAGTTAGAAATATATGACTTACGATTCTATTGCTTTCTCACACAAGATACATCGATTGATGAATTGGAAACCTCTCCTTTGCAGATTATCACGTTGTCGGGATCTTATTTTGAACCGCCAACCAAAAGAAGAAAGCTATTTTTGGGGTTAAATTATTTAACCAAATAACGAAGTCGGAGTCCGACCATTGAATCCCGAGTGGATTAACTTATAGGCGATTTTTATTGAATAGATCCCACTTGTAGTTTTGCCCCAAATCGCCTTGTCTCTTCCTCCCCCGAGGAATGATCGGGAACACCCTTAAAGCATCATTGAGTTTGGTTAGGGCCACCTTCTCTTGCTCTGACAGATTATGAACTGTGATTTTCTTCCAAGAAGAAGTTTCCTGTGCTACAGCAATAAAATCCCCTACTTTTCCTCCCATTTCCTTCGAAAGTTTATGTTGGAGGACTTGAAGGTCTAAGTTATCTTTCAGAGGGGCTTCTTCCAACCACGGGTCTTTCCAAAAGTCCACTTGTCTTCCATTACCAATTCTCCATCTGATGCCTTTCCTGACTACATCCCGAAATTCGAGCAAACAATTCCAAAAATAGGATCCTCTAGGAAGATTATCGACTTTCAGGAAGTCCCGATTATTTCGATATATTTTGCCTTAAGAAGTTTTACCCATCCCAATTGATCATTATTGATAAATCTCCATACCTGTTTGCCAATCGAGCTTGATTCAATTCTTTCATTCTCTTTAACCCCGAGGCCCCACGATCCTTGCTTGCACACACCGATTCCATGCTACCAATGAAATTCTCTTTCTCTCCTCGAACCCGACCACAAGAAGTTGCGTTGAATTAGCTCCAATGTAGCTCGGACCTTTGCGAGCATTCTAAATAGAGACATGCGATAAATTGGAATGCTCCGTAAAGTAGTTTGAACTAATAAGGCTTTTCTCGCGGAGCCGAGAAGGCTGCCCTTCCACCCTGCTAACTTTTTGGAGATCCTGTCAATGATTGAGTTCCACAAAGTAGCCTTCATTCTTCCTTCGAACATAGGCATGCCTAGATAAGTTGCTGGTAGAAGCTCCTTTCCACAACCGAAGAGGTTAGCTATTCTTTCCTCCCTCCCACCAGGCGTGTTAAAGAAATAGATGCTACTCTTCTTATAGTTTATGTACTTTCATGCTTCTGTCTCATACTTGGTTAGAAATCTCTTCAACTTCCTAGCTTGAGGCACCGAGGCTTTGGACACAATGATTGTATCATCCACAAACCTGTTGGTGAGACACTGCCTCTCTTGTTGAGGCTGGTTTAAAACCTTCCAATTGACCATCCGCCACCATTCGCTGAAATGTTCCTACCCAATGCTTCCGCTAAAATAATAAACAAGTATGGAGACAAAGGATCTCCTTGTCGCAACCCCCTTTCACTCTTAAAGTAACCGGAGGGTGACCCATTCACCATGACAGAAAATCTTGTAGTAGAGATACAACTAAAAATCAACTTAATCCACTGGGGACGAAAACCAAACTTACCCAAAATCTTGGTGAGGAACCGCCATGAGACCCGGTCGTAGGCTTTATTCATATCAAGCTTTAGTAACATACCCGCTTCCTTACTAGTCACCATTGAATGAATAACCTCATGAATTGTGATGATACCATCCAATATTTGTCGCCCTTTCACAAAGCCACCTTGGTTCATATCAATGATGAAAGGAAGGATAACCTTCGACCCTATTGGCGATTGTTTTTGTGAGAATCTTCATCGAGTGTTACATAAACCGATAGGGCGAAACCGGAAAATTCCATTGCTCCCACTAGTTTAGGGATGAGGACTAAAAAAGTAGCATTAACTCCTTCGGGATTTCCATGTCCTTTTGAGCCTCAATTATAGCTTCCACTACATCATTGCCTAGGATATCCCAAAACTACGGAAGAAAGGCTGGGGGAAGCCATCCGGTCTCGGGAGGCTGTTACCATCCATGTCAAAAACGACCTTCTTGATTTCCTCCTTTGTGAAAGGACTAAGTAAGAATCCATTAAGATTATCGATTACTGAGGGGTGGAATGGCTGCCAACAGAGAGTCCTCTTCTTCAATAGTCGGATTTACATCTTCTAGCAACGATTTAAAGTACTCAACCGCTTCCCTCCTTATGTCTTCCATATCTTTGGTGTTAGACCCATCGGCCATCTTGATCTCCTTAATTTTGTTAGTACTCCCGTGGCGAAGAGTAGAGACATGGAAGAACTTTGTATTTCGGTCACCCTCCTTTAACCAACGCAGTCTGGATTTCTGCCTCCAAAAGGTTTCTTCAAATCCTAGCATCGTGTGGTATTCGGCTAACGACTCCCTCTCCCGGTTTCTCGGATCCTCCGTAAGTCGCTTCCGACTTCAACTTCTCCTCGTAGTTCATTGATCTTGTCTTTTAGTTCTGCCTTTTTAACAAAAATATTGCCAAAGGAAGTTTTGTTCCACTCTCTAATGTTAGCCTTCACATTCCTTAGTTTACATGCCACTTGGGCCGGTTTCGAACCATTATACTTTTTGTCCCACCATTGGGCAACCGGATCCTTGAGATCCCGATGTTGGAACCACATAAGTTCGAATCGAAAGGGTTCGATGTATCTTTTCTTAGAGTCCTCCCCTGTTTCCCATAGAATTGGGTTGTGATCGGACCCGATTCTTGGGAGTCGCCGTTAATGAAGAGTCCCCAAACCTCTCCAGGCATTCTTGAGAAAGAAGAAACCTATCTAATCTTATTTGAATTTGGTTTTCCTTCAATCTTTTGTTAGACCATGTATAGGAGAATCTACGCAGGTCCACATCCATCGACTCATGTTGCTCAAAAAAATCTCTAAACTCGTAGATATCAACAGTTATTCTTTGAGAGCCCCCCGATTTATCTACAGGATTAAGGTAGCAATTGAAATCCCCCGCCACAATCCAAGGGTAGTTGGGGACCGTCTCCCTCAATTCAGCTAGGTGACTCCAAAGAACCCTTCTCGGTCCCTGTCTAAGCTGGAGCATATACATTCGTTAAGATCCACTCTTCTGCGTGGTTTTATCCACACATAAGAGACAAATAAACCAACTAGACATCAGAATCACTCTACTATCAATCACATTTTTGTTCCACATAACCAGTAACCCTCCTGCTGTTCCTGTGGCCTCTTGGCCTACTACTTCAGCTTCTCGCCAAGTCCTATTCTTAAAAGGAATAACTCTACTCTCCTCCATTTTAGTTTCTTGCGGTAAAATCATATCCGGTTTGTGTTCTTGTCTAAGAGCATACAAAGCTCTTATTTTTGCGAGGATTACTCCCACGAATATTCCATGAAAGAATCTTCATTTATGGGCTTTGGATCCTCGAGCCTTTGCCCCAAAGAGCAATCTTGCTTGAGTGCCATCGACCACTCCTCGCTCCGCTTCTTTCGCCTTAAGGCGGCATTGCTAGGTTTCCCTCTTCCTACCGAACCATATCCCCATACATCCGCTCTAGGTTGAAGTTCCTTAGGATTCACTTGGCTTCTAGTAACCATCTTGGGTAGGTCGGTCTTGGTATTTGGGGTAACAATCGGCTTTCCAGGTTAAGCTGGTCTTTTTGACAGGTGGAGATGATTCCGTGCTCTTAGCTTCTTGATTAGTAGATTCTTTTTTCCTCGCTTTGGGGTTACACCGATCTTGGTGGTTCACCTCTTCCTCCCGAGTATCCTTGCTCGTATTATTAGTTTCCTGCTCCTTCCTCCGATTTTTCTCCTCTAAATCCTTCTCTTGAGTCTCCTCTACCTCGGATTCCACTTCTTGGCTGTCCATCCGATCTCCCTTCAAATGATTTAATGCATCAAAGCTGTTCTCCATTGGGATGTTGATCTCCTTGGAATTTCTTCCCATAAATTCCTCTGCGAGTACATGGGACCACTTCCACCGAGCCTCCATAGGCCTCCCGTATCACCCAATCAAACTTACTTTCCCGAGGCGTTGATCTATGGGGTTCTTTCCTTTGTTATTTGGCTCGAGGCTTGTTGTATCATCTTAGGAGCGAGGTTGAGCTTGAGGGTTCCCATCAAAGGGACCGGCTCCCCTGTGAGAGGGTTTTGGGGCATAGGAATTTTTTGGGAGGAGGGTTAAAACTTTGCCTCTTGCTTACAATAGGGCGAACAGGGTCTATGATATTCGGATTTTGAGCTCCACGTCCTTGAGGCCCGGGTTGGGTAGGAATGGAGATCTCGCGGGGAGGGATATTATTCGGGTTTGAGGATCGGTATTTTGGAGTGGGGGCTGGTTCTTGGAAATGCGGTGGATACCCTGGTGCCCTACCTTCCCACAAACACTACACTTAAAAGACATATTTTCATATTCAAATACCTGAGTATGAAGGCCAAACATAGACGACAAAATAATGGATTTAGGGAGCTCTTTACTCAGGTCCGCCAACACACACATGCGAGCGAGACATGAGTCTTGTTTTGCTCAAGGTTGCGGGATCAATAGCTATTAGTTCTCCAATCTCCGTAGCTATCCCGCCTAATATTTGTTCGTTCCGGAAAAGCGGAGGTAATCCCGGCATCTTAACCCAAATAGGAGCCAAATCCAAGCTCTGAGTGCAGGGGTTGAAATCGGGGGACCAACGCTTCAGATACAAGCCCCTTTTCCCAAAAAACCAAGGACCTCCTTGGAGAGTCCTTTCCATGTCCTGTTCACATTGAAATGTCACCAAAAGAAAACTCTTGGGTAAAGCCTTAATCATCATACCGGCCCTTGGCTCCCATTTTTGGATGGCCCATCTCCTTATGACTTCCATGTCCGGCCTCACCCCCATAAATTTAGCCACCAAAGATGTTCTGCCCTCCATAGCCACATGTCGAGCTAAGGAATCCGGGACGTGCAACCTACCATTGATGATTTTAGATTAAAACAAGAGTCGGATAATTTTTGCTTACCGCGAAGAGCATTAAGATATGAAGGTCTCCAGTTGCCAGGTTTCTCTTTGTCTCCTTCTTGGTTCTTCCTTTGATCCTGACGCATAGAGTCCTGGTCCCCCTCAGAGAAATCTTCAACCGCATCCGCCCAACGCCCTTGGACCGGTTCCAAAAGAACTTCCTTGTCCACATCCTCCGCCTGGGGGGCTCTGCTATCTCGCCGAGCCCCCACCTGCCGCGTCTGCTGATCTGCCCTCTGAAGTCCCACACCTAGGGTTTGATGCCCCTAGACCTCTCGCTCCTCCTCCTTGCTGCTCCATCCGTCCGATATTTTTATTGACATGATTTTTAATCTCATAGTAGGATGTGAAATAATATACTTAATCAATGGGTTTTCATGGTATAATCAAATCAAAATAACTCCTAAAGATCATTCTAAAATATCCTTCACTATCCTATGGAGAAGCTTTTGCTATCATGTCCTTTGAGCTAAAGAATGTAAGAGTTACAAACCAAAGAGCAATGGCCTACATCTTTCATGATCTAATGCATGACATCATGGAATATTATGTAGATGACCTTCTTGGATAATCCCTCACATGCAAGAATCAGGTTTGAGACCTTAGGCACATCTTTTAAAGGATAAGGGAGTACAAGATATACATGAAGACTTGAAAGTGAATTTTTGGGATGACATATAGAAAACTCTTAGGGATTTTTGTATCCAAAATATGCATGGAAGTAGATCCCAACAAAATATCAACTATTTTCAATATGTCACCCCTTCAACAATGACCTAGCTTCATAGTTTCTAACATAAAATTCAAGTTATTAGAATATTCATCTTCCACCCTGTTGACAATTGTCATTCTTTCACCAAGTTATTGAGAAAAGATGTAGTCTTCAAATGGGATGATGAATCTCAAACTCCATTTGATTCCATAAAGTCTCATATTATGTTACATCCAGTCCTTGTCCCACCTAATCCTCAAAATAATTTGTTATAATTCATAGTTGCCACTATGCCTTAGTGGATATGATAGTACCATATGATGGCCAACATAAAAAAGGGTTGTATTGTATATTAATCAAAACTTGTTCAAATTTGAGGTAAGTACACACCCTTAGAAATTATTTTTTTAGTTATAGTATTTGCATCCTAGAAACTTAGACACTATAGGCTTAGCCATAAAATCTTTGTCATCTCCAGGGTGGACCCATTGCAATACCTCGTGTCTAAACTTTATCTCTTAGGAAGAAATTTCAAGTGGATCATTGCATTTATTGAAGCTGATTTAGAATTTAATAGTCAAAATTATGTGAAAGGTCAATTAATTACTAACCAATTAGCATTTGCACCATTGGAATCAAATTAGTCCTTAGTGGTGGATTTTCTAGATGATTCTATATTCAACATAAACTTTGAACAAGGTAAAAATATTCTATGGCATTGGGTGCATGAGAGGAGTGAGGGTAGGAGTCATCATAGTAACTCTACAATATCAATTAATTCCTTTATACTTTAAGTTGAGTTTCTCTTATACTGGGATTCACACCTATTTCCATAAATGAACAAAAGAAAATCATCTACTTAAATATTATACAAAAAGAATAAAAAGAGACAAAAGAGATAAAGATATAGTGGGCACCTATAGGCACCATAAATAATCACTAAATTATCCATAGATAAGAATAATTATACTCTGATACAATGGTTGGAGTGGTGGGGTATTTATATCAATACCAAAACCTAAATTACATAAATAAGTCTAACCTAAGCTAATATAACAAGAGGGATTAGGAAGACCCAAGTTCAAATATTTCCAAGTGATACATGCATAGTTACCAAATTGTTGTACTACCATAATATGGTCATGATGTAATATAGGTGGGGTCTATTTCAATCTCAAATAATCAATAAAAAACACAAGAGATTAAGGTTAATTGTAAGTTATAATGTGATTTCATGTGTTCATATATCCCATTGGATTGAGGTAGAAATTGTATTCTCTTCTTTTGCGCATCTACACCCTTAGATAGGTTGTACTTATTGAACTTTACTTTATGATGTGTTGCATGCTTTCTTTCCTTTCTCCCTTTTCTCTTGAAATGTATTAAATAGGCGTAGACTAGTGTAGGGAAGGAAGATGAATGCCAAAGATCACATCTAGAATCAAGGAGTAGGTCATGGGTAGAAAAGCCTAGAGGTTTTCTAGTGGAGCCACATACCATACTCTCTCAAAATTCCTATTATTGGCACCCTTCCACGAGGTCTAGGGCACTAGACACATCTACTTGGTAGAGGTGGATAATGTTGCAACCACAACTATGGGGTTTATGGCACCTAGAGAGTGCAAGGGGGTCACATTTGACCCCTAAAAAATTATAACCCTTGATATTTTTTTGATCATAAACCAAGGTAATGATGTATATTAAACCAAATATGCAAAATTATATCCATACAAAGAATTTATTGAAAAATTATGGCTCCTTTCAATAGTCACCATTGATGTTATTCCTAGGTGTAATAGTTTTCATGTCAATTGTATGGATTTGGCTACTTCTTTGATCCATTTGGAGCTTGACGATGAGAAATATATAGTCATAATTAGACAAGTTAGTGATCGTACAAATTTAGAATCTAACCAAATTCCCTTAGAAGTATTTTCTCTTGAGATCACTTATCCCTTATTCCTTGGTAGAAGGACAAATGAATATGTTAAAAATAACACTTTGTATGAAGGTTTGAACCAAAATGAGCACAAGAACCTTAAGCAAAGATCTTTTGGATATGCCATTATTGGTGATACGTTGTATCATCATACTCTTGATGGAATTTTACATAGGTATTTTGATCAAGCCAAAGCCCAACAAATAGTCCAATAATCCCATTATGGATATTATGGTGGATACTTTAGTGGTGTTGTCATTGCCAAGAAACTCTTTAGAATGAGTTATTATTGGCCTTCGTCAAAAAGGATTCTTGTGACAATGTCAAGAGGTGAGTGTCAAAAACATGATAACCTTATTCATACCCATTCCCAAGCTTACATTCCATTACTTCATCTTGGCATTTCTCCATTTAGGAATTATACATTATTGGGTAACTAAGTCTTATGTCCTATGATGGACATATATTTATCATTACTTCTACCAAATAATTCACCAAATAGGTTGACGTTATGACTCTAATCTCAACAATCAGAGTGCAAGTATACAAATTCATCCAAAATCAAATAATTTTTCATTATGAAATACCTTCCATCATCATTTTAGATAATGGTACACCTTTTAAAAATAAGGATGTCCAAAATATTTGTGCAAAATATTAAATATAACATAAATGGTTTACATCTTATTACCCTCAAGGTAATGGCCAATATAAAACCTCTAACATGACTCTTGTCAAATTTATTAAGAAGCTAGTTAATAAAACTAGAATATATTAGCACCTCCAACTATACCCATCCCTTTGGGCATATCATACTAGTGTTATAACCCCTATTGGTGTAACACCTTATGTGTTGGTCTACAATATTGAAGCAATCTTTCCCTTCAATATTGAAGTTCCCTTCTTATAAATTCTTTTATAGGATACCTCTATAGGATATGAGTATTGTCTCACCCATATTAGTTAATTGGAATTGTTTGATTAAAAGTGGACCCATGTCCTAGAACACCTATAGGTCTACCAACAATGGTTTAGATGATCCTATAGCAAAAGGATAATATCCTAATTTGTTTTATTCTGGTGATCCAATTCTCAAGGAGAACCAAAAAATACCAATGTTAAAACCAAGCTTAAGGGAAATTTTAATCCAAAATTAGCTAGGTCCATACATAATCATATTTCCTCATCGCACTTGATGGTAAGGAATGTAATGAACCTATGAAAATCATGCATCTTAAAAAATATTATGCTTAAAAATTCAACTTAATTTCTTGATTTGTGGTTGTTTGCTTACATGCTTGATTTCTTGTCTACTTATGGAGTAAATAGGCAGGGACCTATGATGATATGCAAATGATGATCCTAGTTGGGTTAGATATTTTATTTTTTATTTTTTTGGATACATAGGGGATTTTTTTACATCCACACTATTTTTAGTAATTACCAAGTGCAGGGTTCAAACCATAGGGGCTACTCCCAACAAGCCTATATCACCTCGTTATTATTGAACCAACATGAGGGGGACCACCGATCACTTGGGATTCATACCATCATCGTCAATCTAGTGCACACTTAGGATTTAGATTAGACTACTACCTTTGCAAACAAACAGGCATACCCCCAAGGTTTGAACCTAGGTCTCTTCTTGGTAAGTGTCTGGAAAGATAGACAACTACCAATCCACCTAGCCCTTAGGGACAAAATATTTTTTTTTATTAGGTGTTGTTTGTGAGTACATCCCCCTTTGGCTCATTATATGAATTATCTACAAAGACATTCATATCATATGATATAAGAGCAAAAACATATAATTGTATGCAAATTATGTGCTTTGCCTACAAGGATATGTACCTTTGAGGCATGGGTGTGTATCATCAACATCCTCTATGCTTCTCACCATATATCATCATTTTATTTTAGGCTTGTCATCTAGGTTGCCTTGTACCTAAGATTAGGAAATAAAGTATTTATCCCTTCACTTACATACAAGACATCTAGATTGATAGGAATTTATCTTTTCTTTTAACTATATCAACATTACTTGTTTGATTATGCTAACTACCATAACATCAAAATAAGTGGTAAAGGATAATTCTACTTAGGGTTAGTTTATCTTCTCCTTTTCACTAGGGTTTTGATGCCAACTAGTCCACATCAATCTTATTCCTTTAATTCATATTTCATATTTTTGCAATTGTTGCATCAAATTTTTACTTACTTGTAATTTATACTTCTTTTTATATATTAACACAAAGATTTGGTCTTTCCTTATATGCAAAGCATCTGAATTACAAGCTGGAACATCTACTATGTTTTAAATAAATTTCTCAAATCAATCTATTCATCCTTTTTTTTAATATATATTCTTCTCATCCTTAAACTTTGATCCCATTAATCTTGCATATATGTACTTAAGATAGGATTTGATGGAAAATTCCTCTCCTAGGCCCAAATCTCCAAGATTGGAAAGCATAGGGGTATCAACTAATTAATCCATTTCCAATTTTTATCCAAAATTTAATCCTCTATACTCGACAACCTTGCATTTAATATTTTGGTAAAGGATTAGTTTTTCTTTTACATTATATTAGGAATTTGATGTCAATTAATTGAGATAAATATCATCATCATTTTATTTAAAGATGATAAAATATTTCATTAAAACAACTTATTATCCCTCAACCATACTCTTGAGCCCACCAAGAGGATTCCTTTGCACCTAAGACAAATAATCATGGCACACAAAATATCTTTCTGTAGACTCAAAGGACTCCTCTTGATAGGCATGTGGATCCTTCCACACTACTTATATCCTTCCTATATTCATCACAATAACTCATCTTTCATGTTCTTGAGTCCAACATGAGGATATACTTACACCTAAGGAGAAGAAATAAGGTATAAATTTCTTTACTTAGCTTCAAAGGTTTTCCTATATCAATCATGGGTATATTTTTAACCTTCTTGTGTCCCGCTATGTTTCCACAACCTCATAAACCCATCCTCAATATATTTCTCATTGACAAGGGATGATTCTAGTTAGGTTGTTAGATTCTACAGTAGTTTCTAGAAACAAATGGAATTAAACATTATCCAATATTGCTTGAAAATAAATACATAGAACAATGACAAAGAACACAAAATATATTGGGGATGTCCATGGACACCAAATAATCTCAATAAATAGAAATTAAATTACATTTCAACTGATGATACAAAATGGTTGGTATAAAGGGATATTCATACTAGAATACAAGTTATCTTTAGTTCAAGGTTGTGAGACTAAACTTTAGGAATAAAACATTACAAAAATTTACAAAAGCACCTTTTTCAAGGTTTACATGGGTTCAAATAAAATTTTTGATCACTACAAGCACAAAAATAGGAATAGCCTTAAGAAAATATTAACCACAAAATATTCCAACATCCCCTATTCATGGTACATGTATATATACCCTTGTTTGTCATATATCCTTAAGGGACACTCTCCAACTCCAAGAAACTCTTGCATGCATGCAAAAGTGACCCTAGGCATGAACTTGATCAGAATATCTACTGCCTTCTCTAATGAAGGCATAGAAATTAGATTAAGCATCTCATGTTTATGAAGCCATATTACAAAGTGCATCCATATCTCTACGTGCTCTATTTGTTGATGAAACATTGAATTATGGATAAGTTGAATGGTGCTTAGATTGTCACATTGAAGAGTGATTGGAAAAATTTGAGGAATACAAATCTCCTCCAAAATCATGAGCATCCCCCTAAGATGATTAGTTACCTCATTGGAAGCACAATATTCAACCTCTATATAGGATTGAGAAATAGTGGAATGGCATATTGAACACCAAGAAATTGGGTTATATCTTAACCAAAACACAAATCCTATGGTGGACCACCACTCATCCAAGTCACCATCCCAATCAACATATGAAAATTCTATTCAAATTAGAGGGGAGCCAATAGAGTAGTGAATACCCATTTGATAGGTCTCTATGATGTATTTTAAAATCCTCTTAGCTATTGTCCAATGACTCTCTCGAGTGCCTACATATATCTTGAATAATAACTAATAACAAAATATATACCAAGTGTAGTAAGATAGAGAAGTTATCCCACAATCGACCAATACAATATAGCATCTACCAAAGGAGAGGTACAATCATCTTGAAGCTTTACGCTTGAGGAAAAATGAGCCCGAGTAGACTTGCAATCCCTCATCCTAAAACACTGAAGAATATCCAAATCATACATGGGCTTTAAATTGGTGATGCCAAAAAAACGTTGATCAATCTGAATCCCCAAAAATAATGCAAAAGTCCCAAATATGTCATCTCAAAAGTGAAACAAGTCCATGACTTCATGTCTTAAATCAGAGTCAAATAATTGCTAGTGATGAGAAGATTTTTAGTATACAACATAATCACCAAAATATTTCACATCTATATGTTTGATATAAATATCATGTTTAGCCTCACATCACCAAAAACAACTAAAGAAAAAGAAATGGATCTTCTCATACCATGCACATGGAGCTTGGTTAAGTTTGTACAAGGACTTAGTCAAATGACAAACCAATATAGTAGGTCTCTCAAGCACAAAATTGGATGGCTACTGCATGTAGATTTCCTACTAAAGCTCCCCATGCATAAATGCACTCCTTGCATCCATTTGATGTACCTCACATCCATATTAGCCAGTAATGAAGAGAATCATCCTAACTAAGTCCATCCTAGCCATTGGTGCAAATATCTTGGAATGGTCCATTCCATCCTATTAAGATAATCCCTTAGAAATAAGGCATACCTTGTGCTTCTCTACCTAGATATCCAAAGTATATTTGGTCTTGTAGACTTATTTACAACCAGCAATATTCTTCCCTTCTACAACTCCCAAGTCTTATTTTTCATTAGAGCCTCATACCCTGCCAACGTAGCATATTTCCATTTTGGCTAATGCTTAGCCTAAGAATATGTGAGAGGATATTGAGAATGTGCTACCTTAAATATCAATGATCAATAATGAGACTTCTGATGTCACTTAAGAGATATAATAGGTTGTGTATCTTTCAAAACCGCCTTAGTCCACTTGGGTGTTGGAAAACTGAGGAAGAATTATGTGTATTCTGCAAACTCAATATAAAAATCTAAACTAAAGAATCCAACTCAAAATCACCACTAACCTCATCATGCAAGGCTAAATCATTCTAAATTGATGTATCTTTCTTATCATACCTTAAACCTAGAGAAGAAATTGTTACCTATGCTATTTTCCAAGAAGGGGTCAAATAAATAGGAAATAAACCTCCACTCAAATATGAGGATGAAGAAGAAGATGCTCTAATAGGAATAGAGCCAACAAAAATCTCAAGAGAAGTAACTAAATATAATATAGTCAAAGGGTCAAAAGGATCATAGGCCAAAATATCATATGGTTGGGTGGAAGAAGTACCTAGAAGAACCTCATCAAATATGACATCTCTTTGAATCAAAACCTCACACCTCTAAGGATTGTAGATATGATGTCTTTGAGGTATCTTAATACCCAACAAAAATATACTTGAATTTTGTGCCTCCTTTCAAAAATCCTTAAGTATATGAGCCCATGTTGAAGACCTAAAGATACAAAATTGGGATACATAAGGCTTATCACCTATCAATATATCAAGAGGTGTCATGCCCTAGACTACCCTTGTAGGAAGTCTATTCATGATATATACTGCACAAGTGACAACCTCATCCTAGAATTTATGTTCCATCCCCTTGGCATGAATTTTTCTCTTAGCCACACCATTTCATTTAGGAGTATAATGAACAATTCTTAGATATGCAATTCCATGATAAGCTAGAAAAATATGAAAAGCATAGCTAACATATTCACCTCCCCGATTTGTCCTTAAACAATTAATTCTCCTATCCAGCTAATTTTCAACAAGGGCCTTGAAGGTCTTAAACATCTCAAATACCTCATCCTTAGTACAAATATTATACAACCACATATATGTAGAGAAATAATCAATGGAAAGAATGAAGTACCTATTTATTGATAGAAATGGTGTGTCCATCAGTCCAAAAATATAACCATGTATAATATCCAAGGGATGAGAGACTTGTCTTGCAACCCCTTTTGGAAATATCTTTGTATAATGTGTCCCTAGAATGCATCTCTCACATGCACCACTTGGAGGGGATATACATGGAATCCTAATGGTCATTTGATATTGACTTGTGTATATCAAAGATCCATAACTAAGATGTCCAATCCTATGATGCCACTTCTAACTACCCTTATCTACATAAGCAACAATAGCAAATATAAATTCTTCCTAGAGGAGGGACAAAAGAGGTAGGTCTTTATCCCAACTTATACATATGGTCAATCTCATCAAACTAGCCAGCATTAGTTATGAACCCCTTATCTCTATCCTTAATTACTCATTTATAAATTCAAAATTCTACCTTCTTAATTGTATGAGTAATATAAGTAGACAATATTAGGGCCAACATTAGTAAAATGAAGTACCTCATCCAAAGTTGAAGATACAATGTTGATGTCACACCCTACAACTTGTAATAAAAAATCATCTTCTCCAATCAAAACATGTTCCTTTATATATAATTTGTTATAGCCCTGTAAGAGATGTTTGTGCTTTGTCATGTGCCTAGTTACATTTGAATCTACAATCCACTCATTTAAAGAGGTGGATGTCCAATATGCATAATTAACCATTGCATGTGCTTATGATGTTTCACCATCAAAATAATTTTCACCTTGTGCATAAGAGAATAACATCAACATCTCCCTTTCTTGTTGTTTCCACAAGTTTCTTGATTCAAATCTTGTAAAAATCCACCTTGTGTATTTGTTTTTGTAAAACTCATAAGTAAGCTCATTGAAAGAATTCTTGGGTTGCTTCTCAATTTTTGGAGGTAATGATAATTTTAGGATTTGGTACAAAACTTCCTTTATATGAGCTTGATTGAGAATAAAATATCTCTCGCATTTGTTTCTTCTAGCCAGATGGTGCAAAAAGTACTTAAATACCTCATCAATGGGTGATTTAGGAGAATCCAAAAAGTATATATGAAATATCTCAAAAATAATTGCAAATATCTCATACAATCTTGAGCAATTTGGTGTTCTTTTTATTCTCCAATGCTTCTTATCCTTCTCTTCTTAAGCGGTCCTCTTGTAATTCATATGTCTTGCAGTTTTTGAATAGATAGATATGCTCATCAACAATATGAAATGATTGTATGGACAAGGTTTCAATATCATCCTTTAATCTACTAATTTGTGTGGAATCGATTCACACAACCTCTAATATTTTCCAAGCACTTTAGGATTTGTGGTGTTGCTAACATGAGTGTCATATACATTGTCGGCATGAAGAACGATGACACAATGAGCCTCATCCTTCTTGTCCTTGTAGATTTGATTCATTTTTTAATAATCAATATCATGAGGTTCCTCATTCATATATTTGAGCAACCCATGCTTCATAGTAGAGCTTCAATCTTGGTCTTTCAAGTAACCTAGTTTGTTCCACTCAATAAGGGCACATAGTGATCCATAACTTGTGTTCCTAGACAAAATATACTTATTAGCATGTCTTTGGGTTATTTTATTGTTAAACCCAATGTTTTAAAGAGTTATAGTGTGCAAATGATAAAAATGTAGTTTAGTGGGTTTAACTCTCATTATGTATTTAGGGTTTTGTTCCCACCTCTTATAAATTAGGGAAACCCTATTTTGTAATTCATTATTATCATCCTATCAAAACATGAATCAAAATTTATTCTTTGAGAGCTCTCTTCTATGTTACAAAATGTAGGTTTTGCATGTGCATGTCTTCGTTGGTTGAGCAGGTGCTCCCATTTGTTCCTTAATCTCTATATTTTTATTGTGATAGTGTTTTTTATGTTCTCTTTGCATTTTGGTACACTGCATAGCAATTGTTAAAACAATGATAATAAAAAACAAAGTAATGCAAAAAGAATAAACACAAAAATATAATACATATAGATTTGTCCTGGGGAAACCCTTACTTTGGTAAAAAACCCAACCAAAATAATTATTTTATTTTGGACTTCACGGACCCTTAATACAAATATCGCCTTTTACCAGATTTACATTACAACTTTATATGACCCTCATGGGTTTTTAATAGTTACACCAATACCAGAAACCACACAGTTTCTCATTATAATGGGCAAAAAATAGCCCACAATTTTATAATATTACCCATGTATACACAAATCTATCTGTTGAGATTAATGAATTAAAAAATAGAGTTTCCCTAATATATAAGAGGTGGGAACAAAATCCTACTTACATAATGAGTTAAATCCACTAAACTACCTTTTTATCATTTGTGTTAGAATATATTACATCATTTGGTTATGATAGATTACTTTAGGGGGAAGTTATCTAGTTGTTTCATACAATGTAGTAAATGCACAAGTGTCAATGTGCAAGTTGTAAATATGCAAGGTGTCTCTTGTATATCTAGGTAGAGTGTTGGCTAAGGAATCCATCTTCCTATATAAAGGGCCTCATACCTCTACTCGAATGTATCACTTCATTATCAATAATATATGTTGCTTTTCTCTCTCTTTCTCATGATATGATGGAATGGTGCTAAAACCATCAGTGGTATCAGATCCACAGTGAATACAAAGAGGAATAGTGAAAGCTACCATCGTTGTAAAAATACAAGGTATTTGTTGTACATCTAGGTAGAGTGTTGGCTAAGGAATCCATATTCCTATATAAAGGGCCCCATACCTCTACTCGAATGTATCACTTCATTCTTAATAATATATGTTGCTTTTCTCTCTCTCTATTTCTCATCATATGATGGAATGGTGCTAAAACCATCAGTGGTATCAGAGCCACGGTGAATCCAAAGAGGAATATGCAAAGCTACCATTGTTACTATTTTCCTGCATCTTGCAAACTAGACCTACCATTATGGGTAGTTGCATGCAACCGCTGCTAGCAGAGAAGCTTCTAGTAGAAAAGGAGTTGGGACAATTTTCACCATTCGACAACAAGCCCAAAAGGATAAGTATTTGGCAAGCAGTTTGTCAAAACACATAGAAGATCTCAAGACATTAAAAATCTTAATAAGAACACCATATTTGAAGCTATAATTATTAGCGAATTGCGACTTAGGTGAAGGAGAAAGTTATTCAGGACAAAAGGAGTTGTGTATCCATCTACTACAAGGCAAAAACTTCGTGAAACAAAAGCACCAAGATATACATCATCCTCTACAAAAGTGGCAAAAGAGCTACAAAAGCCTTCAAAAAGGTAAGAAACTATTGGTGCAAGTAGATTCATTAATTGGATTACTTATTAGATTTGTTAAAGCACATTAATTTGGATAAAAGTTGCAAGAAGAAAAATTGGATTACAGTCTTAAAAAGAAAAAGAAAAAAAGAGAAAGGTTCCTTTCAAGGTTTATTTGCACATTAAGAGTTGATTAGATCTCTGAATTACAACTACCTATCATATACTTTGGAAAGTAAAAGAAGACTAGCCCCTACAACTTTGTTTGTAAGAAAATTGCAGAATAACTCTTGAAGCTTTATTTTAGATTATTAATGATTAGTTGCAGTAAATTGATTAAGTGCATTATTTTGAGTTGATTGGAGTGATAAGGTAAAAATTTTAGTGCATTAAAAGTGAAATATTATTATATTCATTTGCACTATTCTATTGCTCTTAAAAAAATATTGTTTGTGCTCTTGAGAAGAGCACAAAATCAGAATTTGACAAAGTGTCTAAAGACACTATTAATGCACAAAAATCTGCAACATATAGTGGCCAAGTGAAGCCATCAAAATAGGTTAGAATCCTCCAAAACTTGGAGAATAATACAACTAACAAAAAACAGAAATAGAAGCTTCAAATATTGAGACTTGGTGAGTCTCAAATTCAAAGCATTATAGGGTTAGTTGCAAGGAGAAAAGTGCAGAAAAATTGCATCAAATAAGGAGCTTCTATCAATTTCTATCTAAGCTTTGATTTGTAATCAAAGTATCCAAGAAAAAATGGGAAGGTGTCTAATCAAACATACAACCTCAAAATCCCTACATTGCATTCAAAAATTCTACCACAAAACCAGAAATTTAGACCTAAAAAAAAAAAGGAGCGCAAAAGGTGCAATAAAGGTTATTTTATATACATATTTGTTACATTGTATTGCATTATCCTAATCTAGTTTATACAATAAAGAGGTTAGATTTGAAGGTGCCTCAAAGATACAATATTTGCAGTGTAAACCATCCAAAGGCATTCGAACACTAGCACTCTCCAAGCATAACAAAAGGAGCCTCTTCAAGGGCTCATACTCCTCATATCTTGGATGGACGAACCTGCAAAAGAAAATGCACAAAACAAAGGGAGAAAAAACATTATATTCAAGAGAAATTTTTTCTACAAAAGGAGGACATATAACAGGTTTGAAAAGAAGAATAATAAGGCACCATTGGAGTGTTTCAAACTCCACATTTGTATTGCTCAAGCCTTCAAATCGTTGCTCCTCATCCCAACTGGAAACAACTCACAAGTAAGTGCCATTGAACAAAGGAGTTAGAAATTTTATAGGGTTTAAATAACCTTCAAAGGGTACATTGAAGAAGCGTTAGAGAAGACACCCATGCACAAGGAGGGAGTGACACTTGTCACTTGAGGTAAAACCCTAATGCTCCTCATGTGAGCGCTCATCTTGACCATGAAAGGAGTTACTAACAACAGGTTGGTGCATTGAGAATATGAGATACACTTATCCACAAAGAGATCAAGCGCTCCACTAAATAATATAACGTTCATACGTTACTCAAAGGAATATACAAGTGTTTTCCATAACCTTCTACTCATCAAGTGCTCAAGAAGAAAACAGACTTGCCACCTAGAACATAATACAATATTCTCCTCCATTTTAAGGGTGCCAAAGACCAAAAATTCAGTAGGATTCATGTATCTACATTCAACACTTTGGATTCTTCACACACATGATCGAGTTGCATCATAGAAGCAAGGTGGAAGAGCCTTTAATGCTTTGGTCAAAGGAGGTCAAAGGCAAAGATTAAAGATAACATATATGGAGCATTAAATCCTAGGAGGATTCCAAGCATTCTATTGGAGGGAACAGCCAAAGTAGAGACATTAATATTGCACACCCAAAATTAGCACTGATTATTACGATCTCTGTATAGTGCAAGGTAAAATTTATTCATATTTTAAATGTGCTTTCATTTTTAGGGAGTTATAAGGTTGATAAATCAAGGTTAAGTGTAGAAGAATTTAACCATATTGAAAGGTATACCTCAAAGGGAATAATTTATCAAATCAATATAATATTTGCAAAAACCCCATAAGGAGGTGGAGGTCCAAGGTTCAAATCTCGAGCCTCGTCGGACTGAACGCTTGTCCCTTTCCTGGTGCTTTCAGCGGCATAAAAGGTTTAAAATGATTGTGGCATGGTGGTTATAGGGGCGACTGCACGAAAATCTGTGTGGCGGCTTCTGGGGCGGACAACGTAGAATACTGTGGCGGCCATAAAAGCTAGACAACATGCCCAGATTCGTGGGGGCTACCGATTCCACCGTGTAAATTTAAAAAAAAATAAATAAATAAATAAATAATATATAATATATATATATATATATATATATATATATATATAATATTTGCAATATTAAACTTAGGAGTAATAAGGGTTTCTACTAGAAATTGATATTAAAATATTTGCAAATATTATTGTGGTCTAATTTTCCAAGATTTGGGAGTTACAAGGGTTACTACATAATATTATTGGAAATTAGATACACTAAAATTAAATCCTAAAGTGATATTATATGAGATTATTAAATATTTTTGTAAGGTTGTAAATTTATAATATTCTTGTCTCAAAATTTCACAAAAAGGGACAAGGGGAAATCCAACATTAAACCTCTTCAAATTAGAAAAGTGCATAGTTCAATAGGAGTAATAAGGAGAACTACAGGTTGATTTTTGGATTCTCAAAAACTTTACAAAATCAATCCAAAAATAAACTATATTTCACAAAAGCACTTTCAAAATCACTAGGGAGACATAAGGTATTCCACAAATCTTGATAATAATAGCATCATGGATTATTGGTATATAGATTCAGGTGCAAGTAAGCATATGATAGAAAACATACATTGGTTTAATTCACAAAAGAAGATAAATGAAAATCCAGTTACTATAGCAGATAGCAAAACATATGAAGTAAAAGGAATTGAAAATATTCTAGTAAATCTTAAGGATGGAAGAGGTATAATAAAAAATGTATTGTATGTTCCAGGATTAACTACTAATCTTATTTATGTTTCTCAACTCATGGATCAAGACTTAACTATTGAGTTCAAGGTTCTCACTAGTAGAAAACAATGTCACATCTCTAGATAGGGAAGAATGATAGCATCGTGATTGTATAAAAATGGTCTATTTATCCTAGACACTGCTATTCACTCAACTATTTCAATCAATGCTTTAGAATTATGGCACAAATGACTAGGACATATCAGTGAGAGATCAATGAAGGAATTATTCAGATATCAATTGGTAGGACTACCCAAATTATCTTCAAAAATTACTGTATTTCCATAATGCTTAGCAGGAAAATATATAATTCCTTTTGAACTTCGTCAATACAAAGTTCAACATCCTCTAGAAATAATATATACAAATTTATGTGGACTAATGAAAGTTGATAGTGTTGGAGGACATAAGTAGTTTCAATTATTTGTTGATGATCACACTAGAAAAATGTGGGTATATTTCATGAAGTACAAATCATAAGCATTCAATCATTTCAAACAATTCAAACTTCAAGTGGAAAAAGAATTAGGGAAGACCATAAAAGCACTTCATTCAAATAGAGGAGGAGAATTTGTTTCCAAAGAATTTGACTCATTTCTTCAATAAAATGGAATTAAAATATAGCTAACTACAACATATTCGCCTCAACAAAATGGAATTGCAGAAACAAGAAATAGATCAATAATGGAAATGGTAAGATATATGTTAAAAGAAGTACAACTTAATCACAAATACTAGGTTGAATCAGTACAAACAATAGTCTACATACAAAATAGACTACCAACAAGAGTACTCAAGCATATTACACCAGAAGAAACATGGTCAGGACAAAAGCCCAATATAGATAAACTAAAGATCTTCGAATGCAAAACCTACATGCATGTTCCAAAAAAAAAGACTAAACTAGACAAAAAAACTATGATAGGGATATTTTAATATCCCTTTTCTGATTTTTTATTTTTTTATAATTTTTTCAAGCAATAAAAATCACAATAAAAACAAAGATTTTCTCTAAGTTTCCAAAATAACAATTTTTAGACAACCCACAATGCCAAATTCTATTTAACTGAGAGCAGATCAGACATTACAACAATGATTCAATCCCAAAATAGCCAAATACTAACATAAATATCTGATTACAAACAAATAATACTGTCCAAGGTGGGACGTTGCACCTTTGAGTGGAGAATGTGTTGAAATTGCTTTGCCAAACCTTCCAGAATCTGCCCAAGAATGGACGTTGCCCAGATGGGATGATAAATTACTGAATGAACCCCTAAAATGTGCTTAGAATGGCCAGCCAGAGGGACGTTGCAGGTCTAATGAAGAATCAATGCTGAATACTGCCAAAAATCTCCTCCATACCACCTCAATATGGGACGTCCAGCCAAGGATGACCTCAACAATTGAAAATAACTCCAAAATCTACCAATTAACTGACCCAGGATGGGACGCACCTCTCACAGGATGGATATGATCTGAAATACTGATTACAACTCTCTCTTCTCTGATATAAATCACCAATATTGCCCAATGTGCAAACCCTAGCTGAGATTTGCTCACAAATAGCTAAGGGAGCAGCCCTTAGGTTCAATCCAATAGCAAGGGCCAACCTGGTCTACCGAATTGCAATCCTTAGATGAAGGGATCAGCCCTAGAACACCCAAGGTTGAGCAAGGATCAGCCTTGTCTCTTCAGAATCGATTAGACTCCTCAATTTCCAATTTGCAAAATACTCCAAATCCCCCTCAAAATGGGATGCCCATGCTCCTTATATAATTTCATGTTATATTTCATCATTGACATAACCTTAGGCTCATAAAGTAACTTAGGCCTTTATTTAAAAATAAAAAACAATAGACTAATATTATGTCTCCTAGTACGTTGGCCCCCTCCTACAACTTTCATAAGTTATTTATTTATAAAATGAAGGAGGCTCTATTTATTTATTTTAATTTTGGTTCATTACAAGTCCACCCTCCTCAAATTGCTTGTCCTCAAGCAATTGCAAAGCTGGGTGGGCAAGAATTTCTTCTCTTTCCCATGTGGCATCCTCAAGTGGCAATCCTCTCCACTTCACTAGATATTCCTTGATGACCCTATGCCTTAGTTTCTTCTCCCTTGTTTCCAAAATTATTTCTGGTTCAAGTATCAACTTCCCTTCATCATCCAAAGGAGGCAATTCCAAAGAAGGTTGTACATGTTGTCCTAATGCCTTTTTGAGACATGAAACATGGAAGACATTATGTATTTTACTATTTTCAGGAAGCTCCAATGCATATGCCACCTCTCCTACCTTATGAATCACCTTATAGGGACCATAAAACTTAGGTTTCAACTTTTTAGAACCACTCTTCTTCAAGGAGGATTGTTTGTATGGCTGCAATCTAACATAAACCATGTCCCCTACTTCAAATTTATGCTCAATTCGCTGCTGATCAACATACTTTTTCTGTTGTGTTTGTGCCATCTGAATGTTATTTTTGAGGGCCTTCAAGATATCTTGATGTTCTTCAATGAAGTCCTTTGCTTTGGGCACCCTACTATCACTCAACAACAAGTCAATAAAATTTGGAGCATCATAACCATAAAGAGCTTTAAAAGGAGACATTTTAATTGACATGTGATAGGATGAATTGTAACAAAATTCAGCCAAGTGTAACCATTTCACCCATGCATTTTGTTGCCCTGAAATGTAGTTTCTTAGGTACCCTTCCACCCATTTGTTCACAATTTCTGTTTGTCCATCTGTTTGTGGGTGGTAACTAGTGCTAGGGGTTAATTTAGTGCCACATAACTTGAATAATTCTTGCCAAAACATGCTTAGGAACTTGTTGTCCCTATCACTTACTATTGTCCTTGGCAAGCCATGCAATTTAAACACCTCTCTGAAAAACAAATCAGCCACCTGCATAGCTGTATATGTATATGTAATTACATAGAAATGAGCAACTTTAGTGAGCCTATCCACTACCACAAATATACAATCTTTACCATTTACCTTTGGTAGCCCTGTGATAAAATCCATGGACACACTTTCCCATTTCTTATTAGGGGTAGGCAGTGGCTGCAATAAACCTGCTGGCAAAGTATTTCCCACTTTGTTTTCTTGGCAAACATTACATTCCCTTACATGTTTCAGTATGTCATATTTTAAACCTTTCCAAAAGAACCTTTCACGCACCTATTTATAGGTTTTGAAGAAACCTGGATGTCCCACCATAGGTGCATCATGCATAGCATTGATCAATTTCTCCTTTAATCTTGATTCAGGTACTATAAAAATTTTGTTTTTGTAAAAAATCAGCCCATCATTAATGTTGTACCTGTCATCCTGAATGCTACCATCAATGAGTTTTGATGTCCATTCATTCTTCACATATTTTGCCATAATAATAACTTTCCAATCTGCGGTAATAACTGAAATAGAATGAAATGTGGGTGTCCTAGATAATGCATCAACAACTGAATTCTTTTTGCCCTTAACAAATTCAATTTCAAAATCATAAGATTGCAATTTTGTAACCCACTTTTGTTGTCTATCATTCAATTCACTATGGCCAAGGAAATACTTCAAACTATTATGATCACTTCTCACAACAAACTTACCACATACCAAATATTGTTTAAATTTGGTCAAAGCATACATGATTGCCAACATTTCCTTATCATATATGCTGAGGGTGCGCTCTAATGAAGTGAGTTTTCTGCTTTCATATGCAATGGGGCATCCTTTTTGCATAAGAATGGCTCCAACACCTATACCTGAAGCATCACAAGCAATAGTGAAAGGTAGAGAAAAATCAGGTATAGCAAGCAAAGGGGTGGTAGTCATCACTTTCTTCAATTTCAAGAATGCTGCAAATGCCTCATTAGACCATGTAAATGCTCCTTTCTTTGTCAATTTTGTAAGTGGAGTAGCCAATGAAGAAAATCCCTTAATGAACCTTCTATAGTAACTGCAAAGACCAATGAAAACTCTCAATTCTATGAGATTAGTGGGAATTGGCCAATTCTGGATTGCTGCAATTTTTTCCTGATCAACCTGAACTCCTTCCTTGCTGATTATGTGGCCCAAATATAAAATTTTTGTCATTGCAAACTCACATTTTGATTGTTTTGCAAAAAATTGTTGTTGTTCAAGAATTTCCAAAACTGTATCCAAGTGTTGTAAGTGTTCTTCCCAAGATTTACTGTAAATAAGTATATCATCAAAGAACACAAGTACAAAATGCCTTAATTGCTTGCTGAAAATCTGATTCATAGTTGACTGAAAAGTGGTTGGGGCATTTGTTAAACCAAAGGGCATAACTAAAAATTCATAATGCCCACAATGACATCTAAAGGCTGTTTTGGGTATGTCTTCTTCTCTCATCCTAATTTGGTGATAACCTGATTTAAGATCAATCTTTGAAAAATACATGGCTCCACACAATTCATCAATCAACTCATCAACCCTAGGGATGGGGTATCTATTTTTTATGGTCCTTTTATTTAAGGCTCTATAATCAATACACATTCACATGGTCCCATATTTCTTTTTCACTAACACAACAGGTGAGGCAAATGGACTGCAACTAGGGCGTATATGACCACTCTCTAAAAGCTCATGAATAGTTTTTTTCTATCTCATATTTGAAGACTTTAGGATGCCTATAAGGTTTGATGATGATAGGCTTGGTATTTGGCTCTAACTCAATCACATGTTGAAAGCCCCTACTAGGTGGCAACCCTTTTGGTAAGTCTTCAAACACCCTCTTATGTTTGTGCAAAATAGATTGAATTTGAGGATGAAAATTAGAGAGATTTTTACCTTCTGATTGATATATAACAACAGCCCATAAAGTGTCCTTTTGATGGATGATCTTCTCCATACGCTTGTAGGAAACCTCTAATATTTTGCATGCATCCCCTTGCATGTTTTCCCTAATTCCACGCAACACTATTTCTTGGCCATCTACTTCAAATTTCAATTCCAATTTCTAATAATTTGTAACATAATCACCAAGAGACCAAAGCCATTGTACCCCAAGAACCATATGTGGCACACCTCCCAATGGAAATACAAAGAATTTATCTTCAACTTCATAATTTCCAAAGCTGATTTTTATTTTTTGTACTATTTTATTGTAGGGAACAAGATTTCCATTTCCAATAGCAACATTAAAACCAAGAATTTGTTCAGTTCTTAACCTCTTCTTTGCAACAAATTTTTCATCCACAAAATTGTAAGTAGCACCTCCATCAATAAGTACAAGTACCTGTTCTTCCATTGCTTTTCCTGGCACTTTAATAGTTCTAAAATTATTCAGCCCACTTTATGTAGCCAATGAACCTCCTTGGATGCCCTCATGATGTGGAGACTCTTCAATGTCTTTGTCATCAGAAGAAGTATACTCTTCTTCAGATTCTTCACTTTCTGAGTGAACCTCTATGTAGTGCATTTGCCCTTTCTCTTGGCATCTATGACCCGGAGTCCATGGTGATTTGCATGTGAAGCACAAGTGCTTTCTACTTAGTTCATTACGTTCTTCTGCATTTATTTTAGGGGCTGAAGTAGGAGTTTTAGAGGGTTTAAAAGGTGGTTTTGGTGCCCCAAACTTGGTTTCTACTTTTGGTGCCATGCTCTTCTCCTTGCCAAATGAGGGCATGGTGTTTTTGGGCTGTCCAAATGTTGAATGTTTGGCTGAGAATGGTTGTTTAACAGGTGTATTGTATGCAACATATTTTTGTCTTGGAGGTAGGACTGATTCTAAGTTTAATGCCCTCTTAATTGCATCTTCCAAGGTGGTTGGTTCAAATGCTTTTACAAGGCCCTTCAATGGATCCATCAACCCATCTACAAATAGGAATACAACCCTTCTTGGTGAAATATTTTGTACTTGAACAACAATTTGTTCAAACTCCTCTATGTACTCTCCTAGTGATGAAGTTTGCTTAAGGGTAGCAAGTTCTTTAAAATATTCTTCTACATATTTTCTTTCAAATCTGTTGAGGACCCTTTGACAAAATTCATCAAATGAAGTAATTTGCCCATGTCCTTGAGTGACAAGTCCATGGTGCCACCAATCATAAGCTCCACCCTCAAGATTAAGAGTGGCCAGTTGAATGGCATCTTCTTCTGGCATTGGATCAAGTGCAAAATATGTCTGTAATTTTTGTAGCCATGCCCTTGCTGATAAACTATCACTACCATTGAAAGCTGGAATTTGCATTTTTTGTTGCAATTTCTTTCCTCCCTTTTTAGGTTCACCAATCCTCTTCCCAATAATTTTTAGATACCTATCAAAGCTTACTACAACTCTGAAATTTTTTGGTTTCTCTGTATATTCCAAAAATAACTCATCCAATTCTTCCTGAATATCATCAACTTGTTGTAACTACTGTGTGAACATGGGTTTAGAAGGCTTTTGAAGGGGTGTGTGTGAATAAGTTGTAGATCCCTCATTGTCTTGGCGTGATGTTTCCCCATGTTGTAAGGGATTTTGTCTATTGTCAAGTTTTTGTGTCGTAGCCCTCATGTATGTCAAACCCTCTTGCTGCATATTCACCATACGGGTCATCAATTGAACTAGGGAGTCAAATTTCTTGACTGCTTCATCCCTCCTATCATCTGTTCTTTCTCCTACTCTTTCTACCATTTTTGTTAAAGCCTCTTCTTCTTGTGCTGCTTCTTCTGGATTTATATTCTGCTTATTTTTCCTAGTATAATATTGGTGGGTTGAAGTCATGAATTTTTGCTCAAGCTCAATCTGCCAAAACTGCAATACCCACAAAACTTTTTGCTGAAATATCTGAGGATCTGAATTTTTCTGCAATACCCAGATCTGAAAATAACCAAATCTAAAATACCCAGTAGCTTAAATCATCAAATCAGTAATACCCACAACTCAAAATGGTTGAATCTGAAATACCACAAAAATATTCTATAGAAACCCTAGCTGTAACTTTTTGAAAAATGCCAGATCTGGCCACAGGCTGGCAAGATCCAAGCTCTGATACCACTTTTAATATCCCTTTTTCGATTTTTTATTTTTTATAATTTTTTCAAGCAATAAAAATCACAATAAAAACAGATATTTTCTCTAAGTTTCCAAAATAATAATTTTTAGACAACCCACAATGCAAAATTTTATTTAACTGAGAGGAGATCAGACATTACAACAATGATTCAATCCTAAAATAGCCAAATACTAACATAAATATCTGATTACAAACAAATAATATTGTCCAAGGTGGGACGTTGCACCTTTGAGTGGAGAATGTGCTGAAATTGCTTTGCCAAACCTTCCAAAATCTGCCCAAGAATGGACGTTGCCCATATGGGATGATAAATTACTGAATGAACCCCCAAAATGTGCTTAGAATGGCCAGCTAGAGGGACGCTACAGGTCTGATGAAGAATCAATGCTGAATACTGCCAAAAATCTCCTCCATACCGCCTCAATATGGGACGTCCAGCCAAGGATGACCTCAACAATTGAAAATAACTCCAAAATCTACCAATTAACTGACCCAGGATGGGACACACCTCTCACAGGATGGATATGATCTGAAATACTGATTACAACTCTCTCTTCTCTTATATAAATCACCAATATTGCCCAATGTGCAAACCCTAGCTGAGATTTGCCCACAAATAGCTAAGGGAGCAGCCCTTAGGTTCAATCCAATAGCAAGGGCCAACCTGGTCTACCGAATTGCAATCCTTAGATGAAGGGATCAGCCCTAGAACACCCAAGGTTGAGCAAGGATCAACCTTGTCTCTTCAGAATCGATTAGACTCCTCAATTTCCAATTTGCAAAATACTCCAAATCCCCCTCAAAATGGGACGCCCATGCTCCTTATATAATTTCATGTTATATTTCATCATTGACATAACCTTAGGCTCATAAAGTAACTTAGGCCTTTATTTAAAAATAAAAAACAATAGACTAATATTATGTCTCCTAGTACGTTGGCCCCCTCCTACAACTTTCATAAGTTATTTATTTATAAAATGAAGGAGGCTCTATTTATTTATTTTAATTTTGGTTCATTCCAGATATTTTTTGGCTGACAATGAATCTACAGGATACATAATACTAGATCCATCTACAAAAAAGGTCTATATCAGTAGAGATGTGATCTTTGATAAAAAAAATCATAATCAACATAGATGAATCCAGTGGCAACATAGAAATCCTAAATCTATTTGAAGAAGACTCATAATAAGAATCTCAAGAACAAGATACAGAAGCATCAATAGTACTGCCTAGAAAAGAACCAATATGGCTCAAAGATACTCTCAGAGAATCAAATCTAGAAAGAATGCCAAATCTTACCTCTACAAGACCTCAAACTTGTAGCATGACCAAAATGAACATATGAATGCTAAGTAACACAGTAGAACCAACATCAACTTCTCAAGCATTGAAAGACTCACACTGGAAAGCAGCTATGAAATCTGAATATGCATCACTCAAAAAGAATAAGACATTGGATCTAGTAAACCTACCTCCAGGAAAGAAAATAGTGGAATGCAAGTGGGTTTACAAAATCAAAAACAAAGCAGATGGAACACTTGACAAATACAAAGGTCGACTAGTAGCCAAAGGGTATACTCAGACAAAGGGAATTGAATATGAAGCAACATTTGTACCAACAACTCGAATGACCACTATCTGAATAATTTGCACACTAGTAGCACATCAGGGATGGAAACTTCATCAGATGGATGTAAAAGTGTATTCCTTAATGGTGACTTAGAAGAAGAAGTCTATATGACACAACTTGAAGGCTTTGTCATTCAAGGACAGGAAAGTAAGGTATGCAAATTGAATAAATCTTTATATGGCTTGAAAAAAGCTCCCAAAGCATGGAATATAAAGATCAATAATCACCTATTACATCATGATTTCAAAAGGAGTTCATCAGATTCCAATCTATATACCAAGAAAATTGGAAATGATATCTTGATCCTCATAGTTTATGTTGATGACATAGTGATTATTGGAAGTTTAGAAAAGTTAATAAGTGACATAAAAAGTATCTAGAAAAAGCATTTAAAATGATAGATCTAAGACTAATGAACTACTGCCTTGTTCTAGAGATTTATCAAGGAAAGGACAAAATAGTTATCAGTTAATCAAAATATGTAAAAGCTCTTCTTGAAAAATATAGAATGACAAAGTGTAAGCCCAAAGATACACCAATGGAACAAGGGATTCAACTATCCAAAAATGATAAAATATTGTTGGATCCAGCAACGATGTATCGTCAGTTGATTGGAAGTCTTTGATACTTAACAAACATTTGACCAGACAGAATTTGCAGTAAATTATATTTCACAATTCATGCAAGAACCAAGAGAAAGTCGTTGGAAAGCTACAAAAAGAATATTACAGTATATCAATAATACTGCAGACTATGGATTAACTTATATGAAGGATGTCAAACAATTTTGTCTACAGGGATACTTAGATTCAGATTATGTTGGATCTATTGATGCTAGGAAATCTACCTCAGGTTATGTCTTCTATCTCATATCAGGACCCATATCTTGGCACAACAAGAAACAACATACAGTAGCACAATCATCAACTAAAGCATAATATCGAGCAGCAAGAGATACAACCTGTGAAGCTCTATGGTTACAACACATACTATTTGACATAGGAATTAAATGAACTCCCACTATGATATTTTATGATAATCAAGAAGTACTAAATCTGATCAAGAATCTAATCATGCATGAAATAACAAAGCATATTGAAGCTCAATGTCATTTCATCAAGGAACTTTTTCAGAACAAGCACATCATCCTCAAGTATGTTCCTACAGAAGATCAGTTGGAAGATATATTTACAAAAGCACTTGTAAAAATCAAGTTTGAAACATTCAGAGATCATCTATGTGATTCAAGAGAACTTCATACCAAATAATGTAATACATGGGGGTGTTAGAATATATCTCTACTCGAATGTATCACTTCACTCTCAATAATATATGTTGATTTTCTCTCTCTTTCTCATGATATGATGGAATTGTGCTAAAACCATCAATGGTATCAGAACCACGGTGAATCCAGAGAGGAATAGGTAAAGCTACCATTGTTGTAAACATGCAAGGTGTCTCTTGTACAACTAGGTAGAGTGTTGGCTAAGGAATCCATCTTCCTATATAAAGGGCCTCATACCTCTACTCGAATGTATCACTTCATTCTCAATAATAAATGTTGTTTTTTTTTAAGTCAAAAAAATTGGTGTTCTCCTTCAGCATGAGGAATAAGTGAGCTGAGGTTTAGCGGGTGCAGTGGGAGTGAGGGTTTGAATTTTTTGGGTAGGAATCTCAGCCAAGGCGGTAGAGGTAGAGCAGGTATGAAAGAGGCGGGTGGGAACCTCGAGCATGGATCAAGCAAGGATCCAGAGGAAGGCGGTCATGCTACGGCAGATTTGGAGGAGGGCATCACACGGGGGCTGGACCCTCCTCAGAAAGACCCCGAAAAAAAAGTTACGAAGGACAATGCAGGACCCAAGAAGTGGTTGTCTTTTGCTGAGACTCTTAGAGGAAAAAGAAAGGAGGTTCTATCTCTTCTGCCCCTAGTTCCAGTAAATAATAAAATTTTAGCCCCAACAAGTTCCATGAGCCCTTTTCTTTTAATGGAAGAATTCTCCTTGGTAGGCAAGTTTTTGGGAGGTAGGTCGGACATGGAGACTATTAGGGCTTGGGCGACGGGTCAATGGTGACTGGTATGCAGCTTGGAGTTGGTAGCTCTAACTCGAGGGTTCTTCATTATCCGTTTTAACAATATGGAGGATGCTAACCGCATTTTAACAAGAGGTCCTTGGTTTCTAGGCAAAAGGAGCCTTTTTCTCAAATGATGGGGTGAAGATTTCGACCTTGAAAAGCAAAATATTAACATTACCCCTATTTGGGTTCGTCTCCCAAGTCTACCTGCCTAGTTCTTCAATGAATATTGGGTCACGGGGCATAGCCAGAACTATAGGGGACCTTATCTCCATTGACCATGCGACCTTGGCCATGACAAGGATGACTCATGCACAAATCTACGTAAATGCTAATTTGAATAATGAATTGCCAAGGTTTATGGAGCTAGAGTATGGAGAATACTATAGAAAATAGCCGATAGAATACGAGAACAGACCAACATTCTGTGCAAAATGTAAAAATCAAGGACATCTATGCAATCGGTGCCCTAACCTGGTAATGAATAGAGAAAAGCAGAAGCAGGGAATTCTAGACAGAGAAAATTTGAGGAGTTTCCCTGGCAGAGGTGATTTCAATCAGGCAAACTATGTCTACCAAAAAAATAAAAGAGAGGGTGCAGGGTCCCAGCAAGACAAAAGAAAACAACAAGTTTTTGGCAACCAAAATACTCAAGTAAGTTCCAGTCCTCTAGTTTCAAATAAATTTTCAATTCTATCCAATATGGGAGTAGGATGATTATCAAAAGACATGGAAGCCCGCACCTTCAGGCTAACCTTTCTGACTCTCTCAAATCCCCGTCCAAGTCATGATCCTCAAACCCTAATGTTGAAATTACTGTAAGCCCCGTGGGCATCACAAATCCAAATCCTAATGCACGATCTCTAGAATCCACATCCAAGTCAGGATCCTTAAACCCCAATGCTGGAAATACTTCAAGCCCAGTGGGCATCCCAAAGCCAACCAAACCCTAATGCTGAAGAACTTAGGAAGAAATTTGAGGCATTGGAAAATAAAAAATCTCATCTCCCTAACATCATCACTAGGATCCAAGTGAATCCTACTGAGGGGCATTCCCGTAGACCAGGGGAATATAGGAAAAAATGAGAAGATTTTGATGTAGGGGTGGAGATATGTAAAACTCTTCATACTGAGGAATATGGCAGTCTGGTTCTGCAACAAATTACCTCCCCTCAGTTTAATCCTAAACAAAACAGGAGCACTATGAAGTCTCCTATAGATTTTGGCAATGAAAAAGAAGAGGGAGAATATCAAATGTTGAGCATCAAAAAATTAAAACTGATAATGACATTGCCAATGGAAAATAGAGAACCTTGTTTCAATAGGTTATTTCGGGTTCTAAAGACAACAAATTAGGAAAACCCCCTCAAGGGATGGGGAGAGGAAGAAATCCCAAACAATCTAAATGAAGTTCCTCTCATGGAACATGAGAGGCCTCAATGGCCTTCCCAAACATAGGGAAGTCAGTGCAATAAGAAATCAAGTGAATCCAACTATTATCATGTTGCAAGAAACAAAAACTGATGACATTCAGTCAAAAAAAAATAGCAAAAAAAATTTAGAATCAATGGGATATGGTTTGCAAATCAACCAGAAGAGCATCTGGAGGCCTTATGACTTTGTAGGATCCCCGGATAGTAGAAGGCACCGTTATTCAAAAAGATGACAGGGTTCTTAGTATTTTATTTAAGGAAATAAACAGCAACAGGTCGTGGATCCTTTCAAATATTTATGCCCCGACTTCAATTCAAGGGAGAGCTCTACTATGGGAGTACTTAGGCAATCTAAGTGAAATCTTCCATAATGTCCCCTGGATTATGGCTGGGGATTTTAACACTCCTCTTTACCCTTCAAACAAAATGGGTGGAAATGGACCACCTATCAGGAGCATGGATGAGTTCAGCGACTTTGTGAACTCCAACATGTTTATGGAAGTAAAACTTAGAGGAGCGAATTATACCTGGATCAATCGACGGATAGGATGTCATCTCATTCAAGAAAGGCTTGATAGGTTTTTCTATCAAAGGAGGCTACAACTTTGTTCGGTGATTCTACCCTGCAAGCCCTTCCTAAAATTGCCTCTGATCATAATCCCATTTTTTTGGAGATCCCTAACTCTTTGTCCTTCAAGAAACCTTTCAGATTTCAATCTATGTGGATCAAACATTCCAATTTTGGAGATAACTTAAGTCAGTGGTGGCAATAGCCTGTCAGGGGTAGTGCAGCTTTTAAACTTGCTGGCAAATTAAAGTTTGTTAAGGAAAAGCTTCGAACTTGGAACAAAGAGGTCTTTGGGGACCTCTTTGAAAATAAAAAATAGGTTGTTGAAAGTTTGAAGATAATTGATCAGAGGATCCAACATGGTGATTCTGATGAAACTACTAGGCAGGAGGAATGAACAAAACTAGCAGAGTTTCATAACATTTTGGCCTGTGAGGAAATCTATTGGAGGCAAAAATCAAGGGCTCTTTGGTTGAAATATGGAAATTCAAATTCCAAGTTTTTTCATGTCACCACGCTTAGAAACAAAAGCAATAACAAGATAATTTTTTTTAAAAAGCAGATGGTTCTATTACTCAAGACTTAACAGAAATCAGAAAGGAGGCAGTAACTTATTTCAATTCTATCCTTGGTCAGGAATCGCAATGTAATGAGGAGGCCAAAGATATTCTCTTGCAATCCATTCCTAGCATAATAAATGAGGATAAAAACCTTAAGCTTCTAGCTCCCTTTTCTGATGAGGAGATTAAGGAAGCCTTATTTAACATGGAGCAAGAAAAAGCCTCGAGACCCAACGACTTTCCCCCTCGTTTCTATCAAGCTTTTTGGGACATCGTAAGTGAGGATGTAATTTTTGCTGTCAGAGAATTCCAAGCAAGCAATCATATCTCAAAAGGTATCAACTCTACTTTTATTTCTCTAATTCCTAAGAAGCAAACCCTTGAATCTATGGTTGACTTCAGGCCAATCAGTTTTTACAATGTTTCTTACAAGATCCTAACTAAAGCCATTGCAAATAGAATGAGAGATATTATGCCCCACATCATAGATCCATGCCAAGGAAGCTCTATCCAAGGCAGTTCAATCTTGGATGGAGTTATCACAGTTCATGAAGCTCTGCACTCTGCTCATAAGACTAACAAGTCTATTTTTGCCCTCAAGCTTGATATGAACAAAGCATTTGATAGGCTAAATTGGGACTTTCTGATTGATGTCCTCCTTAAGTTTGGTTTTCACCACCAATGGGTTAATTTGATCAAAGAATGTATTTCTAAAGCATGGTTCTCGATTCTAGTTAATGGAACAACTACTGGTTACTTTCAAAGTCATAGAGGAATTTGGCAGGGGGACCCTATTAGCCCCATGTTATTCATCATTATGGCAGAAGTTTTAGGCAGAACCATCAAAATTGCTTGCAATTCAAGGCTAATATCAAGAATCAAGGCAACATCTCTCACTAGGGTTGTTTCTCACCAACAATTTGTCAATGATACCCTTATATTGACTAAGACATCGATGGTTGAGGCCAAAATAATTAAATACATCCTGCAACTCTATGAGGACACAGTTGGTTAGAAAGTTAATTTCAGTAAAAGCAAGTTATATTTCTTGAACACCCTCATTCAGAGGCAAGGAAGGATTGTAGAAATTTTAGGGTGTGATATAGCAAACCTCCCCACTTCGTATCTTGGTCTCCCTCTTTTCATTGGTTCTCTGAGAGAATCAATGTGGGACGGTGTTATTGAAAGAATTAAAAAAAAAACTTACTAGATGGAAAGGTCATCTTCTATCTCAAGCAAGAAAGATGACCCTCACTAAGGCCTCTCTTCAGAGCATTCCAGTCTATTTCCTCTCTGTTTTAAAAGCCCCTATGAAGGTTTTCCAAAAAATTGAGAAACTCCAAATCAAATATTTATGGGCTGAATTAGAGGAGAAAAAAAAGATACACCTTGTAGGATGGACCAAAGTGTGCAGACCCAGGAAAAATGGGGACTTAGGTCTGAGGAGAATTGCTCATATAAATTTAGCTTTACTAGCTAAGCAGGCATGGCGTCTCATTTCTTGTGAAGAAAATGAATGGACAACTATCATCAAACGAAAGTATCTTCAAAATATGGAATTTCTAAATGACTCGGTTCCAATCAGAGGTTCTGCTTTTTGGAAAGCAATTCTTAATTGTAAGGAAATCATCAAAAAAGGTTTAAGATGGGTTTTAGGCAATGATGAGAGGATAAATTGCTGGAATGACAGGTGGGCTAAGGATGAACCACTGGCGTAATATCCTAACTTAGCCCGAATCAGAGATATCACAAAAGAACTCATTGGCAAAAAAGTCTTCGATTATATGGTTGAGGACAAAGGTAGAATGAAGTGGAAAAAAATAAGAATTCAGGGATTTCAAGCGGAATCAAATGATCTTTGTAACATTCTCGGGAAACAGTTTATCCCCATGAGACCCAAGGAAGATCAAGTGACCTGGGCTCCTACGGAAAACGGGCGGTTCAACTGTTAAATCAGCTACAAGCTTACGCTGATGACGAGGATTTTGTCCTCCAAAAGGACTTGGTTTGGATAAAAAAATTAATTCTAAAAATTGTAGTCTTTTCATGGCTGGTTATCCAAATAAGAATTCTAACCATTGATAATATGATGCATAAAGGTATTTGTATCACTAATCGTTGTTATCTGTGTAGGGCTAATTGGGAGACCATTTATCACATTTTCCTTGAGTGCCCTTTTTTCTTGATTGTCCTAAGTGGGGTTTTTCAGGCCTTCAATATTTCATGGGTTAAACCAGCCATCGTACTTGATTTGTTCGTCCAGTGGCCTTGCACATTTTCAAGCCAAAGACTTAGATACATGTGGAAAATTTGTTTCAATCACTATATTTGGCAGGTGTGGTTAGAAAGGAACCATAGAGTCTTTAATGAGTCTATCCATGATCATCAAACTATCATTGTCAGGATCCTATCCTTTGCCAATGAGAATATGAACCTTATCCCTTTTGATAGCTGTAAACCTCATCTGCAAGAGATCACGATTGCTCAATATTTAAGCTTAACCTTGTTAGATGAGTCTGTGCCTAGGGTAGTCAACCCCAGAGCCAATTTTAAGTGGTCTCCACCTCCTACGGGTTGGTTTAAGCTTAATTTTGATGGAGAAACTAAGGACAATTCTGGCAGAGCAGGTGCTAGTGGCATTGTGCAAGATCATAATGGGAATATGATGCTTGTGTTTTTCGAATATTTGGGAACAAGGACGAACAACGAAGTTGAAGCTAGAGCTATGTGGAGAGGCCTTCAAATGACTCAAGACTTAGAAGGAAATTTGATCGTAGAAGGAGACTATATGCATGTTATAAATCTACTCAATAATTGGAAAACACCTCCTTGGAGGATTAAAACAATTGTTGAAGAGGCTAGGATCCTTTTCCAAGGAAGACAGGATAGAAAATCCCAACATGTCTTTCGGGAAGCTAACAAAATTATTGATAAGCTGGCCAATTTGGGTGTCGATGGTGACGAAATTTTCAAATGGGAACACAGTATCCCAAGTGAAGTAGAGGAGCTTATTCAACAAGAATGCCAAGAATGATAGTCAAATTTACCAATAGGGAAGGCATTGTAAGTTCGAAGGCTAGGAGTATTCTCGTCTCTTTTTTGAATTGGACTCACAATAAAAATTATTTGAGCTGTCAGTCTTTGTGGATGCTGCTTGGAAATACCACAAAGACTAATAGGGACAATCACATGTCAGATAACATGGCTCCTAGGAGTCTTAGTAATTTGAGATTGGTTGATAATCATAGGGAAGGAAAGAAACGACAATATAAGACTTTGAACCAAAGCCACGTGGACCACCAGATAGCCACCGCCATAAATCTAGCCAGCAGGTTCACTTCTCCAAGGCTGATTGGCCAAGATAGTATGTGGTACCAAAGCATGTCATATATGGAAGAAAGCAATTACCAAAGAATTATTAAGAGTAACTGTCAATACAGAGCTTGTGGGAGTTTTTTTCAGTACTCTGCTATGTGTGTCTGCAGCTTTTTGTTTCTCCATTGTCTTAAGGAAGGGATATGTGTCTGTTTCTTTTTTGTAATTATGATGCATGTGTGTTTTATCGGGGTATACCCAAAATGTTGTATGAGAAGTTTCTTTTTGATAACAGGCTATGTGCCTTATCGGATGTAATGGCTTTAGCGGCATGTAGATTTTACATATATAGGATCCTTAGTAAGGATATGTTCATCAACAACCCTGGGCTGATTTTTGTAAAAGGTTTTGGGATCGTATCTACCAAAAAAATAATATGTTGTTTTTCTCTCTCTTTCTCATGATATGATGGAATGGTGCTAAAACCATTAATTTGCACATTATAACTCTTTAAAACATTGGGTTTAATGATATAATAACCCAAAGATATGCTAATAAGTATATGTTGTGTCTAGGTGTAAAGAACCGTTACACCAAAACCTCAAGGCATTAGTGAGATCTGAATACACTAGGATCATAACATCCCACCACGCTTTACAACCCAAACTCTGGGTCGACAGGCCTCATTATCACCTGCTCTACTCCACAAACCACTCTGAGAATCGAACTCACGACTCTGGGTCGACAGACCTCCTTATCACCCTCTTTGTGACTCAAACTCGGGTGGTTGCTCTGATACCAAATGTAATGAATTGTTACACCAAAATATTAAGGTATTAGTGAAATCCGAATACACTAGGATCATAACACTAGGAACATAGCATGCCCTCCCCCTTAAGAAGCTTTGTCCCCAAAGCTAGTAAAAATCGAGCTTGCAACCTCTAAGAAAACATTCATAGCTCCAACCAACTAGGCTAACAAAATAAGCCCAAAAACATAGAAATTGAGAAAAAATGGTTGTTTTCTTTTTCTTTTTCTTCTAATTAGTTGTTTCTTGCAACAACTACTAGGTTTGGATGTTTCTCCAAAAACTCCTATGTTTTCCATGTTGCTTCTTCCTGTAGCAATCCCTTCCACTTGACCTTGTGCCTCTTGATTTCCCCATTCCTGGACAATTTGACCTTTGTTTGAGTATGATATTCAACATCCATGCAATATATGTGTGTCATAAAGCCAAAGTGACCATGTTTTAGAATTTTGGATATATTCTTAGGGTCTACAATATTTATTCCTCTTGAAGGCAAAAGCCCTGATGGTGTACTCATGACCATCCTTTTGGAAGATCAAAAACCTCTCTTGATGGTTTGTTGAGTAGGTTCCCAATGAGTATAGCCATTGAACACCTAGAATGGCATCAACTCCTCCTACATTAGCAACATAAAACTTATCTTTGAGGGTGTAAGCTCCTACTGAGAGCTAAATATTATGAATTTCTCCTTCACACTAAATATTTTGGTGACCCAGGAGTTGAATACGAAAGCTCTCAAAAGTGATAATATGAAAGCCCTACCTCTTGACACGCTTTTGGTCAAAAATATTAAGTGTTTTCAGGATCTATCATGACCAAGACCCTAGCCTTATTAATGTTAGAAAAAAAAATTATAGGTATCAAGGTGATCTAGACCTAAAATTGCAACTAAGGATACTAAGGATTCTCCAGTATCTCTCAGTGGTAAGGTTTGGTTCTCCTGTACAAGTTCAACCTTTGGGTGATTGGGAATTTCTTCATTTTTAGGTTCAAACTTGGAGTTGGAAGGGTGTGTGGCTTCCTCCATAAAGAGTTTTTTAGGGTTACAAACATGACCTCTAGACCACGGCTCTGAACATCTATGATAGTGATTATAGATTGGGGGTTTTTGGTTAGAAGAACAACCAAATATTGTGGGTTGTGATCTCTGTAGTTTCCCTTCCTCTCTAGTTGATATATCAAATGAAAAACCCTTCTGGCTTGGACCCAGTAGATTATTCTTAATTGCTTCAATATGAATCTCTCCCTTCCTATCTAAACTAAAAGCTCTTTCCAAGGAATCTAGATCAAACATTCTTACCTTTGTGCGGATATCAATCCCTAGGTTTGAGATGTAATTCTGCAGCACTACATCTACAAAGAGCTTAGCCTTGGACTCCAAAACATGAAAATTTTGTTTACTCCTCCATAGTCATGTATCCTTGTAATAGGTGCATGAGTTGAGTGTTATAAGACTCATCCCAGTTTCAAGCTGCCCTTTGGTTCAAAGCCTTTGCAAATTCTCCAAACTCCCCTCTTGGATTCTTGGACAACCATCTCTCACCCCATGCATGTATCGTCCCATCTAGGTGTTGGAGTGTAATATTCAACTTATCTGTCTAAGAAAAAATATTTTGCACTTTATATGCAAACTTCACCTTACTCAACCAAGTATGGACCTCCACTTCACCTCCAAAATCATATTGTGGAATCTTCATTTGGAGGTTAAATGTTGGTTTACTTCATGGTGGCAATGAGTTTGGAGGACTATGACTTCTCTCTTCCCAAGGATTAACCAACTCCTCATCCTCTATGTTCTCACCCTAGGGGTTTTCTTCCTCCATTGGCTTCTATCCTAGGACTTGTAGTTCACAAGTCATTATTTGTGCAAGCTTTCCCAAAATTTCCTCCAATTCAACCTTTGTCATGAACTCTTGCTAGCTCCTTCGACTTCTTGGCATTTTTTTCAAAAAAAACCTTGATGGTGGTGCAATAGAAACGAAGATCAAACTACTCTGATACCACCTATAGTGTACCAAAATGCAAAGAGAATAGAAAATAAACATTGCTACAGTAAAAATATGGAGATTAAGGAACAAACAGGAGCACGTGCTCAACCAACGTAGATATGCACCTACAAAACCTACAATTTTTAACACATAAGAGAGCTCTCAAAGAACAAATTCTGATTCATGTATATATAAGATGAGAATAATGAATTACAAATTAGGGCTTCGTCAATGTATAAGAGGTGGGAACAAAACCCCAATTACATAATGAGAGTTAAATCCACTAAACTACCTTTTTATCATTTGCACACTATAACTCTTTAAAATATTAGGTTAAATGATAAAATAGCCCAAAGACATGCTAATAAGTATATGTTGTGTGCAGGAACACAACATAACTATTTTATCAAAATACAAAAGTTTACATGCAATTGTGACTAGAAATAACATCGCCAATGCAAATATAAAAAAACCACGTGATTTAAAGAAAGGCTCAAAATGCTTTTGTATACAAAAGTTATGGCCTCCAACAAATTTGCCTTAAAATTATAAAAATGCCTCTAAAATATTTAAAAAATAAAAAATAATTTACTACCTATAGAAAATAGGAGGTTATTGCATATCATCGTTTAAGTGGTTGAAATGGTGTCAAGCATGCATTGATTGTGCATCATACTAGCCTATCGCATGACACCAATTATCATGATCTAATTTCTTTGATCTACAAAGCACACTACACTTATCACATCTTGTTTCACTCCAAAATTTGTGTTGACAAGCCTGTTGTTGACTAAGCAAGTTGTTTGTCAAGTTCAATGAGATAGTGAAATGTGATTGGTCAAACTTGTATTTATAAACATTTAGTAGCGTATGACTTGCCATGTCAATCATTATACGACTTGCCACGTTGCCCCAATCAAAGGTTGTCACATCAACTCCTACATCACCTGTCATGTCTCAACTCAAGATTCATGCCATGTCAATAGCTAATTCAATGTCGTGAGTGTGGTATACCAGCAAGGACGCCACTTGCATTATCGATGATGTGACTTGGGTTCAATCCCCATGGTGGATGTGTATAAGAAGTATTATTCAAAAAAAAGTTGATTCAATGCCTACTCACATGTCGTTTCATGTCACCTATACAAATTGCCATGTATTACCTTGAAATTCATGCACTAGTCGTCAACTATATGAACCACCATATCAGTTGCCATGTGTCACCTTAAAATCCATTCACCTGCTACCAAGTCACTTAGACAACCTACCATGTCAGTTGTACAAATTACCATGTGTAGCCTTAGGATTCGTGCACTCGTTTCCATGTCACCTATATGGACAACCATGCAAGTCATACATATTGTCATGTGTCATCTCAAGATTTGTGTGTTTGCTATCATGTCACTTGTACAAATCGCAATGTCAGTCAAACATATTGCCATGTGTCATTCATACATCTCTACCATGTCATCACAATCATCTCAAGAGGTGACCATCCACTACCATGTCATCACAAGATGCCACATCATTAAGAGTTGCCATGTCATCAAGCATTTTGACATTATCAAGGTTATCCAAAAGTTTTAGATGTGGGAGGGAATTGAACCTGAGACCAATTAGCATATTTCTTATCATATTTTGGCTAGTCATCTCTCCAAGCACTACACTTGGAAAATAAGGGGTAAGAAACAAGTTTTAAATGCAAGAAAACACCAATCACCTCCTTTTGACCCTCCATGTTGATGTAGGCATGTGTCATGCTGACACAAGAACACACTTGTGTGTCCAAACTTTGTCACCATTCCAAGGAATGATCCTTAGCATATTCTTTTTTTAATTCAAAAATTCAAATTTTGGAAAAACAAAAGACAAAAAACATGGGTACAAATTTACGGTACCTAGAGGTAAAATGAGTGAAAGTGCTAAACTAAGATCCCTTGAAATTTCACAAAGAATCCATAACATTGACAATTTGTCCATATCTGTCAAAGTTTCCCCTACATAACCCTTTTGTCAAACACAACCAATCAGGACATCCTCTCATGCCTATACAACAAAAACGTTGTGAAACAATTTTTGTACCTTTGTCAAGTTTCTTGAAACTCTTTGCTAAGCCCATAAACCTATTCATGGCTTCTTTGATGCCAAGAGTCTGTCTAAAAAAAAATAGCATCTTCTTTTCTTCTTTTGCAATGGTCAAACAGTCTATGGTCTCATTTGTACTATTAATAGTAGCCTAAAGATAAAGGAGAATTAATCTTTTAGAAAATCATGAACAATAAATGAGGTTTATGAAAAAATTCAATTTTGGAACAAGTTCATCGATTTGGTTAGAATAATTAAAAAAGGATTGATTATCAATGAGAGGAAAAAAGGAACTTTTTGATGACTTTCTCTTAAAGAGAAGCTACTAATATTAATGAGATCCTCATGATCCAAGTCCACCTTGAATATTGTTAGAAAACCCTTCTTTTGATTACGCCATTAGCACTCAAATTGAAATCTTCTTGGCTTGCTCCAATCATAGTTGTCCTTAAGAGAAATTGGAAGAAAAACACCTATCAATAGAATAAATCGAGTAATGGAGATTCACACCCACTCTAATACCATGTTAGATTTCATAGCAGATTCTACAAATGAATAGAATCAAACTATTAGCAATATAATGTTATTCTTCATAGATTAATCAAATTCCAAGATCAATAATTTACATCAATATCAATATCATCAATAGTCAAACATAACTCAAATCTCACATAAATCACATTGAAATCTTTATTGATAAAACTCAAGAAATACATAAAGCAAAGCTTATTCGAGTTACATTTTACATGGCTTTGTCTCCAATATAAAGATACATGAGACTCTTCACATTACATGACTCTTGACCTTTGCTCTCCTTAAACTCACAAGAGAATTTAACTCTTCATATTCCTAAGTCCCACATATTACATAAATACGAAGTATCTCATTATTACATATAACTTACTACTTCTAAACTAGACATCACACTCATGACTTTTCACTTGCTAACTACACACCTCACACACTTAATTACATGACGCATGCTCACTCCTGATAACTTGATACATACTTTATACATAAAATCAAACTCACACCCTCATCTAAATATTTAAAATAAGACCATATAATATAATACCTCCAACACAAACATTACCTAGTATTGTATAAAAAAAATACACAAAAATAAAACAAAAAATATAATATATATTGGGGGTCCATATACACCAAATTATTTCACTACATGGAAATGAAAAAATACTTCAACCAATGATACAATATGGTTTGTATGAAGGGGTATTTATACCCAAATGCAAGGTTGTGAGATCGACATTTAGGATTTAAATGTTACTAAAAATTGCATAAGCACTTTTTTCAAGGTTTACATGGACCCGAAGGGTAAATATGATATACAAGTATAAAAGTTGTTCATGGCCTCAAGAGCAACTTAACCACCACACATTCCAACACAAATTAGGGTTTTTCCTCTACTGTTCACTAAAGGTTTGATTCCAACCTATCCATATCATATCTCTTATGATTTTTCAACTTCATGGATTTGTATTTAAAAGAAGGGGTCAAATGTGTCGCCTCTATTAGATCCAAATCACCAAGGTTGATAGGTCATGAATCCTTTGATTTCCTCCAACTTGTTACAATCAAACTACTCAATCCTTCACAATCTTGTCATGTGATGGATACTATGAAATTCAAAGGTGTTGATAGCAACATAATCCTCTTTCCCAATCCTTGTATTTCATGAAAGTTACAAAAATGGTGATGCCAAAACTTTTAGATGCCCTATTAGATATAGAAGATAAAAAGGTTATCTTCTACATCCAATAGGGCATTTAAAAATTCTAGTGACATAATTTTTGGCACCCTAGAGTGATCGTTTCACCATAACTATGTCATTTTATTACAATTAAGTAATTAGTCTAAAGTTATATCACTTTTGTACCTATGTAAAATATCGGATGGCCTCAATAGGATGTTTCAAACACCCATGTAGGATCATCAAAACCCCAAAACACATATAACCATAAAGGCCATATGAATCTAGTCTTAACGAATTCTCTTTCTATCTAGGGGAAATTTGTTATCCTTTTCATCCAAATAAAAAAGTCACAACAATCTAACACAATATGTTTTGCTACATCATATCCAAAAGTTCAACAAGACATTGGCCTTGAGGTAAGTCTAATACCATTTGTCACATCTAAATATCCTACAAGACATTTGTCTTGAGGTAAATCTATCACCAAGTGGTGCATCTAAATGTCCTACAAGACATTTATCTTATGGTAACTCTACAGTAGTTTGGCACATCCAAATGTCCTACAAGACATTCGTATGGAGGCAAATGCATTACCATTAAGTGCATATGAAAGCCTTACAAAATATTTGTTTGAGACAAGTTTATCACCATTAGGCACATCCAAAAGTCCTACAAGACATTTATCTTGAGGCTTTGTTTGGCACATCAAAAGTCCTCTAAAAGATTTGTCTAGAGGCAAATCTATCGTTGTTTGACACATTACATAAGTCCTCAAGAATGTTTGTGTTGTGGCTGCTCCACAACGTACCCCAAAATTGGGGACCCACCTTTTTTGCATGTGTTCCAAGAAGACTGAAGTGGCCCATAGGCTAAAGAACAAGAAAAGAAAAGTGTCGCGATATCGTGACATGTTGCATTTTCGCGACCAAACAAGACAAGAAAGAACAAGAAAAGAAAAGTGTCGTGATATCGCGACATGTTATGTTTTCGCGACCAAACAAGACAAGGAAGAACAAGAAAATAAAAGTGTCGCGATATCGCGACATGTTTCGTTTTCGCAACCAAACAAGACAAGAAAGAACAAGAAAATAAAAGTGACGCGATATCGCGACATGTTGTGTTTTCGCGGCCAAACAGGAAAAAGTGTTGCGATATCGCAACATGTTACATTTTCGCGGCTACAAACAACAAAAGAGAGCAAGGAGGCAAAAGTGTCGCGATATCGCGATATGTTTCATTTTTGCCAAGGTAACGGACCTGCATAGTGACGTGGACATAAGGACAAAATCCAACGAGCAAGACAAAGTGTTACCTAAGGAGTCTTTAATGATTTGAAATCATTTAAGATGGTCGTTACACACGAAGGGAAACGGACGCAAGCCCATGTGGAGAAACGCAGCGAAGGGCCACAAAATGGAAACCAAAGCACACGCATAGAAGGGAAGGTGAAACGAACAGTCAGAGAAGGTGAAACGAGCAACCATTGGAAAACGAAACGAACCGTCATGGAAGGAGAAACAATTTTTCAGAAGTTTAAATACGCCTTTCAAAGAGGCCAAAACGGGGGGTCGAAAACTGCTGCAGGTAGCGTTGCAGATTTGAAGGCAAGATAGCCATTCTGGACCTGGTTGGGCTGTTTTTCTTTCGTAGACTAGTTCTTCTTCCATGGACAGGGGTCGGAAATTGTTGCGAACAAAGTTGCAGATTTGAAGGCGAGAAGGTCATTTTGGACCTGTTTAAGTTGTTTTTCTTCCACAAACTGGTTTGGGAAAACCAAAAATTCTGCTATTGTAAAATGACATATTTTTAATGCAAAAGTTTTCAGAAATTTGCATCTTGTGGGCAAGAAAGGAGAGTTTCTTTGCATGCTATGGATTTAATGTTTATTCTTTCATTTTTTTAGATTTCGAATAAATAGATAATGTTAATATCTGAATTTTATTTCGTACCCTAGGAACCAACACTTAGTCTATGGGGATTGTGCTTGTTTTGCAAGTCCAATAGGTTAGGTTGCATGCATGGAGACCTCACATCTTCGGTTTTGTCGGAACAGGATAGCATCATCTCGACTGCATTTTATCTTCAGTTTTCTGCATTTCATTTTCATTTTCTCGCATTTTATTTTTCCCAAAAATTTTAACTTATTTTCAGGCATTAAACAAACATTTAAAAAATTCAAAATCCAAAAAAAAACAATGAACAGTCATTAAAGTTTCATGATGAAATAAACCAACATTGCCCCTTGTTTACAGTTACTTGCAATCACTAAGGTGTTCCAAGCATTTAAATTGAATATCTTTATTTGAGATTACTAATACACATGCAAATGCTAATACAGCGGAGACCTTGGAGAAGTTGTTTGTTTAACTTCTTTGCAAGAGGGGATTTGGAACCCAAATCCTAAAGGAGAGTGTACTTTCACAATTGGATGAAAATACCACTCAATAGATTGGCGCTAGAAGGAGGGCCTAAATTGTTTTATTTCAGAGTGATTTAAATGCTATAGGGATTTAAATTTTGAATATTTCATGCCCTATTGATTATTATCTTTAGCCCTCTTTTAATAATACAACCTTGTATTGTTAAAAGGAGGACATGAATTGCTATGAATTGTTCTAATGCTTTTGATTGTTCATACAGGAATAATGTGTTTTGATTTGATCTAAAAAAAAAAAAAAATGGTCTTGACTAACGAGGTTGTCTCCATGCAATTATTTTCATTCGATTTTAATGGATACATCTCTTAGTTAATGCTTATTTGTAAGGAATTATTTTGTCTAAAAATGTATTTGTTGTCGGTATTATGCTCTTCACCTGCGCGTAATGCGATCTTGTGAATCAAAAAGCCTACAACACTAGGAGTATGCTCTTCACTTGCGCATATGCGATCTGGTGAATCAGAAACTTACATTTTTAGAATACTGCTTTGTCAAGGTTCCTTCTTTCATGACTAACAAATTGGTTTTGAAATTATTCTTTGAATTTCATTAATTGCGAGGATTTTTCGTGTGTCGCGAGGTTTTCTTTGAGGTACTGAGAGTTTTTTCAGGTTCTTGTAGGGTTATCATCATCGATTTTGAATCAAATGGCCCAACCTCCACCAGCTCCTTGGTACGGAACCCATAACATTCCTTTGAATATTGCAGGGGATATTCACGAGATCCCTAAGAATATAGAGAGATTTTTTCCCGAATACAAATTGGATGGCCCAAGGACCATAGAAGAACATATTCAAGCCTATAGGGACGTTTTGATAAGATTGCAAGTCCAACATGAAGATGTGGCTTGTAGACTCTTCCCCATGAGCCTAGACCAAGTGGATTACGAATGGTATATTTGCTTACCTACTGGTTCCATTACGTCATGGACGCAAATGGAGGATGTTTTTGTTAACCAATTCGAGGTCACCATTAGATCCCACAATCATCTATAATCGGTTCATTACGTGCAAAAGAGGCCGGGGTGAGCCAATCCGAACTTTTAATCAGAGATTTCAGAAGTGCTATAATAGAGCAATTCGGCATTTTGCCATTGATCCCGCAGTAGCTTTGCAAATATATTTTGGAGCATTGGATCCTATGACGACAATGTTTGCAAGGCGAAATCCTCCAAGTTACCACGCTTGCTCTAGCCTACAATGAAGCTATGACCATTGAACAACAAATGACACCACAGGGTTATGGGTTTTTCCATATGCCTATGGTAGGACAATATGGTCCATATGGTCAAGCTCCTATGATGAATCAGATCATGGCACCACAAATATCAGGCATAAATGCTTTGCCTTATCAACAACCATATTAATCAACACCCGCTTACGCACCCAATCCAATTCCGATTCAAAGTGTGAATCCCTACGCAAATCAAGTGGCTCAAAATCCAACTCAAATGTTAAGTCAAGATCTCATCAATTACGCAAATCCTAGCAGAACTAGCAATAACATAGCTCAACCAAAAGAGATTTATTCAGAGGTTGAAGAACTCAAAAAGATGATTCACAAATTGAGTAATGATTTGGTTCAAAAACAGAAGTACGAATCCCATGCCCCTCACTCAAATCAAAATTTCAACAATAGAGGGAGACAGAGTGGAATACGAAGCCAAACAATGGGGGTGTGCCTTCCCCTATTGCTAATCGAATAGATACTTCTGCAGGACCAAGTCACTCTAGTTCCATTCTTAATCTTTCTGATTTTGCATGGGAAAAGGGGTGTAGATTGCATAATACAAAGGAGCATAATGAAAGGAATTGTCCCGAAATGGCTAGGTATACCCATTGTCTCCAAGCTCAAGTGGATGATTTGGAACTTGTGCCAAATAATGGTCCACCCCAACATCAACAAGGAGTGGACAACATTTTGGTGGTGGAAACTCTATATCATCAAGAGAGTGAGAATGAGGAAAATGAAGATGAATGGGATGAGAAACATGTTGATGAATCAGAAGATGAAGTACTTGAGCGTCACAACTTGAACTTGGAGGATGATTACTATGATTCGTGGAAGAAATGGGAAGAATATTATAAATCTAAATCTTTTAATAAACTTGTTGCGTCAATTAATATGCAGGATAACTCAATTCCTTCCTCACATGAGAATACTATAAATCCTGTACAAATTGAGAAAGTTTTGGAAGAGGAATTCGAATCTCATAAAATTTTGGAACATGATAAGGATTCTACAACCATGAATCAAGAAATAGAGTCATTTGCTTTAGATTCCTTTGAGGGAAAAGAAATTGAAAATCTTGATCCACTTACTTGTATTGTTACAAAACCTAAATCATTTGGGTTTGATATCATTGATGATCCAATTGAAAATCTCACGTTACCCAAAACAACCCAAGTGATTGATCACGAAAATGTGTTAGTTAACCCACCCCTAGATAAACAAGACTTATGGTTTGAAAGGGATGGACATATTTTCAATTGGGTACCTAAGTTTGGTGCCTTTGATAAACAAGTTATGGAGAAAGAACAAGTGCTGCATGATGATGAGTGTCATGAGAGAAAAGAGGAATTTTCAAATCCTCTTCAAGTAAGGTCAAATGAAAGCGTGTCAAAGGTAAAATCTCACCGTTTTGGTTTCACCGTGCAAAATTCGAATGAAGGTTTGCCTATTGAATGGTTTGATTCAAATATTATTAATGTTATGGCTTTATTGAATGAAAATGAAAGCTTATTTCTACACCATGAATCAAAGTGCGGAATGGACATCTTAAAGAATAGACATAAAAGAATTGAACATCAATCATTGTCTAATCAATTTGAAAACTTGAAGCTCCACCATAGGATTATTAATGAAGCTAAATCAAATTGGTATGGTGAGAGGGGCAAGTGGAGGTTTGTTTCTTTGTTTGGTTTGATCTTGTTTTTGTTGGATTCCTGCAAAACTTGGTATGCGTATCACGTCATATGTCTTTTAAAGAATTCTAATAAGGTTTGGGATCCGGGAAAATGATAATCCAAACTTTTTGTACATTTGTATATACTTTTGGTTTTCGTGTTTTGGTTTCGAGATGGATCTCATTTTGGTTTTAAGTTTTGTGTGTTGGTCCTTATGAATGTTGACTAAGACTAGGAGAATATGAAACATCGGAATTGTATTGCAGAGAGCTCCACGAATATTGCAAACACATTAAGGAATATCGTTTGGAACTTGTGATGCATGAAGTTGTCAGTTTTATAAATTATGGCAAAGTAGGTGATATAAACTCCATCCGTATTTCAAAAGGAGCAATGCATTTATATCTCATATTACATTCAGCATTGCATATACATTTCATCTCAGTTGCATCTTCATTTCATGTACAATCTTTGAAAAGGTGTCGAATCCTCTTAGGGTTATTACATAACATATACTAAAAGGATCCTAAGGTTGGGAACTGATGCCCGAACTATCTTGAACCAAGCACGTTCTACGCATATTAAAGAGAATCTTGAGCAAAATAGTTAAAACCATACTTGGAAGAAAAGGTGAGGCGAAAGGAATATTTCGTGTTTGTCCTATCATGCAACATAATCCTTAAAACAGTGGTTTTTACCACTCCCATAATGCTTAAAGCCTAAAATCAGAGTAGTGAGGATAGGGTTAAATCCTCATCGAACTTAGGTTGAGGATCCAATTCCCCAAAGCTCTTATTTGACCTTCATGGAGCAGTAAGGATAGGGTCTAATTCTCATCTCGCTTAGGTTGAGAATCCGATTCCCCAAAGCTTCTATTTTTCCCATTCAAGAACTTGAAATTCCAAAGCAAATATTTTTCATTTCTTTATTAGTATTGGATTGGAAGGATCGTACTACATGTCCCTGGCAAGGATGGGTAGTCATCCCCAAGGTCCAAGAAATCAAAAGTAGATCCAAATCATGGATTATGGGGTTAATCTCCACCGGGGCTATGGACGCCTTGGCTGGCAGTGGAGTATGCTCATGCGTGGCAACATGTCTTGTCTAAAAACAAGACCATCGATCGCTCAAACGGACGAGGCTAGCTTGATGAGTTTCATCCATAACAGGTTAAATCATTTTCTTCAAGATGAGGTAATGAACTCCGGATCGAGTAGTAAGGATAGGGTTAAATTCCCATCTCGCTTAGGTTGGGAATCCTATTCCCCAAAGCTACGATTTCACTTACACTTGCACATGGGTTCAAGATGGTGGTGACACATAACCAACTTTGGGATCTAGTAAATTAATTCAGTATATTTGGTCCTAAGAGGGTTTGATAGTTTTAATATGTTTGTTCATAATACTAGAAGGTTTGAGCCTTTGCAAAGCAAGTTGTTATATCTCTAGCATCTTCATTATACATCAAATCCTGCACAAATCATTCATAGCCTTGCATACGAATCATAAGTGAAACTGACAATGGAATGTTGATCAATTTCAAACGATAGGGAATGAAGCACATTGCATACACCGAGCTGATGCTTAATAATTCTAATGTTTCATGTATGTCTCGTCTAGTTTCATTCTTGGGATATTTGCTAACGCTTGTATTTGAGTCTGTGTTTTCAGGTTGAGTTCTCACCGAAATGCTCAGAAGCATTTCCCAATAGAATCGCCATTTGTTGTGGCTGCTCCACAACGTACCCCAAAATTGGGGACCCACCTTTTTTACATGTGTTCCAAGAAGACTGAAGTGGCCCATAGGCTAAAGAACAAGAAAAGAAAATTGTCGCGATATCGCGACATGTTGCGTTTTCGCGACCAAACAAGACAAGAAAGAACAAGAAAAGAAAAGTGTCGTGATATCGCGACATGTTGCGTTTTCGCGACCAAACAAGACAAGAAAGAACAAGAAAGAAAAAGTGTCGCGATATCGCGACATGTTGCGTTTTCACGGCCAAACAGGAAAAAGTGTCGTGATATCGCGACATGTTGCGTTTTCGCGACCAAACAAGCAAAAGTGTCGCGATATCGCGACATGTTACATTTTCGCGGCTACAAGCAACAAAAGAGAGCAAGGAGGCAAAAGTGTCGCGATATCGCGACATGTTTCATTTTCGCCAAGGTAACGGACCTGCATAGTGACGTGGACATAAGGACAAAATCCAACGATCAAGACAAAGCGTTACCTAAGGAGTCTTTAATGATTTGAAATCATTTAAGATGGTCGTTACACACGGAGGGAAACGGACGCAAGCCCATGTGGAGAAACGCAGCGAAGGGCCACAAAATGGAAACCAAAGCACACGCATAGAAGGGAAGGTGAAACGAACAGTCAGAGAAGGTGAAACGAGCAACCATCGGAAAACAAAACGAAACGTCATGGAAGGAGAAACAAAATTTTCAAAAGTTTAAATACGCCTTTCAAAGAGTCCAGAACGAGTGGTCGAAAACTGTTGCAGGTAGCGCTGCAGATTTGAAGGCAAGATAGCCATTCTGGACCTAGTTGGGCTATTTTTCTTCCGTAGACTGGTTCTTCTTCAATGGACAAGGGTCGAAAATTGTTGCGAACAGAGTTGCAGATTTGAAGGCGAGAAGGCCATTTTGGACCTGTTTAAGTTGTTTTTCTTCCACAGACTGGTTTGGGAAAACCAGAAATTCTGCTATTGTAAAATGACATATTTTTAATGCAAAAGTTTTCAAAAATTTGCATCTTGTGGGCAAGAAAAAAGGAGAGTTTCTTAGTATGCTATGGATTTAATGTTTATTCTTTCATTTTTTTAGATTTCGAATAAATAGATAATATTAATGCCATTTTTTTGGGTTACATTAGGCGAATATTTGAAATCTGAATTTTATTTCGTACCCTAGGAACCAGCACTTAGTCTATGGGGATTGTGCTTGTTTTGCAAGTCCAATAGGTTAGGTTGCATGCATGGAGACCTCACATCTTCGGTTTTGTCGGAACAGGATAGCATCATACTGACTGCATTTTATCTTCAGTTTTCTGCATTTCATTTTCATTTTCTGCATTTTATTTTTCCCAAAAATTTTAACTTATTTTCAGGCATTAAACAAACATTTAAAAATTCAAAATCCAAAAAAAACAATGAACAGTCATTAAAGTTTCATGATGAAATAAACCAACATTGCCCCTTGTTTACGATTACTTGCAATCACTAAGGTGTTCCAAGCATTTAAATTGAATATCTTTATTTGAGATTACTAATACACATGCAAATGCTAATACAGCGGAGACCTTGGAGAAGTTGTTTGTTTAACTTCTTTGCAAGAGGGGATTTGGAACCCAAATCCTAAAGGAGAGTGTACTTTCACAACTGGATGAAAATACCACTCAATAGTTTGTTTTGAGGCAAATCTCTTAATTTTCAATTATGCCAATAATCCTCGCAAATATTTGTATAGGGGCACATATATATTTTTTCAATTGGTTATATGAAATTGAAAATGAGTCCCACCCGTATTACATCATCACCACATAGTGGCATTACAACAAAACTTAAATATTATCCATATATCACTTGGCAAGATTTAAACCTTAGTCTCATCTTGAAATATTGAGGAATCTAACTAATTGAGCTAATACCACTTGATAATAGCGGCATATCTACTATGTATTATACCTTGTATCATATTTTGTAACATATCTTCTACTATAACAATATCATTTAGTGTATCTAAAAATCCCATGAACACATCTAATTTTACAACATATCTTGTACTATAACAAGACCATTTGAAGTATCTAAAGTTCCCCTAGGCACATCTAATTTTATAATACATCGTATACTATAGCAATATCATTTGGCATATCAAGAATCCTCGTGAGCACTTTTTTTTTTGGTTCTATAAGCAACTCCACTTAATGTATTCAAAATCCCTTTGGGTATAAGTGTAGTTGTTTGTATATGTTTGTGCTAAAGCATTGCCACTTTGTTGTGTCTACAACCTAATTAACACATGCATTTAGATTTTGTCAACTTTATTAAATCATTATCATAAAACATGCATTTAGATCATCTTTATCAACTTTATTTAATCATTACCATAAATAGTCGTATCATGAAACCAAAAATCATATCATCTAATCCAATTAGAATCAATCATGATGTAAATACAACATTATGCAATTCAATCCAGTCATTATAAAGCACCATTACAACAATTAACAATCAATCATCATCGCATCATAAAAATAATATGTTAGAACAAATCAATATCATTCATTCATATATATATATATATATATATCATTTGGGACAACAAAATCAAGCCATTAGAGACATTATGTAATCAGCCCTACAACCCGATGTCTCTCCTCTCTATGATGGCCACATCCTCACTAATCACTGACTAGCAAGTAATGGCCATGACTGTCTCCACATCCGACTAGGTGAAGGAAACCAACAATTGACACCAACAATCGACAGGCAGAGTAGCGTGATAAGTCGTACAGTAGTGGACCAATCACTACCTGGCTATCACACCAACAATGTTGTGTAGTAGCCATCTAATCCAGGGGGGTCTGAACCAGCTGGCTATCACTCCCATTGGCTTATGTCATGGCCTTCGCAATGGCCGCATCCCTCTCTACAATCAAATGATGATAGTTTTACTTCATCACGGACGTATGTTGCACTAGGTGATCTTGCTCCTATGTGTATTATTGCCTCTGCCCATGTCTTGTCTTGCTCAGTTGTGAGAGACACCACTGTCACTTACAAGTTGGCCACCTGGCTGGCCAACGAATCGCTTTATCCCCACTAACGATTGAAGGGACCTGTTCAGTCTAGCCTCACCCATCATAACCGTTGACACTACTCCTGTTGCTGCTATGGTCGCCCTCTATCAATGCAGCTGGTACTTCCCCCATTGCTTGATGATCCCAATTCCACATGGCCTCCTTCCTGACCGCATGCGTTATCCAATGCATAGCCCAGCGATAATCACCCGTTAAGGCGACATTGTCTGGTACCATCCCAATAGCAATCACACTCTAGGGTATCGTTGCTAAGATTTGGTATCGTTGCTCCCTGTTACAGGCTCTCAAATCGAGAAATCAATTTTGCTGTACCTACAGGCAGAAGCATCGCCACCCAGTAGGATTATCGCTGGCGTCACCAACCCTATCACTAGCGTTATCATCTATAGTGCGCTTGAAACCCGAGGTTGCTTATCCATTATGCTTTCTCTGGTATTTTGCCCCTCATCCAAAACAGGCGTCCCTTAAAATCTAATTCATCGTCAAGTGATCTGTGTACAAGTACTTTAAGACATGAAGCAACAAAATGGAAGTGGGAGCCACAAGATCGAAGCGGCGAAAGACTTAGAGCGATAAATGGGCTTTACAGTCCCCAATGTCTTTTTTAAATCAATAGACTTATTTACATGCATTAGTAGTTTTATTTTCTGTATTGCATTAAGAGAAATATTTTGTATTCCAAAACAAGGGTCCCTTAAAATCTAATTCATCGTCAAGTGATCTGTGTACAAGTACTTTAAGACAGAAGCAAGAAAATGGAAGTGGGAGACACAAGATCGAAGAAGCGGCTAAAGACTTAGAGCGATCAATGGGCTTTAAAGTCCCCAACCTTTTTTTAAATCAATAGTCTTCTTTACATGCATTAGTAGTTTTATTTTCTGTATTGCATTAAGAGAACAATTACATGTTTAAAGTCCCTAACCTTTTTGTTTAAATCAATAGTCTTATTTAGATGCATTAGTAGTTTTATGTTCTTTATTGCATTAAGAGAGAAATTACATGTTTAAAGTCCCTAACCCTTTTTTTTTTAAAAAGTCATATTTACATGCATTAGTAGTTTTATGTTCTTTATTGCATTAAGAGGGATTATATGTTTGTCTTGGAATAGATTCGTATACACATGGAAGAGCATTTAGTTTAGGAAAAAGATTCTTTGGTAATCTTGTCATTTTGATCTGATATTACGTAGTGGCTACACTTGCAAGAAAAGGTAAAAGCGCTCATAGAAAAGGAAACTTGTTTGTTACATAGATTTTTCCTTGCAACTTTGCTATTGAAAGTGAAATTCTTGTAAGTTTAATTGTTTTATCTGATTATTAAATAGTCATTGTATTTGAAAATTTACATTAGGAGGTAGAGGTTTGTTTATTGCATAAATTCTCCTTGCACCGCTGGCTAGATCAGTAGTGCCCGAAACCGCTCTTTCAGCCTTGGTCGATTATAAATACTTCAACAATAAACCACTATATAATGGAAAATTGAAAGATAATAAAACCAAACTATGATCTTGTAACTAAGAGATTGAAACATTTCAGGATGACCTCCTGAATCTAGCTGGATCAAAGGGCTTTAAATCTACACTCTTTGCATGTCCATCTACGATAAGTTCAGCCAGAGATGCACCAGTAGCAGGTGCATTCAGTATGCCCCAACAGCTATGACCCGTGGCTACATACGCACCACCAATATCAGGAATCTTACCGATAACCGGTATGCCATCCTCAGAACATGGCAAAAAACAAGCTTGATCTGCTTTCACTTCTGCATTTCCCAAATGACTCGAAACTGTACGAGCTACCCTCTGTAACATTGTTATAGATTCCTTCCGAGGATGAATTTGTTGAGGATCACCTGGGACTTCTACTTCCTCTGACATGCCGCATATGTATACATCACCTGTAGAAATATAAATATGAAAACACGTGATTTGAAAATATTGTTCTAAGGCAGTACTGCAGGAATATATTGTAGGCAATGATGGGCCCAACTCAGGGGTCACCCTCAAATGCAATTCTATTCTATTTCAATACTCATCCTCAATCCTCAATTTCAGACCTGACCATCTTAAAGTTAATTTTAGTGAGCAGGAAGATAATATAAAGAACCATGAAAGCAATGTATGGCTATTTTGCTCTTGTACACACAAGATTTTCTCTTAGTTCCCAATTCTTGTTCAGAACAAGTGATTTTACTACCTAAATCCCATAAAACACTTCTGGTATTTTTTATATTTTAAGAGAAATCTGGTACTTGTTTAAGGCTGCTTACCTTGCATAACATAAACTACATTTCTGCAATCACGTTTCTTGAAGAATGTAGGGGAATGGTTTCAATACTACTTCATGAACACAGAAGAGATCTGATCCTATACACTTATTCTTCAGAAAAAAAAAATTGGGAGGGAAAAGAAAAGTGAGAATATGCTTGATTATTTTAATTCATTTCACCAATCCAAATAGTACAACGTATATGGCCCTCATGTTCTCTAAAAGGATGTCAGAAGTAATATTAGTAAAGAGTCAAATCTGTAACTCAATGACATTATTCATATGCTATGGTAGTCGTCATGTTTCAAACACTCAATTCTTGTTGCAAAGAATGGACAAAGAACAACCAAGGCACTAAAAGACAAAAGCCATAGCCAAGAAGGATGTATAAGGCAATCGTGTCCACAAATGTGTGTGACAACAAAAAAATTACCATAAAGGTAAAGCACCGGAACCTTATTCCCATTAACCATTCTGCAACAAATGCAGTCACATGCTTGGTGATTGTTGTATATGCCAGTCAGAAGCTTCAGGTGATATATGCTAGAGGGAATCACAGGTAGTTCAGGAGAGTGTTTTGTATGCAAATCGGTTTTGGTGAAGAAGTGGCCAGGAGAAAAGAAAGCTAAAATCAGAAATATAAAAGTCTAAATAGAAGTTAAGAACTGTCATCCACACAAAAATATTAGTAAAACTCTAGGAGACAAAGCATCGTTGGAATGAACATTCTAAATTAACTGTGAAGGAAACAATCAAATATTCAAAAAGATAGATAAAACGGAATGAATATCGCATCTTCAAGCACATAAACACCAAATACATTGCTTAAACCAAACCGCCCCTTTAAGTAAAGCTGAACTGTTCCAGTCTGTTGGGAAGCAAAATTGACTATGAAACTCTGGGGTACAGAACATGTCAGACCATGTTTTCACAATCCTATGATCAAAGGAACACCTTCAAATGGGTCAAACAAAAAAACAAAAAATACATCCACAAGGTGGTAAAGACCGACTACAGTATCCGCGTGAGTGTGGTCTCCCGGTAAGGATGCCACTTGCATTATCGGTGATATGACCCGATTCAATCCCCACGACAGATGTGTATAAGAAGTATTACTCAAAAAAAAAAAAGACCGACTACAGTACTTAAATTAAGTTGGCCGTTTTTCACCGAACTTAAAACAAAATGTAGTTTAAAGCAAACTCCGATGTATAGTTCAAGGAATGATTTTGAATACAAGCTTCACAGAGAAGTGTCTCCAAAACATAGAAGAATATATCAGCCCTATGTTTAACTGCTAAACTTCATATATTTATGCACTTAAGAACAGTTGACTGCATATAAAAGTGTCTCCAAAACATGGAAGAATATATCAGCCCTATGTTAACTGCTAAATTCATGTATTTGTGCACTTAAAAACAGTTGTTTGCAAGTAATAAATGCAATTTTGAGGAAAGCAAAGGCTTCATGGAATATACAAGAGATAATTGTGGAAATACAAAACCATACGAGAGATAATTGTGGAAATACAAAACCTTGCTATAGAGTTTGAAGAAATCAGGTTTACACATATGTTAAGACTAGGAAACAAATGTGCATATTGGCTAGCCAATAGGGGTATTAATTGAGGATCTTGGCTAGCCAATAAAGGGGTTTTAATAGTAATATTTGTTTTATTTTGTAACATTAATGTGTTTTCATTTAAACTATTTAATACAATTTTTGTGGTTGCACTTATGCTTCAGGAAGGAAACTAGCAATCCAGATTAGATTTTGCAAAGCAGACAATGATAATTTGATGTTACGGAAATATTACTCTTTACTCTACTAAGACGCAATGCATAGACAGTAGAGGTGGAGTTTTGGTATTGCTAAGATTGCAAGAAGATGTATGTTGGATTCTGAAATATTTGTATTCAAAATAGAAAACTAAATAAGATCCAATGAAAATCACAATTCAAACATTTTATGAAAATTGATGTAGATATCTAAATATATGAATTGAAAATTAATTTTTCAGAGTGAGATCCCAGTACAACCCCTTATTCTCAAACGGAAAAAAAACAGTTAGACTACATATAAAAGTGTCTCCCAAACATAGAAGAATATATTGGCGCTATGTTAACTGCTAAACTTATGCACTTAAGAACAGTTGACTGCATATATAAGTGTCTCCAAAACATAGAAGAATGTATCAGCCCTATCTTAACTGCTAAATTCATGTATTTTTTCACTTAAGAACAGCTAACTGCATATAAAAATATTCCAAAATCAATGTTCTCTACAAGCTTCAAACAAAACAAACAATATTCCAAATTTAAAAATAAAAATAAAATAAAATAAAATCAGAAGACGACAAACCGAAGCACATAATTACCACGAATATATCCTATAAACTAAATTAAACTTTGAATTAGACCTAAAAACATTGCAAGGAGCTAAAAATTAAAATAAAATGGCCAAAGCAAAGCTCACCTGCAGGACGCGGGTAGACTTCCGGTCCCATGGACTTGCCCTTGGCAGTCTTATAGCTGAGGAAAAGAGCCTGCGGTCCTATGGCCTCAGGGTTTTGCGGCCTCAAAATGATACTATGCGCCTTCAACCCCGAGATCCTGCAGAGCCCAGATATGACCGCGTTTCTACCAGACCAGGGACCAAGCGCCAGCACCACGCCATCCCCTTCCACCACCTCGGCCCCCTCCAACGCCACCCCGCACACCTCGTTACGATCGCTTAACATCACCTCCTTAACCTCGCCCTTAACCACGGTCACCCCGTATTTCTCGCCGGCGGCGGCCAGCACGGTCCTGGTGAAGAGGAGGGGGTGCACCTGGGCCGTGGTCTGAGGTGTGCCAATGGGGGAGGCCCGCGTGGCGGGGCCGTCGACCCATGGGGGCAGGACCACTCCTGCTTGCGGTGCGGCCTGCCCTTCCTGGAGGGAGAGGCTGAGGGTGTCCAGGCGACGGTAACCGTAGTTGGCGGCGCCGCCGAGCTCGGCGTCGAGCTCGGCGTGGAGGAAGAAAGAGTGGCGTGCCAGGGCGGAGAGCGGGCCGCCGTCACACCAGTCGAGCGCCAGAAATCCCCCGGCCTTGCCCGAGGCTGCGCAGGCGGGCTCACACTTTTCCACCACGGTCACTTGGGCTCCCTTCTTCCCCAGGAAGTAGGCCGTGCAGGCGCCTATCACGCCCGCGCCACAGACTATAATTTTTTTCGAGGGATCCGAGGATTCCATCTTAGATTTATTACGCACTTTGAAAGAAGAGAAGCGGGCTTGGGATTTATTCCGGTGGAGCGGACATGCAAATAGAATTGGACTTGTTGTGCAGACTGCCGTTCCAGTACCCCGCGGGGGCATTGTTGCCCTTTTATCAGGGGTGATTGCCGAGGGCTTTCTCACAGAGTACTGCGTAAGCATGGAATAGGATTGATGTTCCACGTGGCAATTATTATTGGTCATTCTCCAGGTTATTTGTGAAAAGACAAGGTTTTTATTTTTTTAGCACATATACGTTTTATTGTTCTAATTTTTTAATTTTTTTAAATTATGATATATAATTTTACTTTTAAGATTTTTTTAAGAAATTAAAAATTTTATATTGAAATAAAGATCATTTTTTAAGAAAAACTCCTTGCCGAGCCGTCTTGGTCTGAGAGATCACGAACAGAGGGTTCTACACCGTCAAAGTCACCTAGGAGTCGCACCCGACCTTGTCCGCACCAACATTATCAATTGGATTTTGGATACCCAATTCAACTTTTTTGGTAGGGTGGAGATTTGAACCTGGGACCTCCCTTGGAGGATTGCCCTCTCCTCTCCAACTCACCTACAACACCTAGGTAAATAAAGATCATTTATAAGTTGATGAAATTTTTCTCAATTTTACAGAACAAAAATACCTATTTATAATAGTAAAAGAAGTTTTGCATTAGAGTCGAATCTCTAAAACCATATTTCTACAAAGGTTGTCCCTTTGTTTATAACAATAAAAAAAGATTTGTATTAGAGCCAAATCTCCTTCTAGGATGGTTGTCCAAATTAGCTTAACATTGGACTTGCTCACCAACCTTGACTTGCTCACCAACCCGCTTAATTCTCTCACCCTCAATAGCCATGTCACTATGCCACTTAACCCCTACCTCCTTCTCAGTACCCATTTTAGCCGGAAGTTTATCGCTTTATTTAGATCTTTGCTCACATAAACTAGAATCACATCATCTAATTCCCTCCACAAATCCTTAATTTGGGTGACAAGAATCTTCTTGTCTTCAAAGTAAAGTTCCTCATGCAATCCAAAGCTCCTACCAATATTTAAGAATTTGTTTCTTGGATTATCCTCCTGTAACTTTGTCTTACCGCCCAGATAGAAGCAGATTTGATAGCAAAGGCTTAAGCTTCATTGTTCGTGGCCCTTCCCAAGCCTTGCAGTTCCCAATAGAACACTATCCCAACATGATTCATGCAAACCACTTTAATTCCAACTATTCCAACTCTACTCGAATTGTCTTTTGCAGCTTCATCAGTATTAATTTTAATCCAACCTTATGAGGGTGGTTTCCAACTAGCTTTGTCCTACCCCTCTTGTACTTTAGCTTCCTTCTCCATCGTCCCTATATATTAAGTGTTCCCATTAGGCTCTCTTGGAACAACAATCTTGTCTTCTAATCCACAACTAAAAATCACTTCGTTTACCCAACTGATACCCTAGTTTTCTCTTCCAATGTTGTAGGCTCATTTTTCCAAACAGACCTAAATGGATTTTACTTTTAAGATTTGAACCTTGAATTTTTTATTTAAAGTTTCAAAATATCAAATTAACATAAAACTATCTAACAACCATTATATGTGTTTTCTAGTTTTATAGAAGGTAAGTAATTATAAGATTAATATTTTTAAATGGTAATATGTAATGTATTACAATTCTCCTATGTAACCGAAAAAAATATATATATAATGTATTATAGGATTAATATATATATATATATATATATATATATATATATATATATGTATTATAGGATTTTTAAGTTAATGTGCCAAGTAGATTGATAAGTTAGAGGTGTTTATCATGATGAAGAGTTGGTTGTGTCTATCCCTTTGTAAACTAGATAGTAGTATGCATTATCTAATAAAAATATATGATTTGGTTTGTGATGATGGTAATGTTTAGATGATTTTCATTGATCAAATGCTAGTTTAAATATAAATGATGTTCTTTGTAGACCAACCATATTAACAATGTGATTTTCATAATTGGTAGAAATTACAACCAATTGTCCTCGTGTGGTTCTTATGTGAGTGGTTTTAACCAATCAACTAATTTTTTTTGGGTAGTGTGATAAACCCCTATGATCGACACATAGGGTTGAGCAGTCTCCTCCCAACCATGACCCCTCGTAAAGCCGAGAGCTACACTTATCAATAGAGAATTTAACACACATCCATACACACACCCCGTCACACACTCGCCCATGCCACGGTTTGAACCTTGGGCCTCCCGAAGAAGAGCCAAAGCCCGTACCGTTGTGTTGTCCCCCCTGGGACAAAAAAACCTTTAAGGAAAATCGTTCCTCATATCTCCTGGGGTCCAGGACTTTCCATTCCACGAGGATTGTCCCATTCGAGTGAACCCCTTAGGCTAGCCGAGGGGGTTTTTTGTATCCGGTGCAAGCCGCCAGGCTTGAACCCTGGACCTCTTTTAGAGGATTGGGGGAACTTGCCAATGAGGTACCTGGTGCGGATAAAACCTTAATTAAAGAAAATTGTTCCTTGTATCCCTTTGGGGCCAAGACTTTACGTTTCACATGGAATGTCCCATCCGGGTATATCCCTCAAGCTAGCTGGGGTTTTTTTTGTATCCAATGCAAGACGCAGACTTGAACCCTGAACCTCCTTTAGAGGATTGAGGGAACTTGCTAGTAAGGTACCTGGTGCGAATAAAACCTTAAGGAAAACCGTTACCCGTATCCCCTGGGGACCAAGACTTATTGTTCCACGGGGCCTATCCCATCCGAGTATACTCCTTAGGCTAGCCGGGGGGGATTTGATATCCGACGCAGGCCGCAAGGCTTGAACCCCAGACTTCCTTCAGAGGATTGAGGGAACTTGCCAATAAGGTACCAATCAACTAATTTTGATGATATGTAATAAATCTCAACATTCCTCCCTTATTACATCATGATCAAAACATGGGTAAGGATACTAACAATAGTACATGTGATAAACTAGGGTAAACTCAACAATTCATCAAATACACTTAAGAGTATAAAGAGGGACACGCTCAACTATTTGCAACAAGCAATAGTGGGAATGGTCTTACTATGTTTCTTCATTTGGGAATGGCCTCATTGAACACTTGACCAAGGATATGAGCAAACTCATCTATCCAAGGTCATACAACATAATTGGGTAAGGACACACTCTATCCAATATCACAATTGTAAACAGGGACACACACTACTGTTCACAACAATTATGACTGGGGATACATGACCAATCACAAACAATTAGTCGAACTAGGCCTTATTGATTTACATTGTCTTATGAATGGGGACAAACTCAACCATTCACTTCAAGTGCAACATGGGCCTTCACTTGTCCATTTTATCAACAGGTTAGTTAGATGCTCCTTAATACTCTTGTCAACAAAACATTGTCAATCTTCAATCACTTGGTGCTTGCCAACAAAACATTGTAGATCTTCAATCGCTTGATGCTTACCAAATATCGTCTTCAAAACCTTGGACACATTAAACATTGGGAAAGAATAATATTTTGTAACGGTCCCAATATAGCCATGTCAGTTAATTATTTTTATTATTATTTTGGGCTATAAATTTAGTTAGTAGACCTTTGAGAATTAGATTTAGGTTATCATTGATTTCATCTATAAATAGAAAGAATATTTTATTAGTTTGAATCATTGGTATTTTGGTCTCAAGTTGCCTTTGCGCAAAATGTTAGCGTACTTAACTTACCTTGGCTGTATTACATTGTTTAGTTCACTGTTACAACTGCGTAACAGTTTCGTTCCGCCGGTGTTCTATTCTCGGCTATGTAACTCTTATTTAAACGCCTGATCAATAATATGTTTTTGGTTCGTCGTTTCACATGGCATCAGAGCCTGTTCAGAAAATTTGCTGGGCAGACGAAAATTTTGGTTTGCAGGCGTGATTTTTTTTGTCACAGAGGCAGGCAGCAAAGCGGATTTAATAAAAAAAAAAAAAAAATTTGTCTTTGCGGGTAGAGGCTGCGCAAAATTTCCCAACCGGCGCAGTGCAGCAGCCTGCGCAAGAGATCTGGCAGAGCGCAAGGTCGGGGACGGGAAAGAGGGTGACGTCACACGTCGGGACCCGCGCGCAGACGCACGGGCCCGCAGACGCGACGTCCCGCGTCGAAGGGGGAGGACGAACCCAGCCCCCCCCGCCGCAGAGCGGGAATTTAAATTCCCGCCCGGGCGGGAAAGTGGAGGGGTATAAACCCCCCCCGCGCGGGCCCGACTGCGTCATTTAGGCACGACTCCCCCGCGAGCCCGCTGCGTCAAATAGACGCAGCTTCCCCCCCCACCCCCTTTTTTCGCGGAGCGCGCGCGACTTCACACCCCCGCCGCTTCGAATTAAAAAAAAAAAAAAAAAGGGAGGCCCTCCCCCGTCGAATTTTTTTTTGAAAAAAAAAAACAGCGCGCGCGTCTGGAACGCAGCGTGAATTTTTTTCGAAAAAAAAAAATAAGAGCGCAGAAGCAGCAAAAGCCGGACGGAGCAGGAACCGGAGGCCGCAGCAGAGGAGGAGGACCATTCGGGGTTGAAAAGGGAGAAGCTCAATTGATCCTTTCGGATCAGCCCGCTGGCTCACGTGGTCGTGAGCCGTGCGGTAAGGCTCAGGGAGCCTGCAAGTCGGGGGTTCGAATCCCGCCGACTCCCCCCAAGGTATAATTTCTTTTTGTCAAAGTCATTTTTTAATTATTATTTTTTTTTTAATTAAAATTTTTAATTTTAATTTTTTTTTTTAAGTTTTAAACTTTAATAAATTAAAATTTAATTTTAATTTATTTTTTTAAGTTTTAAAAACTATATAAATTAAAATTATTTATTTTAATTTTTAAATTTATAATAATTATTAAAATGCTTTGTTAAAGAAAGCCTTTTAAGGGGGGATATTTTTTCAAAAATCAAAGGGGGATAGAGAGTAATTTTATGAAAAATAGCAATTTGGCATTGTAAAAGGTGCATTTTCGGCTGTGACCGACACCTTGTGGGTTATTCTTGTGGGCAATTTTTTTTTGTTGTATGTTGCATATTTCATTTTTGCACTATAACATTAAAAATTAAAATCAAAACACGCCCTAAGTCCCCGGAATATAAAACCCATCTGTGCAATTTTATTGCCTCTACAGCGTTCGGTATTTGCGATACCTCTGGCCAGCACTTACAGGTAAAGCTGTCGTGATTTGGCTACTGTATCCGCCGCCTAATATAGCTGCTATAACGACGTCTGAGCTTGTTCTCTATAAATCGTCGGGGAGGAATAAGTACGCCATTTTTGCATTTTTTTACTCCATCCACTACCCTTTATCGCACTTGTGTTTAGGCGTAAATCCGACGAAGTATTCTTCATAGTGTTTAGGGGAAGTTACGCCCCACGCATGAGAAGAATCTTCTATGGTAGGTGCCATCAACAAGGCGATTCCCTTTCGGTACACGCTTATGTTCCACGTATCGTATGATCTCTAAAATTCACCTATAGTCTCCCTCACGTAAGGGCGGGTGATTTTTGTTGATATTTCTAAATACCTATAGTTTCCCTCACGTAAGGGCGGGTATTTTGTACGGTATATTGGCCTAGCAAAAGGTATATCGAAAGGGGGACCAATTTGGTGATATAAGGAACCTTCACTATGGCCGTTGTTGCAAAGTTGATGACCGATCCGCATCGGTTATTGAAAGGTCCAAATTATACACCATGGAAACATAAGATGAAGGCTATTCTCCAAATGGAAGATTTGTGGGATATTATTCTTGGAGTAGCAACCGAGGCCTTCACCAGCAACGAGATCCACGGGTCCTTCGACGAGATCAGATTGCTTTTGACAAGAAAGACAGTAGAGCAAAGGTGCTCATTTTGTTTGTTGTTTTAGATGAAGTACAACCTCATATAGCTGACAAAGCAAGTGGTAAAGAGGCATGGGATGCCCTTAGAACCATCTATGAGGAGAAGAATGAATCCACCATTCTTCATCTTCAACAACAACTTCATAACCTGAGTTTGAGACAGGGTGAAAGCAGTTGAACTCTTTACGTGCAGAGTGTACGAGTTGAAAGAGAAATTGAGTTCTCCCGGGTGATACTGTAGACGAAAAGCTTCTCATTTCACTTGTGATGAGAGCTTTACCTTCTTCATTTGATATGTTGATAACCTCCATCCGGGTGTCTCAACGACAAATTACCTACATCGAGTTGGTCAATCTGCTTCAACAACGGGAGGCACGCCAACTTCACAAGGATGATTCTTCCAATACGACCCTATACACCAACGAGGCGGGGTTCTAGGAAGAAAGGTAATGGGCAAAAAGGAGGCAACTTTCAAAAAGGAGGAAATTCTCAACGGGATACGAAAGGAAAAGGCAAGCAACCTCAACGAGAAGAAGAGGTGGTGCAAGATCGCATGAGAAAGACAACCATGACACCAACGAGTGTTGGCATAAGAACAAGCAAAAAGGCCAAAACAAACCACAAAATAAGAACAAGCAACCCCGGGTGAATGTTGTTGTTGAAGAATCGACTCGGATTACGAATGGGCACACAAGGTGCTCATGACTACCACGATTCCACTCGGAGGGATCCTATTTGGTATGTCGATTACGGAGCTAGCAAACATATGATGGCGACAGATCGTGGTTTGAATCATTTGAGGCCAAGGAGGGCAAACCTGTCACCATTGCTGATGATAAAACCTACAGGGTTCAGGGAGAGGGTACAGTTTCAGTCACTCTTCCTGATGGCAAGTGTCAGATTGACAAAGTCCTCTATGTTCCGGGATTGGCCAACAATTTTTTGTCAGTGACACAAATCCTGGACAGAAATATGGTTGTCAACTTTCGTGTTGAGAATGGAAAGAAGTGTTGTACCATTACCAGGAAGGGTAAGAAGATTGCAACAACTTCATATAAGCATGGCTTATTTGCACTAGATGCTATCTCTACTCCACATGTTGCCATGATTGTCTCTACCAAGGAGGCAACTTCCCTATGGCACAAGAGATATGGGCATCTTAGTTACGGCTACTTACTTGAGCTTAGCAAGTATGAGATGGTAAAGGGTCTTCCTTCCCTTTACGCCACATTGCCGGTGTGCTCGATCGCTAGCGGGGAAAGCAACATAGAGTACCATTTGAGAAGAGCTCTACAAGAGCACGAAAACCTCTGGAGCTAATTCACATCGATCTATGTGGTCCTTTCACACCCAACAGTGTTGGAGGGAAGAGGTACTTTCAGTTATTCGTAGATGACTACTCACGAAAGATGTGGGTTTTCTTTCTCAAGCTGAAATCTGAAGCTTTCGCATTCTTCCAGCGAGTTCAGGAAATCCGTTAGAAGGAGTCGGGAGCTTCTATCAAAACCCTCCGCTCGAGATCGAGGGGGAGAGTTTACCTCTAATGAATTTTCTGCATTCCTAGATAAGCATGGGATCAAGAGACGGTTAACAACTGCCTATACTCCTCGACAAAATGGAGTTGCTTGAGAGAAGGAACCGTTCTATAATGGAAATGGTTTGTTGTATGCTCACAGGTGCTACTCTTGGGCAACAATATTGGGCAGAAGTTGTCACCACTGCAGTGTATCTGTTGAATAGGGCACCCACAAATGCCCTAAAAGGAATGACTCCACAGGAAGCATGGAGTGGTCGAAAACCCTCCATATCTCATCTACGTATTTTTGGGTGTCAAGCTTTCATGCACATACCGAAAGAGAAAAGGAAGAAGCTAGATGAGAAAACACTGAGATGTATTTTTCTTGGATATTATGAGCACTCTAAAGGATATCGGTTGATAGATCCTTTGACCAAGAAAATTCATATCAGCAGAGATGTTGTCTTTGATGAAGCTTTCACATCATAGAGCACATCTACAGTACACCAGGATATTGTGGAAACTAAGGAAGAGATGATTCCTTCGTCAGCACAGACAGGAGGTCCTTCTACATCTTCTTCAACTCCACCGAAGAAGAATCCTAAATGGTGTACAAATACAATCAGAGATGCAAATTTATCCACTCCTCCCAATTTGAATTTGGATAGACCTCGTACACGCAGTATGGCTCAAAAGGAAAGAGAAGCCAGAGAAACTGGTGAGGTTGATGATCTTTGTCAATCTTTTGAGGAACTTTCTGTGACTCCAAGTAGAGAAGTTGAGGATATGGATATTGATGATGACAGGGCATTCATGTCTACCTTAGATAGTCTTGAACCTGCATCAGTGCAAGATGCTCTCGGTGAGCCTCAGTGGAAGGCCGCTATGGATACGAGTATGAGTCTTCGATGAAGAATAAAACTTGGAAGCTTGTTGATCGACCGCATGGAAAGAAACCTATTGGCTGCAAATGGGTATACAAAGTCAAGTACAAGGCGGATGGAACAATTGATAAGCATAAGGCCCGACTTGTTGCAAAGGGCTATGCTCAAAAGGAAGGCATCGACTATGAGGAAACTTTTGCACCTACTGCTCGGATGACCACAATTCGGGTTATGTGTGCTATGGCAGCACTATATGGGTGGAAAGTTCACCGGATGGATGTCAAAAGTGCCTTTCTTAATGGTGATCTCCAAGAAGAAGTCTATATGACTCGGCTGAAGGATTTGAAGTGGAAGGCCAACAGCGAGAAAGTTTGCAAATTGGTCAAATCCTTGTATGGTCCGAAACAAGCTCCTCGAGCTTGGTATATAAAAATGGACAATCACCTTATGCGAGCATGGATTTAAGAGATGTCCGTCGGATGCAAACCTCTATTTCAAGAAACAGGGGTTCGAGATAGTGTTGCTTGTACTCTATGTGGATGATCTGCTCATTACGGGGAGTTCGGAAGATATGATCTCTCTTGTCAAAAGAAACTTGTGCAAATCTTTTGAGATGACGGATCTCGGACTTCTCCATTACTTGTCTTGGTGCGGAATTCAGCCGGAAGGAGCACTCCATCAAAGTGTCTCGAGAAAAAGTATGCCAAGACATTCTCTGGATAAATATCGCATGACTGACTACAAGCCAATGGCAACTCCAATGGAGAATGGACTTCAGTTATCGCGATATGATGACTCACCTCAGGTAGATGGTACTCTCTATCGACAGTTGATTGGGAGTCTCATATATCTGACCAATACTAGGCCAGATCTCGTATTTCTTTGTCAACTATCATTCGAGGTTCATGCGGGAGCCTAAGACTACTCATTGGAAAGCGACAAAACGTGTTCTTCACTATGTCCAGTGGTACTATAGAATATGGCCTAGAATACAAGAGGAACAACAAATTCTTCTTGCAAGGATACACGGACTCCGACTATGCCGGATCATTTGATGATCGCAAGTCAACTTCGGATACATTTTTCATCTGGAATCCGGTCCTGTCTCTTGGCACGACAAGAAGCAACGGTGGTTGCTATTTCATCAACGGAGGCGAGAATATCGTGTCGCACGTGAAGCTGTGTGCGAAGTGATATGGTTACGTCGCATTCTGACAAGTATGGGCCATCCATCAAAATCTCCAATACACTTGTTTTGCGACAATCGAGGTGTTACGAACCTCGTCAAGAATCCAGTCCATCATGAAAGAACAAAGCACATTGACACACAATGTCATTTCATTCGAGATGAAGTTCCAAAGCACCGAATTCGAGCTTGAGCACATTCCCACGGATGCTCAAGTTGCGAGACATTTTCACTAAGGCACTTGGACGTGTCAAATTTGAATTGTTTCGTAGCTCACTTTGTATTGCAAAATAATGTAAGGGGATGTTAGTAGTCTAGTATAGCTATTAGTTATTACATTACCCAAATAATGTAATAAAGGGGGATGTTAGCATACTTAACTTACCTTGGCTGTATTACATTGTTTAGTTCACTGTTACAACTGCGTAACAGTTTCGTTCCGCCGGTGTTCTATTCCCGGCTATGTAACTCTTATTTAAACGCCTGATCAATAATATGTTTTTGGTTCGTCGTTTCACACAAAAGAGACTTCTCCCACTCAAAGTGATTATTTGTTTCTAGATTTGATATTTGCATATTGTGTGTGGCATTTAATTTTGAATCATTATTGTTTGCATGTTGTTAATAATAATTTAATATTGAAGTTTTGTTACAGATATTAAATATTTATGCGATATTATAAAAAGTGGTATTAGAGCACGATTTCGAAACCGTAGACCAGTAAAAAATTAACGACAACATTTGATGCACTAAAAATAAATTTTTCAACTTTTTGTGAAGAAACAAAAGTTTACAAAATCTCTATTCCAAAAAGGTACATTTGATTTCCCGTAATTAATTAGTTTTTTTTAATTATTTGGCACAACTCCACTTCCTACTTTATATTAATAATTAATTAGAGACTTTTTTAATTATTCAACGTAACTCCCGCGCATTTTCTCCCACTCTACATCTTTAGACATTTTGTTCCCTTTCGTTTTCTCCTACCCTGGGTTTTCACGATCTTACATATCATTTTTTTATTATTATTTTCCACACATCTCCATGCATTGTGTTCTCTTACATTCATTTTTTTATTATTATTGAACACCCCGACTTTCACATTTATTGTTTTAAATTATCAAAAACCCCTCCTACTTTTGCATGTCATTTTTTTTAATTATTAAACCCTCACTTTTCAAATTTCATTTTTTGTCCCAAGGGGACAGCGCAACGATTCGGGCTTTGGCTCTTCTTCGGGAGGTCCAAGGTTCAAACTGCGGCGTGGGCGAGTGTGTGAGGGGGTGGGTGTGTGGTGGTTGTGTGTTAAATTACCTATTGATAAGCATAGCTCTCGGCTTTAGGAGGGGTCATGGTTGGGGGAGCCTGCCCAACCCTATGCGTTGGTTGTAGGGGTTTCTCACACTAATCAAAATATATATATATATATATATATATATATATATATATATATATATATATATATAGTTATAAAACCCCACGCTATTAAACATTTTCCTATTTTTTTTTATTATTAAATCCCGCTCTTTCTCATTTTTAAACCATTTCTCCCTAATTAATAAAATTATTTAAATAAACTTTTTATTTAAAAAAAAAATAATTAAAAATATATACATATATAGATATATATATATAAGAGGAGACGAGAGTATCCTGTGTCATCGGATCCTTGTGGAAAACATAATTTTTGGTGTTCGTTTCTTCAAGCTGTGAGTGCATGAATGAACCTGCTAATAATATTGGTTGGGCACGAGTCAACGATCGATTACAACGTACTATTGCTTCAGAGGATGTGTGTATGAGCAGAAAGAAGCGCCAACCTAGAAATCCTGGTAATCATCACAACACTCCCTTTAATATCAATAGTTTTGATCAACGTCTTCTTTCTTCCTTAAACGCCATGGCTTCTCCCCCACCCAACACATCTAGTTCTTCTTCTCCTCCTCCCACTATCCTTGCCCCGCTACCCCTCCAAGTCATATTCCTCTTCCTAGTAATATTGACCCTGGTTTGCATCAATATCTTTCGCAACAAGAACAAAAGGTTGCTTCCATTGTCAACCTCTTGAATAATCAAAAACCTTGAATAAAATTCAAAGAATCCTAGTTCCATCCACTACTATGCCTCCTCTTGTCCAAGGGTCACAACAAACTATCAGGCCCCAACCTTTGACCATTCATCAAGCACCAAATACTAATGTTCTTCCACAACAACCACCTAGTCATAATCCTCCAGATTTTGGCTCTTATGACCTAGGCTTTGCCTCTGATCTAGACTCCTCGGTAGGCGGTGCTTCCAATTTCCTGGAATGGCCTCATGATGTTAAGGTTCCTTGCATCGACATTCCCACCTTTGAAGGTGTCGACCCTCGAGGATGGTTGGCCAAAATGGAAGGCCTTATCCATTTGTACCATATTCCTAAAATAGGTCGTGTCGCATTAGCAACTTCTAAGTTGGGTACCCAAGCTTATCAATGGTTGTTATGGCAGCTTCGCCAACATGGTGGCCCTCTTTTATGGCCTGACTTCAAGGAACGATTTCTCCAAAGATTTGACAAGGGATCTTCCACATCATATGTGGTACGTCTTATGCAAACTAAGCAAATGGGAATAGTGGAAGACTATTGCTCCAAGTTCACAAGTCTCCTCACCTATACCCATCAATTGAGTCCATAATGGTGGTCTTTACCTTTCACTATGGTCTTAAGGATAAAATTCAAAAGGAAGTCGACATGCATGATCCTTATACTCTTGATGATGCACAATGTATAGCTCTAGCAGCAAAACAAAAGCTCCAAGATTTTGGTCCTCCATATAGATGTGATTTCAACTCTCATCATCCTTACCACAATTTTGAGCATTCCACAAGATTTTTTATTTCAAATATCATTCACACCATCCCCAAGATCAAGCCTATGAAGAACATCATAACTTTCTCTTGGAATATGGAGACACATCAATTTTTGAGGATGAAGATTCATTACAACATGAGCAATCGATAAAACTAGGACAACAACCAACAAAAGTGGATGAAGTAGAACAAGAGAATGATATTGTGGCTCTCTCTACTCATGCACTTATGGGTCTCCAAGCTCACCACACTATCAAGATACAAGGATTTATCAAACAACATGTCAATGTGTTGATTGATTTAGGTAGCACACATAACTTTATAGATAGTAAGACAACAAAATCCTTGGGCTTGTATATCAATACTTCAAATCAAGATAAATTTCAAGTCTTAATTACAAATGGGGGTACTACTCAATGTGTGGGTCGAACGACTAAAGTTAACATCCAAATGGGAGATTATACTTGGGTGGGCAATCTCTTTGCTATGAACCTAGGAAGTTCAGATGTTATCTTGGGAGCACAATGGCTATCTCAGCTCGATGATGTTACTATTAATCTACAAAAATTATATATCAAGTGGATAGAGAATGGAAGGGTCATTTATCTCCAAGGAATTCAACCCCCTCCCTCCAAGGTAGTTAGTTCCCATCGCATGGAAAATATATTGAAGAAGGGTGGTCTTGGATTCTTTGCCCAAGTCAATTGCATGGAGGTTCAATCCTCGGATCCATCTCTTCCAGCTCTTCCATTGGATCTCCAAAGTATTGTGGATCGTTATGAGGAGGTATTTAGTGAGCCAAGGGGTCTACCTCCTAAGCGCACACATGATCATGCCATCCATCTAATTCCAGGAAGTCAACCTCCTAATGTGCGTCCTTATCGCTACCCCCAACCCCAAAAGTCAGAAATCGAGAAGTTGGTCCAAGAAATGTTAGAGCATGGAATCATCCATCCAAGCATTAGTCCATATTCCTCTTCGATGGTGATGGTACGACGTAAGGATAACTCATGGTGCATGTGTCCTGATTTTCATCCTCTTAACAAGATCACTATCAAAGATAAGTTTCCTATCCCTATTATAGATGATTTGTTGGATGAATTGCATGGTGCTAGATACTTCACTAAACTAGACTTGCATTCTGGTTTTCACCAAATTAGGGTTAGAGAAGAGGATATCCCTAAGACTACTTTCCATACACATGAGGGTCATTATGAGTTCCTAGTCATGCCTTTTGGACTCACTAATGCTCCTTCCACTTTTCAAAGTCTCATGAACCATGTCTTTCATCCTTTTCTCTATAAGTTTGTCCTAGTTTTCTTTGATGATATTTTAATTTACAACAAATCTTGGGAGGATCATCTAGTTCATATTGACAAAGTCCTTCATCTATTACAAAAGGAAAAACTCTTTGTTAAAAGGTCCAAATGTACCTTTGGGGTCCAAGAGGTAGAATATTTGGGACATATAGTATCTCACGAAGGAGTCAAGGTAGATCCTAATAAAATCAAAGCTATTCAAGATTGGCCCTTGCCCAAATCCCTTAAAAAACTCCATGGATTTCTAGGACTCACAGGTTATTATAGAAAATTTATCTGCAACTATGGCAAGATTGTTGTACCTCTCACCATCCTCACCAAAAAGGATGCTTTTGTTTGGACTGAAGTTGCTTCCCAGGCCTTCCAAGCCCTCAAAGAAGCTATGTGTTCCACTCTAGTTTTGGCCACTCTTGATTTTAGCAAGCCTTTTGTCATTGAGTGTGATGCTTTCGACATAGGTATTGGAGTCGTTTTAATGCAAGATGGTCACCCATTGGCCTTTGAAAGTAAGCAACTTTTGGGCAAGAATCTGGGATGGTCCACTTATGAGAAGGAAATGCTAGCTATTTTACATGCCATAGAGAAATGGAGGCATTATTTGTTGAGTAGTCATTTCATCATTAAGACTGACCATAGTAGCCTGAAGCATTTCTTAGAACAATGTCTCTCATACCCTGAACAAAATAAATGGATGACCAAACTCTTGGGTTATGATTTTGTCATTGAATATAAGAAAGGTAAGGAAAATGTGGTGGTTGATGCTTTATCTCATAAATACGAGGATGATGTGGCTATCAATGCCATCTCTGGTCCTTGTCCACAATGGCTTTCTCAACTTCGAGAAGATTGGCTTGTTGATTCAGAGACTGCTCAGATCATTCAAGATATGAAAATAGGATCATCATTGCATTCTTGCTTCTCATACTCTGATGGAGTGCTTCACAAAAAAGATCGCATTTATCTTCCTCAATATTCGACTATTAAGTCAAAGGTTCTCCAAGAATTGCATGCATCTCCTTTGGTAGGACACTCAGGATTCTTGAAAACATACCAACGGGTGAAGCAATCATTTTCTTGGAAAGGATTAAAAGCAGATGTCAAGACGTTTGTGGCTGAGTGTGAGGTATGTCAATGTAACAAAGGGGAAATAGTTAAATCTCCTAGATTGTTGCAACCCTTGCCTATCCCTAACCGCCAATGGGAGCACATATCCATGGATTTCATTGAGGGCCTTCCCAAATCAGAGGGCAAAACAATGATCTTTGTGGTAGTAGATCGCCTTTCCAAGTATGCTCATTTATGTGCATTACAACATCCCTATTCGACAAGTAAGGTGGCCAAGGTATTTCTTGATTATGTTTTTAAGTTACATGGTATGCCCAAAACCATTGTGAGTGACCATGACCCTATCTTCACTAGCAACTTCTGGAAGGAATTGTTTCGTCTTAGTGGTACCAAGTTGAGTATGTCCTCCTCATATCACCCTCAGTCTGATGGTCAAACAGAGATTGTTAATAAATGTTTGGGTACTTACCTTCATTGTTTTGCTCAAGACAAGCAATATCACTAGGTCCAATGGCTTTCATTAGCAGAATGGTGGTACAATACTTCTTACCATTTTTCCCTTAAGATGTCCCCATTTGAAGCATTGTATGGTCAAAAACCTCCATCAATCACAGACTATGTTCCAAGATCTTCCAAAGTTGCCCAAGTAGATGATTTGTTACAAAAATGATGAATCATGCTTCAACTTCTTAAGGATAATTTGACCCAAGCCCAAAACCGTATGAAGCAACAACAAGATTCACACCATTCTGAACGACAATTCAATATAGGAGATATGGTCTTTTTATGCCTACAACCTTACAAGCAATTGTCCTAAACCAACAAGTCTAGTCAAAAGTTGGCTCCTTGATTTTATGGTCCCTACAAGGTGGTTCGTCGCATTGGTGAAGTAGCATACCAGTTGGAGCTTCCACCATCTTCCCGCATCCATCCAATTTTTCATGTATCCTATCTCAAACAGGTTATTGGCCAAAAGGTGCAGTCCCAGATAGAGCTTCCATTACTCGATGAAGAAGGTCAAATCACTCTTCAGCCTGAAGCAATATTGCAGTCCAGAGTTCGTCATCTTCGATCTCGACAAATTCAGGAGTTTCTCATCAAGTGGCAGGACCTTCTAGAAGAAGATGCTACATGGGAGCCTGAGAGCATTTTCTAGTCTTTTCTAGCTTTGAGGACAAAGCTTTCTGAAGGGGGAGCCATGTAATGGTCCCAATATAGCCATGTCGGCTAATTATTTTTATTATCTTGGGCCATAGATTTAGTTAGTCGACCCTTGAGAATTAGGGTTAGGTTATTATTGATTTCATCTATAAATAGGAAGAATATTTTATTAGTTTGGATCATCGAATAATTTGGATTTAAGTCGCCTCGATGCGCATAAGAGACTTCGCCCTCTCAAAGTGGCTATGAGACTTTGCCCTCTCCAAGTGGTTGTGGATTTGCTATTGCATTAATTTATTTTCAGATTTGATATTTGCATATTGTTCATGGCATTTGAATCTGAATTATTATTGTTTGCATGTTGTTAATAATAATTCAATATTGAAGTATTGTTGCAGATATTAAATATTTATGCGATATCGTAACATATTTCCTCCTCCATTTAATGTGAATGTCTCTTGCACAATATTTAGGAGTGTCGGGTACCACTAAGCATGCACATTACTTAATACATTAAACACGATTTCAATAGGATTAATTTTTCTCATATAGTCCTTCAAAGCCATCATGGATGCAACATCAGAAAGTTTCCCAACAATACCAAACATTTTCTCTAGTTTTACTTGATGGGTAACCTTTGAAATAACCTCAAGAGCATCACACGAGCTCACGGGTTGAAGTTGACCATTAGGACAATGGATCATAGGTTCATTTAAAATTTGTTGCTTAAGACCATCATAACAAAATTGTGTCTTATCTAATATCCATTCCTTATTTGTGCCCTCTGGTCCTTGGGGACAAACAAATCCCTTAACAATCCAGACCTGGACTAAGTATCCACAACCCATTCTAGTACTTTAAGGATAAGGATAACAAAATAGGAAACAAGGCTTTAGATATCAAATAAAGCATCATAATGTAACCTTAAAATGGAAAGAAATTGGTCCTTGATTGTGCTAAGTCTATTCAATTTGATTATCAAACATTGGGTAGTCGCTTGTCACTTGCCATAGATACCACTATGGTCTTAATTGTTTACTGTAACCTTGAACACTACTTTTAATGACATGGGCCATGTTCTAGAGCTCCTCGGGCAGATTGTTCCCTCACAGTCAACAAATACATGACTACCTCTCACCATCTCAGATGCCAAGTTTGCCTTCAATCTCTATGCGACATTAAGATTCGCTCATGGCATTCTTGTGAAACAGTAGTTGAAATCTATGTTGACGTGAATGTTCATCATCTGAAAATAGCTATTGGAAACTATAATTGTGGTGGAGTGAATGACATCAACAAGCTCATTTCTACAATGCGGCGAAGTGTAATGATCGACACACACATCAATTTGTCATTTTGCAACCAGATGTTTTCCATAAATTACTTCCAAGGCCACCACTCCAAAGTTATACACATTACATTTCTCAATCGCCTTCATCATATATGCCACCTCTCGAGCCATGTATCTAAGAGAGCCTTTGATTTTACTATAGATAGCAGAATCGGTATCATGAAGCTTAGTTGTGTCAAAGTCTAAAATGCAAGCTTCAAAGGAAGAATCCAACAATATATTTTGTTGCACAAAATGTCACGATGAAGGATGGGAGGACCACAATCATGGTGAAGATAAGACAGAATTTGGGCTATGCCTTTCAGGATATTGTAGCAAGTGGTCCAATCTAAAACCTTTTCGATGTCCCCATGCAAGATTTGGCCCAAGCTTCCATTCTCCAGATGAGCATACACTAGAACCTTTAAGTGGTTCTGAGAACAATAACCATACAACTTCACAATGTTTTGATGTCAAATCAATTCAAGGGTCTGGATTTCTAAAATGAAGTTTTTCTGGTCTACAAGGGTACCTTATGTAGATAGATAAATCTTCTTAACATCCACAACCTAACCTGAAGGAAAATTTGTCTTATACACCACACAAAATCCGTCTTTCCCTATACAATATTTTTTGTCAAAGTTCTCTGTAGCTTTTAGAATGTCCGTTAGTTGCATGTTCCTATTGTGCAAGAGAGAGAAGTTTGTTTCCTTCTCGACTTGTGTGGATGAATTTCACCTCCAAGATAAGAAAATATAAATTCCTCTAGCAAGTGCTAAAGCGATGGGAATAACAATTACAACAATCTTCTTAGATCTGCTACTTATGTGACTTGTTTCTTCCTTTGAAGTGGTAGAGATGCAAGCCTTCAAGCCAAATATGTTGCAAAGATTCACATTCCCTACATAAGATGCGACAAGTGAGTTATTGAATTCAACTTTTTATGAAATTTCCTCTTCTCAAAGTCCTCTTTTATTATTGCTTTAGGGGTCAAGAAGAGACCTAGGAGGCCCAAGGGATCTAGGGAGGAGGATGGAAGTGGGCAAAAGAAGGGCATGGGAACTTTTTTACCATGGAGTAGGGTGAGAGGATGTCCTCACCATCCCTTCAATGGATCATCCTGCTCTAATACCATTGATGATGGCAATGCTTAGATGATTCTCATTGATCAAATGCTAGTTTAAATACAAATTACATTGTTTTATATAGAGCACCCATACTAACAACGTGATTTCCATAGTTGGTGGAAATCACAACCAATAGTCCTCGCATGGTTCCTACATGAGTGATTCTAACCACTTGACTAATTTTAATTATATGTAATAAATCCCAACAATTTGAAATAAATATCCCTACAAATATAGATAATTTCATTTGAGATAACTTTAAATGATATTTTTACTAAATAACATTAGCTCAACCTGTTATATCCTCAATTTTAAGGAGATCAAGGTTCAAATATTGACAAGGGATACATGTGTAGTGAAAATTCACCTAGCAAATCTTGCTAAAAATGGCAACTTTGGTCAGTTGCCCAATCATCAATGGGTGTTAATTTGCAAGGATGTCGAAATGAAAGGTCCTCAAAGCTTCGCAACCCGTCAAGAAGCCCAATATGTAAAGTTGCCAAAGAGATTGTTGGAAGAAAATCTTCGACGGAGGCTAGGAGCGGTTATGAATCCCCCTGAACCACAAAGATGCATTGATCTCTGACAACCTTTTTATGGATAGCTAAATCAAGCCTCACCATTGGTCGAATTCCAAGAGGCTTTTCGGTGATAGCTAAAGTGACTCCACCATTGGTTGAGGTTCCACCCATACAGTGGTTGTGGGTTCGCTCTCTTCCTATATAAGTGAGCTCGCAAGCCTAATTATGTTTCACATTTGATTGGGTTAGCGATGGTTGCCCACGTAATTGTCATCTCCCCACCACACGCACAAGACATCATCAGTAGGAGATCGGGGCAGGAAGAATCCAGTAGCTGTGGAAAATAAAGAGGGACCCAGAAGTGCTCGTCACATAGCTAGTAGCGACAAAAATAGAGGGACCCAAAAGTGCTCATCACACAGAAATTTCGCGAACTATCAAATCACAACATTTGATGGTTCAAGCAACCTCTACCATGATAGCTCTTCTACAATTAGTCTAAGGCATAAGTTAAGCTCCTCCACATCTGTCCAAAGTTACAACACGTAATGTTTCCATCAAGAGGACCAACAATCAAAGAGCAAGCCAAATACCCAATAATTTATAAGTTGTATTGGAGCACTTTAAGTCCAAAGTTTCACAGGTTGGAGCACTTTAAGTCCAAAGTTTCACAGGTTGGAGCACTTTAAGTCAAGTTCCATGGACTATTCAATCACAAAGATCGATGGCCCGTATTATTTCAAGATTTTTTGGTGGAATAAGGCAAGACAAAATTTTCATGGACCGTTCAATCACAATGATTACAACTCAAAGTTTCAAGGGTAATTCGATGAAGAATGAGGATGAAAAGTTTCACGTACCGACCAATCTCGGTGGTCCACGACCCGCGCTCTTTCACGATGCTTTCGACAAAAAATTAATTGCAAAAGTTTTGTTGATCGTTAGATCTCAACAATCAACAGTCTGTGTTATTCTTAAGAAGCTCTGATGGAACTCATCCAGCCAAAACTGCACTTATCGTCCAATCCCAAAGATCTACGACCAACACTATTTCAAGAGGGCTCCAATGTAAATTGGCCAAACAAAGTTTGACAAATTTTCTGATGCCAAGATCAATGGCCTACGTGATTTCAAGAAAGTTCTGACAATAAATGGCGGGGAAAATTTTTGCAGATCGTTTGATTGAAGATTGATGACCCGAGTTACTTCAAGATGGTTCTGAAGAAGATTGGCGAAGAAACGTTTCATGGACCATATAATGGTGAAATCAATGGCTTGTGTTGCATCTGAGAGGTGCCAATAAAGGAAACTCCTTCAACCCAAAGGGGACACATAGTAGACATGCCAACCATCCACAAGGGAAATTTGCAACTATCCTCAATCATTGATTTTGGGTATGACATAGATTCAATGACTTGTAGAGATTTAATGGAAGGATTAAGACGTCAAAGCTAAGAAAGTTTCGAGAGCTATCTAAATTGTCAAATTCTAGCAGTTAAGGGCTTGTGATATTACAAAAACCTCCAACTTGAGCAAAATCAACGGCCCAAGAAAAGTTCAATAATCTGAAGGAGGTTTGAGGAGACCCCGCTAGGCAACCAATCAAAGGAGAAACATTCTGCCATGATAGGTCTCAATATTTGAAAAAGAAATCAACAACAGCCAACCAAAACTTGTCATTAACTTCAACTTCCATAACAAGAAACCTCTAAGGCATTAATGAAAGTGACGTCTACACACAAATTCCTAAGAAAGTCAAACAAGCCCATAAAGGCAGTAAGAACCTTGAGCTCACATGCTTGCACCACTCGAGCACTCTAATACAAGAAATTAGTTGAAATATTAAAGACAATGGCGGTGGAAGTTGAAGAAGAAATGACCAGAATGGGAAGCATTATAGAAGAGCTTCCCATTCAATCTTCAAGGATCCCCAGGAATGGTAGTTCACAACTACAACAATAGTTGCATATCTAAGGTCCAAAACGCTTCAACGTTGATGATACCAGATCTAGAGACCTCTAGAAGATCAACAAGCCAAGTTCAAATAGAGTCCCAATGCAACATCAAAAAAGGCTTTTAATTTGCATACAATTTTTGAATTCCCCCTATTTTTGTCTATAAATAGCAATGTATTTCTCATTGTAAGGGATTCGGAAATTGTCTATTTGTACCAAATACTTGGCCTTGTATGTAATTTTCCTTTCATTTTCTTTTGTATATCAGTCTGGACTCAAACCTTGAGTCATTTGGTTAGCAACATCTAAGTCTTTTTCTCTAGCATGATTGTAATTAAATTTGAGGTATATATATATAAGTTGTGACTAATTGCCTTTTGTTCTAATTCTTGTGTATATTTGTATGTGAATGTCCATGCTTGAATGAAATCGAATTTACTTTTAGTTGTTGGCAAATGATACATGCGTTTACTCATCCCACATATATGTAGAAGAATCTCCTAATGTTGGTGCATTGCCTCCAGTAGCATAGGACTTTACTTCCTATTGTTTATTTTTTGTTTCTCTCCCATTTTCCTTTGTGTATGAAAGTAGTTTAGGTAGGTGAGTGTTGAAGATCATATCTAATAAGGAACCGACCTTATAAAAATCTAAGAGGTTGTCCTCTGAGTCGCATCCCACACTCTCAAGACTTCCTAATGTCACTCTATGCGAGGAGTGACAATCGAGTGCATCCAACCACTACAAAGGATGGCCACGACATTCTAACATGACAACATGCATAATATTTAGTCATAATGTAATATGGGTGTTGTCATTTCAATCCCATATAACCAATTAAATTTCTAAAAACTTTAAATAATATTTTAAAGTAACATTAATAAATCATAAATATAATTTTTTGTTTTATAATATTTAACTAAAATAAATTAAATGGTATGAGTTCAATCAATTAAATTCCTCAACTTATATTGTCTATAAAATTTTAAAAGTAACAAGCCATGAGCGACTGTGAGACGAGAGGGAGTGCAAGTCGGAAGCAAGTGCAAAGGGAGTGTGAGCTAGAAGTAAGCTCCACTAGCTAGTACAAAAGGAAAGTCATATTTGAAAGCCCTAATGGGAAATCAAGATACCCTAGCTAGAAATCGGGAGGCCTTAGCTAGAAGTATGGAGGCCCAAGTTGGAGATAAGCAGAAGAGCGAATAAATGGCAAGTTCAATCCAGGTAGCAGATGATACAATAGAAGTGACTATCAAGGGTGAGACAATTGAGCATGATCTAATGGTTCTTAAAGTAGAGAGTTAATATGTAAGTTCCATAGATCTTGGGTAGGGGTTTTGAAGATTCAAAATTAAATCAAGTAAAAGTGGGGGCTGAATTCAAATTACTCTGACTTTTCTTCCTAAAGGTTTTTTCTTCATTATCTTTTCCACTTCAATAATATAATGGGTAAAAGTTTTTTCTTCATTATCTTTTCCACTTCAATAATATAATGGGTAAAAAAAAATTCTTCCTTATATTTTCCACTTCAATAATATAATGGGTGATGGTCTATGGTTTAGGAGAGATGCCCTTTATTTAAGACCATGTAATGAATTTTTTTCGTTGAGACAAACTATTCAGAAGCTTCTAGTGTGGGTTAGGCTTTTTGGAATTCCACATCAGATTATCACTAAGGATGTTTTGAAGAATATTAGAAATACCCTAGGGGAATTTATCAAGGAAAGACTAACTATTTAGGAGTGAAAGCATGATATATACCTGAATATGTGTTGTTATGGATATTTCAAAATCTTTTTCACAATCCTTTAAGATTAAATATGAATCAAGAGAATGAGATCAACAAGCGGATTACAAAAATATTGCATTTCGATGCCACAATTGTTATGAGACTAGACACATGGCAAGAGTTTGCAAAGTAAAAACTATGAAGAAAGAGAGAAAATTTTGGTCATGAGATAAACTTCAAAACAAAACAAGGAAATCATACAATAATAGAAGCTAGAGTAGATCAAGGATATTCTACTCTAAAAGAATGGCCAAAGAAAGCCTATCTACAACATCATATGGCACAAGCCACCATAGCTCACTTGGATCAACCATTAGAAGAAACAAATAAGGATATAAGGGATGAGAAAGTACAACATATAAGTTCAAGTTCAAAAGTGTACAAAGGAAGATATGGAGGAAAATCCTTAAAAAAAAGAAGTCAAGTTTATTCCAACTAAATCATCTTTATTTTTCTCTATAGAATCATCTCCTAGTAATAAAAGTGAAAGTGGTGTAGAGGTTATCCCTTATACTTTAGGGTTTAAGAGCAGCATAATAAAGAAATGAGGATGGAGGAATTCCATAACAATTTAGGGTTTTTAAGACAAAATAAGAAGGTAATTGCCAAGGAAGAGCATCCTTGCACTTCAGGGTTTCCAAGGCAATATAAAGAAGAATGTGTTTTTGAGGTTGTTCCTTGCACAGATCTTTCAAAGCAAGACAAACCTAAAGATGATAGGTCTTACTATGAGCAGTGTGAGAAGATTGAAGAGATTGATGAAGATGAAAATATTGGTGGGAATGAAAAACATGGGGAAGGCCTAAAAAGCAAAAACATAGAGAAAAAGAAACCCAAAGGGATATTGATATGGGAAAACAAAAGAAAATATCACAAGTGTTAACAAGAAGTAGGGCTAAACCCACAAATAAAAACAAAAAATAACAATGAAAATAATATTGGCATAAATGAGATCCCTAAAAAAGGTATTAAGAAATTGTTAGGTTGTTATAAATAAAATAATTATAGATATACAAATTGGGCAGCAAGTATTTTAACCATTCGTAGTGTTGACTTTTATCTTAAAAAAATTTAAATTTTGAAAGGCATTTGTATGAGTGAGATTTTATCTCTTAATAAAAAATGATATAAAGGAGATTATTGTAGAACTCTGCAGTTTGAGGAAGATAGCAAATATTTTTGATAGAAAGGCAAATTGGATATGGTTTAATTAACTTGTTAGAGATGTAATGAGAGCAATATGATATTTTGTTTTTTTTTTGTAATGGGAATGGCCTCCAATAGAAGCCACACATAGCTTATTAAAAATAAACAAATCCCCAACTTATAATGAGGATATTAAGATTCATAATTTCCAAATATTTTTGTAGTATCGCTACATGGTCATAATGCAATATTGGTGGGGATGTTTCAATCTCATCTAATTTATTTTAAAGAAATAAATTAATATTTTTTTAATAAGTCATATGTGGCTTCTATTAGGGCTACTCTCATCGGAATAACAAAATACTTAGGTCAATTAAACCATATCTAGTTATCAAATGACATTAGTTCAATCAGTTATATTCCTTAAGTTCCAAGGAGGAGACCTAGGTTCAAATCTTGCCAAGCAATACATGCATAACAACGAAGTTGTTGTAATTCCATTCTAGGCGATGATGTAATACGGATGGAGCTTGTTTCAATTCCAAATAACCAATTAAAAAAATTAAACCACATCCAATTTTTTCTTTTATATTCTTCATCTTCCTTAAATATTTATGTTTCTTCAATCAATTTCGTAACATAATTTCTATTAAGATAAGATCTCTCTTTGTCAATTACCTTCTAAAGTTTGAATTTCACCAAAATGAAGATCAACATTGTGATTGGCTAAGTTATTTGCTACCCAATTTCCTTCTTTATAGATCTGCTTACATTCTTAAAAGATTAGCTCCAACAATAGTTAATGACATTAACAATTATGAGTGCGAGCCAAGAACAAACGTGATCTTTTTCTTGTTTTAAAAAACAAGTGTTGTGAATGTGAGCAAGAAGCAAGTATGAAAAAAAAGCAAAGTACAAGAAAAAAGACAGTGTCACTTCTTCTTATTCCAGATCTTAGGAGAAACTCAAAAACTAAAGGATTCTTGTGAGGAAAATATAGATAACATGACATGATAATCATTTTCGAAAGTCCTTACTGGAAGTAAGGATGCTCTAGTTGAAAGTATGGATGCCGTATGCAGATATAAGAAGAATGATTTATTAAAGAAGAAGATATAAAAATATATATATATATATATATATATATATATATATATATATATATATTTTAAAACAAACTAAATTAAAAATAAATAATATATCTTTATTTTAATTTAAGATCATCATAAATATTTATATTATAAATAAAACATTCAATTTAAGGTGACAAGAAGTATATTATATATCTTAGTAAATAAATAACAAATTATATTTACAGAATAAATGAACGGGCATTTCTTATAATTATATAATTATAGGGAGGAAAGGAGTTATAACGGACCCATGTTCCTTGGAACTGATTGCATGTAAAATGTGTAACAAATGAGATTCTTGCGCTTCCTAGATAATCAGTTCTGAAATAGAGGCCATGAACTTGTTCCAATAAAATTAAAGCTGCTAGACTGGATTGGAGAGGAGGTTAGTGCCCACATGCAACAAAAATGATGGGCTGGCTATGGAATAATATATAATATTGATTTTTTAAACATTTACATGCAGATATTTCAAACACAACCTTCCATATTCAATATGGATTTCAAACGCATCAATTCATGTATAAAGAAAAATACATTGAAAGATAACTCTATTTTTTTACTTGTGTTCAGCTTATTATACTCTATTATTTCTCAATTGCATTCTTCCTTAATCTTCTTTGAATTTTGAATTTCTGACCTCAAATATTCTTACATCCCTATAATTTAATCTTCTTTAACTCAAAACTCTGAGCTTCTGATCTCAAATATTCTTACATTCCTAAGATCCAAAAATGGGTACTCTATTTTTTTTAGCAATAAAATATTTCTTTTATTTTTCTCGCATTCAGCTTGTTATACTCTATTATTTCGCAGTTGCATTCTTCCACAGTCTTCTTTAACTCTAAATTCTGAATTTCGGATCATAAATATTCCAACATCCCTATAATCCAAACTAAAGGACAAAAAGGAGAGGAAACATTGCAGATGATACATCTGCCCCTATAATGAATGCTCAAATGAGCCCTATGTTAACAGCTAAATTTGTGTATTTGTGCACTCAATAACAGTTGACTGCATATAAAGTTCCTGTGAAGCTTTTGGGGACAAGAACATCGATATCAATGTTCTCTATCAGCTAAATTTAAAAAAAAAATCAATATTATAAAAGATAAAAAGGAAGATCATTAAACTAAATTAAACTTTTAATTAGAGCTAAAAGCATTCCAATCTGATCAGCTACAGAATTCTTTAAGGAGCTAAGAAAAAAAAATTAAAATGGCCAAAGCAAAGGTCACCTGTAGGACGCGGGTAGACTTCATGTTCCCTGGACTTGCCCTGGGCGGTCTTATAGCTGATGGAGAGAGCCTGCGGTCCTATGGCTTCGGGGTTCTGCGGCCTCAAAACGATACTATGCACCTTCAACCCCGAGATCCTGCAGAGCCCCGATATGACCGCGTTCCTAGCCGACCAGGGGCCAAGGGCCAGCACCACGCCATCCCCTTCCACCACCTCGCCCCCCTCCAACGCCACCCCGCACACCTTCTTACGACAGCTTAACCTCACCTCCTTAACCTCGCCCTTAACCACGGTCACGCCATATTTCTCGGTGGCGGCGGCCAGCACAGTCCTGGTGAAGAGGCGGGGGTGCACCTGTGCCGTCGTCTGAGGTGTCCCAATGTGGGAGGCCCGCGTGGCGGAGCCGTCAACCCATGCGGGAAGGGCCACCCCTGCTTGGGTTCCGGCCTGCCCTTCCTGGAGGGAGAGGCTGAGGGTGTCGAGGCGGCGGTAACCGTAGTTGGCGGCGCCGCCGAGGTCGGCGTCGAGCTCGGCGTGCAGGACGAACGAGCGGCGTGCCAGGGCGGAGAGAGGGCCGCCGTCGCACCAGTCGAGCGCCAGAAATCCCCCGGCCTTACCCGAGGCTGCGCAGGCGGGCTCACACTTTTCCACCACGGTCACATGGGCGCTCTTCTTCCCCAGGAAGTAGGCCGTGCAGGCGCCTATCACGCCCGCGCCACAGACTATAATTTTTTTCGAGGGATCCGAGGATTCCATCTTATATTTATTACGGACTTTGAAGGAAGAGAAGCGGACTTTGGATTTATTCCGGTGGAACGGACATGCAAATAGAATTGAAATTGTTGTCCAGACTGTTGTTCTACCTCCGTGGGGAAATTGTTGCCCTTTTATGTGGTGTGCTTGCCGAGGGATTTCTCACAGGAGTACTTTGTAAGCGTGGAATCGGATTGATGTTCCACGTGGCAGATATTATTGGTTATATTCCGTGTTATTTGTGTATTTGAAGCTGAGTATCCTAACTATATAGAATTTTGGATTCTTGCTTACGTATTGAGCCTTGAGCCTTTCCTTTTTAAAGAGGTATAAGGTTCAAACCGTGGGGTATTTGTTGCTTTTTTATATGGTGTGTTATTTATGTACTTAAAGCTGAGTATTTTAACTATATAAAATTTTGGATTCTTGCTTACGTATTGGGCCTTTCCTTTGTAAGGAGGTATAAGGTTCAAACCGCGGGGCATTTGTTGCCCTTTTATGTGATGTGTTTGCCGAGGGATTTCTCACAGGCGTACTTTGTAAGCATGGAATCAGATTGATGTTCTACGTGGTAGATATTATTGGTTATATTCCGTGTTATTTGTGTATTTGAAGCTGAGTATCTAACTATACAGAATTTTGGATTCTTGTTTACGTATTGAACCTTTCTTTTTTAAGGAGGTATAAGGTTCAAACCACGGTATATGTATAAGGTTTAAACTGCGCATATGTGGTTGTGTGTTAAATTTTTTACTTATAAGTTTAGCTCTTCTTTTTATGAGAGGTAATGACGAAATGGGGATACTGAGTATAAGGTTCAAACCACGACATGTGTGTTGTTGTGTGTTAAATTCCTTGTTGATAAGCTCAACTCTCCTCTTTATGAGAGGTTATAGCAGGATGGGGATACTCAACCCTTAGCGTTGGTCAGTATAAGGTTCAAACCGCAATATGTGTGGTTGTGTGTTAAATTTTTTATTGATAAGCTCAGCTCTTTCCCTTATGAGAGATCATGGCGGGATGGGGATACTCAATCCTTAGAATGTGTTGTAAGAGTTTCTCATACTAACAAATCCCAAAAAAAATAATATTATTAAGTAAAATATCTTGTGTAAAGGTTGATTTATATAAATAAAAACCACGACATGTGTGTAGTTGTGTGTTAAATTCCCTATTGATAAGCTCAACTCTCCTCTTTATGAGAGGTCATGGCGGGTTAGGGATACTCAACCTTTATCGTCAGATTGTATAAGTTCAAACAGTAACATGTGTGGTTGTGTGTTAAATTCAGCTCTTCCCCTTATGAGAGGTCATGGCGGGATGGGGATACTCAATCCTTAATGTGTGTTGTAAGAGTTTCTCATACTAACAAATAAAAAATAATAATATTATTAGGTAAAATATTTTTTATAAAGGTTGTTTTATATAAATAAAAACCACGACATGTGTAGTTGTGTGTTAAATTTTCTATTGATAAACTCGACTCTCCCCTTCATGTGAGGTCATAGTGGGTTAGGGATACTCAACCTTTAGCGTCATTCAGTATAAGGTTCAAACCGTATCATGTGTGGTTGTGTGGTAAATTCCCTATTGATAAGCTCAGCTCTCCCCTTATGAGAGGTCATGGTGGGATGGGGATACTCAACCCTTAGCGTATGTTGTAAGAGTTTCTCATACAAACCAAATTCTAAAAAAAATAGTATTACGTAAAATATCTTTTGTAAAGGTTGTTTTATATAAATAAAAACCTCTATGAAGATTGGTGTCACATGGCTTATAATTTTGATCTCACAATATTTTTTTAGTTAAATAAATAATATCTTTTATGAAAATAGTTTTATATAACTTACATAACTTTGATAGGAATCATGGTGACAACAAAAGATCCATTTACAATTTTTTTGTTCATGTGAACAATAATTTGAATAAGTTTGTTTGGCTATAATCGTGGAGTGCACACAACAAAGCTAGAGCTTGCAAAGTGAAGCACAAAAAAAATTATAAAAAAAAAACACAAGTGACAGTAATTTATTTTTATGGAAAAATCTTTCATTGGTTGGAGGAGGAACAAATTTGGGGGAAGACGAAAAACCCTAGCATCGATCGATTTTTCCATAAGAGATTGTGAGTAGCAGTTAAGGTATGGTACTTCTTTGGCTTTAGCTTTGAAAATCTCATTGGCTAGGGCTTTAAAAACAGGGGCCTCTTCTTTGGGAAGTGATTTATGGCAGCCTGTTGGTTGCAATGATGACAACTTCACTTTTCAAACAAACAGGCAATGAGGCCTTCTCCATGTTTTCACAATTCATTTTTGATGAGTAGAAGCTAGATCATATGTGTTAATTGCTTAAAGCGAGGAAAGCACCCCATCCAAAACCACCTGCTCACTCTAACAATGGTATCTTTGTGCCCAAGTTAGATGAGTCTCATGTGATTGAGGTGCCTCTAGCCCTCATCTAGCAGCCTTTGCTCACGCTTTCCACCCAAATCCTTGCATGTAAATTTGTGGGAATATGGCCTAGTCAAATCACAATCCAGAAATGGATTAACACACATTGGGGGGTAAAGTCTCCTCTTATGAATTTATGATGGTAGGTAGGGGTTACTTTGTTGTTACATTTGCCTTTGTGGAGGACAAGAGCACTATCTTTCATAGAGGTCCCTGTTTTTTGGGATCCAACGCACTCCACATGACCTCGTGGAACACAGTATTTGATCCTCGAGAGGAGGAGCCTAAAAAAGTTTCTATTTGGGTGAGGTTGCCATTTTTACCACTGCACCTATGGAACAAACCTTCGATGGAATTAATAGGGAACGCTATTGGAACGTTCATTGATTGGGCTCCTCCAAAGGTCAATAACGCTATATGCGCACCCATCTATGTGCAAGTCAATCTGAAAAAGGGTTTGCCTGAGCATATTGGAATAAAGGTGTTTGATTGGATACATTTTAACCCTTGGACTACAAGCATATACCATTCAAGTGTATAATATTCCATGAGCATAGGCATTTCTCTCGAAACTTCCCACTTAAACAAGCACAAGAAACAAAAAGGGAAGAACCAGGATTCCAAGAAGTCAAAAGGAGATCACGCAGATCAAGAAGCAAGAAGCGACAACCTCAACCATAGGATCAAAAAGGCTTCCAACACAAAAATAAATTTGTAGTTTTTAATAAAGGAGAAAAGGAAATCACCTCTCTAGATGTGATGGCTACTAAAGATAAAGAGAAGATACCTACAACTGAAGTTGACAACTCACCAAAGATCTTAGGAGATACACCAGAGAACACAACAACTGGAGAAGAAATTGATGGGAACTTATAGGAAGAGGTAGAAGAAACACAAGTGGAGTAAATAGTGATTCCCGAGGGCTTGCCTACCACACAATCTGTAGCTAAGGGAAGAAAATTGAACCAACAACTCATAAATGAGCAAGCATAGAAAGGCTTGCAATCCAAAATGCGGGTCAAAATTGAGGAGAGCTTCATAAAAAATAAGAAGCAATCAAAAAAATGAAGATTTTGTCATGGAATTGTAGGGGATTGGGAAGTCCTTTGAAAAAAAACTATCTCAAAGTTCTAATATAGGAGCAAAAACCAAAAATAGTCTATATTCAGGAAACAAAATCAGTAGAGGCAACATTAACTACAAAATGGCTGAAGATATGGGCACAATCAGAACTGATAATTGTTGATTCTATGGGAGCTTTAGGGGGACTTGCTTTGGCTTGGGACCCACAACAATTAGCTTGTAGCTTACAACATAAGCACAATAACTGGATAGGTACAAGATTCGTCTTACCAAATGGAACTAAGGTAGCAGTAGTAAATTTTTATGGTCCAAATCATCCTATCCATAAAGGAGAAGCATGGCAAAACTTAGCACAATGGCTAGACAATGAGAAGTTTGACAACATAATACTGGGAGGAGATCTCAATATGACTCTCTATCACTGGGAGAAGGTTGAGGGAAGTTTAGCAAGGGTTCGAAATAGAGATCTACTCAATAAAATTATGGTATATGAAAGCTTACAAGACATACAACCGACCAAAGGAAAGTACACTTGGAGCAATAGAAGAGCAGGGGCAAACTATATTGCAGAAATATTGGATAGATTTTTCATCAGTGAAAATCTCCTAACACACTTTCCCCTCACTTCCAATCACATAATTTAGAACTCTATCTTATATTATAAGCCAATTCTCTTGGATAGCAGCCAAAGCCTACAACCCCAAAAAATTCCCTTTTAAGGAGAACTTTGAATGGGCAGTAGAAAAATATTTCAGTGAACTTGTGGAAAGCACTTGGAACCAATAGGTCCAATCCACCAATCCCCAAGAAAATTGGAAAAGTAAAATTCAAAAATTGAAGCATGTGATAAAAAATGTTTGGAAAAAAAGTGAGAGTCAAACCAGACAAGAAGCAGTTGATGCAACAACTAGAGCAACTAGAAACAAAAATTGGGGATCATCCTCCTCAACCATGGTAAGAAGATGCAAGAAATAACCTGATTCAGAAGCTCAATAAATTAAGCACTGAAGAAGAAACACATTCGAGGCTTGGATCTCAAATGGTTTGGCTAAGTAGGAGGGATAAAAACACCAAATATTTCATATGAGAACCATGCAACGCTGCCAAAGGAACATAATTAAGGAGATAGAGAATGAAGGAACCGCTTATACAGACAGGGAAAAAATTTAGGAACTTGCTAATAAATATAACTCAGCTCTGCTCTCCAGAGAAAATGGTAACCTGCATTCCTAGGAAATACTGTTGCAGCATATACAGATAGTATTAATTTTGGAGGACAAACATGATCTCAGTCAACCAATCACTATGGAGGAACTTAAGGAGATTATAGCAGTTCTACCAAAGGACAAAGCTCCCAGACCTAATGGATTCACAAATAAATTTTACCAGCAATACTTACACATAATTGGAGAAGATTTGCTACACATGATTGAGGATGTTAGGGTGAAATGTAAGCTTCTTGGAGCCATCAACTCCACCTTTCTAGCATTGATTCCTAAAGAAAAATGCCACTACTTTCTCTAGATTCGGACCAAATTCTCTATGTAACTCTTCCTATAAAATTATTACCAAACTATTGGCTAATAGAATAAAGAAGAAACTTGTAATATCAGAAGAGCAAGGGGGGTTCATGCTTGGAAAATAAATATATGATAATATCATAACAGTGCATAAAGCCCTCCACAGTAGTAGAAAAAAAAAAACAAATTGTTATCAAACTTGATATGGCAAATGCCTTTGATCGAGTTAATATACAATTTGTAGAGCAGGTCCTACAAAAGTTTGGATTCCCACATCAGGTCATCAAGTGGATCGAAGCATGCATAAAAAACCCATGGATAGCCCCCTTAATAAATGGAGAACCAACAAATTTCTATCCGGCTACAAGGGGAATTAGACAAGGGTGTCCACTATCACCATACCTTTACATCATTTTAGTTGAGACTTTTGGAAGATTAATTAACCATCTTCGAAGAGAAAGAAAAATAAACAAGGGGAAAGGCTGCAACAAGATGTAAAGTTGTAACACATGCCTAATTTGTAGATGATATCATTCTTCTAGGAGAAGCCACCAAGAAAAATGTTAGATAATTCAAGCAATGTTTGGATTGGTTTACACAAGCTGGGCTCATATAAACACTCAAAAGAGTCAATTCTACACACAAAATGTTGCAGCAATAAGATTCAAACTCTATTGCACTATCCTAGGATTTCAATTTGGCACAAAAAAATACTTTAGATATCTACGAGTGCCTATGAGCTTCCACCTAAAAGCCTCAAACTAGTGGACCCCAACATTGGACAAGATGGTTAAGAGGATACAAAGTTACAGTAATAGTTGGCTCAGTCTTGCAGGAAGGGCAACATTGATCAAATCAAAGTTAGCTTCTCTTCCAGTCTACCAACTATTAGTATATCATGCTCCCAAGTTTATTTTGCAAAAGGAATATGGAATCATACACAACTTCCTATGGCAAGGAGATAGGTAATTAGAAAGAAAAAAGTTCCACTTGGTCAATTAAGAGATGGTCACCAAAAGTAAAATTCAAGGAGTGGGAATTAGAAAAATTGAGATAATTTCGAAAGCACTGGGAGAAAAACTTCTTTGGAACATGCTTAAACACAATCAAGCATTGCAGCGTATACTAGTAAGCAAGTATGTAAATAATCAAATAGGTATTCAAATGCTCAAACACATACAAACTTCCTAGAGCCTCGTTGGTTTGGAAACATATAATGGCAATAAAGAGCATAATAGAGGATAGAATTTCTTGGCTACCAGAAGATGGTAAGTCAATAAATATATGGGAGGACCCGATCGTAGGAAATCCACTATTAAGAGAGAGAACTCCAATAGAATTGCATAATCACTTGGAAAGCCAAAGAATACTCAAATTAGATGACTTGTTTTATTGGACCTCAAAAAATCTGAATTGGATCTTCCCTCCCATTCCATCTCAGCTTCATGGAGATTGGAATTATTTTAAGTCCCATGTGGCAAGAATTATACCTCTTTATCCCACGATATCAAAAAAACTTATTTGGGGTAGCATCAATAGTAATGGAGAATACTCAGTGCATATAGGAGTCCAACATCAGCAGATTGGGCCTACCAAAAAAAACTATCAATAGTGTGGAAAAATAGAGCACCACCTAAACTGCAAGTATTCAGTTAGCTAGTCTCTAAAAATAAAATATTAATAGGTGATAATCTATAAAAGAGGAGTATAACAGGACCTCATGTTTGTTACAAGTGCATGTAGAACAGTGAAACAATTTTGCATATTTTGTTTGAATGCCCGAAGGCAATTTCAATTTGGTTAGGAATAACCACAATTCTTGGCATTTCCTAATATGGAAGGCTAACTGGTAGGTAAGCCCCTCCTGAAATATCTATGGAGCTTTATACCATATTTTATCATCTGACACATCTGGTTGGATAGAAACTAGAGGATTTTTGAAGGACAAGGTAAGGACAAAAAAGCTGTAATACGAAGGATAAAAGAAGAATTAGTCCTAAATATCAAATCTAGTTTTTGTCAACAACAGTATGAAGAAGACATGTCATCCACAGAAAGAAGAATATTCTACCAACTTAATCTCCAAGCTTTCCTGACACAGGGAGGCTATAGAGCAAACAATTCTTTACCTGACCTATATTTTTTGGTGCTCTACTTTGATGGTACCTCTAAGTCCAATCCTGGTCAAGTAGTGGCAAAGGGACTGATTCTTACAAGACCCTAAATATCCTGCTCAAATACATGATCAGCTTGGAAACAACATCTGGCAATGTGGTAGAGGCTATTGGATATGAAATCAACTTTAAATTGGTGGTAAAGCAAGAAATCACTCAGGTCATAGTTTACGGGGATTCTAAACTGATAAATACCATCTCTTACCAAAAATAAATATTTTAGATCTTTACAATTGAAGATTATTCAAGATAGGATTAGACAACTAGGTAGGATAATTGGCAAAATATCCTATCAACATATAAGGCGAGAATTCAACAAAGAGGCCACACACTAGTGAATCAGGCTATAAATATAGTCCCTGGTTATCGCTGCTAAATCATCAAGAAGCAGAATGGCAAGGGTGGTATGCGAGGATGACGAGGAATCCAATAATGAGGTCCTTTTTTATCTTTATGTTCTATTTTTTAGAATACTCTGTTTACTTTGATCTCTCTGATTACAAAGTCTTATACCTTTTTGTTAAGTATGTAAACACCACCCAGGTGTTATAGGTGAGTTGGAGAGGAGAGGGAAATCCTCCAAGGGAGGTCCCAGGTTCAAATATCCACCCTACCAAAAAGCTGAATTGGATATCCAAAATCCAATTGATAATGTTGGTGTGGCCAGGGTCGGGTGTGACTCCTGAGTGACTTTGACGGTGTAGAACCCCTTGTTCATGGTCTCTCAGACCAAAGCGGCCCCACAAGGATTTTTCGCTTTTAAAAAAAAAAAAGTATGTAGACACCAAAATCTAGCCACTTGTCATCCATCCAGGTCTTCCCACCATTTTTACCCATTATTTACATATTATATATATATATATATATATATATATATATATATATATATATATATATATATATATGTATGTTCAATCTATATTTAAATATTAATATTTTATATTATATTTATATATATATATAATAAATATGTATATATGTGTAAATTAATCTCATCCATCCATCTTGGTCTAATCCAATCCATTCATTTGCCTTAATCTATGCCACCTACCGAGATTTAATATATGTCCTTCGTCACGTTTTAATCTTGATCGCACAAATTGTGTCATTGAAACCCTAACGTGCCCTAGGGAAGATTATAAATAGGAGTAATTTTGATGGCTCAATCTCTAAGTTTTCTAAGCAACCTGGAATCCTGATTTTTCTTGAGTCCCTCGCATCCTCACCTTCGCTTTCGATCGCTCTCGCCCTTACATTTGTCGCTACATCCATCATTGTAGCCCTTTCCTGAAGCAGATCTGCTTCTGTAGACTTTGCTTCAATCCCCGAATGCCTTTCCACTACTCCTGAGTGCCCATCCGCTACTGTCGAATGCTTGCCTGCTATTCTCAAGCATCGTTGGGCGCTTTTTGTCATCCTCGAGCACCCACGAGCGTTCTTTGCTGTCATCGAGTGCTCGCGGGCATTTCAAACTAGATTTTTGTAGCCCTACTAACCCTCGGGTGTCACTAGGGCATTCACGCACCATATTCCTACAACAACGACTACAGATCATAATACGTCAAGTTCACAAGGTAAATATTTTATTGTTGTATTAATTTTATTATTTCCATATTTGCTTACAGTATTACTATTTGGCATTTAGGGTTTTTATTAATTTATGAGGGTCTCACACAGTGGAACCCTCACAATCGCTACTAACTATTTTCTGTCATTTTCTGTGTGCAGATCTAGAAGTATACAGGCATTAAGCAACTGTTTAAGTTGGAGTGATCCGGTCAAAGGATATCTAAAGCCCACTCATTTTTGTTGGGATCGATTGAGCGTGAAGACACCACCCTGATTTGTTGGCTAGGGTTTCGAAGAACCCTAGCATATTGAGATTATTGTATTAGACAATAAAGCTTTGTAAAATCCCCAATGTGTGGCATATTTGGTTGTAATATCAGGAATCCACCTGACAATAAAAATCAAATTTATTTTTGTGCAATCATATGTGTTTATATTGCTTTAATTGTTCATTTATTTAAGTTTAGTTATTTGGTGTTGTTTGATTTGCATCTACAAAGTAAATAAATCCTTTCCTTTAAAAAAAAAACTTTAATTGGACAATGTTTTTAAAGATTATATATGTTTATCCATTCTATTTTTTTTAACATGGTATCGAACTTTAACTTTAATATTTGAATCTTTAACTTTCTATTTAAAGCTCCAAAATATCAAATTAACATAAAATCTCTAACAACCATTATAATTTTTTTTTAGTTTTATAGGAGGTAAGTAATTATAAGATTAGTATTTTTAATTGATAAAATATAATTTATTACAAAATTTTAAAGTTCACATGTCAAGTAGATTGATAAGTTTGAAGTGTTTGTTATGGTAAAGAGTTGGTTCTGTCTACTCCTTTGTAAAATAAATAGTAGTAGACATTGTCTAATAAATAAATAAATATAGATATAGATATATGATTTTATTTATGATGATGGCAATGTTTAGATGATTCTTATTGATCAAATGCTAGTTTAAATATAAATGGCATTTGTTCTATATAGAACAACCATATTAAGAGTGTGATTTTTATACTTGATAGAAATCACAACCAAATAACAATCCTTACATGGTTCTGCATGAGTGGTTTTAACCACTCAACTAATTTTGATCATATGTAATAAATCCTAATTCCTCTCTTATTACATCATGATTCAAACATGAATAGAGATACTAACAATAGTACATATTATGAACTATGGTATACTCAATAGTTCATCAAATACACTTGGAGTATGATTATGAACACACTCAACTATTTGCAACAAACAATAGTAGGAATTATCTCATTATGCTTCTTTAATGGGAATGGCCTCACTGAAAAGTTGACCAAGGATAGGGACAAACCTAACTATCTAAGGTCATAAAACATAATTCGATAGGGACACACACTCTATCCAATATCACAATTGTAAACAGGGACACACTATTGTTCACAACAATTATGATTGGGGACATATACAACCAATCACAAAAAAATAGTCAAATTGGGCCTTATTGATTTACATCATCTTATGAATAGGGATAAATTTAACCGTTCACATTAAGTGCAACATGTGCATTCACTTGTCCATTGGATCAACAAGGTAGTCAAATGGTCCTTAATAGTCCTACCAATAAAATATTATCGATTTTTGGTCACCTAGTGTTTACCAAATATCATCTTTAAAACCTTAGGAACATTGAATGTTGGGAAACAATAATATTTCCTCCTCCCCTCAATGTGAACGTCTCTCACACAATATTTAGGAGTTTCAAATACCACTGATCATGCACTCCATTTAATACATTAAACACAATTTTAGTGGGATTAATTTTGCTCATGCAGTCCTTCAAAGCCATCATGGATGAAACATTATAAATTTCCCCAACAATACCAAATATTTACTCTAGTTTTTCTTTATGGGTAAAAAATGAAATAACCCCAAGAGCATCATATGAGCTCACAAGTTGAAGGTAACCATTAGGACTATGGATCATAACAAAATTGTATCTTATATGACATCCATTCCTTTTTTGTGTCCTCTGGTCGTAGGGGAAAAACAAATCCCTCAAAAATCTAAACTTGGGCTAAGCATTCACAATCCATTCTAGTACTTTAGGGATAAGAAAAACAAAATAGGAAACAAGACTTTAGATATCAAATAAAGCATAATAATGTAACTTAGTCCTTGATTGAGTTAAGCATATTCAATGGTGATTCTCAAACATTGGGAAGTTGCTTGTCACTTGCCATATATGTCATTATGGTTTTAATTGCTAACAATAACATTGAACACTTTCTTTCAATGGCACAAGCCATGTTCTGGAGCTCCTCTAGTAGATTGTGCCCTTCATGATCGATGAATACATGACTTTCTCTCTCCATATCTGGTGCCAAGTATATCTTTGATCCTTGTGTGATGTTAGGATTCACTTGTGGCATTGTCATGATATAGTAGTCAAAATATCTATCAACTTGCATGTTCATCATTTGAAAATAGCTATTGGAAACTATAATCTTGGTGGAGTGAATGACATCAAAAAGCCAATTTCTACAACATGATGAGGTGCAGTGATCAATCCACATGTCAATTTATCATTTTGCAACTAGATGTTTTTCATTAATTACTTCTAAGGCCACCACTCCAAAGCTATACACTTTGCATTTCTTGGTTGCCTTCATCAGATATACCACCTCTAAATCCATGCATTCAAGAGAGCATATAAAATTATTATAGGCAACAAAATTGGTATTGTGAAGCTTAGTTGTGCCAAAGTCTAAAATAAAGCTTCAAAGGAAGAATATAGAAAGACATTATTGCATGAAATGTCATGATGAAGGATGGGAGGACCCTATCATGGTGAAGATAAGACAAATCATGGGATATGCCTTTCATGATATTGTAGCAATTGGTCCAATTTAAAAATTTTGTCTTATCCCCATGCAATATTTGGACCAAGCTTTTGTTCTCTAGATGAGAAACACCAGAAGCTTTAAGTGGTTCTAAGAACAATAGCCATACAAATTCAAAATATTTCAATGTTAATTTGATGTAAGGTTCAGATTTCTAAAATGAAGCTTTTTTGGTCTACAAGGGTGCCTTGTGTAGATGGATAAAACTTCGTAATAGCCATGGTCTAACCTAAAGGAAGATTTGCCTTTCCTTATATAATATTTTTCATCAAAGTTTTTTATAGATTTCAGAATGTTCATCAACTACATGTTCCTATTATGCCAGAGAGAGAAGTCATTTGTTTCCTCCCTAACTTATGTGGATGAATTTTTCCTCCATCATAAGAAAAGAAAAATTCCTCTAGCAAGTGCTAACACAAATAGAGCAAAAGCAATAGGAATAACAATTACAACAATCTTCTTAGATTTGATCCTTATGTGACCTATTGTTTCTTCCTTTGAAGTGGTAGAGATGCAAGCCTTTCAAGCCAACTCCATCACAAATATTGGTATTCCCTATGTAAGACGCGATAAGTAAATATTGAAAATAATTTTTAATAAAAACTCCTCTTCCATGAGTCCTCTTTTGTTGTTACTTTAGGGGTCAAGAAAAGGCCCGTGAGGCCCAAGGGATTTGGGAGGAGGATAGAAGTGGTCAGAAGAAGAGCATGAAAACTTTTTCACTATGGAGCAAGGTGGGAGGATGTCCTCACCATCCCTTCTATGGATCATCCCACTTTGGTACCATTGATGATGGAAATGCTTTAATTATTATCATTAATCAAAAGTTATATTTAAATACAAATTGTGTTGCTTTACATAGAGCAACTATACTAACAATGTGATTTCCATAGTTGGAAAAAATCACAACCAACTAATAGTCCTCACATGGTTCCTACATGAGTTGTTCTAACCACTTGACTAATTTTGATAATATTTTATAAATCCCAACAATTTGAAATTAATATCCCTACAAAATTATAAGACTTCATTTGAGATAACTTTAAATAATATTTTTATTAAATGGCATTAGCTCAACTTGTTATATCCTCAATTTTAAGGAGGAGATCAAGGTTCAAATATTGCCAAGGGATACACGTGTAGTGAAAATTGACTACACCTAGAAAATCTTGCTGAAAAATATAACATAGACCAACTAACCAATCATAAAAGGGTTCTAATTTAGAAGGAAAAAATGAAAGGTCCTTAGAGCTTTGCAACCCATCAAGAAACTCAAGATGTAAAGTTACCACAAAGAAGCTCAAGATGTAAAGTTGTTAAAGAGACTAGGATAAAATATTTGATGGATGTTAGGAGTAGTTATGAAGCTCCCTAAACCATAAAGATGCATTGATATTCAAGATATTTTTGGTGATAACTAAATCAATCCCTGTTACTGGTCAAAGTCTAGGACATATTTTGATGATAAATGTAGACACCCAAAATTCACACATTGCTATTTCTACGTATCCACAGGTGATTCCAAATATCCCTAGGCTATTGTAGGCTATTGTAGTCATGCGTAGTTAGGCATAGTCATGCGTAGTCATGCGTAGTCATACGTAGATTATCGTAGTTCATCATAGCAGTATGTAGACTTCCATATATATCACTTTATCAGATTTTAGGTCCAAAACCATAATAAGACTTCAAAATCACATCCCGTGCATTGGGACATCCTCCAACAACCTATTTGCACTCAATTGAGGCCCCCACAGGGTATTAATTAACAAAAACAATTAACAAGTCAATTCCTAAAATCTAATTTAATATTGACTTCACTTAAGTCACCTTTTTAGGGCAAAATTGATTAAAAGAACTCTTAATCCTTAATTAACACTAATTACATCCTTCCACATGTGTGTAATTAGGGTTAGCTAAGATATTTTCCTAAGAAACCCAAATCAAGCTCTAATTTGACTTAAGACCTCCTAACCCTAATTAGCCTTAATCCTTCCTCACATGTGTGAGGATAAGATATTTTCTATGAGGAATAAGAGATTTCCATGTCACAAACCCTAACCTAAATTTGGTTAGACTTTAGTCTAGGGTTAGTTTACTTAACCCTCCCCTTACACCTTGCAATTTTCTATATATAGTGGATCCCAAACCCCTAATTACCTCTCCTCTCCTATTTTCAACAAAGCACAAAAATGCTGCCCAAATGGATATTGACGCATGATACAGTGAATCCAAGTTGAAAAACAATAGTACAACAACCAAGGAACCTTCTCATCGAAGGATTTTTGTAGAATTGTTCTTAGGGTTTGATTCACCCCCTGCCTACTAATCTGGCATCAGTTTACCCCTCGGGTGGTGAATTGGTTCTATAAAGCCCAAATCACCTCATATTTAGCAGGTAAGCTTCCTTTTGCAGTTTTATTAGGTTCTACATACTTTATTTCATTTTTTATCATGTTTTTATAGTCATTTTGTCTTCCTAAATATGGGACCTAACTAAGGCAAGCCCCCTAACACACTAACCCCCTTTTTTAGGTTCTTCACAGGTTATTCAGTAGATATGAAGAGGAAGAACACCATCAAACAACAACCCGATGGTGGCCCACATACAAAGAAGCCCACCTACATTGAGGGACGATTGAAGACGACATCGAACTTGTTGTAACATTATTAGAAGAAGAAATGGCTAAAGGGCATCATGTCCCTATTGTAACACATATTTTTCAATATTAATGAAATACAACCTTTTCGTTTAATGCATTATTATTTTGTATTAATGGATCAAATATCGATTTCTACCTATTTCATTCTAGCACACTCGGTGGGACCCCCCGCAACAGACAATGCTAGGTTAACCATTTCAGTGTGAATCTAACTTTGTTCTCTATTTTATGTGTTTTCAGGTACTAAATCTATTTTTCATAGAGACCTTCAAAGCCTTATGAACCACCCTAGACCATCAGATTCTAAATTTAAAGCCTCTAAACTGGATTTGCCCCTCTCCCCATGAACCAGTTACCAATTTACCCCTCGGGTGGTGATTTGTATTGCAGAGCCCCAAAACCTTAAAATATTGGTTTCTTAGACCTCCCTACAACCTACAGAGACCTTCTAAATTGTTAGATATCAAATCTAAGTCTTCAAAACTGAATTCGCCCCCCAGGTGGTGATTTGAGCATAGGAGCTTAAAAAACCCCCAAATCCACAGGGGTGATCTCCTCAAGGGCCAAGCAAACCCCCCATAGCATCATAATGTAGGTATTCCTCATTTTATACCTCTGTTCTATGACATTTTGAAAATACAAAGCATTCCCTAGTTGAATGGCAATTCTTAGATGTAACGTTGCTTTCATTTTGCGTTCGTAGGATTGTTAAATATTTCTAAAATTTTAGAACCTGCAACTTTCCAACAACTTCTTCAAATTTATTTTTCAAATAAATTTACATTTTCCTTTGTTGTTTGCATGTAGTACAAGCCTACATTGTTTCCCCCTTTTGTTTATAGCATCTATAGCTAAAAGAAGTGCACATTGCTAAAGTTTAAATTAGGGTTTCCTAATCCCCTCTTCCATGTTATTTAATTCTTGAAAAATTTTGCATTCCAAGATTGAAAATTAGGATTTCCTAATCCCCTTTACTCCACACATTTGGATTGCATGTTTCCACGCTTTGTAAACTATACTAGTTTATTTCATAAAGGCATATAGGGCTAGACTATTTCTTTGCAAAGAATACATTTATCTAATCATTTACTTTTGAAAAGACATTAGGGTTAGTTTTTATTTTGAAAATGCAACTAGTTAGTTTCTTACCTTGCATACATCATTAGCAAAACACAAACCCACACACACTCACGTGGTATTTAAACAAGTGGTGAGATTGGACTTCATCCCCAATCCATCACTCGAAACTGGTGCCGAAAAAGTTTTACCCTCCACTAGATCTAACCCCCTAGACACCTAGCAGCCCCATAGGAGTGATTTTCTAGATTTCATCATCGGAAAATCCCCCACTTTTGCGATTGGGCCCTGGATTTCATCACCAACGGTTACCTGCAAAGTGGGATAGGATTAGCGCCTTCATCCACAAGGCTAGTATAATTAGTGGAATTGGTAATTGTCGTTCTTGACCAAGCCCACCCGAGGGTGAAGCGAAAGCATGGGGTACGCCAACCATGCCTAGCATATCATAGACAATGCCACCTCTTCTCACGAGAGGATATTGTGAACTCACTTCAACATAGTGGGTTCTTCCCCTTTAGGATATCATTTTACCGCACCTTCCATACAAGTCACCATTTGCACGTTGCGATACCATTCTATTATGTGCATCTTTGGGTGTTGCAGGAGGTTTGATATCGATGACATTATCGATTTGCTAGAGTATTCACTCCATTACTCGTGATTATACATAGGGAGTATCAACATCATAACACATAAAAATGAACAAAACACTTTTTATTTTTAGCATTTAGAATTGATTTCGGTCTACCATTGTTTGCATGATCACGGACCGGTCTCAACACATTACACTATACATTGTTTCTCCATACACAACATGTCACTTATTTTACACTTATATTAGACACAGTTGAGTTTGCATCGTACAGGGTTTAATTCTAAAACCCTTTTTACACATGCTACTATGTTTGTGGTCACCCGTAGTAGAGTGTGTGAGCAAGCACACCCTATAGAGGAATGGTCTACCACTTCCTCTAGTCAGTCCATTCTTACTCCTTCGATCATGAAGAGGAAGACCATAGACACATATGATTCACACATAGAATTTGATGTACAGCTCATATATATGATACGTCATGACGAGAAGTCAATCTTGAGTGAAGCCCTTGCCACTTCACTCATAGAGATTACCCACTTCTTTCATCCCCATCTACACGTAATCCACCAACCACATTTTGTGACCATGTGATCTACATAGCTCCAGGAAAACCTCATCCATTCTTTACCATAGATGAGGAGGTCATACCCACTTCTCCTACCTCTGCACACTCCCAGAGTGATTATTCCCTCCTAAACCTATCTCAATTCCTTTTTGAGAGTGATTATTCCCTCCTAAATCGTACCCATCCAGAGGTCACATCATTCGCACATACCATAGGAATGGTGTCTAACCCATCCTCCTCTACTGTAGAAAACCAGATTTTGTCCTTCAAATGGCACAACAACTCCCTCCCCAATAGGAACCACAAGTATTTCCTCAAACCTCACACCTACACTCTTCACAGGAGTCTCAACCATTGTCCTCCCAAGATCTATTTTTCACCATATCTGAAGGCACCTCCCAGCAACCCCTTCAAACATAAGATGCATAAACACAGGTGGGGGTGTACACATACACCTTCCCCTCAAACCAAGCTCCTACTTCAACAGCTTATCCTGCCTTTTCGATAGCTTTTCCACCAATATCCTAGGTATCCGAAGTGTACAATACCCAACCTTTAAAGCCACTTGTGTCTATGACAACTTTTAGGATACTACCACCTCCTCCTTTTCAAACTACCACTATCAATATCCTTCCCACCTATGGATTGATATCGATAGCTTATCCACCCACCCAACCAATCTATTCTATACAGTTTAGCATCCCTACTACCTACCATATAGGACAAAGATAGATCCCATCCTTTGATACCTCATCTCGACCACCCCTAGTACCAGTAGCCCCGATACCTACACCATTATCAGCTACACCTAGCTTCTTTATGCCTCCTCCATTATGGTCATTGCCACCCATGGACCAACCATTATAGCAGGCTCCAACCCAACAAGTACCTACACTACAAACACATGCCTCACAATCATAGTACTATTACCCATAACATACACCTACCCCACAACCTAATGTGCCTATAGATACCACAACACATATCACCCAGTACCCACCTTATCAAGATCAGACACAATAATACTCTCCACAATATTGCAAATAACAACAATACCATTATCCACCACATCCACAGGGTCAACCTACCATAGCCCAACCCTCAACTCCAATGGCACCTGAACTTCAAATCTTACGAGATGAAGTCAAAATGTTGAACCTGCACACCTTTAGCTACGGGACATAAAAGCCCTGTTATGATGAACTGTGCAACGAGCTAGTTCATCCATCAGTTCCTATTCCTCCCTACCCATATCACTTCAAAATACCAAAGTTTGACAAGTACAGAGGGAAGGAATACCCTAGAGAGCATGTGAGCAATTATCGCTCATCCTACTATCAACTTCATATTAGTAACCCCCTCATGTTGCATACCTTCTCCCTTTCACTCGTAGGGCTAGCATTGGATTGGTACAACATGCTCCCACACCATAGCCTGTATACTTTTGAGCAACTGGCCAATTCCTTCCTAGAACACTTTTCCATCAACATCAAGAAAAAGACCACATTTTTTGATGTATACACCTTACAACAAGCTAATGATGAACCCATCATGGAGTTTGTTACCATATGGAGAGCGATTATCCATGACCTCACCCATAGCCTCCCCACTTCGAAGCTCGTGACACTCTTTTCCAAGAGTTGCCATAAAAACGTTTCCACATCCCTCCAACTTCACCAAATTCGCACTTTTGAAGATGCCATCTCACAAGAAAAAGTGATTGAAGACATTAAGGTTCAATATGAAAAGATTAAGTTGAGAACAAAATCCAACTATAACCCCAATTTATGCTTCAACAGGACCATACCAAATCAACCTTACCCTCGACCACCACAAGTCAACCAAGTTGTAGCCACTACCATAGCTCCAACATTGACTCCCCCACCCTATATACCACAAGCACAAGCATCCCAGACTAATCCTCTTACCCCACCTCATCCACAATAATATTGAGGTATGCGCCCACAGGTTCCACTGCACAACCTCACACCCTTAGTCGAACCATTGCCAGCTCTATTTCATAAATTATATGAGGGCAACCATCTCGTCCTACATGAGATCTGCCCATTGGATCCAAATATACCCAAGCCTCATGGGTATAACAAGAAAATATTTTGTCCTTTTCATAGACAACGTGGCCATGATATCGATTTGTGTCGCTCCCTCCGTGGGCAAGTTCAAGACCTAATCGATAGGGGCACCATTTAGGTAGCAAACCCTCTATCCCCATAGAATCAAAACTTAGAGATTTTCCAAAACAATCCTCCTAGATCTCTAAAAAATCCCCTGACACCACCTTACCAAGTGAACAATGTCCAGCATGATCCTCCATCACGTGGTGTAGTAGGTATGATCAACCTTACTATGAGGAACCAATGATATTCGTCATGCCAGACAACTGAAGAACACAAGCTTATACTGAGAGGGGGGGTGAATAGTATAAGACCATTTTTTACTTTTTCTTCTAATTCAATATTATGTTGTGTAAAGATAGCAGTATCAATAGCAATAATCAAAGCAATGCACAAAATACCTTACACAATAAAGACACCATAATTTACGTGGTTCACCCAATGTGGGCTACTCCACGGAGAAAATATTTTACTAAAACTTTCTTAATAAATCTCTTTGGGAATCACTCCTAATTATAATGTTTATGGATCTTTGTCCAAAGGAGATGTTGATCCCCTAATCTCAAGTTTGTGGATCTCTTCCATAAGAGAATTCTTTGCTCTTTTGCTCTGGCTATGTGATCTTCTAGAAGACTTTGTCTCTCTACTACACTAACTGGTGGACCTCTCTCCACTTGAAGACTCCTCGCTTAGATCTGTCTTCAACTGTGCTGGCTACTGGATCTCTATCCACTAAGACTCTGTCCTCTATACTTTATCACCTCTAAAGCTCTATCAATAGGCTCACTAAGAACCTACTCAATAGGTTCACACAGAACCTGCTTAACAAGCTCACACAAAACTTATCCAAAATTGAATAACAAGCTCACACAAAACCTGTCCAATGTTGAATAACAAGTTCACACATAACTTGTCCAATGTTGAATAACAAGTTCACACAGAACCTGTCCAAAACTGCTCTAGCAAGCTCACCAAGAACTTTCCCAAAACTGCTCTAGCAAGCTCACCAAGAACTTGCCCAAATCTGCTCTAGCAAGCTCACCAAGAACTTGCCCAAAACTATCCATAAATTTGTCCCAACACTATCCTCAAATCTATCCCAATACTATCCTCAAATCTGTCCCAAAGGCCTTATCAAAGGCTCAATCAATCATGCTTAAGTAATACTCAAAATGAACTCAACAATGAATGGCAATATCAACTCAAATTAACTTCATAGAAGCATAAAGAGAATTGTTAGAGACTCAATATGTTCTAATATCACTCTCAACCCAAATCAATATCAACTCAACTCAAATCAACTCATAGAAGCATAAAGAGAATTGTTAGAGACTCAATATGTTCTAATCTCACTCTCAACTCAAATCAACCTCAACTCAATTCAGGTCAACCTCAACTCAACTCAAGTCTTATAGAACCATAAAGAGAATTGTTAGAGACTCAATATGTACTAACCTTAATCTCAACTCAACATAGAATGATGGAATAGTTTGTTTCATAGACCTTGAACAATCACTTCACACATCACTTGACTAGGCTCAATCAACTCAACTCAACCAATCATCACAAGGGACAACTCTCTCTCACACAACCCTAGTCCAAGTATGTATCGACCAACTCAAATATTTCTGAAATTTCTCAACCACAAATATCACATAACAATGATACTCATGTTATTTTCTAACTCAAGTTCTTTCACAACCAATGGGCTTCAACAACTATGCTTATCAAACAAGGTTTAGAAACAACTCTCAATTCAGAAAACCTTGAAGCATTCAACCAACCACTTTCGAAAAGGAAACCACAAAAAATCCTTTTACCTCCAATGATATTTTAAAAATCAACCACCATAAACAACAAATAGGAGAATGTGCCCATACCTTTTATGAAGATGAAAAAAACTCTTTGTAAATCTGCCACAATCACAATTTTTTTTTGCCAATATTCTCAAGGGTTAGTAGAGCACAAAATAATCAACATTACTCCACTTTTCAATAATCATCACCAAGGCCTTTAATTGCACAACTTCCTTATCTCTCCTAAAACCACTTGTACCATAAAATAAAATAAATCAAAACATTTCATAACCTTTTCACTCCCAAAACCACTTATACCATAAAATAAAATAAATCACAATATTGCATACCTTGTCACCTCATGAAAGAATTAATCCTCTTAAAAAAAAATAACAAGGCAAAATTCACTTTTGGAACCCCTTTGAAAAATCAGAAATATCTCTTTACACACACCTTATTTCTCCTTCTAAATAAGTTAGTCAAATAGCCCTCGAAATAAGCTTTTCGATGATATATAATATGCCACATTTTTGAAATAAATTGAAACCTTTACCTATATATATATGCCAACCTCCATTAATTGCACATAGGTCGGCCCTCTATTAATTTAAAATTAAACTTTAAACTTTAATATCTTCATCACCGGAGGTCCTTTTTCGATGAAACAAAATTCCACCTTGGATTTTAAGAAAAGCCCTTTCCACATAAGCCCACCATGGTTTTAAATAAAACCTTTTAGTTTTCCTGCCTTGGTTTTCATAAAAACCCTGTATATATCCATGCTCTCCAAAATATCATAGATAATTATCTATGAAGTGATTTTGCCACCAAAACTCAATGTGACATCAATGATCCATGTGACATCAATGACAACATAAAATGCCTAAAATTAACTCAAATTTCCAATAACAACACCTATTATTTCCCTGCTAGCTCAGTTCACATCACCACAAGCACCTCAAATACCTACTACCGTCCCACCACCACCACCTCAAAATGTGATTACCATCCATGGTAGCCCAACCCATCGGTTACATAATGCCCCCGCACGGCTATCCATATTCGATATCCTACAATAGTCACAACCCCATCATGAGACATTGAATGACATCTTACACTCCATTGACTTAGAGACGCATGACACGAATGCCTTTGTCAATTTTGTAGGAAACATCCCATGATGCCTCTAGCCCTCAATTAGCTTCCATGACCACGAGATAACGAAACTTATTGGAGAAGGAGTAGATAATCCTCTCCACATACAAGCCACAATCAACGATATCACCTATAAGAAGGTACTCGTTGACATTGGTTCATCCATTAGTATTATATCTACAGTAGCTCTACATCACCTGCATATCCCTCCAGCCCATTTTTCCATGCCTTCACTAGACCTGCGTGCTTTTTATGGCTCCATAAGACCTACTATAGGATCCATAGTTTTACCTATTCACGTAGGCATCCATACAATCTCCATCCTCTTTCATATCATCCAAGGAGAAATGCAATACAATATTCTCCTCGATCGCCCTTGGATTAGAGACATGCAGTGTGTCCCATACACATTACACCATTGCCTCAAATATGTCCACAATGGACTTGTTCACTGTGTTCTAGCCGATGGAGACCCCTTTAAGTTTTGTAATATCATAGACCTTCCTCCTGCACCATCATTTTCATCCTCCCAACTATTCCCTATATCTTCTCATTAGTTAGTAGGAGCATCAATATCTTCCCTAACTTCCACCTCAATTTCCCAGTGTTCATCAAGAGTAAAAGCCTCAAATTCCACTCCGTTAGAACCATCTTCGATAGAATCCAAAATCTCTAGCATGTTGTTCTCATCACTATCCTTATGGCCTCCACAATCATCCTAGCCTCTACCATTCCAATTTCCAGTTGCGGTACCACAACCATCACTGCAACCCATTACACAACCTGTCACGTTACCTTCCCCAACCTTGCATACGGAAGCCCCTATCCTTCTTATGCCACAAACACCTCGTCTTCCCTTTCAACCGAAGCCTAGGACATTCACGTCTCCATGTATCTCAGTACCTATGCCGATGCCTTCCCCCACATAGACCAAACATCCTGTTCAAGCTACAACAACTAAATATCATGAACAAGAAAAATCGACACCTAATTTAGATGAAAAACTCCCACACCCTTCAACCGCTACCATCAAGGAATCTCAACTTTCTCCTTCCTCATCTGATTTTGATACTCCACCTCAGTCGCCAGAGCGTACCACACCACACATACCCATATTTATGACAAATTTTGGCCTAGGAGACTATAATGTACACGACGCCCATGTATGTGATCCCCCTATCTAGTCTACCCATGATTTTGATCACTCCTCAGCCTCGGTCCTTACCATTGGAACCATCATACAATTAGGAAGTCCTAAAAATCATACCAATTTTGTGTATGCAGGAGTTGACTCTTTGATCCCTCCACCAAATTATCCACCACCACAATCTAGTTCTTGTGATACAATTATGCACCTGGCCAACCCTCACTTCGCCTTGCGCTACCTACAATGTTTTCATTGGCATGGGTTCAAGCTTGGTCATTATGAACAAGGACTACGTACACCCATTAACCCTCGTGTTCGATCACCTATCGACAAATTCGGCCTAGGTTATTGCCCAACCACCATCTATACATTAGAAGACAAGATACAAGACTTATCCCTACATCCTCCTCCACGTCCAACACACACCTTGGAAGAATATATCAATATGGATATACTGGAAGAAACTCCACCAAATTCCACCATCATAGTCCCTTGCGACTTCTTTTAGGAATCTCCTACATCTGATACCTCCTCATTTTATGATATTGATATATTGATAGAACACTTCATTACCTTATATCTAGCTGCACCACTAAAAAATCCTGACATAGTCCCTCCCAAGCCATCACCAACATGCTTAGCCACCTTCCTGCCTATACACAGGCAACTATAGAGAGTAACTGCTTGTCCTCGCTCACCTCTAGTCATTCTACAACCTCCCTTGAGCCTCTTAGGGTGCACACAAACCACTGAACCTTCCTCACGAAATTCTTTCCCACCTAATTTTCCCACAACATCGATCAACATGGTTAAGGTAGACTTACATTCTCCCCTTCGTTACAGTCGCCAGCTAATTCGGGGTAATACCCCAAACCCAAACTTTATAGATCTCGCACATATATCACCCAAACCAATGCCTCGAGATTTCCTACTATCATTGCATATCTTGTGAGTAGTAAATGTTCCTTCCTCATCCACGTCACTCCAAAGCCCTCAGGAATATCACACGAATGTCTACATAGATGATGAATATGAGTTCAATGAGGCCATCGATGACCTTAACCTCATACCCATCCCCAAAAATTTACGTGACGGATCTCACATGCTCATAGAAGACACTATTGATGTTGAAATTGGTGACAATCTCGAACATCCCCACATCCTTAAACTAGCCGCTAGCCTCTCACTTGAGGAGCACATTGCATTTACGAACTTCCTTCGCAAGTATATTCGAGTTTTCACATGGTCATACAAGGACATGCCGAGACTTGACTCTACCATATAGGTCATAATCTCATACTCGATCCTAACACCAAACCAGTGAGACAAAAGCTTCGATGCATGCAATTATCTCATTAATAGTGAAGTCCGAGCTCCAAAAGCTCCTAGACATCAATTTCATTATACCCATCGACTATCCTGAGTGGGTATCTAGCATGGTCCCTATACCTAAACCATCTGGTGACGTTCGCGTCTGCACAATTTTTGTGACCTAAACAAATCCTGTCCCAAAGATAATTTCCCCCTACCTAACATTGACTCCCTTGTTGATTCCATCATAGGCCATGAGATGATCTCCCTCATGGATGGATTATCAGGATACAATCAAATCAGAATCAACCCATCCAATCAACACAAAACCTCCTTTACAGCACCCTGGGGGACCTTTTGCTATAAAGTCATGCCATTTGGCCTCAAAAATGTTGGGGCAACCTACCAACACGCAATGAGCTATATCTTCCATGACTTGATGCACAAAAATGTTGAAGACTATGTAGATGATCTCATTGCCAAATCCAAGAAATGTGCAGACCATCTCAAAGATCTCCGTTAGATTTTTGATCGATTATTAGAACACAATGTGCGCTTGAACCCAAAGAAGTGTGTGTTTGGTGTTACCTCGGGAAAAATACTAGGATTCATTGTCTCCCAACGAGGCATTGAAGTTGATCCTAGTAAGGTGAAATCCATCATCGAGATGCCCCCTCCTACCACATTGAAGCAATTGCGCAGCCTCTAGGGCAAGATCACTTCTATTCGTAGATTCATAGTGCAATTATCCAACAAGTGCCAACCATTCAACCACCTCCTACAAAAAGGAGTAAACTTCAAATGGGATGACAACTGTCAAGGAGCATTTGATTCTATCAAAACTTACCTCACATCACCGTCGGTTATGTCACCACCGCATCTAGAATTACCACTGATTCTATACATTTCAGCCACAAAACTTGTGTTAGGTACACTTCTAGCTCAAAAGAATGCACTCGAAAAAGAATAGGCTATCTATTACATCAATCACACACTAGTCATCTATGAGACAAGATATGGATACATGGAAAAATTATGCTTAGTGGTCATATTCGCCACTCAAAAACTACGCCACTACATGTTAAATCACACAACTTTTGTCATCGCCCAAGATAATCCCCTTCGATACATGATGAATAAGAGTTATCACAATTCTCGCACATATAAATGGATCATGCTTTTAACTGAATTTGACCTAGAATCCATTTCCCAAAAATACTTCAAAGGGCAGGTCATCACCGACCAATTAGCTGAAGCCCCTTTTACTGACAATCAAACCCTCCTCATCCAGCTTCCATATGATTCCATCTTCCACATATCCAAAGCTGAAGAATATGTTGAACCCAAATTTGTAGCCAACCTCACCCTATTCTTCGACGGTTCCAAAAATATCTCCATGATGGGGGTGCAGGCATTATATTCTTCACCCCAGAAGGAGAACCACTCCTCTTTTCATTCAAACTCGACTTCCCCTGCACAAACAACAATGTAGAATATGAAGCCCTAATCCTAGGACTGAAACAAGCACATTCCATGCACATCAAATGCCTCCACATCATAGGTGATTCACTCTTGATAGTCAATCAAGTGTAAGAATGCTAGCTATGAAATATAAAAAAATCACACAACACTGATCTCAATTTGAGTGGTATGGCCTCGAAGCCACTCTACGATCATCAAACTATTTTGCAGACACTATGGCCTCCTTAGGATCCCTCATTCCACAAAACCCATCATCTGACACAACATTCATATCCATCCATACGCTAACTCGATTTGCCATATCACCCATGCCTCCTACAGACGATGGTGGTGTGTATGTGGTAAACACTGAACCCCATTACCCATGGTTTTCACAAATAAAGGACTACATAAAACTAGGTTTCCTACCTTGTGATTTACCCCACACTCAATGCTGAACCTTCAAACAAAAAGTGATCCGCTACACCTTACTGGGGGACATTCTCTACCACCGTAGCTATGATGGCATGCTCCTGCGTTGCCTAGAACCGTAAGAATCATGAGTTATACAAGAAACCCATGACAGTACTTGTGGTGGCCATTTTAGTGGCATGACAATCACCAAATGCATACTTCGTATGGGTTATTACTAGCCCAAAATGGAGCATGACTATTGTGAGTATGTCAAGCATTGTATTAAATGCCAACAACATGCCAACCTAACACATCTACCATCCCAAGCACTTCAACCTATCCAGTCCATGTGGGATTTCTCCCAATGGGGCCTCAATCTAATTGGACAAATCACACTAGCTTCCTCAAGCAACCACAAGTTTATCATCACCGCTACATAATATTTTACAAAATGGGTCAAATCCATCCCACTTGTCCAAACCACAAGAGCTAAAATTGTAGCATTCATCATAGATCACATTATATATAATTTTGGAATTCCCTCCTAAATCATTTTTGATAATGGGAAATCCTTTAAAAACAAAATTGTTTGAGCCTTGTGTGACAAATTCCACATACATCATAGCTTTTCTACCCCATACTACCCTCAAGGTAATGGCTATGCAAAAGCCACAAACAAAACCATCTATTCCATCCTTCGTAAAACTATAGCAGAATCTCATCGGGACTGGTATAACCAAATACCCCTAGCCTTGTGGGCATATCGTACAAGCATTTGTACTCCTACTGGGGCAACACATTTTTCACTTGTATATGGGGTTGAAGCTATCATACCCCTTGAGCTTGAGATACCTTTCCTAAGGATCTCTATGAAGGATTTCATTGACGACAACAGTGCTCACCAAGCTCGTTTATATAAATTAATATTTCTTGATGAACATCGCATTCACACAATCAAGCACACACGAGTCTATCAAGATCACCTTCATCGTGCCTACAATAGTAAGGTACATCAGTGCTAGTTTAAAATTGGTAACCTGGTTCGCAAGGAAAACCAATAAATCATAATTCAACCTCGCCAGTAGCATGACAAGTTTACCCCAAACTAGTTGGACCCATTCATTGTTACACACAAATACAATTCAGGAGCATATCGCCTGATCAATATTAAATGCCTTAATGATCCTAAACCCATAAATATCTTGCACCTTCGTGCATTCAATGCATGAAGCACAAACACATTCACCATCACGAGTACCACACATTACTAGTATTTAATCACTAAGCACATCATCGTGTAGAGTTGTTACTTTGCTTTATTTTTTCATTATACATGTACTTTCATCGTTATGTCATTTTTATGCTATGGGTATTTATCTTTCCTTTTGTAGGACTCACATCATTAGCAAGAGAGTACTACAACATCCTCACGCATCACCATGCAGGACCATCCACAACCATAGTAGATACCGATCACACCGGTTGATTTAGCCCAACCGCAAATTACCCTTCACACTAGGCGATCATCACATTCATCCCATTCAGGCCATCATACCTCATCGTGATATCATTCTCCTCACCATCGAGGTTCATCCTACTTACCCTGCTTTAGAGACAGCTAGGTCTCCCTATCCTCTTTTGATGAAAAGAAGGAATTATCCCATCCCAAAGAACAGGGGTCACCCTATCGCCCATCTAATGATCTCATAAATAACTATTCACCAATGAATCATCCCCATCACCCCCTAGGAGCCTATCGCCCTATTAATAGAGGATACACTCCTCACCTAGCCTATCCATCATGCCTACCTGCCCCACTTTCTAACGGGGAGTCTACCTATTCCTACGATTTGCAAGCCCACGTTGCTCAAGCCACCCAAGCCACCTCTATGGGCATGCCTCCATCCCACACACATCATCATTTAGGGCCATCCCCCATGCCGCCCGTACTCTAGACATCACCTTCCCCCTATGAGGCTTGCCATCCCGGTAAGTTCTCCAATCCCTGAGACCTTTCCACTCTTCCTCCTCATCATCAAGACCCTCTCCATCCACTTTCCTGTGCATATCAAGCCACACCACACACATCAAGGCCCTGATCACCACCTTCACCAACACTATCACCACCACATCATGAGATACAACATCTCTTCTCCCATATCGAGGATCTAGATCTACAGATGAGCCACTGCCATTACCTTGTGCACCCACGCCAGTATCCTATGGCCTGTTCACCCTTGCATTCACATAGATCCACCCATCAACCTCATATCTAGCCTACATCGAACCCTTGATCCACATGCCCACAGGTAGACCAACCTTCATCACCTCCAACAGAGCCCTATATTTACCCAATGTCGGTTCCATTCACACCATTGTCAAAAATGTTTTACCATCTCATGCATCAGGGTCTCCTTGATTTACCAAAAATTTGACCCCTTGATCCCTCGTGCTCCCCACCACAAAATTACAATGAGAGCCAGTACTGCATCTACCATCACCAACCAGGTCATGAAATCGAAGAATACCGATCATTCAAGAACCTAGTGCATAACATGTTACACGGTGAGCAAACCCCATCACCGAAATGTCCCATTCTATTTAACCGACGTCTGAGTCCTCCACACTGTATTACCCCTAGAAATTTACCCTCATGCAACACCCTAACAACACCAACTCGTTACATCCATAACATATCCAAATACAGAACCAGTCGCAATCCTAGCTGCACCATCACTTCACCATCCCACTCCCGATTGGACCCTGCCACTTCACTCGACAGTAGTTCTAGTAGCATTCTCCTTTTTTCTTGCTTCTACTTATTACAATAGCTAACTCACTTCTTCTCTTCTATATCTGTTGGCTTTAGGTATTCCCCTTACCTTGTTAGTTACCAAAGTCTATTTCTTCTCACTTCTTCCACCTGTACATCCTACTCTCAAATCTTCCCTCTCTGGGCAACTATTACATACATCTATACAACTCACAACTTCTACGCTTACTATATACACACACCCTACATGCTGGGGCAACCATGATCATAGCATCGCACTTTTTGTCATCACAACGCACTTTACTCATCTATAAATAAGTTTTCCAAACTCCTTCATCTATATGTCATGCATTTCCTCTTGTAGATATTGCATTCCCCCACTTGCATCATTTACATTTACATCCATTGCACATATCCATATGTTTTTCATTTAAAATGTCAATTCATTTTTGGACATTCTCCCCAAAAATGTGCCTTCAACAAGAGTAACAAACGCATTTGTTAGCATCACCACCTGGATGTCCATTCCCCCTTTTCAAGATCAGGGTATACATAGGTGTCATGTTTAACTTTGACTACTCTTTAGTTCAGTCAATCCAGTGTCACCCATAGCTACCGAGTCTTGTACATTCTTCTTATGGATCTTTAGGCTAGTTCAACTTCTCTCATGGACCATACACAACAGGTTATACATTAAAAAATTTTGAGTCTAGGAAAGAGGACATCTAGAGTAGATATTGCCATCTAGAAAATAGTATCCCCTGCTCACCCTATCGCTTGCATGGTCAACATACGACTTGGGGATAAACAAAGGGATCAAGCATAAGCAAAAATAAATGATTGGGTAGAAAACAAAAGTCATCGCCCATACAAAAGAACACCATGAGAACACAAAAGAGCACCAAAAAAAAAAGGAAAATAAGAAAATAAAAAGAAAAAGAGCACTACAATAAATAGGTCAACACTAGATGAGGGGCAAAAAATAAAAGGAAATGCCTCTTGATATCATCCATGTTATGATTATCGTCTTTGGTCCTTAGGTTCAACATAACACCATGGGATGATTTCCATCGCTATAAATAGACTCTAAGAGCCTGCCTACCAGTGGAATAGTCTTAGAAGTGGCAACATATCTGTAACATTAGAATCCTACTTTTGTATAAATCACTATTGCGAACGGATGAGCTAGCTAATCCGGTTCCATCTATAATGGGTTAATCCTACCTCCCTCAAAATGGATAAATGAACCTTACACATGCACACACATAGGTCCATGACATATTTTGAACCAACCCGATTAGTTATAAGTTGCCACAATACTTGTATAGCTAAGGGTCTGAGATTTGATTGTCACAACTATGTTGGTCAAAACCATTACACATGCCTTACATTATCCAACGTCCCTGAAATCATGGAATGGATCACATCCATACAGGTAAATGCCATGATACAAGTGCTTCCTTGGTTCATTTTAGTATGTCCATACATGCATCCATGCATCTATGTCATATACATTTAGTGCACATTACATTATTGCATTCATCCTACATACATTTCCATATCAAATCATATCATTGCATTCACTCTATATGCATTCACTACAAAATCACATATGATATTACATCACACTACATTCAAAATATAATCATCACACTATTCTACAATTAATTCATACCACAAAATGATAATAGATCTAAACCATGTCACACATGTATATCTATTTATCATACATACCTACAAACTATGTTACGCTATCCATGCAAACATAACAAGAACACATTTCAAACCATCAAAATGATACATGTATATATCACAACCAAAATCAAAATATATATATATATATCGTCCATACAAAATGCCCGAAGGCTACAATCTGGGACCATGCCCATCATCATATAGCATCTAAAGTGCCCATCGACTATAATACATAAAAATCCTAACTCCCACCACGAGTCTCCCTGCGTCCCTCACGGCTTGATCGCATCTCTACATCCCTGCTTGACTCTGCCCCAAACTCTGTAATTGGATCCACAATAGGTTGATCCCACACCACAACTCTAGCATCAATCTATCCTATCGGAGCAACACTATGCTGGCTTTGATGTGAAGGTGCCCTCACTCGTGATCGTGACTCAGACTGCAACATCACCTAATCATAATCAGGAAGTGGTATCCCATGCATTGTCAAAGAAGTCTCATATAAAAAATTCTTAGTAGTCTCCACAACCAACTGACTAGACAATCTCTCAATAGCCTAAGCCTGCCTAGCCATCATGGCCCTCATCTGCTCCATCTCAACCTCCAACTACCAAACCCTATCCTGAAGCCCCCGTGCCTCCTCCTCTGCATCCCGTCTACCTTGGACCTCCATGGGAATATCCTCCATACCAAAAAATGCACCAATATCAATGGTGTCATCTATACCACCCATAGCAGCCATCCCACCTCTCTCATCCTTTGCTCTAAGATCTTGTCCCATACCCACATCAACATCCATAAGAACCTCCTCTATCCTAACTCTTTAGGTACCTGCTACACTGCCCAAGTGTCATCATGACCATCACAGAGAAACCTCCTCCTTATCACTAGCCACACCCTCTACCCTATCTCGAGCCTCCCTATTGGCTCTCCTCTCTAGTAGAGGTGCCCCAAAATTAGGTGCCACCCATCGATCAATCACACCTCTCCCAGGCTCCCAACTCTACAATGCCCACCAGGCATCAAACTTCGGAGTCTTCCCAACATCCCCTACATTCGGGATAGCCATAGGAGGGTCCCTCTCCCCAACCCAAGGTAAGACCATAGGATGCTCTCCTCTATTGCCTCATCACCTGAAGTAAATTATAGGAGCCCCTGGAACATCCTATCACAAGCCAAACTGTCACCTCACTCTATAAAACTAAAAATACTTAGTTTATCACGTGTATCACCCCACCAACCATATCCTCTATCGGATGGCTTGAAGCTCTACATCATCCTCGTCCCACATTACCCCACCCAACCAGGGCCTCCATCTAATATCACTGGGTGTTAGGCCTCCAAAATTACCCCTCCACAATAGTGGGTCACCCTCATGTGGCCTCTTGATACCCTGCTCTGCCTCTGTACTCCATCTCAAAGCATACGGTAAATACTCCTTACCCTCCACATGCACAAGATGAGGTAATAATGAGGACCTCTCGATAGCTATGTGTTCTCATGCCTACACCTGCAACAAGGGAATCATGCTCAATCCTATCCTCCTACCACGAACAACATCGTGCAACTCCCAATAAACTTGGGCCAATAGCACAGGTGCCCATGCAAACACAACCCTACGCTCTACCATGTCATTCACCACATATAACATATTCTAGGTGAATAACACCTCAAAAGTATCAAGTAAGGCATAAGTAGAGATCATCATCATAGCCGCACACTATCTATTAGATATCTTATCCTCCAACCACAACCACTCATAATCAATCTTTGAGACATCAATGCCTCTCTAATCCACCCCAAAGAATCTCTCTAGCACAACCTCCTTACTCTCAAAAGAACACCCTCAATCGATAATTTGTATATCCGATATACATCTTCCAAAGTGATGGTCATTTTCCCAGTGGGAAAATGAAATGTGTTCCTATCTGCATCCCATCGCTCGCACAACACAGACACATGCTTTGTTGGTGTGGATACTCTTACATTCCCACACACCTCGAAAATATATGTCATCCAACCAATCTAGCTCATCCTCTGTGTTCATCAACTCCTCAAAACCTTCCTTCATTTTTCTCACTCGATGACGGGGCTCAAGCATCTTCACATGTCCATCCACAACAAAGAACAATGAGACGCATTATTCATCCACATAACAATGCAATCAATTAAAAATTCATGAATCAAAATTTATAAATTAAAATATTTAATTTGACACGCACTTCAAGATAAAAATAGTCACAAATCAAATGATAAAACATATCAACAAAACAATCGCATATTTGGATACCCATTTTATCATTTTATGGCAAAAGTTCAAACAGATGTGACAAACAGTACATATTTGACTCCCAACAGCCAAAAATAAAATCACCCACACATCCACTATGCAGCACGACCTTCAAAACACAACCAATTCATTCAACATACAAAAACAACATATATTTTTGAACACCATTTGCCCACTTAGCAGTAAATATGGTGATAAAATTCAAAAATAACATACCAATATACACGAACATCAAGGTCAACTTTACCATAAATACACCAAAACTAAAAATACATCAGAAGACATGATTCAAAAATAACAATCACATTTTTTAATACCCATTTGCCCACTCCGTGGTGAAAGTTCAAACAGATGTGGAAAATAGTATCAATCGGGCTCCTACAACTCATTTTCATTTACTTCATTACTCACACCTTGGCACGTAAATCAAAAGCAGGCCAAATGAAGTCATCTACAAAAATAAACTACATTTTTGGATACCCATTTTGCCCTTCTATAATGAAAGTTTCATCGGATTCCAAAAATACTACCTCTAATATGGAAAATCTAATAATCAAAGTTCACTACTTTACACCTAAAAGCAACACATTCTGAAATCACACCAAACGAAAGCAAAAAAATATAATAGTCACATAACAGGATACCCATTTCCTACTTTTATAGACAAAATGCAATAACATTTCAAGATCAGTACACCGTTACTTCAAAAATATATGATCAAACTCCACACCTACTCTACCCATTACCCGGTCAAACTGGCACTAAAACAAGTCCAACTCAGAAATAGATCATGTTTTTGGGTACCCATTTGGCTTGTTTATCACTACGTGTTCAAATTTTAATTAAAAGTACAAAAAAATTTAAAAATGGGATGAAAACCTTCCCCCCCTCATTCACATTTCTCAAAAAAAAAAAAAAATTCAAAAATAAAGGCAAAGAACACTTACCGATGGGTCCCCATGCCTGTTGCCAGCTACCCTGCGTCCCCTCGTCATCGTCACCCTTGAAGTTGTCAACCGCGTTCTCCTCGTGTTGTCAAATGCTCCCACAAGTCGTTTTCCAACCGTTCTTGTCATAAAAATAAATAACTTCCAATGAAATTTGGGCTTAAATAGGCCGTAATCCTGCATTCGCCTCCCGAGGGGCGAACTCAGATCCAATTTGCCCCTAGGTGGTGATTTAGGTCAAAATTACCCTCGGGTGGCAAACTCAGCTAAAACACCCCAAAATCACCCAAACTGCCCCTAAAACCCTAGGAAATCATGCAAATTTCTTCTAAAACCCTAGGAACTTCCCAAAATTATCTTCTAATTCAAATTTTAATCATATTCATCATGCATTGGTATCTTATCAATCGTTGCATCATCAAATCATCGCATTCCATTCGCCTCATTGTTGATTCCTCGTTTGAGGGGGTATTCATATCCAAAGTTAGCTTTGCATGCAACCATAACATCAAAAATCCAAAAGTGCGATTAGCACATTTGTCTATGAAATTTTTTGTTGAAGATTATCTTATGATTATAATCTCAATCCCAACTAGATATTTGTTAAATCAAGAGAGTTGTGCATAACAATGGAAAGGTCGCTTTGGCATTCATGGAGCACAATGAATGACATAGTCGACTAGTTCAACATAAAATTTGGAAGACTTCACTCTGCCATTCATGGAGCACAATGAATGACACGTTTGAATAATTCAAATGTTAACTAACTGACACGTTTGAATAATTCAAATGTTAACTAACTCAAATGGTTTGACACTTGTCACCATGTTCTCATCAATCAATCTGTAGCGACCCTAGGACGCACGCACCACTCTTTTTACGATACTTGCAATGTATTAAAACCCAAAAATGAAATGGAAGACAATGAAAAGCATATAACATGAAAATAACAAATATGGATCTCTTTATTTGTATTAAAACCCGGTTACATGTCGGTCCCTCTTAGGGATACCCATTTCGATACAATAAGGTTACAAATAGGCAAAGAGTGCCCCTTTCGCAAAGAGGTGGTGCGTTTTCAAAAAGCTCCCCGGTTTCACACACAAAAATGTATGAGGTCTTATAAATGTCTCCTTCTCTAGGCTTGTTTCCTAGAGGTATCCCTTTTGCTCTTGTATATTACAGATTCTGTTCGATGAACCTGTGGCCCTGTAAGCAATGAAACAACAACACACACTTAGATGTCCGAGACTACCTCCTCGGATGAGGTTGTTAGCAATGAATATAACAAATGAAAGCAAGTGCAAATTATACTAATGCTATGGTAATGATATGCTAAACAAAATAATGAATCTAATGTCTAAAACCCTAAGCTAATCCTGCGAGCCACTGTCCAAGACAACGACTGCTAAAGCGACTCTCGTCTTATTTGCTCCAAAGCTATGGATCAAAGCTTGTATCTGATGTTGAAATATGGTTTCTATGCTCTCCAATTTGTCAGGGCTTCACCATAAATGTGATCTCCAAGGGAACTCTCCAAGTCTCAAAAGATCTCCTCAATGAACTTTCCTGATAAATTTGGGATAAATTATCTGGAAGATCTCCCTAAGATAAAATATCTCTCCCTTGGTGCTTTTAGGCTTGCACCTTTTATAGTGTGAAACCCTAGGTCTATGTACAAGCCCTAGGAATGAATTCCTCATGCGTAGTGAAAGTTAGCATGAGAATATTTTTGTCTTTTGTATGTTTGGGGGCCAATTAACTAAAATCTAACTGTCAACTTGAGTCTCCTATGCAAAATAGTTGTTAGAATGAGAAGCTTTTGTCATTTGTTTATGTTTGGAAACTAGTTAACGAAAGTCTAAATGCAAATTCAAGTCTCCTATGTGAATTGGTCATGAAAATGAATGCAAATTTACTCCCACTCCCCTTTATTGCATGCAGACTGCCACTTTCACCCATGATTAGGCCTATTTTTTAGCAAAACTACTTTTATGGTTTAGCCGCTGTCATCTGCAATGACTAATATCTGACCGTTGTCATCTACAGCGACTAAGGTCTGGCCGCTCTAGGCTTGAGTAGCTAAGATCCGGTTGCTCTTGGCTTGAGTGGCTAGGCTTGGATGGCTTGAAAAGTCCCCAAATGAGTTGTGAGAACCACTATTGATGCTTGGAAAGTCCAATATTATGTCATATAATCTTATGAATGTGTCTATGTGAGTAGCTCCCCTAAGCATGACACATTTTAGGTGTCTACACAATCAAAACAAAGATTTAGATAGGCTTTTGTCCTATTCATACTTTTGGACCACACTGATTTGGTCGTAAAATCAAAGCAGTCAAAAGTTGCCATTCTCAAGAAACTGGTATGGCATCGTAAGATGTCATATGGAATCAGCAAAATAAAAACATTACATTCACAATCATCCATTTCCATTCACCAGCATTGTTTTTATTTCTTTCCTCTTCTTATTTTCTCATTCCTCTGTTCTTTCCCCTAGATATCTAGTTAATGGGTATGGTCACACTTCGAGCGGCTACATACCTTTGATTGGATTTCATTCCCCTTATATCCCTTTTTTCTTCTAAACAAACCCTTCATATTTTTGTATTAAACTATGTTTCACACAGTATAGTACAAAAAGGGGTAAAATGTAGACACCCAAAAGTCACACATTGCTATATCTACATATCCATAGGCGATTTCAGATATCCCTAGGCTATTGTAGGCTATTGTAGTTATGCATAGTCATACGTAGTCATGCATAGTTAGGTGTAGTCATGCGTAGTCACGTGTAGTCATGCATAGATTTTTGTAGTTTGTCATAGGAGTATGTAGACTTTCATATATGTCACTTTATCAGCTTTTAGGTCCAAAACCATAATTAGCCTTCAAAATCACTTCTCGTGCATTGGGACATCCTCCAACAACCTATTTGCACTCAATTGAGGCCCTCACAGGGTATTAATTGACAAAAACAATTAACAAGTCAATTCCTAAAATCTAATTTAATGCTGACTTCACTTAAGTCACCTTTTTAGGGCAAAATTGATTAAAATAACTCTTAATCTGTAATTAACACTAATTACATCCTCCCACATGTGTGTAATTAGGGTTAGCTAAGATATTTTCCTAGGAAACCCTAATCAAGATCTAATTTGACTTAAGACCTCCTAACCCTAATTAGCCTTAATCCTTCCTCACACATGTGTGAGGATAGGATATTTTCTATGAGGAATAGGATATTTCTATGTCACAAACCCTAACCTAACTTTGGTTAGACTTCAGTCTAGGGTTAGTTTCCTTAACCCTCCTCCCTACACCTTGCCATTTTCTATATATAGTGGATCCTAAACCCCTAATTACCTCTCCTCTCATATTTTCAACAAAGCATAGAAACACTGCCCAAATGGATACTGACACATGATACAATGAATCTAAGTTGAACAACAACAGTACAACAACCAAGGAACCTTCTCATCGAAGGATTTTTGTAGAATAGTTCTCAGGGTATTATTCACCTCCCACCCCATGAATCCGGTATCAGTTCAGCCCCTGGGTGGCGAGTTCATTCTACAAAGCCCAAATCACCTTAGATTTAGCAGGTAAGCTTTCTTTTGCAGTTTTATTAGCTTCTACATACTTTATTTAAGTTTTTATCGTGTTTTTACAGTCATTTTGTCTTCCTAAATATGGGACCTGACTAAGGCAAGCCCACCAACACACTAACCCCCTTTTGCATGTTCTTCATAGGTTATTCAGTAGATTTGAAGAGGAAGAACACCATCAAAAAACAACCCGGTGGTGGCCCACATACAAATAATCCCACCTACATTGAGGGACCATTGAAGATGCCATCGAACTTGTTGTAACATTATTAGAAGAAGAAATGGCTAAAGGGAATCATGTCCCTATTGTAACACATATTTTTCAATATTAATGAAATACAACCTTTTCGTTAATGCATTATTATTTTGTATTAATGGATCAAATGTTGATTTCTACCCATTTCAATAACTAAAGTGAATCCATCATTGGCTAAGGTTCCACTCATACAATGATTGTGGATTTACTCTCTTCCTATGTGGGCAAGCTCATAGACCTAATTATATTTTGTATTTGACTAGGTTAATGATGGTTTCACTTGTGGTTTTCATCTCCCCACCACACTCATAGGACACCATCAGTAGGAGATCAAGGTTGAAAGAATCTAGTAGTTGTAGAAGATAAAGAGGGACCCAAAAGTTCTTATAATGTAGAAATTCCACAAACTATCAAATTATGGCATTTGATGATCCAAGTGACCCCTACCATAGATAGCTCTTATGTATTTGGTTGAAGGTACAATAAGTTAATATCCTCAACATTCATCCAAGGTTACAACATGTAATGTTTCCATCAAGAGGAGCAATGTTCGAAGAGTAAGATAAAGATCTAATCATTTATAAGTTGTATTAGAGCACTTTAAGTCTAATATTCCACAAGTTGAAGCACTTTACATCCAAATTTCCATGGACCATTCGACCATAAAAATTGATAGCCCTCACTATTTCAAGAAGTTTCAATGGAATATGGTTAGGAAAAAGTTTTATCGACAGTTTGATCACAATGATCAATGGATCATAAAGTTTCAATGGAAATCCAACAAAGAATGAAGAGAAAAATTTCCATAGATCAATTGATCTTGATGATCAACTACCCATGCTTTTTCATGATGCTTTCGATAAAAAAATTAATTGTAAAAGTTTCGCTGACCATTAGATCTCAACAATCAATGGTTTGTGCTATTCTTAAGAAGCTCTAATGGAACTCAACCAACCAAAACTTTATTGACCATCCAATCCCAGAGATGTATGACCAACATTGTTTTAAGATGGCTTCAATTGAAATCAAACGGGAAAAGTTTTGCAAACTGTCTGATGACAAGATCAATGGTCTACATGATTTCAAGAAATTTCAAACAACAAATGGTAGGAATTTTTTTGTAGATTGTTCATTTGAAGATCGATAGCCAACTCTACTCAAGGTAGTTCCAAGAGAGATTGTTGAAGAAAAGTTTTACGAACCATTAGATGGTGAAATCAGTAGCCTGCATTGCTTCTAAGTAGCGTAAATGAAGGAAACTCATCCTTTAGCCAAAAGGAGACACATAAATTATGCGTCAACCATCCATTGGGGAAATCAATAATTATCCTCAATCGTTAATCTTGGGTATGAAGTAGATCCAATGGCCTATTGATATTTAGAGGAAGGATTGAGATGCCAAAGTTAAGAAAGTTCCAAGAGTCATCTAAACCATCAAAATTATAATAGTCAAGGGCTTGCAATATTACGAAAATATTCAAATTGAGGAAAATAAACAGCTTGAGAAAAGTCTAATAATTTTAAGGAGGTTTGAGGAGGTTATGCTAGGAAACCAATCAAAGGAGAAATAGGCTTCCTTGGTGGATCTCAATATTTGAAAATGGGTCAATAATAGCCAAAAAAAACTCATCATCAACCTTTTGTATTCTATAAAAAAAATAGTCCAAGGTATTCATGCAAATGATGTCCACACATAAATTCCAAAGAAAGTCAGTGGAACCCAAAAAGACAATAGGAGCCTTGAGATTACATGTTTGCACCACTCAAGCATGCTAATCTAGGAAAGTAGCTAACATACTAAAGTCAATGGTAGTGGAAGTTGAAGAAGAAACAACCGCAAGCATGGAATATTGATTATAGAAGAGCTTATCACTTAGTTTTTTGGGGATCCCTATGAATGGTAATTAACAACTATAGCAGTAGTCGCATATCCAAAGATCAAGAACCCTTCAACATTAAGGATTCCAGATCTAGATACCTTGAGAAGATCAACAAGCCAAGTATAGATAGAGCCCCAATCTAACATTAGAAAAGGATTTTAATTTGCACACAAATTTAGAGGGAAAGTCTTGTAGGTCAAATTTATGACCCCATTTGTAATTCAAAAGGTCAGGTTTTTTTTTGCAAAATTGGCTAACTTTTTTCATGGCTTCAAGAGTTGCACAAAGTTGCAATGCATAAATATGAGCTATTTTGTCTAGTGACATCAACATAGCCACACCAAAGCTCAATATCGTGCAAAGTCATTACATGAAGATGGGATTATCATGGTCAGAGTGCATAAAGCCACAATTGCACAAAATCGAGCCCCTTATGACAATAACGTCAACATGACATCATGCAACTCTGATAATGTGTAAAGCCTCAATGTATAAAATTATAATTGCGTAAAGTCAGGATCATATGGAAAATGACAGTGAAAGTAAAAAAAAGGATGTGCTTGAAGACGATTGCACAAGGCCACAATGTATGATATTGGGATGCACAAAGTTGGGCTTACCTCAACAATGATGCAAGAACTAAAAAGGAAAAGCCCAATAATGTGCAAGCAAAGTGTTCAAATACATAATGCATGAAACTAAGATGCAAAAATCTAGTCTCCCCCTAGTGATGGCGTCAATTCCTCATCTTCCAAGCTTGATTTTGTGTAGGATGCATAAAACCGAAGCTTCCTGTTGCACAAACTTGAAATAACAATGCTCAAAGCCAAAGCCATTCTAATAATACACCATAATCACTTTAGTACTTTATAGTTTGCCAACCTAACACCACCCAAGCATGAAAGTTACAGCTATGATAGATCCATTGCAACCATTCAACTAGTTGCAGAGAGTATTTGTAGATCAATGAAGTGGGATTTGCAAGAATTCCAATTCAAATGTAGGATGAGATCTTAGATAGTGACCTTAGCTTCTAGAATTTTTTTACCAAGTTATTTTTGTAATGGCCTTGTAACTAATTGTAAAAAATTATGTTGTAAGTTTCAATATGCAGCCTATAAATAAGCCATGAGACCTCAATTACGAGGGTTGACTCTGTAGTCCTTACCTAGTATTGCTATGTAACATTGTTGCCAACTAATGAAGTGATGGTTTTTTGACCTCCATTATTGTTCAATTGCAGGTTTTTATGAATGCGTTTCTTACTTTAAGTATTTTCTATTACACTTAAATGCTTAGTCTATTCTATTAAAGCAAATTTTGTTTTTTGGATTGCTATTGGATTGTTAATTGTTTAACTACTTGGAATGATTAAAGCAAATGTTTAAGTTGAATAATATATGATTGCAATTGATAATGGTTAGTATGTTAAATATTATGTAAATTAGTTGTATTAGCATATTATTTAATGAAATCCAATGTTATTACACTATTTCTTGTCCATTTTTGTTTAACCTCTTTAACATTTACTTCCTCTTAACCCTTTTTATGCTAAATATATAATCATTTCGAGGATTTGGTCTTCTCTGGAGGTTGAAATCAAGAGAAATATTGTTTCATCCAATACTAAATGTTCGCTAGAGTCTAGGGCACATCGCCTATTTACAAATATGGTAGATTTTGGTCCAATAGTTTAGTAATTTTTGGCATGCTAGGTGGGATGAATCATATATTTTTGTCTCACTTTACCAGAGAGCTCAAGAATTGATGAACAACCTTGACCTCATAAGTGAATAATGTATGTTCATTAGTTATTAAGAATTGAATCCAAAATTATCTAAAGGGTTTCAACATTTTTGCACTGGAAACCTTGAGAAGATTCTCATCGATGAACAATCCTTCCCATCCTGGTATGATATTGGTCCCCTTAATATCTCAATATTTCATGAAATACCAAGGATTACCTTGAAATCCCTCCCCAGTTATGATGGCAATAAAAAAATAACTTACGAGCACTGTCAAGATGTAACTTCTTTAGTTACTGTGTATGATATTGTAATGATTAGACTACTTGTCTAACATTTTAAGGGCAAAGTATTGTTATGGTACCAATACCTAGAAAATAAAAGCATAAATACTTGGACCAAATTAGCCAAAGATCTTATCATTGAGTTTGATGATCTTGGGGATCCATTTTTGCTACTTACCCATTTTTCCTCTATCCGAAGAGTCTCTCACAAAAATAATTTCCAACTTCAATGTTCAATTTAAAAGGACTTGGAAGAGAATCCCTCAAGAATTTCAATAATCTCAACCAAAATAATACCTTTATTATATCCATGTCTTCTATATTGACTTAAATATTCTAATTCAAAAATCAAAGGAGAAAAGGTTTCTATAGGTTTTTCAAGAAGCCATACTAGAATAAAATATGCTCATCATGATAGGAAAATTCCCTCCTAGGAACATTGTATGCCCATGTGATCCATTCCTAAATATGTCTTACACATCATACTATAAAGAGTCTAGGTCGTATTCATCCCACCCTCCCATAGTAAGTTGCATCCCAACTATGAAGGTAGATTAACTCCAAAGAGAATAGGAATTGAAGGTATTAATCCAAAAATTAACTGAAGATGTCAAAAGAATGGAGTGACTCTCCCAGCCCAAGATAAGGTCTCAAGATGAGTGCTCTATAAAATATAAGAAAGAGAGCATTATCTTAATGGTAACATGCAAGAGAAATTTAAAGTTCCACCTACATCTAACCTTTTGTTGCCTAATAAGATTCATGTTGATAGAAGATGTCCACATCATGTGTGCCCAAGAGAATTCTTAGTGATGGAGGATGCGGTGGATTTTATAGTAGAGCTAGAATGACCATTTTGAGAGGGAATAGCTCCTACCTACAACCAACAAGAAATGGAAAATAGTCCTTATAATAATCGGGGTCCATACACATAAGGTGAAAAAATAAATGCACAGTCATATGCTTAGATATGAAGCTTAGAGGTATAGTCACTAAGTTAATGAAGGATCCAACTATATAAAAGGTTGTATTATCTAGCTATGACTCAGATATAGAGAATTAAAATAATAAACTTGTTTCAATGCTTATTCAAAGCCCCAAATTTAGCACAAGAAGTTTTGGGAGAAATGAAGAACGACCCTACAAAGAACATCCAAGATCTGAGAAGAGATTTATTAGTAGTTGAAGAAGTGGATTTAGTTGAGTTGTCTTTTGAAAGGTTGATGAAAGGCAAAAATCCTCATAGCCTAGTGATGTAAAGAGCATCCTTAGGTATGGGAAATTTCCATCCAATTTATTTTTATTTATATCTTTCCTTAGAGGTGTATATACTACATAATTGCATGGTAGATTTAGAAACTAAAATTATAATTATGCCTCAAGAAGTTTGTAAGAGTATGGGATTAACCTTTAGTAGAATAGAACTCAAGTGGTTTCGATTCAAATAGAAATAAGTGAAAGTAGTTGATATTTTGGAAAGACTCCCAATAATGATACATGGGTGCCTAGATCTTGTAGTGATATAGGATGTAGTTGTTGTTGATGCACCACCTTGATTATTGTATGTTTATCCAAATATTTCTTAGAACAAATTAGAGGACACTTGAGCTAGGACCAAAGTCACATGATCATTCTATGTGTTAGAAAATTGGTCTAAATATCTAATCAAGGTCTACAAACCTTCCATATTGGAGAACATGGGAAACTAAAAGCAGATCCTACAAGGAAAGATGCCTAGAATATACATGTAGAAATAATGATTGGTTAAAAGAAGAATCATACTTTGCATGGCAAAATCCTTGGAAGATGTAGTGAACCCAATAGAGAAAGATTGATTATAATGCTAGAATAATAAAAAGGAATCGCTTTTATTAAGGAATCATTGTTGTATTGTATGGGGAACCTAACAATTAATTAATAATTATATTCTTCGATGCCTCAACTATACCAAATGAAATACCTATTTCTACGAGTGTGAAGGTGTGATCAAAGGTCACAACCTTTGTGAAAGAGAGAGTGATCAACTAATTAAATAATAATGTGATTAGTATGGTGGTTAGTAGTAGAATCCTAACATGCCACATTCCTTAAAAAGAGCTTTGTCCTCAAAGCTCAAAGTAAGGAGCTTCATTGCTTTTTCCCAGTTGAATTTGTGCAAGTTCTTGTACTATTTTAATGTCACTTTTTTGAATGCAAGGATATATTGAAGGTCGAAGCATTAGTGGGGGGTTGCTAGAAAGAATAGTATAAGCTTCCTTAGAAGAATTGTGATGACGGTAGGCTTTTGCTTTAGCCGATTCTTCCTGTGTAGAATGAAGGGAAAATAAAGGTGCACTCACTCTTTTGCCTCCTTTCTGAATCAGGCTGCCTATATGATGAGAACTCCCTATTGGCGATGAACTTGTGTGTATTTATTTGAGAGTGTATGTCTTGCCTTAATTGTTTACTGCATGGACGTCTACCTCATATTGGTGCATCGAACACTTCTTGCACATCAACCTTATTTCCTTCATTGTTATGATTAGGTGCTTTGGTCATGTCATGCACATCTTCATCACCTTCTTCCTCTATGGAGTGACAGGGATCAACTATATTCAATAAATACAATGTTTGTGTAGCACAACAATAAAGGGGCCCAAATTGCTCATCACAAGTATAGCAGAGGTCGTTCGCTCGTCGCTCCTCCATTTCTTGTAGGCTAAGGTACTTAACTGGCAAGGGTTTGTGTTTTGGAATAGCGTGCATGAATGTTGATTTATCAATAGGTTGCTCCCCATGTTGATGTTGAACATTGAATGTATCGTCGGCTAACAAGGCTAATCCAATGGCTTCTTGTAGGGTGCGAGGAGTGTACATCATGATATTTACTCTAATTTATTCTTTCAATCCATTGATGAACCCACTTATGAGGACTGATTCGTCCAACCCTATGATGTGATTGGCGATATCCTAGAACTGAATTTTATATACACTCACTAATGTGATTTGATGTAGGTGGGCAAGATTAAGTAGCAAAAGTAGGTTGGGGTCATGATATATTCTTCCATTGGCCATTTGCATAGTCGTTTGGCGAAAAGGTGTCGCAAAAAGTGTTGAAAGTCATCACAAAAATTTCTTGAAAATTATCGTTAAAAATTGCATAAAAGTCATCCTTCGACCATGGTGGTTAGGTTTTGGAGATTTTATAACCTTCGTAAGTGGTAGAATTAGCAAGAATTTTCAATGCCTTGATAACTTGTAGCAAGAATTTGCAATAGTAACAAGTCTTAGCAAAATTTATATTAGGGGCAACTTTTGGCAATGTTTAGCAAAAATTGTGCAATATTTTAGCAAAATTTCATGATTAGCAGTTGTTCACAACTATGCAAAATTTGATGTCAAATTTTTTGTGGTGGCGCTCCGCGGTAGGGTCCAGTGGAGACAAATGACACAAGGCACAAGGTCGGGTGGAGGTGCAGGCAAGTGACAAGGTGAACGAGCTGCGGGTAGAGAGGAGGAGAGACGGTGGCTAGCGAACGATGGGTAGAGCGAAGGAGCGGTATGGGAAGTTGAGCGAAACAAGGAGGTGCAAAGGGTTCATGGTACAAGCGTGGAGTGCAAATCAAAGAGCGTGAGGGGGGGTCAAATGAGTGGCTTCGATCACACGAGGGAAGGCTAGAGCGTGACCGAAGTCACAACTAACTACTCGCCCTGAATATTTTTTAAACCCTGCTTTGTCCCTCTTCCTATTGAATGTGGGATATGTGTTATATCCACTTTTTTAAAGTTTCTCTTGCCGGCATCGAAATATGAAGACGTATCAGAATTTTAGTTTTTCGATGACGAAAAATGATTTAAAACTTTATGTTATAAGTTTTATTTTATAAAATATGGCCAGTTTTCTCCAAGACGTCGTCGAAAGTTGCAGACGTCACTGCAGAACATAATTTTTTTTGCATGGATTGTTTCTATTTTCGATCTGGGTGTTGACTACAAGAGATTGGAGGATTTCTAGGATAGTTTGAGGGTATTTTTGGATTTGTTCCCTTCATATTATACCTTCCCAATGCTCTAAGTTCATCGATAGTTAGTGAGTGTATTTTATTATGAGCTAATTAGATTCTTTGATGCTCGGTCTGTGAACTTATACGATCTGCCACTCGGTCTCCCAATGACTCTTGAGAATGAATCTGTGGTGTTTGATGATATATGGATGTCTTAGGAATGATGTGGTGGATGATAAGATAAACATAGGTGTAGGATCTGAATGGCAGACGACTGGTGATGACGAACGGGGTGAAAAAATTTATGTTTTGAAGCTGGCTCTGATACCAGTTGTAGTGAACCCAATAGAGAAAGATTGATTATAATGTTAAACTTTTATTAAGGAATCATTGTTATATTGTATTGGGAACCCAACAATTAATTAATAATTATATTCTTCGATGCCTCAATTATACCAAATGAAATACCTATTTCCACGAGTGTGAAGGTGTGATCAAAGGTCACAACCTTTGTGAAAAAGAGAATGATTACCTAATTAACTAATAATGTGATTAGTATGGTGGTTAGGAGTAGAATCCTAACAGAAGAACAGTCATAGCTCTGAGATATTTTTTTGGAGGAAAAAAAAACTCAGTAGTTAGTTATGAGTTTTTCCAAAGCTCGAAAGACCATAAGCTTCTACAATTCTAGTAATAAATCAAGAAGATTCTATCAAAAGCCGACATGATCCAAAAGGGGTAAATAAAACAAAACATGATTTGGTGATAAATGTGTTTCTTGAAACTCTACAAGCATCGTTGGAAAGATCAATGCTCAAGAAAATGGAGTCTAGCTATTGGATTTTTCCAAAATAATCACTCGTAAACGTCACACATGCCTAAAGCAAGAAGGTCCCATGGAACATAACAAAAATATATCAGAATTCAGAAGCACTTGATGGAAGTTGTGAGTTCCAAAGAATCTATCATGAAGAGAAACATAAATTTGGCATCATATGATCAGGACATTGTAGATTCCAAGGATAAATTGCCAGAAACTACCTTTTCCAGGTGCGGAAAACATACCACTTTTTTGTGTAAATAGCCAAAAAGTAAATAAAAAAGTCGAATATAGATTTTACAAATAAGCTAATTAGACAGTAAGGTATTATAATGGTATACATAATAAGGTGTTGAAAGGTGGACCCCATGGCTACAACAATAGACTAATCAAGAAAAGCAACAATGATGTTCAAAAGTCTTCTTCTAGGAAGTAGATGCAAGGTAGGAACAAAAAAAGAGGGCCGACTTGGATGTCAGAGAAATTCCCATGATAGATTTATGAGCCTATATGAGAGATCCTTCAATTAACATTTCCCTTGCAAGCTTCATAAATTGAGTATACAACATAGATGTTGCAATTATAGGTCAATTGATGGATTTTGGTGACTTTGCTAAGGGAAAGTGGTCATAGATTCATTTGACCAAACCTGAGGGTTCTTCATAGTTACACATGCTAAAGTAAATTATTAGAGATGTGTACCATGAACACTTCTCAAGTTCAAATATATTTAGGTCCCTTTAAAAAATTGCAAAGTGAAGAAAGTTTCATTGCTCGATTAAAGTCGAAGCATGAAACAAAGGTAGAAAAGAAATACTCCCTAAGGAAGAATGATTAAGAATCTGGATGACCATACCTGAGGGCTATTCACAATTACACATGCCAAACCAAATATTTATAAATATGTAATGATTAACAGTCTTTGATTCTAACTAGACTAGAGCATATTAGAAGATTGAGAAGGAAGAAGTTGCATAAGCTTGATAAAGAATAAAGCAACAAACAAAGGTAGAAATGCTTATAATTTTTAGATATCATCTATTTAACATTCTCTTCCTATATTACACACCCTAAATATTATAATCATTCCCTCACCCACCTCATTTTATTCCATTAATCAACTTTCACATATTTTCATCCATCATTTTTTTCCTCCATCATTCTCCCTCATGACTCTATAGCCCAATGGGCAAGATAGAAGGAATTGATAGATAACATACAAGATACTCAAAAATCATGATATGGCATGAGTTGAGCCAACAAATGAAGCATGAAATGCATCACATGACGCTCCACCCCATGCATGACAAAAATAAAATACAAAATAACTAAGACAAAGGTGCTTAGATAGCACAAAAGTGTTAAATAAGATGTGAATAAACCGTCCATACAAGCTCTAGATTTTTGGAAAAAAGAGCCAAGTTAGAAGAAAGAATCATGCAATCATTATGGAAAGGTTAGTTGGCATAGCTACCCCTTGACCTCTATATAATACTGGTACAACTTGAATGATCCTAGACATAATTCTCTTTGGTGTAGTCATGGGTTATGTGAAAAGTTTAAAACATCATGTTGCTGCAAGTGATAAACAAAAGAATTCCTATGCAATTATGTGAAGAAAAGAAGAATGCACAATAATGGTAAAATTTGGCCTACAAGTGCCTGGAATATTTGCTTAAGGTATCTCACCTAGACCTAAATCAACTCTCATCTATGGCAAAATATGTTCATGGAGGTACCATTTTATTTGGGGATACCATAGACCAACGGTCCCCATTCACCATCTCCCCTTATTTTCTTCCCTTATTCCCCTTTGTGCCACTTGTCCTTTTTTGGTCCTCTTGTATATTGCTCCATAAAATCTAGTTTTCCCATTTTCTAAGATTGTTGCCTCTATCGCTTCTTGTAGTAAATATCGTATATCATATCACCTTCGCTCTTTTATTTATTATCAACTTATCTTCTAGATCCTTCCCTTCTTTGCAAGTTTAGAACCTAAAGATAAGGCTATCTAGGTTCTTCATTTTTATAAGAAAAAAACCTCGAGAGGCACCAAGAATGTAGGTCAGACTCATGACCCCATTTGTAATTCAAAAGGTTGGGCTCTTTATCACAAAATTGGCTAAGTATTTTCATGGCTTTAGGAGCTGTACAAAGTCACGATGCACAAAGATAGGCTCTTTTATCCAATGATGTCAACATAGCTACACTAATATCTAATATCATGTGAAATAATTGTATGAAGATGAGATCTTCACGGTTAGAGTGTATAAAGACACAATTGCACAAAATTGGGTTCCTCAAGGCAATAACATCAACATAAAGTCACACAACTCTGGTAATGTGTAAAGCCTCAATGCACAAATTTATGATTGTACAAAGTTGAGATCATGTGGACAATGACATTAGCAAAATTCAAAGAAGGATAGGCTTGAAGATGATTGCACAAGGCTACAATGCATGATATTAGGATGTACAAAGTTGGGCTTACCTTAATAGTGATGGAAGCACTAAAAAGAAAAATCCTAAGAATGTGCAAGCAAAGCATTCAAAGTCACAATGCATGAAACTAAGATGCACAAAGCCAACATCCCCCTGGTTATGATGTTAGTGCCTCAGCTTCCAAGCTTGACGTTATAAAAAATGCATAAAACCAAAGTTACCCGTTGCACAAAGCCAAATCAGTGATGCTCAAAGCCAAAGTGATTCTAAGAAGACATTGTAACTAATTCAACGCTTTCTATCTAGCCAACCTAATGCCACCCAAGCATGAAAATGATTGCTCTGACAGATTCATTGCAACCACTCAACCAATTATAGAGAGTAGTTGCAAATAAATAGAGTGAGCTTCATAAGAATTCAAATTAAAATGCAATATGAGATCATAAACAACCACCTTAGCTTCTACAACTTTTTTGCCAAGCTATTTTTGTAACAACCTTATAACTAATTGTAAAAAATTATTTTACAAGTTTCAATATGCAGCCTATAAATAAGTCATGAGACTTTAATTATGAGGATCAGCTTGATAGTCCTTGCATGGTGTTGCTATGTAACATTGTTGCCAAGTAATGAAGTAGTAGTTGTTTTTTCATCATTATTGTTCAATTGTAGGATTTTATGAATGTGTTTCTTGCTTTAAGTCATTTCTGCTACACTTAAATACTTAGTCTATTCTATTAAAGTAAACTCTACTTTTTGGATTGCTATTGGATTGTTAATTGTTTAATTCCTTGGAATGATTAAAGCAAATATTTAAGTCGAATAAATATGTGATTACAATTAATAATGGATGATTTATTAAGTATCATGTAAATTAGTTGTATTAGAATGTTAGTTAGTGAAATTCAATGTTGTTACACTATATATCATCCATTTTTTTAACACCTTTGATATTTAATCCCTCTTAACCCTTTTTCTACTAAATATATAATCATTTTGAGGACTTGGCCTTCTCTGAAGGTTAAAATTGAGAGAATATTGTTCCATCCAATACTAAAAATTGGCTAGAATCTAGGGTGCATTGCCTATTCACAAATATGGTAGAATTTGGTCCAAAAAGTCTCCATAGTCTTGTCTATAAATAGCAATGCATTTTGCATTGTAAGGGATTGGCAAATTACCTATTCGTATCTAATATCTATCCTTGTATGTTTTCCTTTCATTTTCTTCTATATATCAGTCTATACTCAAATCTTGAGTCATTTTGTTAGTAACATCTCAAACTTTTTCTCTAGTATAAGTGTAATTAAATCTAAAGTATATATAAGATGTTACTAATTGATTTTTTTCATTGTTCTTGTGTATATTTGTATGTGAGTGTCCATGATTGAATAAAATTATGTTTACTTTTAGTTGTTGGCAAATGATGCATGTGTTTGGTCATCCCATTGATATGTAGAAAAATATCATGATCTTGGTGCATCACCTTCAATAGCATAAGACTTTAATTTCTATAATTTATTTTATGTTATTTCTGATGAGTGTCATTATTATCATCATTTAATCTTATGTTTGTCAAATCTAGGGTGGTGTCCAAGGCTATATACGATAGAAGGTTCAAGTAGATTGTAAATCAGTAATTTAGATAACATACTTTATTTTTGAAACCGATGTTGCTGGGGTTTTTTTGAGGTCACTTAAATATAACGTGCATGAATTGAAACTACTTTAATTGCAAGAATTGAAAACTACTTCTAAGACATGAAATTAAAAACTAGTTACAGTTGCAACAAAAGAAATTACAAAAACAAAAATATTATTAAATTGAAACCTATATTAATTTTGTAGAATTGAAATGGCTAAATGGAAAAGATGCTAAAAAATGGAAACACTCATGCTAAATAAAATTTGTAAGGAAATTTCAGTGTATTGTTGTAGAAAGTTGTCAGGTTTCTACTGCAAGAATTGACAAGAAATAAAAGTTGTTGAAAGTTGACAATTTGTAGGAAAACAGAAAAAATAAGGGAATACAAATCTATTGCTATTTTTTAGTTGACCACATACACTCTTATAGAAAACCACACTTAAAAGCATAAATCATCATATACTAAAAACAAGGGTTAATCTAATTAGCAAAAAATAGTAAACATGAATTCTGGTAAAAATACTACAACAGAAATAACAAAAAATCTATCACAACAGTCCTTCCTCTAGTTATGAAAGTGGCCCTTAATTTATAATACAGAAGAAGGTAAGAAATTACTTCCTATCTACTTAAGACACTCACTCAATTCACATGAAAAATATGATAAAATGTTGCACTTTATTTTACTATCAAATCATATTACACTGCTACAAGGAAAACACTTTTTAGTGCTTCACTTTTATATTGGCTATGTTCACTGTCAAATATTATTAGAATTCCTATTAGCTACCAGCTCAACCAATGAGGTATCTTAGTTATTTATACTAGTTATTACAATATATCCCATTTAGATTTCAATTGCATTGTTGTTTGCTAGTGATTTGTTACCAAAATTGCAACAAACTTATTCTAACTTGAGATAAGATTCGCTGCATGAGTCATCCATTGGCTCCTTGGTGCATTAAAAATGGTGGGAATGAGCTATCATGGGTTTGAAAAGGTCTATAAAACCTATCTCTATCTCCAAGCATCTTTTCCTAGATGAATTGGATGAAATATTGCTTGTTTGGGTTGAAACTGAATATTTCCCCTATTATTACAGAGATCTTTAGAATATCCACCAGTAGAAATATGATTTGCACTCAACTACAACCAAAATGAGTGATAAAGCCTTTTAAAGAGGATAGGACATATTCCCTATCCCTTGTAAATCATTTCCAATCGCTGCTCCTCATTTATGTTGACAAATTTCAGGCCATCTTGTATAATGATAGGTGGCTGGAATTTGTATGGACTATACCTGTAGTTTCTAGTTTTCTACACAAACTTTAGATTTTGGCACTAAATTTCCTTTCAAACCATTTGTGAGGTAGGAAAGTATTCAAACAACATTATGACATGGTAAACATTAGCATACATCATATTGCTAATTTAATTAAACATTTTATTCACTCAATAACCATATAAAAATAGTGCAACAATGCAGAAAAACAATCAGAATAGAGTATAATGCTTCTATGAAATTTAACCATGCAAACATTAGTACATAATGCATTTAAACCATCTAGTTAACATAATATATCATTAGATAAGGTTTTTATGACAATTTTTATGAACCCAAAATATGTCAAAAATGAGGTAATTTCTTGCCTCATAATTCCCCCAACCTAACCTAATGCACGCCCTCATGAATTTTGGTGGGCTACAGAGGTACATAAATCTAGATTCTTGTTGGCAATTTTGGGTACCTTGGATACATTGCATTTGCTCAAGTGTTTAAGTTGTCATTGATGTCAAGAAGCTTTCAAAGGAATTTGATGAAAGAATTTGATTTGATGTCAAATACTTTGTTTTTGTTGAAGGTTTCGGCATGACAGTTTCAAAGGTCTCTGGAAAACTCCAAGCTGACAGGTTCGAAAGAAAAGTGTAAGTTGGAAAAATGAGTAAGTTTGAAAAAGTGTCACGATATCGCGACATGTCGCATTTTTGCGACCTAGGTAGGAGAGAGAAAGCTTTTTGGAAAAGTGTCGCGATATCGCGACATGTCGCAGTTTCGCGACTCAGAGGAGAGAGAATGTTCGGAGTCAAAAATGTCATGATTTCACGACATGTCACATTTTTGCGACTCGAAAGTGCAGGAAGGCAAAGAAGGAAAAGTGTCGCGATTTCGTGACATTTTGCAAAGAAGATTGTATGGACCAAAAAGTGTCACGATTTCGTGACATGTTGCAGAAGAGAGAGTCCAAAAGAAAAAGTATCACGATTTTGCAACATAAAGCTGAAAAGAGAGTCTGTAGTATGAATTGTCGTGATTTCTTGACAAGTCTGAAGAGAGAGAAAGTAGCAAGGCAAAGTGTCGCGATTTCACGACATGCTACAGAAGTCGAAGTGAGAACTGTCACAATTTCACGACATGCTGTAGAACTCAAAGTAAGAACTATCACGATTTCACGACATGCAGCAAAGGGAAGAGTCGAAAGTTGAAAGCGTCACGATTTTGCGACAGATTGAGATGGCAGCATTCAGTTGGAGAAAGTGTCACGATTTCGTGACATAAATAGGAAGCAAGTCTTCAACAGAAGAAGCGTTGCAATTTCACGATGAATACAAGAAGGAAGAGCTCGAAGGCGAAAGCGTCACGATTTCGTGACATGTTCCAGTTTCACGAGAGTAAGGCAGAGAAAAGCATAAGGCAGCAAAAGTGTCACGATTTTGCGACATGTTCCATTTTCGCTAGTGCAAGCCGAGAAAAGGTTGAGAAAGCCAGAAGGGTCATGATTTCATGACAAAATTGAAAATGACGTCAGCAGATGCAGAAGTGTCACTATTTCATGACAAAAGCAGAGAAGAAGGCCAGGAAGACAGAAGGGTCGCAATTTCATGATAGGAGTGAAGATGACATCAGCAGATGCAGAAAGTGTTGCGATATCGCGACAAAAGCCATAAGATAAGTGTTTGGTTGCAAAGGTGTCATGATATCGCAACATTTTGTAGTTTCACATGAAAAGCGACAGAACCACAGAGGCGGTTGAAGCCGATAGAGTTAAATTTGAGCTGACATAGTTTAGGGTTTTGCAACCAACGTAGTTTAAGAGTAATAGCCGACTAAGACCAAGGTTTAAATCTTGAATGTGTTAGTATAAAAGGAGGGCTATTTGGAGAGTTAAGGCATCAATTTTTAAGTGTGCATTCGAAGTGCTACATTCACAGATAAAGTGTGGGGAGAAGTTCGATCGCCAAGAAGCTGAGTGCAAAATTCGATAGCAGTGTACATAGTGCATTTCATCGAATCTTCTAAGTGAGTGAGATTGCAAGGAAGCAGAGTGCACGAAGACTATGCGGCTATGATTGCATAGAGGTGCAAAGGTCAAAGTTTGATCAAGTGCAGCTATGCTTGCGCAAAAAGAGCGAAGGACTATGTTTTTGTGTAGACCAGAGAAAGAGGATAGGGACATTTGTGTCGGATCGAAGGACTATGTTTGGTGCAGATCAGAGAAAGAGATCAAGGACATTTGTGCTAGACCGAAGGACTGAGTTTAGTGCAATTTCGAGGACCAGTTTTGGAGGTGATAGAGTTATAGATAGAGGTCTCCAGCTAGAGCAGGGAAGACAGGTGTCTTCTATGGATAGAGTTCCATTTGCTAAGGGCATAGGAGGCAAAGGTTTTCTAGAGGATCACCGGCCAGAATAGAGCTAGGGGATTGGTGTCTCCTTTGGGTTGGTACCCATAAACTTTGTAATCGAGAAAGGTATTCCCAAAATTTGATTTGATAAAATTTAGTGAAAGATTTTATCCGTGGAGTAGCCCGCATTGGGTGAACCACGTAAGTTTCTATGTCTCTATTGTGGATGGTGTTTTGTGCATTGCTTTGATTACTGCTATTTATACTGCTTTCTATACTCTGCATAAATGTTGAATTGAAAGAAAAAATTAAAAAGCGATTTTATACTGTTCACTCCCCCTCTCAATATAAGCTTGTGTTCTTCAATTGCTATCAGAGCAGGTGCCTTCAGAAATTTTAACAGCTTGAAGGAAAAGCTAGCAAAGAACACAATGGATTATTCAAGTGGCAATGCAGCACCTATTCTTGATGGATCAAATTTTGGTCTTTAGAGTGCAAGGATGAAGGTTCATCTAATGGCACTTGGGAATGAGGTTTGGGAAGTGATTGAAGATGGGTACACTATTCCTATAAATGGTCCATATACTAAAGAAGATAGGCTCCTACGTCACAACAATTCAAAAGCAATGAATGCAATCCTAAAAGGTTTACAGAAAGCAGATCTCACAAAAATAATTCACTGTAAGACAGCTAGTGAAATGTGGAAACAGTTGCAGGTGGTTCATACAGGTGATGCAAATGTCAAAAAGGCCAAGTTGAGACATTTCAAAGGTATGTTTGAACAACTCAATATGAATGATGATGAAAAGATTAGTGACTACATGCTTCGTATGGATGAGGTTGTTAACTCCATGAAAGACTTAGGACTTGAGCTTGCTGAAAATGATGTTTGTGATAAGATTTTAAGATCTCTTCCTAATAGATTTAGTGAAAATATTTTTGCTATTGAGGAAGCTAAATATTTGGATAAACTGAAAAAGGATGAGCTTCATAGCATTCTTGCAGCATTTGAGTTGAGAACTTAGGTAAAGGTTGACGTCAAGAAAGAAGCAGCTTTCAAAGCTACCAAGAAATCCAAGGGTAAACAGCTTCAAGAGAGTGATGAGTCTTCTAGTGATGAAGAGGCATATTACAACAAGAAAGGCAAGTTCTTTAGAAAGCACAAAAGCATGAAAAATATAATATGTTTCAATTGTGGAAAGTTTGGTCATTATGCTACTGACTGTACTATTTCCAAGAATGAAAGTGATGAAGAGAAATAGGATTCTAAGAGCAAGGATTCTAAAAAGCACAAGCATCACAGAAAGAACAAAGATGAGCACAACAATCAAGGAAAGAGGTATTCTCACAAGCACAAGAAGAGTTTCTACCTGGACAAAGCAAGTAAGTGTTCGAGTAGTGATAGTGAAAGTTCTTCAAGTGATGATGAAAATGAGATGTTTATTTCGAAAAAGAGGAAGAACCAAAACATAGATTCATTATCATGAAATGCCTTAGATGTGGAAATTTTGGTCACCTTGAGGATGATTGTACAAATAGTGATTTGGTTTTCAGTATGTATGAGGATGCTTCAAAAAACTATAAGGAAGATGCATGTATGGTTTTTGAAAAAGGCGACGACCTCTAGTGATAAGAAATCTGAAAAAGGCTTTGATGATTCAGAAAGCAAACAAATAAAGGATCTTGAAAGTGAATTTATTAATGCTCTTAGTGCTTTGTAAAAGGAAAGAAAGAAGAATGCTAAACTCAAGGATAAGTTAGATGAATTTTGTATAGAGAGAGATGATCTTATAGAAAGTCTTGATTTTTCTATGGCTAAGACACAAGAACTCAAGGATGAGCTAGAATCAAAGGTTCTTGAGTATAGTGAGTTAGAATAGAAAATGGCTTATTTGAAAGAGGAAACCAAAGAATACAAGGATAAGATGTACAGGTTTCAAGACAGCTCCAAAAAGGTTAAATTGCTCATCAAAGATCAAAGAAAACCAACAGATAAAACAGGTTTTTGTTTTGTCAAACCGCAAGTTGGAGAGTCTAGTAAGAGACTCCAAAAGGAAGAGATTTCTGACGAGGAAATTTTTTCAGATCTTGAGTCCATGACTGATAGATGCACAGAAATAGAAAACAAAATTTAGAATGAGAAGGAAAATTTTTTGGGACCCATGAGGTCGAATAAAAGAAAATTTCACGACAGATGTTTTGCGTGTCACAAGTTTGGTCACATGGCTGCACATTGCATGACTCAAGTAAAGACAGTAAATGACAAAATCAGAAGTGCCAGTTTCTTTCGAGGGTATTGCTACTCTTGCAATAGTTCAGGCACAAGGCAGTCTATTGCAAGATAAATAACAAGCTCGACCAAAATAGGATTAATCAGAACATGTTTGGGCAGAACTGGCAGATTCAAAGAACAAGTATGCCTAAAAGAAATAACATTGTTACCTGTTATAAGTGCAACAATGGAGGTCACACATATAGACAGTGTAGAGCTGATCTTCCAAGGTACAAGAATAGGAACAGTGGTATGAACAGGTCCAAGGATCAAGGCATGAACAAAAATAGGGATGAGAACAAGAACAAGAACAAGAATGGGAACAGAGAAAATGGACAATGAGTTCAAGAGAAGGCCCGGCAAGGAAGTTATAGACACCGATGATGATCGATGCCTAATGGGGAGTTTTACTCCCACCCCGGAATTAATAACCTCATCGGGAGGTGGGGGAGGGACTAAGCTAAGAGGTTAATTCTTAGTCCCGAGCCCCAAAGGTGGCCCTTTGCCATTGATGACAAAGGGGGAGAGATATGAGTAAGGGGGAGAGCTTCAAGTGAAGAGGAAAGCTTCAAGTCAGGGGGAGCAAAACTTCAAAATATGTTGGTCAATTTTTAGCTCAGTTTGTTTCAGTTTTTTCTCTTGAGAAGCATTTTCAATAAAGGTTTGCCATCAATGACAAAGGGGGAGATTGTTGGCAATTTTGGGTACCTTGGGTACATCGCATTTGCTCAAGTGTTTAAGTTGTCATTGATGTCAAAAAGATTTCAAAGGAATTTGATTTGATGTCAAATACTTTGTTTTTGTTGAAGGTTTCAGCATGATAGTTTCAAAGGTCTCTGGCAAACTCCAAGCTGACAGGTTCGAAAGAAAAGTGTAAGTTGGAAAAATGAGTAAGATTGAAAAAGTGTCGCGATATCGCGACATGTGGCATTTTCACGACCTAGGCAGGCGAGAGAAAGCTTTTTGGAAAAGTGTCGCGATATCGTTACATGTCGCAGTTTCGTGACTCATAGAGGAGAGAGAATGTTCGGAGTCAGAAATGTCACGATTTCGTGACATGTCGCATTTTTGTGACTCGAAAAGTGTAGGAAGGCAGAGAAGGAAAAGTGTCGCGATTTCGCAACATTTTGCAAAGAAGATTGTATGGACGAAAAAGTGTCATGATTTCGTGACATGTTACAGAAGAGAGAGTCCAAAAGAAAAAGTGTCACGATTTCGTGACATAATGCTGAAAAGAGAGTTCATAGTATGAATTGTCGTGATTTCGCGACAAGTCTAAAGAGAGAGAAAGTAGTAAGGCAAAGTGTCACGATTTCATGACATGCTACAGAAGTCAAAGTGAGAACTGTCACGATTTCGTGACATGCTGCAGAACTCGAAGTAAGAACTATCGCAATTTCATGACATGTAGCAAAGGGAAGAGTCGAAATCTGAAAGCATTGCGATTTTGCAACAGGTTGAGATGGCAGCATTTAGTTGGAGAAAGTGACACGATTTCACGACAAAAACAAGAAGCAAGTCTTCAACAGAAGAAGCGTCGCGATTTCACGACAAATACAAGAAGGAAGAGCTCGAAGGCAAAAGCGTCACGATTTCATGACATGTTCCAGTTTCATGGGAGTAAGGCAGAGAAAAGCATAAGGCAGCAAAAGTATCGCAATTTCGCGACATGTTTCATTTTTGCTAGTGCAAGCCGAGAAAAGGTTGAGAAAGCCAGAAGGGTCACGATTTTGTGACAGAATTGAAAATGACGTCAACAGAGGCAGAAGTGTCACGATTTTGCGACAAAAGCAGATAAGAAGGCTAGGAAGACATAAGGGTCACGATTTCACGACAGGAGTGGAGATGGCGTCAGTAGAGTAGAAAGTGTCGTGATATCATGACAAAAGCCATAAGATAAGTGTTCGGTTGCAAAGGTGTCACGATATCGCGACATGTAGTTTCATAAGAAAAGCGATAGAACCACAAATGCGGTTGAAGCCGATAGAGTTAAATTTGAGCCGACGCAGTTTAGGGTTTTGCAGCCGACATAGTTTAAGGGTAACAACCGACTAAGACCAAGGTTTAAATCTTGAATGTGTTAGTATAAAAGGAGGGCTGTTTGGAGAGTTAAGGCATCGATTTTTAAGTGTGCATTCAAAGCGCTACATTCATAGATAGAGTGCGGGGAGAAGTTCGATCGCCAAGAAGCTGAGTGCAAAATTCGATAGCAGTGTACATAGTGCATTTCATCGAATCTTCTAAGTGAGTGAGATTGCAAGGAAGCAGAGTGCACAAAGACTATGTAGTTGTGATTGCACAGAGGTGCAAAGGTCGAAGTTTGATCAAGTGCAGTTGTGCTTGCGCAAAAAGAACAAAGGACTGTGTTTTTATGCAGACCAAAGAAAGAGGACAGGGAAATTTGTGTCGGACTGAAGGACTGTGTTTGGTGTAGATCAAAGAAAGAGATCAAGGACATTTGTGCTAGATCGAAGGACTGTGTTTAGTGCAATTTTGAGGACCATTTTTGGAGGTGATAGAGTTGTGGAAAGAGGTCTCCAACCAGAGCAGGTAAGACAGGTGTCTTCTGTAGATAGAGTTCCATTTGCTAAGGGCATAGGAGGCAGAGGTTTTCTAGAGGATCACCAGCCAGAACAGAGCTAGGGGATTGGTGTCTCCTTTGGGTTGGTACCCATAAACTTTGTAATCAAGAAAGGTATTCCCAGAATTTGATTTGATAAAATTTAGTGAAAGATTTTATCCGTGGAGTAGCCCGCATTGGGTGAACCACGTAAGTTGCTATGTCTCTATTATGGATGGTGTTTTGTGCATTGCTTTGATTACTGCTATTTATACTGCTTTCTATACTCTGCATAAATGTTGAATTGAAAGAAAAAATTAAAAAGCGGTCTTATACTGTTCACCCCCCCTCTCAGTATAAGCTTGTGTTCTTCACTTCTTGTACTAGCTTCCTTTAAATAACACGTCTCCAATGGAATACCCTCTGTTCTATTGTAGTTGTGTGAGCCAATTATGAAATTGCTCATCTAGTTGGGGATCAATGTCAAAGAAAAATGGTATAGGAGTTATAATGGTAGGTGGTTTGAACCTTAAACCTATCCATTGATGTTTACATGCTAGGATGGTTCATAATACTGTCCCTGCTCTCCTTATTAACCATAAAAAATTGGTGGGTGACATTGGTTCTCTCTTCTATAGAGGCATCGGTAGATCTGTCCATATCAGTTTACAAGCTGTTAAGGCACTTATGAAGTTTCTTGCACATAAATTCTAGAAACAAGTCATACAATCCTAATATTGTTCAAATAAGTAAACCTAATTTATGGTTTATTCATCATTTAAAATATTGACTTGTGGAGATCTTGTGGTTTGGTGATATATGCCTTAATAGAAGCTCAACTTTAAACTCAACCTCCTTATTTCGCCTCTTCTCCTTGTCCTAGTATATCTAATTTTGTAGAGTGGATACAAAGGACCTAAGTTGTACATCCCCTATGAAAATATGAGGTAAGAATTCCACATCCTCTACCATGAAAAACTTGTGTAGGAATAATTCACATATCAAATTATTTTGTTCTTTAGGGTTGTGCAGGTAAGCATCTAAGAATTCTTCAACAATATTTAAATCGTAGGAAAGACTAGAGTGAATACACATTACCTACCACCTAAGGTATATCTCATTTAGAATCAGGTTGTATAGTTTAGCCAACCTTCTACATTGTACTAAATACTTTGCAGCTTGACATAGATATTGTACTCTTTCCTATAATTTAGTAACCTCTGCAGCCTGTTCCTCAACCTTTTTTTCCAATGGTTTTAGGGTTGCAATTTGTGCCTTTAAATATTGACAATGCAACACCCATTTTTCAATGTCCTAATTATATTTCACCAATGGAATAGTTTGTGGTGGTCTCACTATTGGTGGGTTCTTGGACAACAAATCAACCTGAACTCTTATTTTTGTTGTCTGAACTATATATATAATTGATGGAAAAAATTATTCAGGAAGCTGGTATAGGGTTGTACTTACTGGTGTTGTAGCCTCTTGAATTTTTGTGGCCTCCTTATTTGGTGGTTTTTTCTCTCTCTATTGCTGTGGAATGTCATATGGACGTTCAAATAGATTTTTTGGTTGTTATGGAGCTTTAGAATTATGCTAAAAAACATCCTCAATCTCCCAAATCTCCTGAGAAATTTGATGCTCATCCATTTTTGTAGTGTCTCTACCCTATTGAGAGCTTTTATTTTCATCCATATATTCCTCACCTACTCTCATTGCCAATGGTTCCATATTTTATACAGGATTTATCATAATAAAGTCTGGTACAAGTGCAATTACCTCATGTCTCTATTTTGGGGTAGGCTCTTCAATTTGAGGAGGGGACTGTGGGTTATTTTTTGGTGCTGCTTTCTCCTTATTCTACTATGATAACTTTAGAAACATTGTTGCAATGTATTATTCAACATTAGGTGTTGTAGGTTGTGCTTCATAATGTGTCAATCTCCTCTTTAAATTTTCCACCTCCTATTGCAATTGAATAATTTGTTCATATTTTTTAGTTATATGGCCTCCCCTTTCTCAATCCAGGTCATCTGTGTTCTGATAAAACTCCTTGTAGCTCTTAATTACTCAAGTACATCTTATTCATCTTCTTCCTCAAATTCAAAGGAATAAGTAGGAAAAACATCCACATGTGGTGAATTAAACTCCCATATTTCTAGAAATGCTTCCTCTGTTACAACATAATGTTGTTGCTTTTTCCTTGGGCTTCTTCTCAAATGAGGTGGTAAGGGTAGCATTTCTTCCTCCATTGTCTCCTCCTCAATCACTTCTTCTGCAACCACATGCTTTGAAACCTTGAGGATATCCTTAAACTTGATGCAAACTTATTTCCTTTGTCCTACCCTACTGCAAGTTTAGCCAAACCAAAATTAAATTTTGACTCTGATGATGATGACATAGCCTCATTCTGCAATTCATCCTCTACAATATCTAAAGTTGTATGTTCAAAATTTTGAACTGGAATTTCAATAACCTTCTTAGCGAAAGTTACTCTTTTGGTCTTCTTTTTTTTAGCAAGGTTGTCTTTAGCCTTCCTTTTTCTTTGTTTCCTAGTTCGAGCAGATGGTGGACCCTGCAAATATGAAGGAGTTTTTGCTTCCGGGGCATCTCCTTCATCATCATTATCTTCAAGGGCTTTATCCAAATCTTGAGCATCCTCCTCTCCTTTTTTGGTTTCTTCCCCTATGGTATGTTGGAAATTTTGAGTAGTTTTGTTGTCATTGATGTCAAGAGAGTATTGTTTCAATTTCATCATCATTAAGGACATCAAGTGGTTTTTCCAAAAGCAAGAAGGTCTTGAAAAGGAATAGGATATAATATTTATTTTTAATATTATATGCCTAAAAAGGCCCAAAGGATGAAGACCCAAGGAAGGAGAAGCAAGTTTAAATTAAATAATAATATTATATTATTATAATATTTCGGGCCAAATAACAAGGTGAAGAAAAACAAGGTTCAAGTTGAAAAGACCCATGAGCAGTTTACAAAAGATTTAATTTAAATTAAAATATTTTAATCCTTGATTAAAATTTTAATTTAAATTAATAATGGGTGCCAAAGGTTTTTAAATTTAATATTTAAAATCTAATTCGAATTTTAAAATTCAAAATTGGTCGACGTGTAAAAGACAAGAAGCATGTGTATTTATATAGGAAATAATTCTCATTTCCTAAGTCCTCGAATATATACACCTACGAATGAAAATGAAATCGTGCGTTGCATTTGTTGGAAGAAGAGAAATTTGCATTTCAAAGTGTTGGAGGTAGAAGAAGGTGTAAGGGCAGTGACGTGGATAGAGAAATCCACCGATGACGGTAGCGTAGGCGACAGTTGAGAAAGAGCTAAGGCTTGCAAGGAAGGGATCACGGGTTCGATCCACGCGATTGACGTTTTGCTAGAGGAAAATAGGTCTTCATTTCGTTTGATGTTTTTGTGAGGGAGGATATAGAGGGGATCGTGCGCCTATGGTTTCATGTGGGCACGTAGCCCACTTGGTGGCCTAGCTTTGGGCTAGGGTGTTGGAGAGGCTACGTCGTGTGTTCGAATTTTTTCGAAGATATTTTTGGTGGGAAGAATAAATTAAAGGTATGCTATGCACATTTTTATTTCTCCAAAGGTTTTGAAATTCAGAAATTGCTTAGAGGGTTTCGGTGAGTTCTAAAAGAAGCTATGAGGTTTTTGAGGGAGTTATAAGGTAAAGTAAATTAAAATATTTTATTTTGAATTTTTGGTGATTGAAATTTATTTTATAAAGTTGGAGTGTTAAAAAATTTAAAAGGTGATAAGGTGTATAAAGGAAATTGTTGTGTATTTTGTTATAATAAAAATGTTGACTTATATTGTGTAAGTTTAGAGATTATAAGGTGTACTAAGAGATTTGATATTTTTGTATGGTAAAATAATTATTGGAAAAATTATTTTGTGGAGATCTTGAGATAGGTTGTGGCTACCTAACCTTAGTATTGGCAAAGAAAATTTGATTGTGGTTAAGATAGGTTTTGAAGACATATCTCCATCAAAACAAAAGGTATGGGTACATCTTCCTTATGAGTAAAATATTGTTGGATTGAATGTTGTGAATGCTAAGTTGGAGTGAAAAGGATTGTTTGATAAGCATTGTTGGAAATATTTGAGTGAGTGTTCATATGCATGATTAGGGTTTGTGAAAGATCATGAGCATAATTGTTATGTGAAGTTGATTACAATATTAAACTAGGGTTTATAAAATAACTTGAATATCATTGTTATGTAAAAATTTGGAATTATCTTGAGTCAAGGTTTGTAGTGTGAATTGTTGGAAATATTGTGAAACACTTGTTTAGGGTTTGTAAGCAAGTTGTGTTTCATTGAGTGTTTGGTTGATTGAAGTTGATGAGCATTCTTGATTGAAAGTGTTGGAGTGATAGTTCAAGTTCTTAAAATAAATTGTTCTTTATTTCTAGATTGAGTTGAAGAAGAGTTTGAAAGTGATTGAGTGTTGAGAAATTTTTATGGTTGAGTTAAGATTTTGTATGCAAGTATTGTAATTGATTTGAACAAGCTTTTGTAAAAGCTAGTGAGCATATTTGAGTAAGTTCTAGAGTGGACTTAAGGACATATTTGTGTAAGATTTTGTGGAAGCTTACAAGAGAGTTGAGTCAAGTTCTTGGTGAAGACTTATTGAGCAGATTGGAGGAAGTCTCTAGTGAGGACTTGTTGGGTAATTGAGATAGAGATTGAGCAAATTTGTGCTAGACCATGGACATGTTTAGTATAGATTTGAGATAGATATTGAGCATATTTATGTAGGGTAGAGGATAATGTTTAGTACAGATATGAGATAGAGATAGAATAGAGTAAGAGTAGACTTTGGAGGTGATAGAGCAGAGGATAGTAGTCTCTAGTGGATAGAGATCCATTAGCTAGGGTAGTGAGGATAGAGGTCTTCTAAGTGAGGATAAGAGTCTTCAGTGGAGAGAGATCCACAAGCCAATGCAGTGGAGGTAGTAGTCTTCTAAGAGGATCACCAACTAGAGTAGAGGAGAAGGATTTATCCTATGGATAGAGATCCATAAACTTGATTAGGGGATTGGTGTCTCCTTTGGATAGAGGTCCATAAACATTGTAATAGGGAAAGGATTCCCAAGAGAATTTATTGAGAAAATTTTAGTGAAATATTTTCTCCATGGAGTAGCCCACATTGGGTGAACCATGTTAAATCATGTCTCTCATGTGTGTGATGCTTTGTGTAATATTTATTGCTTTAATATTGTTGATGTTATCATATGGATTGAAAAGTAAAAAGTTTTATCTTATACTATTCACCCCCCTCTCAGTATAAGCACATGTTCTTCAATTGGTATCAGAGTGGGTCTCTCCATGAAAAGACTAATAACTTGGAGGAAGATCCATTAGAAACACACATGACTTCAGAGAATGAAGAAGAGACCATGTTTGACATAAAAGAGGAATTCTTTGTTGCTCTCAGGAACTTGGAAAATATTAGAAAGAAGAACTCAAGTTTGAAGGATCAAATTCAAGAGGGTGAAGAAGCAAAGGTGGAACTTCTACAGAGTCTCACAGAACTCAAGATAAAGGTAGAAGAAGGAAAGAAAATTGAACAAGATATGACAGATCTATTAAGAGCAAGAGAAACAGAATGTGAAATATTGGAAGCAAAAATTGTTTATCTAAGGAATGAAGTTGAAAATACCAAGTTACTACAAGATATAAAGTTGGGGAAATAGAGAGAGGAGTCAAGCCTTCAAGAAGTAGAGACTTCAAACAAAGATAAGCAAGTGACTCATACTCTAGAAGGAAAAGACATCAGGAAAGAAGAAAGCAAAGAAGAACCATGGAAAAAAGTTAATCACAACAAAAGGAGGAGCACTCGACCATATTTTCCAAGGCATTCAAATAGGTTACATAATCTCTTCCATGGCTATTGCTTTTCATGTAACAAATATGGTCATAGAGTTGTACATTGCACTGGTTATGTTAAAAAGGATGTCAATAGAAATTTCAATTCTTTTGCACCTCTTATGAATAGTGATGTCATATGTTATAAGTGCAATAATCTTGGGCACAAGGCTAGATGGTGTAAAATGGTATTGCCTGAGTCAAGTAAAAAGAATACAACTTCAACAGTTAGGAAATAGAGAAAAGGGCATGAGAAAGTTAGATCAATGTTAGTACAAACAACTCTTCATATTCAGGATAAGGGAAAACAATGGTATCTTGATAGTGGATGTTCTAGTCACATGATAGGAGATAAAAGTAAATTTCTAGTACTCAAAGAAACTGATGGAGGATTAGTAAGATTTGGTGATAATGGATCAACAAAAATTTGTGGGAAAGGAACTCTAAGTTTAGATAATGGGAAAACAAAAATAGAGAATGTATTGTATGTCAAGGGGTTGAGGCACAATCTACTAAGTGTGAGCCAACTTTGTGACCAAGGGCACATGGTTACTTTTCATCCAAGTAGGTGTGAGATTAGAAAGTCTAAAACTGGAAAACTTATTGCAAATGCAAATAGAACTACAAACAACCTCTACATGTTGAGTGATATTAAAGGAGAAAAGTGTTTTCTATCACAAGAAGATGAGAGTTGGTTGTGGCATAGAAGAATGGGTCATTTGAACTTTGACAACATAGTGAACATAAGCAATAAACAGGCTGTCAGAGATTTACCCAAGCTAAAAAGGCCACAAAACACAATTTGTGCACCTTGTCAGCATGGAAAGCAAACTAGAACAAGTTTCAAATCAAAAGGATTTATGTCATCTGAGCCATTGAAACTAATACATACTGATCTATGTGGTCCTACCAGAACACAGAGTATTCAAGGTGAAAGTTACTTCATATTGTTTATAGATGATTATTCCAGAATGATTTGGGTAGCCTTCCTGAAAGAGAAGTCAGAAGCACTTGATAAATTCAAGGCATTTAAAGAGTTGGTTGAAAATGAAATAGGTAAAAGGATTAAGTGTTTGAGATCAGATAGAGGAGGAGAATTTACCTCAAATAAATTTGTAAACTATTGTGAACAACATGGGATCAAAAGAGAATACTCAACTACAAGAACTCCTCAACAAAATGGAGTTGTTGAAAGGAAGAATAGGACTATTGAAAATATGGCTAGAGCTATGTTAAATGAATCCAAGATTTCAGATGGTTTTTGGAGGGAGGTAGTTAACACAATAGTTTATATCATCGATAGGGCTCAAATAAGAGTGAACCATCACAAGACTCCATATGAGCTTTGGAAGGGAAGACCAACCACTATGAAATACTTCAAAAATTTTGGAAGCAAGTGTTACATAAGACGGGAAGAGAAAGACTTGGGCAAGTTTGACCCAAGATGTGATGAGGGTATTTTTCTTGGTTATTCCACTAAGAGAAAAGCCTATAGATGCTACAACAAAAGGACACATACTATTGTAGAAAGTATAAATGTAACAGTTGATGAGAAGATAGGGTTAAGAGAACCAGTTCAAGAAATTGTGTATCAGGAAGATGGAAGTTGTCAAGAAGAGTTATATGAGGAATCAGAAGGAGAAGAGGAAGAAACACAAAGACTTCTTCCTAAGACTCCATCCAGGTATGTACAGAAACATCATCCAAGAGATCTAATCATTGGGAATCCAGATGAGAGACAGACAAGGAGAAGGGTAATAACATCAAATCAACAAGCAAATTTTTCTTTGTTATCCAAAATTGAGCCAAAATATTTCAATGAGGCAAGTGAAGATGACTTTTGGATTAAGGCAATGAATGAGGAACTAGATCAGATAGAGAAAAGTAAGACTTGGGAACTTGTCCCATGACCAAAGGATAAGAATGTGATTGGCACTAAATGGGTATTCAGAAACAAGTTAAATGAAGATGGTCAAGTAGTCAGAAATAAAGCAATATTAGTATGCAAAGGTTATGCACAGGTAGAGGGAATTGAATTTGATGAGACATTTGCTCCAGTTGCATGACTTGAAGCTATCAGAATGTTCTTAGCCTTCTCAAGCTTCAAAAACTTCAAAGTATATCAGATGGATGTTAAATCAACATTTCTAAATGGTGTTCTAGAAGAAGAGGTTTACATTGAGCAACCAGAAGGATTCAACTTGACTGATAAACCAGACTATGTATGCAGATTGAAGAAAGCACTTTATGGACTAAAGCAAGCTCCTAGAGCTTGGTACTCAAGATTGGATAAATACCTACAAGAATAGGGTTTCAGGAAAGGAATAGTGGATAATAACTTATACATCAAAAATGAAGGGAATGACTTACTAATTATGGTTGTTTATGTTGATGATATTATTTTTGGAGGAAACAATGATAAGATGTGTCAAAAATTTGCAAAGAGCATGCAGAATGAATTTGAGATGTCTATGCTTGGTGAGTTGTCCTTCTTTCTTGGACTTCAGATTTCATAATTAGAGAAAGGAGTATTCCTTTCACAAACCAAGTATATAAAAGAGATGCTAAAGAAATTCAAGTTAGAAGATTGTAAACCAGTAAGTACTCCCATGGTTACAGGATGTAAGTTAAGTAAAGATGATGAATCTCTAGAGGTAAATCAAAAATTATACAGATCTATGATTGGCAGCTTATTGTATGTCACAGCTACAAGACCAGATATCATGCAGGCAGTGGGATTAGTGGTAAGGTTTCAAGAAGCACCCAAGGAGACACATGTAGTAGCAATAAAGAGGATTCTCAGGTATCTAAAAGGGACTATGGATTTTGGGCTCTAGTATCCCAAAAGTGATAGTTTCACTCTCACAACTTATACAGATGCAGATTGGGCTAGCAGCATTGATGATAGAAAAAGCACAAGTGGAGGAGCATTCTTTCTTGGAGATTGTTTAGTCTCTTGGCTAAGTAAGAAATAGGCATCAATATCCTTATCCATAATAGAGGTAGAGTATATAGCAATAGTTGCTTGTTGTACACAAATATTATGGATGAAGTAAACTTTAGAGGACTTCAAGATAAAGCATGATCACCCTATTCCTATATTGTGTGATAATACAAGTGCTATAAGTATCTCAAAGAATCGGTGATGCATTCCAAGACCAAGCACATTATGATAAAATATCATTTTTTGAGAGAGCAGGTGATAGATAAGCAGGTCAGGTTGGAATATGTTACTACAAAGGAGCAGATTGCAGATATCTTCACTAAGCCACTTTCGAGAGAGACTTTTGAGTATCTTCGAAGAAAATTGGGAGTAGTTTTACTCCCACCCCAAAATTAACCACCTCAAGAGAGGAGGTGGGGGAGGGGCTAAGCTAAGAGTCTCATTCTTAGCCCCAAGCCCCAAAGGTGGCCCTTTGCCATTGATGACAAAGGGGGAGAGATTTGAGTTAGGGGAGAGCATTCAATAAGGGGAGCAATTTCTCAGGGAGAGCAACTTTTGAAAAAAAAAAAGGAATGGTAAAAAAAAGGGGTTGCCATCAATGACAAAGGGGGATATTGTTGGAAATTTTGAGTAGTTTTGTTGTCATTGATGTCAAGAGAGTATTGTTTAAATTTCATCATCATTAAGGACATCAAGTGGTTTTTCCAAAAGCAAGAAGGTCTTGAAAAGGAATAGGATATAATATTTATTTTTAATATTATATGCCTAAAAAGGCCCAAAGGATGAAGACCCAAGGAAGGAGAAGCAAGTTTAAATTAAATAATAATATTATATTATTATAATATTTTGGGCCAAATAACAAGGTGAAGAAAAACAAGGTTCAAGTTGAAAAGACCCATGAGCAGTTTACAAAATATTTAATTTAAATTAAAATATTTTAATCTTTGATTAAAATTTTAATTTAAATTAATAATGAGTGCAAAGGTTTTTAAATTTAAATATTTAAAATATAATTCAAATTTTAAAATTCAAAATTGGTTGACATGTAAAAGACAAGAAGCATGTGTATTTATATAGGAAATAATTCTCATTTCCTAAGTCCTTGAATATACACCTTCGAATGAAAATGAAATCATGCGTTGCATTACCTAGGAAGAAGAGAAATTTGCATTTCAAAGTATTGGAGGCAGACAAAGGAATAAGGGCAGCGACGTGGATAGAGAAATCCATAGGTGTCGGTAGCACATGCGGTAGTTGAGAAAGAGCTAAGGCTTTGCAAGGAAGGGATCATGGGTTCGATCCATGCGATTGACATTTTGCTAGAGGAAAGAGGTCTTCATTTTCATTTGATGTTTTTATGAGGCAGAATATAGAGGGGAACGTGCACCTAAGGTTTCATGTGGGCACGTAGCCCACTTGGTAGCCTAGCTTTGGGCTAGGGTGTTGGAGAGGCTACGTCATGTGTTCGAATTTTATCGAAGATATTTTGGTGGGCAGAATAATTGAAAGGTATGCTATACACATTTTTATTTCTCCAAAGGTTTTGAAATTCAAAAATTGCTTAGAGGGTTTCATAAGTTGGAAGCTATAAGGTTTTTGAGGGAGTTATAAGGTAAATTAAATTAAAATATTTTATTTTAATTTTTTGTGATTGAAATTTATTTTATAAAGTTGGAGTGAAAGGTGTATAAACGAAATTGTTGTGTATTTTGTTATAATGAAAATATTGACTTATATTGTGTAAGTTTGGAGATTATAAGGTGTACTAAGAGATTTGATATTTTTGTATGGTAAAATAATTATTGGGAAAATTATTTTGTGGAGATCTTGAGATAGGTTGTGGCTACCTAACCTTAGTATTGGCAAAGAAAATTTGATTGTGGTTAAGACAAGTTTTGAAGACATATCTCCATAAAAACAAAAGGTATGGGCACATCTTCCTTATGAGTGAAATATTGTTGGATTGAATGTTGTGAATGCTAAGTTGGAGTGAAAAGGATTGTTTGATAAGCATTGTTGGAAATATTTGAGTGAGTGTTCATATGCATGATTAGGGTTTGTGAAAGATCATTAGTATCATTGTTATGTGAAAATTGGAATTATCTTGAGTCAAGGTTTGTAGTGTGAATTATTGGAAGTATTGTGAAACACTTGTTTAGGGTTTGTAAGCAAGTTGTGTTTCATTGAGTGATTGGTTGAGTGAAGTTGATTGAGCATTATTGATTGAAAGTGTTGGAGTGATAGTTCAAGTTCTATGAAACAAATTGTTCTTTATTTTTGGATTGAGTTGAAGAAGAGTTTGAAAGTGATTGAGTGGTTGTGAGTAACATATTGAGTCTCTAACAATTATCTATATATTTTTGTGGATGATAAAATTATTTGTTAGTGTGAAATATGATAGTTTTTAGAATGAGATATTGAGTTAAGCTTTTGTATGCAAGTTTTGTAATTGATTTGAACAAGCTTTTGTGAAAGCTAGTGAGCAGATTTGAGTAAGTCCTAGAGTGGACTTAAGGACAAATTTGTGTGAGATTTTGTGGAAGCTTACAAGTAGAGTTGAGGCAAGTCTTGGTGAAGACTTGTTGAGAAGATTAGACAAGTTCTAGTGAGGACTTGTTGGGCAGATTTGAGATAGAGATTGAGCATATTTGTGCAAGGTAGAGGACAGTGTTTAGTGTAGATTTGAGATAGAGATTGAGCAGATTTGTGTAGGGTAGAGGATAGTGTTTAGTATAGATCTGAGATAGAGATAGAATAGAGTAAGAGCAGGCTTTGGAGGTGATAGAGAAGAGGACAGTAGTCTCCAGTGGATAGAGATCCATTAGCCAAGGTAGTGAGGATAGAGGTCTTTTGAGTGAGGATAAGGGTCTTTAGTGGAGAGAGATCCACAAGCCAATGCAATGGTAGCCAGAGCAGAGGAGGAGTTCTCCTATGGATAGAGATCCACAAACTTGATTAGGGGATTGGTGTCTCCTTTGGATAGAGGTCCATAAACATTGTAATAGGGAAAGGATTCCCAAGAGAATTTATTGAGAAAATTTTAGTGAAATATTTTCTCCGTGGAGTAGCCCACATTGGGTGAACCACGTTAAATCATGTCTCTCATGTGTGTGATGCTTTGTGTAATGTTTATTTCTTTAATATTGTTGATGTTATCATATGGATTGAAAAGAAAAAAGTTTTATCTTATATTGTTCACCCCCCTCTCAGTATAAGCACATGTTCTTCAATTGGTATCAGAGTAGGTCTCTCCATGAAAAGACTAACAACTTGGAGGAAGATCCATCAAAAATACACATGATTTCATAGAATGAAGAAGAGACCATGTTTGACATAAAAGAGGAATTATTTTCTGCTCTCAAGAACTTGGAAAATATTAGAAAGAAGAAATCAAGTTTGAAGGATCAAATTCAAGAGGGTGAAGAAGCAAAGGTGGAACTTCTACAGAATCTCATAGAACTCAAAATAAAGGTAGAATAAGGAAAGAAAATTGAACACGATATGATAGATCTATTAAGAGCAAGAGAAATAAAATGTGAAATATTGGAAGCAAAAATTGTTTATCTAAGGAATGAAGTTGAAAAGACCAAGTTACTACAAGATATAAAGTTGGAAAAATAGAGAGAGGAGTCAAGCCTTCAAGAAGCAAAGGCAATATTATTCTAAGATATCACCAGCCAGACCAAAGGAGGAGTTCTCCTATGGATAGGTATCCATGAAATTTATTAGGGAATTGGTGTCTCCTTTGGAATGAGGTCCATAAACATTGTAATAGGGAAGGATTCCCAATAAATTTGTTAAGAAAATTTAAGTGAAAGATTTTCTCTGTGGACGTAGCCCACATTGGATGAACCACGTTAAATCATGTCTCTCATGTGTGTGATGCTTTGTGTAATGGTTATTAATTTAATATTGTTGATATTATCATATGGTTTGAAAAACAAAAAGTTTTATCTTATACTATTCACCCCCCTCTCTCAGTATAAGCACATGTTCTTCATGGTAATCATCTCTTTCCAAGGAGAGAAAAATCTCTCAAAATTTTGAGGATTCATCCTGAAATGGTGTTTACAAATGAGCTTACTAAGACCATGATGTCTTTGGGTTCCTTTTCCTTCTTGATAGTGCTTAGCAATATTCTACAACTCATGGTGTAGGTACAAGGAAAAATTCACTCTGACTTCGAGTTGTTGACCACCATGCCTTAAATGGTTTAGAATTCTAAAATGGTGGCCATAAAATATTGCATTTTACCTCTCACAAGTCAAAATATCATTATCTAGACCACCACTTCATCCCATGGTCTCTAAAAAATAACTCTCTTCACCCCTTTATAAACATTGTTGTTAATTTGCATGACTGGTTCAACATCTTCTAAAAATTGTTTGACTACTTTGGAGAGTGCATTTTTACCAGTTCTTTAAATTGTTAAACCATGAAGAGGTAATTCAATAATATGGATTAGAGTCTCAGGTGTTACCTCAATTTTTATGCCACTTATGTTGGCCCTATTGTGTCAAAAGGTTCGAGTGAACTTTGCTGCAAGGCTCTCTAAATAACCATAAAATTTGTTGAAAAACGATATCAATCCTCTGTCTTGGAAAAATTGCACTATTTTTGGAGGGTTGTTGCATTCTCAAGCTCGATTTTGCTTTTGTATCTCATTTTCTCTAAATTACTCTATTTACATCCTCTTCTGATACAATAAGAAACTCCTCTGCAATTCCTACTCTACAAAATTTTCCTTCTTTTCTGGTTTGAATCCTACACCTATGATATCTGTAATAATAATGATACACAGTTTCATTTAAAATACAGTGATTACAAGGCATGACATGGATTTTTAGCAATGCATGAATCAACTTCGAAAGGTGGTGCAGAATATGAGAGATCTTTGGCATGTCCTAATTGGATGCGTGGTAGGTGACCATTTGCTACTTTTTGAGTTTTCAATATCAAAACATACTTCTTGGGTGATGGACCTATTTAGATACTGATTACCTACCATTCGATTACGAGTTGGCTGAGTTGGAGGATAGTTATTGGTGATGACTTAGCATGTTTCATGAAAATGGATGCAATTTTTTTTTGGATGGTGTATCCTCGTTTGTCGAGGCACCTTGATCATATGTCTTGGAGATTGATGAAGAAATTGAGGCACACATTTTACATTAAAATCTAATCTGATATCACTTGGTTTAATGTAACCATGTGACATTAGAAACTTATGCCTTGACCTTGCAACTACTTCGGACGATGCAACATAAAAAAACTAATTTTCTCATCACCTTACACGCATACTCCACATAAAATTTTAAAATTTTAAATCCTACCATGTAGTTTGAATTGTAAATTTACTAAGTCCTCATTTCGAAGCTTTTTCTCATTCTAAAGCCTTTGTATTTTTTACAATAGTTTCTCATTTTTGGAGCTCTTGTCATTTCCAAGATTTATATTTTTTGCCATAAAATGAACATAACAGTATTTGATTTTTGGAGCTCTGTGGAATCCCTGTATGGATATGCAATCAAAATTGTACCTAATTTCATGAGACTAAATTTTATCCATCAATCTTTCTTTTTCTCTTCCCACAAGGCCTACAATTTTTAGAAGTCCAGGGAATACTTCTTGCCCTTCCCTTGGAAAGGATGTATCTTTTGGGTTTTGCAAAATCTTATAGATGTATTTATGCTAACTACTGATTCTCATACACTACATACTAAATGCCTACTATGATTAAATGCAAGAAACACATGCCTGGCTGATCCGAACAATTATCATACACTTTATAGATGGTCGTTTTTACTGATTATTAGCTAATTTTTCTACAACTAAAACATAACTTGTTCAGTTGGTGAGATTTATACAAATGGTGGAACAAGAATGAGTAGGTCAATTCAAGGTAAACATGCTATAAAACTAGATTTCATGCAATCCAATTCAACAATGCCTCCGAGAAGGTTTTCACTTACTAAATTATTCATTTTTTTCTCTCTTTTTTTCATCTCTCCTTTTTTTTCATCTTTTTTTTATTTTATTTTTTCTCTCTTTTTAAATTTTGCACTTCTTGGTTGTGCCCATGAAGGAATTTCACAATTTTACCAAAATTATGCCAATGAAGGAAGTTCACAACTAGGATTATTCTTCTTTTTGTTTTTCTTATTTTTATGATTTTTTACATTTTTTGTTTTTTTCGAAACTCTCCATCATTCTTCTGAATTTTCTATATCTATGATGGAAGAGGGAATCTCTTCCATCATGCATATGTCTAATTTCTCAATTTGTTGCAAGAACTCTTCTTTGGTTAGTGGTGCATGGTATACCCGAAGGCCATATGCATTTACCACTAAATTCCTTTGTGAATCATCAATGGGAGAAATATGAACCGCCCCATTTTTGAACACTTATTCAATAAAATAAGTTCCAAGCCACATAGTTTGTAGCTTTCCAAAAAAATCACCATAACGAGAATCGAACAATAAAGTCCAATCCTTTTGCTGAAATTTCCATTGTTCAATATGGTTGTCATGCCATAATTTTTGCTTCTCTTGAATTACTTCAGTTTGATGCAATGCATCCAATCAAATTTCATCTAATGCATTCAGCTGCAAAATCCTATCCGTTTGTGACTATGACAAGTCAATACGAATTTCCAAAGATGTATAAAGTGTTAGTAGCTTAAACTGAATAGGTAAAAGAAGTGTCTTACCATAAACAAGTTCATAAAGTGTGAAACCCATGGTGGATTTTCATGTAGTGTTGTAAGCCCAAATTGCTTTAGGTAGTTTATCCAACCAATTTTTCCTATGGGAGGCTACTATTTTGGTCAATATCCTTTCTAATTCCCTATTTGTCACTTCAACCTGACCATTTGCCTATAGGTGATAAGGTGATGATTTTCTATGTTTAATTTCATAGAGTTCAATAAAAACCTCAATGAGTTTTTATGCAAATTGGGACACATGATCTGTAGTAATAGACCATGAAGCTCCAAATCTCTAAAAAAATTGAGTATACATAAAATCAACAACCTTTTCTTCATGAGCATGTTTAAAAGCACACACCTCTGCCCATTTAGTCACGTAATTAGTGCACACCAAGATATGCACCTTTCCCTGAGATGGTGGGTCAATAAGTCCCACAAAATCCATTCCCCACATATCAAATGGTTCTAAAACCACTTGATACTGCAATAACATTTCATTTGTGTGGGTGGTTTTCCCCATCCTTTGACATGCATCACAATATCTTATGTTTTTATTACATCCTTGTGAAGGGATGGTCAATAATATCTTGCACCTAGGATTTTTTGAACTATGCTTTTCACTGAATAATGTCCTCATGATGGTTCATCATGACAAGCAGAGAGGATATCATACACCTCATCCTTTCAGATGCATCTACATAAAACATGGTCAAGACTACATTTAAAGAGTAGACCTATAATCCATTTGAAAGATGAACTCTGCTTTACTAACTGTTTCTTTTGTTTAGGAGTGAAGTGAGGAGGAACTTTCCTTGTAACTGTTGACACTTTTTGTCACATTGTACAAGGGGTAGAAGAATAGTAGAATTTTGTATAATATTTCCTTGTTGAAAGTTTTTCTTTTATTTAAAGTTATAGCAATTTTGACTCTCCCTATCGCCCCTTTTATAAAATGAAGAAGAAAGAGCTTCGCTACCAAACAGGCTAAGGAAAATAGGTTCGCCGAAAGAAAATAAGGAGAATGTAAAAGGAGCTTCGAGCCCGAAACACTTTAAATTGCCACTTCGGGTGAAAGCCTTGCGAAGTAATTTTGCCAAAGAAAATACAAAGATAACGCTTCGCACCCGAAGCATTTTTAGCAACTGCTTCAAGCGAAAGTTTTGCGAAGCAGCATCCAAACGACTTCACCGAAGGAGGAGAGAAAAATCCAAATCAGCTAAGGTAAGGAAACTACTTCGGGCCCGAAGTATTTTTGACACCTACTTCAGCCAGTTTTCACCCGAAGTAGTGGTGCCCAAATCAAAATGACAATGTTTCAGAAACGAAGAAGTGCTTCGGGGGGATATTCCCTGAACTGTAGTTTTAAGAAAGAATCGGGCTGAAACATTTTCCAGCCAAAGCAGTTTTGCCAGCAAAGGACAAAGGGCCCCACTTCAAATATGGAATCCGCTCAGCACTTGACATTCCCGAAGTAGTTTTTGCAAAGCATTATTTTGCGAAGAACAAATCAAGGAGAATCTACTTCGGCCCAAGGCCTCGATAAGGTAGAGATGTAGCGAAGCATTTTTTGGGCCCACGTTCCAAGGCGAGTAGCTTCCCAAGGTGATCGAAAGCCCCTTATAAATACCCCTTTCTTGCCCGATAAGTTCGTTGACCAATTTTGGCAAACGAAAGGGATGTAACAGTCCTTGAAGTAAAACCCGACGGGTGTAACGATCACTCAAGCACAGCATCCAAAAGCCAAGGACACTTGAGTGGTGCATTAAATGAATATTTCAATGGTTGACCCAGTCACAGTTGCCAGTTTTGGCAACCGATTTGAAAACTCAGCCACAACAGCTGCAAGGAGCCGATTTCTCAGAGCCCGAGGGTGTACTCTGCCGTTTTTGTAATAATGACTCAAAGGTTCGAGCCCTCTATAAAAACCCAGACTTTGCAATGTAAAAGGGGGGGAACATTTTGCTAGAAAGTTGTTGTAACTTGATGTCTTGTGTTTAATACTAAAGATCCTTTATGCTCTATTTCTCTCTTTTATGCTGCCTTTTGTGCTTAATTCTTTTATCTTTTCTCATTTGCGTACTGAGACTCTGAATCCTAAATTTGATGTGCGATCGGGGACTGAACCCTGAAATTCGCCCTGAAGGATACATAGGAGAGGAAAAATGCCTTTTCGCTTTCCTTTATGCTGCCTGGTGGATTGAGGTTTTTGTTATTCCATTATCTCAATCATTGTTACTCTGAATCCTGAATTCTAGTGAGAGAGAGGAGAACCCTGTGAACCCATCCAGAGGATACATAGGAAGTTCGGCATTTCATTTCTTTCATGTTATTCTTGGAATTTCTTACTGCTATTCGAGTTGTTAGCGAGTAATCATGCTTCCTATTCTCTCCCATATTAAATCATCATCTTCTAACCCTTACTCTTTTTATTTCTTTATCTAACCCTTACCCTTTTTATTTCTTTTCCTAACCCTTACTCTGTTTATTTCTTTCCTGCACTCTTGTCTCAAACCCCAAAAGTAGATTAGTATAGGAGCTAGCCTTTCTCCGGAGATCGACATGAGGGGCATCTCTTCCTCTTGGCCTTTCAATGTTGGTCACAGGTCCAGGGCGTGCAAACCCATCGAAAGTCCTTTCCTGTGCGGATCTGGTGACCAACAGTTTTTGGCACGCCCGGTGGGACGCGAGGTCCCATATTTGAGAAAATTTCTAGCCCGTCTTCACTGGAGCCAGTATTTCTAACAAGTTCTCGATGAGATCTGGTCAGTCTCATCTTCTAAGTAGTAGTGAGAATCGATGCTCTCATTACTAAAAGACTCTTAGCATCTGGCGACTCTGTTTTACCTAAAAATCTCTAAAGTCGTGAAGACCAGTACCTAAACCTGGTTTTTGTAACCAGGAGCCCCCATGTTTTAAGAAAGTCCAAGTTCGGTGAAGCTCTAGCTTGTCTTCATCCGATAAAATCACCTGGTGACTTAGTTGAGCTGAAGATCCATATTTCCTGGTCGTAGGTGCCTTTCAAATCCGAAAGAAGATATCCTAAAGGAATCAAGGTTCGGTGAGTAGCCTTGACCTCATAAGCGGAGAAAGAATGTCCACCTAACAACTTCGACTCAGCGGCGACAACCGTGATTTCCATAGGCTGTTGTCATAATGGCTAGGAGAAGCTTTCCTAGTTGGAATGATCCAGGCCCCCTGAATATCCAAAGCTACCATGAGATTCCCAAAAGTGCCTTGAAATCATTGAAAAAATACAGCGGCACCGTAGGAATGGCTCGATAACACCTTGAATATGTTGTCGATTTAGCAACCCTCCATGACATTATCCATGAAGATGTCATGATCAAACTTCTTGTTCTATCTCTGGAAGGAAGGGCGCTATGGTGGTACAGATTGCTTAGGCCCAAAAGCATCTACTCATGGGATGACTTAGCAGGGGCATTGATCAAAACGTTCGATGGCTCTCAGGACCCCTTCCATCTCTTCGCCTCTCCACCATCAATAGAGCACCTTCGGAGGGTATCACGGACTTCAATGTCTAATTCTGCAAAATTTGGAAGAGAATCCCATTGGAGATCCAACCGACGCCCGCCCAAGCCCATCTCTTCTAGGTTCGGGCCTTTCACCCGGACGTAAGTCTCATTCTACTGCAATCAAGGGAATGAAGGTTCCCCCAAATATTTGAGGAGGCAATATGAGCGAAACAGCTTTTGCTCCTATCGAGAAAGTGGCAGTGGAGAGAGACTTCGTCGCTTCCTCCGATAATTACTGCTCCTATCCGACCAACGCAGTACTCATCATGGGGCATTCCTCACACTGAGCCGAGGCCTGAGACGCAGTCATTTGGAGCTCAGGAGGTAGACCTCATACTAGCTCAACAATGGAAGTACACAAGCATGGCCCACCTAATGAACAACACGACTGCTTGCGATCTTCATCAAAAGATGAATCGAGGAGAGGAGCGGACTCGAGTGGTAGAACGCGAGAACAAAGAGGGCACATTTTTGCACCCTTTTTGTATCCCAAGAGATGGCACGCAAGTGTTCATCCAAAGCTCATCAAGCCTGACCGATTCAGAGGATGAGCCCAAAGGGATTCTAGAGGACTACTCTTCATCGGAGGAACCTTGTTACCATATCAGTGGGATGGAAGAACCTGTACCCGACCTTTATTTTGAAGAATCCATAGAATTTTGGCATTGGGTCTGGTATTGGTTTTGGCTATCCCTAAGACCAATGCCCCAAGAAGGCTTTCAAGTGGTGAACTTCTTCGCTAATAATCTGGGCACTAGCAAAAATGAAAATCGACTGCATTATTTCTCGTTCACAGCATGGACAACTTCAGGAAGGGTCCAGCCAAACCTCAAGGACCTACTAAAGTACAATCAGGTCTGGTCCGAACACTGCAGGTTTACCGGATAATTCCTTGAAGCTGAGTTCATGGTGGCGGCATGCCTATTATGCCGCAATCTTGTGAATAGTGTAAATAGTTCGACTGATAAATAAAATGTTGCTCAAAAGCTCAGGTCGAGTTTTACTTCGGCAACTCTATAAAAAAAAAAAAAACCAAGCAAGACTCAGGCCGAGGATCGAGAGGTACTTCTCCAAGGGGAATCCAAGCGAAGCAGTATCGAAAGAGAACCGACGAACCACTTCTCGAATGGAAAACACTTCGAACCAATCTCTAGCGAAGGGAATCACTTCAGGCCTGAAGCGTAAAAGAAACATCTCACACCAAAGGTTCACCCCAAAGAACTTCAACCCTGACCTCGACTTCACCAACCCAACGACAAAAAATGTAGGGGCATTTAAAACGTGCCTAGGGGAACGTGCCAACAGTCACCTTCAAAAGCGTCTGAAGCGGGTGAGTTAAATGAAAATGTGGTGAGTACATCCTTTAAGGATTCAATTTGGAGAAAAGTTCATGCTCGGGTACAAAGTGGTAGAGGGTCATGCTTCCAAAGCAAGCCGTAATCATCACAACACACAGCCCTGTCTACCACTCCACCATGCGATGATTTGGACGAAGCGACGCGAAGTTAATTATGGCAAGTGCCATAAATACTGGTGGTTGCCTTCTATGGCTATATAACACAGGCTCCAGTAGTAACGAAGCTATTTGCCCAATAATTCATGCAAACTTCGCTACTAGCCTTCAAACTCTCCTATCTTGCGCTTCAAAGCCTCCAATCCCGAAGCCCTCCGCATTGTTTTCTCCATCACCCCTAGCACTATGGGGAAGAAGAACTCTAAGGAAAATGGGAAGGAACCAGAAGTGGTAGCCCTCGAGCAGCCAAAGGCAAAGGGCCATGACAAAGGGCCAAAGAAAGTTGATTTTAGCTGTTGCCCTAAAAAACAAGTCATGGGAGAAAGAGAGGATTCTGGGGATGAACAACCTAAAGAACCACCAGTTGATGTGTGGGATAGGATCAGAGACACCAAGCTTTCAAGGAGAGTGGTTGAACTCAGGAGCACCATCGAGTTCATGAAAAGCAGGCTCTTGGCAAACAATAAAAGAGTTGTCGCTTACTATTCCCAGATATACTGGTATCTTACGCCCCCCATACATCACTGCCCTGAGCTGATTGATGCCATCACGCAAAACTATTAGCCCTCCTCCAGGCAAGTGGTAGACACCTTTGGTCACAAGTTGTTCTCCATTCTGAAGGAAGATGTCCAGGCAGCCTTTGTGCCACAGTAGGGCCCTCCTAAGGGGTATACGGTTCGCAACGTTATTCTTAGTGAACAAATGGAGAGGTTCACGTCCTCCAACTACATAATCAATTTTTTGTAGTAGAGCCTTAAAAGCGGGCTCCCTTCGGGAAAATTACCCCAAATGCCCCTACCCTTGGAGGCCTTTAAAAATGCCGACATCTTCTCCATCATTGCATGGGTGGTAGGCCTATCTACCAATGCTTCGGTGCACCCGTGGTAGGTATCTTTGGCTAAGTGTATTTCTAGAGGGGAATTTTATGCCCCTGACGCTTCGAGGCCAAGCACCAACCCAATATTTTTTGACTGGGAAGAATGGGTGGCTAGGACCCTGCATACGTGGCTCACTAGCATGAAGAATGCTGGGACAAATAAGTACTTTTCACCTTGTTCTCTTCTTGTTTGGTTATTTTTCTTTCATGTACATAGAAGTTTCCCTTGTGTTGCCATTACGACAAGCGGCGAGGATGGAAATCCTCTACCTGTATACCAGTGGACCCCTCTCCTATTGAAGACGGAGTCTTATTATTCTTTTAACCAACAATTTTTGGGACCCACAATGCACATGCTAACAGGGTCTTCCCCTCGGGTTCCCCTCCTCCTAAGGGATAAGGTGGTACAAGAGAGGAGGGGAGACATTTTTTAGCTGACATAGGGGCTCATAATTTGCATATTCGGCTTCATAGGGAAGCCTTTTCTACTGTCAGTCTATCCCTTTGAATACTAGTTTGCATTGGAGGTCGCTCGGCAGAGCGATGCAAAAAATACCATTTATGGCCATGGACGAAAATGGGCTCACACCTGTGATTTCCATTTCAAAATGAGAGTTATCGAGGTGTTTGCCCTCAAACAAAATGTTTTCTTGGAGGAGAAACTCACCAATTTTGGCCTAGTCCAGCTTCCTCAACAATGGCTCTATGACCCCTTGGGGGTAATGAGGGACCATCTTCGATTTAAGAACTTCCATGCTTGCCCCTATCTAGAAATTGTGGAGCAAAGGAACAATCCTAATGGGAAGGATCTGGAGTGGCATTTGGAGAAAATGGAAATGCTACCTCCCTGGCATGAGTTCTACCCGATGGAGGTTGCATACGACCCAGTTCAGCACCCTCTCCTGAGCCCCAACTCTACCTTCTGGAAGAAGGAAAAAGATGATTTGAAGGAAGCAACAAAATATTGGGACGTGGCCCAGCTAAGAGAATGGTGGATAATGAGGGTCCATCGCCAGAAGACAAATTCTTATAGTTTTCTGTCATCTGACAATGACTTCGTGGTGGTCTATGAGGCCAATGTCGGGACATGGAAGCCTCTGTCCTTCGTCGACCTCATTCTTCTAGCTATCCCAGGTTCGGGTGAAAGCCCAAAGAGAAAGGAAACTACTTCAGAGCCAAAGAAAGGGAAGAGGGCCAAAGCCACGCCACAGAGGACACCTCCAGTACCTGTGGGAGGCCAAGACACGAGCTCTAAAGAGTCAGAGCAACCACTGCTCAGAACAAAAAGGAGGAGACCAGAACAAAGCTCAGTGCCTCCGAACTATCCGAAGTGACCACGAATAGGTATTCAGAGTGCCTCCATTGGACGATCTACACCAGGTCCATTTGAAGCAAACATTGAAGGCATAGCGCCACCAAGCGCCGAGATTGTCCTGAATATCAATGTCATCAATGTGGAGGAACTCCTCCAATCCAAAGGGGACGCTGAGGCAGAAACCATGGAGGTTGGAAATGGTGAAGCAGAGGAAGGACAGGAGATGGCTACACTAGAACTCACTACAGCCACTTTTCCAGGAGGGCACTCAGGTACGCATTCTCCACCCCTTGCTCAAGACTCACCCATGTCCCCTATGGCCATGGCCGAAGGCTCCCATCAGTCTTCCCTACAGGGCCATTCATCCCCTCATGCATCACTCGTGGCTAGTCCAAGTCCATTCCATGATCTCGACAAGGATAAGTCCATTGAAGTCACTCCGCCCACTCACATTGCCATTCCATTGATTCTTAGCAGAAGTAGAGGTATCACTTCGACGTCAAGCCCCACCACCAAACATCCTTGTGAAACATCCCCCATACACTCCTTGTATTTGTTCACTCCTTCGGCTGGTGACCCAGCCTTGTTTGAGTCTGAGCTATCCTTGATCAAGGAGTGCCCCCTTGCCAATAAGTTGCTCCAAGACTGGCAGAATACCGACAAAATCCTAAAGGAGGAAAGAAAGAAAAGAGGGCGAGCGACGACTCAAGTTGAAAAATGCACTGTGTTTGATTTGAAAGCTGGGAAGATGCACAAGATCAAGAAGGTCCCTAAGGTACAAAAGCCTCTGGATGAAATGACACCAGAAGACTATGATTATCAAGAAACACCTAAGGACCTGGTGCATCTAAATGTAGACAATGAATCGGCATCCATGCATGTCCGAATTGAGACCTTTAGGGATCATGCAGTCATCGCCAACCAGCGTAGGATTGAGGCCGAGGCCGCCAATGTTAAGCTAGAGGAGGATTTGGCAAGGGTCCGCTCCAAGTTGGTAGAGGCCGAGGAGCAGTGCAAGGCCATGAAAAAGGAAACACGTGCCCTAAAGCTACAAGTTCTACAGCTCTAGAATACTAAAGAAAATTAGGCGCAGAGACAAGCCAAAATTGATCTAAAGGCCAAAGAGCTAGAAGGCAGAGTTGCACAAATGCAGGCCCAACTGTATGAGAAGGAAGACCTGACGGTGTTTGACAGGAGCATAATTAAGGAGATTCGCACCCATTTGCTCAAGAATTTTAGGTCTCGATGTTCCAACACCCTCATGATACTAACCTTCGTCACTGAAGCCCAGCAGGCCATTGCCGAGGGAGGACCAGTCATTGATGAAGTCATGCAGCAAGCCAGGCATCGGCTCAAGTTAGCCTTCGACGTCCAGAATGCAAAATATCAGGACTTGCAGGTCACTGCAATGACTCGAACGGCTAGGGATTGGTCCACGGCTCAGGCCATAGTTCGTGCCTTCTTTTCCAAGGTGCAAAAATCTCAGAAGGCGAGAAGACTCCAAGACATTTTTGAAAATGAGCAGCGTGCCTCGATGAATTATTTTTAGGACCTCTTCTCCTTGGGTTTCTCGAGTTTCACAGATGATGACAGGAACCTTCTGACTAAAGATGACCTCAAGCCAGTCTGGCTCCAGTTCGAGGATGATGTCTTAGAGATAGACAGATGGGCGGAGTCAATCTCAGAAGGGTAGATAACCGAATTCATCTTGAGATACTGCAAGATGGTAGCATGCCTCAATGATTTATTCATCAGGGTTAAACATGCTGACATCAGGCAAATTGATTGGTTTCGCATTTTGGTTAAGGCATTACAAGATCAAGAACCATTCCAAAAGAGTGCCTGGACTCATGTCCGAAGAACGATGAAGTGCATCCATGATCGCCTCGAACCATCACCTCAACCAGAAGCCGTGCCAGAGAAATAAGGAGCAGAAGGAGAAGAAGAAGGAGAAGAACAAGAAGAGGGACAAACCACAGAAGCAGGGTCTGGGGAAGACTAGTGACTCCGTAGCCCAGTGTATCAGGACTAAAGGGTTCTTTTGTCGAGATGAGCTCGTCACCCCGCGAGCCACCAAGAATTTTTACACTTTTTGTCACATTGTACAAGGGGTAGAAGAATAGTAGAATTTTGTACCAGGGATCTACTAGAAAGCTATTGTAACTTGATGTCCTGCATTTAATACTAAAGATCCTTTGTGCTCTATTTCTCTCTTTTATGCTACCTTTTGTGCTTAATTCTTTTGTCTTTTCTCGTTCGCTTACTGAGACTCTGAATCCTGAATCCGATGTGCAATCGGGGACTGAACCCCTGAAATTCGCCCTGAAGGATACATAGGAGAGGAAAAACACCTTGTCGCTTTCCTTTATGCTTGCTCGGTGGATTGAGGTTTCTGTTATTCCCTTATCTCAATCGCTGTTACTCTGAATCCTGAATTCCAGTGAGAGAGAGGAGAACCCTACGATCCCGTCCAGAGGATACATAGGAAGTTCGGCATTTCATTTCTTTCATGTCATTCTTGGTATTTCTTGCTACTATTCAAGTTGTTAGCGAGTAATCGTGCTTCCTGTTCTCTCCCACCTTAAATCATCATCTTCTAACCCTTACTATTTTTATTTATTTCTCTAACCCTTACCCTTTTTATTTCTTTTCCTAACCCTTACTTTGTTTATTTCTTTCCTGCAATCTTGTCTCAAACCCCAAAAGTAGATTAGTATAGGAGCTGGCCTTTCTTCGGAGATCAGCACGAGGGGCATCTCTTCCTCTTGGCCTTTCAATGTTGGTCGCAGGTCTAGGGTGCGCAAACCCACCGAAAGTCCTTTCCTATGCGGATCTGGTGACCAACAGTAACCAAATAATTAGCTATATTTACAAACCATGGTGATTGAATAGATATAGCAAATAGTTTTTCATCAGGAAAAGCATCCTCAACTAACTCCTCTTCCCCTGTGTTTTGTAGCCTTGAAAAAAATTGCTACTACATTAGCCTTCCCTGGTTTATTGACTATGGTGATGTCAAATTCCTACAAAAATAGTAACAAGTGGATAATACTTGCAATAACCATGGGTTTATTCATCAAGTATTTAATGGCTACATGGTCTACATGAATGAATACTTGATAGCCTATGATATAGTGTCTAAATTTATTAATAGCATATACTACTACCAGGAATTACTTCTTAGTACTGGTGTAGTTCTTTTTGCTCTTATCAAATTTTTGCTAATATAATAGATGGCATAGTTCTCTCCATTTTCAATCTGCCCTAATATTGCTCCAATTGTAGTATTGGAAGCATCAGGTTGGATATAAAATGGTAGCTTCCAATCAGGACCTCTTAACACAGGTGGGATTGTTAGTTTTTCCTTCAAAGCCTCAAAATACTCTTGGCACTTTGCAGTCCAAGTAAATTCAGAATCCTTAGTCAATAGTGCAAACATTGGATTGGCTATTGTACTAAAATTTGAAATAAACCTATAGTAAAAATCAATATGTCCCAAGAAACTCCTAACATTTGTTTGAGTCTTTGGAGGGGGAAGGTTCTTGATATTATCAACCTTATTGGGGTCAACCTTGATCCCATGAGAAGAGATGTGATGACCAAGAACAATCCCTTCCTTCATCATCATAAAGCATTTTTAAATATTTAAGGATAAATGATATATTTCACAGCATGTTAAGACCTTATCAAGATGTTCTAGTGTATAATCAAAGGTTTCTCCACAAACTATAAAATCATCCATGTATATTTCTACACTTTCATTGGTTAAATCAGAAAAAATTGCCAAAACAACTCGCTAAAAAGTTGTTGGAGCATTACATAAACCAAAGGGTAAAACCCTGTAAGCAAATGTTCCCCAAGGACATGTAAAAGTATTTTTCTCTTGGTCTTTAGGTGCAACCCGAATCTAGTTGTATCCGCTAAAACCATCAAGAAAAGAGAAACATTTATTTCCAATCAGAGTATCTAACACTTGGTCTATAAATAGTAATGGGAAGTGGTCCTTGTGTGTGACTTTGTTTAATTCCCTATAATCTACACAATCTCAATTTCCCATTTTTATTTGGCACAATAACCAATGGAGAAACCCATCGACTATCAAAAATTAGATAAATGAACCTAATCTCTAAGAGTTTTTCAATTTCCTCTTTGACAATGTCTCTTAATGTAGGATATAATCTTCTTTGGGGTTGTCTCACAAGTTTAACATCTTCAGTATATATTATATGAGTGCATACATCATTATGAATTCATGATATATCCTTGTACTCCCAAGCAAAGGCATGGACATGTTTCTGCAAAACAACAAATAGTTTTTCTTCTTCTTCAACAGTCAACCAAATATTAATATTCAAAACTTTCCCTGGCTGAATTTCAATTTATTTTGTCCTTGGGAGGATATAATTTACTTCTTCATACTTTTTCACTAAGGAGTTTAATGGATAGTGGTGTGACTGAAGGGAGTGAAAGACTCTTATCTCATTTTAAAGAGTAATTTATGAAGGAATCAGATCTTGCATGGGTTAGTAAAAAGAGGAGAGAATATGATGATGTCATCCATGTGATGATGTAAAAGAACTTTCCTGCAATGGAATGGATGACAAATTTTTAGAAGTTTGGTTCTCATCATTCCATAACAATCGATGAACAACAACTGGTTCATCTTCAAGTCCTTGCTCCTGCAGAGCACTAATTAGGATGGTTTCATCTTCAAAAATCTCTCTTTCCTGTAAGTCAATCTTCTCTATGTGTTCCTTCACTACTAAGGTAGCTAGTGTGGAAAGGGTCTCTTCCTACTCCTCATCATATTCACGAAACCATAACCAACTTGAAATTTTTGTTGAAGGCTTGGCAAGATGGTAAAGAGAAACCTTCTTGAGATCAATGCTATTTGAGATTGTCATTTCTCCTGATCTACAATCTATGTCGGTAGCTACAGTTGCAACCCAAGGTCTTCCCAAAATGATGGGATAGTAATTGGCTGAATTTCTAGGCTCCAATACCAAAAACTCTAGAGGGTATTCCCAAGAAGAGAATTCTACAGGGATGTCTTCTATTATTCCTTCTGGTTTTGCAATTGATTTATTAGCGATCTCTAAAACTATAGATGTAGGATTCAGATTATTGAGCTGCAATTTTTGGATTGTATCTTCTAAATTTTTTGCATTGGAGGGATATCTTCTATTATTCCTTTTGTTTTTGCAACTGACCTATAATCCATCTCTAAAATTGTATATGTAGGATTCAGATTATTGAGCTGAAATTTTTACATTGTATCTTTTGTCATAACATTAATTGCAGCACCAAGACCAATCAAGACGTTAGAGATCTGTATTAACCCAATAGTTGCAATGACAACTAGACTCCTTGGGTCACTCTATTTGGTGGGACAAGTTTCCCAGATAGTAGGTTAGCCAACTTTCCCCCTGCTTGCACAGTATTAGGAAAAGACTTCTTCTTTCTACCTGGTTTCTTTATACATAACTCCTAAACTATTTCATTGATCAAGGGTACATCCTATATTACTTGCAACAAAGGAAGTTATATGGTCAATATTTTAAGATATTTGAATAATTTTGGTTCAAGGTTATTTACAGCATTGTTGAGCCTCTCAGGGTATGGTACTACCCATGAGTAAGGTACAGTATCTACATGCAATTTTTTGATTTATCTTCTTCTTTTTCTAGGGTTGATTTCAATTGTTCTGGATTAGAAAGTTCTTGTGTTCCACCAATTTCTTCAATGATGGGTGGAACAGGTTCAAGCAATATTTTTCCTTAGTATAATTGGATATTACTATAGTCAAGAACATGAACTGCAACATTCTCTTCAACTTTAGCTATATAGACAGGGACTACCTATCATGTATTATTTGGGTTTGCCATAGGTTGGGTTGGAAGTGGAGGTTGTTTCACTTGTTGTGGTTGTTTTTGTTGTTGTTGATGGGATATTATTTGAAAATATTTATTAGGAGTAGACAACAAGTTTTGAGTTTGACCTTGGTATCTTTGTTGCCCTTGATATGGTGGATATTGTTATCCCCAACTTTGTCCATAGGACTAGTTTTGCATCCAAGGTGTATTGACTTGATTCCATGATGGATTAATCCATATAGATTGTGACCAATATTGAGAAGATGTCCAAGGAGGGTGATTCCAATATTGTTGGGATGGTTCTAAATAACCCCATGGCATATTCCAGGGATTTTTCACCCAATTTATGGGAAAACAAGGGGCATATTGATATTGTGAAAAGTCCCCCCTGTTTTTGCCTAATAAAATTAAGTTCTTCAATTTGTGTTTCTAAAATATTTTTGAGTTGAGGCAGCAAATGACATTTTTTAGTAAGGTGTTCCTTTGAACAAATGTTATAGATAGCTGAAATTGAAGTTTTTTTCAAGGGATAGTCCTGCAAAGCATGCTTATTTTTGCATCTTGGGCAGTAAATAGCTAGGGGTTTCATAGATTTTGATTTTGCATTCATTTCCCCTAAATTTGTATTTAAATGCATAAGAATGTTAGTTTTCATGTTTGCAAATTCTTCCATTAGATCTTTCACATCATTACCATTAGTACTCTGCTTTTGTCTTCTTTACATAGTGTAGGAGTAATTTCTGCATAAGTCCAAAATTTCATCAATTTCAAGGGTATTTACATCCCCTTTACCCATTAAGTCCAATGCTTCCCTAGAATCATCCTGTAATCCTCTCAAAAATATATTCTTAGACATTTTTGGCTCTACAGGTCCACATATTTTTTGAATAAAGGCAAACCTATCAAGATAATCCTCTAAGATCTCATTCTCTTATTGTTTAATTCAAAATAATTCATCTTTTCTGTTTCTTACCCTGCAATATTCTTGGTATTTATCCAATAATATGCTCTCCATTTGTTCCCAATTTTGAATAGATTCTGATTATAGACTCATAAACCAACGTAGAGCTGCATATTTAAATGTAGAAGAGAATACTTTAAGCTTCTGTTTGTCATTCACATAGTCATAAGTTTGACACACAACCTTGAATTCAAACAAGAATTGATTAGGATCTTCATATACAACCCCCCGAAATGTTGAAAGTACTAAAGGTGAGATTGTTTTTATAGGAGAATTTTTTATAGGATTTAATCAAATGGGGTATTCCAAAGTCCTAGAGAGAGGATGATTATCTGCTCGATTGTGGATATTACTATCCTTATATATATTTTCTAGAAAATCTACCATAATATTGTTCCAAACCTTGGTGTAGATATGTCTAGATTTTTTATGAGATCCTACACTTTCTAATGATGAAGATAATGATTCTTGTTTAAGTCTATCAGTAATTTCAAACATAGGAAATTTACCTCCTGAGAGTGAATATCACCTTACTGTGGTAGGAAAGAACTTGTTTTGTTAAATATTCATTTTTTATCCCTTAATCTCTTTATTCATGCTCATTTTCTAAATGGACTAAAATGCAATACATTAACAACTATTACTTATGTCATTTATTACATTTAGATTTTACTTTGAAGTTCATAGCTTAGCACACTATCATTTATTGGACTACTTTCTTATTCTAACAACATCTATTCCTTGGCAACGACACCAAAAATTATGAGTGTCGTTATTATCATCATTTAATTTTATGTTTGTCAAATCTAGGGTAGTGTCCAATGCTATATACGATAGAAGGTTCAAGAAAATTGTAAATCAATCATTAATATACTAGGATTTATTGGTGAAACCAATGTTTTTGGGAGTTTTTTTGAGGTCACTTAAATCTAATGTGCATGAATTGAAACTACTTTTATTTCAAGTCTAAGACATGAAATTGAAAACTAGTTATAGTTGCAAGAAAAGAAATTGTAGAAATCGAATTCTTGTTGAATTGAAACCTATATTACTTTTGCAAAATTGAAATGGCTAAATGGAAAAGATGCTCAAAAATGGAAAAAATCATGCTAAAGAAAAGTTGCAAGCAAAGGTCAGTGTACTTGTGCAGAAAGTTGTCAGGTTTCTGCTGCAGGAATTGACAAGAAATAAAAGTTGTTGAAAGTTGATAACTTGTAAGAAAACAAGAAAAATAGGGAAATTAAAACCTATTGCTAATTTTCAGCTGACCACATACACTCTTACAGAAAACCACACTTAAAATCATAATGCATCATATAATAAAAACAAGGGTTAATCTAATTAGCAACAAATAGTAAACAGGAATTATGGTAAAAATGCTATAGTAGAAATAATAGAAAAACCTATCACAATAGTCCTTTATCCAATTTTAAAAGTGGCCCTTGCTTTCTTATCTAGAAGAAGGTAAGAAAGCCCTTCCTAGCTACTTAAGACACTCACTATATCACATAAAAATATGACAAAATACTGCACTTTATTTGACTATCAAATCATATTACACTGCTACCGAAAAAACACTTTTTAGTGCTTCACTTTTCTAATAGCTACATTCACTATCAAATATTATTACAATTCCTATTAGTTACTAGCTCAACCAATTATGGATCTTAGTTATTTATACTAGTTATTACAATGTATCTCATTTAAATTTCAACTGCATTGTTGTTTGCTAGTGATTTATTATCAAAATTACAACAAACTTAGTCTAACTTAAGACAAGATTCACTTCAGTAGTCATCCATTGGCTCCTTGGTGCATTAAAAATGGTGGGAACGAGCTAAAATGGATTGCAAAAGGTCTATAACACCTGTATCTATCTCCAAGAACCTTTTCCTAGATGAATTGGATGCAATCTTGCTCGTTTGGGTTGAAACAAACTATTTTCCCTGTTATTCCAAAGATCTTCAAAATATCTGCCAGTAGAAATATGATTTACGCTTAGTTGCAACAAAAATAGGTGAAAAATTATTTTAAAGTGGACATGACATCTTCCCTATCCCTTGGAAATCATTTCCAATCGATGCTCCCCATTTATGTTGACAAATTGTAGGCCATCATGTATAATGATAGGTGGTTGGAATTTATATGGACTGTACTTGCAATTTCTAGTTTTCTGCAAAGACTTTGTATTTTGGTGCTAAATTTTCTTTCAAACCATTTGTGAGGTGGTAAAAGTATTCAAACATAATTATGACATGGTAAACAACAACATACATCATATTGCTAATTTAATTATGCATTTTATTCACTCAATAACCATATAAAAATCGTGCAACAGTGCAAAAAAAATAGTCAGAACATAGTATATGCTTCTATGCAATTTAACCATGCAAACATTAGTACATAATGCATTTAAATTATCTAGTTAACATAAAATATTGACACAAGGTTTTTATGAATCCAAAATATGTTAAAAATGAGATAATTTCTTGCCTCATCAATTTATCTTCCCTTTCCTTTATGTATGAAAGTAGTTTAGGTAGGTGAGAGTTGAATTTCACATCTGATAAGGATACAACCTTGTAAAAAATCCTAGAGGTCATCCTCTAAGTTGCATCCCATGCTCTCAAGACTTTTTGCTATGTTGCTCTACATGAGATGCAAGTGTCGATACATTCGACTACTACAATTGATGGCCACGACATTCTAAGATGAAAATAACATGCATAGTTGCCAACTATGTGGTCATAATGAATATGGGTGGGGTCATTCCAATCATATATAACCAATTTTAAAAAAATTATTAATATTTTAAAGTAATATTTATAAATCATAAATATATTTCTTTATTTTATAATATTTAACCAAAATTAAATTGTATGAGTTCAACCAATTAAATTCCTCAACTTATATTGTCTTTAAAATTTTAAAAGTAACAAGTCATGAGTGAGTGTGAGGCATGAGGGAGTGCAAGCTGAGAGCAAGTGTGAAGGAAATAAGAGCTAGGAGCAAGCCCCACTAGCTAGTATGGAAGGAAAGTCATATTTGAAAGCCCTAATGGGAAGTCAAGATGCCCTAGCTAGAAATTAGGATGCCCTAGCTGGAAGTATGGATGCCCAAGTTGGAGATAAGCGGAAGAGAGAATATATGGCAAGTTCGATCCAGGTAGTAGATGTTACACCAGAAGTGACTATCAAGGATGAGATGATTGAGCATGATATAATGGTTCTTAAAAGTAGAGGGTTAATATGTAAGTTCCATAGATCCTAGCCAGGGTTTTTGGAGATTCAAAATTGGATCAAGTGGAAGTGGGGATTGAATTCAAATTACTCTGTGACTTTTCTTCCTAAAGGTTTTTTCCTCATCATCTTTTCTAGTTCAAAAATCAAGGATAAAATAATGGGTGGTGGCCCATGGTTTAGGGGGAGAGATGCCCTTTATTTAAGACCATGGAATGAAAAATTTTTTGTTGAGACAGAAACTATTAAGAAGCTTCTAGTGTGGGTTAGGCTTTTTGGACTTCCATATCAGCTTATCAATAAGGATGTTTTGAAGAATATTGGAAATACCCTAGGGGAATTCATCAAGGAAGGACTAACTATTAAGGAGCGAAAGCATGCTATATATACCCGAATATGTGTTGCTATGGATATTTCAAAACCTTTGCCACAATCCATTAAGATTAAATCTGAATCAAGAGAATGGGATCAACAAGTGGATTATGAAAATATCGCATTTCGATGCCACAATTGTTATGAGACTGGACACATGGCAAGAGTTTGCAAAGTGAAAACTATGAAGAAAGAGAAAAAAATTTTGGTCATGAGATAAACTTCAAGACAAAGCAAGGAAATCATACAGTAATAGAAGCTAGATCAGATCAAGGATATTCCACTCCAAAAGAAGAGGCAAAGAAAGCCTATCTACAACATCATATGGCAAAGGCCACCATAGCTCACTTGGATCAACCATTAGAAGAAACAAAGAAGGATATAAGGGATGAGAAAGTACAATGTGTAAGTTCAAGTTCAAAAGGAATTAAAGGTGCAAAGGAAGATGTGGAGGAAAATCCTAAAACAAAGACAATAGAAGAGGTCAAGTTTATTCCAAGTAAATCATCTTCATTTTCCTCAAGTAGTATAGAATCCTCTCCTGGTAATAAAAGTGAAAGTGGTGTAGAGGTTATCCCTTGCACTTTAGGGTTTCAAGAGCAGCATAATAAAGAAATGAGGATGGAGGAAATCCGTAACAATTTAGGGTTTTTAGGGCAGAATAAGAAGGTAATTGCTATGGAAGAGCGTCCTTGCACTTTAGGGTTTCTAGGGCAACATAAAGAAGAATGTGCTTTTGAGGTTATTCCTTGCACTTCAGATCCTTTAGAGCAAGACAAACCTATAGATGATAAGTCTTACTATGAGCAGTGTGAGAAGATTGAAGAGATTGATGAAGATGAAAGTATTGGTGGGAATGAAAAAAAGAGAGGAAGACCCAAGAAGCAAAAACAAAGAGAAAAAGAAACTCAGAGGGATATTGATATGGGAAAACAAAAGCAAATATCGCAAGTGTTAACAAGAAGTGGGGCTAAACCCACAAATAAAAACAAAAAATAACAATGAAAATAATATCTTGGAATATTAGGGGCATGAATAAGAACCCTAAAAAAGGTATTAAGAAATTGTCAAGTTGTTATAGACAATATATTTATAGATATGGAAACTAGGCAGCAAATATTTTAGCCATTCACGGTGTTGAATTTCATCTTGACAAAATTTAAATTTTGGAAGGCATCTGTATGAGTGAGATTTTATCTCTTAATAAAAATGATATAAAGGAGTTGATTGTGGAAACTTAGCAGTTTGAGGAAGATGGAGAATATCTTTGATAGAAAGGCAAGTTGGATATGGTTTAATTAACTTGATAGAAATGTAATGAGAGCAATGTAATGTTTTGTTTTTGTAATGGGAGTGGCCCCCAATAGAAGCCACACATAGCTTATTAAAAAACTCCTCAACTTATAATGAAGAGAATAAGGTTCATAATTTCCAAATATTTTTGTTGTACCGCTACATGGTCATAATTCAATATTGATGGGGATGTTTCAATCTCATCTAATTAATTGAAAGTAAATTAATAAATATTTAACTCATTCTTTTAATAAGTCATATGTGGCTTCTATAAGGGTGACTCCCATCAAAATAACAAAATACTTAGGTCAATTAAACCATATCCAATTATCAAATGGCATTAGTTTAACTAGTTAAATTCCTCAAGTTTCAAGGAGACCTAAGTTTAAATCTTGTCAATTGATACATGCATAATAGCCAAGTTGTTTTAATACCACTATGGGATGATGATGTAATACGGGTGGAGCCTGTTACAATTCCAAATAACCAATTATAAAAATTAAACCATATCTAGTTTTTTCTTTTATCAAATATATTCTTCACTTTCTTTTCTATTAAACATATTCTTCAACTTCCTTAAATGGTTATGTTTCTGCATCTAGTTTCTTAACATCATTTTGAGATAAGACCTCACTTTGTCAATTACTTTCTAAAGTTTAAATTTCACCAATATAAAGATCAAAATTATGATTGGCTAAGTTATTTTCTACCCAATTTCCTTCTCTATATATATGCTTACATTCCTAAAAGAGTAAATCCAACAATTGTTGATGAATATCAACAATAATGAGTGTGATCCAGGAGCAAGTGCAAGCTAGGAGCAAGCCTAACCTTTTTCTAGTTTTAGAAAGAAAGCATTGTGATTGTGAGTAGGAAGCAAGTACGAGTAGAAAGTAAAGTACAAGAAAAAAGAGAGTACCACTTCTTATTCCATGTCTTAGGAGAAAGTAAAAAACTAAAGGATTCTTATGGAGAAAATCTAGGTAACATGAAATGAAAATAATTTTCAAAAGTCCTTACTTGAAGGAAGGATGTCCTAATTGGAAGTATGGATGCCCTATGTAGGGATAAGATGAAGAGTGAATCTATGGAAAACCCTATCCAAGTAGTAGATACTATACCAAAAGTGATTATCAAGGATAATATGATCAAACATGATATAATGGTTCTTAAAAGTAGAGGGTTAATATGTAAGTTTCATGAATAATGACCAAGTGTTTTGGAGATTCAAAATTGAATCAAGTGGAAAAAGAGACCGAATTCAAATTACTTAATTGATTTTCTTCTAAAAGGATTTTCCTTGTCATCTTCTCCAATTTGGAATTAAAGGCAGCCCATGGTTTAGGAGGAGAGATACCTTATATTTAAGACCATCGGGTAAGATTTGTTTTTAGTGTGGGTTAGGCCTTTTGGACTTTATCATCTTATCAATAAGAAGGTTTTAAAAAATATTGACAATAGTCTAGGGGAATTCATATGGGAGGGACCAACTATTTGGGAGAGAAAGATATATACCTAAGTATACATTACCATACGTACTTCAAAATATTTGTCACAATGTATTAAGATTAAATATAAATAAAGGGAATAGAATCAACAAGTTGATTATAATAACATTACATATTGATAATATAATGTTATGAAACTTGACATATGACAATAGATTACAAAGTGAAAATAATGGAGAAAATGGAAATTTTTGGTCATTAGACAAACTTAAAGGTGAAGTAAGGAGACCATATTGTTGTAGAAGTTGGATTAGATCAAAAAAATTTCACTCACAAAAAAAGCGATAAAAAATCCCTTTTGTATCATCAGATGGTGATTGTCATCTCAGTTCATTTGAATCAACCATTAGAGGAAACAAAAGACACAAGGGATGCAAAAATACAATGGAAAATTTCAAATGTAGAAGTAATTAAAAGTGCAAAGGAATATGTGGAGACAAATTTTCAAGAAAGAACAAAGAGAAAAGGAACCTGCAAGAATATCAACATAGGAAAAAAATCACAAGTATGAACAAGAGTTAGGATTAAGCCCACAAGAAAAGATAAAATATGATGACAAGAATGCTATTTTAAAATATTAAGAAGATTAATTAACATTATTTTAAAGAACAAGCTAAATTAATGATAAATAGTATATTTTTATTTTAGTTTAAAATCATCACAAATATTTATATTATAAATAAAATATACAATTTAAGGTGACAATATGTATATTATATATTACAGTAAATAAATAAAACATTGTACTTTACTTTGGAAGAAATAAATGGGCATTTATTATAATTATAGGGAGGATAGGAATTATAATGGGTCTAAATCCCTTGGAACTAATTGCATATAAAATATGTAACAAATAAGATTTTTTTGTGCTTCTTAGATTAATTGTTCTAAAATAGAGGCCACGAACTTGTTCTAATAAAATTAATGCTACTAGATTGGATTGGAGAGAAGGTTAGTGCCCACATGCAAGAAAAATTATGGGCGGGCTATGAAATCCTGTATTGACACATGCTATATGCACTTGAATTTAGACCATTTAACCAATGGAAACATCGACCGATAATATTCAATGACCATAGTGGACAATAGTGTCATTTGATACAAACTTTTAGTTCCATTAATGCAAGAAAAATGCTTTATGTTAGCAAATTAATGCTTTTCTCACAACGTATATAATTCTAGGATCATAAATCACATCAATAATTATGCATATAATAAATGAATGATATTGAATAATAATCTCAAATAAATCACAAACAACGTTATTGATTTTTTTTTAAGCAATGCATAAAGCAAAACTTCTTTAACTTACATATTTTTTTCAATTGGTTATATGGGATCGAAACTGGTCCCACCCACATTACATCATCAACACATAGTGGTATTACAATAAAGCTTAGATATTATCCATATATCACTTAGAAATATTTGAACCTTGGTTTCCTCTTTAAATATTGACGAATCTAACTGGTTGAGCTAATGCAACTTGATATTCTTTGAGTTACATATTGCATGGCTTTGTCTTACATATATACATACATGAGACTCTTGATATTACATGAATCTTGACCTTTGCTCTCCTCAAACTCATGAAAGAACTTAACTCTTTATATTCCTCTCTTACATAATAAATCTCATATATTACATAAAGATAAAGTCTCTCATGATTGCATATAACTCTCTACTTCTAAACTTGACACATCATTCAAATAAATCACTTTCTAACTAGACACCTCATACTTTTAATTACATGACACACACTCACACTTACTAACTTGACACATACTATATACACAAATATCAAACACACACCCTAATATAAATATTTACAATGGGACCAAATAATGTAATACCTCCAACACTCCCCTTATTACATTATTTGGTATGAAGACCTTTTGCTGGTATTTTTTATTTTGTTGTATAAAGATGACTTTGAAACATCTTATACTTGTTTTACCAAGTGATTTTATAAAAATATCTGCAAGTTGATCTTTAGTAGGAATATATTTTATTTGAATATGATGGTCCAAAACATGATCTCTGATAAAATAACTTTAAGCTTCAATGTGTTTTGTCCTTTCATGAAACACAATATTTTTGATTAACTTTTGAACTCCTTGATTATTACAGTTTAGTATTGTAGTTCTTTTGATTCCCATATCTAATAATATATATTGTAACCAGATTGCCTCACATATAATATCCCTTGTTGCATAATAGTTTGCTTCTATTGACAAAATAACTACTGCATGTTGTTTCTTACTATACCACGAAATAGGTCCTGATCCAATATTAAATACATAATATGATGTTGAATTTTTATCATCTATTGACCCTACATAGTCTGAATTTGAACATACCTATAGGTAGATATTAGCATATATTTTGTACTCTAGACCATATCTTGTGGTATTGTTGACATACTGTAACATTATTTTTGTGGCTTTCCAATGACTTTCTCTAGGGTCTTGCATAAATTTGGAGAGATAATTTACAACAAAAATAATATTTGGTTCAATATTTGTTAAATATAGAAGACTCTCGATTAGTTGATGATACAAAGTAGCAAAAAAATGTAGTGATTTATCATATCTTGATAATTATAGCCCTTGTTCCATTGGAGTATCTTTGGGTTTGCATTTTATCATTTTGTACTTTTCAAGTGATGACCTTGCATATTTTTGTTTAAGTTATTGTGATGTTTTATTTCTGGAAAATTTCTAGACCAAGGTAATAGTAGATAAATCCTAGATCTACCATTTCAAAATCTTTTGCCAAATCATTTTTTTTACACTATTTATTAGTGTTTTTAAATTTTTTGTGATTACTAGATCATAAACATGTACAATAAGAATTATTATCTTAGATCAAACCTTTTTATATAAAGATCCAAGTCACATGCACTCCTTTTGAACTTGTATCATAGTAGATGATCATTAATTTTAATATGACATGCTCTAGGGGATTGTTTTAAACCATAAAAAATTTTAAACTTTTCGACCCTGTCCTTTGACAACAAATCCTTCTAGTTATATCATGTATACTTCTTCAAGATCGCCATTAATAAATGCACTTTTAATGTCCATATGATGTAGTTTCCAACCAAATTGAGCTACTAGTGCATGGATTGTATGAATAGTGATAATGTTTGTTGTAGGTGCAAATATTTCTTCATAGTCAATTCTTTCTGTTTGAGTATAACCTTTTACAACTAGTTGTACCTTATAATTGTCAAGAGAACCATGTACCTTGTAATTTATCTTGTAAACCTATTTATATTTGACTATTTTTTTCTTTTTTGGTGGATCAACTAAATCCCATGTTGTGTTCTTCATTAGTGCTAAGTGCTATATACCCTGGTTCTATGGTTGTTTTCCATTCTGGTTGTCTTATGAAATATTGTGTAGTTGTGGGATTTGTTCTTAAACACATTAGTCCTGTTGTGGCTGATCCACAACACACCCCAAAATTGGGGACCCACCTTTTCGTTTTGATATCCAGGTGTCGGCATTTCATTTTTAGTGTCTAAATCCTTCGTTTTGTCGTAGGTTTTGCAATTGTTGTCGATTCTTGTCGACAACTTTTTCTTGTCGACGATATTTTATTGTCGACAGCTTTTCTTGTCAACGACTTTTGTCGTCGTTTTCTTGTTAACGATTTTGTGGTCATTTTTTTCGTCGACGTTTCCTTTTTATCGTTATGTTGTGTTAGCAATTTTTGTTGTCAAGTTTTATGCTTGCTTTTACTGAGATGTTTAAAATAATAAAACATTAAAAAATATATATAAAAAAATAATAAATAATAATAAATAAATAAATATAAAATAACAACATACTATATATTATATATATAATATAATACATTATATATATAATACACTGAGTAAAGTTTATATATTATATTCTATAATATAATATATATATATATATATGTGTTGTTTTAATAAAAGAAAAGATATAATGGGTTTAAGCTTAATATGTTTTAATATATATTTTTATGTGTTTTGCAGGTCGTCCGTGACGCGGAGGCTGGTAGGTATGCGGCTTGGAGCGCGGTGGTCGAGTAAGTTATTGGACAGACCGGGCGTAACCGCGGGAAAGGGTGGAACCTCGTTTTACGGAGCGCATCGACAGTGAGGTCAGAGAGTTTTAATGGTGAAACCACCGGCGGATTCATAGCACAACAGTAGCGGCAGAGAACGAGACGGCTAGCTTCAGGGAAACGCTTGGTAACGGGCATTTTCAATATTGATGGCAGCGACAGGTCTGTCAAAGAGGGCGCCTGTGGATACGGTTCGTTTGCGGCAAAACTCAACGGCGGCAACGTTGCAGCTGCCACACCTACCTTATACGGAAATGGTGCCGGAAATTCAGTGCCGCGAGCCACTAGGGTCGAGCGACGGCATTCGCCACGCAGCGCAGGAAAACCTTCGGTGCAAGGCGTTGACAGATGACGTGGAACGATTCCACGGTGGACAGGTTAACTCCCGCAGAAGAACAGGGGTATGATTCCTAACACAGTGTTAGGCAAGCGCGAGAGCCATCACCCTGAAGACGAATACAATTATGAATTTAATAATATTCACGCTGGCCGAGTTCCCTCAACCTCTAGATATTGATATTGTTAATCATGGGCCACCTTTTGCTTATAATGGGCATGATATTTCAGCTTTTAATGAGAGTTTTGCAGACTTCTTTTTCTCCTCTCGATGGACAGTCGATGCCACCGAGGTTAGAAATTGGACGACAAGATAATTATGATGATTTCAGAGAAAGAGAGACACTGTGTCTCCCTCCCCCTCTTCCTGAAGACGCGAGCGACACTCTATTTGTTAAGGGTTTGCCGATGGATTGTAGTCGAAGAGAGGCAGCGCATATATTTCGGGCCGTCGGCGATTTCAAAGAAGTGAGGATTGTAAAGTCTCTCTGTCCTTTGCTTTGTTGAATTCGCCAGGTCTGTGTTTGCCGCAAATGCATTGACAAGTTTGCAAGGTTATGTGCTCGACCCCAATGACGTTGATTCTCCTGTCCTTGATTTACAATTCGCGCGTTCTTCTTCTTATGGCCGCGGAAGTGCAAGAAGAAGAGTAATCGGAAAGATGCCATCAAACTCCCGCTTCCAGCTTGCTTGACTCTGATTTTGAAGGCGTTTCATCCAAGGGCCTATTAAGTATTTTGATACGCTTCCTAAGGTTATAGGGAATTTTAGGGAATATCATATCGAGGAGCGGTTTCATGTGATTAAAGATGACAATATAGCCTAGGATACATGCTTAGACACCGAGGCTGTAGATTTATGTGGTAAATGTCTTCATGATAGAAAGGCCAAAATAAAATAATAAACAAGGTCTCATCATACGAAGAAATACGTTACCAAACAAAACCAAAAGGCGTCGAAACAGAGAAGGAGAAGAGTTTTGAACGAGATAAAATGGAGGGAATATCTTTTTAAATAGGGGATACAAACACAAAGAGAGGACGGAACCTTTTGGCATGGCCAAACGAGAGGATTTTGGGCATGGCCGGATATGTAAAACTTGGATTTTAATTGGAATGTGAAAGCTTCTTTTCAGAAATTTCAGGCCTTGTTAGCAAGAAAGAATGAGAAATTTTCTGCATGCTCTATTTTAATTGTTTTATCTTTCTCCTTCCAAATTTCAGATTTGTATGTGGAATTTAAGCCATTGTTTTGGGTTATTTCATGTGAATGTCTGTAATCTGGAAACTATTTTAAACCCTAGGAGCCAGCACCTAGTTTACTTTGATCGTGTTTGTTTGCAGTTCAAATAGGCTTGGTTGCATGTATGAAACTCTCACGTATTCGGTTTTGCAAGATGGGGTGCTATCAAACTGAAGGAGCTTTTGCATTGCTGCATTTCAACAATTATTTTAATGCAAACTTCTAATTTTCTGTTTTCAAAAATTTTAATTTCAAAATTTTTTCCTATTTTCAAGCATTAAAATAAACATTAAAAAAACTTCAAAATCTAAAAATTATTTCACCATTACGTAGATTATAATTCAGACTTCCAATACGCACTTTGAAATTTCATTTTCGGAGTTTTTTAGTATTTTTTAAAATTCATCGAAGTTGCTGTTTTGTCACAGATTTTAAAAATCCGAAAATAGAAAATTTCCATTTTAAGGTCAAATTTCATTTTTTCAGTTTTGTTTTGCACTTATGAGCCTATGATGACATTCCCTTCATGGAACTTCCAATTTCATTGAAGGAGTTATGTTTTATGGCATTTTCACAAATTCCCATTTTGGGCCTAATATTACCCTTTCATAAAAATTCCAATTTTACGAAAGAGGGGTAATTTGAGTATTACATTGAAGGTCTTTTCCTTAAAACACTTAATTGTTCATCTTGATGAAAATTTGATTTCATTTAAGAGGGATAAGTTATAGTGACATTTTGAAGCTACATGTGAAGACCCTATTCATCATTGAGGATTTAATGCAAGATAAAATCTATTTTAAAACCATCAAGATAAAAGGAATTAAAGCACTACATCGTGGTCATATGAGGGCCAACTCACATTTGATTTATTTTGGTTCAATAAACAATCACTAAAGTTTCAGGGTAAAATAAACCAACATTGCCCCTTGTTTACAGTTACTTGCAATCACTAAGGTGTTCCAAGCATTTAAATTGAATATCTTTATTTGAGATTACTAATGCACATATGCAAATGCTAATATAACGGAGACCTTGGAGAAGTTGTTTGTTTAACTTCTTTGCAAGAGGGGATTTGGAATCCAAATCCTAAAGGAGAGTGTACTTTCACAATTGGGTGAAAATACCACTCAACAAGTCCCATATTTATTCTTTCCATACTGTATTTTTGAGGTCTTGTAGTGGTGAGATATGGCAATCTTTCTAACTTTGAGTCCTTAATTGTATTTACATATCATTTTACTTATTTTATTTGTGGTGAGGTTATAATTTACGAGTCTTTAATTGGCTCATTAACTATTTCTAATTCATCATCTAAAGATTTTTATTTATCTGATGAAATATCCAGGATAGGAATTATATTATCCTTTGGGAATTCAATATTGGTTTTGTTTTCCCATAAAAAACACATCTCTGCTAGCATAGATTTTTTATATAAATTGATCAATTATTCTATAACCTTTTGAGTCATCATTATATCCAAAAATAATACAACATAAGGTTTTTATATCTAATTTTGTTCTCTTTTTCTTTTGAATGTGTATGTATACTTTACATCTAAAAATCCTTAGATGTGCTACTTAAGGTTTTCGTCATGACCTATTTTCTTTAGGGGTAGTATTTTTAAAAATTCTTGTGGGATATTTTTTTTTGTTAATGGAACAATTTTTTCTTTCTGCTATACCATTTTTACTGTGGTGAATAACATGTAATTAACTACCTTTTTATACCATTTTATATTCGAAATGATTCAAACTCTATTGATAAAAATTCACCACCTCTATCGAAGCGAATATCCTTGACTGGTCTTCCACTTTATGTTTCTATAAGTTGCTTGAATTGTTTAAAACATGTAAAACCTCATATTTAAATTTTAAGAAGTAAACCCATATTTTTTGAGATTAGTCATCAAAAAATAGTTGAAAAAATCTATGTCCTCTAATACTAGCATCCATTTGCCCACATAAATTTTTATGCACTATTTCTAGTGGTACCTTAGCTCTGTGTAAACTTAATTCAAATGGTACTCTATGTTGTTTTTCTACTAGATATTTTGGACAAATTGTAGATTGTCATGTTAGATTAGGTATATATGCTACCATTTGATATTTTCTCAGTTCATTTAAGTATGATGCACTTATATCTTCTATTCTCTTATACTAAAGATCTCTAATTTCTAGTGTTTTTACTGATAGACCAATATTTAATAAGATATCAAGATCAAATAGACCATTTGTAAAGGATCCAGTAGCTATGAGTTTTCCATGCTTATAGATGATACATTTCTTTTTGTTTCCAATATTTTTGAATTCAACCATTAGGTTTTGATCTAACATTTGAGACACTGATAGTAGTTTGGCAACTAAACTTGATACATATAACACATTTTTAATCATGCATTTTCCATCAAATAAGTTGATTAATATATTTCCTACACCTTTGACCTCATATGTCCTATCATCTACCATAGCAATTGGTTCCTCATATTTTTCTTGAAAAATGTTAAACCATTATTTGTTTCCAATCATATGTCTACTTGAACCTGAATCAATGTACCAATATTTTGCTATTGATTTTTTTGTGTCATATCTCTTTGAAACTTTAAACATGTGAGACTTTAAAGAAATAGTCACGTTTTCTTGTTTCCAATTTCCTTCACAATTTAATTTCACTTCAATTTTCCATTTCAAAATTTCAATCAATTTCTTATCTCTCTTTTAAATTCTTCAAATCAATTTAGTTTCTTTTCCTTCATTTATTAGTTCAATCAATTAATTTCTCCCTTTCTTCTTTCAATTAATTTCTCTTTTAATTTTTTTAAAAAATGAAAAATATATTATATTTATAGAAGCTGTATTACAAAGTAAAATGAGCTAGACTAGAAACAATGGAAGAAGAAAATCCTCCTCCAATCCCTCTTGGGTAAAAAATTAGCTATCAAAACAATATATAGGTGTGTTTGTTAAAAACATCACCTAAGGCCACCATAATACAAATACCCATACACATCAACATTACCATAGTTGAATTCCAATTTTTCTCAGTCATCTAAATTTCATAGACCATCCATCTATCTTCATAATGTTTTGAATTCATTATGGCATCTTGAACATTTATGCTATCTGCATGTACCACCTCACACATCCCTTGGATTCTTTAGCACCAACTTATTTGATTTTCCATCTAAGAGCCCACATATTACCCTCCCTCTAGGTCTTTTCCCCATTTTGCTAAATAATTTGCCACCCTATTTCCCTATCGCTTGATATGAATAAAAACATCTTGAAAAACCTTCCAAATATTTTGAAGTGTTTCCACCTTCTTTCTCTCTCTAATTCCCAACACATGAAAGGGTCTTATCAGATCCAAAAATCCAACCAATACCTGAGAGTCCGTCTCTATCCATTTTTTATGTAAACGTAGATTTGTAACTATCATTGATGCTAACAATACTGTATATCCTTATGCTTCATTATTTTTTTTCTCCCCCAAACCTTATGCTCTCCAGTACACATGTTCTCCTTTCCAATTTCATATTATATGCCAAAAATAGCTTTTCCAGGATTTTTAGAAGTCCCATCTGTGTTTGTCTTCACCAGAGAGGCAATCTCCACTCTATGTTATTCGAGGAGATCTCACCTATGCAACCAACCCTTAGTTGTTTTCTTTTATAGTTATTCCAAATATCCTTAGAATAGTCATTTCCTCCATTTCTATGTTTGTTTCCTTCTGTAATCTAATGGGTAGTATTTCCATTAACTTACTCGTAATCCTCTCCTAAACTTGCTCCCTTGTTCTGTGCTCTGATCTAAATATAAGTGCATTTCATTCTAGATATAATTACCACCATATGAAGCTAGGTCTAAGCTTCCATGCCATTTTTATTATTCTAGTCTTAAATCTGCACTGTTTTTATTTCTCATAAAAGCTTTTCTGGATCTAAAAAATTTCCCAATGCTAACTCATTTACCTCCACCAACTAATCCATACGTCTTTGGAAAAAGAACACAAAAAAAGAGATGATTCAATGTCTCCTCTTCCTTTCCACACATAACACATTTGGAAGTCCCGTAGAAACATTTTTTTCTCAAATTATCAAATATCAAGAACTTTTTGTGGTTAATTAGCCATGAGAAAATATTTATTTTTGGCAATCATTCCTTTTGTCAAACAAATATTCATGGAAGTGGTGCTAGGGTAATCTCATATCCACAGACTACCTTGTATCCCTCTTTTGTATTATAGATTCCCAACTTACTTCCTCCCCATCAAGGTATATCCCTCTTAGAACCATCCTGAATTGGATGTCTTTGGAGATGTATCCATATTTTTTGGTTAGTTTCTCTGTCCCCCTCACTGGCCATTCTTGGGGATGTTTCCATTTTAGTAATTCTAGTATATGTTGATTCCATGATTTCATATAGTAAGAGGTTTTCCACCACCCTGCCTTTTGGATCTCTATTTTCCAACTCTTCATATCTTGGAATGTTTGAATAATTGGTTGAGATTGATTCCATAAATCCTCCCAAAAAAAAACACCCTTTCAATATCCTAATTGCTAATAAAGGTATGGCTTTATTAACTCCTAGCTTGCTTTCATTATTCTCCATACCATAGATCCTTCTTCTTCCACTCTAATTCTTGGGATGTATTTCTTAGCCTCTCCTAGGTAATATTTGGCTTGTAATAGTCTGCTCTATAAGCCTCTAGTAGTTGTAATCCATATTCAATATAACTTCCCTACTAGTACCTTGCTACTTTGGGATGTTGATCTTATCCCCAATCCTTGTTTTTTTGGTTAGCATATCTTCTCCCACCCAACTAGTGCTAATTTTTGTTCTTCCCTTGCACATGACCACAAAAAATTTCTTGTGTATTTGTTAATATCTTTTAGAATTTTCTTTGGAGCTTGAAGTATGGAAAATTTATAAACTGGGAGAGCTTTTAGTACAACTTTAATTATTGTAAGCCTTCCTCCCACGCTTAGCCATTTATGTGTCCAAGTGCTCAAATTAGCTTGAAGTCTGTCAATCAACCCTTAACACTCCTTGCTTTTTGTATTCTTGGCAGATAAAGGTACTTCTAAATACTGTATGGGTAAAGGAGTTTTCATGAAGTTCAAAAATTGTATAATTTTATCTCACCCTCTTTGTTGTCTTAAAAAAACTATTTAAGACTTTTTTTATTAAAATTTTACCCAATAGCTTGAGTATACCCATCTAAAAATTATTTTATGTTTCTTGCTACTAGAATATTGGCTTGGCTAATAAGAGCAATATCATCCAAAAATTGGAGGTGATTTATCTCAATAAGAGAACTTAATTTTAAACCCCTTAGCCTTCCCTCTTGTCTCCCTTTTTTTAACAGTCTCCCTAGACCCTTTGCATAAAGGATAAAAAGGTAAGAGGAAAGAGGGTCCCCTTACCTCAACCCTCTTCCTATTGTGAACATGGGAGATGGACTACCATTTACCATAATTGAGAAATATATAGTATGTGTATAGGATTTTACCCAGTCTCTCCACTCCTCTACAAAGCCCATTTTTTCTAAAATACTTTGCATAAAGGACCAGTCTACTCTATCATAAGCTTTAGAAATATCTAATTTAATAAACATACATGGGTTCTTTTGCTTGGACATTGTGTGTATCACCTCCTAGGCCACTACTATTCCATCTAGAATTTTTCTACTTTCAACAAAACCACCTTGCTCACTTGAAATCAGATTTGGTAAAAAAGATATTAACCTCTCTACCATAAGCTTTGTTAATATCTTGTATACTACATTACATGGTGAATTAAGACTATAGTGTTGAAAATTTTGAGTTACTTGTGTTGTCATTGATGTCAAGAGTTAGTATCAGGAATTAGTATAGCACTTGGAAAAATAAGGGTTAAAATATTTATATTTTAAGCCCAAGAAATTTGGTTTAAGAGCTCCACATGATTGGTCAAAAGGATGGTTAAATACCCTAAAGAAAAGGCCTAAAAGGAACAATATTATAATATTCATTATTATAATATTAAATACGGTTAGAAAAGGTTTGAAGGTGAAAGAGGAAAACACCTAGGCCCAGTGGAAATAATATTATAATATTAAAATATTTAATTATGCCTAAGGTAGTTTATAAATAATTTATAATATTTATATTATAAATTTATTTATAAAATAATATTGTTTATAACCCAAAGTTGGGTTGGGCACCAAAAAAAATTTAATTTTTATATTCTCCACCGACGTGAGAGAGAGGGAGGCATATGGTATAAATACCATAACCTTACCCCTAAGAAAGCAAGTCTCCAAAATTTATTAATGCATGCGAGTTTGGTGTGAATGCAAAATATTTTTGTGAGCAAACAAAGGATAAGGTTATAATTTCATTTACCCCCGATATTTGTGAAAGTCAAAGCGTTAAATGTGGAAGGGACAAGAAACCAACTAGCGGTTGGGCTAGCGGTAAATCCAAGATGTGCAAAGTTTTTGGAATGCAGATGTGTTGCATTTGATTCCCACCTATTATGTAGGATAAGAGCCTTTTGGCTCTTGGCAGGCAAGGAAGAGTCAAAGCACTTTTAGCGCCTTTGACTCCCACATGAGCGCTTAGCTCAAGCAGCTAGGGAGTCATGGCTAAAGCACTACAGGTCCTTCGACCAGGGATTGAATCCCATGGGAGCACACAAAAAGATATTAATTTTTAATTAAAATTTCATTGCCTAAGGTCTTTGGTGGCACTAATGCACATGGTTTGTTTTAGCGCTTGGACTATAGTGTAAAGAGAAACATTATTAGCACGTGTTTTTGTTTGATTTTATTAAAGTGATTAGGGAGTCAAAAGGGTAAGGTAATTAATTTTACCTTAGAAAAAGTGAAAAATATTTTATTGAGGGTTAAACTATATTGCATTGTTTTGAATAAGAAAATTAATTGAAAAATGCAATATTGAGTAGGGAGACATAAGTAGTGTTTGGATTGCTTCATGAATTAAATTTCTGAAAGGGGTTATTTTTAAACTGAATGGTTGAAGTCTTTATTTGATAAAGGTTGGAGATAATAAGGTGTACTTGAGTTTTGTTAATATTGTAATGTTGAATTAATATTGAGAGAATATTTGAGTGAAGATTTTTGCTATCTAACCATTGAGATTTCCAAAGAGGTTGATTGTGATTAAGACGGGTTTTGAGGTCAATTTCTCCATCAAGAAAAAGGTATGGGCATATCTTCCCTATGAGTGAAATATTGTTGGATTGGATGTTGTGAATGCTAAGTTGGAGTGAAAAGGATTGTTTGATAAGCATTGTTGAGTTTGGTTTTGAACTATCCAATATTTATTGATGAATATTTTTTGGAATGAAAGTTGATGCTAGAAACCTTGTTTGATAAGCATTGTTGGAAATATTTGAGTGACCCTTCATGTGCATGATTAGGGTTTGTGAAAGATCATGAGTATCATTATTATATGAATTTTTTAACTATCTTGAACTAGGATTTGTGAAAGTATCATTGTTATGTGAGATTGTGAACTAGGGTTTATGAAAGAACATGAGTATCATTGTTATGTGAGTTTGGAATCATCTTGAGTTAAGTTTGAGTTCCATAGTGAGAGTTGTTGACAATATTTTGAAACACTTGCGTAGGGTTTTGTGAGAAATATTTTTTTCATTAAGTGATTGGTTGAGCTAATTTGATTGAGCATAGTTGATTAAAATATGTTGGAGTGATAGTTCAAGATTATGTGAAACAAATTGTTCTTTATTCTATATTGATTTGAAAAGAGTTGGAAGTGATTGAGTTTTATATGCAAGTGTGCAATTGATTTGAATAAGCTTTTGTGAAAGCTTGTGAGCTTATTTGAGTAAGTCCTAGAGTGGACTTAAGGAAAAAATTGAGGAAGATTTTTGTGAAAGCTTAAGGACAGATTTGTGTGAGCTTTTATGGAAGCTTATAGTGCAGATATGAGATAGATATTAAGCATATTTGTGCTAGACTGAAGGACTATTTTAGTGAATATTTAAGATAAATATTGAGTATATTTGTGCTAGACTGAAGGACTGTATTTAGTGCATATTTGATACAAAGTTTGAGCATATTTGTGCTAGAACGAAGGACTATGTTTAGTGCAGATTTGACAGATCTGAGAGCAAGCTTTAGAGGTGACAGATTTGAGGACAATAGTATCCAATATATAGAGATATATTAACTAGGGCAGTGAGGATAGAAGTCTTATGAGTGAGGACAAGAGTCTTCAATGGAGAGAGATCCACAAGCCAGACTAGTGGAGGTAGTAGTCTTCTAGAGGATCACTAGCTAGAGTAGAGGAGAAGGAGTTCTCCTATGTATAGAGATCCATGAACCAGTTGAGGGGATTGGTGTCCCCTATGGATAGATATCCACAAACTTAATTAGGGGATTGGTGTCTCATTTGGACAAAGTTCCATTAATATTGTAATAGGGAAGGATTCCCAAGAGATTTTTTAAGAAAATTTTTGTGAAATATTTTCTCTATGGATTAGCCCACATTGGGTGAACCACATTAAATTGGTGTCTCTATTGTGTGTGGTGATTTATGCATTACTTTGATTACTGATGTTGACATTGCATTGATATATTGGATAATATTTTTTGAGTAAAGAAAAGTAAAAAGTGGTCTTATACTGTTTCACCCCCGTCTTATAAGAACACAAATGGATTCTTATAATGGATCTTCAGGGAATTTAGCACCATTGTTCGATGGGAACAACTATGCACTTTGGAGTACAAGAATGAAGTTTCACCTAATGACACTTGGAAATGAAATATGGGAAGTAGTTAAGAATGGATACATACCACCACCAAATCCACCTATAGATAAATATGGTAAGCTTATAGAACTGAGTAATTCAAAGGCAATGAATGGAATTTTAAGGGGCTTGCATGAAACAAAGTTTATAAAGGTTATGCATTTCACATCAACAAAGGAAATTTGGGATAAGTTGAAAGGTATATATGAGGGAGACAAAAATGTCAAAAGGGTAAAGTTGCAAAACTTCAAGAGAAAATTTGAAGATCTAAAAATGAAGCATGAGGAAAAAATTGCTGCATATCTACTTCATGTGGATGAAGTTGTTAACTTCATTCAAGGACTTGGACTTAAGTTTGAAGAAACAGATGTTTGTGATAAGATTTTAATATCACTTCCAAAAAGGTAGAGTGACAAGGGATGAATTACATGGAATTTTCACAGCTTTTGAGATGAGAATAAAAGAGGAACCTATTCCCCAGAAAGAAGCAGCCTTCAAAGTTACTAAGAAGATAAAGGGTAAGAAGTCATATTCAAGCAATGAGTTATCCAGTGATTAAGAAGCAAATTATGGCAAAAGGAAACAAGGACTCAAGAAAGTATAAAGGTACAAAATTATTTAGAAGTTTTAATTGTGGTAAATATGGTCACTATGCAACTAATTATACAGAAGCTATAAATAGCAATGATGAAGAAAAACAAGATCATAAGAACATGGAAGCAGGAAAACACAGGTGCCAAATGAAAAGTAGTGATGGACAAGGCAAGCAAGGAAAGAAGTTTTTCTAGAGGTATAAGAAGAGTTTTTATGCAGATAAGGCAAGTACGAGTTCAAGTGATAGGGATGGAATCTCTTCAAGTAATGAAGAAGAAGAAACTCTATTTATGACAGTAAAAAAATAAAATATTAGAAAGAGAGGTCCAATGATTCTCAAGTATTTTATATGTGGTAAGTGTGGTCATATTGAATATAGTTGTACAAGGAATGGATTGAGTTTCTATGAAGATGAATATGATGATGCGACCAAAAGAAATTCTTCTTATGGTAATAGAAGAAGAAGGAAGTAATTCTAGTGGAAATAAATAAGAAAGGAATGAAGATGATCCTAAAGGCAAAAAAATTGAGGAAGAATCAAAGGAAGGAGAATTTGATCTTGAGGATGAGCTTATTTATGCACTTGATGCATTAAGAGAGGTAAGAAAGTAGAACTCAAAACTCAAACGTAAATTTCAAGAATGTGATGAAGAGAAATAAAATCTTATAGAGGATCTAACTAACTCAATAGCTAAGACAAGAAAATTTAAATATAAGTTAGAATCTAAGGTTTTGTAATGTGAAAAACTAGAGCATGAAGTAGCTTCACTAAGGAAGGAAGTAAAAGAGTCTAAAGACAAGCTACATAGGTTCAGGAGAAGCTCAAGGTGCAAAAATCTTCATCAAACAAGACATGTCTTGGTTTTGCATAGGTACAAAGAAACAAGGAGAAGAGTCAATCTCAAGCTTCGAAGAAGAAGCTTTAGAAGAAGAGAGTGTAAGAGAGAGTGAGACTTCTGAGGATGAGTTGGACAATAAAAAGTTCAATAAGGAAAGGAACAATGCACAAATGAGGAACAAATGGAACAGGAAGCAACATAGGGGAAAAGATACTAAGAGACCAATGGGGTCAAGGCAAGGTAATTTTAATGGATGATGCTTCTCATATCATAGGTTTGGGCACAAGGCTTCACAATGCAGGACACATGGAAGATAGGAATATGGGAACTTAAGAAACAAACATATTTTTCAAGGGTATTGCTACTCTTGTAATTAATTTTGTCACAAGGTAGTAAATTGTAGGGTTCATGATAGGAATGGATATGGCTTCACCAGAAGAAATCCCAAGATATTTGCACCTTTAAGGAATAACAACATTAAGTGTTATAAGTGCAATAATGATGGGCATACAACAAAGTGGGGTAGAGCAAAAATTCCAAATACAAGCAAGAATATGAATAGTCAGAGGAATCAGAAGGATCAGTTGCAGAAGAATGTGGAAAAAGGTAAAGATCAGTGTATGTTGGGCGTAGAAATACTCCCACCCCAGAATTAACCACTTCAAGAGGAGGTGGGTGAGGGGCTAAGATAAGAGTCTCATTCTTAATCCTAAGCCCCAAAGGTGACCCTTTGCCATTGATGTCAAAATGGGAGAGATTTGAGTTAGGGGAGAGAATTCAATTAGGGGGAGTGGTTCTTCAGGGGGAGCAATTTTGAAAAAAGAAAAAGGTTTGGTAAAAAAAGGAGTTGCCATTAATGACAAATGGGGAGATTGTTGGAAATTTTGAGTTAGTTGTGTTGTCATTGATGTCAAGAGTTAGTATCATAAATCAATACAGGACTTCACAAAAGAAGGGTTAAAATATTTATATTTTAAGCCCAAGAGATTTGGTTTAAGAGCTCCACATGATTGGTCAAAAGGACAATTAAATACCCTAAATAAAAGGCCTAAAAGGAACAATATTATAATATTCATTATTATAATATTAAGGATGGTCAAAAAAGGTTTGAATATGAAAGAGGAAAACACCTAGGTCCAGTGGAAATAATATTATAATATTAAAAGGTTTAATTATGCCTAAGGTAGTTTATAAATAATTTATAATATTTATATTATAAATTTATTTATAAAATATATTGTTTATAACCCAAAGTTGGGTTGGGCGCAAAAAAAAAATTAATTTTTATATTCTCCACCGATGTGGGAGAGAGTATAAATACCATAACCTTACCCCTAAGAAAGCAAGTCTCCAAAATGTATTAATCCATGCGAGTTTGATGTGAATGCAAAAGATTTTCATGAGCAAACAAATGACAAGGTTATAATTTCATTTGCCCCCGATATTTATGGAATTCAAAGCGTTAAAGGTGGAAGGTACAAGTAACCAACCAATGGTTGGGCTAGTGGCAAATCCAAGGTGTGCAAAGTTTTTGGAATGCAGAGGTGTTGTGTTTGATTCCCATCGACGATGCGGGACAAGAGCCTTTTGGCTCTTGGCAGGCAAGGAAGAGTCAAAGAAATTTTAGTGCCTTTGACTCCCATGTGAGCACTTAGCTCATGCGGCTAGGGAGCCATGGCTAAAGCGCTACAAACACTTCGACTAGGGATCGAATCCCACGAGAGTGCCAAAATAGGTATTAATTTTTAATTAAAATTTGCATTGCCTAAGGTCTTTGGTGGCGCTAAGGTGCATGGTTTGTTTTGGCACTTGGACTATAGTGTGAAGAGGAAAATTATTAGCATGTGGTTTTATTTGATTTTGTTAAAGTGATTAGGGAGTTAAAAGGGTAAGGTAATTAATTTTTACCTTAGAAAAAGTGAAAAATATTTTATTGAGGGTTAAAATATATTGCATTGTTTTATAAGGTAAATTACTTGAAAAATGCAATATTGAGTAGGGAGACATAAGTAGTGTTTGGATTGCTTCATGAATTAAAATTCTTAAAGGGATTATTGTGAAATTGAATAGTTGAAGTCTTTATTTGATAAAGGTTGGAGATAATAAGGTGTACTTGAGTTTTTTTAATCTTGTAATATTTGAGTGAAGATTTTTGCTATCTAACCATTGAGATTGGCAAAGAGGTTGATTGTGATTGAGACAGGTTTTGAGGTCATTTCTCCATCAAGAAAAAGGTATGGGCATATCTTCCTTGTGAGTGAAATATTGTTGGATTGGATGTTGTGAATGCTAAGTTGGAGTGAAAATGATTGTTTGATAAGCATTGTTGAGTTTGGTTTTGAACTATCCAATATTGATTGATGAAGATTTTCTAGAATGAAATTTGATGCTAGAAACCTTGTTTGATAAGCATTGTTGGAAATATTTTAGTGACCCCTCATGTGCATGATTAGGGTTTGTGAAATATCATGAGTATCATTGTTATGTGAAGTTGAGAACTATCTTGAACTAGGGTTTCTGAAAGTATCATTGTTATGTGAGATTGTGAACTAGGGTTTATGAAAGAACATGAGTATCATTGTTATGTGAATTTAGAATCATCTTGAGTCAAGTTTGAGTTCCATAGTGAGAGTTGTTGAAAGTATTTTGAAACACTTGCTTAGGGTTTTGTGAGAAAGATTTGTTTCATTAAGTGATTGGTTGAGTTGATTTGATTGAGCATAGTTGATTGAAAGATGTTGGAGTGATAGTTCAATATTATGTGAAACAAATTGTTCTTTATTCTATATTGATTTGAAAAGAGTTGGAAGTGATTGATTCTTATATGCAAGTATACAATTGATTTGAATAAGCTTTTGTGAAATCTTGTGAGATGATTTGAGTAAGTCCTAGAGTGGACTTAAGGATAGAATTGAGGAGGTTTTTTTTTGAAAGCTTAAGGATAGATTTGTGTGAGATTTTGTGGAAGCTTATAGTGCATATTTGAGATAGATATTAAGAATATTTGTGCTAGACCGAAGGACTATTTTTAGTGTAGATTTAAGATAGATATTGAGCATATTTGTGCTAGATCGAATGACTGTGTTTAGTGCAGATTTGAGACATAGATTGAGCATATTTGTGCTAGATTGAAGGACTGTGTTTAGTGCATATTTGACAGAGCAAAGGATAGTAGTCTATAGTGGATAGAGATCTTCTAAGTGAGGACAAAAGTCTTCAATGGAGAGATATCCACAAGTCTGAGTAGTTGAGGCAGTAGTATTCTAGAGGATCACCAGCCAGAGCAGAGGAGGAGTCCTCCTATGGATAGAGACCCATGAATCAGCTGAGGGGATTGGTATCTCTTGTGGATAGATAGACACAAAATTTATTAGGGGATTGGTGTCTCCTTTGGATAGAGGTCCATAAATATTATAATAAGGAAGGATTCCCAAGAGATTTGTTGAGAAAATTTTAGTGAAATATTTTCTTCGTGGAGTAGCCCACATTGGGTGAACCATGTTAAATTGATGTCTCTATTGTGTGTGGTGATTTGTGCATTGATTTGATTAATGTTTTTGATATTGCATTGATATATAGGATAATACTGTTTGAGTAAGAAATGTAAAAAGTGTTCTTATATTGTTCACCCCCCTCAATATAATCTTGTGTTCTTCATATAGTTCTCAATTATCTCACTATGTGGGCCCTTAGGAATTAAAGTGATAAAAGTATGATTCAAGGATTTTAATATTTTCTTACTCTATCTAATTTATTCTAGTGCCTCCACCACTGATTGGCCGACAATTTTCTAAAAATTTTGATACAATTCAACAAGGAATCCATCTAGTCCTAGGGTCTTTCCTGTTTGCATTTTTTGTATGATATACAATGTTTCTTCCAAATAAATTTCCTCCATTAATAATTTATTGTGTTTAGGTTTGACTAATTATGGAATTGCATTTCGTATCTTCTCCTGCCATGTTGCATTCATTTTTTTGCTATTGAAAAGACTATGAAAGTATTGACTTGTTATAGTTTTCATTTCACTTCCACTAGTTTTTATCTAACCCATCATATCTATATGACCTATAATTATATTATGTTATCTTCTAGTTGTCATATTATGAAAGAAAGTTGTGTTTTTATCCTCGTCCTTTAACCATGTAACTCTAGCTCTTTGCCTCCAATAGATCTCTTCTTGTTCCTCCAAAGCTTCCTCTCTCCTAATAATTTTTGCCTCATGTTGCAACAAATCTTTCGTAATAGTTCCTTGTATTATCTCTTGAGAAATATTCTCCTTCTGATCCTTGATTTCATTCTTTTGGATTCTAGTGAGTTCCTTCTTACGTTTACTCCACTTCTTTAGTTGGGTCCTCACATATTTTTGTTGTTTGTAGAGTTTGAATTGGGTTGTCCTAAATCTTGGTATCCCTAATTCCCACCATCTAATCTTTCAACCACCATAGCTCAAGTTTAAATTTTTTTGCAACTTTATGACTATCTTCTTCTATGGTAAGGCTTACTAGAAAATGATCTGAATAAAGCCTATCCATGACTTTCGCTTGATGCTTAGTATGCAGGAATAATTTATTCCCATGAAGAAACAATCCAAGTAATATTTGACTGTATGCCCTTCATTTCTTCTATTTATCCCAGTCATGGAGTTTTCCATAGTTGGTATATTTATTAGATTCATTTGACATGTTATTGATAAAAAGAACCTATCATTTTCCTCCAACGTGGCTCTACTTCCTTTTTGCTCCTCTATTCTAAGCTTTGCATTGAAGTCTCATCCCACAATCCATTGGTCCTCCGAGTAGTTGTCTTTAAAATCTTGGATTGCTAGCCATTGATCCCTTTGTAATCTAACTGTCTGTGTTCCATAGAAATTAACTATAGTCCATTTTTTTTTCCATTTTTCCTATTTTGTTACTGAACCATCAACATATCTCTCATAGAGGCCCACCTATTGCTATAACTAATTGGGAATTCTACATAGTGGGAAATCCACATGATTTTCCCTATGTCGATTGAGTAAGGATCTCTCTTTTTTGCCATATCCTCTTATTTATTTTTTGCAAGTCTTCTCCTTGCATTTTAATTTCCTATAACAAAATTATATCTAGACTCATATCCATGATAATATTTTTGAATACAATTTTTCTATGGCAGCTGCCTAAACCTCTCACATTCCAAGTAATTAAAATAATTGAGAATAGGGAGATAAAAAATCAACCATCGATTTTACCTATTTATTCTAGCTCAAATTTCTTCCTTGTTCCTCCATATTTTTCTTGTTTGACTTCCTCCCTACATAGTGGTTCAATTTTTGTTTCTTCTCCACCTGATGAATCCCTAAAGGAGGGCTATATTTGTTCTTATTTTCTTCTTTCATCACTATTTCCTAAGTTAAGACTATCCCCTACTATGATTCCCCTCCTATGGTCTCCCTTGTAGGTTGAATATCCTCTTCCATGAGAGAGGTTGTGTCTGGTTCTACTCCTTGCTTGCTACCTAAAACTAGATTGGAGTATTTTTATTTATCCACCGATGTAACTTGCTGAGTATCCTCCTCTAATCCTTCCATTTGAAAATCCCCTTCTATTTCCAATCTTCCCAGTTGTTTGAATATCTCATATCTATTATTTGTTCTTCCCACTTTTTCACCTTATCTTTGGTTACTATGTTGATTTCTTTTGTTTGGACTTCTGATTACTTTTTGGAAGCCCCCAAAGTATGTTAGGCTCTTCCATTCCTTATAATTTACCTTTTTGGATATATTGGCTCGCCATGTTAATATTTGATTTTATCTCCTCTTGTCCAAATTGATGATCTTTAAATGTTGGACACATTCTATCCAGATGTCCATGAGCATGGCACACCCAACATCTGAATGGAATAGCCTCATAATCTAGTTGTTTGTGCTAGATAAAATCCCTTATTATTAGATCTATCTATGTTAGAAGAGGTTTATTGAGATCCATTTCTATACAAACCCTAGAAAACATTACTGATTCTCCTAAAACTATTTCTCTTGATATACCTTGATAATTCCTAAGTAAGTAGCCTATTACCTCGAGTACCTCCTCTTTCCAAAATTTAAGAGGAAGAAAAAATAATCTTACCCATACTGGTACTGCAGTTAGTTCCACCCTCAGGTTAAATCCCATATTCCATGGTTGTAGGAATAGTTTCGTTGGCACGTGATGATACAACCCTCCCTCAAATAATTTTTGTTAGTCTTCCATTGATGTGAACTCTATAGAAAAATACCCATTTGGGAGAGTTAGAATTTTGTATTATCCTTACAAATGCCATTGTTTCATTATCCATGTGTGGAGAAAGTGCACGGATGATTTGAAACCCATAAATTTATCTATTAGGTTGTGTTTTGTCTTATAAACTATATCCTCAACTATCCAGTCCTCTGCTATTTCTAATACTGGTATTTATTTTTCTTGTGGTAAACATCCATTCACCATTTTAGGCAATGAATCCTCTTTTTGTAGCTTTCCCATGATAGTTATGATTGTCATTGCTTGTGTTTAACAGATATTGAAGCTTTCATGGGTTCCACATAGCTTATCCTGGTATGATATTCCTTGATTTGGAGGAACTGGTACCAAAGTACCTATATCCCCCATTCTTGATCATGATTCTTACTATTGAAATACTCTCCAAAAGTATTGATACTCTCTAATGGTGTTGTTTACACAAAAATGTTCTCCAAGACTCTACCATAGCCTCTAAAACCCTAGTTCGATTCCTCAAACCTCTAACGTTCCTCCTATTACTTGTGCTTTAATCATTCGAAATGCTACTGTAATGCTCAAATTTCTCTTTTAGTTAAATTTTCTTCTTCTCAAATAATTAAAATTTCTTTCTTATATCTCCCATTCCATTTATTATTCTTATCACTCCACAATGTTTAGTTTTTCAATCAACTTATTATATATCCCCATAATCAAAGTAATACACTATCATTGAAAATTTGGAAAAAAAGAGGACTAATCTATCATTTCTTAGGTTTTTGTCTGAGTCTATCTACTTTCAAATTTTGGGCTTCAAAAAAAATGGAGAACTAAAGATGAGTTACAAATCTCTATTTATCCAAATGGTTATTTTCTTGTTTTATTTGCTAATAATGAAGATAGAGAAAATATTTCAAAGGGGTCCCTATTTCTTTGGAAGGGCAGGGCTTTTTATGAAGCCCTAACATACTAAATTTAAATTTGAAGAAGATATGCCTATTACAGGTCCCATGTGGGTTAGACTCTTTGGCCTCCCAATTGAATTTTGGAATTCAGTTGTTTTTTCTTTAATTGGAAACTCTTTGGGAACTTTTATGATGACTATTGATTGTACTCAATAATTTGAACATATTATTTATGCTTGAATTTGTGTTTTAATGGATTTTGACAAACCCCTACCTAAAAAGATCTCATTACAATTTGGAGAGGACACTTGGAAGCAAGTAGTTTCATTGTAGAATTTGCCATGAATATGGTCATTTGGCTAGTGTTTTCCCAAAGAAAATTCTAGATCAAAAGAAAGAAGATACAAACTCAGTAGGTTTCCAAATTCCTAAGAAGAAGAACATTAAGAAAAAACTAGTTATGAAGGATCAATCAAAGTTATCAACTAATATGTTTGAAATTATTTCTACAAATGATGTCCTAGGTGAGGAAAAGGAAAGAATGGAAACATAAATCTTAGAAACAAAATTTAAAGATTAAGAGAAGAAATCTGAGATAAACCAACAAATCAAAGGTTTTCAACTGCAAAAAAAAGGAAGAAAATATACACAAGAAAAACAATCTTTTAAATGTTGAGACTTCATATAATATAGGTCCCAAGATAGACTCTGTTGAACCTTCCAGTAATACTTTGGCTTTGTACATGCATTCTTCAAGGTCATAAGCCATACCAGATTCAATTGGAGTTAGTAAAGAAATAGGGAAAAAAAACTAAATATGGATTCTAATCAAAAGGCGGGTCGCAAGACCAATCAACATTATATGATAAAGGAAGGCGAAAAGCTTGTAGAGGAAGGTAATATTAATACCCTTACCAAATTTTTTATCCCTGGTATTAATGAATATCATCACTTGGAATATTAGAGGAATCAAATGTAATATTTCAAAACAAAATGAAATTAGAATAATGATTCATATAAACCATTTTCCTTCAAGAAACGAAGATGTCAATGGAGGAAATGGAATCAATTGCTAGTAAATTTTGGCCAGCTAGAAAAGTTTTTTTCCTTAGTTCCCAGGGGACTTCTAGTGGCATTTCTTTCCTTTGGGACCCAAAAGAGGTAGTTTTTCACCATATGGTTGGCAACTGGGGTCTTTTGGCTATAGCTATTCAAAGTAGATATTCCAACCAAAGTATGCTCTACATAACTATTTATGCTCTAACTACTTTGGAGGAAAATAGAAAATAGTGGAAGGATATAACTTATATTATCTCTTTTTTTCTTGAAGCTTGGATCTTGATCAGAGGATATTTCAATACCATCCTCTCTCTGTATGAGAAAATGGGAGGAAATAGAAATTTGTACAGGAGCACTGATCTCATGAGTGAATATATTACAAACCTTCATCTTGTGGACATCCAACCATATAATGGCCTCATGTGTTAGGATCCTCAATCCTAACATTATTAGTTAGTATTAGTTAGTATTATTAATCATTTAATTATTATATTATTAACTTATAAAGTGAACCATCACAACTCTTCATAACGTGAACCATCACGTCTCTTCATACGTGAACCATCATGTCTCTTCACCAACGTAGCTTTAGGGTAGATATATATATTAGGTTGGCAATCCATATAAAATCATCCAACAAGAAGAATATATATTATTTAGACCCATTGGAGGGATTTCCCAAACCAATGCAAAAGGCAATTCATATCTAAAAGTGATTCTTTTAATTTAGATGCTATTTTAATTATTTCTTTATTAAAATTGTGCTAGAACCTTTAGGGTTCTACCATTTGGTATCAGAGCCATGTGGGACCCAACCATGTGGGATCTGCTCAAGGAACTTCATCAAATCACTTCTGTGCATGAGTATCAAACTCAGTTTGAGGATATTACCAAACATAACACAAGGTTGGATGAATCAATTCTCATCAATAGCTTCATTAGGGGATTAAAAGAGAAAATTAGAATGGAGGTGACAAGGTTCAATCCCTATACCATGATGCAGACCTATGGATTGGCAAAATTAGCTGAAGATAAAACCAATGCACAAGGATTAGGGAAACCACTTATGGAAAAATCGTCGACCACTTACATCGCTCCCAAACCTATGCATAATGGAAGGGTACAAAGTACTTACACAACCCCCAAATATAATCGAACTTTACAAATTAAACATCTTAGCTTTGAGGAGATGAAGGAACGACGAGCAAAAGGACTGTGATAATTGTGATGAACAATTTGGACCCCACCATAAATGTGCTACACTAACATTGTATTTATTGAAGGAAGTTGATCCCTGTCTCTCCATAGAGCAAGCAGATGAGGTAGTTGTGTCCGAAGCGACCAGTGCACCTACTCACCACAATGAAGACAATGAGGTCGATGTGCAAGAAGTGATTGATGTACCAAGAAGGGATGAGGTAGACATACCCAAAGTGATCAATGCTATCCAAACATGCACTCTACAAGACCTACACATACCTTCCTCACCAATAGTGAGTTCTTGCCATATGACCAAACCTATTCGGAACCAACGCAGAGTGACTACACACTCCTCTGTTGGCTCTACAAAGGAACCAAAAAAGAATATGAAATCATTACCATCTTTTTTGATGCATCATTCTAAAGTATTTGAGGAACCCCAAGGGTTGCCCTCCCATCCTCATCATGATTTTCCTAAGGAATATTCTACTATTGTTCTTGGCAACCCCTCGCTAATGCTTCATCCTTCTCAATATCCTTGCCTACGAAAGGATGCCATTAAAATATTCCAATAACTTACACAAATCCTTCTTGGAAAACAAAGTACAAAGCTTCTCACTTTGAGCTTTGAGGAAAAAACTCTTTTTAAGGAGGGTGGCATGTTAGGATCCTCAATCCTAACATTATTATTTAGTATTAGTTACTATTATTAATCATTTAATTATTATATTATTAACTTATAAAGTGAACCATCACAACTCTTCATAACGTGAACCATCACATCTCTTCATACGTGAACCATCATGTCTCTTCACCAACGTAGCTTTAGGGTAGATATATATTAGGTTGGCCATCCATATCAAATCATCCAACAAGAAGAATATATATTATTTAGACCCATTGGAGGGATTTCCCAAACCAATGCAAAATGCGATTCATATCTAAAAGCGATTCTTTTAATTTAGATGCTATTTTAATTATTTCTATATTAAAATTGTACTAGAACCTTTAGGGTTCTACCATCATGACTTGGTCTAACAGAAGGTAAGGTTTAGCTTGTATCATGGAGATATTGGATAGGTTCCTGCTCTTTAACAATTTCTTAATCCATGGTTACATTGCTAAAGTGAAGACTCTTAACAATGCTGGTTCGGATCACTAGCCAATCATGGTGGAAAAATGGAGAACCAATGTGAGTTTCCCTCCTTGTTTATTTTAGTTAACGTGTCTTAGAGATAGTTCCTTTAGATATCAAGTGCAACAATGGTGGAAGGAAGATAAACCAAGTTATGGGACTAAGATGTTTTGTTTTACCAAAAGGTTGTAATACATTAAATCCAAAATCAAGACTTGGAACTTGAAGGAGTTTGGGGATTTTTAACAAAACAAACATGAAGTTATTGCTCAGCTTGAAAACTTGAATAAGAAAATTCATTTAGATGACCTCATAGAGAGTAGAAGTATAGATGAAATTGGCCTCACAACTCAGTTAGAGGAATGGAAAAAAAGATAACTCTTATGGAAGCAAAAATATAGAATTCAATGTCTCAAAGAAGGATATCAAAACATAAATTTCTTCCAATAATCTATTCTAGCTCGAAGATCTCACAACTTTTCTTCTTCCCTGAAATAAAATTTTGGAGATGTTGTCTACACTTGGGATGGCATGAATTCTATTATTGTGAATTACTTTTCCTATATTTTTGCTGCTACTCCTGTTGACTTGGTTTCTCAACATAATTTTCTTCAAGTGATCCCTTCTCTGATCACTTCTGAGAACTCTATTTTTATTTCTCTTATTACTATCAATGAGTTTCAATAGGTGGTTTTTTAAATGCAAAAATGAAAAACCCTAGGTCCTAATGGTTTTTCCATTGTTATACAAAGAGTTCTAGGATATCCTTCATGCTGATTTATTAGAGGTGGTGGAAGAAGCCACGAAAGACAAAGAAATTTTGAAGGTTATCAATAAAAATTATATAACTCTTATCCCTAAAGCTCAATATTTTGAACATATCTCAACTTTTAGACCTATTGCTTTATGTATTGTTCTACTTAAAATCATTACTAAGAGCATGGTGAAAAGGTTGAAGCCTCTTTTACATAAGATTATTTCCCCTGAACAAGGGGGTTATGTGGAACGACATAAAATAGTGGATGAAATAATTCTTGCTTAGGAAGCCATCCATTCCATGGAAATGCAGAAATCTCTTTCTATGTTCATTCATTTAGACTTATGACAAAGTGGATTGGCACTTTCTTATCAAAGTTTTGAGGCAATTTGATTTCTCTCAGGATTGGATGGACTGGATTATGGGATGTATCTCTTCAGTATCCTACTCAGTTCTTATCAATCGCATGCCTTCATAGATGTTCCCATATTCCAGAGGTATTAGGCAAGGTGATCCCTCTTTCCTTATTTATTCATCATTCTTGTTGAATGCTTGTGCAGGACTATAACCAAAAATAGATAAAACAAAACCCTTGAGGGAGTTACCATTGCTCATGGATCTAGGCCTATCTCTCATCTTCAATTTTTTGATGACTCTACTCTATTAGGTAAAGCTACAGTTAAGAAAGCTTATAAAATCAAGCAAATAATTAGTTGTTTTTCTAAGGCTACCGAACAATTAATCAATGAAGACAAATCTAAAATCATTTTCTTTCACCGCTCATCGTCGACAAGAATCCATGGTCTTGGATAAATTAAGATATAAGAAGACCTCCCTTATGATCACTTATTTAGGCATTCCTACCAATATTCAAAGATAGAAAAAAATACTAGAATTGGTTCTTGGACAAAGTTAAGATTAGCATGAGGGGCATCTCTTCCTCTTGGCCTTTCAATGTTGGTCGCAGGTCTAGGGCGTGCAAACCCATTGAAAGTCATTTCCTATGCGGATCTGGTGACCAACAGTTTCTGGCATGCCTGGTGGGACTCGAGGTCCCATATTTGAGAAAATTTCTAGCCCGTCTTCATTGGAGCTAGTAGTTCTAACAAGTTCCCGGTGAGATCCGATAGTCTCATCTTCTGAGTAGTAGTGAGAATCGATGCTCTCATTACTAAAAGACTCTTAGCATCTGGTGACTCTGTTTTACCCAAAAATCTCTAAAGTTGTGAAGACCAGTACCTAAACTTGGTTTTTGTAACCAGGAGCCCCCATGTTTTGAGAAAGTCTGAGTTCGATGAAGCTCTAGCTTGTCTTCATCCGATAAAATAACTTGGCGACTTAGTTGAGCTGAAGATCTAGATTTCCTGGTCGTAGGCACATTTCAAATCCAAAAGAAGATATCTCGAAGGAATCAAGGTTCGGTGAGTAGCCTTGACCTCATAAGCGGAGAAAGAATGTCCACCTAACGACTCTTACTCAGCGGTGACAACCGTGATTTCCACAGGCTGCTATCATAATGGCTAGGAGAAGATTTCATAGCTGGAATGATCCAGGCCTCCTGAATATCCAAAGCTACCATGAGATTCCCAAAAGTGCCTTGAAATCATTGAAAAAATACAACGACACCGTAGGAATGGCCCGAGAACACCTTGAAGATGTTGCCAATTTAGCGACCCTCCATGACATTATCCATGAAGATGTCATGATCAGACTTCTTGTTCTATCTCTGGAAGTAAGGGCACTGTGGTGGTATAGATTGCTCAGGCCCAAAAGCATCTGCTCATGGGATGACTTAGCAGGGGCATTGATCAAAACGTTCGATGGCTCTCAAGACCCATTCCATCTCTTTGCCTCTCCACCATCAAGAGAGCACCTTCAGAGGGTATCACAAACTTCAATGTCCGATTCTACAAAAGTTGGAAGAGAATCCCGCTGGAGATCCAACCGATGCCCGCCCAAGCCCATCTCTTCTACGTTCGGGCCTTCCACCCAGACGTAAGTCTCATTCTACTGCAATCAGGGGAATGAAGGTTCCCCCAAATATTTGAGGAGGCAATATGAGTGGAACAGCTTCTGCTCCTATCGAGAAAGTGGCAGTGGAGAGAGACTTCGTCGCTTCCTCTGATAATTACTGCTCTTATCCGGCCAACGCAGTACTCATCATGGGGCATTCCTCACACTGAGCCAAGGCCTGAGACGCAGTCATTTGGATCTTAGGAGGCAGACCTCATACTAGCTCAACAATGGAAGTACGCAAGCGTGGCCCACCCAATGAACAACACGACTGCTTGCGATCTTCATCAAAATATGAACCGAGGAGAGGAGTAGACTCGAGTGGTAGAACCCGAGAACAAAGAGGGCACATTTTTGCACCATTTTTGTATCCCAAGAGATGGCATGCAAGTGTTCAGCCAAAGCTCATCAATCCTGACCGATTCAGAGGATGAGCCCAAAGGGATTCTGGAGGACTACTCTTCGTCGGAGGAACCTTGTTACCATATCGATGGGATGGAAGAACCCGTACCCGACCTTTATTTTGAAGAATCCATAGAATTTTGGCATTGGGTCTGGTATTGGTTTTGGCTATCCCTAAGACCAATGCCCCAAGAAGGCTTTCAAGTGGCGAACTCCTTCGCTAATAATCTGGGCACTAGAAAAAATGAAAATCGACTGCATTGTTTCTCGTTCGCAGCATGGACAACTTCAGGAAGGGTCCAGCCAAACCTCAATGACCTGCTAAAGTACAATCAGATCTGGTCCATACACTGCAGGTTTACCGGATAATTCCTTGAAGCTGAGTTCGTGGTGGCGGCATGCCTATTATGCCGCAAGCTTGTGAATAGTGTAAATAGTTCGACTGATAAATAAAATGTTGCTCAAAAGCTCAGGTCGAGTTTTACTTTGGCAACTCTATAAAAAAAAAAAAAAAACCAAGACTCTGGCCGAGAATCGAGAGGTACTTCTCCAAGGGAATCCAAGTGAAGTAGTATCGGAAGAGAACCGACGAACCACTTCTCGAATGGAAAACACTTCGAAACCAGTCTCCTGCGAAGGGAATCACTTCAGGCCCAAAGTGTAAAAGAAACAGCTCGCACCAAAGGTTCACCCCAAAGCACTTCAACCCTGACCTCAACTTCACCAACCCAACGACGAAAAAGGTAGGGGCATTTAAAATGTGCCTAGGGGAATGTGCTGACAGCCACATTCAAAAGCGTCTGAAGCGGGCGAGTTAAATGAAAAGGTGGTGAGTACGTCCTTTAAGGATTCAATTTGGATAAAATTTCATGCTCGGGTACAAAGTGGTAGAGGGTCATGCTTCCAAAGCAAGCCACAATCATCACAACACATAGCCCTATGTACCACTCCACCATGCGGCGAATTGGATGAAGCGACGCGAAGTTAATTATGGCAAGTGCCATAAATACTAGTGGTTGAATTCTATGGCTATATAATGCAGGCTCCAGCAATAATGAAGCTATTTGCCCAATAATTTATGCAAACTTCGCTACTAGCCTTCAAACTCTCCTATCTTGCGCTTCGAAGCCTCCAATCCCGAAGCCCTCTGCATTGTTTTCTCCATCACCCCTAGCACTATGGGGAAGAAGAACTCTAAGGAAAATGGGAAGGAACTAGAAGTGGTAGCCCCTGAGCAGCCAAAGGCAAAGGGCCATGACAAAGGGCCAAAGAAAGTGTTCTTATATTGTTCACCCCCCTCAGTATAATCTTGTGTTCTTCATATAGTTCTCAATTATCTCACTATGTGGGCCCTTAGGAATTAAAGTGATAAAAGTATGATTCAAGGATTTTAATATTTTCTTACTCTATCTAATTTATTCTAGTGCCTCCACCACTGCTTGGCCCACAATTTTCTAAAACTTTTGATACAATTCAACAAGGAATCCATCTAGTCCTAGGGTATTTCCTGTTTGCATTTTTTGTATGATATACAATGTTTCTTCCAAATAAATTTCCTCCATTAATAATTTATTGTGTTTAGGTTTGACTAATTATGGAATTGCATTTCGTATCTTCTCCTGCCATGTTGCATTCATTTTTTTGCTATTGAAAAGACTATGAAAGTATTGACTTGTTATAGTTTTCATTTCACTTCCACTAGTTTTTATCTAACCCATCATATCTGTATGACCTATAATTATATTATGTTATCTTCTAGTTGTCATATTATGAAAGAAAGTTGTGTTTTTATCCTCGTCATTTAACCATGTAACTCTAGCTCTTTGCCTCCAATAGATCTCTTCTTGTTCCTCCAAAGCTTCCTCTCTCCTAATAATTTTTGCCTCATGTTGCAACAAATCTTTCATAATAGTTCCTTGTATTATCTCTTGAGAAATATTCTCCTTCTGATCCTTGATTTCATTCTTTTGGATTCTAGTGAGTTCCTTCTTACGTTTACTCCACTTCTTTAGTTGGGTCCTCACATATTTTTGTTGTTTGCAGAGTTTGAATTGGGTTGTCCTAAATCTTGGTATCCCTAATTCCCACCATCTAATCTTTCAACCACCATAGCTCAAGTTTAAATTTTTTTGCAACTTTATGACTATCTTCTTCTATGGTAAGGCTTACTAGAAAATGATCTGAATAAAGCCTATCCATGACTTTCGCTTGATGCTTAGTATGCAGGAATAATTTCTTCCCATGAAGAAACAATCCAAGTAATATTTGACTGTATGCCCTTCATTTCTTCTATTTATCCCAGTCATGGAGTTGTCCACAATTGGTATATTTATTAGATTCATTTGACATGTTATTGATAAAAAGAACCTATCATTTTCCTCCAACGTGGCTCTACCTACTTTTTGCTCCTTTATTCTAAGATTTGCATTGAAGTCTCATCCCACAATCCATTGGTCCTCCGAGTAGTTGTCTTTAAAATCTTGGATTGCTAGCCATTGATCCCTTTGTAATCTGACTGTCTGTGCTCCATAGAAATTAACTATAGTCCATTTTTTTTTCCATTTTTCCTATTTTGTTACTGAACCATCAACATATCTCTCATAGAGGCCCACCTATTGCTAGAAATAATTGGGAATTCTACATAGTGGGAAATCCACCTGATTTTCCCTATGTCGATTGAGTAAGGATCTCTCTTTTTTGCCATATCCTCTTATTTATTTTTTGCAAGTCTTCTCCTTGCATTTTGATTTCCTATAACAAAATTATATCTAGACTCATATCCATGATAATATTTTTGAATACCATTTTTCTATGGTAGCTGCCTAAACCTCTCACATTCCAAGTAATTAAAATAATTGAGAATAGGGAGATAAAAAATCAACCATTGATTTTACCTGTTTATTCTAGCTCAAATTTCTTCCTTGTTCCTCCATATTTTTCTTGTTTGACTTCCTCCCTACATATTGGTTCAATTTTTTTTTCTTCTCCACTTGATGAATCCCTAAAGTAGGGCTATATTTGTTTGTATTTTCTTCTTTCATCTCTATTTCCTAAGTTAAGACTATCCCCTGCTATGATTCCCCTCCTATGGTCTCCCTTGTAGGTTGAATATCCTCTTCCATGAGAGAGGTTGTGTCTGGTTCTACTCCTTGCTTGCTACCTAAAACTAGATTGGAATATTTTTATTGATCCATCGATGTAACTTGCTGAGTATCCTCCTCTAATCCTTCCATTTGAAAATCCCCTTCTATTTCCAAGCTTCCCAGTTGTTTGAATATCTCATATCTATTATTTGTTCTTCCCACTTTTTCTCCTTATCTTTGGTTACTATGTTGATTTCTTTTGTTTGGACTTCTGATTACTTTTTGCAAGCCCCCAAGGTATGTTAGGCTCTTCCCTTCCTTATAATTTACCTTTTGTTGGAGATATTGGCTCGCCATGTTAATATTTGATTTTATCTCCTCTTGTCCAAATTTATGATCTTTAAATGTTGGACACATTCTATCCAGATGTCCATAAGCATGGCACACCCAACATCTGAATGGAATAGCTTCATAATATAGTTGTTTGTGCTAGATAAAATCCCTTATTATTAGATCTATCTATGTTAGAAGAGGTTTATTGAGATCCATTTCTATACAAACCCTAGAAAACATTACTGATTCTCCTAAAACTATTTCTCTTGATATACCTTGATAATGCCTGAGTAAGTAGCCTATTACCTCGAGTACCTCCTCTTTCCAAAATTTAAGAGGAAGAAAAAATAATCTTACTCATACTGGTACTGCAGTTAGTTCCACCCTCAAGTTAAATCCCATATTCCATGGTTGTAGGAATAGTTTCGTTGGCACGTGATGATACAACCCTCCCTCAAATAATTTTTGTTAGTCTTCCATTGATGTGAACTCTATATAAAAATAACCATTTGGGAGAGTTAGAATTTTGTATTATCCTTACAAATGCCATTGTTTCATTATCCATGTGTGGAGAAAGTGCACGGATGGTTTGAAACCCATAAATTTATCTATTAGGTTGTGTTTTGTCTTATAAACTATATCCTCAACTATCCAGTCCTCTGCTATTTCTAATACTGGTATTTATTTTTCTTGTGGTAAACATCCATTCACCATTTTAGGCAATGAATCCTCTTTTTGTAGCTTTACCATGATAGTTATGATTGTCATTGGTTGTGTTTAACAGTTATTGAAGCTTTCATGGGTTCCACATAGCTTATCCTGGTATGATATTCCTTGATTTGGAGGAACTGGTACCAAAGTACCTATATCCCCCATTCTTGATCATGATTCTTACTATTGAAAGACTCTCCAAAAGTATTGATACTCTCTAATGGTGTTGTTTACACAAAAATGTTCTCCAAGACTCTACCATAGCCTCTAAAACCCTAGTTCGATTCCTCAAACCTCTAACGTTCCTCCTGTTACTTGCGCTCTAATCATTCGAAATGCTACTGTAATGCTCAAATTTCTCTTTTAGTTAAATTTTCTTCTTCTCAAATAATTAAAATTTCTTTCTTATATCTCCCATTCCATTTATTATTCTTATCACTCCACAATGTTTAGTTTTTCAATCAACTTATTATATATCCCCATAATCAAAGTAATACACTATCATTGAAAATTTGGAAAGAAAGAGGACTAATCTATCATTTCTTAGGTTTTTGTCTGAGTCTATCTACTTTCAAATTTTGGGCTACAAAAAACTGGAGAACCAAAGTTGAGTTACAAATCTCTATTTATCCAAATGGTTATTTTCTTGTTTTATTTGCTAATAATGAAGATAGAGAAAATATTTCAAGGGGGTCCCTAGTTCTTTGGAAGGGCGGGGCTTTTTATGAAGCCCTAACATACTAAATTTAAAGTTGAAGAAGATATGCCTATTATAGGTCCCATGTGGGTTAGACTCTTTGGCCTCCCAATTGAATTTTGGAATTCAATTGTTTTTTCTTTAATTGGAAACTCTTTGGGAACTTTTATGATGACTATTGATTGTACTCAAAAATTTGAACATATTATTTATGCTTGAATTTGTTTTTTAATGGATTTTGACAAACCCCTACCTAAAAAGATCTCATTAAAATTTGGAGAGGACACTTGGAAGCAAGTAGTTTCATTGTAGAATTTGCCATGAATATGGTCATTTGGCTAGTGTTTTCCCAAATAAAATTCTAGATCAAAAGAAAGAAGATACAAACTCAGTAGGTTTCCAAATTCCTAAGAAGAACACTAAGAAAAAACTAGTTATGAAGGATCAATAAAAGTTATCAACTAATATGTTTGAAATTCTTTCCACAAATGATGTCCTAGGTGAGGAAGAGGAAAGAATGGAAACATAAATCTTAGAAACAAAATTTAAAGATTAAGAGAAGAACTTAGAGACAAACCAACAAATCAAAGGTTTTCAATAGCAAAAAAAGGGAGAAAATATACACAAGAAAAACAATCTTTTAAATGTTGAGACCTCATATAATATAGGTCCCAAGATAGACTCTGTTGAACCTTCCAGTAATACTTTGGCTTTGTACATGCATTATTCAAGTTCAGAAGCCATACCAGATTCAATTGGAGTTAGTAAAGAAATAGGGAAAAAAAACTAAATATGGATTCTAATCAAAAGGCGGGTCGCAAGACCAATCAACATTATATGATAAAAGAAGGCGAAAAGCTTGTAGAGGAAGGTAATATTAATACCCTTACCAAAATTTTTATCCCTGGTATTAATGAATATCATCACTTGGAATATTAGAGGAATCAAAGGTAATATTTCAAAAAAAAATGAAATTAGAAGAATGATTCATATAAACCATTTTCCTTCAAGAAACGAAGATGTCAATGGAGGAAATGGAATTAATTGCTAGTAAATTTTGGCCAGCTAGAAAAGTTTTTTTCCTTAGTTACCAGGGGACTTCTAGTGGCATTTATTTCCTTTGGGACCCAAAAGAGGTAGTTATTCACCATATGGTTGGCAGTTGGGGTCTTTTGGCTATAGCTATTCAAAGTAGATATTCCAACCAAATTATGCTCTACATAACTTTTATGCTCCAACTACTTTGGAGGAAAATAGAATATAGTAGAAGGATATAACTTATATTATCTCTTTTTTTCTTGAAGCTTGGATCTTGATCAGAGGATATTTCAATACCATCCTCTCTCTGTATGAGAAAATGGGAGGAAATAGAAATTTGTATAGGAGCACTGATCTCATGAGTGAATATATTACAAACCTTCATCTTGTGGACATCTAACCATATAATGGCCTCATGTGGTAGGATCCTCAATCCTAACATTATTAGTTAGTATTAGTTAGTATTATTAATCATTTAATTATTATATTATTAACTTATAAAGTGAACCATCACAACTCTTCATAACGTGAACCATCACGTCTCTTCATACGTGAACCATCATGTCTCTTCACCAACGTAGCTTTAGGGTAGATATATATATTAGGTTGGCCATCCATATAAAATCATCCAACAAGAAGAATATATATTATTTAGACCCATTGGAGGGATTTCCCAAACCAATGCAAAAGGCGATTCATATCTAAAAGCGATTCTTTTAATTTAGATGCTATTTTAATTATTTCTTTATTAAAATTGTGCTAGAACCTTTAGGGTTCTACCATTTGGTATCAGAGCCATGTGGGACCCAACCATGTGGGATTTGCTCAAGGAACTTCATCAAATCACTTCTGTGCATGAGTATCAAACTCGGTTTGAGGATATCACCAAACACAACACAAGGTTGGATGAATCAATTCTCATCAATAGCTTCATTAGGGGATTAAAAGAGGAAATTAGAATGGAGGTGACAAGGTTCAATCCCTATACCATGATGCAGACCTATGGATTGGCAAAATTAGCTGAAGATAAAATCAATGCACAACAAGGATTAGGGAAACCACTTATGGAAAAATCGTCGACCACTTACATCGCTCCCAAACCTATGCATAATGGAAGGGCACAAAGCACTTACACAACCCCCAAATATAACCAAACTTTACAAATTAAACATCTTAGCTTTGAGGAGATGAAGGAACGACGAGCAAAAGGACTTTGTGATAATTGTGATGAACAATTTGGACCCCACCATAAATGTGCTACACTAACATTGTATTTATTGAAGGAAGTTGATCCCTGTCTCTCCATAGAGCAAGCAGATGAGGTAGTTGTGTCCGAAGCGACCAATGCACCTACTCACCACAATGAAGAAAATGAGGTCGATGTGCAAAAAGTGATTGATGTACCAAGCATATATGAGGTAGACATACCCAAAGTGATCAATGCTATCCAAACATGCACTCTACAAGACCTACACATACCTTCCTCACCAATAGTGAGTTCTTGCCATATGACCAAACCTATTCGAAACCAACGCAGAGTGACTACACACTCCTCTTCGTTGGCTCTACCAAGGAACCAAAAAAGGATATGAAATCATTACCATCACTTTTTATGCATCATTCTAAAGTATTTGAGGAACCCCAAGGGTTGCCCTCCCATCCTCATCATGATTTTCCTAAGGAATATTCTACTATTGTTCTTGGCAACCCCCCGCTAATGCTTCATCCTTCTCGATATCCTTGCCTACGAAAGGATCCCATTAAAAGAGTCCAAGAACTTACACAAATCCTTCTTGGAAAACAAAGGACAAAGCTTCTCACTTTGAGCTTTGAGGAAAAAGCACTTTTTAAGGAGGGTGGCATGTTAGGATCCTCAATCCTAACATTATTATTTAGTATTAGTTACTATTATTAATCATTTAATTATTATATTATTAACTTATAAAGTGAACCATCACAACCCTTCATAACGTGAACCATCACATCTCTTCATATGTGAACCATCATGTCTCTTCACCAACGTAGCTTTAGGGTAGATATATATTAGGTTGGCCATCCATATCAAATCATCCAACAAGAAGAATATATATTATTTAGACCCATTGGAGGGATTTCCCAAACCAATGCAAAAGGCGATTCATATCTAAAAGCGATTCTTTTAATTTAGATGTTATTTTAATTATTTCTTTATTAAAATTGTGCTAGAACCTTTAGGGTTCTACCATCATGACTTGGTCTAACAGAAGGTAAGGTTTAGCTTGTATCATGGAGATATTGGATAGGTTCCTACTCTTTAACAATTTCTTAATCCATGGTTACATTGTTAAAGTGAAGACTCTTAACAATGTTTGTTCGGATCACTAGCCAATCATGGTGGAAAAATGGAGAACCAATGTGAGTTTCCCTCCTTTTTTATTTTAATTAACGTGTCTTAGAGATAGTACCTTTAGATATCGAGTGCAACAATGGTGGAAGGAATATAAACCAAGTTATGGGACTAAGATGTTTTGTTTTACCAAAAGGTTGTAATACATTAAATCCAAAATCAAGACTTGGAACTTGAAGGAGTTTGGGGATGTTTAACAAAACAAACATGAAGTTATTGCTTAGCTTGAAAATTTGAATAAGAAAATCCGTTTAGATGGCCTCATAGAGAGTAGAAGTATAGATGAAATTGGCCTCACAACTCAGTTAGAGGAATGGAAAAAAAGATAACTCTTATGGAAGCAAAAATCTAGAATTCAATGGCTCAAAGAAGGATATCAAAACATAAATTTCTTCCAATAATCTATTCTAGATCGAAGATCTCACAACTTTTCTTCTTCCCTAAAATAAAATTTTGGAGATGTTGTCTACACTTGGGATGGCATGAATTCTATTATTGTCAATTACTTTTCCTATATTTTTGCTGCTACTCCTCTTGACTTGGTTTCTCAACATAATTATCTTCAAGTGATCCTTTCTCTGATCACTTCTGATGAGAACTCTATTTTTATTGCTCTTATTACTATCAATGAGTTTCAATAGGTGGTTTTTTAAATGCAAAAATGAAAAACCCCAGGTCCTAATGGTTTTTCCATTGTTATACAAAGAGTTCTAGGATATCCTTCATGCTGATTTATTAGAGGTGGTGTAAGAAGCCACGAAAGCCAAAGAAATTTTGAAGGTTATCAATAAAAATTATATAACTCTTATCCCTAAAGCTCAAGAGTTTGAACATATCTCAACTTTTAGACCTATTGCTTTATGTATTGTTCTACTTAAAATCATTACTAAGAGCATGGTGAAAATGTTGAAGCCTCTTTTACATAAGATTATTTCCCCTGAACAAGGGGGTTATGTGGAACGACATCAAATAGTGGATGAAATAATTCTTGCTTAGGAAGCCATCCATTCCATGGAAATGCAGAAATCTCTTTCTATGTTCATTCATTTAGACTTATCCAAAGCTTATTACAAAGTGGATTGGCACTTCCTTATCAAAGTTTTGAGGCAATTTGATTTCTCTCAGGATTGGATGGACTGGATTATGGGATGTATCTCTTCAGTATCCTACTCAATTCTTATCAATCGCATGCCTTCATAGATTTTCCCATATTCCAGAGGTATTAGGCAAGGTGATCCCTCTTTCCTTATTTATTCATCATTCTTGTTGAATGCTTGTGCAGGACTATAACCAAAAATAGATAAAACAAAACCCTTGATGGAGTTACCATTGCTCATGGATCTAGGCCTATCTCTCATCTTCAATTTTTTGATGACTCTACTCTATTAGGTAAAGCTATAGTTAAGAAACCTTATAAAATCAAGCAAATAATTAGTTGTTTTTCTAAGGCTACCGAATAATTAATCAATGAAGACAAATCTAAAATCATTTTCTTTCACTGCTCTGTCAGACAAGAATCCATGGTCTTGGATAAATTAAGATATAAGAAGACCTCCCTTATGATCACTTATTTAGGCATTCCTATCAATATTCAAAGATAGAAAAAAATACTAGAATTGGTTGTTGGACAAAGTTAAGAAGAAAATTGAAAGTGGACCAATAGGTGGCTTTATTTTGGGGGTAGAATTACCTTGGTAAAATCAACCTTCAAGCTATACCTATTTATTTTTCTATTGTGTTGAATATCCCAAAGGTTGTTCTTTGATAATTGGATCACATCAATCATCAGTTCCTCTCGAGTGGTACTTAGGAGAAAAGAAAACGGGCCTTGATGAAATGGGACACTTTATGTCTTCCTAAGAATAAAGGGGGTTTAGGATTTGATTTACTATTAATAACAACAAATATTTAGCTACTAAATTGTATTGGAGGATTTTGCATAACCTCAATGCTCTTTGGGCCAAAAATCTTCGTTTAAATATGCTGAGAACAAAAGTCCTGAAGAACTTGTTCGCCATCAATTACCTACCAAAGGTTCTCCCATTTTAGTGGTTCTTAATACTGGTGAGGAATTGATAAAGAAAAATTTATTTTGGATTATTTATAATGGTCAACAAGAAATTTTTTTGATAGATTCTTGGGATGGTCACCAACCTTTGATAACTCAATTTCTCGATTAGAGACCTTGGATGGAGGAGCTTCATTGAGCTAATTGGATAAAGGTGGATAATTAATATTGGTACCATACTGGTAATTCAAAGGTTGAAAGATATTGGATCCCTATTGAGGACTGGCCTATTCAAATTCTAAAAAGGTAAAGACAAGACATCCAACACATCCTTCATATGAGATTGCTCTCTTGGTCCCATGATAAAGATTTTTTTGGATGGAGCAACACTACTAAAGATGAGTATTCAGTTGCTCAAGGTTATTTGATCTTATAATCCCAAACAATCATATAATATATTTTCTCAGTTGTGGGCTCAAAAGATCTGGCCTAAGGTGAGGTTCTTTACTTGGATTTTATTGTATTGTAGGGTGATAACTGGTGAGCAACTTATGAAACATGGTTTTCATGGCCCTTTTAGATGTGAAATGTGTGGAGAGAAAATAGAAACTCTTAGCCATATTTTTATTGAGTGTACCTTATCCTCTGATCTATGGAGGAGAATGGCCATCTTACTTGGCTTACAATGGTCCAATTTTTTTACTTTTGAACAACTTTAGAGGAATTGCCCTAAATAAGAGGGTGTTGATCATTTTATTAGGTAGTTAGTTTGGATGGGTTCTACCATTCTTCCTTGGAATATCTATAATGAAAGGAACAACCAAATTTTCAATCAAGATAGAAAGGATATTAACTATATCTAGAAAAGTACCATTTCCAACTTAGTTGAATAGGTCCAACAACTTCTTAATTACCCCCAAAAATCCCACCAAATATAGGATCAAGTGATGCAAAGATTGAATATTAACTCTTCTAAGGGCAACCAGTTTAAAGGGAATGTGAGTAATTGCAAGATGGATAAAACAAAGAATTGGTGGCTTCCTCCTAATAATTTTAGAAAAGTCAATACTAATGGAGCCTCTAGGGGGAACCCTAGAAAGGCTAGGGTGGGAGAAATTGGTAGACTTTCAGATGGCTCTGGTTTTCACTTTTGCTAAGAATTTGGGTATCCTTTCCAATAACCTTGTTGAGGGTGTGGTATCCTTAGAGGCCTTCAAGAGGTTGCTAAGTTTGGATGGAAAAATGTGTTGGTTGAATCTAACTCTCAACTCATGATTAATCTACTAAAGACTCCTAAGAATCATAAGGTTGATTGGAGAATTAAAAGAATTGTTGAGAAGATTCAATTAATATAGATGGGATTTTTGAAAGTTGATTATAATCATGTGGTTAGAGAACAGAACAAGAGTGTTGATGCTTTAGCTAATTGGGTATTGGAAAAAGGTGATCTTACTTGCTATGACCACCCTCCTAGATGGTGGGCTTCGTAGATAAGGGAAGCTCTTCTTTCTATCCTTTCTTTGGATGGCTCCAGTACTACAGGTACCTAGTTCCTTTTTTCTTTGTTTTTGCTTATCTTTAGTTCAGTTAGGGTATTTTAGTTCTCTAGCTCAGATAGATCTTTCTTATGTTTCCTCTATTGAATCTTGTCTTAAAGGTCTTTTGGCCTAGAAAGGTCATAGTTGTGTTCTGTTTTTTCTTTTTTATTTTCAATTTTTTGATATATGTGTGTGTGTGTTTGTTATGTTTTATTTTTGTGTGTTTTTGTTGCTTTTGTTGTTTGTGTATTTTGTTGTTTCTTTTGTGTTTTATGTTTTTATTGTTTTTTATGTTTTTATTTTTTTGTGTGTTTTTGTCGCTTTTTATGTTTTTCTTTTATGTTTTGTGTTTTTGTTTCTTTTTTGTGTTTGTGTGTCGTTTTGTTGTTTTTATGAATATTTGTGTGTTTTGTGTTTTGTTGTTATTTTTATGCTTTTGTGTTATTTTTTGTTTTGTATTTTTTTTTTTGTTTGCCTTTGTTTTTTGTCGTTGTTGTGTTTGTTTGTGTTTGTTTTTTTATGCATGCTCATTGAGTGTACCTAAGGGGGCGGGCCAAGTGTGAGCCCTAGTCATTTTTTGCAGTATAGATACTCATGCCTCCTTGGAACTTACCCAAAAGTGGGCATCCCATTTGGGGTGTTTTCCATAAACAAAAATATATATATTATAGATGGTACATTTTTCCCTATAATGAATGCTTAAATGGGTCTCTTACTAAGGTATATAGACTAGACCAACCCTTTCATAAATATGAATCCATAACTTCACCTTTTGGATCAAGGTATTGAACTTCACATCAAAATATCTTCAACATGCAATATGGTGACCATAATATGTCCTCCAATATCAAGAGAAAGCAGTTTAATCATCAAGCAATAGGTAGGTCTTCAAATAATCAACCCTAAAGGGACCTATAAGAATAAGGCTTATCTTGCATTAACCATCTAAAACCTACTCCTCTTGTAACTAAAAAAATTTCAACCACCACATAGATGAGTCTATTAGAGTTAGAGAATATGTCATATCTTAGACATGAAAAATAGATACACTATATAAAAATGTGCAATAATATCAACAAGAAAATTTGAATATATTGTTAGATGAGAGCAACCTTACCTCGCTACACCAATGGGCTTGTTGGAGTTAAAGTCACACCAAAATAAAGAAGAGAATGCTAGTTGGGCCCATTTTATATTAAATAGTCCCACAAAATTATAAAATGTCCTTGAACTGATATCACCAATGTGTAGGGATGAAAAACTATGCATTTTAAAAAATAGGCCCAAAATACGTCCCTATGCAAAAGTTATGGCCTCCAAATATTTTGGGCTAAGTAGTGTTCAAAATCATAATAATAAAAAAAAATCCAAATATTTGAAGAAAATTAGGTCCGAGGTGTAGACCAATTGGTTCGGCCAAACCCCATAAGGGGGGTAGAGATCCAAGGTTCAAATCCCGAGCCTCGCTAAACTAAACGCTTGTCCCTTTCTTAGTGCTTTCAGTGGTGTAAAAGTTTTAAAATTATTGTGGCATGGTGGTTATGGGGGTGGACTGTGCAAAGAACTGTGTGGTGACTTTCGAGGCAAACAGCACAAAATACTATGGTGGCCATAAAATTTGAACAACCTGCTCAGATTCATGGCGGCTATCGATTCCACCATGTAAATTCAAAAAAAAAATTGAATAAAATCAATAATTCTAGGACTGCCACTTAGTGATAAAGGATTTGGGGATTTCTACCATTCACTACACCAAAAAGGGTCTTTAAGGGTGGTTATTCAAAATTCGTCTATAAGGGTATTGTAAAAAGTATGCATCATACGATGATAGTTAAAAACCACCCTCTTAGGATCTATTAGGGTGGTAAAAAACACCTCAAAAATTGTCTTAGTTTATCACTATGAGGGTGGTTAAAAATTACCCTCTTAGGGTCTATTAGGATGGTTAAAAACCTCTTTCTTAGGTTCTATTAGGGTGGTTAAAAACCACCCTCTTAGGGTCTTTGGGACAGTTTATAACCGCCCTCTTAAAACCTGAGAGGGAAATTTATAACCGCCCTAATATTATTACTTTTAAAAAGAATAAGCTTAATATACAACATTGTATTCAAGATGTGTTCATTAGATTCATTAGATATTGGAGAGAGGGAATCACCCCCAATCATAGATATTGGAGAGGGAATCACCCCTTCTTTTTTATAGGAATATGTCCAACGATGGTTTCATGGGAATATCAAATTTATTACATGCTAACAGAGATAAGTTTGGCTATAAGGAAACAAGCACCCATGCATTTATTAGTCATAAATGCTTACAATTCAGGTTTACCTCATTAACCAATACCTAATAGTTACAAGAATTCGGTATTATTTGAAACTTTGAAATCATAAGTATTCCTTATACTTTTGGAAGTTTAGAAGAAAACTTATCTATCGTAATGAACCATACTTAAATACATTTTTGGCTAAGGTAATTATCAATTTTAAATTGAACATCAGATGAATACAAGAGAATAGGTACACAAGCATACATATGATCAATTCAAATATCTTCATATAAACTTCAACATAACAATCATGTCAATCAACACCCAAAACTCATGGTTTAATGACATTTCCAATATCTATACAACATAGTTATCTTTGTTCTTAAGCTTCAACCCCTACCACAACAGTACAAAACTTCCACGACATTCATAAAAACTCAGAAATAATGTTTACCAAGTACAAAATAATATGAATTTAAGAATATGCAAGCGGGTGCATACAAATATATAAAGTTATAGCTTGATCATGAACTCAATTAATTAGAAACTTCACTACAATGAGGGAAGATCTTTACTCTAGTTCTTTATTGGTTTGACCCACCATTAGCTGCAATATTCAAATAACCATTGCCATTGGTATCAGGTGTTGCAGTTGCATAGAAAACAAAAAATATGTAGTGCAAGTAATTTAATGCACTTACAAGGAAATATTCCTTGTATGTATTATATGCAATAAATTCGATAATTCTATTATAGTTCTCCAAAATTTTAGGAGCCATGGAAATGCAAAACTTACTAGAAAATGATATTTCATGGTAGATAGTCACAATAATTTACACATTTATATGAGGGTAACATTTCTACCATGACCATAAAAGAAACCTTGAACAACATACTTACATGCAAAATTACTGCTTGGCTCATTGCACCCATAATAAAACTCTTAATACTTTGAATGCCATATATCATTTATCACACCACTACCTTACCTCTACAACAAATATAGAATGATGAATGATAATGTGCATTAGCACCTAGCCTATCCTATTCTATCAATGTTTGACAAATAAGCACTATAAGTTGTTTAAGACAAATCATTCACATTAAACTAGTTAATAACTATTAGCATGAACAACTATATGAGGAAATGAGAATATATTCAAAGATTCACAAAGGATTAGAGTTATCCCACAACATGAAAACATGTTTTGCAACATAAAAAATGAAGTTACCTTGTTGGATAAAACTTTATATATAACCCGACAATATGTCTATGTGTGCACATTCAAAGTTTCACAAAGGATTAAACCTTTCCCAATATTTGGAAAATCCACTTCATAGGCATACAAAAGGACATACCCATGAAACTAAATACTAAATAGTCAAATGTATATAAAATATTAAAACTTACAAAAATATTCACATATTGCAAGCAAAGAATCCAAATTCCATTTAACATGTATTGTGGCCTAAAACAAAGTCAAACAAAACAAAGTGGCATGCTAAAACATTTTATTGCAAAATAGGAGATAGGTTTGATCTGAAAGTTCACTTTTGAAAGATATTAAAGAGACCGAATTAAATAAAAAAAAACATGCATGTGAACATGCTTGTGTTGCTCCATTCTTTAGGAAACATAATTCAATTGCATGCATATTTTTGAAAAAATTGCAAAACAAAATTAAATGTCCAAGACAAGATAAAAATTGAATTGCAAAAATAAAATAAAAAACAATATATTGATCCTAAAATATTAGCTTCTATATGTGTTTAAAGGAAAAAATTGGATATATTTCTAAAAGGTAATGTTACACTAAGTTTGTAGAAAGTTGAGCAAGTGCACATGGACAAGATAATGGATGAGATAATGATCTTAAAATCTTATTCTCTCTAGCATATCACTTTGAAGTTTGTACTAAATTTTAGAGCTAAAGGCAAATTCATGATTAATAGGCTCACCATACTATCTAACTATCTTAGGACTAAGACTATAATATCCATATATTTTTTATATTTAGAAAAAATAAAATAAAGAATTGTACTTTGTACAAACTCATAAGAAAACTTAAGATACTAAGGAAAGGTGTTGCAATTGTAATATCCAACTCCTTGTATAAATAAGATAAGGGAGAAAACTCCACTCAAAACAATAACAACACAAACATAGATGGCACAAACAACAATACAAGGGTTTTATTCAAAATTGTATTCAATTATTCTTGAATCAACCAGTCCACTATTAATTTAAAAGAAAGGAAAAAATTTTGGTACAACAATGAAACAAAACTACATCAATGAATTTTTTATAAAGTGTTGAAATTGCTTCAAATGACTATTTTCATACATTTAACAAAGGAAAAACAACTATTTCAAAAGAAAATGACATAGTGCAACAACCCAATCCATAAGCAAAACAACAATATTTGGTTATAAAATCAAATTCAATTGCTCATACTTATCAATTTATGGATTATAAGAAATGAAATATACATGTAACTCTAGATTATTTATTATTCATTAAAAAATTGGAATGTACAAATGGAACAATCCCAATATGTGGATATGTCAAAGAAAATAAAGTGTGTGAGTCAATAAGTGATGCAGTTGCAATATCTATCTTTTTATACACATAGCACCTTAACATTTCTAGAATACAATCATTTTATTGGGCATAAGCTAATATAGTCTATGAGAAAACAAATTGAATTGATCGTATGATCAAAAAATCCATTTATGCTCTATTTTTAGAAAATAAGGTAATCGAACAACCAAAGGAAAAAAGCCACAAAATCTTATTCTTGGCCACAAATAGGAATACAACCCTTACAAAGTCAATGTCAATTGATTACGATTAAAAAAAACTATTTTGCTAATTCTTCAAAATAAAGGGAATGCAAGGGCCAGTGATCAAGAAACCAATGCTCTTTCCATTAAGAACTATTAGAGATATACAACCTTTGCAAGTTAAAAATTAGCAAATTATCAATTATTACCTAGTCCTAGAATGATAGGAAGAAATACCATACATGGATGGTTTGAGAGAAAGATCTTACGACAAGGAAAAGAAGTTCTAGGACAAGGCAGAAAAATCTAAAGTGAGTTATCTCCTGATTGACAATAGTTTGCTATGTTGTAAGCATAAAACAAAGTTTTCTTGCATAATCATTGTTTTAAGTGCTAACAATTTGTTACTCCTAAAATGGACCATTCTTTACAAGCAACATTTTGGATTCCAATATTTCGTTTTATTGTATGTCCTTGATTTGAACGCATCCTATTGCTAGTACCATAACATAATAAATTCTGCAATTTGATGTATTGTTACTGAAATTGCTCCCAAATCTAGATCAATGTTGTCAAAGCAGACGATTATGTCATTGTACATCCTATCAAATCAGGTTTGACTACTGGTAGGATGGTCTCAAGACACATTTCTGTTGATATGACCTCCCAAGGATCCTTTTGAAAATGCAACCGAGACTGTTACATCAATAAAGATATCTATGACAATGTCTTCTCTCTCCTCACCACCATACAAAATGTGGGAGGCCCACAACCCAAAGGAATGATACCTGTATATATGCCAAAGTATAGAAGACTAGAATTGGTTTTGATGAAAAAAATATATTGGAATGACTAATTCTTCATGAAAGCTTATCAACCAAGATAGGATTGACAAATACAAGTGATTGCGATTTTAGGCATGATACAGTGGACAAATAATTAAATTGTTGAGTCTAAAGTCTTACAACCTATGTTACATAGAGTACCCTTTAGTGGCAACAGAGAAAGGAGGGGACATGAAAAGGTGACAGCTAGGAAACACCCCTAAATTTTAGTAAAACTGGGATGACAAATGGAACAACAATATAAAATTATTTAAAATATAGAAATATAAGAATAAAAATTACAAATGAAATAACATTTTGAAGGGCAAAACAATTGTGTTAATCATTGGTTTACTCGTTACTAATCAGCAGTCATAGACAAACTAAAAATATAATGATGCATTATTAGAATATTATAGTGATTAATTCAATGTTATTGGGCCACTGAACAGACAAGGATATTATGTGGTAACATCATGCACACACAATATGTACATAAATGAATTGCAAAACTTCTTTAGAGATGCTAATGTTGGGTGTTTCAAATTTCAATAGAATCCATGCAGGCAACCACACGTTTGCATTCTTGTGTTACTAAAATCTTCACATTTTGGAATATGAGGATAATTAGGTTTCCAGATATCAATTGCTTATCTAATCTGACAACTCTTGATATTTTGCAAACAACTCTCCATATTCTCATCTCTCTATATTAAGTGTCCAGATTTAAGTTGTGAAATACTGTATATTACATTGGGGACTCCAAGGCATACCACATCCCTCAAGTGGATGTATGGGCATCCCATGCACATCTTGGCACAAATGATGGTACAAGGGGATGCTTTTCTGGATGTCCCCCAGTTTTTTTTTATCTATAGGCTCCAAATGATGGTGTGGAGGACAACTCCCCTAAACCAACTTGTAGCATTAGGTGAGTTATGATACAGAGTGGCACTATAAAATTAACCACCAATAACTTGATTGTACTTGTGAAGGAAGGAAGACACAGATGCTTTGTGAGCTAGGACTTGACTATGACATATGCTATAGCAATAGGAAATGGTTGATTGTGCACTAAGGTGTTAACACCAAGGTCAATTGGTAGACGCTAAGCAAGGGACTACTCAGACTGGGTGTTAAGACAAGACTATACATGGATGAAACTCATGGTGCTAATACACAAGGTGCTAAAGTTGGTGATGACAAAACTACAATTAAGGCATTGTGTCAGGATATATTAGGCATAATACTAACATGACAAAATTCATTCACTTAGAAGTGAACACAATAGATACCCATGAAACACATCCATCTTCATTACAAAAGAATATTACAATAGTCCTCTATGGAAGAGAAATATACCTTGAGGTATAAGCCAGATCCCTAAGAAAGGGTGTGAGAGGATGCAAGCCAAATCTCTATCTAGAGACGTGAAGACACTGGATGCATTCCTGAGAAAAAATATGATGTGGCATGTCAGGTCCCTACGTAGAGATGTATTGGTGCCAATCGTGTCTCTTGTATACAGATGCAATTGTAGATCTCATAGGTGAGATGTGAACTACCATTGACTACTCAATCCCTACTCCTATTTTTATCTAAAACAATCCTTTATGCAAGAGGATGTAACTAAATGGGAAATGATAGTGTTGGAAGATAGAATGGTTCATTGTCCAACTACAACTAACAATTCCCAAAAGGGTAAAATTGTTTGCCTTATAGCAGTGGCTAATAGTTACAAGATTCTGATGTTATCCACCAACCTCCCAGGTTGAGGTGGTGCCAACATGACAATGATAAAAAGTTTGATGTCATCTCTTGCAATATTGACAAGTGGTAGTTTGGCACCAAAAATAGGTCAAAAACATAAATTGCAATTTGAAGGTTTTCAATGTGATTTTCATCTCAAAAACATTAGGAGCGCTAGAGTTAGCTAGAGCACATCCTACAATTTCCTAAAATAACTAACCCAAGTTATTGATGTCATTAGCTCCATTGTGCACATTACCATTTGATCTTGCATTACATGTTACCCTAAAATTTTAAGAAAAGGCTCAGAACACAATTTACAACACAAATTCAAACCATTCAAATTTAAAAGCATGAACAACATCCTAATTGCTTGCTTTCTATATTCAGTAATTGTTATCTTTGATATTATAATAATTGTGTGCAACAAGAAGAAAAGGTGTTGTTGCAAATTGAGAAATACAAAGAGCGAAAGTATAGAGAAACCCTAAAACAATTTTATCCACAAATGTGTGTGACAACAAAAAATGACACAATTTTGACCATAAAGGCAAAGCATTCATAGATTTCACAAAAAATTCCAAAAACCCTAAAACAATTTTATCCACAAATGTGTGTGACAACAAAAAAATGACACAATTTTGACCATAAAGGCAAAGCATTCATAGATTTTGCAAAAAATTCCAAAAACCCTAAAACAATTTTATCCACAAATGTGTGTGACAACAAAAAAATGACACAATTTTGACCATAAAGGTAAAGCATTCGCAAATTTTGCAAAAAATTCCAAAAACCCTAAATCTTACCTACAACTTGCTTCTTGTCGCCTCAACACTCCCAAGCCCTATGCCACTTGAACTCTCCAATGGGTAAAAAACTGCCCTGATACTAACAACAGTTGAAACATAAGGTCCTTCCAAAGTAGTTAACATAACCTTATTCTGAATGTCAAAAGTAAACAAAAATCATAACTTGTCCTCCTAACTCGAATATGAGACATCCTAGTAAAGAAATTGATTACCAATTATCATACCACTAATCATGTTGGTACTAACATTGTAATCTAAATGTTGGGTATTTAGCCATATTTAATCACAGGTACCAATATCCAGGATCTTAATAAAACTCAATATTAAAACATTCAATATTTGTGATCAATATCGATGAATATAACTATGAAATAAAAATAATATGCATAAAAAAACCTATAATATTATTGCTCAAATTGTATACAAGATTTAATTATTTTATATGCTTTCTTCTATTATAATACATAGAGCTTTGTTTTCATTATATAACCTTAGAAGGTGATTCTTCAATACTTTGACTATTGTTTTTGTCACATATCTAGGAGATGCATCCTTTATTGTTCCTCACTTATGACAAATCTCTCAAGTCTCTTGACTTTACATATTACCACATACATGTTACTCTTTACTTGTATACTTGACACCTACACACATGACTCTTTGCACACTCTACACACTTGCATACTTTGTAACATGACACTTACACTCTTCTCACACATAGACACATACTTTAGGAGAAATATAAATCACACTCCCTAATATAATAACACACACACAAATTTAATAATTAAAAATGTACAATTGTACCATGGGGATACTTTAGCATAGTACCAAATAATATAATATTCTCCAACACTATAATTAAGAAATGGATAGTGTTCATAAACAACACATGAAGGTCCAAAAATACCATGTGCATAGACGTTCAAACTCGTCACCTTGTCCATATCAATAATGTGGTTGACACAGTTGGAGATAAGTACTAAGAGTAGTTTTACATCATCAAATGATTTAGAGGAGGCATGTACACACACTCCTATGTTGTCCATGTGATGTGTCTTTTGGATGGTACCTTCCTTCCAAAAATGAAAAATTGGAGTTGATTGAACCAAGCACCTTTCACTTACAAATAAATTGACCAACTACATAGATGGTTGGAGTTAGAAAAAAATTAAATACAAAAATCATACTAGGGATGTATATAAAAGGTTATATTTTATTGATTTTTGAACATAAAACCTTTTACCAACAAGATGGAAGACCAACCATTATGCTAGTCTCACAACTAGAGTTATGCTGAAGGGACACCATCTTTGATTTTCAAAATTTTTGAAGAGGGTGTGTATGCTAGCTCTCATATGGACTGTGGTTACATGATCTCCTAAGCCAAGGATATCCTTTCAAAAGGACATGAATGATGATTCAAAATTTGAATGCCTAAGATAGTAATGATATATCCTATCGTTGTGTCATCTATGAGCTGAATATAATTGATTTTTCCTAGATTTGAACAAGGTTATCATGAAAGGATTTTGGAGAAAGAAGGGTGTGCGAAACTTGATGCTAACCTATTTTTGAAAGTGATACAAAAGTATGACATTAATTTAAGAAAAAAAATTAATTAGAAAAAACTCTAAAAATAGAAAAATAAGAAGATTGCTCCCTTTGTTGCCAAGAAAAAAGGATTCTTCTTGTTGCCTGAACAATGCTTTTCCAAGTTGTATTTGATACTATGTTTTTTTTGGCTAGATAATAAGGGGTTGTACTTGGGTTCCCCACTCTTGATAAATTTAAACTCTCTTTTTTAGAGCTTGATAGTTTTCAAATAGATACACTTCTCATCTCAATTGAGATGCTATAGCTAGAAACCTACATCATTTTACATAAAATGTCTGAATTCTTGAAATTTATTTTGTAAATCTTTTCAATTTTTTGTATGAATACAAATATTCCATATTTCAACATCCTTCTTGAAATTTTCCTGTAGCAGCCTTCACAATACCAAAATTTCACCTATACTATCTATACATTGCATCTTAGTAGAGTAATATTTCCAAAACATCACACTATCATAGTTTGTTTTACCAAAACTGGATTGCTAGATTCCTTCCTGAAACACAAGTGGAACCACAAAAATTATAATAAATAGTTTATATGAAAACACAATATTGCTACAAAATAAAGCAGATATTACCAATGGAAAACATTAAAGTAAATCTTAATCATTAATTGATTTAGGCAATCAACAATTTTTTGTTAGCTTCAACTAAACTTACTACTTTCTCTAACCATGGAAAGGAGAATTTAACTTCATGATCCTTAATCAAAATCCCTCTATTGGTTAACCTATTTGCACATTTTTTTTCCTTCCCTTAATGTATGTGTAAACTTGGTTTCTTCAAACTCTTTAGCAAGATCTTGAATTTCCATAATTATCGCTTGTATGTTCCATGGAGCCTTTTCTTTCCTCAAAATTGCATTTATTACTATGAGAGAATCACCTTCCATCGATACTCTATTCCATTTCATTTGTTTGCATATTTTTAACCCTTCTAAATTTTCCCAAGCTTCAGCTTCATTATTTGTCTTAAATCTACTATTGAAAGCGTAATGAGACAATATCTCTTATCTTATATTTCTAATTATTCCTCCTCTTGCTGGTCCTAGATTTCCTTTAGATGCTCCATCAAAATTCATTTTAACCCACTCTGCATCTGGTGGTTTCCAATTTATATTATTTACCTTATTTTTGCTTCTCTTGTACCCAACATCATGATTCTATATAATGACTTAATGCCATCTATCAAGGCTCTCAGCTTCCAGATTAGGGACTGCATGAGTTGATAGGGTTGGTTTAGAATCCTCTATGGCTAAACATGTCTTCCTTTTCATTACCTCTAAACCGCTTTCCTTTCCTTTAAATATTCTTCTATTCCTTTCTAGCCATACAATCCAAAGTATTGTATCTTTTAATATATCTCATATTGTCTATAAAGCCTCACTTTTATAAGTGCTCTGCCACTGCTTTAACAAATCTTCAATTCTGCTCTTCATCACCATGTATTTACCAAACATATTAAGAATCCATTTCCATAGATTCCAGATTATAGAGAAATATCCCAAGAGATGGTCTATACTCCTCCTTTTTACAAAGAACACATTTTGAGGGACCATGAAAACCCCTTTTCATAAGGTTATCCCAAGAGAAAAATCTTCTATGACCTACTAGACAAGCAAACATTTTAACTTTAGGAATGCTTGGGCTATACCAAATATCTCCATATTCTAGTGATATTATTATTTTGTTGGTGTTGTACATTATATCCACTTCTTCTTGTGTATTCTCCTAAGCTATTCAAATACCAATCAATTTATCCTTGGATCACCTTGGAATAATCAAAATTGTTATCTTTCTACTCAATTGCCTCCTGGCATCAAAGTCTTGTATACTTGTAAAAAAATCTTATTTCCATTTTTATCTTCCTTCCTGGTCCTTGTACAAAATGTTTGAAACCCTATCACCATATTTGTCTTGAAGAAATCTCTTCCAAGGTTTCAAATTGGATCTAAATTGAGTGGTTGTTTATCACACCAAATATCCATCCAAATAGAATTTTTTCTCCAATTCCCACCACCCATATTACCTTTAATCATAAGATCAATAGATTTTTTTAAACCATTCCAAAGAGCAGAACCATTTGGTAGAGAGAATGCAGTAAATATTGAACTTGGGCCATTGGGATCAACATACTTAGAAGAATTCTTGCCCATTGTCTTTGACTCTCTTTGTATAGTCTCCATATTACTTTTCCCCTAAGAACTAATTTTGCATCTATAAGAATTATTAAACCAAGACCTCCTCTAGATTTATCATCACACACCTTGCTCCATTTCACCGTATCCCATTGTTCCTAAGAAAATTTTCACCAAGCTCATATCATGTGGCTCCTCCATTAGCAGTATCACCCAAATCTTATCTGGATCAGGCTTCAGGCCCTCTTGGCATACAATATGCCCTAGCAGCTTTCCATATGGTACCATTAGGACACATTTTCCTAGATTCAGTGATATCCGAGCTCGCCTACACAAGCTCATGCATTCCTCCAGTGACTTCAAATGTTCCCGTGTCCTCCCATACAATGACCAATCATCTAGAAAGGCTTTGAAATTACCTGTAGATATCTTATCAAACATATATAAGATGATTCTTTTAAAAGTAGTCGATGCATTGCATAAATCAAATGGCATGTGGTATAAGCATATATTCCATTTTCCACTACAAAAGTTGTTTTCATCTTATATTCCTTTATGATGCTAATCTAGTTATACCTTGAAAACCCTTCCAAAAATGAATAGATTTTATGGCCTGCCACTTCTTCCAATATGGAGTCTGTAAAAGGGATCGGGAAGGGATCCTTGATGGTTATGACATTGAAGCTTCAAAAATCTAAATAAATTTAAATTTTATCTACCTCCCTCTTCAAGATGATCACAATCGGTGACACCCACTCACTTGTTGTATCCTTTAAAATAATGTCTGCATCCAACATTTTATTAATTTTATCATTCACCAGGGCTGTGTGTTTGGGATTCATCTTGTATGATCGTCTTCTAACTAGTTGTGCACCTTCAATCAGGAGAATATTATGTACGCAAAGTTCTGGTGGAACTCCCTTCAGGTACTTGTACATCCAAGCGAAGACATCCTTATACTCAAGAAAGATTTTAAAAGTTGTTGCTTTTAGCACTGGATCCCAATCATCTCCACACTTAATCATCCTCTCCTTGCCATCTTCTCCCAAGTTTACCTGAATCATTCTAGGACCTTCATATTTAATGGATTCAGGTTCATTTACTGCCTTAAGAACATCGATGGGGTGGGTTGGTTTATCTTCAATGACTACGTCTCCCATCGTATATTCTACAAAATTCTTGGAGAATGTCCATTTTTCCCTCTCCTTATTCTTCTATGTTGTTATTTGTTTCTTACTGCTTTCCTCTTTTTTTGGTTCCTTTTTCTCATCCTTATGGATTTCGTCTCCTACTTCAATGTAAAAACACTAGGGGGAGAATACTTCATAATCTTCCTGCTGCTAGTGGAGTAAGCCCTTGTCCTCATTGTACTCATCCTCTGTATAATCTTCTAGGTGTAGTACTCCCTCTTCGTTCCGTACAATTTGAAGTTTGGATATCTAAGTGCGGGTTTACCAATACTCTACCATGTTATTTTAGGCATTACGTTCACGCTTGATACTCCATCAACGATCACCTGATTCAACCTATGGTATAGTATCTCCATATGAGCCAAAGTTGGCTTCTTCCCTACCTCAATCATCAATATCGTTGGATCAATGACTTGAATTTGCTTTATGTGTGCTACCTGTCGGGTTTCTTTCTTATTATTTTTATGACTTCTACTTTAGCATACAACTTAGGTACTATTGCAACATTTTGCTAGGGGTAGAAGAAATTTGAAAATTTTGAGCGGGTCGTTGCATCCCTCCTTCCTCGGTGTTTTTTCCAGTTTTTATGTTTTAATTTCAGTCTGTTCAATTTCTAGTTAAGCAGAGTGATCTTTATATTGGAATGCAAAGCTTGAAAGAAGAATGCAGAAAATATCTAAGGCATGTCCTGCACGGGATCGTTGTCGTTGTTGGGCAATCCTTGGTAATGCAAGTTGTTTAAGAGACCGAGAGCAGCATGAAAATGGGGTAAAATTTGTTTAAGTGTCGATGACCGGGATCGTCGTCGCTTCCCAGTGATGCCCGTCGTCACACTTCATTTTGACGATCGAGAGCTACATTAAAAGTTTGATTTTTTCACTGTCACTGTGACTGCAATCACCGTCGCCATTTGGCGAAGCCCGTCATCACGGTCCTTTTGGGCACACGATGGTGGGAAGAAAGACTTCCTGTTCCCATGCTCATTGTCGCCGCTTGGCGACGCCCAACGTCACGTAGTTTTTTGGCGATGCTCAGAGGGAAAGAAAAGCAAAACACAAAACCTAAGTATGACTGACCCCACAATCGTCGTCGCAGTCCACCTTTCTCAGCAGCACTGCAAGTTTTCAGTGATTCACGGTAAGGATCTTGCCTGCGATCGCCATCGCTCATCAGGATTTCCCGAGGTCGCTCAATTTTTGGGTGCTCCACAGCTTGCACTCGAGGTCGCTCCTAGCCCCAACTTCAGAGATTGTCGTCGCTATTCAACGATTCTCAGTGTTTCTTCATTTTTAGTGACCTCTAGTAGAGATCAGTAGGGAGTTTTAATACAAGTAAAGATAGATTCCCCCTAGTTTTTAGAACTATTAAGCAGATAATGCCTCCCCAGATAAAAATAGGTAAATTTTTGGGATTTGGGCACATTTCACGGAGGGGAAGTGGTACTCCAAGGATAGGGTAGGTGAGCAGTAATGACAAACCCAAAGGCTAAATTGTACTACACCTACCGCATTAACAAAAGTGCTCATTTTCAACCATTGAATCTGTCAGGAGTTGTACGAAATTTAGGAAGACCATGCTACAAGCCGACAAGAGTTAAATCTGGCAGCTTTATGAAGATTTTGTAGGTTTGGGGAGCTATGCTTCGATTGTAAAATGGGGAAAATTTATGCTATAAATAGCAGTAAACTTGCATTGTAAAGGGGAGGAACATATTGCTAAGAAGTTGTTGTAACTGAACACTTGCTTCCAATTCAAAGTATACTTGGCTCTGTTATTTGTCTCTTTCTTTTATGTTGCCTTCTGCAAATATTTCTGCATTGTGTCATTTATTTTTCTGATTGTTGTCATTCTTAATCCTGGATGGTTGCATTGGAAATTAAGTAGACCTAGAATATTGAATGAAGGATACATAGGAAAGAATCACAGTAATAGTTTCTATTACATACATTGTTTTGATTGTTGTTGGTTTAGTGATGAGTTAGTGACTGTGCTACTTGTTCTTCCCCACCTGAAACACATGATATTTACATTTTTTTCTGCATTTTTACAATCTCTTTCCAGTTCCCTTCTCTAAAATCAAAGTAGTGTAGTATAGGAGTCGGCTTTCTCCGAATATTGGCATGGAAGGCATCCCTTCCTTTCGGCATTTCAATCTATTGGGCGAATTTAGGGCACAAAAGACTAAAAACCTTTCCTAATGGCGTATTCGTAACCAATAGTTTCTTTGGCACGCTCGGTGGGACACGAGTGTCACACCCCATAAGCAGTATTGAAGCATCGATGTTTGATTCAGTGTTGTCAAAGGAGAACACCTGGCAACTCTTCTGAACCTGAATACTCTCTGAGTCTCAAAGACTGGTCCAATATCAGAAGCTTCTTCATGCATACAAGATGGAGAGCTAGGAACGCAGGACAGGAGGTGCCTGAGTTTTACGAGCTTGACATAAATGCTTTTGGAGAGCACCTGAGGCTGATTGACTATCAAGCCTACCAAGACGAAGCTTTGGATCTAGAGGCTAAAACTGAGGAGACAACTTCAAAAAGCACTGACAACTACCACGATCCTGATCAAGACGATCAAGATGCAGACATGGTGAATCCTCAGCTAATGCTCATGAGCTCTTCCTAGTCGTTGACTCCACTAGACCCCTCAATCTAGCTAGGCAAGACGCTATTCTAGCTGCTGCTTTAAAGGCCCTTCCCACATATGATGGAACTGGGAAACTGGGAATACGGCCTATGAACATATCCAAGATATCTTAGCTCTAGTTGCGTTGCATGCCATCACAAATGAAAGTGTCAAGACCCAACTGTTGGCTCTCTCTCTACAAGGGAAGCTCTTATACTAGTAAAAATCCTTGTCAAACAACACTATTATCGAATGGGCCCAACTGGCCGGATAGCTAGTCAAAGGGTTCAATGAATCCGTTGATCTGTCCTCGTTGCTACACCAATTTCAAACCACTCAACGATATCCACAAGAGGAGATATCATACTTCAATGTGAGGTTTACACGGTGCTGGAAAAGAGTGCCCGTTGAGCTATGCCCCACTGATGGACAAGCTGGCCACTATTACATCAGAGCCTTTAACTTAGACATTAGGTTAGTCATTAAGTTGGCCCACGTCAATACTTTCCCCTAGTTATATGAGGTAGCTCATAGGGTAGAGCTAGATATTATTGCCATAGGTAGACTCCCGCACAAAATGCAGTTGTCGATCTACCTAGATTTTGCTCAATCACAATATCCATCGGTGTCTGCTCAAACGTCTTCTTCATATCCCAATCCACCATGGAATCCTGCACCAACTATGTCTCAATTCCCCCCTCAAGTGCATTTTCCCACACCACCGGCACCTCAGCTTCCATATGCACCGCAATATCCAGCACTTCCAGCTCCTCCACAATACTCGACATTTCCTCTAGCACCATCGTTAGCTCTATTGCCTCTGCCTGCCCAGTTAACACAATCCAACATTGATGTGTAGTCCAAGATTCTACAACAAATAGAATCTCTTACTTTCGTCTCCCAGACTCTATCTAACAACATGGTTGTGATGAAGAAAAATCAGGCCCAACAGGAATTTATTCCTAGGCGGACATATCCTCCTCCAACGCTTACAAGAGACCAAGCTTAGGCCAATAGGCCTCCGGCTAGAAAATGGTGCTAACAATGCAGGATCGAGCACTCCAGACAATGTACATTGGTGCTCTACATGCAATGACCCTCACGGAGAAGCTACCTGCATGTTGCATCAACATTATGTCCAAACTCTTGCAAGCAGCAACTCGAATGAGCAAGTAAACATGATTTAGGAAGAAGAGCACAACTTTGCAGTCTCAAAAGAGGATCCTATGTCGATTCTGACCAGGAGTGGTAAGAAGCCCATTGAGGTGGATGCGACCCAGATGCAGCCTTTGAAGGTGTACACCAGAAGAGAAAAGGTGCAACCTATCGCGGAAGCTCCTGATAAAGCACCATTACCTCCACTCTCCAAAGAGAAGGCGCCACCCGCCAAGGCTCCTGTGACTCAACCTTCGACTAAAACAAAAGAGAAATCTCGAGAAAATCTTAAGTACCCATCATTGACAGTGGCAGAGGGTTGAGGCCACACAGTAGTACCGCACCAAGTACGAGCCAACAAAAGAAACGAAGGGCCCATCTACTTCGGCCTACAACATATTTGACGAGCTCAAGAAAACTCTGATGAAGATCGTCATGTATGATGCTCTTAAGCTCCTTGGTCAGGTGGACCTATTACAAGAGTCATTGAAGACCGTTAAAGGAGGAAAGCCACCACAGCCCATGTTAGCTCAGCCCTTGACAACTTCAATCACCAAAAAGAACAAACCTCTGCCTTTATACCTGTCTCTGCGGATGGTAAGGCATGTAGTTCACAACTTCATGATTGACTCTGGTGCCTCAACCACCGTCATGCCAAGGGTTTTCTGTGAAGAAATCGTCATGGAATATATGCAGAGCAGTCAAGGCATCTTGCAGCTAGACGGCACTCCTGTGAAAACAGTGGGTGTCATAGACATTCCTATCCAGTTGCACAAAGCGCCCGAGATCGTGGTGATCCAAGAGGTTGTGGTCGTTCACCTGGAGCTCTACTTCGGCATGTGTCTCTCAAGGGAATTTACCGCCAAGCTCGAAGGATATTTGTCGTTGGACTACTCACAAATGGAATTCCCTTTCAAAGGGAGGAAAGTAAAAATATACAATGACAAACCATGAAGCACGTCGATCAGGAGACAGTCATCTCCTTCCTGGAAAGCTTGATAACTCGCTTCAAAATCCCAGAGGCGATTGTTATAGACAAAGGTTCAAGGTTTACGAGAGCCAAACTGATAGAGTTTACTTGCAGATACGATATTTACCATAAAGCTTCTTCCAACTACTACCCGCAAGGGAACGACATCGTCGAGTCGACAAATAAGAATCTAATGAATATTATAAAGAATACTTTGGAGAGAAATAAGAGGTCCTGGTACTTGTACATGGATCAGGCTCTGTGGGCAAACCACATATCCATCAAGAAGTCCATCAGGACATCCCCATACGCACTAGTTTACGAGAAAGAGGTTGTTTTTCCTACCCATATTGAGATGCCCACACTCTAGTTTGTTGGATGATGAAAAGGACAACCTGGATCCCCTTGATGCCAAGCTAGCCCAGTTGTTGCATATTGAAGAACAGAGAGAAAAATCTCATGAGGCTTTTATGAAGCACGCTGGCACCACATGGAACTAGTTCGCAAAAGGGGCTATCGCCAGGATCTTCAATATCGGGGACCTAGTGCTGAAATGGGATTCGTGGAAGAAAAAAATAGGTAATCATGATAAGTTTGATGCCTTCTGGGAAGGCCTCATCCATGTTTCCAAGGTCAACCAATTCAATTTGTTCGTCCTAAGAGACATGGAGGGTCATATCCTCCCAATACCAATTAATGGCTTTCATCTGAAAGTCTATCATCACTGAAAAGCATCAAAAGGTTCCCATTGTACATAATTTATTTTCTGTTGTTTTAGTTTGTTTATTTGCTTGAATGTAAATATGCTTTTCAGTTTGTAATTTTAGGATGTTGAGCCAAGTTGTCCACCAGATCCTCGAGTCTGGAAGATTTTTTATTCCAAGTGGATGTAGAAACAATTTTCCCTGCAAAAGAAATTCCTGTAGGGCTGAAAAAAAGACTGAGTGTTCATGCTATGGACTCCGCCCATCGTCGCTCGCCTCTTTGACAAATTCGGTAATCGCTTCATTTTTCGGCAAAGGTGAGAACCCTTTCCAAGCGCTGGCTAAGTCAAGGAGAGCAACAAGGAAAATTACAAGGTCACTCAAAATTTTTAGCGATCCCGGGAGCGCCATCCTTTTTTAGTGATTCAAAGCAAGCAAGAGGGTGGCTGATTTACCTAAGTGTTCAAGAAATCCCAAAATCGCTCAAATTTTGAGCAATTCTATATAGCTGAACACCAGATAGCTGAACTCCAGGGCCAGCTTCAGCAGGCTCAACAACAGCTGAAGGAAAGGGTTGTACAGGTGAAGACATTCTCCAAGGACCGCATCAAGGAAATCCACTCCCGATTGTTGAAGAACTTCAAATCTCGGGCCTTTAAGTCCCTTTTGGTCCTCGCATTCGCCACCCACATGAAAGAAGCATCCACCCAGGGTAAGCCTGTGGTGGAGGAGGCAGAGCAATAAGCAAACAACTGGCTCAATCTGGTTGTCAAGGTTTGGGCCCTTGAACGCCAAAACCTCCAAATTCCCCCTACAGATTCCATTGCCCATGATTGGGCAGCTGCAAGGGCAACGTTGCATTCATTCTTTGAAAGATATCAAAAGATTCAGAGGGCCAAAGCATTACTAGACGTATTAGAAAAAGAGACGGATATATGCCTGGACCTCTTCTAGACTCTTGCCTTGCTCAGATTCCCAAGCTTTACAGACAGCAACGACAACTGACTCCCCAAGGAAGAATTGCAGCCGGCATGGGACACCTTTGGCAATGATACTTCAGACATTTATGAGTGGGCGGACCCAATTCAAGAGGAACAGGTGACGCAGCTCACCTCCAAGTTTTGCCTGATTCGCTCCTGCCTGCTAGACTTGAGCCAAAAGGTAGAGCAGATTGGTATACTCCAGATGGAAACCTTCAGGCACTTGGTGAGCGATATTCGAAGTATGAAGCCCTTCTCATAGGAGTCTTGGACTCAGGTTCAGGTCACATTCAAACGCATCCAAGGCTGCCTTGACTCTAGGGACGTTGATCCAGAGCAAGCTACAGAAGAGGAAGAAGAGCCATCCAAAGAAGAATCCGAGGAGGAGAGCACTGAAAATGAATCTAGTGAAAATAGTCCTGAGAAGGAGGAGCAACAGGAAGCAGGGTAGCAAATCCAAGGCTAGCAGCAAAAAGAAGCAGAGATCGGGGGTGACTCCAGGCCCAAAGGATAAAAGCATGGGTCCTTGCATCGACGCGAGCTCGATACCCCGCGAGCCACCAGGAATGTTGCAACATTTTTCTAAGGGTAGAATAATTTTGAAAATTTCGAGGGGGTTGTTGCCTCCCTCCTTGGTGTTTTTTCCAGTTTTATGTTTTAATTTTAGTCTGTTCAATTTCCAGTTAAGTAGAGCGATCTTTAGATTGGAATGCAAAGCTTGAAAGAAGAATGCAGAAAATCTCTAAGGCATGTCCTGCCCAGGATCGCCGTCACTGCTGGGCGATCCCTGGTAATGCGAGTTGTTTAAGCGACCGAGAGCAGCATGAAAAGGGGGTAAAATTTGTTTGTGTCGATGACTAGGATTGTCGTCACTTCCCAGCGATGCCCGTCGTCATGCTTCATTTTGGTGACCGAGAGCTACATTAAAAGTTTGAGTTTTTCACTAAGTGTCACCGCACCGGCGATCGTCGTTGCCATCTGGCGACGCCCGTTGTCGCGGTCCTTTTGGGCAAGCAACGGTGGGAAGAAATATTTCTCGTTCCCGTGATCATTGTCGCCGCTTGGCGATGCCTGACGTTGTGCAGTTTTTTTTCGACGCTCAGAGGGGAAGCAAAGCAAAACACAAAACCTCAGTATGACTTCCCCTGCTATCGCCATCGCAGTCCACCTTTCTCAACAACACTGCAAGTTTTTGGCGATTCATGGCAAGGATCTTACCCGTAATTGCCGTCGTTCATAAGGATTTCTCGAATTCGCTCAATTTTTGGGCGCTCCACAACTTGCACCCGAGGTTGCTCCCAGCCCCAACTCCGGAGATCGTCGTCGCTATTCAGTGATTCTCAGCGTTTCTTCATTTTTCAGCGACCTCTAGCAAAGATTAGTAGGGAGTTTTAATACAAGTAAATCCAGATTCCCCCCGATTTTTAGAATTGTTAAGCATATAATGCCTCCCTAGATAAAAACAGGCAAATTTTCGAGATTTGGGCACATTTCACGGAGGGTGAAGTGGTACTCCAAGGACAGGGTAGGTGACCAGTAATGAAAAACCCAAAGGCTAAACTGTACTCCACCTACCGCATTAACAAAAGCGCTCCTTTTCAACCATCGAATATGTTAGGAGTTGTACGAAATTCAGGAAGACCATGCTACAGGCCGACAAGAGTCAAATCTGGTAGCTTTCTGCAGCTTTGGTAGGTCTAGGGAGTTGTGCTCCGATTGTAAAAGGGGGGAAATTTCTGCTATAAATAACAGTGAACTTGCATTGTAAAGGGGGGAACATATTGCTAAGAAGTTGTTGTAACTGAACACTTGCTTCCAATTCAAAGTATACTTGGCTCTGTTATTTCTCTTTTTTTTATGCTACCTTCTACAAGTATTTCTGCATCGTATCATTCTAAATCTTGGATGGCTGCTTTGGCAATTAAGTAGACCTAGAATATTGAATGAAGGATACATAGGAAAGAATCACAGTAATAGTTTATGTTACATACATTGTTTTGATTGTTGTTGGTTTAGTGATGAGTTAGTGACTGTGCTGCTTGTTCTTCCCCACCTGAAACACATAATATTTACATTTCTCTCTGCATTTTTACAATCTCTTTCCAATTCCCTTCTCTAAAATAAAAGTAGTGTAGTATAGGATCTGGCCTTCTCCGAAGATTGGCATGGAAGGCATCCCTTCCTTTAGGCCTTTCAATCTACTGGGCGAATTTAGGGTGCAAAAGACTAAAAATCATTCCTAATGGCGGATTCATAACCAACAGGTACTATGTTGAATAGACTTGCTACCTTCACTTCTACTATCGTATTCAACACCTGTGTCACCAAGCCTTCTATTGATGCTTGTTTATCATTTGTGATCTCCACCTTCTTTAGAGATTTTTCCAGAACTAGTATGTCCTATTTTTCTTTGTCTAGTTTTGTTTTTATCAATTCTTGAGCTTCCTGCCATCGCTCTTTCTCCTTAGCAGGATTTGGGTATTCTTCTAACTTCCTAGCTTGTATTCTTGTTATGGCTAGGACTTCATCTTCCCTTTCCATCACTGTACTTATTTTTCCAATGTTGATCAAATCTACATTATGTGTTCCATTGGAGATTGCCTTATTTGGGCAATTAGCCTCTTTGTGGTTCCTTGGACCACACCACTTACACATTTGAGTAACATTGCTACCACCAACAATGTTCGTGTTCTGAGGTTAGGGGTAATTTTTCACAAAGTGACCCCACTCTTGACAATTTTGACACTGAATTACAGGTCTCCCTTCAGAGTTGTACTACAGTCGACTTTGTCCTCCTTGACTTCCCCCTCGACGATTGTTCTTATTTATGTCACTTGTTGCACCATGTCCATTTCTTGAAGTATCAGGTTGACTTCCTTGTTGGACTGTTAATGTTTGGTGCCTTGCACACTTCAGATTGAATAGACAATTTGCTACTAGGTGACCTGCAATATCACATATGTTGCAATACGCTTTCTTTGGGAAATTGGTATTGGTGTGTCCCTCCGTTTTGCAATCGGAATACCAAATATCCTTCCTATATTTCCTCACTTCTCCTTTGACTTCTTTTATAATTTTATCAAACTCTTTTCAAAAGCAGTGTATTGCACTTTGAACTTTATCTTCTTCATTACTATCAGATTCTTCGCATTTTGGTTGTCCACCAATTCCTGCAGCTGTTTGCTTAGCCTCGCTTTAAAAGTTCTTCACTTTCTTGAGGGCTTCCGCATATGTCGAGGATGGCACTGCTTTCATCTTCTTTCGATATTTGTGTAGTAATCCATCTAAGAACCAATGTTTTATCATCCTATCGGTTGGTGGCATTTCCATTTTATTTGTTAGTTACCTCAGTATCCTATCGTAGCTCTTGGCATCTTCCCCTGGTTTTTGTTTCGTGGCAAATATTTAAGTGATGATCTCTATGTCGTCCCTTAATGGTTGTAATTCTTCAATGAATTCATCCTTCAGGGGGGTCCATTGGGTGAATGGTTGCGTATGTTGTCCTTTTAAATACCAATCCATAGCCATTCCCCACAAAGTGGATGGAAACAATCGCAACCACTCTATATCTTGTGTTACTCCATTTGATCCCCAAATGGTGATACAAGTTCCCACATGATAGGTTGGGTCTTCCTTTCCTTCCCCATGCAAAGGTGGAAATTTTTGTTTGTCTCCTTGAGTAACAATATGTGCCATTGGGACTATCCCATTAGGTGGGTTTCTTGGTGGTGAGCATGGTGGAATTTTGTCTGACTCTCTCTCTGTTGTTGATGGTGCAAAATTTGGATTAAATAGCCCTTCTACTTGGCTCTCGTGAGCTTCCACTTCGCTACCTCCTTCACGAATAAAAGAGATGTGGTTCTGGTCTTCCTCCCCATGAACCAATGTGTGGTTGTTGTGGTACAAAGTCTCCTACTTTTGTATCTATAGGCCAAATCCTCTCTGCTAGTTAGGGTGTTACCGTCCAATCCTCGTTTTCAATAATAGGTACTTCCTCTGCTATTCGCTCTTCATTTTTTGTTGTCACCAACGTCTCTACTCTCAAATTCTCCTCTTCCACGGGATTCCACACTTCAGGTTGTGAAACTTCTTCATCGTGTGTTCTTTGGTTCTCTAGTCGTGCACTTCTTCTTGGTTGTCTTATACTCCTTCCTCTTCTACCTTGTGACCTGTGATGTGTCATTCACCTCTTTGCCTTATCACCTATACTTCTTGACCCAAAGTTTTTTTTTAGGCAACGGTGCCAAATGTAGACAAGGGTAAGTGCCTTCTCGAGACGAGGGAATGACGAGAAGCTAGGAGGGAGTGATAAACCTGGTTACACAAGTCATCATGCTCTGTAATTATGGATGCACAAGTTCTAGTAGACGTCTAGAAAACTAAACGTCTGAGCATGTTAGCAGACATCTAGACGTATAGACGTCTGGGACAAACAGGCTAGATGTCTGGACGGGTAGACGTTTGAGACAGACAAGCTAGACGTCTGGACAAGTAGACGTCTGAGATAGATGGACTAGACGTCTGGACAAGTAGACATCTAGGACAGACGACTAAATGGAGAGATGTCAGGGACAGACGGCTAGACTCCTGGACAGAGAGACGTCTAGGACAGATGACTAGACGTCTAGATGAGTAGACGTCTAGGACAAATGGCTAAACGTCTAGACAGGTAGACTTCTAGGTTAGACAGCTAGACTAGAGCGTATGACAGAGGGTTTGCACAGGTCTAGACATCGACAACTAGAGTGTTCATCTTCAATCCTGAATGCTCCTTAATGCTTCTTGCAACAACAAAACACACAACAATACTCCTCGTACCAAGTTACTATCAATACCTGCAACACAACACTATAACACAGAAGCAATCACATACAACACGCATTCCAGGACAATCGTTGTTGCATAATAGATCTGTATTATAGACAAGTATGGATAGATTACAAAATTAAATAGGGGGGGTATTTAAAGGTAAGCCTATGTAGTTACTGCAACTAACCCGTCTCAACCGTCCCAACCACCTATTGCTTGGCAAATCATTTTTCGTTTGGTTTAGACGTCTAACACAACAATCCAGACGTCTGACTAATTAGGTTGGATGTCTAAATAATCAGGATGTCTTAACACAAAGACGGTTGTGTTTGTCCTTTTGTGCATATAAATTAATCAAGCCATATTCATTGGATTGGTTGATTTTACATTGCAAACTTGTCATTTTCATAATTCATACATTATCAAAATTGCTATACATAGTCAAAATTGTGATTCTCCATAGGACTGTTATGTCAGACAGCTCAGAAAGTTATTTCTTCTTTGAATTGTTGTCTACATGTGTTTGATTGAAAACATCATCAAGAGTAGTGCAAGAAGTCTATTTTATCTCTTAATAGAGGTGTGCTAGAAGTCCACTTTTAAACTCAGCAATGAGGGAAGCGGCATGATCAAATACGCAAAGCAAAACGCGTAATTGGTTGAACTGATGGACATAATCCTGAATCGACTAGTGTTTTCCCTGTCTAAGGCGGAGCCACTAGTTGAGAAAATTGTCATCATAAATGGACGGATAGAAGGTGGCCTTCAAAGCTATGACCAAAGCATCCCAAGTTGTGATGGGATTTTGAGTTCCTTGGCGTTCGGTAATGAGAACCTTAGCCATGCCAGAAAGTTTGAGTTTGGCGAAAGGAACTTTATCATCATCTGATGTTTGGTTAAATTCAAACCAAGTCTCCATATCTAGGATCTAGCTATCGAGGACATCGGGATCCCTAGAACCTTCATAAATTTTGACTTCACACTTTGCATGGGGGTGACTATGGAAACAAATATTAATATGGAGACAAGTAATACGTATTAATCCCTATCAACTCTACAAATCAAAAGGAGGTCATGAGTATTAAGAGACAACAAAACTAAGGTTTCTTAAAAAAAAATACACATGCAATTCCAAAGGCTACAAGTCTTAGTCATCAATTTTATTATCCATATGCACATAATTGTGACATGAACAAGCCACGAGTACCTAAAGATGCACTAACCTTAGTGAATCTCAGTTCATAAAATGTTGCAAGACTGCAAATTGATATGTGAAAGATATAAGATCAAATCTACTCATTTGGTAGAGAACCTAAACTCCAAAAGCAAGAACTTCGTATATGGATTGGCTAGGCTCAATTTACCATGCATCAGGTAAAGAGTCCAAACTTGAGGAATAGAATTTGAACAATACATAAAATAAGGAGAAAACTTCACTTGTAGCCCAGAAGAGGTATCATTTCCAATTAAATATGCTGATTACTCAAATATATATATATATATATATATATATATGCTGATTACAGTGATTATACTAAGACCTAAAAATTCAGTTGTATTTCTCAATTTTATATTCAGTAAGCATATGTGCATATAAACATGTTTCTTTCTATCTAATATAGACAATATATTAGTTACAATTGAACATATTATTGGCGCCCTCATTGTCAATGATGATTGATGACTGAGATAATTGTTATCTATAGCATGTTGGGATACTTCCTTGTCCCATCATAGTTTAAAATTTAGTTCAAAGTATATGGTTATTTGTGAGCCTCTCCTTGTTGAAGACTTCCTTGTCCCATCAAGGTTTTGAAATTTAGTTCAAATTATATTATTTGTGAACCTCACCTTGTACTTCAACAATAACTTCTTTATTGGTTGACTACATGGTGTTTTGGTTGGTTATCACCTTGCAGGAAGAAGGCAGGAGCATTGAAATCAAGAACGTTCATACTATTTGTTCTTTAGTTCGCAAGCTGCAGTGCTACTATGGTAGAGCCGTGTTGATCCGTGCAGTCACTTCATGTTCTATAATTCTAATGTAGTTACCATGGTTGTATTGGGATGGTTGTATTGGGTTTTGCTTCACTGCTATGGTGCTTCAATGTTTGCAATGGTTGTATTCAAATGCTTTTAAAATGAATAGAACTTAAGCTACCAGCCAATAGCAATTGCAATTAAAAAAATATGGAGGGATGCTCGCAAAAATCTTGGTAGTTAAACACTCCAAATATGACATTCAAAATATGAAATCCTCCTCGACCAATGTTAGTTCATAATAAAACAACTATAACTAATGTACCAAATAAGTTGTGGCCAATCCATACGACGTTCATGGAGCATTTCAAATACCTAGCTTTGTATTTAAACTTGTGGAGAAATGATACGAGAAGCTTTTTTAGCTGTCTAAAATTTAGTCTCTCTATGACCAGTAGAATTCACCAAACTTGCAAAGCGCCCTGTCCCATTGTTTACAGAAAAGCAATCATTTTGATGACGAACATGATCATTTACCTTTTGATGGGAAATTTACATTTGAAGCCCATACTGACATTCAATGGTGAGCAAATCTGGTAATCACAAAAGGATTTTTAGACAAAATATTATCAAACATGTAGAGCAACGTCGTATGCCAAGATGGAAGCAGCAGAAAAGAGGCATCTGTTAATTAAGTGTTGATCCACAGGAAACAAGCACAATCTATTCACACTTAAGAATTTCCAAGGAAACTTAGGTTATGACCAAGATCACCAAAACGGTGAACAAAAAAAGACTAGCATATGCCCTATAAAATGTTAAAAAAGCAAAAAAAAAAAAGGTTAGATTTAAAGAGAAAAAGAAATCCGATACATTACTTTTTCATAAAAGCCATGATCAATCAGAAGCGCTGGTGACACTTGTTACTGGCCAAGACTAGCCTCTACTCAGAGGATGAGGCTTTTCCAAATTATTAATGATTTATTGCAGAAATTTGAACTACCTATTCATCTGAACTTCAGAAAAATAGTACATCCAAAAATAAAGAAATCACTGAATTGACAGCTCCATCTGCATGTCATAACGTATGATTAGTTATTTATATAGGCAGGAGAATACGACTGATTGATAAGACTGATAGATATTGTAAGATCATCATGCCCCAAAACCGAAACTTGTGCAAGAGAGACATTTTCTCAGTTTTTTATAATTTTGTTTTGAGTCCATTTACAGTGAAAGTAACAATATTCTCACTTACAAGAAACCAAGGTTAAGTGACCCCCCTAGACTTCGAGATGAAGGAAATCACTATTTCATTTGAATTCTTTACACTCAATCTATCAGTTTTTCCATAATTGGAAAGCATCTCAACACCAAGAATCTAATTAAGCCTGTAAAGTATTTTAGGGACACTGATAACAGAAGAATCTACATGGTGCAAAAGTTTCTCAGTGTTGGGCAAACTCTATAATCACTAGCATTTCATCTCAAATGAGATAATCATTAGTCCAAAAGCTCAGACAGAATTGGCAAATACATAAAGACAGAAGAATAGCTCTTCTGGGATCAATCAAAGATTGATTGAAATCTATTAACAAAAATTGTGTTGTTACAAAAACATCCATCAGGAACATGTTCCAAGTAGATTCCTGAAGAAATTGTCAAATCCCCCAAACATGTTCCAGCAAATTGCCAAGAAATAGTATGAGTAAGATGAGAGAACAATTTGTGGCATAAACAACTAGACATTCTCAGCTGCATCATCTCGTGGTTTATCATCTACTGCGACTACTTCTGCTGCCTTTGCTGCAGCTAACCTTTCTTCCAGTGCACGAGCCCCTCGTTCCCTGCAAAATATTCACAGCAAAACATTATAGTCTCAGCTTCTTCAATAGCCTTTTTTGTGATTTCCTTTACGTAATATTTTTGGCCTTATACATGCACTTCATCCAAATCTGTGCACTGATGCAAGCTTGTGAACAGAAAACATGGAATTACAGCTCTAAAATCAGGTTATGATTAGGAAATAAAAGCAGATTTTGGAGAATCCCCACAAAAGAATGGTGATTAAAAGAGAGTTTTCTAAGCTGTACCTTAAAGTATTAAGTCATATATTATGAAGATTCAATCAAAAAAGCGTGCATTTCAAATATTCAGACTTCCCATCCTGGCTTAATTGCTCAACAGTCAAAGCATAGCGACTACTAATTGTAACAGAAAAGAACTTTACACACTCACTGCCTATTGACTATGCTTTTGCAAGCAGAGGGATCAAATCCAAATACTCAAAGTTAATAATCATTTTCATTGACTGTCATTTCTTATATGTATTACCAGTTTGAAACTGTCTCAACTGGAAATAACTCTTCAAAATACCAGTTTTAGCTGCTTGGGTTAAAGACTAAAGGTAAACTGTCTAAACAAGAAATCAATTTCAAATACTCATAGTTAAATCACCTCATATGATGGTTGATTCTATTATGGTGCTCAATTAAACATGACAGGACCACACAACTGCAAGATGTTGACTCAGAGACCCACATCCCTTGTTTCATCATCTGACAGGTACCTAAGGATATGATATTGTTTTGTAAATTGGAATTATGGAGTAGTTGGCATGGGCCATGCATAACCCAAGGCTCATCATAAGGAGATTTGTGACATTATATTACCCTCCCCTAGGATTATGAAGCGAAATATTATATGGAAGGAATGAATATAATTACATTTGTAATTATAATTTCTGAGATATCAAGCATTGGAGTACTGTACTCATTTTGGAGGTACTAATCCGTAGAGTGACAATATCATTGGAGATCTTATGGAGTTATTCACACTTATTCCTTTCTTAAGGAGTATGGACAGTGTTGCCAATAGATTAAACCATGCTCCAACATGCAGTAAATAACAATTGACCATCCACAAGGCAATAACTCTACACAAAAAACAAACATGAAAAACACCCACAAGGCAGGGCAACATCATCAATACTTCTTAAGGAATAGTCCCACGAGATCTTTCAACGTAAGAGTGCTGGATCGAGGGCAACAACCTTTAAAGATGATTACAATGCCAAAACCTGATATCTCACAACTCATGATTATAATACAATCATATTCATTCTTATATAAGTAATTCACTTAATAATGCTAGATAGGTTAAAACCCTTTATCGACTAGTTAACCTTTGACCATTTGACCAATAAATGTCCAACTACTGCATAATCCCAACATAGAACACCATATAGAATTCAATATAATTTCCCTAGGTACATATCATCACCCAAACAATTTAGCAAATTAGAAACTAACTAAACAGTCAATGACCATCCCAACACAAATATCAAACATGGACATCCAGCAAGAAAGATAGGAGTGAATAGAAAGATTTTATTTCTCCTTTATATTTCTCGTTGTTTTCATTTTTTATCACAGGATTTAAGCTGGCTATGTATCCCAATGAAGCTCAATGCACTGGATGCACCAAAGACACCCTGCCCCACATAGGGGTGCTTGGGTGTGGGAATAGGTGCATTTGACACTTATACCCAGCACAATTGTGTCTCAGGTGGAAGCCAAAAATGGTCATGTACATGCACCCAAACAACATAAATGTGAACATGCTATGGTGTAGTGCTTTGCCCAAAAGTACTGCACCATTTTCAAAAGTCTATTCCTTAGGATAAATGACAGGATTGTTAAGGGGATGTGAGCATTGTGTGTAAAACACTCCTCAAGTTAGCATGCAGAGATTCATGTGAGCATTGTGTTTAAAACCCTGAGAGAGGTTCAACTTTAATGTCAACTTGCTCTTCATATATTTGACCTGTTTGAGGTTTTCTGCTACAAAATCTAAAGTGTTCTGAGACCTGATACAGTAATGGCTAACAAGAGCATGTCCACTCCTACCATGTTTGTGTACTTGAACCAAATTAACTTAAATATATGATCTAAGTTCTCTTTATCCGCTTGCTTTAGGAACAATAGAGAATATTTCGGAAAGTATTAAGCCTATGGGTTCTTGCAGGGATGGTATCTTCCCTTTATTGAAATGTGAGTTCCCGTCTGTTCTTCGATACTTAATAGTCTTGCTCAATTTCCGTCAATTACTGTGCAGCATTTTTCTCTATATTTGCAAATTGCAATCTGTGTCTTCCAAAACCAAGGCAAAGAGACAAATCAGCAATTCAAACTTAAATGACTCAATGTAGATTAACATAAATCATTAAGCAGAGAAAACATGAAGAAATAACCAAATTTCAGTAGAAAGATGCCCAAAATGCTTACAATATCTGGAAATGTTCATAGGCTGCAGAACATTTTCTGATATCCATAGATTCAAGGAAAACTAGGGTATTATAAGTGCCATGCATTAAGCCATGATGGTTAGAACAAGGAATCAGGCACATAAAATTAGCACCCATATCATTCCTCAAGACCCCTTACCCAAATGTCGTAAAAGAAAAAGCACGGACAGCACCATATGTGAAACATTTTAGTGAAAGTTGTCCATGGGTTTGGAGCAATTGGTAAGGAGTGAGGATTTTTACATTGTAAACCAAGATTCCAATCTCATAGGTGAACCTTAACATTTTAGCACGTGAGTTCGGAGCAAGTGGAGGAGTGCGAAGAATTTCAACACCTAGACCAAGGTTCCAATTCCATAGGTGAACCTTAACATTTTACCAAATTGCAGGAGTTCAACTGCTTAAATATGACAACTTTCAAAGCAGAGACCAGGGTTCAAATCTTGCCAAGAGATATATGTGTAATAGCCAAAAAACTGTAATCGCATGGTTATGCAAACATGATGTAATATGCATGTGGCCCGTTTTAATCTCATATAACCATACATACATATATATATATATGTGTGTGTGTGTGTGTGTGTGTGTGTGTGAAAATTTACAAAAGATGCAGGTATATGACCAGAAAGTAAGTAGACCACAAGCGTGTCCCTAAGCAAATCTTTACCCGCAATTACTTCACAAAGCCAACTCCAAAGCTGAAATACTTTCTAGAGCTAAAAAGGGAGTACTACCTTCTCCTAGATGCCTCAATTGGGTCAGATCCCGGTAAAGGCATGCCACCTACATCATCCCCTTCTTCTTCACTGAAACTTTGAGATCCTCCACAGAAAATCTTCTCACAAATTAAAGCAATTGCATCCACAACAGGTCTGTAGGTCACAAACAATAGAATTTTATGCAACATAAAGGAATGCCAGTAATAGTATGTTGCTTATATCAAATTATTTCTTTTACAAACAGCAAACTTCACAAAAATAAGCAAACCTTACCTCATAAGTTCAGGGAAGAATGTAGAAAAAGCAAACTCGTCACTTGGATCACCCTTCAAATTAGTTTCTGGTTTCCTTTGAATGTACCGGAGGTATAGCCAGCTTCCATAAGTTCCAAAAATTATGAAAGGCAGATATGATGTTGATTCTGTTCCCAAGACACTTACAATTATAGACACCAGTACCAGAAGAGAAGGAAGCCACTGAATTGTGTGCATTTCGAGCATAGAAAAGTGTGTTAGTACTATCAGCAACAACATGGAAGTGAGAACTTCACATGAAAATAAAAGTAAAAACAAACTGAGACAATTATTTCCATGCATGTTGGAATCTTAATGGTACCTTGGCACGCAACTTAAGAACAAGAAATGCAGTCATTTCTTGATCAGGCATAAGTTGCTTCACTCCAACAAGGAACCCTGACAAGACTCCATGAAAGCCAGAAAGTGGGGTGTACCTATTAGAAGTACCAAGAAAATTGTTACGAACTTTATTCCAAATAAATATTTGATTAGAATCCCAAATATGACAAAAAGAGACTACATTCACATGCCACAGTTTTACATATCAAATCAATGTAAGTAGAGTGATCTAAGAGCTACAATTCCATTTAACTCAGAAGGATGTTAAGTACAAACAATCATGAGATACAGGATTTAATTGAATTGAAAAAGATATCAAAGAAGTCCAATTCAAAATCCTTGAGGTTAAGAACACTGTAAATTTGGAGATTAATTACCAAGAAGTTGATCCTCAAAAGAACAGGAATCATTTTATGTAAAGCTTGGAACTTGGAAGGCATTAAGGGAGTTGAGGAAATTTTCATTGTAAATCCTGATATAAATGGGCTTGTACGTTAAGCATTATATCGAAATAAATATCATGGCATATAGAAAGGGAAGTCCGTTTGGTGAATTGTTTTATCGGGAATGGGTGGCTACTGGTTTTCAGACTGCTGAGCACAAACATCTAACCTATCCAACTACCAAATTAATTAATTAGTTTATTAATTAAAAAAAAAAGATAAATTGAGCTCCTGATTCAAAGGATACTTAAGGAAGGTATTGAGCTCCTGATCAACAGAGACATTAATTTTAGAATTCCAGCAGAGCCATGTCCTAGTTTTAGGTTTTTACATCCATGCTTATTTTTTGTACAACAAAAAAGAGGTATCTCTCTACACTCCTGCTTTTCTTCACTTGTACTTTCCTATCATTGAAGGGGGGGGAAATACTAAAATGTCCCCAAAAGAGGTGACAGCTGTTGATCAAAGCCAAGTCAAGTACTTCCAAAGCAGCTTGCCAACCAATCAATTTTGCGTTAATTACTTCAGTTGATTGTACTAGATCCTACCAATTCGCTTTGCTTAAGCATGAGTTTGCCCCACATTATCATGTAGAGCTTGTTATAACTAGGTCCAAACTTATCATGTATTTTACCCCGCAAAGCAAGTCTATGTCATTGCCATACAGACAAGATTCAAACCTATGTAGCTATATCTGCTAGTTGATTTACCTATGGGCACTGTCACGAGGTTGAAACCCAAGGAGCTAGATACTTCAAAAATATAAGTAGTGTAATTTTAAAAGTTCCCTTATCAAATGGCATGAGCTCAACCAGTTAAATTCCTCAACTTTCAAGGAGGAGATCCAGGATCGAATCTTGCTAAGTAATACATGCATAACTGCCAGGATGAGATGTAATACGGGTGAGACCCGTTTCAATCTCATATAACCAATTTATAATAAATTGGTTATGTCCCATGCTCCCCACAAGGATGTCCCATGCCTCATGGAAGTCTGCTAGGTAGACTGATATAAAAGAAAGTCGCATTTACCTTTAAGTTTTTAACCTAGGAAAGCTGTAAAGCTGATAGGTAAGTTCCAAATAGGATCCACGCATTTCTTTCCTACTTGTCCAAACTAGATTACAAAGTCTAGTGAACCATTATCATGTATCCACTCCCAACCATTCAAAAGGACCCAAGATTGAGGATCTTCAAGTTTCATTGTATGGTTGACAACTTAAAATTAAATAATTATAACAAAGTGGGCTAGCTTATAGTCCATAGTCAGGCATGTGTCATCCCAATACATGTTCACCATCACACTTCTATTATTTCCTGATAATCACCCAGTTCTACAACTGATAAACTTATGCTGGTCATTCCTGCAAATACCCATCAACTATGTAGACAGATGAATTACAAATCAAAAGCCTGGACTTGTAGATTCCATAGCAACTATTGCCTTACAGTGATATCAATATGTTATGCACACATGTAATTGGTGACTTATGTATGTGCAATATGCTTCAAGGTTGCAGCTGTCTTTCTTCCCAATTCCTCTCATCAAATCCATGGGATTTATGTGACAACTTAAATGGCACTCTTATTTGTCAATTCACTCTTATAAATCAATCACATAATCCCTTGCAGAACAATTGAATATGCATAGGATCCAGTACACAATGCTCCTCATTCACTACATAGATGAAATGATGAATAGACATTCCTGCCAAACCCTTAGTGCGAAGATAGGATGATACAGAAGCATGCTTGATAAATTACTTGTTGCCAAAAATAAAGTAGGACTGCTATTTGGGGAGCTGCTTTCTGGGATGTATAGTGAGAATTTTCCCTACATGCTGACCTTATGCAGATTTAGGAAGAAATTATATATGTTCCAGGATTTACTTTAAGAAATTTCTTCAAGATAAGGACCAGGCTTTCTATTTAAGGAGTTGTAACATATGCCATTAAGCAAAAAGAGGAAGACAGATGTATGTTTTTGTAAGAATGATATATGTGGTAATATATATACATATTAACTAACTGATAATGCTCGTTGAGTGTATTTGCTACGTGCTTGTGGTTTAATTTCTTGCTTGCATTGGATCGTAACAGAGTAGGTTTGCCGAAGGTGATAATTTTTTTTTATAACAATATTTGTTTGTAAGATTGTAAACAAACATAAACCTTACCTCCTTCCTGAAATTCATGTTCTGAATGATGTTGATCGGCTTGCTGTTTCATTCTAATTCTAATGCGTTCAAGAATATTCCTCAAAATTATGATAATTGCTTGGGATTATTCAAGAAAATCTTGTTCTCATGGAACTTTAACCTGGTTAAACAAAAATTCCTCAAAGTTGTGGATACTTATATCCAAATAAGGCTGTAGAAGAGATCGTTTAAGTATATGTATAATAAAGCACTGCAAATAACACTTGAGACATTTGTTGACTATCTGTATTTGACCATCCATCTGAGGATGGCAAGCAGAGCTCATCATTTTGGATATTCATGTTTAATTGCATAGTTTTTTCGAAAAGTTAAAAACAGTGGGTCACAGACAGTAATAATAAATTTGTGAAACTCATAAAGCATGTCCTCATTTTTTAAATGAACTTTTACCAGTTAATTACATATATAATAGGTGGTATTATACCACCATTGAGCCAAATAAAACTATTTAGTCCACCAAATGTTGTTTAGCACAGCTAAAGCGTAGTAAATAACCCTTGAGACAACTGCTGCCTATCTCTATTTAACCATCCATTTGAGGATGGTAAGCAGAACTCATAATCTGGGATATTCATATTTACTTGCATAATTGTTTCTTAAAAATGCATAAAAAGTGCATCACTGTGACTGACAATAACTTTCAGAAGCTAGTAAATTGTGTATAGATTTTTTACATAAGCTTTCACTATTTACGGTGTTGACCTAGTTCTTTTCATAACAAGAAACCAGTGAAAGAATCGATCAACTTACTCAAATATTCCATCACAACAAAACACCTAATCAATCTATTAAATTCATTGAAACTTCTTCCCATTTCTGTTGCAGAATCTATGAAGCAATCTCGGATAAAAAACTCACTCACTTTTGTTGCATTGGCAAACATCAAATTTTGCAACATATTTCTGTATGTCTTTTTTCATACCCTTCCAATAGGAATATTGACAAGCAGTATGATACGTATTGAAGAATCCAACATGACCTGCATTCAGAGAATCATGAATGTCTTCTATAACCTTCTTTATAAAGTTTGATTTTGGTGGCAAACAGATTCAGTTTTTTAATCAACAAATATCATCTTTCCATGTGAACCGAGGATACATGGTAACGTTGCTGATAATTTTCTGACACACCTCTATAATTTGTTTGAACGTTTCTAATCCACTCTGAAATAATTATGTAAATTGCATGAGTAGCCACTTCATTTCTTCAAGATAAAGCATCCGTTGCTCATTTATGTTGTCTTTTTTATATAAAAACTCAAAATTTGAATTTCTTATATCTATTTCTACTGTTCAATAAACAAAGAGTTTTCAAAAAAAGAAGGTACTTCAGACTGTAAATATTGCCACCCCCTCTCCAATGCAATTTTTATTGAAATCATTTACATAGATTCAATTTCACCCATGGGTTTAGTATCAGCTTCAAACACAATAGGATGCCTATCCTGCCTCTTAACTGTCCCAATTTTTACTTCAAAGGCATCACATTCAAACACAAATTGTTTTGAAAATTCTTGTTTAAAAACCAAGGTGGACTGTAGTACCTCTTTCTAAATTTTGATAACTTTGATTTGCTTCATCAAAAGATGTGAATGTTGGTTACGAATCCGCCATTAGGAAAGGATTTTAGTCTTTTGCGCCCTAGATTCGCCTAGCAGATTGAAAGGCCGGAAGGAAGGGATGCCTTCCGTGCCAATCTCCGGAGAAGGCCGGCTCCTATACTACTCTACTTTGATTTTAGAGAAGGGAACTGGAAAGAGATTGTAAAAATGCAGAAAGAAATGTAAATATCATGTGTTTCAGGTGGGGAAGAACAAGCAGCACAGTCACTAACTCATCACTAAACCAACAACAATCAAAACAATGTATGTAACAGAAACTATTACTGTGATTCTTTCCTATGTATCCTTCATTCAATATTCCAGGTCTACTTAATTGCCAATGCAGCAATCCAGGATTCAGAATGACAGCAATCAGAAAAATAAATGACACGATGCAGAAATACTTGCAGAAGGCAGCATAAAAGAAAGAGACAAATAACAGAGCCAAGTATACTTTGAATTGGAAGCAAGTGTTCAGTTACAGCAGCTTCTTAGCAATATGTTCCCCCCCTTTTACAATGCAAGTTCACTGCTATTTATAGCAGAAATTTCCCCCCTTTTACAATCGGAGCACAGCTCCCCAAACCTGCAAAAGCTGCAGAAAGCTGCCAGATTTGACTCTTATCGGCTTGTAGCATGGTCCTTCTGACTTCGTACAACTCCTGACAGATTCGGTGGTTGAAAAGGGGCGCTTTATGTTAATGCGGTAGGTGCAGTACAGTTTAGCCTTTGGGTTTGTCATTACTGCTCACCTACCCTGTCCTTGGAGTACCACTTCACCCTCCGTGAAATGTGCCCAAATCCCGAAAATTTGCCTGTTTTTATCTGGGGAGGCATTATCTGCTTAACAGTTCTAAAAACTGGGGGGAATCCGGCTTTACTTGTATTAAAACTCCCTATTGATCTCTGCCGAAGGTCGCTGAAAAATGAAGAAACGCCGAGAATCGCTGAATAGCGACGGCGATCTCCGGAGTTGGGGCTGGGAGCGACCTCGGGTGCAAGCTGTGGAGCGCCCAAAAATTGAGCGACTTTGAGGAAATCCTGATGAGCGACGGCGATCTCGGGCAGGCTCCTTGCCGCAAGTCGTCGAAAACCTGCAGCGCTGCTGAGAGAAGTGGACAGCGACGGCGATCGCGGGAGCAGTTACACTTAGTTTTTGCTTTGTTTTGTTTCCTTTCCGCGCATCGCTAAAAAAACTTGCGGCGCCGTGCGTCGCCAGGCGGCGCACGGCGATCACGATCGGGGCAGCACTTCTTGCCGTCGCGCGCCCAAAAGGGCTGCGGCGACGGGCGTCGCCGGACGGCGACGGGCGATCGCCGACGCGGCGACAGCTGAATTTTCAACCTTTTTATGCTGCTCTCGATCGCTGAAAAGAAGTGCGACGACGGGCGTCGCTGGGAAGCGACGGCGATCCCGGTCGTCGACACTTAAACATTTTTAAACTTCGCCACGGATCGCTCAAACAGCCCGCGCCGCTGGGGATCTCTCAATAGCGACGGCGATCGCGGGATGGCCATGCCTTAGAGATTTTTTGCATTTTTCTTTCAAATTTTGCATCCAACTCTGAAAATTGCTCTGCTTAACCTGAACAAACTGAAAATAAAACATGAAAACTGGAAATTGCACCGAGGAAGGAGGGAGACAACAACCTGCTTGAAATTTTCAAAATTCTTCTACCCCTAGCAAAATGTGGCAACATTCCTGGCGGCTCGCGGGGTATCGAGCTCGCCTCGATGCAAGGACCCATGCCTTTATCCTTTGGGCCCGGAGTCACCCCCGGTCCCTGCTTCTTCTTGCTGCTGGCCTTGGCCTTGCTGCTATGGTTTCTGCTGCTCCTCCCTCTCGGGACTATCTTCACCAGATTCATTTTCAGTGCCCTCCTCCTCGGACTCTTCTTCGGACGACTCTTCTTCTTCTTCTGTAGCTTGCTCCGGATTAGCGTCCCCAGAGTCAAGGCGGCCTTGGATGCGTTCGAATGTGACCCGAACCCGAGTCCGGGCCCCCTCGAGAAGGGTTCTTCACCACCCCCCCAGCCCGAAGGTTTCCATCTGGAGTATACCAATCTGCTCAGCCTTCTGGCTCAAGTCTAGCAGGAAGGAGCGAATCAGGCAAAACCTGGAGGTGAGCTGCGTCACCTGTTCCTCTCGAATTGGGTCCGCCCACTCATCAATGTCTGAAGTATCATTGCCAAAGGCGTCCCATGCCGGCCGCAATTCTTCCTTGGGGAGGCGATTGCCGTTGCTATCACGTAAAGCTCGGGAATCCGAGCGAGGCAAGAGTCTGGAAGAGGTCCAGGCATATATCCTTCTCTTTTTCTAATACGTCCAGTAATGCTCTGGCCCTCCGAATCTTTTGATATCTTTCAAAGAATGAATGCAAGGTTGCCCTTGCAGCTGCCCAATCACGGGCAATGGAATCTGTAGGGGGAATTTGGAGGTTCCGGCGTTCAAGGGCCCAAACCTTGACAGCCAGATCGAGCCAGCGGTCTGCTTGTCGCTCTGCCTCCTCCACCACAGGCTTACCCTGGGCGGATGCTTCTTTCATCTGGGTGGCGAATGCGAGGACCAAAAGGGACTTAGAGGCCCGGGGTCTGAAGTTCTTCAACAGCCGGGAGCGGATTTCCTTGATGCGGTCCTTGGAGAATGTCTCCACCTGTACAACCCTTTCCTCCAACTGTTGTTGAGCCTGCTGAAGCTGGCCCTGAAGTTCAGCTATCTGGTGCTCAACAACCTCCTTCTGTTCTGCTACCTCCTTTTCCAAGGTTGTCACTTGTTGCTTCAGCTGCTGGCACTCTTTCTCGGAATCGTCCAATTGGGCCTGCATCCTCGCCATGCCCTCCTCCAATTTGATTTTTTCATTTTCCACCTGGTAGTAGCGCTCCTTCAACTGGTAGTGCTTGATGCGCAACGTATCTGTTCCGTCATGAAGAGCCAGCGCCTCATTTTCAAAGCTGACCTCGTTCAAATCTTTGGTCTTGCGGCGATACTCATAATCTTCAGGGGTCATATCTTTTAGAGGCTTCTTAACCTTGGGAACTCTTTTTTCCTTGTACAACACCATGTTGTCGAAATCAAATCTGGAGCGCTTCTCAACTCCGGCAATCTCCTCGCCCCTTCTTTTCATCACGCTCTGTGCCCATCTGTTGGAGGTGCGTCCAACCTGAGTTGCCACGGGCTGGTTCTCCATAATCTGAATTAAATCTGCCTCTCCGAACAGAGGCCTGGCCAAGGGCAAACCCTGCTGCGACATGTGCTCTTCCGCGAACAGGTAAGGGGAAATGGCAGTTTGGTGCTCTTGGGGACGGCTCAGCCTGAGCGGTGGAGGCAGACGGGTTTTCGGGGTTTACAGGCGGATTTTCGGTTAACGTGCCGGCTGCGGGCGAAAGACGTGGAGAACGCGGCGGATCTGAGGCAGTGGCGCCTGGTTGGGTTTGGGTTAGGGTTTGGAGGACGTTAGGCTCTGCGGAAGAATGGCTAGGCTGGGATTGTGCAGCGACGGAAGGCTGGATTTCTTCAAGGAAGGGGTGAGATGCGGCGATGGAAAGGGTGGCTGCTGCTCCGCTAACCAAAGGAATGGCAGCGGGGACGGGTACAACAGCAGAAGACGAAGGCGCCGCAGACACTGACTCGGAAGTTTGAAAGAATAGAGAATGCGTACCTGCGAGCTCCGCCCGAGCTGGTGTGTCGAAGAGTTGGGTCATCCACTGATCTTCCGCTGACGGGGATGTATCCTCCTTTATGGTAGCGATTTCCGAGGTTTTGATCTTCTTTTGGGGTGGCGTAACCTCGGATTGCGACACAGCCTCCTTCTCGGGCGTAGCCTTTTGCCCTTTTGACTTTTCTGTCCTTCTCTTTCTTTTGAGAGGGGTGACCTCTTCCTCTTGGGCGCTGGGCGTCGGGCTAACGGTTCCCCCTGAAGCTTTGGGGGGTTTTATCTTCAGCGTGAACTGTTTTTTCTTTTGGGGTGCCGGGAGCGCCTGTGTCGCTCGGGCTTGTGTTGCTCGGGCCGTGTGTTGGGCTACCTCTTGCTTAGATGGCACTGCTCCGGCTGGCTGTTTTTAGAAGATTGCCGCATCCTGGGCTCTACAGCCTGACTTACTTGTACCCCACTGCTGGAACCTCCACCACGTGATTGCAACTGTTTGGGTGGGGCCTGCCCCTTTTGTAGGCGTTGAAAGCCTGGGGGTACGATATGCCGGAACACAATGGGCTGCCACGTGGCATGGTGTTTATCGTAGAGCGTGGAGAATTCATTGTCATTGGCCAAGTCCTTTTCGGACTTTTCCTTCCTAGTACGGACACGCATTATCCACCACTCTGATATCTTTTCGGGTTTCCACCCTTTGCCCTGCAGTTTAGTCAGCATCTTCTTGTACGTTTTCGTATTTGGCCTGTGGTCCGCATTGTGGACAGGATCAAATTCGGCCTCCACAAAGTAGAAGTCGTGCCACGGCGGGAAAGACTGCATGTCTTCAATATTCCACTCTAAGTCTCCTCCCGACGGGTTGTTGCGCTCGGCCATGATCTCCTTGCGTGGACACATGTGGAAGTCCTGTACATTCGTGAAGTCCCTCACTATGTTGAGGGGATCGTACTTCCATCTTTGGGGCAGCTCGACCAAGCCGAAGCTCAAAAGCGTGGCAGTCAGGTACTGATGTTGTCCATTGATGCCGACTTCGATCTCTGCCCAGGTGATTGGATAATTGAACAGATGTCCCTTTTTCCTCCCCTGGCCATACTTCTGATCAGTGTAATCCATCTGTCGTACTACCTCTAAGGCGAACTGGTATTCTGTGGTGTAATACGGCAGCAAGAAGGGTTTGCCCGTGAACCCAAAAATTCTTATCACGAACCCCTGCGTTAACCGGAAAGTATCGCCAAAGTCCTGGCTGATCACTTGTTCTCTCATCGGACGCGGGACGCGCGGGCAGGCGTCGTGGAGAAGGGCTAGGGCTGGGCCTAAGAAGGCCAGATTGAACTTATAGTATGACTCCTCCCTCAGCAGCACCCTGGTCCATTCGTATACCGGAAGTTGCGCGCCATTCTTATCTTTGCGCTGAACTGGGAGCGCCTTCATTTTACTGTGCAGGTGAAACAAGAATAACCACGCCAGGGCCGAACAGTATCTGAAGCTTTCGCTCGCCTCGCTCCTCAATTCCTGTAGGTGCGAGTGAATCCCACGGGCCACGCAGTCTGCCCAGTCGAAGAAGACCGGCTTGGTTTTGTCTGTCATAACCTTGGGATCGTAGAATTCCTCTCGCAGGATGCATTCGGCAAGAGCGATTTGGTAGGGGAAGACCATCGCATCTGTGCCGCAGCCTAGAACCTAGGCCAGCATGGTATAAATACCCGTACTTTTGAAATCACTCAGAGGCCTAGGCTGCTTCGGCCATGACCGGAGTGGAGGAGGCTCATGGAGCTGGGACTCCACAAATCGCCGCATTCTCGGATTATCTGTGTATCTGTCCGTTTGTTCTCCGATATTGACATTTTTGATAGTGTAATTCTTGTCCAGTGATAGACTTGGTGCGAAGGCAGCACGCACAGTCTCTGGGTAAAGCGAGAACAAGACGGTGCCCTCGTGGTCGCAGACCTGTCTGGTGTTTGGTTTGTAATATTGCGCAATCCCCGCCACCAGTTCTGGGCAATGATGCACCTGTGGGCACAAGAACCAGTACAAGTGGGAGTGGTAAGCAGCGGCGAAGGGGTGCGAGGGAGAAACCTTCTCTCGCCAGTTCTCAATTGTATGCCGCAGCTGGCTGATACTCTGGGAGTAAATCCCGTCTCTGAGCTTTATCCAATTATCAATGGGAGGCGGGGGAATTGGCCTTGGCGGCGCTGTGCGGGCTCTCTTCATTGTTTCGGCTCCCGACGCCCGGGCTTTCCCCTTATCTTTTCTTTCTCTTTCCTGCCCACTCTCTGGCGTGCTTGAAGCTGCTCGGCCTGTTGTTGCACTCTTCTGCCCACTTTCTTTCTTTCCCATGGCGAAGGCAGAATTCAATTAGTTGTTGCTCGTCTGTAAGAAACTCTGAATTTCACTCTCAGTGCAGCTCGGAGCGCGTCGGATTTTAACTTGTAAAGCGCTTCTGAGAGGCCGTGCTTTATAGTAGCGAACTCGGGATGGGCCTTTAATGGAGGGCACTTGAATTTAATGTTGGGCGCACGGAGTTGGTGGACGTTGATTTTATCCTCGGGTGGCCATGCATAAAATCTTCCTTGGAGGCGCCAATATTTAATTTTTTATCCTTAGAGCAGCACCCCTTTTACCTCTTTTTCTCTTTTTTTTTTCTTTTTAAAAACAATCAGCTTTGGAATCTGTGCAAATCCCTTTTCTTTGATGCGTGCCTTGAAAAACGGGCCTTAACCCCTTCTTGGCACACTTTCCCAGGTCGTTGGATGGAGAGAAATGCGGCCCGCGTAAAATTTTGCATATTTCCCGAAATCGCTCGAAACTTGAGCGATCCCGGGCGCGGGCAGCTTTGGCGAGCGACGGAGGTCATCAACACTTCAAATTGCTTGCTTCCTTACCAAGCCCGGCGTCGCTCGAAAAATGGGGCGCTTCTCGGCGTCGCTCAAAAAATGGGCGATCTTGGGAGAAGACGCATTGGGCGAGCGACGGAGGGCAGATCCCACACTTAGAAAAATTTTCAATTATTTCATTCGTGCCCCCTTCTTTCACCTCTTGATCGCCGTCGCCGAAAATCATGGGCAATTCCCTAAATCGCTCAAAATTTGAGCGATTTCGGGATTCCTTGAACACTTCGGTAAATCGGCCACCCTCTTGCTTGCTTTGAATCGCTGAAAAAGGATGGCGCTGCGACCTCGGGCGTCTTTTACTTGGTAATTTTCCTTGTCGTTCTCCTCAACTTGGCCAGCGCTTGGAAAGGGTTCTCGCCGTCGCCGAAAAAACGAAGCGATTCCCGGATTTGTCAAAGAGGCGAGCGACGGCGGGCGGAGCCCACAGCATGAACACTCAGTCTTTTGTTCAGCCCTCCAGGACTTTCTTTTGCAGGGAAAATTGCTTCTGCATCCACTTGGAATCAAAAATCTTCCAGACCCGGGGATCTGGTGGACAACTTGGCTCAACAACCTAAAATTACAAACTGAAAAGCATATTTACATTCAGGCAAATAAACAAATTAAAACAGCAGAAAAGAAATTATGTACAAAGGGAACCTCTTGACGCTTCTCAGTGACGATAGGCTTTCAGATGAAAGCCATTAACCGGTATTGGGAGGATATGACCCTCCATGTCTCTTAGGACGAATGAATTGAATTGATTGACCCTAGCAACCTGGAAGGGGCCTTCCCAGAAGGCATCAAATTTATCATGATTACCTGTTTTTTTCTTCCAGGAATCCCATTTCAGCACTAGGTCCCCGATCTTGAAGACCCTGGCAGTAGCCCCTTTTGCGAACCAGTTTCGTGTGGTGCCAGCGTGTTTCATAAAAGCCTCATGAGCTTTTTCTCTCTGTTCTTCAAGATGCAACAACCCGGGCTAGCCCGCATCAAGGGGATCAGGTTGTCCTTTTCATCATCCAACGGCCAGAGTGCGGGCATCTCAATATGGGTAGGCAAAACAGCCTCTTTCCCGTAAACCAGTGCGTATGGGGATGTCCTGATGGACTTCTTGACGGATATGCGGTCTGCCCAAGAGCCTGATCCAGGTGCAAGTGCCACGACCTCTTATTTCTCTCCAAAGTCTTCTTTATAATATTCATCAGATTCTTATTTGTCGACTCGGCGAGGTCGTTCCCCTGCGGGTAGTAGTTGGAAGAAGCCTTATGGTAAATACCGTATCTGCAAGTAAACTCTGTCAGTTTGGCTCCCGCGAACCCTGGACCGTTGTCTGTCACAATCGCCTTCGGGATTCCGAAGCGAGTTATCAAGCTTTCCAGGAAGGAGATGACTGTCTCCTGGTCGGCGTGCTTCGTGGGTATAGCTTCGGCCCAACGGGTGAAGTAATCTGTGGCAGTCAGGATGAACTTGTGCCCTGCTGAAGATTCTGGTGAGATCTTTCCAACAAAGTCTAAGCCCCACTGTTGGAAGGGAACCTCCACTTGAATTGGTTGTAAAGGCATTGGAGCGTTCTTATTCCGACCAGCGAACCTCGGCATTTTTCACACTTCGCGAGACTTCTTGCGCATCCGCGAAGATGGTGGGCCAATAATAGCCCGCTTTGATCATCTTTAAGGCCGTAGGCCTTCCTGAAAGGTGTCCTCCCGACATTCCGAAATGGAACTCGTCGAGGACCTTTTTTTTTTTTGTTCCCTTGACACAGCGTAAGAGAACACCATCAATATTTTTGTAAAATAGCCCCTCGGGGCGCAGAACATACTTCAGAGCATTGAGCCTAAACCTCCTTCTTTGTGAGGCATTGAGCTGATCTGGACATCTCCCGTGCTGAAGTACCACACTATATCATCTGTCCAGTCACTCTCCTCTGATAAGGAGTTGGCAAAGTTACCTTCCATCACTGGATCTTCCCACTGACAAGGAGACACCTCGGCGGCAACACTCTAGGCTAATTCCTGGCATAGAGCCCGACCTCGGATTAACTTGGTGGGTCGCACCTCTATGTTGAATTCTTGGATTTTAGCAATCCATCCTGCCCTTTTGTGACCCGGTTCCCCTTGAATAATAAAATTTCTGACATCGGGGTGTATCACAAAAACTGTAATCCGGCTCTGAGAGACAAAGTGCTTAAACTTCTTCAAGGATCTCATGACTGCATGCACTTGTCCCTCAATAAAATTATATCTTTCTTCATGCGGTTGGATTAATTGGCTCAAGAAGGCTATTGGCCGCTCTTCGTCGTCATCTCCTTTCTGGATCAAGACTGCAATGTAGCTCTCAAGTTCCCCGAGTAGTCCGGGTTTATCAACACGGGCGCCTGAGCGATCCTGGCCTTAATCTCTTCAAAGGCCTGCTTTCTTTCTTCAGTCCAGACAAAATCGGCATCCTTTTTTAATAGTTCGGCCATAGGTTTGATGACTTGAGCGAAATCAGGCACGAACTTCCTCACGAAGTTGATCTGGCCAAAGAAGGACTGGAGCCCTTTCTTGTCCACTGGGATGGGGAGTTTCAGGAGAGCTTTTGCTCTATCAGGATCAACTGCTAGCCCTTTTTCGGAAATGACATGACCTAACAGCTTCCCCTCCTTGACCGCGAAGACTGATTTCTTGGGATTGATGGATATGCCGAACTCACGGCATCTTTCAAACACTTGTTCCAGATGAGAGGTGTGTTCTTCCCTCTTGTGGGAAAACACGGTCATGTCATCTAAATAAATGACAATGATTTTATTTAGCAACTCCCGAAATGCAAGGTCCATGGCCCTCTGGAATGTGGCCCTAGCGTTGGATAAGCCGAAGGGCATGCGCTGATAGGCGAACGTTCCCCATTTGGTGGTGAACGTCGTCTTGTGCTGGTCCTCGTCTTTCACCCAGATTTGGTTGTAGCCAGGAAAATCCATCTAGGAGAGAGAACCTCTGAGCTCCTGCGACCACATGAAGAATTTGGTCGATCTGTGGGAGCGGATAGTGATCCTTGAGGGAGGCCTTATTCAAATTGCGGAAGTCAACACAGAGGCGGATATCCCCGTTCTTCTTTTTGACTGGGACCAAATTTGCGACCCAAGAAGAATGCTTGATAGGATATATGATCTTGGCTTCTAGCATCTTCAAAAGTTCTGCCTTCATCATAGCCTCGATCTTTGGGTTAACCGCTCTTTGTTTCTGTCTAAAGGGCTTAACCCCTTCTTCTAGTTCTATGGTGTGTTGTATAATCTCTCTGTCATACCCTTTTAGGTCCTGATAACACCAAGCTACAATATCTGGATACCTTTTGCACAAGGCCCGAATCTGTTCCAGTTCCTCTGGGGTGCAGTCTGTTCCAACTTTGATCACCTTTCCTGGTTCTAGTTCCAGATCCCTGTATTGCTTGGAGTCAACCTTGATCCTGTGAGATATAGCTCTATCATTTTGATCAAACAGGCTTTCAAGGGTAATGAGTCCCTTAGGGACATGGTTATTCTTCAACTGTATCAACCCCTCATACTGCTCGTCATCAGGGTCTCTACCTTCGATTGAACTTGCTTCATGGATTAAAAAATTGATGATCTGCTCATCAGAATCGAACACCTGCCAGTGGGTGTCCTTATCAGGCACAGAAGGCCTGTAAATAGTACGAACCGGCTTCGGCTTCGCATAGTGTCATCGGCCGGAACGTACCGGCTCCAACGAGACGCCAAGATCTCAGCATGCTTATTCTTTTCACGAGAGATAGCTTTGACATTCGGGGAGTCGAATGACTCCATCGAGTCCCGGACACGGTTGCGGTACGCCTTGAGGTAATGCTTCTTGGAGGAGCACTTGTTTGTTATCTGCTTGCACACTAGCTCTGAATCTCCAAAGATTTGAAGTTGTTTGATCCCCAACCTCTCCGCTTTCTTCAAGCCTAAGCACAAGGCTTCATATTCGGCTGCATTGTTCGTGCAACTCCAGGCCAGCCTATAGCAGTAATCTTTCTGTATTCCAGATGGCGAGACTAGAAGGACCCCTGCCCTAGCGCCGTTCTTGCATCGGGCGCCGTCAAAGTATAGCTTCCACAACTCATTGGGGGCAAGGGCCTATGTCTTCTTTCGCCGTCTCCTTGGGCTTCTCAGGCTGGGTAACAGAGTAGCAACCTATGTCTGATTCAATCATGGCGTTGAAATCCAACAAGGAGAACTCGTCCTCCACTTGTAGTTGCTCTATGGCCTCTTCCACTAGGTCCACTTCTGCCAACTCTTCGATCATTAGATGGACCGTTTCATCCTGCTGCCCTTCCTCGGGTATCTTCTCAACTAGGAAAGTGGATGGTTTGTCATTGTATATTTTCACTTTCCTCCCTTTGAAGGGGACTTCCATGTGTGAGTAGTCTAGCGACAAATATCCGCCCAGCTTGGCGGTAAACTCCCTCGAGAGACACATGCCAAAGTAGGGCTCCAAGTCAACGACCACAACCTCTTGAAATCACCACAATCTCGGGCGCTTTGTGCAACTGGATAGAAATGTCTTTGATGACACCCACTGTTTTCACAGGAGTGTCGTCTAGCTGCAAGACGCCTTGACTGCTCCGCGTATATTCCATGCCGATTTCTTCACAGAAAGCCCTTGGCATGACAATGGTTGAGGCACCGGAATCAATCATGCAATTGTGTACCACATGGCCCTCCATCCTCAGAGACAGGTAGAAAGGCGGTGGTCTGTTCTTTCCGGTGATTGAAGTTGTCAGGGGCTGAGCTAACACGGGTTGTGGTGGCTTTCCTCCTTTAACGGTCTTCAGCGACTCTTGCAACAGGTCCACCTGACCAGGGAGCTGAAGGGCATCATACATGCTGATCTTCGATGGGGTCTTCTTGAGCTCATCAACAATGTTGTAGGCCGAAGTAGATGGGCCCTCAGTTTCTTTCGTCGGCTCATACTTGGTGCGGTACTGTTGCGTTGCCTCAACCCTCTGCCGCTTTGTCAGCGACGGATACTTGAGCTTTTCTCGAGCTTGCTCTTTGGTTTCGACTAGAGAGGTTGAGTCACAGGAGCCTTGGCTGGTGGCGCCTTCTCTTTGGCGGGTGGAGGCAATGGTGCTTTCTCGGGAACTTCCGCGGCAGGTTGCACCTTTTCTCTTCTGGTGTACACCTTCAAAGGCTGCATTTGGGCCGCATCCGCCTCTATTGGCTTTTTACCATTCCTGGTCAGAATCGACACTGGGTCCTCTTCTGAGACCGCAAAGTTGCGCTCTTCTTCCCGAATCATGTTAACTTGCTCCTCCGGGTTGCTGCTTGCAAGAGTTTGGACATAATGTTGATGCAGCATGCAGGTAGCTTCTCCGTGAGGGTCATTGCATGTAGAGCACCAGTGCACATTGTCTGGAGTGCTTGGTCCCACATTGTTAGCAACATTTCTAGTCGGAGGCCTATTGGCCTGGGGTACTTGATCTCTTGTAAGCGTCGGAGGAGGGTATGGTCTCCTAGGAATGAATTCTTGTTGGGCCTGCTTCTTTTTCATGATGGCCATGTCGTTGGACAGCGTTCGATAGCCAGAAGCAAGAGATTGTACCTCCTACAGAATCTTGGTTTGTATATCACTATTGGCTGGTGTCGACTGGGCTGGCGGAGGCAATAGAGCTAACGGCGGGGCTGGAGGCAATGCCGAGTATTGTGGAGGAGCGGGAAGTGACGGATATTGCGGGGTAGACGGGAGCTGAGGTGCCGGTGGCGTGGGAAAATGCACTTGAGGAGGGAATTGAGACACAGCTGGTGCGGGATTCCATGGTGGATTGGGATATGAAGAAGATGTTTGAGCGGACGTCGATGGATATTGTGATTGAGGGAAATCTGGGTAGATCGGCGGCTGCATCTTGTGCGGGAGTCTACCTATGGCAATCATATCTAGCTCTGCCCTCTGAGCTACCTCATACAACTCGGGGAAAGTGTTCACGCGGGCCAACTTGATGACCAAACTGATGTCCGAGTTAAACGCTCTGAGGTAGTAGTGGGCAGCTTGTCCATCGATGGGACGTAGCTCAATGGGCACTCTTTTCCAGGACCGCGCAAACCTCACATTGAAGTCTGATATCTCCTCTTGCGGATGTCGTTGAATGGTTTGAAACTGGTGCAGCAGCGAGGACGGATCAGCGGATTCATTGAACCCTTTGACTAGTTGTCCGGCCAGTTGGGCCCATCCCGTAATAGTGTCGTTCGACAAGGATCTGTACCAGTATAAGAGCTTCCCTCGCAGAGAGAGAGCCAACAGCCGGGTCTTGACACTTTCATTTGTGATGGCATGCAGCGCAGCTAGAGCTAAGATATCCTGGATATGTTCATAGGTCGTCTTCCCGGTTCCATCATATGTGGGAAGGGCCTTTAAAGCAACGAGATGGAACAACATCTTGCCCGGCTAGATTGAGGGGTCCAGTGGAATCAACTGTCGGGAATAGCTCAGGAGCATTTCGTTGAGGATTTGCCATGTCTGCGTCTTGATCGTCTTGATCAGGATCGTGGTAGTTGTTAGTGCTTTCTGAAGTTGTCTCCTCAGTTTCAGTTTCTTGCTCCAAAGCTTCGTCTTGGTGGGCTTGATAGTCAATCAGCCTCGGGTGCTCTCTAGCAGCGTTGATGTCAAGCTCGTAAAACTCAGGCACCTCCTGTCCTGCGTTCCTAGCTCTCCATCTTGTATGCATGAAGAAGCTTTTGATATTGGACCAGTCTTCGAGACTCAGAGAGTATTCAGGTTCAACAGAGTCACCAGGTGTTCTCCTTTGACAGCACTGAAGCGAACACCGATGCTTCAATACCGCTTATGGGGTGTGACACTCGTGTCCCACCGGGCATGCCAGAGAAACTGTTGGTTACGAATCTGCCACTAGGAAAGGATTTTAGTCTTTTGCGCCCTAGATTCGCCCAACAGATTGAAAGGCCGGAAGGAAGGGATGCCTTCCGTGCCAATCTCCGGAGAAGGTCGGCTCCTATACTAATCTACTTGATTTTTTAGAAAAGAGAACTGGAAAGAGATTATAAAAATGCAGAAAGAAATGTAAATATCATGTGTTTCAGGTGGGGAAGAACAAGCAGCACAGTCACTAACTTATCACTAAACCAACAACAATCAAAACAATGTATGTAACAAAAACTATTACTGTGATTCTTTCCTATGTATCCTTCATTCAGTATTCCAGGTCTACTTAATTGCCAATGCTGCAATCCAGGATTCAGAATGACAGCAATCAGAAAAATAAATGACACGATGCAGAAATACTTGCAGAAGAAAGCATAAAAGAAAGAGACAAATAACAGAGCCAAGTATACTTTGAATTGGAAGCAAGTGTTCAATTACAGCAGCTTCTTAGCAATATGTTCCCCCCCTTTTACAATGCAAGTTCATTGCTATTTATAGCAAAAATTTCCCCCCTTTTACAATCGGAGCACAGCTCCCCAAACCTGCAAAAGCTGCAGAAAGCTGCCAGATTTGACTCTTATCGGCTTGTAGCATGGTCCTTCTGACTTCGTACAACTCCTGACAGATTCGGTGGTTGAAAAGGGGCGCTTTATGTTAATGCGGTAGGTGCAGTACAGTTTAGCCTTTGGGTTTGTCATTACTGCTCACCTACCCTGTCCTTGGAGTACCACTTCACCCTCCGTGAAATGTGCCCAAATCCCGAAAATTTGCCTGTTTTTATCTAGGGAGGCATTATCTGCTTAACAGTTCTAAAAACTGGAGGGAATCTGGCTTTACATTTACAACTCCCTATTGATCTTTGTCGGAGGTCGCTGAAAAATGAAGAAACACCGAAAATCGCTGAATAGCGACGGCAATCTCCGGAGCTGGGGCTGGGAGCGACCTCGGGTGCAAGCTGTGGAGCGCCCAAAAAATTGAGCGACTTCGGGAAATCCTGATGAGCGACGGCGATCTCAGGCAGGCTCCTTGCCGCAAGTCGCCAAAAACCTGCAGCGCTGCTGAGAGAAGTGGACAGCGACGGCGATCGCGGGAGCAGTTACACTTAGTTTTTGCTTTGTTTTGTTTCCTTTCCACGCATCGCTAAAAAAACTTGCGGCATCGTGCGTCACCAGACGGCGACAGCGATCGCGGTTGGGGTGGCACTTAGAAATTTTTCAACCCATTTTTTTATGCTGCTCTCGGTCGCTGAAAAGAAGCGCGACGACAGACGTCGTTGGGAAGCGACGGCGATCCCAGTCATCGACACTTAAATGTTTTTCAAACTTTGCCACGGATCGTTCAAACAGCTCGCGCCGCTGGGGATCGCCCAGCAGCGACGGCAATCGCGGGATAGTCATGCCTTAGAGATTTTTTGCATTTTTCTTTCAAATTTTACATCCAATTCTGAAAATTGATCTGCTTAACATGAACAAACTGAAAATGAAACATGAAAACTGGAAATTGCACCGAGGGAAGAGGGAGACAACAACCTACTTGAAATTTTCAAAATTCTTCTACCCCTAGCAAAATGTGACAACAATGAAAAAATCCTATTTCAAAATGTTTGATAACGAGTCACTATATGAGCATAGTTTTTAATAAATCTATGGCAAAAGCTTGCTAATCCTAAGAACCCGTGTCCCTTTGATATTGGTTTGAGAATTAGGTCATTTAACAATAGATTACATTTTAGCAAGGCCCAATGTCATGCCTTCTTTTGAAATAATATGACCCAAATATTCAATATTCTTCCTTTTGAAGCTACATTTGTAACTTTGTGCATAGTATTTATTTTTGTACTTAAGACTGTAAATATTGCTACCCCTTTCTAATACAATTATTATTGCCAAAATTTACATAGATTCATTTCAATTTCTCCCATGGTTTTAGTATGAACTTTCAAACACGATAAGATACCTATCTTGCACCTTAACTGTCCCAATTTTTACTTCAAAGACATCACACTCAAACACAAATCGTTCTGAAAATTCTTTAGTTTATAAAGCGTGGTGGACAATAGTACCTCTTTTTAACTTTGAAAACTTTGATTTGCTTCATCAGAAGATGTGAAAGAATCCTATTTCAAAATGTTTGAGAATGAGTGGCTATGTGAGAATAGTTTTTAATAAATATATGGCAATAGCTTGCTAATCCTAAGAACCCATGTCACTGATATTGGTTTGAGAATAGGTCATTTAACAATAGATTTAATTTTAGCAGGGCCCAATGTCATGCCTTCTTTTGAAATGATATGACCCAAGCATTCAGTAGACTTCCTTCTGAAGCAACATTTACTGTGTGCATAGTACTCATTTTTGTCCAGAACTAACACGATCTTATCTACATGTTGAAGATGAGTTTTCCAAAATTTATTATAAATTATAATTTCATAAAAAATGTTAATACAAAATTTCATAAACATGGATTGAATATATTCTAAAGGCAATTTTGGCAATATAGTTTGTCTATACTATAGCAACATAACCAAAGAACTGGTTCAGTAAAGAATTCAGAACCACTTGATTCATCCAACAACTTGTCTAAAACTGGAATAGGGAACTTATTCTTGATAGTTATTTTTACGAGTCCTAAAATTGATACACAGATGAAGTAATCTATCTTTTTTCAGATGAAGTAATCTATCTTTTTTCTGAATAATTGTACTACTGCTGAGCAAGGACTTTGACAGAGTGCCATATCAAACTTATGATGAAGAGTATATCAGTATGGAATTAATAAGGCCTCATTATTTGCATTGAAAAGCCAATAGGTTTCAACATCTATGCTCTGATGCCACTTGGAAGAGTTCAAAGAAGTCTGAATAGTTGGTAGATATATATAGAAGAATATGAGAAGCTCCCTAACCTCAAGATAGAAGGTTATAATTACAGGGACAAAAAGATATCCTGAAGAGGAATGACCCCTTTGGACAGCACATGTCCAAAAGGAAACAACACTTAGCTAAGGGCTGTTATATATCCAAATATAATATGAACCCAAATTTCTTGCATCACTGGATTTTGGTGGGTGAAACTTTTTTTTTGCTCCTTTTAAATTCTCAGATCTGGAAGTACAACACAGCATCCCAGCTTTATGTAAAAGCATATCTCTGATAGGAAATTTATACCACCTTGATAGAAAATGAAATTTGGCACATTTTTGAGATGGGAAGAATTTATTACAGTGATCAAGGACAATTACTGGCCCCCGAATCATGAGTAAGTTTCAGGGAATTTCACAATATTGAATAAAAGCATAACAGCTTGGTTGTGGAGTATTCTTAAAGATCTGACAGTTTGAACACTTCTTTCTTTGTGTGTGTTTAAAAAGTTTTAAGTTCTCCATTCAAGAAGATTTATTAGCTTAGCTAATTTAGAAATGAAATATTATTAATGTCCTCAGTGGGACAAAATAACACCCAAGGGACTATAAGAAGGACAATAATGACTGCCAGCTAGCAGGCTAAACAAAAGCCCAACAACGAAAAGAACTAAGACAAATAAAAGACGAAACCCGACAACCAGGCCGAAGAGAAAAGGAGAAAGAAAAGGGGGACCAGAGGGGGGGAGGGTTGCAGTCCGAAAGAGAGTACACGCCAAGAAGAACGGAGAGAGAGAGGAGGAGGGGGGAGGGAGCAACCCAGGAGGGGCAAGCTCTAAGAACACTTCAAAAAGAACTAAAGAGCGAACACGCCAAACTATATATTAAACTTTAAGACAACTCAAAGTAGGACAAGTGGACCAAGCAAAAAGAACTAAAGAGCGAACAAGCCAAACTTGGAGAATGAAGAAGTAGCTCTCGGAACCAAAACTGATAACATGGTGATAGATATGCATATTGGCGAGGATATGGAGGAAGGCAACCAAGATGTTGAGCCAACCAGTTAGTTCCAGTTAAACTAAAACAACAACAACAATATATATATATAGAAAAATCTCCATGTCAAAAAGTTAACAAATCCAGCTTTTACATGTTAGAGCAAAAACTTAATTTCAAAAGAGCATCTAAGTATGGCTGTATTTCTGTCCGTGTGCAACACTAATGTGTATGTAGTCAACAACTTTATTAAGAGATAAGAAATAAATATTGGAGTATTCTTACTTTCTGAACCAACATAGCAGAGGTTATGAAAAGAATGTCTATTTGATCTATTATTAACTACTGTTGCACTGATTTCATGACACCAATCAGATTCATTTTATATTATTTTGAATCCAAGAAAACTGAAAATGTAATTTTGTACAATATCTATTTTAAATGGGCTTATATTTTGGTAAAGCACACTTCCCCTCCTATCTGAAATTATTCAATCACTACAGCAAGTGAATAATGAATATGAAACAACTATTATTGATGGTTACACTTATCCAGTATCAGAATTGAAGTACTTACAGAAAACTTTCATTCCTCGTAACATAATATAAAAAGATAGTTGTGACAAACACACTGATCGAGGTGAAAATGTTCACAACAATAATGAATTTGAAGAACTCTCTTGAGCCCCATATTGGTTCGAGCAGCTTCCCACTAAAAAGCAGAGCGATTACACTCAGGACTAACTGCAAAAGAGATTACAAACTAGTTAAGAGGCTGGTCAAATTCTTGATTCACATTCTAAATTATGCAAGGAGGCACATACCATTCAAAATATTGCATTTCTAGTTCAGGAATTGTACTGGTGTCAGGTAGGCAGGGGTGGGGGATCCAGAAAGGCAGATTGTTCCATTCAAATAGATAAAAAGTGTCAAATGGAAATGCAAGAAATCCAAACCAGCAAGACCACAGCTGTTTCCTATCCAAGAGAAAAAAAAATGCATATACTAATTTATAGAAAACCATGGCATTATGAAAAATGAAATTAGACTGCAGTCTAAATATAGCTACAGATACAAGACAGTAATGATGATATGCAGTTATCAAATGGCATTAGCTCAACCGGTTAAATTCCTCAACTTCGACCCAGGTTTAAATCTTGCCTAGCGCTACATGGATAATAGCCAAGCTGTTGTACTACGTGTATGTGGTCACTGGTGATGATGTAATAATAGGTGGCGCCCATTTCAATCCCATATCACCAATTGGAAAAAAAAATGATCATATGCAGTTTGATAGAGTTAACTTCCTCTGTCATTGCAGTACTGATAGATTTCAGCATTTGGTAATATTCTTGAAATCAGTCATTTTGAAATGCTCTATAAGTATAAAAGCAACTGTATGATTTCCTTTCATTAAACATCTATATATGAGCTTGTGCTGCAGGTCACAAAATGCAAGCGGTCTATGATCACTCAACTATATCAACTTTAATTTCATAGGATTCAATTTCGAGCATTGCAATGTAGAAAATTAAAAGTTCAAAATTATAATTCGCATGTAGCTCGATAACTTGATTAACCAAAATGAAAAAAGATATATGCATGACAACGCTGTCTTCAGCTAGTTATGTCTAAAATGCAAGGAGGTCCCTGGACGATAAGCTTCAACATTCAAACAGTTTTAAATTGCTGATGTAGTTTTATTTAGAAAAAAGATAAAGAACAGCCCACTTAATTTTACTTCTCAGACAGTATCAATAAGACTTACCCCAAATACAGATTGCTCTAAGTAGCCTGCGGTTATTAGATTCCATGCAAAGGGGATGGTCCTGCAAAGTCAGCACAGATATTAGAACTAGGGAGACTTGCCAAGTAAAAACAATAGCATAAATCATTCAAAACCTCTTTATTCACTTCTCTCATCAAGAATAAGGGTAAGAAAGCAAAAGTGCAAAAAAGACCTCGAAACAAATGGTAAAATGGTACTTCTGTCTGAAGTACATTAGCAATTAGAGTACATGCATACAAGAAAAGGATTGTAAAATCATACAACCTGCAAGAAGAGATAAACATGGAATGAGGGCAATGAAAAATAGATATCACATGTGCAAGCAGTGATGGCATTGGAAGGAAGATGGAAGATTGTTTGATAACAAAGGAACACAAGCTTCCTCCAAAATATCACTCTGAAAATAAAAGCCTTTCCCAGTGGGAGTTAATATAGCAGATGCTTCACAACTAGTATCTTTTTTTAGACTCTCAAAGGAGGGGCCACAGCAACCTCCACAATCAAAAGACAATCATGAAAGCTCTGAGAAATGGAAAATAGACTGTCTCTCGTTTTTGGTTTACCCTCCTCCTAAGGAAATCCCTCCCTCCCAACATTGACACCTACAATTGGATTTCAAGTGCCATCTCCCTCAATGACATTCCTGACCAACCTATTATCTAGGTCACTTCACGAGCTTGAAGCTTTTATTCTACAATATACTCATGCAAAGCATGCATGTCTCTTGAATCATGTTATTGTGCCATCTCCCTCAATGACATTCCTGACCAACCTATTATCTAAGTCACTTCACGAGCTTGAAGCTTTTATTCTACAATATACTCATGCAAAGCATGCATGTCTCTTGAATCATGTTATTGTTTGCTGACGTTGTGGTTCTCCTTGCTCATACCCAAGAAGGTCTATAGAGACAATTGAATGCACTTGCTCAATTTTGCAACGTCCAACATCTTAGGTTCAACCTCTATAAGATGAAGGTTAAGGTCTTCAATACCTCCAAAAATACTCTCTCGAAGTTCCAATTTGTACAACAGCTTTCCTATTGAGAAAACAACTTCCCACACTTATCTTGGAGTTCAATTTAAGAGACCATCGCTTAACCGAGTCTGCCTCACAATCTCAACTATGCAAGGGACACACCTCTCACTTTTTATTTCAATACCAAGGTTTCCAAATACATTTCTTGGATATTCCAGCACAGATGCAGCTTTTTGATGGTATCCCTAGACTCACCAATACATAGGAGGCCAACTTTGCCACCTGCTTATTAGACATATATAGACTACCTTGCTTTAACATATAATCTGTTCTGAGCAAACAGTTCCTCAATTTATTATCTAGGCGGAGTTTGCGGCTCACCCATGTCTTCCTGAGAGCATTTTCAGACTCTTCCATCTCCATCAAATCAGGTGCATGGGGAATCATACATCAAGTGTAGAAAGAAATCACCACCTCTTATGTGTATTTGGGGGTTCTTTTCATTGGTCCCACTTTTGGTATGAAACCCGCCGCCCAGGTCTAGGTGTGTAAGGGGTATGCAGCTCTGTCTTTGCTAGAGAGGAATTGCTTCAAAGCACATTTTTCAGGATATACCTGTGAAGATGAGGATCTTTGACGCCTTGGTCAAGCCAACTATTACTTATGGGTCAGTGATTTGGGGCCCTAGTCTTGGCCCAACTGAGTGGTCACGGGTTGAACGAGTCCAGACACTCTTTTTCGACGATTCATTCGTTGCACGGGCACAGTCCCCCGTTCTATTATTCTGGCAAAGTTTAGGGCTTCTCCTCCCCAGCTTGAGATTATCTTCCTGATTATCGGTTATCTTCATAGGATCCGTACTTTCGGAGATACCCTTGAGGGTTGCAGGCGATACCCTTACCTCGCCCTTCGCTCCTCGATGGAACTCTCTCCGAGTTCTCGGGGAGGCCGGAGGAGCTAGTATTTTCAGGTTTTTGCTCTCCTGGCCAGCATTCAGATACGGATAGACAGGCTCCCCCCTTATTCTTTGGGGGTTCTCCCCCCTCTCGACTTAGTAAGGAGAAGATGCTCCATGAGATTCGAAAGGATGTTAGTCTCCAGTACACCAGATGCACATGGATCTCTCCTGTTGCCCCTCTTTCCCCCAAGCTGTCTTTCTACCATGAGCACTTCTTACAAATACAGGAGGGCATAATAGTTCCACCACAATACCTTCAGCAGCACACAATGCATAGTCTTCTATTGGGCAACTCAGGGTGTGTTCTCACCAACTCCGGATTGAGTCAGATCACCATCTTCCGACGAAGGAACGGATTTGCTTGTTTTGCTCCTTGGGTGAAGTTGAAACCCTTCATCCCTTTATTTTTTGTTGTCCCATTTATTATGAGATCCGAGGTAAGTTTCATTGCTTTTTCAGGGACAACTCTCGATTTGTTTCTACCTTCTTCGGATACCCAGACCAGCGTTGTCTCGCACTCTTTCTTAGGGAGATAACTCAACTTTGACGACATAACATTTCTCCAAGGATCTCACCCTCCTCAACATCGGCTCATCACAACATACTTCACCAACTCCGATGGACCAGGTGACTTCGATCGAAAACGCCCCACATCATCCAGTTCGAACAGAAGTAGGGTCACTAGACAACGCACCAACAGTTTGTCAAGGTTCCGAACTAGCAATGGGCAGAGACATATCATGGACTTCTTCAGCTCCGGTACTTCGGCCTCGACTGTTAGGAGAGATTAGTTTCTGGGGGGTCCTCAGAGCTTGCCCCTCTTGGGATGCTCCCTCCCCCCTCCTCTCTCTCCGTTCTTCTTGGCGTGCACTTCTATTTGTTGGATTACAGCCCTCCCTCCCTCTGCTCTCCCTTTTCTTTTCTTTTCCCTTTCTCTTTGGCCCGTTTTTCGGGTTTCATCTTGTATTTATCTTAGTTCTTTTCTTTGTAGGGCTTTTTAGCCTACTAGCTGGCAATCATTATTGTCCTTCTTATAGTCCCTTGGGTCTTATTTTGGCCCATCGCGGACATTAATAATATTTCATTTCAGCAAAGAAAATCGTTTCCATAAATCCTTCTGATCAGAGGCATGATTGATAATTGAAGATAGGCTCCTTAACATTTGGTACTTAGTGGATGCCCGAGGTCATCTCCTTCCTAAGAAAGAGGTGACCAATAACTCAATGATGGAAGACATCTATCAGCAATATAGACAGGTTACCTGGATCTCTCCTCCACAGACACTATGGCATCATTACTCACCTTAACTACATTCAATATAACTAGTCCTCTGGCCTGAAGATTTCCAAAGAGACTTGTTTTGTTTCCCTGGGCCATGAGAAAGTGAGAACAGAAAAGGAAGAATACAAAGGTCAGTTAATTTCTTGTGTATTATGGTCTTGTCCCAAAAAGTTTTAACAATGAGATGCATAACATATGAGTAAAAAATTGGTTGCTGCACATTCAAATTTCCAGGGCACGGTGTCTTCATTGTTTTTTCAAACTATTCACCAATTTAAATGGATCCAAACCCATACTACTTATCCCATGAATTAGTGGGAAAATTAGGAACATAAAAGTTCAAAACAATGTACAATAAACCGTATTTTGCCCTGCTTGATGAACATTGATTCCCTCCACTGGCAAAGAGCTATGTATCTCTTTCAAGAAAAGAAATGCGAATTTTTCATTTCTAGGAAAAATGAGCTTCTTCTTGTCCTCAGCACTTCTAATACCTACTAGTGTCACGTCCTTCATGGGAAAGCCCCTTGTAAAAATTTACCCCCAAACCTATGTTTCACACACCAACTTTCTATATGATATTCCTGATCATTACCCTCTTCAAATCCCCTCAACTTCCACTTCCTATCTTCAAATTACTCCTAGAGACATAAGAAGGGTTAATTGTAAATTGTACACCAGCAAAGAAACTAATCGTGAAAGGCTTCAACTCAGTTTATCAAATATGGTGCTAGCTTGCTTGCTCTTCCCATTGCAAACATATTTGATGAGTATCACTTATTCTAGTTTACTCCTCATGGTTGCAATATATCATTCGCCCTGTTCATGAATCAGGTGACAGCCCTAACCCAAATATATACAGGATTATCATGATTGAACACACATTTCCCCAACTTTATGTCATATATTGGACATGGATCTTTTCGAGCAGCTGAAGCGTGGTAAGTTCAAAGCTTGGGGACAAGCAAGCTTCACAAGATTTCCAGACTATTGATAACTTTTTGACCTTTGAGCTGCTATTGAGAAGGCTTACCAATAGTCTTCTAAAGGACTTTTGTTGCTTTGCAGACTTTAGGAAGGCCTTCCATTGTGCCCAAACACTTGTTTTAAGAACTGCGTGCAACTGTTATCTCAAAGCTCTTTGTTACTGTAATCATGGCATGAACTCTACTTTTTAGTGAGTACAACTCGAAACAAACAAGTATGCTCTTTTTCACCAACTCTATTTTGGATTTGCATTAATAAGCTTGAGGAATTTCATAAAAAGAACACTTATGTTAAAGATTATTGTAACTCACATCACATCTTGATTGTTGTGGTGCTTCTTGTCAAAGATGTGGCCTCTTAGCACATCTTCATAAGAGATTGAAGAAAGAGATGCTCTTGCTTGCTTTCATAAGCTCCACCAAATAGTGATAAATCTTGGTAAAATGAAGATGGTATTAATAATTTCTAGATACATCTATCCAAATTTTAGGTTATCTACAAAGATGACTTAGTGAAGATTAAAACAATATACACCAACTTAGGGGTTCAGTTTATGGTTCCAGCTTTTAACTTGAAACCCACCACCCAATTACCATTTTGTATAGGCTATACCTCCCTCAATAGTTTAAGGTGTTATGTTTCACATACATATCTACAATATGCCTTTAAATATGTCTCTTGACACATAAGGATTTGTGGGCCTTGTTTAGGGCTTTTTGGCTGGGCACATGTTGATGTTTTGTAAACAGGCAATACCTGAAAGAATTATATAAGCTGACCTTGGTGCCTAGACTCTTTTATCTTTCAGCCTATCTTAGCTATTGATGAATGTCAAGCGTCCCTTGGCTACAATAATCACTAACACAAATGGTGATAGATCCGTGAGATGGCATTCCTTTCCACAAGGATCATTAGGGCACCTCAAACCTCTAATCCTCACACCCAACATAGAGGGTTAGCTACACTTCACCATTCTCCATCAGCTCCCAACTATCAGCTCTATCAGAGGCTCTCTTTTTAGCATGGACTTTGCTTTGCATGATTGTTTTGTAATGCATGTCTCTGCATATACTGATTTGATTTAACACTCTATTCAAATGCTGCCCAGTTTGATATCTTAAAACCGAATAATAATTGCAAATTCTTGCACTTTTGAATCCCAGACCTAGTTTGGTTTCACAAATCTCTGAGGCAATGTGTCACATTTTAACACAATATCAGCATCCATCATTTCTCCTTGAGAATGATCTCTGCATTCTAGATCAACCTCTGTCATAAGGTTGAACTCCATGGATGCTAGAAAAGTCTTTGAGGGGTCAAACTCCATGGGCCCTCTTAATCCTGGCCATTCTCCTAAAAGCATCATAAGATCCTGTGTTGACCCTTTTGGGATTGTTGGTGATCAGACTGTGCTTCTACTTTCCATCCCACTATAGATTAATGTTGGTGCTTGGATCAACTGGAGCTCCTTTCTATCTCTGTTATACCTCTACTTCTACCTCTAGCTCTCTTTTCATCATTACTTTTAGCATGTTAGGGTTTATCCATTTTGGGTAACCCTCGAGGCTGTAATTTTATGCCATACAGCTGTTCCACTTCAGTGTAGTTTACACTAGATTCTTTACTCTAATTTAGCTTATTTTAGTACTATTTGGTTACTAAGAGCATGGTAACAGCTCTTTGCAATGAGTCCCATTGGCCTACTTTGGCCATCTGTGGAGCATGTTGGAATAAGATTATTAGTCTGCTAGTGTTAATGGCTTTGCTTGATTTTGAGAAGACTTATAATTGGATAGAATGCATTGAACTTATATTTTTCTTGTTAGTATTATGGATCTGATTTTGTCAGAATAATGTTGTTAGCACTTGCAAAGGCATCTACGATTACTGAATAGTGCAATCTCTGGTGAATTTCTTGTTCAGAAATCTATTTGTGAATGTTGTCCTCGGGACCCTTTGTTTTAGCAGCAAGTCCCTTCAGAAATCAAGAAACTCCTGCCTCCATCATCCTGTTAGGGAACAATCTTTATTGTTTACTTAATGGTGCTAATTTGCTGTGGGTAAAATTTCCTGATGATACAGCCTAATGATGGAAATCTATCACTTTGATTGAGAGCAAATTGTGAGAAATTTAATTCTAAAATAGCATTGCATAAATCCCATTTCTATAATAGGGATCTCCATGCACCTTCTTTGTGGCTTATTAGCTGGTGGCATGGTTCTATGTAAGCGTTACCTGATAAGGTATTTGTGAGTATCTTTTGGATTGACCTTTAAAATTTTAACTTGGGTGTAATTGAATTGTTTATAAAATTCGGAAGAGAATTCATAAAAGGTGTGGCAGATTTTTTTTCCTTAGCTAGACAGTTTCAAGTGGATCAAAAGGTTTCATCTGCTTTTCACATATACTGCTTATCCTGTTAGTTGTTTACTGCTGCCCATTATCAGCAGGATACTGTTTCCCATTATCAGCAGCATAAGATAATGTTAGGGATTACCTTTACTTTAATGAAGGGAATGCATAAAGAAAGCATCAAACTAGGTGGGAAAACTGTATCTTGACAGAAATTTTGGCAGGGGTTCAACCTCTTGAGATCATAATCATCTTTCATCACAAAAAGAGGGAATTTTTCCTTTTTAAAATAGATCTTTGTTTAAGTTAGATGCATCAAGTTATGTGTTTAAGTTCATGTTTCTGTTGACCTTTATTTCAATCTGGAAGACCTAGCAAGTCATAAAACCTTATTTGACTACTACAACTATTTCTTTCCTTGATAGAAAAAGAATTGCTTTTAGAAGTTCTTGATGGTTTCAACCAATGGTCAGTATTTGGCAAAGCTTAGAGGTTATTTGGCTTTGAAATGGGCAAGGACACTAATTTTTGCAATTTGTGTTCTGTTTCTCATCGTCATTGGGCTAAATGGAAAACAATGAAGTTAAGGTTTGAACTTTGCCTTAGATTGGATGAGGCTGATAAAAAGGGCATTTTCTATTCTTCCAGAAGCTGTGGACCACACTTTATCCTTTGATCTGGTTTCTGCTAGTGTGAATGATTTATTGTAAAATGGAAAAGGAAAAAAAACTCTTTTTCATTTTTCTAAGAAATCCCTTTTATACATTTTGCTTTTTGGTTCCGATATGATATAGATAATCTGAAAATTATTTAGTAATAGTTTCTTTAAATTGTTGATGTTATTGGTTAGGCTATTCCTAATTCAGGATTTGGTGTGAGTTCTTGTAATCTAAATAAGAAGAATAACAATCTTTTATTCATATTTGTTGTGACTGGCTAGTTTTAGCTTTGCACCCGAGACACACTCATGCCTGGTAGTTATGCATGGATATGAAACACACCCCTTCTTGCACCTAGTGTGAGACGGTGCACCCGGTATGTTGACCTTCATTTAGGCAACAGACCCAAGCCAGACTCTGTCATTGTAAAAGTTCAAATTAGAATATATATATATACCATTCTTCTCTTCAAGTCACTAAAAAAAACTTTGATCTAACTTCTGCTCAATGCCTCTGCAACTCTCATATTTGAAGTTAGCTTACTGTTTTATTGAGCTGTGTGCTGAGTATGTTTCAGCTTTATGATTCTAAACTTACCGTCTTATTGAGTTTTGTGCTGATTATGATAAAAGTTTTATGTCAGCCATGCAGCGCTTCATATTGTGAGCGCAATTGGAGTATGTTTGAACACATTCACTCCAAGAAGCGCAATAGGCTTATGCAGCAAAATTTAAATGATCTTGTTTTTGTTCATTACGACCTTCCCCTCCACCATAAAAAAATTGAGGGATCCAGTAAGGAGGCCATTGACCTTGATGAGATTGATCCATCATCTAAACGGATCACAGAGCAAGAGCTGGAGCAGCAGCAAGAGTCTCTCTTCTCCGTGGATGATTTTGAAAACCTAACGAAGAAGTTAGCAGCCAAGGCACAGGAAGAGGCACAGGCACAACAACAAATTGAGACTAAAGCTTCTGCTTAGGGCAAAGGGCAAAGGCAGTGCACGACATGGATCATGACACATCTTGTAATTTGTACTTTTTTATAATATAAGCAATACCGGAATATTTGAATATTGGACGCATTAATATTTCTTTAATTGAAGTGTGTTTTGTCACTTTCATGCATAGTTTAAGCTTGTATCACTTGTGAGCTGCAAGCTTACTGCAGTGGTAAGGACTTTGGCCTCTCTTTGAGAGGTCCAAGGTTCAAACCCCACTCAGTATGAGGGGAACGGGACCCCTCATAAAAACCTGTGTAAACTCATTGAAAATAAGCTTGTATCACTTGCCACTTTCATGTGTAGTTTAAGTTTGTATCACTTGCCACTTTCATGTGCAGTTTAAGCTTGTATCACTTACGGTATTAATTTTTTATTTATCATGTTCATTACTTGTGATATGCATGAAAAAAAAAATCAATGAAAAATTACAGTTTCTTCTCTTTCTTTTTTGCCAAGTTTTTCCGAGTTTTATGATGAGTCCCAAGTTGTACTTGCCAAGTCCAAGCCGAGTCCAAGTTTCTCAACTATATTACATACAATGGCATTTCCTAACAAACCAAATATCTAAATCATCCAGTTTAACTTATTAGACTCATTGAATTATGTCGAGTATTGGAATACTTTAAGAGGATAGCCTAACTTTAGAAAATTCTATTAAGAACCTCAAATATTTAACCTGTGTTGAAGCAAAGACATTATTATGCACAATATGCAATTCTTCAAAAGTTCTAAAAATTCCTTCAAAAGAAAATTCATTATGCCAAAATCTGATTGACAATGGGAGTGAGACTTGCAGCTTGTAGCACACAGTTATATATAAGCATATCATTCCTAAGACCAGATACTTCCTGGTATTTAATACTTGGTCAAGAATCATTCCATAAAACAAACAACTCCACAAAGCATATGTAGAAGATATTACAAAAACTTAGAGATAGAGACTAGTAGTAAGAGCCATACTTTCCAGGAATTAGGGCTAAATATTCAACTGTTGATGGAAAAATCTGGGATGCAGCATATCCAATCACAAGAATTGCTGCAAGGCCTTTACAAAGTCGTGTAAAACCTGTGAAGAAGCCAACTCCCTGAAATCAAGTCAGAAATTAATCAAATGCATTAGAGACTTAAAATATCATCCAAAAATTTGTGGTATCAAACAAGACAAAACAGCAGATTTCCATTACCATGGTCAGTGCAGAGCAATGTGCTTTAGTTATCATAACACATTTGCACATCTATTATCAAATTTCCATTACATTTGTTTCATGAATTGCAATAACACATATTAATTCAAAGATTGTATGCTTTCAAGGGGAAATTTAAGAGTTCTCAATCAATCATGCACTATCAATTTATGGACCAGTGTCTATCTTCCAACATGAATGCAAATTTATTTAAGTATTTTGCAATAAAGCCAACCTTCAGATATATTTCACATTTTCAAACTGACGTCATATGTTGCTCAACAAGATTTTCAATTGAATGCAATTAACAGGGAACTATGCCTTCAAAGCTCCTGGGATTTGCATGTAGCTTCTTTCTGCTAGGTAGCGTGAAAACTTGGAGAACAATGTGTTGTTTGAAGATTGATAGATAATAAATCCATCCCACTTGGTCATCATTTATTTTATCAAGGAAAAATGTGTTCTTAGTTGTTATGTGCATTCCTTGGTCAAAGACATAATCCTGTGCTTTGGCATTGCTGTAATTATCCTATCAATATTTGGTTCATGCCTATCTCTAAGTCAAGTGCACATCTTTGCACTAGAATGAATCTTTCTGTCTGTTTCTTGGATGCTGGTATCATATACCTCCAAGGTATCAAGTCCAAGTTAAAGATTGAAATGTGACAATCTTTGATCATTTCTATTCCCCTTCAACTCCTCAAATTGTCCATACTATTTACTAGAACCCACATAACTGTACACAAAGATACCAGTAATAAATGCCCTTGCAATTAAATATGGCTCTTAAAGTCTTTAACAAATAGTATAATTAAGTCCTGAAGATCGTAAGTAATGACTTGGAAACCTTTATACATGAAAAGAAGAGACGACCACATAATGCACCTTCATCATGATACTAATTGTTATACAGGCCTTGGTGACATGTGTAGGCTAACCCTCCTGGTTCAGCACCACATGGATGATCCCAACAATAAGCCATCTATCTACAATAATATGCTAACGAGATTGCCAAGTAGGCTTATGTTGGAATTCACAATACTTTCCAGAAACATTTTGAAACATACATTCACCACAATCATATGCAAAAAAAAGGAAGAAGAGCAAAATAGAAGAGCATATAGATGAAATAATAGTAGAGAAACTAGGACTCGGCACAGACTCGACAAGGCCAATTTTTTACTCAGACTCAGACTCGGCAAAAAAACTTTGAAAAACTTGGCAAAAATAAAAAAGGAAGAAAATGCAAATTTCATTGAAAAAGTTTATTTTTTCATGCATATCCTAATTACTCGACATTATGCAAATCCAAAATCATTACTGCAAGAGGTAGAACCTTAAACTACACATGAAAGTGACAAAACACACATTAATGTAATTGTTGGGTGGTTCTTAGATTCAGTCTTGGAGCATCTACAAGTCCTTTTGTTGTCACTTCACGTGCTATTTATTTGTAATTATTTCCTCCTGATGAATATGTAGTGTTTGTCGATATTTCATATTGAGTCAGATTCCAAAGAGAGTACATAAGGCTGGTACATATCCCTTCTAATTTCCATGGTTCAAGTTGTGGTTGTACTAGAGGATGCCTCCCATAGATGAATGCTTATATATGGGGTAGTGGCTACTATTAGAAATCCTTCAAGTCATGTTATCTCCCATTCTGGTTTTGTGGCCATACAAGGTGCAATGCACAAACCAACACTGGATATAGTTGATGCTATTCTCTGGCAGAGGATGGAGAGTATGTTCTCCTTCAAAGTGTATATACCTACATATCACAATTATTAGTCAACTTAAAGAAACTATTAATCCTTCAAAGGGTGTATAACTACATATCTCTCTGCAAGTGGGAACAATAAAAATGAGGCCAATTTGGGAAAAAAAAAACTATTAAATCATTGTCCTATCACTGTGCCGCTACAACTGGAAAAAAAACTCTGCGAGTCCAAAACAACTTGCTGAGTCGAGTTAGAAAAACCTAGGAGAGCTGACTCGAGCGCGGACTCGGCTAGTTTTATAAACACTGGTCGAGTTTCTTAACTATGGAGAGAGAGAGAGAGAGAGAGAAAGAAGGAATAACGGGTGGGTGCCAAAGGCACCCCCGCAATCTCACATATCACAAACTAATGCAATGGATCAGCCATTGGGGGTATTTATAGCAATACCAAATCCCCAATTAAATGCTAACCTCAAGCCAACATAACCTAACTTGAAGGTTAAATTACAATATAATAAATGTATTAAACATTTTAATCAAGGTTAACTAAGAGGTGATTTAACCACTATCACTAAGCGTGAATACATCAAACTTGTACGTAGGCTCACATAGAAGAATGCTTGTAGGCTTACATAGAAAGAGCTCGTAGGCTTACATATAGAATGCTTCTAGGCTTACATAGAGAATGCTCGAAGGCTTATATAGCACTTGCCCATAGGTTACATCAAGAGTGCATGTTAGCACTGTGTCACTGTCAACCTTAACCTAATAATGTTAAATTACAAATATCTCAACACCCACCATAATTTGAACTAAGAGCCCAAGGACAAAAGACATTAGATATGGTACATCTCCCTCCATAATGAACATTGGAATGGGTCAATGGATCCTACTATCTTCTCTTACCAAAGGTACATGAACTAGATCAACCTCTTTGCGAACACGAAGCCATGACTCCACCTCCTGGATCAAGACGTTGAGCTTCCTATGAGAAGATCTTCAACATGCAATATGGTGACTGCAATTTGTCCTCCAATTTCAAGAGAAAGCAGTTGAATCATGACGCAATAGGCAAGTTTTTGAATAAACAACCCCAATGGCTAGAGAGGGGCTCATAGGAACAAGGCGTACCTTCGGCTAACCATCCAAAACTTACTCTTGCAGCCCAAAAGATTACAAATCACCATGCCAATGGATTGTTGAAATTTAGAGACAACACGCACTATGAGGGAAGGGTAAGTGTGCAGAAAGATAAACACAAGGAATTGAACTCTCAAATGCAATACAGCTGACCAACTGCTACACCAATGAGCTCAGTTGGAGTTAGATGTTTGGTGCTCCTTGAAGACATCAAACCTTGAGTGTTGTGATAAAATAAATGAGAGGAAATAAGTTTTTGAACCTGTGACCTTCTTGCTGAAGAAGGCTTTTAAAAGACTTGCACTAGCCGAGGTAGGAAGGGACAATGTTGAGTCTTATAATGCATGATCAGTCTAAAAATCCTACAAATGACACAACTAGAAGAAGGAAATACCAGCCAAAATCAACCTTTTTATCTGTGTGTATATGAATCATACATGTGCTAGATGCGAACAAGTTTACCAACCGCCATGCCAATGGACCTGCAAACAACACTTCTATTGGAATAATTCATTCCTGTGATCAATTTTAGACATTTAAAAGAGTTGATTGGCATAAAAAAGGTGATAACCTGCTCTAGAGTCTAAAATGAACTTTTAAACAAAAGCCACTCCCCAAGTTATAACTATGGACAACAATTTGGAAACTTTAACCATAGAATTTGACATTGATAAGAGTAACTTCTCACCTTAGCGGAATTCAAATTTGATACAGTACCTAGTATTCACTTAGGACAATTTCTAGTTCATCTTGCCAAAATCTACATCTTGACCCAAAACTGAAGTGTGTCTAGGAGTAATTGCACCTCAAATTTTCTCCAATTTGAGGAGATGATTTTCTTGCCCTAAGACTTCCTCAATTATTGTATTCTTTTGGTTAGAAATACATGGCACCAAGTACTTGAATCAAGGATACCTGTGGCAATTGTCCTTATTGCATGAATATTTTCTTGATCATAAACCATTGTGAAGAACGCCTTAGGGTGCACTATTGAATAGGAACAGCTTATGTGCAAGGATTGATCAGAGTTGGGAATCCATGTAGCCATATCCACTAACTAGCTAGTGATACGGTGCATATCCGTGTAATAATACTTGCTCATATTGTCAGCACATTTCCTCAAACATAGCATTTTTATTTATTATATACAATTTTATTGGATCAAATCAGGATCACTTGCATTTGCCACATGTCTAAGTAATCGGGAATACTAGCTGGTTTAAGGGGACAAGTTGTGCCTATCTCCACAAACCTGCATTTCCTTATTGTTGTGGTAAGCCCCAAGGTTAATCATCTTCTGCTCTAGTCATATGAGACCAATTCACCTATTTTGTAAGGAGTAGCAATGAACACAAGGGACAAAAAATTGGACAAGGTCTCTACAGAAGGTTTATGCTACATTGCCTATAGAAAACACCTGTGTGTTTAACATTAAATTGTATATAGTTGTTCTGAAATAAATGAATTATGCAAAAATAGAATAGTTTGCAAGAGCAAATCAGTTTTTTCAAAGATAAATCAATTATGCTAGGACAAGTCAGTTATGTTGGGATAATTTAGTTATATTTCAATATGTCATTCATGCTTAAATATATGAGTTATGCTGCAATAAATCAATCATGTTCGATCATGTCAGTTATGGTGGAACAATATAGTTAAGTTTGACCGTGACTGTTGAGTGGGAATATGTCAATTATTTCCTATTCTAGTCATCAGTTATGCAGTCAGTTAGCCCTCATATGTCACCCAGGTGTTGTAGGTGAGTTGGAGAGGAGAGGGCAATCCTCCAAGGGAGGTCCCAGGTTCGAATCTCCACCCTACCAAAAAGCTGAATTGGGTACCCAAAATAATGTTGGTGCGGGCAGGGCTGGGTGCGACTCCCGGGTGACTTTGACGGTATAGAACCCCCTGTTCGTGGTCTCTCAGACCAAGGCGGCCCCGCAAGGGGTTTTTCGCTTTAAAAAAAAAAAAAGTTAGCCCTCCTATGTCGCTGTAGACATCAAAAATTGACTCATTTTCCTTAGTTTTCCTCCTAGAAAAGCTATGGTTATCTTCAAGAGAACATTTACCCTATCAAATCATCTCCATTCTTTCTAAATCTTATACTGTTGGATAGGGCTCGAAAAGAGCTTTCCAACGGTATATTATATGTCCAATTTTGACACCGTTTGACCCCTCAAACTGCAATAAAACTATGCGCAGGCCTAAATGGTATCAAAATCTGTCAAATCATTTACCGTTGGAAAGCTCTTTCCGAGCTAACTGACCTTAAAAGAGAGAAAAAGAATGTGAAGTCAGGTGCATGAGGCATGAGCTAGCAAAAGCTATAAAAACAGTTTTAAGACTCACGGGTAAGAGTGTTCCTTTGGAGATCTGGAGAAATTGTCCCCAAAGATTATTATAGCCAAGTGTAGCATCCATGCTTGCTTGAGTACAGTTGATTGTAGAATGTCACAATGTTCTATACCATCTTTTCAGATTTGGTGTATATTGTCTACTTTTTCCACATCTCTATATTTAAATCAACATGGAGAAGGAACAGATTATTTCTTTCCCAGATTTCGAATTTGCTTTGTATAGTGTGTTTTTATTTTATCACTTCCAGGTCAGCTCCATTAGAGAAGGTGGTATCATAACAGATCCTTTTCCAGATTTTCAGATCAAATTTGCACTCACTATCATATTTAAATTTTTCTTTTAACATCTGGAACATAACAGCGGTACAAACTAGATTTTCAGATTCAGTTTTACATTTAGGATTTCAAGTTCTAGATCTAGAACAAACAATTATTGTGCAAGTATGAATACACATTAAAACAATAACACCAAATATCAGGTATTTATGCGCTTCAGGTGTGAGAAAGCAATCTATAACAACATTGCAAACAATAGTAAACACATTGCCTGTTATTTGTCAATAGTAAACAATAGTAAATAACTACTTAGCTAATATTCAAAATCGCTTGCTTGCTCACACCTAAGAACTCACTTCAATTTCAAACATTGTAGTTGTATGCCCTTTCATCTGTTGTGTTATCTGCTATCATATGAGTTATCATTGTAGCTGATTTAGAAGTAGGCATTCAACTAATATCACGAATTCTACTTAGATTATAAGAATAAGTTGGAACTTGTAAAATATGATTTGTGAACGAACCTTAATGCCTCAATTTGACTAGGATTATAGATATAGGATTGTGCATATCCACCCTCAGAATGATCACATGTTGTGCATAAAAATATGTTAGTATAATACAAACACACCATATACTCCCCACACCCAAGTTGTGGAGATGTTCATTAGGCGGTCTGCACCCATATAATGTGTGCACCTCCACGGCAAAATAATTGTTTTTACTAACCTTCCATCATGTCTATTGGTCTTGTTTTTGCTTTGACAGTAAACATCTTATCTTCAAAGTACATCTTATCTTCAAAGCACTTTAAGGATGGGATTGGTCAATACCGAAGTTGATTGAAAAATATTAACTAGACTATCTTCCATTGGAACACATCCTGGGATTTGGGGGCCATCTCAAAGCCATGTCATGGCCTCCCAGAAAAGTGCCTACCATTTCATGCCATCCCCGTCTTAGAAACTTCATGGTACATAGGAAATAAATAATCAATTAGACCATCATGGTTAAAAACAGGAAATTCAATTCCTAGTACTTCAAAATTCAATACCTAGCCAACTATTTCCCTATCACCACCAATACCAAATAAATGAATAAACAAATCCATTACTTCAAATCCATGGCTAATAACTTGGCTGATATTAATCTGTTAATTGGATAATTATATGTCTTCACAGACAAAGCATGCCAAATAAGCATGAATATCAATATAAGAATACATCTAATCAATTGATGCATGTCTTGAAACAATGCTACATTATCACAGGAATCAACAGTCAGATTATGCTTGGCATGCAAAACCTTGAAAAGATCAATTCCTTTATCTTCACTCCCACAGGAAATCAATTTTCAAACAGTTGCTTGTCTCCAAGCGTTGACCATGTCCATCTGTTAAGCTAAAGTACTTCATAGCGGTATGCCAACCAAAGTTCCAAATTTGGAATATGGGATTTACCAAAAAAACAAAAACAAAAAATAAAAGAATGAATCAAATCTGGGGCAACTATTATCAAATGGTATGAGCTTAACTGGTTAAATTCTTTGACTTTCAAGGAGGGGACCTAGGTTTGAAGCTTGCCAAGCTATACATGTATAATTGCCAAGATGTTATAATACCAGTATATGGTCATTGACCATTTCAATCCCATATAGCCAATTAAAATATTTAAAAGAAAATCTCGGGCAAGTATTTGCTAAACAATACTGCCCAATGTTTATATGTCATTATCTTTGATACATTGTTAAGGCTATATATACAAACTTAAGTACGTGGACGAGAAAAATTGCACCCATCTTATCCACATGCCATATACGACTAACACCCAGGATCTTGACCATGTTTCTTTCTTGGATTTTGAGCTGATAAGGCTAGGGCTCAAGCGCTAACCCATGCTTACTTTTATACACATAAGTTTAAAGCTTAGACTTGCAAAAATTATGCACCAGTGGATATGCACCAGTCATCGGAGGCCACGCATCCTAGTGACGCAAGGATTACCCCTAATAGCATAAGGAAGTACCCAACCCTGCCAACAGTAGTTTGCAATAGTATGATCTCTGTGTGCCCGGCATGAGGGTTTGCCCTATGTAACTGACCATCGTCTCAAAATCAAGGATGCTACAATGTTAGAAACCCATGATAGATATGATAGATGCCTTGTAGATGGATCCGTTTCATTTTATGCATTTCAAGAGTAAATAAACAAAGGCATTTGCTTTTTCGCAAGCTGCAATTACAGATCCTTGGATGTGAGACGAAGTCCTCGCAAGTTAAGCTAATCTTGCATTGTGCTTACATTTCGAATTTGGTTTTGAAAGTCAACCATGGGGGTTCGCTGGCTATCAAGTTCTACTCAGACTGTGATGCTGAACGCTTGCAACTTCCAACCAGCAGCAATTATAAGGGATGGAAATTTATTAAAAATCTTCAACAGTTGCCAAAACTCTCATTTTTGAAAATTAAAAAATTATATATTAAAAAACTGACTAAAATTTTAATATTATTGTAATTTATATTTTTTTTAAATAACAACAAATTTCTCTATACTTCCAATTGCCTTCAATATTAACTTAATTCGTTCAAAACTTTAATCTTCCAATGGGTTCAGCGTTTCCCTTTTTCAAATGACCAACCCTCAAGACTCTTAATTGATTAATTGAAAGTTGTGTTATCTGGTTACTCAGATCTATGCGTTTGTGATCAAAAGTAAAATAATATAAAACACTGTGAGAAAAAAGCGCATATTTAAATGAAATCTTGTAGCTTTCGGCTCGTGAAATGATTTACAAATAATCAGAAACAGAGAGAAGTAGACGATTTGAATAACGACTTGCAAATTTCCTTCAATTCATCGTTCTCCGTGTTGCAAATTCAAAAAACATAAAAATGTACTCGTTACCAGATCCAATATCATAATAAAAAGGAATCGAAAAAACCTACCCCTTGAAAGAATCTATTGCTGTTCATGGTGATTTCTCTGATATTACACCAATAAGAAAACAAAATGACAGAGCTCTATCACAGATTTCAGCAAAATTTGATCACTTCAAGCGGCGTGCTTGATCCTCTCATGATCTCATGCTACAGTCCAACAAACGATCTTCACTATGCTACAGTCCAACAAACGATCTTCACTAGCAGAGCGCCGGTGATTATTATTTTATTATAATGGTTTCCTCTCAGGATCGAACTCGCGACATGGTAATTGGAATGACATTGGAAATATAGGCAGACCTCGCTTACGATTTAGTTTAAATCAGCCTTAATGTTATTGCGGGCGAAGCCGGGCCAGTCGCAAAGGCTCATGTTTTGGGTATATATGGCCTTCTTTAAAGTAAAGTTATTTCGAAAAATTACAAAGTGGTAAATAAAAAATAATGACTTTTATGGTCATCTAAATCAATTCCTATGTAGTTTAAAAAAAAATTGTGTTTTTTTTAAATTGTTATTTTTTTTATTTGAATAGTTTTTTATTTGAGTAGTTTTGATAAAATTAGTTACTAGTTGGTTTTTTTTGTTTTGTTTTGTTTTTTTTTTTTTTTTTTTATATATATATATATGATTATTCAACCATATTCAAGTTAAACTTTGTTTTATTCCATAATTTAACCATACTTCGGTTACTAAGTATTATATTCCGGGGGTCAACAACTCTTGGGAGGGACTCATGATTATCCAATCATAAGTTGAACTTTATTTTATTCGGCAAGGGACTAATGATTATCCAATCATAATTTGAAAATTTTGTTTTATCGGATAACTTAATTTTATTAAGTATTATATTCTGGGTCAACAACGAGACGAATAGGTTGTTGGAAGTAGTCCTTGTGATTTGAACCACTGCTCTTATAAGTTGCTAAAAATAGTAGATGCAACCAATTCCGTTATGCAAAAAAAAAAAAAATATATATATATATATATATATATATATATATATATATATATATATATATATATATATATATATATATTAAGCAAAGTTGTACAACCTCTATTTGAGAGTTTCAAAGTCGTCACCATCCATCTAACATGAACAAATCGGAAGAAAATTTTTATATAATTTTTTATTAAATTTAATATCTATTATTAATATAATATTATATTAAAAATAATAATATGATATATTTAATTAATGGTATAGTTCAATTGGTTAAATTCTTCTACTTTTAAAGAAGAGACTATGTTCAAATATGGTTAGGTGATGCATGCATAATTATCAATTTATTATAATACTATTATGTGGTCATGATGTATTACTATCTCAAGTTTCATGTAATAAATAAAATAATAATAATTCAATATATTTAATTATTATAATTATATATCAAATAGCATTAGTTCAACTAGTTATATTCCTCAACTTTCAAGGAGGAGATCAAGGTTTGAATCTTGTCAAGTAATATATGCATAATTGACAAGTTGTACGATGGGGTTTTTTATTTATTTTTTTGGGGAAAAAAAAAATATTCATAATCTTAAACAATACATTCCACAAGGATTTCCAAGTGATCCAAACCAACACATGATACGAAATACAATAAATCCACTAAGGAAATCCATGGATCATTCTAACAACAACTTCAACAGGACACAACAACCCATGACAATCGGGTTCCTCCACCTTGAAATTATCTTACCCGATCCTCATGAATTAACTGATTAAGGAGTCAGGATTTCTCTTGATCAAGATCATTCCAGCTATCAGCTTTCCAATAAGGAAATACTTAAGAAGCCCACTTCGCCAAACAATCAACCACTCTATTATATTCTCTTGGAATATGAACAAAAGAAATTTCGACAAAATTCCCAGCCAAGCTCAAAATTTGTTTCACTATTCTAGCCATAAACTAGGAAGCATCCTGAAAATGCTTGTTGTTCAGAAGAGACACCACTATCATGGAATAAGATTCACAAATAACCCTTCTCTATCCTAAAAAAAAAGTTATTTCCAATGCATGGAGAATTGCCAACACTTCCATATGATTATTCGAATGAATTCCCTTGTACACAAAGAAAAAGAGGTGGGTCACACCCTCACTATCACGGCCAATTCCTCCTATACCAACATTACCTGGGTTGCCCCTGGAAGAACCATCCGTGTTTATTTTGATAACACCTCTAGGGGGACTCCCACTTCCTAGATCTATTGACCTTCAACGAACCAATCTCCCTAATAGGACCTTTGTTTGCAGTTGGTGATGATAAAGAAATCTCCAATATTTTGATAATATGCCAGTCAGAGGAAGTAAGAGGAGAACTCATAACACACTTGGCCTCAATAGTCTCCTTAACTATACTTTTGACTTTGAGCCATACTTGTAAGGCTCCAAGTTGACATTCTTGAAAAATTCTTCGATTGTGTTCCAACCAAATCTGCGAAAATATGAAAGAAGGACCAATATCCCAAGTAGTTTGAAAACATGAAGCAAAGATAGGGGGTCTACCCAAGCTTTCCCAAAACTCAAAAATAGAAGTAGCATGGATGATGGGCCTTTTCCAGATCTGCAACCACAAGTCATATGAGCATTGGAAGAAAAAATGGGGAATGGTTTCCTCATTCTTTCCACAAATAAAACATAGTGAAGGACCCTGAAAACCTTTTTTCTGAATATTATCCCAAGTTGAACATTTCTTCTAACATAGAAGCCAAAAAAAAAATATACATTTAGGCCAACCAAACTTATTCCAAATCTTCTTCCACTAGGGGGACACAATATCCTCTCTTATCTGCATAATAAGGGTTTGATAACCTAGAGCAACAATGTATTTCCTTTTTGAATTATGGTCCCAAGCAAGAATATCAAAGTCTTCAACAGAAAAACATGGTCTCTCAGCCAAAATAGAAGCCAGAGTGTCACGATCCTCAAGACAGCCACCCTCTGGCTAGCCCTACGAATCCCACCAATAGTGAGTAAAAGAACTGCCAAGAGGACTTTGTCGCTTGAAGTCAGCCACCTTAGACTAGCTTGCATCAAAAAAAATATCTCGAAGAATACAAAGGTGGGGGAAAGAAGAAACGATAGAAGGATGATTATCCCAAGAATATTCCCAAAATAAGGCATTTTTTCCCTTATTAACAATCCAAAAGAGGCCCTGCTTAATAAGCATGGCACCTTTTTTTAGAGTGTCCCAAACAATGGAACCTTTCCCCCTCAACTCCAATTTCGAAATCTCATCAACTGGAGCACCACCAAAATATTTGAGGCTAAGAATTTTAGCCCAAAGCTGATCAGGATTACTGCACCACCTCTAATAAAGTTTAGCAGCCAAAGCAAGACTATTCAAATCGGATTGCCTCAAACCAAGACCCCCATATCTTTAGGGAAACACATAGTATCCTAACTGATCAGGCTCCATTTATTACAGTCCAGGTTTCCTGCCCATAAAAATTTTCTAGAAAGAGAATCAAATTCTTTGAGAAAGCACTTAGGAGCAACCAAGATAGAAAACCTGTAAATAGGCAAAGCATGAAGGACAAACTTCAAAAGCGTTAATCTACCAACAAAGGATAGCCATCAAAAATTCCAATGATTAACCCTTGATCGAAATATATCCAAAATATTTTTCCAATAAGCCCTTCCAAGATTTTTAGAAGAAATAAGAATCGTCAGATACTCCACTGGCAAACAACCCACCTGAAAACGTAGAATATTAGCAATCCTACGTTGAATCCAACCATCTGTATTGAAGAAGATCTTTGATTTCTCTTCATTAATCATTTGACCAGATGAAGATAAGTAAATATCTAAAGCCTTCCTAAAATTTACTACTTCCTCAAAATTTTCCCTCCCCATCAAAGCAGTATCATCGATAAACTAAATATGAGAGTGGGATAAATAATTATTTGCCCAAGACCATCCCTGGATAGCACCATGATTCTGAAAACTCTTGAGAAGTCTGCCCAAAACTTCAGCTATAAGGATGAAAAGATAGGGGGACAAGGGATCTCCTTTACGAATCCCCCTAGAGGCCGAGAAGAAAGCGAACAATAAACCATTGATTAAAATTGCAAAGGAGGCCGAAGTCACACAACTCATGACCCATTCAATCCAATTATACAAGAACCCAAAAGCTTGAAGGATGTTCTACAAAAAAATCCAGCTAGCCCTGTAATAATCCTTGGGCATGTTAAGCTTAATGAATATAACCTTTTCCTTAGATATATCCATAGAGTGAATAGCTTCAGCAACAACCACCACACCATCTAAAATTTGATGACCCTTAACAAACCCACCTTGCTCAGGAGAAATAAGAAAACCAAGAACTTTCTTCAGTCGATCTGCAATAATCTTGGTAATAATTTTGTAATAGGAAAATAGGATGGAAAGACTCCTACGAGCTAGCATTTTTAGATTTGGGAATAAGAGCAAGGAAGGTTGAATTAATAGCTTTAAGCATTTGCTTATTAACTTGGGATTCCTAAACAACTTTTAGCAGATCAAAAGATAACACTTCCTAAAATTCTTGGAAAAATTATATAGGGAAACCATCAGGTCTAGGTGTTTTACCTTTTTTCATTTAAAAAATTACCGCTTTAAGTTCCTCCATCGATATGGGGTCCATTAGCATCTTATTCATATCATTAGAGACCATCCTATGAATACAATCCAAAATAAGCCTCATATTAACAGCATCATGAGGACCCTACTCGAAGAAAAGAGAGGATATTAACTTGACTGCTTCAATAGAGATATCCTCAAAGGATGAGAGAGATTCCCTCTGATCAGAAGTAAGTGAGACTATAGCATTACCATTCTTGTGGTCTTTAATTGAATTGTAAAAAAAAAGAGGTGTTTCCATCCCCTTCCAACAACCAGTCAATCCGAGATTTCTGCTTCCAAAAAATCTCCTCACGAAGCTCCCATTTAGCAAGCTAACTAGAAATGGAAGCTTCCATTTCCAACAAATCCTTTTTCAATCCTTCATCTTTAATTTGAAAAGTGATCTCCTCTAGGCTATCCTGTAGTTGCTTTTTATTCTAAAAAATATTTCCAAAAGAAAATTTGTTCCATTGCCTAGGTTTGAATTTGACAATATATTTTTTCTCCAAAAAATCAATAAATTCATTTTAGAGTTTGAAAAAATTACAATGGCATGAGTATTTTATAGCCTCGTATAGGCCTTACTAAATCGTCCCATTAAGAGCCATTTTAAAATCTTCCAACAATGATTATGCTAGTGCGGTCAAGGTCGGGCGCAACCCCCGGGTGATTTTGACGGTGTAGAACCCCCGGTCGTGGTTTCTCAGACCAAGGCGACCTTGCAAGGGGTTTTTCGCTAAATTCAAAAAAAAAATTCCAACAATGACTCATTTTTCTTTAAAAAGTTTATCAAACTTAATATAATAAAAACTATGAACAACCTAGTCCCAACCTTCATTCATCTTAAATAGTGTCATTTTGGTACTTCGGTCTTATAGCCATTAGTCATCTTACATATATGACCTTAATTATCAAAAGAAGTAACAAAGAACACAAAAGGTGTCCTAAAGCATGACTTCTATCAAAAGGAAACAAGTATCAAAAGAGAGCATACTAGAATATCCAAGGCAAATTTTGATAGACCATTTACTTCCTCATTTAGTTCTATGTAAATGTGCTTTTAAGATATCTTTGCAAATGGTGCTTCTAGAAATTTCACTTGCTCATAATAAGGCCTAAGCATCAAATTTTGCGCTCCCCCTAATCTTGAAACCCAATCCACCACCAATTTCGAGTCACCTATAACTTGAAGTTTTTTAATTCCATGTTCCACTATCATTATTAACAAAAAGATCAAAGTCTTTCACTTTACCACATTATTGGTGCCTTCACCAAGATTCGCTTTAAAAGTGAATTTGTGATTTTCATATTGATATAACACTCCTACCCCACATTTGCCTAGATTGTCTTGACAAGCTCTATAAAAAAATCCCAAAACTTCATATGTCCATTGTTACTTTGCCAACTTGCCTTACTACCTTTAATTTGGGGCTTGTTTTATGCCTTCATAAGTATATTTGATCTAAGCTTGAACATGTATAGATGGAATTTCCTTGCTCTCAAACAACAAAGGATTTCTTGCCAACCATAGACCCCATGCCACTATTAATGGAAATTGTCTTTGAACTATTGTTGCATATTCTCCAACAAATTCCTTACTAGCCACTATCCCTTCCCATTAGTCCTAGGAATAGTTGACCCCCACACTTCTCGAGAAATCACAATGAACCAATAGGTGATCAATTATTTCTTCTTCCCTTTTACACAATTTGCATTGACTTGGACCCTACAATGATCTCTTTTGTGGAACATCCCATGCTAATGCCTTCTTAGAAAACACTAGCCAAGAAAAAAATTAGATTTTAAAGGGTATTTTCACCTTCCAAATGCTACTATACCACCAAAGGATCTCCTCGCTATTATCTTCAAACATTGCCTTGTATCCTTCTTTGACTATAAACTATCCACTAGTTGGATTCTTTTACCATACTAAAGAGTCTTCTTATCTCAGTCTTGTAAAATCCCTTGTCATATCCCTTGTATAATTGCTCCATTGCTCAACTTCATTTTGTTCCAAAAGTAATTATTTTTCTAAAAGCCACCCCTGATTTCACAAATTGGTTATGTCCATAGAGGTTGCCTCTACCAATGCCCTAAACCCCTATATATTTAGATGTCCTATTAATTTTTGAGGCAGTTGGTAATCTCCTTCACTCCCCAGCTAGGGGTCTTTTCCCAACCTTAATTTCTTTCCATTTCCTATTTTCCAAACCAAAAAATTATCCACTAATGTAAAAGCCTTCACTAATTCTTTCCAAATTATAGTTGTATTGGTCATTGACTTGATAGGAAGTCTTATTCACTCTTCAAAGAACATGGAACCCACAAATTTCTTCTTGATAACCTCATGCTATAATCCTTTACCATTTATTAATCTTCAAAGACTCTGAGGATCTAGTGCTTTCTTGAAGTTATGTATATTATTAAGCCCCCATCATCCTATTGATTTAGGTTTGGCAATATTGCTTCATTTAACCAAAGCCATTGCATCCTTCTTCCTTCTTCCTATCAAAAGGAAATGGAAGCATTTCTTCCCTTTTTTCCACTATTTTAATAGGAATAGAAGCCATGGAGTGCCAATATATTAGAATTTCCTGTAAAATATATTTCACTAGCGTTAAACATCCTTCCAATGATAAGCATCTATTGCACCATGAAGTTACCCTTTTTATTGTACAACCAAATATAATCTTGGTAACCATAATCATTCCACTTTAGCCTAAACCTTAAATATTTTAGTCCTTTGCCAAAATCAATTAGATTGAAGCCAAAAATATTTATCATTTCTTCTTCTTGTCTTGGTTGTAGTATATTAAAGGTTATATTAGTCTTCTTGAGGTTTATTTCCATTGTTGTAGTAGCACAATATAGATCTAACAACTCTTTATATTTCATAGCTTCTCATAAGGTGCCATTTTTAAATAGGAGTAAATCATCAGCAAATAGTGAGTGAATCTCAACTAGAGAGTTTCCCATTTTAATGCCTTTGATCATGTCAATTCTTTCCTAGTTCTTAATTATTTTGCTCAACCCTTTAGCCACAAGCAAGAATAATAGGGGTGATAGGGGATATCCCTATATTAGCCGTTGAAAGGCTTGAAGAAGATAGAAGTTGAACTATTAAATAAGACAACAAAGGATGCATAATTAATACATCCCATTACCCAATTTACAAAGGGTACACTACAACCAATATGAATTAATATGAGTCTAGTGTACAACCAACTTACCCTATCAAAAGCTTTTATCAAATCAAGCTTATTTATCATTACATTTTTGTTTTCTTGATTTTACTGAATGAAGTGGCCCCTGAGCAACACCAATAGCTTCATGGATTTATCTTTTACTCAAGAAACCAAATTGTTATTCTAATAAGGTGTATAAGGAAAACCTTTTAACCTAGTAGCAATAATCTTAGAGATGATTTTATAAAGAGTATTACACAAGGAAATATATATATACTCCCTAAAGAATTATTGGTTATCCTTCTTAGGAATCAAGACTAGGCAAGTTGTATTGATAGACCTGAGTACTTGACTAGAAGCCCTTGATTCCTCAATCACTTTTAAAAGGCCTTCTTCCAACAATTAATAAAAACCCACATAAAAATTAATGGACCAATCATCTAGTCTCATACTCTTCCCTCTCTAAAAATATTTAATTGTTATTTTTAGCTCCTCTTTAGTAGCTTCTATCATCAAAGCCTTTTTGAGTTCATCACTGAGAATTTTAGGTAGATAAAGTGGTAGCTTAATAATTTCTTCTATATTTGCTATATTGGGTTACTGATACATTTTATTAAAGTAGGATACTCTTAATCCAAATATTTCCTATAATTTTTTCATATTTCTTCCATCCTCCCTTTTCATCTCCCAAATGGTATTTATCATATTTTTTTGTTTTGCATACTTTTGAAATAATTTTGCATTCTCATACCTTTGCTTCACCAACTATACTTTTCATCTTTCTACTCTAGCAATTCCCTCTTCTTTTTTCCCAACTCCTTGACTTGCAAATTCTCCTTATCTAAAAAAAACTCATTGCCTTTATGATTGTCCAATTTATTCAATTTGGATTATATATCAACTATATTTGCTTCTACTTCCCAATATTTACCTTTGGCCATTGATTGTAACAAATCTGATTCTCCTTATACTTTTAAAAAATTGAAACATAGTTGTATCTTATATTGTTGGGTCAATATGTCTCGACTCATCTTTTAGTAAATTTATAAATTCCTCATCTTGCAACCAAATAACATTGAAATTGAAAGCAAAATAGGTAAGTAAATATGAAGGGAGGCGGGAGGATGTCGATGGGCCGAAAGTCTGCAGGGGAGATCAGGAGCGACGGTGGTTCGATTTTTGGACACAGCGGAGCAATCGGAGGGCATCATGATTCTGGGGGAGCGGAAATGCCTGGGCCCATTGAAGATGACCGGGCTGGCAACGGTTTTGGTCAAGGTAAGGACCTACCAGAGAAAGGGGGTGGTGGGGCTCAAAAGTCTTATGCCCAGGAAGCGGCCTTAGAAACCCTAAATAGGTTTTTTACCAAAGAGTTGTTTTCGGTTGGGGATGAGCTGGACATCCCGATGGAAGTTCTTTCAAGCTTCATGGAGTTTGAGAAATTTACCCTAATAGGTAAATTCATTGGAGGTCGTCTCGACATGGAAACTATCCAAAAATGGGCAGAAAGCAAATGGAGGACTTCTGGGCATTTGGAGCTGGCGGAACTATCCCGAGGTTTTTTTACCATTAGATTGAACAATAAGGAGGATTATTGTAAAATTTTGGCTAGCGGGCCATGGTTTCTGGGTCGCAGAAGTTTATTTCTCAAGAAGTGGGACATGGATTTCAGTCCTGAGACCCAGAACATCAACATTGCCCCAATATGGGTTAGGCTCCCGAATCTTCCCCTCTTTGGCTGGCATGAAAATGTCATAAGAGGTGTTGTGCGTTCCATTGGGGAGTTGGTCACCATTGACCCTCCCACCCGAGCTTGAACAAGGTTCGTCCAGGCCCAATTTTGCGTTCTGGCAGATTTGGAGGCAGAACTCCCAACTTCCATCACTCTTCGGTTTGGAGGCACCATTCTTCATAAACAAGCTATTGTCTATGAAAATAGACCAGATTTCTGCACCCAGTGTCGGTCCCAAGGGCACCTCCAGTCCTAGTGTCCTCTTCAAAAATTGGGAAAATAGAAACGTGAAAACGACAACCCCCTGGAGCACAAGGAAGATCAGGTAAAGCAACCAAATATTCCAGACGTGAAAGGCCATGTATCCCCAGGCCCCTCTAGAGACTTTGGTGGACTCTCTCAGCCTGAAGAGAATCCCTCTCTCCAATCGGACCCCGAGCATCTTGAGGCTGACAACCAACAAGGAACATACTCCCACTTGGAAAGCGAATTGCAGGAAGAGATGGAACAGACCCCTTCCCAAGTTTTGACTTAGGTTGTTCCTCTGCTCCAAGATACGGGTCATCCTAATTTCAGTCAGTCGTAGACGCTACTAGAAGATTACCTCTTAGGAAGGAGGGGTGAACAATCCGGTCACATTAGCCCTCGAAATACAAGGAGCCAAAAGCAAAGTGTGGATTTTGGTAGTGAGAGGAAGCATGGTCGTCCTCTTAACAAGGAAAGGCGAGACAAAGAGACTGTAACTAACATTGCAAATGGAACCCAGTGTTTGTTGGTTTTGGATGACTGTGACATGCAGTCGGATGAAGCTCATGCATTAGAACCTCCCCCTCAACAAGGAAGGGGAGGCAAGAAAAACTTTAAACTGTCCAGATGAAAGTCCTCTCATGGAATGTGATAGGACTGAACGGTGTAGCCAAGAGAAGGTTAGTGGCTGATCTTCGTAGGAGTATTAACCCTTCTATCCTTATTTTGCAAGAGACCAAGCTTGATGTTATCTCCTCTGACAAAGTGGCGAAGGCCATTTGGGCCAGGGAAAATTGTCTATCCAGCCCTGTAGTGGGAATAGCGGGAGGACTCATGGTTCTGTGGGACCCTTCTAGGTTTGATGGCAGCTCGCTGTCAACTTCCAACAGAATCATCAATGTACTGTTCCAGTCTAAAACCTCCAATTTTTCTTGGATTCTATCCAACGTTTATGCTTCCAATTCTGCCACAGAGAGAGCAGAAATGTGGAAAGCTATCTCTCTGATGAGGGAGAATTTTAGCAACTTTCCTCGGGTTTTAGGGGGTGACTTCAATTGTCTCCTTCATCCTTCGAAGAAAAAAGGAGGGTCTGACCACTCCAATCGTAGCTTGGAAGATTTTAGAGATTTTGTCTCTGCTAATGGCCTGCTTGACATCGAACTCAAAGGGGCTTCCTTCACATGGAGTAACAGAAGGATTGGGGGCGGTTTGATTCAAGTCAAACTTGACAAATTCTTCATTTCCCCAGAATCCATTCCCATCCTTGGCGGGGCTATCCTTTCGGCTCTTCCAAGGATTGGGTCTGACCACAACCCTATTTTCTTGGAGGCGAACGATGGGCCTATTTTTATGACCCCTTTCAGATTTGAATCCATGTGGATTTCCCACAAAGACTTCAAAGGATTGGTTTTAGCGTGGTGGCAATCGAAGGTGGAAGGAAGCGCTCCTAAGAGGGTGGCTTTAAAGCTCAAAATGGTCAAAGAAAAACATAAGATTTGGAACAAATCGATTTTTGACAACATTTTTGAGTCCAAAAAATCCATCAGTGAGAACCTGAAGGATGTGGAGTAAAGGATGACTACCAAAGGTTACACTGAGGGTTAGGGAGGAAGAGCGGAGCCTTTTGGTGGACTTTCATTCTATTCTCGCTAGGGAGGAAACGTTCTGGCGCCAAAAATCTCATGACCTGTGGTTGAAGAATGGAGACTCCAACACGAGATTTTTTCATGCGTCTACTATGAGGCACAGAGGGGCCAACAAGATCAGAGAAGTGACTTGTAAGGATGGGCACATTACCGGGGAGATTGAGGAAATCAGGAGCGAAGTGGTTAATTTATTTCAGGATTTGCTTAGCACTCCTCCAGATAGCAACCTCCAGGTCCAAAAATCTATGCTCGCCAATTTTTCGACTAAAGTTCCCCATGAGGTAAGCATGAAAATTTTGGAAACTTTTTCCTCTTCTGAGATTAAGGAAGCATTGTTCTCCATGCAACTAGATAAGGCCCTTGGACCCAATGGTTTCCCTCCCCGATTCTTCCAAGTCATGTGGGAGGTCGTGGGCTCAGATGTGTGTGATGCTATTCGGGTTATCCAAGTGTCCAGATCTATCCACCCGAAACTCAATTCCACCTTTCTTGCCCTCATTCCTAAGTCTCCTTCTTGCAAAAGTTTCTCTGACTATCGGTCCATTAGCTTGTGCAATGTTTTTTACAAGATCCTTACCAAGTCTATAGCCAATAGACTCAAAACAGTCCTCCCCCTCCTGATTGATCCTTGTTAGGGAAGCACTGTCAAAGGCAGAAACATTCTTGATGGTGTTATCACTATCCATGAGACCCTTCATTTCGCTTACCACTCTAAGAATGTTGCTCTTTTTCTTAAGATCGACATGAACAAAGCCTTCAACCGTGTCAATCAGAATTTTTTATGTGCAGTCCTCCTCAATTTCGGCTTTCATCCCCACTGGATTGACCTTGTCTATAGTTGTATATCCACTCCCTTTTTTTTTGTCTTGGTCAATGGGTCCCCAGCTGGGTATTTCCAAAGCTCCAGAGGCCTCAGACACGACGATCCTCTTTCTCCCATCCTATTCATTCTTTTGGCGGAGGTTCTGAGTTGGTCCATGAAAGAGGCTCTTCGATAGAACAAGATTTTTGGCATCTTGTCGACTTCTAGAATTAATCCTATCACTCATCAGTAATTTGTGGACGACACCCTCATTTCCATTGGGGCGTCCGTTGCTCAAGCCAAGTCGCTCAAGAGGATCCTGTCCCGTTATGAGCAAGCTACTGGACAAAAGGTCAATTACATCAAGAGCAAAATTTACTTTATTAACACTCCTCTGCGCAGACAAATTCAGATTGCTAGAATTCTTGAATGCACTATTGATTCCCTGCCTACGTCCTATCTGGGGTTGCCTCTATCTTATAGCGAACGGGCCAGTGGGGACATGTGGAACACGATTCTTGAGCACCTTCACAGGAAACTCGACACTTGGAAGGGCAAACTCCTATCATAAGCTGGGAAAGCCACCCTTACCAAAGCCTGTATTTAGGGGATCCCGACCTACTTCATGTTGGTGTTCATGCTTCCGAGTACAGTCCACTCCAAGATTGAGAAGATTTAGAGGACCTTTCTTTGGTCTGGTAACGAAGAGAAATCTAGACTTCCCCTTGTAGCCTGGGACAAGGTGTGTTCGAGGATAGATCAAGGCGGCCTGGGGTTGAGAAGATCAAGACTTATGAATCTGGATCTGATCGTAAAGCATGCTTGGAGGATTATGTCTAGTGACCCGGTGGAGTGGGTTACGCTGGTTAAAATGAAGTATCTTGGCCCCACCCCCTTCTTGGATGCTGAAACATCCTCCGTGGCATCGATATTTTGGAAATCTATGCTCCAAACCCGACATCTGATCAGTCTGGGAGCCCACTGGATTTTGGGTGATGGCAACTGCATTTCCTTTTGGAATGACAGGTGGGCGACTGAAGAAGCCCTTGGGTCGAGGGAGGACCTCGCTGGACTGAGAAGCTTGACCGACCCTAACGCCCAGCTCAGGGTGGCGGATCTCATTGATCGAAGCACCCATTTCCCTTGATGGAAGCTTCCTGTTGTGGAGGGGTTTAATAATGATATTACCTTCCTTGATAATATCCTTAAGTTAGTTTTAATTCCTTATGTCAGAAGGAATGACAGGATCATCTGGAGTGGTACGAAGGATGGGTGTTTCTCTGTTAAATCAGCTTATGAGCTTCTCACCACCAAGACTGCTCTGGACTACAGGTGGAATATTGTTTGGAGGAAAGGATTTGTTCCTAAAATCAACTTCTTCGCATGGATTGCTTTCCACAATAAAGCCTTAACTATTGAAAACCTTCATAAGAGAGGTTTTGCCTTCCCCAATAGGTGTTACTTATGTTTAGCAGATTGTGATACGAGGGATCATTTATTATTGCATTTCTCGTTTTCCCACTCTATTCTGAGCATTGTCCTATCTTCCTTCCAGATCCTTTGGTGCTCTCCCCAATCCCTTAGAGATGCTTTTCACCAATGGCCTAATCCTTTCAAGAATCCCAAGCTCCGCTTCCTCCTCAAGGCCTCCTTCCACCATTTAATTTGGCAAATTTGGTTAGAGAGGAATGCCATAATCTTTGGCAGAGCTCTTAGAAGGCCCCCTTCTATCGCTCAAAGGGTGTTATCTTATGCCATTGAGAATTCTATTGTGGTTCCCAGTCCCCGTCCCCATCTTTCGAGCAAAGAAGCTATTCTCAAAATGATGAATCTCTGACCGTTTTTGGAGGTTGTTAAAGAGCCCTGTTGAAGGAATGTTGTGTGGACCAAACCCCCCGTGGGGTGGATTAAATTAAACTTTTATGGAGTGGCTAAGGGGAATCCTGGGCCCGCTGGCGCTAGTGGGGTTGTCCGTGATCATGACGAGAATATTGTGATGGCCTATTGTGAAGATTTGGGCTCCTAGACGAATCACTATGCTAAAGCCCGAGGTGCTCTGAATGGTATTCAGATTCTCTTTGAGGATCCCTAACCTCTTATCATTGAGGGTGACTCGCTCAACATCGTGAATTACCTTCTTGGTACCAAAAATTTGTCTTGGAAAGTCTACAACATCATCCTCGAGGCTAGATCTCTTCTCTCCTATCGTTGTAGATGGAAAGCAAATCATATTTTGAGAGAAGGAAATCGCGTGGCTGACCACATGGCCAATAAAGGGCTCACAACCACATGCCCGGTTGTGTGGCGGTCTCGCTTCCCATCCGAGGTGGAAAGGTTGGCCAGGGCAGACATCCCTTCCTAATGTTTTCATTGCACAATTTTTAGAAGGCCCATTTCGACATGTTTTAGGGTGGCGTGGCAAAGAAGCTATTGTCCGTTCCTGGCAGATCTTCCCAATGCCTATGGAAATTTAGAAAGGTGGAGAAGGATGTCCATCCGTAGCACATCCTGTCGAACACAAAGAGCGACAAGGAGAGTCACGGTAATTATCTCCTGGACTTGGCTGCTTCCATTCTTACTTCTGTCAACTCCATGATTTCTATCCTGAAGCAAAACCAGAAGCGCCCAAATTCGAGAGGATAGGAGGATCGTGATTAGCAGTCCATGGTGTCTATCTCCTTGTTTTTGGCCTCTTTTTGGGTTTCTCTCGGGTTTGTCCTGTTTTCTTTGTTGTTGGGTCTCCAGGCCTAAAAGCCCTTTTTGTTGTTTTCAAGTCTGCAACATTAGGATGGTTTTATTTTCATTTAGGTTTATTGTTACAGCCAAGAGGTATGATGCATCATTGGAAAGTTGGCTAATTTTGTACATAAGGTTTTGGGAACCTCTATAAAAACCCACTGTTAATTTATTATAATAATTACCAAAAAAAACATTGAAATTGAAAGGTCTTGTTGGTTTCTCTTGATATTCTTCTAACTAAAAAAAAATCAGTGAATGATCAGATCCGCCACCTTGATCTATCCAAGGCCTCATTATTTCTACTTCAACTATTAGTTTTTTAGACACTAAAAATCTATCCAATCTTTTAACAATACCCTATCTTCCAATTCTTTGTTTCCTCCAAGTGGGAACTAATATAACGGGTTCTACATCACATAGCCATGCATTTTAGATTTTTTGTAGAAAAATTCAGCAAGGGAATCCATTCTAGCCTCCTCTCCCCAAATTTTTGCTCTTTTAGTTAAAAATTTAAGCCCCCTCCCACTACATTTCCTTTTTTTAAAAGTCTTGTACAAATAATTCTTCCAAAAACTCCCTTCTACCACCATAAGGACCATATAGTTTGACTATAGTAATGAACTTTCTTAGTGTTATAGAATGTAAATTTGTAGCCACACTTTCCTCAATATATACCTTGTTAACTAGCTAGAACGAGGAATTCCATCTATTACATTCCTCCCTCATCTTCCTTTTGATTTAATTCCTTCAAGTTACAATTTGATATGAGAGAGGCGAGGATGGCTATTACTTTTTTGCATCTAGCATAGTCTATTAAATTAAAATTTCATACAATTTATGAAGTTTAAATAAATGGTTTAAGGATTTTTTTATGAGGGACCTCCCTCTAACATTTAAAGAGAGGATGATCATTAATTCCTTTTCCCTTGGTGTTGTCATGCTCTAAGGACCCCAAATATGGATTTTTGTTTACCAAATATAATTTCCTACTTAACTTTTTTTGAGTAATTCTTAAGTAGGATTTCCTTCCTACTGAAAAATCTTGAGACTAACTTGTCTCAAGACCTAAGCCCCCTAATACCTGACCAAACCCAATATCCCCTTTACATTTTTTTAGGGCTATTAGGGCATATCTACCACAAGATTTTATATTATGGTGATTTGAAGGACTTAGTGGAGAAGAGAACCTACAAGGATTGTTTAAGCTTTGCTTGCTTCCTTGGATTAAAATATCGCTTTTTAAAAATGGAAAGAACTTTGTAAATTTTACACCCTTATCCTTTACTTGTTCTAAGCCCTTGATAGAAAGAGGTTGCATAATCCCCCTTGTATTTAAAACCCTCCCCCTTCCTCCTTATGACGATAAGATTTCTCCTTCTTGCCTTCTTAACACAAAGGAATAACACCACATTCTTGCAATGTCCTATCAAAATTATGGCTTATCAAGACCTCCATATAGGGGTTCAACCCAAGACAAGATGATATATTAGATTATAATTATTAGAATTTGGTCCCCCATCCCCAAAAAAGGGTAAGATTAGGTTTAGTATTTGATGGAAACTAGATTAAATTCCTCCATACAATTTTTTGGTTGTAGGTATGGCCTTCCTTCCCTCATATAAAAATTTCCTATTGTAATTACTTGGAGCCAACTCATTCTCCTAGACATCGATGACAAGAAACCTTTCTTTAAGCAATTCAAGAGTCTTGACTAGGTCCTCTATTTTTGCTTTGACTACCACTACCTCCTATGAATTTGTTAGACCAAAATAACCTTTGACCTTATTTTGTATAGTACCTTGCCTTGTACTCTCTTCCATTTCATAATCTACCTTGAGATGACCATAATGATATAGTCAAGCTCCTATAAATACATCTAGTTTTCGAACATTAACTCCATTTTTTTGGTAAGATCAAGATCCACTAAGATATAAGCTACCATATTTATCCAAGGAAAACTCATGGGAAGTTTCCAATATCACATACGTCTCACACAACATTCTTGTATTCTATAATTCAAGGGGTAAAGAGGGTAGATTAACCCAAATAGGCTAGGTATTAGTCCTCTCATAGCATGGATCAAACCTAGGAGTACAAAATTTTAGATTTAAAACATTGAGCCCCCAATTCTATCTTCCATTTTTTATGATTATAATATTTTTGCCTTTTAGAAGACAAAAACCATCTAACCCTTTGTGATCACATGATATATAGGAATATAGCCCAAAATCTCGAACCATGTAACCTTTATCCATTCTCTTATAGTTATCGATTTCATTGATTGTCCCATAAATCTACCTACCAAAGCCTTGTCCTTCGATGATAAAACTTGCTCTAGAATCATATCATCACCTACAACCATTCAAACCAGCTCCTTTCACAATTTTATACAACATTTTTACTTTTTTTCCCCTTTTCTACTTAGTTTGTTTACCTCCCAATCTGTTTGGACTACCCTTTAGTGTTTCCCCTGATTCATTTGGAAGCACTCCCTCTTCTCCATTTCTTCCCTTGCCCTAGGATTAGGCTTTGAAGTTTATTGGGTCTTCGAGCATGGGTCTAAGTCAAGTCCTCCATGCACCTTGTCCCCCTTATGTTAGATGTCAAAAAGGTCCTTCCTTGGAGAAAACATTGAGGCCTTTACATATTACTTAGGCTCTTCATTATAATCCACAACATCCTCTTCATACATTGTTGACTCGGTCCTTCTACCTTTGTTGGTCATCAGTGGATCAATTCTACATTGATTGAGAGTTCCTGCTAAGTTATTTTTTAAAATTTTCATCCTCTCCTCTCCTTCTTGGACTTGTTGATTGAAATTTGGCTATAAGAGCCTCATTTTCTTGAGTGCAAGCAATTGTTATTTTCTATTAGATCATATCAACTACCATTTCCATGCTTCTACAATGATGATGATCCCATTTTTTGAATCAGATCACTTCAAGCTAACTTTATTGTAACCTATTGTTTCTTATTAGATATGCAAATGTTAGGATACCTAGGAATATGTATATGGGGACATGATACTATATTGTATAAGGGTTGGCATGGGTTGCACATTACCCAATGATGATTATATTTTTATATTATATTAGTAGTCGGCTCCCAAAGTATAATTAAGATGAATATATAAAGAAGAGATATTTGAAATTGTAATCATCATGAAGATCAATCATATGTAGTCATATTTGTTCACAAAATGGCTTGTGGAATTTGTGCTCTCTAAGTATTATTCCTTCCTTAAGAAGTATTATTGGTGTTGCCCTACCTTAAGGGTATTATATATCTCTATCTCATTGTGTGGATAATTATTTGTAAATGAATTATTTGATATTTTTGTATATAGATGAATGATTTTTGTTAATGAGAATAAATTTTTATAGCAAGTGGTATCAGAGAAATTATTTTGGCAAATGGGGTTGTGTTTTTGTGAATTACAGAATTAGGGCAAATGTTTTTCTAGAAAAATTATTTCATCTTTAAAAATCCATATCTTTGTGAATGTTTATCTGATTCAAATGATTCTTGGATCATTTTGTGTAGAATTTGAAGAGCTTTAAATTGAGTGGTCATATAATGGAATCTGAGTAGTATTGAGGGAGATACAATCATGTGAAGTTAGTCATCTAGAATAAGGGCAGTGGCGATTTTTCAAATCATGTTTTTTTTAGAGAAATGAAATTTAATATATCTTTCAGTTACGAGTAAGCAAATAATCTATTGTTGTATATGAGGGAGATTTTTTTATTTTGGAATTTTAGCTTCAAATTAGTAGGAAGACATATTTCTATGAAACCCTAGTTTACACTATATTTTTGTTGGGGCATGAACTATGGAACTGCAAAAGTTTTTTGGAGAAGATGATATTGATGCTAGAGAATGGTAGAAACTATTTGTAACAACTCAAATCTAACCATCCTAAGAGAGAATTTTTTTACATAGTTAAGGTTCAAAAAAGATGTTCCATAATAGGATCTATAATCATAGAGGTTTCACCTTTTTTTGGGTTTTAGATGCTACAAACATCCCTCAAGTGGACAAGAGTGATCACTCTCTCGTAAAACACTAGGGTTAAACTTGTACACTACCCATACAACTTAAAGGATACCTTCATGAGGTCCATCCATCTCTTAACACTCTCCACAAATGTAGGATAACTCGACCATAGTATGGGGATTAATCATATCTCATTATAGGAAAGGGACGCTAATTCCTTTACTAGTGTAAGTCCTTCCACTCTAGTACTTAGGCGTAAGGTCTCTTAGGTTCTCAATTATCCCATATCTACGATGGTTTAATTGGGTGATTATCATTCTATATGACATACCTCACATGGACACCCAACAATCATTTGGGGTTCCATCACCAAATCCATTTTGAAAAAGGGATCCAAACCTCCACGGTTGGAAGAGAGGATTTAGGCTACACCACCTAAATATTTCCCAAATAATTCTTCATATTTGGGTCCACCTAAAAAATCCATCATTGAAGGGCCCAATGCAAAACCCTTAGGTGTTGATACATCACAACCACCTCAGGTTAGATTTCATCCTTTGGTTTTTTTGGTTTTGGCTAACTGAGGTGTTTGCCCCAAAGATACAAAACCTAAACCTAAAAAGACTTATGAAACCAAAAATTCCTTTCTCTCTCTCTCTCTCATTATCACATTTATTATTCCATCAATTTATATGCATGAAGTAAAGTATAACATCTACCTACTTAAGAGATGTACGAAAACTTTAAACATACATGCCATAATAAAAGAAGCATTCTAATAGTAAATCATTGCACTCTATATCAAAATTTCCTTTTCTTTAACCCTTAGAATTCATCTAAACATAAAAAGGAAATAGGCTTCTTAATTCATAATTGAACATATTTCAAATTACAAAACATCCTTCTCAAATAGCATATAAAACTACTTATTACATTCTTTAACAATAAGTACGTATCTTTACCAAATCCATAAAATAAAGAGCTTCTTAAAAAACCACAATGAAGCTCTCCAAATCACACTTTCCTTGGTCACCTCCAAGGAGTGGATAGGTAAGGGATCAAGACAATTCTTTGATAAAAATGCAAACCTATATGCATGTTTATTTTCAATACATCTATAAACAATGTTTGAAAGCAAAGAGGAGAAACACCCATAAGTCTTCCTCAATTATATACATTTCATATAATGTAGACAAAATACTCACATAAGTATTCCTCTAAATGCATGTAAATGAAACCCCCATAAGTTTCATATGAAGAGAAATAATACCCCAATAAACAAAATCTAGAAAAACGGTAATTGCATAATCAAAGGAAAAATAGAGAATAAGAACACATTACACAAGAATTTATCTTGGGAAACCCTTTCGGGAAAAACCCAGCAAGAATATCTCTTTATTGTATAAACTTAACTGTCTCCAATACAATAATATCCTTTCGCTCGCTTTTCACTTGCAATTACATTTCTTGCAAATTCATTACCAAACCCTCATGGGTTTTACAATACCATGGACACAAAACCATGGATTGACATTACAATAACCCAAAAATGCCCATATGGGTCTAAAAATAGCTTAAACCCTCCAAAAAAAATTCTCGAGGGCTAACGCCCTATACCCCCACTTAGGGCTCAGCCCGACCTTGAACCCTAGTGAGGAAATGTGTACAGAGTGTAAAGTCCTTTTAGAGTTAACCCCTCCTAAATAAAATGGAAAATATTCAACATAATTCCAATACCATAATGACCTTTGGACTCCATGCCCAAACATCAAATCATAATCTCCATGATATAAAAAGACCTTTATCCATACAAGAAGAACAACATAAACATATATCTTTTTTTTATTTCATTTCATAAATTATAGTAAAAAATCTAACAAAACTATTTATAATCCAAATAAAAATTTAATTTGCATAGAGTTAATGCAATACTTCATTTACATCATTAATTTTTCAAATAACAATACAAAGTCTACTTTGTATTTTATTAAATAATTTAAAACATCTTCAAACTATACTATGCATGAGGTTTAAATTATCATCAACAAAAAAAGTGTCTTCCACTATTTAAAATCTAAGCTTTCCTTCAATAATATGAAATATCATTAATAATGGGAAATTTATGTAAGGCAAGGTTTGATTAAAAAATACCTTTATCTAAGTCCTTCATAAATATGAAATGTTTTCTAAAGAAAAAGCTAAAAACCAATTATAGTATTTTTCTAAACTCCCTTTAAATAAAAATCAAATCACCATAATCAAAGAGTCCCACATCCCTTGTTTTCAAAATAATATTTTAATATATATTAAAATCGAATCCTCCCTTTATGTGAATCAAAAACCAAAACTAATTCCTTTTCTTTACGACTCGAACCAAAGTAAAGAAGATAAAATATAGGCGCTCAACAATTTTGGTAATTCACATGCAAGATAAATGGACAAAAGCAATACCATTTGTCTTCGGTGCTCAGTCATTTATTACGTGGCCCTAGAACATATAAAGCAATGGTTTGTATAGGCCCAAAAAGACCACATACTTAGCAATTTTGTAAAATTTGGCTAAGTGTTGAAAAAACCTCACAGGTAGTGTTAAATTCTGCTAAAATACAAAATCCACAGTCAAATTGGTCAAACAGTGCCCAACGGAAATTGGAAGAGCAAAATTCAGAAGGGTGAATTTAGCTTGAGGTTAGTTTTCGCGTCGAAAGACCACACATAAAATTTTTGTAAAAAATGGCTAAATGTTGAAAAGGAAATCAAAGTCAATGTTAAAATCCACTGAAGTGCAAAATTTGTAGTCAACATAGTCAAATAGTGCCTAGAAAAAATTGAAGGAGCGGATTTTGAATAAGGAAGAGGCGATGCAGTGATAAAGTCCATCGAGAGCCAACACAATGTCAAAAATATGTGGTCAACACAATCAAACAATACCTAGCAGAGTTCAAAGGAGTGGATGTTGAAGAGATGAACTACAGGTCAGTGTTAGTTTTTGCATAGGAAAGTTTTTGCAATGTCAAATTTTGCCAAAGTACATAATTTTTGTGGTCAACACAGTCAAACAGTACCCTGTTGGAACAATTTCTTGCATCCATAAGGTTGAGTTGTCACGCTACAAGAAATCGTTTGGAACCAACGAGCTATTATAGGCTCTAGTCAACCTACCTCTTTATTCTGATGAAAGATATATTGCTAAAGATAATAACCAAAATGGGTAAGAAAACCATAGTGATAAACTTTAGATATTACCAGTTTAAGCACTCCAGATTTTAGTTACACTATTTATATTAAAATGACCAAGCAAAGACAACAACTATTATTATGCCTTATGTAGACCGATGCCTAGATTCATTGGGTTGTTATAGCAATTTTAACAATGCTTCAAACATGAACATAAAGATTAGGAAAAAGATAAATTGACGCTATTAGACTCATTCAAATATTGTAATCAATCTAAAAGTTAAACAACGAAAAAAATGATCATAACACATTCAAATAATGTAATCTGCTATGAGGAAACACAAAGAACTAAAGACAAAATTTATAGAATTGACCCTTAGGATTGTATGAATTTTTCAAATGAATTACATGCAAAGTTGGTAGAATGTCATTAAACTCTATTAAAAACTCTTAATACAATGATAAATATTTGTTTAAATAATGTAACAAGACTTCTCAACCTCTCCTGTTCCAATATGATAATAGGAAAAATCTCTGAGTTTCAAGCTAAAAAAGGACTAGAAATATTCTCAGCTTCTCAAGCACAATTCTACCAAAACCTGCACAACAAAGGGAAGAATGAGGAATGAACAAAAAAAGACACAAAGAGAATACAATAGCACAATTCACAAGGCACTCAAGTATACCTCTTAGAAAAAATATGTTATCTCTAATGCTTGATGTAGATTCTGACCGCAACTATGTAATAAATCTAAAAGTTAACCAACGAAAGAAACACTCATAACACATTCAAATAATGTAATCTGCTATGAGGAAACACACATAACTAAAAATAAAAATTGATAGAATTGACCCCTAGAATTGTATTAATTTTCCAAATGAATTACATGCAGAGTTGGCAGAATGCCATTAAAATCTATTAAAAACTCTTAATACAATGAGAAATCTTTGTTCAAATAATGTAACAAGACTTCTCAACTTCTCCCGTTCCAATATGGTAACAGGAAAAATCTTTGAGTTTCAAGCTCAAAAAAGACTAGAAATATTCTTAGCTTCTCAAGCACAATTCTACCAAAACCTGCACAACAAAGGGAAGAATGAGGGATGAACAAAAAAATACACACAAAGGATACAACACAACTCACAGGGCACTCAAGTATACCTCTTAGAAAAATATGCTATCTCTAATGCTTGATGCATATTATGACCACAACTGGTGTATTTATAGCTCCAGGTTCTTGAATCTGTTATTTTTGGCCTCATCTGGGCCTTACACTTGTCACTTTTTGGTTTGATCTTCTTTTAAAACTTGTACAACTGTCTTCCATTATCCCCTTTTGTCTACTTTGTATACTCTGCTAGGACTCTTTTAGTCTTTACTTGTTCAACCGGTAATCTCAGTGCTTGAATAGTCTTCTTCTTATGTCCCTTCTTCACTCCCTGACTGACTCCCTACTTTTGAAGTTTCTCCCCCCTGAGTAATTTTTATTTCTTCTTCTGGGGGTGAATCCATTTCTAGATGTAGACTGCATATTTTTATTTCTTTATTTTTCTTGCTCTGCTGCAGCCCTCTGATTTGTTTCTCAATAAGCTTCCAAGCGTAAATATTAAAGGTCACAGAAAATCTCAACATATTCATTTCTTGAAGGATTCTGTTCTTATGTATGCTGATATAAGCCTTATTCTTTTCATATTGGGTAACAAGGGAATCCACAGTATTTACCAAGAAGGTAGTCTCCCTGGCCATTGCTGTGTCATCATCAGGTTCACAATCAAACCCTTCGATCTTATTCATGAGAAGGTCTTCTATGCTAGCAGTTTCCAAGAATTCCTCCAATGACAACCCAATTTCTGCTAGCTTTTCTCTTATATCATTTAATAGGGCAAACATTTCTGCAGCATCATTATACCACCTTTCTCTGTTTGCTTTGAACATTGTTGCTTTCATGAATTCAATATTATTTTTTACCTCAGAGTCATCTTTTAAGAGCACTTCTTTATTCTGCATTTCTTCAAAAAATTTTACCATTAGGTGGAGAGTGGGATGGATGACTTCCAGTTATTTTTCTTTCTAGTATAGCAGACTCTCCATTTCCTTGGTAGTAAATTGGATCACTCTTGATCTATCTAAACATCTCTGTGATTCCATGGATCCTATCCTTAATTTTAAATGATATTTCTTTTTTTATTTTAGACAAATAGTCTGCATAGTTTGTTATTTTCACAACTAGAGGGGGTTGTACTGGTGGGGTGGTTGCCTTAGCTAATTGTTCCTTCAAATTATTTATTAAGGCTTGCATCTCCACCTTTTCTTTATCACTAATTTCCAATTGACTTCTCAATTCATTATTCATTTGATGCAGATGGTCTAAAGTCTGTGCAGTCATAGCTTTGTTCATTCTGACCATGTCAACTTCTTTCCCCCGCATTGAAACCTTCCCTGTTTGATCATCAACAATGAGAATCACTGGTTCCTATGGAGCAGGTATGGATATTTTTGCTATAGATGACCTGGGCTTGTCTTTATCCATCTCTGCTGCAGAACTTTTGCCATGCCACCCATCCCTGCTACTGTTTGTAGTTATTTTTCATTAGCAACACTGAAAACCATTTCTTCTTTGACCCTTTTTAATGTAACCTTTGTCGAGGTCAGAGCCAGCTTAGGCCTCTTTGCCTCAGGGGTAGATACAACCTCTTGCTTTTCTACCCTATGATCTCTCAATATTTCTCCAAAACCATCGACTTTCATTTGTGTTACAGATGGAATTGGTATTTCTTTGTCATTAATCTTCATCGAGGTGGGAATGGCCTGAGGGGCTAACTTCTTTACACTAGTTAGGGCCAATATTTGATCAGGAATAGGGACCATAGCTTGTTTTTCTAGAATTGCCAATTCTTGGGATGGTCTTGTAACAATCTCTTTTCCTTTCTCTGCATGAAGCCTTGCAGGAGTTTCTTGTGAAGTACTGGGTGTCGCTTCTATACTGAGTTGGTGGCCTTTTGAGACTTGAATTTGGTGTTCCACTATATCTTTTGTATTCACCCTAACTTCTATTTGTTCAATGCCCTGTTCTTCTATAATTTCTAGTATAGGATCCTCTCGGATTGTTTGAGTAGGAGGGGAGAATATTGGGGCTATTGATTCTACAGTAATCCTCCTTATTGAGTTTAGCTCTATGGGGTATTCATATGGTGGGTGGATTTGTGAATTTCCCCTTTGATTGAATGGGAAAGCACTCCATACCCTTTGCAAATTTTCTCCCTTTTCTATTGCTTCCAACAATGCTTCTTCATATTGGTCTTTTCTGTGCTCGACCCAGGCATATTCACGTTTCATCATATCCTTGTATTTTTTCAAAGGATCATAGGGTCTCCAAGTCACTTCTTCAAAATCTAGGCTTTCTAGATCATACATGCCTTTGTACATGGTCAGATATCCTATGAATATGTAATATCCAAATTTACAGGGCATGTTGAACCAGGGGACCCGACCATGCTTCTTAGCTTGTCTCATCTTGGCTTCTTCTGTTACCTGTCTCACTATTTCTAGTGTGGCTAAGGAGAATGGGCAGTACATGGGCAACACCTTAGGGGGAATATTGGCCCCATAGAGCCTAATGTACGTGAAACCCTCTAAGAAGAAATAATCTCCTATTTCCTTTTCTTTGATAAATATTTTTATCCTAGGGCCTAACCTCTCAAGCATGTCGCCCATTAAGATCCAATGAATTTCCACCATGAAGTTGTCACAAAACCAACCTAGATGAGTACGTCCCTCATGTATCCTCCAAAATCTAGTTTGAACATATGGACTCTCAATAGCCTTCAGTATCTTTTTACTATCTTCTCCCATTTTTCCAACCAACAGATGCATGAGAATCGAGTAGTTGGAGAAATGGGGCATCTATCTCCTTTGCTCCAAAATTGCCCTTTTCAGTTCTGTCAACTCCCCATGCATTTGTTTGCTTAACTCCTCTTCCCAGGCATAGATGGGGGGTTTGTACTCCTATTACTCTATGCTACTAAATACAATACATCCATCCAAACCACATCAAGTTTTCATACTCCTAGGATGATGCTAACCATATCACAAAAATCCCTGACCTAGGGCTTAAATGTAGTTTTTCTAATAGGGAATTCATACTGAACATTTTCATGTGCTTCAAAAAGCATTTTAAATGACTCTAATTTAGTTAACCTACTAGACTACCTCTGAATTACCTGGTGGATTAGTGGCGTGTTCGAAGGCGTAAGATTGAAAACTTCCCTGATATGCCTGGGTGCAATACTGAACACTGGTCGGTCCTTGTTATCCTTGAAAGTTCTGGTGTTCTCATCGTATGCCACTACTAGCCATGCTATGAGGTCCATGGAGTAGTATACTCTGGGACATATTAATTTCCCAACATTGCTCATCCATCTATTGCTTCTAGGGGGTCTCTTGTTCTGCAATCTTCTTGCTTTGTGAAACAAATCTACCAACAGCCAAGGGTAGCATTGTAAATTCTCTTCGATGGACTCGAAGCTCCGAATATAGGTGTTCTCAATTTCATACTATTGAGCTAGTGTGAGCTTCTTGTCTTTCATAGATTATTTGGAGAAATCATACATCCCCATTGTGGCAATAACTTTTTCGAGAGTTCAACATACGGGATCTAATCTGTGATGAATTTTATAGCCTCCAAGGTGTCCTTTGGTGCGAAAGCATTTCCCTAAGTGACCATTTTGCTTACAGATAGTAGCTCAACTCATAGTAACACACTTTTTTGAGTTCTCACTCATCTATGGCAACTCTTCAACTCTCTATTTATCTACAACAATTTCTTGCTCTAAGATAACCAGGGTGGTAATGTGTTTGAGAGTGGGGGTTTAAGTAATTTATGGAGGAGTGGCTTCACAATCTTCACACAAGGTGTTATTAATGCAGTGTCACCAACTACCTTTTGAAATTGGCCAATGGATACTTGCCATTGTGTTGTTTCTAAAATCAGGTAGTTATGACCTGTGATCTTCCTCGGCTCGTACCCCTATGATGGTCTTTGATTTGTGTACCTTTAATCATTTACAGTGTTGCTATTGGTCACTGAGATGCTTCCTCTCCTGATGTGGCATTATGAATGTGGTATCGATAGCTTTCATAGGAATTTTTATGAGACATTCTATCACCTTGGCCCCTGAGAATAGTTAGTTCAAAAGTTGATATACCGTTAAAAATAGTCATTTTATCGAGAACTGATCATTTGATTCTGATCATTGAGGTGCATGCCCACCATAATTTTTCAATCTTATTGAGCATCACATACCATGCTTACCATTAGATATTTGTAAGTTTGAATTGTTACCATTGATCTTTATGAACCTACATAATTGTTAGCCATACAACATAATAGATGTATCCTAAGGTAGTCATATATACTAAGTGAAAATTTATGATTTGCAATAAATCGATCACTAATGCTTAGGTTTAAACATATAATTTTGACTTGATTTTACCAATGTATTAATCATATAAAATCTCATTTTATTAATGTTCACATGGTGATTAGAAATGACAATAACCCTTTTAAAAGAATAATCCTTTATACCCTGATCATGTTCCAAAATATTCACCGTTCGATCAAAAATTTTGTCATGCACGCTCGTTTGATTCTCCAGGTATGCACCAAGGTTAACCAAGAAAAGGGGGTCATTAACAATGTATTAGACCCTCCCTTAATCTTAATTAGGTGTAGATTTTGGTTGTATTTACCTTAATTAATTATCCAATTGCAAAAAACAAATCATATACCTTAACCTTTGGATGCCTTGGCTACATGTTATCATTAGATCTGAGTAGGGTCAAGCATCATCATCAGATCAGATAGAGATGTGTACCTTTTATCCCACTTTATTATCCTTTGATAACCTTGATAAAGTGCTACCATTGGATCTAGATGGAGATAAGCATGACCATTTTATCTGCTTTGATCACAACTCCATTGATGATCACTTTGTTAAACTTTGACCACTTTTAGGAAAGTGCTACCATTAGATTTGAGTGGGAACAAGCACCACAATTGGATTAGCCCATGATGTGCACTTTATATTCTTTAGATCATCTTGATTGAAGCGCGATCATTCAGATTTAGCAAAATTAAGCGCTATCATTAGATGTCCTTTTGTCTTTGATTACTTTAGAAAAGAGTTACCATCGGATCTTGGTGGGCTCAAATGCATCCGTTGGATCAACTTTGTGATGCATGCTTTTACATCCTCTTTGTTTGACTTGTCAAAGTCCAAAAACTTCATGGAAGCACTACCATTGGATCAGATTTAGAGATCTCATCAATCCATAAAGGTGCAAGTACTTTTACCACTCAAAGATGTCATTATATTTCAGTTACCTTTCTATAAGCATGATCATTAGATCATCTCGAAATGAGTACAACCATTGATTTCATTAGATCTACATAGAGTTTAAACAATGAGTGCATATAAGACTTTTACTTAACCTCGGTTACCTTTGATGAGCGCACGTTCGTTGGATCGAGGTGGAGTAAGCACTACCGTTAGATCCTTTGGGAATTGCTTGAGCCTTAGTCAAATTGGCGTATGACCAATGTTGACTTCTTTAGAGAGCGCATGTCCATTGGATCGACTCCTGATCAAGCGCAGCCATAGATCTTCTTTGACCTAAAATAAAAATCATAGGGCACATACTTTTTAATATTTATTAATCTATGATTAATGAAAGGGGGAGCGATTATCAATGTATTAAGACCCTTATTAATTATGATTAGCAATTTAATTAATATTGAGGTACTTAACCTTTTAATGTTAACACCTTTACACTCTGAGCTAGCGCGATCATCCGATTAATCACAATGGAGCGCTGCCCTTAGATCTTTTTGATTTACATGATATTTAATCAATGGGGCATGTAACCCTTATGTTAATTAATTTATGCCTTTTAGACTTTGGGTTATAACATTCGACCATGAATATTATTGACTTTGACTTAACCCTTAGTTATCTTATGAAAGCGCATCCATCCGATCAAGAAGGATTTGAGCGCTGCCTTTGGATCTACCCAAAGTGTTCGATGTTTACCCAAAGGGGCACATACCCTTAATATATTAAATACATTGTTAAGACCTTAGTGTTATACAACTTTTGACCATGGTACATTATTGACTTTAAAAACTTGAGTTGTTTATGTGAGCGTATCCATCCGATTTTGGAGGGTGAAGCGCTATCATCCAAATCTTTGGACTTGCTCAATATTTAAGCACAAAGGGGGCACATACCCTTACTTGCCCATGTTAAAATATTAAACCTTAGACTCATGTATTTAGGTCCAAATATTTTAATCAATTCATTAGACACCCAAGGACTTAGGGGTTCACTTTAATGAAACCAATTATTTTTACAATCCTTTTATATAATTGGAGCTCAAATAAAATTTAGTGAATGTTTAATTATTGGATAAGATTAATGGTCACAAAGGCAATTTTATTAATGGTTAAGGCCACGACTTTAGACTTGATTAAGATGAACATTTTTATAACTGCTCTTAGGGACCAAACCATTGAAAATCAATTTCTTAGAGGAGAAAGCAATAGAGACCAACAACATTTGGTAAATTTATTGAACCCAAAATTTAAAATTAGGGGTATCTGATGTTGAGTCAAATTTGGCTCCAACATAGGCTCTGACTAGGACAATATGTTAAAAACATGAGGCACTTGAGAATTCAGAATCTCCTGGTTTTATTTCAAGCTTTGACAGAATCATAAAACATCAAGCTTGATTAGAAAATCAAAAATACAAACAAAGAAAACTTAAAACTAAAAAGATACAATAAAACAACAGCAAACATGATATCAAAGAAATAGAGTATCCAAAAACTATTATTCTCCTTAGTCAAATTTAAATCAAAGGATCAAAATTTTAAGTTCAGATGAGCTTTTGGAATATTGTTATGATTGTTCTACAAAGTCCTAAGATATGATTATACATAATGCATCAAAGTCACTTGCTCCATCATGCCTTGGCCTGAGTGTGTGTTAGTGCATTCATTTTTTATTCTTGGGTCTTCCAGAACTTCATCATGTTTGGAAAATGATCAAGCCTAATAAGTAATTTCACTCCTTAATATTTTTACCATTTGTAGGGCTCCACTACCAATCAAGCATCTATAGCCCCGATGGAGATGCTACTGATCCCATATGGTTTTACTCTACTACCAATCAAGCATCTATAGCCCCGATAGAGGTTTTCCAAGATATCTCAGATACAAACTCAATCTACATTATTTAAATTTTCTCTCTTTTTGAGAAATATTTGGATATAAGAAAATTGTGCAATGAGTGTACCTGAGTTGAGGATCAAATTTTGGCTAAAGGATAGAGTGTAATGATTTTTAGCTCAACCATCTTACCAAAGATAATTTTATCCCTTGGATCCTAAAATTCTTTTAAATAGTATTTGTAATGTGAGGCTTTGGCATGATGTTGCAACAACTCTGATTTACTCTGTTTTATTTCATACCATATGACAATTGCATGAACATTCAAATTTGAAAATTGTAAGCATCATCAAAATCTAAAATAAATTTCCTCTTCTCTATTTATCTTTAGAGAAATAAACAGTAAAGAATACTCATCATCCTATGATAATCATGAAACATGAAACCACACAAAGCAAAACAAGACACAATACAAGAGAACACTAACTGAAACAACATAACATCCTTTCAGGAACAACACTATTTTTTGTTTTTATTATTTTTTATTTTTTTAATTTTAGGGCTTTTACTCCCTATTGACCCCATGGCAGGGGTTATAAATCTTGATATGTATACCATTGATAGGGATTTTCATCAGTTCTCCCTCCAAGGTTTGCAACTTGTAAGTGTTTGGACCAACAACTTGAGCTATTTGATAGGGGCCAATCCACTTGGGTTCAAGTTTTCCTTTCTCACCATGCTTATCATTTTTGGGATCCCAGTAGATCACTATATCACCTTCACAAAAAGGAGTACCTTTTGCTTTCTTGTTAAATGATTTTACAGTTTTTTGAGTTTGATCAATTATTCTATTTAAGGTCTCTCTTCTTTGCTCTTGCAATTGGACAATTTGGTCTAATCTTCTCTGTAAGGCATCAGGGTTCTCATGATCATGTAACAATAGGGAAAGGGCTAATTTCTCTATTCTAGGAGGTAGCAAGGCTTTTTCTCCATATACCAATTCGTAAGGAGTTCTCCTTGTATTTCTTTTCAAAGACAATCTATCTGCCCATAGAGCAAATTTTAATTCACTATCCCAACTCTTCTTATTTTTACCCAATGATCTCTTAATTCTAGTAATTAAATTCTTATTTGATGACTCAGCTAGACCATTTCCTTATGGGTAATAATTTGTAGAGTGAGAGAGTTCTATTCCATACTTAGCACAAAATTCTACCATCTCAAATGATACAAAATATTGTCCATTATCTATCACTATCTTTTGAGGAACCCCAAATCTGGTTAGAATACTTTCTTCTAAGAAATTTATAATAGTTTGAGATGTAGAACTTCTTAGAGGAGCAACTTCTACCCATTTTGTGAAGTAATCTATTGTAGTTATGATCCATTTATGTCTACCTGATGAGTTTGGATTAATTTCCCCAATTAGGTCAATGCCCCATTGTGTGAATGGTGCTTCTATGACTACTGGCTTAAGGGGCATAGCTACCAAATGTTTCTTACCTACAAAAACCTGATAATTATGACAATTTCTAACATATTGATATACATATTTAAAAAGTGAAGGCCAATAATAACCTGCTCTCATAATTTTATTAGTTGTAGCTTTGGGAGAAAAATGTCCTCCACAGAAACCATCATGAAATTCTTTCATTATTTTTGGGACTTCACTTTCATATAAGCAGACTAATAACACACCATCAGGGTGTCTCCAATAGAGCACACCATCCTGCACATGATATTTCTGTGTTTGCAGTTTTACTGATCTCATTCTATTAATTGGCATGTCCTTTGGGAAAGATAAAGTTTGTAGGTATGCTAATATTTCATCATACCATTTACATTCAACATTATTAACTCTCCTGATGTCATGCATCTCATCTACTATAATGATATTATTAGAGTCTTCTCCTTTATATGCCAGGTATTTTGCTAAGCCCTGCCCTCTTATAGTTTTGACTATTTTGAATTCTGCATCATACTGTAATAGTTTCACCATCCACCTTGCAGGCCTTCCTAGTGGTTCAGACTGGGTGAAGACATCTTTTATTGTTATGAAAGGGATACAACAATAAACTTTATTTGAACCGAATATACCTTTGAAATGTTCTAAATATTGAATCACTGCATAAGCATGTTTTTCTAATAGGGTATATTTAAGATGTGCTCCTTTCAATCCTGAACTCATGAAGGCTATTGGCCTTTCATTATTTTCATCATCCTTCTGAGAAAGGACTGCAACAATGGAATGTTCAGATGCGAATGAATAGATGTTGAAATATTTTGAGTAATTGGGGTAGGTTAAGGTTGGGGCAGTAGAAATGGCCTCTTTTATCTTTTTAAAAGCTTCTATATTTTTTGTTGTCCATTTTATTTCTCCAGTATTTTTAACCATGTCATTTATAGGTTTGGTCATCTCTGCAAAATTGGGAATAAATCTTCTAACAAAATTGATTTTGCCAAAGAATGACCTGACTCCTTTGATGTTTCTAGGAGGGGGAATTTTTGAGATAGCTTCTATTCTTTCTGGATCTATACTCACCCCTTTTTTTGACACTATGTGTCCTAGTAATTTCCCTTGTGTTGTTCCAAATATGCACTTTTTAGGATTTAGGGAAATTCCAAACTCTTTGCACCGAGCAAAGACTGCAACAAGATGTTCTAAATGGTCCTCTAGATTTTTAGAAAATATTGTTATATCATCCAAATATACCACTACTATTTTGAACATCAACCCTTTGAAGGCAAAGTCCATTGCTCTCTGAAAGGTAGCACCTGCATTCATTAGACCAAAAGGTATTCTCAAATATTCAAAGGTGCCCCAGGGTGTGGTGAATGTTGTCTTATGTCTATCTTCTGGATTAATCTGTATCTGATTATATCCAAAAAATCCATCTAACAGGGACATTCTAGATGAACCAACTACAACTTGCAATAGTTGTTCCATATTAGGCAATGGATAATTATCTTTTAAGGAGCTTTTATTCAAATTTCTAAAGTCTACACAGAGTCTAATATCCCCATTTTTCTTTCTGACTAGTACTAAATTGGATATCCAAGATGAAAATCTTACCTTTCTGATGATCTTGGAATCCAACAATTTTTGTACCTCTTTTTGCATTATTGGGTGCAGAGTAGGGTTATACTTCCTCTGTTTCTGTCTGAATGGCTTGGAATCTTCCTTCAGAGGTATTATATGTGACATTACATCAGTTTTGAAGGTTTTAAGATCTTCATAAGTCCAAGAAAAATGTTCCTTATTTTTCTTTAAGAAACTGATATATCCAACTTTTTCCTTTTCTGGTAAGGTTGTGTCTATTTTCACTATTCTGGGCTCTTTAACTGTACCAATATTAACATCTTCAGCTATAGTCTCTTTCAAGAGAGGTTTGAAAGCTTTATCAAAATCATCAAATAAACTTTCTAGAGAAACCAATCCTTTTGGTATTCTATTTGTTTTTAGTTGGATTACTTCTACTGGTTCTCCTATTTGATCTTTTAATTTTTCTTCATCCTTTTCATCACAAATTATATCAGCATACTGATTTTGTAAGGTCATGAAGTCTTTTATGTCTACATCATCTTGAAAGACTTGTAAGTAAACAATGTTATCTGGTACAGAAGGCTTATAGACTGAAATGGTTGGGAACCTATCCATATATTCTGTAGTAATTTTTGGATGATCTAGGCCTGATGCATTTACAGCTAAGAGGTCAGCAACATGATTCTATTCTCTAGGAATATATGAAATATTGAAAGCTAAAAATTTATCAATCTCTTCCAATACTGTAGTTTTATATTGTTTTAACCTAGGATGCTTAGTTTGATACTTTCCTCTTATCTACTGGATAATTAATTTTGCATCTCCTATTACAGTCAGGTAATTTATTCCCAATTCTTTAGCTTTCCTCAATCCTAGCAATAGAGCCTCATACTCAACTACATTATTGGTGCAAGGGAATTCTAGTCTATAAGGAATACCAAGGTAGTTTCCTTTTATGTCAATCAAATTAACTCCTGCACCTACTCCAGATTGGGATTTAGCTCCATCAAAAGTCATGGTCCACATTTCTTGTGTTAATACTCTATCTGATTCAACATCAACCATCTTCATGACTTTTGGATCCATGTTTTTGGCCTCTGGTACTTCTACCAGGAATGGATTATGCCATATTGAATAAACTCCCATTCCTTTTTCTTCCATTGAATTTACCAAGTTTATCATGGTTTCATCTATTTTAATTAACTCTACAGAATATTTGTTGAAAGGTTCTCTTCGTAGAGTTACATTTTCTTTATCTGACATTGGAATGGTAGCATAAGACCAATCCAATTGAATTGAACCCCTAATTGTTCTGCCTAATGCCTGCTTAGTAGTAGTGAGAAGAAAGGATCAACATCCACTACTGCAACATCCATCACTATACCTTTCTTGGGGTGTTGGTCTAGGAAAACCAATAATCCAGTTATCACTCCAATGCAAGGTACTTGCCTACTATCCATTACTAAAATAGGGGTAGAATCTCTTGTACAGATTAACCCCATTTGGTCAGCTATCATTTTGGGCATGATATTATGTGAAGCTCCACTATCTAGCATACAATTATGGATTACATACCTCTCTCCTTCATCAGAATTATATCTTAATGACACATAGAAGGGTCTAACAGAGGATGGTGACCTTGTATCATGTTGATTTTGTCTAGCAACATGGCAAGTTGGATCTTCTTTTTGTTCAATTAATCCAAATGCTCTACAGACTTGTTCTCTGTATTGCTGAACTTTCATAAGCTCACCAAATGTGATATTAACTTTTTGTTTACTGAGTTCTGACCCAACATCAAATTCTATCTTTTTTATATCAAGTGGTTTGTTGCATTCTTCTTTAGGTGTTTCCTCTTCTAACTCTACTAGCTCAAGGATTACCTTTTTGGGGATTCTATCAGTTTTCTCTTTACTAATATTTTTGTTTGTGAAGGATTATTTTCTTGTTTCACTAGTGGAAGCTTTCTCTGTTCTATCAGGAACTATTCTATTTCTTAAATTTAGAGTATTGGTAGCTTCTAATTCCTCCACTTCTTTAGCAGTGGGGATTAATTTCCCTGCTTCATTTTATCATATCTTGACTCATGTGGTTTTTGCAAGATTTTAGTACCTTCAACTACTAAGATCTGAGGATGATGATTTGAAGCATACTTGTCCATGTTCTCTTCAAAGAGCCTTTCTCTAGACTCATCTTCTAGAGACCAACAGACATTAATCCTTATATCTTCTTCTGAATCATCATTAAGATCTATATTGTGTTGTTTACTTAAGTAAATACCACATCCTTCTAGGTTATGGGGGCATCACAAGTTGAAAAAAATAAGGAAAACCTTCTATTATGTTAGCAGATGGCATGGGGTTTGGAACACTATTATGATCTCTATCAGATTCTCTATTCTTCCAATTATTATTCCCATTGTTCCTATTTCTATTTCCTTCATCAGAGCCATTATTGTTTCCCCAATTCCTATTGAAATTTTTCTTGAAGGGAGGGTGATTATCAACATGTGGTCTCTCTGGTTGTGATGGCTCACCATTGTTCCCATTGTTTCCATTATTTCTTTCTATTCTTGCTAACCTGTTGTTCATGGTATTAAACATCTCAACCATCTGATTAGTCAATTTCTCCATTAGATCTACTTCAACTCTTCTTTGTAAATCAAAAGCTACTCTTTTGGGCTTTTTATCAAGTTGATTTGTCTCCAGAGAATAAGGTTTCATTTTACCACTATCTAGCATATTTATTTCAATTTCAATCGCTTTATCCATGCATTCATCGATAGTGGTGGCTTGTTCTTGCCTTAATTCATAATTGAATTCTCCTTGGAAAGCATTTTTATAGAAACAAATTGATTGGATGTCACTAGGCCTGAGGTTAACAAGGATTTTATTCCTAGTTTTGGAAAATCTTCTATTAAAATCACTGACAACTTCATTTTCCTTTTTCTTCATAGTGGCTAACTCAGTTAACAGGGATTGTTCATTTTTCCTCTCTTCGAATTTCTTTAGAAACACAGTTTCCATTTTAGAAAAATCTAGAATGTCATTGGCTGGGAGAGAGTTGAACCACTCTCTAGCATCCTTTTCTAAAGTTTGTAGGAATAGCCTTAGGACTACATCTTCATGTTCTACCTCTAAGCTATCCAAAGCATATAAGAAACTTTTAATATGATCTTCTCCAGTTACTGCATTATTTCCTTGAAACTTGGGGAGATACTTATGAGCTTTATTAGGTAAGGCATTCAAATTTGTAGGTAAAGTAAAAGGCCTGTACCTATTAGTTCTCCATAGTTGAACATTATTTTGATTTGGTTGAGCCATTGTGACTGTAGGTGTAATGGGATTTGGATTCATAGAAACACTACCTACAGGAATATGGGGTTGGGTAACCTTAATATAATCAGATGAATTATCTACTATAGTATTACTATTAGTTGGGCAATGAGAATAATCAAATGTATCATCTACAACAAAATTTAACCCACTATTAACAACTATTTCTATAGTAATAATATTCTGATTTCTATTTTTCTTCACGTACTTTCTACTTGTAGGACAAGATTTACTTTCATGCACAATACTCTTAAGAAGTGGTACTTTTTTATTATAGGTAAGTACCTCAGGGTTCTCAAATTCTAGAAATAGCTCCTTACCACTTCTCTTGGTGTGCGCTAGCATGTTCTGCTTCTTTCTTGATTTTTGATTTTTGGGTTCATCCAGATAGAGTCGCTAGCATAGGTAGTGCAGAAAGAATAGAATGTATGATCAAGATTGCTTGATATTTTTACTCTCAACCTCACAAGAGATGGTTCTTGGAGGAATTTCAAGAAAATCAAGAAACATCAAGAACACTTCAAAAGACAATTGAAAATCATGAGAAAAAGAAAATAAAGAACGTAAAAACATAAAAATCAAAACATAGGTTCTTTATTCTAATTGGTCGCCTATTGATTAAAATAATAATCATTGAAAAAAATTTAAAAAATTTAAAGTCCTCCAAATTAAGCCAAACTAAATTCTCCCAAAACATGCCAAAAAACTATTGGAACAATTTCTTGCATCCATAGGATTCGATTGTCATGCTACAAGAAATCATTTGGAACCAACGAGCTATTACAGGCTCTGGTCAACCTACCTCTTTATTCTGATAAAAGATATATTGCTAAAGAAAATAACCAGAATGGGTAAGGAAACCCCAGTGATAAACTTCAGATATTACAAGTTTAAGCACTCCAAATTTTAGTTATACACTACTTATATTAAAATGACCAAGCAAAGACAACAACTATTATTATGCCTTATGTAGACCGGTGCCTAGATTCATTGGGTTGTTATAGCAATTTAACAACGTTTATAATATGAACAGAAAGAATGGGGAAAAGAGAAATTGGCGCTATTAGACTCATTCGAATATCGTAATAAATCTAAAAGTTAACCAATGAAAGAAACACTCATAACACATTCAAATAATGTAATCTGCTATGAGGAAACACACAGAACTGAAGACAAAAATTGATAGAATTGACCCCCATAATTGTATTAATTTTCCAAATGAATTACATGCAGAGTTGGCAGAATGCCATTAAACTCTGTTAAAAGCTCTTAATACAATGAGAAATATTTGTTCAAATAATGTAACAAGACTTCTTCAACTTCTCTCGTTCCAATCTGGTAACAGGAAAAATCTCTGAGTTTTAGGCTCAAAAAGGACTGGAAATATTCTTAGCTTCTCAAGCACAATTCTACCAAAACCTGCACAACAAAGGGAAGAATGAGGGATGACAGAGAAAAATAGACACAAAGGATACAACAACACAATTCACAGGGCACTCAAGTATACCTCTTAGCAAAAATATGCTATCTCTAATGCTTGATGTGAGAAAATTTCAATCGTTCTATTAATCAAAGAGAAATTACAATATTATATAGGCTTTAAGAAGCCACAATATACTCAACAAACTAACTCGAAAATAGCCTAAGTCTAGAATAGCTGTAGTGAAATCTGCAAACAAATCTTCTAACCAAGGAATGTAATAATAATAAATCAATCCTAGATACTTAGGACTTAGGGATAATAATATTTCTAACATTCTCCCCCTTGATGCTAAAGACGCTCATGCAAGAGTTCTTTAAGCATCACAAAGTTGGAATAATTCTTTTACATTTCCTCCAATATTGAATTATGAAATCAAAAAACTTGTGGTGGCACTCCTTCCACTCTGCATGTGGGATATCCTTCATATTTGATGTTGCTCCTACATAATACAAATGCTTGAGTGCCATATTTTGTTGATTAACTCCCCCTTCAACAAAAGTATCCTCTCGTGTGGTTTTCAGCAACCACTCTCTTACATCTTGATTTGTTACATTTTCAACACTAGAAAATACTCCACATGAGTATTTACAATTAATCATCTCATATAGATGATTATACCATACATCTCTTTCACATATTTCCACACAAAATATCACAATAAATATGGCCATATAGTGACCAACTACACATGCAACATAAAGTTGCTCCTCATACAAATATTCTCTCAAAACAATGGCTTTACAATATTCCTTCTCCCAAGGAATTTTGAACACATCATTTTGATCCATGTGATCCAAGTTCTCCATCACTGTCTTCTCTCCAAGAAGAATTTTTGTAAAAGTTGTCTCTATGAGACAATATCCTCTCAATAATGCCTTTGGAAGACATTCTCCTTTCTTTTCATTCCTGCTCACAAAAAACAAATCATTAATCATAAAAACATTACCTTTAGTATGAGTAGATTTGGTGCTTCCCATAAAGCTATTTTGTAGCAGTTATTATTCATTGTATGTTGCTTCAAGATCAATTATCAAATCTTCACTAAGAGTTCTCCTCCTTTGTTCAATCCATGTTGGTGTGTTGAAACACCATTCATTCAAGCAATTATACATAGTTACCTTTACAAGACAACTCGCTTTCTGTAATGTAGTCACTCCAAGTGAGTGATCTTCATCCACAATTGCCTCTTCAAGACAATTATCAATCTCCTTTGATGATGCCTCCATTACATCATTAACTCCATTAATGACTATCTCACTATTTTCTATCTCCTCCTTGAGATAGTATTTCTCATAAGTTTCTTTTCCTTTTATTATATCAGCCTTGAGATAATCTTCATTATGGAGCATGAAACTGATATCCTTCATCTCTTATTCCTCTTTTACACTTGGGAAATCATCCCACATAACTTCATTTGCTCTTTTAAGAGAGCACACATCCATTCCAAGTGAATGGCCTTCAAGATAAGTGAGCCAATGTTCTTCCATGAATACTGCTTCTCCATCATCCCATAAAACTTCTTTATTCTCTGCCATGAGAATAGTAGGTGTATTCTCCAAAATACACTCTCCATTTGTCTCATCCATGAGACATTCTTCATCATAACTCTCTTCAATGAGAATTGTGTTGGCAATTTTGGGTGCCTTGAGTACATTGCCTTTGCCTAAGTTTAGTTGTTGTCATTGATGTCAAGGAGCTATTGGTAGATGTTGTTTTTGATGTCGAGGAACTTTTGGAGCAACTTGTTTTTATGTCCAAGGATGTGTTTTTGTTGAAGGTTTTAGTTGGTCAGTAAGTCTCCAAGAAAATCAGAGTAGCCCAGTTGCCAAAAATCCAGAAAAAGATAAAGTAGAATAAGTTTGCAGGCTACTGGAAAAACTATCGTGATTTCGTGACATGTTTGAGGAGAGAGAAAGTCACGATTTCACGACATGTTTGAGGAGAGAGAAAGTTTGGCCAAAACTGTCACGATTTCGTGACATGCAGGAAGGTAGAGGCAAAGTGGGCAAAAGTGTCACGATTTCGTGACATGTTTGAGGAGAGAGAAAGTTTGGCAAACCGTCGTGATTTCACAGAAAAAGTGTCACGATTTCGTGACAAGTTTCGAAGAAGTTGTACGGATGCGAAAGTGTCACGATTTCGTGACATGTTCCAATTTTGTGAGCAGTTGGCAAGAAAGAGCCTAAGGCAGTGAAAGCATCATGATTTCATGACATGTTTCATTTTCGCTAGTGCAAACCAAGAAAAGGATGAAGAAGCAAGAGGTGTCGCGATTTTGCGAAGAGTTGCTGATGACGTCAGCAAAAGGCAAAGGTGTCACGATTTCATGACAGTGCGAAGAAGAAGGCGGTGAAGTCCAGAGCGTCGCGATTTCATGACAAGATTCATGATGACGTCAGCAAGAGGCAAAGGTGTCACGATTTCATGACAATAGCGGAGAAGAAGGCTGTGAAGTCCAGAGCGTCATGATTTCATGACAAGATTCATGATGACGTCAGCAAGAGGCAAAGGTGTCACGATTTCATGATAGTAGCGGAGAAGAAGGCTGTGAAGTCTAGAGCGTCATGATTTCGTGACAAGATTCATGATGACGTCAGCAAGAGGCAAAGGTGTCACGATTTCGTGATAGTAGCGAAGAAGAAGGCTTTGAAGTCCAGAGCATCGTGATTTCATGACAAGATACATGGTGACGTCAGCAAAGGCTGTAGTGTCACGATTTTATGATAGCAAATCAAAGAAGGTGCTCGACAGGAGTAGTGTCACGATTTTGTGATAGCGTGTAATGCAAGGTGTATGGTAGACCAAGGCGTAGCGATATCATGACATGTTTGAGTGTCGCATGAGAAAAGCCATAGAACAACAGAAGCGTTTGTAGCCGATGAAGTTAACCTTTGTCGACAAAGTATAAAGTCTTACAGTCGACGTGGTAGAAGATTGAACAGTCGACTAAAGATCAAATATTTCATCTTGAGATTGTGAGTATTAAAGGAAGACTGTTTGAGCATTTTTGGGTATCGATTGTGGTGTGCATTCGAAGAGTGATATTCGTAGAGTGAGTGCGACAAGTGAGGTTCGATCTTGAAAAAGTAGAGAGTGAAGTTCGACTGCAGCCTTAGGGTGCATTTCGCTGAATCTTTTAAGTGTCAAAATCTGAGCTATTGTTTGCATGAAGAAAGTGCTGCTATTCATAAAAAGACTGTGCGAGGAGAGTGTGCTGTTGTGGTTACACATAGTCTATGTAACCGAAAGCAAAGTGTGCAAGGTGGATGCTGCTGTAATTACGAACAGTTGTAAAGGTCGAACGGTGATAGTGCTGCTACAATTTTTGTGAAGACTACACTACTATTTTTGCATAGAAGTTGAGAAGATAGTGCAGCTGTAACTTAAGAAGACTGTGCTGCTGTAGTTTTGCAGACAGAGAAAAGTTGTTTTCCAACCACGTGCTGAAAAGAACAAAGACAGAGGACAAAATTGTGCCAAACCGAAGGACTATGTTTTGGTGCAGAAAAGAGGACTAGCTTGCTGTGACAGAGTTGAGGACAGAGATCTCCAGCCAGAGCAGGGAAGACAGGTGTCTTCTGTGGAAAGAGTTCCACTTGCTAAGGGCAAAAGAGATAGAGGTCTTCTAGAGGATCACTAGCAAAGCTGAATTAGGGGAAGGTGTCTCCTTTGAGCTGAGGCTCATAAACATTGTAATTGGGAAGGATTCCTAGAGGTTTTGATATAACTTTTAGAAGAAAAGTTTTATCCGTGGATTAATTTGTTGTGTCTCATTACGGATTGCTTCTTGTGCACTATTTTACTGCTGTCATTACTGCTATCTTATTTTGCTTGTTAATGGTTTGAAAGCTGTAGTGATAGATAAAGTTAAAAAGGGTCTTATACTGTTCACCCCCCCCTCTCAGTATAAGCTTGTGTTCTTCAATTGGTATCAGAGCCAGTGCCTTCGAAAAGTTTAACAGCTTGAAGGAAAAGTTTACAAAGAACACAATGGACTACTCGAGTGGCAATGCAACACCTATTCTTGACGGATCAGATTTTGGTCTGTGGAGTGCAAGAATGAAAGTCTATCTAATGGCACTCGGTAATGAGGTATGGGAAGTTGTTGAAGATGGGTATACCATTCCTGCAAATGGTCCTTACACTAAAGAAGACAGGCTCCTACATCACAGCAATTCAAAAGCCATGAATGCAATCTTGAAAGGTTTACAGAAGGCTGATCTTACCAAAGTTATTCACTGCAAAACAACTAGTGAAATGTGGAAACAATTGCAGGTTGTTCATACAGGTGATGCAAATGTTCGAAAGGCCAAATTGAGACATTTTAAAGGTATGTTTGAACAACTCAAGATGAATGATGATGAAAATATTAGTGACTACATGCTTCGGATGGATGAAATTGTGAACTCCATGAAAGACTTAGGTCTTGAACTTGCTGAAAATGATGTGTGTGATAAGATTTTAAGATCTCTTCCAAATAGATTTAGCGAAAATATTTTTGCTATTGAGGAAGCCAAAGATTTAGATAAATTGAAAAAGGATGAGCTCCATAGTATTCTTGCGAGCATTTGAATTGAGGACACAAGTGAAAGTTGATGTAAAGAAAGAGGCAGCTTTCAAAGCTATCAAGAAATCGAAGGGCAAACAGATTCAAGAAAGTGATGAGTCTTCTAGTGAGGAAGAGGCATATTACAACAGGAAAGGCAAGTTTTCCAGAAAGCACAAAAGCAAGAAAAATATAAGATGTTTCAACTATGGGAAATTTGGTCATTATGCTACTGACTGTACTGTTTCTAAAGATGAAAGTGATGAAGATATACAGGATGTTAAAAGCAAGGATTCTGAAAAGCACAAGTATTACAGAAACAGCAAAAATGAGTACAACAATCACTAGAAAAGCAAAGATGAGTACAACAATCATGGAAAGAGGCATTCTCACAAGAATAAGAAGAGCTTCTACTTGGACAAAGCAAGTAAGTGTTCTAGTAGTGAAAGTGACAGTTCTTCTAGTGATGATGAAAATGAGATGCTGTTCATTTCAAAAAAAGAGGAAGAACCGAAACACAAATTCATTATCATGAAATGTTTTAGATGTGGAAATTTTGGGCACCTTGAGGATGATTGCAGAAATGATGATTTGGCTGCTAGTATGTATGAGGATGTTTCAGAAAACCCCAATGAAGATGCATGTATGGTTTTTGAAAAAGGTAGCACCTCTAGTGATAAGAAATCTGAAAAAGGTTGTGATGATTCAAAGCGCCATCAAATAGAGGATCTTGAATGCGAACTCAATAATGCTCTTAGTGTTTTGAAAAAGGAAAGAAAGAAGAATGATAGACTCAAGATTAAGGTAGATGAATGTTGTATGGAGATAGATGAACTTGTAGAAAATCTTGAAGTATCTATGGCTAAGACACAAGAACTCAAGAATGAGTTAGAATCTAAAATTCTGGAGTATAGTGAGTTAGAACAAGAAATAGCTTCTTTGAAAGAAGAAAATAAAGAGTACAAGGATAAGCTCTATAGATTTTAGGATAGCTCCAAGAAGGTTAAATTTCTCATCGAAGGACAAAGAAAACCAACAGATAAAACAGGTCTCGATTTTGTTGAGCCGCACAAGGAACAGGTTGGGGAATCTAGCAAGAGATTTCAAAAGAAAGAGAGTCCTGTTGAAGAAAGTACTTCAGATCATGAGTCCGTAAGTGATGAATACGCGAAAACAGAAAACGATATTCAGACTGAGAAGAAGAAGTTTTCGGGACCCATGAAGTCGAATAAAAGAAAATTTCATGGCAAGATGTTATGCGTGTCACAGATTTGGTCACATGGCTGTACATTGCATGACTCAAATAAAGAGAGTAAATGACAGTTTCAGGAGACATAATTTCTTTCAAGGGTATTGCTACTCTTGTCAACAATTCGGGCACAAGGCAATTTTTTGCAAGGCAAATAACAAGAACTAGGTTAGTCAGAATAGGCGAATTCAAAGAACAACCATGACTAATATTGTTACCTGCTATAAATGCAACAATGAAGGTCACCTAGCTAGACAGTGTAGAGCTGATATTTTGAGATACAGGAACAGAAACAGCAGCATGAACAAGTCCAAGGATCAAGGCATGGATAAAAATAGGAATGATAACAAAAATAGGAAAAGTGATATGAACAGGTCCAAGGATCAAGGTATGGATAAGAACAGAAAAGATAAAAGAAATAGGAACAATAGTATTAACAGGTCCGAGGATCAGAACAGTGATAGGAACAGAAATACAGGAAAAGAATTCAAGAGAAGGCCCGACAAAGAAATCTTGGACACTAATGATGATGAGTGTTTAATGGGAGTGTCACTCCCAACCCTATTTTAATCACCTCATCAGGAGATGGGGGAGGGACTAAGCTAAGAGGCTCATTCTTAGTCCCAAGCCCCAAAGGTGACCCTTTGCCATTGATGACAAAGGGGGAGAGATTTAAGTAAGGGGGAGAGTTTTCAAGAGAAGAGGAAAGCTTCAAATCAGGGGGAGCAAAACTTGGAGAGATTGATTTCAGTTTTGGCTCTTGAAAGATGTGTTTTAGTTAAGGGTTGCCATCAATGACAAAGGGGGAGATTGTTGGCAATTTTGGGTACCTTGAGTACATTGCCTTTGCCTAAGTTTAGTTGTTGTCATTGATGTCAAGGAGCTATTGGTAGATGTTGTTTTTGATGTCGAGGAACTTTTGGAGCAACTTGTTTTTATGTCCAAGGATGTGTTTTTGTTGAAGGTTTTAGTTGGTCAGTAAGTCTCCAAGAAAATCAGAGTAGCCCAGTTGCCAAAAATCCAAAAAAAGATAAAGTAGAATAAGTTTGCAGGCTGCTGGAAAAACTGTCGCGATTTCGTGACATGTTTGAGGAGAGAGAAAGTCATGATTTCGTGACATGTTTGAGGAGAGAGAAAGTTCGGCCAAAACTCTCGATTTTGCGACATGCAAGAAGGCAGAGGCAAAGCGGGAAAAGTGTCACGATTTCGTGACATGTTTGAGGAGAGAGAAAGTTTGGCCAAAACTGTCATGATTTCGTGACATGTAGGAAGGCAGAAGCATAGCGGACAAAAAGTGTCACGATTTCGTGACAAGTTTCGAAGAAGTTGTACGGATGCAAAGTGTCACGATTTCGTGAGTTTGAGTAGTTGCGATTTCATGACATGTTCCGATTTCACGAGTAGTTGGCAAGAAAGAGCCTAAGGCAGACGAAAGAGTCATGATTTCGTGACATGTTTCATTTTCGCTAGTGCAAACCAAGAAAAGGATGAAGAAGCAAGAGGTGTCACGATTTCGTGATCAGAGTTGTTGATGACGTCAAGAAAAGGCAAAGATGTCACGATTTCACGATAGTAGTGAAGAAGAAGGCTGTGAAGTCTAGAGCATCACGATTTCATGACAAGATTCATGATGACGTCAGCAAGAGGCAAAGGTGTCACGATTTCATGATAGTAGCGGAGAAGAAGGCTGTGAAGTCCAGAGCATCGTGATTTCACGACAAGATTCATGATGACGTCAGCAAGAGGCAAAGGTGTCACGATTTCATGACAGTAGCGGAGAAGAAGGCTGTGAAGTCCAGAGCATTGCAATTTCGCGACAAGATTCATGATGACGTCAGCAAGAGGCAAAGGTGTCACGATTTCATGACAGTAGCGAAGAAGAAGGCTTTGAAGTCCAGAGCGTCGTGATTTCATGACAAGATACATGGTGACGTCAGCAAAGGCTGTAGTGTCACGATTTCGCGATAGCAAATCAAAGAAGGCGCTCGACAAGAGTAGTGTCATGATTTCGTGACAACGTGTAATGCAAGGTGTACGGCAGACCAAGGCGTAGCGATATCGCGACATGTTTGAGTGTCGCATGAGAAAAGCCATAGAACAGCAGAAGCATTTGTAGCCGACGAAGTTAACCTTTGTCGACAAAGTATAAAGTCTTACAGCCGACGTGGTAGAAGTTGAACAGCCGACTAAAGATCAAAGATTTCATCTTGAGATTGTGAGTATTAAAAGAAGACTGTTTGAGCATTTTTGGGTATCGATTGTGGTGTGCATTCGCAGAGTGATATTCACAGAGTGAGTGCGACAAGTGAGGTTCGATCTCGAAAAAGCAGAGAGTGAAGTTCGACTGCAGCCTTAGGGTGCATTTCGTTGAATCTTTTAAGTGTCAAAATCTGAGCTGTTGTTTGCACGAAGAAAGTGTTGTTGTTCATAAAAAGACTGTGCGAGGAGAGTGTGTTGTTGTGGTTACACATAGTCTATGTAACCGAAAGCAAAGTGTGCAAGGTGGATGCTGCTGTAATTACGAACAGTTGTAAAGGTCGAACGGCGATAGTGCTGCTGCAATTTTTGCGAAGACTACACTACTATTTTTGCGTAGAAGTTGAGAAGATAGTGCAGTTGTAACTTAAGAAGACTGTGCTGGTTGTAGTTTTGCAGACAGAGAAAAGTTGTTTTCCAACCACGTGCTGAAAAGAACAAAGACAGAGGACAGAATTGTGCCAGATCGAAGGACTATGTTTTGGTGCAGAAAAGAGGACTAGCTTGCTGTGACAGAGTTGAGGACAGAGATCTCCGACCAGAGTAGGGAAGACAGGTGTCTTCTGTGGAAAGAGTTCCACTTGCTAAGGGCAAAAGAGATAGAGGTCTTCTAGAGGATCACTAGCAAAGTCGAATTAGGGGAAGGTGTCTCCTTTGAGCTGAGGCTCATAAACATTGTAATTGGGAAGGATTCCCCAGAGGTTTTGATATAACTTTTAGAAGAAAAGTTTTATCCGTGGATTAATTTGCTGTGTCTCATTACGGATTGCTTCTTGTGCATTGTTTTACTGTTGTCATTACTGCTATCTTATTTTGCTTGTTAATGGTTTGAAAGTTGTAGTGATAGATAAAGTTAAAAAGGGTCTTATACTGTTCACCCCCCCTCTCAGTATAAGCTTGTGTTCTTCAAATTGTACAAGGCTCCTTCTCATCCTCTTCTCCATGAATGTATTCTTTACTCTTTTCCACACAAGGTTCTTCTTCAAATATGTATTCCTCTTCAAGAAAGAATTCTCCATTACAAAGCATGTCTTCATATGAGTCTTTACAAGACTCTTCAAAAACTCCTTCAAAAGGATCTAATTCAAAAACTTCTTCAAGGAAGAAAGGCTCCTCCTTGCTTAAAAAATTTTCATGATTGTCACATATGGATTTATGAGTGTCCTCATCAAACCCATAAGCATCCTTCAACATTTGCCATGCCATTGTAGCTGATCTACAATTGGCTATGAGAGGGAAAATACTCTTTTCCATTCCTCTCCTCAAATCCATAAGGGCTAAGCAATTTTCATATTGCTTCCCTTTCTTCTCTTTTCTCTCCTCTCCTTGTAGCTTGCTCCAAGTGGGTTCCTCATATCATTTTTCTACAATGCTCCAAAGATCTTTGGCCATCAACAAGGTTTTCATCCTTATGCTCCAATAAGCATAATCTTCTCCAGTGAAACTTGGCACCTTCAAGTCTTCGTACATGTTTTCCATCACAATATTTTTAAAGATTGTCTAATCTCTATAAAACTCTAGCTGGTTCTTGGCAACAAATTTTTTATTCTTAAAGAACATTCAACTCCACAAACAAGGCAAGATGCTTACAAACAAAGAAAATTACAGATTTAGATCGAACCTCATTTTGTCAATTCTCTCATGGAGATCTTGCTCTACTTCCATAGGATCACCTATTTCTTCAATGATAAAATTGTCAGCTACTGAATCACTGTTATCACTAACAATTATGATTTCAGGAGTATGTGGTTCAAGCTCCACTAGCTCAATAGAATCACTATCACTGATACAAATGATTTCAGGTTCCTGTGGTGCAAACTCAACAGATACAAACTGGTTAGATTCAAACTCCTCAGGTTTGTAATATTTATCCTCACTATAATTTGGAGTGGGTCTGCTATCTAAATAGTTGTTATCTTCAGAATCACCATTTTAAGCAGTGTCAGGTACTCTCTAGTTCGCAATTACAAAATTTTGGAGTTGACTAAATACTGTATTAAGACCATACATACGTACTTTTTCATAAAATGCTTTAGGAGTCTCTTTGGCTAGAAGAGAATGAAGAGCAAGGTAACATCCTTGTGACCTTATCATAATATATCAATGGCTCAAATGTAACCTTCACCAACAACTTCACTTGTTTTGAACACCACACTGTCTTTGTTTAGTGCAAAAAATTACTACTATGAAGCCTCTAAGGCTTTTACAAAAAAAAAGTGATTTTGAGGTTTTATGCCTTTTCTTAAATGTTTAATTTGCAAAAATAAAGTTGAACCAATTATTTAAATAATAAAATAATTTTGTTGTAAAATCAATAAAATTGATTTTAAAAACAAAAAATATTAAATTATAAAAAAAATGGAAAAACTTTAAAAAATATTCAAAATTGAAACATTACCTTTGCACTCTTTGGTTGGTGGGAATGGATCCCCCAACCTATCAGTTGGTATAGCCTTAGGGCATGGCTCACAACCACACGAGATAGCAAGCTCGTTGATAAATAAGGGGAAATTTCCATTTTTAAGCACTTTAGTTCGTAGGAGGAGGTGGCTCGATGCCCCTTCCTCCATTGGCGATGCTGCTTTGTGGCGGTTGCACTGCTTATCTTCAACAATATGAAAAACTATCTCCCACCTTCGAAATGTGCTAGAGTTTCTTAGTATTCGATCTGAGCTGAAAAACAATCGATCGAACTCAGCTTCCTCTGCATTAATGTCTTGTATCATGCATTTGCAACAGTGCAAAATTATCGATGGCCTACCACCCTGGCTACCACTATCGATCGGTGGTAAAGAGCATGTCATACTATTTATATTAGTCCCTCCACCTAGACCCTCCATATACGATGCCTCCTTATGTTGCTATCGGAGTATCTAAGTGTCTCTCCTCTTCGGGTGACGCGGCTCGACTCTACGAGTGGTGCGATTCTCCTTGCGACTCTGAGAATGATCCACCAAAACCACCAAAACCTTCATTTGTGATTGCCTAGTATTATTATGATTTTTTTGGTCATCGCACATCTACTATGAATCGTGCTAGTTTATGCAGTACGACCAAAGGACTATCTTGGAGCAACGCCACGTCGCATCCAACCAAATTCTACGAGTTTCTCCTCTTGATATTTCTAGAAAATTTTACTTGTCACCAGGATGCATCCAACCAGACTCTACGATGCATCCAAACACGATAAAATTATTGTGGACACATCTATGTATTTCTCCAATTGAATCTGCCTCTCCTGACGTCGGTTTTGTTGGAACACCACCAAGAATATTGCCTTCAAAAAATCGAGCGAAAGGCGTCTGCAACAGTTTTGTTTTTTGCAACAAAAATTGATTTCGATGATGCTTTGTTCTAGGAACACGGTTGCGGTTGAGGAACGTCAATCGGGAAGACCACAAAAAAATGCCCGTTGTGCTTATCTCCACCTAGGTATTGGAACAATCAGTTCTTCGAGCGTCTGAGTAACAAAGTGAGAAAAACATGTTTTTTTTCTCAGGAATAAATAGTCCCACATCGGACATGAACCTATCAAACAGGTTTTTAAAATGAAATACTCTCCATATGAGGGTTGTCTCACTTCGTGGAGACTATGCCCAACCCCACAATGGAATAGTTGGTCTCATTTGCACACTTGGTAGCTTAGGAATTTTTTTGTCCTTGGGTCACGTAGGTAAGCCAGATAAGATAATCCACATCTCCCAGGTGTCGCCCAAACTTGTAGTCTACATCACTCAATCCATGTTCACCAAGGATAGAGTTCATCCAATCACTTTGTCTGCATAGTCCAGCTTGTAGGGTCCGCCTAGGTGTACAGGTCTCATACCCTTGTAGGGTCTATCCAAATTGTGATCTAGCCTCCCCTCCAATCACCTTCAGTGTGGGTCAATTGTAGGGTTACTTGTCATCTACCAAATTTTTGTCCATTTAGGGTTTAGTGCTTATCCTATCCAGTCAATATCCATATAGTCACCGAGTCTAGGCTCTAGTCCTCCTGGATTATCTGTCTAGTCACCGAGTCTAGGATCTGGTCCTCCCGGCTCCTGGTGGCTACCACGTAGGTAGTCTAGTCTATCCATCCAAAGATCCAATCACAAGCGAGCACCTTCAATCCTCGGCCTCATCTATCCTCTCGAGCTCCTCTTGATCCACTTATCTAATCTGGTCATAAGTTAATGTATTAGATTGTGCGAGTGCGACACGTGTTGTCAACTAGTGGTCAATTCGAGGGTCCAATCAACCTTAAGACTGCTTCCACCTAGCTATCACCAACCAGCATTCACCACTCATCGTATAGCTCTGATACCAATTGAGAAACCTTTAATCATTCTGTTAATCAAAGAGAAATTACAATCTTATATAAGCTTTAAGAAGCCATAATATACTCCAAAAAACTAACTCAAAAATAACCTAAGTCTAGAATAGTTGTAGTGAAATCTGCTAACAAATATTCTAACCAAGGAATGTAATAATAATAAATTAATCCTAGATACTTAGGACTTAGGGATAACGATATTTCTAACATGATGCATAATATAATCATAGCTAGTGTTTTTATAGCTCCAGGTTCTTGAATCTATTATTTTTGGCCTCATCTAGGCCTTACAATTATCATTTTTTGATTTGATATTATTTTAAAACTTGTACAATTACCTTCCATTATCCCCTTTTATCTACTCTGTATACTCTACTAGGATTCTTTTAGTATTTACTTATTCAATCAGTAATCTTAGTGCCTAAAATTTTTTCTTCTTCTATCTCTTCTTCGCTCTTTGACTGACTCCCTACTTTTGAAGTTTATCCCCCTAAGTAATTTTTATTTCTTATTCTCAGGGTGAATCCATTTCCAGCTTTAGATTGCACATTTTTATTTCTTTATTTTTCTTGATCTACTGCAACCCTATGATTTATTTCTCAATAAGCTTCCAAACGTAAATATTAAAGGTCACAAAAAATCTCAACATATTCATTTTTTGAAGGATTATATTCTTTTGTATGCTAATATAAGTCTTATTCTTTTCATACTGGGTAACAAGAAAATCCATAATATTTACCAAGAAAGTAGTCTCCCTGGACATTGCTATGTCATCATGAGGTTCATAGTCAAACCCTTTGATATTGTTCATGAGAAGGTATTCTATGCTAGCAGTTTCCAAGAATTCCTCTAATGACAACCCAATTTCTGCTAACTTTTCTCTTATATCATTTAACAGGGCAAACATTTCTGCATCATCATTATACCACCTTTCTTTGTTCACTTTGAATATTGCTGCTTTCATGAATTTAATATTTTTTACCTTAGAGTCGTATGTTAAGATCACTTATTTATTTTGCATTTCTTCAAAATTTTCTACCATCACGTGGAGAGTGGGATGGATGACTTCCAATTCTTTCTCTTTCTAGTATAACAGAATCTCCATTTCCTTGGTAGTAAATTGGATCACTCTGATCTGCCTAAACATCTATGTGATTCCATGGATCCTATCCTTAATTTTAAATGATATTTCTTTTTTGATTTTAGATAAATAGTCTGCATAGTTTATTATTCTCATGACCAGAGGGGGTTGTATTGGTGGGGAAACTTCCTTAGATAACCGTTCCTTCATATTATTGATTAAGACTTACATCTTTGCATTTTATTTGTCACTGATTTTCAATTGAATTCTCAATTTGTTATTCATTTGAAGCAGATGGTCTAAAGTCTATGAAATCATAGCTTTGTTCATTCTGACCATTTTAGCTTCTTTCCCCCGCATTGAAATCTTCCCTGTTTGATCATCAATAGTGAGAATCACTGGTTCCTATGGAACATGTATGGATATTTATGCTATAGATGACCTGGGCTTATCTTTATCCATCTCTGCTATAGATTTTTCTGCCATGCCACCCATCCCTACTATTGTTTATAGTTCTTTTTCATTAGCAATATTGAAAACCATTTCTTCTTTGACCCTTTTTAATGTAACCTTTGTTGAGGTCAAAGCCAGCTTAGGCCTATTTGCCTCAAAGGTAGATACAACATCTTGTTTTTATACCCTATGATATCTCAAGATTTCTCCAAAACCACTAGCTTTCATTTGTGTTAAATATGGAATTGGTATTTCTTTGTCATTAATCTTCATTGAGGTGGGAATGGCCTAAGGGGCCAAATTCTTTACACTAGTTATGGCCAACATTTGATCAGGAAGAGGGACCATAGCTAGTTTTTCTGGAATTGCCAATTATTGGGATGGTCTTGTAACAATCTCTTTTCCTTTCTCTGCATGAAGCCTTGCAGGAGTTTCTTGTGAAGTTCTAGGCACCGCTTCTATACTAAGTTGGTGGACTTTCGAGACTTGAATCTGGTGTTCTACTATATCTGTTGTATTCATCGTAACTTCTATTTTTCAATGCCCTATTCTTCTATAATTTCCAGTATATGGTCCTTTCGAATTGTTTGAGTAGGAGGGGAGAATATTGAGGCTACTGATTTTACAACAATCCTCCTTATTGAGTTTAGCTCTGTGGGGTATTTATATGTTGGTGTATTTGTGAATGATGAGCCATAAAATTGCTCATTTTTTGTACTATTTTTCCTATAATGTGCGACACTTATTCTTGTAGATATAAATGTTTTCATCGAGGTCCCACTTATAATGTGCAACACTTATTATATATATAATTAACAGTTTATTTTGCATGTTTTCTAATATTTGTCTTTAAGTGTATTTTGTGTAGATTTAGTGGATATTGTTGCATTTTGACATGTTTTCATTGAGGTCCCACTAAAACCTGGAACTTGCAATTTTTTAAAGAAAAAATACCTATGGAACATCGACGTTAGGTATAAAGTCAGGCACCCAAATTCCTTTGAAGCACGTGAATTCCATTCGACACTTAACTGTTAGGCGCTTGCTTTTAGATAAGCACCTACTTTTCGTTAGGTGCCTATTTTTTGTTAGGTTTCTACTTCCTATAAATTTTATGTTTCTATTAGGTGCCTGCTTCCTAACTTATACAAATAAGGCATCTGCTTCTTGACTTCTTCAGATGTGACACCCGATTTCCACTAACTCTAAATTCTAGCATGACTCTATGGTCAGTAGAATAGAGCAAAATTTTAGCAACTAGCATAAAAAGAGTTTCAACATTGAAACCAGACAAGGGAAAATGTCAAAGATGACTCACCATCCATTTTATAGCTACTATGTAAACAAATTATGTAAATCAGGTAAAATAAATATTAGACGTATTTTGAAAACATAATACGTTGAAATATCATGATATTTTACTTGATTCCTTCATTTAAGCAGGCAATTATAAAAGTGAATCATTTTTTGATTTATTTTAAGGATTGTAATAGGGTGTGGCCGCATATCTTATAAATATGCAAGCCACCCCTAAAGAAGACCCCTTAAAATTTTCTTGTAAAATTATTCTATTGCAATTGTTAATAAAAAATTATGAGTATTTTCTTGTAAAAATTGTCTAAAGCGTCCGATGGAAATATAATGCAGGAAGAACCTGCTAGAAGCATGGGACCACTTACAACAAAGTTCTTCCCATATTTCCCATATTTTTCTATATTTATTTTCATAGATTAATTTGCTTCCCTGTTATTTATCCTATTTTCTATGATTTCCAATAAGGTAGCAATTTAGTTTTTGAACGTATTCAGTCTTATTTTCTTAGACATATGATAAGATTATTGGTTTGAAAAAAACTTCAACGAATACCAAATACCCCCAAACCATGATCTAAGGGACTCATCTCTAAAGGAGAAATTATAAGTATATATTTTGCATGACTGCTCACAAGACTACGAGCTACCCCGGGTTGACAATTAAATGGAGGCAATTAATTGGACCATAGAAAAACTAACCAATATTTTGCACAACATTTTGGCACCATTGTTGGGGAGTAGCCATTATAATTTCTTGTTCTGAAGGAAGTATAGTAGTAGTTTAGATTGTTTTCTCAAGAAACCTTCATCTGAAACTTTGTATGAGTCCACCTAAGAATAGGGGACCAAGCAATCATTTTGTCAAACATAAAGAAGTTATTTATTAGAATCCTTTTGCTTTAGTAGAACTTGAACCTGATACTAAACTATCACCATCACAATATCCACCTGTATATTGGCAGGAACACCCACTATTTGCATAGGACCCTTCTGAAACAATTCAGTAGAATCTTAGAGCAGGATCAAAGATAAATATAGTTTAATCTGAGGACGATCTATTGAATACCAAATGTTGGCAAGTAGTATTGGATGGAAACATATCAAATGCTGACTTATCCATCCTTATGAAGGATAAAAAAAATGAACTACAAGTATTGATAGTTTCTTTGAACACAGTAGAGGTAGAAACTCCAATAGTGGGAAAAATGGAAAAAAATCCAAAGGAAACATCCACTAGTTTTAGTTTTCCAATAGGAGAGGCAGGAGGAGATCACAAGATGAAACACATATTTTTTGCCCACCTTCCAACCTTTAGAGGACTACCAAGAGAAGATCCAGATATGTTCCTATTTAAATTTAATATTTTATGCAATCTATGGATTACACCACAAATTATCAAAAACTAAAATTATTCCCTTCCACCCTTGATGATTTAGCTTTGCATTGGTTCATCAGCTTGGGGGATAAATGAATAACTACCTAGGAAAAGTTGAAGAAATATTTCCTAAATCAGTATTAAGATTTGGGTAGAGCAAGAGATGCGAGAGAGGAAGTCCTAAATATAACACAAAAGGAAGGGGAATTTGTGGAAGAATACTGGGATAGGTTTAGCTTCAATTTGCAAAGATCACCCCATTCAAAACTAGGAGATAGGTCCTTAAGAAGCATTTTTCTAAAAGGATTGACAAATGAATCCTTGGAAGCTTAAAACATGATCTCTAGAGGAGATTTTTACCAACACCAAATGGATGATATTTGATAGTTGTGTTGAAAATTTTCAAGAAGAAAAGGTAAGTTGACCCCTAGAAATGTTAAGTAGTCAACCACTATCACTAAAATAGAGATAGACAACATGCTTGAGGACCTTAAGAGTGAGATGTTATCATATCTAGCTCTTCAAATGGATACCCTTATACTTCAGAGAAATAAGCAGGAGAATGAGGTAACATTGGCCTACTTTTGTCCTAAATGCAGAGGCAAACACCCAAGAAATGAGTGTCTAAAAAATGAAGTTTGTGTATGTGTTATCTGTAAAAAGGATCATAAAACAAAGTTGTGTCCACAATTAATGAAATCTAAATAGGAACCTAAGTTAGCAAAGGTATACTTCATGGGTAATAGGAGAAATTGGCAACAATATTATATGGGTAACAATATGCAATCAGGAATGTCATCCTATGGGGGCAACAATTACCAAATCCAATTTCAAGCCCAACCACCCAATATGGGTTGGTATGGTCAACAACCTTGGAATTTATTTCCTCAAGGAGCAAATCCTTACGACCATTACCCTTGAAACTAATGCCAACAGTCTAGGTAGCAGTGGATAAACTAGAATTATTGGAATCAATATCCATAACATACTGCTCCAACTCCACTACAACCAAGTCTACATGTTCCTTCAGCTTCAAGAACTCCTTAGTTATCAGCACAACCTATAGTAGACCCAAAAAACAAACAATAGCCAGCCTATCAAATGGAAAATTATATGTACCCTATGTACAACATTAGAGTAGATTGTGATCCTATCCAATTATGGTCAGGAAAACAATTAGGTGTAGAAGTCACTCCTCTTGTAGAAGAAGAGGAACACATAGAAATAGGAAAAGGAGAATCACCCCTTATAGAGGAGTTAGAAGAAGAATCACAACTTGTACATAACAAAGAGGAGGTTCCACCATTTCTACAAAGGTTGTAGGAACCCAAGAAACCAATATAAATAGAGTTTGATATCCTCTCTAGTCTAAAAAATTTAATAGTTACAATCCCTCTCTTTCAGGCCATCAAAGATATATATATTTATGGGAAGGCCATAAGAGAGTTGTGCCTCAAGAAACCATGGAGGAAACCAACTAAATCAATCAGTTAGATAGATTAGTTAGTTGACCTTATATTAGGGAATACCTACAAATAGAAGTACTCAGACCCAAGAAGCCATGTGCTAACTATAAAAATATAAGGATGTGTTTTACCCAACACACTAGTAGATTTAGGGGCTGCCATCAATGTCATGCCATAGGAGATCATGTAAAAAATAAAATTGAATAATCTGAAGCCCACTAAAATTGTGCTACAGTTGGTAGATAGATCTACAGTACTTCCAAATAGAATACTAGAAGATATCACCATTATAGTAGATGCATGGGAGTATCCATCATATTTCTTAGTGTTGCAATCTAAGTCTGGACTAGGTGGATACCCATTAATACTAGGTAAACCTTGGCTAGCAATAGTTGATGCTTACATAAGTTTTAGAGATGGTAAAATGACCATTTTAGATGGTCAAAATATAAATAAACTGATCATACATCCACCTGCATAGTCTATAGATTTGTTGGGAGAACATTAGGATGAGAATCAGAATATTGGTGGTCTATCAATGATCCAATCTGTCATGATACTTGATGATTTGAGACATGAAAATGATGAGGATAGGATGATATCTCATTTTTTTAGGGAAAACCCTCTTGTCCTCCTCTTGATTTGCCATTAGTGGGAGGAAAAGACCACCATATTTAGTAAATAGAAGTTGCACCTAGTAGAATGCTGAATGTAGATAACAAGTTGATAGTTGAACAACAAACCAAACTAAAACAAACATTGGAAAAACATCAAGATTCCTTTGCTTGGGAGTATTCAGATATGAGAGAAATAACTCCTAAGACCTGTACTCATAGGATATATCTAGAAGACTAGGTTAAACCAATAAGACAACCATAGAGGAGGATGAACCCAGCTATGAAAAAAATTGTCAAAATTGAGTTACAAAAACTCATCACAGTTGGATTCATCTACCTCATTTCAGATAGTTAGTGGGTATCACCATTAGTGGCAGTGCCCAAGAAAAATAGAAAGTGGAGAATTTGTGTTGATTAAGGTTGCTAAATAAAGCAACTAAGAAGGACCACTTTACTTTACCCTTTATAGATCAGGTCCTTTACACCGTAGCAGGCAAGAAGTATTTTTATTTCTTGGATGGGTTCGGTGGATACAATCAGATCCAAATAGGGTAAGAAGATCAAGATAAAACCACCTTCACTTGTCCATGGGGGAAATTTTCTTACCGATTTTTACCATTTGGTCTATGAAATGCACTTGCCACCTTTCAAAGGGTAGTTATGAGCATTTTTTTTGATATGATTGGAGAGACTATGGAGGTATACATGGATGATTTCATCGTATATGGTGAAACTTTTGAAACTACCACAAAAAATCTAGAAAATATGCTTAAATGTTGTGAGGAAACTAACCTATCCTTAAGTAATGAGAAATGTTATATGCTGATGCAAGAAGGGATAGTTTTAGGATATCACCTTTCTACATATGGGATCAAGGTAGATAGAAAATAAAAGTCATCCAAACCTTGCCTACTCCCAAAACACAAAAGGATATCCATAGTTTCCTAGGATAAGCCAACTATTATAGGAGGTTTATATCAGACTTTAGTAAAACTGCTAAACGTCTTACCACATTGTTAACTAAGGATGCAGAGTTTATCTGGACTGAAGAATGTGAATAAGCATTCAAAATCTTAAAAGAAAAACTAATTACTACTCTAGTGCTGAGAGGTCCAAATTGGACCATACCTTTTCACATATATGTTGATGCATCTAACAATGCAATAGGCTTAGTACTAGGATATAAATATGGTGATGATTTTTATGCCATCTATTATGTTAGTAAAAATCTCATAGGTGCTGAAATCAATTATACTATCACAGAGAAGGAGTTTCTTGTAGTAATACATGCTCTTAACAAATTTCGTCATTATATTACAGGTTATCAGGTTTTTGCACACACTGACCACTCAATGATCAGATACTTGACAAAAAAACCTGGGATAAGTGGTAAAATTATCATATGATTGTTGCTTTTGCAGGAATTTGATGTGACAATTATGGATAATCCAGGAAAGGACAATGTGGTGGCTGATTTCTTATCCAGGTTGACACCTCCAGACTATGCAGCTGCAAATGACCAATTTCCAGATGAGCATTTATTTGCTATAAATTATCAAATACCTTGGTACGTAGATATGGCTAATTATTTAACCACTAGTAAAGTATCCCTTGCACTTTTGCCTCATGAAAAATAGACTTTAATTAAGAAAAGTGTAGATTTCTCATGGATTGATGGGTGCTTGTTCAAATAGGACTTGATCAAATCATGAGAAGATGTGTTGTTGGGGATGAAATAATTGAAATACTGAAGGCTTGCCATGATGAACCTTATGGTGGCCATTTTCTAGGAAAACAGTTTGCACATAAAGTGTTGTAGGCTGGTTATTACTAGAATTCACTATTTAAATATGCAACCAAGCATGTGATCTAGTGTGATCAATGTCAGAGGATGGAAAAACCTACTCTCAAAGATGAGATACCACTCCAAACACATGTTCACATTGAACCATTTGATAAATGAGGATGGACTTCATAGGACCTATTAATTTGCAATCAGAAGGTAAGAGGTATATCCTAGTTTGTACTGACTATGTGACAAAATGGGTTGAAGTGCATGCTTTACATGATTCAAAGGAGAAAATTGTAGCAGATTTCTTGAATTCATCAAATTTTACAAGATTTGGGGTCCTAAGAGATATCACAACTGATCAATGACCTCATTTTACTTCAAGGATGATCTAAGAACTCATGCAACAATATAAAATTAGGCATAACAAAACCACTCCCTACCATCCACAAGAAAATGGGTAAGTTGAGGTGACCAACGGAGAGTTGGAAAATATCTTGAGAAAGATAGTGCAACAACATAGGAAGGACTAGAATACTAGATTAATAGAAGCATTGTGAGCCTACATGACCACCTGGAAGACTACTACTGGTTTCATACCATTTCAGTTAGTCTTTGAAAAAAATATCATGATACTTATAGATTTTGAAGTCAAAACACTTAGGACTACTTTAGAGTTGAATATAAACCTAGATGATGCACAAAAAGAAAGAATTCAACATCTTAATCAGTTGGATAAATACCTCTTTGAGGCTCTGCAAAAAATAGAGACCATTCAGAAACAAAAGATCAAGTGGCATGATCGCCACACTAGGCCAAAATAACTTAAAGTGGGAGAATGGGCATTACTCTATGATTCTCGATTCCAATAAAGGAAGGGAAAGCTCATGCATCATTTGATGGGGCCATATGAAGTGATTGAAGTCATTAATAATGGGGCTATAAGGATCATAACAATAGACAACAACAAAATTACCTTAACAGTCAATGGCCATGACCTACATCCATACCATGTGTCTGAAGCATACATGATTGAGTCTAGATTAGACATGGGGAAGACCCTAGTTGATTCTAATTTTATCTTGAGTCAGTAAGATGTGGATGTAGTCCACATAGTAACAAAGATAATTATTCTTTTAATTTTTCATTTTCTAGTTGTATTTTTGGTTTGCAAGAACGATGCCCTGAGTGCAAGTGTTAGGCAGCCTGGGAAACCTAGGCCTAATAAGCACAAGATCCATGAACGTGTGCATTCTAAGATTTCTAGGAGAATTTGCTTGCATTAGGAGTAGCTAGTCCCCATTTAGAGAAGGACATGCTAAACTTGAATTTGCACAAGAGTGTTTGTATTGGTATTTATAGATAATAAAACACTCAACTGTCGGTTCAGGGGCGAATGCTAATTTTGTTTATGTTCTTCAATCAGAAGCACTAAAGGGCATGATCAACCTGATAACACATATACAAGAAAAAGTCAACACCCATTAAATAGAGAGAAGTGCTTGTTTTCTATATTTGATGGGAAAAGTTCCTAATTTCCATTTTACAATAGAAGGTGCCTGATTCCCGTTATGGCAGAAGGCACTTGATTCTATTTGTACGGTAGAAGGCACCTGATTCCTATTGTACAGTAGAAGGTGCTTGATTCCTATTTTATGATAGAAGGTGCCTGATTCCTATTGTACAAAAAAGGTTCCTGATTCCTATTGTATGGTAGAAGGTGCCTGATTCCTGTTATATGATCCATGACATGTGACTCCTAGTATGTTATGAAGATGGTGCCTGCATCCCAATTTTTGGTAGATGTATGCACGATTCTTGGTTTCTCCAAGAGGGTGCTCGAATTCCAATTTTCAAGAAAATAACACCAAATATTCTTAGCATAGTAAAAAAAAAGTTGAGTTTGTATAAAGTTTTTTTTATAAGTATGACACCTGACAGTTAGCAAAAAGGTGTCTGATTCCCGTGTTAAGTGATTTCTAAGATGCCTGCTTCCCATGTTAAGAAGAGCGCTCGATTGCTAAGGTGCCTACTTCCTATGTTAATTAGAGTGCCCTATTTATAAGGCATCTACTTCTTGTGTTAAGAAAAGTGTCTGATTCCTAAGGTGTTTGTTTTCAAATTCCAAGGCACTTGCATGCCATAATTTGAAAAGAAGGTGCCTGATTTCCATATGAAAAAGGCACCTGATTTCCATCTGTTGCGATCATTTTCTACCTTAAAAGAATAACACGTCAGCATTGGGATGTGTCCTAAGCCATGTTAGCACCCCATGCACATGCAAAGTCAAATACATTATGGAAAAAAATTAAAAGTTGATATCAACCAACTTTCGATGAGGGGATGTTTGTCGTCCCAAGAAGATACATTTTTTAATTTTTGTTTTGAATTTTGTAGGATTTCTCAAATAAGACAAATTACAACTATCGAGAACCATTGACATGGAGAAAAATTTACTGAAGGAGAACCACGACCATTGTTGTTCGTTGTAGTTTGTCCAGTCATAAAACTCCAACCAACAACGATGCACCATAGATATCTGTGCATATACACCCATGAAACGAATTTAGGTGCATGATTAAATTTTCTATTTTTTGTCTATATTATTTTCATGACCAATTGTATCTATGGAAATGCGTCGGTACAACCCCCCATTATTGCCTTAACCACTTGAAAAAACCCACTTGGCATGGTGTTGCATGGCATGCCATTGATTGGTCAAATATTTATGGTTATCATATCCACACAATTGGGCACATGCTCGAAGGAAATTTACTATGAATAACCATAATCACTATCGATTATAGTAATTAACCACCTGTGTGCATGAAAGTAGTTGTTTTAAAAGCTGCTTACCAACTACTGTGAAGCTACCTTTAGGAAAAGAAAAATAAAGAAGTGAAGAGCGATAGCCATTTGAAGAGAAATTAGAGGCCTCGCTAAGTGAATTATGAATTAAAGGAAAAGCATGGGGGGATATCAAAGAATAATGACTTCAAGAAGAGCGACCCTATCTATTTCTCAAGCATTTTTGTAGATATTCAAATGTAGTTTGATGTTATAGGATGGATGGACTATTGTCAACTGGTCAATCAAGGCCAAGATGCGGTGGTAGCAAATGAATTTGCAACATCAATGTAGGATGGGGTCGTGCACATGTGAGGGCTGGAGATTCTAATCACTGAGGACTATATCACAAGAGTTACGGGCCTCCATCTAATAGGGGAGCACATGTACAAAGAGGATAATCTCATTCTATGTGCACATAAATTCTTTGGGGCACCAAATGAGAACCTGATGTGCACTAGTTTGCCTAAAAAACACATTCTCAATATTTGGAGGGTAGTTTTTGAGCACATCACCCACTTCTTCACATGTTCTAGTAGGTACTCTATACTGAACACCAATAACTTTCATTTTCTCAATCACATCCTGCATGGGGATAGAATCAATGTCCCACATTACCTTGCATGTGCCCTAAGAGACAAGGCTAGGTGATACCAAACAGACACAACCTTTGTCCTAGCTCACCATGGCCTAATTTTTGCCTTGGTACGATATGCAGAGCCACATAAAATTGTGACGATTGACGAAACTATGGGAACTAGTGTAGTGATAGAGGTACAAGCAGAGGGGGATGTGCCAATTCAGAATGAACAGTCAACCCAAAGGGTGATAGAACGAGAAGAGACAATGCCTGCATCCCAACCTACAAAAATATAGGGGAAGTAGGATAAACCTCATCCCCTATTTTCCCCCAATTCGAGGAGGAAGCAAGACAGGCTCTATCTCCCACTGCCCCTTAATTTGAGGAGGAGGTAGAGCAAGATTTCATACCTATTTCCACCAAGACACGAAGCAGAAGGAAAAAGGTGTCAAGTATGGTTTCAATCTTGTTTAATGAGGATACACCAATCGATGAGCTTAACAGGGAGGAGTACTTGTTCCAAATTTATAGGAAATTTCCAGTGGGTCAACTCCTCAACAGAAGGTGGCCATGGGAGATTTACCACCAGAAGGCTAGGCGAAGAATTTGTAGCAATAGCTACAAGTTTTGAGAGAGTAGGCTTCCACTTGGGAATTAAAGTTTAAAGAAGAAAAATATCTATTTCAAGAGTCTCGCAAGGAAGCTGCCCTAAAAATACATAAATTTTACCAGACAATTGGGTAGTTGTAGGGGCAGATTAGAGCATTACAATTGCAGGGTGGATCAGTAGGAGCCAAGCAATCGACCAATGTTGATGCAGTGGTACAGACGTATGGGGCAATAGAGGTGCCCCCTGTTGATATAGAAAAAAAGAAAGAAGATAGGGCTAAAATGGAAGTATAGAATCCCTGTTCCATGCCTCTTTTTGTAGAATAGATACTTTAGGAGGATGAAGTTGAGGTTGAGGAACCTCAAAATTCAGAGTAGTCTGCAAAGAAAGGAGATGAGGAGAAAAAGGAGATGGAGGTCGAAGAGTCTCAAATTTTAGGTAAGGAGGAAGAGACAAATCACTCTCCAATTAATGTAGGGGTCGAAAAGCCTCAGGAGGAAGAAGTAATCCTTGTCGAGCAACAATTTGCTATAGAGGAAGAAGAGGCTCAACAACCTGAATCTCCTTTACACCAGGAAACAACAGTTGCACCAACACACCATGGGGTGTAGAAAATAAAGCTAAGATCAAAGCAAAGAGTCGTAAGGGTATCTCAGTGATGAACTAAAACCAGAGTGAGAGTTGCTGATTTCAAGGCACTGGGTATCAAATCTGATAAAGAATCAAAATTAGATTCTAATGAAGAATGAGAGGCAACAAAGAATTGTTTTGCTGCCCAAAAATAAAAATTTGAGGATCTTAAGGAGGATATTAAGGTAGACAAGAAGAATTGGAAGAAGGCCTCTAAGAAATCCCTCAAGGAAACATAAAAAGAGGCTAGAGAGCAATCTAACAGGCCTCATAAGAAAATTTTAGCTACTTGGCCTGAGCAATTTTGAAGTTTGTATGGGTCGGTAGGTGATGAGCCTTCAAGGATAAAGGCATATTTTATGAGAATGGGACTTTTAGGCCCTATGCAACCTGCAGATATGGAATCCAATAGTAGAACTCCCTCGATGGAAAAAATAGAGGTCAAAGCTAAACATGAGCTTGACCCAACAGGGGCAGATTTACCCATATCTAGGGTTGCTAAGAAGTCTAGAATCCCATTTGGTGATGATGAATCTATGCCTGTGGGTGAAGAGTTACCCCTTCACCATGACTACTAAAAAATGGCTAAGCTTTCATTCCAGAAGGATACCACCAGTTTATTTGGTTTTTATCTAAACATTGAAAAAGGCAAGGTGGCCTAGATCAGAGAATCACCCAAGAAAAGAGCAGGCCAAGTGAATTAGTTCGGTGCAACAAACACTAGAAACAACAGGGTTAGGAGACAATTGTTCCTAAGGTACCAAAGGGACGAAAGCCCCAAGACAAGGAGAAAATGAAAGCCGCTAAAAATAAAAGGACACAAACCAACATGGCTTATTGGTATGATGTAAATAGAACTAATAATTACCAGTTTAAAGTGGCACAGAGATGTTCCACCCCTTAAGCATGGGGGAATGATGAACCACAAAATTGCTCATTTTTTGTACTCATTTCCCTATAATGTGTGGCACTTATTCTTATAGATATAAATGTTTTATGGAAATTATATATATATATATATATATATATATATATATATATATATATATATATATATATATATATATATATATATATATATATATATATATATATATATAATTAATATTTTATTTTACATGTTTTCTAATGTTTGTATTTAAGTGTATTTTGTGTAGATTTAGTGGATATTGTTGCATTTTGGCATGTTTTCATTGAGGTCCCACTTGGACATAGCACTTATAATTTTATGAGGAAAAATATCTGTAGAACATTGGTGTGAGGTACGAAGTTAGGCACCCAAATTCCTTTGAAGCGCCTGACTTTCATTCGGTACTTAGTGCCTACTTTCCATTAAGTGCTTGCTTCCCGTGAGGTGCCTGCTTACCGTTAATTGCCTGCTTTTGTTAGGCACCTGCTTCTCAACTTTTGCAGACAAGGTGCATGCTTCCTGACTTCTTCATATGTGGTGCCTGATTTTCACTAATGCCAAATTCTAGCTCGACTCTATGGTCTATAGAACAAAGCAAAATTTTAGCAACCAGCATAAAAAGAGTTTCAACATTGAAACTGGACAAGGGACAATGTCAAAGATGATTCACCATCCATTTTCCAGCTACCACATGAAAAAATTATGTAAATTGGGTAAAATAAATATCAAACATATTCTGGAAACAAAATACGCTAAAATATCATGATATTTTACCTGATTCCTTAATTTAAGTAGGTAGTTGAAAAAATGAATCATTTTCTAATTTATTTTGAGGATTGTAATAGGGTGTAGCCACATATCTTATAAATATGCAGGCCACCCTAAAGAAGACCTCCAGAATTTTCATATAAAATTCTTCTACTGCAACCGTTAATAAAAATATTTCTGAGTTTTTCCTTGTAAAAATCGTTTAAAGCGTCCGATGGAAATCTACCGTGGACAATACCTACTGGAAGTGTGGGCCCACTTAAAACAAAGTTCTTCCCTTATTTCCCCTATTTTTTTGTATTTATTTTTATATATTAATTTTCTTCTCTGTTATTTCCCTTATTTTCTATGATTTCCAGCAAGGTAGCAATTTAGTTTTTGAATGCATTCAGTCATGTTTTCTTAGACATAGGATAAGATTATTAATTTGAATAAAAATTTCAATGAATACAAAATAACCCCAAACCATGATCTAAGGGAATCATATTTGAAGGATAAATTATAAGCATATATTTTGCACGACTACTCACAAGACTACGAGCTACCCTAGGTTGATAATTAAATGGAGGCAATTAATTGAACCATAGAAAAACTAACCAATATTTTGCCCAATAGTGAATTTCCCCTTTGATTGAATGGGAAAACACTTATACCATTTACAAATTTTCTCCCTTTTCTATTGCTTCCAACAATGCTTCTTCATATGGATCTTTTCTGTGTTTGACCCAGGCAAATTAGCGTTTCATCATATCCCTATATTTTTTCAAAGGACCATAGGGTCTCCAAGCCACTTCTTTGAAATCTAGGCTTTCTAGATTATACATGCCTTTGTACATGGTCAGATATCCTACGAATATGTAACATCTAAATTTATAGGGCACCTTGAACCAGGGGACCTGACCATACTTCTTAGCTTGTATCATCTTGGCTTCTTCTGTCACCTGTCTCACTATCTCCAGTGTAGCTAAGGAGAATGAGCAATACATGGGCAACACCTTTAGGGGGAATCTTGGCCCCATAAAGCCTAATGTACGTGAAACCATCTGAGAAGAAATAATATCCTATTTCATTTTCTTGGATAAATATTTTTATCCCAGGGCCTAACCTCTTAGGCATGTTGCCCATTAAGATCTAGTGAATTTCCACCATGAAGTTGTCATAAAACCAAACTAGATGAGTACATCCCTCGTGTATCCTCTAAAATCTAGTTTGAACGTATGGAATCTCAATAGCCTTCAGTTTATTTTTACTATCTTCTCTTATTTGTCTAGCCAACAAATGCATGATAATCGAGTAGTTGGAGAAACAAGGCATCTATCTCCTTTGCTCCAAAATTGCCTTTTTTAATTCTGTTAATTCCTCGTGTATTTGTTTGCTTAACTCCCATTCCTAGGCATATATGGAGGGTGTTTGTACTCCTATTACTCTATGCTACTAAATACAATACACCCATCCAAACCACATCGAGTTTTGATACTCCTAGGATGATGCTAACCATATCACAAAAATCCTTGAATAAGGGCTTAAATGCAGTTTTTCCAATAGGAAATTCATACTGAACATTTTCATGTGCTTCAAAAAGCATTTTTAAGTTAACCTAATATACTATATCTGAATTACCTGGAATATTAGCGACGTATTTGAAGACATAAGATTGAAAACTTCGTTGATATGCCTGGGTGTAATACTAAACACTGGTTGATCCTTGTTATCCTTAAAAGTTTTGGTGTTCTCATCGTATGCCATTTCTAGCTGCACTATGAGGTATTTAGAGTAGTATACTCTGGGAAATATTAATTTCCCAACATTCCTCATCCATATATTGCTTCTAGGGGCCTCTTGTTTTGCAATCTTCTTGCTTTGTGAAACAAATCTACCAAAAACCAAGGGTAGCATTGTAAAATCTCTTTGGTGGACTCAAAGCTCTGAATACAGGTGTTCTTGATTTCATACTATTGATATAGCATGAGCTTCTTGTCTTTCATAATTTTTTTGGAGAAATCATACATCCCCATTGCAGCAATAACTTTTTCAGAGAGTTCAGTATACGGGGTCTGATCTGTGATGAATTTTATAGCCTCCAAGGTGTCCTTTGGTGTGAAAGCATTTCCCCAGGCAGCCATTTTGCTTATAGACATCAACTCAACTCACAGTAACACACTTTTCTAAGTTCTCACTCATGTATGTCAACTCTTCAGCTCTCTATTCATCTACAATAATTTCCTACTATGAGATAACCAGGGTGGTAATGCATTCAAGAGTGGGGGTTTAAGTAATTTACAGAGAAGTGGCTTCATAGTATTTGCACAAGGTGTTATTAATGCAGTGTCACCAGCTACCTTTTGAATTTTTCCAATAGATACTTGCCATTGTGTTGTTTCTAAAATCGGGCAGTTATGATCGATGATCTTCCTTGGATCATACCCTTACGATGGTCTTTGATTTGTGTACCTTTAATCATTTACAGTGTTGCTATTGGTCACTGAGCTGCTTCCTCTCCTTATGTGGCATTGTGAATGTGGTATCAATAGCTTTCATGGGAATTTTTATTAGACATTATGTCACCTTGGTCCCGAAGAATAGTTAGTTCAGAAGTTGATATATCGTTAAAAATGGTCATTTTATCGAGAATTGATCGTTTGATTCTGATCATTGAGATGTGTGCCCACCACGATTCTTCAATCTTCTTGAGCATTGCGTACCACACTTACCATTAGATATTTGTAAGTTTGAATTGTTACCATTGATCTTTATGAACCTGCACAATTGTTAGCTATACAACATAACATATGTATCTTAAGGTTAGCCATATATACTAAGTGAAAAATTATGATTTGCAATAAATCGATCACTAATGCTTAGGTTTAGACATATAATTTTCAGCATGATTTTACCTATGTATCAGTCATATAAAATCTCATTTTATTAATGCTAACATGGTGATCTAAAATGACAATAACCCTTTTAAATGAATAATCCTTTATATCCTGATCATGTTCCAAAATATTCACCGTTCGATAAATTTTTTTTTCGTGCACGCTCATCTGATTCTATAGGTATGTGATAAGGTTAACTAAGAGAAGGTGGTCATTAGTAACGTATTAGACCCTCTTAATAGTAGGTGTAGATTTTGGCTGTATTTATCTTAATTAACTATTTGATCATGAAAAATAAATTATATACCTTAACCTTCGGGTGCCTTGGTTACGCACTACCTTCATCTGAGTAGGGTCAAGCGTCATCGTTAGTTAGATAGATGTGTGCACTTTTTATCCCACTTTATTATCCTTTGATAACCTCAATTAAGCACTACTATTGCATATGAGTGAAGATAAGCGCGATCGTCCGATGTGCTTTGATCGCAACGCCATTGATGACTGATTCATTTAAATGTTAACCACTTTCAAGAAAGTGCTACCATTGGATTTGAGTGGGAACAAGCAATGTTGTTGGATTAGCCCATGATGTACACTTTATATTCTTTAGATCATCTTGATTTAAGTGTAACCGTCGGATTTAGCAAAATCAAGTGCTATCGTTAGATGTATTTTTGTCTTTGATTACTATGGAAAATCGCTACCATCAGATCTTGGTGGGCTCAAACGTAGTCGTTGGATTAAATTCATGATGCACAATTTTACATCCTCTTCATTTGACTTGTCAAAGTTCAAACATTTTGTAGAAGTGCTACCATTGGATCTGATTCAGAACGTGCACTTTCGTTGGATTCCATAAAAGGTGTAGGTCCTTTTCACCGCTAAAAGGATGTCATTATTTTTTAGTTACCTTTCTGTAAGTGCAACCATTGGATCATATTGGAATGAGTGCAGCCATTGATTTTATTATATTTACACCGAGTTTAAATAATTATTGCATATAAGACTTTTACTTAGCCTTGGTTACCTTTGGTGAGTGCGCATTCATCTGATCGGGGTGGAGTAAGCGCTATCTTTAGATCTTTTAGGAATTGCTTAAGTTTTAGTCAAATTGGTGTGTGACCAACATTGACTTCTTTGGGGAGTGTGCATCCGTTGGATTGACTCACAATCAAGCGCAGTCGTAGATCTTCTTTGTCCTTTATGAATAATATTCAAAGGGCACATACTTTCCAATCTTATTAATCTTCGATTAGATGGAAGGGGAACAATTATCAACGTATTAAGACCCTTGTTAATTGTGATTAGCAATTTAATTAATCTTTGAGATACTTAATCTTTTTAATGTTAACACTCTTACATTTTGAGTTAGCACGATCATTCGATTAATCACAATGGAGCGTTGCCCTTGGATCCTTTTTGATTCACATGATATTTAATCAATGGGGGCGTGTAACCCTTATGTTAATTAATTTGGTTGCCTTTTAGACTTTGGGTTATAAACATTTGACCATGAAATATTATTGACTTGCTTGACTTAACCCTTAGTTATCTTATGAAAGCGCATTCGTTCGATCAAGAAGGATTTGAGCGCTGCCTTTGGATCTACCCAAGGTGTTTGATGCTTACCCAAAGGGGGCGCATACCCTCAATATTTAATCTCTTTAGACCTTATGATAAAACCTTTTTAACCATGGAAAATTATTGACTTTAAAAATTTGAGTTGTTTATGCGAGCGCATCCGTTAGATTTCTAAGGGTGAAGCATTATCGTACATATATTTGGACCTGATTGATCTTTAAGCACAAAGGGGGCACATACCCTTGCTTTTCCATGTTAAAATCTTAAACCTTAGGCTCATGTACTTAGGTTCAAACGTTTTATCAAAATTATTAGCGACCCAAGGACTTAGGGGTTTGTTCATTTTATTTAGGTTGGAACCCTTTGATCAATGTTATAATAAGGACCAAGGTCTTTTTAGGGGGACTTATTATTTGATTTGTGAATTACAATCCTTTTAATAAATTGGAGAGGCTCAATGGCTAAGGCAATTTAGTGAACATTTAATTATTTGATAAGATTAACGGTCATAAGGAAAATTTTATTAACGGTTAAGGCCATGACTTTTGATTTGATTAAGATGAACATTTTTATAACTGCTCTTAGGGACTAAACCATTGAAAATCAATTTCTCAGAGGAGAATGCAATAGAGACCATCAACATTTGTTAAATTTAAAATTAGGGGTATTTGATATTGAGTAAAATTTGGCTCCAACATGCCCAACAAAATTTGAAGGAGAAAATTTGGACAAAACACTATGAAAGAACAAGGAAAAGACTGCTAGATGTTACACAACCCATTATGGTAACACCCAATGTTGAAATTCATGGTCAAACTAGTCAAAATTAGCACAAAAAAATTTGGAGGAGCAGATTTTGAAAAAAGTGAAGAATCCATGGAAGCCACCCAACGAGGTTCTAAGTTCTTCTCTACTCACTAACGACACAAGATGAAATTTTACTGTCAACATGGTCAAACCTAACCTAGTGAAATATTAATAGCAAATTCTAAAGGGTAAAGGCTCTTGCAGCGAAATTTTCTCATAGATAAAACATCCCTAGTTCCTAGTTCGCGGTCAACATAGTCAAACACAACTTAGCGAAAAATGAAGGAGCAGATTCTAAAACTAAATAGGATGTAGCAATCAGTTGGGACAAAATTTGAAGGTACAAATTTTTAAAACCAAAAAGAGACATGTGATGACACACACCCAATGTGCTAACTCAACCTTCATCACAGTCATTCAAAAGTAGATCAAAGACAAATGAAGAGTTTAAATATGAGTTTAAAAGGGGGAAATTTCCACATTGTTGAATCTCAGTCCATGCAATCATAGAGTGCAAGCAAAAAGAACCAGGGAAGACCAAGCATCACCAAAATCAAGATCCACCTAGGTTTTTAGTTACAGATCTACGATGGAATTGGGGATTTAAATGAGGAAACTCAAAAACAATCATTTCAAACAAGTTTGGCTAAAGAACCAAAGCACTTTTGAGTGAAAGTTTCGCATATTCTAGATATAGTTATCTGTAAAAAGGGTTACTCATAATCTAAAATGACATCCACTATGGCAAGGTAAACTGGGCAATCAAGTAATGTTGAAAGACCAAATTACACTAACAAGAAGGTAGGGGTTATGGAAAAAAAATGATATACCTAACTAGATATCAGCTTAGGAGGGGGTATGAAGTCAAGTTATTCAAGGGTAAGGATCTTCTAGATCAAGGTATTAGTGCTATGTACTCTCTGCTCTCTTATTATATTTGTGATGCAGTCCATCCCTACCCAGTGATAATTTTTTCCATAGCCAAGATTTATGATCATTCAACTAAGTCAGTAAGGAAATCCCATGGCAAGGTCTTATTTCACATAATTGAGTAAGCTTATCGAGATTTATTTGCAATGGGACAATGATCCCCTATGAATCCCAAAGAATTCAGCCTAGAGCAACAAGCTAAGTATTATACCCTGAATAACCACAATAAAAATGAAAGCCATTTTAGGGCTTGGGTATAAAAAACATAAGGTCCAGGTAAACCCCATCAAAAACTCCAATTTCCACTGAGGAATTTATATATCTTTAGTTATTCTCCATGTTAGTTATGGTAGATGACCTAGAGTTTGACTTGGACATGAGGGACTGTCAGTTGGCCACTGCATATTGCATCTCCAATACCAAGATGTATAAGACACCGCCAGGGGATAGCGATAATTATCTAATTTATTTCAATTGGCATGTGTTCCTCGCCAATGGAATGCATGGGAAACTATTGGCCATGAAGAGAGATGAGGAGAACCCATCATTTAGTTTTTGCTCCAATTTAATTTGGATGTTCCTCAATGCTACCAAAAATGATAACCTATGGATATCAACGATGGAAAAAGATGCAAAAATGTATCCACTACCAGTCTACTATTGGACTTAGGATTATGAGGAGGAAATAATATTACTACACTTACAACATGGAATTTCTTGGTCCAACTTTGTAAATTATGTATGACAGTTGCCCTAAACTAGCCCAAAAAATAGAAAGGAAGATAACGGTCAAAGGAGCTAAAGAAGGAGATTGGTACATCTTAATGAAAGGCACAATCATCAGACTATATGGTTTCATAGAGAATCCATTCCAGTTACCCCATTATGTCATCAACCGCATATTTGCACTAAAATATTGCAAGCATCTAGACTATATAAACTGTAAGTTTAGATTCAAGAACAAGAGAAAAGCGATAGTTGATTACTCTTTTAAGGAAGGTGATATCACAATTTGGAGGGGAAAATATGAGCAAATTAATACAACCCTTGAAATGTTAGGTCTTTTCTAGCTCGCTCAGAGGTGGGGATATGACTTAGATGATTTTTTTGTAGAAATAATTAAGGAGCTGCATGTAGATAAAGTAGCTAAATTTGTAAAGTCAAAATGCTAATAGATAGAAAAAACATAAACAATAGAGAACAGTCTCCTCTCCAATAGAATGTGAACACCATGGAAATGCTCCCACCCTGGAGATATTACTATAAGCATATGCAAGACTATGAACCACCAAGAGTTTTCATCATCTTGGAGATGCCAGACTCCAAGAGATGGAGAAACATATAAATGTTCACAAGCCAAAATTTTGGAATGGTGGTAGATGAGGGTTGAAAGAAATGCAATGAAGAGTAAGTACCCTAAGCCAATCGATGTTGAGTTTAAAAAAATGTACGATGAACACTTAGCAACTTGGAAGGCTAAAGGAAAGAAGAGCCTAGCATTGAGTTTGCATAAAGCAAAGACAAGCATGGCTAAAAAGGTCAAAGAGAAAAGCAAGAAGTCTGAAACATCCAATAAAAATCAAGTACCAACATCCTCGGATGCCTCACCTACCCTTGCTCAATAGAGGGAGGACTTTGGAGCAGCTTCATAAACTCCAAAATAAACTCGTACTATAGAGGTCACCCCAAAGAGGAGGTCTAAACATAAAGTTGTTGAATCAAAGACTCCTACAAAAGTTGAAAAGAAAAATAAATATAAGATTATAGACCTAACCTCTACTGGTGATACAATTTCAAAACCAGAGAAGATGCTCGTGATAAGGTTCGTAGTATCTCTTCCTCAATAATAGCAAGAGAAAACTATAGTATTCAAAAGGAAGGTAGAAGGTGTAGTGTGGGAGATAGACATGGTACCTTCCAAGAAATAAAAGGTGGATGAAGTAGAATTAGTGCCACAAAGTCCTGTTACAATAAGGGAGTAGAAGAGTCAATAAGAAGGGTGATAGAGCACTGATGACATTTTAAAACAACCTATTTTTGTAAGCTCAGGTATGTTTTCTAAACCCTTTCCCATTCCTTCTCATTCTTATTCCCCACAAAAATCTCCCTCCTCTTATAAGGTACAAAAAGGAGAAAATATATCATCTCCTCTGCATAGTTCTCTAGAATCCTTTCCACCTCATCCATCCACATATTCTCACTAGAGTCCACCTCCATATCATACAGTTGAAAGCCCAAAATCATCATCTCCCCCTCGTTCACCACAAATCCTGATATCATCGTCACCTCCAACTTTCACTTTTTCACCCTCTACATCATAATTCCCCATATCAGTGATTGGAATATCATTACCATTATCTCCCACATCACTTGTAGCTACCAGTATTATGTCAAATCCCACATTCATTGTGGATACATAATCCATCATCATCACCACCACTCCCCTCCCATCCATGGTGGTCCCATTTTTTTCCTACAAATATTACTTTATCCACTCTCATGGATCATCCCACAGTGGCATATTTATAAAATATCAAGAGTACTTTGCTAAGAGCACAGAGCTTATAAAGCAAAAAATTGGCTCAGTCATCTAAGGGAGTTTCCCAGGTAAGGAAATCAGTAATGGTTGATCCTGTGTCTAGACAGAGGATAAAAATTAAGATGACCTCATTAGTAGATAAACTAGAAGAAGATATGATCATGGAGGATTATCAGTTAGAAGAGAAGACCAAAGATATCTCTCAATTGGTCATGGAAGATGAATTTGTTACATCCAATATGGGGTTGGAAACCATGTTTGTCAATACTAACATCTATAAGGAAAAACATGCCAAAATGGAAGAAAAATTTGCCAGGCTTGAAGCCACCATTAAGGATAAAAAGAAAGAAATGAAAGATTTGGAGAATGAGGTTAGAAATTGGTAAAATAGATTTGATAATATGACCAAATTCAAAGAGCAAGTTTAGTAGCTGCAAGAGAAAAATTATGGATATGTTAAGCAAATATAGGCTTTACAACAACAAATCCAGGTTGAGAGTACTAGGGCCGTAGGATTCTCCAAGAACAAAGTGAAACAAGTTAGAAAAGAGATTATGTCAAAGATACTAGAGAAATGTTCTGAGATCTAGCCCATATTTGATTACATGAATAAGGTCAATCATGTGCTCTAGAAAACTAGGGAGGATCTAGAAAATATCACCAAGCAAATGCAACCAATAGCTCCTCAAGCAAACAGACTCCTCAATTTTTTTGAATTTAGGTTTAACAAGTTGACCAAGCCAATTTCCAATAGAGAATGGAACACCTCAAGAATAATGACTAGGATTGTGCTTAGGAAAAGAGGATTGCTCCAAAAGGGATGGCTGTTGATCAAAAAAATTGATGATAAGCTCCAGAATATTGTAGATACAAAAGAGAAAATGATGCAATATGGCTTACAAGGACTCCGGGATGAAAACCATATGATGTTATCCGAAGAAGATATTCGAAGCAATATTAATAAAATTATGCAATATGAGTTATAGGTGGATGCATGGCAAGATCTGTTCGATTAAGACAAAGTAACCCAATTAATAAAAGAGATAACTAGACTGAAATATTTGATGGGATATTTAGTAGACTAGGGGATTTTAGTCTCATATGACAAAACAGCTGAACTACGTTACATTCACCAATAATTTTTTGAGATAAGGAATCCCTCTCAATCATCCTGGAAGAAAGCCATGAGCACTTTGGACCATGTCACTCATCTCCTGAAATAATATTTAGAACAAAATGAGACTAAGGAAAAGGAATTTGAGGAAGACAAAGAACAAGAAGATGAGGAGCAGGTTGAAGAAAAGGAGGATGCATATGAAGAGGCTCAAGATGAAGGATAAGAAGAGTAGGCTAAAGGCAAAGAGGAAGATAAGGAAGAGATACATTAGATTGAGAATTATGTGGAAGATACTGCAGATAAAGAGAAGACATAGGACACTACAAAGGTCTAGGACAGCCAAGAGCAGGACCAGTAGTAAAGGCATAAGAGTGCCAAGAATTTTTTTGTAAAATAGATGAAAAGTTTTGAATGACTATAGTGAGTGGAATAGCCATAGAGGAATTTTTGTAAAGCGTTTTGGAATATGACAATTTTAGAAGGCAACAAAAGGCGCATAAGCCTCCCAAGGCATGTGAAAGTGGTAAAGCAAAATTCTGAAGAAGAAGAGCATATTTTGGCCAAGGATATAAAGAGGCACACTTTTATGTACTTCTAGAGAAGATCAACTGCCGCTAGCATGGCTTCCATATGAAACTTTGCTCTTTGAGTTACTTCTCAAAGTCTTAAAATAGTAACGTTCACATGGACGTTGTTCCTTGAGGCATCTTCTACAAACATTTGGAGCAAATTTCACCATCTCAAAAGGAGGTTATCTAATGAGTTATTATTTTGACGTCAGATTAAAGGATAAAGGAGTAGTTTCTTGCAAAGATGTCTACATTATTTTTTTCCACTTGTATGATCTCCTTGTGAACAATTATGCTCTAAGAAGCTTCACCGAGATATGAGAGTACAACTATCTTAAGGAGATTATTTAATGAAGCATAAGATGGTATATTGTTGTCATTTATTCCATGGTCATGGTGTAATCCCCTCTATTTCATTTTTGTTTTTGACTCTGGTGCCCAAAGGATAAGGATCTAAGTTTGTAAGCCTTGCTAGAAAATATCCCCAGGAGGAACCATAATGTAGGCCCAAAAAGGCCACCTACTTAGCAATTTTGTAAAATTTGGCTAAGTGTTGAAAAAAACTTCAAAGACAATGTTAAATTCCACTAAAATATACAAATTGGTCAAACAGTGCCCAATGGAAATTGGAAGAGCAAAATTCAGAAGGATGACTTTAGCTTGAGGTTAGTTTCTGTGTCGGAAGGCCACACACAACAATTTTGTAAAAAATTGGCTAAGTGTTGAAAAGAAAATCAAAGGCAATCTTAAAATCCATTGGAGGGCAAAATCCGTGATCAACATAGTCAAGCAATGCCTAGTAAAAAATGGAGGAGTGGATTTTTAATAAGGAAGAGGTGATATAGTGTTAAAGTCCATCGAGAGCCAATGCAATGTCAAAAAACCATGATCAACACAGTCAAATAGTGAGGTCTGAGGTGTAGACAAATTGGTTTGAGAAAACCCCGTAAGGGGGGTAGAGGTCCAAGGTTAAAATATCGGGCCTTGCCAGACCTAACAGTTGTTCCTTTCCTGGTGCTTTAAGTGCTGTAAAAGGTTTAAAATTATTGTGGCATGGTGGTTATAAGGAAAAACTATGTGGCAGATTATTGGGTGGACAACATTGAATACTATGGTGGCCATAAAAACTAGATAGCCTACCTAGATTCGTGGTAGCTACTGATTCCACCATGTAAATTAAAAAAAAATTATAGTCAAATAGTTCCTAGAAGAGTTCAAAGAAGCGGATGTTGAAGAGGTGAACTACAGGTTAGTGTTAGTTTTCGCATAGGAAAGTTTTTGCAATGTCAAATTCTGCTAAAGTGCACAATTTTTATGGTCAAAACAGACCAATAGTACCTAGAAGAATTCAAAGGAGTGGATTTGGAAAAAACACTACAAAAGAACAAGGTAAAGACTGCTAGGTATTACAAAACATGCTCGGGTAACTCACAATGTTGAAATCCATAGCCAAACCGATCAAAATTAGCATAATGGAATTTGGAGGAGCGGATTTTGAAAAAGTGAAGAATTGACGAAAGTCGCTTAGCGAGGTTCTAAGTTCTTCTCTACTCATTAATGAAATAAGATGAAATTTTGTAGTCAACATGGTCAAACCTGGCCCAAAAAAAATTTGAAGAGCATATTATAAAAGTAAAGGCTCTCATAGTGGAATTTTATCATAGGCGAAGCATTCCTAGTTCCTATTTTGTGGTCAACATAGTCAAACACAACTTAGCAGAAATTAGAGGAGTGGATTTTAAAATTGAAGAGGATGTAGAAATTAGGTGGGATGAAATCTGAAGGTACAAAATTTTGAAACCAAAAAGAGGCATGTGATGACACAGATCCAATGTGCTAAATCAACCTTCATCGCATTCATTCAAAAGCAGATTAAAGATAGATGAAAATTTTAAATTTGAGTTTAAAAGGGGAAAAATTTCCACACTGTTGAATCTCAGTCCATGCGATCATAAAGCATGAGCAAAAAGAACCAGGGAAGACCAAGTGTCACCAAAATCAAGATCCACCTGGGTTTTTAGTTATATATCTACAATGGAGAAGCCTAGTCAAGAACAAGGAATGGTCGTGATCAATCGATAATCAGTACAGTTATCAGATTCCATGGAGGTCCGAGCAACTTATAGAGCTCAGAGTTACAGAATTTCATGGAGCACAAATGTTTTTTTCTTATTGTAAATAAATAAAAGATCACCACCTCAACACCCTGCTGATATGACATAAAAAATTCCTTGTAATATTCCTATTTCTTATACTTTAATTGTAAAATTTATATAAATAGGTCAAAACCTTAATTTTAAGGGTAGGCTCTAGAGTGTTTGTCTATCATACTATTGTAATTTTTTGAGAAATCAATAGAAGAATCATTAATTGGACATTTGCCTTAGGCTTGTGTCTTCATCTTTAATGAGTTTATTCTGTGAATTCATTTCTGATACTACTGTTATGGTTAGACAATTCTGCTGATATTGGATTTCTAACTGTAACACCCCAAAAACATGAAACATGAAAAACACACAAAAAGTTTATATATATATATTTTGACTAAGGAGAAGGATTCATAAATCCTCAACCAACCTTAGACCAACTTATTTTTTGACATCCCCTAAGTTTCTTAAGAACTATACCACACAAGATTCCCTTCACGCAAGTCCCGTCTGCGTAAGCCTATCTTATGTTGTACACATAAGTCCATCCCTCTCATCAATCTTGATGATCTAGACTTACCACCTTCAACCGTTAGAAGGTGTACACGCATCTCCATATCCACACAAGATATTATGTGTGGGCATGCTATGTGTACTATGAGCTAAGCTATCAATCTTGTCCACTAACAAGCTATCTTAGTTCTGGTACAATATTCCAAACCTAGTTACCAATCTCCCTAAGGGGGTATCAAGCCCTTAGGGTATCCTCTAAGTTCACCTAGAACTTACTAATGTTTCTTTCCTTTTAACATCACAAGAGCATAAAAATATCTAGATACTAAATCTAACAAAATGAATTACCAACAAGCAAGAATAATCAAAGCATAAAGAAACAATCACCAATTAAACATACATTAAAATATTTAAATGCAAGAAACTAAATAAGGAAGTACTAAATGTAGCAGTTGCAATGTTCATTTAGGTACATAAGTAAGTATGGTACACCCCATACTTTTCCACAATACTTTACATCCATTTCATCGAGGAAATCTCCCCACAATCTAATCTATTGCATAAATAACAAGATGTAAGGTAGAGAGAAAACTTGTGGATTGGTCCATCTCATGAATTTGGTCTTCTCGCTCTTCCATTGATCAAGTGAGGATAGTAGGGGATCAGGACACTCATGGATCCAGATAGACATGCTTCTATATGCACTTACTTATTTTATTACCAAATTGCAACTATACAAATAACCCAAGCAATTCAACTTACTAATGCATAGTCCTTTATCATAGAAACTACCCTTTCTATTTTCCCTCTCACCCAACTTGGGAGAGTCAGTCAACCATGCATTAGCTCACATGCTCTATTTGCAATAAATGAACTAACCTTCTCAACAATTAAAGTCCCATACCCATAATTGTTAAGTAAACTGAGTTCACACATTCCGTTACTTAAAGCAACTACTTTAACTTCCAATAAACCTTTTTCTTCATTTCATAACATAAGGTCCCATACCCTTAAATTACAAAATAACCATTCATTCCATTTATTTCATAACATAAGGTCCCATACCCTTAAATTACAAAATAACCATTCATTCCATTTATTTCATAACATAAGGTCCCATACCCTTAAATTACAAAATAACCATTCATTCCATTTATTTCATAACATAAGGTCCCATACCCTTAAATTACAAAATAACCATTTATTCCATTTATTTCATAACATAAGGTCCCATACCCTTAAATTACAAAATAACCATTCATTCCATTTATTTCATAACATAAGGTCCCATACCCTTAAATTACAAAATAACCATTCATTCCATTTATTTCATAACATAAGGTCCCATACCCTTAAATTACAAAATAACCATTTTTCCATTTATTTCATAACATAAGGTCCCATACCCTTAAATTACAAAATAACCATTCATTCCATTTATTTCATAACATAAGGTCCCATACCCTTAAATTACAAAATAACCATTTTTCCATTTATTTCATAACATAAGGTCCCATACCCTTAAATTACAAAATAACCATTCATTCCATTTATTTCATAACATAAGGTCCCATACCCTAAACTTACAAAATAACCATTCATTCCATTTATTTCATAACATAAGGTCCCATACCCTTAAATTACAAAATAACCATTAATTCCATTTATTTCATAACATAAGGTCCCATACCCTTAAATTACAAAATAACCATTCATTCCATTTATTTCATAACATAAGGTCCCATACCCTTAAATTACAAAATAACCATTTTTCCATTTATTCCCCTAAAATCTACAATTAGACAAAGAACAATAAACAAAGCTTCTACCAACTACAATGAGCTATTGGATGGTGAAGCATCCAACATCTTGGCTAGTGCAATACACATTGTGAGGTAAGACACAGGGTGACCTAAGGTTCGATCGAAGTGGCTTCTACCCTGATAGTTCAAAAGTAGGTGGTGCCCACATACTCGTGGCACCGATAGCTACCGAGACAGGGGTAGATCATCCTCGATGCCAATGACACTCGAGGAGATTCTCGAGTTGGCTGTAACTTTGCAATAGAGAGGTTACCCATGATGCCCAATCGAACATCCTATCAGATGACCCTCTCACTTTTATCCTAAGGCATCCATCCTACAATGATGGTTTAGAAGGGACAAGGGAGTTTTGGTGCTACCCGACTAGTTACCGCCCATAATACCCAACCGATAGCCAACGGTCGTGGTAACCATGATGCCTTCGCATCCACAACACAATAGAAATCTACGATGCTAAACCCATAGAAGCTATGATGCTATGCATCTTCCAACACAACAATGGCTATGATGCTATGCATATTCCATCGCATAGGATACAACACTAAACACAGAGAAGCCATGATGCTATGCATCTTCCAACACAATAATGGCTACGATGCTATGCATCTTCCATCATAGAGGATAGCTACGGTGCTAAACATAGAGAAGCTATGATGCTACACATCTTCCAACACAACAATGGCTATGATGCTATGTGTCTTCCGATACAGTAATGGCTACGATGCTATGCATATTCCATCGCAAAGGATAGCTACGATGCTAAACATAGAGAAGCTACGATGCTATGCATCTTCCAACATAGCAATGGCTATGATGCTAAAACATAGAGAATAACATAATAACCAGTTTTGGATGAAGATCAACCCGATTCACCCATGAAAATTGGGTCACTTGCATTGCTTGGGTGGATGTTCATTGCTTTGCTACTTATTTGCTCCTTATTTTTGCTCCCTCTCCTCCCACTTTATCTCTTTTTAATCTTTTCGTGCCTCATCCCTTCATTTTCCCTTTCATGTCTTCTCTCCCTCCTCGGTCCACATTCTCGCCTACCTACCATTACTCCTCAACCACCTCCAATAGGTGATAGGGTGAACACCACCCTCTTCTCTTCCCAAGGTGATCACCATAAAGAGCTTTCCTCTCACATCAGAGGATCTTCATGCATATGACCTAACCAGGTCTCCAAAGGGAACCCTGACCCATTCTGCTAAATGCCATCTTGTCACATTAATGCTTAGGGATCGATCATCGAGGCAAAGACCTTACCTTGAAGTTTTTAAAGAATTATACTTATTTTCTTATTTTTTTATTTCAAGATAAGTTTTTTTCTAGGCAATCATTTTGGTAAATTGATTACCTCTTTGATTATTTCAATACTAATGCTAATAGATAAATCAATCATTTTATTACAAATGACATCTACCAACATCATTTACATAACCAACCACTCATTTTCAATGAGATCTATGCTTTTATATAAAACAATTATTTATCCAAACAATATCTTCTTGTTTTTAAAATAAATCAAACATTTATTTAAGCAATATTTTTTTTGCTTTTTAAATAAATCAAACATTTATTTAAGCAATATCTTTTTGCTTTTTAAATAAATCACACATTTATCTAAACAATATCTTTTTTCTTTTTAAATAAATCAAACATTTATCTAAACAATATATTTTTTGCTTTTTAAATAAATCAAACATTTATTTAAACAAGCACACTTGAAGTTGTGAAGGTAAACCATTTACTCCATGCCTACCAGATATCAAGGTTAATAATATTGAAGTAAAAGACAATCATGCAAGTGCATCAAAAAAAGAGGGAGTCTTTCCATCAATATAATCGCCTATCTCAGCCCTTAGAACTTACGATAGCTACTAGGCCATCAGTCTGGGGCTCAAGGTGGTTAGACATTGATGATTATCCCTAATCGAATGCATGCCTATATGAAGGTATCTATCCATGTTACCTTCGAGTTGCCTTATCATAATTTACCCTTCCTCAAGTAATCTCATCTCTAGCGGATGATTCAATTTATTCCACTCACGAGTGTACCTGATCCTACACATTGGTAATTCATTAGTAGTATCATATCCTTCACTATCTATTTATTATTGTGAGGCTGCCTAATTGCACAAAATTGAGTATTAGCCATAATTTTTAATACATTATTTTTCCAAGTTCAAAGGTTCATCTGGGAGGGTCATGACATCCTCCCCCACTAGGACTAACACCGTCCTCGATGTTTCTTAGTTTCATATGGCATACAAAATTAAAAAAATTGTTACAATATCTTTAAAGTTCATCAAACAAGAAAGGGAAGTGTTTTTGCATATCCTCCAGTTTCTCCCACATGGCATTTATTTCAGAGAAATAGTTCTACTGGACCTTACACTGCTCAAGGGTCCGATTCCTCATAGCCTTAGAGCAGAACTCGAGGATCCTTACTAGCATTACTTTGATTGCCTTCGGATTTGCCATCTGCAAGTTAGAGACATCCCACATGTGTTCAGGGTCAAAAATATACTTTATAAGCAAAGATATGTGGAAGTTATCATGGATTTTTGACAAATTAGGAGGTAAGGCGAGTCAGTATGCAACTAGGATAATATTTTCAGGGTCTACAAACCGTGGATCCAGTTTTGTGGACTTGATCACACTTTTCATTGGTTTGACCCTTAGGAACACTTTATCTCCCACCGAGTATTCTCTGGGAGTTCTTTTTAAATTGGCATAGCTCTTCTACCTATCAACAACCTCTTTGAGCCTTTACTTGATTACCCTGATTTGCTCTTCCATTTCCCTGAATATTTTTGGTCCAATCACTTCCCTATCCTATGGGTTGTCCCATGACAATGGTGTTCTACACTTTTGCCTATACAATGCATCAAAAGGTGCCATCCCTAAAGAGGAATGATATCCATTATTGTAGTCAAATTCCACCAATGGTAGATAGTATTCCAATCGAGACTTGTGGTCCATGCAATACATGTAGAGCATATATTCCAAAACATGGGTTACTCGCTCTATATAACCATCTATTTTAGGGTGGTATGCTGAAATCATATGCAACTTTGTGCCTATCACCTAATATAGGGTTCTACAAAATTCTAAAGTAAAATTAGAATCCCTATATGATATTATTACCTTCGAGAATCCATGCATTCTGAACACTTCTTTAACAAACCTATTAGCCACCACTTGAGCGTCGTCCTTGGTTCTCCTAGGTATAAAGTATGTGACCTTGGTCAATTTGTCGACCTCAACAAATATTGCATCGTACTAGTACCTGGTCTTAGGTAAGCCTACAATAAAATCCATTAATAGGACCTGCCATTTTTGAGTATACATATTATGGGGGTACAAATATCCTATAGGATGCTTGCATTCTACCTTGACATTTTGGAACTCAAGGCATCAGGCCACAAAATCTGTAATATCCCTCTTCATCCCTACCTAGAAAAAAGTCCTTTTTATATTTTCTATTATTTTTCCCTCTAGGGTGAGCCATATAAGGATATTTGTGGGCTTCTTGCATCGATATCTTCCTTAAATCCTATGATTTTGGTATGATGATTCTTCCTTTATAACATATGAGGTCATCTATCACCCCAAATTCCTCATTGCTCTTTGGGTCTTCTCTTAATTTACCTCACATTTCTTGAAAATATTTGTCTTGATATTGCTCCTACCTTACTTGGTCCATGAGATTTATGTGGCTCCTGGTTATGGTTGTTATGTGTCTCCTTCTACTCAAGGCATCCACAACCTTATTTTATTTCCCTTTAATGTACTCAATTTCAAAGTCATACTCGACGAGGAACTTGATCTACCTTCTCTACCTCATGTTGAGTATTGGTTGAGTAAATATGTATTTTAGACTCTGGTGGTCTGATTTCAAGTCAAAGGGTCTTCCTACTAGATAATGGTGTCAGGCCTTCAGAGTGTGAACTAGAGTGGCTAGCTCTAAATCATGAGTGGTGTAATTAACCTCATGATTTTTAAGCTTCCTTGAAGTATAAGCCACTACTGACTCTCCTTGCATGAGCACTCCCCCTAGTCCTTCCAATGATGCATCAGTGCATACTGTAAACTCTCCTTGAGGGTCCAAAATATTTAGTATCAATGCAGTAGTAAGCCTTTTATTCAACATGGTGAAAGTGACCTCGCACTTCTCTATCCATTTGAATTATTTTTCCTTTTTTTGGAGATTAGTTATCATCGAGGTGATTTTTGAGAAATCCTTTATGTGGCACCGATAATAGCTCATTAGCCCCATGAAGCTTCTCACCTTAGTAACATTAGTAGGGGATGACCAGTTTATCATGGCTTCTATTTTATCTAGATCTACTATGATCCCATTTTTTGATATAATATGCCCTAAATAGTGCACCTCCAACACATAGAAATCACTCTTGGCTAGATTCCCATAGAGTTGATTCTCCCTTAGTAGTTCCAACATGATCCTAAGATGCTTATCATGCTCTTCCCTATTTTGTGAGTATATGAGGATGTCATTGATAAATACAAGGACAAACTAGTCCAAATGCCTTCTAAACACACTATTCATTAAATTCATGAAGGCAACATGAGCATTAGTTAGTTCAAAGGGTAGGACGGTGAACTCATAATGCCCATACCTTGTCTTAAATATCATTTTATGAGTGTCTTCCTCATGAATCCTCATCTGGTGATACCTTGAACTTAGGTCTATCTTGGTAAACACCGTGGCATCTCTTAGCTGGTCAAATAAATCTTCAATCCTAGGTAGGGGGTACCGATTCTTTATTTTAGCCTTATTCAACATCCTATAATCGATATACAATCTTAGAGATTCATCCTTTTTATAAATAAAATGAGTGCACCCCACGGTGACACACTTGGTTTTATCATTTCCATTTCCAATAATCCTTGCAACTGCACCTTTAACTCATGCATCTCAATAGGTGACATCCTATATGGATATTGGTGGATGGGTTTCACTCCTAGTATAAGATTGATAGTAAAATCAAATTGTTGCTCAGGAGGGAGCCCTGGTAGATCCTTTGGAAATACATCCTAAAATTCCTATAGAATTGGACATGCCTATCCCTGGTCGATACGAGCACTGATTAGCATAGTGCATCCCTTTGCAATAGTAACATCCATCCTTGGTCACATGTCTCTTTTTTATTTTTTGCTCCCCATCCTTAATCATTGGTATCAAAGTTGATGGATTATGTAGGGGAGGTTTAACATTATTGGGTTTGTTGTCTTTATTAAAAAAGTTCTTGAATTTATTTTTGTTTCCATTGAACTTCTTATCTAGATTTTAGGGGTTCTTAACCTTTCGTTCTTTCTCTACCTCCCATTTTACAATCCCATTGCTATTCCTCTTCTTTAGTTCCTGACACTCCTATTTGGTCAGGTTTTCATACTTATAGTGGAAATGTGACTCTACTTTATTTTCTAAATAATAAGCCTTTTGTAAGGACTTAGGCTCCTGCATCTCTACGTCATGCTTTATTCTAGATTGCAATTCATGAGTAAAATTATGAATTTGCATCTTCTCATTATAGGTAGGTACGTACTTCAACAACTTTATCAAATTTCTATAGTATACCTCCACTAAGTTAGTCCCTTGTATTAGGCTAGAAAACTCTTCAAAATTCAATGCATAGAAGTTCTCTATGAGGAATCTCTTCTTGAAGATGACTATAAATTCCTTCCATGGAATGTTTACTGGTTCAATATTGGTTTTCTTATAGTATGTATCCCTCCAATCCAGAGCAACTCCTTCAAGGTAAATAGTAGCCCAAACCATCCAAGTGCTTGAAGAATACCCCTTTACTGTGAATACGACTTCGAACTCTCTTAACCAAGCTTCAACTGCATCTCCCTCCCCTTCTCCATCAAACCTAGAGATACATACATTATTTAGGTATCTTACCATATATTTCTCTAAGAGGGTTCGTGCTTGCTTATGTTTTGCTGTCAGCCCCTCAAATTGGTTGAATTTTGAATCTCTAGCCTACGAATTTTTATTTACCATAGTTTCCAGCACTTGTCTTAACTAATCTTGTAACTCGACAACTGTAGTAGTAATTTCCTCTATTCATGTATTGGGAACTCCTAGATCCTCATTATGGATCTCTTCTTTGACATTACTTTGTTGAGTCTATCTAGGTGGAGGTATTTATATCTTGGCCTTGGATGACATCTTGATATGGTTTCCACCAAAAAAGAGTTAGGTTATAGTTTTCCCTTAACTGAATCACTAACTTGACCACAATATAGAGTCCTTTTGCTAATCATTAGAGGTCTAATTAGGATGAGGTTCCAAGAGGAGGATATATCATTAATACCAAAGCCCATACTAAGGTATCTTTAATATTCGTCCTTCCTTGGAATCAATTCCATTAGATCCTAATGAGCAGAGATTCTAGGTTACTCTAGCTTTAAGCTTATTCAAAGCAAGCCTCTATTGGAGGTCCTTGAATATTTTTTTAGCATATAAGTGTAGGCCCAAAATGGCCACATCCTTAGAAAGCATTGAAAATTTTATTCTAAGGTATGAAGTTCCCATTCCACACATTTTCTAGTGCATTTTTGAGTGGATCCACAACATGAGTCTCCTAATATGCCCAAAACTTAGTGAATTTTTTGCCTTGAGAAATTTTGCTAAGTTTATAATGTATTTTGGTGCGGATTGATGACGGTTTTCGATTTTGCAAAAGTTTTTGGAAATGATGATGTCAGTGTAAATAAAAGTATGGAATGACGATCGAGAGTAGTTTTTTGCATGCTCTGAGTAGCTAAGTGTCGGTAAGATCAATTCCAATGAGTATCAAGAGTATTTTGGTGTGGATTGATGACAAAGAGGTAGAAAGCACTACATCAGTTGTAGATTGGTGACAAAAGCCCTTTTACACTACACAGAGTGCGAAATGAAGATAAAAGCTATTTTACACTATAGCTAGTGCAGAATGACAACAAAGGATGGGTTGCACTTTCTCGAGTTGCAGATTGGCGATTCCACATATTAAAAAAGCAAAGATGATGTCAACATGCTTTATGTTGCAAATTTTAGTTGTTTTGAAGTCAAATAAGAGAAAAGGAAGGTTAATGAGCGGATTGCATCCCGCTCACCTCTTAGTGCATTTTATGTTGAAATTCGATTTTGCATGATCAAGGCTATAAGATATGACATCAAAAACTTAAAAGTGTGGAATGGTACTTTGGTTTTCCCCACCAATTTGTAAAGTATTTTGGGATATTTAATCTTAGCCATCCTGAATGAATATTGACAATCCAAGTTTTGTTGACATTATTGAAGGATTTAAAAGGCCAAAACTCATTAGATCAGAGTGGAGTCAATTAGAGGGTAGGAAGACAAAGCATCGAGGGTTTCAAGAACAAGAACCAGATGCGATTGCAAATATGTGGTAGAGCTAAGCTTCTTAAGAATGATCAATGGATGAGATGTAATGTCCAACTGTTCGAAATCCAACTACCACAAAAAAATCAAGTTATAGAGGTATACTACCATGGCAGATTTATCATAGTGGATTTGTTGAGGCTCTCCAGCTAGTAAGATAATGCCAATAAACTCTCTACTGAGCTGTTAATATACAATCTTTGTAATGTCTCATTAATATTATTTCACTTACAAACTATAAATAGAGGCCAAACCCTCATTTTTTAGTGTCATCTCTAGTGCGTTTGCTTGCCCTACTATAAATATTCTTGTGAGCTAATGGAAGGAGCATTAGTTTGATATTTTGACTAAAATTTGTCATCTTCATCATCTTGTGCAAGAGGTTTGAATATTTGAGCTGCCTTTATGTTAATACTTGAATGGTTAGTTCATTCCAGCTTATTGGAATACTAGTTGTGAGAGTTGAAATCTGTTCTTGGTTAGATCTGTATTTTTAGGAAGTTTATTTTTGTTAAATCTAACTATTGGTATATTTTGCTATTTGTATTATCAATATTGGATGTTGGAATTACTTTTTGCAATATATCTCTGTTTATGCTTTAATGTGTGAAGGTTTCATTTATTTGGATGATGTTAATATTGGGTGATGAGACACTAGAAATAACTTGTGTGAGCCTTTTGCTATAGTTGTCTATGTTGTTATTCAATTTGACCACTATTTTTATAACATTCCTAACCCTAAACATTTTCTAACCCTTATCTCAAAACTCTATTTGAGATATAATCGAGTCAACACCATTTTAAGTTGACAAGGAACCAACCTACTCTAGAGGTTGGATTAAAGTTGTCTTTGGTCCATCCAATGCTTGAGTTTCGAGCTGTGACTATCGAGTGCATGCCTGGATAGGAAATTGGAAGATAGACAGTTGTAGTGTTAAGTAAAACTTAATGTCAATTTGATACCCAATAGTTGTTGGCGTGCCCGATGGGATCAATTCACAAGGAACATGAAAACCCATCATATGAGTTATTGTTTTATCTCTACCCGAAGGAATCAATATTTGGTAAATTGTCGTGACTTTGCTAAGCAGAGAATAAAAAATTCACCTTGCGACTCCCTAGTATTTAAACCCAAAAAAGAATTACCCTTATATATTAGTGTCCTTTCATGTATACCAGGTCTTTCAAAAGGAATAACCTTGATTTATATTTTTATTGTGAGCTGCCTTATAGAGGATCCACTGTTATAAGGAATTTAAACCAATATCTTCACTCATAAGAACTTCTTGAGGAAAACCCTACAATTAATCCAACAACTCCTGCAATAGAACCTACACCTGGAAATATGACTGGAAATGTAGTAGCAAATCAGGGAAATGTACCCCTAATTCAGCCTTTACATAAGTATCCCAATTGGAATATGACTGGTCCCCTTAGATTAACCCATATGAATACCATTCCCTAGGCTGTGTCCACTACTTATGATGGATCTAGGAAGACCACATATGAAAACTATCAGGATATTTGAATCTGGTAGCAATTAAAAATATAAAGTATGAGGATGTTATTGTAAGAATCCTAGCCCTGTCCTTCAGAGGAAAGATATTGCATTGGTTTATGAATTTTTAGGATAACACCATCACTTCATGGGTAGAATTGGATGAGCCTTTTATGGAAGAATTCAATAAATATACTGATCCTTTCTCATTGCTTAATCAGTTCATGTCCATGCAGAAGCATCAGTAAGAGACTATCTCAGATTTTAATTTGAGGTTTAGCATAACATGGAAAATAATTCCCCTTACATCTAGACTGGCTTCATGCATTGCCTATATGTATTATATTGGAGCTCTTGTATTAGATCTAGGCTTGCAAACTCAATAATCTGGGGTGGAAAATTTTCCACAAGTTTATAATGCATCCATTCATGTAGAAAATGTGCTAATAAACATGGGGAGATTACCTCCCAAATCTGTACTACCTTATAATATAGAAACCATAAATGTCCAAATCCTTATCATCCCCATCTCTATAAATGAATCCCATTCCTCAACCAAAAGCACCTTCTATTGTAGTCCCTTTCCCTCCCCTTCCTTCTCAGACCTCTCAAGAGTTTACTTGTCATTATTGATATATAGAACACTTTTAAAACTCTTAAAAATAGAATGAATTCAATGGAAAAGAAGGATATGGAGATATCTCAATAGAGGAGATTCCCATATTTGAATAGAGACCAAATACCTGGTCTTAGTAACAATACTAGGGTAAGAGTAAATGTAGCATATGAAGAGCCTGAGTGTTTTCAAAAACAAGTCTAGTAAACGTATGGTGTTTGGTATGTAATGATCCTCATGATTCACAGTTTTGTGTCATGTACCAACATCATGTTTAGAAAGCTCTGGATCAAGCAAAAAGGAATCAAAATGGAAGAGTAAATATATTATGGCAGTCTGACTAAATCATGGTTGGGAAAGATCTTGATGAGGATGACCCAATTGCTTTTATGACAAGTTCAGGGAAGAAAACATTGCAAGTAGATCCACAAAATATGGGACAATTCTAGGTTCCTTCTCAGAAAAAGAATGACCCACTTCCCCAAAGTAGTGATACTTTTCCTATTCCCTAGGCTAAAGGGAAAGAGAAGACAAACAATCTCCCTAAGAGATTTGAGAAAGAAACTAAAGGAGACCGAATGAAGTCTAAATATGAGGCTCAAGGGAGGCTTAGATTACATTCTATTACTAAAATGCAAAGAATATAAGCCACTCAACAATATAAAATAAAATATGGTGAGCCAAAAAGAAGGCCTAAGAGCACCACTTTGACTAATTCTAAATACAAAATTATGGAAGAGATGAAAATGATTCCATCAAAATCTAGTTTATATGATACCCTTTTCATTCCTCGCCAGATATAATTGCTTAAAACTTCTCTCAACAAGTATCCATAGGATATACAGGCCACCACAATCCTTAGTATACCCTCAAAAAAGAAAGAAATGTCCCCTACCATTTTGAAGAATAAACCCTCTCCTTTCTATATCTCTTTACCATAGGGTAGTTTTGTTTATTACACTATTTTCTACTACTGTAAGTCTAACAATATTTTATTGTTAGATGTGAGATATTAATTAGACAATATTCACATTGTTAGTGAATATTTTATTGTTAGTAGGTTAGCGCTTAATTCTATTAGCGTGTTATTTAGCGTTATTAGGGGATTTTATTTCTTCCTATCCTATGACTATTCCTAAGCTAGACATTGTATTATTTATACCCCTATGTTGAATAATATTTCTAATGTTTTCCTATGATTATTTCCTAATCTATTTTCTCATATTGGTATTAGAGCAGGTGTTCTGGCCTTGTGGGGTTTCGATTTTGAGCTTTTGACTTGGAAATAATCAACCATTTGAGCCATTTTTTATTTCAAGATTTTTTCTCAACAATAATCAACCATTTGGTGATCGACTAGATTGGAGATCCTGACAAGGAACCTGCACTTGCTGAAGTCATCACATGGAATTCAAGTTTCTTGATAAATATTTAAGAAAATTTTCATGCTTGATCTGGCCTGCAGCATATGACTCGTTGCAGGTAGGAGCTATCACACCTAACAACCACCTGCATCTATCAGGCCTGATAGGCTGATGGCCCACTAGGGCGACCCACATCTCAAAGCAGCCCACATGAGGGCAGGTGGCCCGCAATAGAAGCGCGAGTGACCCACCCTCTCCATGAGTAGGCAGTCCATGATCCACCACAGGAGCGACCCACCAACTGCATGGGTAGGCGGTCCTCGAAACCATCAAGAACGCTCCACTCAAATACCTCAAATAATTTTTTTTGTAATTTTTAATTATTTGGTCATTTTTTATTAATAATTTAATCTATTTTTGTATAAAATCAATATTTTTTACTTCATTAAGTTGATTTTTACAAAATTAATTTTATTATTGATTCAATTATGATTAGATATATTAGAATTTTGCATTAAAATTTAAAATAAAAGGCCTATTTGTTTTTGCAAAATACAAGAATAAGTGTTTTTTGTTTTCTCCAAAAAGGGGGATAAGAGACAAAAAGCAAAGCACTATTTTTTTTTGCAAATTGAGACTTCTAACGCTTTGCTCCAAAAATTTTCTAATCCATTATTTTGAGAGTACAAGTTTTGTCTCATGAAGCACAAACCTTGGATCATCAAAGCTCTTCGTCATCTAAGAATCATTTGAAGGAGGAACAAAATCTGTCGTCAAACCACCAGATCCAATTTTTGGTAGATGCTTAGAAGGCATAGAAATATTTTACCCCATTTTAATACTTACACTAATACTTGGAAGGATTTGGATCACAACTATGGTCCCATGAGGATTAGAGAGCCCTTTAATCCTGATGCACCTCCAATTTTTGAATATTGAAGAATTATGGGTCCCATAAAACCAAGTCGTGTGTTGACTGGTTTTGGATTACCTTTCAAAAGCTTGTTGTGTGTCGAATTGGCTTGAAAGGTGTGCTACATTGTTAATTTTGCAAAGCTAATGGGGACAAGAAATTGAATTTCTTGTTTACAAAATTATAACACACAAGGGGGGGAGAAATTGAGTATCAACATTTTTGCAAAACACAAATCACATTTTTTCTTGCAAAAATTAATGTAATAAGGTGCATTGTCGATATCATTCAACACCTTTAAAAGATTGGCATTTGATAAACTAGGTGCATTTTTGGTTGCATACGACACCTAAAGTGGTAAAAATTTCTGGGCACTCTTTGATTCATTATTACATTTAATTTCTTGTTTTATGCAATTATAAGTTATCAAAATCAAGAGCACTCAAAACCCCAAATTTCACACTCATTTGTGTAATTCATTGCATAGATATAATCCAATTTTAATATTGATTTTCTCCCATAAAATTCTAATTCACTTTTCTTGTTTGTCTCAATTTACTCAAATTGATCATCCTTCTTCATGAGGATTTTCAGGCAGGTTCCATTAAATATCAATTAGAGTAAATTCTCTTTCATTACTTCTTGTTTGGCTTAAAATCCTCAAACTAATTATCCTTCTTTGGGAGGGTTTTTAGGTAGGTGCCATTAAATATCAATTAGAGTGAAAGAGAGACCATTTTTGTGCAATACTAGAACCTTCATCATGGCAACTATCAACAAATACCTAAATTATACACAATTGCTTAAAGGTTCTAACTATTCTGTGTGGAAAACCAAAATGAAGGTCATTATTACTATCGAGGAATTATAGGATATAGTAACAATAACTGTAAAAGACCCACAACACTAGGAGCAGATAAGAATGCATGGGATAAAAAGGATAACCATCTTCTCATGCTGATTCTACTTGCTACTACTGATGAAATTCAACCTCACAATTGTGATGCTCAACATGGTAAAGAAGTGTGGGATGCTTTATCTACCATTTTTGAAGGAAAAAATGAAGCTACAATTCTTAACCTTCGATCACAAATTCATACTCTCCATATAAAATCAGGTGAAATAGTAGAGTTATTTCTTTGTAGAGTGGTAGAAATCAAATCAAAATTGAATGCTTTGGGAGAAAAATTTGAAGATAAGGTCTTGAATTCTGTCATTTTGAAGGCTCTTCTAGACTCCTATAAAATATTAATAACATCCCTTCAAATATCTCAAATAAAAGTGACGTTTGTTGAGTTAGTCAATTTGCTTCAAATCGAGGAAGCAAATTAGCTACAACGAGATGAAGTGTCCAACAATGCACTTTACATAAAAAAATAGGGTCCAAAGAAGGAGGGGGGATCATCTTCCAAAGATAAGAGCAAGTAACCTCAATAAAAAAATAAATTTTGCACAAATTGTAAAAAGGACAACCATGACACTAATCGATGTTGGTTTAAAAATAAGCAAGACAAAAAGGGGAAAGGAAAACCACAAAAAAAAACAACAGAAAGGTCATGTTGCTATTGAAAATTTTGATTTTGATTGAGAGAGAGCACACAAAGTGCTCATGATCCATACAAATTCTACTAAAAAGGACTCTATATGGTACGCCGATCAAGTGCCAACAAACATATGATTGGTGATAAGTAGTGGTTTGACACATTTGATGCAAAACAAGGCAAACCAATAACTATTGTTGATGATAAGATCTATCATGTCCATGGAGAAGGAAATGTTTCAGTTACCCTTCCATATGGCAAGTGTCATATTAAAAATATCCTTTATGTTCCAGGATTGGTAAATAACTTGTTATCAATTCCCCAAATCCTGGATAACAACATGGCTGTTAACTTCAAAATTGAGGGGGAAAGAAGCATAGCTAATCACCAAACATGGAAAATACATAGCAACAATTTCTTACAAGTATGGATTGTTCACCTTAGATGCAGTATCTATACCTCATGTTGGCGATCAACATGAAGGAGGACACTTCTCTTTAGCATAAGATTTTTGGGTATATAAGTTCTGGATATTTACTTGAACTACGTAAATATGAAATGGTAAAAGGCCTTCCTAACATTTTACCTACATTTCCTGTGTGCTTAGATTGCTTAGCAGGAAAACAACATAGAGTACCATTTGAAGCTAGCTCTTAAAGAGCTAAGAAACCATTGGAGTTGGTTCTTATCGATATGTGCGATCTTATGCCACATATTTTTGGAGGAAAGAGGTATTTCCAATTGTTTGTTGATGATAACTCATGGAAAATGTGGGTTTTCTTCCTACAATTAAAGTTATAGTAAATAATGTACTTTTAGCAATTCAAGAAACTTGTTGAAAAAGAGTTAGGATGCTCCATCAAGACCCTCTACTCAGATCAAGGGGGGAATATACCTCAAATAAATTTTATTCATTTCTAATTGAACATGGGATTCAAAGGTAGCTGACCACAACCTATACTCCACAACAAAATGGAGTTGTTGAGAGGAGAAATCATTCCATAATGGAGATGGTTTGTTGTATGCTTAAGGGATAAAATATTGAGCAATGATATTGGGTTGAAGCTATCGTAATAGCATCATACCTTTTGAATAGAGCTCCCAAAAAAGCTCTTAAAGGTATGACTCCAAAGAAATATTGGAGTGGTAGGAAACCCTCCATCTCTCATCTAAGATTTTTTGGGTGTATAGCATTTATGCATATCCCAAAACAAAAGAGAAATAAATTAGATGAGAATACCTTGCAATGTATTTTTATTGGATATGATTAATATTATAAAGGCTATCGATTGATAGACCCTATAACCAAGAAGATACACATAAGTAGATATGTGGTGTTTTATGAGGCTTTCACATAAAATAACACATCTATTGTATACCTGGATGAAGAGGAGCCAAAGCAAGTAACTCCTCCCCCATAGAAAATGATGTTGAGCAAGGTGCAGCAAAAGCATTGAGAAAGTATTGTCATTGTTGTCAACACGAGCATGATTGATGCGATTGATGCGATTCGGAGGTCGATCGGATCAAGTGCGGAAAGTTTCAAGCAAAACAGAGGTGACCCAGATTCAGAAATTGGCAGAAAGAGACAAGGAAGAAAACTGTCGCAATATCGCGACATGTTTTCTGTCGCGATTTCGTGACAAAAAGTAGGAGAGAGAAAATGCACGTCAAAATGTCGCGATGTCGCGACATGTCGAGTTTTCGCTGAGGAGAGAGAAAATGTGTCGCGATCTCGCGACAAAAAGCAGGAGAGAGAAAATGCACGCCAAAATGTCGCGATGTCGCGACATGTCGAGTTTTCACTGAGGAGAGAGAAAATGTGTCGCGATCTCACGACAAAAAGTAGGAGAGAGAAAATGCATGCCAAAATGTCGCGATGTAGCGACATGTCGAGTTTTCATTGAGGAGAGAGAAAATGTGTCGCGATTTCACGAAATAAATGGAGGAAAGGAGCTTGCAATGAAGAGAGTAGCGATTTCCATGCATGTTGAAGTTTCGTATTTCTAAGCACAGCTGGAAATGTATGGAAACAAAGGTGTAGCGATTTCGCTACAAATCAAAAATTAAGAAAACTAAGTTGCAGCGATTTCGACACAAGTAAAAATTCACAAGAAGAAGGTGTAGCGATGGCGCTACATGTTGAAACAAAGGGAAAATAAGGTGTAGCGATGGCGCTACATGTTGAAACAAAGGGAAACTAAGGTGTAGCGATTTCGCTACTAGTCAAAAGTGTAGAACTGAAAGATGCAGCAATGATATTACAAGTCAAAATTTCATGAAAAGAGGCAAGGTGAAAACACAAGGCACAAAGATGTAAAAATTTTGCCATTGCATGAAGCAAAGTGTCGCGATTTCGCGACATGTTCCATTTTCGCTGGAGTTGGCAAAGAAGAGTGTACGGAAGCCGAAAGTGTCACGATTTCGTGACAAGCAGGATGATGACGTCAGAAAGAGTCGAAAACGTCACGATTTCATGACAAGCAGGATGATGACGTCAGCAAGAGTAAAAAACGTCATGATTTCATGACAAGCAGGATGATGACGTCAGCAAGAGTCGAAAACGTCGCGATTTCGTGACAAGCAGGATGATGACGTCAGCAAGAGTCAAAAACATCATGATTTCGTGACAAGCAGGATGATGACGTCAGCAAGAGTCGAAAACGTCACGATTTCATGACAAGCAGGATGATGACATCAGCAAGAGTAAAAAACGTCATGATTTCGCGACAAGAAGGATGATGATGTCAGCAAAGTTGAAAAGTGTCACGATTTCATGACGGGAGCAGTGAAAAGGCTTTCAAGGCCAAATTGGTCGCGATATCGCGACAACCTTCAGGGTGACGTCAGCATAAGATAAAAATGTCGTGATATCGCGATAGGCGACAGGTTGGCAGGTAAAAGCCGAAAAAGCAGGCATGGTGACACATGTCATAAAAGACATCATGCAGCCAGTTACATAAAATGTAACTGATGTCAGATCTGCAGTTACAGATTGACAAGTGTCAGTCATGCATTCGAACAACCGTTTGCATGTATTCGAAGATTCAAATATAAAGTATCGAAAGGTTTTCGAAAAGTCTTTTTTATAGCTTTCGAACGGTCGCACTTATGGAATTGAACAGACATTTTGCTTGTATTCAAAGAGCCAAATATGAAGGATCAATATATGCTTTTCGAGAAGATATATTTGCAGCATTCAAAACAGCCATACTACAAGAAATCGAAACGCCGTATTGCAGGGTTTCGAACAGTCATTTTTGAACAACCACTTATTTGTAGGAGAAAAGAATTCAAACAGTTGGGTATATGATTCGACTGCGTGCCGAATTGGATGTATATAAATGAATAGCTGTAAAGAGAAAGTGCAGTAGAAAAAAAAGAAGTTGTTGCAGTAAGAAGGGAATTGCTATGAAAAGAGGGTCTGTATAGAGAAATAAGCAGAGACATGAGATTGTGCAGAGGTTGTTAAAATTACAGACCAGTCAGAGTCGAGTTAGTAGTGAAGACATTTTTATGTCATTTTGATTTGATTAGAATTGTAGTCCAAGTTGGTGCTTGGTACTAGGAGTTGGTGCTCCATCTGTTGCAACAAAAAATTACAGGGGTTGGTGCTCCTTCCAGGTGGGTCTTTGGTAAAGAAGTTGTAAAATTGAAATTTTGCAAAGACTGGATTTGGATTGAAGTCCAAGCAGTTAATTTTTGAGGAGTAGCCAAATTGGTGAACCTCGTTATATTGTGTGTTGTGGTGTGCTCTCATTTTATTCTTCTAGTTTTATAAGTTTTCTGTGCTTCAGTATTTGAATGCTGCTGAATTGAAGTTAAATAACTACACTGATTCACCCCCCCCTCTTAGTGTCATTGTGTGAACATCAATTGGTATCAGAGCAAGGTTCCTTGTACAAGCTTAATCAGCTAAGGAGATCTTGGAAGAAACAATGGCAGGCGGTGAAAGATTTTCATCCAACAAAGCTCCCTTATTTGATGGAACAAATTACACCTTCTGGAAACTTAGAATGCAAACATATATGAGTGCATTGGGATATGATATTTGGGATTCTGTAGATAGTGGATACACAACACCCACTACCCCTCCAACATATACTGCTGAGAAAAAGAAATTTGAAAACAACTCCAAAGCTAAGAATGCCATAATGTGTGGGCTTGTTGATAGTGAACTGATAAGATTCATGAGTTGTAAATCAGCAAAAGACATGTGGGATAAACTAAAGAGCATCTATGAAGGAGACAGTAAGATTAAGAAAGCAAAACTACAAACTCATCGAGCACAGTTCGAAGCTCTGCAAATGAATGAAGATGAAAACATAGAGACTTATATGCTGAGAGTCAACGAAATTATTAATGCAATCAGAGGACTCGGTGAAGAAATTGATGATGCGAGTTGTTGTGAAAAAGGTTCTCAAAACACTTCACAAAAGATTTAACTCCAAAGTCTCTGCAATAGAAGAGGCAAAAGATCTAAACAACTTCAACATGGATGAGTTGCATGGTTCCTTGACAGCATATGAAATGAGAATAGGACAAACCAAGTCTATAGACAGAGAAGCAGCTTTTAAAGCACACAAGAATGTAAAAGTCGAACATGAATCCGAGGATGAAGGAACACCTGGATGAAACAAAAGCCAATTTTGTTCGAAAACTCACAAAAGGAAAAGGAAAATATAGAGGGAAGCTACCTTTTAAATGCTTCAATTGTGGAGGAGTCGATCATTTTGCATCCAAATTTCCAATGCAGGAGAGAACCAAAAATGGTGAAGGTTCACACCAAGAAAAAGGTGACTGGAAGACGAAACAAAATTTCAGAAAGAACAACTTCAAGAAGAAAAGCTTCATAACCAAGAATGTCAGCGAGTTCTAAAGAAAGCACGGATGAGGAGTCCGAAGAAGAAGGAGGTGAAGCTCTGTTCATGGCACTTGAAGAAGAAAGAACGAGAGGAAAATCGGGAAGGTGATGAAAATTCCAAGGATGAAGTTGAAGTGTATTTGGAAGGAGAATTGGTTGCTTTGCACTTGAAGAGTTGAGTGCGAGAAAGGAAGAAGAATAAATTTTTTTCAAAGAAATTAGAGAATGCCACAGACATAATAAACAATCTGAAAATACAGATAGAGGAATTCAAGAAAATGTTTGAAGTTCTTGATGAACAATTAACTGTAAAGACAGTTGAATGCGGCAAGCTAGAGGAAGACATTGTTAAGTTAAGGATGCGGTTAGAGGAGATGAATAGAAAATTGAACTGTTTTCATAAGTTTGAAGAAAGTACTGTAAAGTTGGATAAAATGTTAAATAACCAAAGGCCTTTTGGCATCAAATTTGGTTTAGGCTTTGATGAAGGAGAATCTTCAAAGGATTCAAAGAACTTGAATATAGAACCCATAAAGAAAGAAGAAAAGATCAGGGTTGAACCAGAAAAACCAAATCATGCAAAAGAAAACAATAATGCTAGATTCAAGAAGAATACTGACAAAGATGGATTCACAAAAGTCACACATCCAAGGAGGAGAAGAGTCATGGCTCCTACTTCAAACTGGAAAAGACCGGCACCCATGTTTAATCATGCATTTTCTGGTTATTATTTTAAATGCAATGCTTATGGCCATAAGATTTCAGATTGTAGGCATAATGTATCTCAAAGGAATTTTACCAACAGAAATGTTTTTTCTCCTTTAATGAATTATGTAGTTGAATGTTATAATTGTCATAATTTTGGACATATTGCTAGAAACTGTAGAAACACTTTTGCATCAAATAATTATCAGGGTAGAAAATCTCAGCCAAGTGGGTTGAAACAAAACCAAAAATTTCCTGAAAAACAGGCACATGCTAATGAAAGGACAAAGGCAAAACAAGTAGCAAAATCTGCTATCAAACCGAGAATGGAAAGAAAAGGAATCTTTGATTGTCCAGATCGCTTTTAAAGCTTAGAACAAATCAGCACCTTGGATACTTGACGGTGGTTGTTCCGAGTCACATGACAGGTGACAAGCAAAAGTTTGAGAATTTACAGAATTATGAAGGTGGTTACGTGAAATTTGGAAATAATGATGGAGCAAATATTGCTGGAAAGGGATCAGTCAAGATCAGTGATGGCAATATAAAATCAAAAGAAGTCTTGTTTGTAATTGGCCTGAAGCATAACTTGCTAAGTGTAAGTCAAATATGTGATAGAGGTCATGATGTAATCTTCAAGAAGGAGGGCTGTGAAGTAAGAAAGACAAAAAATGGAAAGTTAATAGCCACTGGACTGAGAACTTCGGAAATCTGTATACACTTTCAGAAGCTGCGAAGGAACATGCTTGATTGGACGGGAAGATGAAAACTAGCTATGGCACAAGAGGCTTGGGCATATTAGTTTTGACAATCTGGAAAAAATCAGTTCAAAAAGAGCAGTTAGAGATATACCAAACATTGGCAAACCTGTAAATAACATCTATGAGTCATGCCAAAAGGGAAAACAAACCAGAGTCACTTTCAAAGCAAAAGAATACTTCACTAGCAAGCCATTAGAACTAATTCACACTGATCTATGTGGACCCATGAGAACTAAAAGCATAAATGGACACAAATATTTTATGCTGTGTATAGATGACTGCTCAAGAATGACATGGGTACTATTTCTGAAACTCAATTCAGAAGCCTTTGAGATGTTTAAAACCTTCAAAAATCTTGTTGAGAATCAATCGGGAAAAAGAATTAAATGCCTAAGATCAGACAGGGGAGGAGAGTTTATCTCCGAAGAATTTGCAGAATCTTGTCAAAAACATGGGATAAGAAGACAATTTTCAGCAGCTAGGACACCTCGACGAGAATGGTGTTGTAGAAAGGAAGAATAGAACAGTGCAGGAAATGGCAAGGACAATGCTGGCAGAAAACAAAATAGCTGACAGATTTTGGAAAGAGGCAGTCCATACTGTAGTTTACATTCAAAATAGGTGCATGCTGAGATCACATGAAAGCAAAACACCTTATGAGTTGTGGTTTGGCAGAATGGCAACAACAAGACATTTCAAAGTATTTGGCAGCAAGTGCTACATAAAACGGACTGAAGATAACCTCGGTAAATTTGAAGATAGAGTTGATGAAGGTATCTTTCTTGGTTACTCAACAAAAAGCAAGGCCTACACATGTTACAACAAGAGGTTGAAGAAAATTGTTGAAAGTGCTGATGTGAAAGTTGATGAAGGTAGAGAACAAGAAACTACTTATCAAGAAAACTACCCTATGTATGAAGAAGTCATTGAAGGTGATGATGAAAAAGAAATAGAGAAGAATCGAGAAAATTGATCCGGGATGGTGTAAAAATTGAATCTGAAGAAGAAGAAAATAGGAAATTTAAAATAGGCAACTGGCAGAAAAATCATCCAAGTGAACAGATTATTTGGGATCCCACAGATGGTATTCAGACAAGAAGAACAGCAGTGAGGAACTATTCTCTATTATCTAGTATTGAACCTAAAAATGTTGCTGAAGCAAGCACTGATGAAAGTTGGATGAAGGCAATCAATGAAGAACTAGATTAGATAGAGAAAAACAATACCTGGGAATTAGTACCTATACCAAAAAATAAAAACATAATTGGCACTAAATGGGTTTTTAGAAATAAATTGAATGAAGATAGGCAGGTTGTCAGAAATAAGGCAAGATTGGTATGTAAAGGCTATGCTCAGGTTGAAGGCATTGATTTTGAAGAAACTTTTGCACCAGTAGCAGGACTAGAGGCAATCGGAATGTTTCCGGCATTAGCGAGTTCATAAAAACTTCAAAGTATATCAAATGGATGTAAAATCAGCATTTTTGAATGGAAAAGCTGGAAGAAGAGGTTTACATTGAACAACCGGATGGCTTCCAACTTGGTGACAATCCAGATTTTGTTTGCGAGGTTAAAGAAAGCTTTATATGGATTAAAACAGGCACCCGGAGCATGGTATGCAAGGTCTGGATAATTATCTAATTAAACAAGGGTTTAAGAAAGGTTTGGTGGATAGCAACTTATATGTCAAAACAGAGAAGGGTCATCTTATTGTTCTTGTTGTTTATGTAGATGACATAATATTTGGCAGCAACATGGATGAATACTGCAAAGACATCAATTAAAATGAAAAAAGAATTTGAGATGTCAATGATTGGTGAACTTTCTTATTTCTTAGGACTGCAGGTCAATCAAAATGAAAAAAGCATTTTTATTTCTCAAGTTAAATATGTAAAAGAAATGCTGAAAAAGTTCACAATGGAAGACGATGAACCGGTCGAGCACTCCCATGACAACGAGTCGCAAGTTGAGCAAGGATGATAAATCTCCGGATGTGGATCAAACAATGTACAGGTCTATGATTGGAAGCCTGCTATATTTAACAGCTACTAGACCAGATATACTACAGGCAATATGCATGGTTGCTAGATTTCAGGCAAGTCCCAAAGAAACTCATGTCATAGCTATAAAAAGGATCTTCAGGTACCTCAAAGGTACCATGGATTATGGGTTGTGGTACCCAAAAGGCAAAGACTTCACTTTGATTGCATATTCTGATGTAGATTGGGTAGGGTGCATTGATGACCGAAAGAGTACAAGTGGAGGAGCATTTTATCTTGGAGACAGGCTGGTAGCATGGCACAACAAGAAACAAGAATCAGTCTCTCTATCCACTGCAGAGGCAGAATACATTGCAGCCACAACATGCTGTACACAGATATTATGGATGAGACAAACTTTAAAAGATCTTGGTATCCACTTCAAAGAGCCAATATCAATAAAATGTGATAACACTAGTGCTATCAACATATCCAAGAATCCAGTTATGCATTCAAGAACCAAACACATTGCAATCCGATATCATTTCTTGAAGGATAAAGTTGTAGAAGGAGAGGTCAAGTTGGATTTTGTTCCAACTACAAAGCAAGTAGCTGATATATTCACAAAACCATTGCCCAAGGATGTTTTTGAGTACCTTAGGAATAATTTGGGAGTGGTCACAATTCCCAAGAACTGACTATCATTAGGGATCACATTCTCAATGGGTGCATGCATGCCTATACTTATAGTTTTGCTTATATTTATGATTTTTGCTAACTATAACGATATTTTCTTGAGAATGGTGTACAGAGACTCAGGGGGAGTCTGCAGCAGTCCTTTGGTATTATTCGCAAAGGGGAAGAAGAAGTTGAGCAAGGTTGCAGTGTGTTGCCAACAATTCCAAAGGGGGAGATTGTTGAGCAAGGTGCAGCAAAAGCATTGAGAAAGTATTGTCATTGTTGTCAACATAGACAGATTAATGCAGTTGATGCAGTTCAGAGGTTAGTCAGATCAAGTGCAGAAAGTTTCAAGCAAAACAAAGGTGACCCAGATTCAGAAATTGGCAGAAAGAGACAAGGAAGAAAACTGTCGCGATATCGCGACATGTTTTCTGTCGTGATTTCGCGACAAAAATTAGGAGAGAGAAAATGCACGCCAAAATGTCGCGATGTCGCGACATGTCGAGTTTTCACTGAGGAGAGAGAAAATGTGTCGCGATTTCACGACAAAAAGTAGGAGAGAGAAAATGCACGCCAAAATGTCGCGATGTCGCGACATGTCGAGTTTTCACTGAGGAGAGAGAAAATGTGTCGCGATCTCGCGACAAAAAGCAGGAGAGAGAAAATGCACGCCAAAATGTCGCGATGTCGCGACATGTCGAGTTTTCGCTGAGGAGAGAGAAAATGTGTCGCGATTTCGCGACATAAATGGAGGAAAGGAGCTTGCAATGAAGAGAGTAGCGATTTCCATGCATGTTGAAGTTTCACATTTCAAAGCACAGCTGGAAATGTATGGAAACAAAGGTGTAGCGATTTCGCTACAAATCGGAAGTTAAGAAAACTAAGTTGCAGCGATTTCGACACAAGTAAAAATTCACAAGAAGAAGGTGTAGCGATTTCGCTACATGTTGAAACAAAGGGAAACTAAGGTGTAGCGATGGCGCTACATGTTGAAACAAAGGGAAACTAAGGTGTAGCGATTTCGCTACTAGTCAAAAGTGTAGAACTGAAAGATGCAGCAATGATATTACAAGTCAAAATTTCATGAAAAGAGGCAAGGTGAAAACACAAGGCACAAAGATGTAAAATTTTTGACATTGCATGAAGCAAAGTGTCACGATTTCATGACATGTTCCATTTTCGCTGGAGTTGGCAAAGAAGAGTGTACGGAAGCCGAAAGTGTCACGATTTTGCGACAAGCAGGATGATGACATCAGCAAGAGTCGAAAACGTCACGATTTCGCGATAAGCAGGATGATGACGTCAGTAAGAGTCGAAAACGTCACGATTTCATGACAAGAAGGATGATGACGTCAGCAAGAGTAAAAAATGTCACGATTTCACGACAAGCAGGATGATGACATCAGCAACAGTAAAAAATGTCATGATTTCACGACAAGCAGGATGATGACGTCAGCAAGAGTCGAAAACGTCACGATTTCGCGACAAGCAGGATGATGACATCAGCAAGAGTCGAAAACATCGTGATTTCGTGACAAGAAGGATGATGATGTCAGCAAAGTTGAAAAGTGTCACGATTTCGCGACAAGAGCAGCGAAAAGGCTTTCAAGGCCAAATTGGTCGTGATATCGCGACAACCTTCAGGGTGACGTCAGCATAAGTTAAAAATGTCGCGATATCGCGACAGAGCGACAGGTTGGCAAGCCGAAAAAGCAGGCATGGTGACACGTGTCATAAAAGACATCATGCAGACCGGTTACATAAAATGTAAGCGATGTCGGATCTGCGATTCTGATTGACAAGTGTCAGTCATGCATTCGAATAGCCGTTTGCATGTATTCGAAGATTCAAATATAAAGTATCGAAAGGTTTTCAAAAAGTCTTTTTTATAGCTTTCGAACGGTCGCACTTATGGAATCGAACAAACATTTTTCTTGTATTCAAAGAGCCGAATATGAAGAATCAATATATGCTTTTCGAGAAGATATGTTTGCAGCATTCAAAACAGCCATACTACAAGAAATCGAAACGCCGTATTGCAGGGTTTCGAACAGTCGTTTTTGAATAGCCACTTATTTGCAGGAGAAAAGAATTCGAACATTTGGGTATATGATTCGACTACGCGCCGAATTGGATGTATATAAATGAATAGTTGTAAAGAGAAAGTGCAGTAGAAAAAAAAGAAGTTGTTGCAGTAAGAAGGGAATTGCTATGAAAAGAGGGTCTGTATAGAGAAATAAGCAGAGACATGAGATTGTGCGAGAGGTTGTTAAAATTACGGACCGATCGAGTCGAGTTAGTAGTGAAGACATTTTTATGTCATTTTGATTTGATCAGAATTGTAGTCCAATTTGGTGCTTGGTACTAGGGGTTGGTGCTCCATCTCATGTGCAAGAAAATTACGGGGGTTGGTGCTCCTTCCAGTGGGTGCTAGTAAAGAAGTTGTAAAATTGAAATTTTGCAAAGACTGGATTTGGATTGAAGTCCAAGCAGTTAATTTTTGAGGAGTAGCCAAATTGGTGAACCTCGTTATATTGTGTGTTGTGGTGTGCTCTCATTTTATTCTTCTGGTTTTATAAGTTTTCTGTGCTTCAGTATTTGAATGCTGCTGAATTGAAGTTAAATAACTACACTGATTCACCCCCCCCTCTTAGTGTCATTGTGTGAACATCAAATGACTCCAAAATGGTATACAAGTATGATGAGAGATTCAAAGTTGACCCCACCTCCAAATATTACCTTAGATCATCCTCAAACTCACAACATGACTTAGACAAAGAGGGTACAAGCATCAAATTCAATAGTTGATGAGTTATGCCAACACTTTGAGGAGCTTTCTATAGATCCAAAGGAAGATAATAGAGAAGAGATGGAAGTAAATAATGAAAGAGTTTACATGTCTTCATTGTAGGCAGCAAATCCACCTCCCAAGAAGAAGAAGTGATAAATGGATTTGCCCAAGTTTGACAATTTTGGCAAGTTTTGTAAACCATACAGGTAGGAGTAAACCATACAACCAGAAGGGCAAACCATACAAGGTGAAGGTAAATCGTACAAGGTGCAATGAAATGAAATGAAATGCATGGGAAATGTAATTTTAAGTTGTAATTGCGCATGATTTTGATTATTAAGGTGTTAGACTTAGTAAAAGTCTTAATTAATGTATTTCGTTATGCATGGGCAGTTGTAAATAACTAATTGCCTTAGGAACCACTTTGGAATAGCCTGGGCAATGTTATATAAGGCCCCATTTTCAATTTTGATAGTCTGGTTAGATTCTGGTTATGATCTAGTGATATTCTAGTTAGTAGGAAATGCTATGAGTTTTGGTATGTGAGTGTTATTGCATATCTCTGATTGTTGATTGACATTGTTGAACAATAATAATACTTGAGCATAGTTTATGGTTTCTCTCATGTATTGTATGATCCTGGAATGGTAGAATAGCAATTGATAGTTTATTTCTATTGCATGTACTTCTTTTTGGTTGTTATGGCTATTTTATGCATTGCTATGGAGGAATTGGATTAAACCAACACTGGTGTGGCTTTGAGGAATGATATATGATGATGATAATATCAAGGGAGATATATTGAACACTATTGTATGATTTTTGGATATCACCATTGGATATAGAACTCTCTCAACCCTGATAAAGTACTTTGCATGTTGATAGGATTAGGATTAATTGCCATATTAAATCCTTACAAAACTTATCTAAGAGAGATTGGTCTAGTAGAATATCCAATTTAGCACTTGGTTGTACCTTCATTTTATACAAATCATACACCAGAGTTCATACAAATCATACAAAAGATAATTTACCCGATTTGGTAGCATTGGGAAATCAAATTGTTTAGTTACAAAACTATGTATGAAAGCTTGCAAAACCAAATATGAAGGATTGGATAAGTGTGAAATCATACAAGATCTATCACTATATGATTTGGGATCATACAATGGTACGATTTGGGGTCCATACAAGTTATTTAGTTGTCGCACATTGCTAGTTGTAGAGACTGTACGATTGTACGATTTGGTCCATCAATTGGGAATAGCAAATTGATCATTCTAAGCCTTAGAAACCACCTCCCCACTAAGAATACTACACCCCTATGCTACATTTGGCATCATTGCCTTATCAAATCTAGCATTTTTGTTAAAATGGGTCAAATTGACAAGTAAGAATACTACAAAATTGGAGGTGAATGACAGACACCAGTGTACAAAGGTGTAGGAGATGGGAAGTACGAGAGAAAATTCTAGTAAGAAGGAGCACAAGGATTTCTCAAAGAGAGAATGCAAGTAACTCAGACCATAGTACACATGAACCAAAAATAGAGCAAGTTTGGGCATCTAAAGAAGGAGATTTTGAAACACTATTGATAGAGACAGAAGAGGAGGTAATAGAACCACCTAGCATAGAGGCACGAGTTGATAGAGAAGTAGTGCAAGAGGAAGGAGAGTGGATGGTGACACCTAAGAAAGTGATAGAAGGGTTGCAAGGGAGTGTAGAGGATGGGAGTCAAGCACTAGAGCAACAGGGCACGAGGTCTCAAGAGGAAGGACCAAGACCATCTCCCTCACATCAGCGAAGGAGGTCATGGAGTGAAGATGCACATGAGTTTGGTCAATGATTGGTGGGATAGAATAAGATACCTCAGATAGAAACTTTTGATGATGACTGTAGTAAAACACCCCCAAGGAGGAATCAAATAGAGATTCCATGAGAGACCTCAAGTGATGAGGATGATTCTCCGAAGATGGCTAATAAGGCAGCCAAATAGAGATGTCCACATTTTACAGGTGAGGGTAAGGAAGACCCCACAAGACATATCAGAACTTGTATAACCATTTGGAGAGAAAATGGTGTAGACCAACCAGATGATTGGGTAACTTTATTTCCTACTACCTTGAGAGGATTGGTGATCGATTGGTATCTAAAGAGGGAAAATACAATAGATTTTTAGACTTGGAATCAAGTGAAGGAGAAATTCATTGAGGAATTTTGCCCTTTGAAGGATGATGGAGATATTGTTACTGAACTTTGTATGATGAAGCAAAATCTGGATGAAGATGTAAAATCATACAACCATAGACTAAAGTAGTTAGTAGATAAGATGCAGATGCCTTTGGTAGATGTATTGGTAAAGTGGTGGTTTGTAGATGGATTACTATCAAAATATAAGAAAAATATGAAGGCAGTACCATCAGAAACGTATGAAGAAGTTGTGAAGCATGCAAATAATTTTGAGAGTGAATCGAAATAGACATACACAGGAATTTTATCTCATCCCAAGTCTAATGATTCAGATAGTGGAGAAGATGACACTATACAGAGGATAGTAGCATCATTTCATCAAGATTTCGACAAGATCATGAAAGAACAAAGAAGAAAACCTGATAGGAATGATATTTGGTGCACATAATGCAAGATTGAGGGCATACAAATGTGAAGTATCCATAAAATGACTATTATCATATCTATAATGTGATGGGACATGAGGTAATGCTATGTCCATATAATGCAAGAGTACATCCATAAGTCCTGACAATCCAAGAGCAGGAAGAGAAACAGAAGACCCTAGGAAGTGGGCAACAAGCAACAAGTGGTGGTTATAGAAATAGTCGATGAGGTGGAAGGCCGAACCAGGGCAATCGATAAGGAGGACAGAGTCATTTGTAGTATGACTCAGAAGGGAGGCCGATCATACAATGTCACAATTGCCAAGAATGGGGGCATTTCATAAAAAATTATCCTTCACCTCAGAGATAGGAAACACTACAAGTGAACACTACACATATGTGTAGGTGGTGTGGTTCGAGGAACCACAAGGAAGCAAATTGCCCAAAGCAGGTGAGTTCAAGTAACCCGTAGAATGTAAATTATTTAGATATTGAGGTTCCTCAAGTTAAGGAGGAAACCCAGGAAGTTTTAGCCATGACAAGGAATCAGGCTAAAAAGGATAAGTATCCAGAGCTAGCAAAGGAAAAGTAGCACTAGCAAGTAGCAAAGAAAATACTACAAGATGAAGCACAAAAAGCTAAACAAGTGAAGTTAGCTAAAGGAAAGGAACTAAAAAAGCCATCAGAAGAGAAGGTGATTGTGCAGAGTCTGGCAGCACAGGTTTTGGACACCATAATAGAGATCAAAGTGGCTAACCTATTGGAAGCTATTCCATCATTACAGAAAGTGATGGTGGAAGAGATACAACCACATAAGGTGATGGAAGTGCAGAGTCAACTGATTCAGGAAAAAGAATAAAAAGACCAATTTATGGATCCAACTATATTGATGATTGATGTGGGAAAGAAACCTGCATTAGTTCATATGGAGATCCTAGGGCACAAATTGACACAAGTTATTATGGATGGAGGATCCAATATCAATGTGCTACCTAAAAGGACCTAGCTAGAACTAGGTGCTCCATATCTATGGGCACTGAGCTTTCGATTATATGGTGTTGACCAGTATGGTATCGAGACAAAGGGAGTCTTGATAGCACAACAAGTGGTGATAGCTGACCAAGATTTTATCTTGGATTTCATTGTGATTACTATGCAAAAGCCTGCATACGATGCTCTATTGGGGAGAGGATGGCTACGAGTAGCCAAAGTTAATCACAACTGGGGAAAGAATCATATCACTTTCAAGAAGGGACAACACAAATATATGATTAATATGACTAATCAAAAAGTCAATGAGGATGTAGCTACGATCGATGAATCAAAAAATTCCTTAGGAGATGAAGGGTATGAACCAGATGGAGAAGGAATGTTGTACCTAGATGAATGTAGTGAAGATGAAGCTAGATATGATAGTGGGCTTCTTCATTGGAAAATGGAGGAGTACAAAATTTTTCAGCCCAAATACCTCTATATTGACTCAGGAGGATGTAAGGAAAAACAAGATGAACCAAAAGTCATCCAGGAACCTAAGAAGGAGGTGGAAGAGAAATGGACATTTCCAAAGAGTTTTGTAGAGTATACAGTAGGAGATGCAGAAATTGATGCAAGACCGACACACCCAAAGAATGTAGAGAAAGCAACAAGTGAGCCGGAGAATATCAAATATGAAGGACCTCGGATAGTGGACATCAATCTAGGGATGGAGGATGAACCTAGGATGATTCACTATGGTGATGATTGGAACCCTATACTGAAAGTGGATAACTTTTAAGATATTCTTGGAATATAAGGATGTCTTTGCATGGACATATAAGGACTTGAAGGGAGTACCACCTGAGTTATGTGTCCACAAGATTACACTAATTCTTGGAGCACAACATGTAAGGAGGAGACCATATAGAATGAACCCAAAATATGTTGCATTAGTGAATGTAGAGATAGAGAAGATGTTGGAGGTAGGAATCATCTTCAGGGTTATGACCAGTGAGTGGGTATCACCTATAGTGATCACCTTGAAGAAGGAAGTGGAAAAAATTATAATATGTGTGGACTTTAGGAGTCTAAACGTAGTAACTATCAAGGACCCCTTCCCTATTCCCTTCATAGATTCTATCCTGGAAGAAGTCGTAGGACACGAGATCTATTCATTTTTGGATGGATTTTTGGGTTACAATCAAATAAGTATAGCCGAGGAGGATAAGTTGAAGACCACATTTATTGTGGATAATGGCATCTATGCATACAATCGAATGCCATTCAGGCTCTGTAATGCCCCAACTACATTTCAATGCATCATACTGTATATATTTGATCAATTGGCAACAAGGAACTTCAAAGCATTTTTGGATGATTGGTCCATTTATGGGAAGATCAAGGAGCATCTTCCTACCCTCAATGAATGCATGAGTAGGTGCAAAAATGCACAAATATCATTAAACCCTAGGAAGTGCTACCTGATGGTACCATATGGAAAATTTTTAGGACACATAGTGTGCAGTGAAGGATTAAAAATAGATCCTGATAAGATCCATGTGATATTGCACATGGAAGAACCATACGATGTGAGTTCACTTAAAACCTTCCTTGGATCGATGGGGTATTATCGAAGGTTTATCAAGAACTATGCACATGTATCCTATCCATTGGATTCATTGACGAAGAAGAATGTTCCTTTCAGATGGATAGAGGAGCACCAAGGAGCCTTTGAGGAGTTGAAGGCTAAGCTTGTGAGTAGCCCAATTTTGGTGTTCCCAAACTGGGATAAGGAATTCCATGTCCATATTGATGCTTCAAATTTTGCAATCGGATGTGCTTTGGCACAAGAAGGATAGTTCAGGTTGGATCAACCTATTTTCTTTGCTAGTCACCTATTGTCAAGGGCGGAGAGAAATTATAGTACAATAGAAAGAGAAGCTTTGGGAATGGTATATGCAGTCCAAAATTTTAGGCATTACCTACTGGTGAATCCCTTTGCTTTTTATGTAGATCACCAAGCCCTATTGTACTTGATAAACAAATTGGTGATACAAGGATGGGTCAGTAGGTGGCTCATCACCCTACAGGAGTTCGTATTCCGAGTAGTAGTGAGACCTGGTAAGAAGCATGTCATTGTAGACCAATTATCTCAGATACGATCAGGAGAGCCTACAGGAACAGGGGTTCTAGATGAATTCCTTAATGCATAATTATTCACCATCAATGTTGTTCCATCATGGTACAAGTTGATTGGCCAATACCTTTCCACAAGAGAGTTGCCACAAGAAATTATGACAACCAAGAAAAATAAAGTGATTATGAAGTCAGCACCCTTCCAGTTAATAGCAGGATTGTTGTATAAAATGGGAAGTGATGGTATCTTACGAAGATGTGTGATGGAAGAAGAAGTCAAAGTGGCATTGAAATAAGCTCATGAAGGCTTAGTAGGAGGGCACATGGGACCAGATGCGACAGCTAGGAAAATATTACTAGTAGGATTATGGTGGCCCACACTATATAATGATGCAAAAGAGTATGTGAAAGCATGTGATACTTGTCAAAGGGTAGGAAAGCTAGTAAAGAGGGACTTTATGCCATTGCATCCATCACAACCCCAAGAACTATTTGAAAGGTGGGGATTGGACTTCATTAGACCATTGAAGACATCTCATAGAAGGAAGTGTAGATACATTGTAGTAGCAATGGAATACTTGACAAAATGGGTTGAAGTGAGAGCATTACCTGATAACTCAACTAAAAGTACAATGAGATTCTTGTATGAGTAGGTAATCACAAGATTTGGTATTCTACTATAGATAATGAGTGACCGAGGAGGACACTTTGTCAATGAAATCATCAAGATACTGACAACAAAATTCAAGATTTTGCACTCATTGTCTAGTCCATACTATCCCAGAGCAAATGGGTAGGTGAAAGCAACAAACAAAGTCTTGGTATCTACTTTATATAAAACCTATGGAATAGAAGGAGAAGATTGGGAGGAAAGGCTACCATCTATTTTGTGGGTATATAGAACAAATTTTAAACCAAAAATAGAGCATACACCTTTCTAGTTGATGTATGGATAGGAGGCAGTGGTGCCAGTTGAATTCTTGATACCAAGTTTGAGAGTCATGGTAGAGCATCGCTTGGGTGATCAAGAAAGTTTGGAAGAGTGACTAACAACACTGATCAAGTTAGATGAAAGAAGAGTCATGGCACAATGGGTGATTGAGGTAGCTCAAAAAAGAAGGAAGTCATGGCATGACAAACATTTGAGGAAGTTAGAACTTAGTCTAGGTGACTTAGTTCTAAAGTTTAATGGGAAGAGGGAAATCAAGCCTGGTAAGTTGAAGACTTTATGGCTTGGTCCCTATAAAGTGGTAGAAGTAATGAATAATGGAGCAGTCAAGTTGTAAAACTTGAATGGGATAGAGGTACCCAACACTGTAAATGGCTCAAATTTGAAGCCTTACAAAGTACAATGCTTATTCATTTCTTCAGAAGAGATCGAATGAAGAAGACAAGTAGAAGCTCAATGGAGGACTCAAGGTGAGCAAGGTCCATCATAGGAAGAGCCTGACATGGGACTCACACATTTATTTATAGAAGGGGAGGAGACAAGACCAACCATAGAACAATAGGAGTTGGCACCTCGACCTAGAGAAAGAAGAAGATTATGAGTGCATGTCAGATTTATAGATGGGACCGAACGAGTAAAAGAGGAAGATGAAGAATGGATTCCTCCAAATGAAAGAGGATATCAGGAGATAGTACTATTACCCAGAAATAGGGGAAGGCAAGAAGAAGCACCCCAAGTAAATAGAAATATGATGTATCCTTAGGTGGAGCGGAGAGAACTACCCCAACAAGTGGAAGGACGAAGAAGGATACGGTTAATAGTACGATATGAGGATAGAGTGGACACTTTTGAAATGGAAGTTCCAGAGGAGAATAGGAATGAGACCATAGATGAAGAATTGGTTGGACTTACTCCATTAGCTCAGATAGGGCTATTACAGTAGAGAATGTGACTACAGACTCAACAACTATAGGAAGAATATCAGACATTGCGAGGTCATAATGCAAGGTTGAGAGAACAAACCATCCAAGAATTGGATAGTACAATACAAAGGTTGGATGAACAAAGAATAGCTAGGCTACAGGAGCTAGAAGGGGAACCTAAGGATAATGAGGGGATAACTCCAAGGAGTGGTATAAGAAATGATGGTGCAAGCACAAGTTCACAAGTACCACCAAGTGATCCACCAATGATGAATGAAGATGCAGAGATGCTATGGTGAGACATTGAGGAAGCAACCACATCACCTGAATCACAAGGTAATGCACGACTAGATTTGAGTGACTCCAATGATGAAGGAATACCTTGGCTAGTAAGGGAACCTAGCACAAAAAGTAGTGATGATGATGATTGCCCAGGGAATCCCTAGAATCCTTGAGATAATCATGATCCCCCAACATGTACAACAACACAACGACAACTAGGGAGATCACGAGAGCATCAAACCAACCTTGATCCACAAGCATATATAATAGCCCATCGAAAGTTGAGAAGACAAAGGAGAGAAGTGAGGATATTGGAGAGATTGATGAATTTACCAATAGATTGGGTGGAACAGAGAGAAGAGAATCGGAATGACTCAAGTTCTGAGATAGATTTTTTTGATGCATATAGAGAGGTCTTGGCAACTTCATCTCCACAAATATGCTTCGAGGAAAGAATATGGAGATATCGCTTAGCATGTGCAGATCATAGAATCAGAGCACTACGACAATTATCACCAAGTACAAGATGAAGTAGAAGTCCACTAGCCAACATTGAGTTGGTAGAGATAACTCCTGATAACCGAGCAATGGGAGGAAGGAATAGAGAAGGACCCCTAAGGCTTCAGCCAAGAAGGGGAGGAGGTATTCGACTATGGAATGAGCAAGGACAAGGTGATGTTACAATTAGAGGAGGAAGAGGATGAGGAAGGTTCTGACCCCCTACTCCTAGATGGTCGGGAGATACACCCTTAGCTTGTTTGAACTGGACAAGGAATCTACAAGGTTTACCATGGATGAGAGGGATCTTACCAAACCCCACAAGGCATTATCCATTGGGATGACCACCACTAATACGATGAGGACCTCAAAGAGTGGTAGGTGGTAGAGGATTACTCCAAGAAAGGGAGGAATCACCACTAGCACAGAGAAGCCCGATGTCAAGAGGAATAGGATGGGGAAGACACTCACATGGTAGAGGCCTTACTGGTAGAGGAAGAGTGCATTTTGTAGATGAAAGAAACCAAGGACAACAAAGGATCTGATCACCAAGTCTGGAGCAAGAATTGATCCAAGGAGATAGACAGAGAAGTCACTCGAATGATAGTAGAGTAGTAAGGACACCACTACCAAGGGATCAATCACCTACATGACAAGAGGAAGGGACACCAGGTGAAGATACTCCAACTTGCAATTGTACAATCCTAAATTGTACACATGGTATGGGAAGGCCAGGGAACTCGGTAACATCACAAGTGGAGATGAATCATCCTAGAGAGCAAGTGGTGCCAGATGACACAACCACTCAGAATGTCATAGTCGAACCTCCAAGAGAAGAATCAGATGGGATCATACAAGTGAATGTCACTATACGATTTCCATGATGGTAAGTGTAAATAGGTTAGGAAATGAAAAAAAGAAAAAAAAGAAAAAATAAAATGCCTTAATTGTGAAAATCCCTCGAGACGCAATTAAGAAGGAAGTGGGTTGAAAACCAGAAATGATGACCTCTTCAAAGAGAGAAAAATAGAAAAATTCTCTAAGTGATAGATCGTACAAGTCAAATTAAATTGAAAAAGCATAAGTGAGAGATCGTACAAGCAAAATTGGAAAAAGTACATGCAGAATCATACAAGGAGGCATGTTGTATGATTTGGATCATACAATGTACGATTATGGGTGCAATTGTATGATTTTCAACTATCGCATTTAATGTTCGCATGTGTGGAACGATGTGTTATCAAAAAAGCATGAGAAAAAGTTAAAAATCACATGAAAAAGTGATGAGTTGTTGATCATCCGAGCAAGGAAGATGAAAAGACATGCAAAGTGGTGCAATTTCAAATTTGGAGTGGTTAGGGTTTGAGGATAATTTAAATACAAGGCTCACCCTAGCAATTTTTAAAACCATACAAGGAGGAATTCAAATTTTTAGGAGGACAAAGGTGAAAAGCATGCAACTAAATGGAGATGACTACATGGGCATTAAAATACATCAATAAGCTACAATATTTCATGACCCATATTTTAATTCGCACCAGGGAGACTTTTCACACTCGAAGAAATCAAACTAGAGGAGAAAAAGCAAGGGTTTGACTCCATTAAAAATAGAATTCAAGTTCAACCAAAGGGAAATAAGGGTTTGTAGTAGAAGGCATCCAAATACAAACTAGGTTGTTGAAAAATGTACATTAGGGTTCGAGAAAGTTATGGATTGGAGCTAAAGTAGAGAAATTATAGGAAAAAGAAGCTTACAAACCCTAATATGACAAAAGTGGCCAAAAAGAACTAGAGAAGATAGAGGGAAGGAAGAAGAAGACCATACAACCATATTAAATAGCCAAGAAATTTTATTTTTGGGGATAAATTACGCCAAGTATGGAAAATTTGAAAATTGCTCCCAAAAGGCATTGAAAAGATAGATCGAGGTATTTCAACAACTAGGTCGATGAGAAATCATGGAGGAGAAGTGAAAAATATGATTTTTAGGTGAACAAGGGTTTCAAGAGATGTATTGTATGATTTGAAGGTAGATTGTATGATCTCAAGAAAAATATTGTACGATTTCAAGCAATTTTTGGGTTATTTTAAGCCATTTTGAGCAAATCATACAAATCGTATGAAAGTGTATAGATTCAATGAGGGGAAGTAGCTAGAAAGGGATATTGTATAGAGTGGTATGACCCTATACATTTTTATGCTATAATTGTACGATTTGAAGATTGAATAGTTTGAAGATTGAACAGTTGTACGATCTAGAGGTAGCTGATTAGGAAACCATATAGGAGCAAGTGGGAAAGCATACTATATGATTTATAGTAGATTGTATGATTTTTGGAACACTTATAATTATAGAATTGGTGATGTTCGAGTAGCAAGATAACCGGAGGAATGGCGAGAAAATGATTTCAACCAAAGAGTTTGGATACCGATTAAGAAGAATTGTAGCCAATAGGGTGGAACGGTCACCAGGACCCCTACACGAGAGAGAGTCACATCCATGAAAATACCAAGGGTGATAGTTTTAGTCCCATAATTGGTATGGTACTCATCCTTGGAGGAGAGGAGGATACAAGTCATGGAGAGGGCAGAGGTACTAGAGGGCTGATCGAAGGAGGACACCACCAAGATACCGAGAGGAGGAGATGGCACAAGAGAGGATCCCAAGGAGGGAGTTGAGGAGTGAAGTACATTTTCTAGATCCAGATGAGGATCTGAGTAGTGGACCTGAGGAAGGTCAGGTTGAGATAATAAATATATCATTCATACAACATGGAGGAGAGACATGCAAGAGGTGGTGGAGTAATAAATAGAACAAGAACCACCCTTGGAGAAAATAGTTTGAGGAGGTTAGTGTAGCTATAATAGCGCAAGTGCCACCACACTAGAAGACCTTCTTCTACAACTATCTATTGTAGATGGTTCAGGCGTATAATCCTGCAACCAGAATTGCCTATGTTAATGTGGGCAAGAGGTCGATGAAAGTAGAAGTTATGATAGAGGCATTCAGGAAAATATTTGGATTGCTAGCATATGGCATAGAGATAGTTAAGAAGTTGGTTGATCTGATTGAGACACATCACATCATCACTTCACTTACCAATGTGAAATCATCAATAGATGCAAAGATCTCGGGTGTAGGGACTCGAGGAATTAAATAGAGCCAGTTGAAAGGGAAATATTGGCCATGTGCTATGAATACTATGATGGCTCGACTATTAGGAGATACATGAGCCATAGATATGCCAATCTGGATGGCTCAGTATGTAGAAGGTATCACCAAAGGAATTAAGTATGATTGGGGTACCTATTTAGAGAAGAATATGCATGAAGTACTAACAAAGAGGCCAAAGAATTTTAGGATGACTTTCCATGCCATTGGATTGTTATTAAATGTTATTACAGAGAAGGGAATCCACTTTCTAGGTTTGACAGAACCTAGGAATGTTAAGGTAGGACAACCAACCATTTTGAGGTGGGTAAAGTCAGTACCAATTTAGGAGACTCCAGAGAAGTCTCAAACAAAGAAAGAGCAATAGGCCACTATAGTACAGGAGGATACTTCCTCGGATGAGGATGTACACCCTAGAAGGAAAAGGCCTAGGAAGTTGGAACCTGAACTAGAACAACAAGCACTTCAACAATAATAGTAGGAGCAACCATCAGTTCAAGAAAGGGAGGAAATTATGGGGAGGCAATCCAGCCCAATACAAGTACAAACAAGGAGACAACGGGAAATAATGGTGAATAATCCTATTCTAAAAAATAAGTCGATACTGTACAAAAAAATCAGCAAGAAGAGGGACAGTCAGACTCAAAGAAGCTAGATTTGCAGGATTGGAATTGGGTAGGAGTAGAGGAGATGTTGGAATCCCCACAGATTTTCTAGCATAATAAATTTGAAATTTTAGACTCTTCAAAAATATTGGAGGATACAGAAGTGAGGCAGATAGCACAGGAAGTAGCAGCCACTACTCAAGAGGAAAAAGAGAAAACCAAGGTGAGAGTGGAAGCCTCAGAGGAAGAGTCTAGAGAAAATAAGAAGCCTCATTTCAAATTCATAATGGGAGGAAGTAACCAAAATAATCAGAGTGATGCACAGGAAGAGACAAAGGCATCACAAGAACAAGAAGAACCTATTGTTGAAAAATTCACAACAATGGAAACACAATAGAATCAGGAAGAAGAGCAGGTGACCAAAGAGCAACAGGTGGGCTTCACTGAATAGAAAGAAGCCCAAGAATCGATAGAGCAACAACAATATCAATAGGAGATTGTGAATATAGAAGAAGATGTGGAGGTGGAGAAGATAGTAGAATAGACTCCACCAAGAGAAAATATAAATACAGAGAGAGCACTACTAGAGCTTGGGGGAAGCTCTAGCCACCACATGGAAGAGGAGGAAGAATGAACTCCTATAGATGAGGAACTATAGAGGATGCAAACAAGTTATCTCTTAGAGGTACCATAGTTCAAAAATATTGAAACTAAGGAGGATGTGCAAGGAGTAGAAGATAAGGTGGAACATTTCTTCTCTCAGATAGGCAATGCCATAGCTAGCACCAAATTATAATTTTGTATTGGATGCATGGGAGAATTGAAGTTATGGGAGGAACAAGTGTCTCTCGAGTTGGAGAAGATAACAGAATGGGTGAGCAATGAGGAGCGTACAAGGAGAATTGTAGATATTCATGTACAACACCCATGGAAGTTACCCAGGGAAGAGGTAACAATGATGTTGGGAAGAGATGACTTGCCAGAGGGAGTGAGAACTAATTACAGGCAGCATCCGAGGTTGTACCTAGATAGAGCCAATTATCTGACTTGTCCCATGAATACAATAGAGTTGGAACATAAGAGGGTCACTATAGGATTGGCTATCACTCTAAGGAAGTTGAACTTCCTAACACATTGGATAGAGTGGTTGAGCATAGGATTGGAGTAGATCTATCAGCTCAAGGAAGCTCAGAAGGAGGAGATGGAAGCCACTCAAAAAGAAATGATTGAAATGGAGGAAGAATTGCAGAAGAGTAAGGCTACGATAGAGGAGAAAATAAAGAAATTAGAAGAAGAACTGCTAAGTACCAAGGCTGATTTTGAGGCTAGACTTAGTTCACTTGAAGAGGAGAAGTGATAGGTCTCACAGATGGTAGAAGATAAGATTAAGGAGTTGGAGGCTCAACTCAGAGCAAAGGATGAATAGATGAAAATGTAGTTGGCCAAAAAATATGAGCAAATGGTAACACAGGCTAAGAAGATAGAAGAGCTCACATAGGACAATAAAATATATAATGATATGGTCCTGGAGAAGCAAGTGCAATTGAGTGCTAAAGAAGATATTATTCATGCTTTGGAGGTAGATATTCATCATCATCTACAGACCATTATAGATAAGAATGAAGAATTACAAGTAGTAGCTCGAACAGAAGCACATTTGTAGGAGAAGCTAAAGAAGAGTGCCACTGATCATGAAAAGCAATTGAGGGAACTCCTGAAGACTACCAAAGAGAAAGCTAATTACCATGGGGTGAAAGTAGTAGAAATGGGTAACTACGTAGCCAAGTTGAAGAACCAACGTGCAATTCTTCAATCCCAAGTGGATGACTTGAAAGTTGTAGTCATGGATTATGAGGTACAGCTGAAATAAAAGTATGAGTCGATGAGGACACTGACCAAAGTAAAGGGGAGGGTAGATGTAGGTAGCAAATCCACCTCCCAGAAGAAGAAGTGATAAATGGATTTGCCCAAGTTTGACAATTTTGACAAGTTTTGTAAATCATACAGGTAGGAGTAAACCGTACAATCAGAAGGGAAAACCATACAAGGTGAAGGTAAATCATACAAGGTGCAATGAAATGAAATGAAATGCATGGGAAATGTAATTTTAAGTTGTAATTGTGCATGTATTTGATTATTAAGGTGTTAGACTTAGTAAAAGTCTTAATTAATGTATTTCGTTATGCATGGGTAGTTGTAAATAACTAATTGCCTTAAGAACCACTTTGGAATGGCCTGGGCAATATTATATAAGGCCCCATTTTCAATTTTGATAGTCTGGTTAGATTCTGGTTATGATCTAGTGATATTCTAGTTAGTTAGGAATACTATGAGTTTTGGTTGTGAAGTGTTATTGCATATCTCTGATTTTTGATTGACATTGTTGAATAATAATAAAGCTTGAGCATATTTTATAGTTTCTCTCATGTATTGTATGATCCTGGAATGGTAGAATAGCATTTGATAGTTTATTTCTATTGCATGTACTTCTTTGTGGTTGTTATGGCTATTTTATGTATTGCTATGGAGGAATTGGATTAAACCAGCATTGGTGTGGCTTTGAGGAATGATATGTGATGATGATAATATCAAGGGAGATGTATTGAACACTATTGTATGATTTTTGGATGTCACCATTGGATATAGAACTCTCTCAAGCCTTGATAAAGTACTTTGCATGTTGATGGGATTAGGATTAATTGCCATATTAAACCCTTACAAAACTTATCTGAGAGAGATTGGTCTAGTAGAATATCCAATTTAGCACTTGGTTGTACCTTCATTTCATACAAATCGTACACCAGAGTTCGTACAAATCGTACAGAAGATAATTACCCGATTTGGCAGTTTATGTGATTGAAGGGAATTTACCCGATTTGGCAGTATTGGGAAATCGACTTGTTTAGTTACAAAACTATGTACGACAGCTTGCAAAACCAAATATGAAGGATTGGCTAAGTGTGAAATCATACAAGCTCTATCACTGTATGATTTGGGATCGTACAGTGGTACGATTTGGGGTCCGTACAAGTTATTTAGTTGTCGCACATTGCTAGTTGTAAGGATTGTACGGTTGTACGATTTGGTCCATCGATTGGGAATAGTAAGTTGATCATTCTAAGCCTTGAGAACCACCTCCCCACTAGGAATACTACACCCCTATGCTACATTCATATGATTAACAAGAACCTACCATGGTCAAAGAAGCACTTAGTGAGCCATAGTGGAATGCGAATATGGATGCTAAATACACATCTCTCATAAAGAAAAAAACATGGAAGCTAGTTGATTTACCTTCAAGAAAGAAGCCCATTGTCTGAAAATAGGTTTACAAATTAAAATGCAAGGCAAATGGAAATATTGATAAGCATAAGGCCCACCTTGTGGCAAAGGGCTATGATAAAAAATAAGGCAATGATTACGAAGAGACTTTTGCACCTACTATAAGAATGACTACCTTTCATGTTATTTGTGCAATGGTAGCATAGTACAGATGGAAAATTCATCAAATGGATGTCAAAAGTGCCTTCTTGAATGGTTATTTGAAAGAGAAAGTATACATGACTCAACCACAAGGATTTTTTGAGGAAGGCCAAGAACAAAAAGTTTGTAAATTGGTCAAATCCTTGTATGGGTTGAAACAAGCCCCACGAGCATGGTATATAAAGATAGAAAATCACATCTTGTAGCATGGATTAAAGAGAAGTCATTCGGATGTATATATCTATGTTATGAACATTGGTTCTAAGATAGTAATACTGGTACTCTACCTAGATGATCTGATCATAACCGACAACTCAAAGACATTGATAAGTGTCATGAAGGATGACTTGAGATAGTATTTTGATATGACAAATTTGGGACTTCTCCACTATTATATTGGTTTGGAAATTTAATAGAAAAAAAACATCTAAGGGTGACTCAAATGAAGTACACCAAGACATTGATCAATAAATATCGTATGACTAATAACAAGCCTAAAGCAACACCTATGGAAATAGGGCTACAGTTGTCATATTATGATGATTCTCCACTGATAGATGGTACTCTCTATTGATAGTTGATTGGGAGTCTTATATATCTAACCACACTAGGAAAAATATTTGGTTTGCTATAAATTATCTTTTAAGGTTCATGCAAGAACATAAAGTTTATCACTGGAAATAATTAAAATGAGTTCACTATATTTATAAATTATCTTTCAAGGTTCATGAAAGAACCTAAAGTTTATCACTAGAAATAATTAAAATGAGTTCACTATATTTGTGGTACCATTGAATATGGTCTAGAGTACAAGAGGAATAATAAATTCTTCTTGCAAGGATACAAAAACTTTGACTATGTTGGATCTGTAGATGATAGAAAGTCAACTTTAGGGTATATTTCCATCTAGGATCTGGACCTGTCTCTTGGCACAAAAAGAAGCAATAAGTGGTTTCCTTATCTTCAACAAATGCAGAATATCGAGCAACACGAGGAGCAGTGTGTGAGGTGATATGGTTGAGTCACAATTTGGCAAGTATGGGTCTTCCCAAGAAACTTCCAATACACTTGTTTTACGATAACCAAGGTGTTTTGAACTTGATTAATAATACATTACATCATGAGAGTACCAAACATATTGAAACACAATGTCATTTCATTCGTGATGAAGTACCAAAGCACAACATAAGCTCCAATACATTCCCACCAATGAACAAGTTGTAGATATATTCACAAAGGCACTTGCATGTATCAAATTTGAGTTGTTTCACAACACTCTTTGTATTTCAAAATAATGTAATAAAGGGGGGATGTTAGGGTAAATATTAGGGTAAATTATTTTACCTTAGTAAGTTTGTTTATTTACCATAGGGTAGATTTGTTTATTACACTATTTTATACTATTGTAAGTCTAACAATATTTTATTGTTAGACATGAGATATTAATTAGACAATATTCACATTGTTAGTGAATATTTTATTGTTAGTAGGTTAGTGCTTAATTATATTAGCACGTTAGTTAGCATGATTAGGGGGATTTTATTTGTTCCTACCCTATGGTTATTCCTAAGCTAGACATTGTATTATTTATACCCCTATGTTGAATAATATTTCTAATGTTTGCCTATGATTATTTTCTAATCCATTTTCTCATAATAGTTGAATTCAGTGATGTGTTCCTGCAAGATAGAAATACAACTAAAGAAAGAAAAATGCAAACCTTTTTTAAAAGAAAAATTGTTTTTGGACCATGTGGAATACGTTAACATATTACTGACTCATTTTAAAACTAGAAGCAACTAGGGTCTTGTTGAGCACTGAATTACACCAAGTTTTACTTGATACTGCGTTGTCTATCTTCCTACTTTATGTTTAGGCTTGCACCCGATAGCTGTAGCTCAACACTCAACATTGGAAGGACCAAAATAGGGGTTTCGATCCAACCTCTAGAGTAGGTTGGTTCCTTGTCAACTTAGCAGATTGTTGACACAATTATGCTCAATTAGGGCTTGGAGTTTAGGGTAAGAGAAGGTTAGGGTTAGAGAGATGTAGATATCAGTGGACGGATAGGTTAACAACATTGCATCACCATAAAAAGCTCCCAAAAAACCATATTAAAGACATACATTCAGATCAACCCTTATCCCAAGATAGCTCATTTCAGATATTAAAGCATAACAGAGAAATGTTATAGCAAGCAATTTCAATATCCAAGAAATGATAATCCAAATAGCAGAATTCACCAAAACTAGATTTTATAGAAATGTACTTACTAATAACATAGAACAAACTTCAAAGCAGATTTCAATTACTCATAACAGCTAGTAATCCAAGATAGGCACAAACTAACCATCTAAGTATTCACAGAAATACAACTATGAAATCCGAACCTCCGACATCAAGCATGGAAATGCAGCCTTGAGGCGAAGATCAATGTATTGCTCCTTTCATTCAGCTCTTCAAAAATATTTACAATGGTACAGGCAAACACGCTAGAGCCGACCCTTCAAAATGAGGGTTCGACCTCTACTTATAGTTTTTCATATTACAAATCAAGAAACAATACATCAAATCTTGTTACAACAGCTCAACAAAGAACTTAGCTGGCATTAGCTCATTGGTCAAACCTCCGAGAAACTCGCTAGAAGGGAAACCGCCATGGCAGCATGGGTTCTCTGCAACTTGCTGGTCGCTCATTAGAACTGTAGTTCAGAACATTCTAGATCATGCACTTCCATAGATATTTCTTGGGAGTAGAGCGCCACCATCGATCTGCAACTGCCTCTGGTTTGATCTTCTTGGAAACTCTCGATGCTTCATCTTTCGGCCAATATATTATAGTTCTGGTGTAGGAACATCTTTTTAAATGGCCCAGATTTAGCAGACTAACCTCCACCATTGATCTTCTTTATCCCATGGTCCAGATTAGATCCGGTATAAGCTGAGAGCCCATCCGTTGGATGACATCACTTTAATTAGCAGCAGAACATCCAATCCGGATCTTGGAAATTCGAACCTTGAATCCGCTCCAGAGCTTTTATCTTTTCTAATCCGCATTAAAAAATTGATGACATCACCTCTTCTTTATAACTTGTGTGGATTCCATTCCGGATAGAATGAGCGTCTTCCTTAGTCCGGATCCGGAGTCAAGTTCTTACATCATTCCGCCATTTCGCCTTATCTTCATTCCGGATAGAAAAAGACTCGTTTATTCTCCGGATTGTCAATCCACACTTTTCTTCTGCTTACATCATCATCTCCTTGAGACTTTTGTGGATTTGAGGATAACGCTAATCCGGGGTGGGGAGAAAAAAGAGTTTTCAGAATCGGGTATATGCAAAAGGGCCATTCCACACTTTTTTCTGCTGACATCACCACCTTTCACAAAATTTTGTGGATTTTGCAATCCTACTCCAATCCGGACCCGGAATGGAGTTCCTCGAAATCATTTTAAACAAGCAAAACTGCATGACTATTGAGCGGATTCATCTTATCAACCTTGTTCCGGAGCGGAATGGCAGTTTTATCACTTAGTAAAAATCATACAAAATTTTACTAAGTATGTGGCCATTTTGGGCCTACATTCTGGTGCCTCCCGGGTGGATTTGCTCGCAAAGCCAATCGAATCCAGAGTCTTATCCATTGGGCCTTAGGAGTCAAAACAAAACTGATTTTTTGAAGATATGTTTTAAGGAATAACTTCCATACAAACCTTACCCTCTGAAAGCACAAATTCTACTTAGAGGGTAAAGGTTCATATAGAAACCATGCCAAAAACATCATAAAACCCACTTGTTCGGTCATAGACTTGTGTCCATAATATCAGTACCATTACTATCTTCCAAAACTATACACAACTCTACCTCCTTTATAAGGCTTTATTTCAAAGAATGCCTTCACACAAAAATGTTGTTCTGTAGACTTCATACCTTTATTGCTTATTTTTGACAATCGTCAGGGTAAAAACAGAAATACAAAACTGATGAATATGTACAAAATAAAAATGATTTAAGCGTGAGCCCCTCCTGGGCCTGTAAGTGCTCAATATTATCCTTATTCTTCCACACCCCCTTCATCCTCATCTTCTGGAGTTTGTACTCTCTGATTATTCTCACCGGAGGTGTCCCCCAACAACTTGACCATTGATTCCAAATACTGGAGGACATGTTTCCAATCTTCCTTAGAGGGATTTGATGTCTCTTTAAGCTGCTTATAAACATATTGTAGCTTCCCAACATCCTCATAATTAGCAGCATCCCATTTAATCACCAGATCTTCCATGAGATCTCTTAAACGGGTGTAACTCACAATTAATTTAGCAGCTTGTTCTTGTGGTAGTGGCTCTTCTAGTGAATCAATCTCAGCCTCATCCTGCAAGATATCTTTAATGTTCTGCTGAACTTCTTCCATAGATAACAAACTATGGTCCTCCTTCCAGAGTCCTTCGAAACCAACATGAATCATCTCCTCATTTATGTCAATGATTTCTTTGATTCGTCTGTCCATCCTGTCACACAACAACCGAGCTCTCTGGACTGCCCTGTGCTTCTTCACTACTATCCTTGAAGCTACCCCGACTATATTCCATTCCTTACTAGGAATTGGTTTAGCAGCATCACTGAGCCTACTACCAACCAATATGTATATTTTCTCTGCCAAAATCACCATAGACTGTAACTCTCCCATGATTCGATCTAAATCTTGTTGAATGGTGGAGAGCAATTGGCTGGCATCCTTTAGGTAGTCGATTACAAGCTGAAGACCTGAACACTTTCCTTGGATTTTAGAAAGTAACTCCCTCTTTATTATTTTCAAATCATCTTTGGAAAACCCTGAGGATTTGGTTTTCTCAACCTGAAGCTGATGTTTCAAATTTTGAATTTCTCTTGCCTGATCTTCATGCAACTTCTTTTGTTCTTCTAATTGATCCTTCAGCTTATTAGCCTTTTGAAATATTTCTTGCCAACTCTTCACCTCTTCTCTCAAAGCTTTTTCTACTTCCTTTTTATCATAGAAGCTCTTCCTAAGCTTTTCAACCTGTTGTTCCAGCTTATCTACCTTATCTTTAGCTATATCTGTCTTCACATAAAAGGTTTCTAAATGAGCCTTGGCCATCCCCAATTCATCTTCAGCATGAAGCTTGTCAATATCTTCTATGACTTCTTCTGCTTTATAATCCTGAGTAGTCATCTCATTCTCGAGTTTGCTTACCCATGGAATCAAAGACCTTGAAACCCTTTGCCTAGTGATGGGGTTAACATACATACTTTTCCTAGTCACAACCATCCGGTTGGAAGGCTTAGTAAGCTTCTCTGCCCAATAATCATTTATGCTCTGAGCGCTTGCCTGCTCTTGGGATATAGCAACAGATCTTGAAACATCGGCCGCCAAAAGAGATACTGGCATTAAAAACATAAGGGCAGACTGACTTTTTGTTGGTAGGGATGAAGACACTTTGACAACAGTTTCTGTTACAATGGTGGATTTCATGATTACTGCCACTGTAGATACAGGTAAATTCAGAGAAATAGGGACCAAACTAATAGTGGATGAGATGGATGGACTCAGAATGCAACTTCCTATTGATGGTGATAATGAAGGAGGTGAGAGAGCGACAATGGTGGACATAGGAGTGGGTATCTGAGAAGTGGAAGGTGGGTTCGGAGAAGGTTGTGACACCATAGAACTGATCGACACCTCCATAGCTAATGATAAAGCGAGGGAAGAACTATCAGGTGGAGGAGGTAAGTTTACCACATCTTGACTAGAAAGGGAGGGAAACCCTTTTGGGGACTTATGGGGATGAGAAGGAGAAAAGGGATTAGAAACCATACCTTTGCCTACAGATGTAGGGTGCTCCTTTTCAGCTTCTGTTGCCAGCTGTTGTTCTTGGTCAACTAACCCTTCTGTAGTAGCAACAACTACCTCTTCAACAATTCCTCCTACACTTATTTTCTGCTTCTTGGAGACCTCACTCTCCTCTATTTCCAGGGCCCTCTTAGTCCTTCTGTACACTATTTGATAAGTGGCCTTTTCCCCTTCAAAATTTTCCCCCTCTTCGTCTCCCTGTTCTACCCTTGAAAGTAGGGACTGCTCAACTATGGGTAGTAATTCAATTGAGACTGTGGGGATAATAGAAAAAGGTGGGGATCTTATTTCAATTAGCGGGATATTGACCGCTATCTCTTTGGAACATTGTGTCTCATTTGTCAATTTAGCCCTCTCGGGAAGCTTCTCCACCTGCTCAGAGATAAGTTCAGAGATCTTAGGTATTTCAGCTGTGGTCGAAGGAACTTCCCGTACTTCTATCTGAATTCTCTGATGTGTTAGAGGAAGTAGAGATTCAGAATCATTCTGGGGCTTTTCACTTATCAAAACCATATTCCTGACATCCTTCGGTCTCCAGGTTTCAAAATTTTTATTATAAATTCCAGAAAATTCCTTATCCATTTTCATTCCAAACTTCGATTTGGGAAAAAGTTTTCCAATTTCGACCCTCATACGCCACCAATATGCAATATTTTTTACCTTCCATGGCCCTTTCTCTACCGGTTTTCCTCTTTGCAATATGTCTTCTTTAGAAGGAAGGTCTTTCAAATTAGTAGATTCAATTCTTACTTTATCAATCACATTTTTTGTAAGCCGATGACTGAGCTCATGTTCTGGATCAAAATCTACCACCTGTTCATAGAAATCCAACCATGGAGGCAACTGACCCATATTTGAAATCTTCCACTCCAACAACGTAGTTTCATCATTATTCCTCCCCTGTTCAAATTTAGCCCTGGGCCTTCTTTCAAATTTATAGGCTTTGTCTCCATTGAGGGTTTTATTTCTCATAGTGAAAATACCATCAGGATCATAACTCCACCTTTGAGGAATATAGAACAGACCTAATCTATCAAGGTACTACTCAATTTTTTGGCCCTGCCACTCGGATACAATAATATTATTTTTAGGGTGGTAAGTAATTAAAGACCTCTTCTTCCTTCCAGAACCATAGCTTGCATCAATGTATACCACCTGCCTTAGATATTCTAGGGCGAATAGCCTTTTTGTGACAAAGTGAGGTAAGAGAAAGGGTTTACCTATGAAACCATACAACCTGATTATTGTGCCCTCTGTTAGTAGATACCAATCTCCCTCTTCAGAGTATTCCTTCCTCAGAATCTGCTTAGCTAAGGAAGGCAACCTAGGGCACTCATTGTACATTATTTTAAGGGTAGGTTCCAAAAATTCCAAATTGAATCTGTAATGGGACTTGCTGCTTTTCAAAATATCTATCCAATAATAGACTGGCAAGGGTTCTCCATCACTGGTTTTATCCCTAGCTGGAATCCATGGCATTCTATCTCTGATAGCTACATAGAACATCCATACCAGACTCGAGCAATGCCTGAAACTGGGAGCACCAACACCTTTCTTCATGTTTACCATCTGCTCATGGATTCTTTGAGCGAGAAAAGTCGGCCAGTCAAAGTAAATTACTCTGGTACCCCTCTCTCTCGCCCCTTTCTTGTACATTCTCTCATCAGACATACAATATGCCGTGGTGATTTGCCAACCGTGTACCATCCTGTCAGAGTCCAAACCCTCTATACAAGCCAACATAGAAAATAATTTTGGGTATGCAATTTCATCAATATGAATTGGGACTTCAGGCATCTCGGCTTCATTCCTTATCCTTATGAAATTAAAGTGAAGCCATTTTTCTAGTGCCTCCCTTTTCTCTTCTATAGCCATCATGTTATTATAAGCCCTATTTAGCTCTGCTATGCTAAATGGTCTGAGATTTGATGGTGGTCCTACCCCTACGATGAATAATTCATAGCATGCCTCTCTGGTAATAGAAAATAGGGGAGTGCCCTCAGGGGTTTTGACTATTCTATTATTAGGATCATAGAACTGAATCATAGCAGAGACCAGTTTGGGATAGTGGTGCATAAAATCACATATATAAGAGAACAAAAAATATTTTATGGCTACCATACCTTGCCATTGCATCGACTTCCCTTCAAAATATGGAAATTCAAAATTAGTCCTGAGGTGGGTCCTCCCTACTCTTGCCATCACTGTATCTGCAACCCGACTGGTGCGATGTGCATGCACCTGCAACCTTATCGCTATTTTCACTGATTCAACGGATGATTTCTTGGGTGCCATCTTGACAGTAGCAAGCTTCATCCTCCTGATTTATAGTAAATCCTTCAAGGTATGGTTGTACCTCTTCTACCTTTCTGTAGATGCAAGGGCCTCTAAATGAATTTGGCATATATTTTTCATTACTTCTCTCTTCTGGAGACCGCGTATCTTTCACCATTAATGCAGCTACTGCATGATATCTTCGTAGGCACACTTTCCAATCCATTTCATTATTTCTTCGATGGCTCAAAAAGTGGCGTCTTCCCTTCTCATTGGCCAAATTTTGAAATTGTGTTGCCAACTCATCGCATCCCTTCGGCTACTCTTTAGTTCATGCACGAGTTTGTTAGAATTGAATGCATGAGCAATATTTAGCCTCCACGTGTCAACTTAGAACTTGTTGTTCGGCTTTACCCTGATTCCGCTCCGGCTATCTTCAGCTTTGGGAGGTTCCCAGATTAGTACCATTCTTGTTTCTCTTTTGATGGACCTTTCTTGCGGAATCGCCAATCCGGATCCGACCATGCGGTCTTGAGGGCGGAATGTCACTCCGGGGAGTTTTGCATGACACAATGTGCGGGATGGAAGATTACCATGAATCTGGCCAATACTTAGTCATTTCTTGCAAAACTTCTTCTCTCTCTCTTTTTTTTTTTTAGCATTTCTTTGAAAAAGAACTAATTACAAAGTGCAGAAAGAAAATGAAATAGAAAGTGCAGAAAGGAGAGGGAAATATTTGTACAATATATATACATATGTTACAATGAGCCTATTTCTTATATATAGTAAAGCTTAAGGTGGAAACCATTCACTAGAATTGGTTGTATGTTTCCTTCTAAGTCTTTCAACTGAAATACATTAGACTCTTTTGCTTCCATAATTTTGAAAGGACCATCCCAAAAGGAATCAAACTTTTCATGCTTACCCGGCTTTGCTCTATCCACATTCCACCTGAGAACTGAGTCTCCTACTTGAAGTTTTTTGAACTTGGCCTTTTTATCAAACCATGCTTTAATGTCTGATGAATGCTTCTAAAAATGATCATATGCTTGAGTTCTGCTCTCTTCCAGTTGTAGCAAGTGTGTCAACCTAATTTTCATTGGATCATCCTCCAATTCTTCTTTTGTACTAACAAGCTTAAGTGTTGGAATCTCTAGGTGAATCGGCAATACTGCCTCTTTTCCATATACCAGTGCATAAGGAGAAGTTTTGATAGACTTTTTAATAGTAATCATGTCTGCCCATAGAGCATGGTCGAGCAATAGGTGCCAACTCCTTTTGTTACCTTCCAGAGACTTTCTCAAAATCCTTAATAGGTTCTTGTTGGTAGATTCTGCAAGTCCATTACCTTGTGGATAATAGTTTGAAGTATTTTTAAGAGTGATGCCATACTTGCTGGAAAACTCAATGTACTTAGCTCCTATAAAAGTAGGGCCATTATCACTCACCAAAGCTTCCGAAACTCCAAATATAGAAATTAAACTCTCCATAAAGTTGATCACAACTTCCTGGTCTACCTTCTTTGTAGGAATAGCCTCTACCCATCTGGTAAGATAATCTGTAGCTATCAAGATAAACTTGTGCTCTACTGAAGAATTAGGATTTATGACTCCTATGAAATCTAATCCCCATTGTTGAAAAGGCTCCTCAACTTGAATAGGCTTCAAGGGGGATGCAACATTTCTAGTCTTTCCAACATACCTTTGACACTTATCACAGACCTGGGTGACTTTAAAAGCATCATTGAACATAGTAGGCCAATAATAGCCTGCTCTTATTATCTTCAAAGTTGTAGTCCTGCCTGAGCTATGGCCACCTGCTGACCCTCCATGGAATTCTTCAATGACTCTTTTTTGTTGGTCCTCCTTCAAACATTTCAGGAGAATACCATCCAAGTTTCTTTTGAACAACCCTTTAGGAAGTAATACATATTTTAGAGCGTGAAGTCTATACCTCCTTCTTTGAGAAGGATTCAGATCAGGTGGGAAAATTCCCATTTGGAAATACCTGGTCATTTGTTCGATCCAATCAGAATCCGGAGTGTGGACAATCTCTACTTGATCCTCTTCTATTATCTGACAAGTTGTCACTCCAGTCAATGCTGAAGTATCTGTCAATCCTTGGCACAAGGCCCTACCTCTTACCAGCTTGGTGGGGTGTATTTCCATGTCGTACTCCTAGATCTTAGTAATCCAACCAGCCCTTTTATCTCCTAGGTCACCTTGTAAGATAAAACTTCTCACATCTGGATGAACCACATACACCAGAGTTTTGCTTTGTACCAGATATTGTCTGAACTTCTTAAGTGACTTCATCACAACAAACACTTATTTTTCAATAAAGTTATATTTTACTTGATAGTCATGTAAAGTCTGGCTCCAAAAGAATACAGGGTGTTCATCCCCTTGATCATCTCTTTGGGTGAGCACCGAAGCATAACTTTGTTCAGCTCCGTAAGCATAGAGAATAAAATCTTTGTTGAAATCAAGATTTATCAAAATTGGGGCTATGGAAATGGATTGCTTGATGATCTCAAAAGCTTGCTTCCTAACCTCAGTCCACTTGAATTCTACCTTTTTCTTGAGTAGTTCAGATATAGGTCTCACCTTCTGTGCAAAATCAGAAATGAACTTCCTGACAAAATTGATCTGACCTAAGAAAGACTGCAACATCTTCTGATTAGTAGGCAATGGAATAGCTAGAATTGCTCTAATTCTATCTGGATCTATGGCCATACCTTCCTTTGAGACCACATGTCCTAGTAGTTTTCCCTCATGTACTGCAAAGAACGACTTCTTAGGATTTAGTGAAATACCAAATTCCCTGCATTTTTGAAAAACCTGTTCCAAATGAGACAGATGATCATTTTTATCATGAGAAAACACAATCATGTCATCTAGGTAAATCAGAATAACTTTGTTTATAAGTGTACCAAAGGCATAATCCATGGCCCTCTGAAATGTAGCTCCTGCATTAGATAGACCAAAGGGCATCCTATGATAGGCAAATGTACCCCATTTTGTAGTAAATGTTGTTTTGTATTGATCTTGATCTTTTACCCAAATTTGGTTATATCCAGAATAACCATCCAATAGCGAGAATCTCTCTGCTCCAGCTACCACTTGTAAGATCTGGTCAATCTGAGGAAGGGGATAGTGATCTTTGAGGGAAGCTTGATTCAGATTTCTAAAATCCACACATAGGCGTATATCTCCATTCTTCTTTCTTACGGGTACCAAATTGGCTACCCAAGTGGAATGTTTTATCGGATATATTATCCTAGCCTTTAGCAACTTTAAAAGTTCTTCTCTCATAATGGCTTCTATCCTTGGATTGACAGGCCTCTATTTTTTTCGAAATGGTTTAGCATCAGGTTCTAACTCAATAGTATGTTGGATAATCCTTTTGTCATAAACTTTAAGGTCCTCATATGACCAAGCCACAGTGTCTTGGTATTTTAAGCACAAAGCTTTGATTTCTTCTGCTTCCTCAGGAGAACATTGGATCCCAATATTTAGCTTCTTTCCTATTCCAACTTCTACCTCCTTATAGATCTTCTCACCAACCTTCATAGCTCCAACCTTCTTCCTATCTTCATTATCGAACAAACTTTCAAGGGTGACCAATCCCCTCGGGATATGATTGTTTCTCAGCTGGATGAAGTCTTGCTGATCTATCTCCTCCAAGTCTTCCTCTTGGATAGTTGTGAGGCATGCTTATTTTATCATAAAGTCCAGAATCTGTTCATCACTTTCAAAAACCTGCCAGAATATTTGCTTATCCGGCACTGTAGGTCTGAAAACCATTTTAATTCCCTTGGTCTTCTTAGTCCCAAAATCCATAGGAGGATTGAAATTAGCTCCCTTTGTTGCCAATGCATCTGCCAGGTGATTCTCTTCTCTAGGCACAAAATTTAGGTTCAGGGCATCAAATGAATCCATTAGGTCCCATACTCTATTCCTGTAAGCCTTTAAGTAATGGTGCTTACTGCTACACTTATTCCTTACCTGATGTACAATTAACTCAGAATCACCATATATGTTCAAAATCTTGATGCCCATGCTTTCAGCTTGCATTAATCCAAGGCACAAAGCCTCGTATTCTGCAGCATTGTTGGTACATGACCATGTCAGTCTATAAGAAAAATTCTTCATTCCTTCGGACTGTGATTGTAAAACCACACCAGCCCTTGCACCATTTCTACATTTAGCACCGTCAAAGTGCATAACCCATGTTTCATTGTTTCTTAGGGATTGATTAGAAATAGCAGGGAGTTTCTTTTCCAATTCATTTGTGATGTTGTATGTACCCATACCAGTTCCAAATTGACTGTAATATTCTTTGAAAGGTAACTCATCTTCAATGTCTAGTTCCTCAATGTTCTCTACTAGCTCAAATTCCTCCAAAGGGTTAAGGTTGCACATATCTTCTTCAATTTTTTCAATATGATAAGCAACTAGTTTTTCAGGAGTTATCCTTATCCTCTTTCCCTTGAAAGGTATTACCATGCTAGAATAATCCATATACATACATCCTCCTAGCTTTGTAGTAAATTCTCTTGAGAGACATAACCCAAAATAGGGTTCTAAATCCACCACCACTATTTCTTGTACTACTGTCACCTCAGGGGCTCTGTGCAACCTCATCAGTACATCTTTAATAACCCCAACTATCTTGACAGGTGTCCCATCTAACTGTAACACTCCAGGACAAGACCGGGTATATTCCATACCCATTTCTTCATAGACTGCCTTAGGCATAACTGTGGTTGATGCTCCTGAATCAATCATACAATTCTGGACTACCCATCCCTCCATTCTTAGGGATATATAAAAAGGGGGAGGTTTGTTCTTTAGAACAACAGGTGTCATTTCTTTCTTTTTTGATGGTATACTGAGGATGGTAGTGGTTGGTCTGTTCTGGGGATTTTTGTTGAGGGAAGCTTTAAGCAGGTCAATCTGGCCCGGGATGAAAAGGGTATCATATAGGCTAGCTTTTGATGGAATCCTTTTCATCTCTTCCACAATGTTATACTCAAACTTGGTTAGGGATAGTCTTTCCAGTCCTCTATCTAGCTCACCATACCTCCTTTTGTATTGTTGGGTTACCTCTAACCTTTGTATTTTGGTAATAGAGGGGAACCTGAGCCTTTCTTGTTCTTCACCCTTGGATTTCATTCTGTCTCCTTCCATTATTCTTTCCAGATTTTTAGGGAAATTATCAGTTTTCTCCTTTCCCTTGGCTCGAGGAATAGGAAAAGTGTCACTATTATGAGGAGGGAAGTCAGCCTTCTTTTGAGAAGGGACCTAGAATTGTCCCATCTTCTGAGGGTCTACTTGTAAAGCTTTGTTTCCAGACCTTGTCATAACAACAATTGGGCTTTCTTCCTCCAACTCTTTTCCAACCATGATCTGATCAGGGTGCCATAACATATTAACTCTCCCTTTCTGATTTCTTTCAGCTTGATCCATGGCTTGTTGAACATGGTGTTGATACATCACACAAGACTGTGAGTCATGGGGGTCATTGCATACTAAACACTAGATATTTGCAAGAGTGGTATCTGTAGAACATTCTGGATCTTCATATGTTGCATTCACCCTAACCTTGGTACTATTACTAGGGCCAGGCCTTTGATCTTTGTTTACATATGGGAATCTCCTCTATTGTGACCTTTCCTGATCTCTCTTCTCCATTGAATTCATTCTATTACTCAGAGTTTTCATGGTATTTTGTATGTCCAGAATAGCAGACAATTCTTGAGAAGGTTGAGAAGAAAGGGGGGAAAATAAGGTATGGAGGACACAGGTTTAGGTCCAAGAATGGGATTTATCTTAGGATATGGAGATGGTAAAGAAAGGGGGTCCATGTAGGAAGATTTTATGGATTGCTCATGGCTACTACTGGTTTCTGAATTGTAGGGCAACACGGTCTTTACGGGAATTCTTCCTACATTGATCAAGATATTCTCGGCATGGACGACTGCATTATAAACTTGAGGGAAAGTTTCAATTCTATATTGTTGTGTTTGTAGACCTAGCTCTGATCCCAGGGCATGGATGTAATACATATAAGCCAAACAAGTAGTTGGTCTAGCAGTGGGGGAATTCTCTTCCATGTTCTGCTAAATCTCAAATTAAAGTCTGAGATAGTTTCTTGTTGAGTTTTTTGCATGGCTATAAACTGATTCAACAGAGAAAAGGGGTCAACAGATTCATTAAATTCTTCTATGAATGGCTCAGCCAAATATTGCCATGAAGTGATAGAATTATCTTCCAGAGTTCTGAACCAATGCAATATCTTTCCATGAAAGGACAGGGCTAGAATTCTGATAATAACATTTTCTTCTTTTATGTTGTGGATTGCTGCCAGATTCAGGATATCTTGGTAGTGCTCATAAGCTATTTTCCCAAATCCATCATATGTGGGGGTTGCCTTAGACACAACCTGAGGAATGGCATCCATTTGTGCTAATCTAAGGGGCCCAGTTGAATCCCAATTAGGGTACTTCTGTAGTGGCTGATTGGGAGCCACATTTTGTGCCATATTTTTGGTTGTAGGTCTTCTTGGGGGAACTATTGGGTTTTCTTCTAGAAGTTCTTCTTCTTCAATAAAATATTGATCTAAACTTTTGATAACAACAGCCCCTCTCTGAGGTAACTCACAATGAAAGAAAGAATCAGGGTTGTTCCTCTTATAAGACCTGGTATACATGAAAGGGTACTGGTCTACAATACTTTTTTAGGGTCTTCTGACCAGGGAGTCACCAGGTGAACTTTCTTTTCTCCGCTAATAAGGTCAAGATAATTCACCAAATCTTGATTCCTTCGGGATGAGATAATATTAACTCTTCTAGATGGGTTTCGTGTTCCTTGTGAACCGTCCCACCGGGCATGCCAAAAACTATTGGGCACTGAATTGCACCAAGTTTTACTTGATATTGCGATTGTCTATCTTCCTACTTTCTATTTAGGCTTGCACCCGATAGCTGCAGCTCAACACTCAACATTGGAAGGACCAAAATAGGGGTTTTCGATCCAACCTCCAGAGTAGGTTGGTTCCTTGTCAACTTAGCAGATTGTTGACACAATTATGCTCAATTAGGGCTTGGAGTTTAGGGTAAGAGAAGGTTAGGGTTAGAGAGATGTAGATATCAGTGGATGGATAGGTTAACAACATTGCATCACCATAAAAAGCTCCCAAAAAACCATATTAAAGACATACATTCAGATCAACCCTTATCCCAAGATAGCTCATTTTAGATATTAAAGCATAACAGAGAAATGTTATAGCAAGCAATTTCAATATCCAAGAAATGATAATCCAAATAGCAGAATTCACCAAAACTAGATTTTATAGAAATGTACTTACTAATAACATAGAACAAACTTCAAAGCAGATTTCAATTACTCATAACAGCTAGTAATCCAAGATAGGCACAAACTAACCATCTAAGTATTCACAGAAATACAACTATGAAATCCGAACCTCTGACATCAAGCATGGAAACGCAGCCTTGAGGCGAAGATCAATGTATTGCTCCTTTCATTCAGCTCTTCAAAAATATTTACAATGGTACAGGCAAACACGCTAGAGCCGACCCTTCAAAATGAGGGTTCGACCTCTACTTATAGTTTTTCATATTACAAATCAAGAAACAATACATCAAATCTTGTTACAACAGCTCAACAAAGAACTTAGCTGGCATTAGCTCATTGGTCAAACCTCCAAGAAATCCGTTGAAAGGGAAACCACCATGGCAGCACGGGTTCTCTGCAACTTGTTGGTCGCTCATTAGAACTGTAGTTCAGAACATTCTAGATCATGCACTTCCATAGATATTTCTTGGGAGTAGAGCGCCACCATCGATCTGCAACTACCTCTGGTTTGATCTTCTTGGAAACTCTCGATGCTTCATCTTTCGGCCAATATGTTATAGTTCTGGTGTAGGAACATCCTTTTAAATGGCCCAGATTTAGTAGACTAACCTCCACCATTGATCTTCTTTATCCCATGGTCCAGATTAGATCCGGTATAAGCTGAGAGCCCATCCATTGGATGATGTCGCTTTAATTAGCAACAGAACATCCAATCCGGATCTTGGAAATTCGAACCTTGAATCCACTCTGGGACCCTTTATCTTCCACTTTATCTTTTCTAATCCGCATTAAAATATTGATGATGTCACCTCTTCTTTATAACTTGTGTGGATTCCATTTCGGATAGAATGAGCGTCTTCCTTAGTCCGGATTCGGAGTCAAGTTCTTACATCATTCCGCCATTCCGCCTTATCTTCATTCCGGATAGAAAAAGACTCGTTTATTCTCTGGATTGTCAATCCACACTTTTCCTCTGCTTACATCATCATCTCCTTGAGACTTTTGTGGATTTGAGGATAACGCTAATCCGGGGTGGGGAGCAAAAAGAGTTTCTGGAATCGGGTATATGCAAAAGGGCCATTCCACACTTTTTTCTGCTGACATCACCACCTTTCACAAACTTTTGTGGATTTTGCAATCCTTCTCCAATCCGGACCCGGAATGGAGTTCCCCGAAATCATTTTAAACAAGCAAAACTGCATGACTGTTGAGCGGATTCATCTTATCAACCTTGTTCCGGAGCGGAATGGTAGTTTTATCACTTAGTAAAAATCATACAAAATTTTACTAAGTATGTGGCCATTTTGGGCCTACAAAATTTATCAACCCCATGCATAATTTGGACTTCATCATATAAGTCTAAGACACATGATATGGCCGCAATCGGTGACCATTGACTGTTAATGTAATTTTGCTACCATCGGTTATTCTAATCCTAACAACTCCATTGTTTATGAATTTAGTCACTTCATATAGCCCTATCCAATGCTACATGAGTTTACCTTTCCTTTCCTATAATTGAGAGTCATACAATAATGCCCACTCTCCAAATTTTAATTGCTTTGGCCTGGTGTGATGATCATACCACTTGGTCCTCTATTTTTAGATGACCTCTATCTACTGTAGAGCATCAAGGTGGTATTCATACAAATGGTTAAGCTACTGAATCCCTTCGTTTTGTGCCTCATCCAGATTCAGATTTAACTCTACTATAGTCCTAAGAGTTTTAATATTGAATTCTATGGGCATCATAGAACTTTTGCCATATACTAGCTGGAATGGTGTAAAACCAATTGTAGTCTTCCAGGTGGTTCTATAAGCCCACACTGCTTCTAGTAATATTATGGCCCAATCCTTCCTATGCTACTATACCATATTTATGAGAATGTTCTCAAGTTCATGGTTGGTTACCTCTATTTGCCCATTTGGCTATGTATGGTAAGGAGTGGTTTTGTTATACCTGATTTTATATTGCTGCATGAGCTCCTAAATCATATTTGAAGTGAATTGAGGCCCTTGATCTATTGTGATATCCCTTGGAACCCCAAATATGGTGAAAATATATGAATACAGGAAGTCTGCTACAATCTTCTCTTTAGAATCACACAATACCTACACTTCAAGCCATTTGGTCACATAGTGAAAACTAAGATATACCTCTTACTTGCTAACTGTGGATTAATAGGTACTATGAAGTCCATCCCCATTTATCAAATGGATTTATGTGAACATGTGGTTAGAGTGGCATTTCAGATTTGAGAGTAGGTCTACCCATCCTCTGACATTGATCACATTGACTCATATTATTGGCTGCATCCTTGAACAGTGAAGGCCAGTAATAATTGACTTGCAATACTTTGAATGTAGTTTTTTTCCTACAAAATGGGCACCATAGGGTTAATTATGGCAAGCCTTAAGTATTTCTACAATCTCGTTATCAACAACACATCTTCTCATGATCTGATTATACCATATTTAAAACAAGCTCCCATCAATCCATGAGAATTCTGCACTTTTCTAAATTAAAGTTTATTTCTCACATGGTGAAAGTGCAAGGGATACTTTACTAGTGGTTAAATAATTAACCATATTTGCATATCATGGTATCTATTCATTTAGATCAAATAAATGCTCATTTGGAAATTGGTAATCTATAGCTACATAATCTGGAGGTATCAATCTATATAGAAAATAAGCTATCACATTGTCCTTTCTTGGTTTATCTATGATTCTCACATCAAACTCCTAAAAAAGTAACAACCATCTAATAATCCTACCACTGATTCCAGGTTTGTTTGTCAGGTATTTGATAGTTGAGTGATAAATGTGCACAAAAACCTAATATCCTATAATATAATGGCAAAATTTGTTAAGAACATGTATAAATACAAGAAATTTATTTTCTATGATAGTATAATAGAATTCAACACCCATGAGATGTTTACTGACATAGTAGATGACATAGAAATCATCAAAATAATTTTGTCCCAGTACCGACCCTATTGCATTGTTATATGCATCAACATATATGTGAAAGGATATGGTCCAATTTGGACCTCTCAACACTGGAGAAGTTATTAATTTTTCCTTCAAAGTGTTAAATGCTTGTTCATAGTCTTATGTTTAGACAAATTTTATATCCTTTGATAACAATGTGCTTAGGGGTTTATCATTTTTTCTAAAATATGCTATAAACCTCCTATAGTAACCAGTTGTTACAAGGAAGCTACAAATATCTTTTTGAGTTTTAGATGTAGGCAGGTTTTGGATAACTTCTTTTTCATATATACTTGATCCCATCTACAGAGATATGATGTCCTAAAACTATCCCTTCCTGCACTAGCATATAACATTTCTCATTACTTAGGGATAAGTTAGTTTCCTCACATCGTTGAAGTGTTTTCTCAAAAAATTTTGTGGCTTATTCAAAGGTTTCACCATTAATGGTGAAATCATCCATATATAAGTTGACAGTTTATCCAATCATATCAGAGAAGATGTTCAAAACTATCCTTTGGAATGTGGCAGGTTCATTACATATACCAAAGGGCAAAACTTGGTAAGCAAAGGTTCCCCATGGGCAAATGAATGTAGTATTGTATTGATCCCCTTCCCCTATCTAAATATGGTTATATCCGTTGAACCTATCCAAAAAAGAAAATTACTTCTTACTTGATAAGGTGTCAAGGAGTTGATCTATAAAGGGTAGGAGGAAGTGGTCTTTCTTGGCTGCTTTATTCAGCAACTTGTAATGAACATAGATTCTCCACTTGCCATTCTTCTAGGGCACCACCACCAAAGGTGATACCCATTCACTGTCTAAAATTGGGTAGATGAACCCAACTATAAGGAGTTCCAACAATTTAGCTTTGACAATATCCTTCATAGCTGGATTCATTCTTTGTTGTGGTTGTCTTACCAGTTTTATTTCATCTTCCAGATATATTCAATGAGTATAGGTTTCAGGAGCTATTCCTCTTATGTCTGAATACTCACAAGCAAAGGTACCTTGATTTTTGACTAATATTTTTCTTAGTTTGGTCTGCTATTCATATGTCAACCTATCATTTATGTTTTATACTCTCCCAGGTGCAACTTCTATTTGCTGAATATTATGATCCTTACCTCCCATTAATGGCAATTCTAGAGGAGGATAGGAGGGTTTCCCTTGGAAAAAGTTTGATATTACCCTATCCTCATCAATCTCATCCTCCAATTCATCAAGTGCCATGATGTGTTGAATCATTGATAGACCACTCATATTTTGGTTCTCACATTTAGGTTCTCTCAACAAATCTATAGACTGTGCAGGTGGATGGATGATCAGATTTTTTACATTTTGACCATCAAAAATGGTCATTTGCCCATTTCTACATTTTATATCGGCATCAAATATTTCCAGCCAAGGCCTACCTAAGATGAGTGGATAACCACCTGATCCAGAATTGGATTATAACACTAAGAAATCTGCTAGGTACTCCCATGCATCCACTAAGATAGTTATGTCTTCCAGTATTCCTTCAGGGAAACCTGTGGACCTGTATGCCAATTAGAGGATAATTATAATTGGTTTCAGATTGGGTAAACCAAGTTTTTGCATGGTTTCCTTGGGTATGAAATTAATGGAAGCCCCCATATCTACTAATGTATTGGGTAAAAAACAACCCCCAATTTTTATAGTTAAAACAGGACTTCCTGGGTTTGAATATTTTTGGTTGTAGGTATTTCCTAGCATAAAATCAGCTAATTGTCCTACCAAATTAATTTCCTATGCTAGTTTTCTTCCTAGTTTTCTCAGACACATCTCTTATGGCCATGTTGTAAATAGGAATTTCTCTGATGTCCTAAAAGAGAGGTATTGTGACTATCAGGTTCTTCAAAATGGAAAGAATATCAAATTCTGGTTGTATTGGCTTCTTGGGTTCCTACAACCTTTTTGGAAAAGGTGGAACCCCTTATCTATTATTTATAGTTGTTGATTCTATAAGAGGTGATTCCTCTTATACTTCTTCTATAAGAGGTGATTCCTATTTTTCTAACTCTATGCTTTCCTCCTCTTCTACTAGAGGAGACTCTTCTACACCTACCTATCTACCTAACCTTAATTGTATTGGACTGCAATCTACTTTGATATTATACATAGGGTACATCTCATTATCCATATGATATACTAGATGTGGTCTGTTTTTTGGATTAGAATTAGGTTGTACTAGCATTTGAGTAGATCTTAAAGTAGAGGAAGTTGATAGACTTGGATGCAATGGGGTTGGTGTAGGATGTTTTGGAGTTTGGCTCCACACATTTTGATTTCTCTACTACTCTCTAGGCTACTGGTATGGCATCCATGGGTAGGGATTGTAAGGATTTGTTCCTTGGGGAAATTGATTCCAAGGTTGTTGTCCCCACACAATCATGTTAGGTGGCTTAACTTGACCTTGGTTCTAATAATTGCTACCCCCATAGGATAGCATTCCTATTGTTTCCCATAGGATACTATTGCCAGTTTCTCCTATTACCCATGAAGTATACTTCTGTTACTTCAAGTTCCTCTTTAGATTTTGATATACGTTACCCACGAAGTGTAGTTAATACAACCAAGAACACGTGGATACAATTTTATATACATTGCAGTTATGAGGAACAATTTATGAGCACTCCAAAAGGGTAGTTGGGCATGTTTTGACAGTTGGAAAAATAAGATTTTCCATACAAATTCTAGCAAGTTGACATTGAATGGCAAGGCATGGAATTCACACATGGAGAAGGATAAAAGCTATTGCAATAAGTTCTTGAGAGATAACCCACCTGATAAAATCAGCTAAGATAACTTGAAGACCACACAGTTAGTCAATTCGAAGATCTTTGGATTGAGTAGACATCTTTGGATTGATAGAATGCAGTTTCTTCGGATTGAGCCAGTTATCTTCGAATTGACAACAAAAAGTACTTTTTAACTTTTTGATTATTTTTTGATAGTGGAAAAAGGGAAAGAAGGTTGAGAGTGTTAAGGGAAAATATCCCCCAACTGTATTTACCGTCTTTGCCATCCAAAAGCCACAATTCATGGGAAAAGATCAATTGATCCTCTTCTAGGATAAAACCAAGAAATGTTGTAGCATAATAGGAATTGATATGCAAGATAGAAATAGTATATTTTCTATTTGTAAATAAATCTTATGCATCTATAAAAGAATAGCTCCCATGTCGGTTGAGCTTAAGGAGAATAAGTAATAGAAAAATAGACAGTTTCATCTTTGTAACAGTTTGTAACAGCAGAACTGTAATGCCGTTTTTAGAGTAATAAATTACAGTTCTTTTTTCAGATTTTGTTTTGATTTTAAATTAGTTAAGGAGTGTTTTTCATCTCCTTCTAGATCAGGAAGTATGGGCCCACTTTCAGATCTAGAAGGAAGGATTTTATGACAGGTTTTACTCTATAATTTTGCTGCAGCAGATTTAATAGATTGCTTGCTAGATTTCATTTTCTTGTTTTTATTTTGTATTATATGATTGATGTTTTCTATTATGTTTGTGAATAAAATTTATGTGTGTGTCAGCTGACAAATTAGATTAAACATTTATTTATTGTTTCCTTTGCTTTCAATGTTTTGTTATTTTTATGTTTCAGTAGCTTTCAATTTCCAACAGATTTCATTTTCTTTGTCAATTCCTATAATAGAAGCTTGATGACCTTTTATGGTAGGGCATTGACAGGTGTTTCATTTCCAAGTATCACTTCCATTATGTAAGAGTAAACTAGGTTTCAATTTTGCAAGTGTAATTTAGGATTTCATTTTAGCAACATTTCAATTTAGCAATTTCAATTATGTTATTTCAATTCTGCAAAAGTAAATTAGATTTCAATTCATGCAATTGTAGTTAACTTTAATTTTTTGAACTTAGAATTAGTTTTTATTTTTTGCAAGTTTTCATTCTATAGATTAGGTTTAGTGTGACACCAAAAGGTTAAACCAAATCTGTTTCACCCAATAATTGCTTGAAATATGAATTCTTGAATTGTACTCTGCCCTAACCTTCTATCGTAGATAGCCTTGGACACCACCCCATATTGATAAATCATTGAGATTAAATGATGAGACTAAAAAACACTCATTATTTTGACATCGTTTCCAGGGATCATGGTGTTGTTAGAGGGTAAAAGCAGTCAAATAATTATTATTGTGCTAAGTTATGAAGTTCAGAGTAAAATTTGAATGTAATAGTTGGTATAAATAATAATTATTGATAGTTGCATTTCAGTCCATTTAGAAAATAAGCAACCATAGGGAGGTGATCTTCACACTTGGGGGTTAAATTACCTATGTTTGAAATTCTTGATAAAAATTGAAAGAATTCATCATCTTCATTATCAAGAAACATAAGATCTCTTAAAATATTTAGAAGAGCCATCTTCTAGTACTTCCCTTTTTATATCCATATCATCAGGGTAGTATAAAAAAATTGTACTAGGTGTTGGAAAGATATCATGGTAGATATACAAGACTATCCCTTGAACAAAATAGCCATATAAGCTACCTGTAGCATTTTTTGACAGGGACATATCACTGATGAATATCATTTACTTTCACAACTTAGAGATGCAAAATCTGTTGCCTAGTCTAAATTCTTCTCAAAGAGAGATCCCGACATCAACAAACGGGGCAAGTAAATCAACCACCACCTTCAGCCCAACATGTGGCCAATATGAATAATACAAGACATGCAACCCTATCTATGTAAGCTAAATCTATTAAAAAAAATCACAAAACTTTTGCACAATCAAAATAGGAGTTTACAACTTAATGGTGATCCTAGAGTTTTCCATTATTACTTAAATATTGTTAGGATTTTACCGTGCTAAATTGAAACCTAGCAATTCTTAGCCTACACAGACAATAGTTGATCTCATTAGAGGTGATCCTACCTGACAGGTAGTTGATCTGCTAAAGCTGTACACTTCTTGTATTATTGTGCAAACTAAAAATATTTCTTTTTTAGCCCAACCTGTGATCAATCTGAATAATACAGGATATGCATCCCCTGTCTATGTAGCTGAATCTGGTCAAAAAAAAAAAACTACAAGAAATATTATTTACTACAGCAACATCCAACTGTGCTCAAACAAGAACTTACCTGAGCTTGAAGAGATAAAATTCAATAGAGATACACAAAAACCCTTTAGTCCAGACACAAATCATCCTTGGATAAAAGAGAAAAACTAGAAAATCTACACATAGAAAATTTACTTCCATTAAGGATAAATTCTGTCCTCCTAAGAATGAAATAAACTTGTTGTGCAAGGTGCAGAAACAGTATTGTCATTGTTGTCAACACAGACAGATAGATCAATTGATGATGCAGTGGACAGGAGTTCAGAGGTCAGTCAGAGCATGTACAGTGAATTTCCAAGAAGACAGAAGTGGCCCAGATTCAAAGGATCAAAGAAAAAGACAAGTAAGAAAACTGTCACGATATCGCGACATGTTTTTTGTCGTGATTTCATGACATATCAAAGGAGAAAAGTGTCATGATTTCGTGACATATCGGAGGAGAGAGAAAAAGCTGGAAAAGCTGTCACGATTTCGCGACATATCGAAGGAGAGAGAAAAAGCTGGAAAAGTTGTCGTGATTTCGTGACATATCGGAGGAGAGAGAAAAAGCTGGAAAAGCTATCGCGATTTCACGACATATCGGAGGAGAGAGAAAAAGCTGGAAAAGCTGTCGCGATTTCATGACATATCGAAGAGAGAAAAAGCTAGAAAACTGTCATGATATCGCGACATGTTGAGAAGCTAGAAAAGAAACTATCGCGATATCGCGACATGTTAAGAAGAAGAAAGAAAACTGTCATGATTTCGTGACATGTTCGAAGAAGAAGCGCATGTAGGGAAAACTGTCATGATTTCGTGACATGTTCGATGAGAAGGCACATGCAAGAAAACTAGTCATGATTTCGTGACATGTAGGCAGAGAAAAAGCCAAGTAGAAAAACTGTCATGATTTCGCGACATGTTTGGAGAGAAGGCGCAAGCAAAGAAAAGTGTCACGATTTCATGACAATCTGCAAGAGAGGCAGTACGAACAAAAATGTGTCATGATTTCGTGACATGTTTGAGAGAAAGAGCTTGCAAGGAAAAGTGTCACGATTTCGTGACAATTTGCAAGAGGAAGCGCTAAGGAGAAAAAGTGTCACGATATTGACAAGAGAGAAGCTAAGGAGAAAAAGTGTCACGATTTCGTGACATATTGCAGGAGAGAGAAGGCAAGATAAAAAGTGTCATGATTTCATGACATATTGCAAGAGGAAGAGCTCGAGAGAAAAAGTGTCGTGATATCATGACATGTCGTGTTTTCGTGACCTGAAGAGAAGAGAAGAGCTAAGGAGAAAAGATGTCGGCATGATTTTGCGACAATAGTAGAGAGGAAGACTCCGAAGGATGAAGTGTCACGATTTCATGATAGAAGCAAAATGAAAGAGCATGGAAGCAGAAGCGTCATGATTTCATGACAAATTCAAGGAGGAAGAGCTCAAAGGCGAAAGTGATCACGATTTCATGACATTAGTTCTTTTTGAAAAAAAAAAACAAATGATTTCATGACATGTCCATTTTGCTGGTGCATGCAAAGAAAAGTGTATAACAACAAAAAGTGTCATGATTTCACGACATGTCATTTTTTCCGTGCATGAAAAGAGCAAGAGTTGAAGCAAAAAATGTGCTTTTTATGCCAAGTAGAGTGTACGGAGGCGAAAAGTGTCACGATATCGTGACATGTGTTTTCGCGCATGAGGCCGAGAAGAAGACAAAAAGGTTGTCGAGTGGCATTCTCTATTAGAGTGTAAGAGAATTAAAAAGGTTGTCGAAAGAGTAAATAAAGTAAGTATAAATAAAGTAAGACTATCGAAGCCATAAATAAGAGGTAAGTCGAGCGTAAATGAGAAGATAAATGTCGAAGTGGATATACTGACAGAGCACCGTAAAGGCTGTCAGAGCCATAAAGTGGGCAGTTAAGACTGTCAGATGCGTAAGTAATCATTTAAGAGCACAGTAAGTACAACCATAAGAATGTTTTCATATACAAGAAGTTAGGGTTAGGGTTGAGCTCTACACGTGGCATGAGTGTTGTGTATTGCCGAATAAAAGGAAAAAGGAACTGTGAAAACAATAGAGTGTATTATGCTAAAAAAGATACAAAAGAGAGTGTTGTAAGAGAGAATAACAGAGCATAGAAGGAATATGTGTTTCCTAGATTAAAAGTGGAGCAATAGACCAGTGAGGGTCTTGTAAAAGTGAAGGCATATTTATGTCAATCTAAGATTCAAAATAGAAATCCAAGTTGGTGCTTGGAATAAGGGGTTGGTGCTCCTTCCAGTTGGTGCTGGTAAATTAGGGGTTGGTGCTCCTTTCTATTGGTGTAGATAAATTAGGGGTTGGTGCTCCTTTCTGTTGGTGCAGATAAATTAGGGGTTGGTGCTCCTTCCAGTGGGTGCTGGTAAATTATTTGTAAAGTTGGTGCTTTGCAAAGGCTGGATTTGGATGGAAGTCCAAGCAGTCTAATTTTTGAGGAGTAGCCAAAACTGGTGAACCTCGTTAAATCGTGTGTTGTGGATTGCTCTCTTGTTTAAATTGCTTTATCTATTTTTAAGTTCTCCCTGCTTAAGTTTTAAAAGAGTTGTAGATCTGAATTTAAATAGCTACACTGATTCACCCCCCTCTCAGTGTCATTGTGAGAATATCAATTGGTATCAGAGCAAGGTTCCTGAACAAGCTCAATCAGCTAAGGTGATCTTGGAAGAAACACAATGGCCGGTGGTGAAGGATTTTCATCCAACAAAGCTCCTTTGTTCAATGGAACTAATTACTCTTTCTGGAGACTCAGGATGCGAGACTTATCTGTGTGCTTTGGGATATGACATTTGGGAGTCGGTAGACAGTGGATACACAATATCCTCTACTCCTCCAACAGATGTTGTTGAGAAGAAAAAGTTTGAGAATAACTCTAAAGCAAAGAATGCTATAATGTGTGGGTTAGTAGACAGTGAACTGATAAGGATCATGAGCTGTAAAATGGCAAAAGACATGTGGGACAAACTGCAGAGCATTCATGAAGGAGACGACAAGATCAAGGAAGCCAAGCTACAAACGCATCGAGCTCAGTTCGAAGCATTAAAAATGAATGACGATGAGAACATAGAGGCCTATATGCTAAGAGTCAATGGAATCATTAATGCGATTAGAGGACTCGACGAGGAAATGGAAGATGCGGTCATCGTGAAAAAGGTACTAAGAACTCTTCACAAAAGATTTGATTCTAAAGTTTCTGCTATAGAAGAAGCTAAAGATCTAAATACTTTTAGCATGGATGAAATGCATGGTTCTTTAACTGCATACGAAATGAGAATAGGACAAACTAAGCCCTCAGACAGAGAAGCTGCTTTTAAAGCACACAAAAATATAAAAGCTAAACAAGAATCTGAGGAAGAAGAGTCTTCAGATGAAACAGAAGCAAACTTTGTTAGGAAACTAATAAAGGGAAAAGGAAAGTATAGAGGAAAGTTACCGCTTAAGTGCTTCAACTGTGGAGGCATCGGGCACTTTGCAGCTAATTGTCCAATGAATGAGAAAAACAAAAATAATGAAGGGTCACACCAAGAAAGAAGTGACTGGAAGAAGAAACCACATTTTAGAAAAAGCAACTTCAAGAAGAAAAGTTTCATATCCAAGAATGTCAGCTCTTCTGAAGACTGCTCCGGTGAGGACTCTGAAGAAGAAGCAGATGAAGCTCTGTTCATGGCATTTGAAGAAAGAAAAACAGAGGAAAAATAGGAATGTAATGAAAAACCTGAGGATGAGGCTGAAGTATATCTGGAAGGTGAGTTGGTTGCTGCACTTAAAGAGCTGAGCATAGAAAGGAAAAAGAATAAAAAGGTTTCAAGAAAGCTTGAGGATGCCAGTGAAAGAATAAACAACTTGAAAGTACAGACAGACAAATTTAAGAAAATGTCTGAAGTTCTCGAAGTACAATTAACCATAAAGACAGATGAATGCAACAAGCTAGAAGAAGACATTGTTAGGTTAAGGATGCAGCTAGAGGAGATGAATCGGAAATTGAGTTGTTATCATAAGTTTGAAGAAAGTTCTGTAAAGCTGGATAAAATTTTAAATAACCAAAGGCCTTTCGGCATCAAATTTGGTTTGGGCTTCGATGAAGGAGAATCATCAAAGGGTTCAAAGGCCTTAAATGTAGAACCCATAAAGAAAGAAGATAAGATCAGGGTTGATCAAGAAAAAACAAATCATGCCAAAGAAAGCAATAATGCCAGACTCAAGAAGAGTACTGACAAAGATGGATTCACAAAAGTCACACATCCAAGAAGGAGAAGATTCATGGCTCCTACTTCAAACTGGCAAAGACCTTCACCCAGGTTTAATCATTCCTTTTTTGGTTATTGTTTTAAATGCAATGCTTATGGCCATAAGATTTCAGATTGCAGTCATAATGTAGCACAAAGGAATTTCACCAGTAGAAATGTCTTTTCTCCATTGGTGGATTATGCAGTAGAATGTTATAACTATCATAATTTTGGACACATTGCAAGATACTGTAGAAGCACTTTTGCAGCAAATAAATATCAGGGTAGAAAATCTCAACCAAATGGATTGAAACAAAACAAAAAATTTCCTGAAAAACAGGCACAAGCTAATGAAAGGGGAAAGGCAAAACAAGTTGCCAAAACTGCTATCAAACCAGAATGGAAAGAAAAGGAGAAACTCTAGGAAGAAAAGGAATCTTTGATTGTTCAGACTGCTTTTAAAGCACAGAACAAATCTGCACCATGGATACTTGATAGTGGATGCTCCAGTCACATGACAGGTGACAAGCAAAAATTTGAGAAGTTACAGAATTACGAAGGAGGTTCTGTGAAATTTGGAAATAATGATGGAGCAAAGATAGTTGGCAAAGGATCAGTCAAGATCAGTGATGGAAAGATCAATTCAAAAGAAGTCTTGTTTGTGATTGGTCTGAAGCATAACTTGCTCAGCGTAAGTCAAATCTGTGACAGAGGTCATGAAGTAATTTTTAAGAAGCAGGGTTGTGAAGTGAGAAAAGCTAGCAGTGGGAAGTTGATTGCTACTGGATCAAGGACTTCTGGAAACCTGTATACTCTCTCAGAGACTTCAGAAGGAGCATGCTTGATTGGACAGGAAGATGAAAATTGGTTGTGGCACAAGAGGCTCGGTCATATCAACTTTGACAATTTGGTAAAAATAAGCTCAAAAAGGGCAGTAAGAGATATACCCTCCATTGGCAAACCACTAAATAGTATTTGTGCTTCATGCCAAAAGGGGAAGCAAACTAGAGCCACATTTAAATCAAAGGAGTACTTTACCAAGCAAACCTTTAGAACTAATACATACTGATTTATGTGGACCCATGAGAACTCAAAGTATAAATGGTGACAAATACTTTATGCTTGTGCATAGATGACTATTCCAGAATGACCTGGATATTCTTTTTGAAGCAAAAATCTGAAGCTTTTGAAATGTTCAAGACTTTCAAAAACCAAGTTGAGAATGAAACAGGAAAGAGGATCAAATGCTTAAGATCAGATAGAGGAGGAGAGTTCATCTCAGAGGAGTTTGCAGAATACTATCAAAAATATGGGATCAGAAGACAGTTTTCAGCAGCAAGGACACCTCAGCAGAATGGTGTTGTAGAAAGAAAGAACAGAACTATGCAGGAAATGGCACGGACAATGTTGACTGAAAGCAAAATTGCAGACAGATTTTGGAAAGAGGTAGTCCATACTACAGTTTATATCCAAAACAGGTGCATGTTGAGGACACATGAAAGCAAAACCCCTTATGAGCTATGGTTCGGCAAGAAGGCAACAACAAAATACTTCAAAGTCTTTGGCAACAAGTGTTACATCAAAAGAACTGAAGATAATCTTGGTAAGTTTGAAGATAGAGCTGATGAAGGTATTTTTGTTGGCTATTCATCAAAAAGCAAAGCTTACAAATGCTACAACAAAAGGCTAAAGAAAATTGTAGACAGTGCCGATGTTAAATTTGATGAAGATAGGAAACAAGCAGTCAGCTATGAAGAAAACTACCCTATTTATGAAGAAGTTATTGAAGGAGATGAAGAAAAGGAATCAGAAGAGAATCAAAAAATTGACCCAGATGATTTAAGTATTGATTCAGAAGTAGAAGAAAACAATAAATTCAAAACAGGAAGCTGGCAAAAAAATCATCCCAGAGAGCAAATTATTGGGGACCCCATAGTTGGTGTTAAGACAAGAAGAAGAGTAGTAAGTAACTACTCCCTTTTATCCAACATTGAGCCCAAAAATATTGTTGAAGCAAGCACAGATGAAAGTTGGATGAAGGCAATAAACGAAGAACTAGATCAGATTGAGAAAAACAAAACCTGGGAGTTAGTACCAAGGCACTGCAAATAAAAACATAATCGGTACAAAATGGATTTTTCGAAACAAATTGAATGAAGACAACTAGGTTGTAAGGAATAAAGCAAGATTGGTCTGTAAAGGCTATGCTCAAGTTGAAGGTATTGATTTTGAGGAAACTTTTGCACCAGTGGCTAGACTCAAGGCAATCAGAATGTTTCAGGCTTTAGCGAGTCCACAGGAATTTCAAAGTTTATCAGATGGACGTGAAATCAACATTTCCGAATGGAAATCTTGAAGAAGAAGTTTATATTGAGCAGCCAGATGGTTTTCAACTCGGTGATAATCCCAACTTTGTTTGCAAGTTGAAGAAAGCTTTGTATGGCTTGAAACAGGCACCCAGAGCATGGTATGCAAGACTAGACAACTATCTCACTGAACAAGGGTTCAAGAAAGGTATGGTGGATAGTAACTTGTATGTCAAAACAAACAATGGCCAACTTATTGTCCTTGTTGTTTATGTTGATGATATAATTTTTGGCAGCAGCAATGATGAGTCATGTAGAGACATAGCAAATAAAATGCAGAAAGAATTTGAAATGTCTATGATTGGTGAACTTTCATATTTCCTCGGACTGCAAGTTAACCAAAGTGAAAAGGGCATTTTTATTTCTCAAGTTAAATATGTGAAAGAAATGCTGAAAAAGTTCACAATGGAGGATTGTAAACCTGTTAGCACTCCCATGACAACAGGTTGCAAGTTGAGCAAGGATGACAAATCTCCAGATGTAGATCAAACCATGTACAGATCTATGATTGGAAGCCTACTGTATTTGACAGCTACCAGACCAGATATCTTACAGGCAGTATGCATGGTAGCAAGATTTCAGGCTAGTCCCAAAGAGACTCATGTGACAGTTGTGAAGAGGATCTTTAGGTACCTCAAGGGTACTATGGAGTATGGGTTATGGTACCCAAAAGGTAAGGACTTCACTCTTTTTGCATATTTTGATGCAGATTGGGCAGGATGTATAGATGACAGAAAGAGTACCAGTGGAGGTGCATTCTATCTTGGAGATAGGTTGGTAGCATGGCACAACAAGAAACAAGAATCAGTCTCTCTATCCACAGCAGAGGTAGAATACATTGCAGCAACAACATGTTGTACATAGATTTTATGGATGAGACAAACCACTGAAAGATCTTGGTATTAACTTCAAAGAGCCAATTTCAGTTAAATGTGATAATACCAGTGCTATTAACATCTCAAAGAATCCGGTTATGCATTCTCGCACCAAACATATTGCAATCCGGTATCACTTTTTGAAGGATAAAGTTGCAGAAGGTGAGGTTAAATTGGATTTTGTTCCAACTACAGAGCAAGTAGCGGATATCTTCACTAAACCGTTGCCCAAGGAAGTTTTTGAATACCTCCGCAGTAAGTTGGGAGTGGTCACACTACCCAAGAACTGACTAGCTTTCGGGAACACATTCTCAGGGGGAGCATTTATATATTTGATTATCTGTTTGCTCATGTTTGTAATTTTTGCTAACTGTAATATTGTGTGCCTGAGAATGATTGTGCATGGACTCAAGGGGAGTCTGCAGCAGCCCTTTGGTATTATTGTCAAAGGGGGAGAAGAATTACAGGAAATTGCACATGTGTTGCCAACAATTCCAAAGGGGGAGATTGTTGAGCAAGGTGCAGAAATAGTATTGTCATTGTTGTCAACACAGACAGATAGATCAATTGATGATGCAGTGGACAGGAGTTCAGAGGTCAGTTAGAGCATGTACAGTGAATTTCCAAGAAGACAGAAGTGGCCCAGATTCAAAGGATCAAAGAAAAAGACAAGTAAGAAAACTGTCGCGATATCGCGACATGTTTTTGTCAGAAAAAAAAAAAAAAAAAAAAAAAAAAAAAAAAAAAAAACCCATTTCATGACATTAAAAAAAAAAATATGAAAAACTATCATGATTTCGTGACATATCAGAGGAGAGAGAAAAAGTAGAAAAGCTCATGATTTCGTGACATATCGAAGGAGAGAGAAAAAGGAAAACTATCATGATTTCATGACATATCGGAAAAGAAGAAAAACTATCACGATTTCGTGACATGTTGAAAAAAGAAAAACGACATGTAAAGAAGAAGAGAAAAACAGATTTGACATGTTCGAGAGAAGACCAAGAAAAAACTGACATGTTTGGAGAGAAGGGCAAGAAAGAAAAGTGTACTGATTTTCTGACAATTGCAAGAAGGGTACGAAAAAAGTGTCACGATTTCTGACATGTTTGAGAGAAAGAGCTTGCAAGAAAAGTGTCACGATTTCATGACAATTTCAAGAGAAGTAAGGAGAGGCATAAGAGAGAAGGAAGTAAAAAGTGTCACGATTTTCATGACATATTGCAAAAGGAAGAGCTCAAGAGAAAAGTGTCGCGATATCGCGACATGTCATTTCGTTTTCTGACTTAAGAGAAGAGAAGAGCTAAGGAGAAAGATGTCCATTCACGATTTCCTTTACAACAGAGAGGAAGACTCCAAAGGATGAAGTGTCACGATTTCATGATAGAAGCAAAACGAAAGAGCATGGAAGCAGAAGCGTCACGATTTCATGACAAATTCAAGGAGGAAGAGCTCAAAGGCGAAAGCGTCACGATTTCGTGACATGTTCCTTTTCACGGTGAAAAAAAAAAAAAAAAAAAGAGAAGAGAAAGAAAAGGAGAGAAAGTGTCACGATTTTCATGACATGTTTTACTGGTGCATGAGAGAAGCAAGGGGAAAAAGGAAAAGTGTCACGATTTCGTGACATGTCATGTTTTATGGTGCAATGGAGAAGTTGCAGAAGAAAAGTGTCACGATTTCATGACATGTCACATTTTAGCAGGTGCATGCCAAGTAGAGTGTACGGAGGCAAAAAGTGTCACGATTTCGTGACATGTGTTTTCGTGCATGCAGGCCGAGAAGAAGACAAAAAGGTTGTAAGAGCGGAAGTTCTACTGTAAGAGCTGTAAGAGAACAGAAAAGGTCGTCGAGAGTAAATAGCGGTAAGATGCAAGCATAAATAAGCAAGTAAGACTATCAAAGCCATAAATAAGCAGGTAAGACGGTCAGAGTCGTAAATGAGAAGATAAATCTATCAAAATGGTGGATATACTGACAGAGCACCAAAAGTGTCGTCGAGTCGTAAAGTGGGAGTAAGTGTCGTGAGGCATAAGTAATCATTTAAGAGCACAGTAAGCAGAGCCGAAAGAATGTTTTCATATAGGAAGTTAGGGTTAGGGTTGAGCTCTGCACGTGGCATGAGTGTTGTGTATTGCCGAATAAAAGGAAAAAAGAATTGTAAAAACAATATAGTGTATTGTGCTAAAAAATATACAGAAGAGAGTGTAAGAGAGAATAGCAGAGCTATAAGTGCAAAAAGGAATATGTGTTTCCTGGATTGAAAAGTGAGCATTAGACCAGTGAGGGTCTTGTAAAAGTGAAGGCATATTTATGTCAATCTAAGATTCAAAATAGAAATCCAAGTTGGTGCTTGGAATAAGGGGTTGGTGCTCCTTTCTGTTGGTGCAGATAAATTAGGGGTTGGTGCTCCTTTCTGTTGGTGCAGATAAATTAGGGGTTGGTGCTCCTTCCAGTGGGTGCTGGTAAATTGTTTGTAAAGTTGGTGCTTTGCAAAGGCTGGATTTGGATGGAAGTCCAAGCAGTCTAATTTTTGAGGAGTAGCCAAAACTGGTGAACCTCGTTAAATCGTGTGTTGTGGATTGCTCTCTTGTTTAAATTGCTTTATCTATTTTTAAGTTCTCCTTGCTTAAGTTTTAAAAGAGTTGTAGATCTGAATTTAAATAGCTACACTGATTCACCCCCCCTCTCAGTGTCATTGTGAGAATATCAAAGCTGAAGTAAAACCAAGGAAATTCTTGAACATTATTGGTCGGTTGACTTATGAACAAAAAACAAAATTGTTTGCTGTTTTGAAACAATATTTCAATCCCTTTGCATGGAATTGCAAGGGTATGTCAAGATTTCATCTTCATGTATACACTTAACATACTTGAGAATTGATATTGAATTGTTCAAGTACACATTGACAAGATTTTGCAAATTAGGAGGCATGGACAAACACTTGATTGAAGAAATTTTAAGATATGAATAAGTGTTTCTTTCTTCCATTGGTGATTCACACAAGAATTTAGTGGTGAATGAATATTGCTTTTGGGTATACCATGCACCATTAACTAAGGAGGAGTTCTTGAGATGAACAATTGGATGTACACAGAATGGAGGAGAATTTCTCTTCCATGTCAGATTCAAAGTGATGATAAAAGTTTGAAAAAAAAAAGAGAAATACAAGAAAAGAAAAAAAAGAATAATATTTCTAGTGAACTTCCTTCATGGGCACAAGCAAGACAAGAGAAAAATCTGAAAAAAAGAGAAAAAAAAAGAGGAAAAAGAGATAAAAAAATCAGCAAAATGCATGTCCCACAAAATGGGGGTACATGAGGATAAACATCAATTTCAGCATGGAGGAGGAACAATGAAGTCAACACTTCATTTCCAGTAATAAGGAGTTAAATGATGACATAAGCAGATTCTTACTGCTCATCTAGAAAGGAAGGTTGCATCATTGTTACATATTTCATTAGAAAAAGATGGTGTTTTCATACAAATATTGACATGTTTTTGTAGAATAAGGATTTATGTTGAGCAAGGTGTAGCAACAGTATTGTCATTGTTGTCAACATAGTCAGACAGATCGGTTGATGCAGTGGATAGGAGTTAAGAGGTTCTTCAGAGTATGTACAGTGATTTTCAAAGTGGCCCATATGCTAAAAATCAAAAGAAAATCACAAGGAATAAAACTGTCACGATATCGTGACATGTTGAGCAAGAAAGAAAAACTGCCATGATATCGTGACATGTTGAGCAAGAAAGAAAAACTGTCACGATATCGCGACATGTTGAGTAAGAAAGAAAAACTATCACGATATCGCAACATGTTGAGAAGAAAGAAAAACTATCGTGATTTCATGACATGTTCGAAGAGAAAGCGCAAGCAAGAAAAAATGTCACGATTTCACGACATGTTCGAAGAGAAAGTGCAAACAAGAAAAACTGTCATGATTTCGTGACATGTTCGAAGAGAAAGCGCAAGCAAGAAAAACTATCATGATTTCACGACATGTTTGGAGAGAGATAGTACGAGAGAAAAAGTGTCGTGATTTCGCAACATGTTGGAAGAGAAAAAGGCAAGTAGAAAAAGTGTCACGATTTCGCGACATATTGCAAGAGAGATTGTACGGAAGAAAAAGTGTCGCGATTTTGCAACATATTGCAAGAGAGAGAGTCCAAAAGAAAAAGTGTCGCGATTTCGCGACATATTGCAAGAGAGATTGTACGAACAAAAAAGTGTCACGATTTCATGACATATTGCAGGAGAGATTGTTCGAAAGAAAAAGTGTCGCGATTTTGTGACATATTGCAAGAGAGAGAGTCCGAGAGAAAAAGTGTCATGATATCGTGACATGTCACGTTTTCATGACCCGAAGGCAAGAGAAAGAGCAAAGGAGAAAAAGTGTCATGATTTTGTGACATGTTGCATTTTCGTGGTCCGAAGCAAAGAGAAAATGCAAGGAAGAAAAATTTTCACAATATCGTGACATGTTGCATTTTCACGGTCCGAAGTGAAGAGAAAATGCAAGGAAGAAAAAGTGTCACGATATCGCGACATGTTGCATTTTCGCGGTCTGAAGCGAAGAGAAAATGCAAGGAAGAAAAAGTGTCGCGATATCGTGACATATTGCATTTTTGCGCTTTGAAGCGAAGAGAAAATGCAAGGAGGAAAAAGTGTTGCGATATCATGACATGTCGCATTTTCGTGACTTGAAAAGAACAGGAAGACAGAGAAGAAGTGTCACGATATCGCGACATGTCGCATTTTCATGACTAAATAAGGAGAGAGAAAGTTAGAAGGTAGAAGTGTCGTGATATCGCGACAAAAGTAAATAGGAAGAGTACAAAAGCGAAAGTGTCGCGATATCGTGACATGTGTTTTTGTAGGTACAAACCAAGTAAAGTAGCAAGGAGACGCAAATTTCATGATATCGTGACATGTGTTTTCGTGGGTACAAGCCAAGAAAAGAAGCAAGGAGGCAAAAGTTTCATGATTTCGTGACAGGTCGCATTAGCGTGAGCTAAGAAGAGAACCCAACCAAAATAAGATATGTGATAGTTAACTAAAGTTATACGGTAGATACAAGGGCTGTTATAGAAGAAAATTATGTAGCTAAAATAATAAGAGTTAACGAAAGTTAGTACGACAGTTACAGGTGCAGTTACAGAGAAATATCATGCAGCTAAAATAAGAACAGTAAACTAAAGTTAGTATGACAGTTACAGGGGCAGTTATGGGTTGCATGCAAAAATATGGAAGTTAAAAATAGAGTCAGAACTTTGTTATAAAAGGAGGTCTACATGGAGAATTAAAGTGCTGCCTAAAAAGAGTGAAAGCGCTGGGGATTAACGGGAGGTGAATTTAATCTCGCGAAGTGAATTTAATCTCACGAAGAGAGCGAGAGGAGAGCAAGAGACGCGCGAGAGGCAAGCGAGTAGGGTGTGTGTTATGTGAAGAGTGGGCGATGTTGAGAAAGTAATAGACCAGTTAGGGTCTTGTAAAAGTGAAGGCATATTTATGTCAATCTTCTAGTTTCAGAATAGAAGTCCAAGTTGGTGCTTGGCATCAGGGGTTGGTGCTCCTTCCAATTGGTGCTGGTAAATCAGGGGTTGGTGCTCCTTTTTGTTGGTGCAGATAAATTAGGGGTTGGTGCTCCTTTTTGTTGGTGTAGATAAATTAGGGGTTGGTGCTCCTTTCTGTTGGTGCAGATAAATCAGGGGTTAGTGCTCCTTCTAGTGGGTGTTGGTAAATTGATTGTAAAATTGGTATTTTGCAAAGGCTAGATTTGGATGGGAGTCCAAACAGTTAATTTTGAGGAGTAGCCAAAACTAGTGAACCTCGATACATCTTGTGTTGTGTGATGCTCTTTTGGTATATTTTCTTTATTGACTTTAAGATTTCATTGTTTTGACATTAAGAATTGAAGATTTAAGTTTTTAAGAGCTACACTGATTCACCCCCCCTCTTAGTGTCATTGTGAGACTAACAATTGGTATTAGAGCCAATTTTTCTTATCAGGCTAAATCAGCTAGGGTTGATCTTGGAAGTGACACAATGGAAGGTGGTGAAGGTTTCTCATCAAACAAAGCACCTTTGTTGGATGGAACTAATTACACATTTTGGAGACTCAAGATGTAGATATATCTTTGTGCTTTGGGATACGACATTTAGGATTCGATAGATAGTGGATACACAATACCCACCACTTCTCCAATCGATACTGTCAGTAAGAAATTGTTTGAGAATAACTCAAAAGTAAATAATGCTATCATGTGTGGATTAATGGACAGTGAACTTGTAAAAATTATGGGTTGTAAAACGATAAAAGAAATATGGGACAAACTAAAGAGCATTCATGAAGGAGATGATAAGATCAAGGAGGCCAAGTTACAAATGCATCGAGCTCAGTTCGAAGCATTAAAGATGAATGACGATGAGAACATAGAGGCATACATGCTAAGAGTTAATGGAATCATTAATGCGATTAGAAGACTCGATGAGAAAATGGAACATGTTGTCGTCATGAAAAAGGTACTAAGATCTCTTTCCAAAAGATTTGATTCTAAAGTTTCAGCAATAGAAGAAGCTAAAGATCTAAATACTTTTAGTATGGATGAGATGCATGGTTCTTTGACTGCATATGAGATGAGAATAGGAAAAACCAAACCCACAGAAAGAGAAGCTACTTTTAAAGCACATCAAAATATAAAAGCAAAACAAGAATATGAGGAAGAAGAGACATCAGATGAAACAGAAGCAAACTTTGTTCGAAAACTAATAAGGGGAAAAGAAAAATACAGAGGAAAGATATCATTTAAGTGTTTCAACTGTGGAGGCATTGGGCATGTTGCAGCTAAATGTCCACTTAATGAGAAGGACAAAAGTGATGAAGGATCGCACCAAGAAAGAAGTGACTGGAAGAAAAAACCAAATTTTAGAAACAATAACTTCAGGAAGAAAAATTTCATCTCTAAGAATGTCAGTTCATCAGAAGACAGCTCCGGTGAGGATTCTAAAGAAGAAACAGATGAAGCTCTTTTCATGGCATTCAAAGAAGAAAAAATAGAGGAAAAATAGGAATGTAATAAAAAACTTGAGGCTGAGGCTGAAGTATATCTAGAAGGTGAGTTGATCGCTACACTTGAAGAGTTGGGTATAGAAAGGAAAAAGAACAAAAGACTGTCCAAGAAGTTGGAAGAATATGGGGATAATATTGAAGATCTCTTCTTGCAAATTCATAAAGCCAAGAAAATAGAAGAATCTTTGAACTCACACCTGGATGAAAAATCTCCAGATGTTGATCAAACCATGTACAGATCAATGATTGGGACCCTACTATATTTGACAGCTACCAGACCAGATATCTTGCAAGCAATTTGCAAGGTAGCACGATTTCAGGCTAGTCCCAAGGAGACTCATGTGACAGCAGTGAAGAGGATTCTTCGATATCTGAAGGGAACTATGGAGTATGGGTTATGGTATCCGAAAGGTAAGGACTTCACCCTTATTGCATATTCAGATGTATATTGGGTAGGATGTGTCGATGACAGAAAGAGTACCAATGGAGGTGCATTTTATCTTGGAGACAGGTTGGTCACATGGCACAGTAAGAAACAAGAGTCAGTCTCCTTATCCACAGCAGAGGCAGAATATATTGCAGCAACTACGTGTTGTACGTAGGTATTATGGATGAAACAAACCTTGAAATATCTTGGCATTAAATTCAGTGAACCAATTTCAATTAAGTGTGATAACACTAGTGCCATTAACATCTCAAAGAATCTGGTTATGCATTCTCACACAAAACATATTGCTATCCGATATCAATTTCTGAAGGAGAAAGTTGCAGAAGGTGAGGTTAAGTTGGATTTTGTTCCAACTACAGAGCAAGTAGCGGATATCTTCACAATACCACTGCCCAAGGAAATTTTTGAGTACCTTCACAATAAATTGGGAGTGGTCATGCTTCCCAAGAATTGACTAGCTATCGGGACCACATTCTCAGGGGGAGCATTTATATATTTGATTATATTTTTTCTCATGCTTGTAATTTTTGCTAATTGGAATAATTTGTGTCTGAGAATGTTGTGCATGGACTCAGGGGGAGTCTGCAGTAGCCCTTTGGTATTATTGTCAAAGGGGGAGAAGTATAACGGGAAACTGCACGTGTGTTGCCAACAATTCCAAAGGGGGAGATTGTTGAGCAAGGTGCAACAACAGTATTATCATTGTTGTCAACACAGTTAGACAGATCGGTTGATGCAGTGGACAGGAGTTAAGAGGTTCTTCAAAGTATGTACAGTGATTTTCAAAGTGGCCCATATGCTAAAAATCAAAAGAACAACACAAGGAAGAAAACTGTCGTGATATCGCGACATGTTGAGCAAGAAAGAAAAACTGTCACGATATCGCGATATGTTGAGCAAGAAAGAAAACATGTCGCGATATCGCAACATGTTGAGAAGAAAGAAAAACTGTCGTGATTTTGCGACATGTTCAAAGAGGAAGCGCAAGCAACAAAAATTGTTGCGATTTTGCGACATGTTTGAAGAGAAAGCACAAGCAAGAAAAACTATCACGATTTCACGACATGTTCGAAGAGAAAGCACAAGCAAGAAAAACTGTCATGATTTCACGACATGTTCGGAGAGAGATAGTATGAAAGAAAAAGTGTCATGATTTCGTGACATGTTGGAAGAGAAAAAGGCAAGTAGAAAAAGTGTCACAATTTTGTGACATATTGCAAGAGAGATTGTACGGAAGAAAAAGTGTCATGATTTTGCGACATATTGCAAGAGAGAGTCTGAAAGAAAAAGTGTCACGATTTCATGACATATTGCAAGAGAGATTGTACAGATGAAAAAGTGTCAGGATTTCATGACATATTGCAAGAGATATTTTTCAAAAGAAAAAGTGTCACGATTTCGTGACATATTGCAAGAGAGAGAGTCCGAGAGAAAAAGTGTCACAATATCACGACATGTCGCGTTTTCGTGACCCGAAGGCAAGAGAAAGAGCAAAGGAGAAAAAGTGTCGTGATTTCGTGACATGTTGCATTTTTGTGGTCTGAAGCAAAGAGAAAATGCAAGGAAGAAAAAGTGTCGCGATATCGTGACATGTTGCATTTTCATGGTCCGAAGCGAAGAGAAAATGCAAGGAAGAAAAAGTGTCACGATATCGCGACATGTTGCATTTTTGTGGTCCGAAGCGAAGAGAAAATGCAAGGAAGAAAAAGTGTCGCAATATCGCGACATGTTGCATTTTCACGGTTCGAAGCAAAGAGAAAATGCAAGGAGGAAAAAGTGTCGTGATATCGTGACATGTCGCATTTTTGTGACTTGAAAAGAACAGGAAGGTAGAGAAGGAGAAGTTTCACGATATCGCAACATGTCACTTTTTCATGACTAAAGAAGGAGAGAGAAAGTAAGAAGGCAGAAGTGTCGCGGTATCGTGACAAAAGTAAAGAGGAAGAGTACAAAGGTGAAAGTGTCGCGATATTGCGACATGTGTTTTCATGGGTACAAACCAAGTAAAGTAGCAAGGAGGCAAAAGTGTCGTGATATCATGACATGTTGTGTTTTCACAGGTACAAGCCAAGAAAAGAAGCAAGGAGGTGAAAGTGTCACGATTTCGTGACAGGTCACTTTGGCACGAGCTAAGAAGAGAACCCAATCGAAATAAGATATGTGACAGTTAATTGAAGTTATACGACAGTTACAAGGGCCGTTATAGAAGAAAATCATGTAGCTAAAATAAGAAGAGTTAACGAAAGTCAGTACAACAGTTACAGGTGCAGTTACAAAGAAATATCATGTAGCTAAAATAAGAACAGTGAACTAAAGTCAGTACGACAGTTACAGGGGCAGTTACGGGTTGCATACAAAAATATGGAAGTTAAAAATAGAGTCAAAACTTTGTTATAAAAGGAGGTCTGCATGGAGAATTAAAGTGCTGCCTAAAAAGAGTGAAAGCACTGGGGATTAACGGGAGGCAGATTTAATCTTGTGAAGAGAGCGAGAGGAGAGTAAGAGGTGCGCGAGAGGTGAGTGAGTAGGGTGTGTGTTATGTGAAGAGTGGATGATGTTGAGAAAGCAATAGACCAGTCAGGGTCTTGTAAAAGTGAAGGTATCTTTATGTCAATCTTCTAGTTTCAGAATAGAAGTCCAAGTTGGTGCTTGGCATCAGGTAGTTGGTGCTCCTTCCAATTGGTGCTGGTAAATCAGGGGTTGGTGCTCCTTTCTATTGGTGTAGATAAATCAGGGGTTGGTGCTCCTTTCTGTTGGTGCAGATAAATCAGGGGTTGGTGCTCCTTTCTATTGTTGTAGATAAATCAGGGGTTGGTGCTCCTTCCGGTGGGTGCTGGTAAATTGATTGTAAAATTGGTATTTTGCAAAGGCTGGATTTGGATGGGAGTCCAAATAGTCAATTTTGAGGAGTAGCCAAAACTGGTGAACCTCAATACATCTTGTGTTGTGTGATGCTCTTTTGGTATATTTGCTTTATTGACTTTAAGCTTTCATTGTTTTGATATTAAGAATTGAAGATTTAAGTTTTTAAGAGCTACACTGATTCACCCCCCCTCTCGGTGTCATTGTGATACTAACAATTTATTCTTATCCAAATAAGAGTGAGAGACATTCTCTCTCATTGTAGCCTCATGAGAGATACTCTTTTATTGAGGCACTTGAAAAAAAAAAAAAAAAGAAAAAAAAATGATAGAAGTTGGTTGAAAACTAGAAATGGCAGCCTCTTTTGATGAAAAAAGAGATGAAAAAAAAAGAGAAAAAAAATGAATAATTCAGTAGTGAAAACCTCCTTGAGGCGTTGTTGAGTTGGCTTGCATGAAAACCGATTTTTCAACGTGCATTTCGTGTTGATCCATCCATCCTTGTTTCACCATTGTACAAATCTCACACTACACATGTGTATATTTATGTTTTCAAATAGCTTGCTAACAATCATCAGAAGCAGTTTGTAAGGTGCATGATCAATTTTCAAGACAGTAAGGTATGTGTTTCTTGCATTTAATTCATAGTAAGCATTTAGCATTTAATTTATGATAATCGGTATTTGGCATTAAACTATTCATACAATATTGACAAGTTGAAAATGAAACATGTTTAAGATGTCAATAAATACCCCCTTTTGCCCTTAGTTGCATGGGAGCATCTGAAGATTCTATTTTACTACTACTACAATAAAATAGTAATGAATAAAATCTAAACAAAAGGATAGAGATGATATTATTGATGTTATGGAAGGCTTACATACCCTAGAGATGGATCCAAAACAGAATTTGTAGCTAACTTTTGCATAGAAGGTCGTTTTTGCATTTTTGGATGAATCTTCAGAATAAAACAGGTTATCTTCGGAATGAACAAGATATCTTCGAAATAAGAAAAAACTATACCAGAATTGCTGAAAATGCTGTAGAATAGTAAAAAGAGTAGGGTACAACAAATATTGAGGTTCCTAAGGCTCTACCACATGTAAGTACATCCCTCAAGCATTTCAAAATTAAAATTTTATCAATTTTGTTCAAAAGGTGCAAACAATAGAAATAGGCATTCAGGCTGAAATGTTGTTAAGAACATAAAATTTCACTAGTATTAGTGCATCTGCCAAATATGGTTCCAGAATAAGGCTATTGCAAGATGAATCACATGATACCAAGCCTTTAAGAGGTACCTTGCAACACTAAAACTTGTAGAAGGGCAGAAAAAGAGTTAAAATTGTAGTAGTTGTAGAAATTGCAATATTGAAGGATGAAAGTGCATAAGTCAAAAAGTTGCAAGTTGCAAATGAAAAAAGATATGCAATAAAAAGAAAAAAAAACAAAAAAAAAAAAAATTGATTGAATTTTTTTTTGCAAGGTTATAGAAAAGTGAAATACGTGTGCTTAAATTGAAAAATGCTTGGTGTAGTGCAACAAGGAGAAATTTATCAGGTAGCAAGTGGCAAAGGATGTTTTTCACAAGGATAAAACTAGCATATTACTATGGCCTACTAGGATGCATGAGGGCATGCATCAGTTCAAACTAGGGGGGATGATGCGGCCTAAAAATGCTTCATTTTTACACTATGTTTGACATATAAAAACTGTCATATTATTAAGTTAAATTCCAAATAGTTGATTAGAATATATATTTGTTAAGTGCTTGCATGATTTTATGTTTGGAACATTATACCCCTATTTTGACTATTTTCAGCATTTTATGCACTATTTCAGTTGATTAAGTAGCAAATAAAAACTGTAGTAAAATTACATTGTGATGGTATGAATAAATTCCTCTTATCAAGAACTACAAATTTGCTTTTTGAAGCAAGTCAATATGAGTTGTAGATAAAAATTTATGAAGGTTTCATCATGTTCATGCCTTAAGTCTTTTCTGGAGTTGTTAACAGGTACAAATCTGCATTAATGGTGACATTGGCAAATCTACTCAGAATGATCCAAAGTGAGTTAAGGTATAAAATTCATAAAAATAGTAATTCATAGTATAGAGAACACATGACCCAAATTTTAAGGCATATGGACAAGTAATCAGGAAGTTATGGGGCCTGCAAAATGACAATTTCACACTTTTTGACAACTAGAAATTTTGGTGAAAATCTATGTTAGAGGCCAACTTGACAGTGATGTTGGAAGCAACTCCTGAAGATTTAAGAACTGAAAATTGAACCAAGTATAGTTAATACAACCAAGAACACGTGGATACAATTTTATATACATTGGAGTTATGAGGAACAATTTATGAGCACTCCAAAATGGTAGTTGGGCATGTTTTGACAGCTGGAAAAACAAGATTTTCCATACAAATTCTAGCAAGTTGACATTGAATGGCAAGGCATGGAATTCACACATGGAGAAGGATAAAAGCTATTGCAATCAGTTCTTGAGAGATAACCCACCTGAGAAAAGTAGTTGAGGTAACTTGAAGACCACACAGTTAGTCAATCCGAAGATCTTCGGATTGAGCAGACATCTTCGGATCGACACGCAGTTTCTTCGGATTGAGCCAGTTATCTTTAGATTGACAGCAAAAACTAATTTTTGAATTTTTGATTATTTTTTGATAGTGGAAAAAGGGAAAGAAGGTTGAGAATGTTAAGGGAAAATATCCCCCAACTGTCTTTACTGTCCTTGTCATCCAAAAGCCACCATTCATGGGAAAAGATCAATTGATCCTCTTCTAGGATAAAACCAAGAAATGCTGCAGCATAATAGGAATTGATATGCAAGATAAAAATAGTATATTTTTTGTTTGTAAATAAATCTTATGCATCTATAAAAAGATAGCTCCCATGTCGGTTGAGCTTAAGGAGAATAAGTAATAGAAAAATAGACAGTTTTAAGCTTTGTAACAGTCTGTAACAACAAAACTGTAATGCCATTTTTAGAGTAATAAATTATAGTTCTTTTGTCAGATTTTGTTATGATTTTAAATTAGTTAAGGAGTGTTTTTCATCTCCTTCTAGATCAGGAAGTATGGGCCCACTTTCATATCTAGAAGGAGGGATTTTATGACAGGTTTTAATCTGTAATTTTGCTACAGCAGAATTAATAGATTGCTTGTCAGATTTCATTTTTTTGTTTTTATTTTGTATTATGTGATTGATGTTTTCTATTATGTTTGTGTATAAAATTTATGTGTGTGTTAGTAGATAAATTAGATTAAACATTTATTTCTTGTTTTCTTTGCTTTCCATGTTCTGTTATTTTTATGTTTCAGCAACTTTCAATTTCTAGGAGATTTCATTTTGTTGTCAATTCCTATAATAGAAGCTTGATGACCTTTTGTGGCAGGGCATTGATAGGTGTTTTATTTCCAAGCATCACTTCCATTCTGTAAGAGTAAACTAGGTTTAAATTTTGCAAGTGTAATTTAGGATTTCATTTCAGCAACATTTCAATTTAGCAATTTCAATTCTGCAAAAGTAGATTAGATTTCAATTCAACAATTTCAATTCATGCAATTGTAGTTAACTTTAATTTTTTGAACTTAGAATTAGTTTTTATTTCTTGCAAGTTTTCATTCTACAGATTAGGTTTAGTGTGACACCAAAAGGCTAAACCAAATCTATTTCACCCAATAATTACTTGAAATCTGAATGCTTGAATTGTACTCTGCCCTAAACTTATATCGTAGATAGCCTTGGACACCACCCCGGATTGATAAATCATTGAGATTAAATGATGAGACTCAATGACACTCATCAGTTTCAAGAGATTCATTTGTAAGCTCTTTTAATAAGATACTTCTTAAGGACCTATCTCCTAGTCTTGCATGGAGATATCTTTGCAAAATTGAAGCTAAACCTATCCCAATACTCCTCTAATGATTCCCCTTCTTGTTGTATCACATCCAGGACTTATTCCCTGGAATCCCTTGCTCTGCCAAAGTCCTAATACTGATCTAGGAAATATTTTTTCATGTCTTCCTAGGTAGTTATCTATTTATTCCCCAAACTAATGAACCAACGCAAATCTGAATCATCAAAAGTGGAGGGAAAAAACCTTAGTTTCTGAGCATTGGTTGTATAGTCTATTGACCTGCATAGAACATAAAATTTGAAAATGAACAGGTCAAGATCTTCTATTGGAAGTCCTCTAAATATTGGAAGGTGGGTAGGAGAGATATGTTTCATGATGTGTTCTCCTCTTACCTCTTTTATAGAGAAGTTAAAAATAGTTGATGCTTCTCTTATTTTGCCAACTTGTCTCCTATCAAGGTTTCTACACCTGTTGCATTCAGAGAAACTTTCAAGGCTTCAATATTGTTTCTCTTATCCTTTATAAGGATTACTAAATCAGTGGTTGAAATAGTCCCTTCCTCAACTACTTACCAATATTGAAGGTTTAGTAAATCTTCCTCAAACTAAACTCTTCCTATCTCATATCCTTCCCTAAGGTTTTACTGGACTGTTCCAGAAGGATCTTGTGCAAACAATGGATGTTGACTCTAATGAATAGGTGGAGATGGTGGTGGAGAGATTTCAGTCTCAAGCTCTAACACAAATGGGACAAAGGTTTTTGGAGAAACTATGTTTGTGTTTGTTGGACATTTTGAGTAGATGAGTTGTCATTGATGTCAAGAGTGAGTGGTCATTGATGTCAAAAGTCAGTTTCAGTGAGCAGTGCAAGGAGAAGCAGTTCCACAATCAGTGCAAAAAGGAGAGTCCGCTTCTAGATGGTCAGATCCGGTTCCAGGTGGTCAGATGTGGTCCAAAGTGCAAAGAAGAGGCCCAAGAAAATAATATTATAATATTTTATTATAATATTAAAAAGGGAAATATAAATTAATTAATATAATTTTATTATAAATTAATTTATTAATTAATTTAATTAACTTCCAAAGTTATTTAAGTTAATTATAACTTAATTTTAATTTAATTATAAATTAATTTATATTAATTTAAATAACCCTAAAGAGGGTTATAAGGTTTAAATTAAAATCGAATTTGAAATTCGATTTAAGCACCGTTTTATGGCACGAGGTCTTCATGTATAAAAGGTGGCAAAAACCTTTGCCTTACTCCCGAAAAACCATCGATTGATTTCCTAAGCTCCAAAGTATAGTGTGCAAGGAAGAGAAAGATATTTTTGCATTTTGAAAGGTCTCTAGTGGTAGAAGGTTTAATAAATAGGAGCGAGGCTCCTCTTACCTTGCACAACACTGTGTAGCACAGTTGGCAACGATGGATGGTGCTAAGTCTTGTGGCAGGCAAGGAGTGCAGGGTTCGAATCCCATCGAGTTCATTTTGCAAGGAAGAGAGGGCATTTTCATTTTGTGCAGTATCGAACGAAAGGAATAAAGGGAGGCTTGTGCCTTCCCTTTCTTGTGGAAGCACTTAGCCCACATGGTGGGCTAGCACCTCGATAAGGCGCTCGGTTGGGAGTGGTCTCGCGTTTGAAACCCATCGAGGCCTTTTGGCTAGTGTTAAAGGTATGCGTTGATGTCATTTGTCTTGGTCGCTTGATTATTTTGGATGTGCTAAGGTTGAAAAAATAAAATATTTTTGATGGTTTATAAAGTTTATTTTTGCCTAAATTAATTTGGATATTGAGTATTTGAGGGAGATAAAAGGGTAGGCAAATATTATTTTGAAAGTTTAATTTTTGGAGGATGTTAATTTAATTGTTGGAGATTATAAGGAGCAATTGAGTAATTATTTTTATGTATGATTTGATGATTGCTAATTTCAAAGGAGTAATAAGGTGTATTTGAGTTTGATTATTTTTGTAATTGAGAAATATTTTGAGAGAGTGTTAGTGTGATATTTTGTCATCTAACCATTGAAATTGGCAAAGAAGAAAATTGTGATTGAGACAGGTTTTTAAGGGTACTTCTACATCAAACAAAAAGGTATGGGCACATCTTCCTAGTGAGTGATTGTTGGATGTTGTGAATGCTAAGTTGGAGTGAAAAGGGTTGTTTGATAAGCATTGTTGAGTTTGGTTAAGGTTTTCTGGAGTGAGAGTTGATGCTAAAAACCTTGTTTGATAAGCATTGTTGGAAATATTGAGTAAAGCTTTCATATGCTTGAACTAGGGTTTGTGCAAAGATCATGAGTATCATTGTTATGTGAAGTTGTGAACTATATTGAACTAGGGTTTGTGAAATATCATGAGTATCATTGTTATGTGATAGTTGTGAACTATCTTGAACTAGGGTTTGTGAGCAAGGATTATTTCATTGAGTGATTGATTGAGTAGAGTTGGTTGAGCCTAGTCAAGTGGATGTGTTGAAGTGATAGTTCAAGTTCTATGAAACAAATTGTTCCATATTCTAAATTGATTTGAGAAAGAGGTTGAGTGTTTGTGAGTGTGAAACATATTGAGTCTCTAACAATTCTCTATATGTTTCTATGGTAAAAAGAGAGATTGAAAGTGATTGAGCATTGTGGTGAATGTGAAGCATATTGAGTCTCTAAAAATTCTCTATATGTTTCTATGAGATTGGACAAGTTCTAGTGAGGACTTGTTGAGCATATTTGAGGTAAGTCTTAGAGAAGACTTGTGGATAGATTTGTGTGAGATTTTGTGGAAGCTTACAATATTTGAGGACAGAATTGAGAGTAGATTGGACAAGTTCTAGTGAGGACTTGTTGAGAAGATTTGAGGTAAGTCTTTGAGAAGACTTGTGGAAATATTTGTGTGAGCTTTTATGGAAGCTTACAATATAGATTTGAGGACATATTAGAGATTAAGTTCTAATTGTTGAGTAGATTGGACAAGTTCTAGAGAGGACTTGTGGATAGATTAGTGTGAGCTTTTGTGGAAGCTTACAAGGCAGATTTGAGATAAGTCTTTGAGAAGACTTGAGAGCAGATTTGATTGATTGATTTGTTCAAACCTTGAGTTAAGGTTTGGGGTAGATCTAATAGAGTTGATTTGTGATTAAGTCAAGCTTTGTGTTAAGGCTTGAGGATAGATATTGAGGATATATTTGTGCTAGACCGAAGGACTATGTTTAGTGTAGATTTGAGGATAGATTTTGGTGTATATTTGAGGATATATTTTGGTGCAAATTTGAGGATAGGTTTATGCCAAAAAAGATAGAGATTGAGCAGATTTATGCTAGACCGAAGGACTATGTTTAGTACAGATTTGAGATAGAGCTAAGAGCAAGCTTTGGAGGTGATAGAGTATAGAGGATGATAGTCTCTAGTGGATAGAGATCCATTAGCTAGGGTAGTGAGGATAGGTCTTCTGAGTGAGGATAGGAGTCTTTATGGATAGAGATCCATTAGCTAGTGTAGTGGAGGTAGCAATTCTTCTAGAAGATCACCAACCAGAGCAGAGGAGAAAGGAGTTCTCCTATGGATAGAGATCCATAAACTTGATTAGGGATTGGTGTCTCCTTTGGATAGAGGTCCATAAACATTGTAATAGGGAAAGGATTCCCAAGATATTTATTGAGAAAATATTAGTGAAATATTTTCTCCATGGAGTAGCCCACATTGGGTGAACCATATTAAATTGGTGTCTCTATTATGTGTGGTGATTTGTGCATTGCTTTGATTACTATTGTTGATATTGCTATTGATACATTGTATAATATTGATTGGGAAAGAAAAGTAAAAGTGGTCTTATACTGTTCACCCCCCCTCTCAGTATAAGCTTGTGTTCTTCAATTGGTATCAGAGTGGGTTCCTTCGGAAGAGTTTAACAGCTTGAAGGAAAATCTTACAAGAACACAATGGATTCTAAGAATGGATCCTCAGATAATTCAACACCAGTATTTGATGGAAGCGATTATATATTTTGGAGTATGAGAATGAAGATTCACCTGATGGCACTTGGCAATGAAATATGGGAAGCAGTTGAAAATGGATACACACCACCAGACTACTCCACCTATAGATAAATATGGTAAGCTTCTACATCATTACAATTCAAAAGCAATGAATGCAATTTTGAGAGGTTTGCATAGAACAGAGTTCATAAAGGTTATGCATTGCAAATCAGCAAAAGGAATTTGGGATAAGTTGCAAAGCATATATGAAGGAGATAAAAGTGTCAAAAAGGTAAAGATACAAAATCTCAAAGGACAATTTGAAGAATTAAGAATGAAGGATGAGGAAAACATTAGTGCTTATCTACTTCATGTAGACGAGGTTGTTAACGCCATGCAAGGACTTGGACTTGAGGTTCAAGAATCTGATGTTTGTGATAAGATCTTAAGATCTCTCCCAAAAAGGTTTAGTGAAAATATTTCTGCTATAGAGGAATCAAAATATGGTGATATTTTGACAAGAGATGAATTACTTGGTATTCTTACAACTTTTGAGATGAGAACAAAAGAGGAACCTAATATCTGGAAGGAAGCAACCTTCAAAGCTACTAAGAAGACAAAGGGCAAGAAGTCAGATTCAAGCAATGAGTCATCCAGTGATGAAGAAGAAAATTATGGTAGAAGGAATAAGGATCCAAGAAGATTTAAAGATGCAAAATATGTTAGATGTTTCAATTGTGGAAAGTATGGTCACTATGCAACTGATTTTCAAGAAGCTAGAAATAGCAATGATGAAGAAAAATAGGATCATAAGAACAAGGAATCAAAAAAATACATGTACCAAAATAAAGGCAAGGATGGACAAGGAAAACAAGGAAAGAAGTTCTTTCAAAGATAGAAGAGGAGTTACTATGCAGACAAGGCAAGTAAGTACTCAAGTGATAGTGATAATAGTTTCTCAAATAATGATAAAGATGAAGTTCTATTTTTGACAGAAAAAAAAGAAAAAGTTAAGAAAAGGTCACCAATAATTCTCAAGTGTTTTAGATGTGGTAATTTTGGACATCTTGAAGATAGTTGTACAAAGAATGGTTTCAGTTTCAATGATGATGAATATGAAGATACACTTGAAGGACCAGAAGAGAATATTCTAATGGCACTAGAAGAAGAAGGAGGTGATCCTATAGAAGACAAGTCAGAAGAGAATGAAGATGTTTTCAAAGGTAAACAAATAGAGGAAGAATCAGAGAAAGGAGAAGTTGATCTTGAGGGAGAGCTTATTTATGCTCTTAACACATTAAAGAAGGTAAGAAAGAAAAACTCCCAACTTAAGCTTCAGTTTCAAGAATGTGATGAAGAGAGAGGAAAGCTTATAGAGGATCTAAATAAGTCAATGGCTAAGACAAAGAAGTTCAAGGATAAGTTAGAAGCAAAGGTCTTAGAATGTGAAATATTAGAACAAGAAGTAGCTCTACTAAGGGAAGAAGTAGAAAAGTCTAAGGATAAGCTACACAAGTTTGGAAAGAGCTCAAAGATCATAGATAAGATGATCAAGGTACAAAGAAGGTCAACAAACAAAATAGGTCTTGGTTTTGAATAGGTACAAAAGAAACAAGAAGAGGAGTCAATCTCAAGTTCTGAAGAAGAAGAAACTTCAGAAGAAGATAGTGTAAGAGAAAGTGAGACTTCTGAGGATGAGTTGGACAATAGAAAGTTCAACAAGGAAAAGAACAATGCACAAAAGAGGAACAAATGGAACAGGAACCAACACAGGGTAAAAGAGACTAAGAGACCAATGAGGTCAAGGTAAGGAAATTTCAATGGATGATGTTTCTCATGTCACAGATTTGGGCACAAGGCTTCACAGTGTAGGACACATGAAAGATAGGAATATGGGAACTTCAGAAATAGGTAACTTTTTCATGGGTATTGCTACTCATGTAATCAGTTTGGTCACAAGGCAATGAATTGCAGGGTCCATGATAGGAATAGATATGGCTTCACCAGGAGAAATCCCAAGATATTTGCACCTCCAAGGAATAACAATATTAAGTGTTACAAGTGCAATAATGATGGACATACAACAAAGTGGTGTAGAGCAGAAATTCTAGAGACAAGCAAGAACAGGAACAATCAGAGGAATCAGAAGGATCAGATGAGAAGGAAAGTGGACAAAGGTAAAGATCAGTGCATGATGGGAGTAGAAATACTCCCACCCTAGAATTAACCACCTCAAGAGGAGGTGGGGGAGGGGCTAAGCTAAGAGACTCATTCTTAGCCCCGAGCCCCAAAGGTGGACCTTTGCCATTGATGTCAAAGGGGGAGAGATTTGAGTAAGGGGGAGAGATTTGATTTAAGGAGAGAGCATTGAGTCAGGGGGAGCAGAACAGAAAAAGGTTAAGGAAATTGGAAAAGATAATTGGGTTACCATCAATGACAAAGGGGGAGATTGTTGGACATTTTGAGTAGATGAGTTGTCATTGATGTCAAGAGTGAGTGGTCATTGATGTCAAAAGTTAGTTTCAGTGAGCAATGCAAGGAGAAGCAGTTCCACAATCAGTGCAAAAAGGAGAGTCCACTTCCAGTTGGTCAGATCCGGTTCCAGGTAGTCAGATGTGGTCCAAAGTGCAAAGAAGAGGCCCAAGAAAATAATATTATAATATTAAAAAGGGAAATTTAAATTAATTATAAATTAATTAATATAATTTTATTATAAATTAATTTATTAATTAATTTAATTAACTTCCAAAGTTATTTAAGTTAATTATAATTTAATTTTAATTTAATTATAAATTAATTTATATTAATTTAAATAACCCTAAAGAGGGTTATAAGGTTTAAATTAAAATTGAATTTGAAATTTTATTTAAGCATCGACATTTTATGGCATGAGGTCTTCATGTATAAAAGGTGGTAAAAACCTTTGCCTTACTCCCAAAAAACCATCGATCAATTTCCTAAGCTCCAAAGTATAGTGCACAAGGAAGAGAAAGAGATTTTCATATTTTGAAAGGTCTCCAATGGTAGAAGGTTTAATAAATAGGAGTGAGGCTCCTTTTACCTCGCACAACACTGTGTAGCATAGTTGGCAATGGTGGATGGTGCTAAGTCTTGTGGCAGGCAAGGAGTGCAGGGTTCGAATCCCATCGAGTTTGTTTTGCAAGGAAGAGAGGGCATTTTCATTTTGTGTAGCATTGAATGAAAGGAATAAAGGGAGGCTTGTGCCTTCCCTTTCTCATGGAAGCACTTAGCCCATGTGGTGGGCTAGCACCTCGATAAGGTGCTCGACTAGGAGTGGTCTCATGTTCGAAACCCATCGAGGCCTTTTGGCTAGTGTTAAAGGTATGCATTGATGTTATTTGTCTTGGTCACTTGATTATTTTGGATGTGCTAAGGTTGAAAAAATAAAATATTTTTGATGGTTTATAAAGTTTATTTTTGCCTAAATTAATTTGGATATTGAGTATTTGAGGGAGATAAAAGGGTAGGCAATATTATTTTGAAAGTTTAATTTTTGGAGGATGTTAATTTAATTATTGGAGATTATAAGGTGTAATTGAGTAATTATTTTTATGTATGATTTGATGATTGCTAATTTCAAAGGAGTAATAAGGTGTATTTGAGTTTGATTATTTTTGTAATTGAGAAATATTTTTGAGAGAGTGTTAGTGTGATATTTTGTCATCTAACCATTGAAATTGGCAAAGAAGAAAATTGTGATTGAGACAGGTTTTTAAGGGCACTTCTACATCAAACAAAAAGGTATGGGCACATCTTCCTAGTGAGTGATTGTTGGATGTTGTGAATGCTAAGTTGGAGTGAAAAGGGTTGTTTGATAAGCATTGTTGAGTTTGATTTTTTGGAATGAAAGTTGATTCTAGAAACCTTGTTTGATAAGCATTGTTGGAAATATTGAGTAAAGCTTTCATATGCTTGAACTAGGGTTTGTGCAAAGATCATGAGTATCATTGTTATGTGAAGTTGTGAACTATATTGAACTAGGGTTTGTGAAAGATCATGAGTATCATTGTTATGTGAAGTTGTGAACTATATTGAACTAGGGTTTGTGAGCAAGGATTATTTCATTGAGTGATTGATTGAGTAGAGTTGGTTGAGCCTAGTCAAGTGGATGTGTTGAAGTGATAGTTCAAGTTTTGTGAAACAAATTGTTCCATATTCTAAATTGATTTGAGAAAGAGGTTGAGTGTTTGTGAGTGTGAAACATATTGAGTCTCTAACAATTCTCTATATGTTTCTATGGTAAAAAGAGAGATTGAAAGTGATTGAGCATTGTGGTGAATGTGAAGCATATTGAGTCTCTAACAATTCTCTATATGTTTCTGTGAGATTGGACAAGTTCTAGTGAGGACTTGTTGAGAAATTTAAGGTAAGTCTTAGAGAAGACTTGTGGATAGATTGAAGCTACAACAAATTAGATAGATATTGAGAGTAGATTGGACAAGTTCTAGTGAGGACTTGTTGAGCAGATTTGAGGTAAGTCTTTGAGAAGACTTGTGGATAGATTTGTGTGAGCTTTTGTGGAAGCTTACAATACAGATTTGAGGATAGATATTGAGAGCATATTGGACAAGTTCTAGTGAGGACTTGTTGAGCAATTGAGACAAGAATTGTGGATAGATTAGTGTGAGATTTTATGGAAGCTTACAAGGCATATTTGAGATAAGTCTTTGAGAAGACTTGTGAGCAGAGTTGATTGATTGATTTGTTCAAACCTTGAGTTAAGGTTTGGGGCAGATCTAGTAGAGTTGATTTGTGATTAAGTCAAGCTTTGTGTTAAGGCTTGAGGATAGATATTGAGGATAGATTTGTGCTAGACCGAAGGACTATGTTTAGTGCAGATTTGAGGATAGAGTTTGGTGTAGATTTGAGGATAGGTTTGTGCCAGACCAGAGACAAAGATTGAGTAGATTTGTGCTAGATCGAAGGATTATGTTTAGTGCAGATTTGAGATAGAGCTAAGAGCAAGCTTTGGAGGTGATAGAGTATAGAGGATGATAGTATCCAGTGGATAGAGATCCATTAGCCAGGGTAGTGAGGATAAGTATTCTAAGTGAGGACAGGAGTCTTTAGTGGATAGAGATCCATTAGCCAGTGTAGTGGAGGTAGTAGTTCTTCTAGAAGATCACCAACTAGAGCAGAGGAGAAAGGAGTTCTCCTATGGATAGAGATCCATGAACTTGATTAGGGGATTGGTGTCTCCTTTGGGCAGAGGTCCATAAACATTGTAATAGGGAAAGGATTCCCAAGATATTTATTGAGAAAATATTAGTGAAATATTTTCTCCGTGGAGTAGCCCACATTGGGTGAACCACGTTAAATTGGTGTCTCTATTGTGTGTGGTGATTTGTGCATTGCTTTGATTATTATTGTTGATATTGCTATTGATACATTGCATAATATTGATTGGGAAAGAAAAGTAAAAAGTGGTCTTATACTGTTCACCCCCCTCTCAGTATAAGCTTGTGTTCTTCATGTGTTCTTAATGAAATGGCCATTCGGTCCTCTAATTCTAAGTGGACTCATACAAATATTAATGGAGATTTTGTAGAAAGTATCCTAAACTATTTCCAACATACTTTCCTTAGAACAAGAAAATTACAGTTGGCTACTCCCCGACAACGGTGCCAAAATGTTGGGCAAAACATTGGTTAGTTTTCTATGGTTCAAATCATTACCTCCATTTAATTTGTCAACCCAAGACAACTCGTAAACTTGTGAGTAACCCTGCACAATATATGCTTATAATCTCCCTTTAATCAGATGAGTCCCTTAGATCCTATGGTTTGGGGGTGTGTTGTTGTTTCTTTGGAGTTCTTGTTCATATTCCAAACCACTTAATCTAATTTGCACTATCAAAGAAATAACTGAAATGCTTTAAAATCCAAAACTGCACACTTGTTGGAAATTGACAAAAAATAGGGGAAATTGCAGCTTTAAATTAAACTACAAAAAATAGGAAAATAAACTAAAATGATAGAAAATAGGGAAAAGAAGGGAGGAATACTATTGAGAGTGGGCCCACACTTCTAGTAGATTCTTCCTGTATTAAGTCATACATCGGATGCTAGTTGAATTTGATTAGAAAACTCAAACGTATTTTATTGAAATGTGCATCATAAATTTACAAAGAAAATCTAGGATCTATTTTTCAGGGATGGTCTACATATTTATAAGATATGCGACCATGTACTGTTATATTCTGAAAGCTAATTTTTTTTTGATATGTTGTTATAATAATATGTAGGAATAAAGGAGATTAAATCAAAACATTAACTCATAACTTATTCAACGTATTCTATATTAGAACAAAATACATCTAATATTTTGCTTTACCCGATTACAATAAGTTTTACGTGATTGTTAAAAAATAGATGACATATGGTCATTGATATTGTCCTTGGTCCACATCCATCACTAAAATCACATCTACATTCATCGTTGAAATCACCTTTCTATTCTACCGACAATAGAGTATCGCATTGTAATTGTACATTAATGGGAATTAGGTGCCTTATCTATAGAAGTCGAGAAGAAGGTGCCAACATGGGAGTCATGTGCCTAAATATAATTAGGTGCTCTATAGTCAAGTTCCAAATGGGAATCGAGCACTCGATAGTTAAGCACCAAATAGGAGACAGGTGCCTAGATGGGAGTCGGGCGCTTGACTTAGTGCTTCATCATTGTTTTGTTGCAGATATTTTTACCTTCAATTTTCATCATAAATGGAAAGTGCTAGGTCCAAGTAGGACCTCGACATAAACATGCCAAAATACCATAAAATCCATTGCATTTACACATAATCCACTCAAAAACAAATATTAGACAACATACATAATCTAGTGTTAAATACATATAAATTTGCATAAAACACATATTTCTATTAAAATAAATGCCATAATATATATGGAATGTTTGTACAAAAATGAAAATTTTCAAGGCTCATCACATATATATAAATCCCACGAAGCATAGACTATTCTCAAGTGTATAACATTAAGTGGTTCAGGTTCTTCAACTCCCCCTAGCTTGGCAAGCCTATGTGGTTGGAATGAACCTACTTCCCCTAGAATGACAAGCATATTAATGAATGACAAACTCTTCTGGCTTAACCTCATCTATGTCTACTTGGAAAACCTTGCGATTCAAAGGTGAAGGTGAAGGTGAAGATGGAGGGGATGGAGAAATATAGTTGGCTGAAGCCCTTAACAGTTCCTCGACTAAGACAAGCTCAAAAAAGGATGGTGGCGAGGAAATCTGATCCATATCAATAAGATGCATGACAGTAGGAATTGGCTTTGTCAAATCATATGGATTATGGAGTGGGGTGAATAAGTCATCAGGATTCATGTTGACTTAAGGAAAAATGAAGAGGTGAAATGGATGGGATGGATGAATCCTAAGAATCGATGCTAGGACCTTGGTAAACCTGGACAACAACAAGCAACACAAATAAATGCACTTAACTAAATCCTATATACATGAAATACACAAAAAGAAAATATTTTTGTTTGTTTTATGTTTTTTTTCTCTTTTTTTGCATTATATACATATGTTACAATTTTGGCCGTTGAGATGGATTAATGATATGGAGGTGGGGGTTCATCAGTAGGTTCAGTTCGCTCTTATGGAAGAAGTAGGCAAAATATGGGTTCATGTATAGGGAATATTATGAGGTAAAAATCATATTGTTTGATGTGGGAAATAATGGGCCTTGATTCGTCATCAGATTCATCAAAAGCTGTCGACATGAGGTCAAACTCTTCGTACATTTCCTTGTCAAAGTCATTGGGATGGAGGGCTTCTTCTGAATTTAGATTAAGCCTTTGGAAGGCTTGTTAAAAATAATAGATGGTGGGAAGTGGGTGATAAAATAGACTTGAATGATCATGCACTTATTGATATGGGACATTAATAATCTGAGGCACTCCCTGTTCATATCAAACTAAGCCATGTCTTTGCAAATTATGTCTATGAAAATATTAGGATGCAAAACCCGTAATTTGTTGGATATTGGAAGGTGGTGGTTGTTTGGGTTCTTTTGGGGGAGTAGGATTAGACAAATATTTTATCCCCCCATACACAAAATTTATGCTATTAGGTACCAATTCCATATTGTATACCGCTCCTATAGATAAAGGTGGGTCATGTGGGTGACCGAAATCCTTGGTATTTGAGATATTGAGCTGTGTGATGGTGATGTCTTAGACCACATATTCACCAATACCAAGGTTTGTGAGGTGGACCTCAACTTGGGATGATGATCATGAAGTGGACATAAGAATCTCATGGTTGGCTAATTGCTCAGACGATGGAGAAGATGTGGGCATCTCATAGTTTGATAAATCGACTTGTGAAATATTGGCTGATGGAGATGTATTTGGTTGTGGAGGAATTGTTGTGACTGATGAAGGGGATGATGATGTGGATGGCATGGATTGGGTTCGACCACATGTACATGTAGTCTATTATGATGCTAATGAAGGTGCATAAGTGGATGCTTGATTGGAAATGGTGGTGGTATTGGAAATATGAGCAAGATTTGTTGTCATTAATGTCAAGAGTCAATTTTAGTGAGCAGAGTAAGAGGAAGGATATCAAGAGTCAGAGAAAGATTGTTTCTGGACCTAATGGAAATAATATTATAATATCTCTCATTATAATATTCAAGGTGATTATATAAGGTCTATAGGAGAAAATGAAAAAGCCTAAGGAAAATAATATTATATTGTATTATAATATTAAAGGTCTAATGGTAAGACCTAAGGAAATTAAATTAATTGTAAATTAATTTTAATAATTTCATTTTAAATTAATTTTATTAAATTTATAGTTATTAAATTAATTATAGGTTAATTTTAATAATTTTATTATTAATTAAATTATAATTTAATTTAATAACCCTAAAGTTAGGGTTATAAAGGTAAATATAAAGCGTCGATGTCATAGTCAATTTCCTCCATCGATGTCAATGATTGCCAAGGCATGGGTATAAATACCCTAAGCCTAAGAAGCTTAAAGAATTATCCACAATTTTAATTAATCCCTAAGCAAAAATCATGTGCACAATATTCGTGAGCAAGAGATGGAAGAAGTCCCCATTAGACTCTTTTTGGCAGGTAGCGAAGGGAGAAAAGGCACAAGGCATGAAGGCCTTATCACCACCTAGCCTGGTGGGCTAGCAGTATTTGGAAGCACCTTGGGAATGCGAGGTACCACGTTTGAATCACAACATGGTTGGTTGTGTAGTTTTTTTGTGCATTGAGGATGCCAAAGCATTTTGGATTTTGGTGCCTAGGTAGAAGACAAAGCGTCGTGGGTGCTTTTGCCTTCCACGTGAGCACTTAGCTCACATGGCTTGACATCCATGACTAAGGCACTTGAGGCACTATGACGTGGGATAGAATCTTGTCGGGAGCACTTGTGAGGTATTAAAATTTTTGTTTAAATTAATTTGTGCTTCTAAGGTTGTATGGTGAATTTTTGAGCTTAGGGAGATATAAGGTTGATGAAATTAAATAATTATTTTTTATTTAATTATTTTGTGGATTGAGGTGTTTAGAGTGGAGTTATAAGGTTTAATAAAATATTTTTTTTATATATTTTGGTGAATGCTAATTTCAAGGAGTAGTAACGTGTATTTGAGTTTAATTATTTTTGTGATTGTGAAATATTTTGAGGGAGTGTTAGAGTGATATTTTGTCATCTAACCTTTGAAATTGGCAAAGAGGGAAATTGTTTTTGAGACAGGTTTTGAGGTTAATTCTTCATCAAACAAAAGGTATGGGTACATCTTACTTGTGAGTGATATGTTGTGAATACTAAGTTGGAGTGAAAAGAGTTGTTTGATAAGTATTGTTGAGTTTGATTGTTAAAGGTTTTTCTAAGTGAGAGTTGTTGATAAAAACCTTGTTTGATAAGCATTGTTGGAAAAATTGAATGAGCCTTCACATGCATGATTAGAGTTTATGTAAGATCATGAGTATCATTGTTATGTGAAGTTGAGAACTATCTTGAAACTAGGATTTGTGCAAGATTATAAGTATCATTATTATGTGAGATTGTTTGATAAGCATTGTTGGAAATAATAGAGTAAGTGTTCATATGCTTGGACTAGAGTTTGTAATCAAGGAATGTTTCATTGAGTGATTGGAGTTGATTGAGCCTAGTCAAGTAGAAGTGTTGAGGTGATAGTTCAAGTTTTGTGAAACAAATTGTTCTATATTCTAATTTTATTTGAGAAAGAGATTGAAAGTGATTAAGAATTGTTGAGAGTGTGAAGCATATTGAGTCTCTAAAAATTCTCTATATATTTATGTGAGAATGAGCAAGATTCTATGTGAATCTTGTTTGTGTGATTGAAGAGGATTTTATTTTGGATTGAGTTGATTTGAGTAAGCTTTTGTTGAAGCTTACAATGCAGATTTGAGGCAAGTCTTGGTGAAGACTTGTTGAGCAGATTGGATAAGTTCTAGTGAGGACTTGTTGAGAATATTTGAGGTAAGTCTTGGTGAAGACTTGTTGAGCAGATTGGACAAGTTCTAGTGAGGACTTGTTGAGCAGATTTGAGATAATTCTTGGTGAAGACTTATTTGAGACTGGACAAGTTCTAGAGAGGACTTATGGATATATTAGTGTAAGCTTTTGTGGAAGCTTATAATGTAGATTTGAGACAAGTATTTGACAAGACTTGAGAGTAGAGTTGATTGATTAATTTGTTCAAACCTTGGGTTAAGGTTTGGGGCAGATCTAGCAGAGTTGATTTGTGATTGAGTCAAGCTTTGTGTTAAGGCTTGAGGATAGAGATTGAGCAGATTTGTGCTAGACCGAAGGACTGTGTTTAGTGCAGATTTGAGGATAGAGATTGAGGATAGTGCTAGACTAAAGGACTATATTTAGTACAAATTTGAGGACAGAGAATGAGAAAATTTGTGCTAGATCGGAGGACTATGTTTAGTATAGATTTGAGGATAGATATTGAGTAGATTTTTGCTAGACCGAAGGACTATGTTTAGTGTATATTTGAGGATAGATATTGAGAATATTTGTGCTAGACCAAAGGACTATGTTTATTAAATATTTGAGGATAGATATTGCGTAGATTTGTGCTAGAACAAAGGACTGTGTTTAGTGCAGATTTGAGATAGATTTGAGATCAATATTTGGAGGTGATAGAGTATAGAGGACAACAATATATAGTGGATAGAGATCCATTAGCCAAGGTAGTGAAGATAGGTCTTCTGAGTGAGGGTAGGAGTCTTCAGTGGATAGATATCCATTATCCATTGCAGTGGAGGCAATAGTTCTATAAGATCATCAACCAAAGCAAATGGGGTTGGTGTCTCCTATGGATAGAGATCCACAAAATTGATTAGGGGATTCGTGTCTCCTTTGGATAAAGATCCATAAATATTGTAATAGGGAAGGATTCCCAAAAATATTTGTTGAGAAAATATTAGTGAAATATTTTCTCCATGGAGTAACCCACATTGGGTGAACCACATTAAATTGGTGTCTCTACTATGTGTGGTGATTTGTGCATTGCTTTGATTACTACTAACGATATTGCCATTGATTTATTACATAATATTTATTAGATAATAAAAGTAAAAAGTGGTCTTATACTATTCACCCCCATCTTAGTATAATTTTGTGTTCTTCAATTGGTATCAGAGCGGGTTCCTTAGAAAGAGTTTAAAAAATTGAAGGAAAAGCTCACAAGAACACAAATGGATTCTAAGAGTGGATCCTCAGATAATTTAGCACCAGTATTTTATGGGAGCGATTATGTATTTTGGAGTATGGGAATGAATATTCACCTAATGGCACTTGGAAATAAAATATGGAAAACAGTTGAAAATGGATACATACCACCAACTACTCCACCTATAGATAAAGATGATAAGCTGCTACATATTTACAATTCAAAGGTGATGAATGCAATTTTGAAAGGTTTGCATAGAAATTTTTTTATAAAGGTTATGCACTTCAAATCAACAAAAGAAATTTGGGATAAGTTGCAAGGCATATATGAAGGAGATAAAAAGGTCAAAAAGGTAAAGTTGTGAAATATCAAAGGACAATTTGAAGACCTAAAGATGAAGGATGAGGAAAATATTAGTGATTATCTACTTCATGTAGATGAATTTGTCAAATCCATGTAAGGACTTGGACTTGAAGTTCAAGAATCTGATGTTTGTAATAAGATTTTAAGGTCACTCCCAAAAATATTTAGTGAAAATATTTCAGCTATAGAGGAATCAATAGATAGTGATATTTTTACAAGGGATGGATTACATGGCATTCTCAAAACTTTTGATATGATAACAAAAGAGGAAGCTAATATCCAGAAGGAAACAACCTTCAAAGCTACCAAGAAGACAAAAGGAAAGAAGTCAGATTCAAGTAATGAGTTATCTAGTGATGAAGAAGAAAATTATGGCAGAAGGAACAAATATCCAAGAAAGTTATAGGGTAAAAAAGTTATTATATGTTTCAATTGTGGAAAGTATGGTCACTATGCAACTGATTGTCAAGAATCTGGAAATAGCAGTGGTGATGAGAAACATGATCATAAGACATTGGATGCAGGAAAGCATAGGTACCAAAAGAAAGGCATGGATGAATAAAGCAAGCAAGGAAAGAAGTTATTCCAAAGATATAAGAATAATTTCTATGCGGACAAGGCAAGTAAGTACTCAAGTGATAGTGATGATAGTTCCCCAGACAATTATAAAGATAAAGTTATATTTTTGAAAAAAGAAAAAGAAGTGGTTAGGAAAAGGTCACCGATAATTCTCAAGTGTTTTAGATGTGTAAATTTGGTCATATTGAAGATAGTTTTACAAATAATAGTTTCATTTTAAGTGATTATGAATATGAGGATACACTTGAAGGACCAGAAGAGAATCTTATTATGGCATTAGAAGAAGGAGGTGATCCTATCAAAGACAAGTAAGAAAAGAATGAAGATGTTTTCAAAGGCAAACAAATAGAGGAAGAATTAGAAATAGGAGAAGTTGATCTTGAGGGAGATCTTATTCATGCTCTGTATGCATTAAGGGAGGTAAGAAAGCAAAATTAAAAACTCAAGCTTCAATTTCAAGAAAGTGATGAAGAGAAATGGAAGCTTATAGAGAATCTAGATAAGTTAATGGCTAAGACAAGGAGATTCAAAGAGAAGTTAGAAGCAAAGGTTTTAGAATGTGAAAAGTTAGAGCATGATGTAGCTTTAATAAGGAAGTAAAAGAGTATAAGGACAAGTTACACAAGTTTTGGAGAATCTCAAAGAACTTGGACAAGATTATCAAGACACAAAAACCTACATCAAGCAAGACAGGTCTTGGTTTTGAACATGTACAAAAGAAACAATGAGAGGAGTCCACCTCAAGTTCTAAAGAAGAAGAAACTTTAGAAGAAGAGAGTGTAAGAGAAAGTGAGACACATAAGGATGAGTTGTACAATAGAAAGTTCAATAGGAAAAGGAACAATGCACAAATGAGAAACTGATGGAATAGGAAACAACACAGGGTAGAAGAAACTAAGACACCAATGAGGTCAAGGCAATTCAATTTCAATGGAAGATGTTTCTCATATCATAGGTTTGGACACAAGGCTACAAAGTGCAAGACACATGAAAGATAGGTATATGGGAAATTTAGAAATAGACAACCTTTTCAAGGGTATTGCTACTCTTGTAACCAGTTTGGTCACAAGGCAATAAATTGTAAGGTTCATGATAGGAATAGCTATGGCTTCACCAGGAGAAATCCCAAGATGTTTGCACCACCAAGAAATAATAACATTAAGTGTTATAAGTGAAATAATTATGGACATACATCAAAGTGGTGTAGAGTAGAAATTCCAGAGATAAGCAGGAACATGAATAGTCAGAGGAATAAGAAGGATCATATTAGGAGGAAAGTAAAGGTAAAGAGCAATGCATGCTGGGAGTAGAAATACTCCCACCCCAAAATTAACCACCTCAATAGGAGGTGGAGGAGGAGCTAAGCTAAGAGTATCATTCTTAGCCTCGAACCCCAAAGGTGGCCCTTTGCCATTTATGATAAAGGGGGAGATATTTGAGTTAGGGGGAGACCATTCAGTCAGGGGGAACAATTTCTCAGGGGGAGTAGAACAAAAAAAGTTAAAAATAATGGTTTAAAAAAATGGTTGCCATCAATGACAAAAGGAAGATTTTTGGAAATATGAGCAAGATTTGTTGTCATTGATGTCAAGAGTCAGTTTCAATGAGCAGAGTAAGAGGAAGGATATAAAGAGTCAGAGAAATATTGTTTCTAGATCTAAGGAAAATAATATTATAATATCTCTCATTATAATATTCAAGATGATTAGATAATGTCTACAAGAGAAAGGAAAAAGCCCAAGGAAAATAATATTATAATATTGTATTATAATATTAAAGGTCTAATGGTAAGACCTAAGGAAATTAAATTAATTATAAATTAATTTGATTAACTTTATAGTTATTAAATTAAATTATAAATTAATTATAATAATTTTATTATTAATTAAATTATAATTTAATTTAATAACCCTAAAGTTAGGGTTATAAGGGCATATATAAAGCACCGACATCATAGTCTATTTCCTCCACCAAAATCAATGATTGCCAAGGCATGGGTATAAATACCCTAAGCCTAAGAGGTTTAAAGGCCTATCCGTGATTTTAATTAATCCCTAAGAAAAAATCGTATGTGCAATATTTGTGAGCAAGAGAGGGAAGAAGTCCCCGTTTGACCCTTTTCGACAGGTAGCGAAGGGAGAAAAGGCACAAGGCATAAATTTCTTGACACCACCTAGCTTGGTGGGCTAGCGGTATTTAGAAGAACCTTGGGAATGCAAGGTACAACATTCAAATCATAGTAGGGTTTGTTGTGCAGTTTTTTCGTGCATCGAGGATGCCAAAGCATTTTGTCTTTTGGTGCTTATGTAGAAGACAAAGCACCATGGGCACTTTTGACTTCCATGTGAGCACTTAGCTCACGTGGCTTGGAAACCATAGCTAAGGCACTGGAGGTATTGTGACATGGGATCGAATCCCATCGGGAGCACTTGTGAGGTATTAAAAAATTTGTTTAAATTAATTTGTGCTTCTAAGGTTGTATGGTGAATTTTTGAGCTTAGGGAGATATAAGGTTGATAAAATTAAATAATTATTTTTTATTTAATTTTTTGATGGATTGAGTCATTTAGAGTGGAGTTATAAGGTTTAATAAAAGATTTATTTTTATATGTTTTGGTGAATGCTAATTTCAAGGAGTAATAAGGTGTATTTGAGTTTAATTATTTTTGTAATTGTGAAATATTTTGAGGGAGTGTTAGAGTGATATTTTGTCATCTAACCTTTGAAATTGGCAAAGAGGGAAATTGTGTTTGAGATAGATTTTGAGGTTAATTCTTCACCAAACAAAAGGTATGGGCACATTTTCCTTGTGAGTGATTGTTGAATGTTGTGAATACTAAGTTGGAGTGAAAAGGGTTGTTTGATAAGCATTATTGAGTTTGATTATTAAAGGTTTTTTTGAGTGAGAGTTTTTGATAAAAACCTTGTTTGATAAGCATTGTTGGAAACATTGAACGAGCCTTTACATGCATGATTAGAGTTTATGCAAGATCATGAGTATCATTGTTATGTGAGATTTTTTGATAAGCATTATTGGAAATAATAGAGTGAGTGTTCATATGTTTGGACTAGGGTTTGTAAGAAATGAATGTTTCATTGAGTGATTGGAGTTGATTGAGCCTAGTCAAGTAGAAGTGTTGAGGTGATAGTTCAAGTTCTATAAAACAAATTGTTCTATATTCTAATTTTTTTTGAGAAAGAGATTGAAAGTGATTAAGCATTGTTTAGAGTGTGAAGCATATTGAGTCTCTAAAAATTCTCTATATGTTTCTATGAGAATGAGAAATATTTTGTGTGAAGCTTGTTTGTGTGATTGAAGAGGATTTTGTGTTGGATTGAGTTGAGTTGAGTAAGTTTTTATGGAAGCTTATAATGCATATTTGAGGTAAGTCTTGGTGAATACTTGTTGAGAAAATTGGACAAGTTCTAGTGAGGACTTTTTGAGCATATTTGAGGCAAGTCTTGGTGAAGACTTATTGATCAGATTGGACAAGTTCTAGTGAGGAATTGTTAAGCATATTTGAGGTAAGTCTTAATGAAGAATTATTGAGTATATTGGATAAGTTCTAGAGAGGACTTGTGGATAGATTAGTGTAAACTTTTATGGAAGTTTACAATGCAGATTTGAGATAAGCCTTTGATAAGACTTGAGAGCATAGTTGATTGATTAATTTGTTCAAACCTTGGGTTAATATTTGGGGTAGATCTAGCAGATTTAATTTGTGATTGAGTCAAGATTTGTTTTAAGGCTTGAGGACAGATATTGAACAGATTTGTGCTAGACTAAAGGACTGTGTTTAGTGTATATTTGAGGACAGATATTGAGAAAATATTTGTGCTAGACCGAAGGACTATGTTTAGTGCAAATTTGAGTACAAATATTGAGCAGATTTGTGCTAGATCGAAGGACTATGTTTAGTGTATATTTGAGGACAGAGATTGAGCAGATTTGTGCTAGGTCGAAGGACTATATTTAGTGCATATTTGAGGATAGATATTGAGCAAATTTGTGCTAGACTAAAGGACTGTATTTAGTGTAGATTTGAGAATAGAGATTGAGCAGATTTGTGCTAGACCAAAGGACTATTTTTAGTGCAGATTTGAGATAAAGTTAAGAGCAAGATTTGGAGGTGATAGAGTATAGAGTATGACAATCTCTAGTGGATAGAGATCCATTAGCCAGGGTAGTGAAGACAGGTCTTTTGAGTAATGGTAGGAGTCTTCAGTGGATAGAGTTCCATTAGCCAGTGCAATGGACGTAGCAATTCTTCTAGAATATCACTAGCTAGAGCAGAGGTAATTGGTGTTTCCTATGGATAGATATCCATGAAATTGATTAGATTTTTGGTGTATCCTTTGGACAGAGGTTCATAAAAATTGTAATAGGGAAGGATTCCCAAAGATATTTGTTGAGAAAATATTAGTGAATTTTTTTCTCTATGGAGTAGCCCACATTGGGTGAACCACGTTAAATTAGTGTCTCTATTGTGTGTGGTGATTTATGCATTGCTTTGATTACTGTTGATGATATTTCCATTGATATATTGCATAATATATATTGGAAAAAAGTGATCTTATACTGTTAACCCCCCTCTCAGTATAAGCTTGTGTTATTTAGGTACGAAGCTCCTCAGGAATGTGAGCTTTTGATGAAGTATTGGATGGAGTGATTGATGATGTGGTGGATGACATGAGGAAAAAGTGGGTAGAAGGAAGCATGGATTCATAAGGATTTGAGAGGAAGTTGCAATACTTAAACAACTCAACATCCTCTCGTATGCAATGTACTTGCCCTTCGTATAAATATTTTAGACATTTATGTAATATAGAAGGGACACATCTCATTTCCCTCATCCAAGGTCTTATAAGGAGTACATTGTATGCCATGGATCCTTCTAAGATGTGGAACAAGGTAGGCAATAATTTTACCCCTACTTCAATGGGCAAAAAAATAGTTCCAACTGTAGAGCAAAGAGCATCATTAAATGCTTTTAATGTGAAGGTGTATTTGGTTATATGAGATGGAGAAAGATGGAGATGATGAAGGGTAGATGTGGTGATGATGTTAATGGAGGAGACAGTATCAATTAAGACTCTTTTAAATGGCTTTATATCAATTTTAACCATTATATGCAATGGAGGGTCCATTGATTCTGATGAGATTGGTTTAATGTCAAAGTCATAGAATGTAATGGAAGGCTACATGCATGTTTGAATTCTCCCTACAAAGTTATTAAATGCATTGGAATCTTGAGATTGGAGTTTGATCAATTTTAGAATATTTATTAATGCCTTAGGATGTTGGGGAGATTCTTGAATTAGATCATAAATAGACCGTTTTAGTGAAGCCATTTTTAAACTTGTTGTTAATTGGCTGCTCAGAGAAATAATTAGCCTTTGGGGTGGTTGATGGCATGGCTTGATGGATTAGAATGGTTTTGAATGTGGATTGGTGGAGAAATATTTAAGGAAATTTGGATGAGTAGTGATGAAATAGGTTTAGAATCCCTTGCTTATGAGTTTATGGGCTATTTAACGAGTTGTTTTTGTGCATCTTATTGATTTTTTTGTCGTTGTTGACCTTGGGTCACTACATGAATGGCATCTATAAAATCTTGGTACTATTGAACATCGTTAACTTGATTGGGAGGGGTCTTGATATTAGACCTTATCATTGTGGATTGCACCTCCTCATGATGAGGAAGTGGTGTTTGGAAGATACCAAGATTTTGGTTTTATTGAGCTAGGGATTTTCAACCTTGATGGCCTCCAAGTTGATGAGGTCTTGTACTATATCCTTAAAAAAATGGCAGATATTTATATCATGCCTATTTTGTTTATGATAAGGGAAAAATAAATATTCCTTGTAGTTTTTACCACGTATGTTGGGATCATCTAGTTTTACCTTAGATAAAACAAGTCTATTGGTGTCATACAACCTTCGAAATATGGAAGCATAAGATTTAGATAGAGGGGTGTAGTGATAATTTTTTCAAATCGATTGTCGATGTTGGCGATTATCCATAGTTAGAACTGTATTTTGCATAGATTTGGTTACTAAGGGCACCACATGATAGGTAATTTGCTGTGGTGGTTTTTGCATTGTTTTTTGTTGAGCCATTATCAGCTAGCTCATGACCACTTGATTGATGTGATTGGCTTGATTGGAAGGATTGGCCTGTGTTGATTTTATTTGGCTAGAATAATTGCTTTTGTATTGGCCCTTGTTTTGCCATTCCTTCTTTCTTGGCTTAAGTATGTCTTCTTGGATTTTTATCTCTTCGATGACACTAGCTTAGGTAAGAGATTCCTCAAATGAGGGATATGTTGAAGCATCCAAGAAATAGGTTTTAGGAAACTCTTAGTGAATAGCTTAATAAGCTCTTCCATTGATAGGGTGAATGTCATTTTGGTTATGATGGCCCTCCAACGGTTGCCAAAATCATAGATAGAATCATTGTCATGCTGTCTTGAACCATAGATATCAGATAATGAGACTTTTTTTTCTTATATTAAGGGAAAATTATTCAAAGAATTGGTCAACCAATTGTTCGAAAGTATCAATACTATGATGGAGCAATTGGTTATACCATTCTATGGAATCCCCCCCAAATGTTTGAGGAAATATGCAAAGTATGAGAGCATTATCATTTTGAATTTTGAAACATGAGTGCACGAATGTGCTCACATGCTCTTTAGGGTCCTTAGTTCCTTTGAAATTGTCAAACCTTAGTACCGTGAAGTTTGTTGGATAGGGTGATGATGGTATTAAAGGATGAATTGGTTGATTGATTAATTGATGTAAGGTTGGATTTTGGTTATTGTAACCAAGAGTATGTTGTATCAAATTATCAAACTATTGTTGCATAACCTTTATTCTAGGGTCTTCCCCAGGAATGTGAAAGCCCTAAATCACTTGATGATTCTATGATGGGGTGGAAATATGTTATGGAGTGACAAGATGATGATGGATAGGTGGAGTGGATTGGAATTGATGATGATGAGATTGATTGAGAAATGATGGTGACTATTGAAAATGGGACAATGCATGAGGACTGTGGCTAGGTTGGCCTATGGGAATGGAATGGGTATGGGTGGATGGAGGTATAGGTATGGAAACCACAAAATATTTTAGTTTCCATGATGGAATTTGTGTGGTGAAGATGGGTTGAGTAGAAATTGGTTGAGGCATAGGGTTCATTTGAACTTGCTGTTGAGTAGTCTACCACTTCTTAAGTAATTTGTTCAAATGTTCCCATGCTTCATTAATTTCCATATCATCATTGGAAGGTATGGATGAAGATGGAATAGATGATGTGGATGGGGTATAAGTGGCAATGGGAATTTCAATTTGATTGGATGAAGTGGGCACTTGTAAAGCAGCATTGACTTGTGCTTCATACAAAGTGTTGGTATAGGTGGATACATATGAAGTGCTAGGAGCACATGATGGTTGGGGAATAGAAACATGGGATGAAGGTGCAACCGATGCCTCAAAAAGAGGGTTAGCATACACCTGGGTAAAATTGGATGGTTGGGAAGGAGCAATTTCCTATTGTAAAGAAAGATATTAATCCGAGACATTATGGATGGTTTGTCAGACATAATTAGTCAATTTAGAGAAAGCCTCTACTTGGGCCATATCTATGTGGGTAATATTATGGTCAATTGTGGGTGAGGATAATTCGGTTTGTGAAAGAGATGTGGAGGTGTATCTGTGTGGGATATCATTAGCCTGCACAATGTGTGATGGACCTATAGATAAATATGTGTAATCTGTCTAAACCACACTGACTGGATCTACCACAGAACTAGTAGGAATTAAAGATGAATAGTCCATAGATGTAATATTTTTATTTACATATTTTTTCTAATTTCTTGTTAAGACCATAATATACTAAAACAAAATGTAAAATGTGATGTAAAGGAAATGCAAAAATGGAAATTCATAGAAATCAAATGAAGATAATCAATGCTATGTTTATAAAACAATTTTGTCTTACCTCATTCATTAATTATCTCATTTTAATGTTTTTTTTCATTTTGTGTTTGAATACACTAATATGAAATTCAAATGGGTAAATACTATGGCTAGGAATGGGCAACAAGATTCTTGTTGGTGATGAAATCCAACAAGTTTGCTTAGGGGTAACCTATGGTGTCTAGGGGAAGAGATTGGTGGATGGATATGAAACCCACCATGACCAAAACTCAAGCAATGGTTGGTGATGAAATACAACCATTAAAGTTAAAAGTGCCATGTGTAGTGTATGATTTTTTTTAAAAGTTTAGTTTTCTATTGAGCTCATACAATGTCATAAAATGGCTGCTTTCACCAATCTAAATCAGAAACCAACATTAAAATACCAATTTTTATAGAGGAGGTAGAGCAAACTACTTAAGATCGCTCTCTAAATAGAGGAGGGTTCATCTACTCCTCTGCCTTGAATCACCAAATGCAGGGGTAATATTTTGTATTTTAAATGTTGTTCCTACTTATATTAATAAAAATAGAAACTTCTAACCCTAGGATGCACACTACTTTATGCTTTTAACATCACACTAGAAATATGCAGCACACTAGAAAGCATGAATTCTTTTAAAATAGAAATGTGTAAATGCAACTATATGCAAACAAAAGATGCAGCACACCAGAAAGCATGAATTCTTTTAAAATAGAAAGGTGTAAATGCAACTATATGCAAAAACTACTTTGATGTCTAAATGCACACTAGAATGATTATTTCTAACAGATATGTTATTACTATGTTATTTTTAACCCAATATCTGAAAGAAAACAAAAAAAAATATAAAATGTAAAAATGTGTAAAAACAGAGATTAGGGTTTGAAGGTAAGCTTATAGGGAAGCCTATGTATTTTTTCTCTTCTCCATGAAACACACCTCTACACTTCAGAAACACCCATGGGTATTTATTGAATATCCCACAAGCATCGTAGGGCATCTGCGCACCTTCTACAATTGTTGCCTTGTTTCAAAAATCCATACTCTACAAAAATTGTGTGATCCGTGCTTCTGAAAACACTACAAGATAAAACAAAAAACAAGTTATGTCACAAGATAAATCAAAATAAGAAATCCTTAGGAGGTACCACTGTGATCGCCATTCGTGAATATAAAATTGAACAACACAAATAATTAAACTTAAATAAATGAACAAATAAAGCAAGGTAAACACATGTGATTGCATAGAAATAAATTTGATTTTTATTGTCAGGTGTATTTATGATATTATGACCAAATATGCCCCGGATTGGGGTTATTACAAAGATTTATTGCTCAATACAATAATATCAATATGCTAGGGTTCTCTGAAGCCCTAGCCAACAAATTAGGGTGGTGTATTCATGCTCGATTGATCCCAAAAGAAGTGAGTGGGCTTCAGATATCCATTTTTTGGACCACTCTATCTAAAAAACTACCAATGAACTCAATCCCTAAACATGCAAATAGCAAATAAAATAGAAGGTTAATAATATATGCAAGGGCTCCACTATGTTAGGCCCTCAATATAAAACTACTAACCCTAGTTTTAGTAATGAAGCTATAAGCAAGTATAAGAATATTAAAATAAACACAATAAATAAATTTACCTTGTGAACTTGAAAACTTATGATATGTAGTCATCGGTGTAGGAAACAGGTGCATCGATGCCCTAGCGACACTCGAGGGTTAGTAGGGCTGTAAAAATCTAGTTTGAAACACTCATGGGTGCTTGATGATAGTAGAGAATGCCCATGGGTACTTGAGGATAGTGGAAAGTACCCAACGACACTCGAGAATAGTAGGCGGGCATTCAATAGTAGAGGATGGGTGCTCGGGAGTAGTAGAGGGGTATTCAAGGGTTGAATCAAGGTATGTAGAAGTAAATCTACTTCAAGTGAGGGCCACAACAATGAATGTAGTGGTGGATGTGATGATAGATGCAAGGGCAAGGGCGATGATGGATGAAAGAAATTCAAGGACTTCTAAAAGCTCAGGTCATGAATTACTTGGGGGATTCAGGGACTTCAAAAACTTAGGGGTTGAGTCATCAAAATGACTCCTATTTATAATATCTCCTAGGGCACATTAGGGTTTCAACAACACAATTTGTGTGGTCAAGATTAAAATGTGATGGAGGGTGGAGATTAAATTTGGGCAGGTGGCATGGATTAAGGTAGATGAATGGCTATGATTAGACCAAGATTGATTGGCTAGGATTAATTTATACATATGTATACACATTTATTAAATATATATAAAAATATAATATAAAATATTAATATTTAATATTATATTAAACAAATATATATATATATATATATAATGGGTAAAAATGATGGGAAGACTTGGATGGATGACAAGTGGCTAGGTTTTTGTGTCTACACAAAAATACAAATTGGTGAGTTAAAGAGTTGTTTCAGATAGCCAAGAAGAGCTACTATTGGAAATATTGAGTTGTCATTGATGTCAAAGGAGCATGAAATATTCCTCAAGGGTGAAAAGTTTATAATGATGGAAAATATATTATTGATGTCAAAGATGGGTTTGATAAATAGAAAATAGTGGAAAATCATCCAAGATAAATATATATTACAAGGAAAATTTATTGCAAAGCAAGGCAATTATTTTTAAGGATTATAATATTTAAATATAAAATTTAAATATTATAAAAGAGATGGACAAAGGTTTAACAATGTTTGGGACAAAAGGTTTAAAAGAAGGACAAAATTTTAAAAGCTTGGGACAAAAGTTTTAAAATTAGAAGGCTTTGGACAAAGGTTTAAAATATTAATATTTTAATATAAAAAAATATAAGTTTAAAAGGCGCCAATGTCATTAAGAGCAAGCATAAAGTCAAAAATCTATAATCAAAATATAGAATCGATGTCCCATGGTGAAAACAAAATAATTATATAAATGGGGAGTAATAATTCATTTGAGTAAGGTTTTTCAAATAGCACAAATAAAAAATTCCTTTGTGTGAAATTCATGGAGTAGAAGATAAGAAAGGGAAGTGCACACATCTTTGGAGGTAGAATTAAAAACAAAAATAAGAAGAAGATAGTGCGTTCATGATTACATCTGGGTGTCTAGCCCAAATGGCAGTCTAGCCTGTGCTAGAGCATTGTGGAATAGGAGGTCATGGGGATGATTCATGGTGACACCATTTTTCTGAGATTTTGGTCAAAGAGGAATTCAAAAAAGACTTTAAAAGATAAATCATGCACCTTGGTTTTTGTATGGATGGCTAGCTTGAACAATAGCCTAGCTTGCGCTAGGGTGTGGGCAAGTAAGAGGTTACAAGGTCGATTCACGGTAACTATGTGTGGTAAGGGAATTTTTTTTTTTGATAAATAAAATTTAGGAAGACATAAGGTTTTGAATTGATTTTACTTTGCAATTTTATTTTAGAGAGATATAATTTTTGCATTGTGTGTTATTGTGTTAGGGAGTTATAAGGTGTATTGGGATCATATTTTGCATATTGTGTAAGGCAGTCATAAGGTATATTGTGATTAATTGAAAATTGTATTTTACATATTGTGTGAGGGAGTTACAAGGTATATTGTGATTAATTGAAAATTGCATTTTGCATATTGTGTGAGGGAGTTATAAAATTATATTTATCTGTGCATTAGTAAAAGAGATATAAGGTGTATTATGGAAAATTTTATTTGAACGTGTGCATGTTAGAAAAAGGAGATATAAAGGTATAATTGTGATTGATTTTAAATTGTATTTTGAATATTAAAAAGGGGGTTTAATATATGTGCAAGAAAGAGAAAACTACTAACCATATTTTTGAAGGAATAAAAAGGGAACTATTTTTGTGAAGATAGGTTTGGAAAGCTCATCATAATCATTGAGGCATATTTAGAGGTATGGTGATTTAATTCCTTTCTCAAAGTGTTTTGGTTGAAAAAAATATTTTGTTGTCATATGGTTGGAGGTATAAGGAATGATTAGATGTGCATTGGTTTTGATTGATATTTGGAGTAAATGTGCAAGGGTTATAGATCATTTTTGTGAATCAAATTTGTGCATTGTTCATGATTGATTTTTAGAGTAGATAAGAAGATAACTTATCAAGTGTTAGATTACATCTACCTTTGAATAAATGTAAGACATGTGAAAGTGATAGAATTAATGAATGTCAAAGAACATATTGGGTATTTATAATGCATATCATTTTCTATATGTTCATGAAGAAAATAAATTCTGGGTAGAATATGTATGAATTGCTATAGTAGAGGAAAACATATTTGAAAAGTTATGAGCATTGTTTGTATGCAAGATTTGGGAAAGATATGAGCATTGTTTGTATGCGAGATTTGGGAAAGATATGAGCATTGTTTGTATGCGAGATTTGGGAAATATATGAGCATTGTTTGTATGCGAGATTTGGAAAGATATGAGCATTATTTATATGCAATATTTGAGCAAGATTGAGCATACTTTGTAAGCTGTATTGGGCAGGTTGTGTGAGCAGATTTGAACAGGTGTGTGAGAAGATTTGAGCAGCTTTTAGAGAAAATTTGAGTAGAACTTTTGAGTAGGCTTTGTGAGAAGTTTGAGAAGGTTTTATGAGCTGATTTGAGCAGAATTTATGAGCAGATTTGAGTAGGTTTTGTGAGCATATTTTAGCAAGTTTTATGAGAATATTTGATTAGATTTTGTGAGCAGATTTGAGCAGCATATTTGAGCAAAGTTGTGAGTAGGTTTGGAACAAATTTGAGTAGAGTTGTGAGAAATATTTGGAGTAGACCAGAGCAAAGAAGATTGGTGTCTCTTATGGATTGGGATCCATGAACCAGAGCAGAGTGGATTGAGGTCCATGAACTAAAACAAAGGGGATTGGTGTCTCTTGTGGATTGGGTTCCACAAACTTGTGAGAGGGGACAGGTGTCTCCTATGGATAGAGTTACACAAACATTGTAATAGGGAATTGGTTCCCATAAATTTTTTTGAGAAAATTTAAAAAATATTTCTTTGTGGATGTAGCCCACATTGGGTGAACCACATGAAATCTATGTCTCTTATGTGTGTGGTGATTTGTGCATTGTTTCATTATTGCAATTTATAATAATTGAAGTTACTACTTTGGAAAGAAAAGTAAATTTTTTATCTTATACTATTCACCCCCCATCTCAGTATACACTTGTGTTATTCAATTGGTATCTATAACAACCCTAATTGTTACCACCTCTTATCCATATTTGTTTTATAAATACATCTTTCATGAGGCAAGGTACATAATCATGATCTAAGATAGAATCATTCCATTTGGATTGTAAGTTATAAAGGAAAATATTATCAAGAGATATTGAGGCTTGATCAGAGTCACTCTTGAGTAGAAGTGATAAGCTTCTACGAAACCCTCATGCCACATGGATATGAGAATTCTCAAAGCATTAGGTTTCATACCTCATAAAGAGAAATAGCCCTATATAGGTGAATGCCTTGAAAATGGAAAACCATCATAGATGAAATAACCTCAACAATGGTTATTCATTGATCTTAGATCCTACCCACATTTTTTCAATGGGGTCGCTAAGATAACAAAATCACTACACATGATTAAAATTACATAATCCTTGGAATACCATATTATTTTTTTGGTGATTGATTGTCATCCTCCCAAACATATTGAGTGCTTGGTTTACTTCTAATTAACTTAGATTAATGGTATTTTTTTGTCTAGTATTGTTGTGTAGGTCCTCCATAAGTTTCTCTCTACACTATTGTAATAAATAAGAGATAAAAACTATAAACATTCATTAAACATCATATATTTGAAAAAATATACTAATCAAAGAATTTTCATTACTTGATCAATTTTCAAAACATATATCACTTAACATTCGTTAGAGATGAATATTACAATATGAAAAATTTATCTCTAATTTACAAAGCTAGAAATCAAATACATAAAGTATTACCAATTATGGCTGATTTTCCATAATTTATTTTAGCCCTGCATAATTACATTGGATCTATATCAATACAAGCTTATTCATGATTACAATGAGAATATCTCAAAATATAAAGTATAGTCTTTAGAATTTATTGTCTGGTTCTCCTTTGATTTATCTTGAATATTCTTGGAGTGAGAGATGATAGTGAAGGGATCAAGACAACTCGGATGCAATTTATGCCAAATGCATTACAAGCAAGCCATGCTTATCCAAATTAAGTGTAATCATGCATAAAGTATTTTCCAAATGTATAACATATCTCAAGAAATCACCAAGCATGATTAAACAACTCATTCATCATTAATATTTTCATAACAAGGATTACTTCTTAATCCCATTCATCATTCATTTGGATTAACACCAAACAAAAGGAAGAGTCCCATACCTCTTCCCCAAGGAATGGACACCAATCCATCCTTCTCAAAATTGGAAAATATTCCATTTTATAAAATTCCTCAAACACATAATAGTTTACTGTTTGTTTCCTAGAATTATACAAAGACTATGATTTCACTTGTTCATAAATTTTATCCTTCAAATGATGTAAAAGTTCTAATTTAAAATAACCAATATTATTGGGTTTCTTTACTATACAAAATCAATGCTATGAAGATAAACTATTGTATACACAAAAATAATTATATAATTTGCTTTATCTTCATGGATCATATTTATTGGAATTTAATGAATCAACAAAAGCCATTCCAAACTAATTTAAAACATGTTATAAGTCTTCATAAACAAATATATGATCATTATAAATTCCTGTTTATACAATCTGTTTGAACATAATGTATATCACACACACCCATATTTTAATACATTGAACTTGAATCCCTACAGGTAATGTTTCTCAACTTATAATAAGATTATATTAATCCTATTCATAGGTCTTTTAGTATTAAATCTCTAAAATATTATATCACACCATAAAGTAATTGAACATTGCTATACTATATGCACTCTAAACCCAATGAGGATTTAAACTCTTCACACTAATCACCACGCATCAATGAAGAGACATTGATAGACAATCAAGGTTTCAGTTTAATTGTTTGGCCACTTCAATAGGCAGTGAAGACGATCGAAGGTGACTCGACTGCACATTGGAACCGAGAACAAATACATAATCAATGAGGTTTACAAGTCATGTGGGAATTGCAACGTCACTCAAAATGTTTAAGGCTTAATTCATTTGATAAGGGTGTACATCATAACAAACACGACAGCTGACCAATGGTGGTATGAGTTGGATTAAGGATCCAAACAAGATGTTTGGCATTTAGATACTAATATTGGGTGTCTTCGAACAACAAGAGCTATCTCTTCAAGGAGGGAGGACACAAACTAATTTCCATTTTATAAAATATAAGAGTAGCCCTAAGACTTGTCACAACATTATCTGACAATGAGGCAGATGGATTACTGGTTCCAACATAGATATTTCTCTTGCCTAAAGGATATAAGTTAAGAAAATTCAGGGTGACTGCACAATTTCATTGAGGTTATAACCGTAGCTATATGGGAAACAATATAACATCACACAACCTAGTCATAATGACTTCACACAAGGCATTACCAGCATTTTAATATGGGTTTCAAAAACCACATTGTTTCATAATCGACATCACTAAATTCGATGCCCAATCGAATTGTATAAACCATAATGAGATAAGGTACTGGTAACACAATATGTTAATTAAAAAAACACTATAAAATTAACATGACTTTCCTTATACAGAGAAAATAAAAGCAATGCATGCATCATTTTAAAGGAAGGGATGGCCTTTTCAGCTCAAGCATCCAAGATAAAACGTAGGCCATAGAAATAGTGGTTTTACCAATACATGACTAAAATCGTAAGCTAAGCCATTCTATATATCGACATGCACAAGAACACAAGTAACCATAAATTGCAGGTCCATTTACTTTCATATTCAAATTTTATTAACAAGAACAAAACTAATCAATGTTCAACATAATTTTCCCAGAACATGCATTGAAAGAGAGTCAACCAATTAAAGTAAAATATACAAACATGTATGATTTCATTTTACTTTATAGTGGCCAAACCCAACTTGGAATTCTCCAGCAGTTGAATGCTTCCCTTGTTCTTCCTTAAGCTCTTCTTCTTCTCCAACCTTCTCCTTCCCACATAACATAGCCCCTTTTTTTCTCATTTTTTAATGGTAATTTATAGCTCTCTTTCTTTTTGACAAGAAATATGCTTCTATATATATATATATATATATATATTTGCTTTCTTTCTTTTAGAAAATATGCTTCTAAATATATATATTTTATTTATTTTTTTATCTTCTTTTTCTCACCCCAAGTTAAAGCTTCCTTTAATATATATATTTTAATGGAAAAGGAATCCATAGAGATAAGAGCATAATATTATCCACCATTTCAACCTTCCCAAAGTAGCTATGTGTAGGAAGGATTGATTATTTAAATCTACAAGGTAGTTTTTTTTTCATGTTTTAATCCAATTTAAAATTGAACAAGCTCATAAAAACAAACTACCTAATTTCCTTCTAAAATAGGATCAACTAGATCAAATAAGCATGTTCAACAACTATATATATATTTTTTCTTTAAAAATTGCTCAAATTAAGATGTCAAAAAATCATAATAAATTGCATGATATTCTTTTCAATATTTTCTAGAATAATTTGTAAAATGCAAAACATTATTAATGTGCATTTTCAAAGTAAAATTCAATTAAACCAATCTCATGCAAATTAATCATGAAATCAAATATAAATCACACACAAATGGCATACAAGCACTCAATGCATGTGCCTAGTATCCCCCATCACCATTTTTCCTTTGATTGGGTGGGAATTTTTTTAGAGCAATACTCAAGTAACACCACCATTAAGGAGGTGACTAGTGATGATAGGAATATGATATTTACCTATTGCATTGTAATAGTCATCATTTCCCTTATCATCTCTTGGTGGTTAGTCTTCCACGTACGAGAATAAATATCCCCGCAATCAAGCAATGCAACATCATTTTATTTTGATAAACACAATGCAAGTATATTAAGCATTAAAACCAACTATCACTACACAAAATAACATCTTAAAAATAGTCCTCCAAGGTGGGATGTGACAGTATCAGAGTGGGTTCCTTCATGAAAGCCTAAAAACTTGAAGGAATATCTTACAGGAACACAAATGACAAAGAATAAAGAACCATAATCAAGTAAAGAATCAAGCAGTGGAGAAGAGACTAATTTTGAGAGAAGAAATAAGAAGGATCCAAGAAAAAATAAATATTTTAGCTGTGGTAACATTGGTCACTATGCAGCTAATTGTCCACAAGCTAAAAATAACAACAGTGAAGAAGAGGCTAACTTTGTGATAAAAAATAAGAAGGATCCAAGAAAACACAAATATTTTAGATGTGGTAACATTGGTCACTATGCAACTAATTGTCCACAAACTGAAAAATAGTAAGTAGTGAAGACGAAAAGGAATACAAGAAAAATAAGGAAAATAAATTCTATCATGAAAAGAAAAATAGGCATGGTCAAGGTAAGCATGAGAAGAAGATCTTTCAAAGACACAAGAAGATATTTTATGTTGAAGAAACAAGCAGTACTTCTAGTAGCAGTGATGAAAGCCTCTCATATAGTGAAAAAGAAAAAATCCTAATTTTTGCCATAGAAGAGAATGAAGATGCTCCTATTGTCAAAGACCAAAAAGAAGAGAAAGAATATGATCCTGTAGTTGAAGATAAGTAAAAAGATAAATATTTATAAAAGGAAGAGGATGCCACAAATGATATGGAAGAGGAACTTGATATTTATCTTGAAGAGTTAAAAAGTGAGAACTTAAGATTGAAGGCTCAAGTACAAGAAGATGAGAAAAAAAAGGCAAAGCTTCTACAAGATATCACCAATTTAAAAATTAAATTTGAAGAGGCAAGGAAAATTGAAGAAGGTATGGCTGAGCAGTTAAATGCAAAAGAGCTAGAATGTGAAATACTAGAAAATGAAGTTATCTCTCTAAGGAAGAGACTTGAAAAAATTAATGATAAGATATCTTAGTTTAAGAAAATCTCAAAAACCTTGGATGATATTATCAAAATACAAAGATATCCATTTATAAAGATTGGACTTGGTTTTGAAGAAGGTCAAGAGAAACACAAAGAGGAGTCAAGCTCAAAAGAAATAGAGGCATCAAAGAAAATGATGAAAGAGGAACCTAAGACCTATGTTCATGTGTTGAGAAGTGGAAGCATCAATGAGGAAGAAAAAAAGTACCATCAAGGGAAAAGGACCATCACAAAAAAATCAATGATAGAACCATGCAACAATATCCTCTATCGAAATTAGACAGGTTTCAGTATTTCTTTCATGGTTATTGCTACTCATGTAATATTTTTGATCATAAATCTATACATTGCAAGGTTTATGGTAAGAATGATTATGGCTTCACCAAGAGAAATTTCAAGTCATTTGCACCTTTCAAGGACTACAACATCATGTGTTTCAATTGAAATAATTTTGGGCATAAAGATAAATGGTGTAGAACAGATTTTTTGGAACTTCCAAAGACAAGCAAGAAAAATGATGCTCAAAATTTTTAAAAGGGTATGATTACAAAGGTGTGGAAAAAGAAAATTGAAAAAGAAGAGCATTGTAATTTGGGAGTAGTTTTACTCCCATCCCATAATTGATCACCTGAAGAAAAGGAGGTGGTGAGGGGGTTGTGCTAAGTGTATTATTATTAGCCCTAAGGAGCCCTTTGCCATTGATGTCAAAGGGGGAGAGAATTTTGTGAGGGGGAGCAGCTTGTCAGGGGGAGCAAATTGGGAATCCAGTTGAAATAAAATAATTTTTTTGTAGGGCTGCCATCAATGACAAAGGGGGATATTGTTGGAAATATTGAGTTGTCATTGATGTCAAAGGAGCATGAAATATTCTTTAAGGGTGAAAAGTTTATAAGGATGGAAAATATATCATTAGAGTCAAATATGGGTTTTATAAATAGAAAACAGTGGAAAATTATTCGAGGTAAATCTATATTTCAAGGAAATTTTATTGCAAAGCAAGGCAATTATTTTTAAGGATTATAATATTTAAATATCAAACATAAATATTATAGAAGAGATGGACAAAGGTTTAAAATTGCTTGGGATAAAAGGTTTAAAAGAAGGACAAAAGTTTAAAAGCTTGGGATAAAAGTTTTGAAATTATAGAAGGCTTTGGACAAAGGTTTAAAAAGTAAAATATTATAATATAAACAAGTGTAAGTTTAAAAGGCACCAATGTCATTAAAAGCAAGCATAAAGTCAAAAATCTATATGCAAAATATAGCATCGACGTTCCATAGTGAAAATGAAATACATATATAAATGGGAAGTAATAATTCATATGAGTAAGGTTTTTCAAGTAGCGCAAATAAAAAATTCCTTCATGTGAAATTCATGGAGAGCACAAGATAATAAAGGGAAGCGTGCATGTCTTTGGAGGTAGAATTGAAAACAAAAATAAGAAGAAGACAATGTGTTCATGATTCCATATAGGTGGCTAGCCTAGATGGTCGCCTAGTCTGCGCTAGAGCATTGTGGAATATGAGGTCACGGGGATGATTCACGATGGCACCATTTTGTTGATATTTTGGTCAGAGAGAAATTTGAAAAAGATTTTAAAAGATAAATCATGCACCTCGGTTTCATGCGGATGGCTAGCTCGAATGGTAGCCTATCTTGCACTAGGTCATGGGTGAGCAGGAGGTTATAGGGTCAATTCATGATGGTTGTGTGTGGTAAGGGAAAACAAAATTTTGATTAAATTAAATTTAGGGAGACAAGGTTTTGAATTGATTTTACTATGCAATTTTATTTTAGAGAGATATAAGATTTGTATTGTGTGTTATTGTCTTAGGGAGTTAAAAGGTGTATTGGGATCAATTGAAAATTGTATTTTTCATATTGTGTGAGGGAGTCATAAGGTATATTGTGATTAATTGAAAATGGTATTTTGCATGTTGTGTGAGGGAGTAATAAGGTATATTACGATTAATTAAAAATTGCATTTTGCATATTGTGTGAGGGAGTTATAAAGTTAAATTTATTTTTGCATTAGTAAAGGAGATATAAGATGTATTATGATTGAGTTTATTTGTACTTGTGCATGTTAGAAAAAGGAGATATAAGGTGTAGTTGTGATTGATTTTAAATTGTATTTTGAATATTAAAAAGGGGTTTTAATATCTTTGCAAGAAAGAGAAAATTACTAACCAGATTTTTGAAGGAACAAAAAGGGAACTATTTTTGTAAAGATAGGTTTGGAAATCTCATCATAATCATTGAGGCAGATTTAGAGGTATGGTGATTTAATTCCTTTCTCAAAGTTTTTTGATTGAAAAAATATTTTATTGTCATATGGTTGGAGGTATAATGAATGATTAGATGTGCATTGGTTTTGATTGATATTGGGAGTAAATGTGCAAGGGCTATAAATCATATTTGTGAAGCAAATTTGCGCATTTTTCATGATTGATTTTAGGAGTAGATAAGAAGGTTAGTTATCAAGTTCTAGATTAGATCTACCTTTGAATAAATTTAAGACATGTGAAAGCGATTGACTTAATGAATGTCAAAGAACATATTGGGTATTTATAATGCATATTATTTTCTATATGTTCATGAAGAAAAAGAATTATGGGTAGAATATGTCTGAATTGCTATAGTAGAGGAAAACATATTTGAAATGTTATGAGCATTGTTTGTATGTGATATTTGGGAAAGATATGATAATTGTTTTTATGCAAGATTTGGTAAAGATATGAGCATTGTGTGTATGAAATATTTGGAAAGATATGAGCATTGTTTGTATGCAATATTGAGAAAAATTTGTGAGCAGGATTGAGCAGGTTGTGAGCAGGTTGTGTGAGTATATTTGAGCAAGTTTTGGAGCAAATTTGAGTAGGCCTTTTCAGCAGGCTTTGTGAGCAAATTTGAGCAGGTTTTGTGAGTTGATTTGACCAATATTTGTGAGAAGATTAGTGTAAGTTTTGTGAGTAGATTTGAGTAGGTTTTTATGAGTATATTTGAGCAGGTTTTATGAGTAGGTTTGAGTAGGTTTTTGTGCACAAATTTGAGTAGATTTATGAGTAGTTTTGGAGAAGATTTGAGCAAAGCTATGAGTAGGATTTGGAGTAGAATAGAGCAGATAGGATTGGCATATTTTATGGATTGGGGTCCATGAACAAGAGCAGAGTTGATTGAGATACATGAACTAGAGTAGAGGGGATTGGTGTCTCTTGTGGATTGGGGTCCACAAACTTGTGAGAGGGGATATGTGTCTCCTGTGGATAGGGAATTGGTTCCCACAAAATTTGTTGAGATAATTTATAAGGAATATTTCTTCATGGATGTAGCCCACATTGGGTTAACCACATTAAATTTGTGTCTCTTATTTAAGTATGGGAAAAATGGTGCACCTAACAATGCTAAACAAGATGCATCTATATCTAGTATTAATTAAGCATTACAAAAGGACATATTCAAGCAACCATGGAAGCCAAATAAGTGCAAGAAAAGGGTGTTTATCTTTATTTCATTTGATAAATCAGAACATGGTTACATAAATGTCCCCTTGAGGGCTCTAGATTGATACACTTGTTTACAAAATGGGTGCCCAAGGATCAAGTCCTTTCAATAGCTCGTGTGCACTTCCAATGTTCTTCCTCGTACCCACAATTGAGGTGGGTGAACCTATGATGCCACCACTTTGTTCTTTAATGTTATGATCCTATGCTCCTTCCTCATGTGCTATAAAACCTGCACCTACACACAAGGAAACCAGATTTTGTCAATAGCAAGTGCAGATTGTGAAACATGCAAAAGCAATACATGCAATAAAAGGCTAGAAAGTGTAAATATGCAATGCGACCATCTAAAACAACTCCAAATGATTCCAAATTTTAGAGACATGCACCTACGAAGCCTACAAAACCCAAAATAAGTAATTTCTAACCCTAAACATCTCCAAATCAAACCAAACTTGGACAGTATATATAAAATCATATTTCAAGAGAACCCATGTGAATAGATTAGGAAAATTGATCATAGATTCATGTGCCCCTTCAGATGAGCCCTACAAACTTGCAAAACACTAAAAATATAATAACTCACTCAATATAACTCCAAATTGCATGAAATTTGAATAGTAGGTTCATATACTACCCTAGAATATGCCTATTAAAAAATAGTAGAAAAATCATGCATAAATATATCACCATCCCTTGCAGGGATGGTGGTGACTATCACAGAATGGGGACCATCCTGGGGTGGGATGACCACCAGTTCTGCTCCTTATTTACCACCAATTCCTCTATGAATTGGTCAAAAACCCTCTCAATAGTGTTGTCATCAAATTTGGTGGTGAAATTCACTCAATTGGTTTGGTTTTGCAAACAAATTGCGCCTCTTGAATCACTCAGGAACCTCCTTCGCTAGGTAGATATTTCGAGGGAAAAAGGCACAAAAGGGTGAGGGGAAATCTTGGCAGCACTTCGTTGCTATGTCTCAAAACTCCTCTCTATGTTTTGGGTGGAAAATGGATCCACTTTATAGCCAAAGGAGGCTTATGGTCAAATGGGCATGCAAGGACATGCAGGGCAAGAGGTGCCACTTGTCCAAAATTTGGCATGCATTGGAGGGGGAAGAGAATCTCCCTTTTTGGCCTCCATTCTATAGCATGTCATAAGGATTTTGTGCCCTCAGGTCTGCATGCTTGAATAGGTGGGATAAATGGTAGTTTTTGGGTGCCATTTGTCCATATTTTGACTTTTTGGGGGTCAAAGTTCATGGCCGTCCCACCCAGGGACGACTGCATATGGTTGTCCCTAGGTGGGACGACCATGAACTGTGGTCATCCCTGGGTGGGACGACCATGCCTACATGCCCCAAAACTTCCCAAAAGTGGGGTAAAAGCTCCCAAAAGTGGTTAGGACCACTATTAAACCTCTGAGGGTTGCCCAAGGGGGCCATATGGTGTCAATTAGACCTTGTCTTGGTAATCTAATCAGATTGACATGATTTTAGTGTCTACAGATGCCCCTTTTTGAGATGCATTGTGTGCAACACAGTGCTGAGAAAAAATAGATGACTAAAATATTAAATTATTAAGGTTATTCAATAACCTAACCAACTTTAGATGCCCCAATCATGGAAAGAGCATGCATTCTTGAATCCTTGCTTCTGACTCAGTAAAGAAATTGGTCTTGGTTTCTCTTCAGCTTCTAGGTATGCTCGGGGGACTTATAACCCTAGGCGTTAGAGAATACCAAGTATTTTGGTAACTTTTGAGGTGTACCAAATAGGCAGGTTCATCTACCCTATTATGTGCTTAGTTGAAATGTTTGCTTGTTGTCTACCCCAAGCAGGGGCATGATTATCTTTGTCAATGATTCATTGGACGAATGCAATTTGCATGATTAAGTGTTTGATTATTGATTTTGATTATGAATTTGTTAAGTATGACTACCCCCTCAAGTGATGAGTCAATGAGGGAATGACAAGTGATAAAAGTGATGAGTCGCTTGACCAATATGACTTGATTAGGGTTTCCTTCAATTTTACCCATTGTGAAATGGAGCATTTTTGTGAGGATTTTGATGATTTTGTTGATGTTTCATGGAAGAAAGGAGTGGAGAACCTCATTCCCATGGGGTGGTCCAGCCATAATGGCCTTCTTAGGGATTGAAGTAAAGACTTTTCAATTCATCCATGAAGAATTTGGGTTCCATCTTGATCCTGAGTGAATTCCATCAGATTTGACTTGTTTTTGGTGGGTTTTGGACCATTTTATTTTTTGGTTTTTGATTAATATATATGTATATATATTTGACCAATGGGTTTATTGGATGCCATTGGGGCATTTTGAGTGACCAAAGGGTTTATGGATACCTTTGGGGATTTTTGGGTGACCAAAGGGTTTATGGATACCTTTGGAGCTTTTTGGGTGACCAAAGGGTTTATGAATACCTTTGAGGCTTTTTGGAGTTGACCAAAGGGTTTATGATACCTTTGGAGATTTTTGGGAGTTGACCAAAGGGTTTATGATACCTTTGGAGCTTTTTGGGTGACCAAAGGGTTTATGGATACCTTTGGGGCTTTTGGGAGTTGACCAAAGGGTTTATGGATACCTTTGGAGCTTTTTGGGTTGACCAAAGGGTTTATGGATACCTTTGGAGCTTTTTGGGTGACCAAAGGGTTTATGGATACCTTTGGGGATTTTTGGGTGACCAAAGGGTTTATGGATACCTTTGGAGCTTTTTGGGTGACCAAAGGGTTTATGGATACCTTTGGGGATTTTTGGGTGACCAAAGGGTTTATGGATACCTTTGGGGATTTTTGGGTGACCAAAGGGTTTATGGATACCTTTGGGGATTTTTGGGTGACCAAAGGGTTTATGGATACCTTTGGGGATTTTTAGGTGACCAAAGGGTTTATGGATACCTTTGGAGTTTTTGTAGATTGATCGTTTAACTATTTGATTGCTGATTAGGGAGGTATGATACCAATAATGCCCTAGTTGATGTTTTAAAAATGTTTGTTTGATTTTCAATTTTGATATTTTGGAGCGTTAGATGCATTATGTGTTATGATTTATGGATGCATTAATGGATGCATGTGTTGTACTATGATGTTATTTGATGATATGCAATGTGTGTATGCATAATGAAATGGATGATTTGTTGATATGTATTGATGGAATATGAATACTATATGACATACTATGTTAGCACCATAGACTATATAGAATTCATCGATTCATGTGTAATGTTGTCATGAGACTATGTAATGGATTTGTGAAAATGTAAACTGACATACATGTGATAAAATGGAATGAATAATAGGATGTTATAGGATGTCTTTGAGGTTTTCATGAGACTCAAACACTCTAGTTAACTGATCAAAAATTATATACTAACCATGCAAGACTTTTTGACAAGGTAAGAATCTACTAGGATGACCAAGATACTCAATATCCCTATGTGTGCAAGTGAGTTCATTGTTGTGAGATGCATAAGATTACCCCAGTGCCAAACAGGATTGATGCAGCCCATCTATACTGAAGATCACCCTATGAGTATCATGATCCTAGGTTTTGTACGTAGTTGGATTAGACCACTAGGTAGTATAGGCTACCAAAAGCTAGCTCATCCACATGCAAACATTGGTATGTACAAAAGCAAGATGCTAATGTGATAGACATATCATCATGCATAAGGATACCACCATTGCCAGGCAGGCTTGATGCCACCTAACCTGTAATGAGGATCACCTTATGGTTTGTCAAATGCTGAGAATTCCAAGGATTCAAGTTCAATACTCCCTTCTTTTATTTTATTTGATTTGGGATACTTGCTCATACTTAGTGATGAAAATCACTATTTATTTTGTATTTTGTTTTCTTTGAGCAAGGGATTTGGGTAGTGATGAAAATCACTATTTATTTTGCTTTTGATTTTTGCTTTTTGGGATTTTGCTTATTGATAGTGGTGAAAACCATTATTTATTTTGGGGAATTGGGTAAGGAGGAGCTTGTCCTTTTGTCAATTCTCAACATTTTTGAACCATTCGCATAGGGGGATGAGCAAGATAAACTTTTCACTTAAGGTAACCTAGACCACTTTGTAGGTTTCATCTTTCCTTGTGCAAAACTTGGATTTATTAGTGTGAAAATGTGTTGGGATTTTGATGTATACAAGGTACAATCAAAGCAAGACTCTACCTCCTAAAAATCAGGATAGCTTTCTATAAAATCTGAAAAGAAAACTAGAGATGGTTGAGTGACCGAAAACCCTAATGACATTCTAGAACAAATGACTAGGTGAAGGGGAATAGACACAAATATGAAAGATGGGAAATGTAGATGGAAATGATAAGTGAAATATGGAATGATGTGAATGATGACTTTAAAAAAATTGATTTTGAATGATGACTAGTGTACAGTCTTAGTGCTAGACATGTATGAGCAACTCTAAAATGCAAAGTGCAATGATGAGTATACCTAATGCAAGTGATTATATAATGCAATGGTATGCAATGTGATGCAATGCAATATTTTTGTATTTTTTGATGTTTTGATGATATTTTTGAGTTTTGATTTATATATATATGTATATGACCAATGGGCTTAGTAAATGCCATTGGGGATTTTTGGGTGACCAAAGGGCTTATAGATACCTTTGGGGCATTTTGGGGTGACCTAGATGGTTATAGACCATCTAGGAGCATTTTAGGGTGACCTAGACGATTGTAGACCACCTAGGAGCATTTTAGGGTGACCTAGATAGTCGTAGACCACCTAGGAATATTTTAGAGTAACCTAGACAATCATAGATTGCCTAGGAGCATTTTAGGATGACCTAGATGGTCATAGATAACCTAGGAGCATTTTGGATTGACCAAGAGGTTTGTAGATACCCTTGGAGAATTTTGGGTTGACAAAGTGGTTTGTAGACAACCTAGGAGCATTTTGGATTGACCAAGCAATTTGTAGATACCCTTGGAGCATTTTAGGATGACCTAGATGATCATAGACCACCTAGGAGAATTTTGGGTTGACCAAGCGGTTTGTAGATACCCTTGGAGCATTTTGGGGTGACCTAGATGGTCGTAGACCACCTAGGAGAATTTTAGGTTGACATAGATGATTGTAGACAACCTAGGAGTATTTTAGGGTGACCTAGATAGTCATAGACCACCTAGGAACATTTTAGATTGACCTAGACAGTTGTAGACTACCTAGGAGCATTTTAGGGTGACCTAGATGGTCATAGATCACCTAGGAGCATTTTGGGTTGACCAAGTGGTTTGTAGATACCCTTGGAGCATTTTAGGGTGACCTAGATGGTCGTAGATAACCTAGGAGCATTTTGGATTGACCAAGCAATTTTTAGATACCCTTGGAGCATTTTGGGGTGACCTAGATATTCATAGACCACCTAGGAGCATTTTGGGTTGACCAAGCAGTTTGTAGATACCCTTAGAGCATTTTAGGGTTATCTAAGAGCATTTTGGGGTGACCTAGATAGTCATAAACCACATAAGAGCATTTTGGGTTGACCAAGTGGTTTGTAGATACCCTTGGAGCATTTTGGGGTGACCTAGACAATCGTAGACTACCTAAGAGTGTTTTGGGATCACCTAGATAGTAATAGACCACCTAGGAGCATTTTGGGTTGACCAAGTAGTTTGTAGATACCCTTGGAGCATTTTGGGGTGACCTAGATGGTTATAGACCACCTAGGAGCATTTTGGGTTGACCAAGCGGTTTGTAGATACCCTTGGAGAATTTTGTAACTTTGATCACTTTATGATTTTAGGAGGAAGGTGTGATACCTTATGTACCCCCAACATTTGTGGTGATCAAAGGAAGCGAGGAAGGTGTGATACCATTAGGATCCCCAATTTGCTTCATTTCTTGTGATGTAAATAGTGGGGAAGGTGTGACACCTTGGATACCCCTAGTATGTACTATGATTGATGCAATGTTATTGGCTTGGCTAGGAGGAGTGATAGAAATTGACCTCCCCTATTGTGGCAGGGAATTCTGGGTAATGCCAATGTCTCGATGGGGTAGAATGAGTGCCCCATTCATGGATAAAGCTTCCTTATCAATAAGATCTTGGACCACGTGTCTAAAAACATGAAAATTGCTAATGTCATGCCCTCTCATTTAATGATAGAGGTAAGAATGATCCTCCCTATATTGTTTAGGTCTAGGCCTATTTGGATTGAACAGGGGTATGTCTGGCAAGATGATTGTCTTTGTGTCTTGCAGGTTGTGAAAGATGGTTGACATGGGCTCAGATAATGGAGTCCAGGTACGAGGTTGATGCTTTAAATGAGGTGAACATAGTTGACTCATTTTATGAGGTTCCAAGGTTGTATGCATCTCAGTCACCTGTTTAGGTTGCTCTTCTTGACTCCCATATATAGGTAATAGATTCTAGAATTTGTTGATTGTTGATTGCAATAGGATTATCAACTTGAAGATCATTCCTATCAATCATATCCTATACTAGGTGTTTGAACTTGAAGCACATCTGCACATCATGCCCATTTTGCCTATGGTACTTGCAGTATAGGTCTTCATAATATCCTTTGGGATTTGGTGTATTTGGATCGATAGGTCGACTCTCAGGTAGATTAATTGCTTTTAGCTGCACAAAGATGCTCAAATAAAGAGTCCATGGACTCAATAATGGGTGTAAATTATTGCTTAGGGTGATATTGTTATTTTGGCCCTTGATTTGTTTGAGACTTAACATTGGACTACACAAGAGTGGGTTGGTCTTGACAATCAAGGGGTTGAGATTTTGGATGACTCAATCGTAACTCAATGCTTGTGAGTCGATTCAAGATCTATTGTAAATCATTGTGTTGGTGACTCACTTGTAACTCCACATTGGCTAGCCTATCCAAGATATGTTGTGAAAATAGTGGAGGTGATGATTAGATGGCTATTGAGGAAGTTGGATGGCAACTGATAGGTGGTGGAGGTGAATTGGGTGTGGGAGCTAGGAGATAATTGAGCAGAGGTGGATCAAAAGTCCTCAATATCGAAGTAGATGTGGATGCTTCATGATGATTGGAGCTAGTGAGTATATCCATATGTTCTTGTTCTTGATTTAGCTCATGCTCATGTTCCAACTTAGAGTGTTCAACTATGGTAGTTGGATTACCCCCACTTTGGTGTAGGGGGTACACCTATTCTTGATTTTGTGGAGATGTTGAGTGAGATGGAGTAGGTGTGACCAAATCCATCAATGGTATCTCTTATGGTATGGATGGAATTTTGGATGGAGTCACAAGTGGCATAGATGGATTTAGAGGACTTTGGTTCTCTATCATCACATTGATCATTCCCACAAACTCATGAGAAGATGCATTTGCATTTGGACAAGTCATGGCTACCTCATCAACTTGTCCAAGGTGATCTGCTTGGCCCCCATGTTTAGGGGGTGCATCAGAAATGCTATCAATGGGTGGTGACTTGGTAGGAGGATGACCTAGATCCTTGATCGACTCGATGATAGGCATGAATGTAACATTGGGTACTATGCACTCATCGAGTTCTAGGTGGGTCAATTGAATTCATCGAGTCCTTAAACATGATATGATTTGATTCATCCATATCAACTAGTGGGCTCTTCCTCCTTTTTAGTAGGAGTGGGAAGGTCTTCTATAGGCATATTGATGATAGCTATGGGAGCCTCTACAGTTGGCTCTTCTGACTCTTCCTCACTTGAAGAAATAGAGGATGGTACTAGCGGTGGTGAAGGTAGCTTCATGACTAATCATGGGGTTGAATCTAGACTTTAGATAAGGTCATTGGGTTTAGTGTCCAAGTGCATGGGTGATACAGTAGGCTCTTATGGATGATCCACCTATTTATAATACTTGAAGGGGTCTGGATTGGCATCAACCACATGGACCTTACCTTCATCAATGTATTTAATGCATTGATGCACTATAGATGGAACACATTCCATGTCTCTTATCCATGGCCTTCCAAGAAGTATGTTGTATTGTCTTGCACCCTCCAAGATGTAGAACAATGTAGGCACAATCTTTTGTCCAACTTCAACAAGTAGGATTATCATGCCCATAGTGGAGGATAAAGCATCATTGAATGCTTGCAAGGTGAACTTGGATGGTACAATGCATGAGGATGGAAGGTTGAGATGTTTTAGTGAAGTTGTGGTAATAATGTTTATTGAGGAACCTGTGTCAACCAATACTCACTTATAGGGGAGCCTATTGATACTCACGATGATGTGCAAAGCAGGATCTAGTGAATTGGTAGGCATGGGTTTGACCTCATGATTTTGAAAGGATATAACAGGATTCTTGTGCATTTGTATGTATCCCACAAAGTTGGTGAAAGCATCAGAGTCATGAGGTTGTACCTCGATGGAATCCAAGATCCTCATGAAAGTTTCCCAATGTTTGGAGGACTGTAGTAGAAGCTCGCTCATGGTCATATTGGCTGATGGTGCATGTGAACTTCGTACAAGCCTACTTTGGGTTGCTAACATTTGTTGGATGGGAGTTATGGGTGGTGAATACCATGATGTAGAGGGAGTGTAGACCTCCCTACTAGGCCCCTTGGAAGGCTGATTATATCTGGTTTGGGCTTGGAATCGATGTTGGCTAACCGAATAATCCACTTGATCATGTGGATAACCCATTGGTGTTCTCCTAGCAGAGGTACCTTGGTGGTCGGGTCCTCTGAGTGAGGAGTTGACCTCACGATGAATTTCAGGGCATCGTGTAGGAATGATGAGATCCTCAGGAGAATAGCGAAGGTGACTACTATTAGGGCACCATGCAGGAATGAGGAGATCCTCAAGAGAGTAATGGGTGTGACTACTATCAAGGCACCATGCAGGAATGAGGAGATCTTCATATGTTTTAGCTTCGCAATGAATATCAGGGCATTATGCAGGAATGAGGAGATCCTCATAACTATAATGGTGATGCTCAAGGCCTCTCCTAAAGTTTTCCACTTTGTTGGCTCATGATTGAGCTCGGCTATGCATAGTTGTCATAATGTGTTGACTAGGCAAACCCTGAAGGAAACCCACACTAAAGAAAATTTTGACTTCCAAAAAAGGTTATGGGTGCTATATACCAAAATGATCAATGTGATGAGCTGATCACAATGGGCTAGGGCTCCAAAATTTGACTTTTGGGTCAAAAATTTGTATTTTTGAAATATTTGGCCAACCGGGGCTCATGGGGAAATGCCCAATTTTAGGAATTTTTGGGAAATTTTGAGAAATAAAGAGTTAGGACTCAAAATTTATGTGAGAGGTGTAGAAGGGGCTAACTAAGACAAAAAAATAAATTTGGCAATTTTTGGGGTTGTCTAGACCATTTTATGACCGTTTTAGTGTAGTTTTTCCCTATTTTCAGCTTCAAAAATAGAGTAATCATAAAACCAACATAACTTTTTCATTATAGCTCCGATTTGCATGATTCTTGATCCATTGGATGCAGAATAAAAAAGTAGATTTTTAATTTGATTACCCAAACAATAAGGAAACACACAAAGTAGACAATATGATTATCTCTTTTAAGGATTAGATGTGTATGATTATCTCTTTTAAATCTTAAGAACACACAATCAAATGATCAAAGAAGCACACAAGCAAACAATGTGATTATCTCCTTTAAGTTTTAGATGTGAATCCCTAAGCTGTTTGGTGTGTTTAGATTTGTTGTTGCTCTTGCTTTCTTGTTCATGTTTTGGACTTAGAATGAGGGAACTCAACCAAAGTGGTGACTAGGAACACTAGTGCCAAACATGAGGTTCTCAAAAGAGTCTAGGGTACACTGCTTAAAACCCATAATGTGTGGAGGGTTCACCTAGCTCTTCCACTCTAAAACGACAAGCATTTCCAATAGTGGGAGGGAGTTTGAACACTAGTGACCTATTCCATCTTAAGAGAGTGCCCTATTCTATCTAAGGTGTCGAGGGGGCAAGCCGATGGAAGGAGGTGAAATCCAACGTCACCGGTCTGAATTGGAGGTTGGTGATGAAATCCAACCTTACCAATGTTATTGTGATACGTGCAAGTGTGTGTGGTTCCTTTTATGCTTAAAGAAAGTAAAAAAATATAGCACTCAATGAAATTTCACTAAATGCAAAAAGGACGTTTTACTTTCAAAAATGTTAGATAAAAGGTAAACCTACAAAATGCATGTCCTAAATGATAACCTACCCATTAGGTAGGCTACAAGCAATAAAACCATAGAGGTGCATTTCTACTTAGTTCCTTTTCAGTTTTTCTTCTTTTTTTTGTTGTTTTTGCAATTATAAAAAAAGTAAAACCTATCTTTCTACCTTTCAAGCAATCAAGGGAAGCAAGAAAAACCAAATTTCAGCAATTTTGAACAGTAGAAATGAAAACTGAAGGTTTAGGCACTTACCTTGATGGCCTATAAGCTTGTTGTTTCTGGAATTTTGAGCAGAAAAGCTCCTATTTTGTGGCCATCCCAGGGTGGGATGGCTGCTAGTTTGATGGCCATCCTAGGGTGGGACGGTTGTGTGGTCATCCTTGGGTGGGACAATCAGTAGTCCAGAGGCCATTTCAGGCCAGAACGACCAATTCTTGCAATAGAACAAAGGCAAAAATAGGGTCAAATATTTAACCAACTCAATAGGGATAGGGTCCCACCATGATCACCACTGAAGTATGGGAAAAATGGTGCACCTAACAATGCTAAACAAGATGCATCTATATCTAGTATTAATTAAGCATTACAAAATTACATATTGGTGTAGATCACGTTACACAAGCAACACCAAACCAATGATACATAGGTATTTTTCCTTTGAACAAGTCAAATAATCCAAAATTTCATTAATTTCATGCCAAAAATAAGGATACAAGATAAAATACCCCTTTACAATTTCGAAAATTCCCTCAAATACCCTGTTTTCCCTTTTTCCCATCTAAAACCATTAAAATTCAAATTTGAATTTTGGGGCAACTTGTCGAGGTCATAACTTTGCACTCGTTGACCCGATTGACTATTACAACATGTTTTCAGAAATGGAATGAAACGAGCTAAGTGAGGCAAACCTTGGATCTTCACACCAAGTCTCGTGTTTAGCCAAAAATCCTCAAATTTGACCTTTAAGACCTTCAAAAATATCCTACAAGTTAAACTAGTTTTACTAGTTTTACAAAATTAAATAATTACAATTTTTTTTCGGGTGATGCAAGATCACTCTTACACCACTGGATGCTCCTGCATCAGACACCCAGGGTAATTTTGAGAAGTTACCTTCACTTCTCTATTGTTGGAAGAAAACCAAGGCGTTCAACCTCATCCTTCGACAACCAAGATGAATCTTCAACAGGTCTGCCTTTCCACTTAACCAGATATTCTACATACTACCTATTTTTGGTACTTTTTCCAATGCGTGTATCTAGGATATCTTCTACCTATTTCATATCTGGAGTAGATGCTGGAATATTCCACAATTTTGCTATTGGTCCCTCACCATTGTCTCCTTCATGGTATTCTACCAAATTTGAAATGTTAAAAATAGGTGATATGTTAAGTCCACTTGGAAATTCCACTTTATATGCATTGCCTGAATCCCGTTTTTCTATGATTTTACATGGTCCAAACTTCTTCATCTTCAGCTTGTTATAGGTTTTAGCAGGAAACCTTTCTTTTCTTAGATGGACCATAACTTCATCTTCCACTTCAAATTCCTTAAACCGTCGCTTTTGGTCTACCCTTGTCTTATATTGAGTATTCATATTAGTAATATGCTTCTTCACTTCTTCATGCAAGATCTTTAGATGCTCTGCAAAGTCCTCAACCTTAGCACTGCACTTTTCCCCTGTATCCATCTTCCTCAACTCATAAGCATTTCTTGGACTGCTCCCATATATTATCTGGAATGGAGATTTGTTAGTACTCTTGTTTATAGAATTATTGTATGCAAATTCCACCTATGGCAAAACCAAATCCTATCCATTGGGCTTATCTCCTATCAAGCATCTCAATAGATTACCCAAACTTCTATTCACCACCTTTGTTTGTCCATCAGTCTGTGGATGGTATGTAGAACTAAATTTCAAATCTGTCTTCAATTTCTTCCATAAGGTTCTCCATAAATACCCAAAAAACTTGGTATCTCTATCAGAAACTATACTCTTTGGTAGACCATGAAGTCGTACCACCTCTTTGAAAAATAAACCTACAATATGAACTGCATCATTAGTTTTCATGCAGGGAATAAAATGTGCCATATTTGAAAACTTGTCAACCACCACAAATATGGAGTCATTTCCCCTCTGTGTCCTTGGTAGGCCAAGAACAAAATCCATGTTGATGTCCTCCCATGGTCTCTCTAGTATAGGTAATGGCTGATATAATCCAATGTTCTATCTCACACCCTTTGCCATTTGGCATACTCTACAACTTTACACAAATCTCTTCACATCTTGTTGCAACTATGGCCAATAGTAGTTCTCACTAACAAGGGTAATGGTCTTATCCCGATCAAAGTGTCCAGCCAACCCTCCACTATGTTTCTCCTTGACTAGATTCTCCCTCATTGAACTCCTTGGAATGCATAATTGATTTCCTCTAAACAACATTCCATCTTGGATCAGAAAATCCAACCACTTAGTCATGTCCAAAGTAACAAGTGCCAAGCAAGCCCTCCAAGCCTCTACAAAATTAGGATCTTTAGGGTACAAACCCTTAAGTTCGTCAAACCCTATAACTTCCACCTTCATTTCTATCAACAAAAATTGCCTTCTACTTAAGGCATCTACAACTTTGTTTGAATTTTTGCTCCTGTGCTTCAACACAAAGGTATAACTCTGTAGAAACTCAACCCACTTCAAATGCATCTGATTTAGCTTTCCTTGGCTATTAATATACTGTAAGGCCTGATGATAAGTATATAGAACAAACTATTTTGGCAACAAATAATGCCTCCACTTCTTTAGAGCCTGAACTATAGCATAAAACTCTTGATCATAAACTGAATACTTCTTCCTAGCATCATTGAGTTTCTCACTAAAATAAGCAATAGGTTTACCTTCTTGACTCAATACAACTCCTATGGCACTACCACTAGCATCACAATCTACCTAAAATACCTTATTAAAATTTGGAAGTGCCAAAATAGGTTGCTCTGTGACCTTCTTATTCAACATATCAAAGCTCTTATCTGCTCCTAAGGTCCACTTAAATTCTTTCTTATCCCCTCTCATTGTTTCTGTAAGGGGTACACAAATACTGCTGAAATTTCTAATGAATTTTTTGTAAAAACTTGCTAGACCATGAAATGATCTTACCTCAGTTATGCTTCTTGGAGTAGGCCATTCAATGATAGCCCTCACATTTTTTGGGTCCATTTTTAGACCTTATACTGAGATGACAAATCCTAGATACACTAACTCCTTCTTCACAAAACTACACTTCTTCAAATTAATCAACAACTACTCCTCCCTCAGCTTCTCAAAAACCCTTCTGATATGCATCATGTGCTCTTCCAAGGTCCTACTAAATATTAAAATGTCATCCAAATAGACAATGACAAATTTTCCTAAAAACTCCTTTAATACCTCATTCATTAGCCGCATGAATGTGCTTGGTGCATTGGTTAGCCCATATGGCATGACCAACCACTCATACAAACCCCCTCTGGTCTTGAAGGCTGTATTCCAATCATCTCCTTCTCTGACATGAATCTGATGGTACCCACTCTTCAGGTCAATCTTTGTGAAGTACTTGGATCCACTCAAATAGTCCATAATGTCATCCATCCTTGGTAATGGAAATCTGTATTTTATGGTGATCTTGTTAATAGCTCGATAGTTTGTACACATTCTCCACTCTCCATATTTCTTTGGTGCTAGTACTGTAGGTACTGCACATGGACTCAAGCTCTCTCGATTCAGTCCCTTTTTTAAAACTCTTGGACTTGCCTATTTAGCTCCTCACTTTCTATAGGAGTCATTCTATGGGCTATCTTATTGGGTAAACTAGATCCTGGTACCAAATATATATGGTGACTAATATTCCTCACTGGTGGTAAAACCTCAGGCACATTATCTGATATAATATCTAGAAATTCTTCTAACAGGCCTAAGACATCTACTGGGGTAGCTTTGCATTCTTCTTCCCTAACTCTAGGAATTAATGCATAGCACATATGCTCATGCTTCAAACCATCCAAAAACCTTCTCCCTTCAACTAAACATATTTTGGCACTGCTACATACCTTTTTGTCCACCTCCTTCAGGGGATTCAACTTATGGCACACTCCATTCTTTGTCAAGGAGTAAGTGTTGGCATGACCATCATGCACTGCACATCGATCAAACTGTCATGGCCTTCCCAATAACAAATGGCAAGCATCCATAGGTAGGATGTCACACAGGACCTCATCACGGTAATTCTCAATATTAAATTTTACCAAGCATTGCTCACTGACCAAAGCCCTATGGTCCTATAACCACGTAATCTGCTATGGATGCAGGTGTCTCTTCCTCTCTAATTGCAATTTGGTAACCATTCCTTCTGAAAGTAGGTTATTTGTGCTACCATTGTCTATGATAATATTACAAATCTTACCTGCACATTTACACCTTGTGCAAAATAAGCTCTTCCTCTGATCTGGATCTCTCTCCTCATTCAGCAAGGCTCTCCTTGTGATTAGCACTTCTCCTCTTTTTGCTTATTCAGAGTGCTCAGATTCAGCACCTTCATCAATGATCGTAGCTCAGGCATTACCTTCAGACCTCCTATTTGTCCTCTCTTGGTGCTGTGGACACTCGTATGCTCGATGTCCTTCTTCGCCATAGTGGAAATAGGTTCCACAAAATCCTCCTCTTCTAAACCCTCATCCAGAACTTCCTCTTCCTCTCTGGTAACCATTGTTCTAATCACGGGGGTGGTAAGCATTACCTCCATTTTGGTCTTGACTATTGCTATCTTCTCCATTCTTCTTATAATCTTCATTTCATCCTCAATTTTTTCCTCCACAAGTTCTTCCACCATGACCTCTTCCTCTTTGCTTGCTCTCAAACCTTCTGTTCAGCTTCTCTTCAAACCTCAGGGAAAACTGATAAGCATCCTCTATGGTGGTCATCCTTACCAGACTTCACTCCTCTTGAATACTTGCTCGTAACCCATTAATATAACGAGCTACCTTCTCCTTGTTGGCCTCTTAATGGCCTGTTCTGATTACAATTTTATAAAACTCCTTTGTGTGTTCTTTGACAGACTTACTTGATTGCCTCAAACCTTGCATTTTATTTAGTAGATCCAACTCGTAGTCACCTGGAATGAACTGCCTCTTCAACTTCTCCAACATCCACTCCCATTTTGTTATCCTTTCTTTTCCTCTTTTATTTCTATCTAGCTACCCTCCCTTCCACCATATTTTGGCATGACTCTTCATCTTAGTCTTATCAAAATTGACCCTATCAGGATCTTCAACCTCCTCATACTCAAAGTATTCTTCCAAATCATTGATCCAATCAATCAACTCCTCCGGATCAAGATTTCTAGAATATGTAGAAACCTCCATCTTCGATCTCTTTCCAATATGAGATATGGCTCTGTATAACCTAGCTTGTGCAGGATATACTACCTCTTCTTATTCCTCAAACTGGTCCTCTTCTTCTTCAACTTCATCTTCACTACCTTCTTCTCTCCTTGGCTCAAACCCTCTATGTATCTCCTCTTGCAGAGCTTGAACTTGCCTCTACAAAGCTCTGAAATCTTCCTCTGGCACCATATTTCTCCCACCACCACGATTTCTTCATGGAGGCATTCTGCTCACTTCTCTCACAAACCTTAACCACAGATCCTGGTGTAAACTGCCTCATGTCTAGCGATATGTTTACACACTCAAGAACTCCCACTCTGATACCACTTGGTGTAGATCATGTTACACAAGCAACACCAAACCAATGATACATAGGTATTTTTCCTTTGAACAAGTCAAAGAATCCAACCTTTCATTACTTTCATGCCAAAAATAAGGATACAAGAGAAAATATCCCTTTACAATTTCAAAAATTCCCTCAAATACCCTATTTTCCCCTTTTCCCACCTAAAACCATTAAAATTCAAATTTGAATTTTGGGGCAACTTGTCGAGGTCATAACTTCGCACTCGTTGACCCGATTGACTATTACAACATGTTTTTAGAAATGGCATGAAACGAGCTAAGCAGGGCGACATTGGCTCTTCGCGCCAAGGCTTGCATCTAGCCAAAAATCCTCAAATTCGACCTCTAAGACCTTCAAAAATCTCCTGCAAGTTAAACTAGTTTTACTAGTTTTACAAAATTAAACAATTACAATTTTTTTCGAGTGATGCAAGATCACTCTTACACCACTGGATGCTCCTGCATCACATATTCAAGCAACAGTGGAAGCCAAATAAGTGCAAGAAAAGGGTTTTTATCTTTATTTAATTTGATAAATAAGAACATGGTTACGTAGATGTCCTCTTGAGGGCTCTATATTGATACACCTGTTTATAAAATGGGTGCCCAAGGATCAAGTCCTTTCAATAGCTCATGTGCACTTCCATTGTTCTTCCTTGTACCCATAATTGATGTGGGCGAACCTATGATGGCACCAATTTGTTCTTTGATGTTCTAATATTATGCTCCTCCCTTATGCACTGTAAAACCTGCACCTACACACAAGGAAACCAAATTTGTCAATAGCAAGTGTGGAATGTGAAATATGCAAAAGCAATACATGCAATAAAATGCTAGAAAGTGTAAATATGCAATGGGGCCATCTAAAAAAATTCCAAATGATTCCAAATTATAGATACATGTATAAAATATTATTTTGGAAATATCTAATTGAAAATAGAAAATAAATTGCATCTGAATCCATGTCACATTTGCAGTGCACCTACAAAGCTTGTAAAACAAAAAATGAGCAATTTATGACCCTAAATATCTCAAAATTAAGCCAAAATTGGAAATTATGTATAAAATAATATTTAAATATAACCCATATGAATATATTAGCAAAATTGATCACATATTCCTGTGCCCCTTCATATGAGCCCCGTAAGCCTGCAAAACACTAAAAATATAATAACTCACTCAATATAACTTCAAATTGCATGAAATTTGGAAAGTAGGTTCATATACTACCCTAAAATATTAATATTAAAAAAATTTAGGAAAATCATGCATAAATATATCACCTTACCTTGCAGGGATGGTGGTGACTGTCATAGACTAGGGACTGTCCTTGGGTGGGACAGTCACCATTTTTGCTCCTTATTTACCGTCAATTCCTCTGTGGATTGGTCAAAAACCTCTCAATAGTGTTTTCATAAAATTTGGTGGTGAAATTCACTCAATTGGTTTGGTTTTTCAAAAAAATTACGCCTCTTGAATCACTCGTAAACCTCCTTCGCTAGGTAGATATTTTAAGGGGAAAAAGCATAAAAGGGTGGGGGAAATCTTGGTAGCACTTCATTGCTATACCTCAAAACTCCTCTCTATATTTTGTATGGAAAATGAATCCACTTTATAGCCAAAATATGCTCATGGGAAAATAGGCATGCAAATACATGCAGGGTAAGAGGTGCCACTTGTCCAAAGTTTAGCATGCATTGGAAGGGGAAGAGAATATCCATTTTTGGCCTCTATTATGTAGCATGTCATAAGGATTCTATACCCTCAGGTATGCATGCTCGAATAGGCAGGGTAAATGGCAGTTTTTGGGTGTCATTTGTCCATATTTTGAATTTTTGGGGATCAAAGTTCATGGCCATCCCACCCAGGGATGGCTGCATATGGTCTGTCCTTGGGTGGGATGGCCATGAACTATGGCCATCCTTGGGTGGGATGGCCATGCCTACATGCCCCAAAACTTCCCAAAAGTGGTGTAAAAGCTCCTAAAAGTTGTTAGAACCATTATTAAACCTCTGAGGATTGCCCCAAGGGGCCATATGGTGTCAATTAGACCTTGTCTTGGTAATCTAATTGGATTGACATGATTTTAATGTCTACACTTATGTGTGTGGTGATTTGTGCATTTTTTGATTATTGAAATTGATAATAATCAAAGTTATTACTTTGGAAATAAAAGTAAAATCTTATCTTATATTGTTCATCCATCCCTCTTAGTATAAGCATGTGTTGTTCAGTTGTAACTACATCTAGTAAAGGGTAAAATAATTTGGTGAATCGAATCACCAAGACATCCATCATATATAGATTATTAAGGTAATCAAATTTGGTGCAAAACATTTATTAGTTGAACTTTAGTTATTTAGTTTGTTATTAATGTTTTGTTAAGCACCATATTAGAGTTTAAAAGTTGCAAAGAGAAGGTTGCATATTAAAGTCTTCAAGGGAGTGTAGAAGGTAGTTTATTATAAGGATAAAACCTACACATCAAAAATAGGAGTTAGATATATTTCAAAAGAAATAAAAATTCCTATTATCTAGTTAAATTAAAGAAGACATTACTCTTAAGTGAAATTTGTAGAGGTTATAGTGCATTTAAGAGTTATTATTATCACTGCATCTTACAAGTTACTTTGAAGGAGCAATAAGGTAAGTTTACTACTATAGTTAAAGTCATTATCAATGTATTATATTGGTTACCCTTACAAGTTATTTAAATTGCATTAAGAGTTTATCAAAGTAGGAATTTTTTAGTGCACAAAATAGGCTAAGAGTGAAAGTGTCTAAAAAAACTATTGACCACATAGAACCTGCAATATTTTATGGCAAGGTAAAACCACCAAAAGAGAAATAGAACCTCCAAAGGTTGGATAATAAAACTACCTTACAAAAGAAGTGGGAAAGCTTCAAATAGAGACCATAGAAGTCTCAAGGTTTAAGTGCATTTCAAAGGATATTTATTTACATTATTGCACCCTATTCTATGTATTAAATCAAGTGCAATAGCTATATTTTCTAAAGATACTATAATAGCCAACAATATTCATCTACTAAGTGGACATATCAGTAGAGTAAAAGAGCTAAATTTGAGTAGGAAAGAGAGCCACCGAAGGGTTCTTATTATACAAGAATCAAGGTGTCTAAAGACACCAACGTTCATCATCGAATCTAGTGCCTAAGGCAACATAAGCTTATAGCATAAAAATAGGCCTACGTAAGGTGAATATCATCCATTGCACTCTACGTAAAACATAGCTCTAAGGACAACACATTGCAAGTATATAGAAGTGAGGTATAAGGTGGAAAGTAAAGGTGCATTACCATAGCTACAACTTAGATGAACCACCTTGAGAAATGTACCAAAATACACCATTGGAATGCACTATAGAACCTCTATTATAGCTCTTGAGAACCACCATAGCTGGAGCTAGCTTCATAGCATCACCATAAAAAATTTTGAGGACAAGATACAAGAAGGCATTCATTGGTAAGAAATAGATATTTAATAAGATACGTTAAGGAAGCCTTGCATGCATGAGAGTTAAGTTCCACTTGCATCTAAAACCAAGGCATCTTGTTCCACTTGGCACATTCAAACTAGATGCCAATATGTTCTTTATAATGCCTACACAACATATGATAAAGAAGCACTCAAGTAGAAATAACTCTTACCTAGAAGCGTTGGATATATTTCAAAGGTTTCAAGGAATATTCATCATTGCATATAATTAAAGGAGGAATTAAGTGTTAGAAGCATCTAAAGAATTCTCACCAAGTTTATAACCATCATTGGCTACCTGTGTAATGTATACGCCACTTGTACATAGCATCAAGAAGGGTCAAAGGACCTATTAAAGCACCCAAACTAAAGATGAGCATATGGAGAATTCAAGGCATGATTTAGAGTGAATTCAAGGTATGATTGAGTAATAATTCAAGGCACGTAGCCAAGGATTAGAAGCAGAGTCAAATTTGTATTAAAGGGTGATACAAAATATGCCGAACAAAATCACTACCATTACTGCCATGTGACCACCATCGAGGAAATACAGTGCCTATAATTAAGAAGAAACTGCATCATTTATCTCATGCTTTTAACATTATAAGGTAAAGTCTTACGTCAATTTTTCCTAATTAAATAGTGATATGGTGTATAACATAAGGTTGAGTTCATATATCATTTATGTTGGAATACAAAAAAAATAAACCTTAATACATTTGAAAGCAAATCAAAGGAGTTTATCTCCTTAAATAGTATTTCAAATTACTTTAGTTGAAATAAAAATATTTTAATATTTGCAATTAATATCATAGGATATATAAGGGTTTCTACTTGTAAAATTAAAATTCTATTATATTGCAAATATTATCAATTTCTAAAATTCCAAATTAGGGAGTTATAAGGAGTGCTACATAAAACCTTAGTTAATTGAAATTTAGAAAAATTGAATTATTGAAATTTAAGGATAAAGAAGAAAAATTATTGCTTGCTATATAGTTAGAATTTGTTGTTTATACTTTTATCATAGTCACATTAAAGATACAAAAGGAATTCAACCATAGAGAACTCCATAAAATTGATAAGTGTATACTTCAATAGGAGTAATAAGGTGACATAGGAGTTGATTATGATTATTTACAAAACATTAAAAAATAAACTAAAAAGGTGAACTAATAATTGCTAAGATCTTTGTCAATCTTATAGCATACTCTAATCACTTGGGAGACATAATTAATCCTAAAAAACATAAGTCTTGGATATTTTTTATCAAATTAGTTCACATACTCTAGACCAAGGAGTCATAAGGGAGACCTACTACAAAGGTTCTATTAAAAGTATTTTAAAAAATACTAAAGAGCCAAAAAACAATTTACTACAATGGATAAAATAGCAATAAGGACATATTCTCACAAGGTACACTACAAAATAATGCAAGAACAAGATACATAAAATATACAACATCAAAGCTACAAAATTAATTCTAACACAAACAAATTTTCAAGTCAAATTGAAAAGAGCCTTTGGTATATTGATTTCAAAGCTAGTCATCACATGATAGGAAACTTACAGTGGTTTGATTGCTTTGAAATCACTAACAATTATAGGTTGAATACATAAAATAGAAAAAACTATCATATATATGGATATGGGTGTGTAACACATAGTAAATCATTTCCATACTTTCTACTACACAATGTGATGTATGTTCCTAGACTAACATCTAATCTCTATTCAGTATCCAAGTTAGTAGAAAGCAAAAGGATGGTTGATTTTAGAAACATAAATGGATTCAATATGTGTCTCATCATAAATGAAAATGAGATAGAAGATACAGGTTCAATCCATAAATATATATATGCTCTTATATTCAATTGAGATATCACAAGAAATTATTGTATTCGAAAACAATACTAATACATTTCCTGAGGAACAGATTGCAGGAAAAAAAGAACCCATATATCATAAAAGTAGATAGGGAAATATAAGATTCAAAATTAAAATAATGAGAGGAAAACAACACTACACTCTACTTGGATATCTACAAACTAGAGAAGAAGAACTAGATCAAGATGAAAAAACTCATCCAGATTCAAACAAAGAAGACAATGTAGAAATCAAAAGAGAAGAACTTGAATTCCAAAATCAAGATAAATATCCATATTGAATACTAAAGTCTTCAATACTCAAATAATGTAATACATGGGGGTGTTAGAGTATATTACATTATTTTGTACATGTTAATGTACCACCTTGGGTACATAACTAGAGTAGGAGTTTACTTTAGAGTAAAGTTAAGTAGTTACTTCCAAAAATGTAATAAATACACAAGTGTCAATGTGCAATGATGTAAAGAGTCCACTTGTACATGAGTCATAGAAAAGGTATATGAATATTCATAGGTATAATAAGGCCCAAGGAACTTATATTCCTATATATAGGCCTTATTGAGAGTGAATAGGAGTCTTAGACAGTATAGAGTGTGAATAGTATAGAATATGTTGGCAATTTTGGGTACCTTGGGTACATTGCCTTTGCTCAAGTGTAGAAGTTGTCATTGATGTCAAGAAGCTCTTGAAGGAATTTGATTTAATGTCAGATTATTCAGAGCATGGACAGTGAGTTTCCAAGAAGATCATAGTAGCCCTTTTGCAAAAGATCAAAGAAAAAGACAAGTTAGAAAAGGTATGCAAGCAAGCAAGAAAAACTGTCGCGATTTCGTGACATGTTAGAGGAGAGAGAAAGAGTTGGCAAAACTGTCATGATTTCGTGACATGTTGGCAGAGAAGGAGAGCAAGGTGGAAAGTGTCACGATTTTGTGACATGTCGCATTTTCGTGACTTGAAAAGAGCAAGAAGGCAGAGAAGGAAAAGTGTCACGATTTCATGACATATTGCAAAGAAGATTGTACGGACGAAAAAGTGTCACGATTTCGTGACATGTTGTAGGAGAGAGAGTCCGAAAGAAAAAGTGTCATGATTTCACGACATAATCGAAAAGAGAGTCTAGAATGTGAGTTGTCATGATTTCATGACAAGTTCGAAGAGAGAGAAAGTAGCAAGATAAAGTGTCACGATTTCGTGACATGCTACAAAGATGAAGTGAGGATCTATCACGATTTCGTGACATGCTACAGAACTCGAAATGAGAACTATCATGATTTCATGACATAGCAAAGGGAAGAGTTTGAAATGAGAAGCGTCATGATTTCGTGACGGGATGCAAAGAAAGCGTACGAAAGTCTGAAAGCGTCACGATTTCGTGACAAGATGAAGGAAAAGGCGTACGGATGTAGAAAGTGTCACGATTTTACGATAGGCAGAAGTGAAGAAGCTAGCGGATGAAGATGTCACGATTTCACGACATGCATTGAAGTGTCACGTTTTGTGACAAGAAGTGAAGGAAAGCTATGAGGAAGATGTCACGATATCATGACATGTCATAGTTTCGTGACTCAAAGAGGAGAGAGAATGTACGACGTCAGAAATGTCGCGATATCGCGACAAAAACAAAAAGGAAGTCTAAAGAAGCAAAAGTGTCGCGATATCGCGACAACAGGCAAAAGAAAGTGTACGGCTGCAAAGGTGTCGCGATATCGCGACATGTTGTAGTTTCACGGGAAAAGCTACAGAACCAGAGGCGGTTGAAGCCGACAGAGTTAACTTTGAGCCGACGAAGTTTAGGGTTGTGCAACCGACGGAGTTTAGGGTAACAGCCGACTATAGTTTAAGTTTTGTTCTTGAAATTTATACTATAAAAGGAGGGCTGTTTCGAGATTGAAAGTATTTGAATAAGTATCGAACTTGCGCAAGTTAAGTCCGTGGTGCGCAGAGAGCGAGTCGTGTCGAATCGAGCGAAGTGTGTGAGATGCAGCCATAACAGCACAGATAGCGCAGAAGTGGCGAGTTGATGCACAGAGTGAGAAGTTCGATCGTCGAGAGCTGAGTGCTGTTGTGTTTGGTGCAGATCAGAGAAAGAGAAATCGAGGACATTTGTGCTAGACCGAAGGACTGTGTTTAGTGCAAATTCGAGGACCAGCTTTGAGGTGATAGAGTTGAGGACAGAGGTCTCCAGCCAGAGCAGGGAAGACAGGTGTCTTCTGTGGATCGAGTTCCATTTGCTAAGGGCAGCTGAGGCAGAGGTCTTCTAGAGGATCACCAGTCAGAGCAGAGTTAGGGGAAGGTATCTCCTTTGAGCCGAGGCTCATAAAATTTGTAATTGGGAAGGTTTCCCAAAGAATTTGAGATAAAATTTTAGAGAAAAGTTTTGTGGACGTAGCCTAGCTCTTCTGGGTGAACCACGTTAAAAATGGGTCTTCAATGTGTGATGTTTTCTGTCTTGTTTAATGTTGTGTTGATGCCACTGCTATCTGAAATTAAAATTATTAAATGGTTAAGTCTTATACTATTCACCCCCCTCTCAGTATAAGTTCATGTTCTTCAATTGGTATCAGAGCGGGTTTCTCCAGAAAAAGCCTAACATCTTGGAGAAGGATCTATCAGAGGAACATACAGATTCAGAAAGAAATGAAGAGGTTGGGTTCGATCTCAAAGGTGAATTCTTCTTGGTTTTAAAAAGGCTTGAGAAATTCAGGGAAGAAAATTTTGTTCTCAAGCATCAAATTCAGGAAGAAGAGATTGCAAGATCAAGATTATCTCAAAGAGTTATAGACTTCAAAATTCTAGCTAAAGAAGGAAAGAAGGTTGAACAGGTTCTGACAGAGGCTTTAAAAGGAAAGGAAACTGATTGCGAGAAACTAGAAGAAGAGGTTATGTCTCTTAGAATGAAGCTGGAAAAATTGGCTCTCAGACAGAATACTTCGTATGACAAGCAAAAGAAGGATGGTATCACTATTCATGAAATAGGGTCTTCAAGCAAGACCAATCTTCATCCTGAAGAGCGGTGGATTCCAATTGGTCACAAGAAGAACAATCATCCAAGGCATCAAAACAGGTTACATAATACTTTCCATGGCTATTGTTTTTCCTGCAAGAATTTTGGTCACAAAGCTATGCATTGCAATAAATCCTTGAATAGCCATAGTAAGGAAAATGTTAACTCATTTGCACCTCTTATGAATAAAAATTTCATGTGTGTCAAGTGCAAGAATTTTGGGCATACAACAAGGATGTGCAGTTTGGATAGATCTAGCCTTGAGTTCACTAAAAAGAAAAATGAGATCAAATCTAAGTCAATGATAGTTCAAACTGCTTTTCATGCTCAAGACAAAGTAGAAAAATGGTATCTTGATAGTGGTTGTTCAAAACATATGACTGGTGAAAAGGAAAAATTTTTGGTCTTAAAACAAACAAACCGAGGAACAGTCAGTTTTGGAGATAATAGGTCAGCTAAAATCTGTGGTAAAGGGACTCTTAGTTTGGATGGGAAATCCAAAACAGAAAATGTGCTCTATGTAGAAGGCCTAAGACATAATCTTCTTAGTGTGAGTCAACTTTGTGATCAAGGGCACATAGTATCTTTCTTTTCAGATAGATGTGAGATAAGTAAAGAAAAAAATGGAAAACTCATTGCTAGTGCTACAAGGACTCCAAACAATCTTTACATGCTAAGTGAGATAAAAAGGGAAAAGTGTTTTCTAACTCAAGAAGATGAGAGTTGGTTATGGCATAAAATATTGGGGCATTTGAGCTTTGATAATCTTGTCAATATTAGTAACAAGGAAGCGGTTAGAGACTTGCCCAAAATAAAAAGGCCCCATAACATCATTTGCGGTCCTTGTCAACATGGAAAACAGACCCGAACCAGTTTTAAATCAAAAGGGTATACATCTTCAAAACCATTGGATCTTATTCATACTGATTTGTGTGGCCCTACCGGAACTCGGAGCATTCAGGGAGAAAGCTACTTCATGTTGTTTATAGATGATTATTCTAGAATGACTTGGGTTACTTTTCTCAAAGAAAAATCTGAAGCTTTTGAAAAATTTAAAGCTTTTAAAGAAATGATTGAAAATGAGACTGACAAGAGAATCAAATGCTTAAGATCAGATAGAGGAGGAGAGTTCACTTCAAATGAATTTGTGGAATACTGTGAGCAACACGGAATCAAAAGAGAATATTCAACAGCAAGAACTCCTCAACAAAATGGAGTAGTTGAAAGGAAAAATAGAACTGTTGAAAATATGGCTAGAGCAATGTTAAATGAGTCAAAACTTTCAGATGGCTTTTGGAGAGAAGCAGTCAGTACAGCAGTCTACATCATCACCAGGGCTCAACTCAGAGTCAATCACCATAAAACTCCCTATGAGTTGTGGAAAGGAAGACCAGCTACAGTAAAATACTTCAAAGTGTTCGGGAGTAAGTGCTTCATCAGAAGGGAAGATCAGAATTTGGGTAAGTTTGATCCTAGGTGTGATGAGGGAATTTTTCTTGGATATTCCAGGAGAAGCAAGGCCTACGAGATGCTTCAACAAAAGAACTCATACAGTTGTAGAAAGCATAAATGTAACAGTAGATGAAAATACAGGGATAAGAGAACCAGTCAAGGAACTCGGTGATGAAATCTGTCAAGAAGAATTCGGAGAGGTTTCAGATGAAGAAGAGGAAAGACAACAACTACTTCCCAAAACTCCTTCACGGTATGTTCAGAAACATCATCCCAAATATTTGATCATTGGTGATCCAAATAGCAGGCAAACAAGAAGAAGAGTCATTCCTTCACATGATTCTGCGAATGTTTCATTGTTATCTCAGATTGAGCCAAAAGATTTCAATGAAGCATGTACAGATAAGTTTTGGGTAAAAGCAATGGATGAAGAGCTAAATCAAATAGAGAAAAGTGAAACCTGGGATTTGGTTCCAAGACCTAAGGACAAGAATGTCATTGGCACAAAATGGATATTCAGAAATAAACTCAATGAGGATGGAAAGATTGTCAGAAACAAAGCTAGGTTAGTCTGTAAAGGTTATGCTCAAGTAGAAGGTGTTGATTTCGAAGAGACGTTTGCGCCTGTTGCTCGTCTTGAAGCTATCAGGATGTTTTTGGCCCTTTCAAGCTTCAAATCATTCAAGGTATATCAAATGGATGTAAAGTCGGCTTTTCTAAATGGGGTGTTGGTAGAAGAAGTCTACATAGAACAGCCAGAAGGAGTGTCTCTCATAGAACAGTCAGACTATGTGTGTAAACTGAAAAAGGCTTTGTATGGGTTAAAGCAAGCACCAAGGGCTTGGTACTCAAGACTTGATAGGTATCTTCATGAGCAAGGCTTTAGGAAAGGCGTGGCAGATAGCAACTTGTATATTAAGAATGAAGATGATGATATGTTGATTATAGTTGTCTATGTTGATGATATTATTTTTGAGGGAAATAATACTCAGATATGCAAAGCTTTTGCTAACACCATGCAGAAGGAATTCGAGATGTCTATGATTGGAGAGTTGTCATTCTTTTTAGGTCTTCAGATTGCTCAATCAAAAAATGGTATATTTCTCTCTCAGGGAAAGTATATCAAAGAAATGTTGAAGAAATTTGGGATGATGGACAACAAACCAGTGTGTACTCCAATGATTACAGGGTGCAATATGAGTAAAGATGATGAATCTCCAGTGGCAGATCAGAGGTTGTACAGATCTATGATTGGCAGTTTACTATATAGTACAGCTACCAGACCGGATATCATGCAGGCCATTGGGTTAGTAGCAAGATTTCGAGCAGCTCCAAAAGAATCTCATGTTATAGCGGTTAAGAGGATATTCAGATATTTGAAGGGCACTATGGACTTTGGGCTTTGGTATCCCAAAGGTGATGATTTCACCCTCACAGCTTATACAGATGCAGATTGGGCAGGCAGTATTGATGATAGGAAAAGCACTAGTGGTGGAGCATTCTTTCTGGGAAAGAGTTTGGTCTCTTGGCTAAGTAAGAAACAACCTTCAGTTTCCTTATCTAATAGCAGGCTCGAATACATAGCAACAGTGGCTGGGTGCACACAGGTTTTATGGATGAAAACCACCTTGGAGGATTTCAAAGTCAAGCATGAACAACCCATCTCCATTCTTTGTGATAATACAAGTGCCATAAGTATTTCCAAAAATCTGGTAATGCACTCAAGGACGAAGCACATTTCCATCAAATATCATTTTCTAAGGGAGAAAGTGCAAGACAAGCAGGTCAAGCTAGAGTATGTGTCTACTAAAGAGCAGATTGCAGATATCTTCACCAAACCTCTTCCAAGAGATACGTTTGAGTATCTAAGGGAGAAATTGGGAGTTGTACTCCCACCCCAGAATTAATCACCTCATCAGGAGGTGGGGGAGGGACCAAGCTAAGAGGCTCATTCTTAGTCCCGAGCCCCAAAGGTGACCCTTTGCCATTGATGACAAAGGGGGAGAGATATGAGTAAGGGGGAGAGCTTCAAGTGAAGAGAAGAGCTTCAAGTCAGGGGGAGCAAAACCTCAAAGGCAGATTCTTAGTGTTAGCACAGTTGGTTTCAGTTTTGGCTCTTGAGATGTGTTTTCAGTGAAGGTTTGCCATCAATGACAAAGGGGGAGATTGTTGGCAATTTTGGGTACCTTGGGTACATTGCCTTTGCTCAAGTGTAGAAGTTGTCATTGATGTCAAGAAGCTCTTGAAGGAATTTGATTTAATGTCAGATTATTCAGAGCATGGACAGTGAGTTTCCAAGAAGATCATAGTAGCTCTTTTGCAAAAGATCAAAGAAAAAGACAAGTTAGAAAAAGTATGCAGCAGGCAAGAAAAACTATCGCGATTTCGTGACATGTTAGAGGAGAGAGAAAGAGCTGGCAAAACTGTCACGATTTCATGACATGTTGGCAGAGAAGGAGAGCAAGGTGGAAAGTGTCACGATTTCATGACATGTCACATTTTCATGACTTGAAAAGAGCAGGAAGGCAGAGAAGGAAAAGTGTCACGATTTCATGACATATTGCAAGGAAGATTGTACGGACGAAAAAGTGTCATGATTTCGTGACATGTTGCAGGAGAGAGAGTCCAAAAGAAAAAGTGTCACGATTTCATGACATAATGCTGAAAAGAGAGTCCAAATGTGAGTTGTCACGATTTCATGACAAGTTCGAAGAGAGAGAAAGTAGCAAGATAAAGTGTCACGATTTCGTGACATGCTGCAAAAGACGAAGTGAGGACTGTCATGATTTCATGACATGCTGCAGAACTCGAAATGAGAACTGTCATGATTTCATGACATGCAACAAAGGGAAGAGTTTGAAATGAGAAGTGTCACGATTTCACGATGGGTTGCAAAGAAAGCGTTCAAAAGCTGAAAGCGTCATGATTTCATGACAAGATGAAAGAAAAGTGTACGGATGAAAGTGTCGTGATTTCACGACGTGAAAAGATAGCAGACGAGATGAAGATGTCACGATTTCATGACGAAAGATGTCTTCGCATAGGTGAAGTGTCACGTTTTCACGACAAAAGCAGAGAGGAAGGCTATGAAGACAAAAGTGTCGCGATATCGTGACATGTCATAGTTTCGCGACTCAAAGAGGAGAGAGAATGTAAGACATCAGAAATGTCGCGATATCGCGACAAAAAAAAAAGGAAGTCTAAAGAAGCAAAAGTGTCGCGATATCGCGACAAAAGGCAAAAGAAAGTGTACGGTTGCAAAGGTGTCGCGATATCGCGACATGTTGTAGTTTCATGGGAAAAGCTATAGAACCAGAGGCGGTTGAAGCCGACAGAGTTAACTTTGAGCCGACGAAGTTTAGGGTTGTGCAGTCGACGGAGTTTAGGGTAACAGTCGACTATAGTTTAAGTTTTGTTCTTGAAATTTATACTATAAAAGGAGGGTTGTTTCGAGATTGAAAGGATTGAATAAGTATCGAACTTGCGCAAGTTAAGTCCACGGTGCGCAGAGAGCGAGTCATGTCGAATCGAGCGAAGTGTGTGAGATGCAGCCATAACAACGTAGATAGCGCAGAAGTGGCGAGTTGATGCGTAGAGTGAGAAGTTCGATCGTCGAGAGCTGAGTGCTATTGTGTTTGGTGCAGATCAGAGAAAGAGAAATCGAGGACATTTGTGCTAGACCGAAGGACTGTGTTTAGTGCAAATTCGAGGACCAGCTTTGAGGTGATAGAGTTGAGGACAGAGGTCTCCAGCCAGAGCAGGGAAGACAGGTGTCTTCTGTGGATCGAGTTCCATTTGCTAAGGGCAGTTGAGGCAGAGGTCTTCTAGAGGATCACCAGTCAAAGCAGAGTTAGGGGAAGGTATCTCCTTTGAGCCGAGGCTCATAAACTTTGTAATTGGGAAGGTTTCCCAAAGAATTTGAGATAAAATTTTAGAGAAAAGTTTTGTGGACGTAGCCCAGCTCTTCTGGGTGAACCACGTTAAAAATGGGTCTTCAATGTGTGATGTTTTCTGTCTTGTTTAATGTTGTGTTGATGCCACTGCTATCTGAAATTAAAATTATTAAATGGTTAAGTCTTATACTGTTCACCCCCCCTCTCAGTATAAGTTCATGTTCTTCAGAATAGTAGTATGGGTACAATGTAACCCTTTTCAATATCAGTTTATGGAGTGTTCATATCCTCCATTATACTACATACTATTTTTATGAGTATTCATTAATGGCATATTTTTGATTTATTGTAAAAGTTTCTCTTATCATTTTCCTGAATATTGTATTGACATTATCATTTATATTTCATAGCTTAGTTCTTTCACATCTCGTGGTTGCATTTTCTTACTACCGTCATCATCAAAAGCTAACAAAAATTTGAAAATTTTCCTATTAAATTTATACCTTGATGCTCTTTCATATTCCTTTAATAGGTTATTCAAATATCTGGACTTGTTTATCCTTTCACTCCCAAAAAGGGATATATCATCTACAAAATCTTGATGGGTGATATTGTATACATTATTACTAGCCTTAATCCACTTATAAGCCCATATTTGTTAGCCTTCTTCAAGTTCCTATCCAAAAATTCTACCATAATAATGAATAGATATGGAGATAGAGGATATCCCTATCTAATACCTCTATTGGCTTTAAATGTTTCTATTAGTAACCCATTGACCAACACTAAATATAAAACTATAGAGACACAAAATTTCATATATCTAACCCATTTCTTCCCAAATCCAAACTTCTCTAATACTAAAAAAAGAAAATCATATTTAATCCTGTCATAGGCTTTACTCATATCAAATTTTAAGATCATTGCTTTATATTTTCTTGAAGCTATTGAATGCATAACTTCATGAGCTACTATGATCCCATCTAGAATCTATTTTCCTTTTACAAATATTTCTTGCTCTTCTAAAATAATTTTATCTAACAGTGGTCTTAACCAATTTTCCATCACTTTGGATATAATGTTATATGCCATATTACATAGGCTTATGGTTCTAATTGAATAAAACAATTTTGCATCCTTGTTTTTTGGACTCAGGGTAAGGTATGTTGCATTTAATTTATAAGTTTTGTATTGTTTTACCCTAGACTATTCCACTACCACCAATAAAGAATCCTTCACTATATCTCAATTATGTTTATAGAATGCTATAGAGAGCCCATATAGACTTGGGTATTTATCCTTATTAAAAGAGAAAATAACTAAATGAACTTCTTCTAAAGTAATAGGCTCCATCAATTTCCTATTGTCTTCATTAGTTATAACTAAAGGTACTTTTTATAGAAGTTTATCATTAAGAACTTCAAACTCGTCTAATCCTAGAATATTCTTGTAAAAAAACCTTTCTTCTTTCTCATTTCACTTTAGTCTTCAATCTAAACTCCTTTCTTTGAGCTTGAATTTTTATTTTTGGTAAAATGGAATTTATATTAAAAAATTCAAATAGAAGAGATATATCATCTATCTTTTCATGAACACAATATTTTGATTCAATATTTAGTAGAAGATATAATGTTACATTTTTTATCAACCCATGTATAAAAGGAACATCCTAATACAATTAATTAAAACACTAAATACATCTAATGTTGCTACCATCAATAGATAGGATAGAGAGAAGATCTTCCCTAGTCCATGTTGCCCACCATCTAGGGGGATAGTCATAACAAGTGAGGTTGCATTTATCTAGAGCCTAATTGGACATTGCATCTATAACTTTGTTTTTTTCTCTAGGGATGTATTTGTATTCCATAAACAAAAAGCTTGTCTATACCATATGAATATTCTCTATAATTCTCCTTAGTCTCCATTCAAGCTTCCTATTATACCTTGAATTCTTCATATGGTTGATCATGACTTGTGAGTCATATTATATTTGGATTTTTTTTCAAACTACCTTAATTACCTCTTAGAGCCCTCTAAGGATGCCATAAATCTCTACTAGGTTGTTGGAAAGAATGAAAAAATTCTTTAAAAAGGTGAAAATTTGAGTTCCATTCGACTGTCTTCCTATCCCTCCTGCACTAGCTCTTTTTGGATTCCCTCATGATGCTTCATCATTTCCAATTTCTAATTCTCTAGGGGAGGCTACCACTTTTCCTTTCTAACTACTTTTGGGTGCCTTAAAATTGCCATTTTTTGATTAATAACCATAGGAATAATTTTTAATCTGCACATGATTTGTTCCAATTTTTGATGGGGTTCCTAGGGATACTTTAATGTATGTTGGACTATCTCTGCTATGTTGGTTTTGGTTTTTTGCCAAATATAGTGGATGCCCTTAGAATCTTGTTTAAAGATATATTTGTTCATTTCCTTCCATATGTTCCAAATTAGGAGAGTAGTTCCTACCCATACTATCTGCCTAACATATTGGTCTAATCCATCCTATGTAGTCCATTCCCTCCACATATGCTCTAGGGTGGAAAATCTAGACGAGTTAATACTAGGTAATATAGCCATCATCTTCCACAACTTTGAGGCTACAAGACATTCAATAAATAAGTGAAAGAGTGTTTCGAGGTTCTCCCTACACATATCACACCTGAAAGGACCATTGTAGCCTATTTTCATAAGTCGTTCCCATGTTAATACCCTTTTATATAGAATAATCCAAATGAAGAATCTTACCTTAGGCTATAACTTCTATGCCCATATTTATTTGAATAAGTCTTAAAGTGGGTTAGGAGTACTTTGGCATAGAACTACATATCCACTTGCTATTGTATACTCCCCATGACTCATGTTGCCCCATACAAGGGAATACTATGCTTAAGACCAATAAAGTGATCTCATTTATAGATTTTTTTAGATATCAATGTTCTACCTATTTGATATTTGAATTGGTCATTTAGCTATGGGGACCTAGTTTCTCCCAACTTAAGAATTTCCAATTTGGTACCTATAATATTTACTACTTTTATCCAATTTGCTTTATGTAGTTATTCCATGAAAGGTTTCCACTCTAGAAATTGAGCCACAAAATTCTGGTGCTTGTACCAAGAGTCTATCCAAAATTTTACATGTTGATCATTATGAATTATCTAAAAGAGCTCCTTATTTATCAACTTATCTCCTATCCTCAAAATTGCTAAGATGGAGGATCCTCTGCTAGGTAGTTGGTGTTGAATAATGGTTTTTGAGATTTTATTTTCTAAATATTTTGCTCTAATATTTTGGGCCCATAGTGCATTGGGATTGTTTAGCATCCTCCAATTATCTTAGTTGCTAGTGCATTTTTGTTATTAACTATTGATTTGAATCCTAGTCCCCTTTCATATTTTTGAAGGCATAAATTTTCCCAATGTACATGTGGCTATTTCATTTCCTCCTTAATACCCCTCCAAAGAAATTGATGATTTATGTGATCCAAACCTCTTAGCACCACCTTGGGAAAGTACAAAATTATGGATACATAAGTAGGTATAGATTGAAGAACTGATTTAACCAAGGTTATTCTTCCCCCTAATGATAGCCATTTATTAGTCCATTTATATATTTTCCTTTTTACTCTATCCACTAGCCAGGCCCAATCCTCTTTATTTTGTCTCCTCGTTTTAAGAGGAACACCTAAGTAGGTGATGGGAAGGAAGGTCTTCTAGTATCTTAGTTTATCAAGAACCATGATATCTTGTCTGGTCGAGAAATGGAATAAAATGACTTTGTATTTTTACTCATTGATCTATTTCCCTATGGCTCTTGAGAAACAACTTATAATATGTTTGATTCTTGAGGTTTTCTTCACTGTTGCTTTTCCTAATAGAATAAAGTCATCATAAAAAAAAAGAGATGAGTGATTGTTTTAGCTCCATTTGCAATAGTGATTCATGTTAATGTTTTGTTTTTCCTATATTTTTCCATTGTCCTTCCTAGGCATTCAACTAGAATTATGAATAAATATGGGAAAAGGGGATCTCCCTACCTAATACCTATGGATGTAGTGAATAATTTTAAAATGCAGCCATTGATCTAAAAACTAAATAGGATATTGATGAAATAAATCCCTTGATTCAACCTGTCCATTCTTGTAAGAAGACAAATTGACCCATTACTTTAAGGAAATCCTAGTCCACCCTATCATATGCTTTGGATAAGTCTAATATAATGAAAATGGATGGGATTTCTATGCTCCATGGAGTGAATAACCTCTTGATCCAATACTATCTCATCCACAATTTTTTTGCCTTCCACAAAACCATCTTGTTCCAATGTAATAATCTTATGTAGAAGCAATTTGAGTCTCTCTACCATTACCTTGGTGATTATTTTGAGAAATACATTACATAAAGCTATTGGCCTAAACTTGATAATGTGCTCTGCATCTTGTTCCTTTGGAATCAATGCTATATAATATTTGTTGATTTCCTTCAACTCATAGTTAGATTTCCTAGATCCCTCAACCACATCCAAAAGGTCCTCATGTATTATATCCCAAAATTTTTGGTAGAATTCAATGAGGAATCCATATGGCACAAGATTCTTTCCTTTATACATTTTGAAAACTACCTATTGTAACTCTTTTGTAATTACTACTGCATTCATAACTAAATCATGTTCCTCTATTATTAGTGTAGGTATATCTTGTAACGCTCTTGTTGGGCTTCCATATCCAAAGGTTTTATTGTGAATAGACTCACAAAATAGTTTATTGCATTAGACATCATGCCTTCCCATGTGTGGATATTATCTCCTTATTTTTATCTCAAGGACGGTATGAAGTTGTCTAATCTATGGGCTAGAAGAGATTTGTGGAAGAATCCTATATTTCAATCCCCCTCTTGGAGCCATTGAATTTTAGATTTTTTCTTCCATAACAAATATTCCCTTTTTATCATTCCTCTAGCTAGGTTGAAAGTTTGATAGTTGGCATACTAAGAACCTTCATGAGGCCATCCATATGGATATTTTCATTCAAATATTTGAGTTGGACTAGAACTTCCAACTTTTTATTCTTGACATCTCCAAAATCTTCCTAGTTCCAGGGTATTGAAGCCTCCTCACAAAGCAGTACATATTTATTCTATGTTAAGATTTTCATCCTTCTACCATTGCTACACTCTGAACCACATCAGTTGGAATATAAATGGTGAGTTTCTAGCCTTGGATTTCCATAGCTCTATCATGATTAACCAATTATTTGAGCCTACATTGTTTAGGATCTTCACCCTAGGAATGTTTCCATGAATTAAAAAATATCTAATAGTATTTTGAAGAATTTGTCTAATATTTCTAGAATTTAGACAAAGCCTTACCTCTTATTAGACCAGGTCATCAAACCATTATATGGCCTAACATCCATAATATAGAGGTTTTTGATGTATTCCTTCATGAGATATGTGCTTCTACCTAAGCTATCATTTACCACCAACTTTTTTTCTAAGGACAACATGGTATTGAAATATTATGATATTCACTAAGAAACTTCCTTTTCTCTAAGCTTGAATTATTATGATCATGTTTTCAGAAATTTTAAGTTTATCTTTTAGTTCTTCTTTATTCTAAAAAATATTTCCAAAGTGTTCTTGTTCCATTCTTTTAATCTATAATTCATTCATTTAATTTATTTAGGAAGTGTAGACAACCCATAATTTCCTAAAGAATTCCATATTTGTGCTATCATATAAGCAAATTGAGGATTGTATTCTCACATATACTCATATTTTAAAAAATGATATTTTTGAATTCACTTACCATTATTTTAATTTTTATTTTCTAGTGATCTGAACCAATCCTTGTCAAGGTATTAATTTTAGCATAAGTCCCTTAATCTAGCCAATGATATGAGAGTATGCATCTACCTAATTTTTTTGATGTTAGGTTTTGACCTTTATTGTTGTTGGTCCATGTGTAGTCGTCTTCTTAAAAATCAACCTCCCATAAATTTTTGTTTTGAATAAAAGCTGAGAAATATCTCATACTTTGGGTTAATTTTCTAATTCCCCCAAATTTTTCATCTAGCTTGGTTATGGCATTAAAATATTGTATGATCATGAATAGGTTTTATTGGTATTTACTTCTCATAAAGGCTTCAATCCCACTCTATACTTCTAATTTGCTTGACTGAGATGTAGGTCCTGTTAGTCTAAAAAGACTACCCTGGAAGACGGCAAATATGGCAAGAGTTTTGCAGCATGATGCTTTTTGCGTATTCCCTTTTTGAAGATGCAGTCTATTTTTTTGAAGATACGATCGAAGCAAAATTGACTAAGGCATGAGAATGTCACGATTTCATGACATGTCAAGTTTCTGCTAGAAAGAAGAGAAGAAAATACCAAGAAAGGAAGAATGTCTCGATTTCATGACATGTCAAGTTTTTTCCAAGAAGGAGGAAAGAAAAAGGTTTTAGCACTAGAATATCACAATTTCACAACATATCAGGTTTTCACCTTAAAGGAGAAAAGAGAAATACAACAGTGCCAAAATGTCGTGATTTTATGATGTGTCACATTTTCGCTAGCAAGAAGCCTGAATAAGACGAAGTGTTTGGATATGTCGCGATTTCGCGACATGACAATTTTTTGTTGGTAGATATATATAGCAACTAAAACATGCCTTCAACAGGCTTATATTTACAGATGATAACAGACAATGGAAGAAGCATCAAATCTAAAATTTCTAGTTATTAGATTTTGTTTATTATTAGAAGTTGTATGATTTAGATTGAAACTTTAAAATAGCTTGATTGCTTGTAATTGATTTAAAAGTAAGAATGTATTAGCTATAAAGATACCTATCATTGGGTATATATAATAGTGAACGCATCCTAAAAAGAGGTCGGCTCTTAGGCATTTACAAGACTGGATGTACATATTCTGAATACAAGCAATAAAGTTGCTCTTCCATCTGGCTTCTGATTTTTAGTGTGCATGTGTATGTATTCAAATTCTCGACTTCTATTTACATTATCGAGTTATATTTTGTATCTATTCTAAAATCTGGACTATACATGTATGAATCATATTGCTGGAGTTAGAATTGAATATATATATGTGTGTGTGTTAGATGAAATATCTGAATCACATTTAAAAGGTCATGATTTCTACGTGAAGACATAATAAAAGCTTGTAATAGAAGTATATGTGCTTTTATCTTAGTTTTTGTCTAATCTATACCGTGAGAAAAGTTTCTAGCCTAGGCTGTATTTCCCTTTAAAGCATCTCTCCTTTTCCCTTTTCTCATAAAACATTAAGGAACCAGCCTCCTCTGGAGATTAGATGGAAGATCCCAAAGCTAAGTCCATCTATTCAATGTTGGCAAGGTCATAGGCACAAAAAAATCAACCATAGGCCGATTTTGTTCCAATAGTTTTTGGCATGCCCGGTGGGACCCTAAATCCCACAGTATTCTATAAGTTGGTGTTTATCTTTGAGCTTTTTTCTAAAGCAAAATCACCTGGTGACTCCATCCAAAGGTATAGACCTAATAAATACCTTATCTATTAATATGGTTAGAAACTCATGATTGTCTATGCATATGATAACCATATCTCAAGCAAGAAACTCTGAAGAACCCATCGAGTTCTTCGAGTTACACCTTGGTAGCCTAAAAGTACACCCTATTTTATCTACTAGATCTAATCCACCAGGTACCAGTGTTAGCGCCCTTGTGCCTACTATCATAATGCCCTCAAAAACCTCTATAGTGTAGATAAGTACAGTTGCTACTATGGTCGCCCCTCCACCAGCTCATCTTACGTGGAACCACATGGGTCCACTGAACCTGGTGGCCCAGAATCAAATTCTTCGTAGATTTGAAAGCATTACCTTTGTATGATGGAATGGGAAAAATGGTAGATGAACATTGTCTAGATGTTGCTTCCTTGGCAGCAGTATACAACATTACTCAAGAGGATGTAATGATCAGATTGTTGGTCATTTCATTAAAAGGGAAAATGCTCTATTGGTACAGATCACTTCCCTCCCAATATATTACAACCTGGGTAGGACTTGTTGGTCGGTTGGTAGATGAATTCAATGTGCATGCAGATCCTTTCTCCCTGCTTAGCCAGTTCATGATCATTAGGAAGCATCCTCAGGAAGAGATCATAGATTTCAATATCCATTTTACTCACACCTGGGAAAGAGTGCCTACTGGATTGAAACCCACTACTGAACAGGCAATATATTACTATTTAAGAGCTTTTGATTCTGATCTCAGTATGATCATACGACAATCATGGGTTTTAACTTTTCTTTACTATCTACTTAGAAGCTTCTAAGGCAGAAGCATATATCATTGCTACTAGGAGATATCCATCGAAGACAATAATGCCAATTTTTCTAGATATTTTATTAGCTCCTGGCATGAACCCTTCGAATTCTTCTCATCCTCCAAGCACAAATCCTCTCAAATGGAATGAACAACCATCTGTTCCTGCAATATAGATGCCTCAAAATCTCCCAGTATTACCTCCTTTTCCCATCGTTCCCACATTACCTGCCCCACCTCCTCAATCAAACCAAGAGAACCAGCTCTCTACCATATTAGATACGGTAAAAAATTTGGCAAATGATATGACGTCCATGAAAAGGAGGGAGGCTGAGAGAAATTTTCAGCCAAGGAGGTTTCCTCAAGTAACTAGAGATGCGGCTCAATCGAGTGGTAGAGGGCAAGAAAGACAAAATGTCATTTATGCGAATGGACCTGAAGAAGTTGAAGACCCCCCTAATACATATTATTGGTGCTCCACATGTAATGATCCACATGGGGAAGATTCATGTATGTTTCACCAACACCATGTGCAGAATATAGCTAGTGAGAAAATAGAAAATAAAATGAAGGGTCATGTAAGTATGATTAGAGAAGTTGATCATAATTTTATGATGCCCTCAGTAGAACAGGTTTCAGTATTGACAAGGTCAGGCAAAAAACCTATACAAGTAGATCCTCAAGAACTTCGACCCCTAAGTTTTCCTCCAACTCCTAAACCAACACCTCAAAAGGATCCTCCTAGTGAAAAAATATTTCCTAATCCTACTCAAAATTCTGGCCCAGAGGCATGAAAAGACTTCGCTCCATGAAAAGAAAATGAGACTCAAGATCAAGCGAAAGAGAAGTTAAGATTTCCTTCATTGATGAAGAGGTAAAGAACATAAGCAACTCAGGGGTACAAAAACAGGTATGACACTTTTTCCAAAGAAAGGGAAAAGAATATTGAATCATCTCCATTCAATATTGTAGAGGAGATGAAAAAGACTCCTTCAAAGGCAAGCATGTATGATGCCCTCCAGTTCCCTGGATAGGTTGACCTTCTACAGGAATCCCTAAGAACGATGAAAAATAAGAGCAAAAATACATTGTACCCAAATGCCGTGCAGGTGAATGTAACATCTGATACTAAAAAAAATAGACCACCTCCTTTTTATTTGTCGCTTCAGATGGAAGGGTGGGTTGTACACAATTGTATGATAGATTCAGGGGCTGCTACCACAGTGATACCCAAAGCGGTATGTGACATCATGGGAATGGAGTATACTAGGAGCCATCCAGGAGTTCTACAGCTATATGGTACTCATGTTAAGACCATAGGGGTGATTAAAGACATCCCTATCCAACTCCATAGGATGCCTCAAATAATGGTCATACAAGAAGTAGTAGTCATATAATTAGCACCATACTTTGGTATGTGTCTATCTAGAGAATTCATAGTGAAAATGGGAGGATATCTATCTCTCGACTACTCACATTTAGAAATACCTTTCAAAGGTAGGAGAGTCAATATTTTTAATGAAAGACCATCCACTTTTCATGTGGAAAAAATAGAAGAGGTAGGTACCATGAATATGATGACTGAAGAAATAGAGGAAGTAGATCTAATGGAGGAAACTTTAGAAAATCTCCAGGCAGAGGATCAGTTTTCTCTGAGAGATTTCAATGCTATGATTGAGATGGAAATAGGAAGCTATTCTATCGAGAAACCAAAGAAGCTATTAACACCCGCTCCCAAAGAAAATATTTCTACTAATCAACTCTGGAAACTTTTCTTTGATGGAGCTAGGTGTAAAAATGGAGCAGGTGCAGGAATAGTTTTGATTTCTCCCACAGGAAAGGAAAGAGTTTTCTCCTATAGGTTAACATGGAGTTGCACCAACAATGCAGCCGAATATGAAGCACTGTGCTTAGGACTAAAGAAAGTTGAGAAGCTAGGAGTGAAGCAGTTGTCTATCTATGGAGATTCAGAACTTATTGTAAAATAGGTCACAGGAAAATGCATCTGCAAACAACATTATTTAAGAGCTTATAAAAATAAAGTGTTGGATCTTTTAGAAGTTTTTGAAGCTCTAAATATGAAATCAATTCCAAGAGAGCATAATACTCATGCAGACCTATTAGCATCAGTGGGAGCAAATTTCTATCCGATCAACAATATTATCCAGAAGTCCAACACAGTGAGACTTATATATAGACCCTCTGTGCCCGAACAAGAATATCTTCTGGCAAGTTTTTGAGAGTGATGAACAAATACTGGATTTCTTAATTCATGAAATGAACTGCTCAATTGATAGAACATTACAAGACGAAGAAGAGGAGGGTTTGATTCAATTAAAAATAATCATATTCCAAGGGACTTATCACCCTGGAAAGCCTTTTTGATAGCAATGATAGAGTTGTAGGGCGAAAGATAAAAGTTGATAAGCGTCGGTATAAGGAAGTTGAACTAGAACCGAGAAAAATGATCAAAGTAGGAACCAGTTGTATAGTGGAAGAGTTGAACCAAATTAAGGAATTATGTAAAAATTTCCCAGACATTATAGCCTGGGTGTACAGTGATTTAAAAGTATATAGAAAATATGTTATCCAACACACTATCAAATTGGAGGAAGGAGCCAAACCTTTCAGGAAAAGGCAAAGACCGGTGAACCCAAATATAGAAGTCCTGATGAAGCAGGAACTTCTAAAACTCCTCCAAGCCAAAATAGTGTATCCTATCAAACACTCTACCTGGGTGGCAAACCTAGTTCTAGTCAGGAAGAAGAATGGAGACATCAAGTTGTGTGTAGATTTCAGAAACTTGAATAGGGCCTCGCTCAAGGATCATTATCCTCTACCCCAAATCGACCCGATATTACACATAGTTGTGGGAGCAGAGAGATTTTCTTTGTTAGATGACTTTTCTGGGTACAACCAGGTCTGGGTCAGAGATGAAGACCAATATAAGACTACTTTCACTACAAAATGGGGGACATTTTCCTACCAAAGGATGCCTTTCGGGTTATCAAATGCTGGAGTGACTTTCCAAAGAGCGATGGATGTAGCTTTCGGTGAACTTGCCAATAAAATCATAGTTATCTATTTAGATGACATGACAATTTTTTCTCATGATAAGCGAGATCATATCACACATCTAGAGCAAGTTTTTGAGAAATGTAGGGAATTCGGGATATCCTTGAACCCAAAGAAATCCATCTTCATTGTGGAAGAGGGTATATTACTTGGTCACATCATTTCTAAAGTTGGGCTAGCCATTGATCCTGATAGAGTGAAAGCACTCTTAGAACTCTCCCTTCCAATCAACAAGAAAGGATTGCAATCTTTCTTTGGGTAAATAAACTTTATCCATAAATTCATTGCATATTTTGCATAGATTGTTAAGCCGATGACCGAATTATTGAAAAAATATGCACCTTTCAAATGGATAGATCTGAGAAAATATACCTTCAAGAAAATTCTAGAAGTAGTAGCCCGTGCACCCGTGCTAGTTAATCCTGATTACTCTCGGAGTTTCATCTTATACGTTGTTGGTGAATAAGACAGTTATGTTGCAGTTCTCACATAGAAAGGAGTAGAAAATGAAGAGAGGCCAATAGCTTTTCTGAGTTCCACCATGCATAAACATGAAGAAAGGTACAAATTTATCGAGAAACAAGTTTATGCTATCATGAAGTCACTAAAAAAATTGAAATATTTTCTATCGCAAAGCAGAACCATTATTTATGTGATTCATCCTGATGTCAGAAACTTTATAATACAAGGGGAGCTTGGTGAAAAGAGAGTTGGTTGGGTAACTCGGATACAAGAATATGATGTGGAAATACATCCAACGAAGATAGTAAGAGGTAGAGCTCTATGCCAAGAATTGGCCAAGCAAGTTGCAAGTGGACACATGGAATACCAAGATGTAATGGTAAACACAGAATCAGACCAAGCTAGGGAAATTTTTGATTGGATTGATGATCTTGTGAAGTATTTTCAGACTGGAATGTGTCCTGATAATCTGAATGCTTCTCAAAGAAGAAGATTTAGAACACAAGCATTGAAATATACCCTTCGATCAGAAGGGTTGTACAGAATAAATATTGATGGTGTATTGTTGAAGTGTATAGGAGAAGATAAGAAACATAAAGTGTTAGAGGAATTTCATGGAGGCCTCTCTGGTGGACATTATTCAGGCAGGTCAACTACTTTGAAGATACTCAGAGCAGGTTGTTATTGGCCATCTATCTTTTCAGACACTTACAAGGTAACCAGAAGTTGCGAGCAATGCCAGAGGTATGTAGGGAGGAACAAAAATGCTCCTATGCCTTTAAAATCTATCCAGGTTGAAGAACCTTTCTAGCAATGGGGGTTAGATTTCATTGGGATAATTGAACCTAATTCATCAGCTGGCCACAAGTATATACTTACCACTACAGACTATTTCACAAAGTGGGCAGAAGCCATTCCTACTAAGAAAGTTGATTCAAAGGTTGTGATAGAATTTGTAGAAAGCTTGATTACCAGGTTTGGCATACCTGATTCTTTAGTTACAGATAATGGAACCGCTTTTACTGGAGCCAAAATGATTGAGTTCGCTAGCAATTATGGTATATATTTGAAAACTTCTTCTAATTACTACCCATAGGGTAATGGCCTAGCTGAATCTACAAATAAGAATATACTCAGAATCCTGAAGAGAACGTTAGAAGATAATAAGAGAAGTTGGCATTCTTTACTCAACCAAGCACTATGGGCTGATAGAATTTTGATCAAAAAATCTATTAATACATCTCCATATTCTTTAGTCTATGGTAAGGAGGTTGTTCTACCTATACACATGGAGATACCAACACTTAAGTTACTAAATCAGATAGATGAAGAGGGAGGCCAACCAATGGATGCTCATTTGATGCAACTCTTACAACTGGAAGAATCAAGAGAACAAGCTTATGATCATCACCAAAAGCATATGATCGACACAGCAGGATGGTTTGATAAAAAGACCACTTTCAAAAAATTTAAAGTGGGAGACTTGGTTTTAAAATGGAATGTGAAAAAGGCTAAACCAGGTAACCATGATAAGTTTGATGCTTTTTGGGAGGGTCCTTTCAAAATAATTACTGAGAAGCAGTTTAACTCATTTTAGCTGAAATATCAACAGGGATGGATTCTACCTATCACAGTGAACGCGTTTCACTTGAAGCTCTACTTCAAGTAAAGACATAAAATATTTTCTATGTACAATATATATATTATAAAGTCTATAGATATTTTCTTATTTTAGGCTTATTAAAGTTTTGTTCCTTTCCCATAGCCAACCAAAGTTTTCCAATAGAATAAAAATAGGAAGTGGGAAGTGCTATATCATTAGATATGAGGTTTTAAAATTTGAAAGTGCCACGTAGTCTTTAAATATTGGCGGGATGGAACCATCTTCAAGAATAAAAAATGCCTCGAGAGGCATTATGTTTTCACCTATGAAAGTTACTTAATTGGTCGTCGTAAATAATTCTAGAAAGGACACATGGTTTTTAATAATGAGTTAACGGTAATTGTCTGTGCAAGCAACGAGGAGCTCCGATAAGTGCAATTTTTATTCCCCATGCAGTTAAAGCCTTAGTGATGGTTATTGGCTAGATTTTTGAAAAACATTCGAAAATGTGGTAAAAGAAAATCATAGAGAAATCCAAGGAGATCTAATCCACCAACCACAATTAATGCAAATCATGCATGCCTTTTCTGGACAAAATAAGAAACCCAAAATTTTTGCCTGAGTAAAAATTTGTTGTGCCACTTTCTATTCCCGAATTTTCCAGTTTGAGTTCGCTTCAAAATAGTTGAAGATAATTTTCCTTATGGCTCCGAAGAAGAACAAACATCAGCAGACAATGGAGGCTTCATCTTCGGCACCTTCAGTAGTGAGAAGAAGAGAGGACATGAGTGATAAGTTTACTGACAGAGAGGCTAGAATTGGTGACACAATCGTAACATGGAAGGACCCAGGGAAGATTCAAAGTAATATTATAGATAGGATGGATTTCAGTGTTTCTGCATCCTCTCCTTCCACCTTTGCTTTCCACTCATTTTTGTACTAGTATGTTTACATTCCTGTGCACCCTTGTCCTAAACTGGTAAAGGTAATTGTAAATTTCTATGATGAAAAAGGAAAAAATGTTAGAGATTACAGTGGGAGGGTACTTTTCACTTTGAGCATAGATGCTTTCATTTCTGCTTTTGTTACTGGTTATGCACCCACTTTTGAGCCTAAGACTTTTGACCCCGAGCAACAAGCAAAATATTTTGGGCCATCTGAAAAAATGAAGAATTTCCTCATTTCATAGTTGAAGGACCCACCTACTGGAGGAAACCCACCTGAACCCCTATTAACCTAGCAGAGTTCAAGAACCCAGAATTATACTCTATATTAGCTATGGTGGTTGGGCTCAAAACTGATGAGAAGGTTCAAGGGTGGCAAATTGCTTTGGTCAACTACATGTCAAACCCAAAGAATTATGATTCTTCTATTATGGACAAAAATGTGAGACCTATTTTTTTCAACTGGTCGGGTTTTATTTTTTCAAAAATTCATGAAGGGTTGTCTGCAATTAAAAGAGGGTCTCAATATTCTTTTCATTTTTCGTCGTACTTGGTTTGGCTATTTTTCTATTTCATGGCCAAAGAACTAGCTTTTATTTTTGTGAAAGACAAAGATGAAAAGGGGAGAATGTTACCTGTATATGAATGGACAAATGTATTGTACAAGATAGAATTGTATTATGATTTCAATAGGGAATTTCTAGGCCCAGCCTTGAAAATAATGTATGGAAATATAAGAAGGTTAACTCCCAAAGCAAAAAAAATCTTACAGATAAAATTTACTGAAGAAGGTGACTGGTTTATCCTCACCCAAGGGGTCATTATCAGATTGTATGGTTTCACTGAAAAACCTTTCTTGCTTCCCCATTACGTCACAGACAGATTATTTGCTTTAGAATATGTGAGGTAGACCGAGCAAATTAATGTTAAATATGGTACTGGTATCGGGAAAACTAGTACCTACAATATGCCTTTTAATTTTGAGGGAATTATTGTTTCTAAGAAGGGGAAAAATGAGCAAATTTCTCAATACCTGAGGGAATTAGGGTTAATAGAAATACCTCAGATATGGAAATACAAACCTTTGAATAGATTCACTAAAATCAAGCCATTTTGAATAAAACCTCAATGAAAGAATATTATGCCTCCATCAGACTAGATATTGAGGCTTGTAGAAATAATGGTGAAGACGATGCCCTAGAATGGAATATAGAGAGGATGCAACCTTTGCCCCCTTGGCATGATTTCTATGAACAAGTGGTAAATTATGACCCTTCGAATAATCAGAAGCATGTATTGACCGATGATAAAATCACTAAAATGCAGAATAAGGGGGTAGACTGGACAGTGGGGAAGGTTCATGAGTGGTGGCTAATGAGGGTATAGACTGATATGATTACCTCGAGGTACCCTATGAAAAATGACCATGAATTTTTAGTTCGTTACAATCAGTATCAAAATTCCTGGGTAGGGGTTTTCCCTATGAAAATACCTCCCAACATTGGGTGTAGTAAGGAAGCAAGCCCTGAAGCATTGCAGAAGCAATGTGTTAGTAGAGATAAATAAAAAGAAATAGTAGTTGAGTAGCAATTACCTCCAGCTCAGACCAGACTTAAGACTTCTAAGAAGAGGTCCATTGAAGATGTTTTTACAAAGGAGTAGGGGAAAACATATGGAAAAGTTGCTCAGATGATGCTCAAGATGGGGTATGAAGGAAAAGGACTTGGAAAAAGAGGGTAAGGTATTACCGAGCCCTTACAAGTAGAAATGAGAGAAGCATGCCTAGCACTAGGTGTTGATTCATCAAGAAGTAATTTTTCTACTTCCAAGACTGTGAAATTCATTTTTCCCTCAAGCTCGACTACAGAATCGGATGAGGAACCTTTCTCGACGAAAATGAAGAAATTAAAATCTATAGCAGAGAGCCAAAAAAGGGAAAAGGGTATTGAAAAGATGTCCATCGGTGAGAAAAATTCTCAAAATAATGAAACTAATACAGTTGAAAATTCTCCAAAAAATGGACAAGTTGTGGGGAGTGAAGAAGGTAATACTTTAAACACTCCAAATGTTGAACGAGAAAATTCTCAGATCGAGAATACAAGTGATCCGAAAGACCTGGCTCAAGGGAGCCAAGATATGAATGTTGAAAAGGAAATTGTGGTGAAAAAGGAAGTTGTTGAACATAAAAGGAGACAACGCGGGGAATTTCCCTAGAATGTTCAGATAGTAAATCTTGAAGATGATGAAGATGAAGAGGAAGGAGAAAGAGGTCAAAAAATGCTCCAAACAGAACCAGGTATGATTCCTTTCCCCTCCCCTTATTTTCTTTCTACTTATTCCTATTATAATCCTCCCTCCTTTTCTAGTTCGAAGAAAGATGTAATTTTTCCTTTGAATACATGGTTTTTCTTCCCTAGAACCAACAGTATCTTCCCATTCCCAATTTGATGTCAATGTTGCGCTGGTTCCAATTCCTTTCCTCCCTAATATATCTATCCCAACTATTAAATCAACATCTACTCTGAATGATGAGAGTCATCCGACTCTTTCAAAATTGAAAAATCTGAAAAGAGCCAGCAAAAATACTTTGGACTGGTGGACATCTCATTCTGCTGAAGATCCTAAAGCACCAACAAACACTCAAGAGATAATTGTTCTTGATCCTATCACCATGAAGAGGAAGAAAGTGAAGTTGATGCCTGTAACCAAGAAATATAAAGGAGAAATGACTGTTGAAGATTATCAGGCGAAAGAAACTAATGAAGATATTTCCCAACTACACATGCAGGATGAATGGGGAAAGGCTCAAGCTCATTTAGGAACCATCTATTTGCATGGAGGACACTACAGAGAAAAATTTATAAAATAACATGATGCAAGAAAAGAATTGGAGTTGGTTCTACAAGAACAAAATCTGGTGGAAAAGGCCCTGAAGCTAGAGGTGACCAAATGGGAAGATAAATTCAGCATCGCTACTAATGAAGCAACTAAGTATAAAGAAAAATTGGAATAGGCAGAGGCACAAATTCAATCCCTGAATCTACAAGTACAACAACTCCAACAACAGTTGGAGGAAAAGTAGAATACCCCATCAGGCCTCTCCAAAGAAAAGGTCAGGGGATTGAGAACAGAGTTACTCAGTGATCTATTAACCCTAGGTCTTAGAAAATGACCCTTATTTTTGTATTTAGCTAAAGTGAAAGAGGTAATCGAAGTAGTTGGTGAGGAATTCAAAGTTGTAGTCAATTTTCTACAAGAAAGATCTGATGTAGCTACAAAGATTCAAATATTATCTAAAAATATGCCAGAAAGTATAGCTGCTAAAGTGTGAAGTGAAGCCTGGTCTCAGGCTAAAATTGTAGCTAAAAATTTCTTTAGAATATTTAAGTTGGTAACCCAAGGTAATAAAATCCTTCAGGAGTTGGAAGATGAAGCGAAAGGGTTATTAAAACATTTGAATCTAGCCATCCAATGTGGGCTCCCATATTTGTGGGATGATAATTCAAAAGTTTTGAGTGAAAGTGCACTAACTACATCTTTAAAAATTTTGTTGAAGATGAATCAGAGATAGAAAGCTGGAACGAACCTGTTGAAGAAACACAAGTGTTGAATATGGTGCAGAAGCTTACACAGGTTAAGTCTTGTTTACAAGAATTAATTTCAAGGCATAAAGTAATTTCTCATGACAAAGTGGAAGAACTGCAGTATGTATACCAGCTGTTTATAGATTCCTCGGATCTAGAAGATGAATATTGGAAACATATTTGCCTCACCTATGATGAAGTAATTGCTATAGTAGACAAGATAAGGAAATCAAGGCGCACTAATCAGAAGCATCCAATGGAAGCTGGGACCAGTGCCCAACCCTGAAAACATTTTTTTTAAACAAAATTTTCTCTTGAAGTGTTAATGTATTTTTAGTAACAAGTTTTTAAGCTATAAAAAGAGTTTTGAAGAGGTAATGCTTACTTGTTTAAAGTGCATTTTTCCTTACTCTTTTCTTTTGTAAAATTCTCTTTTTTATGTGTTTTTGACTCCGTTTCCCAATGGATGAAGGTCCTGGATTCTAATATTTTTTCTAGCAAAAAATCCCCCGGAAGGCGCCAAGAATGTTAGTCTAAAAATACTACCCTGGAAGACGACAAGTATGGCAAGAGTTTTGCAGCATGATGCTTTTTGCGTATTCCCTTTTTGAAGATGCAGTCTATTTTTTTTGAAGATACGATCGAAGCAAAATTGACTAAGGCATGAGAATGTCACGATTTCGTGACATGTCAAGTTTTCACTGGAAAGAAGAGAAGAAAATACCAAGGAAGGGAGAATGTCGCGATTTCATGACATGTCAAGTTTTTGCCAAGAAGGAGGAAAGAGAAAGGTTTTAGTGCTAGAATGTCATGATTTCATGACATGTCATGTTTTCATCGGAAAGGAGGAAAGAGAAATACTGCAGCGCCAAAATGTCGTGATTTTGTGACGTGTCACATTTTTGCTAGCAAGCAACCTGAAGAAGACGAAGTGTTTGGAGATGTCATGATTTCGTGACATGATAGTTTTTCACTGGTGGATATATATAGCAACTAAAAACATGCCTTCAACAAGCTTATATTTATAGATGATAACAGACAATGGAAGAAGCATCAAATCTAAAGTTTCCAGTTATTAGATTTTGTTTATTATTAGAAGTTGTATGATTTAGATTGAAATTTTAAAATAGCTTGATTGCTTGTAATTGATTTGAAGTCAGAATGTATTAGTTGTAAAGATACCTATTATCGGGTATATATAATAGTGAACGCATCCTAAAAAGAGGTCGGCTCTTAGGCGTTTACAAGACTGGATGTACATTTTTTGAATACAAGCAATAAAGTTGCTCTTCCATTTGGCTTCTAATTTTTAGTGTGCATGTGTATGTATTCAAATTCTCGACTTCTATTTACATTATCGAGTTATATTTTGTATCTGTTCTAAAATCTGGACTATGCATGTATGAATCATATTGCTGGAGTTAGGATTGAACATATATATATATATGTGTGTGTGTGTGTTAGATGAAATATCTGAATCACATTTAAAAGGTCATGATTTCTGCATGAAGACATAATAAAATCTTGTAATAGAAGTATATGTGCTTTTATCTTAGTTTTTGTCTAATCTGTACCGTGAGAAAATTTTCTAGCCATGGCTATATTTCCCTTTAAAGCATCTCTCCTTTTCCCTTTTCTCATAAAACATTAAGGAACCAACCTCCTCTGGAGATTAGATAGAATATCCCAAAGCTAAGTCCATCTATTCAATGTTGGCAAGGTCGTAGGCACAAATAAATCAACCATAGGTCGATTTTGTTCCAACAGGTCCATAGACATTGATAAGGATGAAACAAAAATTTGTAAAGTGGTGTGACTAATGAAGCCATCCTATACCTATTTTTATGAATGGTTTCACAAGAGGTTCTAAATGAATTCCAAAATGATATGATTCCTCACTTATTTTAAAGCCACCACATCCCATTCACATTTTTCCCATACTATTTTCATAGTTTTGAAAACTTCTTCTTTTTAGATAACCAATCCTGGTAGATAACCTATCTTTTCTCAATAATGGCATACTATATTTCTTCTTCCTGGAAGTCCACATGCTCACCTACCTCCCCCTTGGTATTAATGTATTTGTCCACTTCCAAAACTATCTACTATTCTAGAAATTTTCTTAACATCTTCTATCTACATGATCAAGATTTTCTTATTTGTGTAGTCAAGAATTTTTGCTTGGTCATTTTCTTTGGGACTTTATAAGTTTCTACAAGTCATTCCATCATATATTTTTACCATATCTTCTTTCTTTATTGAGTCTCATGAAAAATCTTGATAAATTTCAGCTTAATCTGATACTATCCTTTTGACTATTAATTTGGTAATTTTTCTTTGATTCTTTTCAGATAGGATTCTCTTGGGATCTTGTGCAATTTGGACCATTAGTATTTAGTTAGATGGATTTTTATTAGTATGTTTTTGTGTGATAGTACTCTTTTGTAGACTATTGATTTCTTTCTCAATGTTGATATTTGATCTAGAGCTTCTAGAATTTGGAAATGGCCTTGGAATTCATATTATTATCTTTATCTTAAGGTCATAATCTTTGGAGCCACTTCAACTAGATTGTCGTGATACATCACTACAATTTTACGACCCTTAGGGGACTTCTACTTATAGAAGGAAAATAACTCAAAGGTTCGAGCCTTTATTCATTGGACACAAAGTCAATGAAGTGTTGCTCCAAATAAGGTTCTAAGTCCTATTGTTTTTGTATATATACCGTCCTCAACCAAATTTTAGCCATCTTCTATACCATGCCTATTCACTTGTGTATTTTTGGGAAATCAACTCCCCACCATTCTATAACTCACTAATTCATTTGCTCATCAAAGAGATGCAAATTCATTTCATTAGTGGACTCTTTGAATTTATATTCTTCCATTATTAAGATCTAGTTGGAATTTATTCCCGACATTGGTCTATGTTCTATGTGGTGGAGGAAAAGCAGTTCATATTGAAGCTCAAATATTGTCCCATATCGAGTTCTAAGCACCATGGTGGACTATCTTGGGTGCATATATCCTCCCATTTTTGTGGTAAAATTTTATGATAAACTAAGGTTAAATGAATTTGGAAGATCAATTACACATATTGATTCATAGTTATACTTTGACAAGTATTTAGGGCTAGTGGTAATTTCTTTATTTCTTCTAGAACTTGAATTAGCCCATCATCTAGTTGTGATATTTTTTGTTGATATATAGATATTTAATACCCAGTGCATTTACGATATCCTTAGGCATAATTATTTTAATAAACTCAAGATCCACTATACAATTATGAATTATTTTTTCCCAATATATTAGTGATAGATCAAATGGAGGCTTTTTTTTGCTTGATTCATTGGTTGAAATTGTAGGACAGCATTAGTTTGTTAGGGCTTCTACCTTCCTTTATTTTCCTTTTCTTCCAAGGCCTTTTGTTAGTGCTCTTTCTGTCCTATAATGGCTAATATTTTCCATGTTAGGATTTGTATAGTGGATATTTTCAATTGATCTACTATGTTGAAGTATTTTGAAGGTATTATTCCTTATGAAATCAAATATGGTCTTTCCTAGATTAGTTGAGTACCCTTAGTTGATTTTGATAGTGTTGATTATTATCTTATGGTTGTTGAGGTTCTCTACTTAGTGGATTTCAAGACTTTTTGTGGTGTTTCTATTGATGGTATAATGTTGTCTCTGGTTATTTTTATAAGGATTTCTAGGACCTTTAGGCCATTTGGTTGAGGGGTTGTAGAGGGCACATAAGTTATTTATCATTCAGGTATTGCAGTCATAGGCTATTGTTCTAACCAGATTGACTTGTGCTAAATTTTAAGGGTTTGTGGGTTGTGTACATCATTTTACTCCATTACCTACTTCTTGGACCTCATCAAATAATTTGATTGGACTTGAGATCTTTTGCCCATTAGGTTGTCCATTTGGTCAGATACTGCATAGGTTTATTCCTCATCCTATGCTGGTAGGATTAGATCCTAATAAACATAACCAAATTTTATGGTGGTGATCTAGGAATTATGCTCTAGCATCAAGTTTTCAACTTTTAATATGATTTGGATGACATCTCTTGTTTTGAAGTTTCAAAAAGCTGTGATATTTATCCTAATTTGACTTGGATGAGGGGGTTTTTAAGAGGTGGATAGTACCAAGTATTGGGCTCCTCTATATAATTATTTTGTATAGGGGTTAATTCCTTAGCATTATTAGGGACTTCTATTTGTAGAGGTGTTACCATCAATACTATTTGAGATTGACCATTACCCTGATTATTTTGGAACTAGGGCCTAAAATATCTAATGGGCGGGTTTATATATCCCTAGTTTCCTTGTGGGAAGCAAGGCTTGTAGTTTTTTCATAGGGATATCTTAGGATTTTTTATCACCTTCTCATAGCTAACATTTGATCAACTATAAATATAAGAATCTTTTGGGATGAGTCTTGCCCAAGGTCCCTATGGGTTGATGAAGTTGGAGTTTGTGAGGGTATAAAAACTAAGGATGAATGAGGGGGTGACTGGGAGGTCATTGGCTGAGCCATAGGAACTAGGGATTGCACATTGGGGTATAAATACATGGAAATCCTAGGGGTAAGTATTCAAATATAAACTAAATCATGCTCAATGTGGATGACTAAATCATATGCTTCCAATAGGGAGTTTCCTCTAAATTTCATTTTCATTGAAATATAAGAATTCAATGCTTTCAAATAGTATATAAGTGTTATGCCTAGTGGAGGATGCATCTCCTATGATATCCTATGCCAGTATTTATGAAATTTAAGGTTGAAATCCTCTATTTCCTCCATGGAAGATCTTTTGATTGTTGCCAATTATTGCAAGAGTGTCACCCCATCCACCTTTTCCCTAAAATTTTCAACAAAAATATTGTTGAGCTGGTTTCAATAGAATATTGAACCAAGTTATAATGTGATGTACCATTCTTGAGCTTTTCCTTTGAAGGATGTTGTTATCAACCTTAGAGCCATGTTTTGCTTTGATATATTGTGAATTATACACAAGATTGCTACATGGTTAAGGTTCTTGATGGGGGTAGTGATATTTTCACTAGTGAAATAGGTGAGTGACTTCAAAGTAGACCGGGGTATTTCTTCTCATATTTCATTTGGTGTTGGTGGTGCTAGCAAACCTATATTATTCCAAGTGAGAAATGTTCTAGGGAGTGGTAGAGGGGGTGGAGCAACCATATTATGGACTATGACTTTCCTTATTTTCAAAATGGTTATAGATAGTGACATCAAATCTTATCACATTTGGTAGACACAAAAACTTGGGCATAGGCTTTTCATTTGGTTACCTTTAGATCTTTTCTTTAGTATGGAGTCACTAGGTGAATGAACTTCTTGCTTCAAAAATGCAGATAGACTAAGGTCTTCACCCCAATCTTGGTCAGGTATCTTCAAAAATGAATTCTTCTATTGTTAATTATGGAGTGGAGTTACCAGGTGAAAAAGAAACACTCCAATAAGTGAGAATAAACTAAGACCCTCACCAAGTCTCAAACCTACTCCTTGTATTTTTGGGACCAATAATGTGTTATTAGGGTCCCACTAGACATGCCATTAAACTATTATCATATTTTATTGTCCTTTCCTAGGACAATCATACCTTGTGAGGAGTGATACAATGGGTTTCAACCAAGAACAAAGGGTTTGGCTCAATTGGAGGCCTTTAGGAGTTTTTTACAAGGTCAAATCCTTGTTAGGATGTGATCTACAATGTGTTGGTTTCTCAACAAAAGGAAAGAAATATGATAAATTAAAATAAAAATAAACTCAACAAAAGAAAAGGGGGCAATGCACCAAGAGACCCACTAAGATATTCTTGCAAAAATAGGCTTGAATGTTGTTAGAGTAGGTTGTTTACCTTAGCTCATGTTCACCTAGGTAATTTATTTCCTTTTTATTTAGTTATTCCATGTATTTTCCCCACCCACTTATGTGTGGATATTTCATTTATCTTATTTAGATATTATGAGATGTTACATATTTATTTCTTAGATATTATGGGGATATTTTTAGGTTTGACTATTCCTAGGGGTTATGGGGATATTTTTAGGTATATTTGGAGGGTTGAGATTCTTTCTCCCCATAGCGGTTACAGATCTATGGACCATATCACATATTCCTTTTGTACGGTGGATATTTATCCTTAGCTTGATCCTACGACTATGGTTGATCATCCTTGCCTATATAAGCAAGGCACCTTCATTGTACTTGTAGTTCATTTTTTAGATATAATATATGATATTGTTGCTCTTTGTTTTGCATATCTATTTGTAAGCTTATGCTATCAATTTGCTTTCAGATTCTTGTTTTGGTTGAATGTGGTGTTTTATTAACACCTGAGATCCTTGCAGCTTGGAATGATCTGATTATCATTCCTTTCATGGCATCAGAGCAATAGGTGTTGTAGTCATCCATTTGTGAGTGTTGTGCAGCTATTTTTCTTGCAGGTTCGAAGATTGGTGTGGAAGCTTCGATTTTTGTGATCGGGTCCTTGGTGGAGTTTTTGGCCAGTTTTGTGTCTCTCCTTCCATTGTCAGATCATCATCAGCCTCCTGAAATCTCTTCTACCCATACAACAACAACCTCATCCCCTTGGATCTATCCTAAGCAATTTTTTTTAGCATTTCCCTTTTTGACAGGGTCACCAACACAACCCATTTTTGTATTTTGCATATATCTTCTGATAGAATGTAAATTTTCCATAAAAATTTGTAGAGGTCTGTAGATGCATTCATATGATCTGTGCCCAAAATTTTAGCTCATTTGGATAAGTATTCTTCAAGTTATCATGATTTTATGGAAACCTATCTAGATTTAGTAATCTGCATATATCTTCATCAAAGCTTCAAATTTTTTGCAGATTTTTTACAAAATCTATAAAATCAGTTGATAGACCTGCACATAAAATTTTAGAGCATTTGGAGCTGTATTTAGAGTGTTACAATGATTTTACTATTTTTAGTAAACTCATTCTTTTGGGTGAAATATTTGGAGTTGCTCAGTGAAATTTTTTCTAGGACTGTAAAATCATGTTTCTAATATATCTCTAAAATTTCAAATCATTTGGATCTATATTTAGACATTTATGATGATTTTATGATGCACTCTCAATATATTGCATTGTGAAAAGGTTTTTGCACTTGAACCTTGTATATGGACTATTGTTATAAAGTCCCATCTTTTGCATTCTTGTGAAGCTAATAAAATAATATTTTGGGGGGTTGTCTCAATGTTGATTTGTGCATCCTATCTACATTCTTTTGCTCTTTGGTGATTTTTGTAGAATGGCTTCTTCATCTTCTTCTACATTAGATCAATGTGAGCCATTAACAACACATAATTACCACACATGGAGACCAAGAATGGAAACAATCATTAAATGAAAAGGATTATGGGCTTTAATGTTTGAAGAACAACCAATGTTCACTAGAGAATATGAAAAATTTCAGCACCAATGCAAATTAGATGAATGTATGGGTTTGATAGGAACTTATGTAAGTGATAGTCTTTTATTTCATTTGGAAGGATGTGACTCTCCTTTCAAAATTTGGGAGAAATTGAAAGGATTATTTGGTAAGGTGGATCACATAAGAGCCATGCAACTTGAAGTTGAGATCACTTCTCTCAATCCTGAATATTTTCCATCTATTGTAGACTATCTTACTAAGTTCAAGCACTTGTTGACATAGTTAAAGGGGAGTGGGAGAGATAAGAAATATGAAGAGTGTGTTTACCTGATTCTATCCAAGTTGAAAGGTCCATTCCAAATATTTGCTTCTACCTTTTTCTCTAGCATGGATGCCTTAGGTGCCACATTCAAAATGCCTGATTTGGAGTTGTTTTGTGAAAGACTTACTAGGGAAGAATCCAAATTGTCTAACCTTGAGTCTTCCACCTCTCAAAAGGTATTAGTAGCATCTAGTCCTAAGGGTAAGGGAAAATCAAAAGGTAAACCTAAGTCTACTCCTTCTCCATATCAAAGTGCCCCTAAACCCAAATAATATAACTCTAAACCCAAAGAGTCTTCTAAATCCAAGAATAAATCTAGCCTTTCATGCTCCTTTTGTGGGGGGACTAGTCATGTAGAAACCAAGTGTTGGAAGAGAATGCAAGCCTTGGAGGATGTAGTCAGAAAATACAAGATCTCTATATCCACTCCACCTCCTTCTAGTGAGCATGGCAAAGCACTTAATATTGTTGGGAGATCTCAATCAACTATTGCAGATAGTTGGGTTATAGATTCTGGTGCTTCTCACCACATGACTTCTTCTAAGGAGTCGTTTGTATCTCTTGGTTCGAGTTCTACTTCCAACATTGAGGTTGGATATTCTTCCTTTATTTTTGTTAAGGGAAAAGGTGACATACAACTTGATGGTGGTTGCATCAATGATGCACTATATGTTCCTGACATCACTACAAATTTACTTTCTGTTTATCAAATTTGTCATTCTAGTCAGGGTAAAATAGTGACTTTCACACCACAAGGAGCTAAAGTTAGAACCTTGTTGGAGCCTCATTCACTTGTTGCACAAGGTGTTGTTGATCATAGTTCTAGACTATATCACTTTGAGGGTTTTGATGACACTTATTTTATAGGGACATGCTTGGTTGCTCATGCAGATTCTGAGAGTAAGCTTTGGCATGAGAGATTTGGACATCTTAATTATAGATATTTGAAGGAGTTGAGCACTCATGGTATGGTTGATGGTTTACCTAGAGTTTCTTGTCTTGATGGAGTTTGCCCTAGATGTGCATTAGGGAAACAACACCAAGATCCATTTCCTAAGGGTAAGTCAAAGAGAGCTTCTTCACCACTTGAGCTTGTGCATAGTGACTTGATGGTTTTTCCTACTCCTTTCAAAGGAGCTAAGTATGCACTTACATTTATTGATGATTTCTCGAGGTGCACTTGGGTTTATTTTCTCAAGTACAAGAGTGATGTCTTTTCACACTTCAAAGTATTTAAGGCTTTTGTCGAGAATCAATCTTCTAGTTGCATAAAGAAGCTTCGCACTGATAATGGGGGGAGTACTTCAACAGAGAGTTTTCTAATTTTTGGTAGCTCATGGCATTGTTCACCAACATTATATTCCTCATACTCCATAATAGAATGGCTTAGTAGAAAGGAAGAACTAAACTTTGAAGGAGATGGCTAACTGCATGATGCATTCCAGGGATTTACCTCCTATATACTAGGTAGAAGTAGTTAATTGTGTGAACTACATTCAGAATCACACACCACATAGAGCACTTGAGCATTTGACTCCAGAGGAGGCTTGGTCTGGGACTAAGCCCGATGTCTCATTTTTTAGAGTTTTTGGAAGCCATGCTTGGGCCTTTGTGCCAAAGAAGCAAAGGAAAGCCTTGGATAAGAAGAGCAAACCCTTGATATTTGTTGGGTATTGCAAGGACATGAGAGCTTATCGAATTTTGGATCTTGATACTCATGAAGTTCTTTTTAGAACTCATGTTCAGTTTGATGAGTGCTTCTCTTCTCATGATTCTTCATCTTCTTCCTCTTCTTATTTACTTCCATCCATTGATGATTCTTCACTTCATCCTGAGGATCCCTTCTTTGAGGAGTAAGTTTAGGAGGTAGTTGAGGAGGTTATGGATATAGATTCGAATGAGGATCCTATTCCTATTGATGTTATCACTATGCCTAGGTGGGCTCGTACCATAGTTTTTGAGGTAACACCTTTCATACAGGATCTTCCACCCACTAGACATCATCATGCACATTCTATAGGTTCTAGACTTTTGTGTCAGGCAGTTTCTGGGGATCCATAATCTTTCTCATAGGCTCATGGGATACAGGAGTGGGATGATGTGATGATAGATGAGTATTATTCTTTGATGAAGAATCATACTTGGGATTTGGTCTCTCTTCCTAAGGGAAGAAAGTTGGTTAGGTGTAAGTGGGTATACCAAACCAAATATGCAGTTGATGGGTCCATTGACAAGTATAAGGCCCATCTTGTCATGAAGGGTTTCTCACAAGTCAAAGGTATTGATTACTCTAAGACTTTTGCACCCATCACCAAGATGGATTCTATGTACCTTGTACTTTCTATTGTTGCATCACAGGGTTGGCCAGTGTACCAGATGGATGTGAAGAGTGCCTTCTTGCATGGAGATTTGTAGGAGGAAATCTACATGGAGTAGCCTGTTGGGTTTGTTCATGACTCTTCTCTTGTTTGTAGACTACGAAGGTCTCTCTATGGTCTCAAATAGGCCCCTCAAGCCTGGTATGAGAAGATGGATTCTTTTCTTCTATCTACTGGTTTTGTTCATTGCCACTCAGATCCTATAGTGTATATACAACATGTTGGAGAGGATATTGTTATACTTGTCTTGTATGTTGATGATTTGCTTCTCATCGATAGCTCTTCTTCCCACATTCAGACTATTCAAAGGGCTCTCTCGATGTAGTTTGATATGATAGATCTAGGTCTTTTGCACTTTTTCCTTGGTTTGCAGATTTCTCAATCAGATTCAGGGATTCATTTGAGTCAGCAAAAGTACACCCATGATCTTCTTCAATATTTTGGTATGGTTGATTGCAAGCCATGTCCCTCTCCTTTCTAGTTTGGGGTCTCTCTTACTTCCACCTACACCACTCCTCTTTGTGATCCTACCTTGTATAGGTAGTTGGTTGGAAGTTTGATGTACTTGACCCATACTCACCCTGATATTTCTTTCGTAGTTGGGCTTGTGTCTCGGTTTGCACATGCCCCTCATAACAGTCACTGGTAGGCTACTAAGAGGATTTTGTGATATCTGTAGGGCACTTCACACTTTGGATTGCACTACACCCGAGGTTCTACTCAGTTGGTTGGATATACTAATTCAGATTGGGTAGGTTCTATTGATGATAGGCATTCCACTTTTGGCTACATTTTTTGTCTTGGCTCTTCTCTAGTTGCTTGGGCATGCAAGAAGTAGTAGGCTATTGCACTTTCATCTATAGAGGTAGAGTATAGGGCAATAGTCACAGTGATTCAGGAGGTTCTTTGGCTATGATAGTTATTGATAGAGTTTGGCTTCCCATAGGATTCACCAACTATACTTTGGTGTGACAACCAAAGTGCAATTCACATTTCTTGCAACCCTGTTGAGCACCAGTGGACCAAGCATATTGAGATTCACATGCACTTCATTCGCCAACACATTCAGGATGGAGTTCTTTTCTTGGAGTACATTCCAACTCAACAACAGGTTGTTGACATATTTACGAAGCCTTTTGCATCACCTCGCTACCTTGAGTTGCGTGGCATGCTTGGGGTTTCAGAAGTTGTCCTTGGGGGTGTTCATGAGGACATATTCCTTCTTCTTTCTCTCTCTTTCTAGCAGGATGGTCTTTTTCCCATGTGGTTTTTCCTTCTTCTAGTTTGAGATTTCTTCATGGATATATTGTACATGAGTACCTGATCAGGCCTTGTTGTTGGGACTCATATTGTGGATATGCCACTTTATTTTTTGGCCCCTAGCTTCACTTGAGGGGGGTGTTAGAGTAGGTTGTTTACCTTAGCTCATGTTCACCTAGGTAATTTATTTCCTTTTTATTTAGTTATTCCATGTATTTTCCCCACCCACTTATGTGTGGATATTTCATTTATCTTATTTAGATATTATGAGATGTTACATATTTATTTCTTAGATATTATGGGGATATTTTTAGGTATATTTGGAGGGTTGAGATTCTTTCTCCCCATAGCGGTTATAGATCTATGGACCATATCACATATTCCTTTTGTACGGTGGATATTTATCCTTAGCTTGATCCTACGACTATGGTTGATCATCCTTGCCTATATAAGCAAGGCACCTTCATTGTACTTGTAGTTCATTTTTTAGATATAATATATGATATTGTTGCTCTTTGTTTTGCATATCTATTTGTAAGCTTATGCTATCAATTTGCTTTCAGATTCTTGTTTTGGTTGAATGTGGTGTTCTGTTAACACTTGAGATCCTTGCAACTTGGAATGATCTGATTATCATTCCTTTCAAACATTATGTGCCAATGGTGAACACTTCCTATCCTCAACAAAGTGAATTACAAACAAGAGTCACCAATTACATGCATGCATAAGAAGGTGGGTTCCATTGGAAAGCCAAGCAAGTGACTCAGTCCAAAAATAGATGTAGGTCCCTCACATACATATACACTTAAAAAAATCTATTTTTTAGGCAAAATATTATACACAAATATACATACACAACAACGAGTCTGCAAGCTATGCCAAAAATAAACATAGGCTCCCATGCATATATATGCACAAAAACTCTTACATAGATTGTGCCAAAAACAAGGGTTTTAGATTGCCCACAAGCTACTCAAAAACCATGACTATTTTTACAAAGATAAATGAAAGGAAAGTCTACAAATGTATACAATTGCAAACTTGTTGATCCTTTAAAAAGAAAAGACTACTACTATTTATATATTACAATGGAAAATTTTCCCTTTAAAATTTATAGGATGATCTAACTTTCTATTCTACCCTTTGCCTAGGGATTTTGAATATTAAATGGAATAAACCTCGACCATTATTATTTTCAGTCTATAGTTTTCATGGTTACAGGTCCCCATTTTTTCATCTTTAATGGTTTACCTACCTTTGTTTAACTTGTAGAGCCAAAGTGTTCCTAGTAGATAGCCCATATTTTCTCAATAATGACATATTGTCTTTCTTCTTCCTGAGAATTTATGTGCTCACCAACCTCCTATTGGAAAATATTACACTATTTAGTACTTGTCAATGTACCACCTTGGTATGTCATTGTAAATATTATAATAGGGTTGTGTATTATATTAGAGAGTGAATAAATATTTTATGTAATGTAATAATGTGCAATAAATGCACAAGTGTCATGTAAATATGTGTGCAAGTGTTATGAGTGTAAATGTGCACAAGTGTCTAATATGTAAGTGTGCACATGTGTCCTTAGAATAGGAAAGTGAAGAGTTGTAAATAAGAGTTAAGGTCAAGAGTGTAGCATATGAAGAGTCACATACAATTATATATTTGTGACAAATCATTGTAATATTCATGGAACATGCATAACTTTATGCTTGCATTAGTAGACATGTATTCAATAGCATTTTCATTATTTTCATGTGCAACATTATGAGCATTGTTTATATGATTATTATGTGAGTATTCTTATGAGTTTTTCTATTTTGATATTATGTTTTGAGTTATAATTTGATTCAATATATTAAAAATTCATTATATTATATTGTGTGACTATTTTCCTATGATATTTACATTAGTATTAAAGCTTCAAAATCTAACACCTCCCCATTGGTATTGGTGCATTATTCCACTTACAAAACTATCCACTATTCTAGACAATCTCCCAATACCTTCTATTTGAATGATCAAGATTTTATTGTTTGTGTAGTTGCAAATTTTTTCTTGGTCATTTCCTTTGGAACTTTATAAGTTTAAACAAGTTGTTCCATCATATATTTTTATCAGATATTCTTTCTCTATTTTTTTAAAGGGGTAAATATTTATTATGTGGTCATGATATAACCATTACATAGCATATTCACAACATGTGAGGGGAGAGATTTGAACCTGGGCCTCTCGATTTCAACTGGAGAGTTTAACTACCCACATGCTCTTGAACTCCTCTACATGAGCAGATTGATCTTCTTTCTCTATTGAGTCTCATGAAAACTTCTAATTATCTTTCCACTTACTCTGATACTATCATTTTGACTATTAGTTTGGTAATTTTCCTTTGATTTAAATATAGGATTCTCTTAGGATTTTGTGTGATTTGGACCATAATTCTTTAGTTGGCTAGATTTTTATTAGTATGTTCTTGTGTCATAATTATATTTTATAAAATATTTATTTCTTTTCCAATATTGATATTTGATCTAGAGATTCTAGAAGCTGGAAATGACATCAATATTCATCTCCTTATCTTTATATTAAGGTCATTATCTTTAGAGCGTACTTCAACTAGATTGTAGTGATTCATCACTATAAGAACTTCAAGAGAGTCTTCAAAATATGATGAGATACATTCCTTAGTTTCATCAAGAATTTTCATCCTTGAATTAGGATCATATTGATTAGATGATTCCTTGTTAATATTTTGAACCTATTGTACTGTGTCCTCTAAGCTTTTATTTGCTTTTTCTTCATAGGCTAAAGCCTCAAAATAATTGGTATTTATTCCAATATCCTTCCTTAATAGTCTCCACTATTTATTTACTTTCATCTATCTAGACTTATTTTTTGGAAGTTGAAAATCATTCTCTTTTGTATCCATTTGTAAGTTTCTCTTATGGTTTTCTACATATGTTTTCGCTAGACTCTTCTTAGGGCATGATAGTTCAATATGCTCCACATCATGACATATTTTACATCTAAAATATATGTTTTCATAATCTATGATTTGGTTCCATAAATTACCCTCATACTTAATTATGATTGATTCTAGTAAAGGTTTACTTATATCAATCATGACCAATATCTGAGCATAAATAGACAAGAATCCATATTTTGTAGTTTTTGAAATCTAAAGTAATTCTCCTAGAGTGTTGCCTATTTCCTTAAAAGGATTCCACTTTCCAAAATTTTATGGGCAATCCATACATCCTAGCCCAAAACAGTACTAGGAATAGATTTATATTCTTAGGTTTAGCCTTCATACCAATGGGTAAGGAAGAGTCCTACTCTTCCCATAAACCAAGGACCCTTTTTTAGGATTCTATCTCTTTCCACCATGGAATAAAGAGTTTCTAGGGATAAACCTTTGGGAAGAAAGGATAAAATCACCCATGAATAATTCTAACTCCTATCAATCCATTTTCTCAAGACTGAAGCCCCTAGCCAAGACCCATTAAATTTACCAAAAACTACCCTATATTTGAGATACAAGGATTGATCCTCTATGAGTTTCTCACTAATCTCTACTATTAGAGTTGATTCTAAGGATTTATTTGTAAATCGGTCTATGGGAAGAAAACTAAAACTCCAAATATACTAAAATTTACTAGAATATCCTATAACAATAATAATATGTGGAAAAAAATATAATAATTTGCATGCAAAATTTCTAAGATAAATAAGGGAAAAAGAAACTTAGCTAAAAAATTATATGTCTAAATAGAATATCTTGTCTCACTAAATCTCTATATCTCCATTTCTCCTCCCATCATTTGAACCCTGGCTGATAGATATCTTCAATTTTATTTTTTGCAACTAGAAAAATCATCATTGCCCTTGTTTCAAATGAATAACTTTATAGGGTTGTAACTCCTTCAATATTCCTCAAATTCCTTCATATTACCACTCATTATAAATCTCTTCAAACTCTACATAAATTGATTCAAGAATTAGCTATATCTACTCATATTTAAAATACTATATTTTTAAAATTCACTTAACACCATTTTAACTCTTATTAGCTAATGATCTAAAACAATCCTTCTAAGTATATTTATTTTAGCATAAGTCCCTTCATCTAGACAATGATCTAAGAGTATGAATCTATCTAATTTTTATACTATTAGGTTTTGGCCTCTATTGTTGTTGGTCCATGTATAGTTTTCTTATTCAAACTCAACCTCCCATAGATTATTATTTTTAATAAAATCTGAGAAATCTCTCATACTTTAGGTGAATTTTCTAATTCCCCCAAACTTTTCATCCAACTTAGTTATGGCATTAAAATCTCCTACGATTGGTTTTGTATAAAATTTGAGTGGATGGATTGCTTCTATTTTCTTCTAGATAATATTACGATTACCATCATGGCATAAGAGCAGGTATGGAGTAATGTTACTTGGTCGTACAGAAAACAACTTCAAAACCTCTAATCCATCTTTTGATTTTCAAGGCAATTTCTTCTCCAAAGTTTTATAATTTGGGTTCAAAATAAAAGATATTGACACATTTTTTATCCATTCAATATCGTTATCTATGCTACATGTATGAGTGATATTTTGGATGAATCTTATGTGGAGGGAAAATTCAATTTGAATTTTTAAAAGTAGACTACCCATTGTCTTTACAACATTCCAAAGTCAAACACATAGGACATCATATACTGATGCTAATTTTTTGATTGATATGGGCTTAAAAAATTTATGAAATATCATTCGATCACCATATGAACCCATGACTAGAACTAACCTATTGTCCAAAATATGTTGCATCTATTCTTGTTATCCATATAAACAAAAATGTATTCTCTACTAGCAGTTTTTCTCATAATTACATCCATAATTGAAGGAAATGTGGATAGAAGGTGGTGGCATGATATGCATTGTATGGGATATAGGGGTTCAAACCTCTTTCCCCCTCTTTTTTTGACCATAGGTAAAGCATTTTTAGTCCTTAATGATTGTATTTTCAGATTCGATCAATCTTCTATCACACCCATGGGTGTTGGTGCAATGGTAGATGAGTGATGGCAAGTTTTTGAAAGGGCATGAATGGGATTTTGAATTTGGCATTTTGAGTATAGGTGGATTGGCATCAATGTAAAATGTGCTTGATCACTTTTTCTTCCATTACTATGGCATGGAAGGATGGATATCCCACCATGCATAGGTTATTCACCATTGAGAGGTTGATAGTTTGAACCTTTCTCTAACCACTTCTTCACTCTTTGGTCTTATTTTAGTTGATTTTTGGTCTATGTGGAGGATGATGTGGCATCCAAAAGGATAGATAATAATTTTTTTATATATTTAAAGACTTTCAACCAATTAGATAAAATCAAGTGGTAGTGATATGGCAACTCAAAAGAGCTAAGATGGAGAAAGTGTATTAGAGTGCTCCAAAAAATCAAGGCTCACCAAGTGGTAGGTCAATATTGGCTACTACATTTCTAAATTTAGAGATTTTAATTTTAAAAATTTATGATTAATTAGGAAAAATATTTTTAAGGCCATATTTTTTGCATACAAAATGGTTTTGAAAACTTTTGTTTTGTAAATATTACACTTTTTTGACCTCTACATACTAGTGGCAATGGTTCATGGACTTGTTATGGTGTTAGGGGTCAAATTGTATAAGATGGACCATAAATCCCTACTTGCTCACCTTAATGGATAAAATTATAGTATTTGGTCAACTCAAATGGTAGAAATACTAAAAAGTAAGAACCTATGGTGTATCTTTTAGGAGGATAATGCAATTGCTTTTAATGATGAAGCTTGACATCAAAAGGAAAAATAGGCTCTAGTTTTGTTTTCCTTGCTAATTAAACCAGAGTTGCTTTTCCATATGAAAGAAGAGAGTGAACCTATTAAGGTATGGTCAAAGTTGCATCAAATTTTTAAAAAAGTTTATACTATTGAAGTACATCACTTGGAATTAAAGCTTTCTTCTCTTAGGCTAGTGAGGTTTATTCCCACCTTCGATAATTTAAAAATAAACTAGTCATTGAAAAACATATTTTGTGCCACCAATTTCAATTTTTTTTGCCACAAATTTTAATTTTTTGTTAGAAAATTTAAATTTAGCCACCAATTCTCATAATTTAATTACCCATTAAAGAATTAGCACTCAAATATTACATTTTGGTCATGGCACATTCAAAATTGTGACTCCACTAGCATTGCAAAGTGTATGATATTTATGAATGAACCCACCATTTGGACTAGAATAAACAATCAATTACAACATAACTCCTAGCCAGAGGATGTGTTTATGACTAGAAAGAAGCACCCACCTAGAAATCAAGGTACGCATCATAATACTCCCAACAACATTAATAGTTTTGACCAACGTCGTTATTCTTCACTAAATTCCATGGCTTCACCTTCTTCGAACAATGTCGATCCTTTTCTCAATAATCCTCCTCCTAACCCATCTATCCCAATTCCTAATAGTGTTGATCCCCCCTTACGTCAATATCTTACTCAACAAGAAACAATGTTGAAGGACATTCATACTACGCTGAGAGCCATTGAAGCCCATATAACTATTGCAACACCTCCTCATACCCCTAGGTCACAAAATGCTCTCAATCCTGAACCTTTAAACATTCATCAAAGACAAGTTGCTTCTAACCAAGGCTTTGCCAATGATTTAGACCCAGAAGTAGGTGGTGCTTCCAATTATTTGGAATGGCCTCATGATGTTCAAGTTCCTTGAATTGACATACCCACATTTGAAGGGGCTGACCCTCATGGATGGTTGGAAAAAATGGAAGGCCTTATCCGATTGCACCATATTCCGAAAATAGGTCGTGTTGCTTTTGCAGCTTCTAAACTAGGTACACAAGCATATCAATGGTTGTTATGGCAACTTCATGAAAATCAGTGTCCTCTTTTATGGCCTCAATTTAAGGAAAAATTTCTTAGAAGATACGATAAGGGATCTTCCACATCATACATGGTCCGTCTTATGCAAATTAAGCAAACAAGATCAGTAGATGACTATATCTTTGAATTTACTAGTCTACTCACCTATACACATGAATTAAGTCCAACAATGGTGGTTTCTACTTTTTGCTATGGTCTTAAGGATAATATTCGCAAGGAAGTTGACATGCATGATCCCTATACCCTAGATGATGCACAACGTATAGCTCAAGCAATAGAACAAAAACTCCAAGATTTCGGCCCTCCATATCATTGAGATTTCAACTCTCATCATCCTTACCACAATGTTGAGCATTCCACAGGATTCTTCTACTCTAAATATCATTCACATCACCCAAGAGATCAAGCTTGTGTGCAACATCAAAACTTTCACTTAGAATATGATGATGCATTAGTTGCTGAGGAAGAAGATTTTCCTCAACCTGAGCCATCTACAGAACCAACAAATGATGAAACACAAGAGGATGATACAGTGGCTCTTTCGGTACATGCACTTATGGGTATTCAAGCTCATCATACTATCAAGGTACAAGGATTCATTAAACACCAACGTGTTAATGTGTTGATTGATTCAAGAAGTACACATAACTTCATAGATTATAAAATAACCAAATCCTTGAACTTGTATATCCATTCTTCTAATCAAGATAAATTTCAAGTCCTTATTGCAAATGGAGGCAATGCTCAATGTGTGGGTCGAACATCTAAAATTACAATCCAAATGGGAAATTATACATGGACAGGTACTCTCTTTGTTATGAACCTAGGGAGCTCAGATGTCATTTTGGGAGCACAATGGTTATCTCAACTTGGCGATGTTACTATTAATCTCCAAAAATTATACATCAAGTGGACAGAGAATGGAAGGGTCATTTGTCTTCAAGGGATTCAACCTCCTCCTTCCAAGGTAGTGAGTTCACATAGCATGGAGAAGATATTGAAGAAAGGTGGCTATGGTTTTCTTGCCCAAATAAATTCCATCGAGGCTCAATCCTTGGACTCTTCTCCTACAACTCTTCCAAGGGATCTTCAAGATATTATGGATAATTATGAAGAAGTCTTTAGTGAACCAAGGGGTCTACCTCCTAAGCGATCACATGATCATGCCATTCATCTAATTCCTGGTAGTCTACCTCCTAATATGCATCCTTATCGCTATCCACAACCCCAAAAATTAGAAATTGAGAAACTAGTCCAAGAAATGTTAGAGCATGGAATCATTCATCCAAGCATCAGTCCTTATTCATCCCCTATGGTGATGGTACATCATAAGGATAACTCATGGTGCATGTGTCCTGATTTTCATCCTCTTAACAAGATTACCATCAAAGATAAGTTTCCTATCCCAGTCATCGATGACTTGTTGGATGAATTACATGGTGCTAGTTATTTCACCAAACTAGACCTACGCTCGAGCTTTCACCAAATTAGGGTTAGAGAAGAGGATATCCCTAAAACTACTTTTCATACTCATGAGGGTCATTATGAGTTCCTAGTCATGCCCTTCGGTCTCACTAATGCTCCATCAACTTTTCAAAGCCTCATGAACCATGTCTTTAGGCCCTATCTTCGTAAGTTTGTCTTAGTTTTCTTTGATGATATTTTAATATACAACAAATCTTGGAAGGATCACCTAGCTCATGTTGATAAAGTCCTTTATCTATTGCAAAAGGAAAAACTCTTCATTAAAAGATCCAAATGTGCATTTGGAGTCCAAGAGGTGGAATATTTGGGACATATAGTATCTCATGAAGGAGTCAAAGTAGATCCTCATAAAATCAAAGCTATTCAAGATTGGCCTCTACCAAAATCACTCAAAAAACTTCATGGTTTTCTAGGACTCACAGGCTATTATAGAAAATTTATCCACAACTATGGTAAGATTGTGACACCTCTCACTACTCTTACTAAAAAGGATGCTTTTATTTGGAATGAAGTTGCTTCTCAGGCCTTCCAAGCCCTCAAAGAGGCTATGTGTTCCACTCCAGTTTTGGCCACTCCTAATTTTAGCAAGCCCTTTGTCATTGAGTGTGATGCTTCTGGCATAGGTATTGGAGTTGTTTTAATGCAAGAAGGACATCCATTGGCTTTTGAAAGTAAGCAACTTTCAAGGAAGAATTTGGGATGATCCACTTATGAAAAGGAAATGCTAGCTATTTTACATGCTATAGAGAAATGGAGACATTATTTATTAAGTAGTCATTTCATCATCAAAACTGACCATAGTAGCCTTAAGCATTTCTTAGAACAATGTCTTTCGTATCCTAAACAAAATAAATGGCTGACCAAACTCTTGGGTTATGATTTTGTCATTGAGTACAAGAAAGGTAAAGAAAATGTGGTAGCTGATGCTTTGTCTCGCAAATACGAAGATGATGTGACCATCAATGCCATCTCGGGTCCTTGTCCCCAATGGCTTTCCCAACTTCAAGAAGAATGGATGGCTGATTTAGAGACTGCTCAAGTCATTCAAGATATAAAAATAGGATCATCCTTGCATTCTTACTTCTCTTATTCTGATGGAGTACTTCACAAGAAAGATCGTATTTACCTTCCTCAATCTTCCACTATTAAATCAATGGTTCTCCAAGAACTGCATGCATCTCCTATTGCAGGACATTCTGGATTCTTGAAAACATACCAATGGGTGAAGCAATCATTTTCCTGGAAAGGCTTAAAATCGGATGTCAAGACATTTGTGGCTGAGTGTGAGGTATGTCAATGTAACAAAGGGGAAATAATTAAATCTCCTGGATTGTTACAACCCTTACCTATCCCTAACCGCTAGTGGGAGCACATTTCCATGGACTTCATTGAGGGGCTTCCCAAATCAGAAGGTAAAATAGTGATCTTGGTGGTAGTAGATCGTCTTTCCAAATATGCCCATTTTTGTGCCCTACAACATCCCTATTCCGCAAGTAAGGTGGCCAAGGTATTCCTTGATTCCATTTTCAAACTACACGGTATGCCCAAAACCATTGTGAGTGATCGTGATCCTATATTCACTAGTAACTTTTGGAAGGAACTATTTTGCCTTAGTGGTACCAAGTTGAGTATGTCTTCTGCATATCACCCCCAATTGGATGGTCAAACAAAGATTGTTAACAAATGTGTGGGTACTTACCTTCATTGTTTTTCTCAAGATAAGCAATATCACTGGATTCAATGGCTTTCCTTAGCAGAATGGTGGTATAATACTTCTTGGTGAAGTAGCATATCAATTAGAGCTTCCTCCTTCATCTCACATCCATCCAATTTTCCATGTGTCATGCCTCAAACAAGTTATTGGTCAAAAGGTGCAATCCCAGACAGAGCTTCCACTACTTGATGAAGAAGGTCATATAACTCTCCAACCAAAAGCAATACTATGATCCAGAGTACATCATCTTCGATCACGCCAAATTCAAGAGTTCCTAATTAAGTGGTAGGACCTTCCAGAAGAAGATGCTACATGGGATCCTGAGAGTATTTTCCAATATTTTCTAGCTTTGAGGATAAAGATTTCTGAGGGGGGAGCCATGTAACGATCCCAAAGTAGACATGTCGGTTCATCGATTGGTCATGTCCGTTCATTGATTCTTTCATCTATTTATAGGTAGAATGATTTATTTAATTTATCATCATCGAAGAAAATAATCAATTGCTTATATTCACAAGAGACTTCACCCTCTCTAAGTGGCTATTCTTTCTTGGATTCATTCTTCATCATAGGAATCATTTTGAATTTGTATTTGATTTATTCAATTGGTAAGGAATTTTCTTACAATTTATAAATATAAACCTTGGGAATTTGTTATGGTGTCTAGTTGGTAAGAAGACAAAATTATGGGAAACCATATTAGCAAAGAAAATATTTACATATAATAATTTAGTAAATAGTACAACCAAGAGTTCATTCCAAGTTGTGTATGCAATCTAACAAGAGTGGATGAATTGCAGAGTATAGTTTATTTTTAAAAAATTAATGTTATAACAAAGGATTTTGTTATATATTCAAGATTTGCATTATGAAGTGATGGCCAAATTGGAAAAGAACATTGAGAAAAAACAACATGCTGACCTCAAGCATCAAACAAAAGAATTTCATGTGGGAGACTTAGTTTTAGCACATTTATGAAAAAATGATTTTTTAAAAGAACTTAGAACAAGAAAAATTAAAAGAAGATTGGACCTTATAAGGTTTTAAATTTTTTTATAACAAATGTTTATAAAATTGAACTCCTAAAATGGGTATATATCTCACCTATTTTTTATGTAGCATACTTTTATCCATACTATGATAAGCCAATAATGCCAAAGATATCATTTTTGATTTTGTAATGAAATAATGGATAGCAAAATATAAAAATTAACAAAAAAGAACAATATGAAATAGAAGTAGTGATAGACTCTAAGGTGGCCAAGAGAACAAGAAGCAAGGTCTATTATGAATATCTAGTCAAGAGGAGGAACAAACTAGTTGAAATGGAAACAAGGGTGAATGCTTTCGAGATTGCTAAGTATGAAATCTTAGTTTTGGACTTCAAAAATGTTCATGAGCTTTGTTCATGAAATATTTACTCTTACCTAGTGATTATGATGAAAGTATCAAGTCATTTTGGAAAATGGTTGATGAAACATTTATTAAACCATTGGAAAGAAAGGGAAATGACACAATGGGGCATACATGAAGAGAAACTAACTAGGGATTTGAAGAAAAAAATGGTGTGAGGATTAAAAAAGAGTGGTAATATTAAATTATAAACATATATGTAGGAGAAGAGAGAAAGATATTTTAGATATGACCAGTTTGGAGCAAAATGTGGAGTTATAAACTCCAAAAGAGTCATTTATAATCTACTTTGTTTCAACTTTGTATTAGTAAAAAATTTGCATTTCAAATTTCAAATTATCTCATGTTTGTGCAAATAATGAATGTTTATATTATTTTAATATTGCATTAGAAAGTTTGGTGTGTGTGCAGGTCTACAGATTCATAGGCAAAAATAAGGTCATTACCTAGAATGTAATGATTAGACTTGGATGTTGAGTATTAGATCATCATTGAAGAATGTGTCACCTAAGAGGAATTATCATCATATGGGACCTTACCATATTTATATGTGTCATATTATGCACAAACATCACCATCATAAGGAGTAAAATATTACCATCATAGGATTGCCACCATATAAGGACTAAAGGTGCCATCGTACGAGGACTAAAGTATTGTCATCATATAAGGACTAAAGATGCCACCATATAAAGACTGAAAGAACATGTCATACAATTAAATAACTTGTCATACAATTACACCAATCATACAATTTTACAATGCTATACAAGGATGACAAGTTTATCATCTCAAAGGAGTGTTACCTTGTGTAATGAAATGTTGTTATATTATAGGGATACAATCTTAAGACATTGTCTTCGTAGGCATTTGCTTGTTGATTTCACATGTGATTACAGTGCATCTTGAGCCTGTGAATGATAAGAAAATTGTGCTCCTTGAGAGGGCCATCTATAGGAGGATTCCTTTCTCTCATGTGCATCAACCTAAAAAATTGTTGCATTGTCTATGATGTAACATAGTATGCACATAGATATAATTGATATAATGACCACACATCTATCTATCCTCCATGTTGTTATATTTCCATTTTTAACAAAATAATTTTTATATTATAATATCAATAACAAAATTCAAAATAAAGTATACTAAATATTGTTTAAAAAAGAGGAATGAAATTGGTAGCAATTTAAATGTCATGATTTATACACATGTTGATTTACATAACATGTAACATCTCCAATTATGATTGTAGAGCTTCACAAAGGATTAGATTTTATTTTTAATGTATCATATTTTAGGAGCCATATCTTTGCGAAGGGTTATTAGATTCGGTTGATTATTGGAACAACTTGTGCAAAATTTGAATAACTTTAAAATGAGTGGTCATATAAAATAATTTGACTATTATTGAGGGAGATACGACCCTATGAATTCAACCATCTAGAACAAGGGTAGTGATGATTTTTCAAGTCATGAAAAATAAAATTGCAAATATTTGTCAGCTAGGGTTTGGATGATGCGAAAAGAAATGAAGTGTTAGAATAAGGTAAGACATTCTATATAGACATAAAAAAATTTAGCTAAGTTTTTTTTCCCTTTATTTATCTTAAAAATTTTGCTTGCAAATTATTATAAAGTTTTATCAAATATTATACTTGCTATAGGAAATTTAGATAAATTTAAATATATTTTGAGTTTTAGTTTTCTTTCCATAGACCAATTTATAGTTAAATCCTTATAATCATCTCTATTGGTAGAGGTTAGAGAGTACACCTCAGAGAGATCCTTGTTGCTCCAATATAGGGAAACTTTTGGTAAATTTAATGGGTATTAGCCAAGGGCTTTAGCCTTGAGAAAATAGATTTATAGGAGTTGAAAGTCTCCAAGAGTGATTCTATAATTTATTCTCAAAGGTTTCTTCCTAGCCATTTTTTGTTCGAGGGAAGAAAGAGAAAAAATCCTAAAAGGGGGTCCTTGGTTTATGGGAAGAGCAATACTTTTCCTTACCCATTGGTATGAAGGCTATTTGCTTGAAAATATAAATCTATCCCTAGTACCAGTCTAGGTTACAATTTTTGGGTTTCCCATTGAATTTTAGAAAATATATACCTTCAAGACAATAGAAAACACTCTAGGAGAATTTATTGAGATTTGAGATATGACAAAATATGTATTCTTAGCATAAAATATGGATTCTTAGCTATTTATGCTAAGATATTAGTCATTATTGATATACATAAATCTTTACCAGAATCAATCATTCTTAAGTATGGGCATAATATGTGGACCCAAAACATAGACTATGAAAACATATCTTTTCTACGTAGAATATGTCATGAAGTGGGGCATATTGAGAGATCATGCCCTAAGAAGAGACCAATAGAATCATATGTAGAAAAAAAGAGAAACTTACAAATTGTTATGGATGAAGATGGTTTTCAATGTCCAAAATATAGATCTAGAAAAATGAAATAAAATAAAAAATGGAGACTATTAAGGAAGGATATTGGAAAAAATTCCAACTCTTTTGAGGCTTTATCCTATGAAAAAAAGTAGATCAAAACCTAAAGGACACAATACAACAATTTAAACATATTAACAAGGAACCATCTATTCAGTATGATCCTAATTTAAGAAATAAAATTCTTGATGAACATAAAGAATGTGTCTCATCATATTTTTAAGACTCTCTTGAAGTACCATGCAACATTCAAGAGAAAAACAATGATAAAGAAATGCAGTTTTAGAAGTTAATACCTCTACCATTAACAAGGAAATACCAGAAAATGAGCAAGACAAGTCAAAATCTTTTGTTATAGAGCCAAGAGAGGATATATATGATGCAAAAAAATTGTGAAATAATTTTGATTAATAAAATAATAAGACCTACTCTTGATATATGCAAGGCAGAAAGAAGAAAAACCCTCAAATTATAACGCAAGATACAAGGAAGCAAGAGCAAACATAGGGAAAGGAACACAAACTAACTTGGTTAAACTTCTCTTTACCAAACAATAAAATGATATTGGTAATACACAGACAGGGCCAAAAAACCCTAATGAGACATTATTATCATCTCATGGAATATAAGGGGTGCTAATGCCCCCTCAAAGTAGAGGTGTATTAGGTACCTATTTTTAAGTAAGAAGACTGATATTATTTGTATCCAAGAAATTAAAATTACAAGAGAAGAAGTTTCAAAAACTATGAAAGTGGTATGGGCAATATGTGAATGGGCTCTATGGATTCTAAAGGAGTGACAAGGGGAATCCTAACTTGTTGGAATCCTTATAGAACCTCTTGTGTAACCATTCATAAAACTAGGCATTGGATAGTATCTTTAGTCACTTGTTAGTTTGTAGATTATTGTTTCATCCTTATCAATGTATATACAAATTAGTCAGGTAGATTAGAATTTTGGAGTGGGATTGAACCCTTTATGAGAATTTAAGATCAAGAAATTTGATTCATGATCATAGGATATTTTAATGCCATAACCAAGCTAGATGACAAGTTTGGGGGAATTTAGAAATTAACCCAAAGTATGAGATATTTCTTAGTTTTTATTAAAAATAACAATTTATGGGAGGTTGAGTTTGAAGAATACAACTATACTTGGACCAACAATAGGAGAGGACATAATCTAATAGAAAAAAATTAGATAGATGCATACTCTCTAATCATTGGATAGATGAAGGAATTTGTGCTAAAATTAATACCTTAACAAGGATTGGTCTAGATCACTCACCAATAAGAGTTAAAATGGTGATAAGTAAATAAAAAAAAAAACTCATATTTTAAATATGAGTAGATGTGGGAAGACCATCCTCAACTTGTTGATATGATAGCTCAAACGTGGAATTATTTAGGGAATGGTGGGTTGTATGCTCTTCCAAATATAATTATATCTATGCCATCTATATTAAAAGAATGGAACAAGAACACTTATGGAGATGTTTATTAGAAGAAATAAGAACTAAAAGATAAAATTTCAAAATTCAAAAAAGTTGATCATAATAATCCAGGATTAGAGGAAAGGGAGTTGCATAGTGAATACCATAATATTTTGAGTAAGGAAGAGAAATTCTAAAATCAAGACAAACATGGTTAAAAGGAGATAAGAATACACATTTTTTCATAGGATGGCTATAGTACAGAGAACAACATCCAGAATTAGTAAAATTAAATCAATAGAAGAGGTTTCGATTGAAGATCAAAGTGAAATTAGAAAAGATGCAAAGTTTTTTTTGTCAAAATATTCTAGGATTAGAGGAGATTTAAGTTTTTAATGATAAAATTCTTCAAGATGTTCTTTTAGTTGCAATGAATGAAGACAATAGGAAATTAATGGAGCCTATTAATTTAGAAAAATTTCATTTAGCTCTTTTCTCTTTTAATAAGGATAAATTCTTAGGTCTAAATGGGATCTCTATAATTTTTTACAAAAATAATTGGGATATAGTGAAGGATTATTTATTGGTAGTAATGGAATAGTCTAAGGTAAAACAATACATACCTTAAAAAATTAATGCAATATATCTTACCCTAATTCCAAAAAAGAAGGATGCTAAATTATTTGATTCTTATAGACCCATAATCCTTATTGAGTGATACATCTGCCCAATTTGTAAACATATACCAATAGCTAGGACCCATTCGGGATGTCCTCTTTTGAAAAGAAATAATCAATCTCCTCAAGGTTTTGGTAAGGTTGGTCTAACCTGGTTATGTTCTAGTCAAGTAATATAAACTAAAGCATAAAATGGAAATTAGATGGATAATTCAAAGGAACATATATCTTTTAACAAGGGTGAGTATCAATTCATTATCTAAGCCTAGAGAACATAAATATGGTTCAATTATTCAAGTAAGCATAAATACACAAGCATTTCTTATCATAGATTACATCAAGGAATTACAAAAGAGCAATATTCTAGGCTTGCTACCTTATGATTATCAATATACATTCATTCAATGCATTATGATCATATTCATTATAGCATATAACAATATCTATTCTGAAACTTATAGAGATGTAGCACATAAACTATGTAAGGTAACCTCCAAAAATTAAAATTGATCTAATCTACTCCTATTCTAAATAGATTTTAAAGAAAGTTCAAAAGAAAAGGGTTAAAGGAAGAAATAAAATAAGCCATTGAATCTTGAAGACTTAAATTGAATCTGTTGAAGCAGTAATTCTGAAATCAACCAGCTCTATATCGATTAGAATTTGCACAATCAGATATTAAATTAGTATCATATTCAAAGGAAAAAGAAACAATACACTATAATTGACTTAAATGAGACCACCATCAACATGCACATATCACACCAAGAATTCTAGTATATTGTACTGATAAAATATATTCAATGATTACACTCATACTTGTTTTCATTAGGTGATTGTAAGGATAAATCTCCAATTTATAATGAAAAGGGTGCAAATTCTCATCAAAATAACCAAGAAAAGAAGAAATTCCTAAAATATCTATTGCTAGAATGGCACCCAACCCTTTGGAATGGGGTCTCATTGGCCATTTATAGCCTTACATTTGAAATTTTTAGTGGTTTACAATTGTATTGTGGTGGTTTAAAGTTGGAATTCAATGGTTTATAGTTGGATTGATGAGTTGTCTATTTGAATTGTCTTTGACTTAAGAGGATGAGGTGTCCAATTGGGGATTTTTTATTCACATTTGAATTCTGGCCATAGATATCTCCAATTATTTTCCTAGCCAAGCTATCAATCTTCAATTATTGAGTTTTTTTTAGCTATCACATGCCAGGTGGTTGAAATCTGGTCCAAGTTCAATGAATGTAGCCCCAATGCTTCGACTTTCGGTGTCTTTCATGGCCTAATTCGTTTAGCTTCTTTCAAATGCTTATACAGTACCAAAATTTATTACGGCTTCCTCCATTTTATTCATTTCTTATTTCAATAGTTCAGTTTCCTGATTTTATGTAGAGTTTATCTTATTCATCCCTTGCATGTTGTGGAGCTCAACATAGTCCCATAGTGTAAAAATAAGGTAAAATTGCAAAGTACCCAAATTTTCATCAAACCTACTATGTTTTTAAATGAGTCAAATGGGTATCCAAATCTAATGATAAATCTCAAAAATTCATTTTGGATCAAGTGATATTGCATTTAGAATTGTTTTGACTACAAAGAAAAATTACTATTTTTGAAAAATAAATTACATCTAAAATTCTAAAAATGTAGTATCACTATATAGATGAGATCAAGATCTTTCCACCAGGCTTTGAATCACCTCAAATGAAGTTTTCAATAAAAATTTATAGCAATTTCAATTTTGTAGTAAATTGTAGCGTAAAAGTGACAAAATTTAAATGACCCTAAAATGAAATTTAATCATTTAAACCTTTGAAACTCAAATTTTCTGAAATATTCAATCCAAAAAAATGTAACTTATATGCAAATATTAAAAAATATTCAATTTAAATTAATGCAGCTAGATCCAAGTCTTTAAAATACTTAAATGCAAACATTTTTGGTGTAGGCAAAATTCAAAATCCTAATGTATGCAACCAAAAGTTTAAATTAAAGCTAAAAAGTCAAGTGGGTCCCCAAATTGGGTAAGTTGTACAATAGCAACAACAAATGGTAACTCTATTGTAAAATGCTCCTGAGCATTTTGGATAAAGAAATAAGTGAAGTTTTTAATTAATAAAATGTAAATCACTTGGTAATATTCTTAGAAAATGGATTTAGATAAACTTTGTATGAAATTAATGCTCCACTTCACTTCAGATCTATGTGTGTGCTAGTGCATTATTCTTTAGATGAATCAGATTTTTATCACTTAATTTGACGTTAGGCTACTAAATATGTCACTAATAAAAAAATTATTTACCTTTGAATTGCTCCATTACTGGTCAAGATTTTATAGCTCTAGTGGAGATGACCTCGATCTCTTTTAGACATGCTCTACTATCATTCAGGTCTCTATAGTCCTGGTAGAGGTTATCTAGGTTACCCAAGCACTTTATTTTATTGCATTATTAATATTTTCCTTCTTAATTAGGAAGTATTTTGATCAATTACAAAATATTGAGTGTGTTTTTTGGTTAGAGATCTATAAGGCTAAAAGTAGAGTGTGTATATTTTTTCCTAATCATCAAACCAAGTTGAATTCATTCTTATGATCTAATAATTACATTAATATTGTTAATAAGTGTGATGCTTTAGCATTATGTTACACTTTTCCAATTTTATCTATTTAAGCCCCATAATCAAAGAACAAAACCAAATAATCTAATTCACTAATCCTTAACTTCACCTAATTTCAAAATAAGTAATTCATCCTCAACTGATAAGAAATATTTTCCTAAAAGGAACTAAATGTTGATTGTAATTAAAATCCACTTGTCAAAATTTAAGAAAAACAAAGAAGAAATAGTATGATGGCAACTAAAAGGTAAAATCTGAAAAAAAAAAAAAAAGTAAGTAAATTCAAAGACAAGTAAAATTATACAAACATTAAAACATCATAAATGAAAGAAAATTTCAAAAATAGAAAGTAAACTAAACTAAAAATAAGTATAAAATTGCATCAAAGCAAAACAAAAGAAAACAAAAAAGCAAGAAACTATATTACAATGGTTGTTTCAAGTTGAATTTTCAAGGGTCCCAAACAATGTTTTGGTAATTTTTGAGATGTTTGTTAGGATAGACCTGATGAATCTTGTGGACCTCATTCCTCAGTAACACCAAATCTAAATTTTTACAGGATTTTATTTTACCTCTTTCACCCCACCAACTTGATTTTATTCCATCAACACTTCCATACTTAGATTTTGATTCATCAAACTCAGAAGTTCTTAACTGATTTTCAATTTGTTTACTATGTGAGATATCTATTATTTAATTTTTATCTTCAATCATAGTTTCTACCAGCAATGTGTGAATTCCCATTTTCTTTCAATGCTCAGAATACTATCCTCGTTCTTATGATCAGATATTAGTTCTTTCAAGCTTGACCCCATTTTTAAAATTTTTATAGCCAAATCACTATTTATGAATTTAGAGCAATCATAACTACTTAGCATTTTACAAGCATCTAGGATACCTACTAGATGATGATCATTGTAATTTTGCATCCTAGGTTCAGTAGTCAACTATTTATAAACTTGATTCAGTACCTCATCACATCTACTTCTATCTTTTCTAATGCAATAATCTCATTATTTGGGTGAATAGGAGTTGAATCTAATTCCTTGTTAAAAACATATGGTATTTCACCACCATCAACACTTGAATCCACAAGGCAGTTATGTAAACTTTTACTAGATTTTTTAGTAGCCAGAATGAAAAGTGGAGAATCTACCTTTTTCATGTTTATAGCCGCCATAGCGTGAGTAGCCTTTGTAGTTTTTTATTTCTTAAGCAATAAATCTCTATGGTTATCCATTGAAATATCTTAATCAAAGGACTATTTTACTTGGCTTCATTAAGGTCTTCAAAAAAATCATATCCAAGATTATCTAGTTCTAGAGCTTTCTCTACTTTTGATAATGACATACTATTTTCTAACTGTACAAGAATTATAGGATCTTTAGGTGAGAAAGGGATTTCAGTATATCGCACATCAAGTGGGATTGGAGTGTCCTTACGAGTTGTGAAGTGAGTGAATGATTCCTCTTATTTATTATGAAGAATACTGTGTGACCTCGGGAAGCACGCACCACACCTGATCTGACTTGCAAATATGTTTATTATTATACCAAATTAAAAAAAAATGAATATGCATATAACACACAAATAAGAAAATAAATAAATATGCCTTTTTTACTAATATTTCCAATACACAGTTACATATTCGTCCCTCTAAGGGATACCCATCATTTTGATACAAATATTACAAGGTTTGGGTAATAGGTGAATAAATCCCCTTGCACAGGGGATATGCACTTTTGTAGGCTTCCCAATCCCACACACAAACTTGTTTAAGGGCTCATAGATGCCTCCTTCTCCTTCTCTAGTCTAGGAGGGATCTCGTGCTCCAGATGTCTTGATATGGTCCTGTAAAGTTGTATATCTATGTACATGGAAACAATAAAGCAAGATTAGTATTCCGAGCTACCTCCCTGGATGAGGTTGTTAGTATAAAACCATATAAACAAGATAATTGAGCATAATATGAATAACTACAATAATGTAAATGCATACAATGAACCAGATTTATGCTAAGAATAATGGCTAAACAAGAAAAAGATTGAATCTAATGCTAGCACAAAGAAATCTAATGTAAAACCCTATGTTGTGCATGCAGGCCACTATCCAGGCCAACGGTTGTGAAATAGACCTTTCTCCTCGCACTCCAAGGGTTGTAGCACCAGGTTCTCTACTCCAATTGATGTTCAAGGGTCACCGAATATGTCAGGTACAAAAAATGGTGGTGATAAATAGCTTATGTGAACATAAAATGCATAGTCTCTCCTCATCCAAACAACACTTTATTGCTCCTCAAGGGTGCATAGATTTGCTCTCCAATTTGGTAGGGCTTGACTGTGTAAACTCTAAAAATTGTGGATCTCTTTGATCTTTTAGGGAGAGTCCATATGTAGACTTCCCTCTCTCATATCTTAACATTGGCTTCTTGGAGAAGATTCAATCTAAATCTCATGCAACTAATCATCCTGGGTGGAAAGCATCAGTCACAAATTGGTATCGAAGGAGCAGTTACGAGGAAATCAAGGAGTTCCTTGTAAAAATATGCCTAAAATTAATGTAAAGGTGTAGTTAGAATATGTGATATGGGCCCTTTTTCACAGCTAGAATGTGCATGGTGCTAGCCATTGTTAGTTCAAGTGGTTAGGTATGGCCACTTTAGTCTTCAGCGGATAGGTGTGGCAGTTGCTCTGCTTGAGAGCGACCAAGCCTGGATGGGCTAGAACTACCCTGTTTGAGTGGTTAGGACCATTACTTATTCTTGGAGAGATCCAAGAGGGTTCATATGATCTGTGAATGTGTCCATATGGGTAGTCTCCTAAACATGACATATTTTAGGTGTCTACAAATATAATCATCATCTGCTTGAAATAGTTGGTGAAATTATACCACCTCTTCTATGTAATCTTTAAATTCATCTACAAATTCATTTTTAGATTCATCTTCATAAAATTTTGATAGTTCATATGTTTCTAAAACTAATTTAATCCCTAAATTTTTATTAACTTGATTGCTACAATCCTCATTAATGATTACTGACTCTAAAATTTTCATTTCTTTCTAGTCATTATCTAGAATAAGTTGGATTTCTTGACAGTTAATTTTAGCAAGTTCATCTGAATTTGTGGAAGCTCCTAGGTTGTCATCTAATTGACTATTAACAAGATTTGTATTATCTTTGTTATGCATTATTTCTATCTTTTCCACTTCTTCTTGCACTTTACTACAATTTTTCAAAGCTAAATTTGAAATATTGACTATTATGTTGGACTGATTCTGATTGGCCATGGGGTTGGGTACTCCCACATTGTTTGGTTGTGTATTTTGAGGTGTTTTCTTCTGTAGTTGAATCATATCATGACTGATTTTTTGAACTAATCTTTGTAAATTTTCTATTTGTGCACTCTCATTGTTAGTTTGAGCTATAGTCTGATTTGTGTTATTGGCAAAAGGGTTTGGATTCATAAAAGTGGGTACATTTTGATTTGAATTTACATTCAAATTTGGGAATTTTGTCATTGAGTTTGGGGTAGCATTCATAAATGTTGGTGTTATTTGAGGATTATTATTAATATTCACATGGATGGTATATTGGTTATTTGGATATGAAGGAATGGTAGGATAAGTATGAGTAGAAATGGGATTGAATGGTTGATTATAGTTAGGATATGGTAAAGTATTTAACATAGGTAGTTGTTGTGATAAAGCTTGGTTAATCATGGGCACTTGGTTTTCCTCTAGAAGGTATCTCTCCTATACCAAATCCTTGAGGTATCAATTGTTTTTCAACTATTAAAGCTTCACTATATGCCATGAGCAATGTAGTGATATTAGGAGCTCTTCTTACAAACATAAATGTTAAAGGATCTAAAGCTCTGTAATACATTTGAATAGTTACCTCTTCATTGAGAGTATAAGGTGGAGTAAACCTATTATAAATCTTGTGAAATCTAGCATTAAATAGCCTTAAAGGCTCATTAGGCTCTTTTCTTGTTGAGGTAAACTGATGGTAGATGATAGCGGGATCTATACGTACCTTGAACTAATTAATGAAGGCTATTTCCAGCTCAACCCAAGAGGAAATAGAGTTTGCACGTAGACTGATATACTAGTCATATGCTAATTCATCCAAAGTAATGGGAAACATTCTACAGGTAACATTTTCATGTTCAACATGTAATCAAATTAAGATATCATTATAAGCTTGTATGTGCTCTTTAGTTATCCTAGCCCCGTCATGTCTATACTTACGTAAATAAATTTTGGTATTCTTAGGTATATCATGTGCTACTCTAGGAATACTTAGTGGGTTACTACCACCTAACCAAGGTGTAAATTATGCCATTAGTGTACTTAGTGGAGTGAAAATAGATTAATATATGGTGTGATGGGATATAATAGTAAAAACAATTGATCAAGAATTATTCTCTTATTTGAGAAATTTGTAATAGAAATAAATCAAGTCAAACATTTGAAGCCCTAACTAGCATAATTTTCTATTGAGCACTGAGAACTTAGATGACTTAGAACATTAGCAATTAATGGCTTAAAATAATAATGAAACAAATAGTTTAGACCTTAGAAAAATGAATCTAACAATTCAGGCCCTCCTTCTAGTGTCTTCTCCTATTGAGCGATACATGTGCCTAGTTTGCAAACATATACCAACAACTAGGACTCATTTGGGATGTCCTCTCTTGAAAGGAAATAATCAATCTCCCCAAGGTTCTAGTAAGGTTGGTCTAACTTGGTTATGTTCTAGTCAAGTATTATAAACTAAAGCATAAATTAGAAATTAGATGGATAACTCAGAGGAACATATAACTTTTAACAAGGGTGAGTGTCAATTCATTGTCTAGGCCTAGAGAACATAAATATGATTCAATTATTTAAATAAGCATCAAGACACAAGCATTTATTATCATAGATTGCATCAAGAAATTACAAAATATCAAGATTCTAGGTTTTCTACCTTAAAATTATCAATATACATTCATTCATTACATTATGATTATATTCATTATAGCATGTACTAATGTCTATTCTAAAACTTATACATATGTAGCACATAAAATACATAATATAAGCTCGAGAAATTGAAATTGATCTAACCTACTCCTATTCTAAATATATTTCAAATAAAGTTTAAAATAAAAGGGTTAAAGGAAGAAATAAAACAAGCCATTTAATTTTGAATACTTAAACCAAATTTGGTGAAGCGATAATTTTGAAATCAACCAAATTTGTATCGATCAATCTTTGCACAATCAGATATCAAAGTGGTATCATCTTCAAAGGAAAAAGAAACAATACACTAGAACTGACTTAAATGAGACCACCATTAGCATGCGTAGATCACACCAAGAATTTTAATATATTGTATAGATAAAATATGTTCATTGATTACACTCAAAATTGTTTGCATCAAGTGATTGCAGGGATAACTCTTCAAGTTACAATGATAGGGGTATATATGCTCATAAAACTAACCAAGAAAAGAAGAAATTCCTAAAATGTCTATTGCTAAAATGACATCTGACCCTTTGGAATGGGGTCTCATTTGTTATTTATAGCCTTACAATTTAAAATTTTTAGTGCTTTATAGTTTTATTTTGGCGGTTTATAATTGGACTTCAATGATTTACGGTTCAATTGATGAGTTGTTTATTTGAGTTATCATTGACTTGAGAGGATGAGGTGTCCAATTGGGGATTTTTTTATTCAGATCTTAAAGTTTGGTCATAGATCTCTCCAATTATTTTCCTATTCAAGCTATCAATATTAAAGTATTGAATTTATTTAGCTATCACACACCAGGTGGTTGAAATCTAGTCTAGATTCAATGAATGCAACCCCAATGCTTTGGCTTTCGGTGTCTTTCACGACTTGGTTCGATCAACTTCTTTCAAATGCTTAAATTTCCAAATTTATCAGGGCTTCCTCTATTTTATTCATTTTTTCTTTCACTAGTTTAGTTGCCTAATTTTATGTAGGGTTTATCTTATTTATGTCATGCATGTCTTGGAGCTTAGCAGTCTCGTAGTGTGAAAATAAGGTAAAATTGCAAAGTGCCCAAAATTTGATTAAAATTCCCACATGTTTAGATTAGCCAAATGGGTATCCAAATATGTTTATAAATATCAAAAATTCATTTTGGATCAAGTGATATTGCATTTAGATAGTTTTTGGTTGCAAAGGAAAATAACTATTTTTGGAAAATAAATTACATCTAAAATTCTAAAAAAATTGGTATCATTGTATAAATGAGCTTAATATATTTCCATCAAGATTTGAATCACCTCAAAAAAGTTTTTCAATCAAAAGTTATAGCAATTTCAATTTTGTAGTAAATTGTAGGGCAAAAGTGACGAAATTTAAACGACCCTAAAATGAAATTTAATCATTTAAACCTTTGAAAATCAAATTTTTAAAAATATTTAATCCAAAATAATACAAATTATATGTAAATCTTCAAAAATATTCAAAAATCAATACAGCTAGATCCAAGTCTTCAAAATACTCAAATGCAAGCAATTTTGGTGTAGGTAAAATAAAAAATTGATGTAAGCAAGTAAAAGTTTGAATTAAAGCTAAAACTTCAAGTGGATCCCTAAATTGGGGTAAGTTGTACAATAACAACAACAAGCCCATGTAATATGGCATATAATATTATCTTCAAAGTGATGGCAAATCGAGTAAGGCCATTTTTAGACAAAATCATTTCAAAAGAGCAAGGAGGATTTGTGTAAGGGCGCAAAATTTTGGATAGGATCACAGTAGCTCATGAATTTATACATTCAATAGCTTCAATAAAAGATAAAGTAATGATCTTAAAACTTAATATGATTAAAGCCTATGATAGGGTTAAATGGGATTTTTTCTTTGCAGTTTTACAAAAGTTTGGATTTGGGAAAAAATGGTTTAGATGGATTAAAGATTCTATCTCTATAGTTTCTTATTCAATGTTGGTCAACGAGTTAGTAACAAAATATTTTAAAATCCAAGAGAGGCCTTAGACAAGGAGATCCTCTATCTCCTTATTTGTTCATTATTATGATAGAGGTTTTGAGTAGGAACTTAAAGAAGGTTTACAAAGATAGGCTTATAAGTGGACTTAAGGTTAGTAATAGCATCAACAACATCATCCATAAACAATTTGTAGATCATACAACCCTTTTTGGAAGGGAAATGATAAATGAAGCCAAAGTTTTGGATAAATTTTTAAAGGAATACGAAAGAGATTGAGGGCAAAAAGTTAATAGGACAAAATCCAAAATTTACTTCCTTAACACTCCAACTAATATCAAAGCAAGAATCAAATGGAAGAGGTAAATTTGCTAACAAATTATCTAAGGATATCTTTATTTGAGTGGAGAATGAGGATAGAATTGTAGAATCTAGTTAATAGTAAAGTTCATAATAAACTTCTAGCTTAGAAAGGTGGATGGCTATCGTTAGTAGGAAGATTTTAACTAGTTAAATCGATCTTACAAGTCATTTAAACATATAATATGCCATTATATTCTATGCCAAAATTAGTTGAAAAAATGTTTAATCTATATTATGTGATCCTTTTTATGGTCAGGTTTACATGATAAAAGCAAATTTTCTTTAGTGAAATGGAGCAAGGTGTGTGATGATAAAACTAGGGGAGGTCTTGGTTTAAGAGTTCTTATAGATGTAAACTTAAAACTTCGGGGAAAAGTAATCTAGAGATTGTACAAAGAGAGTCAAATAAAATGGGCAAGAATTCTTCTAAGTATGTTGATCCCAATGACCCAAGTTTAATATTTACTAAATTCTCTACCAAATGGTTTTGCTCTTTGGAATGGTTTAAAAAATTCTATTGATCTTATGATTAAAGGTTTAAGATGGGTGGTGGTAACTAGACAAAAAAATTCTATTTGGATGGATACTTGGTGTGATAAAAAAGCCACTCAATTTAGAGTCAATTTTGAAACCTTGGATTATATTGCTTCAAGAAACTTATGGTGGTAAGGTTTCAAATATCTTGTTCAAGGATCAGGAAGATACAAATGGAGAGATAATATTTTACAAGTATACAAGACATTGATTCTAAGAGGCAATTGATTAGAAAGATAACAACTGTGATTATTCCAAGGGGATGCAAGGATAAATTCATTTGGGAGTTGAATAGCTCAGAAGAGTACATAAGAAGTGGATATAATGTACAACACCAACAAAATAATAATATCATTAGAATATGGAGAGATATTTGGGATAGCCCAAGCATTCCTAAAGTTAAAATGTTTGTTTGGATAGTAGGTCGTAGAATAATATTATCTTGAGATAACCTTATGAAAAGGAGATTTCATGGCCCCTCTCAATGTGTTATTTATAATAAGGAGTAGAGTATAGACCATATCTTAGGATATTGCTCAATAGTCTAGAATCTATGTCAATGGATTCTTAATATGTTTGGTAAATGCATGGTGATGATTGCATAACTCAATATTGGTTAAAGCAATGACAAAGCACTTATAAAAGTGAGGCTTTATAGACAATATGGGATATATCAAAATATACATACTTTGGACTGTATGGCTAGAAAGGAATAGAAGAATATTTTAAGGAAAACAATTTAGAGGTAATGAAAATGAAGATATGTTTAGCCATAGAGGAGTCTAAACCAAGCCTATCAACTCATCCAGTCCCTAATATGGAAGCAGATAGCCTTTATAGATAGAGTCAAGTCATTAAATGGAATTATGATGTTGGTTAAAAGAGAAGCAAAAAGAAGACAAAGAATGTAAAGTGGAAATTGTTGACAATTTTGTCACATTTCTCAAGGGGTAGAAAAAGAAACAAGTTTTGTATAGTGTTGTGTAAAGTTTTTGCTTTGTTATTTTTATTTTGAAAAGTTGCAGCAATTTTGGCTTCCAATGCCACCCATTTGTACATAAAGTAGAAAAGAAAGAACTTCGCTGGCAAACAAGCTAGAGAAAAGAGCTTCGTCGAAGGAGAATAAAAATAGCTTCGCACCCGAAGCATTTCCAGCACTACTTCGGGTAAAAGTTTTGCGAAGTAGTTTTCGCCGAAGTAAAACACAAGCAAAGAGAATGAAACTACTTCGCGCCCGAAGCGCTTCCAGCAGCTACTTCGGGCGAAAGATGAGCGAAGCGGCGTTCAGAAGAAAAGAGAGCTTCGCACCCGAAGCATTTTCAATACTACTTCGGGTGGAGTTTTTTGCGAAGTAGTATACAAGGATAGCAATAGAAGAACTTCGGGCCCGAAGCGCTTCAAGCAGCTACTTCGGGCAAGATTCCTGTGAAGCAATGTGCCGAAGAGAAATACAAAGGAGAAGGCAAGAAAACTACTTCGCATCCAAAGTATTTCCATCAGTCACTTCGGCCAGAAAATCAACGAACCATTTTTACTTCGGCGAAAGTCATTGCGAAGCATTTGCTTCGGCTAAGCTTTCGTATGAAGTACTTCCACCCGAAGTGACGGAGGTCATAGAGAATGAAACATCTGCTTCGGCCGAAATCTTCCCGAACCACAGTTTTGAAAGAGGATCGCAACGAAGCATTTCTCGAAGGCATCAACGAAGTAATTTAATCAGCGAAGCGGCAAAGAGGAAGAGACCCATTTTGCGAAGTAAATATGCTTCGGCACTCCTCAACCCCGAAGCAGTTTTGCGAAGCTCAGTTTTGCGAAGTATAATCCAAGGAGGAGTTTTGCTTTGGCCCAGAACCATTGCGAAGCGAAGTGGTGAATGAAGACTTAGCGAAGCGCTTCACGGGCACGCGTTCCAAGCCGGGTATTTTCTCGAGGCGATCAAGTGCCTCATAAATGCAATTTTTCGTGCCCAGCAAGCCCGCTGCTCATTTTTGGCAATCAAAAATGAAGTATCAAGCCATGATGGAGAGCCCGACGAGCATGGCGGCCACTCGAGCACCGCACCCAGAGACCAAGGACGTCTAGACGGCTCATCAATGCACCTTTCCATGGTTGACCCGGTTGCAGTTGCCATTTTTGGTAACGGATTTGAAAGCTCGGTCACGAGAGCCTCGGGGAGCCGATTCTCAGGGCTCGAGGGCGTACTCTTCTTCGCTATGTAATTATGATTCAGAGGCCCGGGTCCTCTATAAAAACCCAGGCATTGTAATGGAAAAGGGGGGGAACTATCTGCTAGAAAGTTGTTGTAACTTGATGTCCTACGATTAATACTAAGAGGCTTTGAGCTCAATTCTTCTCTTTTATGCTGCCTTCTGTGCTTGATTCTTTTGTCTCTCCTCGTTTGTATGTTGGATGTTGAACTCTACGTCCGATGTGTGATCGGGGACTGTGTCCTGAAACTCGCTCGAAAGGATACATAGGAGTAGAAAAGTGTCGTATTGGCTTTCTTTTATGCTGCCTTCTATGTTTGCTTCTTTTGTCTTTCTTCGTTCGTATGTTGGATGCTGAACTCTGCGTCCGGTGTGCGATCGGGGAAGGTACCTTGAAACTCGCCCGAAGGATACATAGGAAGGTCGATATTGCATTTCCTTCGTTTTCCCTTGGTGTTCCTTGCTGCTATTCAAGTTGTCTATTAGCGATCGTGCTTCCTGTTCTCTCCCACCTCAAATCACCGATCTCTCTTCCCTTACCCTTTTTTATTTATTTCTCTAACCCTAACTCCTTTTATCTCTTTCCTGCACTCTTGTCTTCAAACACCCAAGTAGTTTAGCATAGGAGCCGACCTTTCTCCGAAGATTGGCACGAGGGGCATCTCTTCCCTTCGGCCTTTCAATGTTGGTCCAGGTCTAGGGTGCATACATTTACTCAAAATCCTTACCTAGGCGGATTTGATGACCAACAGTTTTTGGCATGCCCGGTGGGACCAACTGTATCTGTCTTAGATAGATCCATAACCAGTTAAGGTCCCATATTTTAATACAAACCCATCTTCACCGGGGCCAATAGTTCTAACTAAGTTCTCGGTGTGACCCGGTCAGTCTCACCTGATTAGTGGTAGTGAGGACCGATGCTCTCATTACCGAAAGACTTTTAGCATCTGGCGACTCTGTTTACCCGAGAATCTCTAAGTCGAAAAGACCAGTACCAAAAGTCTGTGCCTTCATGCAAACAAGATGGAGAGTTAAGAATAGAGGAGAGGAAACCGAGTTCTTTGAGCTAGATATTGACGCTTTCGGGGAACAATCAAGGTTGATCACCCCCGAATCCCTGCCGCAAGGAACATCCTCTGTGGCAGACAAAGCTCAACTTCTGATAGTACAACATCTAGCTTTCCTCCCAATCCTCCCAACTCTTCGAAGCATCCTAGCCCCTCTATTCCTATTAGTTGTCCTATTAGCAGTCAAGGGGGAGCTTCGGGAATTCTGATTTCTCAAAATCTGGGAGCAAATATGGCACAGCAGCAACAACAACAACAACAATAGCAAATGCAGCAGCCACAGCCACCCAGGTTGTGCCCAGCATGGGATTCCTTGTCACCATTGAATTTAGCAGGACAAGGGCAAGTGTCGCCTGCTGCCATAAAGAAGATCCCAACGTTCGATGGAACTGGGAAGACTGCCCTAGAGCATATCCAGGATATAATATCTCTGGCGGTGATTCATGACATTACGGAAGAACAAATTATGGTAAAGCTTCTGGTTCTTTCCCTTAGGGGAAAACTCCTCTACTGGTACAGATCTCTACCACCCGATAGCATTACGGGATGGGACCAGTTAGCTGGGCAAATGATGGGAAACTTCAACGAGTCTTCCGATCCTACCTCTCTTCTGCATCAGTTCACTTCGATCAAGAGACATCCACAAGAAGAAATTGTAGATTTTAATATTAGGTTCGCTCGAACCTGGCAGAGAGTACCAGTTGGACTTCGGCCAACTGACGAAGCTGCAACACTCTATTTCCTTTGGGCTTTCAATCCCGATATCAGTCTCATGGTAAGATATTCTAACGTTAATACTTTTCCTGAGTTGTATGAGTTAGCCAAGAGAGCGGAGATGGATTTAATAACTATGGGCAAGCTTCCCCAAAGGATGTCGATGCCCATACTTCCCGAATTCTTACAATTCCAGTATGCAAGCGCAGCCGCTTCGCAAATCTCCACCACCCCCGCACTCCCGATTTCATCTTGGAATCCAAACCCTATCGTGTCTCAAATCACTGCTCCACAAATTCATTTCCCTACATTTTCAACTCCACAACCCACTCTCTCTTCGGCATTTCTCGTACTACCAGCACCACCTCAACATCCTGCCCTTCCTCCAATACCGACGATGGCTCCATTACCAATCGCTCCGAAAGTCGATGATATACAAACCAAAATTCTACAGGAAATGCAGTCTCTGAACTCTACGGTTCAGATGTTGTCTAATGACATGACCATTGTAAAAAAGAAGCAAGCACAACAGGAGTTCCTACCGAGGAGATCTTATCCTGCACCTACGCTTACCAAGGACCAAGCAGTCCAGCAAGGGAAGGCTTCGACGAGAAATGCTGCAATTGATGAGGCTCCAAGCACTTTCGACTATGTGTATTGGTGCTCTACATGCAATGATCCGCATGAAGAGAATACCTGCACCCTGCACCAGCATTATGTACAGACGCTGGCAAATAGTAGTCACAGTGGTCAAGTAAACGTCATTAGGCAGATGAGTCACAACTTGGCAATTGGCGAGGAGGAGCCGATTGCAGTACTTACCCGAGGAGGAAAAAAGACAATAGAAGCAGATGTTACTCAGCTGGCTCCTTCAAAAGAGCAAGTTCAACCCGAGAAAGGACAATCATCTACTTCAGCCTCGAGCGAAGCTCCTTCACCTACACCAATCAAAGGAAAGGCTCAAAAGGCCTCTGCCGAACCGCCTCAGGTGGAAACCAAGGAACAGGCTAAGGAAAAGCTCAAGTTTCCTTCACTGACTAAGCGACAAAGGGTGGAAGCTACAGAGCAGTATCGCACAAGATATGAGCCCAGAAAAGAGCCCGAAGCACCCAAATCCTTGGCATACAATATTGTAGAGGAATTGAAGAAGATTCTAGCCAAGATCAGCCTGTATGATGCACTGCAACTTCTTGGACAAGTAGACCTGCTGTAGGAATCATTAAAGACAATTAAGGTAAAAAAGGCAGCACCGCTAGCCTTGGTACAGACCCTATCCATGTCAATTATGGGGAAGAACAGACCACCTCCATTCTACCTGTCCCTACAAATGGAAGGGTATATTGTGCATAATTGCATGATCGACTCTGGGGCCGCTACAACAGTAATGCCAAGAGCAATCTACGAAGAAATAGGGATGGAGTATACGCGAAGCAACCAAGGTGTACTCCAGTTGGATGGTACTCCAGTGAAGACTGTAGGGGTGATCAAGGACATTCCTATCCGGCTACATAAGATGCCTCAGATCACAGTCATACAAGAGGTAGTGGTAGTCGACTTGGAGCCATATTTCAGTATGTGCTTGTCGAGGGAATTCACGATGAAGCTGGGTGGATATCTGTCTATGGATTACTCCCATCTGGAGATTCCTTACAAAGGAAAGAAGGTGAAGATCTACAATGAGAAGCCTTCTTCCTTTCTTGTACAGAAGATGTCCGAGGAAGAAAGCAGTGAACCAGTGAACGCAATGGTGGAGGAAATAGAACAGGTAGATCTGGTTGAGGAGTCTCTTGTGCAATTAAGTTGTGAAGATGAGTTTTCATTGGCAGACTTCAACGCCATGGTGGAGACCGAAATAGGATGTTATGCGATCGTCAAGCCAAAAAACCACTCCCACCCCGGGAATAGAACAAGTGCCCAGGAAGAACTATGGAAGTTGTTCTTCGACGGTGCCCGATGTAAAAATGGTGTTGGGGTAGGGATTCTTCTAATTTCACCCTCCGAAGAGCAAAAAGAATATTGCTACCGGTTGACATGGAGCTGCACTAACAATGCAGCAGAATACGAAGCGTTATGCCTAGGACTTAAGAAAGCTGATAAGTTAGGCATAAAGCATCTCCAAATCTTCGGAGATTCCGAACTGGTTTGCAACCAGGTCACAAATAAGTGTACTTCAAAGAAGCATTATCTAAAATCATACCGCAACAGGGTATGGGACCTGTTCGATCAGTTCGAATCTCTCAATCTGTAGTCAATCCCACGAGAGATGAACCGACATGCCGATGTTCTGGCATCCATCGCAGCCAAGTACTCTCCAGCAGAAGACATGGTGCACAAGCCTAGAGCTGTGAGAATGATCTATAGACCCTCTATCCTAGACAAGGATCTGCATTGGCAAGTGTTTGATAACGATGAGCAGATTGTAAATTTCTTGATCCAAGAAGCCGCCACAGTTGAAGACCGAAGCTCTGATGAAGGAGAGTATGAAGGGTTGATCCAATTGAAGAATAATCATGTTCCCAAGGGACTAATCACCCTTGAAAGCCTCTTTGATCAGAATGACCGAGCTCTCTCTCACATGATCAAAGTCCATGAGAGACAGTATCAGGATTTGGAGCTCGAACCTGGGAAAGCAATAAAGGTGGGAACCGACTGCACTACGAAGGAGATAGAACAGATACAGAATCTGTGCAGAAGGTTTTTTGATATAATCGCTTGGTCTTATCAAGATCTTCGAGGATACAATCGATAGCTGGTTCAACACACAATCGAGTTGCAGGAGGGGGTCAAACCCTTTCGACAAAAGCAAAGACCGATGAATCCCAAGATCGAGGTCTTAATGAAGGCCGAACTCTTGAAGATGCTCGAGGCAAAGATCATATATCCCATCAAGCACTCTTCATGGGTAGCGAACCTGGTCCCAGTCAGAAAGAAGAATGGAGATATCAGGTTATGCGTGGACTTCCGCAATCTAAACCAAGCGTCCCTCAAGGACCACTATCCTCTCCCACAAATTGATCAAATTTTGCACTCAGTGGCTGGAGCTCAACGCTTCTCTCTGCTCGATGGTTTTTCTGGATACAATCAAATCTGGGTCAGGGACGAAGACCAACACAAAACAACATTCACCACCAAGTGGGGAACATTTGCCTACCAGCGAATGCCATTTGGCCTTTCGAATGTTGGGGCCACTTTCCAGAGAGCAATGGATCTTGCTTTTGGCGAGCTTCTAAATAAGGTCATCGTCATTTATCTGGATGACATGACCATTTTCTCCCGAAGAAGGGAAGATCATCCACTACATATACAACAAGTTTTTGAAAAGTGTCGAGAGTTCGGCATCTCAATTAATCCAAAGAAGTCCATATTCACTGTCAACGAAGGAAAGTTGTTGGGACATGCGATATCAGAAAAAGGGCTCACTGTAGATCCTGACAGAGCCGAAGCTCTAATGAAGCTCCCACTCCCAGCAGACAAGAAAGGACTTCAATCCTTCTTTGGTCAAATTAACTTCGTAAGGAAGTTCGTCCCCGACTTCGCCCAAGTCATCAAGCCAATGTCCCAACTCCTGAAGAAGGGCACCGAATTTAGCTGGACCGAAGAAAGAAAAGAAGCTTTTGAAGAGATTAAGGCATGAATCGCCCAGGCACCGGTCTTGATCAATCCAGATTACAGTCGAGATTTCATCATATATGCTATAGGAGAGCCCGAAAGCTATGTTGTTGTCCTGACACAAAAGGGGGAAGATGGCGAGGAGCGCCCCATCGCGTTTTTGAGCCAAGTGATCAATCCCCATGAAGAGAGATATAATTTCATAGAACGACAGGTGCATGCAGTAATGAAATCCCTTAGAAAATTCAAATAGTTCATCTCTCAAAGTCGGGTCACAGTCTTTGTCATTCACCCCGACGTGCGCAATTTTATCATCCAAGGAGAATTGGGGAGTAAAAGAGCTGGTTGGGTGAACAAGATACAGGAGTTTGACATTGAGATCAAGCCCACCAAATTGGTTCATGGTCGTGCATTATGTCAAGAATTAGCAAAGAACGCAGCGGCCGAAGCTGTAGAACCTCAGAGGGATGACTTACCAGCCGATGAATGCTTCGCTAACCACGAGGAGGATGAGAGAGACTGGGTCAATGAAATAGTTGAATATTTCAACACTGGCAGTTGTCCTTCGCATCTAAATGCTTCGCAATGAAGGCATTTTAGGATGCGATCCTCTCGATACACTCTGCGCCCCGAAGGCCTATTTTTCAAGAATATTGATGGGGTCCTTCTCAAATGCATCAAAGATGATGATAAAAGAAAAGTCCTAGGAGAGTTCCATTCGGGGCTATCTGGAGGCCACTTCGTAGGAAGGACGATGACATTAAAGATTATCAAAGCAGGTTATTATTGGCCTACACTCTTCGTTGATGCCTTCGTCATTTGCCGCAAATGCGAGCAGTGTCAAAAGTTCACCGATCGAAGCAGAAATGCTTCGATGCCACTTCACCCGATACAGGTAGAAACTCCCTTTCAGCAATGGGGGTTGGACTTTATAGGGGTCGTATCACCGAACTCCTCCGTGGGACATAAGTTCATCCTGACCGCAACCGATTACTTCACCAGGTGGGCCGAAGCGATTCCCACCAAGCATGTAGATCAAGAGACTGTAGTCACCTTCCTAGAAGGATTGATCACCAGGTTCGGCATCCCCAAAGCAATCATCACAGATAATGGCCCTGGCTTCACAGGCGCTAAAATCAATGAATTCCTCTATAGGTATGGGATATATCATAAAGTATCCTCCAATTATTATCCACAAGGCAACGGCTTGGTAGAATCCACCAACAAGACTCTGTTGAGAATGCTAAGGAAGCTCATAGAGACAAACAAAAGGACTTGGCATCTCCTTCTAGATCGGGCCTTGTGGGCCGATCGGATTTCTGTCAAAAGGTCAATCAAAACGTCGCCTTATGCACTGGTCTATGGCAAGGAGGCTATCTTACCCATTCATATGGAGATCCCTGCGCTACAGTTGTTAGAAGCAGAGGATGAAATTAGTCCGATGGAAAATAGGTTAGCTCAGCTCCTACGACTAGAGGAAGATCACGAAGAAGCATACCAGAGCTTCGCCAAGCATATTCAGGTCACCCGAGACTGGTTCAAGAAAAGGTCATCCGATCGCACATTCAACGTGGGAGATCTGGTATTGAAGTGGGACTCTTGGAAGGCCAAGCCTGGGAATCACGACAAGATGGATGCCTTTTGGGATGGGCCATTCAAAATTATGAAGGTGAACTCGGCCAATTCGTTCATCCTCAAAGATGCAGATGGTCAAGTTCTGCCAATCTCTGTCAATGGTCTTCATCTGAAGACCTTTCACTACTAAGTATAATTCGAATTCTTCTCTTTAAAAAAAAAAAAAATGAATGTATGTATATATATACTTCTGTATATATTTTTTTTGTATATACAGTCTCCTCCAAGATCACAAAAGCCAAGTACAAATTCCAAATCCTCTTCGGGGATTTCTGATGTGAAGTAGCAAGTACAAGAAGGTTCGCTGCAAAGAAGGTTACAAAAGGCACCAAAGGAGAACTTCGCACCCGAAGTATTTTCAGCAGCTACTTCGGGCAGCATTTTTGCGAAGTAAATTATGAGAGGCTCCTTGCGAAGCGTTTACCCAAAAGGAAGCCGAACCAAAAGTCGAACGAAGGCACGAAAAGAGCTTCGCACCCGAAGTATTTCAGTAGCTACTTCGGGCAAAATTTTTGTGAAGCAGTTTTCAAAAAGGAGAGCTTCGACGACCTTCAAGACAGAACGACAACACGGCGAAGAAAAAGTACTTCGGGCCCGAAGCATCTAAAAGTAGTCCGAACCAAAGGTTCACCATGAAGCATTTCCAGCATTAAAGTTCAACTTCGCCGAGCCAAACACGCGCGAGGTGGAAATTTGAAATGTGCCTCGAAGAACGTGTCGAGAGTGGCCTTCAAAGGAGTATAAAGCGGACGAATTTAAGGCAAAAGGGTGGTGAAGCACTTCCCGAGGTAACCGAGTCAGAAAAGGGAAAGGAAAAGCTCGCACCAAGGTATGAGGTGGCAGCGGGTGGCATCTCCAGTACAAAGTGTAATCATCAAAGCATGCAGCCCTATGTACCACGTCGCTGCAGAAGCGGTTTGAGAATACGACAGCCTCCGTCGTCCGAAGTACAAATTTAATTTTAGTAGGTGCCATAAATTCAGGTGGTTGCCTTTTTAGGCTATAAAAGCGAGTTCCTGGCAAGAGGGAAGTTATTTGTCCATCAGTTAGAGCTAAACTAAGAGCCTTCGGATATTCTGCAACTCTCCCATCCTTTGCATCTGGCCATTTACATTTAAGCTCTTTGCATCAAGAACCCTGCCGCTATCACTAGCATCATGGGAAAGAAAAATTCTAAGGAGAAGGGGAAAGAGCCCGAAGTTGCAGGCCCTGAAAAGATGAAGAAGGGGAAGGAAGAGAAAAAGCGCGCTCCGAAGAAGCTAAATCTTCCCCTTCGACCTGAAAAGCAGCCAATGGAAGAGGGAGACGACTCGGAGGAAGAACAGCTTGTGGAGCCACCAATTGATGGGTGGGAGAAGATCCGAGACACGTAGCTCTCGAAGGGTGTATCCGATCTTCGGCACACCATAGAATTCATGACAAGCAGGCTCATGCCAAAAAACAAGAGAGCCACTGCGTACTACTCCCAGATCTACTGGTTTTTAACCCCACCTGCTCATCATTGTCCCGAGCTGATATATGCCATTGCACAAAATTACCAACCTGCATCCAGGCAGGTGCTAGATGCTTCGGGACACAAACTATTTTCCATCTTGAAGGAAGATGTGCAAGCAGCCTTCGCACCGCAGCAGGGTCCACCCAAGGGCTATTCTGTTCGCAATGTCATCCTGAGCGAACAAATGGAGAGATTTACCTCCAACAGTTATATATTGAAATTCTTGCGAGAGAATCTCAAGAGCGGGCTACCTTCAAACAAACTGCCCCAGATGCCCTTACCCTTGGAGGCCTTCAAAAATACAGATATTTTTTCTATCATTGCATGGGTGGCGGGCTTGTCAATGGATACTTCAGTATAGCCCTGGCAGGTGTCTTTGGCCGAGTGCATTTCAAGAGGGGAGTTTTACGCCCCTGACGCTTCAAGGCCGAACACTAACCCAGTTTTCTTTGACTGGGCGGAATGGGTGGCCCGAACCCTGCATACAAGGCTCTCCAGCATGAAGAATGCTGCAACAGGTCAGTACTTCGCACCCTGTTCTTTTCTTGTCTGGCTGTACTTTTACCAAGTGCATAAGCGGTTTCCTCATATCGCCATCTCTCCAAGCGGCAAGGATGGAAATCCTCTGCCAGTGTATCAATGGACTTCCCTCCTATTGAAGGAAGAGTCCTATTATCCTTTCAATCAACAATTTTTGGGACCCGCCATGCATTTGTTGAAAGGTTCTTCTCCTCGGGTACCACTCAGTTTGAGAGATAGAGTGGTGCTGGGAAAAAGGGGGGATGTCTTCCAATTGACATAGGGACTGGTGATTCGCATGTTCGGCTTCATTGGGAAGCCCTTCCTGTTACCGGTCTACCCCTCTGAATATCAGTTCGCATTGGAAGTCGCTCGACAGAGTGACTCTACCAATGCAATATACGGTCACGGCCAAAAGTGGGCACATACTTGTGACTTCCCCTTCAGGATGGGGGTAATCGAAGTCTTTGCCCTAAAATAGGGCACGTTCCTGGAAGAAAGGCTTGCCTACTTCGGCCTACTCTAGATTCCTCAGCAGTGGCTCTATGATCCTTTGGGCGTGATGAGGGATCATTTAAAATTCAAGAACTTCCACATCTGCCCTCACCCCAAAATTGTAGAACAAAGAAATAACCCCAATGGGAAGGATCTGGAGTGGCATTTAGAAAGGATGAGGACATTGCCTCCATGGCATGAGTTCTATCCTATGGAGGTCGAGTTCGACCCTGATCAGTCTCCCCTCCCGACTCCAGGCTCCACATTCTGGAAGAAAGCGAGGGACGATTTGAGGGAGGAGGTAAAATACTGGAGCGAGGAAAAGCTTCGGGAATGGTGGACAATGAGAGTCCATCATCAAAAAATGAACTCCTATGGACTCTTAGCATCGGATAAAGACTTCGCAATTCTTTATGACTCCAATGTCGAAACCTGGAAGTCGATATCCTTTGCAGATTTTATTCCCCTAGCTACCCCAGGATCAGGCGAAAGCCTAGGTGGGGCTAAGGATGCTTCGGAGGAAGATAAGGAAGCAAGCATCGAAGAAGTAGAGCAACCATTGGAGAGGAAGAAAAGGAAAAGGCAGGAGCAAGTTCAAGTGCCTCCGAGCCACCCGAAGCGCCCTCGCACGAAGCCTACAAGTACTTCTGCTGGATCCCCTGCATCAGGCCCGGCTGAGGCAAACATTGAGGACACAGGGGCACCAAGTGCTGAGACGGTCCTCGAAATAGATATCATCGATGTGGAGGAACTCCTCCAACAAGAGAAGGACCCCGGAGTAGAAGTTGTGGAGGTCGGGAGTGTCGAAGCCCAATCGGGCCAAGAACCAATCATGCAAGAAGTTACCACAGCCACTTTGCCAGGAGGGCACGCAGGTACGCACTCTCTTCCCTTCGCTTCGGTCTCTGACACATCCACGATAGCCCCGAGTGGAAGCCCTCATCAATCTCCCCATCCCCCATAGGGCCAATCCCCCACTCAAAAAATGCCCATTGCCAATCCAATCCTGCATAGCCCCACTCCTCCCAAGTCATCCGACCAGGATAAGCCCGTTGAGACCCCTTCACCTACCCATGCCCCTGTTCCTTCAATCCCAGGCCAAGGCGAAGGTAGTGTCCCCACACCAAGCCCCATAGCCCACTCTCCCATAGCCCAAAGCATAATCCCGTTTGCCAAGGTCCTTGCCACACCAGTCTCTGAGCCGTCAGGGGAATCTGCCCCTGTTAGTTCTCTATATTTGTTTACACCTTTGGCTGGAGATTCGACTTTCTCTGAAACTGACTTATCTTCGATAAAGGAGCGCCCCCTAGCTGAAAAGCTCCTCCTAGCTCGACAAAATATAGAGAAGATGCTAAAGGAGGCAAGAAAGAAAAGAGGGAAATCTCTGGCTCAAGTTGAAAAATGTGCAGTTTTTGACCTGAAGGGCGGAAAATTGCAAAAGGTGAAGAAGGTCCCTAAGGTCCAGAAGCCTCTGGATGAAATGACTCCAAGACTACGACTACCAGGAGAAGACCAAGGACCTGGAGCATCTAAACATAGACGATGAATCCACGTCCATGCATGTCAGGGTGGAGACTTTCCGAGCACATGCCAACATTGCCAACCAGCGCAGGTTTGAAGCAGAAAATGCCAACATCAAGTTGGAAGAAGAGCTGGCTAGAATTCGCTCTGAGCTGGAGGATTCTCAGAAGCAGTGCAAATTGCTCAAAAAAGAAACGCATACCCTCAAGCAACAAATTCTCCAACTGGGACTTCAGACCGAGCATCAAGCACAAAGACAAAGCCAAAAATGAGCTGAAAGCCAAAGAGCTCGAGGGCAAGATCTTGCGGAGCGGAACTAATTGTATGAAAAGGCAAACCTAGGGCTGTTTGACAAAGGTAGGATAAAGGAGATCCGCTCTCACCTACTCAAAGGTTTCAGATCTCGGGCCTCCAATGCCCTGTCAATTTTAATTTTTGTCACCGAAGCTCAGGAGGCCATTACTAAAGAGGGACCGATAGTGGATGAGGTAATCCAAAAAATCAAGAGGTGACTCAAGCTTGCCTTTGAGGTCCAAAGCATCAGATATCAAGACCTGCAGGTCGCTGCTATGAGTCGAACGGCCAGGGATTGGTCTACTGCTCAAGCCACTGTTCGTGCTTTCTTCTCCAAGGTGAAGAAAGCACAAAAGGTGAAAGACCTCCTTGATATATTTGAGCAAGAACAGCGCACATCAATGAGCTACTTTGAAGATCTCTCTTCTTTGGGTTTCCTGAGTTTCACAGACGATGATGGGAACCTTCTCACCAGGGAAGAACTCAAGCCAGCGTGGCTCCATTTTGAAGGTGATGTCTCCAAAATTGATGAGTGGGAAGAGCCAATCATGGAGGGACAAGTCACTGATTTCATCCTGAGACACTATAGAATCATGGCTTGCCTGAATAACCTAGGCGCAAGAATTAAAAACGCTGACATAGGGTAGATTGATCGATTCCATGTTCTATTTAAGGCACTCAAAGATCAAGAACTATTTTAGAAGAGGGGTCGGGCTCATGTTCGTCAAACTATAAAGAAAATTTATGACCATCTGGTCCCATCACCACAGCGAGAGGCCACGCCAAAGAGGAGCGAGGAGGAATGAAGAGGAAGAGGAGGAAGAAGAAGGAGAAGAAGAAGAAGGAGAAGGATCGGGAAAGGACTCTGGCCCAATGGATCAAAGTTAAAGGGTCCTCCCACCGAGACGAGCTCGTTGCCCCGCGAGCCGCCAAGAATGTTGACAATTTTGTCACATTTCTCAAGGGGTAGAAAAAGAAACAAGTTTTGTATAGTGTTGTGTAAAGTTTTTGCTTTGTTATTTTTATTTTGAAAAGTTGCAGCAATTTTGGCTTCCAATGCCACCCATTTGTACATAAAGTAGAAAAGAAAGAACTTCGCTGGCGAACAAGCTAGAGAAAAGAGCTTCACCGAAGGAGAATAAAAATAGCTTCGCACCCGAAGCATTTCCAGCACTACTTTGGGTAAAAGTTTTGCGAAGTAGTTTTTGTCGAAGTAAAACACAAGCAAAGAGAATGAAACTACTTCACGCCCGAAGCGCTTCCAGCAGCTACTTCGGGCGAAAGATGAGCGAAGCGGCGTTCAAAAGAAAAGAGAGCTTCGCACCCGAAGCATTTTCAACACTACTTCGGGTGGAGTTTTTTGTGAAGTAGTATACAAGGATAGCAATAGAAGAACTTCGGGCCCGAAGCGCTTCAAGCAGCTACTTCGGGCAAGATTTCTATGAAGCAATGTGCCGAAGAGAAATACAAAGGAGAAGGCAAGAAAACTACTTCGCATCCGAAGTATTTCCATCAGTCACTTCGGCCAAAAAATCAGCGAACCATTTTTACTTCGGCGAAAGTCATTGCGAAGCATTTGCTTCGGCTAAGCTTTGAAGTACTTCCACCCGAAGTGACGGAGGTCATAGAGAATGAAACATCTGCTTTGGCCGAAATCTTCCCGAACCACAGTTTTGAAAAAGGATCGCAGCGAAGCATTTCTCGAAGGCATCAGCGAAGTAATTTAATCAGCGAAGCGGTAAAGAGGAAGAGACCCATTTTGCGAAGTAAATATGCTTCGGCACTCCCCAACCCCGAAGCAGTTTTGCGAAGCTCAGTTTTGTGAAGTATAATCCAAGGAGGAGTTTTGCTTCGGCCCAGAACCATTGCGAAGCGAAGTGGTGAATGAAGACTTAGCGAAGCGCTTCACGGGCACGCGTTCCAAGCCGGGTATTTTCTCGAGGCGATCAAGTGCCTCATAAATGCAATTTTTCGTGCCCAGCAAGCCCGTTGCTCATTTTTGGCAATCAAAAACGAAGTATCAAGCCATGATGGAGAGCCCGACGAGCATGGCGGCCACTCGAGCACCGCACCCGGAGACCAAGGACGTCTAGATGGCTCATCAATGCACCTTTCCATGGTTGACCCGGTTGCAATTGCCATTTTTGGTAACGGATTTGAAAGCTCGATCACGAGAGCCTCGGGGAGCCGATTCTCAGGGCTCGAGGGCGTACTCTTCTTCGCTATGTAATTATGATTCAGAGGCCCGGGTCCTCTATAAAAACCTAGGCATTGTAATGGAAAAGGGGGGGAACTATCTGCTAGAAAGCTGCTGTAACTTGATGTCCTGCGATTAATACTAAGAGGCTTTGAGCTCAATTCTTCTCTTTTATGCTGCCTTATATGCTTGATTCTTTTGTCTTTCCTTGTTTGTATGTCGAGATGTTGAATCCCCGCATCCGATGTGTGATCGGGGACTGTGTCCTGAAACTCGCTCTGAAGGATACATAGGAGTAGAAAAGTGTCGTATTGGCTTTCTTTTATGCTGCCTTCTGTGTTTGCTTCTTTTGTCTTTCTTCGTTCGTATGTTGGATGTTGAACTCTGCGTCTGGTGTGCGATCGGGGAAGGTACCCTGAAACTCGCCTGAAGGATACATAGGAAGGTCGATATTGCATTTCCTTCATTTCTCCTTGGTGTTCCTTGCTGCTATTCAAGTTGTCTATTAGCGATCGTGCTTCCTGTTCTCTCCCACCTCAAATCACCGATCTCTCTTCCCTTACCCTTTTTTATTTATTTCTCTAACCCTAACTCCTTTTATCTCTTTCCTGCACTCTTGTCTTCAAACACCCAAGTAGTTTAGCATAGGAGCCGGCCTTTCTCCGAAGATTGGCACGAGGGGCATCTCTTCCCTTCGGCCTTTCAATGTTGGTCCAGGTCTAGGGCGCATACATTTACCCAAAATCCTTACCTAGGCGGATCTGATCACCAACGAAACCATCAAATGTGGAGTGCATTAAATTAAATTTTGATGAATCTTCTAAAGGAAATCCAGGACCAACAGGTTGACGAGGAATAATTAGAAATAACAGAGGAGATATTTTGTATCATTATGCTTTCAATAGTGGATTTAAGACAAACAATAAAATTGAAGCTTGGAAAGCTTTAAAAGGGTTAAAAATATGCAAACAAATGAAATGGAATATGAAAGGTAAGTCTCTCATAGTAATAAACACAATTGTGAGGAAAGCAAAGGTTCCATGGAACATACAAGAGATAAATAAGGAAATTCATGATCTTGCTAAAGAGTTTGAAGAATTCAAGTTTACAAATACATTAAGGGAAGGAAACATATGTGCAGATAGGCTAGCCAATAAAGGGATTTTGATTGAGGATCATGAAATTAAATTCTCCTTTCCATGGTTAGAGGAAGTAGTAATTTTAGTTGAAGCTGACAAGAAAATGTTTATTTTCTAAATCAATTAATGATTAAGAATTACTTTAATGTTTTCCATCAGTAATATTTTCTTTATTTTGTGACAATAATGTATTTTTATATAAACTATTTACTATAATTTTTATGGTTGCACTTGTGTTTCAGGAAGGAAACTAGCAATCTAAATTTGGTAAAGTGGACTATGATAGTGCGATGTTTTAGAAATATTACTATACTAAGATGTGATGCATAGCTAGTAGAGATGAATTTTTGTATTGTGACAATTTCTATAGGAAAATATCATGAACCGTGCTAAATTCTAGAATATTTGTATTCATACAAAAATTTGAAAAGATCCAAAAAAATAAAAATCAAGAATTTAAACAATTTATGTAAAATAATGGAGGTTTCTAGCTATAGCATCTCAATTAAGATGAGAAGTGTATTTGTAAACTTTCAAACTCTAAATAAGAGAGTTGTAATTTGTCAAGGGTGGAGGTCCGAGTACAACCCCTTATTATCCTGCCAAAAAAATTCTTTACACACATGTTGAGAATAATACATATTTGACCACACAAAAAAATAATAGATGTTTGACCACACAAATTATAACCTTCGTTTTAGTTTTCATTCAAGGTGGAATGATTAAAATATTGTGGAACCATAAAACCATATATTACTAAATGTGGTACTTCAGAGAATAAGTAGACATGTATAAAACTAATCGATAATAAATATTTGGCCACAAAGAAAAAAATAATAGATGTTTGGCCACACAAATTATAGCCTTCGTCTTAGTTTTTATTCAAGATGAAATGATTAAAATGCTATGGGATAATAAAACCATATATTACTAAATGTGGGACTTCAGATATGCACTCAAAAGATCATAAAACCATATATTACTAGGTATTTCAGATCTGCACTCAAAAGATAGCCAATTATTATTATTTTATTAGGTTAGTGTAAGACCCTTACTATTGACACTCAAGGTTGGGAATTTCCATCCCAACAATAACCTATCATAAGGGTGAGAGCTAAACTTAGAAATAGAGTTCAAACACACAACCATACACACACCCCTCACACACTTACCTACACCACAGTTTGAACCTTAGACCTCGTAAAAAAGGGCTTGACCCGAATTATTGTGTTATCTCTTTAAAATAAATAAAAAAATTACCCTTAATTAAATTTATCTGTAGGGGTAGAGAAAAAATAATATGCCCGTTATGGTAATCCTAACTTATTTCATACAATCTCCTTTATATGGTTTGGTGGGACATTTTTCAAAAAAATATGATAGTATTGAAGTTGTAGCGACCCTGGGGAAGCGATGCACCATCCACTACTCTATTTGCGAATATTATTTATCTTATTCATATTTAATCATGCATTAAATGAAAGATACAACCGAAATTACAAATAAATGAATAGATAATGCTTTTTATTGCTTTTTCTCAAGTTCGGTTACATATAGATCCCTCTAAGGGATTCCCTTATTTTGATATAAATTTTACAAAGTAGGGCAGCAGATGTACGATATCCCCTCACAAGGGGTGATGCACTCTCGCAGGTGTCCTGGTGATGCACATGGAACTGTATGAAGGCTTAAAGATACCTCCTTCTCCAGGTCTGGTTTCTAGAGGTATCATTTTGCTTTCGTGTGTTGATAATCCATTCAGTGAACCTATAATCTTACAAGCATGAAAACAACAGCAAATGCTCAGCTGTCCGAGATTGCCTCCTCGAATGAGGTTGTTAGTAATAATATTAATGATAAAAAAAAATGTGCTCAATGATAATAGAAACTAATTCTATGAAATGCAATAAATCAGATCTATGCTAATAACATGAAACATATGCCAAGATAAATAAAGGAAACTAATGCTAAGAACCCTAGACTAGGCCTGCGGGCCACTGTTTGAGATAGTGGTCACTAAGATGAAAACCTATCTCTATTTCTCCAAGGATATAGACCTAGGCTTGTCGTTGATGTTGATATGATTGTCTTCTTTATCCGATATATTGGATATCTTGTAGATGATAACCTCCTGATCGGCTAGCACTTCATTGCTCCTCAAAAGGTGCTCTAATTTTCTCTCCAATTTGGTAGGGCTTCGCTACAAGAAAATCTCTCTAAGTCTCTAAAAGCTCTCCTCGGTCTCTCTCTCTTTGATTCATAAAATAAGGTCCCCTAGTGCTTTTAGGTTTACTCCTTATAATGTGTTGAGGTCTTAGACTTATGTCTAAAACCCTAAGACCAAATACTACATACAAATTGTTTATTAACATGAGAATTTGAGTCTTTGTCTACCCTTGAGGGCCAATTAACTAATGTCTAAATCTAGACTTGAGTCTTTCATGTAAACTGGTTGTGAAGAGGAATGCAAAGTTGTTTCCACTCGGTATTATTGCATGCAGACTGCCACTTTCGCCCGAATTAGGCTATATTGGTGGTAAAATACATTTTAGGGTCTAGCCGCTATCATATGCAGTGACTAAGGTTTGGCTGCTCTAATATACAACAACTAAGGTTTGGCCACTTTGAGCTGCAATGGCTAGGATCTAGCCGCTCTAGTCCATAGCGACCAGGCTTGGATGGGCTAAGAATACCCTAAATGAGTGGTGAAAACCATTTTTTATACTTAGAATGTCCCAAGGTTTAGTCACATGATCTATGAATGTGCCCATGTGAGTATTCTCCCTAAACATGACATATTTTAGGTGTCTACATATGCTCCTTTTTGTGATGCGCTGTGTGGAAAACACAGCGTGGAGCAAAAATGTAGACTACTATGTGTGTAGGGTGTATGATGATAATTGATCTGATCAACGCTGGATGGCCCAATCATGCAAGATGACATGCATCCTTGAATCATTACTTCAACTTGATTGAAGGCTTAATTTAGCACAAGGCTTGCACATGTTCACTTGCACTCATTCCTCAAATGGAATCGGGTAGCTTATGTTGCTACAACAGAACCGACCAAAAGAGAACTACAAATTGAAAATGTCATATTTGCTTATGAACCTATAAAACGGGAAAATTTTTGTAAGAGTTGTATGCAATGATTCGTAGGACGAACGTAATTTTGATATGATCGAGTGATATTTGGTTGACTTTGATTATGATTATATAAATATTTGAACTACCCCCTCACACAACTAATTGGTAAGGGAAGGGCAATGAATGAAGTGACAAGTCGCTTGACCAATATGACTGGTTTGGTTTCTTTCTAGTGTTTATTTTTTTTAATGGGCAAACCCCCATCCAAGTGTGATTTCAATTGTTTATGATGATCATTCATACCTATCCTAGGGAGTGGTCTGGCCACAAATAGGCTTCTTAGGGAGTTAGGATGAGCGATTCTATTTAGGTTTTGTGTTGAATAACTTAGCTCAGTGTTTTTTAATATCAAAAAGGAATTAGGATGATCCCATCGCACCCATGGAGCAGTCCGACCATCTTGGTCTTCTTCAGGATTGGTATGGCACACCATGATTCCAAAATGATTAATTTACCCCAAGTAGCCCTATGGTAGCTCACTCATCTCACCGAATTGTATGGAGTATGAATCACTGCAACCACCGAGTTGATAGAGTGAGTAACTAGATACGAGGCTTACTTAGGATTTTGTTTTTGTACAATTTTTTTTGTTATTTTGATTATGATGATGATCAGGGACCATAAAAATGTGTTTATTTAATTTTTTTGCTATTCCTCCTGGAAGGAATCTTTCTGATTTTGCTTGTGCTACTAGCCGCTGTCAGATCTAGCAAACCCTAATTGCCTACTTGTGTTCACTCTCGCCCTGAGAGGCCAAGAAGTTCAGGTCGCTAGCGTCAACAGCGGTCGAGGCATAACTTGAGAAGCACAAAAAGTGATCTAGGATTTTGACTTTTCATTCTTCCAGCTAGCGATTTGATTTCCAGAGCTCTAACAAGAAAGTGAAAGTTACGAATTCGAGTGTGTTTGTGTCAAGAATTATGGCTGCTCAGGGTGAGACATCGGTGAGCGGAGGAGTCAGAGCTTCTCAGGTACTCTCTCAAACCTTAACCCTACTTTCATTTTCAGTAAAATTGAACCTCACTAAGTAATTGATAAATGAATCTCATTAAACTCATCGACAATGGACCGAACATGTAGGTAGGTTTAGTTTAGGTTTTGTTTTGGTGGGCTTGCCCCAATTTTGTATTTTTTTCAAATTGTTTGGTATTTTTTGCCTACGGCATACAAGTTTGTCATGTCATCTGTTGGATGCTACCACTCAAAGCGGTTATTTTGGCCTGTGGATTTGTCGCTATCACTCAAAGTGGCCGGTTTTGAATCCCAACGATCAAAAATTTGACCTTTGGGGATCGACCACTGCTAGCCTCAGCGACAAGTTTTTGGCCACTATAGTCAAAAGCAACCAAGATCCTTAGGTAAAATTTGTGATTTTTCTTGATTTGTCTCAAAGTGACTAATTGATTTCTTTGAATTTTTGAGTTGTTTTTCTAAAATTTGTTGCATGATTAGGTGCATTTATTGCTCTTTCACTTAGACTTAGGATAGTCTATCATTATTTGCATCGTTTTTCATGTTTTATTGTGATTTATGCCTTAGATGCATTGTAGTTATATCTTTGATTTTTGCCCTTAGATTCTCACTACTCGGGCTCAGGATTCGAAGCTCCTAAATGACCTTCCACTCATTGATGATACGGACTAGGCCTGGTTTAAAACCCACAAACTAAAGTATGTGATCGGGCTACCATAGATTATGTCATATCAGGCCTACCTCACGACCCTGGTTCATCAATAGGACCCTAGGATGAACACCTTCCATATTCCTACCGGTGAGATGACTATCACACCGAAGGATGTGTACAAGATTTTTTGGATCCCTTTTGATGGAGTGGCCATCGTCTCTTTGGCTACTAATGATCGTGATGCAGTCTTTATTCGGGTGTTCGGGAGGCATGTTGTGGCTACCTTCAAGGATACCAAGTCTGGAGGTGTATCTGTCCTATGATGGTACATGGATAGGGTCTTCTAGGAGAGACATGCGATGTTGTTGATAGTCGTTAGCAACATTCTGATCCTAGATTTTTTAGGCTTGAGGTTCCCGTGGAATCTCCTTGCAATGGTTCAAGACCTGATGGATAGAGTGGAGCCTATAATTTATGTATGAGGGATGTCCTTGCTAGCATAGTGCTATGATGAGTTGTACCACATCCATCGATAGGGTTGTGTCGGTATTGCTTGCAGCTTACTCCTTTAGATATGGGGATGGGAGCATATCAGTGTGGATCATCCCAAAGGGCTCTCTGCCAAGATTACAGTTATTAATGGTCATATGTAGTGCTATGCTTCTAGATGGGCTCGATAGTATGAGGAGCACAAGAACCATCCTTCTATGGGGGAGCTTCCTCATTATATTGCTACTTTCACTAGGTTGTAGGCTAAAGACATCATATGGCACCTATACCACGAGTGCCCATCTTGGGATGATCCACCCATTTTTATTGCTCAGATGTGATGCGAGTGATGGCTCATTAGATGCAATTCCGACATCAGAGAGTATTTCTTCTACTCTTGGGTTCTTCATCAGTATGGATTGTAGTAGGATGTGCCATTTGTCCTGTTCTTGTACATGCGCATTGAAGTAGAGAGAGACCTCCCTCCCCCACGTATTACAAAGTTGACTGATGAGGAGGATGCCCCATCAGTTGACCAAGGAGTTGTTGGGGGAGTCATAGATGCATTTACACAGTGGTGGGGTGATCTGATGTGGCATGGTGATGGCAGTGTGGGCCATGAGGATGATGGTGGAGATGGAGGTATGGATCCAGTAGGTTGTAGATTCTAAGATAGGACTAAGGGATGGGGCTAGTCGATAGAGCAAATGGTAGTGGAGTAGGAGGCTCCTGAGGAGGATGAGGAGGAATTGGATCTCGAGGAGAGAGATTCTCCTCTTAGGGCATAGCTGCATGATGTAGACGCCAAGCTCCAGCTGGCCAAGATCCAGGTACAATAGTGTGATGCCATTATAGCCCATCGGGATGCTATTATAGCATAGCTCATGGTCCAGATACAGGCATTACAGGCTTCTATTGGGGGAGGACCTGCTTGGATGCATATTTTTGTTGATCCTCCTATACCATAGGATCCTCTAGGGGTAGATCCAGGGGTAGATATTAGGTGTCTATAATATTTGTTGGATGAGAGCAATGCATAGATTTTTGAGGATATAGCTTACACTGCCACCCTCGTGAGGCAGATCAGGATTCTAGGAGACATTCCTAGGGAGAGGGGAGATGCAGGTGGGTCACAGGTTAGCAGGCACTCTACCTTAGAGTAGTATTCCATCCAGCTTGGTCAAAGGACCCAGACTCGTATAGAGAGACCAGTTGGCTCACATCACTCCACTCAAGATCCAGCCATAAGGGGTGGTGCTGCAAGGGGCGCATACCCAATGTTTGATTGATGATGCAATTGGTTTTATTTTTGAGGTCAAATGACCTATATGACTGTGGCCCATGGGCATTTTGTTCATCTATTCACTTGAGAGACACATTTTTAGACACACATTTATATGAGATCTCTTGCATTATGATTCATTATGTGTATCCCTTATTGCTTATATTTTTATTTTATTTATGCAATGTGATGACGATATTATGATGAGTTTATGTATGTGTTAGATGATAGATGATATTTATGATGATGCAGATATTTAGATGGATGCCTATGTAGATGCTTACATGATCTGATTATTGTGACATGATGTGATGTATCATTAGTTGATATGATGATGGATTTATGATTCTATGCATAGGTGGATGCAATGATGTGATATTAGATGTGGATGGATGATCTATGAAATTATGTGTTTAAGGATGCAATATTTTTGTTAAATGCATGTTTAATTTTAATTTAATTATATGAATCTACTTATGTTATGATATAGTAAATGCAATGTGTAATGCATTTTCTATATGATGTTTAATCTAATGTGAATGAACTTGTATGCTTTAATCACTTAAACCATAAGGAATGCATATGATATGACTTTAACAATCTAAATGGGCGATACCACAGAAAATATAACAACCATGAATGTGGATAATCATTCTAATCATAAGAATTAATTATTTAGGCATTCATATGTGAAGTGTAATGGTGTGGAATGTAAGTACTTTTCTTGATAAAGGTCATGTAATTTAAAAGATTCAAAATAGTCAGTGGTTGTGTAAATATCATTTCTGACATCTATCCAGTATCTAGTCTATTTTGTTAATACCCCTTAATTTACAAAATTCATAAAGAAAATTGATGATGTGATTTATGATATGATTTGTTGCTATGTAGGAAGTTTTGAGGTTTTTCCTAATACTCAAACACTCTAGTTACCCTATCAACAGCTACATACTGACCATACAAGACTTTTGAAAAGCAAGGCTTTCATCATGGACCTAGATATTCATTATCCCTGTGTGTGCAAATGAATATATTTAGATAGAACTCAAGCATTTCCTCCAATGTCAGGTGGGATTATTTCAGCCCATTGCTAAGATAAAGGATCCTCAAATGTTCATCTGATCTTTATGTTGGACTTAGTTGGATTATACCACTAGGCAGTGGTTACCCAAAGCTAGCTCATCCACATGCAAACATCGGTCTACACAAATACCAGAAGCTATTATGGTAGACATATCGTCATGCGTAAGGATACCACCATTGCCAATTTGGCTGTATACCAAAATTGTAATGGGGATCACCTTCCAGTTTTGTATAGTGCTGAGAATTCTAGGGATTCAAGATCCATTCCCTTATTTTCTTCATTTTTATTTGGGATACTTGCTCATGTTTAGTGATGAAAATCACTTTTTATTTTTTATTTATTTTTCTTTTTGAGCAAGGGATTCATGTAGTGATGATAATCACTATTTGCTTTGTTTTTGTGCTTTTTGGTACTTTGAACTATGACTTTGGAAACTAGGATTTTGAATTTGTGCTTTATTTCGGGATTTTTGCTCATTTTGATTTAAGAAAGGGATTTAATTGGGTAGGGTGGAGCTTGTCCTTTTGCCAATTCTCAGCACCTTTGAACCGGTCACATAGGGGGATAAGCAAGGAAGATCCTTTTTTCTTAAGGTAACCTAGACCACTTTTGTAGCTTTCATCTTTCCCTTGTACCAGCTAGGATTTTAATGTTTCAATTAGTGATGGAATCCTGAATATCTAAGGTATTATCATGACTAGACCTTACCCTCTAGTAATCAAGATGGCTTCCTACAAAAACTAATAATACCACTAGATATGGTTGAATGACTGGAAAATATTAGCTTATTACTTATAGCAACATGATATAGTTGTGTTGAAAAATATAGTTACACACATGGATGAATGGATGAATGTGGACTTGTGTATTTGTGGTTGTGATACAAACCATGGCATTGTTTGCAAAATTATGATCATAACATATGTAAATGCAATGGATATGAATGCTTAATGCAATGCAACTATGCAGATGAAAATGTAAGATGCATATATTTTTGTATTTTTGTTTTTGCATTGCCATTTGTATTTTTTAATTTATTTTGACCAAAGGGCTTATTATGCCTTTGGGTCTTTTAGGGTTTTACCAAGCGGCGTGAAGACACCCTTGGAACATTTTTGATTGAATTTTACCAAGCGACTTGTATACCCTTGGAGAATTTTGAATTTAGGTGACCAAGCGGCGTGAAGATACCCTCGGAGAATTTTTTATTGAATTTTGAATTTTTATGTTTTTTGAATTTGTTTGTATTTTTTATGCTTTATATCTGGATGTTTTTATGTTTTTGACATATTTGAATGTTTTTGTATTTTATATATATTTTAATTTTTTTGTATTTTATGTATATTTGAATGTTTTTGTATTTTATGTATATTCGAATGTTTTTGTATTTTATGTATAAAATGCCTTCAAATGAATGATATTGAGAGGATCAGGCTCTTCAACACCATCCAATGATGTGAGGCGATATGCTCCAGACCCAACCCTTTCTAAAATCATGTAGGGGCCTATCTAGTTTGCTATAAATTTGTCTCGTAGGTGCGAAGGCATATTTGAGTTTTGTAGGTTTTCTTTGAGCACAATATCCCCAACTTTGAATTCCCTCACGTCGACTCTACTATTGTAAGCTCATACAAGGTAATCCTGATAAACATGAATATGTTCTAAGGCTTTGACTCGGCGTTCATCAAGAAGCGTTAAGTGATCAAGGCGGCCTTGTAGCGTGGTGTCATCATCTATGAAGTCCTTTAATGCTATGTGCAGGGTTGGAATTTCCAACTCTAGGGGCATGATGGCCTCAGTGCCATATACAAGTGAAAACAAAGTTGCCCCAGTGGGCATCCGCACACTAGTCATGTATACCCATAATGCCAGAGGCAATTTTAGATGTCATTCCTTATGATTATCTTTCACCATCTTCCTTAAGATGGAGATGATTGTTTTGTTTGAGGCTTTTGCTTGCGAATAATAGGGTGTTGAAAAATTGTGCTGAATGTGGTATTTGTTCATCAAAGCACACACATTTTTGTTCTTGAAAGATGGCCCATTATCCGATATTATTTTTGAAGGGACCCCAAAATGACTTATGATATTGTGGAGTATAAACTCCGTAATCCTTGGTTTGGTTATCGAATTCAAGAGGATCACTTCAACCCATTTAGTAAAGTACTCAGTGGCCATTATGATGAACGTGTGTCGACCTAAGGATGGGGGTGATATCTTCCCCACTAAGTCTAGTCCCCACTACGATAAGGGCCATGTTGCCTCGATGGGTTGCAAGGTTGTGATGGCAAGTGAGTGAGGTTTGCATGATGCTGGAACTGAACGCATTTCTTGACATACTCGCAACATTATTTTTCCATAGTAAGCCAATAGTAACTCATTCTCAAGACGCGTTTAACGATGGCCATGCCATTGAAGTTACCACCACACGTACCATCATGGTCTTGTGAAATTACCCAGGATTCTTCCTGTAGCTCAAGACAACGAAGGAGCATTCCATCGTATCCTTGTCTATAAAGTATCTCTCCCAACAAGATATAACTCATCACCTTCTGTTTAAATGTCTGTCTTTCGATATGCAATAGGCCTTGCGGTACCATTTCAAGTTTCAAGAAATATTGCAATTGGGAAAGCCAATCTTGATAAGCCATAACTTCTATGGATAAAACAACATGCTCCTCCTGTGATCCAAAATCTGTGAACATAAATTGATAAATAACCCTATGGTGAATGATCGTACCACACTCCACAGGACCTTGAGAGATCAAAGATTACCAAGGTGTTGTTTGCAAGAAATATCTAGCTATGAAGGACCAATCCTGATTTGGTTCGATCTGGATCATGTTGAGTGACTCTTGATTGTCAATAGCCTCATGTTGTATCATTGAGTGTGCGAACACTTTAACATGAATGGTTGTGTAATCAACATATGGATTCTGAGGGATTAAGGATCCCAAATATGCCATGGTGTCTACAAATCTATTTGACATACGAGGGATTGCCTCGATGTCATACCATTCCAATCGAGCTAGGTAAGTGTCAACAAGCTCCTTGTAAGCTTTCAAGAGTGGGCACCTACATTGAAACAATCCTTTGACTCGATTAAATATGAGCAAGGAGTCACCAAAGATATTCAATCTTCTAATGCCCATTGCAATGGTTGTTTGGAGTCCCAAGATTAGGGCCTCATACTCTGTGTTATTTTTTGTGCAAGGGAAGTCTAGCTTGAATGATAAGGGCAATGGAGAGCCCTGTGGTGTGATAAATACTATCCCTACTCCACCCCCTTGATCACACTTAGAACCATCAAAGAACAATGTCATGTATCTTTCTTTCTCAGGTTCCTCGGGTTCGGGTGGATCTGATAATGCAAAGACCACATTGTTAGGCAATTCTATGGTGAGATGCTTGCTATCTAGAAGAGGTACCTCTGCTAATTGATCTGCTATGACTTTTCCCTTTATGGACTTCTGGCTTATGAACTCTAGATCAAATTTTGCCAATAGCATGATCCACTTTGCAGTACATGCATTGTGATAGGTCTTGTTCATCATATATTGCAAGGGATTTTGTTTAGATATAACATAGATTGTATGGCTCAACATGTAGTGTCATAATTTTTTGGTCACAAAGACCACTACCAAACACAAATTTTCTACATACGCATATCCTAGCTCATAACTCACCAAGGTGCGATTGATGTAATATACAGCTTGCTCTTTGTATTGTGCATTATTTTGGGCCAACATGGTTACTGAAGCAAAATTAGTAGTCGATATGTATAGTAAAATGGTACGTCTGGCCTTGGTGGAGCCAATACCGATGGTGTTTCCAGGTAAGTTTTGATCTCTGCAAAGGCTTTTTGGCACTCTTCATCCCAATTAAACGGGACATCCTTGCATAGAAAACAGTTCATGGGCTGACACTTGCCTAATAATTGAGCAATGAACCATTTTATGGATGCTACCTTGCCTTGTAGGCTCCTTAACTCCTTAATGTTGGTAGGGGTAGCCATTTCCATTATAGCCTTTACCTTTGCAGGATCAACTTTAATACCTTTCTTAGAAATGATGAACCCTGAGAGCTTACCAAAAGTTACGCCAAACACACACTTCTTAGGATTCAATATAACGTGCTCAATGAGGTGATCGAAGACCTTTGTAAGGATTTCAGCGTGCTCTTGCCGCAATAAATATTTGGACAGTAAATCATCAATGCAGTCCTCAAAGATCTTATGCATATAGTCATGAAATATGTATGTCATAGCTCGCTAATATGTGGCACCAAATTTCTTTAGGCCAAATGGCATCACCTTATAACATAATTTCCCCCATGGAGTAATGAAAGCAGTCTTATGTTGGTCTGTAGGTTTGATCTGGATTTTGTTGTATCCAAAAAAATCATCCATTACGGAGAGCATCTCATGACCTGTGGTGGCGTAAACAAGAGTGTCTATGTTTGGCAATGGGAATGAATTCTTTAGAGTTGCCCTATTCAAGTCTCTAAAATATGTGCAAATGTAGACTCTTCCATATGGTTTTCCCATGGGCACCATCTTCGAAACCCATTCACGATAGTCAATTGGGACTATGAAAATCACATCCAATAATTTTTGTAACTCGTTCTTCACCATCACAACGATGGTTGGATGCATTTTCCTCAAATTTTGCTTGATTGGCTTCCTCATGGGATCCAATGAAAGGTTGTGAACAACTAACTTTGGATCAATCCCTGGCATGTCTTTGTAAGTCCAAGCAAAAATATTTGGCCTCTCCTTAAGGAGAGGAATTATTATGGCTTGTTCCTCTGGAGATAGACTTTCTCCGAAATTGAATTTCTTTGGTTGAGTAGGATCATTACTGATGTCCATCTCAAAAGTCGCTTCTATAGCCATATGCGACCCATCCTCCAACTAGTGAGGCATGGGTATCAAATGAATTTCATTGGCAGGATTTATAAGTCCTACTGACTCAGGATCCAAACCAACATGGAATATGTCATATGCATAGCCTAATGCAAAATGAAATAGTTGTAACACCTCTTCGTTAGGGAAAAGGTCTTCAGGATCTATGGGTGAATCAATGCGACCCCAATAAATAGCCTCTATATCAAGACACAGTGGTTTAGTAGGATCTAATGGGTTATAAAGTGGAGTGGTCAAATCAATGGAGATCGTATTGATGGATGGAATGAAATCTCCAGGACCACATGGGTGAAATCTTGTCTCAAAGGTTTTTCTTCCATACTCATGATGAGGCTCTAGAGGAAAATGAATCTCCGGATCTGGCCCATGAATAGGTCGGATAATAGGATAATTAGGTTCTAAGAGCTCTTTGAACGTAGGTGAAGGGGGATTGACCACGTGGTGAAGAAAAACTAAGTCAATAGGTCTTCCCAGAAACCATAAGCCAAGGTCTATGGCACAAAGTGCCACTTATATTTCTACCAATATGTCAACTTGTTGCAAGTGGCGAGGCCCAAGATAAGCCATATCAATATCATCATCAAAGTCATCATCACTTATCCAAAAACCATTAGCATTGGTATGTGGTCCCAATATAAGGGGCACGTGTCTTGGCCCCAAGTAGGCCATCTCTGTCTCATCCTCATATTCTTCATCACTTATGAAGATGCCATTTACATTAGTATGTTGCCCCAAGTTATGGGGTCATTGCCTTACCCCTAGGTAGGCTCTCTCTATTGAGTCCTCTAACTCATAGCCACTTTCGTCTAATATGTACCCACTCTCATTGTGGCTAGACCAGGTAAAGCTTTGTAAATAGTGAGGCCCATGATAGGCTAAGCTTGTCTGTGCTTCATCATCGCTTGCCTCATATCCATTTTCTTCTCACTCTTCATCCCACAAGTTGTAACTTGTTGGGGTGGCATCAATTGTGAAGCTTGGATGATAAATCTCTGGTGGTGGTATGTTTACCACAACCACCTGTATGTTGATCAAATATCTTGTACTTGGAGGGTGATAAGGAATAAAATCAATGTCTTCTCCTAACCCCAAGCTTAATTTGTCCAAGGTTGCTTCTAGAGAGTCATCTTGACCTCTAATGTGGTAGCCTAACCCAAACCTGTTAGTGGGAAGCTGATATTATGGTTCGTATGGCCTCCTGCGCCCCTGCTCATATATACCAAGATCGTAGCCATGTCAATGACAATGTTCAAAGTAGCTTAGAGTAAACTCGAGATTAGAGAGGTAATGAATGTTAACAGTAAAAAATTCATCACTATCTTCTTCTATGTCTGAAAGCTTGTGGGCGCAGTCCAGGCAAACATAGATAAAGTTGGTCTAGTTGGGAGGGATTCCAAGTAGAACCATTGTTCCCACTGGTGGTCTTAGGTCCTTTGGTTGTCCCATGTATTGTGTAGACTCAATAATGGGTGTAAATGTTATGTTCTACGCAAGGTACTCTCCTATCCCTGTACTTGCCAAGTGTATTATCGCATGTGATGTAGATGATCCTACAAACGACATTGGCGAAGCGGGTTCTAGTATCTCCTCCGCTTGATCTTGGAGATCTTCTTCTTCCATGGGACTTGGAATTTTCTCAATGGCTATGGTTAGCAATTCCTTGGGCTTTCCTTCCTAAAATAAATATGCCTTTAGCTTCTGATTTTCTTTTGGCTTAGACGTTGATGTTCTCTTAGAAGCATTAGTCATTTTGGGCGCAAGATGAGGTGCTAATGTGGATGGTTCTTTTCATACCCCTTTGTCTATGTCATCTAGTTGCGTAGTTGGAGATGAAGGTCCTACATACAGGTGGGTAGAAGGAATCACAAATTATCTTGGGAAATCCACCTGATGAACATATTTGAATGGTTCTTCATCAGCCAACACCACATAGATTTTGTCATCATGCACATACTTGACACATTGGTGTAAAATCGAAGGAACATACTTCATATCTCTTATCCAAGGGTGCCCTAGGAGGATGTTGTATTGCATGGCCCCTTCCAAGACATGACACATCACAGGGATGGTCTTATGCCCCACCTTGATGGGTAGGACTATCGTTCCCACAGTATTGCATAAAGCATCATTGAAAGCTCTTAATGTGTAGGCTCTCGAAACAATATTTGACTTGGGGATCTTAAGGTGTTCTATTGCTATTGTTGTGATGATGTTGATTGAAGAACCCGTATCAACCAATACCCACTTAAAATGTAAATAATTGACTAATGCAACAATGTGCAATAGAGAGTCTGGTAAGGCAACAGGCACTATCTTAATCTCATGATCATAAAATTGGATTACAGGTTCTCGGCATTCTTGTACTTATCCCATAAAATAAGTGAATGCATTTGGATCTTGTGGTTGGAGCTCAATTGATCTCAAAATATCCATCAAAGTCACCCTGTGATTTGGGGACTATTATATGATCTCATAGATAAATAGCTTGGTTGGAGTCATTTGTAAGTTTTACTCTAGTCTACTCCAAACAGTTACCATAGGTTAGGTTGGTGGACCTGGAAGGTTGTTCTGCCCCTACCTCTGCCTGTGTGCAGCTGGGAAATTAATGGGAGCCACAGGAGGCTGTGGTTGCCCATATCGTCTACTCTTGGTGGCTATATTGACAATTTCAACCATCCCAATGCATCCATGGGTAGGTGTATCAATTCAAACCTGATTGACTTGGGCACCTTGCCCTCTAGGGACCTCATGGTTTAGTAGCAGGTTTTTGTATATGCCCATATCTTTGTTATCAAGAGCTAATGGGTTGTCAATTTTAATTTCTCTCACTTCAATCATGTTTTGCACCTAGTGTTTGAAACCAACGCACAATTCAATGTTATACCCCGATATCCTATGATAAGGGTAAAACTGATCTTCCCTATACCCTTTTGTCTTAGGATGGTTGGGATCTACCAGAGGTACATCAAAAAATTTGATTCATCCAGCCTTGCTCAACTGGTTAAAAATTGATTGCATTGACTCTGATAGAGGTGTAAAATAGCAAGGTGGCTTACATTCTTTGTTTCGCCCCTGATTGTTCTTTTGATCATAATTGACTGGTGGGGGTTGTGCTTGATAATTTTAGGGTTGCTACGCAACCCCATCCTTAGGTACAACTAATACTACTTGATTACCTGGAGCAAGGTTTTCCTGCTTCTGCTTGTATTTGTCATTCTTATCATTTTTGCTCCACTCCTTATTTCAAAGTTTGATGGTTCCCTCATCTACTTCTATGTCCTCGATGAGTTTGGCCTATGCCAAGGCTTCCTCGAGTGAATAATATTGTTGAAGTTGCAGCAAGAGGGAGATGTGTTTAGAATAACTCTTGGTGAACATGTAGACGATTTCCTCTATGGTGACAGAGAATGATAACTTTGCCATGAATTTTATCTATATATCCCCATATTCCATTACTGGCTCATCATTATAATATTTTAAGTTGGCTGGGTTCAAAAGGTTCACCTTCCTTTTAGCACCAAAGGAGAAACGCTTGAGGAATGCGTTTACTAGTTTTTCAAATATGAATATGTTGTGTTTGGGCAGTTGGTTGAACCATTGAGTGGCAGTGCCCGAAAATGTCATGATGAAAGTTCTTAGCATAAGAGCATCATTGTCTTCAAGATGAAAATATGTATTTATGAAATTGGTAAAATGCTCTTGTGCATCCTCTTCACCCTTGAAATTTTCTAGCCTAGGCATCTTAAAATTCTTAGGATATGCAGGGCTAGCGACTAATGGGCATAATGGTTGGTTGTGTATTTTACTCAATGTGGGTTGGTTCCCTGCCATCTCTTGTTTCTCAAAGGACTTCATCTTTTCATCGAGTGCCTAAAATTCCTTTGAGGCAAGGATTTCCTCTTCTTGCAGGCCTCCTCACGGTGGTAATGGAGGTAACCCTATGTGCACTTGACTTGTTCTATTATCTTCCCTCCTATGAGGGGATTCAGGATGTATTTGATCCTAATTTATCATGTTTACCTTTTCTCCACCAATTTGATTTTGTTCATGATTTGAGTGGTGGTTTTGTTGTGGGGTTTCTACTTGTCTAGTGTGCCCGTCTCTTGGTGAGTCAACGTGTTTATCTTTGTGATGATCATTACCACTAGCTTGTAAATTGATACGAGCTAGTTGCTCAGCTTGTTCTCTTAGATGCTGCTCATGTTGGCGCAAAATCCTTTCTCTTTGTTTGTCATGCTCAAGAGCTTATACTAGATCTCGCTCTTTATGCAATATATTTTCTAACCATCACATGAGGTCAGATTGCACTGTTAAAGAAGATTCATGTTTGTATGATTCTGTTCTTGTGGTTCGGATTCGCACATTCCTCGAAGAGGTTTTCGCTATTTCTTTGCTCTTGCTAGGTAATGTGATCTGCTTCATATGTTTTATGGAGCGATAAGTGTCTCTATGGTCAAACTCTGCATGAGACTTGCAGAGTTGCTCTGAAGCATCCCTAGGCTGAGAAGTGCGCTTAGAAGTAATAGTTCGTGAACTTCCAGATGTAAAATTTTTTGTGGCTACGATTTTGGGAGGTGGCCTCGGATGAAATAGATCCAACTCATCTATCTATCTTGTTTTCCATGGCTGATCCCTTGGGGTACCATTTACTCCAATGAGGTCATAATATATTGGCATCCTTCCTCTTGTGTGAAGGGTATCTTTTGTTTGGTGCCTATGACTGTATGTAACTCTAGTTTCATGCCCCTCAATGGGCATATATGTTCGAGGTGTCTCATGTGAATCTTGAGATGTTGTGACTCTTATGTGTCTTTTTGGCGATGAAGGCTTTATGGCCCCACCTACCCTCCATGAGGATGGAGATGGGGAAGCCTCATCATCTCTGTGTGAAGAATGGGGTCTAGAACCCCTATTATGTCCATGTAGGGAGGAAGGTCTTGAAGCCTCCTCATGTCTTTGAGAAGTTTCTGTGTTTAGAGGAAGACCTTAAGGCTTCCTCGTGTCTCCTTGATGATGATGGTCGTGAATCCTCTTTGTGTTTTTGTGACAGTTCCATGATGTGATTCCCTATTTGGGGTTTCTCAAGGATAACCCCCAAGGGTTGAGTTATCACCCCTTAGACTCATGGAACTACGTCTCATGGTATTATGAGTATGTGGTTAAATGTTACTACCACTTCGCCTATGGCTATGTGTTGCTTTAGATTCTCCCTTGGTATTGGACCAAGGATGTTTACTTCTGGTTTTGACCATTGTGTTTATGAATTAGTCTTTTGTATTGCAATTAAAGATAGCCAAATAATATCAAGCAAATGTTTATCTAGATTACCAATTTATGTGTGCTCTACACTGTTTGTTGTGTTTTGATGTGTTGTTGTTCTTGTTTTCTTGCTCTTATTTTGGATTTAGAATGACGAGACTCATCCATAGTGGGAATCAAGAACACCTATGCCAAACATTATTTTCTCAAAAAGAGACTAGGGTACACCACTAAAGTCCCAGTGGGGGGTTCGCCTAGCTCTTCCACTCTGAACAAATTGTTCCAATAGTGGGAGACAGTTTGAACACGAGTAACTTAGTACCACTATACAAAAGTTTTGAATTTTGTTCTAAGAAGATCTAGGGGATAAGTCGTTGGAAGGAGATGAAATTGGAAGGAGATGAAAGCCAACGTCATCAGACTGAATTGAGGGTTGGTGATGAAATCCAACTCCCCAATGTTTAAAACATATGTGCGTGTGTGGGGTTCATTTTAAGTTTGCATAAAATAAAATGCATCATACAGCAGCAATGAATCTTTCCTATATGCCTGATATAAATGATGTTTCACTTTTTATAGAGATGCATAATTAGTATGAGCTTCATGGATGCACTCTATTTTGTGCAAATATGGCCTCTAGCAGAGCCACAAAGCAAGTAAACCAACACACAATTTCTAGCATACTGGATTCTAGGGCGGACTTTACAAACGTAAGTCGTTGTTCCTAGCAATGCCTAGTGGAAATCAGGGTTATGCATAAGGGGTCAGCTCCAAAATGTATTTATAAAAATTTGGCGAATCAGTTTCAAAATCCAGGTGAATAGTGTCGAAACACATGTAGAAGGTTAACTATTATTAGGGGTAATGTTGGAAATTTAAACTTAAAATGGTCAAATTATTATAAAATTGGGGCAAATCGACCCCCAAAAAAAATTGCACCCAAATTTTTTTGGCTAATGGGCCTTGGTCAAGGGTCTCAAATATTAGCCAATTCCAAATTTCGAAAATCCTAATTTTAGCCAATTGGCTAAAAATAGCCACTATGCATAGCCCTGGTGGAAATCTAAAAGAAAACCCCTAAGAAGCGCAAGATGCAAGTTCTTTCCTTTCCATTCCTTAATTTTCCAAATGAAAATGTCTTAATGTTCACTATTTTAGGAAAACAAAAGCAGATAAAAAAACATAAAACATCAGAAAGTTGTACCAACCTCTAATCCAGCTCAAAGAACAAATATTTTATCCTTTGCTACACTTTATCGGTTGTTGTTGACCAGAGCGACTGATTTTTGGCCACTGTAGACCAGAGTGGCTAAACCTGCACACAAAAACACGAATCAGTAAAGCGATAGAAAATAAAAACTTGGCGGGGGTCCCACCGTGATCGCCATCTGTAGCGACCTCGGGGAAGCGGCGCACCGTCCACTACTCTATTTGCGAATATTATTTATCTTATTCATATTTAATCATGCATTAAATGAAAGATACAACCGAAATTACAAAGAAATGAATAAATAATGCTTTTTATTGCTTTTTCTCAAGTTTGGTTACATATAGATCCCTCTAAGGGATTCCCTTATTTTGATACAGATTTTACAAAGTAGGGCAGCAGATGTACGATATCCCCTCGCAAGGGGTGATCCACTCTTGTAGGATTCCCGATGATGCACACGAAACTGTATGAGGGCTTACAGATGCCTCCTTCTCCAGGTCTGGTTCCTAAAGGGATCCTTTTGCTTTCGTATGTTGATAACCCATTCAGTGAACCTGTAATCCTGCAAGCATGAAAACAATAACAAACGCTTAGCTGTCTGAGATTGCCTCCCCGAATGAGGTTGTTAGTAATAATCTTAATGATAAACAAAAATGTTCTCAATGATAATAGAAACTAATGCTATGAAATGCAATAAATCAAATCTATGCTAATAACATGAAACATATGCCAAGCTAGATAAAGGAAACTAATGCTAAGACCCCTAGACTAGGCCTGCGGACCATTGTCCGAGACAGTGGTTGCTAAGATGAAAACCTGTCTCTATTGCTCCAAGGATATAGACCTAGGCTTGTCGTTGATGTTGAGATGATTATCATCTTTGTCCGATGTATTGAATGTCCTGTAGATGATAACCTCCTGTTTGGCTAGCACTTCGTTGCTCCTCAAAAGGTGCTCTAATTTGCTCTCCAATTCGACAGGGCTTCGCTACAAGAAAAACTCTCTAAGTCTCTAAAAGCTCTCCCTGGTCTCTCTCTCTCTCCGATTCATAAAAGAAGGCCCCCTAGTGCTTTTAGGTTTACTCCTTATAATGTGTTGAGGTCTTAGATTTAGGTCTAAAACCCTAAGACCGAATCTTGCATACAAACTGTTTGTTAGCATGAGAATTTGAGTCTTTGTCTACCCTTGAGGGCCAGTTAATTGATGTCTAAATCCAGACTTGAGTCTTTCATGTAGAATGGTTGTGAGGAGGAATGCAAAGTTGTTCCCGCTCGATCTTATTGAATGCAGACTGCCACTTCCACCCGAGATTAGGCTAGATTGGCGACAAAATGCATTTTAGGGTCTAGCCGCTATCGTCTGCAGCGACTAAGGTTTGGCTGCTCTGATCTATAGCAACTAAGGTTTGGCCACTCTGAGCTGCAGCGGCCAGGATCCAGTCGCTTTGGTCCATAGCGACTAGGCTTGGATGGGCCAAGAATACCCCAAATGAGTGGTGAAAATCATTTTTGATACTTGGAAGGTCCCAAGGTTTAGTCACATGATCTATAAATGTGCCCATGTGAGTAATCTCCCTAAACATAACATGTTTTAGGTGTCTACGAAAGCTTTCAAGGACATTTGGCATTTTCATTATTATTTCCTCGTCCTTTTTCTTCTTGATTGTTATTTTATCATGACTTTGTGCAATTGTATTAGTAATGGGAATGAGTTCGTTTGATATGGTAGTACTACTAATATAGATATGCCAACCATAATAAATATTTATCTATATCAAACTCCCCAAGTGTAATATTTTATATTAACATTGCATATTTTACATGCAAGGTAAGTCATTATTGTTTTAAATAAACTTTTAGAAAAAATAAATATATATTTTTGTTGTACAAGTTTATTTACATATACCTATGTAATATATATATTTTTATTATATAAGTTAATTTACATACATCCATATCTATATATAGGTAGTTTGAATTTCTGAAAAAACTATTCCACACCCATACCTATATATACACCCACAATAGTTTGAACTTCTGGAAAAAAGTACTCCTTAGAGTTACATTGACATTTTCGAGGAAAGAGATCGTAGTTATTGTCTTGAACGGTGGAGAACGTTTGCGTGGGGAAATCTTTTCATTTTTGAGAAAGATATCGTAGTTATTGTCTTGAACGGTGGAGAACGTTTGCGTGGGGAAATCATTTTTTACTTTTGACAATATTTTCTAGCAACACAATTTTATAAATTTCCTTGGTTTTGGTGGAAATTGTCTTGTTGATTGTACCATTCAAAATTATTAAAATTAAAAATAATTGGTTGTGACCATTCGAGCACTCATTAAGAATAAGCCGATGGGACATTCTGGGGATAAGAATCCTATCCCTAACGGGACCCAATGCTCAACTTGCAGAGCTAAATAGAAAAAGGTTTGAGAAGGAATCGACGTATACTTTAACCATGGTGTATACCATGATGTAATATCTCTATATATATATTATGTAGCTGTGTAGCTCGTCCATCCTTGTGCATCGTCCATCTTGTTTTTCTCTGTATCCAACTTAGTTCTCAGTGGTCTGTGTGCTCTTGTAAAGTTCCGCAAGTATACCAGAAGCCAGTAAGTATACTACTGTTTTTTCATTTTTTGGGTTTTCATGGCATATATATATATAAGCACTGTAATAACTTTGATATAAGCACTGTATGGATTTTTTCATTTTGTTTTTCTCTGTATCCAACTTAGTTCTCAGTGGTCTGTGTGCTCTTGTAAAGTTCCGCAAGTATACCAGAAGCCAGTAAGTATACTACTGTTTTTTCATTTTTGGGGTTTTCATGGCATATATATATAAGCACTGTAATAACTTTGATATAAGCACTGTATGGATTTGTTTACGATGGAAGCAGTTATGGAGCCCGAAAATGCGATCGAGATTGGAGATGTGAGCCGCAATGCCAGCAAAGGTCCTCTCAACCTCAACCCCACTGCAAATAGTGGTCAGCTAAACCACGACTCCGCTGGACATGGAGGGTTACGTGGTGGGTCAAACAAGATCAAGATTGGCAGCGTTCAAGGGAATGAAAGCCAAGGCGGTGTCAACGTGAACCCCACTGCAAACTCAGGTCAACTCAACCAGCGTCAGACTCGAGAATATCAGGTGTAGTGGACTGTAATAAATAAATAAATAAAGGAGGATCGATGTCTTTTTCCCAACCCTGTGATAAACAGTCCGTTAATACTGTGTTGATTTATATTCGCACCTTATATGGTAATGCTATCTTATCGTTCATACTCGATTAAGTCCAGTTTCTATGATGTTTTTACATGCAATACACAAATGTTTCGTAATTAAAAAGTTACGAATGAAATAAATTTGCGACAGATGATTGATTTAAATTAATTATAATTATAAGTTTAAAAATATATTGTAATATACCCTCATATTTTACATATTGCCAAAACAAAAACTCAAAGATATAAAGATCAGATAATAAATTACAGGTTTTTCTTAATCTATAGCAATTATAATAATAAAATTAAAATATTATTTTTTTAAATATAATAAAAAAATTAATATTTTTAATAAATATGTTTGAAAATAGTCCATTTTTATGTTAAAAATAACATAAATTATTTTTAAGACCAAAGTAAAATATTTTATTTTTCTACAACTAAAATACGCAATAGAAATATAGTCTGTCTCTCTTGTAAATACTCATATTAAACCAAATTTCTATTTTAATTTGCAATGAAGGAAATTTTAAAAAATTTATGTTCGTTTTATTTTAATAACCATATAAATAAAATGCCTAGTGGAATGTGAAAAATCTTTTATGAAAATAACCTAAAAAATGTATGTAATCTAAGCAGGTTGTCTAGACTTTCAAAACCTTGAAAAAAAAAAAAACAACATGATCTTGTGCAACAATAATAGAACAAAATCCTTGTCCTCTCTTTCATTATGATTGGTTTCATATCAAGTCACCATTCCCCATAAAAAAATTATTTTCTTTTTTCAATGCTAAAACCTCATCTTATCTTGATATTTGTGCCCATGTTTCTCTTCCATTTCAAGGACTTAATAAGCAAATTTGAAATCCTATTTTTTAATTTCTAATCTAGAAGATCATTTTGTGGCCGATTGATGCAAATTAGACAAAGAAATCAACAACCTATTTTCTTGTCGCTCTTTAGGTTTAATCCACCACCATAAAAAGTTTTAGAAAAAGACTTTACATCATTTGTACTTTGTCTCAACTATTAATGTTTAGCCGATGTGCACATTAGTCCATAGAATAGGAAGATGAAGAGTCTAGAAGAGTGAACGCCAAAAGTGATCATCATTTGTCAATTAAAATAACCTTTTTTTGAAGAAGATAGTGATTCTGTTTGTTCATGACGAAAAGAGAGACGTTTTTCGTAGGACTGCCCAAACTACCGAACTCGTTTCGGCCATATCTCACTCATCCGAACTCGGATTGAGCTAAAATTTTGAGGGTAGATGCCTGAAAAACCCTAGAACGTCTCCACCAATTTTCATATCATTTGGAGCAACACAGATCCTAGCGCATCCATATGTGTGAACGATATATTTGGCAAGCGGCTATGCGAGGGTTTCATCTGGGTTGAGTGCAAGCAGCTCCGGAGGTTGGTTTTTAGGGCCTTCGGGCCCTAGCGGCCAATATTTTTGTGGTTTATGCTCAATATTTTAGCAAGAAATGTTGTAGGGGATACAAGATGGGTTAGAAATTTGTCTTTCAACAGATCATACTGTGAACTTGAGTGACAACGACTTCCAATTTGCTGCACAAAAGAAAAGTGAAAACCATACCTTTCCACGGCGTCTAGGGCAAGGATTAAAGAGACCACGAAATAAGTTTCAAGCGGTTGATCAAAAAATGGCTCATATCTCAAGTGAATCGGTTGCTAAGGTGCACCCACAAAATAATTCTATCGTGAAAACCCCTATCAAGGGTAAGAATTTTGAAGACTCGGTCCCAAAAATGAATTTTAGGGATGCCCTTCGTGGTGGACAGACCTCAGCCCAATGCTAATATCAATATTAGGGCTTCTCATAAACCTCTAAGAATGCCTAAGATTGATCCCAGGAAAACGGAGTTAGGATATCTTAAAGCAGCTGATGGAACTCCTATTGTTAAGCTTGATATGGGTAACATTAGATCGGCATTGAAGATTTGGAAAAAAGAGGACTAATTTGTCGGTTCGTGGGTTTTCGTCCGAGTCTATCTGCTTTCAAAGTCTGGGCTGCAAAAAGCTGGAAAACTAAAGGTGAGTTACAAATCTCTATTTATCCAAATGGTTATTTTCTTGTTTTATTTGCTAACAATGAAGATAGAGAGAAAACTTTTCAAGGGGGTCCTTGGTTTTTTGGAAGGGCAGGGCTTTTCATGAAGCCCTGGCATACTAAATTTAAAGCCGAAGAAGAGATGCCTTCTATAGCTCCCGTGTGGGTTAGACTCTTTGGCCTCCCTATTGAATTTTGGAATCCTACTATTTTTTCTTCAATTGGAAACTCTTTAGGAACTTTTATGATGATTGTTGATTGTACTCAAAATTTTGAACATATTATTTATGCTCGAATTTGTGTTTTAATGGATTTTGACAAACCCCTACCTAAAAAGATCACATTACAATTTGGGGAAGACACTTGGGAGCAAGTAGTGGACTATGAGAACATTCCTTTTCATTGTAGAATTTGCCATGAATATGGTCATTTGGCCAGTGCTTGCCCAAATAAAATTCCTGATCAAAAGAAAGAAGATATAAACTCAGCAAGTTTCCAAATACCTAAGAAGAAGAACACTCAGAAAAAACCAGTAATGAAGGATCAATCAAAGTCATTTGCTAATATGTTTGAAATCCTTTCCACAAATGATGTCCCAAGTGAGGAAGAGGAAATAATGGAAACTGAAATCTTAGAAACACAATTTAAATATGAAGGAAAGAACTCAGAGACAAACCAACAAATCAAAGGTTTTCAACGAGAAAAAAAAAGGAGAAAATTTACACAAGAAAAACAATATTTCAAATGTCAAAACTTCAAATAATGCAGGTCCCAATATAGACTCCATTGAACCATCTAGTAAAATTTTGGTTGTGTATGAGCATTCTTCAAGGTTAGAAGCCATCTCAGATTCAATTGGAATAAGTCAAGAAACAGGGAAAAAAAAATTGAAGATGGATTCTAATCAAAAAGTAGGTCGCAAGACCAATCAATATCATATGGTAAAAGAAGGTGAAAAGCTTGTAGAGGAAGGTAAGATTAATGCCCTTCCCAACATTTTTAGCCCTGGTATTAATGAAGATCATCACTTGGAATATTAGAGGACTCAAAGGGAGTCTTTCAAAACAAAATGAAATTAGAAGAATGATTCAGATAAATCATCCACATCTTGTTTTCCTTCAAGAAACAAAGATGTCAATGGAGGATATGGACTTAATTGCCAGATAAAATTTGGCAGACTGGAAAAGTGGTTTCCCTCAGTTCCCAAGGGACTTCGGGTGGCATTGCTTGTCTTTGGGACCCAAAAGAGGTAGTTATTCACCATATGGTTGGCAGTTGGGGTTTGTTGGCTATAGCTATTCAAAGTAGACATTCCAACCGGATTATGCTTTGCATTACTGTTTATGCCCCGAGTTCTTTGGAGGAAAAAATAAGACAGGGGAAGGATATTACTCATATTATCTCTCATTTTCCTAAAGCTTGGATCTTGATCGGAGGAGATTTCAATACCATCCTCTCTCTGGATGAGAAAAGGGGGGAAATAGAAATTTGGACAAAAGTCATCGACCTCATGAGCGAATATATTGCAAACCTCCATCTTGTGGATATCCAACCGAGATAATGGCCTTATGACTTGGTCTAACGAGAAGGCAAGGCTTAGCTTGTATAATGGAGAGATTGGATAGGTTTTTGCTCTCTGAAAATTTCTTAATCCATGGTCACATTCCTAAAGTGAAGACTCTTAATAATGTTGGTTCGGATCATTGGCCAATCATGGTGGAAATGTGGAAAACCAATGTGAGTTTCTCTCCTTTTCATTTTCAATTAATGTGGCTTAGAGACATTTCCTTCAGACCTCATGTGCAACAATGGTGGAAGGAAGGTAAACCTAGGCATGGGACTAAGATGTTCTATTTTGCCAAAAGACTGCAATACATTAAATCCAAAATCAAGACTTGGAACTGGAAAGAGTTTGGGGATGTTCATAAAAAAAAACATGAAGTTATTGCTCATCTTGAAAATTTGAATCAGAAAATCCGTTTAGATGGCCTCACAGAGAAGAGAAGTGCAGATGAAATTAAACTCACAACTCGATTAGAGGAATGGGAAAAAAGAGAAGAAATCTTATGGAAGCAAAAATCTAGAATTCAATGGCTCAAAGAAGGAGATCGAAACACAAATTTCTTCCACAAATCTCTTCTAGCTCGAAGATCTCACAACTTTATTTCTTCCTTAAAATCAGATTCTGGAGATGTTGTTTATACTTGGGATGGCATGAACTCTATTGTTGTTGATTACTTTTCCAATCTTTTTACTGCTACTCCTCTTGACTCAGCTTCACAACAAAATGTTCTTCAAGCAATCCCTTCTCTTATCACTTCTGAGGAGAACTCTATTTTGACTTGCTCCTATTACTATCAATGAGCTTCAACAAGTAGTTTTTAAAATGCAAAAAGGGAAAACCCCAGGTCCTGATGGTTTTCCTATTGAGTTCTACCAAGAGTTCTGGGATATCCTTCATGTTGATTTATTAGAGGTGGTGGAAGAAGCCAGGAAATCCAAAGAAATTTTGAAGGTTATCAATAAAACTTATATTACTCTTGTTCCAAAAGCTCAAGAGGTTGATCATATCTCAGCTTTTAGACCTATTGCTTTATGTAATGTTCTTCTCAAAATTATTACTAAAATCATGGCAGAAAGGTTGAAGCCTCTTTTGCATAAGATTATTTCCCCAGAGCAAGGGGGATATGTGGAAGGACGTCAAATAGTAGATGAGATAGTTCTTGCTCGGGAAGCCATCCATTCCATGGATATGCAAAATTCTCCTTCTATGTTCATCCGGTTAGACTTATCCAAAGCTTATGACAGAGTGGATTGGCACTTCCTTATCAAAGTTTTGAGGCAATTTGGTTTCTCTAAGGATTGGATGGATTGGATTATGGGATGTATCTCTTCAGTTTCCTACTTAGTTCTTATCAATGGCAGGCCTTCTCGGTCTTTCCCAACTTCCAGAGGTATTAGGCAAGGTGACCCGCTATCCCCTTATTTATTCATCATTCTTGTTGAATGCTTGGGTAGGACTATAACCAAAAAGAGGGAAAACAAAACTCTTGAGGGAGTTACCATTGCTCATGGAGCTAGACCTATCTCTCATCTTCAATTTGTGGATGACTCTACCCTTTTAGGTAAAGCTACGATTAAGGAAGCTTCTAATATTAAGCAAATCATTAGCTGTTTTTCTAAGGCTCATTGGGCGGTTGATCAATGAAGACAAATCTAAAGTTATTTTCTTTCACTGCTCTCGCTAGACAGGAATCCATGGTCTTGGATAAATTAAGATATAAGAAGACCTCTCTTCCAATCACTTATTTAGGTATTCCCATAAATATTAAAAGGCAGAAAAATAAAGATTGGAATTGGTTGTTGGACAAAGTCAAGAAGAAAATTGGAAAGTGGACCAACAAGTGGCTTTCTTATGGGGGTAGAATCACCTTGGTAAAATCAGTCCTTCAAGCTATTCCTATTTATGTTTCTTCCGTTTTGAATATCCCAAAGGCTGTTCTTCGAGAATTGGATCAAATCAGTCATCGTTTCCTTTGGAGTGGTACTAAGGAGAAAAGAAAATGGGCCTTGGTGAAATGGGATACTTTATGTCTTCCTAAGAGTGAAGGGGGGTTAGGATTCCGGTCTTCAATTAATAACAACAAAGCTTTAGCTGCTAAATTATATTGGAGGATGTTGCATAACCCCAATGCTCTTTGGGCCAATAATCTCCGTGCTAAATATGTTGAGAACAAAAGTCCTGAAGACCTTGTTCGCTATCAACTTCCTACCAAAGGTTCTCCCATTTTAGCAGTTCTTAAGACTGGTGAGGATTTGATAAAGAAAAAATTATTTTGGATCATTCATAATGGTCAACATGCAAATTTTTGGACAGATTCTTGGGATGGTCACAAGCCTTTGATAACTCGGTTTCCCGATTGGAGGCCTTGGATGGAGGAGCTTCACCGAGCTAATTGGATAAAGGTGGCTAATTACTTGTCGGTACCATCTTGGTAATTCAAAGGTTGGTAGATATTGGATCCCTATTGAGGACTGGCCTATTCAAATCCCAGAAAGGCAAAGACAAGATATCCAAGGCATCCTTCATATGAGATCCCTCTCTTGGTCCCATGAAAAAGATTGTTTTGGATGGAACAACACTACTAAGGGTGAGTATTCGAGTTGCTCAAGGTTATTTGACCTTATGCCATAATAATCCCAACCATTCTTCTGACATATTTTCTCAATTGTGGGCTCAAAAGCTCTGGCCTAAGGTGAGGTTCTTTAATTGGATTTTATTGCATCGTAGGGTTCTTACTTGGTGAGCAACTTATGAAGCGTGGTTTTCATGGCCCTTTTAGATGTGAAATGTGTGAAAAGAATGTAGAAAATATCAACCATCTTTTTATTGAGTGTACTTTAGCCTCTGAGCTATGGAGGAGAATGGCAACTTTACTTGGCTTACAGTGGTCCAATTTTTTCACTTTTGAACAACTTTGGAGGGATTGGCCTAATCAAGAGGGTGTTGATCATTTTATTAGGCAGTTAGTTTGGATGGGTTCTACCATTCTTCTTTGGAATATTTGGAATGAAAGGAACAACCAAATTTTTAATCAAGATAGGAAGGATATTCACTATATTTGGCAAAAGACCATAGCCAACTTAGTTGAATCAGTCCATCAACTCCTTAATCACCCCCAAAACTCCCACCAAAGATGGGATCAAGTGATGCAAAGATTGAAGATTAAACCTTCTAAGGGCAACCAACTTAAAGGGAATGTGAGTATTAGTAAGATGGATAGGACTAGAAATTGGCAACCTCCTCCTAAGGATTTTGGAAAAGTCAATACTGATGGAGCCTCTAGAGGGAACCCTGGAAAAGCCGATGTGGGAGGAATTGGTAGACTTTCGGATGGCTCCCTGGTTTTTACTTTTGCTGAGAATTTGGGTATTCTTTCCAATAACCTTGCTGAGGGGTATGGTATCCTTAGAGGCCTTCAGGAGGCTACTAAGGTTGGATGGGAAAAGGTGTTAGTTGAGTCGAACTCTCAACTTATGATTAATCTCTTGAAGACTCCTTCTAAGAATCATAAGGTGGATTGGAGAATAAAAAGAATTATTGAGAAGATTCAGTTAATCCAGGATGGGATTTTTGAAAGTTGATTACAATCATGTGGTCAGAGATCAAAACAAGAGTGCTGATGCTTTAGCTAATTGGGCTTTGGACAAAGGTGATCTTACTTGTTATGGCCACCCTCCTATATGGTGGGCTTCTCAAATTAGGGAAGCTCTTCTTTCTATCATTTCTTTGGATGGCTCCAGTTATGAAGGTACCTAGTTTCTTCTTGTTTTTTTTTTTTTGTTTCTCTTTGGTTCATTCAGTTTTTTTAGTTCCCTAGCTCATTCTATTCTTTATTTTGTTTCCTCTGTTGATTCTTGCATTAATAGTCTTCCGGTCTAGATAGGTCATTGTTTTGTTCATTTTTTTTCTTTTTGTCTTCTTTGTTTAGTTTTTTAAGGTGGGTGGGTTCTTTTGTTTTGTTTTGTTTTTGTGTTCTTTGTGTTGTTTTTTGTTGTTCTTGTGTTTCTGTTGTTTTGTTTTTTTTTCATGTTTTTTGTTATTGTTCTTGTGTTTTTTTTCGTTCTTGTTCTTGGGTTTCTCTTTGTTTGTGTTATTTCATTTTTTTATGTGTGAGTGTTTTCTATGTTTTTTATTTTTGTTTATTGTCTGTTGTTGGTTGTTTTTATTTTTATTTTATTTTTTAGGTTTTGGTTGTGTTTATTTTTCATGTTTTTTTGGGTTATGTCTTTGTAGTGTTCTGTTGTTTTTGTCTTGTTTGTGTTTTGTTATGTGGTTCTTGTGTTTTTCTATGTGGTTTGTGTTGTGGTTTCTTTTATCTTATTGTGCGTGTTTGGTTGTGCTTTTGGTTTTGACACACTCAAGGAGCATGTTTTTTATTTTATTTTATTATTATTTTTGTTGTTATTTACTTTTTTTAATTTGGTTTTGTGTGTTTGTTTGCTCCTTGAGTATGTCAAAGGTGGTAGGCCAGGTCCGAGTCCTGGGCGTTTTTGGCGGAATGGATACCCCTGCCTCCTTGGGTCTTACCCGAAAGTGGCATCCCTTTTGGGATGTTTTCCACAAAAAAAAAAAAAAAAAACTATTAATGTTTAGCCTCTAGTGGTAATTGTTTTTCTAAATGTCTTACTAAAAAATAGCAGTCAATCCAATTTTGATACTAGTTAGTTATCCCAATTTTGGCTTCCATAATTACCTCATAAATTGCCTCTATTGAGTTAAGCGTTTCTCTTCCTAAACTATATGAGCAAACAAAAAATTGGCCATTATGATCGCAACAAACAACTTTTATACATTCAATACTTCAATCTCTTGGAGAGGTAACATTTACTTCTATTTTGGAATGAAATGCAAGAGGCCTCATCCATTGGATCTCATTATTTTCTTGATATTCCAAGTCAACTTGGGACTCTAAACTCCAACCAAAAACATGCTCATTTATTTTTTATAGACTTTAGTATTCTTATGATTTTACCCCAAACAAGGCTTATTAGCCTAATCATTCCTTGAAGAGGTGATGATTTTTCCTTAGCCAAGCATTACAAAATTAAACTCAATTTGCATAAGTTTAACCCTCTTTAGATTAGATGGTGATAATGTCTTACAATGTATGAAATGTTTAATACTTGATTGTGGTCACTAAGAATTTCTCATCATGTCTTGCTCTAATTTCCAAAGGCACATAATAAAAGAGCAGGTCATAAGATGGTGTTTTATCTCCTTCTCTAATAAGCATAACTCACACTTGCTTGGTCTTGTGTATATACATTTTGTAGCGATTACCTAAGTATGTAATGTATCAAAATCAAGAGTAAAAGTTTTCCTAAATATCCATCATTTTTTTAATTAAATACAAAACAACTTTAAAAAATTAAAAAAAAAATTGAAAATAAACAAATAAATTTGTATATTATTATTACAATCTTATTTAAGCAAATTACAATCAATAATGAAAAAAAATCATAAGATAAAGACAATCACCAAACACTAAAAGCCATTGTTTAAAATCAATCATGTTATGCAATTTATATTAAGAGATAAAATTTAGTTGTCTACTTAATTTCTAATTATAAAGTTACTAAAATCAACCATATTAGAATGAAGCTTTCGTAATTTTTGTTTTACTCGTTTGGCATCAGGGCTTAGAATAAGATTGTGAACCACCACATTAGGATCAAGACCCGACATGTATTTAGAAGACTATGCAAAAACTTGTTTGTACTCTATGAGAAGGGTGACAAGATGTTCACATTCTTTGGAGGAAAGACTCTTTCCAAGGTTAATTATTTATGAATTATCTGGATCTGTGCTGAGATTGATGTCAATGATGTCCTCAACAAGCATGTGGGAACCCTCCTCCAATTGGTGAGGAGTGGGAATGAGGTGGATATATTTAGTGATATTTTCAAGAAATGGTGGCTCAGTGTTGCTTATGTCCATGTGATAAACAAAAGATAAAGAGAGTAATGAATCCGATGAAATGTAGACATTGGCTTGATGAAGCAATTGGCTAGATGGAAGAAAATTAGAGGGGAAAGTTGGTGAGAAAATATTCTCAAATTCAATGAGACTTGAATCGATGTTGATGGGATTTGATGGATTGTTTAGATTGCATATAGGTGTGAATAGGTCAATGGAGACCATGTTGATTTATGGGATGGAATAATTTGAATGGTTAGAGGTGGGGTTCCCAGGGGCTTGCTCATGAGGCAAGAGTTGGTCCAACATGGGTGAACACATATTAGGTTGGAGTGGTTGTGGTGGAGGCAACAGATACATGGGTGCATTTAGACACTCCAACGAAAGGAGCATTGAAAAAATAGGAAGTGGAACGAGAAATAGACATAGGTAAATATCACCATCATCTATAAAATCTATAAGGGGAACTATGGGGGAAGAGCCTTCTTCAAAGCTATCATAAGCAATTTAAAGTGCCATGAATAGCTCATCAAATTGATCTTTTGTGATATTAGATGGTATGGTGTGGATGGTTATAGCTTGGAAAGAGCCTTTAGGTGATAAATGAGCACACTTAAGATCAATGTACTCATCTCTATCCTCTTTTGTATTAAGGATGATACGTTGGAGAACTTCTTCGAGGAGTTCAATTGAAGAATGATTATTATACCCTAGTTCAAATTTATTTTCAGGGGGCTAATAGTGTGGTTTGATGATGTGGCGAGCTCCCTACTCATAAAGACCAAGGCCAAATCCTCTCCAATGGAAATATTAGAAATATCTTGTTGGACATTTTGAGCAGTTGTCATTGATGTCCAAAATTAGTTGTCATTGATGTCAAGGTGCCAGGTGATAGCTTAGCTCAAGTGCAAGTGGGAGTTTAATGAAATTCATGATGGGTTAAAAATCTATATTTTACACCCAACAAAATGGGTCAAAAGATGGTTTAATTCTTCCAAGGAAGCAATTTATCCAAGGCATCAAAAGGATATAATATTATAATAATTGTTATTATAATATTAAAGTGATATGGTGAAAACCCCAAATAAAATATTTGTAATTTTCATTATAATATTTTATAAATCAAAGTGGGTTTTATAAAGTTTAATTATATTTCATAAACCCAAAGTTGGGTTTGGAGGCAAAGGCATTCGAAGCACCTTATAAAATTATTAAACCTTCACCGACGTCGTGGAAGGAGAGTCTTTGGAAGCACCGACGTTCTCCAAGGAGTGGAGAAAGAAAATATAAATACCTTACCCAAAGGGCATAAACATTATCCTTGCTCGAATTATTAATTGACATGCAAAAATGAAGAAGAGCTTGTGAGATTTTGATTTTCGTGTACAACAAATAGTTTAAAAAAGGGAAGTGTTAATTGTTTGAAGGCTAATCGAGTAGCATGGCCTAGTGGTGAATGGGAAGTGCAAAAATGTTTGTTTGCAAGAGGGTCTATGTTCAAAATGCGATGGCTGCGTTGGAAGTCGTGTTGGTTGAAATGCGCCCAAGGAACACGTTTTTGCCAAGGGCAAAGGGAGCATGACTTGAAGCACGTGGTGCTTCGTTGGTTTCAAACGAATGCGTAGCTCATGCGACAGGTGAGGCTGTGGCTAAGGCGCACGTCATGGGCATAGTTGAGGGTTTGATTCCCACCGAATACAAGGTAAATATTTTGATTAAAACTTTTATTATCTGCCTAAAGTTGGAGGTATAAGAGTGTTTAAGGTTTTATGATTATTTGCTTATGTTGGAGTTATAAGGGTTGTTAAGTGAAAATTTAGAAGAATTAATTTTTGGATAAGTGGTGGTATTTGAGTATTGTTATTAGGACTAATAAGGAGGTTTTTATTTTAGTTATTTATTAACGTCTTAATTAATATATTGATATATTGGAGAATTAAGACTATTGAGCATTGATTTTATTTTAATAAGGGTTTTTCTATTAAAGAAGGTTATGGTGAATACTATTTCTAAGTTGGAGTGATAAGGTGTATTTTAGTCATATTTTTGTATTGTGTTTTATTGAAGTCTTCTAACCCTTATTGATATTGGCAAAGAGGAATTTGTGAGTGTGGCAGATTTGTTAGAACAACTCCTTGACAAGCAAAAGGTATGGGCAATCTCTTTCTTAATTGAGTTGAGTGGTTGGTTTTCTGAAAATAAGTTTGGAGTGAAAAGGACTTGAGTTAGGGTTTGAAAAGAACATGAGTATCATTGTTATGTGAAGATAGTTTCATAAGCATTGTTGTTGAAGTGAGTTGTTGTGAACTTGAACTAGGGTTTGAAAAGAACATGAGTATCATTGTTATGTGAGATTTGTTGTTGAGCATTGTTGGAAACATTTTGAGTTGGTTGATACATGCTTGGACTAGGGTTAGTGAGAAAAAGTTGTTCCTGAGTAATTGGTTGAATAGAGTTGGTTGAGCCTAGTCAAGTGGGTTTGTGAAGTGATTGTTCAAGTTCCATAAAACAAACTATTCTATATTATGAATTGAGTTGTGAAAGTAATTGAGCATTGAGTATAGAACATATTGAGTCTCTAACAATTCTCTTTATGCTTCTTTGATATTGGACAAGTTTTGTGTGGACTTGTTAAGCAGATTTGAGGTAAGTCTTTGAGAAGACTTGTGGACTGATTTTATGTGAGATTTTTGTGGAAGCTTACAATACAGATTTGGTTAGGTTCTAAGTGGACCTATTGAGAATATTGTACAAGTTATGAGTGAGCTTGTTGAGCAGATTTGGTTAGGTTCTGAGTGGACCTATTGAGCATATTGGATAAGTTTTGAGTGAGCTTGTTGAGCAAATTTGAACATGTTCTGAGTGGACCTATTGAGCATATTTGAGCAGGTTCTAAGTGGACCCGTTGAGTAGATTTAAGCAAGTTATGTGTGGACTTGTTGAGCAGATTTGAGCAATTTTTGAGTGGACCTGTTGAGCAGATTTAAGCAAGTTTCCTGTGTGGAATTTTTGAGCATATTTGAGCAGGTTCTAAGTTAACCTATTGAGAAGATTTAAGCAAGTTTTGTGTGGACTTTTTGAGCAGATTCAAGAAAGTTCTAAGTGGACTTGTTGAGCAGATTTGTGCTAGACCAATTAGACTGTGTTTAGTACAAATTTGAGATAGAGCTTTGGAGATGACAGAGCAGAGATGACAGTAGTCTCTAGTGGATAGATATCCATCATCCAGGGCAGTGAGTATAGTTCTTCTGAGTGAGAACAAGAGTCTTCAGTGGAAAGAGATCCACAAGCCAATGTAGTGGAGGCAATAGTATTCTAGAAGATCACCAACCAGAGAGTAGGAGGAGTTCTCCTATGGATAGAGATCCATGAACTTGATAAAGGGGATTGGTTTCTCCTTTGGACAGAGGTCCATAACCATTGTAATTGGGAAGGATTCCCAAGAGATTGATTGAGAAAATTTTAGTGAAATATTTTCTCCGTGGAGTAGCCCACATTGGGTGAACCACATAAATTGTGGTGTCTCTATTATATGATGATTTGTGCATTGCTTTTATTATTGCTATTGATATTGCTATCTACACATTGCATAATATTATTTTGGAAAGAAAAGTAAAAAGTGATCTTACACTGTTCACACCCCCTCTAAATATAAGCTTGTGTTCTTCATATCTAAGAGCAAAGGAGGGATTTGACAAGAAATTTGTATCACCAAAAAATGGTGATTTGGGTCTTATATCAAGAGGTACATCAGAGGTACTCTCCTAGGGTTTGATGAAGAAAAAATGCTCTGCAAGGATGGTAGCAGCTTCTAGAGGAGGTTTGAAAAATTGAAGGAATATCGTGATGGCATCGAGTCCGGCATAGAGAGTGCATGCTCATGATGTTTTTCCATCTAAAAATGACTAGAAGGAACAGGATTTTCCAATGCATGTTGGGAACCGCTTGTTAAAGAACAATGGATGTTTGGAACGATGTGAAGTCAGGCTAGTTCTAGTGGTTCAACCAGACTCGGTGGTGGAAGATGTGGAGTATCTAACCAAACATGTCCTTATTGGAAAATTTTTGGGCATCCGAATTTCTTTTCCCTTTGTGGAGGCTTGGGTCAGGAAGACTTGGAATCCTGAAGGTGATTTGGAGGTGATGTTGAGTGTAAACAACTATTTTATGGTGGTTTTCTCTTGTATTATAGATCGTAACAAAGCATTTGAAGGGGGTCCTTATTTCTATAACCAAGTGGGACTCTTTATTAAAACCTGGCATGTGGATTTCAACCCATCAGAGGAGCGACTATCGCAGGTTCTAGTATGGGTGTAGCTTCCATGGCTCCTGTTGGAATTCTGGAGAACTGATATCTTGCATAAGATTACCCTTCTACTTGGGAAGCCGGTTGGACCGTCACAACAAATAATGGATAAAAAGGTAATCTCTGTTGCTCGTATTTGTTTTGAAATTGAATTAAATAATCCTATTCCAGATTCTATTGAAATACAATTTGGATCAACTACATGGGTTCAAAAAATTGACTATGAAGCTCTTCCATTTTGTTGTTGGATTTACCATGAATATGGCCACCAGCAAATAAAATGCCCTAAGTTTGTCCTGCCTGTGGCTTCAAATCCTGGGCCCTCTCGATTTGGACAAATTTTGGATAAAGGAAAAGCCCCGATAAAGGAAGGGGAACATGATAAGGAAGGTTTTGTTTCGGTAAAATCCCAAAATAGAGGACGAAGGGAAAACAAAGACCTTAAGGATAGCCAGCTAGATGCTCTACTCAACCGTTTTGAAATATTAGATGATTTTGATCAGTGCATGGAGATACCTGAAACGTCGCTACCTGATGCAAATATAACAAGGCCAAATTAGATGTCTCTTCTTGAGGGGGAACTTAAGGAATCAGATCTAGGGGGTTTAAATGAAGAAAAAAGGGCTTTGGATCTAAGTATAGGGGACATGGTTGGGTCTAGCCCTATAAGGGAAACTATTTTGGAAAGTGGTACAGATTTAGTTATGTCCTCTCCTACTCAGGCACTGATGCAGTCATCCTTGGACTACAAAACTCCTACGGTGTTGGGATTGCAACAAAAAATAATTAATTTTTTTTTTCGGATAAGAATATGAAGGTGGGTCGGAAGAAGGACCAGGATAAAATTAAGTTAATGGGGGATACTTTGGTGGATTCAGACTTGGTGAGAACATTGAACTCCCATTTTTATAACCCCCAAAAATGATTATCCTCTCATGGAATGTAAGGGGGTTTAACAACACCCCCAAACAAAAAGTTGTTCATGATTTGGTTTGTGTGCATTCTTCGAATGTGGTGTTTATTCAGGATAATAAATTGGCTACTGATAGTATGTTCAATATTACTCCCAAGTTGTGGATAAGGGGGCAATGACAGTGTATTGGCGCATGTGGATATGCTGGTGGCATTGCTTGTTTATGGGATTCGGTTAAGATATCCCCTCTTACTTGGATTTCCAATAGATGGTCTATTTCGATGGTCGGGCATGATAATTAATCTGGTGAAACCATCCTACTTACAAATGTGTATGCTCCTGTTGATTACAATGATAAAGTGAATTTGTGAGAGCACATTTACTTTGTGAGAAGTTTGGTTCCCTTGTACCCATGGATTTTGGCTGGAGACTTCAAATCTATCACTTTTTTGGAGGAGAAACATGGTGGGGTGGACCATCTCGAGCCTTTTATTTTGTCTTCAATGCTCATGTCCAGGCCCTAAACTTGGTTGACATCAATCCAGCTAATGGGATATTTAATTGGCACAATAGAAGGAGTGGGGAAGCTTCCATCTCAGAGAGACTAGATAGGTTTTTGATATCTAGTTATTGGATGGTTAATAACAAAAGTGCTAGTTTTGTGATTCTAGAGGGTAGGGGATCTGATCATTGGCCTATAAAACTCTCTGCTTTGGAGTTAGGGCTAAAAAATAATCCATCCTTTAAGTTTTAACTTATGTGGCTTTGTGATCCTAAGTTTCATGATTTCATGTGAGGCTGGTGCACCTCTGGCAAACCTCCTCATGGCACCGCTATGTATTCCTTTATGAAGTGACTACAATTTGTAAAACATAAATTGAAGAGATGAAATAGACTGAATTTTGGAAACCTTTCCTTGGCTAAGCTGAAAGCTCTTAGGAGGATGGAAGAAGCTTCAAGGAAGATTAGATATTAGGGATTCACGAAGGAGCTTCTTGTTGAGGAATCTGAGGCTGCAAAAGACCTTGCTGAATGGGAACTGAGGGAAGAAATTTTTTGGAAACAAAAATCTCAAGTATATTGGCTTCAGGAAGGGGATAAGAACAGAACCTTATTTTATAAATCAGTTAAGGCTTGCCATAATGGTAACATGATTACCTCTCTTGTGAATTCTCAGGGTGCCTTGCTCTCTTCTTTCAGGGATATTTTAGAAGAGACTAAGAGGTATTTTTCTTCTCTCTTCAAAGAGGACTCCTTATCATATGATGAGAATGAAAAGATTATTCTAAATTGTATTCCAACGATTGTTTATAGAGAGATGAATGAGCACTTGATGGATCCAATTTCCCTTGAGGAGTTGGAAAATGTTGTATTCAAGATGAAAAGGAAAAGCCCTAGGCCCAAATGGATTCTCGATTGAGTTTAATCAGGAGTTTTGGGATTTAATCAAATTTGATCTTTCGGAGGTGGTCCATGAGTCCCAAAATAACAAACATATGCTAAGGGCCCTAAATGCTACATGTGTGGTGCTTATACCCAAAAAAGAGGGAGCAAATTCCTTGAATATGTTCAGGCCTATTGCTATATGCAATGTTGTGTATAAGATCATCACAAAAATTATTTCTAAGAGGTTGAAGATATGGTTGAGCAAAATCATCTCTGAGGAGCAAGGAGGGTTTTTTGTTGGCCGACAAATCTTGGATGGGGTGGTTATTGCTACATAAAATATTAACTTGATGGAAAATTCTAAGGAGAAAACTATGTTAATTAAGTTGGACATGGCCAAAGCCTATGATCGGGTCAGATGGTCCTTTCTTCAGAAAGTTCTTGCTGCTTTTGAATTTGAGGAGGAATGGATTAGATGGGTGATGAGCTATATTTCTTCTTCCTCATTCTCTGTTCTTGTTAATAATGAGCCATCAGAGCTTTTTGAGGCCTCAAGGGGATTGAGGCAAGGAGATCCTTTATCTCCTTATTTGTTTATCATTATGGCGAAAGGGTTGGGAAGATTTATCAAGTCTCAAGTCATGTAGGGTCTCATTTAGGGGTGGAAGTGGGATAGTAGTTTGCCACCTCTTTCCCACCTTCAATTTGTTGATGATATTGCTTTATTGGGAGTTGCCACTATCAAGGAAGCTGACAATATTAGACAGTCTCTTGACATATATCTTGGTACTTCTGGACAGTTGATTAATGAGGACAAGTCTTCTATTTTATTCTTCAATACCCTTCCTATTATTCAAGCCAGGATTGCTCGTATTCTAAGATTCTAGGTTGGGGCTCCCCCTTCATTTATCTTGGTATTCTAATTTCATCTCATCCTCTACCTAGATTTTCTTGGCAGTCTATGCTTGATAAGTTTAGAAGGAAGGTGAATCACTGGAATTTCATATGGCTATCCACTGCAGGTAGATTGTTGCTTTTAAAATATGTTGTTCAAGATTTACCCATTTATAGATGTTTTGTACAAATAGCTCAATCTCACTTCATCAAGGACATGGATGATTTGTCAAGATAGTTTTTATGGTCTAGAAAACTTGATCAATCTAAATGGAGTTTGGTTAGGTGGAATTCTATATGTAGGTCGGTGCAAGAGAGAGGCCTTGGGTTGCGACAGATAGCTCTTTGTGGCCAGGCTTTGGCTGTAAAACTTTATTAGAGATGGTGTACCTCTCAAGATCAGATTTGGACTAAAATATTATCTTGTAAATACTTGAGAGGTATTTCTGAGGCTGAGATACCTAGAGTTAGCTTGGTTGGGAAAGGTTTAGTTATCTGGGATACTCTGAAAAGAGGATCTAATTTAATCAAGCAGAGTTTGTTCTAGATTTTCAATCAGGGATCAAATGCTCTTTTTTGGGAGGATTCTTGGAATGGTCACCCTCCTATATTGAATCAATATCCTAGGTTACGTTCCCTAAGCATTTTTTCTTAGAAGTAGGTTGATATCGTGTGGAGGACTTTAAAAAAATCTAGTATTTTAGAAATAGGGAGATGTACAGGTGGAAATATCTACGAATGGCCCCAAGGGGGATTGGCCAAGGACAGAGAGGTGCTTGCTCTTATTCTTACGGGGAGGCCTTGTTCTTCATTGAGGGGTACAGATATTTTGGTTTGGAAGCTTGATCCTAAGGGAACCTACTCGGTAGCCTATGGTTATCAGTTTCTTGATAAGCAAAAGTGTGGGAGTCTTCCTGTCACTTGGTGGAAAAAGGTGTGGAACAAATTTGCCTCACTTGGGATAATGTGAGGAAGATGGGATTTCAGGGTCCCTCTTTTTGTGTCCTTTGCAGTAAGAATGAGGATGACTCTTCTCATTTATTTTTCCAATGCTCCTTTTCCAGAGACATTTGGAACCATTAGTGGAGCGCTTGGAACCATTTGTGTTTTCATGTGCTATCCCTGGTGGAGTTTTGGAGTAGTCTGGGCAAACCTCCGACCAAGGCCCCCTTCCTTCGGGTGGCTTGGAATTTGGGCCCTTCTTGCATCATCTAGAAAATTTGGCTCAAACAAAACCGATGCATATTTTAGGGCAGTTATTTAGTTGTTCAACAGATATGGTAAAGGATCCTATATATGGTTCAAGAAACCATCCATAGCAAATGTGATGTGGACCCTCTTTTGGATTCTAGGGAGGATAAGGTACAACAAGCCCTTGGCCTCTTTGGGGATGGTGTGAACACTTATAGCCCTAGTAGGGTTTCTCAGCTCAACACGAAGGTTAGGAGAGATGGTAGGTGGATGCCATCCCATAGAGGAGTTTTAAAAATTAATACTGATGGATCATCCAGGGGTAATCCTAGACATGCTGGCATAGGATTATCTACGATTCTGACTCTCAAATTGTGGTTAATATTTTAAACAATAAAAGGGTGGAGGAAGTTAATTGGTAGTTGGCCTCTGTAGCCATTCAGATTCTCAGAATGAGTGAAGAGTTTGAATTTATATCCTTTGTGCACATTCCAAGGGAATGAACTGTGGTTGCTGATTACCTGGACAAAAGGGCTTCTGAGATACTAGATCCTTGGAGTATCGATAATTGGGAAAGTCTCCCATCTGGGGACTCTCAATGCCTGTGGGAGTTGATCCACAAGGATGTACAAACTTAATGTGGTTTGTTCTTGTTGTATTTTATGGGTGTCATTCTAGTCCAGTGGTTTTAGCCTGTTTGGCTATTTATTTGAGTCCTGGTTGGAAGATCAGTTGTACTCTATAATCCAAACTTTTTATCAATAAATTTTTACCCATTTATTAAAAAAAAAAGAGGTACATCAGAGGAGGTATCAACTTCGACGTACACAAAATTTATGGAATTAGATGTGGGACCTATAGGAATAATGATGCCTATGTGTGGAAAACCAAAATCCCTAACTAATTCAATGATGAGAGGTGTGAATGTGATGTTGTGCACCAAATATTTTTATATACTATGATTGGTCATGTGAACTGCAAATTGTGCACGTTGAGAGGTAGATGCGAGAAATGTTCCAAGATTCTCATCTAAGTGGGATAATATTATGGATGAATATGGGGTGGTTTTTGGAATGGATGGCTCTATGGTGGATGAGTTTTGTGGAGATGGTGATTTAGGCTACACAAATGGAGAAATAATTGGAGGCTCTATGATAAATTATTTAATTAAATGGATAAATGCTAATTAATTGTAATTAATTAATTACCACTAACATGTTTGATGTTGGTGTCTAAACATTGCAATGACATTAGCCCTATTTGAAACAAAATCACCACTCCCTATAGTCACTGATAGTTTTATCTCTTTGAAATCCATAGAAAAAATTCACCACTAAGTACAAATTTACCACTAGCAATTTGATAATTGAACTAGTAATTTTGATGGTGATCCTATCTAACCATAGAGCTTGTTCCAATAGTAGGTGCCAGCTTCTCTTATTATCCTCTAATGATTTTCTCAATATTCTTAGTAGATTTTTGTTAGTTTATTTTGCTATCCATTCCCTTGGAGGTAGTAGTTAGAGGTATTCTTTATAGTGATGCCATACTTGCTGGAAAACTCAATGTATTTAGCTCCTATGAAAGTTGGTCCATTGTCGCTCACTAAAGCTTCTAAGACACCAAACCTTGTGATTAAGCTTTCCATGAATTCTATTACCACCTCTTGGTCTGATTTCTTTATGGGGATGACCTCTACCCATATGGTGAGGTATTTTGTGGCAGTAAGAATGTACTTATGTCCTACTAAGAAATTTGGATTAATAACACCTATGAAGTCCAGCCCCACTACTAAAAATGTTCTTCAACCTGAATTGACTTGAGGGGGAATGATACATTTCTAGTTCTTCCCACATACCAATGGCATTCATCACAGGCTCTTGTAAATTTTAAGGTGTTAGCAAAAATGGTAGGCCAGTAATAGCCTACTCTAATTATCTTTAAATTTGTAACCCTTCTTGAGAAATGCCCTCCAGATAATCCTCCATGGAACTCCTCAATGACCTTTTGTTTTTGATCATCTCTCAAGCATCTTAAGAGGAATCCATCAAGATTTATCTTGTATAGACCTTCTAGTAATAGGACATATTTTAGAGTTTGAAGCCTATATCTCATCCTCTATGATGAATTAATATTAGAATGACACACTCCAATCAAAAAATATTTGGTCATCTGATCTACTAGTTTGATTCTCTTGACTGTAGTTATTCAGTATGATCTTCTGCTACTAACTAGTAGGATGTCACTTCTGCTATAATTGCTGCTTCTATAAAACCTTAGCATAATGCTTTGCCTCTGACTAGCTTGGTAGGATGAATCTCTACATAAAATTTCTAGATCTTAGTAATCTAGCTAGCTCTTGTGTCTCCTAGTTCACCTTGTAAAATGAAACATCTAACATCTAAGTGAACCATATAAACCAAGGTTTTACTTTAAACCAAGTATTACCTAAATTTTTTCAATGACTTCATCACTAAAAATACTTGTTTCTCAATAAAATTATACTTGAATTGATATTCATGGAGAGTATAGCTCCAAAATAAAAAGGGTGCTCTTCTCCTTCATAATTCTTCTGGGTGAGCACTGATGTATAACTCTCCTCATCTCCATAAGCATACCAAATGAAATATTTGCTAAAGTTTGGGTTCACTAGAACTAGAGCAGTAGCAATGGATTCTTAATGATCTCAAAATATTGTTTTCTCACTTTAGTCCATTTAAAATCCATATTCTTCTTCAACAGTTCTGAGATAGGTTTCACTTTCTAAGCAAAATCAGAGATAAATTTTGTAAAAAAATTTATCTGACCAAAGGACTGCAAAGCTTTCTTGTTCATGGGTAATGGAAGAGCAAGAATGAATTTAATTCTATCTAGGTGAATAGCTATACCTTCTTTATATCCCACATGGCCTAACAAATTTCCCTTATGGATTGTAAAAAATGACTTCTTCAAATTAAGAGAGATGCCAAATTCCTTGCACTTCTTAAATACTTGCTCTAAATGTGCGATGTGGTCTTGCTTATCATGAGAGAATATAGTCATGTCATCCAAGTAAATCAAAATGAATTTGTTGATCAAATATTCAAAGGCATAATCTATTTCTCTTTGGAATGTGGCTTCTGCGTTGGACAGACCAAAAGGCATTCTCTAATAGGTAAAAGTGCCTCATTTGATGGTGAATGTTATTTTGAAAAGATCCTTATCTTTCACCCAAATTTGGTTATAGCCAGAGAATCCATATAACAATGAGAACCTCTTTGCTTCCGCTACAATATGTAGGATTTGATCAATTTGAGAGAGTGGGTAGTGGTCTTTTAATGATGCTTGATTGAGATTCCTAAAATACACACACAAGCTAGATGTCACCGTTCTTCTTCCTTACTGGGACCAAGTTAGCTACCCAGGTTGAATGCTTGATTGGATATATGATCTTAGTCTTCAGCAACTTTAACAGTTCTTCCCTCATTATGGCTTTGATTCTAGGGTTCAAAGGCCTCTGCTTTTGCCTGAAGGGTTTTACATTCGGTTCTAGCTCAATTGTATGTTGGATGACCTTCTTATTATATACTTTAAGATCTTCATATGACCAAGCTACAATATATTGGTATTTCAGGCATAGAAATTTGATATCCTCCTCTTCTCCTGAAGAACATCAAACTACAAATTTGAGCTTCTTTTCCTTTTTGATCTCAATTTCCTTGTACATATTTTCATTGACTTCCATGGATTTGATCCTTTTCCTATCTTCATTATCAAACAAGATTTCTAGAGTGACCAACCCTCTAGGTATATGATTGTTCTTTAGCTGAATTGTCTTGTTGGTCTATCTCTTCTATATTTTTCTCTTGAATGGTAGATAGACATGCTTCTCATACAAGAAAATCAATGATATGTTCATCATTTTTAAACACTTGCCTAAAAATCTACTTGTTTGGTATCGTAGGCCTAAAAATTATTTTGATCCCTTTGTATTTTGTGACTCCTATATTTGTAGAAGGGTCAAAATTAGCTCCCCTCATAGCTAAGGAATTATCCAAGGTGTTCTATCTTCTAGGAAAAAAATAATATCTAGGGCATCAAAGGATTCCATCAAATACCATACCCTATTCATGTATACCTTCAAGTAATGGTGTTTACTACTGCACCTCTCTCTTACTTGATTGACAATTAGTTTAGAATCAACGTATATATTCAATATCTTGATGCCCATGCTCTCAACCTGCATTAGCCTAAGGCATAAAGACTCGTATTCTGTAGCATTTTTAGTGTATGACATGTTAGCCTATACATGAAACTCTTTGCACATTTTGACTGAAATTGCAATAGTACATCAACACCAACCCCATTTCTGCATCTTGCACCATCAAAGTGCATGGTCTAGGTTTCTGTTTCTCTCTGGGACTGATTAGATATAGTAGGGATTATTTTCTTTATTTATGTGGAAATGCTATATGTACCAATACCTGTCCTAAATTGACTATAATCCTCTTTGAAAGGCAACTCATAATCAATATCTAGCTCTTCAAAACTGTCCACTAGTTTAATTTCACCTAGAGGAGTGAGATTACACGTCTTATCTAATTTTTTCAATATGATAAGACAAAGAATTCTCTGGTATTATTCTTATCCTTTTTCTTTTGAATGGGAACACCATGCTAGAGTAATCCATGTACATGCATCCTCCCAATTTGGTAATGAATTCTCTTGAAAGGAACAAGCTAAAATAAGTCTCTAGATCCACCGCCACTATTTCTTGCATGATGGTTAACTTTTGAACTCTATGCAACCTCATCAGAACATCTTTTATTACCTCCATTATCTTCATTGGTGTCCCATCTAACTATAAAAATCCAGGATAGGATCTGGTATATTCCATTCCCATATCTTGGTATACTGCCTTGGGAATAACTATGGTGGAAGCCCCTAAATAAAATATGCAATTATGGATGATCCACCCCTCCATACTTAGAGAAATGTAAAAAGAGGGGGTTTGTTCTTCAAAGAAATAGAAGACATATTGTCTTTCCCAGAGGGCATGTTGAGGGTTGTAGTGGTCTTCTTTTCTTGTGGATATTTATTTAGAGAATATTTCAAAATGTCTATTTGGCCAAGAATAAAGAGAGTATCATATAGGTTAGCCTTGGAGGGTATTCTCTTCATTTCCTCCATAATGTTATACTCTGACTTGGCATAGGTGGGTCTCTCAGACCTTCTATCTGGCTCACCATACTTCCTCTTATACTATTGTGTGGCATCAATTCTCTACCTCTTGTTTATGGAGGGAAATATAAACCTCTTTTGAGTTTCATTCTTGGATATCATCCTTTCTCCTTCATTTTCTTTGTCAAACCTCTTGGGAAAATTAACCCCATTTTCTTGGCCTTTAGGGACCATGTCCTTCTTTTCATTGGCTCGAGGGATAGGAAATGTATCACTACTTTGAGCAGGTGGGTCTTTCTTCTTTTGAGAGGGGATCTAAAATTGACCCATCTTCTGCGGATCAACCTGTAGTGTTTTCTTGCCTGACTTTGTCATGACAAAAATGGGTCCATATTCATCAAGATATTTTCCAACCATGATATGATTTGGTTTCCAGAGAATATTCACTCTTCATTTTTTATTTCTCTCTATCTTCTCCATAGCCTATTGTACATGATGTTGGTACATAACACACAACTCTGAATCATGAAGATCATTGCATACTAGACACCATATATTCACTAGAATAGTTTTAGAGGAACACTGTGGATCTTCTTGTATCACGTTTACTCTGACCCTAGTGCTATTACTGGGACCAGGTATTTGATCCTTTTTGACATAAGGATATCTTATTTTTGAAATCTCTCTATCTCTCATTTTTCCATTGAGTTGATCTTGTTACCGAGAGTTTACAAAGTATTCTGAATATCAAGAAGCACAAAGGATTTTTGAGGTATCTGAGAAGGAAGTGGTTGAAAAGGAACTACAATAGGTGATACTTTTAGATGATGAATAAGGTTCATTTGTGGAAGTGGATATGACAAATGAGGAGGATCCATATAAGATGATGTAGTTGTATGACCTTGGACATTGGGAGTTTCCAAATAGTAGGAAAATACAGCTTTAGGGGGTAATATTCCCATATTGATGAGGATGTTTTCAGCATGAACTACATTGTAGACCTGTGGAAAGGTATATACCCCAGCTTGTTGGATTTGCAGACCAACTCTGATCCAAGGGATATGATATAATACATGAAAGCGAGGGTTGAAGTTGGTCTAGCTTTAGGTGGAATCCTCTTCCAAGTCCTACTAAAGCTCAAGTTAAAGTCTAAAAATATTTCTTGTTGATGCTTTTGTATGGATGTGAACTGATTGAGGAGGAAAAAAGAATCAAAAAAATCATTGAACTCTTATACAAAGGGTTTTAATAATGCTACCATAAGGTAATGGTATTGTCTTCTAAGGTCTTGAACCAATGTAGAATATTCCTCTAAAGGATAGGGCTAGGATTCTTATAGTAACATCCTCATTCTTTATGTTGTGGATCACTGCTAGATTCAAAATATCTTGGTAATGTTCATATGTAGTTTTATCAGATCCATCATATGTAGGAATATCCTTAGACACAACCTGGAGGATATAATGCATATGGTTCAATCTAAGGGGACCAACTATATTCCAGCTAGGATAATTTTTCAAGGGCTTATTTGGAGCTACATTTACATTCTAATTTTAATCCATATTTCTAGGTGTAGTTCCTGTTGGATGTGGCCTTGGGGGTACTGCAGGATGGACCTCAAAAGGAGTTTCATATGAATGAAAAACCTAATTTAAATCTCTTATGATAGTAGATCCTGTAGCACAGGGGTGGGGTATTCCCATTGGGGAGGTGTATTCCAAGGTTGAGGATGATCAATATACTAATCCCAACTTAGTTACCAAATTGTACAGTTGTAAGATCCCCCAAACTACCCTTTTACGTCCAAGGATCAACTTGTACGAACGTCAAATGCGTACTTTGTATGATCTCAAATCATACAGTGTCATAGATTGTACGATGTCACACTTAGTAAAACTGATAAATTCAATTTTGGATACTGTCGTACACAGTCTTGTAATCGCTCAAGTCGATTTCCCAAAACTGCCAAATCGGGTAAGTTTCTCTCAGTCATTTGTTTTACTAAATCGGGTAGGTTTACTTTGTATGATTTGTACGAATGATGATGTACGATTTGTATGAACCAAAGGTACAATATGATGCTTTTTTAGATACTCTAATGCCTCAATATATCTCATGAAGGTTTTTTAAGGGATTGATATGCCAATCAATCAATTCTCTATATCATGCAAAACATATTAGCTGGGTTGTTGAGAGATTCCATGCAAGAAATTACATCCAAAAATTGTACAAATAGGTTCAATACATCTTCCTTGATGCTATAATTCTTCTATATCAGTCCTCAGAATTCACCAGGATCAGATTCTGTCAAAGGTTGCAACAATGCTTAAAACTAACCTGTAACATTCAATAGAAAACACATGCAACAAGATTCATCCATAAATCACCATCCATCAATACTAGAATCATACACAGTAGTCCAAAAATGTCATTATGCTCATTGAGGTATCATGGATTCAATTATAGTGTGGATAATCTATCAATATACTTGTAATAACTCATAATAATCAATCTATGTATAACCATATAACAAGTATTCTTTACATAGGTAGCCAGACCTATAAAATTGAAAATGGGGCCTTATATAACATTTCTCAGACCGTTCCAAGTGGTTCCTAAGGTAATTAGTTATTTATAACTACCCATGCACAACTAAATTCATTATATTAGCTTTTTACTAAGTTCAACACTTTAGTTAGCAAATCTATGCACCATTTTACCATGAAATTATATTTCCCATGCATTTGGATGAATTTCAATGCGCCCTGTATGATTTTCCACTGCCTTGTACGGTTTATCCATCTAGTTGTATGGTTTGGTTCCTTGGATGTACAGTTTACCCCTACATGTACGGTTTACAAAACTTGGCAAACTGTCAAAACTATCAAAATTAAGTAAATCCTCTTTGATCAATTCTTCTTCTTCTAGGAGGTGGATTTGCCACCTACATTTGCCCTCCCCTTTACTTTGGTCAATATCCTCGTCGACTCATTCTACTTCTTCCACTGTGCTTCATATTCTACAACTACAACATCTAAGTCCTTAACTTGTGACTTATACATTTCTTGTTTATTTTTTAATTTGGCTGTGTAGCTTCCCATCTCTATTGATTTTGCCTCGTGGAAGTTAGCATTTTCCTCGATAGTCTTTAAGAATTCCATCACCTGCTTTTCACGTTATGAGGTACTCTTTTTCATCTTCTCCTTCCAGTGAGCTTTTGCTCGAGCTACCGCCTGAAGTTCTTCATTATTTTTAGTAATGGTCTGTAGGTGGTGGTTAATATCAGCCTCCATAGCTCGAACATTATCTTCCTTAATTTTCAATTGGGATTGCTTTTCTAGGACCATCTCATTCAATATTTTATTATCCTTTGTCAACTCCTCTATCTGCTTGGCTTGTATCACTATATACTCACTCTTCTCAGCCAACTGAGCTGTCATTTGTTCCTCTTTTGCTTTGAGTTGTACCTCCAACTCCTTGATCTTGTCTTCTATCGTCCGTGAGATCTGTCGATTTTCCTATTCAAGAGTGTTAATTCTAGCTTCAAAATCAGTTCTGATTCCTAATAGATCATCCTCCAATTTCTTTATTTTATCTTCTACATAGCTCTACTATTCTGAAGTTCTTCTTCTATTATGGCCAATTTATTTTGAGTGGCTGTATTTTCCTCCTTCTGAGCCTCCTTGAGCTGATATATTTGTTCTAATCCTATGCTCAACCACTCTATCCAATGTGTTAGGAAATTAAACTTCCTCAGGTTGATAGCCACTCCAATAGCAACCCTCTTATATTCCAAATCTAACGTACTTGCGGGACAGGTCGAATGATTGTACAAGTACATCCTTAAATCATTCCTATAATTTGTGACCACCCCTTCTGGCAAGTCTTATCTTCCTAACATTATTGTTACCTCTTTCCTGGGCAACCTCCATGGATATTGTGTGTGAATGTCTACCATCATCCTTGTACGCTCTGCACTGCTCACCCATTATGTTATCTTTTCCAATTCGAGAGACACTTGTTATTTACACAACTTCAATTTTTCCATGTGGTCGATGCAAAATTCCAATATGGAACTATTAATAACATGGCCTCCCTAAGAAAATAAGTGTTTCACATTATCCTCTATTCCACGTGCCTCCTCCTTAGTTGTAATTCTGTTGAACCGCGATACTTCTAGAAGATAACTCGATTGCATCCCTCGTTGTTCTTCCTCTGTAGGAGTTCGTTCCTCTTACTCTTCCATGTGGTGGCTAGAGCTTCCACCAAGATCCTAAAGTGCTCTCATTGTATCTATATTTTCTCGAGGTGGAGACTATTTTATGATTTTCTCCTCCTCACTATCTTCTATATTCACAATCTCTTCTTGAGATTGCTACTGTTCAACTTGTTCTTGGGATTTTTCTAGTTCGGTAGAGCCCACCTATTGTTCTTTGGTATTATCTTGGGCTACTTCTTGTTCAATACTGCCCACCTATTGTTCTTATATCACTTCTTCCTCTTGAACCTGCTACGTATCCATTGTTGTGACCTGCTCAACAACAAGTTCTTCTTTTTCCTATGATGTTTCCATATTCTCTGGTGCATCTTTCTTACTTGAGCCTCCTCTCACAAACTTGTAACGAGGCTTCTTCTTGGAATCTTCCTCCGTGGTATTATTATTACTTCCATTTCTTCCTAAGTAGTGGATATTCCTTCTTGCACTACCTCAAATCATTTAAAAAATTTAGAAGCATCCATATTCTCAAATTGTTGGAATATTTACAAAGATTTCACTATTCTTTTTGCCTCTACCCAACACAACTCATCTAGTTCTATCTCTTTTGAGTTTGACTGTTATTTTTCTTGTTGGTGTCCCCTCAGCACAGGCTCTTCTCATACTTTTGGAATTGGTTTGCTCACCATTATTTCACGTTGTATCCTCATCATTATCTGTATTGGGCTTTCTTGCCTCCTCTCCCTTTCTTGAATGAGCGTCTGCTCCTACTATCGTTGTGTGGGTGCTTGTTTTTCTAGCTCTGGTTCTAACCTCTAGGTATTTTTCTCCTATGATGTACATTTTCATCTTCCTCTGGAGTACTATCCTCTTGAGCTCTATTGGTATGTTGCTGGCTCCTTGTTTGAGGTCTCTTTGGGGTCACTTTTAGTATTGGTACTGACTTAGCCCATTGCAATATCATCAGCTATCCTCTCTTGATCTCCCGATGTGGCGTCAATCCTATAAATTGGATATTCACTTTTGTGACCACATTTAATAACAATCCAATAGCATTGAAAGTCATTCCGAAGTTCTTCGACCTCTTTGTTAGTACTCGTGTATTTTTATTTACAATAAGGTACCCCAATCATAGTGAATTCCCTTGTTGATACTCTCTACATATTATGTTATCCACATTGGCATTTCTATGGCCCTTATATCTCTTTTCAGTTGAGCCATGACTGTATTCATTGCACATGTACAATGTTACCCTTTCAATTGGCTCTGCTTGATTTTGTGTGTTCCTGCACCTAAGATATTTGCCTGAGTTAGTGATGTGACAGTGGTAAGTGTAGTGACAAGGCAATATGCCTCTATTGGATCTACCAATATCTTTATGACCTCCATACCATATTTCGGTAAGCCAAATGTCTTCTGAAATACCTCTATCAAAATATCCACTTTCACTGACCTCTTGCCCACATTGACATAGGCAATTTGGGTTGTAGGGTTATACACATGAACTATCTACAATAGATAGTTATGGAAAAAGGATTTGTGAAATGGTGGAACTTGTGCAATTACTGCTACATGAGCATCCTCAAACATATTCCTCCAAGTATGATTCTTATTTTTCTCATCACTCCACCACTTCCTACATGCATCCGCTCCATGCTATACAAATGTAATATTTGTAACCTCAACCTGACACTCTTTCTATCCATTTCTTAGATTATCTTCCTATTCTAGCCAGTGTACTTTACTCCTCAATTTCCTTTGTGAGGTCATTTCTTGTGACATTCTCTCCTCTCAGTGCCTTGGTGGTGTTCTTCTTAGATTAGCCCACCAATGTCTCTGCCCCCTCCATGGCCTATATCCTCTTCTACTCTAAGGATAAGTACCAATCCAATCGCGGGATTAAAATTGCCACCTTGGGTGTTGTTGTGGGTATGCTTCTCTCTTGTGCAGTGGACCTGGTGACCTCTCCACCCTATTGGCTGCAATCCACCTTAACCGACGTCCAAATTATTTTATCAAGATCATACCTCCATCTCACCAATTAACTCAATCCTCGCACATCACCATTTCCTCAATCATAAGTGTACCTAAAATAGTATGATTTACTATAAATCATACAATGTCTCCTATTTGTACCCCTTTATGGTTATTACTTTAGCCACTTCTAGATCATACACTTATATTTTTTTCACCACAGTTTGATTTCCAGCCTATCAGTCTTCAAACCATCATAACTCCTCTAAATCGTACAACCACCCTATGAAATCATACAGTATGATAGTACTCTGTACGATGTTTCTTTTAAACTACCTTCCCATTTGAAATTCGTACGATTTCGTATGACTCCATACGATTTGCTAAAAAAAACTGCCAAAATGGATCACCCCGAACTATGCTAATTTTATTTGAAATCATAAATTTGCCCTCTAGAATCACACAATACACTTTTTCAAACCCTAGGTTGTGAAAAATTCACAAATATGACCTCCTTTGTTGAATCTTCCACCAACCCACTTGCCGGATTGCCCCGTTCCTCCGTTTCAGTGTTTTTCGGGAGCAATTTTCCAACTCCTTCACTTTTGGCATAATTTATTTCCTCTTGATAAATTTTTGGCTGTACTTTGATGGCTGTATAGAATTCACCTTCCGTTCTTTGATTTTTTAGCTCTGATTTTTTTTTTTTAGAGTTTAAATCTTTTCTTTCCCTGCAATTTCCACCGCCTAGCTCCAATTTCTCACTTCTCTGAACTCTAATATGTCATTCCTTGTATTTGAGTTTGTACTTGGATGTTTTTTGTTGTATATTATTTGTATTTATTTTTAAACTTCAAATTTTCCCTTTTTAATGGAGTGCAACCCTAATTTCCCTCTCTTCCGTTATTTCTCCGACTAATTTCTCTAAAAATGAAAAGTACTCCTTGGTGCTAATCAAAATGAGTCCTTCTAAATACATATTATTGATGAGATTTGGCTGCCCATATGGTCTTATCCATTCAATTTGCATGTTTTCCACCTTTGTCCTCCTAAAAAAATTCACTTTGTACGATTTAATGAAATTACAGTCCTGCCTTCTTATTTAAAGCACTTGGAAATCCTAACGAAACCCTAATTCCATTTAATCCCTAAATTGTGCCACCTTGCACATTTTCTTTCCCTCTTGCATGGATGACTAACAACTTAGCATAATTTAAAAAAAAATGTCTTTTCCCCGCTTTTTCCTCCAACCGCTACTTTTTCCTGTGAATGCCGCATCAAATGGGTAGTTGGAAATCGTACAACATGTTTGAAACCGTACAGTGTACGATCAAAATCATACATGTCATATTGTATGCTTTACCAATTTTTTATGTCGATTTTGCTTGTATGATCCCATAATTTGTACAATTTCATCCTTAATTTTTACTTGTATGATCTTCATACTTAGAGAAATTTTCAATTTTTCTCTCTCTGAAGAGGCTGTCGTTTTCGGTTTTCAACCACTTCCTTCCTAATTGCATCCCAAGGGATTTTTACAATTTAAGGTACTTGTTTTTCTTTCATTTTTCTTTTTATTTTTCTTTTTCTTTTTCCCTTTTTCTTTTCAATCCTAATCTATTTACACTTACCGTCTTGGTAGTCGTACAATGACATTCACTTGTACGATCCCATCAAATTATTCTCTTGGAGGTTCAACTATTACGTTCTAAGTGGTTATGTCACCTATTAGTATTTGTTCCCTAGGTCAATTAATCTCCACTTGTGATGTTACCGAGTTTCCTAGCCTTCCTCCTCCGTGTGTACAATTTGGAATTGTACAATTGTAAGCTGGAGTATCCTCACTTGGTGTCCTTTCCCTTTGGCATACAAGTGATTGGTCCCTTGGTAGCGGTGTCCTTACTACTCTACTATAATTTGAGTGACTTCTTTGCCTATCCCCCTAGATCAATTTTGGCTCCAAACTTGGCGATCAGATCCTTAGTTGTCCCTAGTTTCTTTCATCTACAAAATGCACTCTTCCTCTACTAGTAAGGCCTATGCCATGTGAGTATCTCCCCCATACTATTCCTCTTGATGGTGAGTTTCTCTATGCTAATGGTGATTCCTCCCTTTCCTGGAGTAAGCCTCTACCATTCATAACCTGTTGAGGTCCTTGTCGTATTAAGGCTGGTTGTCCCTGAAAACATGAGATTTCGAAAGTTAAAAGGGACGACTAAGATACGATGCAAACGAAACTAACTTGATGCTAAATTTTATGGAATGAGCATGTATGAAAGAAAACGAACATAATCGAATCAAAACCAAATATAAAAGAGAATGTAGAAGCACATCCCCTTTTTTTTATTAATGTGATTGAGAACTCGGTTACAATCCATTTCCTCCCCTTTTGGGGGCTAGGAGTATCAACATTGTTTCATTTACAATCATATATCAATGATCCTTCTTCCGCGTGCCCACATGTAGAATGGGCGGGCCAAAATGTCGCCGTCGCTTGTGTTGGTGAATCTTCAATCTCTGCCGCTTCTCCTGCGTTCAAAGAAACAACAAAAAGAGTTTAGTAGCACCTGTGTTAAAATAAAGCATTCGATCCATAAAACAAACAAAACATGCATGCAGAAGATGATTAAAACAACAGATTGGAGGACTCAGAATACTTTGAAGCCTGCATGTTAGTTAGAATGAAATAAAATAAAACCTGCATGTTGATGTGCTTGCAATCAAAATCCCGAAATCATAATGCAAAGGAAATAAAAATAGAACACTGAGCTTTGTCGACGAATGGATGGATCCATGGATCCGGATTCACGTTCTCCATAAACACCCGATGACCTCCCTCGCAGAAGAGATCACGGATGCGGATGACATGAATCAATGCTAAAACGTCTGGCGGTAAACTGGCAGGGCTTCGCTGCTCCAAACGTTTCTTTCTTTTTCTTTTTTTTTTGGGTGGGAAAAGTCCACCATTTTATAGACCCAGGGGGTCTCTTTGGATAGGCATGCATAAGCGCCATGTGGTGGTCACAGGTGCCATGTGGCGGTCATGTCTTCCCATGAGAGAGGAAAGTCCTCCATGACTTGGGCTTTCATGAATGCCCCTGTGACAGTCCTCTAACGGCCCACGTAATTGACTGACTTCCACTACCAATTGTTTAATGTCCATTTTCGTATTTTTTTTAATGTCTGCTTTCGTTTGTCTAGTGTGCATTTTTAATTGTTTAAAGGCCCATGTTTGCCATTATGACAAGTGTCTAATGTCCATTTTCATATTTTTTTGTTTAAAGTCCACCTTTATTTGTTTAACGTCCGCTTTTATTGTTTAACTTCAAGCCAGGCGCGAAGGTATGAGTTTGTCGCGATATCACGACGCCAAGAAGAAGCCAGGGCGCAGGGTAGGAGTTGTCGCGATATCGTGACTATCGCGACATCGCGACGTCACAACATCGCGACTGTCGCGACATCGCGACGTCGTGACATCGCGACGTCGCGACATCGCGACATCGACATCGGAGCTCTGACTCCGATATCGCGACTGTCGCGATATCGTGCGACATGGCGCAAAGGCGGAATGGTCGCCAGAAATGCACCCTGGCGCAAAGGCTTCAAAGTGCACTTCGTCCCGCGGTGAGACGAATTTGAAGCAGAGTGTCTGGAGCCGCCAAATTACTTTTTGACTTTCCAAAACTACTGTGTAAGTGGCTAGGACCACTGTTTGACCTCTGAGGGCTGCCCTGAAGGTTGTGTGTGTCAATGCGATCAGTGTTTGCAGTCACATAATCGGATTGGTGCTGTTTTGGTGTCTACAGATGCCCCTTTTTGGGAAGTGCTACGGGTGACGCAGTGCTGAGCAAAAAAATAGATAACCAAAGCACTAATGATTAGGGTTTCTTAGTAACCTAACCAACTTGTGATGCCCCAAGCATGGAAAGGGGATGCATTCTTGAATCCTTGCTTTTGACGAGCTAAGGAATTTGATTTCAAGTATTAACCTGTTTTGGTGAGGTGTGACTTGAACTTAGACATTGATCAGTCATGAATAGGCAAAGGGCGCAACCTTTTATCCACGGGGGAACCTTGAGTTCATGCTTCGGGAATGCCAAGCGTTTGATCGCGTTTGATCGATTTGTGATTGTTGCTTGTTTACTGCCCCAAGCAGGAGCGTGATTGTCTTTGTCAATGATTCTTTGAATGCATGCCATTGCCTTGATTGGGTGTGTGTTTGTTGATTGGTGACTAAGTGTGACTACCCCCTCAAGCGACGAATCGATGAGGGAATGACCGCCATGAGAAAAGCGACGAGTCGCTTGACCCAAGGTGACTTAGGTTAGGGTGCCTTCAGATGTTTGTCCATTGAATGTGCAAGCAGTTTTCTGACTTTTGGACCTATTTTTGGTGGGTAAAAACCCTTTTGGTGATGCCAAAATGGGGTGAAAGTGTCAACAATCCATCGTCCCGTGGAGAGGTCCGGCTATGTTAGCCTTCTTAGGGAGTAGAATAGCGACCATTTGTGCCCCGACATCGATTTTCTATGCCAAGAGGTTAAGTGTAAGAGCGCTTGTGTCCGGCCATTGCTTGTGTCCGGCAATGATTGATGGTGATGGATGCATGCTTATGGTAATGGATGTATATGGTATGATAAATGCAATTGTTTTTTATTTATATGTGATATGCAAAATGTAATGGATGAAATGAATTTGTGTTGTTTGGTTAGGGCACCATAGACTGTTTAGGACTTTGTTATTTTGTTTTTAGGCGATTACTGTGGTAGATGACTTTGTATGTATGCATGTGGTTTTTTTTGTATTTCTGATGGTATTGTAAGGATGAAAAGTAGCGCAGTTGGTTTAGAAATGTAGCTAAGGTTTTCTGAGACTCAGACGGTTTTAACTCACTAGCCATGACTGTACTTTATCTTACAAGACTTTTGAACAAGGTATGAATCGGACTTGTTTTTGACCAAGTTATTTCGCATCCCTGTGTGTGCAATTGAGTTCATTTATGTGGTATTCATCAGGATACCGCCAGTGCCAGATAGGCTGTCAACCAAACCTGTACTGAGGATCACCTAATTAGCTCCACTAACTCCTTTGTTGTATTTAGACAGATTAATCTGCGTTGCTTTCTAGGATACCATAAGCTAGCTCATCCACATGCAAACATTGATCTGTACACGAGTTAATGTGATAGATATATCGTCGTGCGGGTAGGATACCACCATTGCCAGATAGGCTGTCAACCAAACCTGTAATGAGGATCACCTAGATGGTTTTCGAATGCTGAGAATTCCAGGGATTCAAGTTCAGGTTATTTGTTGGCTGAATGATTTGGGAGACTTGCTCGTCTATATAGTGACGAAAATCACTGTTTATTTTCTATTAATTTTTTCTTTGAGCAAGGATTTGGGATAGTGGTGATAACCACTGTTAGTTGATTTTGTATTTTGAGCAGTGTTAGTTTGGGCTTGTGAATGGCCTTGATCCTTGTGGCCTTGGGGACGACTACCCATCCTTTGCAGGGACGTGTAGTACGAATCCTTACGACTTTGGGAACAAAGGGGGTGATGGAGATTATGAAGTAAGGGCATTGATCTTTTAGGCCTTGGGGACGACTACCCATCCTGGTTAGGGGCGGATAGTACGAATCCTTACAACTTGGAGACCAAAGGTGAATGGAAAGTGTTAGGATGATGATTTGTTTGAATTTTGTTTGTGAATGGCATTGATCCTTTTGGGTCTTGGGGATGACTACCCATCCTTGGCAGGGACGTGTAGTACAAATCCTTACAACTTTGGGAACCAACTATGATTGGGATTTGGTAGTGGTAAAAACCACTGTTTATTAAGGTGAATGGATAGGAAAGAGCTCGTCCTTTTGTCAATTCTCAGCATTCTGGAACCATTCGCACAGGGGGATGAGCAAGATAACCGTTTCACTTATGGTGACCTGGATTACTGCGCAGGTTTCATCTTTCGTTCACACAACTTGGAAATTTTTATGTGTTTTAATTTGTGTTGGGATGCTACGTAACAAGGCGTATTTCAAGTGTAACTCTACCCTCGTAAAATCTGTCTGACTCCGTACATTACGTGGCTAAAGAGCAAAATGATGACTGAATTACGAAAACTCTTGATACATTAGAAGACCACTGACTCTAGTGTGGTAAAAAGTAGTGAATGGCATTTTTGTTTGTTGTTTTATAAAATGGAACGATGTGGAACCAGATGGACTAGCAGAGCAATTACAGCCTATGGTGCCTTTGACCTGTACAACCACAAATATGCAATGTATGGATGCAATGGTTAATGCAGCTATGTATTTTTGTTTTTTTGTATTTTTGATGGATTGATTTTTGTGAATATGAAGATGAGATGCGAGAAGCGCTTTTTATTGATGAATTTGAACATGCCTAGAAATGAGATGCAAAATTTTGTTGTTTTTGATGATTTTATTGTTTTTGAATTTTTTTATTTTTATTTTTGACCAAGCGATTGTGGGGATCCTTGGAGCATTTTGGGATTGACCAAGCGATTATAGGAATCCTTGGAGCATTTTTGGGGTGACCAAGTGATTGTGATAATCCTTGGAGCTTTTGGGGTGACCAAGTGATTGCGATAATCCTTGGAGCTTTTGGGGTGACCAAGTGATTGCGATAATCCTTGGAGCTTTTGGGTTTTGACCAAGTGATTGCGATAATCCTTGGAGCTTTTGGGGTGACCAAGTGATTGCGATAATCCTTGGAGCATTTTGGGATTGACCAAGCGATTTTAGGAATCCTTGGAGCATTTTTGGGATTGACCAAGCGATTTTAGGAATCCTTGGAGCATTTTTGGGATTGACCAAGCGATTTTAGGAATCCTTGGAGCATTTTTGGGATTGACCAAGCGATTTTAGGAATCCTTGGAGCATTTTTGGGATTGACCAAGCGATTTTAGGAATCCTTGGAGCATTTTTGGGATTGACCAAGCGATTTTAGGGAATCCTTGGAGCATTTTTGGGATATGGCTCTCTTAGATATGGAATGGTCACAAATGACTGATATTCAAGGGTTCTGTTTCCTTGATTCCATCAAGAGAGGCTAGCCGGTACGTCTCGGGTCCTATTTTGCTATCAATGACATATGGACCTAACCAATTTGCCGTGAACTTGTCCCTTAGGTGGGACGGCAAACTAGAGTTCTGTTGGTTTTCCTTCAAAACCAAATCACCAACCCGAAAGTCCCTTAGGTGAACTTTCATGTTGTAAGCTTTCTTAAGTCGCTCTTGATATATACGTAAATGCTCGAGAGCATTAACGCGTCGTTCATCAAGCAACGTAAGCTGGTCTAACCGGGCCTGTCGCGCAGTGTCATCATCGATGAACTCCTGCATTGATATGCGCAGGGAAGGAATTTCCAACTCTAGAGGCATTACTGCCTCGGAGCCATACACGAGCGAAAACGGAGTGGCCCTAGTGGGCGTCCGAATGCTAGTGCGATAAGCCCAAAGGGCAAGTGGAATTTTGATGTGCCAATCCTTATGACTATCTGCGACCGTATTTTTAAGGATGGCAACTAGCATTTTGTTTGACGCCTCTGCTTGCCCATTTGCCTGCGGATAATAGGGTGTCAAAAAACTATGCTGAATTTTGTACTTTGTGGTCAAAGCACGCACGTCTTTGTTCTTGAATGATGGCCCATTATCCGAGATTATTTTGGATGGAATACCAAAATGACATATGATGTTATGCAAAATGAACTCCACAATGCGGGGTCCTATCGTAGAGGTCAGCGAAATTGCTTCCACCCACTTGGTAAAATACTCTGTGGCCATTATGATAAACGTGTGATGGCCTGACGACGCAGGGGAGATCTTTCCAATTAGATCGAAGCCCCATTGCAAAAATGGCCAAGCAGACTGGACTGTCTGCAAGGCCTGGGAAGGTACATGCATCAAATTGGCATGATGTTGACACTTCACGCACTTCTTGACATATGCGCAACAATCTCGCTCTAAAGATGGCCAATAATAGCCCATGCGAAGAATGCGCTTTGCAATGGCCATACCATTGAAGTGGCCACCACATGTACCATCGTGCGCTTGGGCGATCGCCCAAGTGGACTCTTGTTGGTCCAAGCAACGAAGGAGGATCCCTTCATAGTCGCGACGATACAAAATGTCTCCTATCAAGACATACTTAGCCGCTTTCTGCTTGAATGTTCGTTTTGCGGCATGCGTCAATCCAAGCGGGAGATTACCTAACTTGAGGTAGTCTCTAATGGGTAAATACTAGTCCTGTTGATCGAAAACCTCGACAGTATGAACAACCAATCCCTCTTGAAGTTCATCCCTAACAAATGTTGAGCGGGATAGAACTTGTAAGAACAACGTTGTGTTGCTATTAATGGGAGTAGGGGAGAATAAGGACCCCCAGTTGGCATGTTTCAGACGATCGTGGATTCGAGAGAACTTATCCGAGGATGGTTCAATCTGGATCATGTGGATTCCTGACGTCAAGTCAGAGCTTGCACGCTCCATCGTGGATTGCGATAGGGTTTTGACTTGAATGGTTGTCATATCACCAGAAAGGTCTTGCGGGATTAGTGACCCCAAGGAGGCCATTGTGTCCGCAAAATGATTCGATGACCGAGGGAGTGCCTCGATGTCGTACCATTCAAGTTTTGCCAGGAATTTGTCCACAAGGGCTTTATAAGCCTGCAGAACTGGGCATTTGCATTGGTATACCCCTTTGACTTGATTGACGATTAACAGCGAATCACCAAAGATGTTTAGTCGTTTGATGTTCATGGCGATTGTTGTCTGAAGACCTATGAGCAAGGCTTCATACTCTGCATTATTGTTGGTGCATGGGAAATTTAATTTAAATGACAGGGGCATTGGAGCGCCCTGCGGTGTGAAGAATACTATTCCCGCGCCACCACCTTGCTCACACTTAGAACCATCAAAAAATAAGGTTATGTCGGCCTGTGACTCGGGCTCATCAGAATCCTGGCGATTTTGAGACATGGAAGACCCCATCATCGGGTAGTTCTATGACTAGAGGCTGATCGTCTTCAAGAGGAGCCTCTGCTAGTTGATCGGCTATGACCTGTCCTTTGATAGATTTTTGTCCAATAAACTCTATGTCAAATTCTGTCAACAACATGATCCATTTCGCCGTGCGACTACTATGATAAGTACGACTCATCATGTATCGCAATGGATTCTCCTTAGACACAACATACGTAGTGTTGCTCAGCATGTAGTGGCGTAGCTTCTTGGTAGCAAACACCACTGCCAAGCAGAGTTTCTCGACGTATGCATAGTTAAGTTCATAACCGACCAGGGTGCGGCTAAGATAGTAAGTAGCCTGTTCTTTGTGAAGTTCATTCTTTTGGGCCAGCATGGCGCCTAGTGCCACCTCGATAGGCTGAGATGTATAAGTAGAACGACACTCCTGGTCTAGGTGGTGCCAATACTAGTGGCGAAGCCAAGTATTGTTTGATGTCATCAAAGGCCGATCGGCACTCGTCATCCCAGTGAAATGTAACCCCCTTGTGCAATAATTTGTTCATGGGTCGGCACTTGTCAGATAGCTGCGCTATGAAGCGCTTAATCGACGCGACCTTTCCTTGCAGACTTCTGAGTTGCTTAATAGTAGTTGGGGGAGCCATTTCAAGGATTGCCTTGACTTTCTTTGGGTCCACCTCGATGCCTCACTTTGAGACTATGAAACCCAAGAGTTTTCCAGATGTGACGCCGAATACGCACTTCTTGGGATTCAATTGACCTTATGCTCCATGAGGCGATCGAGGATCTTGCTTAAGTCATCGAGATGATCTGAGCGCAAAAGAGACTTGGCTAACAAATCATCCATGTAATCTTCCAAAGTTTTATGCATGTAATCATGGAAGATGTACGTCATGGCACGTTGGTAGGTGGCGCCAACATTTTTAAGGCCAAAAGGCATGACCTTATAACAAAATGTCCCCCAAGGCGTTGTGAATGCCGTTTTGAGTTGATCCTCAGGATTGATACGAATCCGATTGTATCCTCGAGAAACCATCCATGAGGGATAGCATTTCGTGACCTCGTTGTAGCGTCTACCAACGCGTCGATGCTTGGCAAGGGGAAATCATCCTTAGGACTCGCTTTGTTTAGATCTCAAAAATTAGTGCATATGCGAATCCTCCCGTCGGGCTTTTTGATGGGCACCATGTTGGACAGCCATGGCGGATAATCCACGCAGATGACAAACTGTGCATCCAACAGCTTTTGCAATTCATCTTTGACCATCAAGGCCACTGTTGGGTGCATCTTACGTAGTTTTTGCTTAACTGGCTTGATTGTCGGGTCAAGCGTTAAATTATGCATGACTAGCTACGGATCTAGCCCCGGCATGTCTCTGTATGACCATGCAAAAACCTCCTTCTTCTCTTTGAGAAGGGCAATGTAGTCGGCTTGCTCTTCAGGGGATAAGCTTACCCCCAACTTGATAATCTATGGATTCATTGGGTCTAAGCCGATGTCTACGTCAGTCGTCTCCTCGACTGACATGTGGGATCCGTCCTCCAACTGATGTGGAGTCGGGATCAAATGGATATCATTAGCTGAGTTTAAATCTACGTTTGGAACCTCGGGTCCCTCTTCGACTTGAAAAATATCTTGAGTTGTCCCTGGGGTAAAATGAGGCATCTTACCGAAAGGCCAATACTCTGATGGGGAGAGAGGTGAATTGACGCGATCCCAGTCGATGGCATCTATGTCTAGATGCAATGACCGTGCTGGATCGGCCGGATTGCGGATGGGTGCGGTCAAATCAATGGAGATCATGTGGATGAAATGAATTTGGTCTCCATTACCGTGGGTGTGATAACTCGAACATTCTGGATGCTCCCTATGCTCTGGATCTGGCTCTGTAGGGACGGGCATGAACGGATCGGCCCTATGTGTTGATAGGAAGACAGGGTCTTCCCTCGGCACTGATGTCATTATAGGGTCTCGGGGTGGACGGTGCTCGTCGTGAACTTGGAGCCATTGATCCAACACTTGGTCCCACCCTTGCTGGGTCTATGTACCATTCATGCCCTAACCTTATGCCTAGTTGTGCCATCAGTTCTTCATGAGTTACAGGGTGATTGTGCCATCGCGCATGATTAAGATATTCCATCTCAGTTTCGTCTATGTAATCATTGTCGGTGATCCAAAGGCCCTCATTGGCCCCGACAGCTATCTGCGCCATATTATGCTCATCTTGTTCGAGCAAATTAATCTGATCCCATTGCGGTTGTTCCACACTCGGTGGGGGGACCTGATTCTCTTGACATTGCACTGGTTCAATTGGAACCTCTAAAGGGAACAATTTCGAAAAGATATCTCGGACACTGTTTATGTTCTCCTTGGAAGTTAGTGTCCGAACTTTCACCTCTCTCTATCAACGGAGAAGGGTTATTGATGTTACCAAGGGTGGTTGTTGACCATGGGAGATAATCTCCCAATGTGTACGTTGTGTTCGGGTTGGCATAAGGATCTGATGCCAATCCACCCTTGTTGCCTATTCCTAGGCCTTGCATGTTTTCCACCAAGATGTCTAAGGGCAGGGGGTGGTTGAACCCTACTCCCGACTTATCATAAGGCATTTGATATCTTGGCTGGCAAAGGACACGCACCCCTTGCTCATACCTACCTAACCCGTATCCGTGCCAATTGCATTGGCCGAGATATCTCAGAGCGAAGTCCGGGTTCGACAGATAATTGACATTTTTAGCAAAAGGCTCTTCGTCCTCGTCCTTTTGCTTGCATGGTTCGATACCATGATCAAGGCCCCCATACACAAAATTTGTCTGGTTTGGTGGGTAACCTAAAGGAACAACTGTCCCTATGGGAAGGCGAGGTCTCCCCATGTCCTGCACTGATTCTAGCATGGGCGTTGCTACAACATTCTGCACTAGATATTCTCCCAGGCCCGTACTGGCCATTTCAACGATAATTGTTGACGATTGAGAGGGAGGAAATGGAAGGCCTTCCTGAGTCCATTCCATGTTGGGTGGATTAGGAACCTCAGCTTCCATTGTGCTAGGTATTTCTTCTATTGAGACAGTTGATATCGTTGGCAACACCTCTTCTAGGGGTTGAGCCTCTTCCAGGATCTGTTTTCCTTTGTCCTTCTGTTTAGCCATGACAGGTGGCATTGGTGGTGAAGGAGCAGATGATGAAGATGCACCTGGTTGGGGTTTTGATGGATTAGTCACCAGTGGTGCCCGTGGCATCGGACCCTGTCTAGATGGATTTAACTAGAAATCCAAGTGCGTCGATGGGAGGGTCGATTGCGGCATCAATTGTACTGCATTGCAATATTTGAAGGGTTCTAAGTCCATCGGGACTACATGTACTTCTCCTTCAAATGCATACTTCAACAATTGGTGAGCTATCGAAGGGACACACTTCATGTCCCCGATCCATGGTCGCCCTAGCGATATGTTGTATGCCATCTCGCCTTCCAAAATGTGGCACAATGTGGGTATCGTCTTTTGTCCTACCTGGATGGGTAGAACAATTGTGCCGACTGTCGAGCATATTGCATCGTTGAATGCTCACAGTGTGTATGTGGAAGCCGTGATATGAGAGGCTGGCAGCTTCAGATGTTTTAATGCTATAGTGGTAATGATGTTACTGGACGAGCCAGTATCTACCAACACTCTCTTGTACGGGATCCCGTTGACCCGCGCGATAACGTGCAGGGGTGGATCTGCCATGTCATTCGGTACTATTTTAACTTCATCCTCTCTGAAGGTAATGACTGGCTCCATACATCGTTTTACATGTCCTACAAAGTTATTGAAGGAATTTGCTTCGTGAGGCTGTAACTCGATGGCTTTCAAAATTTCCATGAGAGCTTCTCGATGGGGCGCTGACTGCTGTATAAGCTCATAAATGGAAAGCCTAGCCGATGTGGTCCACAAACTCTGCGTGAGTTTGGTCCGTATCGTGACCTCGGGTCTAGGCGGAGGCAATTGCACAGTGTGTTGTTGAGGTTGCGACGTTGAAGGAACTTCTCTTGTAGCTGCCTCCGGGGCAGCTCCTGGGTATTTCCTGTTCCTAGTTACTATGCTGATCATTCCCACATATCCTTGCATGGGGAGATTCTGTCGCACCTCATTGACCTGAAGAGGTTTTGCCTGTGCCTCGTGGGTAGGCAAAGGGTCCTTGAATACCCCCATCTGTTGATTATTTGGCGCTATGGGGTTGTCCACTGCCAATGTTTGATTATCAATCAAATCTTGTATCGATCCCTTGAATTTCCAACATGCGTTTAGGTCATGTCCCCTTCGCTTGTGGAACCTACAATATAAATCCTCCCTGTATCCCTTAGGCTTGGGAGCGTTAGGATCTATGTTTTGGATTTCTGGAAGGGTGATTAGATTTGCCGCTGACAAGCGGTCAAATAAGGAGTCCCTGGACTCCGTATAAGGGGTGAATTGTCGCCTAGGGCGACGCTACTGATTTTGCTCCTATTTTTTATTTTCTCTTTCATAATTAGGAGGCACTCGCTCGATAATTAGCCTTTTGGGGCTGTATTTCTTGCACAGGCTTGGGGACATTTATCGCAACTTGATTAACCGCAGCAGGTTTTGGTTGCGTAGTCCCTGTCTTCGTATTTTTGTTCCACTCTTTCTTTTTGGGCTTGGTGATTTTGCCCTCTTGTATTTTGATCTCTTCGATAACTCTGGCTTGCGCCAAAGCTTCTTCTAAGCTGGCATATTGCTGCAGCTGCAATAGCCCAGAGATCGATCTCAGACAACTCCGTGAAAACATTTGTGTGAGGTCGGACATAGGGGGAAGGTAAGGTAGCTTAGAAAGCAAGGCCCTCCATCGATTCCCGTAAGCCGCCATTGTCTCTTCCTCATATTGCCTGAGGCTGGCCAGATCACTCAGTGATGCCTTCTTCTTGGTGTTGAAGGCAAAGCGTTCTAGGAACGCATCTACTAATTGATCCAAGTTATTTATGCTGTGCTTCGGCAACTGTGTGAACCAATCCGAGGCAGGACCTACGAATGTGGTTATGAATGTCCTTAGCAACAGTGCATCATTATCCTGAATGCCAAAGCATTGGCTCAGGAATCTTGTCACGTGCTCTTGAGCATCCTCTTCACCCTTAAAGACTGCCAACTGAGGCAACTTGAAATGTTCGGGATAAAGAGGTGTGGGCACTGACGGATGCACCGGATGACTGCGGAGTTGTCGTAACGTGGGCTTTTGGTGCCCAGAAGCTTTAGTCTCCATAGACTCCAAACGCTCTAATAGCGCTTTGTATGCATCGAAAGATTTTATCTCTTCCTCTTTTGTTTGCTCCCGTTGTGAGTTGTGGGAGACTGGAGGCCTATGGGGGGTGGCCGAATGGCAGCCCTCCCGCCTTGATAGGGCATTTTGGCCCATTCTTCTTTTGGTTCATACTCCTCATAAACTTCTTGAGGAGTCTCTGGGCGAGACCTATGACCCTGAGTGAGTCCCCGCTGAGGGTACCCATCATTGTTTCGGGGAGTGGCCTCCCTCTCAGGTCTATGGGGTCTCGAAGGCAAAGCTTGGCGAGGTCGCGGAGACCTATCCTGTCCCAAGGGATTATACCTCTCATATTGTTCTGCTTTTTGAGTGCGAGGGGTTGGCACCCTCTCAGGTAGTTTGTAAAGCAGCTCGTCTGCTTCACGCTGAATGCGCTCTTTGTTAAGGCGGTATAAGCGCTCTAACTGTTGATGATCTTGCTCAAGCCGCGTGATCTGGGCTTGGCGGGCGGCATGTCTGGCGACTGCCAGTTCAATTTGATCTGCCATCTTGGGCTTAGGAGGCCTGTATGCCTCTCCTATGTATTTGCCTTGGTCGTGATGATCCAAGATTTCAATGGGTCGCTTCCCTCTGTCGAGGTTGGCGACATTTACTTGAGGCTCTGGCCTTAATGTGTGATCATGATATCTAGCAGGTGCGAAGCGCAAGGCTCCCACGTTGTATGTTGCTCTCGAGGAATGCGATGATCTTCCTCGTCCTCCCTTTCATGGGTGTGAAAGGGGCGGGCGGAGTTAGCTCACCCTGTGTGGAGAGCCCTGCGCTCTGGGTTTTGTCTTTCAGTTCTAACAATGATGGGAGGCAAAGGAGAGATGCCATATTCACGTTGTCTCTCCTCATGGACACTGTGCCTCTCTAGCGCTTCGTTGCACGGTGGCCACTCATATCTAGCCTCAAAAGGCGGTCTTCTATTTGCGTTGAGTGTCACACGTAAAGGTTCTTCCCGAAAGGGGCTATTCTGAATGGGCGTATCCCCTAGAGGGGTGTCCCTATAATTCCACCTAGACATGGAATGATGTGGATTCTCTTGTGGCCTAGACCGCCAAGGCGGTATGACCAAGTCTTCAGGACTAAAGCGAAGGCGACTTGTGCCCGCTTCTTGTGTACCTTCCGGAGCTTCTGCCCTTGATTGGGCTTGGCTACGGGTGTACACCATTGTGGTACCTTTCTACTAGCTAAGCAGATTTTTATCTTTTTGTTTATGATTTTTTATTTTTTTTTGTTACACTAAGCAGAAATGAACACACACATACACAAACGGTGATTATCTCTTTTAAAGATTAATGGTGTGTCCTAGACTGGTTTTAGTGCGTTTTGATGATTTTGTTTTGTTTTTGAAAGTTTTGAAGAACGTTTAAATGCATAATGAAGGCTCATATAACTCCCATAAATGGTCGCCCCTTCAATATACCAACCAGGCCGATATACCAACCTCTCTATATACCCGCCCTTACGAGAGGGAGACTATAGGTACGTGAGAGCAGATGGTACGTGGTACGTAGGCGGTACGGAAGGGGGATTGTCCTGTTAATGGCACCTACCATAGAAGACTTATCCTCGTGCGTTGGGAATCACCCCAGCAACACTCGGTCAGCTTTCGTCAGGATTTACGCCTAACAACAGTGACAATCGGGGTAATGGATGCAAAATCAAGCCAAGGTGGTGATGAAATCCACCGATGGTCTTGATCAAGGGCTGGGGTTTTACGACCAGCTCCTTGGTTTAATTTTACCACGTGAAGTGTGTGTGGTTCTTTTTATTTAAAAATGAAACAGGCAGCAACCTCTTTCCCTAAGAAGGCAAACATGACAGAAAACAAAAATATCACAGCAAAAAATGACAGGGACAGTTAGAAACCGTTACCTCTTTTCCGCCCAAATCGGCTGTCTTTTTCGCCCAAATCGACTGTTTCTGATTCTCGGCCCGGTACATGCAAGCACAAAAACATAAATTTCGATCAGTTTCTTGATCTCAAAAATGCAGGGGACAGGGTCCCACCGTGATCGCCATTGAAAACACGAGATTTCGGAAGTTAAAAGGGACGACTAAGATACGATGCAAACGAAACTAACTTGATGCTAAATCCTATGGAATGAGCATGTATGAAAGAAAACGAACATAATCGAATCAAAACCAAATATAAAAGAGAATGTAGAAGCACATCCTTTTTATTAATATTCTTGAGAACTCGGTTACAATCCATTTCCTCCCCTTTTGGGGGCTAGGAGGATTAGCATTGTTTCATTTACAATCATATATCAATGATCCTTCTTCCGCGTGCCCACATTTGAAATGGGCATGCCAAAATGTCGTCGTCGCTTGTGCTGGTGAATCTTCAATCTCTATCGCATCTCCTGCATTTAAAGAAACAACAAAGAGGTTAGTAGCACCTGTGTTAAAATAGAAGCATTCGATCCTGTAAAATAAACGAAGGATGCATATAAAGATTGATTAAAACAACAGATTGGAGGACTCAGAATACTTTGAAGCCTGCATATTAGTGAGAATGAAATAAAATAAAACCAGCATGTTGATGTGCTTGCAATCAAAATCCCGTATTATTATTATGCAAAAGAAATACAAATAGAACACTGAGCTTTGTCGACGAATGGATGGATCCATGGATCCGGATTCACGTTCTCCATAAACACCCGATGACCTCCCTCGCAGAAGAGATCACGGATGCGGATGACATGAATCAATGCTAAAACGTCTGGCGGTAAACTGGCAGGGCTTCGCTGCTCCAAACGTTTCTTTTCTTTTTCTTTTTTTTGGGTGGGAAAAGTCCACCATTTTATAGACCCAGGGGGTCTCTTTGGATAGGCATGCATAAGCGCCATGTGGTGGTCACAGGTGCCATGTGGCGGTCATGTCTTCCCATGAGAGAGGAAAGTCCTCCATGACTTGGGCTTTCATGAATGCCCCTGTGATAGTCCTCTAACGGCCCACGTAATTGATTGACTTCCACTACCAATTGTTTAATGTCCATTTTCATATTTTTTTTTAATGTCTGCTTTCGTTTGTCTAGTGTGCACTTTTAATTGTTTAAAGGCCCATGTTTGCCATTATGACAAGTGTCTAATGTCCATTTTCATATTTTTTTGTTTAAAGTCCACCTTTATTTGTTTAACGTCCGCTTTTATTGTTTAACTTCAAGCCAGGCGCGAAGGTATGAGTTTGTCGCGATATCGCGACGTCGCGATATCGTGACGCCAAGAAGAAGCCAGGGCGTAGGGTAGGAGTTGTCGCGATATCGTGATTGTCACGACATCGTGATCGTCACGACATCGCGACGTCGCGACATCGCGACATCATGACATCGCGACGTCATGATATCATGACGTCGCGACATCATGACCGTCATGACATCACGATGTCGTGATATCGCGACTGTCGTGATATCGCGCGACATGGCGCAAAGGCGGAATGGTCGCCAAAAATGCACCCTGGCGCAAAGGCTTCAAAGTGCACTTCGTCCCGCGGTGAGACGAATTTGAAGCAGAGTGTCTGGAGCCACCAAATTACTTTTTGACTTTCCAAAACTGCTGTGTAAGTGGCTAGGACCACTGTTTGACCTCTGAGGGCTGCCCTGAAGGCTGTGTGTGTCAATGCGATCAGTGTTTGCAGTCACATAATCGGATTGGTGCTGTTTTGGTGTCTACAATCCCCATGTGCATCGTCTTGCAAGATTTGGTAAGATTCCCCTCATTCTTGGTAATCCTCATAGATTCCTTATCCAGTTCATACAAGCCAAGGGTGTATCTCTTGGTCATCTAGGAGTAGGAGGTAAGAATCTTCCTTGCCCTCTTCCTCCTATGATTGTAACATCACCTCGTATTTGTTCATTTTGTATTTGAATACCTCCTCCATTCTTGGATGAAGTCTTAGGGGTTTTTCTCTATTTCTTCCTCCTCTTATTTGGGTATCAGGAGTTATTTCTACCAACTCAATGTTGGCTAGTGGACTCCTACTTCTTCTTGTACTTGGTGACAGTTTTCGCAGTGCTTTGATTCTACGATCCACACGTGCTAGGTGATGTCTCCATATTATTTCCTCAAAATTTCTTTATGGGATGATGTTGCTAGAACTTCTCTATTTGCATCATAAAATTCCATCTCATAACTTGAGTGATTTCGATTCTCTTCTTTTTGTTCCACCCAATATGTTGGTAATTTCATCATTCTCTCCAATATTCATACTTCTCTCCTTTGTATTCTCAATTTTTGATAGGCTATTAGATAATATTATAGTTCAAGATTGGTTTGATGTCCCGGTGATCTCCCTATTTGTCACTATGTTGTACATGTTGGGGTATCACGGTCACCTCAAGGGTTCTAAGGGTTTTATGGCCAATCATCTTCATCACTACTATCTGTAATTGGTTCCATTACTAGCAAAGGTATTCCTTAATTACTGGAGTCACTCAATTCTAGTTGTACATTTCCTTGTGATTCGGGTGATGTGGTTGCTTCTTCGATATCTCACCACAACATCTCCACATCTTTGTTTATCGTAGGTATGTCACTTGGTGGTACTTGTGAGATTGTACTTGCACCACCATTTCCTCCATCACTTCACAGAGTTAATTCCTCAACTTCCTCAAGTTTCCTTTCAAGTTCTTGTAGCCTAGCTACCCTTTGTTCCTCCAACCTCGTGATTGTGCCATCCAATTCTTAGATAATTTGCTCTCTCAACATTGCATTATGAACTCTCAGCATTTGGTACTCTTCTTATAATTGTTGAGTTTGTAATCGCATTCTCTATTGCAATATCCCTATCTAAGCCAATGGAGTAAGTCCAAATAATTCTTTATCAATGGTCTCATTCATGTATTCCTTTGGAACTTCAATTTCAAATGTGTCCACTCTATCTTCATATCATACTGTTAGCTGTATCCTCCTTCATCCTTCCATTTGCTAGGGTAGTTCTCTTTGTTCTACCTGAGGATACATCCTATTTCTATTTACTAGGGTTGCTTCTTCCTACCTTCCCCTATTTTTGGGTAACAGTACTATCTCCTGATGTTCTCTTTCATTTGGAGGAATCCATTCTTCCTCTTCTTCTTCAATTCGCTCGGTCCCATAAGCAAATATGACCTGTACTCGTAGTCTTCTTCTCTCCATCTTGGGGTACTAACTCTTGCCATTCTATGGTTGGTCGTGGTTCCTTCCCTTCTACAAATAAGTGTGTGATTCCTATGTTAGGTTCCTCTTGTGATGGACCTGGCTCACTGTGAGCTTCATATTGAGCTTATGCTCATATTCGTCGTTCAATTTCTTTTGAAGCAATGAATAAACATTGTACCTTGTAAGGCTTCAAATTCAATCCATTTAAAGGAGTGGGCACTTCTATCCCATTAAAGTTTTGCATCTTGACTGCTCCATTATTCATTACTTCCATTACTTTATACGGACCAAGACATAAGGTCTTTAGCTTACCTGGCTTGATTTATCATTTCTCGTTAAACTTTAGAACCAAGTCACCTATACTAAGTTCTAACTTCCTCAAATGTTTTTCATGCCATGCCTTTAATATTTTCTGAGCTACCTCAATCACCCATTGCTCCATGACTCTTATTTCATCTAACTTGGTCAGTGCCATCAGTCGCTCTTCCAAAATTTCTTGATCCCCAAGCGATGCTCCACCGCGACTCTCAAACTTGGTATCAAGAATTCAATTGGCACCACTACTTCATATCCATACATTAATTGGAAATGTGTATGTTCTGTTGTAGGTTTAAAAGTTGTTTTGTATATCCACAACATGGATAGTAACCTTTCCTCCCAATCTACTCCCTCTATTCCATAGGTTTTATACAGAGTAGATACTAAGACTTTATTTATTGCTTCTGCCTGCCCATTCGCTTTGGGGTAGTACGGACTAGACAATGAGTGTAAAATCTTGAACTTTGTTGTTAGTGCCTTGATAATCTCAAAGTGTCCTCCTTGATCACTTGTTATTTTAGTGAAATACCAAACCTTGTGATTACCTGTTCGTACAAGAATCTCATTGTACTTTTTGTCGAGTTATCAGGTAATGCTCTTGCTTCAACCCATTTTGTTAGATATTTTGTTGCTACTATGATGTATCTACACTTCCATATTTGAGATATCTTCAATGGTCCTATGAAGTCCAATCCCTACCGTTCAAATAACTCTTGTGGTTGCAATGGGTGTAAGGGAATAAAGTCCCTCTTTATCGGATTTCTTGATCTTTGGTAAGTATTGCATGCTTTCAAATGCTCCTTTGCATCATTATACAATGTGGGTCACCATAGTCCTTCTAGCAATACTTTTCTCATGATCACATCTGGTCCCATATGTCTTGCTAAGCCTGTGTGAGCTTCTTTCAATGCCACCTTGACTTCTTCATCCATAACACATCTTCGTAAGAAACCATCACTTCCCATTTTATACAACAATCCTGCTATTATCTGGAAAGGTGCTAACTTCATTATTACTTTCTTCTTCTTGGTTTCCACCATCTCTTGTGGCAACTATCCTGTGGATAAATATTGGCCAACCAACTTGTACCATGATGGAACAATGTTGATGGTGAATAATTGTGCATCTGGGAATTCATAAGGAACTCCTATTCTTGCAGGTTCTCCTAATCATATCGAAGACAATTGGTCTACAATCACATAATTCTTACCAGGTCTCACCACTACTCGAAATATGAACTCCTGAAGAGTGACGAGCCACATATTGACTTGTAGTTGTATAACCGACTTGTTTATCAAGTACAACAAGGCTTGGTAATAAACATAGAAGGCAAAGGGATTCAACAGTAGGTAATGCCTAAAATTTTGAACTGCATATACCATTCCTAAAGCTTCCCTTTCTATTGTACTATAGTTTCTCTCTGGCCTTGACAAAAGGTGACTAGCAAAGAAAATAGGCCGGTCTAGCCTAAACTGACCTTCTTGTGCCAAACAACATCCAATTGTAAAATTTGAAGCATCAATATGGACATGGAATTCCTTATCCCAATTAGGGAACACCAAAATCGGACTACTCACCAACTTAGCCTTTAGCTCCTCGAAGGCTCCTTGGTGCTCCTATGTCCATCTAAAAGGAATATTATTTTTTGTCAAATAATCTAATGGGTAGGATACATGTGCATAATTCTTGATAAACCTTCGATAGTATCCTTTTTAACCAAGGAATATTTTAAGTGAACTCACATCAAATGGTTCTTCCATGTGCAATATCACACGGATCTTATCAGGATCTATTTTTAATCCTTCACTGCACACGATGTGTCCTAATAATTTCCCATACGGTACCATCAAAAAGCATTTCCCTAGATTCAATGATATATGTGCATTCTTGCACCTACTCATACATTTAATGAGGGCAGGAAGATGCTCCTTGATCTTCCCATAAATGGACCAATAATCCAAAAATACCTTAAAATTCCTCGTTGCTAGCTGATCAAATATATATAGTATGATACGTTGAAATGTTATTGGGGCGTTATAGAGCCCGAATGAAATTTGGTTGTATGCATAAATGCCATTCTCCACAATAAATGTGGTCTTCAGCTTATACTTCTCGGTTATACTGATTTGGTTGTATCCTGACAACCCATCCAAAAATGAATAGATCTCATGTCCTGCGACTTCTTCCAAGATAGAATATGTGAAGGGAATAGGAAAGGGATCCTTAATAGTTACAACATTTAGACTTCTAAATTCCATGTATATTATGATATTGTCTACTTCCTTCTTCAAGGTGATCACTATAGGTGAGACCCATTCACTGTTTTTCACCTTGAATATGATTCCTGCTTTTAGCATCTTTTCTATCTCTGCATTCACTAATGCACCATACTTTGGATTCATTCTATACGGTATCATTATTACTGGTTGAGCTCCAGGTATTAGTGTAATCTTATGGAAACACAATTCTGGTGGTACTTCTTTCAGGTCCTTATATGTCCATGCAAAGACATCCTTATATTCTAAGAATATCTTAAAAGTTGCCGCCTTCAATACAGGATTCCAATCATCGCCATAGTGAATCATCTTAGGTTCCTCCTCCATTCCCAGATTGATGTCCACTATCTGAGGTCCTTCATATTTGATATTTTTTTGGTTCACTTGTAGCTTTCTCTACATTCTCAGGTGTGTCGACCTTGTATCAATTTCCACATCTCCTACTGTATACTATGTAAAGCTTTTCAAAAATGTCCATTTCTCTTTTGGTTCCTTCTTAAGTTCTTGGTTAACTTTTGGTTTATCTTGTTGTTCCTTGATCTCCTCTAACTCAAAACAGAAGCAATTGGGCTGAAACTTTTCATACTCCTCCATTTGCCAATGAAGAAGTCCACTATCATATTGAGCTTCATCTTCACTATATTATTCTAGGTATAGCATTTATTCTCTATCAGGTTCATGCCCTTCATCCCCTGAGGAATTTTTTGATTCATCTATCATAGCTACATCCTCACTAACTCTTTGATTAGATATATTAATCATGTATTTGTGCTATCTCTTCTTAAAAGTGATCTGATTCTTTCCCCAGTTGTGATTGAATTTGGCTACTCGTAGCCAGCCTCTCCCCAAGAGAACATCATATGCAGGTTTTTACATTATAATCACAATGAAATCCAAGACAAATTATTGTTCCGCTATCACCACTTATTGTGATGTTAAGACTTCCTTTGTATCGATGCCATTCTAGTCAGCACCATATAACCGAAAGCTCGATGCCCATAGAGATGGAGCACCTAGTTCTAGCCAAGTTATTTTAGGTAGTACATTAACGCTGGATCCTACATCCACAATAACTTGTATCAATTAGTATCCTAGAATTTCTATATGAAATAATGTGGGTTTCTTTCCCACATCAATCATTAATACCGTTGGATCCATAAACTAATATTTCCGCTCCTCCTAAATTGGTTGACTCTGCACTTCCATCACCTTCTACGATTGCATTTCTTCCACCGTTGCTTTTTGCAATGCTAGAATAACTTCCAATAGGTTAGATACTTTAATTTCCACTATGGTATCCAAAACTTGTGTTGCCAAATTTTGCACAACTATTTCTTGATCTGATGGTTTTCTTAGTTCCTTACCAACTGTCGACTCTACTTGCTTAGTATTTTCAACTTCCTCTTGCAATATTTTCTTTGCTACTTGCCAGCGGTGCTTTTCCTTTGCTGGCTTTGAATACTTATCCTTATTAGCCTGATTTCTTGTCATGGCTAAAATTTCTTGGATTTCCTCATTAACTTGAGGAACATTGATGTCTAGATAACTGACATTCTGCGGGTTACTTGAACTCGCCTGTTTCGGATAATTCTCTTCTTTGTGGTTTCTCGGACCACACCATCTACACATGTGTGTAGTGCCTATTTGTGATGTTTCCTACCTCTGAGGTGAAGGATAATTTTTTGTAACATACCCCTATTCTTGGTAATTATGACACTGTATGATTGACTTTCCTTCTGAATCATACTACAAACGACTTTGCCCTCCTTGTCAATTATCTTGGTTTGGTCTCCCACCTTGTCTATTGTTTCTATAACCACCACTCGTTACTTTTTGCTGACTTCCTTGAGCCTTTGGTTTCTCTTCATGCTCTTGGATCGATAATACTTGTGGACGTACTCTCACATTATACAAACATAACATTACTTTGTGTCCCATCACATTATAAATGTGGCAGTAGTCATTCCTCGAAAACTTCACATTTGTATGGCCTTATGTTTTGCATTCTGTGCACTATATTTTATTTTTGTCAGATTTGATATTTTGTTATTTTATCAACTTATCAAACTTCTTGTGAAATGATGCTATTGTCCTTTGTATAGTGTCATCTTCACTATCCAAATAATTCGACTTGGATGAGATAAAATTCCCGTATACGTTTGTTTTGATTCACTCTCAAAATTATTTACGTGTTTTATCACTTCTTCATATGTTTATGATGGTACTGCCTTCATCTTTTTATTATATTTTGGGAGAAATCCATCTATGAACCACCATTTTACTAGAACATCTGCCAAAGGCATCCGCATCTTATTGACTAATTACTTTAGTCTACGGTTATAGGATTTCACATCATCATCAAATTTTTGCTTCATCACGTAAAGTTATGTAAAAATGTCTCCATCATCCTTCAAAGGTAGAAATTATTCAATGAACTTATCTTTTATTTTATTTCAAGTCTAAAAATCTACGGTATTTTCTCTCTTCAAATACCAATCAATTCCCAATCCTATCAAAGTAGCAAGAAATAGAATTACCCAATCCTCTGGTCTATCTACACCATTTTCTCTCCAAATGGTTATGCAAGTCCCTATGTGCTATGTGGGGTCTTCCTTACCCTCACCTAAAAATGGTGGACATCTCTATTTTCCTATCTTATTAGCCATCTTAGGTGAGTCCTCACTATCACTTAAGGTATCTCATGGAATATCTACCTGATTCCTCTTTGGGGGTGTCATACTCTCGTTATCGTCAAAAGTGTCAATTAAAGGTATCTTGTTCTATCCCACCACTTGGTTACCAAACTCTTGTGCATCTTCACTTCACGATCTTCTTCACTGATGTGAGGGAGATGGTCTTGGTATTTCCTCTTGAGACCTCACATCCTATTTCTCTGGTGCCTAACTCCCGTCCTTCGCACTCCCTTGAAACCCTTATGTCACTTTCTTAGGTGTCACCATCCACTCTCCATCCTATTACACTTTTTATTTGTTAACCCTTACCTCTATGCTTGGCGGTTCTATTTCCTCGTCTTCTATTTCTATCAACAATACCTCAAAGTCTCCTTTGGATTTCCAAACTTGCTCTATTTTTGGTTATTGAGTATTACGGTTTGAGTTACTTGTGTTTTCACTTTGAGAAATCCTCTTGCTCCTTACTCAAATGTTTTCTCTTAGTTTCCATCTCCCATAGATCCGTGCATTGGTGTCCGTCATTCACCTCTAGTTTTGTAGTATTCACACTTTGTCAATTTGACCCATTTTAACAAAAATGCCAAATGAGAATAAGGCAATGGTGCCAAATGTAGCATAGGGGTGGAGTATTTCAATCAAGAATATGTATTCCAAGGCTGAGGATGATAAATATACTAATACCAACTTAGTTACAAAATCATAAAACCGTAAGATCCCCCAAAACTACCCTTTTATGCCCAAGGATCAACTTGTACGGACATCAAATGCATACACTGTACGATCTAAAATTATATAATATCATATATTGTATGATGTCACACTCAAAAAAACTAACAGATTCAGTTTTGGAGACTTTCATACATAATTTTGTAATTGCTCAAGTCGATTTCCCAAAACTGCCAAATCGGGTAAGTTCCTCTCAGTCATATATTTTACCAAATCGAGTAGGTTTGCTTTGTATGATTTGTGTGACCGATGATGTACGATTTGTATGAAACAAAGTTACAATCCGATGCTTATTTAGATACTCTGATGCCTTAATATCTCTCATGAAGGTTTTGTAAGGGTTTGATATGCCAATCAATCCATTCTCTATATCATGCAAAACATCTTAGCCAGGATGCTGAGAGATTCTATGCAAGGGATTACATCCAAAAATTGTACAACTAGGTTCAATACATCTTCCTTAATATTTTCATACTTCTATATTAGTTCTCAAAATTCACCAAGGTCATATTCTGTCAAAGGTTGCAACAATGCATAAAACTAACTTGTAACATTCAATAGAAAACACATGCAACAAGATTCATCCATAAATCACCATCCATCAATACCAAAATCATACACAGTAGTACACAAACATCATTATGCTCATTGATGTATCATGGATTCAATTATAGTGTGGATAATATATCACTATACTTGCAATAACTCAGAATAATCACTCTATGTATCACCATATAACCCGTATTCCTTACATAGGTAGCCATACCTATAAAATTAAAAATGGGACCTTATGCAATGTTGCCTAGGCTGTTCCAAGCGGTTATTGATGCAATTAGTTATTTAAAACTACTCATGCACAACTTAATTCATTAAATTAGCCTTTTACAAATTCTAACACCTTAGTTAGCAAATCTATGTGTCATTTTACCATGAAATTATATTTCCCATGCATTTGGATGAATTTCAGTGCACCTTGTATGATTTACCACTACCTTGTATGGTATGTCCATCTAGTTGTATGGTTTGGTTCCCTGGATGTATGGTTTATCCCTACCTGTATGGTTTACAAAACTTGGCAAACTATCAAAACTGAGTAAATCCTCTTTGATCACTTCTTCTTATGGGAGGTGGATTTGCTGCCTATAGATCCTCTAAAGGGGAGCTCATAGTAGAAGAAGGATCCTAGGTTATTCCTTGTAGATGACCTAATATTCATGAAAACTACAAGCTATAGAGATAGCTTTCTGGTTTCACAGACCAGGGAGTCACCAGATGAATTTGTTGCTCACTACTTAACAATGTCAAGACAATTCACCAAATATTGATTCCTTTGGGAAAATATACAAACAAGGAAAAGGATGGGTTCTAGTGTTTCTTATAAACAGGTCCCACTAGGCATGCCAAAACTGTTGGGATCTAAATTGACATCAAATAAACTTGATATTGCGATTGTCTATCTTCCAAATTTTTGATTAGGCTTGCACCCACTAGTCATAGCTCAAAACTCAACATTGGATGGACTAAAGATTGCTCTAGCCCAACCTCTAGAGTAGGTTGGTTCCTTGTCAACTGATAGGGTGTTGACTCAATTAAGCTCAGTAATTGTTTAAGAGATAGGATTAGAAAAGGGTTTAGTATTAAGGAATTATAAGTGAAATGATAGCCGAATAGAGATAACACCATAGTTATCCATAGGTAAAACCTTTTAGTAAATCATTGTCAATGTCCCACACTCAAGATTAAAAACACCCAAAAATAGAGTAATATTCATACAAGAAACACAAATAAAGATATACTCCAAGAAGTAATTTCAATATCCACAATACTAACAATTCAAATTAGTAGAATAAATCAATATCTAGGTTTAACAGAAACAAAATTCTTATAAGCATAGATTTAACTACGAAAATACTTCAATTACTTTACGACTAGTAATCCAATATCAGTGGAATGAATTAACCATAGCAACATTACAAGAAATGAGATTCACAGATTGAATCTCTTAATAGAAATATTGAGGACAACAATTACTGAGTCAAAAATCCAAGTAATGCTTCTTCTATTAATTTGCAAAAGATGTTACACATTAGGGCAAGAAAATACTCTAGATCTGAACTTAAAAATTGAGGGTTCGACCTATATATATAATTTTTATAGTGAAAGAAGGAGATGGAATATTACAAGGATAGAGCCATGACAAATCAACAAAATATAGTAGTGGTATTATTTCATTTGCATTTGAAATCTAGGAAATTTGCTTGATACTGCACACTATGGTAACTCGACTTTGCAACTTGCTTTTTATGTAATGGTAGTTAGACTCTAGGTTGTTAGAAAAAAAATCTAAACCATTCATATTTCTTGGGGACTTCATCTAGCCGTAGATTTGCAACTTCGTAATTTATTGGTTCTTGGATCCATGGACGCTTTGCTTGCTTGCTCGAACCAACTAGTTCTTGTTTACCAAAAAATTTCTTTTGTATGTTTAAGAAAATGTTAGCATGATATCGATCATTTATTCATTCACAATTGGCGCTTAAAACTTAGCAACACTCTAAAGACGAGCAACATAAAGCATGTCATCATATCGCTCTTTTAATAGAATTATCACTTGCTTTGACTATTTTGACCAATGACGTGGAGCACATCTGAAAATACACTATGCTTTGAGAAGAATGGAGAATGTTGCTAGACTGCTCACTTTGTTTTTCAAAACCATTTAATTTGCTTTTGCATCTGTGGCATAGAATATGTTGTTCGTAGTCCACTCCTTAAAATATTCTTTGTTGAATTTTGATCAAGGTTGACTACGGGATAGAGTCATGCTTGGAGCCACTTAGAAAATAATATAAAATAATATTTTAGGGAACTTTACGTTGTGTCACTACCTTGTGCTACATTTTGGACCTTTCAATCTCTTCAACCAGTGGCATGGAGCATGTGTTTCACTTCGCTCTAAAATGAACTTGGACCTTAGCAATATGGAACACATCAAAACTTAACCACTTATTTGCGTGGATAGGGATAATGTGCATTGGGTCGCTCATCGAAGAACGATGACATTAACTTTGACTTAGTTTGACAATGACATGGAGTATATCTCTGTACCACTATGAAATACACTAAGTGCAAAGTGGTTGGGAACATCTCTTCTTACCTTAGCAAATATGTCGTACGTCGTTCTATCAAAATGATAGCAATGTAATTTAGCTACTTTGTCAGTGGTGTGGAACATCCTGCATTGCGTCACTGGAAAATACACTATATGTTGAGATTCTTGGAGCATATTTATGCCTTAGAAAATATTTCAATTTTTTTTCTAAGAATGTGGCCATTTTGGGCCTACACCAGGTATATCTCGTAGAATATTTCTTGCATCTCACAAACTAATTATTGTTATATTTTCCATGACTATCGCATTGTATGATAATGATATGTGAATCTTGATGTGATTTCTTCCTTGTAAAGACCTATAATCTGCACACAAGAATATCTAAAGATCATAAAAAACATATGAATAGCCTTTCGAGATAAGGCCCATATCCATGATAAACAAAGCAATGAAGAAGATGAAATATGACAAATGAGTGCATGAAATTGAAATCTAATTATGCTAAGAAGTAAATTGAAATGCTTCTAAATCTAATGAAATAAAAAAATATGGATTGAATATCAGCCCAGGAGGTTGTCTCTGTGTAGGATGGTCTTTCCTACTGGTCATCTTGGGGTGAGATGATTATACCTGCGAGTTGTCTCTGGGCGAGATGACCACTAAATTGTGAGAAAATACCTTATGGTCGATGCGAGATTATGTCAGGTTTGATCCGTGGAATTGATGTTCAAGGGTGCAATCATGATGAATGACTTAGGAGGGAATTTGACACCAAAGAAAGGATGTTGGATGGTGCAAGAAGTTTAAATTTGATCTTCAACCTTCGGGATGGTCCATTAGCATGCTTAGAAACTCCATGGTTGTATTTTGGTAGCACTTCATTGCTTTGAGAGTGAGAGCTCTTTGATTCTTCAGTTCAAAAAGACTTTGTTGCATGAAATATTTAGTATTTTCAATGAAGGCTAGGCACATTTTTATAGAATTTCCAATGGGATTCCAAGGCTTTCTAAAGAAGCCAAGAAGCAGTTAATATCAAGAAGAGTAACCACCCATTCTTGAACATTGACACAACTGACTCTGATATACTGTTATACCTACTTGGCATGTGTAACTATTTGAACTATGGTAGGAAAACTTGCTTTTGTCACGACCATACCGAGCTGGGATGGTTGTGACTACAGGCCATATCAGGGTAAGATGGTCATGATTGGGGTTCGTCTAGGGGTAATACGATCACTATTACAAAGGATAATTCCTCCCTTTTTTAGTGGTGAGAACCATTTTTAAGCCCTAAGGATGCCTAAGGTGGGTCATATGGTCTAAAAATGTGTCCATACAGGTAGTCTCCTTAACATAACATTTTTTAGGTGTCTACAGAAGCAATTTTACCAAACAAGGGAGCTTATAGGATGACACTTGCAATAATGAAGAATTATATAGAGACGGGCCCAAGAGCAATTGGATAAGGGGCTGATTAGATAAATTTTAATCCCATGTGCACTACTAATTGTACTAACACCTAAGAAAGAAGGAGAGTGGCATGTGTGCATAGAATCTCAAGCAATCAATAAGATCATAATAAAATATATGTTTCAATTACCTCATTTGGATGAGCTAATAGATTGTTTGAGTGGATCAAAGTACCTTACAAAAATTTATTCGTAGAGTGGTTATCATCGAATTTAAATCATAGAAGGAGATGTGTGGAATACTATGTTTAAGACCAAACAAGGATTGTATGAATGGATGGTAATTCTATTTGGGTTGAAAATTACACCTAGTACTTTCATGAGGTTTATGAATGAGGTCTTGATGCCTTTTATTGGTAAGTTTTTGGTGGTTTACTTGGATGATATTTTGGTATTTAGAAAGATGAAGGAAGAACATATAATATATCTAAGATTAGTTTTGCAAAGGTTGAAGGAAGAAAAATTACTAATCAATTTGAAAATTTTTAATTTTATGAAAAGGAAACTGGTAGACTTGGGTTTTTTTCATATCCTAAGATGGTCTATTGATGTATCTAATCAAGGTAAATGTTATTGTAAAGTGGTCATCACTAAGGAGTATGTTTGAAGCCAAAAATTTTCATGGTTTGACAAATTTTTATAGAAATTTTATCAATAATTTTAGTGGGATTTATGCTCCAAACATGGAAATTATGCAATGAGGTAGACACGAATTCAAATGGATAGACACAACAAAAAGGAGCTTTAAAATTTGAAATAGAAAGTCACAAAACAACTCATTTTGGTATTGCTAGACTTTAACAAAGTTTTCCAAGTAGATTGTGATGCCAATGGAACAACCATTGGAGGATTTTTGAGCCAAGAAGGTAGGCCTATTTACTATTCCAGCAAGAAGTTGAATGAAACCAAGAGGAAGTATTGAATTTATGACCTTGAGTTTTTATGCCATTGTGCAAGCACTAAAGAAGTGGAGACATTATCTATTACTAAAGGAATTTATGCTATTTATAGATAATCATGCTTTGCAAGTCATTAATAGTTAGGAATAATTGAACCAAAAAAATATGAAATGGATGGATTATATTCAAAGTTACTCATTCATTTTGAAGCCTAGAAGTAGTATTTCAAATAAGGTAGTTGATATCGTGAGTAGAAGAAATTTATTAATGAATGCAATAAATATTGAAGAGGCAAGTTTTGATACTCTAAAAGAGCTCTATGCTAATGATATGGATTTTAAGGAATCTTGGGAATATTGCAATGATCCTACTATATGAGATAGAACACCATGACTAAAATATTTCATCCAAGAAGGATTATTATTCAAGGGATAATAGTTATGCATGCAACGGAGTTCAATGAGGGAGAAATGGATAAGAGAAAAATTAAGAACACAAGCTTATACTAAGAGGAGGGTGAATAATATAAGACCACTTTTTACTTTTTCTTCCAATTCAATATTATGTTGTGTATAGATAGCAATATCAATAGCAATAATTAAAGCAATGCATAAAATACCATACATAATAGAGACACCACAATTTACGTGGTTCACCCAATGTGAGCTACTCCACAGAGAAAATATTTTACTAAAAATTTCTCAATAAACATCTTTGAGAATCACTCCCAATTACAATGTTCATGGATCTATGTCCAAAGGAGATGCTAATCCCCTAATCTCAAGTTCATGGATCTCTTCCACAAGAGAACTCTTTCCCCTTATGCTTTGGCTATGTGATCTTCTAGAAGACTCTGTCTCTTTGTTGCACTAACTGGTGGAACTATCTCCACTTGAAGACTCCTCACTCAGATATATCTTCAACTATGCTAGTTGTTGGATCTCTATCCAATGAGACTTTGTCCTCTGTACTCTATCACCTCCAAAGTTTTTTCAATAGGCTCACATAGAACCTGCTCAATAGGGTCACACAGAACTTGCTTAACAAGCTCACACATAACTTGTCCAATACTGAATAACAAGCTCACACAGAACTTGTCCAATGCTAAATAACAAGCTCACATAGAACTTGTCCAATGCTTAATAACAAGCTCACACAGAACCTATCCAAATATGAATAACAATATCACATAGAACTTGTCCAAATTTTCTCAAGCAAGCTCACCAAGAACTTGCCCAAATCTTCTCTAGCAAGCTCACCAAGAACTTGTCCAATTCTACTCTAGCAAGCTCACCAAGAACTTGCCCAAATATGCTCTAGCAATATCACCAAGAACTTGCCCAAATATGCTCCAACAATCTCACTAAGAACTTGTCCAAACACTATCCTCAAATATGTCCCAACACTATCCTCAAATCTATCCCAAAGGCCTTCTCAAAGGCTCAATAAATCATGCTCAAGTAGTACTCAAAATGAACTCAACAATGAATGGAAATCTCAACTCAAATTAACTTCATAGAAGCATAAAGAGAATTGTTAGAGACTCAATATGTTCTAATCTCACTCTCAACCCAAATAAATATCAACTCAACTCATATAAGCATAAAGAGAATTGTTAGAGACTCAATATGTTCTAAACTCACTCTTAATCCAAATCAATCTCAACTCAACTCATAGAAGCATAAAGAGAATTGTTAGAGACTCAATATGTTCTAAACTCACTCTCAACCCAAATCAATATCAACTCAACTCAACTCAACTCAACCAATCATCACAAGGAAAAACTCTTTCTCACACAACCCTAGTCCAAGTATGTATCAACCAACTCGAATGTTTCCAACAATGCTCAACCACAAATCTCACATAACAATGATACTTGTGTTCTTTTCTAACTCAAGTTCTTTCACAACCAATGGGATTCAACAACTATGCTTATAAAACAAGGTTTAAACTCAACTCTCAAATCATAAAAACCTTGAAGCATTCAACCAACCACTTCCGAAAAGGAAACCACAAACAATCATTTTCCCTCCAATGATATTTCAAAAATCAACCACCATAAACAATCAATAGGAGAATGTACCCATACCTTTTATGAAGATGAAAAAACATCTTTGTAAATCTTCCACAATCACAAAATTCTTTTACCAATTTTCACAAGGGTTAGTAGATCACAAAATAATCAACATTACTCCACTTTTCAATAATCATCACCAAGGCCTTTAATTGCACACCTTCCTTATCTCTCCTAAAACCACTTGTACCATAAAATAAAATAAATCAAAACATTGCATAACCTTTTCACTCTCAAAACCACTTATACCATAAAATAAAATAAATTAAAACATTGCATAACATTTTCACTCCAAAAACCACGTATACCATAAAATATAATAAATCACAATATTGCATACCTTGTCACCTCATGAAAGAATTAATCCTCTTGAAAAAGAACAAGGCACACTTCACTTTTGGAACCCCTTTGTAAAATCAGAAATATATCTTTACACACACCTTATTTTCCTTCTAAATAAGCTAGCCAAATAGCCCTCGAAATAATATTTTTGACGATATATAATATGCCACATTTTTGAAATAAATTGAAACCTTTACATATATATATATATGCGCCAACCTCCATTAATTGCACATAGGTCAGCCCTCCATTAATTTAAAATTAAACTTTAAACTTTAATATCTTCATCACCGGAGGTCCTTTTTCGATGAAACAAAATTCCACCTTGGATTTTAAGAAAATCCCTTTCCACATAAGGCCACCATGGTTTTAAATAAAACCTTTTATTTTTCCTGCCTTGGTTTTCATAAAAACCTTGTATATATCCATGCTCTCCAATCACAGATGATTATCTATGAAGTGCTTTTGCCACCAAAACCAAATATGATCCATGTGACATCAATGACAACATAAAATGCCTCAAATTACCTCAAATTTTCAACAAAAAACATAGTGGAGGATTGGCCAAACATTTTGGGAGTAAATAAAAAATTGAAACAACTTTGAGGAAGCTATTATTAGCCAAGAATAAATGTGGATGTGCAAAGATTTATGTAGAGCTATAAAATATGTCAACATGTGAAAGGAAAGAGCTAGAATATTGGGTTATATCAACCATTATCAATACCAAAAAGGCCATGGGAAGACATAAGTATGGACTTTGTCCGTAGATTACCTCAACACAAAAGGAAAATGATTCAATGTTTTTTTTGTTGATAGATTTTTGAAGATGGCACATTTCATACGTTGTAGGAAAATAAATGATGATTCTCACATTGTAGCTTTGTTCTTTCTTTGTAGGTCACTTTTGTCATACCTTATGGAAGAAGTTGAGTTTAAAATTAAGCTTTAGTTCATCTTATCACTAACAAACAAATGGATAAATCAAATTTGTATATAGAAGCCTTGGAAATTTGTTATGGTGTCTAGTAGGTAAGAAGCTATAGTTGTGGGAAACCATATTAGAAAGAAAAATATTTACATATAATAATTTAGTAAATAGTACAACCAAGATTTCATTTCAAGTTGTGTATGGAATCTAACAAGAGTGGCAATTGTAGAGTATAGTTGATTTGCAAAAACCTAGTGCTATAAAAAAGGATTTATTAAATATATGTAAGATTTACATTGTTAAGTGAAGGGCATATTGGAAAAGAATATTGAGAAACACAAGCAATGTGTTGACCTCAAGCATAAAACAAAAAATTTCATGTGGGAGACTTAGTTTTAGTACATTTATGAAAACAATAATTTTTTAAAGGCACTTAGAACAAGAAAAATTAGAAGAAGATTGGACCTTGTAAGGTTTTGAAATTATTTATAGCAAATATTTATAAAATTGAACTCCTAGAAGTGGTCGATATCTCACCTATTTTTTTTGTAGCAGATTTTTATCCATGCTATGATAAGCCAGGAATGCCATAGATATCACTTTTTATTCTGTAATGAAATAATGGATAGCACAATTAACAAAAAAAGACAAATATTAAATAGAGGCGGTGTAGACTACAAGGTGGCCAAGAGAACAAGAAGCAAGCTATATTATGAATATCTAGTCAAGAGGAAGAACCAACTGGTTGAAGTGGAAACAAGGGTGAATGATTTTAATATTGTTAAGTATGAAACATTAGTTTTAGACTTCAAAAATGTTCATGAGATTTTCTCATGAAATATTTACTCTAACCTAGTGAGTATGATGTAAGCATAAACCAAATTCTAAAAATGGCTGATGGACCATTTCATAAACCATTTGAAGGAAAGGGAAATAACACGATGGGGAATATAAGAAGAGAAAACAACTAGGGACTTGAAGAAAAATATGGTGTGAGGAGAAAAGAAGAGTGGGCACATTAAAGAAAAAATAGATATAGGATAAGAGATAAAGAGAGTTTAGAGATGACCAGTTTGAAGCAAAATGTGGATTTACAGAACTCCAAAGAGTCATTTATAATTTACTTTTTTGCAACTTTGTATTAATAAATATTTACACTTTAAATTCTAAATTATCTCATGTTTGTGAAAATGGTGAATGTTTATATTATTAGAATAAAGCATTGGAAATTTTGGTGTGTAGGTCTATAGATTCATAGGAGAAGATAAAGTAATTTCCTAGAATGTGATTATTGGACTTGGATGTTGAGTATCAAATCATTAAGATTTAGGAATCATTGAAGGAAGTATTAGCTAAGAGGACCTTACCATATTTTTGGTGTTATATTATGCAAGAATATCACCATCATAAGGAGTAAAAAATTACCATCATAGGATTACCACCATATAAAGACTAAAGGTACCATTGTATAAGGACTAAAGGATTATCATCATATAAGGACTAAAGGTTCCACCATACATATACTGAAATAACATATCGTACAATTAAAGAACTTATCATATAATTACACCAATCATACAATTGTATAATACCATACAAGGATGACAAGACTATCATCTCGAAGGAGTGTCACCTTGTGCAATGAAGTGTTGTCATCTTATAGGGCTACAATAACAAGCTATTATATTTGTAGGTATTTACTTATTTATTTCACATGTGATTAGTGTGCATCTTGAGGCCATGAACAAATAAGAAACTTGTGATCCTTGAGAGGTCCATCTATAGCAGGATTCCCTTCTCTCATTTGTACCAACCTAAAATATTATTGGATTGTCTATGATATAACATAGTGTGCACATAGCCAAAATTGTTAGGGTACCTAGGAATAGATATTTGGAAAAATATTACTATATTATAAGGGTTGGCATGGGCCACACATAACCCAAGGCTGATTAGAATATAATATAATATATTAGTAGTCGACTCTCCAAAGTAGAATTAGAATATGGATATATAAAGAAAAGATATTTGTCATTGTAATCATCATGGAGATCAATCATATGTAATCATATTTACCCACGAAGTGGCTTATGGGACTTTGCTCTCCTTAAGTGGCCCTCTCATCTTGGGATATCTTATGGAGTTATTCCTTCCTTAAGGAGTATTATTGGTGTTTCCCTACCTTAAGGGTATTATCTATCTCAATATCTATTATGGATTGTTATTGTGGATATTTATTTGTGGATGAATGATTTGATATTTTTGCATAATGGTGAATGAGTTATGATAATGAGAATAGAGTTCTATATCAAGTGGGATTCTAGAAAAGGTGGAGAATTTTTTTTTGTGGAATTGCAGAACTAGGGTAGATTTTTTATGGGAAAATATCTCATCTTTCAGGAGCCATATCTCTGTGAAATTTTATCCAATTTAAATGTTTCTTGTATTAGTTTATGCATAATTTGAAGAGCTTTAAAATGAGTGATAATATGAAGGAATCTAAACAATATTGAGGGAGATACAACCTTTTGCAGTCAATCGTCTGGAACAAGGGCAGTGGCAAATTTTCAAATTGTGATTTTTTTGCAAGATAAAATTTGTTAGTTTGGGTAAGCAAATTAGTTGTAATTTATTTTTTTTGGAAGAAAAATTGTAGATCTAGTTGACTATATAGAATTTTAGCTTCAACTGAGTGGGAATATATTTATTTCCATAAAACCCTAGTTTGCATTAGGGTATGCTATATATTGTCAAAAAACCCTACTTTGCATTAGGGTATGCTCTATATTATAAAAAACCCTACTTTGCATTAGGGCATCAACTATGGAACTACAAATTTTTTTTAGAACAAATGATATTGATGTGAGAGAGTGGGTAAAAATAGTAAAATGTCAATATTGTTATGGTGGAAGCCTATAGTTATGCTTTTGCTTTCAGAATTTGTTTTCGGGTGAACCTTCACAATGGGTAGAAAGCTTTGTTAGGAACAATCCCATGTGCACTTGGAAAGAAATGAAACTAGCATTCTTGAGAAAATGGGCATATTTTCAATTACAGAGAAAGTTAGATATTTGTCAGAGATATATTGAATTAAGGGAGAAAAATATAGATAGCCTAATGGATGTCATCAAATATCTTGAAAAGAAACTACAAGGGATGCAAAATAAGAGAAATAAAAAGAAAGGAGAATGGAAAGTTTTCAAGAAACAGAATAAAGATTATGAAAAAGAAATAAAATCACTCAAGAAGGAGAAAGAGGAAAATGTTAAGGAATAAAGTGAGAAGAATGAAGCCACATCTATGGATTTACAAAAGCATGAGAAAGATCGAAAGGGTTTAAATTCAACTAAATGTTCTATTTTATAGGTTCATTGAAGAATTCAAAAGAAACAAGTTATTATTTCCACTGACCCTAGTAGCAGATATAATTTTATTAATATTTATTTGCTTAAGAGGTTGCAAGTTAAAGCAACAAAAAATAAAGACACACATATTGAGGGTGAGAATGTTCATATTTTTTGATATTGAAGATCGCCATGGATAAATATGTTTTACATTTAGATTTTTATGCTATTGTGATGGATTATGAGGATATTATTCTTGGTTATCCTTGGTTAGATTCTTTGGGTATTGTTAATATTAATTTGCAAAATAAGTTTATGAAGTTATGGTATAGGAAAAAGAAGATAACATTACATGATATTTCTTAGCTTAAGGATCAAGGATCCAAGAAAAAATAAGAAGTGGTTGCAGAGAAACAAATTGAAGAACAAATAGAAGAATCTGAAACAAAATCCAAGAAGGAAGTAACAACAACATAGTCCATGGAAGAAGCAACAACAACTGAGCCCATGGAAATAACAATAGCAGAGTCCAAGGAAGATTTGATATAAAATCACAAGGACACACCAAAAAAAGGGAACATGAAAGAACAATGTGTAGAATAATTTAAAACAATGGAGCTAAATGTTGAGTATTCAAAGGAGGTAGAACATCAAGTTAAGGTTGCACCATATCAACATCCACACCATCATGAGTGGAAATAATCTAAGAGGCATGGCTCAAGGCAAAAATATTATGGTTCTATAGGGAATCATAAGGGCACTAAGTATGGTAGTGTTTGGCAGAGAAAGCATAGTGATCCTAGTTTTTAGAGGGGATCATCAGCATCAAGGAACAAGTGGATCCATAATTTGAATTATCAAAATAAAGCAGCAGAAGCATGGAGTGAACAAAGAATATTTGGTTACTCAAGTGGAAAAATGACATACCAACATCAACAACGACCACCACCAATAAATGTTTCACTAGGATGGATGGATTATCTATATTGGTACCAGTTGCTAACATTGCTTAGCAAATCATATTATCTTTTTTCTTCATATAGTTTGAGGATGAAACATTTGTAATGAGGGTGGCATGTTAGGATACCTAGGAATAGATATTTGGAGAAATACTATTATATTGTATAAGGGTTGGCATGCGCTACACATTGATACCACTTGATACAAAACTATATTTTCATTAACAAAAATTATTCACCAATATGCAAAAATATCAAATCATTTATCCACAAATAATTATACATAATAAAATTCCATAATTGAGACAGAGATAGATAATAACCTTAAGGTAGAGAAACATCAATAATACTCCTTAAGGAAGGAATAACTTCATAAGATCTCCCAAGATGATAAGGCCACTTAAGGAGGGCAAAGTCCCATAAGCTACTTCAGGGGAAAATATGATTACATATGATTGATATCCATGATGATTATAGTGATAAATATCTATTCTTTATATATCCATCTTCTAATTCTACTTTGGGGAGTCAACTACTAATATAATATTATATTATACTATAATATAATCAACCTTGGGTTATGTGTGGCCCATGCCAACCCTTATACAATATAATAATATTTTCTCAAATATCTATTCCTAGGTATCCTAACAATAATTGATGTAATAACCACAAATCTATCTATCCTCCATGTTGTTATATTTTCATATTTATTTTTGATTGGTAGAAGAAAGAAGGTGTTTTGAAAGGGACTCCAAATATTTTACAACAAGAATAAAAATCTATCTCCAACTAAAGAGAGAGAGACAATATTTAAGAGAAATACACCTATGCAAGGGAAAAATGAGGAAGTCTCCAAACAACAAGAACAAAGAGAACATCTTGAAACAACAAAAACAAAATGTTATGATTCTTGGATGAAATGGAGCAGAGCACTAATCACCCAAATTAGGGGTAAGGACATCCACAAGGTCCGCTTGTTTTTCACCATTGAGGAGATTTTTATACTCTTCTACAACATCGAACTGATATTTATACTCATCCAGGAGAACCATAGCTTAGTGCAGAAGATAAACACTCATCTTGGCAACTCTGGTTAGAGCTTTCAAAAGGTCATTCAACTCATGGAGGTAGCTTTTTTTAGTGATATAAGACACATAGGGTTTCTATCAAGTGTGAAGAGGTGGCTTGGAGGAACCATATTGGGGAACTCCTTTTTGAGACGAGGAATACATGAGGAAGTACAATGCGGTATGAAGAAGTACAATGCACAAGTTCAAATATAAAAGGAGCTATAGTTGCAAAGGAAGAGGGGAAGACAATTTATAATACAAAGGAAGATGGGCAGATAGATTTTAAAACAAATGAGATGAAGGAGGTCAATATTAATCCAAGTAAATCACCTTTACTATCCTCAAGTAGCTTAAAACCTTCTCCTTACAATACAAATAAAATTAGTATAAAACATATTCCTTGCACTTCAAAATTTCAAAAGTAGTACAGTTAAGAAATTCTTATGGAGGATATCCAAGGAAATTTAGGGTTTTCAGGCCAACATAAGAAAGTGATGACTATGGAGGATCATCTATGCAGTTTAGATTTTTCAGGGTAACATAAATAAGACAATGCTAATGAGGCTATTCCTTGCACTTTCAATTCTTTAGGGCAACATAAATCTTTAGAAGATAAGTCTCATTTTGAACAATATGAAAAAATGGAAAAGATTTATGAAGATGAGAGTGTTGGTGGGAATGGAAGAAGGAGAGGAAGGCCATCAAAGTAGGAACAAAGAGAAAAAGAAACTCAAAAGGATATTGATTTGGGAAACCAAATAAAAATATCATAGGTTTTATTAGAAGTGTGTCTAAGCCCATTAATAAAAATAAAAAGTGTTGATGATGAAAATAATATCATGGAATATTAGGGGTATGAATAAAACCCCTAAAAAAGAGTTACTAACAAATTAATAGGTAATTATAGCCCTTAGTTTATTTTAATACAAGAAAAAAAATTAAGCAATGAGGAGTGTAAGGATGCTCTTAAGAAGATTTGGAAGACAGGTGATCGTATAACAATTTCTTCTATAGGAGCTTTAGGCGGTATTGCAATATTATGGGACAAATGCAAATGGGATAGACAACTATTAGTAGCAAAAAGTAATTGAGTTGCTGAATTATTTCAAAATAAAGAGGAAAACATCAAAGTTGAGGTTATAAATGTATATGCTCCAACTATAGTAAATCCTCGTGAAATATGCTAGAAGGACCTTAGTATATTTTTATCAAATACAGTGATGATTCATTATGATCTATAGGTTCATGGGGTGATTTTAATATTGTTTTATCTCATTTGAAAAAGAAGGGTGGCATTCCAAGATGGTCAAATCAATGCAAGATTTTGCTTCATTTGTCAATTTAAATGACCTTTGGTATGTTAGTGCCTCAAGCTTTCAATATACATGGGATAATAGATGCATTGGAAAAAATAATATAATAGAAATACTGGATAGATTCTTGTTATCCAATAAATGGTTGCAAACAAAGTATACAATCTCTTTAGATATTTTACTGCGAGGAGGATAAGATCACCAACCCATTCTTTTGACTTGTGAGATACCTAATAAAGGTTATCCAAAGCCATTTCACTTCTAGTCTATGTGGCTCCAAGATCTTGATTTTTTCCAGATGGTTGGTTATGTTATGGTGGGATGAATCAAAATTTGAAGGATCATGTATGTACAAGTTTATTCAAAAGTTGAAATATTTAAAGGAGCAAATGAAGATATGGAATGCCAAATATTTTGGTAATATTTTTAAAAAAATGAATCCAACCTCAAAAATTTACAAGAGATAGTAAAAATTAATGGAATGGATGAGATTCTTATGTGAGAAAAAAATTACTTTATGATTATCATAATGCATTGAAAAAGGAAAAGGGAGGAGTCATATTGGTTCCAAAAATCTAGAGAGAAATGGCTCAAGAAAGGAGATAGAAATACAAAAAACATTTCATGCTACAACAAAAACAAAATTTTTAGTTGTCATATCAAAAATATTATAACTTTAGATGGAAGAAATATTGAAGAAGAAGATATAAGGAAGGAAGCAATTAATTATTTTAAATTTTTTTGTCATATTCTAGGCAAGATAAGGAGGCACAAGAAAAAAATATGTAAAATATTCCATCTATTATCACTCAAGGACAAAATGAAAGCTTGAGGAAGAAAATATATATGGAGGAACTCCATGAAGCAGTTTTATCTTGCTATCCTAACAAGGAATGTGGCCCCTGCAATTTCCTTTCAAACATTTTGGGATTTATTGAATATTGATTGAAAAGTGATATGTTATATGCAATTTAAGATGTCCGAAAAAGGAAGGTTACAATAAATGAGATCAATGCTACTATTTTAATCTTGGTTCCTAAGAAAGGCTACACTAATATATTTTGATAATTTTTGTTCAATAAGACTTTGTAATATGATTTATAATATCATTTAAAAATAAACGGCAAATAGGTTGAAGGGAATTCTAAGGTGTCTTATCTCATAGGAACAAGGTGGCTTTGCTCATGGTAAACAAATTCTTGATGGTATAATTATTGCACAAGAGGCTATACATTCTCTTCATTCCATGAAAAAACCAAGTATGCTTTTGAAATTAGATATGAACAAAGAATATGATAGAGTTTTACATGTTATTCTGAGAAAGTTTGACTTTAATTATAGTTGGTGTGAGTGGAATAAATGTTGTTATAGCAATGCGAAATTTTGATCAATGGTTCTCACTTCAAGTCATCTTATTAACTTCGTCAAGGTGATCCTCTTGCTCATCTATTCATTATTCTGGGCGGAAGCATTAGGGAGAGCCTTTTCAAAGGCAAAAATAAAAGAAAAAGTTCAAGTTGCAAAAAATGGTCCCTTTGAATCTCATCATCTCTAATTTGTTGATGATACTTTTCTTTTGGGCCATCCCTCACTCAGTGAGGTCATGAAGTTTAAATAAATATTATCATGCTATGATAAGGCTATTGGATAGTTGGTAAATACTTCACAATCCATGATTTTTTTTTGTTGTGAATATTTTAGGGTTAAAAATTAAAAAAATTTCATCAACCTACTTAGGTATTTTGTTATAAAGAAAATAAAAAGGAGCTTTGGATCTCTTTTTTTTTTTTGGATAAAATGAAAGCTTGCTTGGCAGGTTGGCAAGGTAAGTTTTTAACTATAGCCAGAATGCTACAACTCATAAAACCTACTTTGCAATCCATTCCTATTTATATGATGTCACTTTCAAGTCTGCCGACAAAAATTACATTAGAAATTGATAAAATCAAAATAGACTTTTTATAAAAAGTTTATGAAAAAAAATTAAATTTCCATTTTGTAAGTAAAATGAAGTTTACTTTAAAAAAATAATATATATTAAAAAAACAAGCTTATCGTATTTCAAAAATAATGGAATAAGTGTTTTTTCTTGAGTGAAGCACAAAGTTTAAAAATAAGCCGCATTTATCAGGGCCATTATGGGAATAAGAATCCTATCCCTAACGGAACCCGATGCTCAACCTGCAGACGTAAATAGAAAAAGGTTTGAGAAGGAATCAACATATACTTTCACCAACCATGGTGTATACCATGATGTAATAACTCTCCCTCTATATATTGTGTAGCTGTGTAGCTCCTCCATCCTTGTGCATCGTCCATTTTGATTTTCTCTGTATCCAACTTAGCTGCTAGTGGGTTTGTGTGCTCTTGTAAAGTTCCGCAAGTATACCAGAAGCGAGCAAGTATAGTACTGTTTTTTCATTTTTGGGGTTTTTTTATGGCATATATAAGCACTGTAATAACTTTGATATAAGCACTGTATGGATTTGTTTACGATGGAAGCAGTTATGGAGCCCGAAAATGCAATCGAGATTGGAGATGTGAGCCGGAATGCCAGCAGAGGTCCTCTCAACCTCAACCCCACTGCAAATAGTGGTCAGCTAAACCACGACTCCGCTGGACATGGAGGGTTACCTGGTGGGTCAAACAAGATCAAGATTGGCAGCGTTCAAGGGAATGAAAGCCAAGGCGGTGTCAACGTGAACCCCACTGCCAACTCAGGTCAACTCAACCAGCGTCAGACTCGAGAATATCAGGTGTAGTGGACTGTAATAAATAAATAAATAAAGGAGAGACGATGTCTTTTCCCCTCCCTGTGATAACCAGTCCGTTAATACTGTGTTGATTTATATTCGCACCTTATATGGTAATACTATCTTATCCATCTAAGTCTGTATTGTATCTGGTTCAGAGCTTTAGTATCAAAAGCTCTAATAGAGAATTCTCATCTCATCTTATTTATACGATATTGGGATTGACAAGTATGTAGGCCATTGACCTTGCAGTTTAGATTCCTCTTTGAACTTGCAGCATCTATGGTTTTTCAGGTAGGTCTTAACGTGTGTTCTTTTGTTGTTTTGATAATGGAAATGGTAACGTACAGCTGTCTCACCTTGTATAAATTGCCAATTCTTTATTTCGTTTCAGTTTCTTCTTAAGATTTCTAAACATAAATTACATTTAACAGTACTTATAATTAATTATTTTGTGGATTTTAATTTAATATTGAAAGGTGTTGAGGTCTTCAGTTTAACACGGGTCAACATTTTGTCTTGAATATTTCAATACTGATACTGGACTATAAAAAAAATTGTTTCTTTTGACTTTCTTTAAAGGTTTCTAGACATAGATGACATTAAAGGGTGCTTGTAATTTATAATTTTGTGTTTCAACTCAATATTGAAAGCTGTTGAGCCCTTCAAATAAGCCTCATGGTTAATCATCTCATTAATAAAGAAATAAATTATTATTTTTATTTTTATTTTTTCATATATTGAATAGAGGATTTATGTATTATAAAAAACAACTATGAATAATATACTCTATTATATGATAAAAGATATTTTAAAATCATATATATATTTTGGTTATGATGATTGGAAGTATAAGTAATAAATTATGAATTTTATTTATATGAAATAACTTGTCCCATAAAAAAATTGTTAGTTGATTACACATGTTTCCAAAATTTTCTTCATTGTATATTATTATTTAGTTATGTGACTCAAAATATATGGTAGTTCTCATCAAAAGTTACTTTTTATAAAATATAGTAATTTAGAAATTCAAGTGGGTATTTTTTCTACCCATTTGTTTATATGTTGTTCCTTATTTATTTTAGATAAAGAAAATTATATGGATTATTTCATTGATACTGAGAAAAAAAGTACATACAAATAATATATTAGTTATATACTAAAACACACTTAGAATTATTTGGATGAAAATAACATACATTAGTGTTATGTTAGTGTCATTTCCTAGATCTAGATTCATCAAATGTAACATAACAATCATGGTCCTACAAATTCATTACATCATCATAGTCATTTCATTGTAGGCTATATTCATAATGATATACAAATCTTACAAAGTATCTTTAAAGTATACACAAGTAGGTCAATGAGTATGTATATGAATGTAAATAGAATTCCATTTGAATTGAAATATTAATGGAACATACATATATACTATGTTAGAAATGTTAATAAAATATATGAAAAGTTTATTGCAGTGCTTATTAGATAACATCTTAAGAAAGAATTTGAGGTTGAAAATTAGAAATATATACTATATCTTACCTATCATGTGAGCATGAAACTATACCTAAAAATAGTTGATGAGTTATTTTATAAACCTTCAAAATAAAAGGGAAACAACATGATGGGGCAAACAAAATGATAAAATGACCACAAAGTTGAAGAAAAAAATTATGTGAGGAGAAAAGAAAGGTGGGCTCATTGAAAAATTAAAAGAAATATAGGAGAGAGAAAGAGAATTCAAAGATAACCAGTTTGAAGCAAAAAGTAGAGGAGTTAGAGAAATTTAAATAATCATTTACAATTTTTTTTGTTGTAATTATGTATCAATAAATAATTTATATTCCAAATTCTAAATCATCTTATGTTTGTGTGAATGATAAATGTTATATTGTTGGAATAGTGCATTAGAAATTCTGGTGTGTGTGCAAATCTACAAATTCATGGCAAAAGAAAAGGTCATTGCCTAGAATGTGATGATTAGACTTGAATGTTGAGTATTGGGTTATTAAAATTTAGGAATCACTGGTGGAAGTGCCACCTAAGAGGAATTATCATCATATGTGACTTTACTATCTTTGTCCCTACCATCTTACAAAATAATGTCATTGTCATAAGGATTATAACATCATTGTCAAAGGACTGCCACCATACAAGGACTAAAGAATTGTCATCATACAAGGGCTGAAGGTGCCATTGTACAAAGACCAAAATAACCTATCATACAATTACACCAATTATACAAAGAAGGAAAATGCACCATCTCAAAGGAGTGTCACCTTGTGCAATGAAGTATTGTCATCTTCTAGGATTGTAGTCTTAAGATATTGTCATCGTATGAGTTTGCTTGTTGATTGCATGTGTAATTACCATGCATCTTGAGGCCATGAATAAAAGGGAAACTTGTGCTACTTGAGAATGCCATCCATAGGAGGATTCTCATTTCTCATCTACATCATTTGGTATTAGACCAAGAGTTCACAATACATATTGGAGAAAGGTAACACAACGAGGAAGAGGAAGACCATGTGGTCTAGGATCCTAACCCATAGATATAGTGTAAATGCTAAGAGTAATTATCACCAAGTTAGATTTAATTGAGACTACCCAAAGGTGAGACATTCATTTTGAGGAGATTAATGATAGTGAAGACTAGGAAACTAGTCACATAGAAGCTTGAGATGAAGGGCAAGGAGAAGAACTAGAGCAGTGGTTGATTTAGGAAATCTCAAACACGGGACATTAAACAAATATGGATACTCTCAATTTTAATAGAATTTTAAACCTAGAAGATTTGATTGATAGGATAACAAACTTGGAGAGAAACATTGATTATGAACTTATGGAGATCCAAAGTGAGTCAAATTTACATATATGATGCTAAAAGGACATGTTTTTATTTGGTGGGATCATGTCCAAATTGAGAGACAACAAAATGGGGAAGATAATATTAGAACCTGGGAAAAGTTTGTGCCAAAGTTGAAATCTAAGTTTAAGATTATTAGAACCTACAAATTATCAAATTAGATTATTTAGAAGACTCCAAAACCAAAATCAAAAGAAGTTAGGGGTAAAAGAATATACGAAAGAATTATATATTGACCATTAGGACAAGTAATATCGGCGATAGTGAGGAAAATATGGAAAGATACATAAATGGACTAAGATTTTCCATACAAGTTGAGATTGATATGGTTCAAATCAGAACCATTGAAGAGACATATTAGTATGTGCTCAAGAGAAAGGAAAATTTGTTGTGTAGATAATAAAATAATGTGAAAGGAAGAGGATTTTCCTCTCATGGAAGACCAAAAAATCATAATATAAGAGGATATTAAAGGTAGTAGGGAGAAGCTAGTATTTCTCACAATAATAGAGAAAATAGATATTTTTCAAGAGGAAGAGAAAGTTATGGTAGAGGGCAAGATTCCATTAGAATTGTTATATATATAGAGAAGTTGATCATAAAGCATATGAATACCCGCAAACAAAACAAACCAATGGGTGTGAAAAAAATCTTGTAGCCATATTACACAAGCAAATGAAGAAAGTGTAGCCTCACCTATTCACATGGAGGAATTGGAACAAAGAGAATCCCTTATAATGAAAAGGGTATTGTTGAAATCAACAAAAAGGTGCATTAACCTAAGCAAAGGAGAAACCTATTCAGGATTAAGAGGCAGGTGTTGTGAGGTGATTATGGATAGCGGAAGCAGAAATAGCTTAGTTCTAATAGAGATGGTAGATAAAATCACTTTAAAGAGGATGAAAAATCCAAGTCCTAAAGTGTTGTGGTTAGCAAATGAACATCAAATTTTGGTAACTGATCAATGTATAGTGAATTTTTAAATTAGATCTTATAAGGATACAATTCTATGTGATATCATGACAAAGGATACATGACTTCTTTTTTTTCCGAAAAACCACGATAATTTGATGAAAAGGAAGTACATGATGGTAAACTGAACATTTATTTAATAATAAAGGATGGTAAGAACTATGCATTAAGTTCAACTTTTAATCCCATCGTCAACAAATTTATGATAATGCTTATTCGTGGAATATGATGGATTTTCTGGTACCCTTCCTGAAATGGTCATTCGTGGAATATGATCGATTTTCTGGTACCCTTCCTGAAATGGTTATTCGTGGAATATGATCGATTTTCTGGTACCCTTCCTGAAATGGTAATTCGTGGAATATGATTGATTTTCTGGTACCCTTCCTGAAATGGTCATTCGTAGAGGATGGAATCCTTTTCTCCTCTATTCCCTTGGCAGTTGAAAGGTAAAACACTGGCCAGTAAGTCATACACGTCGTCTCTTTCCTTGAATATAAAGAATGCTGTGAAGTGTCAAGGCATGCCGTAAATCATATACACCATTTTAATTGGATATATAAAGAAAATTTTGGATTTGAGTGAAGATAACAGATTTGGGGTGCACTTTTTTTAGGTATTTTAAAGGTGGATGAATAAGTGATTTTTGTGAGTGGAGTACAAAGTTTAAGAATAACTGGAATAAGAATCCTATCCCTAAGGGAACCCGATGCTCAACCTGCAGACGTAAATAGAAAAAGTTTGAGAAGGAATCAACATATACTTTCACCAACCATGCTGTATAACATGATGTAATAACTCTCTGTGTAGCTCCTCCTCCATCCTTGCGCATCGTCCATTTTGTTTTTCTCTGTATCCATCTTAGTTCCCAGTGGTTTGTGTGCTCTCGTAAAGTTCCGCAAGTATACCAGAAGCGAGTAAGTATACTACTGTTTTTTCATTTTGGGGTTTTTCATAGCATATATATATATATATATATATAAGCACTGTATGGATTTGTTTACGATGGAAGCAGTTATGGAGCCCGAAAATGCGATCGATATTGGAGATGTGAACCGCAATGCCAGCAGAGGTCCTCTCAACCTCAACCCCACTGCAAATAGTGGTCAGCTAAACCACGACTCCGCTGGACATGGAGGGTTACCTGGTGGGTCAAACAAGATCAAGATTGGCAGCGTTCAAGGGAATGAAAGCCAAGGCGGTGTCAACGTGAACCCCACTGCCAACTCAGGTCAACTCAACCGGCGTCAGACTCGAGAGGTGTAGTGGACTGTAATAAATAAGTAAACATAGGAGGGTCGATGTCTTTTCCCCTCCCCTGTGATAACCAGTCCGTTAATATATTCGCATCTTATATGGTAATACTATCTTATCGTTGATACTCGATTAAGTCCAGTTTCTATGATGTTTTAACATGCAATACACAAATGTTTTGTAATTAAAAAGTTACGAATGAAATAGTTATAATTATATTTAGATATGCTCATATATCTTACATATTGCCTCAACAAAAACTCAAAGATGTAGAGATAAGATAATAATTAAAAATAAATAAATTAATGTATAGTAATTATAATAATAAAATTAAAATATTATTTCTTAAAAATAATAAATAATTTAATTTTATTAATAAATAAGTTTGAAAATATTTAATTTTTATATTAAAATTAATTATTTTTATGATAAAAATTAAATATTTTATTTTTATATAACTAAAATACGCAATAGAAATGTGGTATGTCTCTCTTGTAAATACTCATATCAAAACAAACCTTTATTTTAATTTGCAATCAAGCAAATTTAAAAAAAATTATGTTCCTTTCATTCTAATAACCATAGAAATAAGATGTCGGGTGGAATGTGAAAAATCTTCCACGAAGATAACCTAAAAATGTAATCTAAACAGATTGTTTAGACTTTCAAAACCTGGAAAAGAAATTTCAATATTAAAACAACATTAGAAACATGATCTTGTGCAACAATACTAAGAACAAAATCTTTGTTCTCTCTTTCACTATGATTGGTTTCATATCAATTTATCATCCCCTTGTAAAATATTATTTTTTCTCTTTTGAAGGTTACGTACCTTGTAATGCTAAAACCTCTTTTTATCTTGATATTTGTGTCCATGTTTCCTGTTCCATTTCAAGGACTTAATAAGCAAATTTGAAATCTTAATTTTGAATTTCTAATCTAGAAGATCATTTTTGTGGCCGATTAATTTCGTTATAGTTTGATGCAAATTAGACAAAGAAATCAACAACCTATTTTCATGTCACTCTTCAAGCTTCAATCCACCACCATAAATTTTTTTAGAAAAGACTTTACATCATTTGTACTTTGTCTCAACTACTAATGTTTACCTTCCAATCGCTTTTCTAAATGGCTTACTAAAAACTAACAATACACTAGTTAGTTATCCCAATTTTGGCTTCCATAATTGCCTCATAAATTGTCATTGCCTCTATTGAGTTAAGCATTTATGTTGCTAAAACGTAAAATTGACCATTATGCTCGCAACAAACAACTTTTATACTTTCAATACTTTGATCTCTTGGAGAGGCAACATTTAATTCTATTTTGGAATGAAATGCAAGAGGTCTCATCCATTGGATCTCATAATCTCTTTGATATTCCAAGTCAACTTGGGACTCTAAACTTCCACCAAAAACATGCTCATTTATTTTTTATAAACCTTATAGGCTTATTTTCATTTTACCCCAAACAGGCTTATTAGCCTAACCATTCCTTGAAGAGGTGATGATTTCTCCATAACCAAACATTCCAAGATTAAACTCAATTTGCATAATTTTAACCTTCTTTAGATTAGATGATGGTAATGTTTGACAATGTATGAAACATTTAATACTTGATTGTGGTCACTAAGAATTTCTCATCATGTCTTGCTCTAATTTCCAAAGGCACTTAATAAAATAGCACGTCATAGGATGGTATTTTGTCTCCTCTACTAAGCATAACTCACACTTGCAAGGTCCTACACATAAACATTTTGTAGAGATTACCTAAGTATGTAATGTATCAAAATTAGTTGACTAAATAAAATCATTTACCTTGCCCATACATATACTTAATATAAAGTGAAAATTAATGCATATTATAAATAATATGGACTAAATTGAGATGTAAAATAATTGGAACTCAAGAATAAAAGTTTACCTAAATATCCATCATTTTTAATTAAATGAAAAACAACTTTAAAAAATAAAAAAATTGAAAATGAACAAATTTATATTATTATTACAATCTTATTTAAGCAAATTACAATCAATAGTGAAAAACACTAGAATCTATTGATTAATGCAATTTATGTTAAGAGACAAAACCTTAAATTCAAATTAGAAAGTTATTATTAATGGATAAAGGATTTGATAGAAATTTAAAAATCTCAAAAGAAATAGTACAATAACTATTGGGTTAATAATAATAATTTTTCATATAAAATAAAACAATAGCTATTTTGCAAAAGAGAGGTTAATTTCATTAAGGTAAGCATGGTCATGAATGGGTTACGCTTGTCATATTGGTGGACTATAATTGAAAAATATTGTAGAGGATATTGAGAACTCAAATGCATGTCTTACATTTCTTTTGATTCACTTGGTGAGCAAGTCTATATAGTTAGGACTTTCCTAAATATTTTAGAGAAAGTTCCATACAATGATGGGTTATTATAATTTAATTATATACATTGGTATAAATGTAATAATAATAACTTTTATAAGGGGGCGGAGGTCCAAGATTCAAATCTGGAGCCTCATCGAACTGAAAGCTTGTCCCTTTTTTGGTGCTTTTAGCAGCGTAAAAGGTTTAAAATGATTGTGACAGGGTGGTTATAGGGGTGGATTATGCAAAGATTTGTGTGGCGACTTCTAGGACAGCCAACGCAGAATATTATGACAGCCATAAAAAACCAAACAACCTAACCGAATCTGTGACGACTATCTATTTCACCATGTAAATTATATTTTTATATATATATATATATATATATATATATATATATATATATATATATATATATATATATATATTTCATTTATTAGTAAGTGTCATGTTGTAGCTAGTACCTAGCTTTATCATGTGTAATGTAGTCATCGAACACCAATGCAAATAACTAGTTTTAAGATAAACATATTAATGTACATAATTTTCTTTTAGTCTGATTAGTTAAAGAAAAAGATAATTGCAATATACTAATGCTTCACTAATAGTTAATCAATAATTCATAAAAATAGAAAGCTTTCTTTTACCTTGCCAAAGACTAAAAAAAATAATTTTTAACCCTTAAAAAGTTGTTATACATATACTATATGTATTATATGTGTTTAATATTTGGTGTCAAGCATTCACATACCCATCAACATTGATGTTTTCCATTTTTAAATTTATAAAAGATTCAAAGTATCTAAGATCTATCCTAATGTTGTAAAACTCCTCCATAACTAACTAAAGTGAATAGATGTTGAGCATTGTGCATTATCACTTATTAGAAAATAAAAATATTAAATCCAAGTATTACATAGGTTGATCTTGCATTCCCTAAACCAAACATTGAAAAGGAAAAAAAAAGTTGTTTCTCGGTAAAAGCACACGAAAAATAATACAATAGGATGATGATTTCAAAAATTAAACATTGTAAGAACAAATATTTCTAGATATTTACATTTGTTTTATACATATAATGCATGAATGCCAACAACCAAAAAGAGCTCTATAAGATGTTCATATTCAACTCATAGTCAATGAACTATTGTTTTTTTCAAATCCTATTTTATGGCAAGTGTTCACCAAAATATAAGACAAGCTAGGAGTATTCTACTTTCTAATAATGTAAAAGAGTTTTTTTCATCAACACACATGCCATCTCAATATAAATTTTAAGTCACAAAAAATTTAGATTCTACATTATGGATATTAAAATCTATGACTTAATTGACATATAAGGAATTAATGTAAATAATGTGAATTATATAATAAACAAAAAAAATGATACATTATGCATGGTTTAATTTACATAACTTAATTACATCTTTAATAAAAATAGTTAATTTTACATGTAGTAATTGTGTTTGCAATATAGGATGTAATCTGACCATTTTTCTTTGTTAGATATCATTATTGTTGGAATATATTACATTATTTGGTGCATTCCAATATACCACCTTAGGTACATCTTTAGATTAGGAGTTTGTCTTAGATTAAGGTTTGAGTATTTACTTTATGCAATGTAATAAATGCACAAGTGTTAGAATGTGCAATTATGTAAATGTGCATGTAGTACACATGTACATAAGTCATAGGATAGGTACATGAAGAAACATGGGTAGATGAAAGGTCAAGGGACATATCTCCCTATATATATACCTTTGATAGAGTAGGTAGAGAGTTGGTTAAGTAAGCTAGGAAGTATAGTGAGAATAGTAGATGATAGTTGATACAATGTAGATCATGCATAAATTTTGAGGTGTTCAACTTGTCCATTATATTACATTGTACTATTTTCGTGAGCATTCATTAAAGGTTATTTTCTGAGCTATTGCAAAATTTTCTCTCATACTTTTCCTAATATATTATATTTCCATTATCATATAGTTAACATTTCTTGATCATTTTATAACTCGTGGTTGTATTAACTTAAATATATATCCTCAAAAGCTAATAGTGGTATCAGAGCACAAGGTAGATCAATAGGAAATAGAGAGATCCACAAGTAGATTGAGAGGATATAGGGATAGTTCATTTTCTAAATTGCTAAAATTGCATTTGGATAGAGTATTTCCATAGAGTTACATAAAATCTCTTGAAGACTAATACTTAGTATTGATTCCACTAGATTGACAAATCAACTAGTGAAGATTCATTATCTCTAGATTTAAAGTTTTTTCCATTACAGTTTCTCTAGTACTTTGCTGCAGAAAAAGTTGATTCAAAGAAAGTTGAGAAGCTTCCTATAAGAGCTAGCAAGAATATATTATTTGGAATCAATCTAGTGCCTAAAGGAACAAATTGCAGATTGAAGAATTTGGAGGTCTAGGAAAAATATCCCATTACAGGATTTGCAAATTGAAGATTGAGAAGAGATAAAAAGGTAAGGAAAGGGTCCCAAAGAATATTGGAGATTGGAGATCAAGGAAGCAACTCAAGAAGGAGGAGACCCAAGAGAAAGGTCTCATTGAAGAACTTCTAGATTTGGAATATTGAAGATTGAAGATAGAGGACTAAGAAAAGTCCTATTGAAGATTTCAAAAGCTACATAATTGAAGATCCAAGAGAAGATGTCTCAAGAAAGGCTTGAAAGTAGAAATAAGGAGAGGCTAGAAAATTCTCATTAAGGAGTTGAATAAGGTGATTGAAGGAGAAGTTCCTGATAAAAGTATTTGGGACAATTGTCACCATCCGATAACAAGCCAAAAAGGAAGAAGGATGTGATAAGAAGTTTACCAAAATTTGGAGGAAACTTTATGAAGACCTCAAAACATTCATATTCTTAAGAAGAATATCACTAAATAGGCAAATATTGAAGTCAAAATTTGACAAGGAGGTTGAAGGAGAAAGGAGCTAGAAGAGGTCACCAAATATAAGAGATTTGAAGATTACCATTGAAGGGTTTAAGGCTGATTTGTAGAAGAAGAGATTGTTGTTTTTACATCATAAGTTCAAGGGATTAAGGAAAAAATATAGGAGGAGAAATTGATAGTTAGAGGGTAGCATTTGGGAAGCATTAATAGCTGCTAATACTTAGAGTTCAAGAGAGAAACTTGGAGGAGATTTGAAGTTACATAACCACATTCTTGGACAACAAGTTAGAGAAGTTACAAAGCTACAAATTGGGAGAGTTAGGGAGTTATTTTGGACAGCAAGAAGAGCTAAAGTATAGATAAGGTTTAGGGTAAAGAAGATTAAGGAGTTAAAAATCCAGGGCAGCAAATAGGTGAATCAAATCACCAAGCAAGATTACTATAAGGAGGTCAAAACAAGGTTTGATAGTTGGTGTTATTAAAGTTATTATTTAGTATTATTTAAGTTCATTGAAAAACACCATATTAAAGTTATTAAAAGTAGCATTAAGGATTTTTATTTTAAATTTGTAAAGTTAACTAAGGAGGTAGCATTAGCATCTTGAAACTTGCATAATATATCAATACAAGTTAGTATTAATAGGTTGATTAAAAGGACTAATAAGGAGGAATTGATAGTTCTTAATATATGTTATCTTTAAAGAGCAATCAAAGTGCATTATGTATTAAGTTAGAGAAGGAATATTAGTTCACAAGAATAAGGTTGAGTGTCAAGAGATACTATTGAACACAAGTAAAAGTACAAGTTTTTGTGAAGAGAAGCCACCATATCAAAATAGAAAGAAAGATACATAAAGAGACTAAGAAGGTCTCAAAATTTTTGGTGCAACTAAGGTATTCTTAGTTTGCAATAGATTTGTGTGCAGTCCATAATAGCACCATAGTTGTATATTCCAAATAGGAAAAGGAAGATAAAAGTTGAAGTGTATTAAGACACCAAAGTAGCATGAAAGTTGTAGTCATAGAGCAATAGTGTTATCAATTCTAAAGAAGAATCTTTAGAGTGGAGGGAAAATATCCAACTAAGATCTCAAAGTAATAACATTCAAGGTGTCTAAAGATACTGAATACAATGTCATAGTTCCAAGGAAGGCAACATCCATTGTAGTAAGGAACTTGCAACAAGAAATAAGACATCATACTGTAAGGAGAATCAAAGGTGCAAGAAACAAGAAAAATAATGAGTATTACTCAAGTGGAAGAGGATAAATTCTTAGACAAACAATTACCTTCATTAGAGAGGATCCACATTTATTGGATAAGAGCCACCATATGTTGGATTTCAAGAAGAATGTTGTTGTTACAAGAGATGCCAAACAACTTGCAAGGAGTTGGCAAGAGTGTTAAGGAAATAAGTTAATATTGATCACTAGGTTACATGTAAAGAAAGGAGCATCCAATTGCTATAACAAATAAATAAATCTTGCACCATTTTGGACAAAGGAGAATAGTGCCTACGAAGTATTAGTAATGCTTTAGGAATATAATGCTTGCTCAAGGAGAAAAGTGCTCAGATTTTAAATTAACACCTATGCTTGCACCATCTACAATGAATAGTCATTGGTAACACTCCATACAAGAAAGGAAGGAATCAATTATTATTATTTCAATGTCCAAAGGTAGAGATAACATCTTAGCCACCTAAATGAACTCCTTCTAAAGACCATAATATCCTTGCACCATATAACAAGGAAGAGTTATGTCTATGGGTAATGTAAATTCCATATGGCATACAATCCAAAGAGAGAAAGCAAAGTATTAATAGCCATGCATGAATAGTACATACATATCAAGCTTCCATAGGTCAAACAACATTGAAGAGGAGAAAAGAACAATCTAGAGTGCACAATAGAACAAAGAGAAATTAATGACTATTGTCATACCTTGAAGTCTATAGAGAATACAATGCTCAATTGCTTTGAAAGTGTAGTCAAGGAAGAATCAAACCAACACATAGTGCATCACATTAGAGAAAGGTATATTGATCTTGAATTAATATCTGGTTTCCATCAAGTGCAAGGAGACATAAGGTCCATTATTTCTAAGGTTAAGTTTAAGTAATTATTGCATGGAGGTATAAGGAAATTATAAACTTAGATAAATCCTTGATTATTTAGAAATCCAATTAAAGTAACGAGATCATAGCTTTAAGAGTCATTTGAAAATTGCATTATTCAATATTTAAATATCAAAATATTTGCAAATTATTAAACTATGAGATATAAGGTTTTCTACCTTGAAATTGAAGTATTATTTTGCAAATATTATCATTTTCTAAATTTATAATTAGGGAGATATAAGGAGTTCAACACCAAATTAATATCTTGAAATTTAGAAATCATATCATTGAGAATTGAAGGATATAGAAAGCAAAACATTAATTTTCTTAAAGTTGGAAATTATTGTTTATACTAGTATCTTATACAAATTGAAGGTACAGAAGGAATTCACCTATAGAGTCTTGAAAAGTAGAGAACATTATCAAATTGAAAGTGCATTAAAATTATCTTTAGCTTTCTATTCACAAATAGGGAGAGATAAGGTGAAATATAGTAGTTGAACATTAGGGATTCAACTCAAAGGAAATATAAAGAAAGCTAAGCCCTTTATCAAGACCATAGTATATTTTAAATACTTGGGAGATATAAGGGATTTTACAAAACTTAAGAGTTTGAAACTTTTCATCAAACTTGATCATATACTCTAAAATAGGGAGACATAAGGTAGATAAATTCAAAGGTTTTGAACTACAAAACATCTATCAAAATTATTCTCAATTCTAAAGATCAAAAAGAAATTATATTGATTGATCATATACTACAAGACTTAGAATTTGCCTATAAAAAGTATCATTCATATCAAATTTAATGGCTATGAAATTTATATTGGCCTACTTATTAGAGTGGATGGCTTCTTGGGTGAGGTCAATTCCTCCCAAAATATTCTTACTTGGATTAAAGCTAGATTGTTTATCTAAAACTAGAGATGGCATAACCTTTTCAAGCCGATTGGAGATTATATTGGTAACTATTTTGTAGGAAGTATTGCATAGCAAGATAGGTCTTTATATACATATAGTCAATGCTTGTGATTCTTTTGGAATCTAGGCTAGAAAGGAGGAGTTAATCCCCCGATGGATTCTATGATTCTATCTAGAGTCTTTCACCATTACTAAAAGATCATTTCTTATGACCTCCCAAAATTTTGATAAACATTTACCCATTTGGCCCATTTAGACACAAAACATTTTGTAAAATTTTGGGCACTTTTATTTTTTACCTATTTTTCAATCTACAGGAATTAAGAAGTGAAATATCAACATAGATAAGATCTCAAAGGCACGATGCTCAATGGGAAATAAAGTGTAGGGTTCAAAAACATGGTTAGAATGGTCAAAAATGGATTATGTTCAATTTTGGATCACAACCACAAGAAAGGCACTTGAAAATACAAAGAATATCATGACCATGATCAAAGTTCTCCTGAAACCATGACATTTAGAGGAAAATAAGGTTAATGCTCAAAGTTATGATCGATAATGGAAAATAACAAGAAATGATCAAATCCGCAATAAATTGGTCAAGGGAAGAAATAGACCCTTTGGAATGATCAAATAGCAAGGGAATTTTCTCTTTCTTTTGTAGTTTCATGAGCATCTACACCCCTGTCATTGTAATTGGAGAATTTTATGCCTTGCAATCATCTAATGCAAGTAATTTTTGAGAATTGTAATCATTGAATACCTTCATTAATACAAATTCTAGAGTTTCTTGGTGTATTTTGTGCATGTTGATGGTGTTTACATCTGAGATAATTCTAGTGTTTGTCTTTCTCCTTTGAAGATAACATCACTTTGTTCTTAGATTGTGCAAGTGTTGGTCAAGTTAGAGTTGGTTAAATTCAAAATTCTTGCTTCTATAGATTCAGCATAAGGCTTCAACTACAATGGCTTGTTTTCTTTCTTTTCTCTATCCCTATCCTTTTGATTTTTTTGAAACTTGTCAGATTAGGAGTAGATTAGCTAAATTTTAGATTCTGAAGCTCATTTTATGTGTTATATATTTATAAGTTTTAGAGTAATCATTGCTATGTACTATAACAAATATGAATGTGATGTAATGAATGATTTATGTTGATAAATTTCAAGGTAGCAAGCCTAGAATCTTGCTTTTCTATAATTCTGTTATATAATCCTGATATTAAATGCTTATATCTTGGTAATTGGCTAAATATTAAGCTCCATTTATGTTTTACAAGTTTAAACAATGAATTAACATTCACCCTTGTTAACAATTATATGTTCCTTTGAGTTATCCATATGATTTCTATTTTTATGCTTTAGTTTAGAATTTGATGAGAAAAAAACTAGGTTAAACAAACCTTACTAGAACCTTGGGGAGATTGATTATTTTCTTTCAAGAGAGGACATCTTGTATGAGTCCTAGATATTGGTATATGTTTGTAAACTAGACAAATGTATCACTCAAAAATAAGGAAAAATCTTAGGATCAAATAATCCTAGAATTTTCAAGAATTGACATCACCTAAAGGTTTAAAAAATCAAATAGTGCACAAGGCTAGAGCCATGAAATATTAGGATTTTTTAGAACCTACTACATCAACCAAAATCCTTAAAGAGTTTGGGCCTAGAAAAACATGAATTTGGGAGCTACAAGTAATTTTGTCACAACAAGCCCAAAAGAAATAAATCTTAGAAGATAAATTTAAGGAGTAGCATATTTGAGAGTGAAACAATCATAGAATTTTTAAAACATGAGGTCACTAAAGCTTTAAAAAAATCTTAACCTTACCTCCAAAGCCCTAGTAAAAAGAGTTTATCAATAAGCATAAGGATCTTGAACATGTCCCCTTTATAAAGATTCACATGTGTCACACAACCACCTATATCAAAATAGTTAAACTCAGATGGTGCCTTAGACATGTTGGCCAACAACTAAGAATAGTGGAAAAAAGCTAAAACTTTTAGAGTTGATTAGGTACCTCAAGGATGTGTGGATGCCTTGTATATGGGAGAATATAAAGACCAACCATGTGTTCATTAGGATCAAAATAGTTGAGCTGAGTGAAGCGATCAAGTGACAACCACACTCTTCAAGCATGTAAATAAAACCATGTATGTCCATATAAATTTTGAAAAGATATCGCATTGTAATGATAAAATGCAATAGAAATAATTTTAAAATGATATCTATATCTAAGAATTCCTAAGCACAAGGGTTGACTCTTTAACATTTTCCTAGTGTATATTATACATTTTCACTCTGCAATAAATATAAGTAGAAAGCTATTTGCCCTTTATTGGAGATAGTATTTTCAGGTTTTTATATGAATGAGAGTTGTGTATTTTAATACATTTCTATTTAATGCTTTTTGAATGGTGAATTATGTTAAAGCAAATTCTATTGTAATTGGATTGTTATTTGGATTTTGTTTCATAAAGATTTTGGAAAGTTTAAAATGCATAATCTATGTATAATAAACTTGGTAATGCTTTGTTTAGTGGCTAGTCTATTTTGCTTTGTTTTATATTGACTATAGGTGTATTTGTGTAGTGTATGTAATTGCTATTTTTCACAACCCAAATTATCGTATCCATTTCACTAGAAGTTTTTTTACCCTAATCTTATATTGTGGAACTATCCTAAGTTTATACATCACTCTTTTAAGAGGTTCCATTACAAAATGTACTCTTTACTTAATGATTTTTCACTTTACTCTTTTTCAAGGGCTAACTCATCCCTACATCTTACATATTTCTGGTTATGTAAGAGTGCTAGGTGTAGATATGGCTTCCAAGCTATCCTTTTCATTATATTTCTATGAGTTAGCTTTCTTTATTTCATTCTATCGAAAGAAGCATGTTGTCCTTCTCACACCCCATAAGTCCTTCTATGTAGGTGTGAGGAGCATATTAGACATGAGTATACTTCTCATATTATTTATGAGCTAGTCATTTCATTGTTATACCTCAATTCAAAACTTAAAAGGTGGAATCGTTGATTTAGGTATTCCCATTACCCAACATTCCATTGAGCTTAATTTTCTCACAATATTAATCTTGCAACACTAGGAAGCTTCTCTAAATCTCCATTTACCTAAGCTATCTAGTAACTACACCCATAAAATTCCCTTATGATTATTCGAGAATACTATTCTGGCACAATACAATTCCATTATGAATTGAGGGTTACTAAGTTTATTTTATTTTAACCATTTAGTTGATGACAAGCATTTTGTCAAGCAAAAGAGATACACAATGAAGTTTCCATTTATTGAATATCATTAAGGTTTCTTTATCCTTTCCAAACTTGTATCCTTTTAAAAAAATTGAAATGTAACTATTCCACATATGATAAAAATATAAAGCATACTAGTCTCATAATCATCCCATGGATTTTAGTTCAAATTTTTAAAGCATAATCAAACTGCAATAACTCAATGATTTATTTTTTCAAAAATATTCAGGTTCACAACTAAATTCATCAACATGTTACAACACACTACTATAAATTAAGAGCACAATTAAATTCATACAACGCTATATTTACCTAGGGAGAAAGCTTGAAGGTTAAACCCAACATTGAATCCCTTTGCTTTATTATTTTTGAGATGAATGGTCTCTTACATAATATTAAATACATCCCAAAATCCTATAGAACCCACTAATAAAGTTTCATAATCCATAGGTTTCCAATGTGATTTATCCCCTCAAATCATAAATATATTTGGTTACATATTCTGGCAACGAAGATACTACAAAATACCTTCCTTACTAACAAGATTTTTTCCATATTTTTCTTAATATTACAAAGTATATTTATCTCTTAAAACAAATACAAATTCAATTTGATTTAATAGAAGCACTCACCACACAAATTCATAATCATAAATTCATAGCAAGGTCTACAAGAAGACCGAAATTATTCTCCATTGATTTCACTATAGTAGCAAGAGGAAAAAAGTAATCCATTACTAATCTTACCATCTGATTGAGAAACAATGGTTAAACTATTATATTGATAAAATGAATTATTACAATGTTATATAGGCTTTAGAAGCCATAACAAGCTCTAACAAACTAACTCTAAAATAGACTAGGACTAGAATAGACTTGAGAGAAATTCTCTCATGACTAACAAACCAACTAAACATGGACCCAAATCCTACGTATCATAAAAAACAAACAAATAGACTAAACTTAGTCTTTGGTCAAACATTGACCATGAGAATAACTAGGAATATGCAAATACTAAATACTTAGGACTTTAAGACTTAGGGACAACGTAATATTCCAACATTCTCCCCTTGATGCTAAAGGAACTCATTCAATGAGTTCTTAAGCATCACTAATTTGGAAGAAATACAATCTCTTACGTTTCCTCCAATCTATCACCAAAAAATCACAAAATGCAAAATGATGTCTTGGGCACTCCTTCCACCGTTTGTGTGGGATCTCCTTCATCTTTGTTGTTGCTCCTTCTTGCAAGTAACCGAGTACCTCCTTTTGATGAGCTACTCCCCCTTCATCAAAATCTCCTTCAAATGATGGCATCCTCATAATGCCCAAAGCATTGGTTCTTACTAACCAATTTTGCACATTTTTTACCTCTCTCATGTGATGGTCTTCAAACCATTCTTCAGCTCCTAATACTCTTCCTGAGTATTTACATTGAATAATATCATGTAGGTGATTTTTCCATACAACAACCTCACATACCTCTACACATATTTTCAAACAAAATATAGCTATGCAATAGCTAGTTACAAATGCAACAACAAATTGTTGCTCCTCACACAATGTTTCACTCTTTACTATGGATTTACATGATTCCTTCCAAGGAATTTTAAACACAAAATACAACCAACACATATTCATGGTTTTCATCACCATGCTATCCATGTTCTTTGTAAATGAAAGAAATTTATCTAATGATGTCTCTACAAGAAAATCATCTCTCAATAATACCTTTTTAAGACATTCTCCTCCTTTCTTCAAATACCTGTTCACAAAAAACAAATCATTAATCACAAAAACATTACCTCCAATGTGATTAGATTTTGTGCTCCCTATAAAGCTATTTTGTGGCATATATCTTTCATTGTATGTTGCTTCAAGATCAACCATCAAATCTTTACTAAGATTTCTCCTCCTTTGTTCAATCCATGTTGGTGTGTTGAAACACCATTCATTAAAACAATCATACATTGTTGCATTTTCAGGACAACTATTTTTCTTCAATGTAGTCACTCCAAGTGAGTGATATTCGTTCATGAGTGATGTTTCCTTTGTCATTACAACAAGAAAATCAGTAATCTCATTTTTATTTTTTGTTTCTATCTCATTTGCTCTCTCACTTTCCACCTCCCAAATGAGATAATCATTTGTGCTATTTTCTTCACACAAATCATTTTCTTCTTTGAGATTCACAAAATCTCTCTTCACACAAACTTCTTGGGCTGATGGACAAGAAGCATCTCTATTTGTCACTCTTGATGAGTGATCTCTATTGAGCATGCAACTTATAGTTTGCATCTCCTCTTTATCAACAATATCATGGGGATCAACATCCCATACAATTTGTGTCTTGGTAGGACAAACAATATTCACTCCACATGAGTGAGTATCTACCTTTGCATATTCTTTTGCTTCTTCTTTTGCCTCCACTCCATGTGAGTGTTTTTCAACATGCCAACAATGGTTTGGCTCTTCAATGCAATCTTCACAATTCTCCTCCATGAGAATAGTCTTGGATACATGATATGAATCATATTCATTCATCCATTTCCAGCACCCCAATGTGGGTGTTTCCTTTTTATCTTCCTCTTGCCTTTTCATTTGCTTTTGTAGTGCCTCCTCCTTGAGACATATTTCATCCACCTCACATTGGTCTTCAAGCAAGGAACACTCCAATGTGAGTGTTTCTCTTCCTTCCTCTTCAATGTAACATTCCTCCATTCTTGAGAAATGGTCATGGTCATCAATGGAACATCCTTCCATCTCTTGGGTTGGTTCTTCAAGCAAGCCATCATCCACTTTGGAGTGGTCTTCACAATAAGCATCATTCCCATAGAATGATCTTTCCTCCATTGTCTCTTCAATGAGACTTTCAATTTCAATGTCCATGTTTCCCAAACATGTCATTTTCTCAACTGCTTTTTCTTCATTACAAAAAGCTTCATTCACACAATTTTTCTTTTCATCATCATATTCTCCCTCTAAAAGAAATAATTGACAATTTTCATCATATTCTCCTTCTAAAACAGAGAATTGATACTTACAAGTTTCCATGCCTTCACAAGACATGCCTCCAACAATGAGAGTCTCCCATGGTTTCTCACAACAATCTTCACATGAGTCTTCATAAGACTCTCCAAAAGGATCTTCAAGGGAACAAGGCTCCCTCTTGAAACAATCTTCATCAAAACCCTCTACATATTCCTTTTCAAGAAGGAATTCTTCATTTTCACAAGGCTCACAAGGCTCTTCAAAGATGCAAGGCTCCCCCTTGCTCATACTAGCTTCACAAATTTCTGGAATAGAAAGTATCTTTGCATATATTTCACTTTCTCCCAAGTAGCATTTCTCTTGAAGTAGCAATCCTAGTGGATCTTGCATTGCTCTAGATTCCCTTTCCTCATCAATTTGGAATGGAACTCAAGGATTTTTACTAGTCAAACCTATATAGCCTTCAAATATGTCATATGTAGTTTAGAAAAGTCCCACACATGATGAGGATTAGCAATATATTTTCTAAGTAAATATATGTGAAAGGTGTCATGAATATTTGAGAGACTAGGTGGTAAGACAAGTCGATATGCCACAAGACTGCTTTTTCTATAATTTTGAAGGATCCAATAAAATAAGTATTTAGTTTTGTAGATTTAATAGCACTCTTATTTTGTCTCACCCGCAAGAATAATCTATCACCTACAATAAATTCTCTTGTCAATATTTTAATATCGACATAACTCTTCTAACTATCCACAACTTCTTTAAGCCTTCTCTGATCATCCTTAATTGTTGCTCCATTTCTTTGACCATATTTGGTCCAAGCACAACCATGTCCTTAGGATTATACTAAGATAATATTGTCCTACACATCCTATCATATAGAGCTTCAAATGGTGCTATGCCTAAGGTCAAATGGTGATCGTTGTTGTAGGTAAATTCTACCAAGTGTAGGTAATATTACCATTGGGTTTTCTATTCCATACAATACATGAAAATCATGTCCTCTAGAACCTAGTTTACCTTTTAGATTGCCCATCATTTTTGGGGTGACATGCAAAATTGATGTTCAGTTTAGTATCAATGGTATGATGTAAAGCTTGCTAGAAATTGGATGTGAATCTTGAGTCCCTCTCTAAAATGATCACTTCCAAAAAACATGAAGCCTGAATATTTTATTAGCAAATCTGTTAGCCATGAATACGACATCATCCTTGGTATTTTTGGGTATAAAATTCATAACCTTGGTCAACCCATCAACCACAATTAGGAATGCATCATGCTATAATCTAGTCTTTGGAAAAACTACAATAAAATCCATTGAAATCAATTACCATTTATGTGTTGGTACATCATGAGGGTACAATAGCCCTACAAGATATCTATTTTCTATGTTTACTTTCTAATTTTCAAGACATTGGGCTACAAATTTTTTTATATCCCTCTTCATTCCTGGCCAACATAAAGTTTTCTTGATATTCTCTCTTATTTTTACCCCTCCTAGGTGAGCAAAGTATGGATATCTGTGTGCTTCATTCATGATAATTTTTCTTAGATCACTAGCCTCTGAAATCACTACTCTATTATTAAAATATAAGAACCCATCCTTGATTTTGAATTCCTTGTTTTCATCGAGTTTCCTTTCCATATCGTCCTGAATTTTATTGTAAAACACATCTTGATGTTGCATTTCCTTAACTTGTTCCATCAAGTCTACATGGATGTGAGATAGGATAGTTATGTGTCTTCTCCTATTGAGTGCATTGACAACCTTATTTTATTTACCTTTGATGTATTCAATGCCAAAATCATATTCAGTGATAAATTCCATCCACATTCTCTACCTGGCATTCAACAAGGTTTGATTAAATATGTACTTTAGACTTTGATGGTCTATCCTCAACTTAAAGGGTCTCTCTACCAAATAATATCATTGAATTTTGAGAGAAAAAACCATCACTGCCAGTTCTAGTTCATGGGTTGCATAATTGATCTCATGTTGTTTCAGCTTTCTTGATCCATAAGCTACCATTGCTCCATCCTAGGAGAGCACTCCTCCCAAACCTTCCAATGATGCATATGTACATATTGAAAATATTCCTTGTGGATTTGGTACCTTTAATGTGGGAGGTGTAGTGAGTTTCCATTTGAGTAGATCAAAATTTACCTCAAATTTATCTGTCCACTTGAACTCTTTTCCTTTTCTCTAAATGTTAGTTATTGGAATGATCACCTTAGCATAGTCCTTCACGTAAGGCCTATAATATCCAATAAATCCCATGAAAATCTAAAATTTGATCACATTGGTGGGTGGAAGCTAATTCAATGTAGCTTCTATTTTTTTAGGATCCACCATAATCCCTTCTATTGATATAATATGACCTAGATATTGCACTACCAACACATAAAACTTACACTTAGACAAATTCGCATATAACCAATTCTTCATTAACAGCTCCAATACGATCCTAAGGTGTCTGTCATAATCTACCTTATTTCAAAAATATATCAAAATATCATCCAAAAATACAAGCACAAATCAGTCCAAGAGCTTCTTGAAAAAGTTATTCTTCAAATTCATAAATGTTGTTACCATATTCGTTAGGCCAAAAGGCAATATAGTAAACTCATAGTGTCCATACCAAATTTTAAAGTTTTTCTTATGGGTATCCTCTTTGTGGTTCCTTAATTGGTGATATCTTAATTTAAGATCAATATTTTAGAAGATAGTGGCATCTCTGAGTTGATCGAAGAGGTCTTCAATTCTGGGTAGAGGATATCTATTTTTAATAATTTCCCTATTCATCATCTTGTAATCTATACACAATCTCAAGGGACCATTCTTTTTCTTTACAAACAACACAGGTGCACCCCATGGTGACGCACTTGGTCTAATTAACCCCTTTTCTAGAAACCCTTGTAACTACACTTTCAGCTCTTGCAATTCTATGGGATACATTATGTAAGGAGCCCTATGTATAGGATTTGTTATAAGTTGAAGCTCAATTATGAATTCAAATTCATATTTAGGTAGTAATCCAAGTAAATCCTCTAGAAATACATCCTTATACTCCTAAAGTATTGGATGCTTCTCAAACACCTCTTCCTTCTTTTCATTTTCTAGTTCATTTATCTTAACTACATAAACCATTCCTCCTTTCTTGACGGCTTTATTAAGTTGCATTTCCAAGAGGATCTAGGGTTGAAAATTCCTTGTAGGCTATACACCCTCTGTACTTTATTGCCATCTTTCAAATAGTCAAGCCACCTGTCCTAGAAATTGATTACGGCCTTATGTGTTTGTAATCAATCCATTCCTAGGACTACATTTAAAACATATAGTAGTGCTACATAAAGGTAATCCATAGTTGTACCACTAGGTAAGATAATTTTAGTCATAGGGTAGCACTGATCTATAGTATAAGTCTTTCCTAAGCCATACTCGATCTTCCACCCATGTATCAAGATTCTTGGTCTTTCTGGTATATATTTAATTAATCTAGTGGAAATAAAACTATCTGTAGCACCACTATCAATCAAAATTCTAACATATCTACCAAATATATTACCTTTTATCACTAGCAGGATGGATTTTTCTTCTAGGTTCAAACTCCCAATTGTTGCATAAATCTTGTGTGTAGGATCCTTGTGTGTGTGTTCTTTGTAAGTTGATTCTTTTTCTTTTGAACTCTATCCTAATTTGAGTGGATAATTTTTGGTGTAATGCAAACCACCACATTCAAAACATCCAGTATTAGGTCCTAGATATATTTTTTATTTCTATCCTTCTACTTTTATTGCTAATGGAGGGTTAGCCTATCCCTGCGGGGGTGGTATGTTACTGCCAATGTTGTGATTGTTAGGATTACAATTCTTTCCTTGGAACCTCTTCCTAAAATTTCCTTGCTTTCTATCATTCATTTTGTCATGCCTAGAGAAGCTTTTGTTTTCCTGCTCACCTTCCGACTTCATGCAACCTGCACTGTTTCTTTTTCTCAATGCCTTTTTGCCTTGCTTGTCTAACACTGCATAGTTGAAATAGGGATTAAGGTAAGTTTCAGCTTACCTAGCCAGATCATAGGACTTTTGGAGATTATTAGGTTCTTGCATGTTTACTTCATACCCTATTCTAGAATCTTCTCCTAGTATAAACTTATGTACCTTCATTTTCTCATTATATGCAGGCACATATTTCAACAACTTGACAATTTTTTAGTAATAAACTTCCATCATCTTGTTCCCTTGTCTAAGGTTGGTGAATTCCTCAAATTTCATGGTGTAAAAAATTTTTAGTGAAGAACCTTAGTTTGAAGGATTTCACAAATTCCTCCCATTTCAAGTCAACTTCAGCCTCAATTTCTTGTTCCCCACTAAGTTTCCTATCAATCCAAGCCAAAACTCTATAAATATAGAGTGGAATAAGTTGTTCGAGTGCCAATGGAATAGTTCTTCTATTAGACGGAAGGTAAGATTAACAAATAATAATCTAATGCTCATTAACCTTAGCTTTAGAATAGCTTTAGGTTTAAATAGATTACAAAATAGGTAATTCAACCATATAGCTAATCTAACGCTAACTAACACGTATCCTAGAATAGGGGATAGCGTAAAGTTAGGATAGAGTTAGAATAGGATATTCTAACCTTAGGTAAATATAAATTAACCTGTAGATATTTTAGGAAGAAAAATATCTACATGGTAAATAGTCAAAGTAGATGTAATAATCTAACTAATGTAGTATAATGCAATATACTACCTCATTTTACCCTAACATCCCCCTTTATTACATTACTTTGATATACAAAGTTTACTCCAAAATAGTTGAAATTTGACACGTCCAAGTGCCTTTGTAAAAATGTCTGCAACCTGTTCGTCGGTGGGAATGTGTTGGAGCTGAATTCTGTGTTTAGGAACTTCATCACGAATAAAATGACAATCTGTATCAATATGCTTAGTTCGTTCATGATGTACTAGATTCTTGACCAAGTTCAAAACACCTGAGTTGTCGCAAAACATGTGAATAGGAAGATTCTTTGGTAGGCCCATGGTAGCCAAGATGCGACTTAGCCATATCGCTTCACACAGCTCCATGTGAAGCGCGATATTCTGCCTCAGTTGAAGATAAAGCAACAACCTGTTGCTTTTTACTATGCCATGAGACAGGACCGGATCCAAGATGAAAAACATAGCCTGAGGTTGATTTTCTATCATCTATGGAGCCAGCATAGTCAGAGTCAGTGTAACTCTGTAAGAAGAATGAGTTATTCTTCTTATACTCTAGACCATAATCTGCACTACCCTAAATGTAGTGTAAGACTCTTTTAGCTGCTTTCCAATGGGAGACCTTTGGTTCTTGCATGAACCGAGAAAGATAGTTTACAGCAAAAGTAATATCTGGTCTAGTATTAGTCAGATAGATGAGGCTTCCAATCATTTGTCTGTAAAGTGTTCCATCTACCTGTGGTGAGTCTTCATATCGTGATAACTGTAACCCCGGTTCCATTGGTGTTGCTTTGGGTTTACAATCAGTCATACGATATTTTTCTACTAAATTCTTAGCATACTTTTTCTGGGTCACCCTTAGATGATTCTTTTTCTGTTCTATTTCAAGGCCAAGACAGTAGTGGAGAAGTCCTAGGTCTGTCATATCAAATGACTTTTTCAAGTCATCCTTCACGGCTTTAATCAAATTCTTTGAATTGCTAGTGATGATCAGATCATCTACATATAACACAAGAATCACTATCTCAGAACCTGTGTTCTTGATATAGAGATTTGCGTCTGATGGACTTCTCTTAAATCCGTGTTGCAATAGGTGACTATCCATCTTTATGTACCATGCTCTTGGGGCTTGTTTTAGCCCGTATAATGATTTTACCAATTTGCAAACATGTTGCTCATGGCCTTCCTCTGCAAATCCAAGAGGTTGAGTCATGTATACTTCTTCTTTTAAGTCACCATTAAGAAATGCACTTTTTACATCCATCTGATGTAACTTCCATCCGAACTGTGCTGCCATAGCACAAAGTACTCGAATGGTGGTCATCCTTGCTGTAGGAGCAAATGTTTCCTCATAGTCAAGTCCTTCCTTTTGAGCATAGCCCTTTGCCACAATATGGACTTTATGCTTATCTAAAGTGCCATCTGCCTTATATTTTATTTTGTAGACCCATTTGCAACCTATGGGTTTCTTACCTTTAGGCAAATTTACTAGCTTTCATGTTTTATTTTTAATGAGGGAGTTATATTCTGCATCCATAGTTGTCTTCAACTGGGGCAGTTTAAGTGCTTCATAAACTGTAGAAGGTTCATTCTCATCACATGCTGATAAGTAAACCCTCTCCTCATCTATCTCCATCTCATCTTCCCTTGGTAACTCTCTATCTATAGAAAGGTCTTGAAAATCTGCACAAAGATCATCAACTGAAGTGGATGCTTTACCCTTGTCTTTCTGTGACATGCTTCTTGTCTTTGGACGATTGAGAGTAAGATCTAGTGGGGAAGTGAGTTTAGAGTCTTTCAATGTGCTTGTATACCATTTGGGTGGCTTTTTCTATTGTGGGGTAGAAGAAGAAGGAGGAGGAGGTTGATGTTCCTCCTCATCATCTAGGTATACTGATGTAGTGTTGGATGTGAAAGCTTCATCAAACACTACATCTCTACTTATATATATCTTCTTGGTAAATGGGTCTATCAAATGATAGCCTTTTGAAAATTCATCATAACCAAGAAATATACAAGGTAGAGATTTCTCATCTAATTTCTTTCTTTTCTCCTTAGGTATATGCATAAATGCCTTACACCCAAATACCCTTAGATGAGTTATGGAGGGTTTCCTACCACTCCATGATTCATGAGGAGTCATACCTTCAAGTGCCCTTGTGGGAGCCCTATTCAGAAGATATACCGTAGTTTGAACAGCTTTAGCCCAGTAAGTTTGCTCAAGGTTGGCCCCCTTAAGCATACATCGAACCATTTCCATTATGGACCGATTTCTTCTCTCAGCAACCCCATTGGATTGAGGAGTGTAGGCTGTTGTTAACTGTCTTTTTATCCCATGTGTCTGTAATAATGAGGAATTTTTTTTTGATGTGTATTCCCCCCCTCGATCTGAACGGAGGGTCTTAATAAAGCATCCTGATTCCTTCTCAACAAGAGTTTTAAACTGTTGAAAATAGGAAAATGCTTCATACTTCAACTGTAAGAAGAAGACCCACATTTTGCGTGAATGATCATCAACAAACAATTGAAAATATCGTTTTCCTCCACAACTTGTAGACATAGGACCACACAAATCTGTGTGAACTAACTCCAAAGGTGCTTTAGCCCGAAAAGAGCTAGGCTCAAAAGGTACTCTATGTTGCTTGCCTGACAAGCAATCAGAGCACACTGGCAAAATAGACGAAAGGGGAGGAAGTCCTATCACCATTTGATATTTACTCAGCTCTAGTAAATATCCTAAAATCAAATGCCCAAATCTCTTATGCCAAAGAGATACTTGTGTATCATGGCCATGGTTTAGGTTTCAAATTTTTGACCACAAGTCCTCTACAGTTAAGATAGCCTTCATCTTAGTCTTCCATGCTGAGTAATTTGAACCTTTGTGCAGTTGGCTCTCAATGAGATACTTGTGTATCATGGCCATGGTTTAGGTTTCAAATTTTTGGAGAGGACTAATATGATGCTATCTTGCACTATACCCTAAGAAAAGGTATAGAGAAGTTGTTTCAATTTGCTTTCTATAAGATATTTAATGGCACCTGCCTTAACACCCTTAGCAAGGGATGAAAAGTTTGAGGAATATTGAGCCAAACAAAATAGAGCAAATGAAACAAGGGAAGGTTTGTCAAACTTTTGATATTTTCTCTCTAAGATATTTAATGGCACTTGCTTTTAACACCTTTGTAAGAAGGATGAAAAAATTTGAGGTTTATTTAAGCCAAACAAAAGAGAGTCTTATCAAGGTGATTGAAATTTTTGACCTTTTGATGGGGAGTTATTACTTGTGTGAACCTATGCAAAGTTTAGCATGGTGTTTGAGTGAAGTTTGGGTGGTTGGTGAAAAGCTCCTTGTAATGTTTTATTTTTGACCTTGTATTTGCAAAAAAAATGTTTTTAGTGCAATAATAATAAAAACATAAGAGCACCCAAATTTGTATCACTCTAGGTGTCGGATTCCACCGAAAATGCACCTAGTACAAACAATTTTTGAAGAGAAGGTGTCGAGTAAAATCGAGAATGCACCTTTCTTTAAATTGAAATAGCCCCCCTTTATCTTTACAATTTTGTAAACTATAGAATTCTAAAAAAAATTCTATCCCCCCTTAATGTTTACAAAATGTAGAATTTAGAGCATATCTTTCAAGACAAGTCGACACACGACAAGCATTTGAAAGACCATCCAGAACCAGTCGACACACGACTTGGTTTTCTATCTCCCGTATTTAGTCAATACTCAAAAATAGGAGGTGCATCAGGATTAAAGGGTTCTCTAATCCTCATGGGACCATAACTATGATCCAAACCCTTCCAAGGATCAGTGTAAGTATTGAAACGGGGTAAGCTCCTTCTATGCTCTCTAAGCATACGACAAAAATGAGATCTTGTCATCTGGCGTCTAAGTTCGTTCCTCTTTCAAATAACTCTTAGACGACGAAGGGCTTTTGTGATCAAAAGCTTTTTCTTCATGAGACAAAAATTTTGTTCTCTCAAAACAATTGATTAGAAAATTTTGGAGAATTTTAAAAAATTATTAGAAGTCTCAAAGCTACAAAAGAAATTTGTTTCAATGATTGTCTCTGTCTCCCTTTGTTTGATTAGGAGAAAACAACACAAAAATTTTGCCTTCCTTTTTTTTTTTTTTTAAATTTTATTTCAATGCATAATTTTAACTTTAATTTAGTATAATTTAATTAATAAAAAAATTCTGAAAAAAAAAAATCACTTAATGTTTGTAAAAAAATGATTTTATTTAACAGAAATGATAATTTATTAATTAAAAAACTAAAAAGAAATTAAAAACAATGCAAAGAAAAATAAAAAAAATAAAAAAGTTACCTGTCCGCGGCTGGGGATCGATCCTGCGACCCCGCGGCGAGAGACCGGCCGACTGGCGCTCCTGCCAGTCGGTCTACGCTGCCCGATGAGAAGGGAAGGGAAAACCTTCCCGTTATTCCCTCCCGCGACGAGAAAATGCCAAAAAAAATTGGCGTCGTGGGGGATGGATCTCCCGGCCCCACGGGTTCGACCCTAGCACTAGTTATGCTTTGCCAGTCGGGCTACCTTGGCTGATCCGTCAGCCAAGGTTGGCCCCGTGCTTATCAAGCACAATCGAGCCGAACAATTTTTTTTTTTTAAATTCGTGGGATATATCCCACATGCGCCCTGCGGGCGCAATCAACTAGTTTAAAAACCAAATCTCGCACTATAGCCTTTGATTGCCTGCGGGCAATCGACAGGCTCCAGAGAACCTTTTTGCCACGTGCCATGTGCAGGAGTGCCACATCATCGAATTGCCTTGAGCCACGTGTTGGAGTGCCACATCACCAGATTGGACTGCCTCGAGCCACGTGCCAACTCAGGCCACGTGTCACCACATCAACATATCACCTCGGGCTACGTGCAGCCACATCGACAGATCATATCGCCTCGGGCTACGTGTTGCCTCGGGCCGTGTGCCGCCACGTCAACAGATTGACAGATCAGACCGCCTTGGGAAGCGAGTCGGCCAGCCTACAGGCCGCCTCAAAAAATGTGCCGAATCCAGACTACAGGCCGCCTCATAAAGCATGCTGATCAACCTTCGGGCCACCTCCTCGGGTAGCGTGCCTCAAAGTGTTGCCGGCCTATTCAGCAGAATGGCTCTGATGCCAATGTTAGACGGAAGGTAAGATTAACAAATAATAATCTAATGCTCATTAACCTTAGCTTTAGAATAGCTTTAGGTTTAAATAGATTACAAAATAGGTAATTCAACCATATAGCTAATCTAACGCTAACTAACACGTATCCTAGAATAGGGGATAGCGTAAAGTTAGGATAGAGTTAGAATAGGATATTCTAACCTTAGGTAAATATAAATTAACCTGTAGATATTTTAGGAAGAAAAATATCTACATGGTAAATAGTCAAAGTAGATGTAATAATCTAACTAATGTAGTATAATGCAATATACTACCTCATTTTACCCTAACATCTTCATGTTACAAATAGTCTTTGTCTCCTTTAGCCAAGCTTTAGCTTTATCACCATAATTTAATGAGTGGTCAACACCCACTTAATAAAATGGGTTGGTTTTAAATAACCAACATCCATTTAATAAAATGGTTTTGTTTTAAAAAACCAACACCCATTTAATAAAATGGATTGGATTTAATTATCAACACCCATTTAAGAAAAGGAGGTTGCAAGCATTTAAGAAAAGGGGGGCTACATGCATTTAATGAAAATGACTTTCTTTCGCACAAAACTTAGTGGCAAATTGTTGCACAACACTAGGTGGTAAATGGTTGCACAACACTGGGTGGCAATTTAGTTTTTACACAACACAGTGTAGCTGAGTTTTTAGAATAGATTGTGAAAAATTATTGTAGAACACATGGTGATGACTTGATTGCCAAATATATAGTGGAATAACAACAAGAGAAGAAAATACATCAAAGCAGGGGGAGTAGAGTTGGAGGATGGAATATTGCAATCTAATACCACAGTAATGATTGTAATCAAATAATTATTTCCAATAAAAATTACAGAAATATCTTTAATCGTAGTTTTACTCATTTTGGAGTTTCCACGTAAATTTGGTGTTTCTCTTTAAACTATGTGTATGTTCTTTTTAATCTGAGATTATTGTTATTATTTACCTTAATTGCAAGAATTACCAAATTAATACTAACATATAGAAAGTATTGATCTCTTTAAAAATAACCAGACAACACACCAATACTTGTATTCATGCAGTGAATTTACGAAGCGATTTTTGGTTCAAGTTTCAGAGATCCTCAACCACAAATTAAGCATAAGGATTAAGTAAGATCTATATATTTTTATGTAGAGGTGAATCCACAGTGTGGCACTTTACAGATCATGTTTGGTATTAGAGCTGATTTTTCCTAAAAAACTATGTATGCAATGAAGAAGATATCAAGGAAAGGACTTAGCCCCATACAACCCAGAAATTGGGAGAAGAAGGGTTAATTTTTTGAAAATTGCAGATCAGTTAGAACCTAACTCTAAAACAATATCCAACAAGAAATTTCAAAGAAGATTTCTTAAAATGGAAAACACTCTCCAAAGCTTAATGGAGTTGGTGCTTTCTCAAGAAGAAAGGAAATCAAGGAAGGAAAAGAAGAAATTAGATTCATAGTTTGAAATTGAGTCTAGTGCTTCCAATGGTGAGAAAATAGAGTTTGAATAATCCCACTCCAAACAACCTAAGAATATATCATCACAACCCTTGATTGTAGATCCATTCAAAAATTAAGGTTAAAATTGATATTTCATCCTATGATGGGGAGTTAAATCCTAAAAAATTAGATGGGTGGCTAAAGAAATTGGAGGTTTGCTTCAGTACCAAGTCTTATATAGAGGTACAATATATCAGCTTTACTAGATTGAAATTGGGTGGCCATGCTCTCACATGGTAGGATGTATACTTAGCTAGATTGGCAAGAAATCAATAGTCAGTTGTGGAAACATGGGAAAAATCTATGAAGGCTATAAGAGCTCAATTTTATTCTATTGGATATCAAGAGAATATGGAGGAGAGATGGTTTTTTTTTAGACAGAGGTAGGGCCGAATAGTCCAAGAATACACCATAAAATTCAGAAAACAAGTGTTAATGGGTGTTAATCTTCGTGATCCTCAAATATTTAAGAAATATAAGTGTGGTTTGTCTTATCAGATTAGGATAGAATTGGCATTATTTGATGCCAAGGATATTTATGAGGTATGCATTAAAGCCACATACCTAGAAATGAGGGTCATAAATCCAATAAAAGATAATAATGAATTAATTTCATCTTTACTCTACAAAGCTTGCAGAGAAAGCTAAGGGTTCTAGTAGTAAAGACAAGAAGAAATCAGGGGCTAAAACATCTAAATCACAAAAGGGTGAAAAATATTGTAAGGAGTGTAATGTTGATACTCATTCAAGTGAGAATTATTGGAAGCTACACCTTGAAAAGAGGCCAAAATGGTGGAACAAGGGAAAGAAGAAATTTTTCAATTCTGCTAAAAAGGTTGAGTAGGAGGAAGAAGGGTGTTTATGGGAAGAAGATGAAGGAAAGGTGGTGTGTGCTACTAGAATTAAGCCTTTAAGGTAGGATCAAACCTATAAGAAGGAGGAACAAGCTTCAAAGGCCAAGAAAGGGGGATTATTTTGGGTCTACATACAAGTGCAGAGGATGAAAGTTACAACATTGTTTGACAATGAATCCCAACATAATTTAATTTCTAAGGATATAGTGAAGTAGTTGGTATTGAATATTGTGGATCATCCACAACTATATCCATTGGTATGGATGTAGAAGGATTTGGAGCTATAGGTAACCAAGAAATGTACTTTACATTTTTCTATCAAAAATAAATTCCATGATGTAATTACTTGTGATGCAGTACCTCTTGATATTTGCCAAGTAATTTTTGGTAGCCCATATTTATGGGAAAGAGATGCATTGTATAAGTAGAGGTGCAATGTTTAGGAGTTGAAGAAAGGTGGAATCATGATGTTGGAAACACTCTTAATAAACGACACAAAATGACACAAATGAAAACTCCAATTGCATTAATAAAAAACATATTTATAGGTATGTCTGCCTTTACAATTCAACATTTAATATGCACGATCCATGTGAGTATTAAATGTAATATCATACTAATCCCTATCATTCCTTCCCACTAAGGAAGCATTGGTCCCCAATGCATACAAGTGTGGAAGAGAAATATGGGTAGTTGAAGAGTGTCGGGTACAACCAAAAATGCACTCTTATTACAAAAAGAAGAAGACCCAAAATGGTGAAGTTGAACAGGTCTTCATAAAACTAAAATATGGCACTAGATCTGAGTCTGGCTCAAAAAACGCTCTCCAATGACTATAAACACTGTTATACCGGTAGATAGTTGAAATGGGTCCCAAAAATTGGTAGAAGAAAGTAGCAACTAAAATGTTAGAGAATATGTAGTAGAAGATACCTGGAACCACGTGCCAAATGGAAAATTTAATTGTTGTGGTCTTTAAGACAAGCAGACATGCATTGAATTGGTTGAGTCGTGCATTAATGGTTATGAAAAATATTAAATTAAATTTTAAAAAATATTTAATTTAATTTAATAAATTTGTGGTTAATTGTGGGCCGCTTGCATTAAATTATTGGTGGACCGGGACAACAGTCAAGTGGATAGTATTCGACTTGCATTAAATTATTGGTGATCGGGACAATGATCAAGACTGAAGGTGGGGTGATATGCATTTAATGGGTGGAGAAAAATTAAATTATATTAAAAATAATATAATTTAATTTATGGTTGAAAATTGAATGTGGGTTTTAATGGAGTGGTGCAAGGATGTAGAAAAATTAAATTATATTAAAAAATAATTTAATTTAATTTATGGCTAAAAATTGAATGCAGTGGTGTGCACTTTTTATAAAAATGGTCAAAATGAATATGTATTTGGTGGCCGTTGGAGGATGGAAGCGGGAAAATTAAAAATGGGTATTTAAAAATTAAATTAAATTAAAAATTAATTTAATTTAATTTATGGAATGGTGGAGGCCATGGCGGATCATGGGTATGCGAAATCGAGTGGCAAAAATGAAAATGGCATGAGAGATGGTGAAAATGTCAGGCTAGTGGTAACTTTGGTAGAGGATGCACAACGATAAGACAAAGATTGTTAGAAATACGTGATCTGTAGCAATGATGCACAGGAGCAGGTAAATCGACTATGAAGAAAATGATGTCAAAAATAGTAGCTTCGAATAATGAACATGAAGTGAAGAAGCGACAGATAGATATCATGGCCAAAATACTACATAATATGGACAAGAAAAGCTATAGATCGATGTTGTAAACATTGAAAAATGGTAGAAAACACAAGTGGTCGATGTGATCTACAAGAAATGATAGCAGTGGTGGTGGAGACCACGAATCAACATTGTAGAGCTCGTCAAGCATCAAGCAACAGAAGGGTGTGTGCATCAATGGCAGCAATAGTGGAGGTGGATCATGACAAATGGACTTCGGATGTGGTGGTCAAATATAGTAGCGATTATTGTGATGAAGTGTAGCACAAAATCCGATGGCAAGATGCGGTAGATCACATGAAGTAACCATCATAAAACCATAGAGGAGATGTGAAGCCACAAAGGATGATGGCATAAAAATCATATGCAATGGATCAACATTCGAAATCAAGAGATCATCACCAAGAGGAATAGGTGGATCATGAAGTGCAGAAGGCACAATGAAAACAACAATGAAAATATCTTGATCTTCAACGACAACAACGTCTGAATAGCTTGGACTACAACATCTGTAGGGGTCTGATCTACATGAAGAGATTCAAAGAATCTCAAATCCACATCAAGAGCCACATCATATAGTGGAAAGATGCTAGGTATATTGCCTAGAGACCTTGGTTTGAATCTAGGTGTGGCTAAAGATTATTCAAGTTTTAGATCAGGGGTGGAATCTTGATCTTCTTCAATGATATATTCCTTAGTAGCGACAATCATTTCTTGAAGCTGCTAAAAATTGACTTTCATTTTGGCATGAAATTGTTGAAATTTTGCGGTGAAGTCGATAAGCGAAATGGTCGACATTATGAATGATGGTCATGAAAAAAATTTGCATCATAAAAAATTATCGATATACAAAATAAGAGTTGAATATTAGAGTTAGAGGGACCCCAGCTGAGATTTTTCATGAATGGAAGTGCACGAAGGTGTCTACAAAAGGAAAATAATGTTCACCCAAATCCAAGATCTGCTAGTGGTTTTCTTGTTCCTCTTTTGAACCAAAGAGGATACTCACATATCCAATGCTCAAATCTGATACCAATGATATGAAAATAACACTCGAGATCAAACACACAAAGAATAGCATGAATGAAAACTCTAATTACATTAATCAAAAATATATTTATAGGCATGTTTGCCTTTACAATTCAACATTTAATACGCATGATCTATGTGAGTATTAAATGCAATATCATACTAATCCCTATCAAATCACCTATGTGATTAAACCAACAGGTTGGAAAATAAATTTTATCTTGTGATAATGCAACAGGCCAAGCATTTGGTGAATATAAGCAAGAGATTCGTGTTACTGATGATAAGAGACATAAAAAGTAATGTGGATTTCAATAAGGAGGTGGAAGCAACCAACTGTACTCCCCAAAAAAAGAAGAAATTTGAGCCTTTTTCTTTTGAAGAGTACAAGGGGCAGTATGAAGAAGATGTTGAACTTGGGAATAAGTACAATGAGTTGAAAAATTGAGTGCAAGGAAAATCCAATAAGGCTTTCCATTTGTAAAATGACTTGTTGTTTAAAAAGAGAAAAATTTGGGTGCCCAAGGGAGGTAAATGCTTACAACTAATAAGGGAAGCTCACACATTACTAGTTGTTGGTCATTTTAGTGTGCATAAAAAAATAGCTAAATTACAATGATATTTCTATTGGCCCAATATGTAGAATGATGTGTCTACTTTTATTTGTGGATGTGAAAATTACAGCTCAAGAAAACCCAACAACCACAAAGGTAAAATGCTAAGGCAAAATGGATCTCTAAGAAGCAAGCAAAGAAACAATATTCCCATCTGAATAAAGATGATTTTGAGGTACCAAAATCCTTTAGTGGAGAAGATATTTATTAGATCAATTAAAAAAATCATCTATAGGAAGTGTGGAAGAAGATTTGGATAAAATACTCACTTTGGAGCAATCAACACTTATTGGAATAGAGCATGGAGAAAAATTGTCTTAACTTCCATCATTTAATGAGTGGTCAACACCCACTTAATAAAATGGGTTGGTTTTAAATAACGAACACCCATTTAATAAAATGGGTTGGTTTTAAATAACCAACACCCATTTAATAAAATACGATTGAAAGCATTTAAGAAAATGGGGGCTACATGCATTTAATGAAAACAACTTTCTTTTCCATAATCCTTAGTGGTAAATTGTTGCACAACACTAGGTGAAAAATGGTTGCACAATACTGGGTGATAGTTTAGTTTTTACACAACACAATGTAGCAGAATTTTCAAAACATATTGTACAAAATTATTGCAAAACACATGGTGACGAATTGATTTCCAGATCTGTAGTGGAAGAACAAAAAGAGAAGAAAAGACATCAGATCAGGAAGCAAATTTGGAGGATGGAATATTGCAATCTAATACAATAGTAAGGATTGTAATCAAATTATTATTTCCTTTAAAAATTTGTAAAAATCTCTTTGATCTTGGTTTTACCCATTTTGGGATTTCCACACAAATTTGGTGTTTCTCTTTAAACTATGTGTATTTTTTTTTAATATGAGATTATTGCTATTATTTATCTTAATTGTGGGAATTACCAGATTAATACTAACACATAGAAAGAGTTGATCTCTTTGAAAAACCATATAGCACACCAATACTTGTATTCAAGTTGTGAATTTATGAAGTAGTTTCTGGTTCAAGTTCCAGAGATCGTCAACCACAAATTAAGCATAAGGATTAAGCAAGATCCATAGATCTATATGTATAGGGAATTCCATAGTGTGGCACTATACATATCAGTTATCTAGTAACTACACCCATAAAAGTCTCTTATGATTATTTGAGTATACTATTATGGCACAATACAATTCCATTGTGAATTGAGAGTTACTAAGTTTATTTTATTCTAACTATTTAGTTGATGATAAGCATTTCATAAAGTAAAATAGATACCTCGTAGGATAGGGTAGATACTGCATGGATATCATTTATGGTGTTCATACAACCACTGAATATATTACACACACCTATTAGCTCTCAAAATTTCAATAAGGATAGAACACACTATTATTTTCTCTTTACGTCTCTCTTTTCTTATATCTTATTCTCCTCCCACACATGCACACACACATTGTTTTTTTGCTATGTTTTTCTTTGCTCATTCATATTTTGCACACACCACACCCATATCAAGTAGTACTTGTTATGGAAAATAAATCACCTATTTCACCCCATATAGGATAGCTTCATGGTCATGAGTGAGGGGTAGCCTCCATTCGACCTTTTGTGAGCATACATCCTGGTGAGTATCTCTTCATCTCTAGCCATCAGCAAGCACTACACCCATACTAAATATCGCTCCACACTTGACCATTTTTTTGTGAGCATAACACCCTTACATGATAGCTTCATGGCCATGAGCAAGGGGTAGCCTCCATTTTGTCATTTGTAAGCATACATCCCTATAGGGTTTCGCTACGCTCTTTCCTTTTTGTCTTGGTCTATGTTTGTTTGATCACATTGATTTGTTACAGTCTACACTGATTTAAACATCATATTCCATGCACTTTTTCTTTATTGAACTTATTCATTATCTGCTTCTTTTGTTTCTTTTTTCATTTTCTTTATTTTTTGCTAAATTTACTCCTTGTACATATGGGGCACGACTTCACTCTACGTCAAATTTACGGTTCATATTTATGGGGCACAATTTTAGCTAGAGCCATATTTTTCTCTATTTTTTCTTTTCTTCTTTCTTCCATCCCTATTTTATTTCATCTCTTCATCCATTCATGCATTTCATTCATTAGTTAGCCTCATTACATTCATGCATCACATTAGTTTAGTGCATTTCATAGTTAAGTTCATTCCACTCATTCATGCATAAAAACACTAAAAAACCATAAAAATCACAAACACACATAACTAAGCATTTTTTTAATGTAGCATGATATTACTCAAAAAGAAAGAGTACACATGTTAGTTTGGTCTGTGTGCCATAGTTTTATCCTATTACACTCAACCCTCCTCAAGAATGCATGCCACACTCAAAATTGGGATGTCACCCCAATCCTATCCCTAGCTTTGTGAATCAATTTCCTCTACTCTGCTTTTCAAAGGTGGTCCTAGTTGGGGTATTTTCATGGATCGTGTAGCCATCCATGATCTAGATTGATACTAACCTTGTGTTTGAATGGAAGAAGGTGGAGGCACTCTACTCTGTTGGAACTCCCTAGAAATATATAATCTAGTAGAATGTCTCCCTTTGTACAACTACCTCTAGCCTCTCCCCTACCCTTTGTAGCTCTACCTATAGTAGGTGGATCCCCTCGCCTTGTTGGCTATCAATCATGATAGCCATCCCCTCTACCTGAGCCTATTATTGCTTTTGATATAACCGACTCATATCTCCTTTGAGGTAATCTACCTTAGCCCTCGTTGTGTGATGGAGAGCCAAACTTTCTCAATACCACTTTATGGAGAGCCAAAATTTCTCAAACCAATTCTCATTCAAAAACTTGGAAAAGATCCCTTCACAAACCCTCATTCTGTGGCTATATAGCCAAAAAAACCCTAAAAACTGAAATGAGTCGAATGGGGCCCAAAATTGGGGTGTGCATCCCTCTTACAATAGACAAGCCAAAAATAAAGTTTTCATTCCTAACTATAAATAAATTAGGAGATATTAACCTCTGAACAGCTCAAAAAGCATAAAAAGTAGTTAAGCCATTTTAAAACCTAATTTCGGGGCACTAAATGATGGAATTTGGCCCTAAAAACTGATTTTTTTGAACAAATAGGACTCTAGGGAGTCGTATTTGTTTAAAACTCTCCCAACTAGGTCCCTATCAAATTTCACATCAATCGGAGCTACGGTTGAGAAGTTATGGCCTCGAAAACTTCGTTGGATTCTCCTGCATCATTGTGTCTCACTCTGTGAGTGTTGTGGTTAAGGAACTCCATATCGCTTCTATCCTCTTGGACCTATCCTTAGAAGTAGGTCCATCTCCCTCTACATGGCTGCTATCCAAGCCTATAGTGTCTTTGTCTCTCTCATTGGGTCCTCTTGACTTGCACTCCTACTTGGTCCTACTACTATCAATGTGGAAGCCTCCCTGACTACTCTACTTGAACTAACTCTAATCATTTTGGGGGTATATCCTACTGCTCCCCCTACCTAGTCCTAAAGGTGATGGTGGTTGTTGCCACCATCTCTATCTAAACCTATGCCCATGTTTATCGTGGGACCTCTTGGCCTTACCACTATCACTTTGTGGTGCATCAAGTTGCCTCTTGAAGTGCTAGATGCACCCATTGACCCATAACCTAGCACCTCTACATTAGCACTAGTGGGAATATCCTTGGGGTCATAACACTCTTGTACCATCTCTTGTAATTGAGAGCCACCCCGACATCATCCACCCATAGATCCATGTATAGTGGGTCATCTAAGTCCTCTTCTATCCATATCCTCACATCAAGGTCCCCTTTGACTCCTAATGGGTCCATCTACACCCACCTATACAAATAGTCACCTAGTTTCGATATCCTCTGTAAGATATCAAATTGTTGTTGGACTAAATCAAATCAGAAGAGCTCTAGCTCCTCCTTATCTATAGATATCCATTTAATCCTTCTAACCCTAACTAGCTCCTGCGTGTCCTCTATCTAACAAAGTGTTAACACCATGATTTCCATATGATCATGTGCTTCTGTAACTCATCTATCACCTGCCTCCTTAGTGGTAAGATATTGACATCCATCCTCTAGACCTGTTTGAAGCTCTTGGACCAACTATATGTTGTTGGTCACTTTGGGTTGGTAAATGGACTTGGTAGTGTATATGATCTCCTAACAACTATGTGCTCCCTACACCACACCTAGATCAAGTTCATATAAATCAATTATGTATGCAATTTGTACATGACATTGTATAATATCTTGTACAACCAGGTCAACACATATGGGCTTCATGTGAACTGCACCCACTAGTCCTACATGTTTTTTGTTACTCCCATTAGCACCCATGGCAAGTTTTATCTACTTGTGTAGCACACCAAGAATACCACCATCAATCTAGATGCCACGATCGATAGAGCATTGGCCATGCGATGCCTCACCAACTTGTCAACATGGATCCTAATTTATTGGATCTTATGGGTATAGTTCCTTGTCAATCTCTACAATGTGGTATGTTGCTCTCATGCCATATAAACTACCCTCCTCCTAATTGGGATGCATAGGATGCACCACACATCCTCCAATGTTATTATCATCTCCTCCATTGGTAACCAAAATGTAGATGACTTTGGATACCACCTCTCTACCAGTGCCATCAATAGTGCTCTATCTACCTCCACCCAAGGAATCTTTGCTAGATGTAGTAGCCCCATTACCCCTAGGGTGTCCCTCTCTGTTTGTGTGAACCTCTATAGCTCCTCCTCCAAGGAGCTCGATCACCACTCTCTACTCTCTAGTACATCATGTTGCAACCAAAAACATAACAAATTTTAATCAATTTTGCATAAAAAAACTAAAATTAATTTTACTATGTCTGAGCACTCTTGTCTTGTCTCTTTTTTTCTCTTCTAGTTTTCTTTGTTTGTTTGGCCTTTTTTCTTTGTTTGTATATTCTCTTTATAAATCATGCCCCATTCTATTTGGGCATGATTTCATCCCCTCCCGTCATCTATCAAATTTACACCCCATATTTGTAGGGCATGAATTCACGAAGTCACATTCTATAATTCTAGGGAACAACTTTGGTCACCACAATGAACTAACCAAAATCATGGTTGATCTCCAAATTCATGTCGGGCCATGCATGGAAAATTATTCTAAAAATACAAAATAAATAATGTAAAAGACTAAAAACCTTAGTCTAGCCTAGCCTAAAGGAAGGATTTTAGTCCTTATCTATGTTCACTTCATTGTTGCATTGGTCTCGCCCCTCACAATGGATAAATGGTGTGTGGGAAGCACCATTTTTATTTATCTTCAAAGCCCTTCTTCTTCTCACATAGTGAAAATAAATTTATTTTCACCGTTCCCCTCCTTATACCCTAGTTTTTCTCTCTCTTATTTGCATTTTTACTCTATTTTTCTCTATCTACTACTCTCTTTTCTTTTGCATCAACCTTTTTTGAGTTTCCTCAAGAATTTTGCATTCCTTCCAAAACTCGAGGGGGCACCCTAGCTTGAGAGGCATTAAAGTCATTAATGCCTCATTTTGCATGTAAAATTTCAAAGTGTATGGTATGATGCCATTTTTGCACCACCCCTTTCTTCTAAACTGATCACCCCCTTTTTGTGTTTGTGATTATTCACCTGTGTGTCTATATATTTCTTTAACACTTCTATTATGCCATAAATGCATCAAAGAGGGGGAAAAGTATAGACACAAAAAATTGACCCACCTAAGTGAGTCATTTTTCCTAGAACCTCAAAAGAGATCCTCAAACTTGTCAAAATACAAGTTTGGGCCTCTCTTACCCTCTCTTTTCTTTTTTCCCTAGTTTTGTTGAAATCATGATCACATAGTATGGGGCACAATTTTGATAAATTAGGGTTTTCTCTTAGAAAACCCAAATTTTTTAGCCAACCTTTAGGATGTCAACCCTCCCGTAGGTTTACCTTTTCATTTTCCCACACTTTTCCCCTCCAAACCTCTTATAAATAAATGGTCTAGATCCTCTTTTTTCCTAAGAGGTGCTATCTTGAGATCTTAAGAGATAAGTAATTTTTGGCTTTTGACGAATTCTCCCAACAAGATCAAGTATCTTCTGGTGTTCTTCTACTACTATGCTTTGATTTGCTATTCTTGGTGGACAATTTTTATAGCCTTGAGGTGGAGTCTATAATTTCATGGAAGAATTCATCCTTTTGGTTGTTCTTTCACTACCAACAAGTTTATTTCTTGCATTATAATATTCCTCTATCATTAATTCTGCATTTTTTGTCTCATTTTGCATTAATAAATCGCTCTCGCACTTCAACTATGAATTCGTACCCCATCTATACAGGACACAATTTTGGTAGATCCAAATTTGTGATCATCCCTTACAAGTCATGATTTTGGATTCATTAATTTTGGGGGTAAATATTTGCTCTCAAACCCTCAGCCTATGTTTGCATGCTTCATTTAGGCCATAACAACATTGTTTGTATTATATTTTTTTCTTTGTTTCATCATATTGCATTTTGTCTTGTCCATTTCTAAAAATGTCAACAACTGTTTTTTCTTTGAAATTATCAACTAAAAGGACCAAAGGGGCTTGACTGTTTTACCTCCAATCTCAATCATACCATGGCATAAGCAGACCCCCAAATGCTAATTAGCTTTTTCTAGGATTTTGTGAAGCTATTTTGTAGGCTATGAAGTTGTTGGATATATCTAAATGCAAGTTATATCTAGGATCAACCATAAAATCAAGTAAGTTCCCCAGATAAATTTCTTATGCTATTTGTTATTTTCTATTTGCTTTCTATTTATTTCTATTAAACAAAAGAATATATATTTTTATTTTATTTCTAGGCATTTGAAAGAGAAAAGGCATATAGTTTACATTCTAGGGTTAATTATGTTTGTGCATTCTCCCAAACCCTTGGTGAAAATAAAAAGGATCTATTTTATTACAAGTTGGGGTTTATTTCTCATTAAAAATTAAGAATCATCCTAGGGTTAGTCTTTGTTTGCTTGCATCATTGATTGTCTTGCATTGTTCTTCAATTCTTTTCTTAGCTTAAATTTTTGAAAGGATAAACATAGGTGTTCGCTCAAAATACACATCAAACATCCCATCCTTGGACTTAGAGTGAATCATAAAACCATTCTTTGTGAACCCCTCGATCCCCAAGACCTCGAGTCTGGAGAATATAACACACCCCCATGGTGACTTTGGCTCCTAGTGGATCCAACTGAGAATCATGTGGTAGGACAGTTTTCCCCCTCTACAACCATTTCTAAATCCATTGAAATTTCATTTATATTAACCATTCCACATTTACTATGCCTATAGCATCTTCATTATGATGGATCATACATTATACTATATAGATTATTGCTACTTCTTATGATATACTTTTATTTTTCTATATACTTTGCAACATCTTAAGTGGCACTACTTGACCATACATAAAACATTGTCTAAGAAATATCCCTTTTCCCTTTCCTAAAATTGATCACCCTTATTTTAATATGGATTATTTCTATAGGTGTATAATTTTTTCAACATTGTTCTTCATCAATCTTGAGAATATTTTAGTTGTTTTATCCTCTTTCATATTCCATGCTTACATTGTTTGTAATTTCTTCCAATAAATTTAATGATTTATATTCAATTTTCAACATTATTCTTCATCAATCTTGAGGATATTTTAGTTGTTTTCTCCTCTTTCATATTCCATGCTTACATTGTTTGTAACTTCTTCCAATAACTTTAATGATTTATATTCAATTTTCAAGTATATAGTATCTACAATTGACTTTCAACCATCATTTTTAGACTTATGGTTAATCTTCTTCTCATCAATGAGAAATAAATCATTATTTATATTCTCATTTATTCATATTAATATACTTTAAAGAGGATTTATGTATCCATAAAAACAATATTGAATAATATGCCCCATCTCATGAGAAAATACATTTTGAAATCATTTCTAATATATGTATATACATTCACACACAAACCATATATACCTCCATTGGCTATGTTAATTGGAAGTATGAGTATTAGAATAGGATTTTTTTAAATAACATAGTCCATATAAAACGTAGTTAGTTGATAATACATGTTTCCCTATTTTTCTTCATTTTATGTTATTATTTAGATAAAAGATTCAAAAATTAACATGGTAATCCCCATAAAGAGTTACATTTTACGCAATATAGTAGTTAAAAAAATCAAGGAGATATTTCTCTTCCCATTGGGGATTTCATTCATGTTGAGAAAAAAGTACATACAAATAATATGTTAGGTATATAACGAAATATACTTATGATTATTTAGATAAAAATAGCATACACTAGTGTCATGCTAATGTCATTCTCCAAATTTAGATCTAAATCCATCATATGTAGCATAAGAGTCATGGATCTAGGAATTCATTACATTGTGGTAGTCATTTAATTATAAGCTATATTCATAAGGATATATAAATTCTATAAAATATCTTTGAAACATACATAAGTAGTTCAATGTGTATACATATGAATGTATATAGCATTCCATTCAACTTGAATGATTTATGGAATATAAGTATACGATAAATAATAATTGTTAATAAAATTGACAAAAAGTTTCCTACGTTGTGTATTACATAAGATGTTAAAAGACAATTTGAGGTGAGAAATTAGGAGATACTATATATTATCTAAAATTATTTTAGGTTTTCTATGATGTACCATAATGTGCACATAATCACAATTAATGTGACAACCATAAATCTTCTTTTTTTACAAGAAAATTTTGTAATTTTATTTGAAGAATGAAAGACAACTACACTTCTCAGGTGCCTTGGCACAAACAAAACCCAGATAAATAGATTAGTAGGAGTCAAAAATAAAATTACAATTAGATAAATTAGAGAAAAAACGTCATATTCAAAATCAACATGGGAATAATAAGGATAAATATCATTATATACCAATACATAATCATCAAAATAACCACCATGTGCATAACTAGGATGGAAAACCACGTAAAATAAACTAGCAAAAGAAAAAATAGTAGAAAGAAAAAATAGTTAAAATTTTCCATAAATATCTAATCAAAGGATAAACCCATAGTAAAAACCTAGAGCTAGCATATAAACTAGGGGTATGATATGTGAGTGAAAGACGAAACTCCATCCTTGATCTCTTCCATTTTCAAAAAATCTTCTAGAACATGTTGACCTTCTTTTGATAACCTATCTGCTTTATTTAATTCTCTATAATTATAAGTAAAAGATATTTTAAAAATAGATCACCTCCAGCTATCATATCCCACCAGTATGAGTAGATTATTTTGTAATTGGGTAGATCCATTCATCTAGTTGATGATTAGAGTAGAATCTCCAAAAATTTATAAGTTGTTTACATTTCTTTCTAAAGCACACTTCATTAGTATTCTTAATGCTTGAAAATTAGAAACATTGTTGGAACCCATCCCAAGAACTACTTTAAATTTGATAGAATTTAAAGTAGTTCTAAAGCCAGAAGAGCCGTTGAGAAGAAAAGGGATCGTATCTTCCCCCCTGTTTCAAGGGTTTGTAGTTGTTTCCAAAGCTTCGGAGCATGCTAGCAGATTGTGTCCTATTTCAAAAGGGTTTTAAGCAATAACTCGGTCGCCAGCCTCATTCCTAAATGCGATAGAAAACCTCAGTATCCAACGCTTAACCTACTGAATTGGGCTACAAAACTCTTCAATAAACTTCCCTCATTGTTCTGTTTTAAAAAGGGCCTCCTTATTCGACTTTAAAAAGGAGGGGGATGTTAGGGTAGATATATTAGAGTAATTTAATTATTACTTTATTTTGTTAACCTTGAAGATATTCATTGTTTAGAATATCTTATGGTTAGTATTTTACGCGTTATTAATTTGTTAGCGTTGTTATTTTGTCAGCGCCATTTTTTCAAGAATCAATCGTAGGAGGAACGAACTCCGACGTCAGACCACAAGATCCAATTTTCGTCGTATGCTTAGACGACATAGAAAGAGTTTACCTCGTTTTAATTCTTACAGAGATCCTTGGAAGGGTTTGGATCGCAGCTATGGTCCCATGAGGATTAGAGAACCATTTAATCCTGATGCACCTCCAATTTTTGAATATTGAAGAATTACGGGTCCACTAATACCAAGTCGTGTGTCGACTGGTTCTGGATTGCCTTTCAAAAGCTGGTCGTGTGTCGACTTGACTTGAAAGGTGTGCTACCTTGTTAATTTTGCAAAGCAAAGGGGGGACAAGAAATTGTGATTCTTTTTTGCAAAATTGTAACACAAGGGGGAGAATTTGAATATCAAAATTTTTGCAAACACAAAATCAAAACTTTTTGCAAAAATTACGGCTAATAAGGTGCATTTTCGATAGCATTCGACACCTTTATTAAAATTGGCATTAATAACTTAGGTGCATTTTCGGTGGAATCCGACACCTTAAGTTCAAATTTGTGGGCACTTTTGTATGTTTATTGCACTTAATTTCCTATTTTCTGCAATTACATCTTAAGTTAAAAATCAAAAGCACTTAAGACCCCAAATTTCAAACCTTTTTGTGCAAATTTATTTGCACTACAACGTTCGGTATCAACGGTACCTCTGGCCCACACTTACAGGTAATGTTGTCGTGCCTTGGGGCTACTGTATCTACCGCCTAAAATAGCTGCAACAACGACGTCTGAGCTTGTTCTCTATAAATCATCGGGGAGAAATAAGGTAGAGCCAATTTTACTTTTTGATATTCACTCCATAAAAACCCTAATTCACTCTTCTTGTTTGGCTTAAATTCCTCAAACTGATCATCCTTCTTCAGAAGGGTTTTTAGGCAGGTGCCATTAAATATCAATTAGAGTGAATTCTCTTTCAGTACTTCTTTGAGGGTATATCGAAAGAGAGACCATTTTGGTGCAATAAGGAACTTTCATAATGGCTACTATAAACAAGTATCTAAATGATACCCAGTTGCTTAAAGGTTCTAATTATTCTGCATGGAAAACCAAAATGAAGGCCATTCTTACTGTAGAGGAATTGTGGGATATAGTGACAGACACTGTAAAAAGACCCACTACACCAGGAGCAGATCAGAATGCATGGGATAAAAAGGACAAAAGACTTCTCATGCTGATTTTGCTAGCTACTACTGATGAAATACAACCTCACATTTGTGATGCTCAACATGGTAAAGATGCGTGGGATGCATTATCTACCATTTTTGAAGGGAAGAATCAAAGCACAATTCTTAACCTTCAAACCCAACTTCATACTCTCCATATGAAGTCAGGTGAAACAGTAGAGTTATTCCTCTGTAGAGTGGCAGAACTGAATTCAAAACTGAATGCTTTGGGAGAAAAGGTTGAAGATAAGGTCTTGACTTCGGTCATTTTAAGGGCTCTTCCAGACTCCTACAAAATGTTAATAACATCCCTTCAAGTGTCTCAAAGACAAGTGACCTTTTAAATTAAATGTGGAGTTAGTAAATTTGCTTCAAACTGAGGAAGCAAATCAGCTACAAAGAGATTAAGTGTCCAACAATGCACTTTACACAAACAAACAGGGTCCAAAGAAGAAGGGGGGGTCATCTTCCAAAGATAAGGGCAAGCAACCTCAATCACAAAAGAAGTTTTGCACAAATTGTGGAAAGGACAACCATGACACCAATCGGTGTTGGTTTAAGAATAAACAAGACAAAAAGGGCAAAGGCAAACCACAGAGGAAAAATAGACAACAAAGAGGACATGTTGCTATTGAGAATTCTGATTCTGATTCGGAACGAGCACACAAGGTGCTCATGACCCATACAACTTCTACTCAAAAGGATTATGTATGGTACATCAATTCAGGTGCCAGCAAACACATGACTGGCGACAAGAAGTGGTTTGACACTTTCGAGGCAAGGGAAGGCAAACCAGTAACTATTGTTGATGATAAGACCTACCGTGTCCAGGGTGAAGGAAATGTTTCTGTTACCCTTCCAGATGGAAAGTGTCACATTCAAAATGTCCTTTATGTTCCAGGATTGGCAAATAACTTGTTGTCAGTTCCCCAAATCCTGGATAAAAACATGGTTGTTAACTTCAAAGTTGAGGAGGGGAAGAAGCGTTGCTATATTACAAAGAAGGGAAAACACATAGCAACGGGTTCTTACAAGCATGGCTTGTTTACATTAGATGTAGTTTCTACGCCTCATGTTGCCATGGCGGTAAACACGAAGGAGGCCACTTCTCTTTGGCATAAGATATTTGGGCATCTAAGTTCTGGATATTTACTTGAGCTAAGTAAATATGAAATGGTGAAGGGCCTTCCCAACCTTTCACCTACATTGCCAGTTTGCTCGGATTGCTTAGCAGGGAAGCAACATCGAGTACCATTTGAAGCTAGCTCTTCACGAGCTCAGAATCCATTGGAGTTGGTACATACCGATCTGTGCGGTCCTATGCCTGGGGGAAAGAGGTATTTTCAATTGTTTGTTGATGATCACTCATGGAAGATGTGGGTTTTCTTCCTACAATTGAAGTCAGAGGCATTTATGTATTTTCAGTAGTTCAAGAAACTTGTTGAGAGGGAATCGGGATGCTACATCAAGACCCTCCGCTCAGATCGAGGGGGGGAATATACCTCCACTAAATTTTCCTCACTTCTAAATGAACATGGGATTAGAAGGTAGCTGACTACAACCTATACTCCACAAAAAAATGGAGTTGCTGAGAGGAGGAATCGTTCCATCATGGAAATGGTTCATTGTATGCTTAAGGGAGCAAATCTTGAGCAACGGTATTGGGCTGAAGCTGTCACAACAGCATCATACCTCCTGAATAGAGCTCCCACAAAAGCTCTTAAAGGTATGACTCCACAGGAAGCATGGAGTGGTAGGAAACCCTCCATTTCTCATCTCAAAATTTTTGGGTGTAAGGCATTCATGCATATACCAAAAGAAAAGAGAAAGAAATTAGATGAGAAGACCTTGCAATGTATTTTTCTTGGATATGATGAATATTCTAAAGGCTATCGGTTGATAGATCCTATAACCAAGAAGATACACATAAGTAGAGATGTGGTGTTTGATGAAGCTTTCACACCAAATAACACATCTTCTGTATACCTGGATGAAGAGGAGCCTAAGCAAGTGACTCCTCCCCCATAGAAAAAGATTCCAAAATGGTATACAAGTACAATGAGAGATTCAAAGGTGACCACACCTCCAGATCTTACTTTAGATCATCCTCGTACTCGCAGCATGACTCAGCAGAAGAGGGCACAAGCATCAACTTCAGAGGTTGACGAGCTTTGCCAACACTTTTAAGAGCTTTCTGTAGATCCAGAGGAAGATAGTAGAGAAGAGATGGAAGTGGATGATGAAAGGGTTTACATGTCTTCATATGATGAACAAGAACCCACCACGGTCGAAGAAGCACTTAGTGAGCCACAGTGGAAGGTAGCTATGGATGCTGAATATACATCTCTCATTAAGAACAATACATGGAAGCTAGTTGATTTGCCTTCAGGAAAGAAGCCCATTGGCTGCAAATGGGTTTACAAAGTGAAATACAAGGCAGATGGAACTATAGATAAGCATAAGGCCCGCCTTGTTGCAAAGGGCTATGCACAAAAAGAAGGCATCGACTACGAAGAGACTTTTGCACCCACTGTTAGAATGACTACCATTCGTGTTCTTTGTGCTATGGCAGCACAGTACGGATGGAAACTTCATCAAATGGATGTCAAAAGCGCCTTCTTAAATGGTGATTTGAAAGAGGAAGTATACATGACTCAACCACAAGGATTTGTTGAGGAAGGCCAAGAGCAAAAGGTTTGCAAATTGGTTAAATCCTTGTATGGGTTGAAACAAGCCCCACGAGCATGGTATATAAAGATAGACAATCACCTACTGCAACATGGATTTAAGAGAAGTCCTTCGGATGCAAATCTCTATTTTATGAATATTGGTTTTGAAATAGTGATCCTTGTACTCTATGTAGATGATCTGATCATCACTGGTAGTTCAAATAAGTTGATTGACGCAGTGAAGGGTGACTTGAAAGAGTCATTTGACATGACAGATCTAGGACTTCTCCACTATTGTCTTGGTTTAGAAGTGGAATAGAAAAAGAATCACCTTAGGGTGACACAGATGAAATATGCCAAGACATTGATCGAGAAATATCGCATGACTGATAGCAAGCCTAAAGCAACTCCTATGGAAACTAGGCTACAGTTATCATGATATGATGATTCTCCACCGGTAGATGGTACTCTCTATCGGCAGTTGATTGGGAGTCTTATATATCTGACCAACACTAGGCCAGATATTAGTTTTGTTGTAAATTATCTTTCGAGGTTCATGCAAGAACCTAAAGTTAGCCACTGGAAAGCAGTAAAACGGGTTCTCCACTATAGGGGATAGGGTCCTTTTCCATTTTCGCCCTTTCAAACGGTGGGGAGGGGAGAGGGGCGGCTTAGCCAAAATAAGTAATCTCTCTTCATAGAGTTAAAGGTATGAGTCGAGCCCGTTATATAGAGAGGCATCTTCGTCTTCGAAGTGTTGATGAGGCTTATACCTTTGGAATGGAATGGAACACTTTTTGAATTATAAGGCATTGGTTTTAATGCAAAGAAGAAGCGAATCACGATCAAATATGACATAGAGACAATATGATATGGAGACCCTTTAGAATAGAGGGCAAAAACTCAACAAAGTTTTCAATACGACTGTAATAAAAAACTATAGCCAATTTTAAAGCCTGCCTGAAAACGTATTCAAGAGAGTTAAATAGACTCTAATATGAACTATAGCCAATTTTATTTTGTTAATAAAATCAACTGCCCTCCTTTTCTTTGAGGGCTATTCTTTTCTTTTAAAATATCTCTATTCTTCTCTGTCTCCACGCCTCCTTCCCTGCCTCCTTAAGAAATAGACTTCCTCTTTAAGACATAGACTTCCTCTTTAAGAAATAGACATCCTCGGTCTCCATGCCTCCTGTCACCCATGCCTCCTCAAGAAAGAGAATTCCTCCTTAAGAAATAGCCCCGTTAAAGATATGTCTAGGGATGCCTTAAATGATGGGCTTGCCGGGGCTTGCCTTAAAATCCCATCCCTCCTTGCCTGAGTTTGCATAGAGATATGGATCCCTCCTTGCCTTAGTTTCCATCTCGATCGAATTCTGTTTCTAGATGTTTTTAATGAGGGGTCTGTTTCTAGATGTTTTTAATGAGGGGGTATAGATCCTTTAAGTGTTGAATAGATACCGGTAGATGTCCGAATATGTCCACTTATAGACGTATTTAGGTAGAATAGTATACAAGTTGAAGATGTTGAAAAGCTGTTGATCGAAAAGATATATTTTAAAAGAAAAGCCCGAAAGAAAGGAAAGAAAGAAACCTCCGAAAAGAAAGAAATATGGGGCGAACCATCAAAACAATATTCTTTACGAAAAGGAAAGATAAATTGGGAGGAGGAAATCAAAATCGGTTGACCAGTCTATTATATACGTATTAACAACTATTAGATTTGCCCTCTTTTCTTGGTTAGAGTTCTTTTCTTTTCGGCCCTCTTTTCTTGCTATTTTTGGATTTGATTGCACTTTTGAATCGGCGTTTATTCGAATTATCCGCCTCAACCCCTCCCTACAAGGCAAGGATTGGATTGCACCGAATAGCCATTAAAAATAGAGAGGCCGGAGTGAAGGCCGAGCCTTTAGAAGAGGGGGCCGCCCAGAAGAGAGAGATTTCAAGAAGAGAGAGATTTCCCGGAAAAGAGATATTTTAAAGAGATTTCCCGCCCTCCCTTCCGAACTCTAACCCTCCCTGCTGAAAAGAAAAGCAAAGAGAAGCCCTTGCCAAAGAGAAGCCCTTGCCTTTTAAAAGCCCTCCACCTGCCTTTCAGAGATATTTTAAAAGCCAAGAAAAGAGCCCTTTGAGAAGGCCCTTGCCCTTGCCCCTGCCGAGAAAAGCGCATGCCAAGAAAAGCGCATCCCTTGCCAGAGCCCTTTTCCCTTGCCGGGCCTTTCAGAAAAGAAAATAAAAGCATACATTTGGGTTTGGGTTTGGGAAGGGAATCGCTTTCAGAAAAGCAAAGAAAAGAACCCTACCTTAAAGAACCCTACCTTATAAACCGGGAATTCTCTCGAAATAGAGGGAATGCTCTCGAAGGGGATGCTCTCGAAGGGGATGCTCTCGAATCACCGGCCAGCAATAAATAGAAAGGGAGGTCCGAAAGCTCTCCTCTCAAGAAAGGTAGGGAATGCAATCCTCTCCTCTCAAGAAAGGTAGGGAATGCTCTCCCCTCCTCTCCTCTCCTCTCACTGGCCAGCAATCCACTTTTAGAAAGAGAGGGATCCCGACTCGAAATAGAGGGAATGCTCTTTTCCGACCAGAAAGAAATATTCCAAGACATGCAAGTGCATCTGGAATTCTCTCTAGCCAGAAAGCTCTTCTCTTTTCACCGGTAATCCCATCCCCTCTGTATTCCCCAAATCCGGAAATTCCATGATCAATTCAATCGCACAAAATCCTTCTATCGGAAAAGAGATATTTGAAAAGAAAAGAAAAGAGAAGAAAAGAACTCTAACCCTCCCTGCCTCTCCTCTTTTCTAACCCTCCCTGCCGAAAAGAAAAGCCGGAAAGCCTCTCCCCGGAAAGTCTTGAGAGCGGAGGTCGCTCCCGAAAAGAAAAGGCCAAGAAAAGAGGAAAAGCGGTTTAAAGAGGTTGAAAAACTTTAAGCTTTTCCATGTATATTTATGTCGTTTTAAGGGTCTTAAAGAAAAGAAAAGCCTCTCTATTCATGACGGTAAGGTTCTTCTCTTATACTATACGCGGGATAAACTTTTTAAGGTTTTTACTATTATTTCTTGCCGGGTTTTGTTTTGGAAAAAGAAAGAGCCTTAGTCGAAATAGAGTTCTTTCGATCGGGGTGCGTTACTACCTATTAAAGGCTATGTCTAGGGCCCCGAAGGTACCAATGCGCATCATCATCCCACCCTTCTACCATGAAAAGGCCGAGCGAGCGGATCGCCTAGGATGCCGGTTTCACACAATCCAACCGCTATTCACCAGAAGGCCCTTCTTTTCCTTCCCTCTTTTCAGCTTTTCTTTGAATTTCAAGAAGGAGATCGTTTTATATACGTATTAACAACCCCCATGTTTTCGTTTTCGAGAGGGTTCGGCTTTTCTTTTCTTTCAAAGGCTTTTCGGAGAGTAAAAACCCGCTGTTCTTGGCAAGGGCAAGGGCAAGGGCAAGGGAGTATTTTCGAGGGGAGAGGCCTTTTCTTTTCAAATAGAGAGGTTGAAACGGAAAAGGAAGGAAAAGCTAAGAAAAGAGAAGAGCTTGATAGAGAGGTTGAAACGGAAAAGGAAGGATTGAAACGGAAAAGGAAGGAAAAAGCTTATCGAAAAATAAGGGAAAGCGGAAAAGCCCTTTCAAATAAAAGCCGGAAAATAAAGGGAAGCCGACCTCCCAGAAAATCAAAGACAAGAAAAGGAAAATCAAAGACAAGAAAAGCGCAGAGATTGAGAGCAAATAAAAGGAAGGAAAAGGAACTGAAAAGCAACTCTTCTCTTATTTCTGATAGAGAGGAGAGGAAAAGGAACTGAAAAGGCTAGGTTGGGCTGGAGGGTTTGGCTTGATAAAAAGTGAAGAACCGCCGAAAAAGAGGAAACGGAAAAGGAAGGGTCTCTTCTCTTCTCTTTTGGCTTATCGTTGAGGAGGGCTTATCGTTTTATATACGTATTAACAACTTGAACTCTCGGAAAAGCGCGAAAAGGAAGGCCCTTATTTACTCCGCCCTCCTCTATTTTCCTTGAAATCGCCCTCTTGAACTTGAAATCGGAAACCCCGAGGAGAGGTTATTTCTCAGCCGTAAATAAGAGGGCCACTTCCGCAAATAAATGAAAAGAAAAGAAAAGCATTGGGAAGGGATTATTTGAGGCAAGAAAAGTAAAAAATAGATGTAACCGGGAGAACGGAATAGCTACAAGTTGAACCCCCGAATAGAAGGAATAGATTCCAATGAAAGGGAATAGAATCGAATGAAAGGGAATGAAGATAATCGAATGAAAGGGAAGGAATCGAATTTTAGGGAATGGAATCGCTCCTTTTACTTGCCCACTTTTAAGAAGGAATAGAATCCAATTTATTTTAGGGAATAGAATCTAATTCAATCCAATTTCAGGCCCAAACCCGAAAAAGAAAAGATTAGTTCAACCCGAGATTAAAGTGAGGGCCTTTTCTTTTCAAATAGGCCCGAAAGTCGCTAATACGTATATAAAACGATAAGCTGTTCCGAGAGTATAGAAAACGATAGCTGTTAAGACGCTTTGAACCTCTCCGCTTAAATAAAAAGTTTCGCACTCGACCTTTAACTTCAAATCAAACTAGCCTTCAAATCAAACTAGCCGAAAAGAAAAGACCTCCACTTTTAAAAGAAAAGAACTCTAACCCTGCCTCTCCTCTCTCGGTAATAGCTTGCAATAGTTTAGGTTGACCAGTCTATCTATTATATACGTATTAACAACTTCCTCTTCATTAATAGGAGATGTATCTAATAGCTGACCCTTGCATTCGGAAATATCTATCTAATGGAGGAGATGGCCTTTCAAGACACTTTTCTTTCTAGGAGCAGATGGCCTTTTGAGAAAATACTATTCCTATAGATGGGATGGCCTTTCCCCGGCCTTTCCCGGAATCTTCCCCGAACGCAGTCTTGAATTCCTTTCCCCATATAATTTTAAGAGCATGCGCCCGCCTTGAGTGAGTAGAGTAGCCTTACCCCAAACCCCTTAAAAGGCTTGAGGTAGTGGAGACCCAAACCCCTTAAAAGGCTTAAGGTAGTGGAGAATAGCCTGCTAAGTTGTGAAGAATAGCTTTGTACCTTCCTCACCTCAGTGGAGCCCTACCCCTCTATAAGGTTCCTTACCCCTTCTAAGCTAGGTAGAGCTGCCCCTTCTAAGCTAGGTAGAGCATCTAATTCTAAGGTGGAGAGGATAATAGCCCCGCCCCAGTGGACTAATCCCGGTGGTAAACCAACCTTTTAAAGGCCTGTGGGGACTAATCGGTAAACCAACCTGATAAACCGGACCCTAATGGAACTAAACCCCTAAGCTGTCACTAAACCTGTGGGAACTAATCCCTACCATAGCGCATAGGAACTAATCCCTCTTGTTCGAAGCAGCAGCATACGAAACTGGGAGAGGCCCGCGCTCGACCACCTTTAATGGAGTTACGAATGGCTTTAGGAGCAGCATCCGTCCCTTAACTTGAAGCATCCGTCCATCCTTGATTCCCCACTTCCAGAAGTAGCATCCGTCCTTGACCTTGAAGCACTCTAAAAGTCCTCAGCAAGAATGAATACCTTCTTTCTCGTCCTTGACCTTGAAGCAGAAGCATCCGTCCGGTCCTTGATTCGAAGCATCCGTCCGTCCTCGAAGCGGACAGGGGAATACCTTAACCTTCCGTCCTTGATTCCCCACTTCCAGAAGCTCTTTAAGCTCGAGAGCTTTTCATTTCATTTCATTTCAAAGGTGTGTACGGAGTTACCTTCTCTATATAAGGCACTTCTTTATATAAGTTATATAAATATAACCTTAGAGCGCCCCTAAGCTTACGTCCTTCCGTCAACCAGTAATCAATCCTTTCGCTTGCTTCCTTCCGTCAACCAGAATCCGTCTTGTCATGGGCTTTACGAATGCCTCTCTATTCTAAGCTTGTCATCCATCATATCATGAAGAAGTCCTAATCATCCCAACTAATCTGGCCTAGTGGGCATGAGACTAACTAATCCGGCCTAGACTCCTTAATAAGTGGTACCGAACCTTATATAAGGGAAGAGAGCGGCCTAGACTCCTCCGACTAACTAATCCGGCCTAGTGGAATAAATCCCTTTAAGGTCCATCATGAATAAATCTTGTCATGGACCTTTATATCTTAAGGCGGCTTGACGAATGCGGAAGCTTAAAAGAATTCCTTCCTTTCTCCCGCCTCTTTAAAGGCCCCGGGTTGCATGCAGCCTTGAATTCCATTCCATTCCAAAAGTTCTCTCCTTGCATCAGTAAGCAGTCTTGAATTCCAAAAGAGCAGAACGCGCCCTTTTTAAAAGGAATTCCTTCCTCTCCCGGCCTTTCCCCAGAAGCTTAAAAGAATTCCTTCCTTTCACCCGCCTCTTTAAAACTTTAAGGAAGCTTGAAAGAATTCCTCCCTTTCTCCCGGCCTTTCCCCAGGTTGCAGTCTTGAATTTAAGCAGGCTTGAATTCCTTCCTTTCCCCAGTCTTCCGAAACCGGCGAATTCCTTCCTTTCCCCAGTCTTCCGAAACCGGCTTTTCCCCGGCCTTTCCCCAGTGAGCATGCAGTCTTTGGTTGAAGCAGGCTTGAATTCCTTCCTTACCCCAGTGGACTAATCCCTAATGGTGGTAAACCTGTACCTTGAGAATATGGGGCCTCCTGCTCCTGTTCGATAACCAATCCCTCTTGAACTTGAGCTAATCCCGGTACCTTGTATGAGAGAGCCGCGCTAGCTCTTCAAAACTTTAAGGTCCAAGCTAGACCTTAGAATTAAAAGCCTCTGGAACCTTATATAAGAGAGCCGAGCTAGACTAGATGAGAGCTAAACCAATCCCTCTTGAACCTGGCCCAAGCTGGACTAGATGAGAGCTAAACCAAGCCCTCTTGAACCTTAGCATAGCATATCCCTCTCGAACCTTAGCATAGAAATCCCTCTTGTTCGAAGCAGCAGCATACGAAACCTTTATATAGAGAGGTCAATCTCAGAGATCTTTGAGGCGCTTTTTTCCGGACCACCCATATTGACTAGTGAACACGGACCCGTGAACGCTTTAAAATACATCGGTGTGAATGTGAACGCGGATGCGGTGTGTGTTCCAGCACCATTCTTCATGGCTCTCGCACATTAAGAGGACAATAGCCTTTTTAAAACGGGCCTCTCCTTTTTAAAACAGGGCATGGGGGGCACCCTCTCTATTTTAAAAGGGGCTGAACCGAGTCTCTTATATACGTATTAAGATGGTCGAGGGATATCCAAAGAAAGTACCTAAATACCGGGCCGTATTATAAGGATAGAGAGCTTTTCGGTTTTTTATATACGTATTAACAACAAGATCGATATAGGGCCGAGTGCGAGCTCTCTCCTTGATTTAAGCATCTTCAGTTATTAAAAGCTGCTTTTGTAATATCAATCCATTCTTCTCCCTTTTATAATAAGGCTTCCCCGCTCTCGGGAGCGAATTTGAGTATAATAAGGCTTCCCCGCTCTCGCTCTCCCCCACCGTTTAAAAGGGCCTTTTTAAAACAGAGGGGGAGCGGGAGAAGATTAAAGTTGATGGAATTTAGAGCGAGCCCAAAACCTGATTATTTGAAAGGTCGGTCGAGCTCTACCTATCCTCCCTTGCAACAGAGTGATCGTTATTACAGTAGTAATATCTCAAGAGGGCTAAAGGAAGCAGCTCTCTCCTTCAAACTTGAAAACAAACTTCTTTGTTTCAATGGAGGGCGAGGTGAGGTAAGCAAAGCCGGCTGATTGAAAGGGGGGGTTGCTCTTAAAAATAAATGCTTTCAATGAATGCTCTCTATTTTAAAAAGGCCGCTCTCTTTCTCTGAGGGTTGATTCCGAAAATAAAGGACAAACGTGAAACTCATTTAAAGCCCTTTAAAATGAGGGGCTCCTGAGCTCCTGAGCTTTAAAAGGTTCTACGTTCTTCAGTGAGACGGTCGAGCTCTACCTATCGCTCCTTTAAAGGTAAGCGAGTGCTTATCCAAGCCTTTTAAAATAAAATAAAAGTTGTCTTATTCCCTGCGGCACTAATCTCTCTTTCGGATACGGGAGAGGGATGTCCTAGAGGGGGATGGGTAATACGACGAATGGGATGGGTACAATTTGATATGGGGAAAATGAGTCGATGGAGCTCCGAGTGCAGCGACAGCGGGCTAACCCCAATAAACGATATAAAACTGCTCCAATCTTAAGAGCCCAATCTTGAAAACTTTAAGGTAATAAATCGAGTATGCGGAACATTTTTTTAAGGGGGGGGAGCTCTTCCTAGCTCTCGACCACTATTATATTAAGCCTTTCCGGGGTTGTTATTATCCCCATTCCCTATAGGGTGAGGAGAGGCACTTTTTTGGTGCCGCGGATATGGTTTCGAGGAAAGAGAATCACCCCTTTTAAGGCGTATATAAAAGGTTAGCTTTATCGGGGACCGGAGCTTTTAAAATAGGGCCTTAAGATAGCTCACGTCCGGAGGAAGGGAGGGGGAACGAACCGCTCTACCCATTCCGATTGCGGGGTTGCTCCGGGGGTTGATCCCAGGTACTCCATTGATCGGTAGGGGCTTACAACCTCGATCAATTATGGAATGGAATGGAATGCCCTCTATCTATGGTTCGTTCCCTGCTCTGTTTTAAAAAGGGGACACTTTCATCCCATATTGAAGCAGCCCAAGTATTATATTAAGGGAGGGCGGGGGGACATATCCATGAACCAAACGGTAGCCCCAGCTCGATTTCTTCAAGGCGATTGATTGTCTTCTTCTTCATCGTGATAAAAGCGAGGCGACCCGAAGAACTTCGATCAATAGCCAGGCCGTGATCATAGCATAGGTAGTACCGGCCTGGGGCGAAAGTGTTTTTTCTTCCTTAACAATGAAACCTTTTAAGGTAGAGGGAGGGGGCCCGAAATAAAAAGCAAGAATCTCTTCGTCATATAAAGTCCAGAAGCTTTTAAGTTGAATGAATCACCGCTTTCTTCCCTCGAATAGTGGGGGTGGGGGTCTTCGGGTGGCGATTGATTCATGGGGAACCTTTGGTATGGTAAACCACCACCTTGAGGGCCCAACTATGCAGATCAAAGAGCTATGATCCGCCCGTTTAATTTAAAGAGCCCTTTAGAATGAAATAAAAGTACTCGATTTCAGGCGGGCGCCATGGATCGGAGCGGGGCAGCCTTAATAATTCGTCGTATTTGAAATAAAGCCCTCAGCTCTTCGTTTTAAAGCGTCGAATGATAGTTCCAGTTCCGGGTGCCTCGGATGATAGTGTACCTCGGATCATGGGGCGAATGAATTACTTTTAAGGCCCTGCGGATCGAAGGAAGTGAAGCCGGCTTTAAATCGAATTGAATTCGGACGTTCAACAACCGATCCACTTCCCTCTTTTCAGCAACTGAAACTGGCAGCCCTTTTTAAATTGAATTAAAACGCCCCTTTTAATTTAAAGGCTATTTCTGCCTTTCTCGGGCTCCTCAAGATTATAGAGAGGAATTTGAAAGGCGCTTTCCCTTCCTCAGCCACCACTTAACCTACTGATCAATTTGGGGCAGCGACCGTTTAGTTTACCGGAGCCAACGAATCTCTCAGATTCCGGGGAAAGCGCCTGCTTCCTCAACCCATTTTAAATAGAGAGGGTTCTGAAGCCGAGCCCACCCCTTCCCTTGGGACCCTCTTCAAACTCGGGAAATGGATCGACACCAAGATCTCGTTCTAGAGATAGGTATGATTCGACTAATAGGTATAGGTGGAACAATAGTACTATTCTGGAGGGTAGTTTTGGAGTATATAGGTGAAAGAAGGAGAAAGGGCGACTTCCTTAGAAATCCAACAAATCATGCATTCCGGGAACTGGCTTTCCGGCTGGAGCGAGCTACTGTTGTTTAATCCGCCGAAGACCGTTCAGTTCAATGTCTATCTATCCATCTATTCTTTGGAAGTAGGTATTTTCCCTCCAAAATTGAGAGGGCCTTTAGGGAAGATCTGGGAATTCTCATTCAATCTGGGAATACCGCCATCTGATGAAACAGATTTCGAAACTCATTTCAGTGAAGAGCGTGCGTGCCCCCAAGTATAATATTAAAGGCCGCTTGAATACATCCTCTTTCTTCTTTTCCTCGAATATATAAAGGTCCCGGGTCGAATAGGAACAATAGCATTTTAAAGGCCCCCCGCCCTTTTTCAGTATTGATAGCCGGGTCTACCCCTGAGGGCGATAACCAAACCATTCCCGACCGAGGGAGGAGGAAGCCCACCCCTCCCTATTGATCAGTGAGTAGTGGGCGGCTCCTTATTAATGAAAGGTCGCCTCTCCCCTCCCCCACCTGTTTTTTAAAAGGGCAAAGGGCCCTATATATCCCTTTTAAAGGTGAAGTCCTCTCTATTTTAAAAGGTTGTGAAAGGAGATGAGATTGAGAACCTAAGGGATAGGAAAAAGTCTCTACTTAGTCTTGTTCGTGAAGGAACAGGAGAGACCTCTCTATTTTGAAAAGCCAGCCCCTTCCCTCCCTTTAAAAGTTTTGTTTTGTTTTGGGCGCCCCTCCCCTTTAAGATTATAGATAGAGAGCTCTCCTCTCGCCTTTTTAAAAAATCCCGGAGCCCCGGGCCCTGTTAATGCGTATATAAGAGACTTGACCCGGCAAATATCTCAAGAGCCCTTCCTCTACCCGGTCGTCGAGTGCTCTCCCTCCCGCCCGACCGACCACCAGTGGGATTGAGAGCAAAGCAAAGCCCCTCTTTTAAAAAAGCAATCTCCAGAGTTATTTTAAAAGGTCGATCTCCTTTAAGCTAGACCCCGTCGTCAATACTCGATATAGTTAGCGTTCTAGAAAAGGTAAGCGAGCGCATAAATGATGACCTTTAAAATAAAAGCAGCCGAGTGCATACATGAATGACCTTCGGACCTTTTCGAAAAGTGTAAAGGTTACTTAGAGAATCGAAAGCTCGACCGCTCTCTATCCCTATCTAAGGAAGAGAGAGCTTTTAAAGGGACGGAGAATCAACCGATCTGCGAAGTTTGGCCGGGGCTGGGTCCTGTGGCTAATTATGTGTAGAACATGGGTTAGCACTATCTTAGATAGAATCCCCAAACAAAGCGCGCATCGTTTTATATCTATTCAAACAAGAACTCCCAAGTTGAAAATCCTAAACAAGCCCTCTCCAAGGGGGGATATAATACATGAAATTGCACATTCTATTTTTTGTAAAATTGAGAAGAAATTGAAGACCTTGGGTCCATAAAAACCAAGTCGTTTGTCGACTAGTCTAGAAGCATTTCAAATGTGGGTCGTGTGTCGACTTGACTTGAAAGGAGTGCTATTTTGTTAATTTTGCAAAACAAAGGGGGTAAGACAAGAAAATGTATTTCTTTTGCAAAATTGTAACACAAAGTGAGGAGCACTTAAAACAAAATCAAAACTTGTTAAATTTGCAACACAAAAAGGAAAGGCAATTGTTTTATGCCACATTCTTTGCAAATTTGAAAAACAAGAGACATAAAATATCAAATTTTTGCACAACACAAATTCAAATTTTGTTGCAAAAATTAAATAGTAATAAGGTGCATTTTTTATATTACTCGACACCTTCATTTCAAATTGGTAAAATTAGGTGCATTTTTAGTTGCATCCGACACCTATGTGATAAGAATTTTGTGGGCATTCTTGTTTGATTATTGCATTATTTTTTGCAATTATAAGTCATAAAATCAAGAACACTCAAAACCCCAAAATTTTACAATAATTTGTGTAATTCATTTGCACAAGTATAAGCCATTTGTAAAATTGATATTCTCTCCTTACAAACCCTAAAATTCACTCTTATTTGTTTGGCTTAATATCCTCAAACTAATTTTTCCTCTTCAAAAGGATTTTCAGGCAGGTTCCACTAAATATATTTTTGAGTGAATTCTCTTTCACTTCTTATTTGTTTGGCTTAAATATCCTCAAACTGATTATCTTTCTTCAAAGATATTTTTTAGGCAGGTGCCATTAAATACCACTTAAGAGTGAAATAAAGATCATCTTAGTGCAAATTATAGGACCTTCATCATGAAAACTATCAAAAAATACCTAAATGATACACAATTGCATAAAGGTCATAACTATTCAGCATGGAAAACTAAGATGAAATTCATCCTGACTATAGAGGAAATATGGGATTTAGTGTATGGCACTGAATCAAGACCCACATCAACAGGAGCAGATCAAAAAGCATGGGATAAAAAGAATAAATGTCTTCTCATGTTGATCCTCCTAGATACTACTGATGAGATTCAACCTCACATAAGTGAAGCTAAAACTGGTAAAGATGCATGGGATACACTTTGTACCATTTTTGAAGGTAAGAATCAAATCGACTATTCTAAATCTTCAAACACAACTTCATACACTTCATATGAAGTCAAAAGAATCAGTAGAACTATTCCTATGCAGAGTGATATAACTAAAATCAAATATAAATGCTTTAGGAGCCAAAGTAGAAGATACTATTCTTAATTCAGTAATATTGAGGGCTCTCTCCAAATCCTACAAGATGTTAATCACATCCCTTAATGTATCTCAAAGATCAGTTTCCTTTGTGGATTTAGTCAATTTGCTTCAAACAGAGGAAGCAAATCAACTCCAAAGCAATGAAGTGTCGAACAATACACTTTACTCAAACAATCAGGGTGAAAATAAGAAAAGAAACTTTCAGAAGGGATGATCTTATTCAAAATGTAAAGGGAAATAAATATCAAAAGAAGCTCTCATTGTAAAAAGGACAACCATGACACCAATCGGTGTTGGTTTAAAAACAAGAAAAATAGAAATGGCAAAGGCACATCACAAAAGCAAGACAAAGGCAATATTGCTAGTGAAGTGTCTGATTCCGATTTTAATTTTGGTTTAGAAAGAGCACACAAAGTGCTCATGGCTAAAATAGTATTGTAAAGGGGAAACAAATTTGTCACCCTAGGCAAGCACTTTTTCCAAAACCTCTTTTTAGGCTTCATAAATAGCATAAGTTTTTGTTTGAAGTACTAGCAATAAATGGGTGATTGTACCTCTTTTAGGCTTCATAAATAGCAAACTCTCTTTGTTTGAAGTACTTGTAACAAAAGGGGAGAATTTTCTAGTGTAAAATTTTCCTAGGAGGCAATCTTTGTAAAAACCTTCACAAAGCTTCTTGAGTTGCACATATTTTACAATTAAGTGGGGATAAACATATCTTTTCTTATTTCACACAATTTTTTGTAAAAAGGGAAGAATACTTATAAGGGTGCATTTTCGGCAGCGACCGACACCTTAGTCACACTTCTTTCAAAAATTCCATTACAACATGTTTTGCAACAAGGGGGAAACTTATAAGGGTGCATTTTTGGTAGTGACCGACACCGTAGCTACCTTATCAAAAAATTTGCAAAATCATATTGTAATCGAATGAACCTCGTAAGAAGTGATCTACTCTACTACACCTAGCGGTTGCAGTAGGTGGTTACCCATGCAATTCAGTTGGATGAAAAGATTACAATAAGGACATTCATTGATGTGAAGATAAAGTGAGGAATGACCCACTTTTTGCTTAGGAGCAGCCAGAGCACTGTGACAGAGCCCAAGCAAAAGCAAGAACCAGCAGATCAACATCTTTTTCACTGTATTATGACAGTTATATACATTATCCAAATAATGTAATAAGGGAGGATGTTAGAGTTACTATGTTACTAACTATGATTATTACCTTATTTAATAATTTGTAAGACTCACCTAGGTAGATTTAATTTACCGCATGGTAAAAAGTAGCTTGTTACTTTTTACCACTAGTAGTTATCTTTTACTAGTTACCTAGGGTTAGTTAGTTATTGTAGTCATTTTGACTACGTAACTAGGTTAGTTGTTAGCTGACTTTGGGGGGGCAACCCATAGCGTGTTAGTTAGCTAAGTTAAGGGATAATATATTTTTATTATTCCCTAAAGCTATTTTTAGCTTCCTATTGTCCTATTTAAACCCCATTGATATCAATATTATTTTCCTATGGTTTATGCATATTTGTTTCATATTGTATTTGCCAACATACATGCTGATCTGTTTGCAAAATTTCTACAAGAAGATAGCAATTTTGATATACAATTTTGATAATGTATAAAGCAACTTTTATAAATGTAAGGATTTGCAATGTGAATTAGACAATATAATGTATTTAGACTGATTAATAAAACTGTGCAAAAGGATAAAACTAGTCATCATTTGTTAAGATGTATGGGATTAGTTAAGACGTCTAATATTGGTTAGTTATATGTCTAAGACTAGTTAGTTAGACGTCTAAGATTAGTTTTTATGCAGTAAAACTGAATTGTTAAGTGTTAACATAGGGAAGTTGGGAGGTCCGAGGTGTAGACCAATTGGTTCATCCAAACCCCATAAGGGGGCGAAGGTCCAAGGTTCAAATCTCGGGCCTCGTCGGACTGAACGCTTGTCCCTTTCCTAGTGCTTTCAACGTCGTAAAAGGTTTAAAATGATTGTGGCATGGTGGTTATAGGGGCGATTGCGCAAAGATCTGTGTGGTGGCTTCCGGGGTGAACATCACAGAATACTGTGGAGGCCATAAAAGCTGGACAACCTGCCCGGATTCGTGGTGGCTACCGATTCCACCATGTAAATACAAAAAAAAACAAAAAACAAAAAAAACATAGGGAAGTTGGGATGGTTGAGCCAAGTTGGTTGTAGTAACCGCCTAAGCTTACCCTATAATTACCCCCCTATTCATTTTTGTAATCTGTCTAGATGATATCCATACTTGATGTAAATGGAAATCCATTGTGAATACAAGTACTATTTTGGAGCGTGTGTTCTATGTGATTCCATTGTGATTGTGTTTTATTTTATAGGTATTTATCAATGGCTTGCACGAGATAATATTGGTGTAGACTCGTATTTATTTTATGAAGTTGTAGGTAAGAAGCAATTGCAAGCTGGAGAATGAGCACGAATTACACTAGATGTCTAGGTCTACCCATCTAAGCTGAAATATTAGGTGTCTAGACCTATCCGTATAGGCTAGCTACTATATCTGTCTAGGATTTTTATGTGCCTGAGATGTCTATGACATCTACAACTACCCATCTACGATGTTTGCAACTACTCATCTAGGATTTCTGTAGTTACTTGTCTGCGACTACACGTCTAGTCATCTACACGTTTGATTAGTTACACATCTAAGAAGGTTACCTGTCTACCCGTCTAGACCATACAAGTCTGACTGGCAACTTGTCTAAAGTTCATACCCTTCTATAAACTTACCCGTCTAGACTGATCACCCATTTAGACTAGACATCTATAGCCACCCATCTAGGACTAGACATCTACTCAGCTTAGCCATTTGAATAGAGTAAGTTGACACCATGTCTTACCAAGAGGATTTTCAATCCCTTCATAATATCCTATCATTCCCTCATCTCGGGAAGGCACTCACCCCTATCTACATTTGGCATCATTGCCTAAATCAAACTTTGAGTCAAGAAGCATACATGATAAGGCAAATAGGTGAATGACATGTTCCAGGCCACAAGGCACAAGAGGAAGGAATCATAGATTGTTAAGACGAAGTGCACAACTAGTGAATCAAAGGACATAAGCCCACAAAGAAGTTTCACAACCCCATGGAATACAAGAATCCAAGAGTTGAGTCATTATTGGTGACAACAAAGAACGAAGAGCAAATAGTAAAATAAGTACTGAATAGTGAGAACAAAGGGTGGATGGTAACACCTAAACCAACAAATAGGATTTGGCTAGCAGATATAGAAGAAGGAAGCTTTATACTGCAGCAACCATGTGAGGATTATTGGAGAGGAAGACCATAGCCACACCTCATATATTCATGAAGAATATCATGAAGTAGGGAGTCAAGAAGAAGGCTATTGAACAAGACCTTGCACCACCAACAATATAAAGGGATTCTGATAGAACTCCACCAAGATCACCACCAATAAGTCTGCCTAGTGGGACATTCCCAATGGTAAATTTTGCTAATAGAGCGGGCAAACAAAAATGGCCAACCTTCATCGAGGAAGAAAAAGAAGACCCGACACGACATATAGGCACTTGCATTACCATTTGGGGAGAAAATGGGGTATCGCAAGAGGCCGAGTGGTTACAGTTGTTCCCGAACACCTTACGAGGAATGGCTATAGACTAGTAAAGGTAGAATATTCAACCACTTACATAGTGGAATACTCCGAAAGATGCTTACATTGAAGAATTTTGGCCACTAAGGGATAATACAAAGATTATCACATAAATATTTTCAACTAAACAAAAACTAGACGAGGGTGTCAAGAGCTATAATAGGAGATTGAAGCAATTGGCAAATAAAATGTAGATGCAACCTACTGATGGAATGCTGAAACACTGGTTTTTGGACAGACTATTACATAAATATAGAAATAAAATTAAGGCAGTACCATCTTCCACATACGTAGAAGCTCTTGAAAAGGCAAAGAATTTTGAAAGCGAAGCTAAACAAACAACTGCAAAAATTAGAGGACATCCAAGACATGATTCAGATAGTGATGTTGATGACAAAGTCCAAAGTGAAATACACTCCTTTAAGAAATAATTTGATAAAATTATGAAATAAATGAAAGGAGATGGACACAATAATTGAAAGGATATTTGATGCTCGAATTGCAAAATGGAAGGACACACAAATGTCAATTGTCCCAAAAATATGTATTACAATAGATGTGATATCACAGGATACCCTATAGCTGATTACCCATTTAATTTAAAGGGAGCAAGGCATCAGACTTTAACAATCCAACAAGGAGATCAACAAGATGCTTCAAGGAATGGACAAGGAGCAACAAGTGACAGATTTAGGAATAATCATCGAGGTGGGAGACAAGGAGGACAAAGTCACCTTCAGTATGACTCTGAAGGTGGACCAATCATCCAGTGTTGGAATTGTCAATAATGGGACCACTTTGCGAAGAATTACCCCAAGCCTTAGAATACAAACAATATTGATGGTAGCAATGCTACCTATATGTGTAGATGGTGTGGACGAGGAAACCAGAAGGAAGCAAACTTCTCAAATAAGGCAAGTTCAAGCTAAACAACAAAATGTCAATTGGATTGACATTAGCGAAGTTGAACCAAAAATGGAAAAAGAGAACAAAGTCCTAGCAGTAACCAGAAAATAATATAAGAAAATAGAGGAGTATCCAAATCCTACCAAGGAGAAAGAAAGATGGAAGAAATGCCAAGAATTGATTAAGACAAAACTAGATAAAGAAAATCAAGAAAGGCCAGTTCTGGAGAAAGCACTAAAGAAGGTGGAGATCATCACAGACAAAAAGGTATCAGTTGAAGTCTTGGTGATGCAAGTATTGAATACAACTTTGGAGGTAAAAGTAGCCATTTTATTCAACATAGTACAAGAATTGTATGCTATGCTCAGGGAAGTCATGAAAATAATGAGGAGAGATGAAACTTGACAGATAGTTGACATCAAGCAAGGCCCATTTATTGATCCAACTATACTGATGATAAAAGCATGGAATAAGCCAACTTTGGTCCATATGGGTATATCGGACCATAAGTTGAGTCAAGTGATCGTAGATGGAGGCTCAAGCATAAATGTGATGCCAAACATAACATGGCGAAGTATTTGTCAACCCGTCCTAAGATATCCAAATTTCAAATTATATGGAGTTGATTAATATGGCATTGAAACAATTAGAGTATTGATGAGCCAGAAGGTGTGGATAGTGGAACAAGATTTTGTCTTGGATTTTATTGTCATAGCTATGCAAAAAACAACATATGATGCATTGCTTGGACGAGGGTGGTTACAAACCATAAAAGTTAACCACAATTAGGAAGAGAACCTAACCTTCAAGAAATGCCAACATAAGTACCTGATCAATCTCAAGAACCAGGTTATAAGCCAGGATATTGGAATTTCAGATGACTCAAAAAATTCTTCCTCAGATGGAGAGTCAGGATATGAGCCAAATGAATATTAAGAGTTGCAATTGGAAGAATACATAAAAGACAAAAACAATGAAGATAAAGGCTTACTCCATTGGAAATTGGAGGATTACGAGGTATTTTCTCCCCAATGTCTTTGTATCAATGTAGGAGGCGAAGTCCAAGAGGATGAGAAGAAGGATCCCACGAAGGAAGAAGGCAATAAAAAGAAGACAACCATAAAAAAAGGATAAAGAACGTGAGAAGTGGACATTTCCCAAAAAATTCACAATATATACAATGGGATATGCAGTTATTGAAGATAAAATAGTGCACCCCATTAATGTTCTAAAAGCAGTCAATGAATATGAATGCATAAAATATGAAGGATCTAGAATGATTCAGGTGAATTCGAGAGAAAATGGTGAAGAGAATGTGATTAAATGCGAAGATGACTGGGATCCAGTACTAAAAGCAATAGCATTCAAAATTTTTGTAGAATATAAGGATGTTTTTGCATGGACATAGAAGGATCTGAAGGGAGTACCACCAAAAATTTGTGTGCATAAGATTCCCCTAATTGAAGGTGCACAACCGGTTATGAGGTGACCATATAGAATGAATCCAAAATATGCAACTCTGGTGAATGTTGAAATAGAAAATATGTTGGACATCAGCATAATCTTCAAAGTTATGATGAGAAAATGGGTGTCACCAATCATGATCACCTTGAAGAGGAAGGAAAATAAGATTCAGATTTTTATGGACTTCTAAAGCCTCAATGTCGTAACCATTAAATATCCCTTCCTGATCCCATCCATAGACTCCATCCTAGAAGAAGTAGTGGGCCACAAGATTTACTCATTTTTGGAAGGATTCTTAGGGTACAACCAGATCAGTATTGCCAAGGAGGATAAGCTGAAGATCACTTTTATAGTAAAAATGAAATTTATGCTTACAATCACATGTCGTTTGAATTATGCAATGCACTAGTTACATTCCAAAGGATCATCTTGTACATCTTCGGTAATATGTCCATAGGCAACTTCAAAGTCTTTCTCAATGATTGGTCACTATATGATAAGACACAAGAACATTTGAAAGCATTGGATGAATGCATGATCTTGAGTAGGAGAGCTCGGATATCCTTGAATATCGACAAATGTGTCTTGATGGTACCAAATGGGAAGTTGTTAGGGCATATCGTATGCCAAGAGGGTTTGAAACCTGATCCAAATAAAATACATGCAATATTATTGATGGAAGAACCACACGATGTGAGTTCAGTAAAAACCTTCTTAGAAATTTGGGATACTATAGTAGGTTTATCGAAAACTACATACAAACTTCTCACCCACTAGATGCTCTTACACGCAAGGGTGTCCCCTTCAAGTGGGAAAAGGAACATCAAGAAGCTTTTTAGGGTTTACAAGCGTATTTGGTTAAGGTACCTATCCTAGTCCATTGAACTGAGAGAAGGAATTCCATGTTCACACGGATGCCTCTAACTTGACAACTGGTTGTGCATTGGCTTAGGAAGGTCAATTTGGGTTGGATCAGCCCATATATTTTACAAGTCGACTATTGTCTCGAGCCAAGAACTACAATACAATAGAGCGAGAGGCATTAGGGATGGTGTATGTAGTACAAAAGTACCGACACTATTTGTTGGCTAAACCTTTTGCCTTATATGTGGACCATCAGGTATTGTTGTACTTGATTAACAAACCAAAAATCTATGGATAAGTAAGTAGATGGCTCGTCATGCTACAGGAATTTGCGTTTTGAGTAGTAGTAAGACCAGGGAAAAAGCACATAATGGCAAACCAATTGTCAAGGATTCGCTCCAGAGAACCTGCAGAAGGAGGAATACAAGATGAATTCCCTGACGCACAACTATTTATGATAAGTGTGATACCGACATGGTATAAACATAAATGGGTATACTTATCAACAGGAGAGTTGCCAAAGGAGATGAAAGTAGTTGAACAAAGGAAGGTAATTATAAAAGCGTCTCCTTTTACCTTGATTGTAGGATTGCTATATAATATGAGGAAGACCACATTTTGCAAATATGTGTGATGGAAGATGAATTCCAACAAACATTGAAGGAGTGACACAAGGGATTGGCAAGAGCTCATATGGGACCAGACACAAAAACTAGGAAAGTGTTGTTGGCGAGGCTCGAATGGCCCACCCTTTATCACAATGCCAAAAACTATGTTAAGGCATGTGATACGTGTCAAATAACAAGGAAGTCATTGAAATGGGATTTCATGCCATTACACCCATCACAACCTCAAGAACTTTTAAAGCGATGGGGGTCAGATTTTGTGGACTCATTGAAAACCAGTTGTAAAAGGAAATGTCGATACATTGTGGTAGCAACATAATAATTAATAAAATGGGTGGAAGTGAGATCTTTATCGGATAATTCTACAAGGAGCATGACTCGGTTTTTGTATGAGCAAGTTATCACCTAGTTTGGAATACCTTTGCATTTGATAAGTGATAAAGGAGACCATTTTGCTAACAAAATTATTCAGAATTTGATGAAGGAATTTAGAATCTTTCATTCCTTGTCAATTCCATATTACCCTAGGGCAAATGAGCAAGCGGAGGCAACGAATGAGGTTTTGGTTTCCATTATGTATAAGACAAGTGGAGTTGAAGGAGCGGACTAGGATGAGCACTTGCCAATGGTTCTGTGGGTTTACAGGTTCACCTTCAAACCAACCACGAACCACACACCCTTTTAACTGATGTACAAGCACAAAAAATTGCTATCTAGTCTAAGGATAGCTATCGAAACTCGCCTTAATGATGAAGATAGCATGGAAGAAAGACTCGCAGTATTGGTACAGCTAGGCGCGTAAATGGTGAGTGCACAATAAGAAATGAAGATTGCTCAGCAACAATGAAAGTACTAGCATGATAAACATATTAGGAATATGGATTTGAAGGTTGGTGAATTAGTGCTCAAGTACAATAGAAAGAGAGATATTAAGTTAGGGAAGTTGAAAACCTTATGGCTCGAACCCTTCCAAGTGGAAGTACTAGACAACAGGGTTGTCCGGTTGAATTTGGATGGTACCATTTGCCCCGATCCTATGAATGGTTATAAGTTGAAGGTGTATAAGGCACAAGCACATGTGAGTGTGATCAACTTACAAATATATAGCGACACTTCTAGGAAAGTGGTAGTAGAATCAGGACTAAGTGGGTGATCCTATGAACATGGGGAGCCAAGTACTGTTGTTAGAGAGGACGAATCTGCAAACCTAGAATAGCTATTTGGAGTAGAAGGAGAATCGGTACTTGAATAGAGAGAGTTATTACCTCGAGAGGGAGAGAAAATATGATTACACATCCATGTCTGATTCCTAAATAGTGAAGTAGAGGAGCGACTCTAAACCCTCACAGATGTCACTTTACAAGAAAATGTTCCATAAGTGGAGGAAGATCAAGGATCATGAAATCTACAAAAAATGGCTTGGGAAACACAAATATTGCAAGAGGAGTATGAAAATATTCAATGATACAATGTGCAATTATGCAAACAGGTGATTCAAGAGTTGGATGAAACAATGCAGCGAATACAAAAACGGTAGGACGTACAAATAATTGAATGGGTTGAACGAGATTAAGAAGCATTAAGAGGAAGCATGGATGACAATGTGGAATATTCTTCAGAAAGCAACTTATTCTCCATGTCTTCAAATAATTCACTTTCAACACCATTAACAATTCACTTGCGACACTCGAGGAGGTAAGAGAATCGATGACTACCAAGGCAAGGATGAAGAGATATTCCCAAACTTATTCCAGAATTATAATGCTAAATTAAATAATTTAGAAGAAAATAAACACTCACAATCACATGCACATAGAACACAAGATATTTATCTTGGTTCACCCAATATGGGTTACATCCAGCAAACAAGAGCCACACCTCCTTTTGTATTATTATTATACTCTATGTCCGAATGGCACATTACAATAAATATAAAGGAAACTCTTACAACCCTAAACCACAATGTGGTATTAGAATACCATGGGCACAATACCATGGACTAAAACCACCCATACCCATAAATCATGGGCTAAACTACCTATCATTGCACTTTGACGATACCTTGGAAATCTCACCAATGCCTCTAAAACTATCTTCGAAAATATTTTCAAAAATATCGCCAAAGTAGGGGCCCAATGTATAGTACTTCCTCTGCAAAGGATGAGACACATCCAAAATTCTCCCACTTGTTGAATACTTTGTAGAAAGGTAGTAATCAATATTAGTTCCAGCACTAGGTCTTGCCAGACCCATTTCAATTCTACAAAACATAAACTTTTCTGTGCTAACTGCCTTGGTTAAAGCATCTGCAACATTATCCTTGGTATCCACTTTTTCCAGCAACACTTTATTCTATTCAATCATGTCCCTATTGAAGTGGTATTGTATATTAATGTGCTTTGTTCTTTAATGGTAAGCAGGATTCTTTGCCATAAATATAGCACTTTGGCTATCATAATTTATCTTCACAACTCCTTGAAATAATCCAATATCAGCACATAGTCTTTGTAGCCATATTGCTTCCTTACTTGCATGAGTGGCAGCCATGTACTCAGCTTCAGTGGTTGAAAGAGCAACAACAGCTTACCTTTTGCTCATCCAACTAATAGCCCCTCCAAAAAATTTGAATACATATGCACTAGTAGATCTTCTATTTTCAATATCTCCAGCCCAATGTGCATCAACAAAACCTTCTATATCCAAGGATTTGTTTTCTTTACCTTTACCTTCATAATAGATTGAAAAATTAGATGTACCATACAAATATATAAAAACATTTTTTATAGCAGTCCAATGCTCTTTTACCAGGTTTAGACATATATCTGCTCAAAACTCCCACTGCATGGGCAATATTTGGTCTAGTACATACCATGATATATATTAAACTCCCTACAACATTTGCATAAGAAACATGGAACATTTCTCCTACCCCTTCTTTTATTTTTGGACATTGTTCAGCAGAAAACTTGGCACCCAAAGAAATAGGAGCCTTCACTGGTTTTCAATCCTGCATATTGAATCTCTTCAATATTGTCTCAACATACTTTTTCTCATTCAGCCACAACTTTCTGTTTGAGCAATCTCTATTTATTTGCATACCCAAAATGAAATTTGCAGGGCCAAGATATTTCATGTCAAACTGTAATGCTAACTAAGACTTCACTTCCCTGATAATTTTCTTATTGTTTCCAATTAGTAACATATCATCAACATACAAAATTATAATGACAAGTTCATTACAAATTTGTTTTGAGTATACACAATGATCAGCATTGCTATGAATAAAATCAAGTCTTGAAACATAAGTATCAAATTTTTGATATCACATTCTAGGTGATTGTTTTAGTCTGTACAGATATTTCTTTAACTTAAATACAAAATCCTCTTTTCCTTCAACAATGAATCCTTTAGCTTGTCTCATATAGATGTCTTCCACCAAATATCCATGAAGGAATGTAGTTTTTACATACATTTGCTCTATTTCAAGATCAAATGCAGTAGCCATAGATAAAATGAATCTTATTGAGGTTAGCTTTGAAAAAAGAGAAAATACTTCACCATAATCAATTCCCTCTACCTAAGAATAGCCTTTAGCAACTAGGTGAGCTTTATATTTCTCCATTTTACCTTCAATATTCTGCTTCTTTTTGAAGATCCATTTGCAACCTATTGCTTTTCTTCGACCAGGTAATGTTACTAGATCTCATGTCTTGTTATTTTTTAGGGCCATCATTTCCTCATTCATGGCTTCTTCCCAAATATTTACCTCTTCAAAATTAATAGCTTCTCTAACTATTCTAGGATATTTATTAGTAATAGATAAAACAAAGGAAGAATGAGAAACAAATGGACTATACATTTTAGGTTGCCTTCTATCTCATGTTGATCTCCTTAACATTGGTGTATGAAACTTTGGTTCATCTTCTTCCATTGAGTAGGATTCTTCTTCCATGATATCAAACTGCACCTTTTCAGGTTCTTCTGTTACGTCCTTCCTGTGATCACTTTTCATTTCTCTAAACACCACATCTCTACTACAAACTGCACTTTTAGTTTTTGGATTCTAAATTTTATATCCTTTAACAGCATTTTTATAACCAATAAAGATACATTTAATAGCCTTATTATCAAGCTTACTTCTTTTCTCTTTCGAAATATGCATGTATGCATCACAGCCAAAAACTCTAATATGTGAAAGAGAGGATTTCTTACCAAACCATGCTTCAAATGGGTTTGATTTGGCAATGTTGATGTAGGAGATCGATTTAGCAAGTAACATGTTGTATTCACTACCTCTACCCAGAATTCCTATGCCATACCAGCACCACTGACATACTTCTTGCCTTTTCCATTAGTGATCTATTCAATCTCTCAGCAACTCCATTTTATTGAGGTGTATATGGAGTAGTCTTATGTCTTGCAATACCACATTGCTTACAAAAATCCTCAAATTTATTTGAACAGTACTCTCCTCCATTATCAAACCTCAACACCTTAATCTTCTTCTCAATTTAATTTCAACAAGTGCTTTAAATTTTCTAAACTTATCAAACACTTTAGCTTTACTTTTAAGAAAATAAATCCATGCATACCTTGAGAAATCATCAATTAAATAAATATAGTACCGTGATTGTCCAAGGGATGGAGTAGGAACAGGACCAAAGACATCACTATGAATCAGATATAACATCCCTTTTGATCTTGTAGCACCATATGGGAAACTCACACGATTATGCTTGCCATAAGTGTAATGTTCACAAAAATAAAAAAACATTGAGCAATTAGGGATACCTTGAACCATACCTTTCGTGTACAGGGTACGCAATCCCTTTTCTCCAATATGTCCCATTCTTTGATGCCAAAGAGTTGAACTTTTATCTGATTCAGCCTTAGGAATAGTTGAGTTGTTGCACTCATTTATCATAGTGCTTCCCAATAGCTTATACAAAGTTCCAATCTGAACTCCTCTTGCTAACACCATAGATCCACAAACCATTTTGCATGAATCCTTACTAAAATTGATATTCACTGCTGCATCAACCATTTTGCTTACAAAAATTAAATTTCTAGCAAAGCCAGGAATATGCATCACACTTGGGAGGGTTTTAACCCTACCATCCTACAATAATTTTTTCACTCTTCCATGACCAATAATTGTAATTGTTGAATCATATCCCAAAATTACATCCCCTCCATCATATCTTTCATATTCACTAAACCACCCCCTACGGGGAGTCATATGAAAAGAGGCATCGGTATCGATCAACCAATCATTACAATTTGAACGTGTGGAGCAAGATGTCAAATATACATCCCCTCCTTCATCAGTGGATTTATTGGTCTCTATGGAAGTGGATTCATCATATTTCTTTCTAGAATCAACATTCTTTAATTTACAATCCTTCTTCATGTGTCCAAGCTTGCCACATTTCCAACATTTTCTATCAAACCTTACTCGAGACATAGATATAATTCTAGACTTAGATCTATCACTAGATCTCGTTTTATCTTTTTTCTTGGAACATCCTCTTATTTTTAGGTCATCCTTTGATGTGCTCTCCATGGATTTTCTCCTCATATCCTCTGATAATAGATATACCACAACATCTTCAAACTTCAAAGTAGATGAAGTTGTACTACCAATTGCTACAACCAAATTATCCCACGAATTTGGTAGAGAACATAACAAAGTAATACATTTATCCTTCTCATTCAACTTAATTTCAATAGATGTAAGTTGACTTACCACCTTATTGAATGCATTAATATGATATGCTACCGAATCCCCTTCATTCATCCTAAGATTATACAATTTATTTTGGAGGAATAATTTGTTCACCAGGGACTTAGATTGATACAAAGCCCCTAACTTCTCCCAAAGAGTCTTTGTAGTAGCTTCTTGTTGGAGCCAAATTTGACTCAACTTTGAAACCCCCAAGTTTAAATTTTTGGTTTCAATCAAAATGTTCATAATGCTGGTCACTTCTTTAGTTGGTGTGAGTAGCTTGATTTTTCATTGGTTGGTTTGATGAAGTCTAACCTTGGTTGTTAATAATGTGTGCCTCTTTTTATTACTCAAATACCTCAAAAGTGGATATGGCAAAATATTATTAATCAGATTCTAAAGCCAAAATCTGAACCTCCTAAAATAAGTTTCCCTTGGGTCTAAATCAAATGATAAAATTTAAAACCCTAAGGTATTCTAAAGTAAGGGGAAATACTAATCCAACACCTTGGTCTGAAGCCCAAAAAAATAAAGTTAGCATTAAGGTCATTAATTAAAAAGCTTGAGGGCATGCACCCCATCTAATTAAAAATCGAGCACCTTAGATCAAATCCAAGGGCCGCTCTCAAATCGATTTTAATCGGACGACGACGCTTCAATAAAATTGATTAAAGGTTAAATAAAAGGATGTCAATATTCTATGAAGATTATAACCTAAGGTCAAAAGTGATTAAACTCGGTGCAACTTTGCCAATCTGGATGAACACGCTTGAGTCTAAGCCAATCCAACAGCTGCACAATCTCCAAAAAGTCAAAACATTTAACGAGTCAACATAGGTCAAAGTTACTAATTAAACAACGAGCAACTCCGACAGATCGGACGATAGCGCTCAAGTGAACTCAAGATCACCGGTTGCGCTCATTTTAATTAAATCACATGTTAAAGTGCTATGGTAATAAAACACTAAGGATACACGCCCCCCTTTGAAATAATCATCGAGCAAGTTGGGCAGATCGGACGACAGTGCTCGATCTAGATCCGATCCAACGGTAGCGCTCCCTTGAAAGGCGCATTAAAAGAGGTAAAGACCCCATGTGATTAATTAAAATTACTAAACAAGGTTAACAAGGGTTTAAACGCATTGCTAATCACTCCCCTTTTTGGCTTAATCAAGGTTTAAACATTATATGCCCCGAGGTAACTAACCCTGTAGGTTGAAGAAAATCAATGGTCGTGCCGACACCAATCGAGATCTGACGGTCGCGCTAAAATCTAAATCCGAAAAGGTGAATGGTAATGTATCAGGAAAAGCAAAGGTAAAGTTAAAAAATTAATTACGTAATTAGCAAGGGTATAACACATTGGATAATCATTCCCCCTTTTGGCTTAATCAAGATTAATCAAATCTAATGATGCGTCCTTTCGATTATTAAGTATGCAGTTATAGGAGATCTGACGGCTACGCTCTGTTTAAAATGAGATCGGACGGAAGCGCTTAAACATGATAAAACAACCCGACAAATATCGACAAGAGATCCAATGGTAGCGCTTCATCGACGTTTGATCCAACGGTGCGCATTGTAAAAAAGTGATCGGAGATTAGTCTTAAAGGTTTCCTCCATCGAATGATTAATTAAATTGCATGATCAAGGCTAAAGAGAGCACTTAATCAAGTTTGATACATGGGTCCTGGGACATCAACGGTTGCACTAATCCTTTCCAGGATCTGATGGTAGCGCATGAATCAAAGACCAAAGTATTAAAGCAATACCAATAATCCAACGGTAGCACTCCATCAAGGTTAAAAATATCCAACGACATCGAGCAAGTCAAAGTCAACATCATAGAATACAAACAAAACTAATCCATAGGGTATCTTCCGATGGATCCAACGGATGCGCTTCATCTCAAATCAATCCAACGGTAACGCACGCTCTAAAGGTAAACCAAAAGGTAAGCTTAAATTGACACTTGATTAATTAAATCTAAAAACACAGTCAACAAGGCTTTAAAACAGTCATTAATTACCATCCTTATTGGTCGAAATTAAAAAGGTGGAGCATGTTTTCTTTCAAAATAATTAACCTGCAAGTTTTAAAAAGATCCAAGGTTGCGATAGAACAGAAGCACATCCGACTGCACTTGATCACGGTTGACTCAGGGAAGCTAAGGGCATTCGAGATAATAACGACAGACACTCACACCAAGAACCAAATCTTGTGAAGATCCCAAGGGTGATTGCTGCCTAAGTAAAATATAATCAATCCCCAAGATTTAGTTATCGTTCGGGGCTGAGGTGGCACGAGATTCAAAATGGAAGTCATCCCCATTACACATCCTAGTTCCACGTCAGATAAAAAGGGTTCCAATGACAAATAGCAAAAGTTTTAATGATTACAGGCACACAAACCAAAAGGCCCCGGGACACGTAGGATGAAGAACATTACCCATCATTAACGCTCAACTCCAAAAAGGGATGCGTTGGAAAAATTTCTTTGGCCAATTTTAAAACAGTAGTTGGTGGCATCGTATTGATGACAAAACGTGCGAAATTATCGAACCCATTTTGCCACCCTGTATATGAGCTCACAAAAATCAGTCAAGATTACCACCCTGGCAAGTTAAGAGCAGATATTAATACACAAGAAGTACAGAGAGAAGAGGATTTTTGAGCTTCACTATCACAGAAGGACCCGACCTGCTACATTGAGATCAATGGCATCATGGGGAGACATTTTCGTACCCGAAGACACTAGGGAAGCCATAAAATTCATCACAGATAGGTCACCATACTCTGTGATCTTTGGACCGCCTATTCCTGACAGCACAATGTATGAATTTGCTCAGAAATGTGGAGCTGATAAAAGACCTACCCCAACATAGCAGTACGATATCGACAATGCATGTATCAAGAGTTTTGCTCGTGTGATGGAGAACGATGACCGGACCCCATGGATAATGGCCAATTTGTTTCACAAAGCACAGAGGTTACAGTATAAAGGTTTCCCTAGAAATAACAGATGGAATAGTAACCTTGGAAAGCTGGTATGTCCGAAAGTTCACTTCTCCTCAGATTTGATGGCTTGGCTGGCGGTGGCGTATGATGAAAGAACGAGGACATTTCGAGACAATAAGGATCGGCCCGTGTTCAGTATTAAAGTCGAACACATCCAGAAGGTTTTCAAGTTGACAGAGTATACCACCTTTCTGGTAGACAAGGTAATCGAACATCAATCTCAAATGTTTATAGATATGGAAGTTTTTAAAACCTTGTTTGATACACATGAGAAAATAGAAAAGGAATTCCCAATTAGGAAAAATGCTTTTAGGCCATGGGTCCAAGATTTTTGTGATATGATAAACATAGTTTTGGGAGTACAGGATCTCAGTAGAATAACTAAAAGGGTTTTATATTTAGATGCACAATGCAATAGGGCATATAACACCCCAATATATGCCTGGGAATTAGAGTTAAGTACCCAGATGCATAAAGAAATGGTAGAATTAAGAAAAGCAGTTTTCGAACAAAGGCAAGAGATGCCCCGTTTTTCTCAATATTCAATTTTTATCCATCTGATAGCTGGTCAATTGGGAGAAGAAGCCAGGAAAAGAGTGAAATCCATTGACAGCCCCTATGTCCAAAATAGTTTTTGGAGAATACACGAAGGACGAACTCACTTTGGCTGGTTCTATGACCACTTCCTGGTGGAAATCCATTGGGTTTTAACTGGCATGGTTCCTGAGAGATTAGGGCCAGGAGTAAGGGCTTTAATCAAAGAAAAGGAGATTGGGGATTTCTTTTTCATAGAAGGTTTTACATATATCAGACTATATGGGGCTAAAATTCCCCCTAAGTTGTTACCAAAGTATTGCCCATTATCCCTAGCAGCTTTGGAATTATGCAGGCAAGTGGCCGAAGAGGCTAAGATGAGGTTGGTGAAGAAACATGGTAAAGTCCCCTGGCTTGATGTTCCCTGTCGTTTTGGAGATTTTATATTTGTTGGCTACCCTTCCCTGCTCAAGGGAATGTTTGAATTGGATAACAGGGGATTCGATGAAATAACTTGGAGATTTTATGACCCAAAAGGGACATACAACAAAATGATGGTAAAAAGGGAATACGCCCGAATTCTGCATCATGAAGACGCTTTTGAGGAAAGCTTATTAGAAGCTATGGAAAAAGGATTGGATTTGCAGGGAGTATGGGATAAATTCCCTCTCAAAAAGAGGGGCAACACATAGGTTTGTGAGGCCTATGATTACCCCATAGAATTAAGGAGGCTTCGGGAAGGTTCAGTAGATGTTGTAGCTCCTATTTTGCCAGGGGCAGGCCAAGCAATCAGAGAAGACCCCTTGTTGGAGTTGATAGAAGAACAGGGCATCGATCTAATGGAGGTCACTGTTAAAACTACAGATATAGTAGAGCAACAGGTCAGGCCTCCTGGAAGTGCTCATCTCATAATAGAATCGGCACCAAGCACTCCTCAAGAAGTTTCCCAAGAACCCAGTGCAAGTAAGGGGAAAGAACTTGTAATCACATCTGCTCAGAAAGCTTCACCCACGGAGCAAGCTGTAGTTCCCATTTTTGATAGAGTATTAGTTGTAACTAGTGTGAAGAAATTGGCGCCCATGGCCATCCCTACCTCTTTGAGCATAAAAGGACAGGAGATTAAAATTCCATCGGTAATACAAATGAATAGTAGAAGAACTGGTGGATTTGGTGATCTATTTCGAAGTCACCTAGTAAGAAAGCAAACAGAGATAACTCCTATAGAAAATAAAAAGCCCAGATTATCCTTACCCTCTACAAAGGTTGTTTTGGAAAGAACAGATGAGCAAACTACCTTCACTGCTGCAGATGAACAAGAATTACAGTTAATAGCAGGGATGGGAAATATAGGAGAACAGTTTACAGAAGAGTCACAATTAGAAGCACCTGTATCAGATATAGCAGAGATAAATCTTCTTGCTCTGCAAGACCCACTAGTCTTCAGAGTCAATGAGGAAACAGGGGGCTCATCAGTACTAGGGAAAGAAGGTGAAGTGGCCAAAGTTGTCAAGGCAATGCAAAATCAAGCCATAGACCAATTCATTGGGAAAATTGTAGAGCTACGGAAACAATTGGAAAAGGAGGAGAAGGAAAAGGCAGAATTGAAAGCATTAATAAGTAAACAACAGGAAGAATTGGCCAGAAAAGATACTTCAAGTGCACAGCCCCCTTCAGTGGTGAAGATTCAAGATCATGTCTATTATCTGAATGCAATGAAGAAAGACATGTTAATGAAAATAAAAGCTCATGCCAGTGGGTTTTCTGAGATGTTTAGACAGATGAGGGTGATCCGAGTAACTGCTCAAGAAATTCTGACATTATTACAAGAAAGAGAAGAAGATTTTGAAGTCATCCACCCTACCCTGGATTTTATAGGAGACCATTTTGAAGAACTGCAAGGACAAGAGATAATAACAGATGATGGCCACAAAATTCAGCTCAGTTTTGAGTTTTTCAAAGCAGCTCTGTTTGGAGCAAACCGAAAGAAGTGGATAGATGTTGTAAATGAAATGGATAATCTGATCAAAGATGCAATAGAAATATTGGAAGATATTGGTCTCTCCTTAGATCAATGCTTAGAGGCCTCTGATATAGAAGAAGTATTCAAGTGTACCATAGAAATATTTGAATGTGAATCAGGTGATGAGGCCGAAATGATTAGACAAACTACTCTTGTGGTGAATACTGTGGAAATGTTACTCTTTCAATATGAAATGAACAGGCTCACTATTGCCACACAAAAAAATAGAATTTTGCAAGAGATGAATATGCTGAGGATTGCAGCAACATTTGATACAGAAGTATGGAGATTAATAACTGAGCAAATAAAAAAGCTGCAAAAAGCCCAAAAAGGGAAAGGAGTTAAAACTCATGATCAACAGCTGGAAGCAAGTTCATCACAACAGAAGTCTGAGCCAACAGAAAAAGTCCCGACAATAGTTGACAGAGAAACAATACATGAAGAAGTAGTAGAAAAAGAAAAAGGTTCTCCTAACCCCTCCATCACTGGTTAGATTGAATTGTTGTTGAAAAATTCAAAGAAGAGAGTACAACCAAAACAGCAAGAGTAGTGGAAGCCAGTTGTACCAGTTTTGAAGTTCAATCAGATGCTGACAAGTGTAAGGTCAGAGATGAACCAGAAATAATAGAATCAAGAACCAACAGCTATAAAAGGAAGCAGTTGCGGTCAAGTTCTACATCAAGCAATTAGAGAATAGCATTTTTGCTAAGAGGTATACTTGAGTGCCCTGTTAGTTGTGTTGTTGTATCCCCTTATGTGTCTATTTTTCTCTCTCATTTCTTATTCTTCCCTTTGCTTTGCAGGATTGTGATAGGAAAGTGTTCAAGAAGCTGAGATCATTTCCTACCTTTTTGAGCCTGAGATTTAGAGACTCTGTTGTTACCATATTGGAACAAGGAGAGTAGGAGAGACCTGTTACATTATTTGAACAGGATATTTTCATTGTATTGATATATTTTCTTTGAGAAAAATAGAGTTAAAAGGAATTTTGCCCACTCTGCATGTAAACTTTATGAAATCAATACAATTCTGAGTCTCTTTTCTATTATATCTTTTGTCTTAGCTCTGTGTGTCACTGTGTAATGGGTTACATTATTTGAACGCATTATATACGTTTCTCTCGTTGGTTAACTCTTGGTTTTATTGCGATATTCGAATAAGATTAAGAACGCCAATTTTTCTCCTCCCCTTCTTTCTGTTTCATGATAGAATTGTTGTTAAATTGCTATAACAGCCCAATGAATCTAGGCACCGGTCTACATAAGGCATAACAAATGGTTGTTTTCTTGCTTGGTCATTTTAATACATATAGTATAATATAAATCTGGAGCGTGTAATTAGAGTTTTAGTCATAGAATTACCACTGGGGTTTCCTTACCCGTTCTGTAGTTTTCTTTTAGCAATATTTGTGTTTAACAGAACAATGAGGCAGGTTGACCAGAGCCTGTAATAGCTCGTTGGTTTCAAATGGATTCTTGTAGCGTGACAATCAAATACTATGGATGCAAGAATCGGTTCCAACACTTCTCTAGAAACATTTATTAATATGAAATTTGCAAGGTATAGTCGAATTAGACTCCTTGCTTTTTTATTCATCTTTTCCCAATCTTCATTAGACGTATTGGCAGGTTTTTCTTCAGAGATAACAGACCACTGATCTCTGTCCATGAGTAGATCATCCATCTTTAACTTCCATAGCTCAAAACGTTTTCCATCAAATTTCTCAATCTCTATCCTTGATTGATTTATTGTCATTTTACTTCAAGCTCCTTTTGCGTAAAACTCCCACTCCAGAATAGGTTTTCTATAACACCTAGAAACCCTAGATCCTCTTCAAATAAACTAAAAAACCCTAGCAATAAAGACGTCCCTCTATGGCTCTAATACCAGATGAAGAGATATTCGTAGACTTATTCCAGAATTATAATGCATAATTAAATAATTCAGAAGAAAATAACAACTCACAATCGTATGCACATAGAACACAAGAGATTTATCTTGGTTCACCCAATATGGGTTACGTCCATCAAACAAGAGGCACACCTCCTTTTGTATTATTATTATACTCTATGCCTGAAATGACACATTACAATCAATATAAAGGAAACTCTTACAACCCTAAACCACAATGTGGTATTATAATACCATGGGCACAATACCATGGGCTAAAACCACCCATACCCATAAATCATGGGCTAAACTACCCATCATTGCACTTTGACAATACCTTGGAAATCCCACCAATACCTCCAAAAATATCTTTGAGAATATTTTCAAAAATATCACCAAATTAGGGGCCCAGTGTACAGTACTTCCCCTGCAAAGGATGAGACACATCCAACAAAGGACTGGAGAGGCCATTAAAAGAACCAAGCAAAAATACAACGAATGATACCGAAGGACACTTGGGAAACAATGCATTTTCCTCAGACTCCGATCATTCATCTCTAGCAACCTTAACAATCCTCCTAAACATCGAAGATTCTTCAATAACCGCTTCACCATTACTAAGACATCCTCAAAGATGATGAAGAGAACCAGAAGAAGGGATGAGAGAAACACGTTAGACTTTCACTGCCAACAGTAATTATTAAATAAGTAGAGAGCAAGTCATCGAGGTATTGTGGAGGGATGTTAGAGAAGTACTAGAACAACAAAGGAATGAAAGGTGGCTGGATGACTTAAACAATGATGAGAATATACCTCGGGATCCTAATATACCCTACCCAAGTCCTAGCCCAGATCGAAGAAGACAAAGGGACGAGACTCGCAGTCGACAAGAAAGAGTTCGATTCCTGGAAATAGCACAGGTAATTCAGGACGAAGATTCACTCACACCACAAGAATAAGAGGACAAAAGAATGAATAATTCTTCAAGAAATGGAGGTGAGGCACTAGGAAGATCAACCCCACATCGATAGAGAACAACATATGAAGAATCCATGCAACGTCTGACTGAACGTTGAGAAGTGGTAGTGTATCAGTTGGCTTCAATGGACTTACGAAGACATAGAAGATAAGTCAAATGATTGTAATAGAGAGTCCAAAAAACCTCGAATTGGCCAATGAACATTGCAAGATAAAGGAATGATTCAAGCATAAATTCGGCTTTATCAAATCAGTACCAAGAGGCTTAGCCCAATGTGCACCATAGAGATGCTTTAAAGAAGTGAGGTGGCGAGAAATGTTGATAAGGGCGGATAGGAGGTTGATAATTTTGAGCCAACTAACACCTGGAAATCTAGCACATGCGGACCCATGTTCGAGAATGAAACTCATTGATCAAATATATAACAGATGTGACTTGGGGGATCCAGGTAGTTCGTTAGGAATCCTGCATAACCCAAGCTTGCCTAACCAAGGGAGTGTAGTTGGTCTCCATCCTAGTAGCTCGAGAGGAAAAATTCCCCTCCCGCTACCCATAGATCGACTATTCCACAAGTTGGACCGCAAGGACCATCTGTGGATTTATTCTCAACCAACCCATCACTACGTGTTCTTGAGGATAGACCAATTGGCCTACCTCAGAGAGCTCGTAGGAACCTAAGACATTGTTAAGAACGACATAGGGACCAACCGAATCTTGGGCAGCTCAGAGTGAGGTAACCCAATGCTAGGGAGATTCAATGGGAAAGGGGCTGAGGATGAGTCAAACAAGCTCGAGGAAGACATGGATCCAAAATAAGAGATGTGAACCAAGCCCAAACACACCAAGGATGGGTAGTAGTCCACAAACAGATAGACAAACTTCAAGTTAGAGGACAAGCCACAAGAAGAGCCTATCAAAATATCGGGTGAGGAGGAAATCATCATTCGGATGAAAGGATGAATAACCGTCATGAGCAAGGATGGACGAAGCTCTACTATATCGATGACAGCTTAATCATACAAAGAGAATATGGAAGGATGAAAAGGATCGATCAGGAAAACAAAAACACTCGTTTGGATGACGTCTACCCAGAATTGACCCGTTTGGTTGACGACAGAAGAACCCATCTAACAAACGTCTACCTGGACTCCACCCATATTGATATTGACAAGACTCGTCTGTATGTTGACAGGACCCGTCTAGATGACGTTTGCATAGAACCAACACATCTAGATTTCGACAGCACCCATCAGCAGGAAAAGACGTCAGGATGTAAGTCGCTAGACTAATGAACAGGGTGTGCATCATCAGCTAGAACGTAGAAGTTGCCCACGAGAAGATGAGCGGATAGATTCACGTATTATCCTATGAGGAAATGCTCACCCTGACGAAAAACCGCATAAAGAAACCCCCTGCAGCCATGGTAATCATCGTTCTCATGAATAAGCAGAAGCATAAGATGATGGCAATGATTTTAGCAGTCATGAAACTGGTAGCCATCACCAAGAGGATATCTAATCGAAAACATTGGAAGTAAGCATTGGCATTGCTATGTGCTTCACCTGACGAAGATAAAGGGATGAGTGCAATTTTTTTGAAAAAATAAGAAAATAAAATAAAAATAAAAATAAAATAAGAAATAGACAAAAACATGGAAAAAGGCCAAAATAGAAAAAGATAAAATAAATAAAAAGACAACAGATATCTTGTGCATGCAAAAATGGTGAGGTGGTGTGCATGCAAACACCAAGGTGATAAGTGGCAGTTACACAGAAAGTTACAAGGGTGACATACCATCTATAAATTGGAAGCACTTGGGCAAAATTACACATTTGATCTCAAATTATTTTTGCAGGTGGAGCGCAAGATTAGTGTAGAGGATTTGGAGCCGAGGTAGGGTTGCCAATGCACCAAGCTTTGTTCAAAATGAAACTAAATGCCATTTTGACTAGAAATTATACGCTTTGTGATGAATTTTGTGATCTTCTATGCAAGTGCAGAAATTCCATCTCCCAATTTGTAGGTAGATGAAGGACGAACTATGAAAGGGAAATCGCACGTATTATCTAACTGCGATGCATCCAAATCTGAGTTGTTTGAAGGTGCGCCATATGCAAAAATATGTTTAGGGCACTCATCTTCCAACGCACCCATCCAAGAATCACACTCATCTAAAGTCTACAACCATCAAAAAAATAGACGTTTGGTAGGTTGAGATGTCTAATGAAATAGACGTCTCCTAGGTTGAGACATTTGAGGAATTAGACGTCTACAACAAGAAGACGTCTAGCAAATTGAGACGTCTATGGAATTATATGTCTAAAGTGGAGAGACGTCTAGGAGAGAAGACCTCTAGCAAGAGTATGAATCGTAAAAATTTAGAGCAACTTTAGATTAATGAGTTTGGGAATTTTGGAGGGAGTCGAACGTCGATCACACTGCGATCCAAAGTTGTACCAGAATCAGTTGCTACAAAAATACTCCATCATCACTAGGAGCATGGAGGAATGATGCGTGGACAACTATCAAGCCCAAAGCAAGGGAAGACTCAAGGCAAACATGGGGTTGAGCAAGAAGCGACACCTATAAGGAGAATATAAGAAGTCTCATAGTCCAAGAAATATCAGGTTCCAATTGATGAGATCACATGGATTCATGCCAAGGGTGAGTATTGTCGATAATGGTGGGCAGAGACACCAACCAAGGACCCCATAAATCAAAAAGTCAAAGCAACTGGTATCCAATTTATTTTATAGGTTTAGAGTTATACTAAGGACTTCTTCAAGGAGTATCTATTTGAAATGTTGTGGAACTATGACCTATTGAGCAATGTCAGCATAGTACGTGTCGGTGATATAGACTTGGTAATTGATTTTTTAGTGGAATGATTTCAACATACATTCAGACTTTCAAAGAAAGGCCAACCGGTGGTAAATGAGTGGGTTGATCCCATGAAGACTCAGTAGTTGATTCAAAGTATCACCACATTGACTAAGGTAGACATTGATGTTATGTTATCCACCCATGGTAACTAAGGAGTCAAGCAATCATAGTTGACCAATTCAGGGTTACAATGCATCATGAATAATGGCCCGACTATCCTATGAACAACGTAGCTCAGATCTTCCAATATGATTGATTTCGTACTTGTAGGGGATTGAGCAAGGAGTGGCTTACAACTAGGCAGCCTACTTGGCACTTTATATGTAAAATTTTCTGATGCAAACCACTAAGAATTTTTCAATGGTATTTCATGCCATTGGATTATTGTTGGATGCACCTTATAGAGCAGGAGTGTAGATTCCAAACTTTGACCCCCCTCAACAGTTACCAAAACTAGCATCAATGATCTTATGATGGAAATATGGAAAGCCACTAGTAAAGAGATAGACGATGATAAAGAAGTCATGAGTGAAGCGAATATCTCATAAGCCTTCACTCAAAGTGAGAATATTGATTGGTTCAGAAGGGGAGGATACTACACCATTGCTGGAGAAGATAGGGCTGACAAATAAAGTTATTACACCCTCGTTAGAAGTGTCAAATCCAACAAGGAAGAGGTGGAGATTTGAGCCACCATCCCCATCACAATCAACTAAGTCAGTGGATGCAATCACAGCTAAAAAAATAGCCTGCAATCAAGAAGTAGCTCGAAATTTCGAACACTAGTTGAGATTACACGTGGTGGAAGTTTAGTTTAAAATTCCTTCAAGTTCTTCAAAATGTGCCAGTAGGAACCAGCACGAGTGTATATGTTGGACCTATGGAGTATTTGGAAAAATCCCAGTTTTGAGATCATGAGGAGTCATATGAAGCACCTCTAGAGTCCCTATTTGCCTGAACTTTTGTTGCTCATACACTACGAGCTTTCTCGTTTGATGATATTATTGTAGTAGCCAAAGCTAAAGCCGCAAGAAACTCAACCAACATTGGTATCCCCATCGAAGCCACAACGGAGATGGTAGGTGAAGGACTACCACTCTCGACTGTTGGAAATACGATGACAAGTATGCAGGAGCACTCGATTACGGTAGATGAGGTCTCTTTGGAATCTGAGACCAATTTAGTGCAAGAAGAGAATCCCTTGCATAATATAGTCCTTCAACAGGCTGTTGGGGCAGAAGGCGAAAGTAGTCAAAAACAAGTGCTTAAAGAACCACCAATGGTTACTCAATGGAAAGCATCAAAGAAGCCTATCAACTTAACAGATAAGGGAAAAAAGCCTTTGTAGATGCAAGAGGAGGAACTTGAGGATGTATGGTCAGAGTGTCTGATATTACAATTGCCCAATTTTGTAGACCCCTCAGACATAGTTGATCAACAGGCGGTATATTGTTTTTCTTAGTTGACTGATGTGATGGACAATTTGCACCTACAATTTGATGCAGCTTATGTGGGCTGATTGAAGAAGTGGTAGTTGATGGCTGAGGATTTGGAAAATCTAGTGAAATAGGTCACATAGGGATCTTGGTGAGAGGAAGTTTCCACTATATATTGGGACCAGTCATGGATCTTTCATACAAAACACTTGATAACTATGGAGGGCATTGAAAAACTACCAGAAAAGACTAATGTCCTCTACCTAGAACCCGCACAGGTGTACATTCTCGGTCATGGCAACAACCCTCCTTCCCAACACTCCATTAAACATAGATCACAAGTGGAGTTAGTACCCGAATTACTGCCAATGTACATCCAGCTGAACTTCATAGCTCACTATGTTGGCTAGCTGAAGAGATTAAGCATCTGAATCTAGCTAGGCAGAATTTGGATAAAGACCTACGGTTGACAAAGGCAAAACTCTAGGAGAAAGAAAAGAACCTGACTAAAGGGGTCACCCAGTTGACAGATGCTCTGCAGAGCATTCGTGATCAACAATAACAATTGCAAGACATTAGCAATCAACTCAAATACAGGGATCAGGTGATCATTGATATTGAGGTTGAAATGTTGAATCACAAGGCAACTAAGGAATTGTTAATTAAACAAAATGTAGAGCTTGTGGCCCAGAAGAGTAAGAGTGCAACATCTTGGTAGCAAGAACGAGAGGCGTTGTGTAATGAGTTGCTCCAGTCTCAACAGCATGAAGCACCTCTTAAGCAATAATTGGCAAAGTAGACCCCACCTTCCTCAACTTTGACAACACAATATATGAAGGAGATTTTTCGTCAGCGGGAATCAGAGTTGTTGTCTAAGATCCAGGAGATGGAGACTATTGGAATATATTATATTATTTGGTTCCTTACTAATGTACCTTCAAAGGTACATATTTAGATTAGGATTATGTTAGGAGTTAAGTACTTTATTAAAGCAATGTAATAAGTGCACAAGTGTTATAATGTGCAATAATGTAAATGTGCATGTAGTCCACATGTATATGAGTTCTTAGAATAGAATAGTGAGGTTTCATAGGAATCTTGAAGGCAAAGAGTTGCATCTCATTATAAATAGGCCTTCATAAAGTAGAAGAGAGGTTTTTGGAGTGCATAGGTGATATTAGTAGTAGTCACAATGTAGAGCATCTTTTGCAAAATGGAGAGGTAGTTGCCTCCATTTGCATGTTATTGTATATTTTTGTGAGCTTTCTTATATGAGCATTTCTTGAGCATTGTATCAAGTTTTCTATCATATTTTCATGCATATTAGTTAGCCATTATCATAGTTATAACATTGCATGCTTATTTCCTTAGTTGTGGCATCATTTCCTTTTAGTTTAAAGTTTCAAAATCTAACAGTGGTATCAGAGCCACAGTAGATCAATAGGAAATAGAGAGACAACCACAAGGGACCACTATTGCTACTATCAACCTGAACTTCACTACTTTGAAAACCAGACTCGCCATTGTGCACCGCCACTTGCAAACGTCGTTGTCTTGGGATTATTTGATAGAGGAGATTGTAAAGCTCATTTCTGAAATTATTCTTAGCTAGAGTTTTTCCATAGAGTTGAAAGAAAGGAACCCATGAAGACTAGAACTCAAAATTGCATACACTAGATTGGAAATCCAACTAGTGAAGATCGGTTTCTATAGATTTATAGGAATTTCTATTATCATTTCCTAATACTTTGTTGTAGAAGAAATGAGACTCAAGAAAGTTGAGAGGCTTCCTACAAGAGAGATAGGAATAAGATCTTCTTTAGAATCAATTTGAGACCTAAAGCAACAAGTTGCACATTGAAGATTTGGAGGCTTGAGAAAATGACCCCATTACAAGAGTTGCAGATTGAAGACTCCAATTTCAAGATTGAGGAAAGATCTAGTGGCCAGGAAAGTCACATTGGATATTGCAAATCTAGGAAGGAGATCCTAGAAAGAAGACCCCATTGGAGGAAGAAAAGACTCTAGAAGAGGATTCTTGGTGAAAAGTGAAGCGAAACGCCGTCTCATTAAACAGTTAAGTACACAAGAGGTTTGAGGATTGAAAAGCCATCTTATTCTCCTGTTGGAGAAGAAAAATGCAACCAAAAATTGTGACATTGAAGTGCACATACGCTAGAATATTTGAAGTGCCCAAGTCAGCAATTAGAATCACGTTCATCGATCAGAAAAGAGAGCGTAGGGCAATGAGTAGAGACATGCATATCAGTGCCAAAATGCACGCATTTCGATGACAAAGAACAAGCTAATTGTTCTACATAACATAACAAAGTTGACGAGCAGTTAACCATATTCAACTCGTAGGAGTTCAAGGTGATTACAGTGAACTTGCACAGTTAAGACAAGCATTGGAAGGTAAGATTTATACTGCAAGTAAATTAAGATTGTAATCCATTTAAACTATATATCTAGGACAGTGACTACTAGAAGTAATAAGGTGTAATAAGAGATCCTAGAAATCAGATTAATTGCTTTGAGAAGGAAGTGATAGACAAAATACTTCATCACTATTGCTTCAAATATATATATATTTGCAAAGTTTAGGAAAACTAAGGAGTTATAAGGCAAGTGAAACCTAATTTGCAAACATATAGTCTTCTTAAAACTTCTAACTTGGAAAATATAAGGTATCCTACACAAAACCTATATCTTAGAAGTTTAGAAAATTTATCATAGCATTAATTCATAGTTGAAGATTATTGCTTGTATCAAATACTAGTTGGAGAAGTGAACTTACTAGTCTCATACTTAAAGGAAAGAGACATAGACAATCCAACTAAGGACATTGAAGGTTTACTCTTTGAAATTGCATTTAAAAGCTTTCTACAAATAGTTGACTACAAGTGATAAAAGTGAATCATATTCATAGCATATTACATTACTAGGAAGCCATAAGGAAGTCAACTTCAAAGGATTAAAAGCAAAACTAGAAACCTAAGTTTACTATCAAAAGTATTGTTCACTCAAATTACATACAAATTGAAATATAGTTTATTCTTTCCAAGAAGTGATTCTGCAAATCAAATGAGCATATACTACCAATCACTAGGAAGTGATAAGGTTTAAATCTACATCAAAGGCTATTCTACAAGGACAAAGGAAATCTAACCAAAGTTCAGTTTTACTACAATATGGATAGATTGACAAGACGAACATATCATCACTATAAGAGGAATCAAAATATATCCAATATATCTTATCAAAGATGTAAAATCAGTGCAAACTCAAATAATCTCACAAATCAAAATGAGGACATTTGGTACATTGATTCAGGTGCAAGTCATCATATGACAGGAAACTTTCAATGGTTTGATTGTCTTGAAGTCGCTAACAAATACAGACTAAGAATTGCATATGGAAAATTCTACCATATACATGGTTATGGGTGTGTAGCTCCTAGTAAATTATTTTCAAATTTTGTGCTACATAATGTCATGTATGTTCTAGGATTATCCTCCAATCTCATTTCAGTAGCAAAGCTAGTAGAGAGCAAAAGAATAATTGATTTCAGATGCACAAATGGAGTAAACACCTGTCGCATAATAAACCAATATGAGATAGAAGCTATAGGATCAATTTACATAAATATATGTGCTTTAGATTCAGTTGGAAATCCACAAGATATTGTTGCATTTCAAAGTAACACTAATACTTTCTCTAAGAAACAAAATACAGAAAATGAGGACCCAATATATCACAAAGACAGACAAAGAAATAGAAGATTCAAGATTAAAAGGATGTGAGGACAACATAACCATGCATTACTTGGCCATATACAAACAAAAGAAGAAAACCCTCATCAAGTTGAAGAATATGCAAGAGACAAAGATCCTTCTTGAAGACTAAAAATTCTTCAATAACCAAAGAATGTAATACAGGGGGGTGTTGGAATATATTACATTTTTTGGTTCCTTACTAATGTACCTTCATGGGTACATATTTAGATTAGAATTAGATTAGGAGTTAGGTACTTTATTAAAGCAATGTAATAAGTGCACGTGTTATAATGTGCAATAATGTAAATGTGCATGTAGTCCACATGTACATGAGTCCTTAGAATAGAATAGTGAGGTGTCATAGGAATCTTGAAGGCAAAGAGTTGCATCTCATTATACATAGGCCTTCATAGAGTAGAAGAGAGAAGTTTTTGGAGTGTATAGGTGAGATTAGTAGTTGTAGAGCATCTTTTGCAAAATGGAGAGGTTGTTACGTCCATTTGCATGTTATTGCATATTTTCGTGAGCTTTCTTATATGAGCATTGTAGCAATTTTTCTATCATATTTTCATGCATATTAGTTAGCCATTATCATAGTTATAACATTGCATGCTTATTTCCTTAGTTGTGGCATCATTTCCTTTTAGTTTAAAGCTTCAAAAGCTAACAGAGACTAGAGCTAACAATCTAGGAGTTGAATGGGCCAAGTTCTTCACCTATGCCAAGCGTGTTCGTGATGAATGTGAAGCTCTCTGACTTAAGGTACAGGAATTGGAGGCATTACATGCTGTAGCACCAAAAGATACGGACACCCCAACAGGATCACACAAAAAGTCGCTAAGGACATCAATTTCTTCGAAGGGGAGGCTAGATATAGACAACATATCTAAGAAGACTTGACATGCCGACATGTTTGCAGAATGTCTACAAGAAGATGACAATTTTGATATACAATTTTGATAATTTATAAAGCAATTTTGATAAATATAAGGATTTGCAATGTAAAATCAGTCGATATAATGTATTTGGACTAATTAATAGAACTGTGCAAAAGGACAAAAATAGTCATCATTTGTTAAGACATCAAGATTAGTTAAGACATCTGGGATTAGTTCAGACATCTAAGATTGGTTAGTTAGACGTCTAAGATTGGTTGTTACACAGTAAAACTGAATTGTTAAGCGTTAACATGGGAAGTTGGGATGGTTGAGCCTGGGCTTGCCTTATAAGTACCCCCTATTTATTTTTATAATTTTTCTAGATGAGATCCATACTTGACTTAAATGCAAATCCATTGTGAATATAGGAAGTACTGTTTTGGAGAATGTGTTCTATGTGATTGCATTGTGATTGTGTTATCATGTTGCAAGTATTGATCAATGGCTTGTACAAGATAAGAATAGTGTAAAATCATATTTATTTTGTGCAGTTGCAGGTAAGAAGCAGTTGTAGGCTAGAGAATGAGTGCGAGTTACACTAGACATCTAGGTCTACATGTCTAAGCCAAAATGTTAGACATATAGACCTATCTGTCTAGGCCAGCTATTGTACCTGTTTGGGACGTCTATTTGCCTAAGATATCTACTCGTTTGAGACGTCTATGACATCTACAACTACCCATCTATGATGTCTGCAACTACCCATCTATGACATCTGCAACTACCCATCTCCGAATATACATCTAGCCGTCTACACGTTTGATCAGTTACACATCTAAGTAGGTTACATGTCTAGATCATACGCGTCTGACTGGCAACCCATCTGGAGTTCATACCCGTCTAGATTGATCTACCGTCCAGACTAGACGTCTATAGCCACCTATCTAGGACTAGACGTCTAATCATTTTAGTCGTCTGAACAGAGTAAGTTGACACCATGTCTTGCCAAGAGGATTGTCAATCCCTTCCTAATCTCCTGTCATTCCATCGTCTCGGGAAAGCACTCAAACCTATCTATAGAACCCTTTTAAAACCCTACATTTTTCTTTTAAATTTTAAAAGAATAGATAATAAGGGGCCTGTGGGTCAAACTTTTGACCACATTTGCATAGCAAGGAGAAATATCTTTTAGATCCCTAAAATTCACCAAGTAGGCCAAAGATTGAAAACTAGTGTGAAATTGTAATGCCCAAGACCGGGATTACATCAGAAGCGACGTTAGAGCAAATCCTCCTCTTTCGGTAATGTGCAAAAGTAAGCATCCAAGGCCGCAATGCTCAAAACTGAGCTAACTTTGGCCATGACGTCAGCAAGCGAAGGTCAAGCACGAGATCGTGCAAAAAGAGCAAAAAATCAAAGCAAAGTGATTTGCACAAAACCAGGTCGTTCAAGATAATGAAGTCAACCAAAAGGAAGAGAAGCTTGGGATTGCATAGGTTAAACTCCAAAGACCAAACCCAAAGCCACGATGCTCAAGACTAAACAACCTTGTGTGATGACGTAAGCATATTCAATACTATGTCCAAAACCATGCAAAGAGGTCCAAATGCACAAAACTGAGATGTGAGTTAACAAAGTCAAAAGTGCACGAAACCAGACTGCTCGAGCCGATGATGTCACCACTCTCAAGCTTGAGCCCAGTGATAGTTCTTGAGGTGGAGAGATCCAAAAAAAACAACAGTAAAACAATTCTGATCTAGACAAAAAAAACATTAATGGAGCATGGATATCACCCAAAAATGGTCCATGAGTGTTTAGTGATTAAGCTAAACCAATTCTAAATACCAAACGATGAAATATCTTCAACCAATCCAATTTTAGCAAACTATATTGCTGGTCCAAACTAAAAAATTAGATCTAGAATTTAAAAAGCGCACACATATAAACTTAAAAAAAGTTCCACATAAAAGCTCCACAATAGTGCACTCTGAAAAAATTTGGTTCTTCTATATGTCAAAAAGAGTCCAATTACAAAATATATAATGAACAATCAGCCTTGATCATGCAAAAAAACTAAAAAAGCTATAAAATACTAAAAAAGCTAAAAACTGCTTTAAAAAAAAAAAAACGGATTTTATTATGCCACTTTGCTTGGTTTTTATTTATTTTTAAATTAACTAAAATTCTTAATTGGCATGAATAAAACACCCTATTTAATATACTCTTTCATGTGTTTTATATTAGTTCCAAATCGTATATTAATGTAATTATTATGGGTGACTTTTGACATCACCCTCAACAATCCCCCCTTTGATGTCAAAGGAAGAAATGTCCAACATTTCTTTAAGTCTCCCATGAGTCACCTTCAGCAACCCCTTTGTGAGTATATCAGCAACTTGATCCTCACTCTTAACATACTCAAAGACAAAAGTTTTGTCATGTACCAAGTCTCTGACAAAATGGTGCTTCAACTCTATGTTTGGTCCTTACATGGAAAATTGGGTTTTTGGACAATTGTATTGCCTCACTATTATCACAAAATATTTTGGTACGCTCATGTTGAGTCTCACCAAAATCCTTCAATATTCTCCTCAGCCAAATCCCTTGAGTACAAGTCGAAGTAAGGGCTACATATTTAGCTTCAGTGGAAGAGAAAGCCACTATACTTTGCTTCTTGGATGACCAAGAAATCAGCCCACTTCCCAAGGTGAAACAATGCCCTATAGTGGATTTTCGATCATCAATAGAACCTCCCAAATCTCAATCAAAATATCCAACAAACCTTTAAGAACTTGTTGATCTGTAGTGTATGCCATGATCAAAGGTTCCCTTCACATATCTAAAGATTCGTTTCACTACTTTCATATGTTTGAGTTGGCAAGTTCATAATTTGGGAAACTAGTGAAACTGCATAGGTAATGTCGGGTCTTGTGGATGTAAGGTACATCAATACACCCACCATACTTCTAAAAGTCTTCTCATCAAAAATAGGACTCTCATCCTCCTTCATAAGATTCTCCCCACTAGCAATAGGAGTATCAACCACCTTGTAGTCTAGAAATGAAAATTTCTTCAACCTGTCTTGGGTATAATTGGCTTGGCATATGAAGATCTCATATCCCCTTTATTGTACTTCCATGTCAAGAAAGTATTTCATTTTTCCAAGATCATCCATCTCAAAATCTCTTTCCATTCTCTCCTTGAATTCTTGCATCATAGCTTTAGAATTTCCTGTAAAAATGAGATCATCAAAATAAAGACAAACATACAACATGTTAGTGTCAACAATTTTCATGTAAAGAGTTGGCTCATTTTTGCTCCTTTCAAAGCCATTTTTAGAGAACCATCCATATTTGAGTACCAAGCTCTTGGAGATTGTTTCAACCTATGAAGTGCCTTTTTCAACTTGTATACCCAATGCTCTTTACCCTTTATTTTATAACCTTGTGGCTGCTCCACATATACCTCTTCTTCAATGTCACCATTCAAGAATGTACTCTTGACATTCATTTGGTGAACTTCCATCCTTTCTGAGCAGCAACTGAAAGCATCAATCTAATAGTATCTTAGCGAGCCACAAGAGCAAAGGTCTCCTCATAGTCTACTCCATAAGTTTGTGCATACACTTTTGCTACTAGTCTATCTTTGTGTTTTTCTATTGTTCCATCACTATGGAACTTAGTCTAGTAGACCCATTTTGTACCAATGACATCCATGTCACTAGTAGGCTGAATTAGAGTCCATGTCTCATTTCTCTCAATGGCCTCCATCTCAACATTCATGGCCTCAACCCATTCTTTCCTTTGACTAGCCTTTGCATAGTTCCTTGGTTCACTAGAAATGCAAGATAAGGCATAGTAAGTCATTTCATATTCAATATCTTCAAGATTATTACCTATTTGAGCTTGAAGTCTTGTTGTTCTCCTCTGATAGTTATGATCCAACATCTGACTTGCTGGATGTTGAAGCAACAACCTCTTGTTTTTTACTTAGGTTGAAGCTGGTGGGAAACTAGTCTTTTGGGAAGAACTAGTATTGTTGTCATTAACACTAAGAACTTGTGGAGTATCTTGATTGACCTCCATTTCTCCATCAAAATGTTGCCCCCCTTCACTAATAACATCTACATTATTCTGGTTATGATCAGCAAACACATCATTCTCAAAAAATTTACAATCCCTAGAAACAATAGTTTTCTTACTAATAAGATTGAAAAAACTTCTAAGCCTTGCTACCATCACTATAACTTGTAAAAATGTGAGGCTCACTCTTGGGGTCTAATGTTTTCCTTTTAGAATCATCAATATGAACAAATTCTAAACAACCAAATACTCTAAGATGATACACCATGGGCTTCTTACCATACCATGCTTCATAGAGTGTCTTGTTTTTCACCACCATTGTGGGACTTCTATTCAAGATGTAGGTTGTTTGCATTGCTTCAGCCCAAAACTTTCTCTCCAACTTCTTGTTCTCCAATATGGTTCTTGTTGACTTTGTTATTGTCCTATTATTTCTCTGCAACACTATTTTGTTGTGGTGTGTAGGAAGCAGTAAAATGCCTTTTTATTCCATTTGAAGAGCAAAAATCTAGAAATTATCATGAACAAAATTCCCCGTCTCTATCAGTTCTTAACACCTTGATAGAACAACCTAATTCCTTTTCATCCAATGCCTTCAAAATCTTGAAGGTCGATAATGCCCCATCTTTGGTCTTCAAGAAGAAAACCCACATTAGTCTGGTAGCATCATCAATAAAGGAAATAAAATACAAATTTTTGCCTATGTTAGGATAAGACATGGGCTCACACAACTTTGAATGTACCAATTTCAATTTCTTGGTAGCTCTCCATTTGCTGGTTGGAAATCTTTCTCTACGGTGTTTTCCAAGTATACATGTGTTACATGCTTCCTTTAATTTGGATTCAAGCCTTAGAAGACCATCAACCATCTTGTTCTTAAAAAGAACATGCAAACTTCTGAAATTTAAATGACCATAACTAGAGTGCCACAACATGTTTGATTCCTCAATGGTAGAAAAGGAAGAATTCTGGTTTAACATATTTATTCTCAATGGAAACATTCTATTTTTTGACATAACAGACTTTCCAATCAATTGTTACCTTGTTTTTTGTCATACATCAAACATTCTCCATTGTCAAAAAGTAACTTGAATCCTTCCTCTAGTAGTTGTCCAACACTCATGAGATTGTGCTTATGTTTGGAGTCAAATAAATATTGTTGATATCAGCCTTCCCATGCTTTGTGGTGATAGGCATACTGCCTTTCCCTTCTACATGAATCACCTTATCATCTCCTAAGTGAACTTGGCTCTTTGAATGAACCATGTAGCTTGTCAAAACAATCCTTAAAACATGACATATGGTTAAAACATCCTGAATCAAGAAACCACATATTCTTTTTATCATCCAAACCTGAATTACATGAAAGAAACTAATTAATTTGATCATCATTTTTCTCAACTTGGTAAGCCTTTTTCTCACCCCCATCTTGGTTTGCTTGATTTTTGGTTGCTAGTTTCCTGCAGTCTTTTATCATGTGACCTAATTTCTTACAATAATGACAAGTGATGATCTTCTTACCCCTCCTTGTTGAATTTGATTGGTTTTTTTCTCTTATCTGAACTTTGAGATAAATCTGCATTCTGATTTGAGGGTTTTGTATTTAGTTTTAAAACCCATACTTTAGACTCTAGTGCATGATTCAATTTATTTGAGTAAATTTTCATTTTATCCTCATGGGACAATAAAGAACCCACTAACTCTTCAAACTTAATTTGGTTCATATCTTTACACTCCTCAAGTGTAATGACAATATGCAACCACTTTGGATTCAGGGATCTCAAAATCTTTCTTACTACTATTCTATCTTCCATAACTTCACCATACGCTCTCATTCTATGCACTATGTCATTTACTCTAATACAATAGTCTCCAACATTCTCATTTTTTCAAAATCGATTTTTAATGTGGAAAGATTTGTTGATCTTACCTTTTTTGAGCCTTGATATGATGTCTCCAATGTTGTCCACGCCTCATTGACATTCTTACAACCATCCTTGGATAGATGCTTGGATCTATTGCAATCTGCAAGTAGAAGAAAGTTTGAGCATCATTCTTTTCTATTTCTTCCAATGTCTTCTTTTGATCTTGAGGAAGAGCACTCCAATCATTAGGAGCTCCCTTCCATACAAATATCCTCCTCATTTGATCTCTCTAATACTCAAAGTTGTCTCCTTTGAATGTAGGCATATTTAAGGATGCACTATTTTTGCCATGATAGCAAACGAATAGCCACAAGTATTTCTAATCCAAACTCTTGTAAAGGATGTTGGGAATATAAAATATTCACCCTCTCTTACCGTAGCTTCACCTGCAAATTTTGAAATCACGCAAAAAACTCTGCTCTGATACCAAATGAAAGTTCTTGAGATGAAGAGATCCAAAAAAAAATAGCAATAAAGCAATTCTGATCTAGGACAAAAAGAACATTAACGGAGCATAGATATCCCAAAAAAATAGCTAAACCAATGTTGAATACCAAACAATAAAATATCCTCAGCCAAAAGCTTCAATTTCAGCAAACTATATTACTAGTCCAAACCAAAAAAATATATCTAGAATTTAAAAAGTGCACAAATATAAACTTTAAATAAGCTCCACAATAGTGCACTCTGAAAATTTCAGGTTCTTGTATATGTTAAAAAGAGTCCAATTACAAAATATATAATGATCAATCAGCCTTGATCATGCAAAAAAACTAAAAAAGCTATAAAAAACTAAAAAAGCTAAAAACTAGCTTTTTAAAAAAAACAGCGTTTATTATACCACTTTGCATGTTGTTTTTTATTTATTTTTAAATTAACTAAAATTCTTAATTGGCATGAATAAAGCACCCTATTTAAAATATTCTTGCATGTGCTTTATTTTAGTTACGAATCATTAATTTAATAATTATGGGTGACTTTTGACATCACCCTCAACACCCAGGACTGTGCAAACAAAAGAGAATAATATAAACGAAAATGTGTGCAAGGCTATGGTCATTGGTACAATTTTAGGATAAAAACCTGCATAAAAGAGAATAATATAGAATAAAAGGTGTGCATACCCTTGAGCAACCCAAGAAGAAGGCATTGGAAGGCAGTGAAGTGGATTCTCAAGTATGAGAGGTACTGTCACTTAGGCATTATGCTTTGGATGTTCTAATACTACTTTACAGAGATATGTCGATTTAGATATTGCAGGTGATATAGATAGCAAGAGTGCCACAGGGTATGTTTTTACTATAGGTGGAACTGCAGTAAGCTGGATTTCAAAATTATAGAAGGTTGTTGCACTCTCAACAACAAAAGCAAAATATGTTGTTATAGAGGCTAGTAAGGAGATGATTTGGTTACAAAGGTTTATGGAGGAGTTGGGAAAGAAGCAAAAGAATAGCATATTATATAGTGATAGTCAGAGTGCCATTCATCTTACAAAGAATTCAACTTTCCATTTCAGGACTAAACACATACATACCAAGTACCATTTCATACGCTCAGTGTTGGAAGATGGACTGTCAAAACTGGAGAAGATACACACTAGCCAGAATCCTGCAGATATGTTCACAAAGGCAGTAACCAGGGAGAAACTCAGTTCTTGCTCAGTTTCAGTTGGTCTTCAAGCATGACAGTAAAAGGTGAGAAAATTTCCAGGCCCAAATTTGAAGCATAGTCCAGCAAGTGCAGTAGCAGTAGAGTTACAGTGATCTATCTCCAAGTGGGAATTTGTTGTTTGTGGAGCCTAATTAATTCGTAGGCCTTATTTTTAGCCGCACTTGGACCCACAACGTGAAAGAGGGGGGGTGCAGGGGGGCATTAGCCCCCCCTACTAGTGTCCGCCAGGGGGGTCCAGGGGGGGCAGTGCCCCCGAAGCCAAAAATAGATGTTTTTTCCTCTATGTAAATCTGGACCGTTTGTTATTAGGTCACAGATTGGACGGTAGATTTTAGGCGGGTTTTTACCCTAAAATTGTAATGCACTTTTATAAGAGGATGTTGTATGGCGGTTGATTGTAATGTTTGGTGCGCGACTGTGTACAAAGGGGTTTTCTGGACGAAATATAAGGCCTAGTTATTTTCTCCGTGGACGTAGCCCACATTGGGTGAACCACGTAAATCTCTGTCTATTGTGTATTGCATTTTTTCTCCTGTGTTTTATTTTCGCATTTTATTGCTCATGTTTTGTTATTTAATCCTAAAACTTTATTTTAGTTATGAATCATTAATTTAATAATTATGGGTGACTTTTGACATCACCCTCAACACCCAGGACTGTGCAAACAAAAGAGAATAATATAAAAGAAAAGGTGTGCAAGGCCGAAATACGTCCAACAATGACATCATGGAACCAAAGCCGAGATTTCGCCTCAAAAGAGCTTGGCAAGCAAAACAAAGAGCCCGATTTTGAGCAACTTTCCAAGAAATGTCATTTTCAGACCTGCAATTGCCACAATGCTTGCCAGTTGGTTCCAATTCATGACATCAAAACACGAGAACAACAGTTCTAATAATGCAGCCACTTGCATAAGGCAATTGTAGATCAACGGGCCCAGGATGAAACTTAAAGTTGTCACCTCAACAATTTTGGTTTCTTTCCAGATTGTTCTTTCTCAATGGCCATACAGTTGTATTCCCACCGTAAAATTCAAAACAGTAAACTATAAATATGTAGAGACCTCATTACAATGGTCGATTTTGTAGGCCTTGTTTGGTTTGCTTTGTAACATTGTTGTTGATCAATGAAGTGATAGTTGTTTGGCCTCCATTACTACACAATTGCAGGTTTTATGTGTATTTTGTTTAAGTCATTTATGTTGCACTTAATTATTAGTGTATTCAATTAAAGTAATTCTACTAATTGGATTACCTATTAGATTGCTACCAATCTCGTTTCATCCAATTCTATACTTTGGCTAAAATCTAGGACGCAACACCTATCCACGAGTATGGCAGATTTTAATCCAATAGGGTCATTCAATGGGCTGAGAAGCCAAGATCAAGCTCGCGGATTAGGCTAGGTGCATTTGTTGGGCCAGTCAGCCCCTTTAAGGCTTGTTAGGTCTAATGATCCATCTCAAGGCACTTATCAATCAGTTAAAAGGGTAAATTAGAAGAGATAACAAGTACACGTATGCACACAAATCGCTCATAATTAGTTGTAATATAATATGTCTATGATATTTTAAATGTAAAGAAAGATGAAAAGAACTAGGACATTTTAAATCCACCTAAAATTCCCCCCTTGTATTGAAATTATAACAATGTGAATATATATATATATATATATATATATATATATATATATATATATGAGAGAGAGAGAGAGAGAGAGAGATATGTCCTTATATTCCTCTATATGCTTGGATAATTATTCATTCAAATTAAAAATAATTCAAATAACACCATTAATTGCAATAAATTTAATTTCTATTTAAACTAACAAAGGCCAATTCAATGAGCGCAACAAAGTGCAAGAGATATATTCAATCACTAAAAACATTCCTAATCCTAGGAACAACCTCCTCGAATTGGAAAGGACGAACTTATATGCGTACAACCTTAAGATGCACATGAATTAGCTATCTTGGTGATGTATAAAACTAGGGACTTTCAACTAGGACTAAGCCCATTGGAATGGAACATGAATTTTCTATGCGCAAACAATGGTCTGTTGCTATTGGACCATAGCTTCTTGGATGATGACGATCATTTAAAACAATTCTACGATATCCAACCAAACATTCAATTGATTTTGAAACAAATCAAAACTAAATCCTTATAAAAAGCCCAGTTATGTTCATGAACAATAAATTCAACTTTCAAATAATGCATGTGAATAAACTTGTAATAAAACAACCCCCTAGCTAACTTATGCCTTTGAAAGCTTTTTGTTTTTTGCAATTTCTACTCAAATACTTAAATTACTGCTGATTACATTCTAAATGGTTAGAGAAGATGGTTTAGCTGCTGCCACTTTCATTAGGTGCCTTCAAGCTCTTGTGGATTATATGGTTAGCCTTCACGTTACTAGGGCTATTTTACATTATATGAAATTTCTAACACAAAGTTCAGCAACTTAATACCTAAAGAACATCCTACAATAAATTACACCTACACCTCAAGCATATATTTCAATTCCTAATAGCCCTTCCAATCCTGTTGACAAGGGCTCTTCCACAACAATAATTGTGCTAACCTACACGATTTGTCATTGCAAAATTCACCAAATTCTTATACAGTCATTTTAGTTACCTCTCTTGAAAATCCACAAGTTGAAAAATTTAAACCAAGTGCAAACCTCATAACTTTATTGCGTTAATATAAGTCAAAAACTCTACCAATAATCCACTGCTACTCATTGGGAGACATAAATAACAATAACATTAGATTTGCTATATATTTATGAAAGGATATTTTTTGTAGCATTGCTTCTCTCACCTTGTGGCATTTTGTTTGTTACACAGCATAAAGCAAACATTACTTCAAGGCTACTAGCCTATTATACTGTTATATAAAACGGTATATGTGATGCCACAAACTCAGAATAATTGCAGCAAAATGGAACTTCACTGGAAGAGCCTTGGACATTAAAATGCAAAACATTTGTTATTTCTCTTCTTTCTCATTCGCTAGATGTCCATTCTAACAGCAGCAATGGAATTGAATAAACTGCTTCTCTAATCAACTTTTGATATATTTTTCCATCAACCTTTAGTTTAAGTTCAAATAAATTCACATGTAATAGTTTTTTTCACATGGAATGTCTTTGTATGTGTGGGCATTCCCCAATGTCTTTCTTTTACTCCACAATTCAATTGAGATTTTTTATTTAAAATATTTTGGAAAATCCTGAAGTAGAATTCGTATTCACTGTTCTAACCAAGCACCCAAATCTGGAACTTCAATCTGGTCTATGGAAAAGTACCATGAAACCACTAAGTTAAATATATTGAATCCTTCCCTGACATTTCTCTAGACCCAACTTTACTTTCAACTTTGAAGGTCTAATTCAAATAGTTAAGGGGAAGATATAACTTCTATGCTTCTGGATTAGAGTAAAGCTTTGGTTGAGAAGTATGGATGAGATCATCCCAAGTCCTAACCTTCTTCCAAAAATAGTAACAGCAATGTCAAAGCAGCAGCAACATTTGCAATTGAAGTTCTACTTATGTTAAAATGATAAAATTCCACCATAAATTTAGGCATGAAAAGGTGGATTAGATTCAAGGTTTTGATTCCTTCAACTTCCATCCTATTGAAGCAATAATTGAAGACACCATAACTCATAGGTTATTCAACATCAATAGTGTAGGCGCTAGTTCTAACGTGCCACCTCAACAAAGAAATAGAAGAGTTGGAAATAAAATATGCATGGAAGTCAAGTACGCATATGCCAAAGTTTTGTAATTTGAATAAAATTGTATGTTGTAATAATGCATGTAATAATGAGTCAAGTAAGAGTTATGTGTGAACGTAGTCGTGCAAGGGTAGTTATCACCCAGATTGTCTTGTATTTAAGAGATGAAGTGTCATGCGTGGTAGTTGTTTGTAGCTACCGTCACCTTAGTTTAAGTAGACCCCCTCATTCATTTGAGCAAGTACACACACACGTTGGGTAGATTCTATACATGCCAGATACAGTACATTGTAGACACAAACAGTAGATACATCCACACAGACATTGCATTATGTATGCCAGAAGGAGATATTGTAGAGTGCATTGAAGATGTTCTGCATAGGATTAAATGTTGTATATGTAAGATGTCATACTCCGTTAACCATATAGGCTATCATTAATGCAATATCTTGTTCATACTTGTTCATCATTTGCTATTGTTTATTGTGTGAGATCTGCATGTATTGCTATTGATTGATTGCTGCAGTAGATTAGATTCAAACCCTGTTATCTTGTATTCTTATTCTTTCTCCAATACTATTTGTACAAGGCCATCCGGGCAGTTACCAGGCCATCCATTGCAGTTGCCCGGCCATCAAGATAGAAGCCAATCCGTCTAGCTAGTGCCAATCGTCTGAGAAGAGTGCAGGCTGTCTAATTCTCAGACTGGGCCGTCTAAAGCAGTGAACAAGGTCGTAAGAGACAACGATATGATGGAGGCCGTACGGCTACATCTTTGCACGTTGTAAAGAGTTAATCTGTCAACCCAAATTGTTCCTCCAAGGTTGGAATACCACCACCGTGCTACAACTAGCACCTTGCCTATATGGCAATGTATTGGCAATAGGGATAAATGAATGTTACAGTTGCTCTCTATAAGATTTGACTATAGCACTACAAGTTGCCTATACATGTCCCCACAATTTTTGCAATGGATTTGCTCTAAGCGACCATTGAAACTGTATGAGAGGCCTTGCAAAAAACTTCAAAAAATCAAGCCTTAAATTTAATAAAATAAAAATACATTTAGTCTTGTATCATTATATGTAGATGCCTCAGTATGACAATTATGTAGCCTGACGAGTAGGGGTACGGTTTTCAGTAAACTTGATGCTTGGATTTTCCAATGCCTGTTCATTCCAAAAGCAATGTTGATAATAGAGCTTAAATCTCTCCCTTGCATAACCTAGATAGTCAAAATCAATTTCTGCCACATTTGCCTGCAATTTCATGATCCCAAATGTATGTTATGTCATGATTTTTCTTTGCATTAGAAACAAGAAAAGCATAAATCAAAATGCAGCATAAATAGCCAACACAAATGTGAAAATTTCTAAACTAGATGCTCGTAGTGAAAGAAAATAATTACAAGAATCAAACTTTGCATGTGTCAAATGTTCCTACCTAGTTTAGTAACTTTAAAATAAAGATGATGGAGAATATGCTTTTATGCAATGAAGACATGCACTGGCATCTCAATCATCAACCTGAAACCAATGCTTTTATAGACATAACATGAGGCCAATGGTAGTTTGCATCTACAATTCCATTGGGTACAAATCCGTGGAAGATAAAGAAATATCACAACCTCATTAATCACATAATCTATCAAATTATGTTGATGTCATTTTTTTTGGGTTAGTAGTTGGTTGACCTTTGTAAGCATATAGATTACATAGTATGGTCTCATATAAATATATACCTGCATTAGCCCTAATGTTTAAAATCCAAGGAGTGGTCATATCATTTTTCAAAAGCAGAAAACTCCATACATTAAAAAATCATCAATAATTTCTATGAAAACACCAACCCATTTTTTTAATGTGAAGGAAATTATCAAAAGATGATTCCATATATTTCCCCTTTTTTGCTGTTATACAAGTCCTAGTCCAAAGCATACTTGAGAAAATCAGAATAGGACTGGAATCGGCATGGGAAAAGAATCAGGAAAAATTGGGAATCGGCCAAAAAAAAGGGAGAAAAATCAGTAAAAAAAAATCAAAGAAAATATAATTTTTCATTGAAAAGAAAAGCTTTTTTCATGCGTATCATAATTTTTTGGAAAAAATCAGCAAAAATAGGTAAAAATCGCAACCCTGCTAAATCAAAAAAAAAATGGTATCAAATCAGGATTAAATTGGGATCTTGGTAACTATGGTCCAAACGATGGGTACACTACCTATATACTATTTTCTTGCAGGGTAAAAGGGAGAGAATTTTGCATGTTGTAATAATAAAAGGCAACAATTTCTCTTGTCAACATTTCACCAATAAGTTACATATTGTATAAAAAGCAGCCAAAGTAGAGAACTCATTAGATGCAATATAGAATTGACAAAAAGAGTAATACATCACAACCTAAAGAAACAAACTAGAAAGAGTGATAATACTTGGGGACTAACTAGCATGGTGCTGAAGCTCAGACTGGACAGAACTTTTTAGGGTTCTTAACATGTCAATCTTTCACTTTCCTTTCATAATGCATTAAATTTTGCGATTTAATATATTCTTACCAATATTTCTGCTAAAACCCAGATCAAATAAAGAATAACACTACCACTCCATCCTTCAACGTAGAGATTAACAATATTCAATGTCAAGTATTTCACTTATAAAGAAGTTTAAGATGAGAAGACCCTTTATCTCCTTATAAATTGATAATAATGGAAGTATAGCAAAGAACAAAGGATGAGAATAAAATATACAAAATATCATATACACAAAGTGAAGGGCAATAGATGAATTTTCAACTTGCAGATGCTACACTATTAGTCTCCACAGTTATGTTAAAATATATTTCAATATTGTTAGATTGATTAATTTAGGCTAGTTGTTATTTGTTACAACTCCGCCTATATTAGTCTCGGGTGGTTCCACAACCTCCGGACTAATCCTGGCCCTAATGTATTATTTATACTTCGTCAAATTAATCAAACTTGGTTCCGCTTCTCACATGGTATCAGAGCTCTTCCTCCGCCACTCTCATTTCTCGTCTCATTTCTCGCGAAGTGATCTCGTAGTAGCGGAGCAAACGAGCGGAGATTTTTTTTTGTTAGTTGGGAATAATTCTTTGAAAGTTTGAGAAAAAAAATTTATTTCTCGGAATAGAGAAATTTTTTTTCGGAAAAGTTGGATCGACCATACGATCGAAGAGGCGATCAAAGAGGCGATCGACCGAAGGAGCAATTCGAAAGAAAGAATTCGAAGCGATCGATCAAGATCGAACAAGGCAATCGACCGCACGGTCGAAAGGGCAAGGCAAGCAGCATACGTCATGGGAGCCAACACCAAGGCTTCCCCACGACCCTCTCCGGTGAGAGCCTCTCCCCGAGAGGCTATACTCCATTGTGGAGTAAAAGGCTTTTAAAATCCCTTATTTACTGCCGATCCCATCAATGTGGGATAAACCGGAAAGAAGCCTCGAAATTCGATCACGCACGTCACCTGACGATTTTTTCTGTCACCTGCACATTCCGGCGTCAAACTAGTAAATCACTTCCTATTTTTCGTTATCACTGGTTGCAGTGCCTTTATTTTATGAGTGATTTTATGGAAGGTAGAAGCCAATCAGAGCAGATTGGCTGGATCAGAATTTGATCTAAGCCCTTCCAAACCCTCCAAAACTGGTTTTTTTCTCACACCGGGCGTCAATGGCAGCCATCAATCAGGTGATTTCTCCACATTTCTGCAATTTTTAAGGACAATTTTGGTGTTGTATCTTCCTGCCACAAAAACACAATTCAGGAGAGATAAATTTCGCGCGATTGGAGTACGTTTTTTGGCTCTCTGAGAGCCCGCCACCTCTGCGCCACCCACGAGCCGCCGGTGGATCCACCCGAGCAACGCCACCTGCGCTCCGCCCGAGTGGTGGTGGTGGAGGGAGCGTCGCCGCGGAGGCTATTACGCCTTCGGGGGCTCCTTACAGGAGGCGTAGAGCCTGATCTGTGTAGATCACTGACTCACCTAGCGATGAGTCGAGAGGTTAAGGCTCCGGGAGCCTCAGGTCGCAGGTTCAAGTAGTAAAAACTATATATGAAGGAAAGAATGCTTCCACCATTCTATTTCTTCAATCTCAATTACACAAACTGAGCATGAACCAGGAAGAAACAGTTGAACTCTTGTGCAGAGTGTCCGAGTTGAAAGCAAAGTTGAATTCTTTGGCAGCACCAGTTGATGATCAGCTCCTTTACCTCAGTGGTATTGAGAGCATTACCTGATTCTTTTCAAGTATTGATCACCTCACTTCATGTATCACAGAGACAAGTTACCTTTGTTGAGTTGGTAAATTTTCTTCAACAGGAGGCACGCCAACTACAACGAGATGATTCTTCTAACACTGCCCTCTACACAAACAAGAAGGGCCAAAACAAACCACACAAGAACAACCAACCCAAAGTGAATGTTGCTATTGAGGAATCTGACACGGATTCTGAGCGTGCACACAAAGTGCTCATGACTACCACAATATCCAAACAAACGGATCCTATTTGGTATGTCGATTCTGGAGCCAGTAAGCACATGACTGGCGACAAATCGTGGTTTGAGTCTTTTGAGGCCAAAGAGGGCAAACCTGTCACTATTGCCGATGATAAAACCTACAAGGTTTAGGGAGAAGGAACAGTTTCTGTTACTCTTATTGATGGCAAGTGTCAGATTGAAAAGGTTCTCTATGTTCCAAGATTGGCGAACAACTTGTTGTCAGTCACACAAATTCTGGACAAAAATATGGTTGTAAACTTTAGTTTTGAGGAGGGCAAGAAGTGTTGTTCTATCACCGGGAGGGGTAAGAACATTGCAACCGCTTCATATAAGCATGGCTTATTTTCCCTAGATACTATCTCTTCTCCAGATGTAGCCATGATTGTCTCTACAAAGGAGGCAACTTCCCTATGGCACAAGAGATATGGACATATGAGTTCTGGTTACTTGAGTTAAGTATGAAATGGTAAAGGGTCTTCCTTCCCTTTCTACCACATTGCCAGTTTGCTCTGACTGCTTGGCAGGCAAGCAGCATAGAGTACCTTTTAAAAGGAGCTCTACAAGAGCAAAGAAACCTCTAGAGTTGGTTCACACCGATCTGTGCGGTCCTTTAACACCCAACAATTGTGGGGGTAAGAGGTATTTTCAGTTATTCGTGGATGATTACTCACGAAAGATGTGGGTATTCTTTCTTCAATTGAAATCCGATGCATTTGGCTTCTTTCAGCAATTCAAGAAATCTGTTGAAAAGGAGTCAGGGACTTCTATAAAGACCCTCCGCTCAGATTGAGGGGGGAGTACACCTCTAAAGAATTTTCTGCATTCTTGACTGAAAATGGGATCACACGACAGTTGACTACTGCTTATACTCCTCAGCAAAATGGAGTTGCTGAAAGAAGGAACCGTTCCATCATGGAAATGGTTCGTTGCATGCTCACAGGAGCTAGAATTGGGCAACAATATTGGGCAGAAGCTGTCACCACAGCAGTATATCATTGAATAGGGCACCCACAAAGGCCCTACAAGGAATGACTCCACAAGAAGCATGGAGTGGTCGGAAACCCTCCATCTCTCATCTACGCATTTTTGGTTGTAAAGCATTCATGCACATACCGAAAGAAAAGAGGAAGAAGCTAGATGAGAAAACATTGAAGTGCATTCTTCTTGGGTATGATGAGCACTCTAAGGGTTATCGATTGATTGATCCCTTAACCAAGAAGATTCACATTAGTAGAGATGTAGTTTTTGATGAGGCTTTCACATAAGAAAACACATCAGATGTATACCTAGACCTTGTGGACACTAAGGTTGAGAAGTCTCCTTCATCAAAGGTTGGAGGTCCTTCTTCATCTTCTTCATCACCACAGAAGAAGAATCCAAAGTGGTATACAAGTACAATCAGAGATTCTAAGCTATCCACTCCACCGGATTTGACTACGGACAGACCTCGTACTCGCGGCATGGCTCGACAGGAGAAAGTCTGCAGCGAGAGATTGCTGGGGTTGATGATCTTTGTCAATCTTTTGAGGAACTTTCCGTAGATCCAGAGAGAAATACAAAAGATATGGATATTGATGATGACAGGGTGTTTATGTCTTCAATAGACGAACTTGAACCTGCTTCAGTGCAAGATGCTCTTAGTGAGCCTCAGTGGAAGGCCGCTATGGATGCAGAGTATAGGTCTTAGATGAAAAACAAAACTTGGAAGCTTGTCGATCTGCCATACGAAAAGAAGCCCATAGGCTGCAAATGGGTGTACAAAGTCAAGTACAAGGCAGATGGGACAATAGATAAGCATAAGGCCCGACTTGTTGCAAAGGGCTATGCTCAAAGAGAAGGCATTGACTACGAGGAAACTTTTGCACCTACTACTCGGATGACAACCATTCGAGTTCTTTGTGCTATGGCAGCACAATATGGGTGGAAAGTGCACCAAATGGATCTCAAGAGTGCCTTTCTAAATGGTGATCTCCAAGAGGAAGTCTACATGACTCAACCGAAAGGATTTGAAGTGGAAGGCCAACAGCAGAAAGTTTGCAAATTGGTCAAATCCTTATATGGTTTGAAACAGGCCCCTCGGGCTTGGTACATAAAAATGGATAATCACCTACTACAGCATGGATTTAAAAGATGTCCATCGGATGCAACCCTCTATTTCAAGAAGCAAGGATCTGAAATAGTATTGCTTGTACTCTATGTTGATGATTTACTCATAACAAGGAGTTCAAAAACAATGATCTCTTCTGTCAAACAGGATTTCAGCAAATCTTTTGAAATGACAGATCTCGGACTTCTCTATTATTGTCTTGGCATGGAAGTGAACTAGAAGGAGCACTACATCAAAGTGTCCCAGAAAAAATATGCCAAGACACTACTAAAAAAATATCGCATGACTGACTGCAAGCCGATGGCAACACCAATGGAAACAGGTCTTCAGTTATCGCGATATGACAAATCACCTCAAGTAGATGCTACTCTCTATCGTCAGCTGATTGGGAGTCTCATATATCTGACCAACACTAGGCCAGATATCGTATTTGCTATCAATTATCTTTCGAGATTCATGCAAGAACCTAAGACTACACACTGGAAAGCAGCAAAGCGAGTTCTTCACTATGTCCGTGGCACAATGGAATATGGCCTAGAATACAAGAAGAACAACAAATTCTTCTTACAGGGATACACGGACTCTGACTATGCCGGATCATTTGATGATCGGAAATCAACTTCGGGATATTTGTTTCATCTTGGATCTGGTCCTCTCTCTTGGCACAGCAAGAACCAACAGGTGGTTGCTATCTCATCAACAGAGGCAGAATATCGCGCCGCACGTGAAGCTGTGCGCGAAGTGATATGGTTGCGTCGCATCCTGACAAGTATGGGTCTTCCATCAAAATCTCCAATACACTTGTTCTGCGACAACATGGGTGTTTTGAATCTTGTTAAGAATCCAGTGCATCATGAGAAAACCAAGCACATTGATACACAATGCCACTTCATTCGAGACGAAGTACCAAAGCACCGAATCCAACTTCAGTACATCTCCACCAATGCTCAAGTTGCAGACATATTCACTAAGGCACTTGCACGTGTCAAATTTGAATTGTTTCGCAGCTCTCTATGTATTTCAAAATAATGGGGGTGATAGTATAGCTAATAGTTATATGTTTCCTGAAATATTGTAATAAGGGGGGATGTTAGAATATATTTCAATATTTCCTTTATTAATTAATTCAATCGTAACAATCTCATATTGTTAGATTGATTAATTTAGGCTAGTTGTTATTTGTTACAACTCCGCCTATATTAGTCTCGGGTGGTTCCACAACCTCCGGACTAATCCTGGCCCTAATGTATTATTTATACTTCGTCAAATTAATCAAACTTGGTTCCGCTTCTCACAAGTTATCACAAACGAGGTGAAAAACACTCATCAGGCTTCAGTTACTGAGTTAATTCACAGAAGCCACATAAGCTTCAGTAAAATGGTTTTATTTAGATAAGCCAGAAATTAAAAATAAAAATTCTTGGGCTTCAGATAAATGACTCTTACAACAGTATATCAGCTTCTCACTAGCTACACAATGGTGTAGAATAAGAAGCTCGAAGGAATTGGTAGGTGGAGCAAAACAAAAAATGAATGAAGGAAAACAGAATAGTTGACTTTGGCAAAAAGAATCCAACTCCTCAAATCACTTTTACAAGCACTACCAATATAAATGTTTTTATTAACAATATATCTAAATTGCACAAAACTTGGAAACAGGTGAAGTTTCCGAAACGGAAATGCCTTTGGAAACGCCTAGTTTATATAGATAGATAGATATAATATTATTTAAATTTTTAGACAAAATGAATTAATGATATAAAAAATGGATGAAAAGCACATTTAATTTCATATAGAATACAATGGTTAATATCAAAGCTCAACCTTTGTAGATTAGGCTAATATTTGTCATGCAAAATTGAACTACATAGGCTATGCTATAAAATTACTTTTTAGTCTTCAAAGTGCTCATATTCTGTATGAAAACTGAAAGAAGATCCAAATCTGTGGCTTCAACAGCAACACTGTATGAGGGCTTTCATCATCGGTGCAGCCATGGAAATATCTAAGTCAGGATTTTTTGAACCCACATCCCAACTTTTGTTTGCCCTCATGTAATTTTCTTTTTTGCAAGATACAAGACATATTATAATGCAAGAAAACTAGATCCTCTACCAAAAAAAATTTACTTCACCAAGTAAGGGAACCCATACATGCTTCAATTCCTCTTTGTTGCCTAATATTTCCAGATTCTCTAGTTTCATTGATCCTATCCTATGCTCATTTTCAAGTCATCATTGATTTGTTCCTTTTTCCCTCATCTTAGAGCTCTTTTTTAAATAAATGACTTGATTTGTTCCTTTTTCCCTCATCTTAGAGCTCTTTTTTAAATAAAGTGGGGCATGTCTGTACCATGTGGCCTCATGCAATATCCATAAAACCTCTAAAACCTTAACTTAGGACTTTTCCTTTGATTCAAAATGACAAAGGGTGTTGAGATGCCTTTGGAAACGTTGGAAACATCTCTTACAAACACTAGGAAATGTCAGAAGTCAAGATGACAAGTTTCCAAGAGTTTTCGAGGAGTTTCTAAAAAGAGGAAACAAGGGCACCCTAGGAGTTTCCTGCAACATAGCAGCATTTCCATGCTCAATTGAGAGGAACTAGCCAACATATATAGAAACTTCTATGGAAAGGACTTATAGATGAATTTAAATACCTCTCTATTAAAAATAAGTAAATTAATGTTTAATTCTTATGTGTAGGAATGCCATTTCTAGATCTTATGTTTGTGTGATGTCCTATTATTCAAGAGCGGGTCATTAGGGTATGTATATGAAAATATTTTGTCATTACTTGATTTCTTTCTCCCTTTTATGACTCATCTTCCATATATATATACTATGACGCAGATGAACACTATGAAGATTGTCTCATTGATTGAACAGATAATAAAAGCATGCTTGGAGGAGGTAGTCCATTATGAATGGACTCAAGCTAATGTACCTCCTCCATATTAACGTCTTTAACGGACGTAACATACTCCCTCCCCCACAATTACATCAAAGTACAATCTACAACAGACAAAAAAAATTGAAAACTTTCAAACTTTTTACATGCAAGAGATTTGGTGAGGATGTTTGCACATTGATCCTTTAGTTGGACAAAGCTGGAGTTGTATATTATGTTGATGAACATGTTTGTAAATGATGTAGTACTAAACCTCTATGTTTTTTAGTGTGCATGAAATATTGGTTTGCAAACAGACTTTAGAACTCCTAGCTTGTCACAATTTAGAATCATTGGTCATTTTTGTGATATACCCAACCCTATCAACATGTGATGCAACCGTATTGCCTTACATACAGCTCACAACGTAATATTCGGCTCGATGGTAGATCATCAGTTTTTTCTTTTTAACAAATGAAAATAAAAAAAAATAGGGGAACTTCTCATCAAAATCAACAATAGAAGAAATGCACTCCAAAAGATGATAAGAGGATGTTGAGTTTTTTGGTTTTGTTTAGCAGTTTTTATAAATTTTGTAAACAAATATATTGTTGCTTTTTTCTTGGACGTTGTTAAAGCTTCTAGTTTTATTAGACTGTTTTGGTCTCTTGGGCAATATTAAAATTATTTCATTTCTTGCTTCCCCAAAATATTGGATAAAATCCCAAAAAGAATACATATCCAGAAGTGGATCTCCTATCATCCACGAATCCTACATAGTTTGCATTCGTGTATCCTAATAAGAAGAATCGTTTGTTCTTCTTGTACTCTAAACCATACTCAATAGTACCATGAATATATCTGAGTACCTGCTTTGCTTCTTTCTAGTGACACATCCTTGTCTACTGCATGAATAGTGAAAGATAGTTAGCAGCACAACAGAAACCTAGTCTAGTATAAGTCAGATCAATGAGACTCTCAATCACTTGTTGATGGAGAGTTCATACACAATTTTGACGCAAGCATTTTTTGAAGCACTAATGATTCAAAATTCTACACAATAGTGCTTATAAGAGGCAAATTGACCTTACTATGGACTATCCTACAATCCTCAATCCTAAAGTTGATGTGTTTGGGACTCCATTCAACTTTGAATCTCAAACTATACTGAGGTACCTCTTGGGTCGTCGCATGGTACTTGACAAAAGTGGCTCTAACAAACCAAGATCACCAGCATCGTCACATCCACCATCATCATCATCAACATCACCAACATCAACATTTGTACTTTTGAGGTTTCATTAGCATCATATAGAAATAGAACAACAGCCTTTTATAAGATAGGCAGCTCATTAGAAGGTGAGTTGAACTCAATTCTCATCAAAAACAAACCTCTATTGTTGTACAACTTCCTAGTGTCAAGATCCCATGCTTCTTTTGGAGTGACACCATTCAACACTACTATGGGTGTGTAATTTCTATTGTTGTACAAATTCCTAGTGTCAGGATCCATGACCTAATAAGATTTCGAATCATTATTGTCCCCAAGAAAGATGTATTTCTTGGATTTCTCTTCCAACTTCGTCCTCTTTAGCTTCGAAATATGCATGAACATTGTTCATTGGAAAACTCAAATGTATGAAATTGAGGGCTTAAGCCCTATCCATGCTTCTTTTGGAGTGACACCATTCAACACTACTATGGGTGTGTAATTTCTATTGTTGTACAAATTCCTAGTGTCAGGATCCCGGACCCAATAAGATTTCGAATCATTATTGTCCCCAAGAAAGATGTATTTCTTGGATTTCTCTTCCAACTTCGTCCTCTTTAGCTTCGAAATATGCATGAACATTGTACATTGGAAAACTCAAATGTATGAAATTGAGGGCTTAAGCTCCATCCATGCTTCTTTTGGAGTGACACCATTCAACACTGCTATGGGTGTGTAATTCAGCAAATAAATTGTTCTGTACAGATTTTACCCAAAATTTTGGCACTAAATGTACATCAAACAACATCGCACCATCTCCCAAATAGTAGAAACTGTAGAATTATGCCTCTTTGCAACATCATTCTATTGAGATGAGTAGACAGTTGTTAACTATCATCTAAGACCATTCTACTTAAAAAAAATAAAAGAAACTCATGAATAGCTTTCTCTTCAAAGTCTAGAATGATAGATTTTGATTGTGGATCGTCCAAGATCTTCACCAAGATCCTAAAATGCAGATGGCAAAGCTCTCATGACAATGGGCACGAGAAGATCATCTGACACTGTTTTACCTAATGCTTGGGGCAAGCCCCGCAATTTTGTAATCCTTAGGAAAGCCTCCAAATTTTCATCATTATCCATCTTCACACAGTAGAAACTGTAGAATTATGCCTCTTTGCAACATCATTCTATTGAGATAAGTAGACAGTTGTTAACTATCATCTAAGACCATTCTACTTAAAAAAAATAAAAGAAACTCATGAATAGCTTTCTCATCAGAGTCTAGAATGATAGATTTTGATTGTGGATCGTCCAAGATCGTCACCAAGATCCTAAAATGCAGATGACAAAGCTCTCATGACAATGGGCATGAGAAGATCATCTGACACTATTTTACCTAATGCTTGGGGCAAGCCCCGCAATTTTGTAATCCTTAGGAAAGCCTCCAAATTTTCATCATTATCCATCTTCACACAGTGTAATTGAATTTGAAGGTGAAAATTTTGATTCTAGCTCTTAAATTCAAACACCATGTAGAGTTTATTGTCATGTCCCCTTTCTGAGCTCGTCAGCATTGGCACAGTGCATAGCCTATTCACGCGATCCTGTAGGCTAGGCGAGCAGTTTAAGGATCTTGGAAGTCAGTTGGAGCAGTTTCCTATTATTTAGGGTCGTGCTTTTTTCAGAACAGTTTCTATATTTGGATAGTTCGACCAAAAGGGTATCCAAAAATGCTATCAGATGTTGGCTTGGGTCTTCTGGTGCAACTATTTTAATACTCGTAATTATTTAATTATAAAGTCGTATTTAATTAAATAGACTTTATATTATGTGTGCACATAAGTCACTTAAGTGAATTATTAATTATTTGATAAAGTGACTTAGGGAGACATAAGGATTTATTAAAAAGGGGGTTTTTTTATCCCACATTGGTTATGTTATGATACAACCAGGCCCGAGTCAATAATAAATAAAGTGGTCGGGCTCTCATTCCAGGACCCCTTGAACATTGAATATATTGCTTGATGCATTCTAGAGAATTTGCTTGCAGATTCGAGCTTGTTGAGAACGGAAACTCTCGGCAAGGACATCCACTACGGCTATGAAAGATCAGCTCTATTGGATTTTGATTGTCTTCATTCAGAGGGCAAATTGGAGATCAAAGAGAATTTCTGGTTCGTCATTGATATCTTGTGTGTTGGGAGATAGCAGCGATTTATACCTGTAGACGGTACTTATTTGGAGGCTGTAGCAGTTTACTATTCACGCGGGACTGTAGCAGTTTACTATTCACGCGGGACTGTAGCAGTTTACCATTCACGCGGCACTGTAGCAAATTACTATTCACGCGGCGCTGTAGTAAATTACTATTCATGGCACTATTCACAAACTATTTCCAGAACGTGGATTGCTGCGATTTGTTTTCAGACTTGAGGAAAATCGGGTATTTTTAGTGCTGTTCATCATTGTAATTTCCCTTGCAATTAAGTTGTTCCAGTTTGTGAAGCTTTCTTTCAACAGTATACTGTATGTTTAAATCCCATAAAAATACCAAAAAAAAGAGCATATATTTGAATTAAAAGAGCAAGAAATTTGTGTTTTTTTTTTACTAGTCAAAATAGATAGGAAACAATCCAGAATAGGGTGGGTTGTTACAGTGGTATCAGAGCGAGTCATATCTGCCGACTTGTGGGTTTAATTAATGAGTGAACCAGTTGATAAAGGGAAAGAGAAAGATTTTCATCTTCAGTACGAGCGACATAAGAGATCTACTGAATTACTAGACATTATGGGTGATGATCAGCATCGGGAGAACCCTAGTATATTTGGGGCTCTTAATGCTTTGTCAAAGGCACAGATGGATATGCAGGATCAGATGATACAGGGACAGGAAGCATTAGCAAATGCTATTATGGCTATGACTAATACTTTGCAGGGGCTACAGACAGGGACTAATCAGGATGGTGGGCCTAGCTCATCAAACAGGCGTATTCCGAGCAAGGGCAGCCAGGGCATGACTGATCAGAGGCAACATACAGTTGTTACTTCTCGACCGACTCAGCCTACGTTCTTATCTAGAGCTGAAGTTCCAGCACCTGAGATGCACACAGCTCAAGGGCCTATAGAGGATCAGTTTGAGGAGTGGTATCAGCGGTATAGTGCTCTTCCGGAAGGCCTTAGGGCCCATTGGTCATTTGACCAATACGTCACTCAGAAGCAAAGGAGTATGGGACAGGGAGGTGGTCACCGTACTGATCAGGCTAGACCAGCACAGAAAGAATTCAACCAAGCACTGAACAAGGTTTCTTTACCTCAGTTTGATGGTAGTGGCAAATGTACAGCCAGGACATGGGTGGATAAACTTGATAATTTCCTCTCACTTCGACCTATGTTGGAAGAAGAAGCTATAAAATTCGCCACATTACATCTTGAAGGAGCTGCACACGATTGGTGGTTTCATGGGTTGATCACTTTGGGTCATAATTTGATTACATCCTATGAGGAGTTCACACGGCTACTTATCGATCGATTCGATAAGAAGGATCCCGAGTTGTATTTTCGAGATCTGGCACAGTTGAGGCAGAACAGTTCAGTAGAGGCCTACATCACAAAATTCCAGTCCATTTCTGTCAAAGTGGATGATATCTCAGAGAGGCGTCTAATCATACTCTTCTATGAGGGATTGTCTGAGCCGCTACGTGGTTGGGTAAAGGCATTTGATCCAGTCACTTTACAGGATGCCATGAAAAAGACGAGAAGCATGGAGTTCGTTGTTCCGAAACAAAAACCAGCCTTCAAACCTTTTCAGAATAACAAAGATAAGAAGGGGTTTGTCCAGAACGCACCTAAAACTGAAACTAAGAAACTATCAGATAATGAGCTCAATGAATTAAGAAAAAGGAAATTATGCTTCAGATGTAGAGAACCATGGGAGTTGGGCCACAAGTGTTCAGTTAAGGTGAAGCAACTAGAGGCTAGAGAATATTTTGAAGTTGATGAATCTGGTTCAGAGCATTCGGATCAACGGAAGGATGAGGAGAATTGTGGAGCAGGGGAGACAGAAGAAGAGACTGAGGTACAGATTGCACAATTGTATAGTTTTAAAAAGGGATCTTCTTTCAAGGTCCGAGGAGTCCTTCAGGGGCAGCGGGTGGTGACACTGATTGATACAAGGGCAACTCATAACTTTATTGACGCTGGGTTGGTTGATAAGAGAGGGTTGCAGACAGAAGAATTTCCAGGATTCAGAGTAATGGTAGCAGATGGGACAGCCATACAGTGTAACCGCAGGATCCCTAAACTACAGATGAAGTTAGGAGGCTATGATCTTACTGATGATTTTTATGTGGTTAATATTGGGGATACTCATATGATTCTGGGAATGCAGTGGTTAGAATCCTTGGGCGAATTCACTATGAACCTGAGGGCTATGGAGATGAGTTTCATGACAAGTGGCAAGAAGGTGACGCTGAGAGGCATGTCAGACGGCGGACCCCGAGTTGTCTCCATTAAGCGAATGGAGAGGCTTTTCAGACATGATGAGGTTGAGTGGACAGCAGAGTGTCTCATTACTTCAGCAGGGGATGTACAGGTTAAGTCCACTTACCAGCCAGAGATTCAGGACATCTTGACTAAACACTCCAAGGTGTTTAGTAATATTCCTCCAGGGAGACCTCCGGAGAGAGGAATGGAGCACATTATTGAGTTGGAGGAGAGTGCTAAGACAGTTATCACTACACCCTATAGGCACCCTAGGCGACATAAGGATGAGATTGAGAAAACAATTCAGGAATTGCTTGACATGGGACATATCCGACCAAGCAAGAGTCCTTTTGCTTCGGCTGTGGTTTTGGTAAAGAAAAAAGATGGGACTTGGCGTATGTGTGTTGACTATAGGGAGCTAAATAAGAAAACAATTAAAAACAGGTACCCTATTCCACGCATTGACGAATTGATTGATGAGCTACATGGAGCTCAACTCTTCTCAAAAATAGACCTGCACAGTGGTTACCATCAGATCAGAATGAGAGAGCAGGATATAGAGAAAACAGCTTTTCGTTGTCATTGTGGGCACTTTGAGTTTCTGGTTATGCCTTTTGGGTTGACCAATGCCCCAGCGACTTTCCAGTCTTGTATGAACAAGATTTTTAGCAGGAAGTTGAGGAGGTATGTTTTGATATTCTTTGATGATATTCTGGTTTACAGTCGATCATGGGAGGAGCACCTACAGCATCTTGAGGAGGTCCTCCGTATCCTCGAACAGGAATCCTTTTATGCTAAGGAAACAAAATGTGATTTTGGGTTGACAGAGCTCTTGTATCTTGGGCACATTATCAGTGCAGATGGAGTACATATGGACCCGGATAAAATCAAAGCTATCCAGGATTGGCCAGCTCCAACAAATCTATCTCAGCTTAAGGGATTCTTTGGACTTTGTGGTTTTTACAGACGGTTTGTGAAGGGATTTTCGCAGTTGGCAGCCCCACTCACAGATTTGACCAAGAAGGGTGCCTTCAAATGGTCTGATGAAGCTCAGAAGTGTTTCGAACACTTCAAACAGGTTATGTGTTCTTGCCCGGTGCTTGTTATGCCAGATTTTTCACAGCCCTTTCGTTTTACAAGCAGTGATGCTTCCGGTGAAGGGATTGGTGCGCTTCGATGCAGAACAGACACCCAGTGGCTTATGAGAGTCGGAAGCTCCAGGGGGCAGAAAGGAGTTATTCTATTTATGATAAGGAGATGTTGGCGATAATGCATGCTCTCGCCAAATTCCGGCAGTATCTGGTTGGAGGTAGATTCACTGTCAGCACGGATCATAACAGTCTTAGATACTTCTTGGCTCAGAAGGATCTAAATGAGAGGCAGCAGAAGTGGGTCAGCAAGCTACAAGCTTATGATTTTGACATAGTTTATGTTAAGGGAAAGTCGAATGTGGTTGCTGATGCTTTATCTCGAAGGCCTCACATTTGTTCAATGACTGGTATTTCAGCAGAATGGCGAGATGTTATTATTGCAGAATATGCCGAGGATGAGTGGGCATCCAGTTTGCTAAAGGGCAAAGTGCAGGATGACCGTTATATGATTTCACAGGGTTTGATCCTTTATAAGGGTTGTGTTTTTCTTCTATCTGGGTCACAGTTTAGGAAGAGAGTTATCCAGTATTTTTATGATGATCCGACTGCAAGTCATTCAGGTTTCTTTAAGACTTACAGGAGCATTCGGGAGAGATTTTCTTGGAAAGGGCTTAAGAATGAGGTTCTTCAGTATGTTCGTGAGTGTTCTATCTGTCAGCAAAATAAGGATGAACATACACACCCAGCAGGTTTATTGCAACCCCTTCCAATACCGAACCAGAAATGGGAAGGTATATCTATGGATTTCATTACTGGGTTACCCACAGTGCAGGGCAAGGATTGCATTTATGTTGTGGTGGATAGACTCACTAAGTTTGCACATTTCTTTGCTATTTCAGCTACTTTTACGGCTGCTCAGGTGGCTGATTTATTTTTTAGAGAGGTGTTCCGTTTGCATGGAATACCCAAGACTATTGTGAGCGACAGGGATACACGGTTCATGAGCATTTTCTGGCAGGAGTTATTCAGGTTAGGAGAAACCGAGCTCACTCCCAGCACTAGCTACCACCCTCAGACCGATGGGCAGACAGAGATAGTTAATAAGTGGATAGAGGGTTACCTGAGGAATTATGTTTCAGGGCAGCAGAAAGCTTGGGTGAAGTGGCTTCATCTTGGGGAATTCTGCTACAACACAACTCACCACATGACTATTGGTATGACACCTTTCATGGCTTTGTATGGTTATGAGGCTCCAAGCTTCATTGATCTTCTATTGGGTGACAGTCGAGCTCCGGGAGCTAAGGATTATTTGCAGGACAGCCAGGACTTGTTGAGGTCCCTCAAGGATAATATCCTTCAGGCTCAGAATCGGCAAAAGCTTTATGCCGATCAGTACAGAGTTGAGCGCAGTTTTGAGGTGGATGATCCGGTCTATCTTAGGTTGCGGCCTTATAGACAATCTACTCTCAAGAAGACTGGGAAGGAGAAGTTGAAGCCCAGATTTTATGGACCCTTTCGGGTAATCAGGCGGATTGGTGAGGTAGCTTATGAGTTGGAGCTACCTGGTGACAACAAAATACATAATGTCTTCCATGTTTCACGCCTCAAAAAGGCGATTGGTGCACGCATTGTTCCTTCTACTGAGTTGCCTCCATGGGATGAGGAGGGTAAACTCATTTTGGTTCCCGAAGCTATTATTGATTACAGGGAGAAGGTGTTGAGGCGGAAGGTAATTAAGGAATATTTGATTAAATGGAAGAACTTACCTGTTGATGATGCTACCTAGGAACATGAAGACATTCTACAGCATCCGGCACTAAGATTGCTTGGGGACAAGCAATTTTTGGGAGGGAGGACTGTCATGTCCCCTTTCTGAGCTCGTCAACATTGGCACAGTGCATAGCCTATTCACGCGATCCTGTAGGCTGTGGGAGCAGTTTACGGATCTTGGAAGTCAGTTGGAGCAGTTTCCTATTTTTTAGGGCCGTGTTTTTTTCAGAACAGTTTCTATATTTGGACAGTTCGACCAAAAGGGTATCCAAAAATGCTATCAGATGTTGGCTTGGGTCTTCTGGTGCAATTATTTTAATACTCGTAATTATTTAATTATAAAGTCGTATTTAATTAAATAGACTTTATATTATGTGTGCACATAAGTCACTTAAGTGAATTATTAATTATTTGATAAAGTGACTTAGGGAGACATAAGGATTTATTAAAAAGGGGGTTTTTTTATCCCACATTGGTTATGTTATGATACAGCCAGGCCGAGTCAATAATAAATAAAGTGGTCGGGCTCTCATTCCAGCACCCCTTGAACATTGAATATATTGCTTGATGCATTCTGGAGAATTTGCTTGCAGATTCGAGCTTGTTGAGAATGGAAACTCTCGGCAAGGACATCCACTACGGCTGTGAAAGATCAGCTCTATTGGATTTTGATTGTCTTCATTCAGAGGGCAAATTGGAGATCAAAGAGAATTTCTGGTTCGTCATTGATATCTTGTGTGTTGGGAGATAGCAGCGATTTATACCTGTAGACGGTACTTATTTGGAGGCTGTAGCAGTTTACTATTCACGCGGTACTGTAGCAGTTTACTATTCACGCGGCACTGTAGCAAATTACTATTCACGGCACTATTCACAAACTATTTCCAGAACGTGGATTGCTGCGATTTGTTTTCAGACTTGAGGAAAATCGGGTATTTTCAGTGTTGTTCATCATTGTAATTTCCCTTGCAATTAAGTTGTTCCAGTTTGTGAAGCTTTCTTTCAGCAGTATACTGTATGTTTAAATCCCATAAAAATACCAAAAAAAAGAGCATATATTTGAATTAAAAGAGCAAAAAATTTGTGTTTTTTTTTACTAGTCAAAATAGATAGGAAACAATCCAGAATAGGGTGGGTTGTTACATTTATCCCATGCATCTTACGTTTTTTTGGCATCACAGATATCGGGTTATGTTTAATTAGATATGCCAAACCTTATGATGAGTCGTGCTATATAATCCACCTTGTCAAATTTTCTCTACTCATCAGGATCTATCATGCCTCAAAGTGTCTCTAGAGACAATGTCCCACATGTCTTCACACTCAAGATGAATCTTGAGTTTTGTCTTCCAAGTGAAATAATTATTCCTCTTCAATAGTTGGGAATCAGGTAGCAAAACATTTGGAACATTAACTACCATGTTAATGCTTTAAGCAAATAATAACTGACAAATTTATACAAGAGATTCAACTAAAAAAATGACGAAATTCTAGTACACAACAAATACTTATCAAGATTTATATAATCTAATAGGATGAAACTTGAGAACAAGTAAACTTGTCTTCACCAATATTGGAGGTATGAAGCAGTTGTCAATTTGTCTTCTCCTCCAATAGCATACATAAGCTTATCAAATTCATTGACAAGAATGCCTACTTAATACATGCTCTATTGTTACGATCAATGATTATTACAACCAATGAGATAGATACAATCGAGGAGATCGATACAAACGATGCTCCTGCCTAGAAAAATGTAATATAGTGTTCCTAACATCCCCCCTTATTACATTATTTGGGATAGAAAATATTACTACCCCCCTTAGTTTAGAGGAGAGACCAATGAAATTGTTGTCTAGCTTTGGCTCTGACACTTGCATTGGCTCTGGCTCTAGCTTGGGATCCAGCTCTAGCTCTTCCTCTTTATCTTTCCCATGCTTTGTAGTCTTGACTCTTAATAATTCTACACAATAGCAAGGGTTCCTTATCTCTCCAAATCATCCCCTTTTCAATATACCACCAGTCCGATATACCAAACCTTTTGATATACTCGTCATTCCAATATACCCATTGGTACATGGAGAAGCTAATTCTCTCTATATACGTGGTCGTATGTGAGAGAGACCTTGAGGTACGTGAAAGTGTTCAATACATGGTACTTAGGCAATACGGAAAGGGATCATTTTGTCTATGACACCTGCTTAAAAAGACCTTGTTGAAGAGTCTTAATTTCAAGGTTTATGTTGAACGATAGTGGTGAATAGGGTAATTAACAAAATGAAAATGAACAAATAGGACTTCCTTATTTCCCTCGAAAATTTATAGGGATAGAAACCAGACATCACTGTTGTAGCTATTTTAGGCGTTAAGCATGATAACGAGTTGTGACAGCATTACCTATAAACGACTGCTACAGCCACTATATATACTGAACACTGCTTCAAACCTTTGAGGTTTGAGAAAGGGTTGATTTGTGAAATCCTTTTTCCATCCAATGCAATAAAGCATGAATTGCAAAACAAGAAAAAATGGTGTCAAACTCTGCCGATATTACACCTAATAAAATCATTTAATATTGCAAAATAGGCATTTAAACTTGGAAAAATTTTACCAACCTTCCAAGGCAATAGATTTCAAAAAATTGACTCTTACACCCTTATACCTCCTAATGGCTCTTTAGAAAACATTAAAGTGCATTCCTCTTTAAAAATGTTCTATAGTTTTTAAAAAAATAAAAATTAACTATAGAACTGTATCAAAATCTTTCCCCTTAGTGTTTTTTATTTTTTCGTAATTCTAAAAAAACTTCTTTTTTTTTTAAAGAAATGCACCCTAGGGGAATTGAACTCAAGACCTTTATGCAATAGACTTAACTTTACACCCCAAGACCAACTCTCCTACTTGGGCTTTTATGCATGAATAAAGGAAATTTTTTTCTTTTTTTTAACACCCTTAAAAAATATCATGCACTTTCAAGTTTATAAAGCAAAAGCAACCTTTATGGCATTCAAACCTAGTTCTTTCCGGCTGCCAAGCGCATTGTAGGCGTGCACTAACCAACCAATTGGCCCACGTCCTTGGGCCTTGAAAGGGATGAAAGGCAATTCCATGCTGAAGTGTGAAGTTGACTTCCAAAAATGCTTCACCCCATGGCACGTATCCTCTTCACGCAGCTCTCGTCAAGGTTTGTAGCTCTTCCATATGGCTTTGTGCTTCTGACAATGTTTGAGAACCCAACCCCCGAAATCCTCAATGCTTTTAAAATCACGTGTCAAAAGATACATATTGAGAATGGCACCTTATGCAATGTCCACTATGTCAAATGTTCACATGAGAGTGTTTTCATTATACAAAATCCAATAGTTCCAAAGAACGATGTTTGAGTCATTAATTAATGGGCTACCAAACCCTTGGCATGCCACAAAGAATGGTTCAATGAAATCACTCTTGATGATTATGATGGATTTGTGTTACTTGGCAATGAGAACACTCATAAAATTGTTGGCAAGGGAAAAAAAATCATGGACCTTACAAGTTCTAGCAAATGTAAGATTTCATGTGTTTTGTGTATCCACATTCCCTTCCACTATCCAAGTCGGTTAGGAAGATTCAAAGTTCGTTTTCAATAATAATTGGTGTAACATAAAGAAAGGTGAGAATGTGCTTGGGAAATGCATTCAGAAAAACAGATTGTACAAACTCTCTCATAAGCTGGAACCTAACTAATGGTGCTTCTCCATGCTATTCGGTAAAGAAGAATTTCAAACTGTTATTTTGGAGATATCTTTCACTTCCATTCCAGTGATAAAGCATAGTATACTTGTATTTTCATTAATGAAAAATAGATTTAGTGTTTATTTCCCCTTTGGCAGAACACTAGTTGCTATATCTTCTTTAAAAAAGAATCTTTCACTTCCATTCCTGTGAAAAATTGTTGTAGAATACTTGTAATCTCCCTAATGCAACGTAGTTTTTTAGTGTTTATTTGCTTTGGTGAAATATCCATTGCCACTATCTTCAAAATGTTCTGTTCAAATGTTGACACACTCATCTCATGTAAAGATTACCATGCTAAATAATAGCGAAAAAGTCAAAGTGCCAAAGACTTGCAGCTCTTTGATATGGCACTAGTAACAAAAGTAGCTTTGGCCTTTACAAGGAAAAAAACAAGATTTGAGCATCATAAAAAGAATGTATTTGGTGGGACCAAACGGGCTGGGTATTAGAGTGGAACGAAATTCCACATAAGAACATGCATCACAATGATCCAATTTGAAAGCAAGAGGGCCAACTACTTCCCACACACATGTCGTGACTCAATTTTAATAAGGGTGAAGAATCCCACAAAATCAAAAACAGGGTGGCAAATTACAGTTCCACAAAATGAAAGCATGTAAAAGACGGAATAAATCAGTCAAGCTAGGAGCTGAAGGGTGGAGATACAACAGATGTTTGGATAGATAAGTGAGATTGTAATTGGAGGCCTGGTGACAATCCCATTTAACATGGACTTCAAAAAGAAGCGGGAGAAGCGAGAACTCAAAAAGGTGTAAGATTACACTAGCGTGATCGTTAAGATGGCATTTTGGCAAAATAGAATCATGACTTAGTAATTAACAAAGCACAGCAGTAAAATCATTAATAACATGAATTCCAAACAAGGGTGCAAATCTAGGCGGACTTGGACATAACACAATGAGAATCAAAGAGTGATGGGGAATCTATAACACAGCCAGCCCACAAATGATTACTTTAAAATGAAAACAATTCTAAGAAACATTACAAAAGCTTTGGAATAACAAATAATGGCCAACAGTAAGGCTTTAGTGTGGCTGGTACTTCACTGAAAGATTTTAACAACTGACATATTTCACAAAATATGATGGGTGGGACCATATGTTGAAAACTGTTAATCTTCCAATTTTGGCCACGACTAACTCTATACTTGTGTTGTATTATTATTTGGCTTTCCCACTTTGAGAGGTAATCCATGTATTATAGCATTGATCGAATAATGTCAGTTTGACAGTTATTGGGGTTTGTGCCATTGTAATGTGGATAGCATTTAACTCCCGCTTGCACATCATTTTGTACATCAGTTGGAGATTATTTCATTGTTAGTGAAAAATCTTGGGGTCCAAGGTCACCAAATCAAATCTTTCATGCCCCTTTCTTGATATTTGTGTTTTGCATCTGGGTAACAATTTCATTCAGTCCATTCCTCTCTACATTGTGATTTTCTAGATGGTATCAGAGCAGGCGTAAATTTCCATCACTTGATCCAAGATTTTTTCTCCATTGCTCTTTTCTGGTGTTGCTTCATAGTTTTGTTCATAGTTGAAAAAATTGAATTCGGCAAAAAATCGGGAAGGCAAAAGAATTGGAAAAATTTGGGAATCGGTAAAAAATCAGCAAAAAAAAAAGGTAAGAAAATCAAGATTCCTTCAAACTACAAAAAGTCCGCTGTTAAAATGCACTTTAGTATTTTGTTTGGTGTGGAAGCAGGTAGGCAGTGTTTTGTTTTGTTTGGAACAAGCAAATGAGGCAAAATAAAAATAAAAATAAAAACAAGCTATTTATGCCATTTCCTCTACCCATGCTGCCACAGCAGATTTTTTTGGCAAAAATTTGAGATTTTATCGGTAAGGGCAGGAATCGGCAAAAATCAGGAAAGACCGGGATTTTTTGCAGATTTTCTCAACTATGGTTCTGTTCAAGAGGAAGTGACAACAGAGTATAGGATGAGCTTTTGCTAGGGTTTATTTCAAAAACCTGTTTGAAGATTCATAACCCTTTTTGCAGTGTTGTATTCTAAAGGTTGCGACTGCAACATATGGAAACCATATTGCTAGGGTTTTTGAAGAAAACCCATTTTTTTATGAATCAGTATTGCTTTCAAGGTTCCAACTTCCAACCATAGTAGGAAAAACCACTACTCAGCAAAAACATAGTACTCAAAGTTTGGAAAGTTCTCCACAACTCACAAAAAAAAGATCACAAAAATTAATTTTATTCACAATATATATATAGAGAGAGAGAGAGAGAGCTAGGAAGTCGATTTTCTATTAGAGTTCCATAAAAAGAGTACAATTACAATTCATGGTCATGAATGATCATCAAAATCAACAAAATACAACATACTCAAGCAAAGTCCATTTTAAGCCACGTTTTTTTTTCGTTTTCATATTGGGTCCCTCCTTGGACTTGGAGTTTGGATTGTAGGACTGGGATCATTACTACCGGTTCCTTGCCCCTTGTCGGAAGAATCCATTTAACCCCAAAATTTGGCAAAACAGAGATAGTTACATTAAACTACTAAGAATATAAAATTAGTAGAAGAAATATGAAGCTATTAAAAATAAAATTATAAATGAAAAACATTTTTTAAATAAAAAAATAAAAGACAACCATTGATTTTACATATATCCTTTTTTACATAATGAATTGGTATTTTAAGTTCATTAAAATATATATCTAAAAGTACTGTAGATCTCTTTAAACTGTATTTTTTCAATATTATATTCTTCCAATCTATGGGTAATTGTTCCTCATTAGCCCCAAAGTTTGGCAAAACAGAGATGATTATATTAAACAATTAAGAATATAAAATTAGTAGAAGAAATATAAAGCTATTAAAAATAAAATTATAATAAAAAAACATTTTAAAAAAAACAAATAAAAGACAACCATTGATTTTACATGTATCTTTTTTTACATAATGAATTAGTATTTTAAGTTTATTAAAATATATATCTAAAAGTACTCTAGATCTCTTTAGACTGTATTTTTTCAATAATATATTCTTCCAATCTATGGGTAATTGTTCCTCATTAATGCACTAAAATTCCATATTTATACATTTTTTAGTTCCATTTGTAACCTTGTAGATATCATACACCTACTGCCTTACAAGGAAAATTTGAGGTGATAATCGAGTCTTAGGCTAAAGACAAGTGTATGCACCATAGGCTTTAATTTCTTTTTCAATTCAAATGAATATTTAAGAGGCACCATTCCCTGCTTTGCACACCCACCTTTCCATTGATGACTCCATGAAAAGAAGAATGCAAGCAATCTAGGAAACCAGCTTATACTTCAACTGTTCTGGGATTTGATCAACAACAGTTCAAGGCTTCATTTTCATTTTTCTGAAGCGATGGGAGCAACTATACTAAGCAATTTGCTAACAGAAATACCGATTCTGGTGGCTGCTACTATTGGATAGGGTTCTTATTGCTGTGCAACGGCTGTTGATTTCTTGTGTGAAGGTGATGTCGTCATCTTCAACGACTCTTTCGAGCAATAATTGGTACAAAGAGCTCCTGCTGGACGACAGCAACGATGATGAGGTTGATGGTTGTCAGGCTGTTACCAAATAAACAGAGATCTAGAGTGTCATCTCTGTTGAGGCTACTTTGTCCTGTTTCTAGAGTACAAGTATCTCGGGCACTCACATTGTATTTTGGGGATCTTATATTTTTGTTCCTTGATTCTATAGAAAGTTTTTAACACCAAATCTCAACCTTGTATTTATCAAAATGAGAAGATGTGCAAACCTGAATTTGCAACTGTTTTCTACCTTCGAAGTGTGATCTATGTAATATGGTACTGTTGTCACATTTTGCACGGGGTGCAATGTCTTCAATATTGTTTTGTAACAGTGCTGCTCTTCTTTTCCTCCTTCCGTTTTCCTTCCTTCTCTCCCTTTCCTTTTCTTTCCCATTCTCTTTCTCTCCCCCCTTTTTTTCCTTGGAGTTCCCCAGTTGATTTTCCAGCTTTCCAGCAAGTCTACCTAAAATTGGCTAAGTGCGGGTGCGAAGTTCGCACTTCGCCCAGTTTGGGTGCGAAGTTCGCACTTCGCCCGATCTTGTCGAGTTCGCACTTCGCCCAGTCTGGGTGCGAAGTGCGTACTTCGCCCAGTTTTGGTGCGAAGTCCGACTTCGCCCCACTTTCTGGGCGCACCTTGCACTGGCAGATTGGCAGGTCAACACAGAAGAAAGATAGAATGCCGGAGCAGGTCCATATGGCGGCAGACATCAGTGTTCGCCTGTGCGCAGTTCGACTTCTCAACAGAGCCGGAATGCGCCCTTGACAGGTGTACAGTATGGGAACAAACCCGGAATTTGACCAAGGCGTGAAGGCCTTCCCAACTGCACTTGTTTTCTGCCCACGCATCCCAAGGAGCTCCAATCCCAAGTGAAGATGGATAGAGCGCCCTCTAAGGCGGGCATGTGTCCACTGACATAACCCATCATCGGACAAGTGTCCGGCTTCGGGATTTGAACCAAGGCTGCCGACCAAAAGGGATAAGCATGGACTGCCTGCACCGCTTGCGTTAATAGCCTCATTCAAAGCTGATCTGAGGTTTCACCTGCTCCAGCTTCCAGCAAGACTGCCGACTTGAAGATTTGCCCAGCACTCCGCCACGTAGCTGTCCAGCTTCCAGGAAGACCATGCTGCGGGTACAGCCCAGTCCGACAAAAGGTCAGCATTTGCAGCTCTTTCGCCGCTTACGTCGACCTTATGTTTGCTGGGACTCTGTGCCCATTAATGTAACGGGTGGGACTCGGGCTATAAGAGCCCATCGTAAATTCATTGTAAAGGGTGGAAGGGGAATGTTTGTTAGGGAACTACTGTGCTTACTGTAACCGTGCTTCTGCTTGCAAATACAATTTGTATGCCTGGTTCTGTTCTACCGCTTTTATTTCTTATGCTTATGCTTTACGCGATTATGTGTCATGGCTTGTTGATTCACTTCGGCATTTGATGGTCAGGCGCCTTTAGCATTCTTTCCGTACTTTTAATTTTCGTATAATAGATGTGGTAGCAGTTCCATCAGTTATGTGTGACGTTGCTGGCCCGTATCTGGTGATTGATGCGATCCTCTACTGTTAGTTCCTTGTAGGGAATGTTTGCTAGGGAGCCATTGAAGTCTGTGCGGTTAAACTCTCTGCCTAACACATATACCCAGCTCACGACATCTCTAGGTTTACTTTCTACCCCTGTCAGTGTACGTATCTGGTGATTGATACGATCCCCTGTTGTTAGTTCCTTGTAGGGAATGTTTGCTAGGGAGCTATTGAAGCTGTGCATACACTGCTTGTGTATCGGAAGTACGCCTAGGTTTTGCAGTTCCTTGTCATGCTCTGTGTTTGTATGCAGTAAGTAGCGGTGATTGGTGTGTTCCCGTACTGTTAGTTCCCCCCACCAACCTTTGGACATATTTGTAATCTCTTTCTGTACATTTGTCCCTTTCAGTCTTTTATTTCTTTCCTGTTCCCTTTAGCTTAAATTAGAAGCCCCCCCAAAAGGAGCCGGCCTTCTCCGGAGATTGGCTCGGAAGGCATCTCTTCCTTCCGGCCTTTCATCTTTGGTGGGCGAATGCGGGCGCATTAACCCAAAATCCTTTCCTCATGGCAGATTCGTAACCAACAGTTTCTCTGGCACGCCCGGCCCGGTGGGACACTTGTCCCACGATTTAAAGAAAGAGTACCCGTCCTGTCTCCACTTAGCGCAACAGTTTTTCTGCTACGCTCGGCGGAACACGGGTCCCACATCTGAAGAGAGATTTTCCGATCCGTCTCCACCTGGCGCTGACAGTTCCTGAGCTCTCGGTGAGACAAGGAAGTTTCTCACCCCCGACAGAATCGAAGCACCGGTGTTCGCTTCATTGCTGTTCCAAATCTGAACACCTGGCGACTCTGCACGAACAAATCCTCTGAGTCTAGAAGACCGGTCCCGTCACCTTCATGCACACGAGAAGGTGGCGAACAAGAAATCCGAGAAGCCCGCCTGAGTTCTACGAACTAGACATCCACGCTCGAGGCGAGATACCCAGGCTGGCTGATCCGCGAGCTCGTTTCGACGAAGCCGAGGCTGAGATCCAAGAAGAGGCCGAAGCTGAGGTCGGAGGAGCCGAGTACGAAGTAGAAGAGGCCGAGGAAGAGGAAAATCCTGCATCCTCGGAAAGTACCGACACCGAGTACACAACCGACGGCGGAGAAGAAGAAGAAATGGCTGCTCAACAGCCGAATGACGATGATCTCTTCCCGGCGGTGGACTCTACAGGGCCTTTGGCCCTGATCGGTCAGCAAGCTGTGCCCCCTGCTGCTTTAAAGTCTATTCCCACATACGACGGCTACGGTAAGACGGCGTACGAGCACATCCAGGACATCCTTGCCCTGGCCGCACTGCATACCATCACCGATGAAAGTGTGAAGACCCGTCTGCTGGCCCTTTCCCTGAGGGGAAAGCTTCTCTCCTGGTGGAGATCGCTGCCAGAGGGATCCATCACAGGGTGGCCCCAGCTTGCCAGGAGGCTCGTAAAAGGATGCAACGAGTCTGCTGATCCTACCTCTCTCTTGCATCAGTTCCAAGCAATCCAGAGACATCCTCAAGAGGAGGTGTCTGATTTTAACATTAGGTTTGCGAGATCCTGGAAACGGGTACCTCGCGAACTTCGGCCTTCGACCGGCATGGCTGCTCACTACTATCCGAGGTCTTTCAACTCGGACATATGCCCTCTTGCTGAAGATCGCCGAATTGACGAGTTCCACCGCACTGTACGAAGCTGCCCGACAAGTCGAAGGCGACATTATCTCCATTGGCAGGCTTCCGTCCAGAGTGCGGGAGCCGATTCATCCCGACTTTCCCAGATCGCAGTATCCTTCTGCTTCTGGTGGTTTGCCGTCCACTTCAGGGCAGCAACCCCAGCCGCAGTGGAATCCGGCGCCGGTCGTAACTCAATACGGCCCGCCTCAGTTGCATTACCCTCATCCGCCTCCTCCCGCTCCGCATTTTCCGGCGCTTCCTGCTCCCCCGCAGTATGCGTCTTATTCTAACCCTCCTCCATTGGCCGCTTTGCCTCCACCGGCACGATTGCCGCCTCCGACAGCGAGCATCCGAACACGATTCTACAAGAAGTGCGGGCTTTGGCCTCCGGATATCATGCCATGTCCAATGACATGACCGCTATGAAAAAGAAGCGGGCCCAAATGGACTTTGCTCCTAGAAGGCCGTATGCGCCACCGGCGCGACAAAAGATAAAGCCCCGGAAAATCAACGAGCGAGGCGTCCGCCTCCGAGGAATCTTGCTATAGAAGACCCACCTGGTCCTCCGGACCGGGTCAACCGGTGCACTACGTGCAATGACCCGCATTCGGAGGAAGGCGCACTTTGCACCGGCACTACATCCAAACCTTGGCCGGCGGCACTATAGAAGATGATGAGTTGTACATGATCTTGGACGGCGAGGCCAATTTTGCCATGCCAGAAGAGAATCCAGTGACGCCCGCCAAGGAAGAAAAGAAAGCTGCGGACGCGGCTAAGCCTTTGCAAGTTTACGCGAGAAGAGAAAAACCGCAGCCCGATGGGCTGCCACCGTACAAGCGGCTGTGGCCTTACACAGCCCAGGAGAAGGCGTCCAAAGATAAAGCTCCCGCTAAACCTCCTCCAGCAAAGGCTGCCGCTGTTCCAGCTAAGCCTCCGGCAAAGGCCCCAACTCCCGCTAAGCTTCCTGTACTTCAGCCCCCGAGTGAAACCAAAGAACAAGCCCGGGGAGAAGGCTGAAGTACCCGTCTCGACCAAGAGACGGCGAGTTGAGGCCACCCAACGATACCGGACCAAGTATGAACCGGCTAAACCAGCGGAAGGAGCTAGTACCTCGGGCTACGACATTGTAGACGAGTTGAAGAAGACTCCTGCCAGAATCAGCATGTACGATGCTCTTCTGCTTCCAGGCCAGGTAGATCTGCTGCAAGAATCACTGAAGAACATGAAGAGCGGCAAGCAGATGCAGCCTGCTGTCCTGGTTCAACCTTTGACAGTCTCCGCCACTGGGAAGAACAGACCACCACCCTTTTATCTGTCTTTGCGGATGCAAGGGCACATAGTTCACAACTGCATGGTGGACTCTGGTGCTTCCTCGACTGTAATGCCGAAGGCCGTCTGCGATGAGATCGGGATGGAATACACACGGAGCAGCCAAGGTGTCTTGCAATTAGACGGCACCCTGTCAAGACAGGTTGGTGTCATAAAGGACATCCCTATCCGGCTGCACAAAGCTCTCGACATTGTGGTCATCCAAGAGGTCGTGATTGTTGACCTGGAGCCTTACTTCGGCATGTGTCTCTCTCGGGAGTTCACTGCGAAGTTGGGCGGGTACCTGTCTCTAGACTACTCGCACATGGAAGTGCCCTTCAAAGGAAGGAGACTGAAAATTTTTAATGAAAAGCCTTCCCCCTTTCTAGTGGACAAGATACCCGGAGGAGAACTGGACTGTATGGTCCGGTTGACGAGGAAGAAGCGGTGACGAGTGGACCTGACCGAGCAAGCTCTCGAAGTGCTACAGCTTGAAGACGAGTTCTCGTTGCGGGACTTCAATGCCGTAATCGGGACAGAGCAGGGTTGTTACTCCATTAAACAGCCCGAGGAGCTTGACGTGTCAGTTGCGAAAGAAGTAGGACCTGCACCCGAAGAGCTGTGGAAGCTTTTCTTTGACGGCGCGCGTTGCAAGAATGGCGCCGGTGCAGGGGTACTCCTGGTTTCCCCAACCGGAGTCCAGAAGGACTATGCCTACAGGCTGGCCTGGAGCTGTACTAACAATTCGGCGGAATACGAAGCCCTGTGCTTGGGTTTGCGAAAGGCGGAAAGGCTCGGAATCAAGCATCTCCAAATTTTCGGAGATTCAGAGTTAGTGTGTCATCAAGTTATGAATAAATGCGCGTCTAAGCATCACTATCTTAGAGCGTACCGCAATCGGGTCTGGGACTTGATGGAATCGTTTGACTCATTGAATGTTAAGGCAATATCGCGTGAGAGAAACAAGCACGCTGATATTATGGCGTCTGTTGGAGCCAAGTACGTTCCAGTGAAGACGTCGTCCGAAACCGAAGCCGGTCCGCACCATTTACGGGCCTTACGTGCACGATAGGGATACCTTACGGCGGGTATTCAGGTGTGACGAGGAGATCGTCACATTCTTGGTTAACGAAGTGTGTGTAATCGAAGGTAGAGACCATGATGACGAGCAATATGAGGGGTTGATACAGTTACGGAATAATCACGTCCCAAAAGGACTGATTACATTAGAGAGTCTCTTTGATCGGAATGACAGAGCGATATCCCACAGGATCAAAGTAGACCCGAGGCAGTATGCTGACCTGGAACTCGAACCCGGTAAATCTATCAAGGTCGGAACAGACTGCACGTCGGAGGAGCTGGGACAGATTAGATCACTGTGCCAGGAGTTCCCCGACATCGTGGCCTGGTGCTACGAGGATTTGAGGGGTATGACAGAGCTGTCATCCAGCATACCATCGAGCTAGAGGAAGGCGCCAAGCCGTTCCGACAAAAGCAAAGGGCCGTAAATCCAAAGATTGAGGCCATGATGAAGACCGAGCTCTTGAAGATGCTGGAGGCCAAGATCATCTACCCCATCAAACATTCATCCTGGGTCGCGAATTTGGTGCCGTGAGGAAAAAGAATGGCGACATACGTCTCTGTGTCGACTTCGAAACCTAAATCGGGCTTCCCTCCGGGACCACTATCCGCTTCCCCAAATTGACCGGATTCTACATATCGTTCTTTGGAGCCCGAGAGATTTTCACTTTTAGATGGATTTTCCGGCTACAACCAGATTTGGGTCAAAGACGAAGACCGAGCATAAGACGGCGTTTACCACGAAGTGGGGACGTTCGCCTATCAGCGCATGCCGTTTGGCTTATCTAATGCTGGTGCCACGTTCCAAAGGGCCATGGACCTGGCCTTTCGAGAGCTGCTCAACAAGATTATTGTCATCTACCTCGATGACATGACTGTTTTCTCTCACCGACGAGAAGATCATGTTTCGCACCTGCGGCAGATATTTGAGAGTTGTCGAGAATTCGGCATCTCTATAAACCCGAAGAAGTCTGTCTTCGCGGTGAAGGAAGGAAAGCTGCTGGGACATGTCATCTCCGAGGAAGGCCTCGCCATTGACCCTGACAGAGCGAAGCCCTCGTTTCGCTTGCCAGCCCCCACTGATAAAAAAGGGCTGCAGTCCTTCTTCGGTCAGATTAACTTCGTGCGGAAGTTCATCCCCGACTTCGCACAGGTGATCAAGCCCATGGCCGAACTGTTGAAGAAAGATACACCTTACGAATGGACTGATGAGAGAGAGCAAGCCTTCGAGGAAATCAAGGCTCGGATTGCGCAAGCTCCGGTGTTGACAAACCCGGACTACTCCAAGGACTTCATCCTGTATGCAGTGGGAGAACCCGAAAGTTACGCTGCAGTCCTGACTCAGAAGGGAGACGACGGTGAGGAGCGCCCCATTGCGTTCCTAAGCCAAGTGATTTTGCCGCACGAAGAGAAGTACAATTTTATAGAGCGGCAAGTCCATGCGGACATGAAGTCCCTTCGAAAGCTCAGGCACTTTGTCTCCCAGAGCAAGACCACTGTCTTTGTGATTCACCCCGATGTTCGCAGTTTCATCTTGCAAGGAGAACCGGGTCACAAGAGAGCGGGATGAATTGCCAAGATCCAGGAGTTCGACATCGAAGTACGGCCCACCAAGCTTATCGGAGGCCGAGCCTTGTGTCGGGAATTGGCCCGAAGCGCCGTAGCCGGCATCTCCACTGCAAGTGGGAGGACACGGCGACACGCATCTACCTAGCCAACTCCTTATCGGAGGGGAGTGATTGGACGGATGAACTGGTGAGATACTTCTGCACCGGAAGATGTCCCGATCACCTGAACGCCTCACAACGAAGGAGATTTCGGCTAGGTGCACTAAGGTACACTCTTCGCCCCGAGGGGCTTTACTTCAAAAACATTGACGGCATCCTGTTGCGGTGCGTCATAAAATCCGACCAGCCTAGGATCCTCGGAGATTTTCATTCCGGGATGCCTGGGGGTCACCATTCTTCAAGGCCGACGGCTTTAAAAATAATAAGGGCTGGATACTATTGGCCCACTCTGTTTGCAGACGCGCATGCGGTCTGCGCCAAATGTGATCAATGCCAGAGGTTTGCTGGTAGAAACAGAAAAGCACCCCTGCCCCTTCAACCGATTCAAGCCGAAGCTCCGTTCCAGCAATGGGGTCTAGACTTCATTGGGGTGATTTCTCCTAACTCCTCCGCCGGCCACAAGTTTATTCTCACAGCTACTGATTATTTCACACGGTGGACGGAGGCAATCCCGACCAAGAACGCCGACCAAGAAACGGTCATCAGGTTCATTGAGAGCCTGATTACCCGCTTCGGGGTTCCGAGTCGATTGTGACAGACAACGGTCCAGGATTTGTAGGCGCCGTACTCACGGAGTACACCAGCAGACTTGGCATCTATCACAAGATGTCTTCTAATTACTACCCGCAGGGGAATGGCCTTGCCGAGTCTACTAACAAGAACCTCCTGAAAATTCTCCGGAGGACCATTGAAAAGAATAAGCGGACTTGGCACTTACTCCTGAACCGGGCGCTGTGGGCGGACAGAGTTGCGTTCAAGAAATCCCTCAGAACGTCCCCCTACGCGCTCGTCTATGGCAAGGAAGCTGTTATGCCATCACACATTGAAATCCCCGCCCTGTGGATGATTGATGAAGACAGGGAGCGGCGGAGACCCGGTAGATGACAGATTGTGCCAACTCCTGCGAGTTGGAAGAAGACGAGAGAAAGTGCATACCGGGCCTTCGCGGATCACATTGCAGCCACCCAAGGCTGGTTTGCCAAAGGCACCATTGCCCGAGTTTTCGGAGTCGGGGACCTGGTGCTGAAGTGGGATTCATACAAGGCAAAACCGGGTAATCACGGAAAATTTGATGCTCTACGGGAGGGCCCTTATCGGATTGCCGGGTGAATCGGTTCAATGCCTACATACTTTCGGATATGGAGGGTCAGCTCCTCCCCATCCCCGTCAACGGGTTCCACTTGAAGCTTTATCGCTGTTGAAGGCGCCCGAGTGGCCCTTCCTTGTAAAAATTTTTCCTTGTGTTTTTTATTTTTCCCCGCATGTATAGTTTCCAGTTTTAGCTTTCAATTTATTTTTCCTTCTTTGAGCTTAATTGCGGCATGGGAGAGAAAGACAGACCTCGCAGCGAAGTCTGTCGTTGCCCCGCAGGAGGGCCGAAGTTCGGCTATGCAGAGAAAGAAAGGAGAAAAAAAGAGCAAAAAATTGACTAAGTGTTGGCCGAATTCGGCCCGGCCAAGTGCGAAGTTTGTTCGAGAAAATGCTGAAGCACACTAAGAAGAAGCTCCGCTCGGCCTTTGACCGAAGTACGCATCGCGCACACCCTTCGTGCGAAGTACGCCTCTGCGCGCAACTTTGCGCGAAGTGCGAACTCGCAGCGAGCTCGACTCGGCCGGCGCTGCGCTCTACTCTCGTGCGAAGTGCGAACTTCGCGCGAAGTTCGCACTTCGCACCAAGCTTCGGCCGAAGTCCGAACAAAGCCAGCATCGCATTGCGCAGTTCGACCAACGAGCGAAGGTTGCAAAAGGTGTTAAGTGTTAGTAAAGCCTGAAGGCGGCCAAGACCCAGACCGCGCCCGAAGCCTTGGGCGCAGCAAGCAAGCAGAAGAGTTCAAGCACGCGCTTCGCGCGAAGTTCGAACTTCGCCCGAAATTCGGGCGAAGTCCGACTTCGCCGGCGAGGTCGGGCCGCGCCCAACTTCGGGCGAAGCCCGGCTGCGCCTAGTTTTCCGGGCCAGTATTGGGGCGCGTTTTTAAAAAAAAATAATAATAAAAAAAATTCAAAAGCCCCCAAGCTGGGCCCAAGGCGCGCTTGCACTTGTTTTAATGTGGGTTTCCGCGCCGAAGGTTTTGTCTTGAGCAGTGTGCCCAAGTGGTGGCAGCAACGTCAGCCATGGTGCAGTCCCCAACGCTGAATTAATGATTGCGCGTTTTTCAAGGAAAAATGCAACCAAAGAAGCATGGCACGTCTGCCGGGGCGCGTTTTTTTCAAACGTTCTCCTGCGCAGCCACCAAGGATTTTAACTCAGCCGACCTACCCCCTCCTGCGTTGCATTAATGGCGTTGTTTTTATCTAGAAAAGGGGGTCTGAAACATGCCAACATTCCAGATTGCAGAGATTATTCCTCGGACAGTGCTAATTATTCCTCTGATAGCGAAATTTGTTGCAGACGGCCTGAACCTATCATTATTGCTGACTCGGAGAGATGGACAAGGGAAAAAGGCCCGTGTCAGCGCGGTCCAGCGAAAGCAGCGAACCAGGGGATTTGCCGCGGCCGGGAGTTTTCAAAGGCGATCCCCCGCCAGAGAAGAAGTCAAAGGCCCGGACGAAGAAGGTACGGCGTGGGCAATCCCCACCACCTCCGGTCAATTACACAGCGGGATATGTGGACGGCTCGTTTTCCATGAGCCTAACTCAGCTGCGAGCGAATGTGGAGAGCTGGGCGACAAAGTTTCGCCCTCCCATCATTTTGGAGCGGCGTACAAATCAAATCTCTTCAGATTCATGTGCCCTCCTGTCCACCAGTGCCGGGAGCTGATAGACTTAATTGTCAGACACTATAAACCAGCTTCCCGGCAAATCTGCAGTTCCGTCGGCAAACCCTTGTTCGCCACTGCGCGAGGAGGCTGTGCGGCCGGCTTTCGCCCCGGGGCTGGAGTATGACTCCGGCACCATCCTCGAAAGATCGATGTGGGCGAACAAGCGGGACGTTTCACGCACACCAAGCGAATGAGGGATTTCCTCAATTCAGAGCTGAACGCCCCGCTTCCAGCCGGACAATGGCCGACTGGCCCCATGCCTTTGACGAAATTTCAGAGCAAGTATCTATATACCATCCTGGCATGGATTCTCGGCTGCGACTCCGATGAGCTGGTGCACCCGTACCAGCTAGCGCTGGCAGAATGCCTCCTGTGTGGAGAATCTTACGAACCAGCGGCGCAGCGGAGCGGAAAGCGCCCCATCTCTTTCGACTGGGCAGACTGGCTGGCTTACGCCATTCATTCCAGCCTGTTGAAGATTCAGAAGAGGCAGTCAACCGATTTCCGTTTTAGCTCTGTTCTGGCCTGGCTTTGTTTGTACCATCTGCACCCCCAAATGCCGATCCTGAACCTGAAGAAGGTTAACGAGAAAGGAGAGCCCCAGCCCGTCTATAACTGGACGGATGACTTATACCGGAAAGGGTCCTACTACAAGTTCAACTTCAACTTTCTGGGATTCGTCATGTCAGTCTTCACCGAAAGTGAAATCCCCCGTCCCCGAGAGAAATGGCGAGTGCTTTGATAAATCGGAAGCTCGGGGACGTTTTCGGAGCGACGCGGGGGATTGTGATCGGAATCTACGGATTCAAGGGCAAACCCTATTTGCTGCCCTATTGGTGCTCGAGCATATGTTCGGGATGGAGGTTGCCCGACAGATGGACTATGTGGAAGAAGAGTTTGGCCTAGGGAAGAAAAGAGGACAGATTTTCCAATACCCTCTTTCCTGGGCCAACGTTGAGATTACTGAGGTAGGACAACATGTCTACCTAGAGCAAGCGCTATCCCGGATTGGCCTGGTTTTTTGCCGCAGTGACTGGAAGTATGACCCTCATGGGATAAGGGGAAAGTTTGCACATTTGTGCCCCGGGATATAACCGAAGATAGATGCGACGTGGTCCATGTGGACCTTGGCTGGGAGATTGAATTAATGGAAGCTTCTCCTCCCTGGCGGGATTTCTCTGCGAGGAGGTGACATATGACCCCAAGCGAAACCCGGACCATCACTTCTCATCTCCGGGGTTCAAAAAATTTCTGTCCAAGATTGCGAGGCCTTAAGCTGGTCTAAAGAAAAGATTACCGAATCTTTGGAAAATGAGATGCCGCACGCAGCACGATAAATCCACAAGGAGAAACCTGGCCGTAGATGACGACTTTTCGGTTCTCTATGACCAGCATCATGACGGTTGGCGGCCGTTCGCATATCAAGGTTACGTTCCCCGAGGCCCCTTTGAGGATCATAAAAGTGGGTCTCCTCCCAAACAGTTGTACACTTCGGCAAGCGCCGGCGCGAGCCCGGCAAGTACCCAGGCCGATCCAATGCAGCCCGTGGCTCCTAAGGCGGCGCATGAAAAGGCGAAAGAGTTAGTCAAGGCAGCGCCCGAGGCACTCCCTCAGGCAAGAAAAGCGCCAGCGCCGCCAGAAAGCAGACCGGTCGCGGCAGACATTCTGCCAGTCAAACCCCGGTACAAGTTTACCGTGGGAGCATCAGCGCCTGCTGCACCTGCTTCGTCTCCTTCCCCTGATCCGACAGTTGTTCCAGAAGAGAAGAAGCGGAGGAGAGTTGAGAAAATCAGGCGACCCTAGCACGATAGTGCAGCGACCGGTCGCGAGCCGCGGCCGCGTCCTGCCGCCGCGAGGCAGTTCCTTTGGGCAGTCCCAAGCCAGCCGCCGAGACAAGAAGCGAAGACATCCCCCCGGCATCGGCTCAGGCGGAGCCCGCAGGTACGTTTGCTGCCCCTGTCTCTCTAGTCTCACCCAGTTCTACTTCCACTCAGTCCCCCGCTCAATCTGGGCGAGCCATGACCACATCCTCCTCCCCGTCTCCGCATCCTTCTAGCGGTCCCCATTCTTTCGATCAGTTTGCTCAGAACCCTAACGTCTCTCTTTCTCTGAGCACAACTCCAAACCCTTCGCCCGAGGTCAGTGCTGAGGCTGTCCGTTCACCGTCACATCCTCCGCCTCAGCCGCTTCAAACCCTCGCAGTGTTAGCCGCTCCCATTTCCATTTCCCGGTCGCCCCCACAAGCGACCGATTCTTCCAAGGTCTGTCCGGTTCCTCCTGATTCCATTCCCGCAGGAGAGACGTCTCAGCAGATCCCTAAGCTGGGGGAACCAGATTTTATGGACGACCTCCAGAACTCAGATGACTTGCCCCTGGCAACGAGAGCCGTAGAGTATTCTGTCTCTTTCCGCCAAGACCTGAAGCGGAGGAGACACGAAGAGATAGCCGCCCCGGCAAAACGCGCAAAGTATGATTTCGGAAGGAGAGTGATTACAACGGAGAAAATAATCCCAATAGTGAAGAAGCCTCTCCGAGAAATGACTAAGGCGGACTACGTGCTCCAGACAAAGGAGAAAAGCTTTGACGACATCAACAAGCAGTATGAGATTCAGACGATCATGCGCAAAGCTGACAATCTCTTTGTCAAGAGTCTGGAGGAGCAGGAAGAACTTTTCGCGTTGCAGGATAAAGTAAGGCAGCTTGAAGAGGACCTATCTAGGTCCACTGAGCAGCTGGAAGCGGCGCGGCAAGAAACAGATGAACTCAAAGCCCAGCTGGCCGCTTCTCAGCAACAGGCCGCAACCGAAAAGAAAGCAGCCTCGGAGCAGATTTCTCGGCTCCAGGAGTCTTTGAAGCGAGCGCGATCGCGGCTTGCGGAGAAAACATCTCAAGCGACGGTCTTTTCAAAGACAAAGGTTAAGGAAATGAGGGCTGGTTTGCTGAGGGAATGCAAGCCCCATACCTTTAAGGCGATGGCAGTCCTGGACTTCGCATCCAGGATTCAAGAAGTTTATGCCCAGGGAAAGCCTGTGGTAGAGGAGGCCGAGCGCCAGGCAAAGCAATGGCTGGACCTGGCGGTTAATCTTCAGGAGCGCGAGCGCAACGGCGTCCATTTTTCCCCCGTGTCCTCATTCGCTGCAGAATGGGCAGGTGCAAGGGTGACCTTGCACAAATATTTCAGAAAAGTTGAAGAGGTGAGAGTGGCCAGACGAATGCTTGACGCATTCACGCATGAAAGAGATATCTGTCTGGCCCCCTTTCACGCTCTTTCAGAACTTGGGTGTCCAGGTTTTGTTGAGGATGGCGAGCTCCTCACCCTAGATCGGGTAAAGAAGAATTGGCAGTCCTTTGAAGCGGATACGGCTGAAATTGATAGGCTGGGTGAGCCAATTCAAGGCAGTCGAGTCACTCGGATGGTGTCCGAGATATTCCAAGATCCGCTCCTATTTCCGGGAGTTAGAGAAAAGATACCTCACCATCGACACGCACGCGGTCGTCTGCTTTTCACGGAGCATTAGAAGATATAGCGGACCGCAAGCCATTCGAAGCAGAAGCCTGGCGCTCAGCCCAAGTGGCATACACTCGCATGTGCGAGGCAGAAGCAGGAAATGAAGAGCTTTCGGAAGGAGATTCTGACGAGGCAACTGACAAAGATGAATCTGAAGAACAGTTGCCGCGAGGAGAACAGATAGAGCAGCAAAAGGCAGGGGAGGTGAGTTCCTCTGCACCCAAAGGATGAAGGCATGGATTCTTTGCGCCGAGGCGAGCTCGACACCCGCGAGCCGCCAGAAATGTTGTCACATTTTGCACGGGGTGCAATGTCTTCAATATTGTTTTGTAACGGTGCTGCTCTTCTTTTCCTCCTTCCGTTTTCCTTCCTTCTCTCCCTTTCCTTTTCTTTCCCATTCTCTTTCTCTCCCCCTTTTTTCCTTGGAGTCCCCCAGTTGATTTTCCAGCTTTCCCGGCAAGTCTACCTAAAATTGGCTAAGTCTGGGTGCGAAGTTCGCACTTCGCCCAGTTTTGGTGCGAAGTGCGCACTTCGCCCAGTTTTGGTGCGAAGTCGCACCGCCCATCGGTGCGAAGTGCGTACTCGCCCAGTTTTGGTGCGAAGTCCGACTTCGCCCCACTTTACGGGCGCACCTTGCACGCGGCGTTGGCGAGGTCAACACGAGAAGAAAGATAGAATGCCGGAGCAGGTCCATATGGCGGCAGACATCAGTGTTCGCCTGTGCGCAGTTCGACTTCTCAACAGAGCCGGAATGCGCCCTTGACAGGTGTACAGTATGGGAACAAACCCGGAATTTGACCAAGGCGTGAAGGCCTTCCCAACTGCACTGTTTTCTGCCCACGCATCCCAAGGAGCTCCGATCCCAAGTGAAGATGGATAGACTGCCCTCTAAGGCAGGCATGTGTCACACAGCATAACCCATCATCAGACAAGTGTCCAGCTTCGGGATTTGAACCAAGACTGCCGACCAAAAGGGATAAGCATGGACTGCCTGCACCGCCTGCGTTAATAGCCTCATTCAAAGCTGATCTGAGGTTTCACCTGCTCCAGCTACCAGCAAGACTGCCGACTTGAAGATTTGCCCAGCACTCCGCCACGTAGCTGTCCAGCTTCCAGGAAGACCATGCTGCGGGTACAGCCCAGTCCGACAAAAGGTCAGCATTTGCAGCTCTTTCGCCGCTTCTGTCAGCTTATGTTTGACTGGGACTCTGTGCCCATTAATGTAACGGGTGGGACTCGGGCTATAAGAGCCCATCGTAAATTCATTGTAAAGGGTGGAAGGGGAATGTTTGTTAGGGAACTACTGTGCTTCTATGTAACCGTGCTTCTGCATACAAATACAATCTGTATGCCTGGTTCTGTTCTACCGCTTTTATTTCTTATGCTTATGCTTTACGCGATTATGTGTCATGGCTTGTTGATTCACTTCGGCATTTGATGGTCAGGCGCCTTTAGCATTATTTCTGTACTTTTAATTTTCGTATAATAGATGTGGTAGCAGTTCCATCAGTTATGTGTGACGTTGCTGGCCCGTATCTGGTGATTGATGCGATCCCTTGCTGTTAGTTCCTTGTAGGGAATGTTTGCTAGGGAGCCATTGAAGCTGTGCGGTTAAACTCTCTGCCTAACACATATACACAGCTCATGACATCTCTAGGTTTACTTTCTACCCCTGTCAGTGTACGTATCTGGTGATTGATACGATCCCCTGCTGTTAGTTCCTTGTAGGGAATGTTTGCTAGGGAGCTATTGAAGCTGTGCATACACTGCTTGTGTATCGGAAGTACGCCTAGGTTTTGCAGTTCCTTGTCATGCTCTGTGTTTGTATGCAGTAAGTAGCGGTGATTGGTGTGTTCCCGTATGTTAGTTCCCCCACCAACCTTTGGACATATTTGTAATCTCTTTCTGTACATTTGTCTCTTTCAGTTCATTTATTTCTTTCCTGTTCCCTTTAGCTTAAATTAGAAGCCCCCCCCCAAAAGGAGCCGGCCTTCTCCGGAGATTGGCTCGGAAGGCATCTCTTCCTTCCGGCCTTTCATGCTGGTGGGCGAATCTGGGCGCATTAACCCAAAATCCTTTCCTCATGGCAGATTCATAACCAACAGGTACAATCCAATAACATGTCAATTTGATAGTTACCAGGATCTGTATCATTGTCTCACATTCAGACATCATTTTATACATCGATTGAAGATCATTTCATTCCTAGTGAAGTATTTTCAATTTTGGTGTCCAAAGGCACCATACAAGACTTTTTGTGTTCCTGTCTCAATATTTGTGTTTTGCATCTAGGTGATGTGTTAATTCTGTTCATTCCTCTCTACATTAAAATTTTCTACACCATATAGTTGTATATTACACGAGGAAAGAAAACTCTGCAATAATTTATTTTTTTAAATGCACATATGCCTACAAAATTTGGAATCAAAGCGAGAAATGGTTGATGTCAAAATCATGTTCAATGAACCTGGGAACTTAATAAAGGAATCGCTAAAGACTAGCATAGATTGCAAACATGTACAATTTGCATCCAAACAACCTCTATTTTGGCTGCTGATATGGTTAGAATGTGATATAAGAATATTCAAGCATGATCTTAAACCCCCAAAGAGTCGATAATACAAGGCCAAATCAAATCACTGTCCTACTTTAAAAAAGTAGACAATAATACAAATAACATTGCATGGTCTTTGGCCTTTATGAAAGCTTTAAAATTGCCTAGGGATTTAAAGACCCACTGTAAACAAGGGGGGTTCAACAATAGTCCTCCAAAATTAAAAACTAAATCTTAAAAACTAAATCTTGGGAACTCAAAACTTTAGCAAGCATTATTACCTTGAAACTGAGACAAAATGGTTTGAACTTAGAAACATAGAATATGAATTAGATTAATGATAAAGGAGAGAGACATGAACGTTTTATAAATATAATTATGAAACATTTAATCTAATGCAACTTCACATAAAACTCCATTACAGCATGTTTGGTTTTTTCTAAAAATAAGTTGGAAAAAACTAGTATCTGGGACTCAAACAACTCACAGATAAGATCCCCCAGAGGCCCCAGTGAATGTGGCTTGCCAGCACATAATGGTCTATGTCCTTCATAAGCTTCTCACCCTCACAATCATCTTCATTGCCTGTTTTATCAGCAGCTGGACTTCAATAAGATGCTCTGAGAGGTGCCTATAATATTAAAATAGAGAGAATGCTGCATTTATTTTTTCTTTTGCTGCATCACACACTCAAGGGAATAAAATTTCTATCCTCTCAAACATAAAAGCAAAACTCACAAGAACATTTTTTAATTAACGAGTACTTACATTACTTATGAGAGCATTTTGAAAACATAAAACTCAAAATAAAATTCAACTGATTTTGTTAACCATATGGCAATTATAAAGGTAAAAGGTAAAGTAGATTTTAATGTCCACAAGACCATAAATCATGTGTGACAACCCTCATAGAAGATGTTATTTATCCAACATATGTTTATCTAACCAAACTCCGGTTAGCAAAGTATGGTATACAACTCTACCCCCATTGGATTCAAACCTTGAACCTCCTATTCAAAGTTCCAAAGTCTTACAATTAGGCCCACTCAAGTTGTACATAGCAACCATTGTGTATTCAAACAAAATATCAAATTACATAGCAACCAGATTTAAACAAAGAAATTTAAATCAACATCAGATTCAATTAAAAGAACAATTTGTTAACAAGTCGCATTAGCTCAACCAGTTAGATTCCTCAATATTTCAAGGAGGAGACCTAGGTTCGAATATTGCCAAACGATTTATAGATAATAATTAATATCTAAGCTTTGTTAAATTACCACTATGTGGTGATGATATAATATGGGTGGGGCCCATTTCAATCCCATATAACCCATCAAAAAAAATTAAAAGAACAATTTTTGATCAAATGGAATTAGCTCAACCAGCTAAATTCCTCATTTTTCAAAAAGGAGAATCAGGTTAGTTACAATGTACTGTAGTAACCAAAAAGTACTACAAAATAAATCAAACTACAGTGAAGAATCAAGTGTAAGCTACACTGAAGTGGAACAACTATATGGTATAAGATTACAGCCTTGAGTGTTAACAAAAACAGGTAAACTCTATTCTAAACGTAATGATGAAAAGAGAGCTAGAAGTCGGGGTACAATAAAGATAGAAAGGAGCTCAAATGGATCCAAGATTTCAACATCAATCTATAGGGGGATATAAACTAGAAGCACAGTTGTTGTCATCACCATCCCAAAAGGGCCAACAGGATCTAATGATGCTCCCAAGAGAATGGCCAGGATTAAGAGGGCCTGGTCAGGTAAACCTAGGAGGACATGGAGTTCAACATCTTAAGACTCTTCTAGCATCCATAGTTGTGGAATCAATAGAAGAGGATAAGAAACTAGTAAGTTGCATCTTTCTACAACTCCTTGGTACATAAGGGTTGGCCAAAACTCAATGCCGAAGAACTACTGTTGTTTCTTGTTGCAAGCAAGAAGGAAGAATTGAAGCCTTAGTAGCCACTCTTGTATGTAGACAAGGGCACACAAATCTGTCATTAACATTCTGGAGTGTTGTAGCTCCAATGAACGCTTATTACTCTCGACAACAAAGATAGTGAAAAAATGAGGTGATTAGTTGAGTAGTAGTCGGTCTCCCATGTTATAAATGATGTCAAAGAGTGATAGCTTCCTTAAGTTATAGAGCCAAGCATCTTTGGTTAGGATAGCTCAAAAAAGTAGGAAGTGATCCACCTAAGCCTCTATACACCCAATACTACCTCCCTCGAATCTCATAATAAACAGGACACCTAAAGATGAAATGTTCTTTAGTTCCACTTCCTGAATAAAGCAAAGATGGCATACCCTATCTTCTCAAGGAATATGATGGTCCATCTCCACTTGCAATTGATGTAATCATACTTTGAGCTAACCAAGAAGAACCCTGAGGTTGTGTGTCGAATGTCGTTGAACATAATCAGGAAGGGTAATAATATCATTCTCAATCCTTGTGAAATGTTTAGTGTAGAAGGCGAACTTAGGACTAAGACGCTAAGATGTAGTGACCCAAGTGATGTGAATATATTGTTGATAAACATCATCTCTAACTACTTGATTGATTACCCTCCTATCAAGAAGAAAGCAAGGAGGAGCATTAAGATAGTATTGGAACAGAGGTAATCGATTTGTTGAAATGTAGCACGCACACAATGTCTCCCCAAGCCCTCCTCTCACTATGGTCTTTATTGTCAATGCACAATCTTCCTCTAGTGATGGCAAGCTAACACATAACTCTCATCCATGACAAAACATTTCCAATAGCATGAAAAACAATAAATGATGACAATGAAAACAGGGCGCAACAATGAAAACAGAATATACACACTACAAAAGTATGAGTGCTCACCAGATTGCCTTAGTGAGTGAATGCAGCCCTCCTGTTAAGCCTCCACCTCCTATGGACTTTCTACTTTTTTTCCCTTATGCATTCATGTGTTTGAGTTTATATTTTTAGGAAGCAATTGCCCTTTGATGTCAACCCTAAAAGTCACCCTAATAATCCTAGTAGACTACTCAGTTGATTACCTCCTCCCATCCTTTCTTAATAACAAGAGGCACTAAACATTTGAACAATGTAGCTAGTTCTATGGATGGTGTTACATGTGTGAGATAGTACATTTCTCATGAAGCAACTATTAGGAGACCTCCTTCACACATGAGGTAGACCTATCCATTAATAATGCTCATGCCATAGCCCAAGAGGATTAGACATGCATGCATTTCAAGATCCCTTCCTATGTCTTGAGGATCTTTGACCTTGGATGGTGAAGCAATCCCCTTCTATAAATCAATTAAATTAAATAAATCTAGCCACTTAAGGAGGGCAAAGTCCTATAGCCACTTAGAGAGGGCGGAGTCTCTTGCGGAATACGCAATTGAATAAAATGATTGATGATAATAAATCAAACATACTTTACTCCTATTTATACATGAATCCGATGAATAATAATTAAGTTGGAAATATAGCCGACTAGGCTATATTAGGGTTGTAACATGGCTCCCCTCCTCGGAAAGCTTTGTCCTCAAAGCTGGAAATGACTGGAATATACTCTTTGGTTCCCATGTAGCATCTTCTTCTGGAAGGTCCTACCATTTAATCAAAAATTCTTGAATTTGGCGTGATCGAAGATGACGTACTCTGGCTTGCAATATTGCTTCAGGTTGAAGAGTTATTCGCCCTTCTTCATCTAGTAATGGAAGCTCTGTCTGGGATTGCACCTTCTGGCCAATCACTTGTTTGAGACAAGATACATGAAAAACTGGATGTATACGAGAAGAGGGTGGAAGCTCCAATTGATATGCGACTTCACCAATGCGACGAACTACCTTGTAGGGCCCATAAAATTGAGGAGCCAACTTCTGATTAGACTTGATCTTCAAGGACAGCTGCTTATAAGGTTGCAGGTGCAAAAAGACCATATCTCCTACATTGAATTGTCGTTCTGAACGATGTAAGTCATGTTGCTGCTTCATACGATTTTGTGCCTGGGTCAAATTGTCTTTAAGAAGGTTGAGCATTGTTTGACGATGTTGTAACAAGTCATCTACCTAAGCTACTTTGGAAGATCCTGGAACATAGTCTGTGATTGTTGGTGGCTTTTGACCATACAAAGCTTCGAATGGAGACATCTTGAGGGAAAAATGGTAAGAAGTATTATACCACCATTTCGCTAATGAAAGCCATTGAATCCAGTGATACTGCTTATCTTGAGCAAAGCAACGAAGATAAGTACCCAAACATTTGTTAACTATTTTTGTTTGACCATCAGACTGGGGGTGATATGAGGAAGACATATTCAACTTGGTACCGCTAAGACGAAACAATTCTTTCCAAAAGTTGCTAGTGAAAATGGGATCACGGTCACTCACAATAGTTTTGGGCATACCATGTAACTTGAAAATGAAGTCAAGAAATACCTTGGCCACTTTACTTGCTGAGTAGGGATGTTGTAGGGCACAAAAGTGAGCGTATTTGGAAAGACGATCCACAACCACAAAAATCATTGTTTTACCCTCTGACTTGGGAAGACCCTCAATGAAATCCATGGATATGTGTTCCCATTGGCGGTCTGGAATTGGTAAGGGTTGCAGTAGTCCTGGAGATTTAACTGTTTCACCTTTATTACGTTGGCATACCTCACATTCGGCCACAAATGTCTTGACATCAGATTTTAAGCCTTTCCAAGAAAATGATTGTTTCACTCATTGGTATGTTTTCAAGAATCCCGAGTGTCCTGCTGAAGGGGATGCATGCAATTCTTGGAGGACCATAGATTTAATAGTGGAACCCTATGGAAGGTAGATGCGATCTTTCTTGCGAAGCACACCATCTAAATATGAGAAGTAAGGATGCCTTGATGATCCTGTATTCATATCTTGAATAATTTGAGCAGTTTCAATATCAACCAACCATTCTTCTTGAAGTTGAGACAACCATTGGGGACAAGGACCCGAAATGGCATTGATGGTGACCTCATCCTCATATTTGTGAGACAAGGCATCAACTACCACATTTTCTTTGCCTTTCTTATACTCAATGATGAAATCATACCCCAATAGTTTGGTCATCCACTTATTCTGTTCAGGGCATGAGAGACGTTCTAAAAAATGCTTAAGGCTACTATGGTCAGTCTTAATGATGAAACGATTGCTTAGTAAATAATGCCTCCATTTCTCAATGGCGTGTAAAATAGCTAGCATTTCCTTCTCATAAGTGGATCATCCCAAATTCTTGCCTGAAAGTTGCTTGCTCTCAAAAGCCAATGGGTGACCTTCTTGCATTAAAACAACGCCAATACCTGTACCAGAAGCGTCACACTCGATGATGAAAGGCTTGTTAAAATCAGGAGTAGCCAATACTGGAGTGGAACACATAGCTTCTTTGAGTGATTGGAATGCCTGAGAAGCCGCTTCGTTCCAAATAAAAGCATCCTTTTTGGTAAGTGTCGTGAGAGGTGCTGCAATCTTGCCATAGTTGCGGATAAATTTTCGGTAATATCCTGTAAGACCTAGAAATCCCCGAATTTTTTTGAGGGATTTTGGTAAGGGCCAATCTTGAATAGCTTTGATTTTATGGGGATCTACTTTGACTCCTTCATGAGATACGATATGACCTAAGTATTCGACTTCTTGGACCCCAAAGGCACATTTGGATCTTTTAACAAAGAGTTTTTCCTTTTGTAATAGATGAAGGACCTTGTCAACATGAATTAGGTGATCCTTCCAAGATTTGCTGTAAATTAGGATATCATCAAAGAAAACTAGGACAAACTTACGAAGATATGGCCTAAAGACATGGTTCATGAGGCTTTGAAAGGTTGATGGAGCATTAGTAAGACCGAAAGGCATGACTAGGAATTCATAATGACCTTCATGAGTTCGAAAAGCAGTTTTAGGTATATCCTCTTCCCTAACCCGAATTTGGTGAAAACCCGAATGAAGGTCAAGTTTAGTGAAATAATTAGAACCATGTAATTCGTCTAATAAGTTGTCAATGACAAGGATAGAAAACTTATCTTTGATGGTGATCTTGTTGAGAGGATGAAAATCGGGACACATGCGCCATGAGGTATCCTTACGACGTACCATCACTACTGGAGATGAATAAGGACTGATGCTAGGACGAATGATGCCATGTTCCAACATTTCTTGGACCAGCTTCTCTATTTCTGACTTTTGAGGTTGTGGATAGCGATAAGGACGAACATTTGGAGGAAGACTTCCAGGAACGAGATGTATGGCATGGTCATGTGATCGTTTAGGAGGTAGACCCCTTGGTTCGTTGAAGACTTCTTCATAATTATCCACAATATCTTGAAGATCCTTTGAGAGAATTGCAGAAGTATCCAAGGATTGAGCTTCCATGGAATTTATTTGAGCTATAAAACCATAACCACCCTTCTTTAGTAACTTCTCCATGCAATGTGAACTCACAACCTTGGAAGGTGGAGATTGAATTCCTTGAAGACAAATAGTCTTCCCATTCTCTATCCACTTGATGTATAATTTTTGAAGATTAAGAGTAACATCGCCGAGTTGAGATAGCCATTCTGCACCCAAAATGACATCGAAGCTCCCTAGGTTCATAACAAAGAGAGTTCCCCACCAATTATAACTCCCCATTTGTATCGAAACTGGAGATGTTCGACCAACACATTGAGCATTACCTCCATTTGCAATCAATACTTGAAACTTATCTTGATTAGAAGTATTCATATACAAGTTCAAGGATTTGGCAGTTTTGAAATCAATAAAGTTATGTGTACTACCTGAGTCAATCAACACATTAATACGTTTGTGCCTAATAAATCCTTGTACCTTAATTGTATGATGAGCTTTTAAACCCATAAGTGCATGTACTGAGAGAGCAATAGTATCTTCTTCTTGTGTTACTTCATTAGTATTTGTTGGTTGTTGTTCTGTATCAGTGAGTGACTCTGATTGAATTATATCTTCTTCTTCATTAGTGTCATATTCCACTTGAAAGGTTTGACGCACTACACAGGCTTGATCTCTTGGATGATAGGAACGACATTTAAAGCAAAAAAATCTTGAGGAACGTTCATTATTGCGAAAAGGACGACGAAAATTAGAATCACGTTTATAGGGTGCAACATCTTGGAGTTTATTTTCGGTTGCTTGAGCTATACGGGTGGCATCATCAAGAGTACATGGATCATGCATGTCGACTTCCTTTCGAATTTTATCCTTGAGACCATGACAAAAAGCGGATATCGGTATGGTACCTAGGAATAGATATTTAGGGATATATTATTATATTGTATAAGGGTTGGCATGGGGCACACAAAACCCAAGGTTGATTGTATTATAAAGGTACCCTACCAACAACCTTTCCATTAATTGCAAATTAGTTTGGAGAGTGGAATTCACAATCACAAAGCATAGCAAATTATTTACCTAAGTTATTGTCGGTAAATCCTCTTAGTAAAATTTCTAATTAGGGGCATCTTTAGCAAAATTATGCACCGCTAATCTTTACAAGACTCTAAATTCTCTGAACATGTGTAGCAGCCTTCTATCTCCTAATTGATGCCATATGAAGACAAAATGTAACATTCTGGGTGGTTTCCTTGAAAGTCACTCGTCAAATGCCATGCCTATGAGTCCTTGCCCACCTACTTCCTTGATTTGTAGATGAATTGACGATTTGTTGATCAATTGGGAGTTTCCATACTTAGCCATTTTGGCAAACATGGATGACATAATGCTAATGCTAGAAGGGAAGTTGATGATTCAACGAATTGTTAACGGATTGGGAGTTCGTTGACAAATTGCCAATTTCCATCCTTGACCCTTTTTTTTTTGGAAAACTTTCAAATTTTCAATTCACATTGCTGCTTTTAAGGCTATGAAATTTTTGTTCCTTTGTCTTTTAGGACTGATTCTTGGTTGGAATTTGAAGGAAGTAGCCAAGCTACTATAGTTACGAAAGTAAAAACTTTTCCCAATATGCGAGTTGTACTTTCTCTCAAACCTAGTTGTGCACCCCAATGCCTCCCAAAACAAAGGTCCTCGTTTTGCCATCCCCTACACTTTTGCCACTGGGGAGGAGGGAGACGTCCCCATTTTTGGGGACCTAAGGGTAGCCGTTTCCAAAATGAGGCTGTCTTGGGATGGCGTGTCTAGGACACCCATGCATCTCCGTGATGCCCAAGCGTTTTTGTATTTCCTAGGCATTTTTGGGAGGCCACGATGCGCCCAAGGTGTTGGGGACATTCCACGTCTGTCCCTTGGACGGTTAGGCATCTTGGACAATGGTTGCCCCTTTACCTTTGTAATATAAAATAGAAAGATAAAAAATAAAACTAAACCCTAGCTCATATTTTCTTGGGGTCCTCCTGCATGAGCCCCTTATTTCAGAGAGTAGTGATGATGAGGGTAAATATAGACAATGCAGATGATGACGTGGATGATTGAGGACTTCCATATTTCTTTGTTTTAATGTTTTTGCCATTCAGTTTCATTGGCATTTTGCTTATGTAGTTGGAACTTGAACTATAGTTGAAAATTTGAAACTGAGAATTCCTAATTTCCTATGGTTTTCATTTATTCTTTACATGAATAATGGATGTTTGATGTTTTCATTTATTCCTAATTAGTAATTTCCTTTTTTCTTTTACATTATGTTTTGTTACATGTCCTTGTTTAAAAAATCTAATTTGGGGCTTATATATATATATATATATTTTATTTATATTTATATAAGTCGTCCCCAAGCTGTTTTATTGTTGTCGTTAATGGTGGGTCCAAACTCCCATTGTCTTGGAGGCTTATCCCTTCATACCATGTGGTTCTTGTCCCAAAAACTTTGTCAAACATAGTATTAATCATTTGTGACATCAACTTCTCCTATATCCGGCCTTTTATGGGAGAGAGTGCCTTCAAGCCCCATTGTAGATATGGGCATCTATGCTCTTCTTCATAGATTTGACATTGTTTTTCTTAATGACAAAGTGTTTTTAAGGCCTTTCAACACCAGATTAATTGTGAAGACTATTGCATTTTGTACTCACAATTAAAATTTCTTGAAGATAGCTTGATCCACAATCCTGGCAATACTTGAGGTAGATATTGTTGGCTTCCTACATAAACTTTAGGTCCACAAGTTGTTTGTTTGGATATCTATTTTATACTTTGTTCGAATCTTTTCACTTGTATTCCTTTTCAGTATGAAGGAATTCATAACCAAGGGGGGATGGTGTGTCATTCGTTGTTTGTTCCTATTTTGATCCTATCCTAACATCTTTATGTAATTTCTGTATTTATTGCGGATGGGCCACTATGATGTAAATATATAACTGTTTCTTTTATTAGGAGTTACTAGCTTGGGTCCCTCACTTGCATGTGGATTGACCCTTGAGCTTTAGCATTAGCGTAGATAAAGAGTTTTTATAAAGACAAGGGGGGAAAGGGAATGTATCAAGCTTTTTTCTCAAGTTGTAATGGAGCTCTGCTTCCAAGGAGGTTGCCCCCCCGAAGAGGTTTGGGATATCATATCTGTTTGATTAATAAAGCTGTTGCATTTCTTTTCCATATTTCTCAAGCACTTTGTTATTTCCTTTCTTTCATTTTTTGTTAATTTCTATAATTACTGTTGTGAATGTGCTTGATTTTAATTGAAGGTTCTTAACAAGTAGTATCAAAGATTTTCTAGGGTCGTGTTTGCTGTAGAAGCAACAATTACTGTCCTGCCGTCTCCTTGCAATAAGGTATATTTTTCTTTCTCCCTGCACTTTTCCGCTTAATACCCCGCAAGAAAATAGCACACATTTTTTTTCTGTTATTAGTGTTAGGGTAGAAATCCTATGCTGGGGGTTTTAAAAAATCATGGAAGCGTTGTCGTTTTTGGCTAAGCTTGATTGCCTATAAAGCGTCTCGTGAAATGAGGACTCCAATACCCAAGCCCCAGACAACAACCGTATACAACTGTGAGCTCCCATGTACCTTCGGGAATATAAGGAGACCCCCCTTAGGAATAGAAGAAACCTTTAGCCCTAGGAAGATATCGATTGTTTGAGTTTTGTGGTGCATCGGTAAGCGGTTAGCCCCGAGAAGTTCCTCTCACAGTAAACTTGGAAACGAATAGTGCACCTACAAGTATAATGGAACCCTCCATAGTTAGAGCTCTTAGATATTTGGCCAACTACTAATCACAATCGAGAGAGTATATAAGAAAGCCCATGGAACCAGACACACCTTTGCCTAGATTGTCCCTATAAATTATGTTTTCTGTCCTTTTCCATCCAAACCCAAAGATAGCAATTGAGCATACTATAGCGGAGATTACAACCACCATAGATTGACGGTGCTCAAACTATCTGGTGAGACAATATAGAGGATATATAGAAACAGTCAAGAATATAATCAGAACAATTAGTTGAGAATTGTTAGAACATACAAAAACAGTTAGAAATATAATCAAAACAGTCAGTTAATAGTCGTTAGAGCAAGCAGTTGACTGATAGTGTAGAAAACACCCTGTCTGGTTGTCTAAACATTGGTAGTACAAAAAAGACCTTGTTTGGCTATCAAAAAATAGTTGGTAACAGTTGAACAAAATATAATCGCCATTTTGTGGTGTAGCCCATCGCGATCGTCTCTTCAAGGTGATCATTTGATATATAGCACCCATAAACCTTTTTTTAGGGGCCAAAATTCGTCATTTTATGGTATAGTCCATTTAGATTGTCTCTTTGAGCTAATTGTTTTTATATAGCACCCATAAGCTTTTTCGGGGACCAAAATTTGTCATTTTGTGGTACAACCCATTTTGTTGTCTCTTCGATCTGATCGTCTTGCTATATAACACCCATAAGCTTTTTCTGGAACCCTACGGTGCCAAAAAAATGGTTGGAGCTACAATGCACAGCTAGAAGAATTAGGCAACCAGATGAGTTGCAGCAACAACAAAAACTAGAGCAACTATTTATTGCCAAATTCTATGAAGTTGAGAGTTGTCTATTAGGCTTGGATCTCAAATATGACCAGCTAGGCAACAAGGGTTTTGAAAGTAAGGCAGGTTGTTTAAAGGATGGAGCATGCAATACCTTTTCTAATAATAACCTTTATAAAATGCCCAGGCTAGATTTTCTTGAAATTTGATGGAGAGGACCCCACTAGTTGGTTATATCGGGCTGACCAATATTTGGCTCTTCATGATGTTCCCCAAAGTCTAAGGCTCCAAATAACATCATTTTTGAATCTAAAGTGCTTTAATTTTACCAGTAGTTGAGGAATATATATCCAGATCTTTCTTGGGCTGAATTTGAGACTCATTTACTCACCCATTTTGGACCTAGTGAATATGAGGATTTCACAAGAGCTCTCACCAAGTTGAAGTAGACCACAATGATCTAAGACTATCAAATGTAGTTTGAAAAATTGGCAAACCGCACAAGAGGCTTGAGTGACAATTTTTTCCAAAGTTGTTTCATTAGTGGGTTAAAAGAAGATATTTGAGCTGAGGTAAGAATGTTTAAACCAAAAACCATGATGCAAGCAATAGGTTTGGCCAGATTGGCTGAAGATAAATTTGCAGCTTAGTGGCATACATCCAAACCCCCTCAAACTCAACCCCCACTTCCATCTCGGCCAACATCGAATCTTGCCAACAAATCACCCCAAATCAAGTGTTTGACTAGAGAAGAAATGGAGGCACGAAGGGCACAAGGTCTATGCTACAACTGTGATGATAAATACTCCCTAGGCCACAAGTGCGTGCAACAAAAACTGTATTTACTTGATGTGGGCAAACCTTCCATTCAAGAATCTCATGATGAAGAGGACAATAGAGAAGATCCACCTATAGAAACTGAAGTGATAGAGGACCAACTACCAGAGATTTCCGTACATGCCTTAGCATAGGTAAGGGTATTTCAAGGGTCAACACATCATTAACCTCATTGATATAGGAAGTACACACAATTTTATTGATCCTCGGGTGGCCAAACAAGCAGACTACTACATATACTCATGCAATTCTTTTGAAGTCATGGTAGCCAATGGGGGAGTTTTGCCTTGCAAAGGAAAATGCAAAAATATAAAGGTGCAGATGGGTGACTACAATCTCAAGATGGACATGTTTGCCCTTCCTTTGGGGGGTTGTGATATAGTATTGGGAACTCAGTGGCTTTGTACATTGGGTCCGATAGTTTGGATTTTTTTTAAATCTGGATGCAATTCACCTAGCAGGGGAAGCAATACACTCTTTGTAGTATTCCTACTGATACTACCCAACCTATCAGCTCCATCGAGTAGAAAAACTTTCAAAAAATTCATCTCAAAGGGCTAGGGTGCAATTGTTTGCAATACAGGCTTAGACTACCACCAATACAGCCAGCCAGTCGAAGGACAAATACTTGTAGAAAAAGATGCATCCATGTTTGCTGAATCGCAAGAATTACCACCACAGTGTATTTATGTTCTAGAAAATGTTGGGACGAATATTTCTATGCATTTTATTGAAGGGTCAAACAGTCATTTTGGAGGTGCTAGATCATCTCTCTTAGTATGCTCACTTATGTTCTCTAGCTCATCCCTATAAGGCCCCCACGGTTGCCCACATATCCTTGGAATCCCTTTTTCACCTTCATGCCATGCCCCACTCCATTGTTTTTCCCACCTTCATCAGCCTTTTTTGGCAAGAATTGTTCAAACTGTAGGACACACACCTCAAAAGGAGCTTTGCATACTATTCGTAGATAGATGAGCGCACGAAATTTTTTAACAAGTGCTTGGAACTAGTTTATGGACATCCTTCCCCATCATTTTCATCATACATTCCAGCTATTTCCAAAGTTCTAGCAATCAATTCCTCTTTTTAGAAGAGTGAACTACTTCAATTCCTCAAGGCCAATTTGGCGATGGCACAAAACCATATGTGGCAGCAAGCTGATCAGCACCACTCAAAGCACAATTTTAATGTGTTACAATGGATTGTGCTTATAAACTACAATCTCGCATTGCTGCCATCCTCTAAGATACATCCAGTTTTTTCATGTCTCCTTGAAGAATGGTTCGTGGTAACTATCTATAGGTTCAAACAAAACTTTTGATTTGAATACAGAACAATCACTCATCTTAGAGCTCGAAAGTATTCTATATCGACGAACATATACATTCCAAAAGATGCTATATGGGAGTCACTCCTTCAACTCCAACAATAGTTTTCTCAAACTTTGAGGACAAAGCTTCTTGAAGAAGAAGGGCATGTTAGGACTCTATTCGAACATCATTATGTAATTTTTGTACTCAGTGCACATGGGCCACTATGATGCAACCAATGCTTATTAATAAATATGTAACCATTTCTTTTATTAGGAGTTACTAGCTCGGGTTCCTCACTTGCATGTGGACTGACCCTTGAGCTTTAGCGTTCAGATAGATAAAGAGTCTTTATAAAGACAAGGGAGGAAAGGGAATGTATTAAGTTTTTTTTCTCAAATTGTATTAGAGCCATGCTTCCAAGGAGGTAGCCCCCTCGAAGAGGCTTGCGATATCATATTCTCTTGATTAATAAAGTTGCTGCATTTCTTTTCCATATTTCTCAAGCACTTTGTTATTTCCTTTCTCACATTTTCTGTTAATTTCTGCAATTGTTGTTGTGAATGTGCTTGTTAGCGTATAGTAGTTGTATTCCCTTATTTGGTTTATTCCTATATCGCGAGTTGTTACGTTGTTATAACAACTCGTTTATTATTAGGGATAGTTGTTATTGGCTAACAATAGTCACTCATTTGTATTATTTATACTATAGTGTATAATGCAAATATTACTTCGTTTCCTAACATGGTATCAGAGCGGGATAGGCAGATTAGCCATCACTCAAATCTGCCTTGCTTAGTTGGCATGTTTGCCGACTGCTCAGAGTAAGCCTCTTGTGTGCAGGATTGCCAGATTGGACTGGATCATCCCCTGGCAGACAGACCATTGTGTGACTTGTAGATCGCTCGACCTTGTGCCTTGAAGTGGAAGACTGGATCGTCCCCTGGAAAACAGACCACTGTGTGACTTGTAGATCGCTCGACCTTGTGCCTTGAAGTGGAAGACAACACAATCGGACGACGAGGACCTGCATCAACAGACGTGGAACCTGGAAGATCTACCTTGGCCGCAGAATCGATGCACTGCACGTGATTAGACGTTGACTAAACTGCCACCTGACAGGCTCACCTACATGGATCTAACGCTATTGCTAGCCTACGGTATTGTTGACCTACGATGGAGGACTGCGACAGGACTCATAGTACACGTTGACAGAACAGACTAAGAGAGCTGACTAGGACGTGGACAGATACCAACTGGCTAGACAGGGCGAATTGAGTGGACGTGGCAGAAGGACAACCGTGGTGGGTGACAAAACTGTTCAGGACAGGATAGACCACAGTGAGGTGGTCGACTATTATCCTGGGCATTTTTCCTTTTAAAAGCTTCTCAAGCTAATCGCGCCCCACATTTGGGATAATAGCGCGAGTTTAGTACTGTTGCTCGGTCGATCGGGTAACTCCCATTTGTGATGATCAGTTCTTGGCGCTGCTAGAAATCAAATCATCTGATAAGAAAAAGATGTGAAGATCGATTCCAAGAGAACAAGCGGCAGCCACACACAACAGAAGCGTGACTTGGAGAGTTCGATTTATAGCACCCGCGCGGTGGATTTCCGATTTGCAGAGATCGCAGACATTTTCCCTCAGCTCGCGGCGGATAATTGAAAAAAAAAAAAAAATGTCATCTGCGAAGACTAGCGGCCATATTCTTGTGAATACTGTGCGCAGATGCTATTGTAGAAGATCGTGTTTGTTTGCTCGTGATCGCGTACCAACGAAAGACTAAGGTGCATTTTTCGATCTAATTCAACCATGAGAGGGCGAAAAAACAATTTGATCTGAGAGGCATAGCCTGAGAGGCCATTGAGTGCATCCAGTTTTTCAAATATACCATTAGGTTGAGAGGATACAAGATCCACATCATCACCTATTTATTTTTGGTGACAGCAGATAAACCGAGGTGGAAATTTTTTTCTTTTCCACAGCATTTTTTGATAGAGGACACGAACTGTTCTGACTGATCAGTGGAGTGCGCCATCGGAGCCAAGCACTGTCTCTCAGATGCGATTGGTTTCAACATACATCTTGGACAGTGGTAATATCAAGTTTGGCTATCGACGGATGCATGTGGTGGAGAGACAAAGACGTCTGCAACACCGCTTGGAAGAGCCACCCAACCCCAGCGCCGCCCGCACCTGGTCACGTTACCACTGGAAGGGAGCAGCGCTTCATTGGGATAGATCAAACAGTCAGGCTCAAATATCATATTACGCCCTTTAATTTCACCAAGCTGCGTAGAGCAGTTGGTTGTTGACCAGGTGATAAGGCGTTGTGGGCCGACAGGTCACGGGCTCAATGCCCACCAGCTCCACAAAAGGTAAGTTTTTTTTATTTTTATATTTTTTTTTTTAATGATTTCAAAATGTTTTAAATTAAATATTTTACTTTTCTTAAAATTATTTTCTTAGAAAATTTTATTAAGAAAAATTATATTTAATTAAATTTTGTTTTATTTCATTAAAATAAACAATTTTCACTTCAAAAATTCAAACTACCTTTCATCCATCTCCTATCTGCCTAAGGGGGGATCAATTATAAATTTTGCGAAAACAAAGGAAGATAAACTTTGTCAAAGCATTCAACAAGGCATAAACTCATCAACACTTCACACCTGGTTTTTTTAGGCTTCATAAATAGCAACTTGTTTGTTTTGAAGTACTTCACACAGGGGGGATTTTTTTGATGACATTTTTGTGCTAATCTACCTAAGAGGCAAATATTGTAATTTTTTACAAACCAGTGGAAAAAGCCTTCTGGAGGCACGCCAGGGGCGCTGCCCCTTGGAACCCCATACAGGGGAGATATAATTTTTGCAAAACCAAGGGGGGAAGACTTATAAGGGTGCATTTTCGGCAGTGACCGACACCTTAGTCAAATTATTTTTGCAAAATTTCATTGTAAAAGGTGCATTTTCGGCAGTGACCGACACCTTAAAAATGGGCAGATCAAAGAAAAAGCAAGCCCCTAAACAAACTGATGTTGTTGAATCAGTTAAAGGTCCTTACTTTCCACCAGAGATGGAAGGGATGGATTTTTATGAGGATGAAAAATTTTCTACACTACGCAGTGGTGTAAAATCCATTCTCAGAGATTCTGAAGACCTTCAGAAAAATGGTGTTCAAATCCCTATAGGAGTCATAAGGGCAGTCTACATATCATTGATTACTCTTGATATGGCCCAACGTAAAATCTACAAGGACTTTGGTGAGGAAACAGAGGTAAAAATGGTCGATGCTTGTAGTGACACAAGTGATCTTCAGCCCATTGTGGCGAATGCTTGTTGTGACACGAGTGACCTTCAGCCCATTGTGGCACATGCTTGTTGTGATACAGGCGACCTCATATCTTCTATGGTAGATATCAGTTGTAGCACAGGTGATCTCATTTTAGTAGCAGATTTTGTTGGTGACACTAGTGACTTAAAAACTAAACCTTCTCAAAAAGAGCTCCATAATCTCATCAATAGCGACAAATGCAATATTGTTAAAAACATTGATGAAGATGATAAAATTGGGTGTTTTGAAAAACACACCAAAGGATTTGGTTCCAAAATGATGAAGAAAATGGGATTCAATGGTGAGAGATTAGGTAAACAGGAACAAGGCATTAAAACTCCAATAATGCTAAATGTCAGGGCAAAGAATGAAGGCCTTGGCTATACTGGACAAGCAAGTACCAGTAATACCGTGTTTGTAAATCCTAAATCTCCTACATCTCCTAAAAAGCATTGTTGTAGTCACTGTGGAAAGGAAGGACATGTTGCAGCTAAGTGTTGGAGATTACATCCTTGTGATTCTTGTGGATGTACGAATCACTCTTCTTCAAGATGTTGGTACAAAGTGAAAATGACCTACAAGGATCATATTGATTGTGGATGGACAGATCTCACACAATGGACCATGATGAAAGAAATGTTGTATGGCTTCTACCGAAAAGGTAAAACCTATGGTAGACCCCGAGGCAAATCCAGTGGCAGTCCCAGAGATAATGACCCAGAGACAGACCTAAAGACAAACCCAGAGACAAAGTTCCAGAGGCAGATCTACAGGCAGATCCAAAGGCAATGATCCAGAGGTAGATTCACAGGCAGATCCCGAGATAAACCCAGAGGTACAATTCCAGAGGTATGTTTAGAGCCAGAGCCAGAGCCATGAGCCAAAGACAAAGCACGAGCCACCATTATTTCATTTCTCTTCTTCTTCTTCACTGTATTGGGGCAGTTATATACTTTACCCAAATATTGTTGTATGGGGGGATAATAGTGTAGCTAGTAGTTATATTATTACCCAAACAATGTAACAAGGGGGGATGTTAGCGTATAGTAGTTGTATTCCCTTATTTGGTTTATTCCTATATCGCGAGTTGTTACGTTGTTATATCAACTCGTTTATTATTAGGGATAGTTGTTATTGGCTAACAATAGTTACTCGTTTGTATTATTTATACTAGACTGTATAATGCAAATATTACTTCGTTTCCTAACAGTGCTTGATTTAATTAAAGGTTCCTAACAGTTCCATGCTTTGTAAGTTCGCCTTCCTTCTAAGTTAAGTTTGAAGGGGGATGTTGGCGTACCTAACTTTTGTAAGTGCCAAATATTGTTGAATCTCCCCTTTAGAAGTTGATGTATTGATAAATTTGGTTGAAGCCTAATTTGTCTTTTAGCCAAAAATCCAAAAAAGTTAAGCTCGACTTGGTAGGACTCTTATATAAGCAAGAGAGTTAGTGGCCTATTTTCATGTCCAGAGTAATTTGTCTCTCACTTGTGCCTCTTTGTGAAAGCTCCTTGCAGTTTGTGTTTTCTGAACCATCAAGGGAAGATTTAATTAATTGGTACATTTGTACCTGACATCATGTGTAATTTGTGAGTTGGTTTTCAAGGTTAAATGATGTCGATATTATGAGATATGGGTGATATCACTCACCTGTGCCTCTTTGTGAGAGCTTGTGTAGTTTATGTTTTCCATGGCATAAGTGGAAATTTAATTTAAGTGGTACATTTGTAACTAACATCAAGAATGATTTGTGAGTTGGTTTCTGAGGTTGAATGATCATGATATTATAAGATATGGGTGATAGTTTTTGTATGATACATTTGAGGTTCAATTAGCCATAGGAGATCCACAACCAAGAAGAGGGGATTAGCCTAGCGCAAAGCATAGATCAAACTATAGTTACAAAGTTATCACTACTCCATGCGCGTGAAGGATTGTCCACAATCATTGTGAATTAGCCAATACAATCCTAAATGATGTTTGAAGGGGAATGATTTCAGCTAAGAGAGTTAGAATGGATCGTAGCAAGATGTCTCCCAAATATCATCCTACCTTCTGTTACAACCCTAATATAGCCTAGTCGGGTATATTTCCAACTTAATTATTAATCATCGGATTCATGTATAAATAGGAGTAAAGTTTGATTCATTATCATTAATCATTTTATTCATTTGCGTATTCCGCAAGAGACTCCACCATCTCTAAGTGGCTATAGGACTCCGCCCTCTGTAAGTGCCTAGTTTATTTAATTTAATTGATTTATAGAAGCGGATTGCTTCAAGTGGTATCAGAGCCAACGATCTGGAAGAACGCATTTTTTTTTTAAATTCGATACGAAACTCGTTGATCGCAGTTTGAGACAACATCGGAAGTACAAAAGTCGTATAAATCAATTGGAAATACAAGAGTTTGTACAGGAGTTTGCGTAAATTAATCAGCGTGTTACAAGGTTCCACGAGCCTAGGGGATGGGAGGATGGGTTTTGGGGGATGGTGGGGGACGGCAAGCCGATTTTAGGGGACGGCTCGGGGACGGTTGGAGGGACGGCTGGTATAATACTATGAAATTTCAAATTTTTTAGAAATTTAGAATAATATACAAATTCTATACAGCAAAAATGAAAAATAGTAAATGACAATATAATACTATGAAAGTTCAACTTTCAACAAATTTAACTTGAAGGTTCAGCCAAGGATATCAAGTGCAATTTGCCAATCTCTAATAGTTAACCAGATTAGTTGCTATTGCTCATGTAATGAATGCCACATTGTTCAGCTTTTAAGTTTTAACATTCAAACAATAAGTTATAACAGTCAACATAAATATATAGTGAAAGATAAAACATTGGGAAAGAAGTAAGAGTATAATTTATTTATTGAAGGGAATGTGTAATGTTCATGGGAAACATCTGAGTCTCAATTGAACGCATCAATTCTATTGGTAAATATATGAGAAATTTACATCAATGTATGAAACATGAGCCTCAACATGAACCCCTTAAAGCTAGCCGGCCTCTTGAGAATGTTCAGGTATAATTGATATTCATTTTAAGATTTTGTTTTTAATTTCAGAATAAATATATGTTTCTGTATTTTCTTGATTTCTGTTAATAAATGCCTATTTACATATCATCCACACTAGCATTGGTGCTCTAGTGTACAGTAGGGGGTCCCTGATAAGCAGATAGCTCCTGGTAACTGAGTGCAGAGGCTATACATGCTGAACCTAGACAAAACTTTCAAAGGACCCTGTGTGTATAGCAGACCAATGAATTTTAATTAGCTCTGCAGGTTTGATTTATATATGCTTCCAAGAAGGAATCAACAACCTCTTTCCCTGGTATAAGTTGCCAATTCATGGCACTTCTGTAGGGTATTGCCATGTTTCTAGCCAATACCTAATCAAATAGGACAATTTATTGTATCACAACTCTTGCAGACTTTGGAAAACTTGTGATATGAATCCCTACAAGTCCAAGCGAACTGACTTGATAAGAATAGAATAGACTCAGCTGGACTTGGCTGTCATCAAAACTTTTCAAAATAATATGATAACTAAATAATCAGTCAAAACTCTGTTGTTTTGTAGCTCACTTCAGTCCAGCGGCTCAACTCTGACATGCATTAAGTTAAATTGTTCCTATGTCTATATGATCCTTCAATTTTCTAATTATGATCCAAATACAAGTCCACTTTACTTATCAGCCTTGCATAGTCTGAAAATGGGCACTACAAGGAAAACACTCAGCCATTTACATAGAAATTTTGGGCCTTCACCTTCCGAAGGATGGAGTAACTCCTCCTGTAGTTAGATGTAATTTATTGCCCCAAAATAGGGGACGTCCCGGGGATGGGAGGCCATAGGCCTCAGGCGTCCCTCGGATGTTTCCCAGCCGTCTGCCAAAAGGGGGACGGGGGGAAACGTCCCCAATGCTGTCCCCCCATGTTGGGGGACGCGTCCCAGTCGTATAAATTAATCTTTTCCAATTATTATTGCTTCGTCAAACTCTGTCAGCTCCGTGATGCAAAAACTTCGTTTTTGAGTTGGACAACACTACTCTTGTGGTTCGTTCTAGTGGAGACTTACCGTATTCATTGCTTCGTCAAGGACCAGCGTGGTATAAGTTTACTTACGGTGGTTGTTTCCTCAAAGACCAACGGGTATAAGCCTACTTACTGTGGTTGCTTCGTCAAAGACAACACTACTCTCGCAGTTCTTTCCAGTGGAGGCTTACCGTATTCATTGCTTCATCAAGGACCAGCGTGGTATAAACTTACTTACGGTGGTTGCTTCGTCAAAGACCAGCGGGTATAAGCCTACTTACGGATAAACGGAAGACTAACAAAATATATAAATTAAAATCTAACCACCTTACGTCTTTCGATTAGGAAATTAACGCACTCCAAGCAAATTTCGCAGAGGCAACAAAATACATATTCAGCGCTGTAGCGTGGCACCATCGATTGCTACGTGTCGTTGGTATCTCCGATAAACGTTAATTCTTTCCGCGACAAGCAACATTACATACTCCTCACGGAGGCGTGTCCACAAGTGTATCAAGAATTTTTGCCTAAGATTGTTCAATGTTTGGTTCGACATTCCTTAAAATCGTTTGCATAACCCTAACTCGTTTTCCAACCACGTAAGGACAAGTGGCCATCAGTTTTCAAGTTTTAAAATAGTTCTCCGACGACCTAAATACCACCTGACGATCGATTTTCCGACGCTTTCCACACTCTTCGTTTCCCGGCGCACCACAGGCAAGTTCTATTGATTATCCCACATTTGCCTTGTAAAGACTAATTGGGGATTTAAGAGCGTTAACACGTGCTAGAGAGTATGACCACCCCTTGGTGGTCATGGTGGTGCTCTTGCCCACGCACGTGCACGAACAACGAGTGACGTGTCTCAAAGCACTTGTTGCTTGACCTTTGTTTGATTGTCCTATTTGACGCATTATTGTACCGTTGAAACTGTCCTATTCGACGCATCGTTACAATTGAAACGTTGACAACCAAATTTTGGTGTCTGTGGTCTTCAAAATTAGATTGCCGCAAAGTGACCGTTGAAGAGATGTTGGGTCGTAGAACCAGTCAGCAGAAACTACCCGTTGTGACAAGGTGACCGTTGAAGAGCCGCTATGTTGCAGAACCAGTCAGCAGAAAGTAGCCATTGTGACAAAGTGACCATTGAGAGCCGCACGCCCACGCATGCGCACGAACAGCGAGTGATGTGTCTCAAAGCACTTGTTGCCTGACCTTTGTTTGACTGTCCTATTTGATACATCATTGTACTGTTGAAACTATCCTATTCGATGCATCGTTACAGTTGAAATGTTGACAACCAAATTTTGGTGTCCGTGGTCTTCAAAATTAGATTGTCGCAAAGTGACCGTTGAAGAGACGTTGGGTCGCAGAACCAATCATCAAAAACTAGTCGTTGTGACAGGGTGACCGTTGAAGAGTCGTTGCGTTGTAGAACCAATCAGCAGAAACTAGCTGTTGTGACAAAGTGACTGTTGAGAGTCGTTGTGTCATAGAACCAGTCAACAGAAACTAGTCGTTGTGACCGTTGGAACTTTGTGCATTGACCATTGGGAAGCCAAATTTAACCGTTGAAGATCCTTGACCGTTGGAAAGACATTGGACAATTGGAGATTTTGATCGCTACAAGATTTAAAATACAAATTTAATTTTTTTGCAACCATAATTAAAAAATTTTCCCTCAATTCATAATGCATGAGTGATTCAAATACACCAAACAAGTGGAATAGAGGAGCAAACGGAAGATAACAACGCACGGATAAACCTAACGAGGTGTCTCCAAGTACGAACAAACGCCAACCTCGACATCAAGGTACGCAACATAATTCTCCTTTTAGAATTAATAGTTTTAACCCACACCACTGGTCCATGGCTTCTCCAAATCCTAACAATTCTACTCCTCCTACACTAGACCACAATAACTCTTTGTCTACCCAAGAAGACCTCGTCTCTAGAATTCCCCTTAGTGTGGACGTCGGTGTGCGTCATTGTCTAGGGCAACAACAAAAAGACATTGCTAGTATCTATTCCCTACTACAAGATCTTCGGGATTCAATGTCTAAACTTGTCCCTCTCGATAATCAAGCATCTCAAGATATTGTCAACCCTCAACCTTTAAATACTCGTCAAGCATCAAAACCTCCAAAAACTTCTTCCGATTTTGATCCTTCAACAGGTGATACCTCCCGATTCTTAGAATGGCCTCATGATGTTCAAGTTCCTCGTACTGACATGCCAATTTTTGAGGGATATTATCCTAGAGGCCAGTTAGCAAAAATAAATGGTATTTTTTGTCTGTACCATATTCCAGAGACCAGTCATGTCGCATTTGCATCTTGTAAACTAGGAACCCAGGCCTATCAGTGGTTGTTAAGGTAGCTCCGACAACAAAATCTCTCTTATGTGGCCTGAATTTAAGGAACTTTTCCTTAAAAGATTTGATAAAGGCTCTTCCTCATCATACGTGGTTCGCCTCATGGAACTCAAGAAAACAGGTTCAGTAGAAGACTATGTCGCTGAGTTCACAAGTCTTCTTACCTGTACATATGAATTGAATCCAGCAGTAGTGGTATCCGGTAGGGTACCTAGGAATAGATATTTGGGGATATATTATTATATTGTATAAGGGTTGGCATGGGCCACACATAACCCAAGGTTGATTGTATTATAATATTATATTATATTATAATATAATATTATATTAGTAGTAGGCTCTCCAAAGTAGAATAAGAATATGGATATATAAAGAAGAGATATTTGTCATTGTAATCATTCATATCATTGAAGAAGAATCTTATGTAATCGTCGTGCCCACGAAGTGGCCTCTCATCTTGGGAGATCTTGTGGAGTTATTCCTTCCTTAAGGATTATTATTGGTGTTGCCCTACCTTAAGGGTATTATCTATCTCTCTCTCATTTGTGGATTGTTATTGTGGATAATGTATTGTGGATGAATGATTTGATATTTCTGCATATTGGTGAATGGTTTATGTTAATAATAATAAAGTTATGCAACAAGTGGTATCAGAGCAACGATTTTGGCAAAGTGGGGATTTTTGTGTGAAACCCTAGAATTAGGGCAATTTTTTTTTGGAAAAACATCTCATCTTTCAGGAGCCATATCTCTATGCAAGTTTATCCGATTCAGGCGATTCTTGGATCAGATTGTGCAGAATTTGAAGAGCTTTAAAATGAGTGGTCATATGATGGAATCTGAGCAGTATTGAGGGAGATACGACCTTTTGAAGTTAGTATCCAGAACAAGGATAGTGACGAATTTCACAGATTTTTTGTGGAAAAACGTCTCATCTTTCAGAAGCCATATCTCTGCGAGATTGTATCCGATTCAGGCGATTCTTGGATCCGTTTGTGCAGAATTTGAAGAGCTTTAAAATGAGTGGTCATATGAAGGAATCCGAGCAGTATTGAGGGAGATACGACCTTCTGAAGTCAGTCGTCTAGAATAAGGGTAGAGACGAATTTTCAAGTCGCGAATTTTTCAAAAGACGAAATTTTGTTTAGTTCGGGTAAGCAAATCAGTTGCACTTTATTTTGTTTGGAAGAAAAATTGCAGATCTAGTTGTCTATGTGGATTTTTAGCTTCAACGTGGTGGGAAGATATTTATTTCCATAAAACCCTAGTTTGCATTAGGGCATGATATATATTTTCAAAAAACCCTAGTTTGCATTAGGGTATCAACTATGGAACTACAAAAATTTTCTGGAGCATATGATATTGATGCTAGGGATTGGTGGAAAAAATTTAAATCCTTGTATCATCGACATCCTCTTTGGAAAAATATGCTTCATCAATTTCTTGATAAAGTTGCTCTCCTTTGGTTTTATAGTCTTAATGGCACCCATAATGAGTTGTCTTGGGAAGAAGTGGAGCATGCATTCTTAAGTGATTGGAACCCCTATAAAAAGATAGCTAATATGATGGAAGATGCAGAGGAACTAAAAATATATTTTAAGGAAGTGGTTGAGGAAAGGGATAAAAAGATAGATAGCTTGATGGATGTCATCACAGACCTTAAAAAGAAACTACAGGGATTTCAAAATGAGCGGAATGAAATGAAAGGAGAATGGGAAGTTTTCAAGAAACAGAATGAAGATTATGAAAAAGAAATAAAATTACTCAAGAAGAAAGAGGAAAAGGTCAGGGAAGATAAAAAATATGTCAGTATGCAGACAGAGGAAACCATACCTTTGGTAGAAGATAAATTAGAAAATGGACAAAGGAATTTGTTTAAATCTAAAAAGTCTATTTTGCAGGTTCATGGAAGCATTCAAAAGGAACAGGTTATTATTTCCATTGACCCTGGTAGCAGATATAATTTTATTAATATTGCTTTGGCTAAGAAGTTGCAAGTTCAAGCAACAAAAATTAAGGACATACAACTAGAGGGTGAGCATGTTCAGATTTTTGAAGATTTGAAGATCACCATGGATAAATATGTTTTACATTCAGATTTCTATGCTATTGAGATGGATGAGGAGGATATTGTTCTTGGTTATCCTTGGTTAGACTCTTTGGGTACTATTAACATTAATGTGCAAAAGAAGTTTATGAAGTTATGGTACAGGAAAAAGAAGATAACATTGCAGGATATTTCTCAGCTTAAGGAGCAAGGATACAAGGAAAATCAAGAAGTGGTTGTAGAAGAACAAATTGAAGAACATGAAACAGAATCCAAGAAGGCAATAGCAACAACAGAGTCCATGGAAGAAGTAGCAGTAACTAATTCAGTGGAAATAACAGTAATAGAGTCCAAGGAAGCTTTGATAGAAGAGCACAAGGACACACCAAACAAAGATAACATGAAAGAACAAGGTGTAGAAGAATTTAAAACAATGGAGCCAAAGGTTGAAAAGTCAAAGAAGGTAGAACATCAAGTAAAGGTTGCACCATATCGCCATCCACACCACCATGAGCGGAAACAATATTGGAGGCATGGTTCAAGGCAACAATATTATGGTTCTACATGTAATCAGAAGGGCACCAACTATGGCAGTGTTTGGCAAAGAAAGCATAGTGATCATGGTTTTCAGCATGGTTCATCAACATCAAGGAACAAGTGGACCCATCATTCAAGTTATCAAAATACAGCAGCAGAAGCGTGGAGCCAACGAAGCAGATTTGGATACTCAAGTAACAAAATGGCATACCAGCATCATCGGGTTTCACTTGGATGGATGGATGATCGAGATTGGTACCAATTGCTAACATTGCTTAGCAAATCATACTATCAGGTTTCTTCATATGTTTCGAGGACGAAACATTTGTAAGGAGGGTGGCATGGTAGGGTACCTAGGAATAGATATTTGGGGATATATTATTATATTGTATAAGGGTTGGCATGGGCCACACATAACCCAAGGTTGATTGTATTATAATATTATATTATATTATAATATAATATTATATTAGTAGTAGGCTCTCCAAAGTAGAATAAGAATATGGATATATAAAGAAGAGATATTTGTCATTGTAATCATTCATATCATTGAAGAAGAATCTTATGTAATCGTCGTGCCCACGAAGTGGCCTCTCATCTTGGGAGATCTTGTGGAGTTATTCCTTCCTTAAGGATTATTATTGGTGTTGTCCTACCTTAAGGGTATTATCTATCTCTCTCTCATTTGTGGATTGTTATTGTGGATAATGTATTGTGGATGAATGATTTGATATTTTCTGCATATTGGTGAATGGTTTATGTTAATAATAATAAAGTTATGCAACAGTTGTGCATAGCATTTATTAAACGTGTCATTTGACCTCTTGATTCATGGGTGTATGATGCTTGTCGCTTTGCTTCCCATCTCCTATTAGTCCTTTCTACTATTGTTCCATGCCATTCAAATGTTCAATCACACTAATGTTATTCAATCACTTTAAATTGGTTGATTGATCGACACTAATCTCGCTATTTTACTTCCTTGCACTTTGCTTTGATCCTTAGCATTCTTACCTTCTCAATTTTACTTTTTTGCGTTTAGATTACTTCACTGTTAGCTAGATTAGTGGGGAGCCGGCCCAAATCTAGTGGTTAGAGAGGATTCATCCTTTCCTTCTAATTGTTGAAATGAGAGCTTGCAAATGCATCCCATTTTGCAAGTTCAAAAGTAACCAATGCCTAATCAAAAAGGATGAGAAGCATGTTGAATTGGTGTAACAATGCCTCGACCATGTTTGCTTGGACCACCATAGAAAACATTTTCTAAAGCAACTTTGATCCAAAGCCGATTATGTAATTCTCAAAGGAACCAATTGAAGTATTGCTCTTTGAGAAAGTGGAGACATGAGAGAGTGAGAGAATCCATGGAAGTTTAATCATGTGCATCCAACTTGCTATCAAATATTGGATTCTCAAAAATAAACATTGTAGTAGTACATACAAATGGATCCATTCGATCAAAAATTTGAGAAGCACATGTATGTGTGCAGATTTTGAAACCATAGTAGCAAAGAGAGAACATTGAATACTTCCTTGAGACTAAGAGAGGGAATCAAATTTAATGTGTTTATGCAATGATACTTCCAGAGCTTTCATCTTCTTAAGGCAGCATGATTCGCATGATTCCTCATGGCCTAGAATACCGCAATAAGAACAAGAAAACTTCCATTTAAATGAACCCAAATTAAATTTCTTCCCAAGTGGTGAATGGGATCCTCGATTTTGATGCTAATATTTGGAATGTTGTGTGGAATGTTGCTTGGCTCCTTTCTCCAACTTCACTATCAAGGCTATGTTCCTTGAACTTGGATTCTCTAGAGCACCAATTTGTAGGAGCTTATCTTACTCATGATTTAGCTGCTCACAAAAGTTATCAAAACTAGGCATCTTATTAGCATCATCGAAGGCATCTTGAGTAGAATAAAAAGAGTAAACAAATACAAAATAAGTTCCTCTTAATTTATCAAATGGCATGAGTTCAATTGGTTAAATACCTCAAATTTCAAGAAGACCCAAGTTTGAATCTTGCCAAGCAATAAAAGCATAATTTTCAAAATTGTTGTTGTATTACCACTATGCAGTTTTTGATGCAATACAAGTGGGACCCATCTCAGTCCCATATAACCAATTAAAAAAAAGGTTCCTTTCAATTTGGAGAGGAAAAGATATTAGTTGCTCATATGTCTTTTGGATTTTGCAATAGCTGAGTTGGAGTCGCAATAGTTTAACCTTGGCAATGAAATTTTGATGTGAGGAAAATCCTTTGCATCAAGAGTCATCAGTTGGTTCTCCAACTAGTGTCCTTGGATGACATTCTACTTGTCAAACAATTCCTTGAACTTCTTCCAAGCTACTGGACGAGTATGAATGCCTTCAAGGTAAAACTTGAGGTCATCAAAGATTGACATGTGGATCAAATCTCAACCTTCATCGACTCAATTGAGTTGTGTCCTTTGTTCATCATCTTCAGGATAAAATTGTCCCCATTTTGATGTGATACAGCCCTCTGCTTTGCAAAACGTCCTCCATATAGGATTTCCAAGAGCAGAGATTTGAGCTGGTCAATCTTACATCCTTAGGAATAATGATGGTAGAGACCATTTTATTTTGAAATTTTGATAAGGACAAGACACTTATGATTTTCAAACCATAGGAACAACTTAAAAACTGACTCTTGGATTTAGTTTAATTAAAGCAATTATCAAATTATGCTTAAGCTCTAAGACATATATATAACAAAATAAAAGAGGAGTTTCGGACCATAGATCAAACAACTTCAAATGTAAACTGCAATCCTAGAAATGCATTTGATATGAGTAAACCTATATAAAAAGAGGTTACACAAGAAATTCTGCCACCAAATGACCAAGTTACAATTATTTAAAGTCTCCAAGGGCAGTCAGGGTTAAAAATAGCATTTACAGGTTGCAATTCTAAAATTATTGCCTAACGTTCAACAATAAAAACACTTAAGACAGCTTACTGAAATAAGGCATGCAGGATATCATTGGAAAACTCTCTGAACCTACATTCCAACCATGTTGGAATATTGAAGAGTTACAGCATAACACATCTTCAGAGGTAGGAGCAGACATTGTTTTCAGTGTAAAACAGATTTAACTGTTGTGTGTCCAAGTGACAAAAAGAATTCAGAAACACTGACTTAATATCAAATCAGCAAAAATATAAGGGTGGGAGGATTGCTCACCTGTGAGACTAGACTTATCACCAATAGAAAGTTGAAACACATGTGAAGCATTTTTTACTAGCTATGGTAACCAAAAAATAGTGAAAACTGTGTCTTATCTATATTCTTGTTGCCAGAGTTGTATCTTTGGGGACCTATATTGGTAGACCAGATATCCATGTAAACATGTCATATATTGTAACAATTTCCTGGCCCTCGTTGATATGCTCTCCACAACATGCTGTAGACGCTTGTTCTAAGGTGCCTCAACTAAATAAGTAGGTTAAGAAAAGTCGAATAAATGCACTAAATTCAAGTGCACACGATGTAATTTTTGTAATATTTGTTTTAATTGGTACTCCAAAGTTGTAAGGTAAATAAAACATGTACAATGTAATGCATGTCATTAAGTGTAAGTGTGAACGTAGGATAGGCATCACCCAATTAGAGGTGATGTGTCCCAAGCAGTAGTTGTTGTTAACTACTAGCCCTCAATGATAAATAGGCCCCCCTCATTCATTGAGCAAGTACCGTAGAACCTAGGACACTAGAGACATCATATTGTAGAAAGAGTAGATATGTTTGCACAGACATTGTTGTAGAGGAGAGACTCTATGCAAGATAGCAAACTGTGTATGTAAGAAAAGTGTCGTCACATTCCATCGTATAGGTAGAATATAATACAATATCTACTCATATTCATCCTTCATTTGTTGTCATTATATGTTTCTATATATGTTGTCATTGTTTATTGCTGCAGTAGATAGAATTGCAATAGTTCCTTCCAAGTTTTGTATGCATTGTTGAAGTCACAATACGAGACTTGCTATACAATAGGGATTATAGATTGAAGTCATAGTCCTAAGGGTGTTGTACAGCAATTGTCGTACAGCCTATGCCATACAATGGAGAGTGTCGTACAGTGAGGATTGTCGTACAATCAAATGTTGTAAAGTCAGTGGCATATAGCCTATGTCGTATAGTGGAGAGTGTCGTATAGTGAATATTGTTGTATAGTGGAGAAGAAGAAGAAGAAGAGGTATTAAAGTGGAAGAGGATAAAATTGTGGAAGAGGATAGACCTTCCTATTTGTAGACTGAAGTGTTGATTATTGAGATGAATGCAGTCATAGCTGGTTACTCAGTTTGTCATATCAAATCGTTCCTCCAAAGGTGGAATACTCCCATCGTGCTAAATTTGGTGTCGTTGTCGTTTAGAAGAACGAACCAGCACTACATGAGGCTTGGAGACTTGAATGAAAAATAATTTACCGTGAGGATGTGGGAGACATAGACGTGAAAGAGTTGAAAATCAGCCAATAAAGAGTCAAAGAATTGCACAACAACATCAAAGTGTTGCGCAATACCAAGGCTTGAATGTTGCTGATGAAGGACTACCGAGAGGATTGACTGAACTTGAAGAACCTGAAGTTCAATTAATGTGGAGTCCTCACTTCGAGGATAGTTCGAGTGAAGAAAGGTGGCAAACTTTGTCTCTAACAATGGAGAAAGCGCAAGTTGAGGTGCATCGACCAAACGAGGATCAAGCTGAGGAGAGCGTTCGCGCAAGTGGTGAAGAAGGTGCCAACATGGAGTGTGCACTAGGAGACGAGGCAAAACAGCTAGTGACACCAACACAAGTGCAAGCGAGAGTGCCTAGAGACGCAGTGGACAGGAGTCAAGCACAAGGGCAACTGCGAGAGAGTGTGCGGAGACCAAAATAGATGCTTGTACATTCACAAAGGAGGCCGCAAAGTGTATGTGCACACGGTAGCGATCGACACCTGTTTGCAAGAGCAAAGTCGTCAAGTGACGAAGAGCAACCACCTATGGCAAATATTGTTTCTGCAACAGGTAAGCAGAAGTGCCCAAAATTTATGGATGATGGGAAGGATCCAAAACATCATATTTAAACATGTGAAACAATATGGCAAACAAACAGAGTGGATGATGAAGGATTATGGTTGAGATTATTTCTAGCTACATTGCGAGGGATCGCAATGGATAGGTATCTGAAGAGAGCATGTCCTTTCACAACATGGAATAATTGAATAATGAATTTAGCAAGGAATTCAGATTACTTCACAATTATACGGAGATCATTGGCAAAACATATTCCAAAAAGCAAAGAAAAGATGAAAACATCAAGTCTTAAAATCAACGGTTGAAGGAACTAATAGATAAAATAGGAGCGAAACTAGCAGATGGGTTGTAGAAAAGATGGTTCCTAGACAAATTACTGCCATCGTACAAGAAGAAGATCAATGTAGTTCCACCACCTATCAAGAAGCCTTCGATAAAGTGCTCAACTTGGAGAGCGAGATGAAAACAACCACGGTAGGAGGAAGTCACTACCGATATGATGATTCAGATAGTGATAGAGATGACGTGAATGCTACAATCCAATCCATGAGAAAGCACCTAGAACAAAGGAAATGGCCAATGGGAGGGCAAGGTCAATTATAATATGATTTTGACTTTAGACCAATCATTCAATGTCGAAGGTGTCAAGAATGGGGACACTTCACATGCAACTGTCAAAATTTGCCAATTGCAAGAAACACCGGAAACAACAATGGGATGATGTATCGATGGTGCGTACCGAGCAATCATAGGGAGGCAAATTGCCCGAAGACGACGAGTTCAAGCAACTCGCAAAATTTCAATTTTATTAACATTGAAGAGCCTCCAAAGAACCAACAACAAAAGAAAAACATGTGCTAGCAATTACACATGCACAAGCAAAGAAGACTGAGCAATATCCAGATCCTACCAAAGACTAGGAGAGCTTGCAGGAAGCGCATGTTCAAATAGAAGAAGAAATGCAGAAGACCAATCAAGAAAAATTGCTCCAGGAGAAAAAGTTGAAGAAACCCATCATCGGTGAAGAAGAGAAGTCAACACAATAGTTGGCCATGCAAGTACTGAATACAAGTATTGAAGTAAAGCTAACCAATCTACTGTGCGCAATACTAGAGGTGTATATGACGGTAGGAGAGATGACACAAACAAGAGTGGATGCCAACAAGAAGCAACGAGAATAAGAAGAGATCAGTTTAGTTTTGATGATTGATTCTAAAAAGAAGCCAACACTGATCCACATAGAGTTGCTTAATCATAAGTTGACGCAAGTGATTGTTTATGGAGGATCGAGCATCAATATTTTGCCAGAGAAGACATGGAGAGATTTGGGTATGCCATTTCTATGGTCTCCAAATTTCAAATTATATGGTGCTGACCAATATGGCATAGAAATGAAAGGATTCTTGACTGCACAAAAGGTGAAAATTGCTATGCAGAAACCTAATCATGAAGCATTGGTGGGATGCGGATGGTTGTGAATGGCGAAGGTGAACCACAATTGGGATAAGGATCAGCTAACATTCAAGAAAGGCCTGCACAAATACATGAGTCTGTTAGTGAAGACTTGGCAACATCAGAAGATGAAAATAGACAAGAATCAAAAGAAAATGGCATGTTGGAATTGGAGGAGTGCAAAGAAGATATAGAGAACTCAAACAGCAGACTTATCCATTGGCTAATGGAAGCCTATGAAGTCTTCTAGCCAAACTGCATGTGTATTCATGCAAAAGAAGAAGACCATGATGAACCAAGGAGTCTGTACAAGATCAACAAACGTAGTCAATATACTATGTCTGCAAAGGATGAAGATAAGTGGATTGTTGCTGGAGAAGAAGCAAGCATAGGAAGGCTAGCTATGGCACCAAATCAGCCTTCAAAATATTTTGAGTGTATCTTGGTCCAAGAAGTTGGGGAATCATGTTGGACCAAAGAGGAAGATGGATCAGGAGGTGACAATGACTCATAACTTGTGGAACTGCTAGCATGGCTATACGAAGAGGAAAACACTAGTAAGCAAGAAGCAGATGTGCAAGCAGACAAGCACATAAAGAGACCTCCAAATGTCTAATTTTTTTAATCTGAAAAGAATTACAGAGAGGGCAATCTCTAAGAAGAGATGTATGCCAATTAAAACAATCGAGAAAGAAAGATTGTTTTCACTGCAGCTTTGCTGGATAATAACAATTTGCACGAAGAGATTGTTCTCTACTGCAACCGCTGCAACTATTACAACTGCTCTCTGCTTCTAGTTTTGATGGTGTTATTGACCTTCTTTGTTTGGTTGCTTTTGGAAATCACCTTTCCTTTCTTGGGCTGGCCCTTGGTAATTCGGTTCTTGTCATTTGAACCATCTCCTTTCTTGTTTTTGCGTTTGTGCTTTTGCTCGATCTTGATGGCAAATTTGTATGCTTCACCCAATGTCTTGAATTCAAAGAAATGTATGTGCTCCCTTATATACCAATGTAGCCCGCTATGGTACTTGAGAATTCGGTGCATTTAGGTGTCTTGGATGCCAATTTTTGCAAACAGTGAATGAAAAGCGTTGGTATAGTCTTGAACAGATTGTTCTTTTCCTTGACATAGTTGTTGCCATCGCATATACAAATCTTCATAAACTCCACAAACTCATCCCATATAGGGTCTTATGAATATTCTTGATTCTTATTATATTCTTCCCACCAATTCCGGACTATTATTGAAGCTTTTAGCAAGGCAAAATGATATTCTCTTTATTAGAGAAATGATTGACAAAAATGAAATGAAATGAAATATTATTAATGTCCGCGGTGGGCCAAAATAAGACCCAAGGGACTATAAGAAGGACAATAATGACTGCCAACTAGTAGGCTAAAAATTTCTACAGAGAAATATGAAGATAGCTGGTCCAGCCAATTCTCCATTGCTTTCGCATTAATTTTTCCTTCAAAGATAGGAATATCAAAGTTCACCTGAACTTTTAATGGTGTTGGGGCACTGAATGGTTGTTTCGTGGCACAGGAAGATGGTAGTTGTTGAAGAATCTAGGCAAGTTAGTCCAACATCTGATTCTTTTGTCTTTCAAGGGCTTTGTCCACTAGTTGTTTAAAAGGATCTGTTGTTTCGGTGTTGTCTGCCATCTGAGATCGTTTGAGACAGTTGGGTAGATAATCAGAGGGGTCGTGCATCTGCCACCCAAGCTTCTGATAGCCTAATCTCATCTTTGGGATCATACACCCTCAAAATAGACTGCTCTGATACCACTAATCCGTAGGTCTGGTGACAGTGAATTCTTAAAGTTCAAAAAAACCAGAAAACAAGGGAACAGAATTGTCGGCCGAATGTCTAATTTTATTAATCTAAAAAGAATTGGGCAATCTTTGAGAATAGATGTATGCCAATTAAAACAATCAAGAAAGAAAGATTGCTTCCCACTGCAACTCTGCCGAATGATAACAATCTGCGTGAAGAGACTATTCTCCATTGCAACGGTTACAACTATTGCAACTGCTCTCTGCTACTTCTTGAGACAAAACCGCATATTTATACAGATATGGCAAGAGAGGAAGAGGAAGAACCATGGTGTTTATGGCGATTTAATTGATTGTAACAGCGGCAGTTGTGGTGGTTTTGATGGTTGCAACAGTTCAGCTGTCGCCACGTGGCATGTGTGACGTGGAAAACCCATTGCAGCTAGTGAGCATTTCGCAATTTGTCCTTTGTTTGCGGTCTATCCGTCTCGTCCGATTCCGAGCCCTCCAAGCCATCTAACTTCCACTCAAATCCCAGGTCTCCGAGTTATCCGGCTTTCGTCCAAGCCTCCTCCCAAATATAAGCCCTCCAAGTCGTCTGATTTTCGTCCGATGCATTCGTCTGAGTCGAGGTATTTCAATTCCGAATCCTTCCAAGCTGTCTGAATCAAGGTTCCACTTTTGGGTCCTTCTGCGTCCCTCTGAGATGTCCATCTATTCAAATCATCCTAATATGGGACAAGGGTGGACTAACTTTGTTAGTCCTTGAATAGGACGACAACAAGCCATGTTAGCCAATGGTTTTGGTCCCCTTCTATCTCCTAGTTTGCCAACTTTTCCTTGTCATTTCACTCGTTATCTTTTCCAAAACTCTAAAATAAGCATATAGGCTTAATTAAGAGACATGTTTACACATGTCCCCCAAAGCGCATGTCCGGACAATCAACAATGTCATGATTGCCAATCGTGGTCTTTGATCAACTTTTAGGGTTTTCAATGTACAGTCCAGATTCTAATGTGTTTTTACACTGAGGGTTAAGATGGTGCATTGTTTTGACTGGTGGTTGCGATATTATAGCACCAACAAGAGGTTAATATACTTGTCGACCTCAAAAAGGAAAGTTGTTTGTTTCATTAATAAAATATGCCTTTCCTTTTCTCATTTTATCATCTTTCACCATTGGATTGACTTCTTAGCACATATTTTGAAATCCCTTTGCCTCTAATACCATTGTAGCACATGACCCTTTCCGCTTGATCCATCTTTCTTGTTCTTACAAATACAACCAAATCCATTGACCACTGGTTTGCTAGCTTCCATGGAGGAGGACAAGGCACTGCACCAAGCCTCCTAGTCAAAGATCAAAGTTGTTGCTCAAGGACTAGTTCCAAGGCGTCTCAAATCCCCTACATTGATCCCAAGTGTGGCCTTTCCTTATTATTGTGGTGACTTCGTAAGCAAGATAAATTTAGGTAATTGTTGATCCCAAGTGTGGCCTTTCCTTATTATTGTGGTGACATCGTAAGCAAGATAGATTAAAATTTAGATGATTGTTGCTTTTATTGTTATCATTGGTGATTTGATCCTTAATGGCCTACAATTTCAAGTACTATTTTCAGCATTGGAATATGGATTGTATTGTTTTGTTAATGATTTTAGTGTAGAACGCAGAATTATTTCCACATTATCTTATTTGCTCTAATTAGAATAGCATTAGCTCAGTTATTACATTTTTGCTTATCTTGATGTTGTTGTGTTGTTTTGCTTAGAGTATTTAGCATTGCTTGTATTATTTCTAGTGACTATATGAGTTATGCCAATTTTCCCCACAACACTCACCCATGCCTTCATGCTTATATTGGATTCAAGCGCCTAGAGACATAAATGAAGAGTAGCAATCAGTAGACAAGACTTGCAGGAATGAGAAAGACGAGAAATTTTAGAAAAGAATCACACAGATGTGTTTAATTCAGTCAAACTTGAAAGTGAATTATCCAAGAAAACTGTTCAATGTCAAGGCAAAATGCAAGATATTTATTCAGGACTAACAAATACTTCATACTAGAGCAATCCATTTTGTCCTTTAATTTCCTAAATTCATTTTTTATCAAATTAAAACAACTCTCCATTTTAATTAGCATCCTTTATCTTGAAACATACACTAATTACAGCCACGTAGGAGCAACTGTTTTAGCTTTCACTGAGAAAAACAATGTCTGGCCTATATAGCCCTAGACAAACCTCAAACAACAACTCTTTAATAAGTTTAAACAATTGTTAAGCAAGCAATTGATGGTTGAAATCTCTGATTGTAATCTATTTGTATGCCACATGGATTCAAAACCTTATTATTAACAAATATGTGTGTACAACAAGATATCAATTTTAGGATTCTTCCAACTTCACCTGATGCTTTCAAGTAGTTTTCAACAAATCTCTGACGTTCTGCAAAGTCTGCCACCACAGAAGCATAGAGATAAATGATGTATGGAAAATATTTTATGCACTATTTTCTAAAGGAAAGTTCCTTCAAAGCTTTAAAATACCAAAAGAAAAAATAAGATGTCAAAAGCCTTTAAGAAATTTAAAATCTAGGCCCTACTTATTACACTATTCAAGGTGAGAATGGGAAATATTTCTATGTCAAGTTTAAGGCTCTTGATCCTGAAATGGCATTCGAAGCTTTAATGCCCCAATCCCAATATGGCAGTCATTTTCCTTGTCAAACATTCTTTTATATGAAATAAACCAGAAATTTCACATCAATTAAAGAAAATACAGATTAGTAAATACAAAATGAGATATCGCTATTTAGAATGAAAAGAGAGTGACAAAATTAGGAAAACAGCAGCATGCACCAATAGAAAACCTGGATACTTCTTCTGGTGTAGTAAATGTGGTGTTTCCGTATGGTAGTCTGCCATCATTTCACAGAAATGATTTGCAATGTCAAATGCCACAGGATTGTAAGTTGCATACTCATAATCCTGCAGAATCAACCAATCCTGTCAGGTCTTACATGTTTCTTATATATAATTGGAATTTCCGTGTAGTTTGATTACATCTCTAAAGTTATCTAAGAGAAAAGAACGAGCAGAAGAATATCACCTCAAAATGTATCTCATTCACAAGCTGGTACCATCAAGCAAAATCACAATAAAGAAAAGTAACATGATCAAGATAATAAAAAGTTGCATGACCACCTTTCACATGAAGGGTTGTCTTGTTTTGTCTTTAATAAAGTAAAAGACGATCTTAGACCTTGCACCCATGATTTTAAACAAAGTTGTCCAAACTTTGTCACAACATGAGTTTTTAATCATTGTACAATATACTACAATAAAACAAAGTAATTAGTAAAAGGAAAATTACAACCATATGTGGTGTAGCATAGTTAGTCTGGTTAACATGATCAGATTTCTGAAATGAGTCTATTGTCATATCTGCTGTAAAGCCAGGCCTATACTTAAATGGGAACTATAACTTCATGCATGTCTGTTGATATATTCTAATGTATTTTCCTTATTAAGTGGTTATGATCATATATAAAGTCTACTAGACAGCTTCTGTCCTTGTAAACATTTACAACTATTCTGGTCGCATTCCATTTTGTTCACGTAGAGGATAGCTAGATTTTTGGTATCATCGCCCATGCAAATATTAGCTGGCTGTTTGAACTTGTGCTATTCCTTATCACCAAGCATAGGCGCCATACATTTGTAGTCAAAATCCATGAAGCTCCCAGTGTATACCTTCATAGTAATGAACTAATGATAAAAAAAATGAAGAAAGAAAAAACAAAATATGGAAATAGTATACTGATTGAACGCAAGGCCAATTGAGAGGAAGCGAATGACAGACATGAGGATGAGTTCATAGAGGAATTCACTTTTCCCTGGAGAGCGCAAAGAACAATTTTATCCTACAATAAGGCAAGTGGATGATAAAATGGTGTGGAAAGCATACATAGATAGGTTGATGATTAACCTACAAAACCTCCTCACACATCAGTACAATTCGCAAAATGTCAGAGAAGCAAGTAAATGGGAAACCAAATGTTAGAATGGGAGGCAGTGATGCAAAGATCAACTACAAAAGTCAAGAGGCAGAATTGAGTCTACAATATTTATGAGTTTCCTATAAGAAGTGACTAATTCTAATTGTCAAGAAAATTCCTGATAGGACAGTGACTGTAGGAAGGACTAAAAGAATGGCAGAAACATATAGAAAGAAGAAATTAAGGTTGAAAGTAAAGAAGGAATGGCAAGGAAAAGTTCCACTTAGGGGACCACATCAAGGGAGACCCCATGGTCAAAATAGTGCAAGGCAAAGACCAATTTGAGGAAAATTTGACCCTTGTTGATGCATTCCAATGCAAATTGTAGAAGAAATTATTCTATAGGAGTTATAGGGTGATTAGACATGCAGTCTAATATTTGGTTAGTTAATTTGTAAAATAAGAAAGAAAACAAGTTTTGATAACACCAGCACCACACCATCATGATTAATCCTCTTTTGGAAAAATTGTTTGGGAGCACAGTAGAAATCAAAATCAGTCAGTGGGCAGAAAATCAAGGAAAGAGGGCAATAAGGCAGGCAGGGTTTAGACCAAAGTACTCAACAATAGATTACTACATTGCTTTTAGGCAACTGGTAGAGAGGATATAGAATGAAAAAGGAGAAGTTTATTGTTGTTTTGTGGACTTTAAAAAGGTTTTTCACACAGTACCTAGAGATAGTTTGTGGAAAAGAATGGAAGAACTTGGAGTACCAACCAAGTACAGAGCAGCTTTACACAGACTTTTGGAGCAGGTGCCAGCAAAAATAAGAACTCCAGAAGGACTGTCAAAGTGTTTTGGGAGTGACATCAAGGTGAAACAAGGTTGTCCATTGTCACCTACTTTATTTGACCTTTATATTGACAAATTGTAGGAATGAGTGGAAAGGACGGGAGGAGAGGGAATCCCATTGGCTAGTTATGTAGTGAAACTTCTCTATGCTAATGATCTCATCTTGATTGGCAAGACACTTGAAAGTTTGAAAGAACATCTAAAAAACTTTAGAACATTTTTGTAAAGAAGCTGGGATTCAAGTAAACACTAGCAAAACAAAAAACTGTCGTGTTCTCAGAGAGCAAAAGCAGCCATATATATTGTTTGAAGGAAATGTTTTGGAGGTTGTAATAGAATACAAATACCTTGGGTCAGAATTTCAAAGCAAACTCAATTGGGGAACATGTAGGATGAAATGGATACAGGCAGGTTGAAGGGCACTTTACTCATTGCAAAATAGGAGCAAAAAAGTAGAGTTTTGGTGTTAGAAAACCATGAGGGTCCTTTTTGGGTTATTGGTTATTCCAGTGGTGCTATATGGCTGTGAGATATGGGCTAGCAATACATCAAATTTTAAATGGAGCCAAATAAAAAGGATTCAAAAGTGACTGATTATAATCAATTTCAGAATTAAAGCATCGATCCTATATGAGATTTTACTTTGCTAAAACAAGGATTTTTCCACTAGAAGCAGAAGATATGGTAAGACTATTAGGGTGCCTAAAGAAAATAGAATGAATGGAAGATAGCAGGTTACTGAAACAGGCAATTAAAAAAACACTGAATAGATAAAAAGACACATGGATGAAACAAAACAACAAATGGATGAAAAAATGGAGCATTAAATATCATGAGGTCCCAAACTCCAACAAAGAAATTAAACAGCATGTGAGGGAAAATTCAAAATTTAGATGTCGTGTGAACTAAAAATTTTAAGAAGGAAAAAACAGTATTACATCAACAAGTTCAACCCAAACTGTGAACATAGCCAAAAGAAATACATAGATGCAAAGATAAAATGGAAAGAAAAAATGTATAGCCAGACTAAGATCTAGTTCACACCAACTAAAATACAAAACTGGAAGATGGACAACATCTCAACAAGTATGGTGAGAACGGATATGTGTCTTATGCACAACAGGAGTAGTGGAGACCGAAAAGCATTTTGTTTTGCAATGTGAAACCTACAAAGACATCATGAATGCATATGAGGACACTTTAAAAGTGAAATCATTGGTGGAACTTCTTGAAAAATTAAGAACAGAAAAAAAAAGGGAAACTTCTCATCGAAGTCAACAACAAAAGAAACACTCTCCAAAAGATGATAAGTGAATGTTGAGCTTTTTGAGAGACAAAAATGTACGTCGAGAAGTTTAAAATAAACATGGTCAAGAAGACAAACGAACAATTCCCTTTTATAATTATACTTGGGCCGCTGAACAATTATATTGGTTTTTTTATTTTGCTGAACAGTTTTTTTGCTTGGATGTTGTTAAATTTGGAACTTCGAATAGGATATCCAAGATTCAAATCCAAAAGGTGGTAGGGTTGTACACCATACCCCATCTTGTATTAAAGCTCCTAGTCCCATAGATTGTTTTGGTCTTGTGGATATAAGTAAAATCATTTCATAAGCAAACACTTCAAGACTCCTTGTCAAGGTCGACAACAAGACCAACAAGGTAATAGCAACGACATCCTTATTCAATATGATATTTGGATCCATCCTATTATTCAATGTCCAAAGTGCAATAAATGGGTCCACTTAGCAAGAAATCATCCAAATCAAAGAAGTTTAAGGCCGTAATTGATGCATAAGGGATGAGCCTAGAGGCCATGACAAAACGAACATAACAAGATAAAATTCTGACATGAACCTTGTTGACATACAAGAAACCATTTTGGCCATTACCAATGGTTAAGACAAGAAAGTAGCCTATCGAAATCCTATCCTTATAAAATAAAGAACATTAAGCATGTTGAGTTTCATAATTGGAAAAACATTGATCAAAGGTGAACTCTAAAGCAAAGCAAGGGATCACAAGTACAAAAACATAAGGCCCCATTGATAGAGACCATAACGATATTGGTGAGCCAACTTTGGATCAAAGGAATACAAGAACTTGATGTCATGGATGGGTGCATTACGTTTTAGATAAACTAAACCATGGAATCATGGAATTGAAGACACAATGAGTTAGCAATCCATAGAATAAAATCCAATTACACAGATCAACACAAAGACCCATAAAATAAACCTTAAACGGCCCCAAAAGTTAGGTTTACCACTAACACTTATTGTCAAAACCCTCTTTAAACCAATTGAAAGGGAGATGAAGGGGATATTATGTTTCATCCCCCTTTAATATCAGCTTCATGTACCTTGAGCATTGATCTAAGCTTGACAAACTTGGATTCCGTTAGAGGCTTGGTGAAAATATCAGCAATCTAATCATTTGTTTTGCAAAATCCCACAAAAACAATGCCATTTTGATAGGTATTCATGGATATGGTGTTGTATGTAGTCATTGGCACAGGCCACACATAACCCAAGGTTTGTTGTATTGTGATATTGTATCGGTGATAATAAGTCGACAAAGGGTTATACCATGTCGTAGGATTATTAGGTGAGATAGTATATATACACATGGGCATCATTGTATTGTAATCATGGAACTGTAAGTTATCAAATAATAGCATTGTAATCACATTGGAGTCAATGCCCCTCGAAGCAACACTCTCATATTGGGAGATATTGTTAAGTTATTCCTTCCTTAAGAAGAACTGATAAGCATTGCCCTACCTTAAGGGTATTTTTTATATTAGTCTCTAGGGTTGATCTATAGCATGGTGGATGATATATTTGATATTTCTACAAATTTGAGAATAATTTTTTTTATTGGCTATCAAGGTTCATAACAAGGGATATTAGAGCAATCATTTGAGCAACTGTCTCTTTAATAGGTTTGGAGACTTTTGCTGAAAATAAAAAAAAATAAAAACAAAAAAACAACTGAGCTTTCAAAGGTCATATCTTTACATAGAGGCATCTAATTCAGACAATTCTTGCAACATCACTTTTAGATTTATAAAAAAATTGAGCAATATTAAGGGATTTATGATCCACTAAAGCCAATCATTCTATAATGAAACAACTTCAAGAAATACAATAATGGTAGGAGCAATCCAATAATGCGCAATAAACAACATCCACTAATAACAAATAATTCACATCCAATTGCCAGAAAATCGAATATGCAAATAATCAGATTCCAGATTCAAATCAATACAAATCCTTAGCTACTTAGAGAGGGTGAAGTCTCATAGCAATTTGGAGAAAGCGAAGTCTCACATGCACAATAGAGGTGACTAAGATTCGAATATGAAAGATGATTCCAACTACACCATAACTCTTCCTATTTATAGACTAAATCAACATTAACCCTAACCCTAATGCTCAAGGGTTGACTATCTAAACCTAGGGCCCAAGCTAATAAAAATAAAGATAGCCAACGTGGCTATATTGGAGTCGTTACATGACTCCCACCCTCAGAAACCTTTGTCCTCAAAGTTGGAAAAGACTGCAGAAGGTTCTTAGGCTCCCATGTAGCATCTTCTTCTACTAGGTCCTTTTGGGAGACCGTAGAAGACGAACTCTAGATTACAACATTGTTTATGGTTGTAGAGTAATTTTACCTTCTTCATCGACTATTGGAATCTTTGTCTAGGACTGCACCTTCTGGCCAATAACCTGTTTGAGACAAGACACATGAAAGACAGGTGCGTGAAGACGATGGAAACTCCAACTGATATGCCACCTTACCCAATGGGACAAACCACCTTGTAGGGCCCATATAATCAAGGAGCCAACTTCTAACTGGACTTGGTCTTCAACAATAATTGTTTATAGGGCTGCAGGCGCAAAATGACCGTATCCCCCACGACAATTTGTCATTCAAGACGGTGAGAATCCTATTGCTACTTCATGCGGTTCTAGGCTTGGGTCCAATTATCTTTAAGAAGCTAAAGCACAAGTCATCATTGCTACAACAAATCATCTACTTGTGCCACCTTCGAGGATCTTGGAACATAGTTTTTTGACCACACAGACTCAAATGTGGACATCTTGAAGGAAGAATGATAAAAAATATTTTATCACAATTCATCTAACGAGAGCCAATTAATTCAGTGATACTACTTGTCTTGAGCAAAACAACGAAGGTAAATACCCAAACATTTATTAACAATCTTTGTTTTGCCATCCGACAGAAGGTGATAAGAAGAGGACATAGTCAACTTAGTACCACTAAGACGATTAAATTCTTTCCAAAAATTATTGGTGAAAACAAGGTCACAATCACTGTAAATGGACTTGAACATACCATGCAATTTGAAAACAGAATCGAGGAATACCTTGGCCACTTTACTTGCTAAATAGGGATGTTGCAATGCATAGAAATGAGCATACTTGGAAAGGCAATCCGCCACCACAACGATCATCATTTTGCCCTCAGATTTGGGAGGGCCCTCAATGAAATCCATGGATATGTGCTCCCATTGGCAATCAGGGATAGGCAAGGGTTGCAACAATCTAGAAGGTTTAACTATTTCCCCCTTGTTACGCTAACACACCTCACATTCAGCCACAAAGCTCTTGACATCTACTTTTAATCCTTTTTAAGAAAAAGTTTGCTTCACCCACTAATATGTTTTCAAGAATCTAGAATGTCCCGCCAAAGGAGATGCATGCAATTCTTAAAGGACAAGTCTTAATACTCAAGGATTAAGGAAGATAAATGTGATCCTTTTTGCAAAAAACTCCATCAACATATGAGAAACAAGAAGGTAGTGATAAGCTAGCCTCCACTTCCTGAATGATCCAAGTTGTCTCTAGGTCAAAAAGCCAATGTCCTCATGTTTGCAAGACAAAGCATCAGCCACCACATTCTCCTTTCCTTTCTTGTATTCAATGAGAAAATCATACCCCAAGAGCTTGGTCAACCATTTATTTTGTCCACGTCAAGAGACACATTGTTCTAGGAAAGGCTTAAGGTTGCTATGGTCAGTCTTGATGATGAAGTGATGCCCCAACAAATAAGGCCTCCATTTGTCTACTGCATGCAGAACAACTAACATTCCTTCTCATAAGTGGATCGTCCCAGATTCTTGCCAAAGAGTTGCTTACTTTCAAATGCCAATAGGTGTCCATCCATCATAAAAACAGTTCCAATACCTTTGCCAAAAACATCACACTCAATGACAAAAGGTTTGCTAAAGTCAAGGGTGGCTAAAACATGAGAGGTACACATAGCCTCCTTTAGGACCTGGAAGGCTTGGGAAGCAGTTTCAAACCAAACAAAGGCATCCTTCTTAGTGAGAGCAATCAGAGGAGCGGCAATCTCGCCATAGTCGTGGAAAAATTTCCTGAAGTAGCTTGTTTAAAGGATTTGGGCAAGGGCCAATTTTGCATGGCTTTGATCTTGTTAGGATCTACCTTGACTCCTTGAGATACTATACATCCAAGTATTCTACCTCATGGACTCCAAAGTAACATTTGGACATTTTGACAATGAGTTTTTCCATTATAATACGTGAAGAACCTTGTCCACGTGAACTAGATGATCTTCCCAGGACTTGCTATAAATTAAGATATCATCAAAGAAAACCAAGACAAACTTGCAAAGAAAAGGACAAAAGACAAAGTTCATAAGACTTTTGAAGGTGGAAGGAGCATTAGTGAGACCAAAAGGCATGACTAGGAACTCATAATGATCCTCGTGTGAGAAAAGCAAACATAAGGGTATCCTCTTCTCTAACCCTAATTTAATGGAACCCAAAATGCAAGTCTAGGGATAGGAAACTTATCTTTGATGGTGATCTTGTTGATAGGTCGGAAATCAGGACACATGCGCCAAGAATTGTCTTTGCATCGTACCATAACCACCATAGAAGAATAAGGATTGACGCTTGGACGGATGATTCCATGCTCCAACATTTCTTGAACCAGCTTCTCAAGCAGTTGTTCAAGAAACCCAAGCACAAGATAGCAAGGGTGATTGCATTAGGCAGATATATAATGGCAATGCTCATTGAGGCATTGAAATAAGATGTGAGGGGAAAGGTGTCAGCTCATACATCAACGTTATGAAGCTCACCCCATACAAAGGGGCATCACCTGTTAGGGATGTGATTCCCCTATAGACAATGGTATCCTTGATTTGTGGCAATGTTTTCATAATTGGTTTAAGTTATATGGTGTTGGCAGGCTTTACTCAACCCTTGTGGTTAAATGTATCTCTTTTTATTTATCGCATCTAGTACAAAACTAGCAATGGGACCTTGTATAAGATTTTGTGAAGTTGGATGTTCATTTTTGGATTGTGTGGACAGTTACATAAAGGTTTACCCGTATGTATATGAGATGAATGATCATCACATATAAATAAAGTAAATTTTCTAAATAGATTTTTTCCACTATTAAGTTGATGGTGGCTTGTCTTTGAATTATTATTTTAAATAAAGGGTGAGAGCACCTCAAACCTCCATTAACTCATCAAAACAAAAAAATCTAGTTGCATGCCATTTTGTCCACTATTGGATAGGAACATACGTAATGCAAATAGCTATGCCCTTAATCCTTAGAATCAATGTGGAGAATCTTATCTATAATCTTCCCCTCAACACATTAGTTGCGATGAATTGTTGCAAGAGAAGTACTGCGACAAGAAGGAAGAGGGCATAGACTCATTGCTTTTTAATGACTAACAAATATCATGCTACACTTGCAAAAGAAATTACTAAGTAGCATACAAGTGAGACATATTCAAATGCATAGTATAGAAAATCTGCAAAAAATCCCGATTAGAGCTGATTTTTCCCGATTCAAAGCCTGGCCAATTAAATCTGTAGCGGCAATCACGATTCCAAAGAAAGGGCAAAAAAACATGAATTGTAATTTTTTGCCCAAAAAATCAGCCACAATAGCATGGGTAGGGGAAACAACATAAATAGTTTTTTTTGCATTTTGCCTCATTTTGCTTCTTCCAAACTGGAGAGAGAGGTCTGCCTACCTGCTTCCACACCAAATAGAACCCTAGAGCGCATCCTAACAATGGATTTTTTGCAGTTTGAAGGAATTCGACAGCCAGCCACCAATAGCAGCCCAAAGGATTCATTTGAAGTAAGAAAAAAAAATTCAAACTTTTTCTTTTTTCTTTTTTCTCTTTTTACAACAGCCACCCAAATGTTGTATTTGAGCTAGAAATTTGAAAAACTAGGTCAAAGTTTTAGCTGTTTTTTTTTTATTCAACTATCTTGTTGTCTTCATAAGTATTGTTGCCTGAAATATGCAGCAAGTCCATCTTTTCAGCTCAGTGTTTAAACTTTAAACTAGGGTTTAGAGTTTAGGGGTTTTTTTTAATATATATTTAAAGTAACTGTTTGTTGTTACTTGTTTCCATGTGCAGCCACAAGAAAATGTTGAATGCGAAAAGATATCCGACATGGAAGTATGCAAAGGAAGGTGAAAAGGAGAGGGAGGTATATTCCAATTTTTGTGGGTCTCTCATTCATGGAGGCCCATGCCGCCTCAAATTCCATTTGGCAAAGAAATTCAGGCAAAATATCAGGTTATGCTCAGAAATGCCAACCAATGTTGAGAGAGAATGCCTTGCCATCATCCCTCACAAAGAGGAGAAAAAAGAGTTCAAATGAAGACAAAGCGAGCCCATGTCAACCTCCCCTTCTCAACCTTGTACAAGTATAGATTATCTAAGCAACACCTTTAGTTGATTTCACCACGAGAGTTCGAATCCATTAGTTGCACACCAAAGGAGTGGGATGGATGAGTCTTATTTTGCGGAACGTTTTTCACCAGGGGCACAACCCATGCTTGAGGGCATGGCTGCATGGAACCAGGAGAGGCCCATAGGGCAGCAAGGAAGGTTGTAGGTAGTTTTTGGTATTTTTTCGACCTTCCTTTCAATGTGGCAAGGTCTCCATACTAGTGGGGCATGGTAGATGTCATCGCAAGTTGCGGCACAGGATTTACTTATGATGAGATTAGGGGCCCTCTCCTTCGTAAATGTGTGGATGACATTCATGTTGTGCTTGAAGACCAGCGTAGGGCGTGGAGGAAGAACAGTTGCACTATCATGTCTGATGAGTGGACCAATGGGAGGGGAAGCACCTTAATTAATTTTTTGGTTGCTTCTATAGGAGGAATTGCATTCCTCAAGTCAATAGATGCATCGACACAAGTTAAAAGTGCCGAAATCTTGCAGGGTTGTTTGGGGAGGTTGTGATGGAGGCCAAGGAGGAGAATATTTTCCAAGTCATCACGAACAATGTAGCAGCATATGTAGCAGCCAATAAGGTTTTGGAGGAGAGATTTTCCACCATTTTTGGTCCTCAAGTGCAGCCTATTGTCTCCATTTTCTCCTCGAAGACATTGGGAAATAACCTTGGGTGTTAGAGGTTGTACAAAAGTCTAGGGCGATCACAAAATTCATAACCATACACGCATCCTCAACCTCATGAGGCAATTAACTAGTGGGAGGGAGCTAGTGCAAGCTAAAGTTACACACTTCACCACAAACTTCATGACATTGCAGAGCCTCTATAATGCAAGAGGGTCATTGAAGCAGATGTTTGTGAGCAATGACTGAAATTCTAAACAAGCTACTAGATACCGATTCTCCAATGACGGGTAGAAGGTATATGACACTTTTTTTGAGGAGCACTTCTAGATAGCCATGAATGAGGCCATCAAGGTATAAGACTAAGTTTTTTTATTTTATTTTTTTCATTTACGAATCTTGTATTGTAAATTTTTTTTATTGTAAAATATTTTTATTTAAATTATTTTTCCTTTTTTTTCAGGTGTTAGAGCCTTTGGTGAGGGTTCCCCGTCTTGTTGACAGAGAACAATCACCAATGGCATATGTATATGAGGCTATAAATAGGGTAAAAGAAGCAATTGCCTCATTTTATGGACATGTCCACACCAAATACAATCCCATTTGGGATATCATCGACAAGCGATGGGCATCTCAACTCCATAGCCCTCTTCATGCAAGGAGGTACTACCTCAACCCCAATTTTTTTTATGCTGATTCATTCTAAGCCAACTATGAGGTGATGGGAGGGCCTTCGATTATGTGTTGACTGCATGTACCCTGAATAAGAAATGCATGTTAAGATATAGTCTGAGATGCAAGCATATCAGAAAAGTGAGGGCATCCATTTCCCATCCTCGTTGTGCATTCGATCAAAGATCAACTATGAGGCCAGGTAACCCTCATTGAATTATTATTTATTTTGTCTTCTGATTTTGTTATAAAAAATAATCTCAATTTACGATTTTACATGTAAATATTTAATTTTTTTTTTCTTGGTTGTTTCTAGATTTATAGTGGGAGGACTTTGGTGCATATACACCCAATCTACAGCGCTTCGCCATCAAAGTTTTACCACAACCATGCAACGCTTCAAGTTGTGAGCGCAATTGGGAGTATGTTTGAGCACATACACTCCAAGAAGCGCTATAAGCTTACACAAGAAAAGTTGAATGACCTTGTGTTTGTTCATTACAACCTTCGCCTCCATCATAAAAAAATTACAGGAACAAGTATCGAGGCCATTGACCTAGATGAGATTGATCCATCATCTGAATAAATCACAAAGCCATAGCATAAGCAGCAACAAGATGATTTCTTCTCCATGGATGAATTTGAAAACTTTGAAAACCTAGCATAGGAGATAGCAGCCAAGGCACAAGAAGAGGCACGGGCACAACAACAAAGAGAGACTAGAGCTTTTGCTAGGGCAAAGGGCAAAGGCATTCAAAGACCTTGAGGCATTGTATTTGACATTTGTCATGACTCATGACACATTTTTTAATTTGTACCTTTTTATATTATAAGCAATACAAGATGTGTTTTGTCACTTTCATGTGTAGTTTAAGGCTTGTATCACTTGCCACAATCATGTGTAGTATAAGGCTTTGAGCTTGTATCACTTGCCACAATCATGTGTAGTTGAAGGCTTTGAGCTTGTATCACTTGCCACAATCATGTGTAGTTTAAGCTTGTATCACTAACAATATTAATAATTGATTTGCATAATGTTAATTCATTGTGATATGCATGAAAATAACTTTTTGTCAATGAAAATTTGCATTTTCTTAGGGTTTGTTTTTGCCAATTCCCAATTTTTTCCAATTTGTTTGCCTAGCCATTTTTTTTTCGATTCCAATTTTCTCATCTATGTTCAAATGTATGTGACTTTTGAGACATTGTTAAGCCACAAAGATGGTTGGCACCCATTTTTTTTGTAATCAGTCCTGACTTTTGCACACATTGAATGATTCAGAATTAACAAATTTAATGTCAATTTTAACATTGAGCAATTCCAACAGGGGAGAAGTTCATGACAATGAATAGCATGGTATTCCATTCTCCAATCAAGTTACATGATAAAAAATATATATCTATGTATACCAATATTTAAAGAAAGAAGCATGCAACTCCCCATCTACAGAATCAACAATCAAGCTCCAGTTATTAGAACCTATACCATGTAATTTAAAGGATAATATAACATTCATATTATTTCATCCTATTATTACAAGAGTGTATGATGCAAAGAATAACATAAGTTGCAAATATCCAAAATTCAAGATTAATCCAAATAAAAATTATTTCAATAAGCCAAACTTGAAAATACTATTGAAAATAGCTGATTATTTGGGAGGTGGAGATTGAAGAATATTTCATCTTTAGGTGTCTTGTTTGTTATGAGATTAAAAGGAGAAACTATTGCTTCTATTGGGACTCAAGTGGATCACTTGCCACTTTTTTCAACTATCTTGACCAAAGATGCTTGGCTCTATACCTTAGGGAAGCTATCGCTCTTCAACATCAGTTATTACAAGGAAGATCAACTACTTCTCGTCTAATCACTTCATTCTTTGACTCTATCTTTGTAGTCATCTATCTTTGTAGTCAAGAGTAATAAGCATTCATTTGAAGCTAGGGCTCTCCAGAATGTGAGTGACAAATTTGTGCACCATTGTCTGCATACAAGAGTGGCTACTAGGGCTTTAGTTCTTTTGTCTTCTTGCTTGCAACGGGACAGGATTGTAATTCTCTAGTGTTGGGTTTCGGCCACCCATCACATACTGAGGAGTTGTAAACAGATGCAGCTTACTAGTTTCCTATCCTCTTATAATGGTCCCACATCCATGGATGCTAGAAGAGTCTTGAGGGGTTGAACTCCATGTCCTCCTAGGATTATCCAACCAAGCCCTCTTAGTCCTAGTCATTCTCCTTGAAGCATCATTAGATTTATGTTGGCCTTTTTGGGATAGTTGGTAATGACAACAATTGTGCTTCTACTTTACATCCCACTACAGATTAATGTTGGCGCTTGGATCCAGTGGAGCTCCTTTCTATATTTGTTTTACCTTGACTTTTGGCTCTCTCTTCATCATTACTTTTAGCATGTTAGGGTTTATCCATTTTGGGTAACCCTCAAGGCTGTAATTTTCAGCTATACAATTATTCCACTTCAAAGTAGTTTACCCTAGACTCTTCACTCTAGTTTAGCTTATTTTAATAGTACTTTTTAGTTACTATAATGCATTGTAACAGCTCTTTTCAATAAGTCACACTGGCTTACTTTGGCCATCTATGGACATCAATAGAACTATCTTAACCTAATGATATTCTCCATAAGCTGAAGCTTTAAAGAGTGCATCTTTTTTCTTTTTTCCTAAGTGTCTTCAATGTTTGTCAGAATTAAGGTTCATCTTTTAGGAAGTTCAATAATTTTCGTGATTGAAATTTTTAGGTCTCTAGTAAGCCAAACTTTCTTATATCCAAATGGCATCCATTCCAATACGTAAGTTTCCAAATATATGGGAATCTGTTATGATCCATATCCATTCCCTATATTGCACTTGTGGTAGAAGATTTATTTAGTGAATGTGCTTGTGCATGCACTACTGTGTGGACACAAGTTTCAAAATGAAGAAATCCGTAAAATTCTTCAAACCAAAACTCATATGGAAGGAAAAATGAAAGTCCCAGGATTTTGTAACTTTGTAGATAACAGATCCTCGTCATTTACAATATATTACAATAAGACTGTTTAGGTGCAACTAATCTTGATTGGCAAAACTATAAAGGCCAAGCACTTTCTTTCCAAGTGTTCAACAATTTACTACTCTACTTTTGAAGCTGCCTTTGTAAAATTTCTACATGAGAGAGAGACTAGGAGGCCAAGGATGCTCCATAAACATCTGGCTTATATAATTCAAAAAGAAGAGTAAAAAACACCAAAATTTGAAAAGACAAAGAAAAACAAAAAGCCAAAACATTTCGACTCTCTACTGCATAATTACAAGTGTAATCGCCAACTAGGCCTTCCATGTCTGGATTTTTCTGCTTCAAATTAGTAATACTAAATTCACCACCTACCCCTCTCCTTCCAAACCAGGTTGGATTTGTCTACAATCAGAAGATAACACAATTCTATTAATGTCCGCAAATGACCAAAGTACGTCAATGAGACTCAACAGAAAAAAGCTGTTACAAGCCAATGTATTTGTCATGAATATATTAACAAACTAAACTAGAGTAGGCTCCTATAGAAGTTGGCGAGTCCCAAAAACTGTCTCACTCCATGCACATTACTTGGCGACTCCCAATCCCTGATTGCTTCTAACTTCTTCGGATCTGGCCTGATGTTACCTTGGGCACTTTGTCCTGATTTCTGCACATCTTGCCCTCTGCCCTTGTTGGTCTTCTCTAATGCTGTACACTGCCCCATGATGACTCCAACCTTAGGAGCTCTATCCCGGTCTGCTTGTTCAGCTGCCATCAATCGACGTGGATGAGGGCAATCCTTTTGCAAATGAGGTCCTTGGCAATTCCAACAACTCATCCATGATGTCTTATCACCGCCTTTGTTGTTGTGCGGCTTCTTACCTTTGTCGTTGGAATACTGCTTCTTAGTACTGAGAAGGTGGCTTTACCTTTCCATTCGCCAGCATGCATATCAACATCCCTTGCTATGCCAACGGTCTCTATTGTGGAAGAACTTACTAATTGAAGCTTATCACCTCCTCCTGAATACTTGAGGCCTAACCGCTTCGCAATCCTCTCACTGATGAAATTGGAAAATCATTTAGTCACAGCCTAGATGGGTGGACCTAAATCTGTATAAATCTGCACAATACCAGCTTGCAGTTGAATTCTAAATGTCTTTTTCTTTTTTTGTTCAAGTGAATTTGCCACTCTAGGAAATACATCTGTAGACCAATGCATTTGTCACAGGTTTCATGGCATGCGGGTACAAGTACAGGAACAGGTACATATACATGAGCTTACATCTATACATGTGCTATTTTTTAATATTAACATGGACAATGGTCAATTACAAAAACATATTAGTATTCCTATGGAAAGTTTTTTGTAAGGAGATTTCAGTTGTTGAAGTGATTAGATGAACCCAATAACCTACGGAAAGGAATATGCCCCCTTCCATTCACTATATGGGACCTTGGGGCTCTACTGGCACAAGAGGACATTGGTTATGGAGCACTGATATACATGAGAAGAAGGTGATAGTAGGAAACAACTTATTATATGGAGTTGTACTCCATTACATTGTTGAAGTTGTAAAATCTTAGAAAGAATTTATGTAACAAACATTCTGACCACTAAGTCCTTAATATCAGGTAATTAAGACTTATTTGACCACAAAAATTACAAATCCTCACATAGCATGGTAGAATGTAATTACTATTAACACTCAATTTAACATGAAATTAGTATTTTTGATCTTACCACACCTTTTCCCCCAAATGCAGAAGTATAAATTTAAAGCTTTTTACAATAAAAGGACACTTTTCAATATTTATTGATAACAAAATTATATTAGAACTGCACACTGATACACCAACATCCACCGGGTAAGCCAGCTGTAGTGCTCACTGATTATGTAAGAAGATGACCTACATACATGCTTCTATCTTCATCTTGCTGTCTCTAGCAGATCTAGAATTATGAGTCCTCCGTCAACCTGCCACCACCCTTGTGGAGGTAAGAATCAAGTACCGTGAATCAGACAACTTTCCAAGATGAGCACATTCTCAGCTATTGCCCCTGGTGACCAGCATATTAATAAAAGTGCAAATCCCATGTAAATCCATTTTCTAATATCATAACTTCATTTCTAGTTGTTGTAGATATATCAAAAACCTGATATAGAACACAGCTGGGTTACTGTATTTAACAATCATCTAGCCTGGATACCCATATCCACATATCTGATGCAGATACAGATGTGATACTTCTCAATACCATATTTGAAAATACATATACCATATCCAGATATCTCTGAATATACACCCCTATTTGTTCCAAATCTAATACATCCAGATATGATCTAGACACGTCTAAAACTGTGTCCATAATATGAGATTATAAGAAGAATACACAATTTAAAAAATAAAAATAAAATTTTAAAGACAATGGCAATTCTCTTCTTAATTAATGTAAATGTCATGTTTAAAACATATACTTGTGTACACATTTTTGTGGTCTAAATTTCTTCTTCTAGTATATAAAACAAATATACATTTTATAACATCATATCCAATAGTATCCATATTAGGGAGTCCTGAAAATTTGCCATATCTATATCCAATACTATATCTACAATGGATACCGTATTCATTTCTGTGAAACACAGAAACACAGCTATGGAGCTAGAGTATTTAAATGTTGTTACTACTCACGACAATCTTCTTCTTAATCATATTTTTTTTCAATGAGTTTGCACAGGTTTTTATGAGGGGTCCCGGTCCCCTCATACTAAGTGGGGTTTGAACCTTGGACCTCTCAAATAGAGGCCAAAGCCCTTACCACAGCAGTAAGCTTGCAGCTTCTTCTTAATCGTATTTAAGACATATACTCGTGTATACATTTTTGTGTTCAACGTTTCTTCTTTTAATATATAAAATATATATGTGCTTTGTATTATGTCATATCCACTAATATCCATATTAGAAAGTCTTGAAAATTTGGCATATCCATATCTGATACTATGTCCGCAATGGAAATGGAAACCGTGTCCATTCCTATGCAAAATAGGGACATAGTAGGGGAGTGAGAGCATCTACATGCTCTTTCTACTCACTATGATTCTTCATGCACTTTGAGGATATTTTCTTTAAAGACATGAAGAAAATCCTCCCAAAGCAAGTCAAGAACCAAATTCAAGCTTGGAACTAAGACAATTAATCTAAGTTACCTATGCGTTTTGGGTTCGGGTCCAAATTTGAAGAACTCGGTTCGCCTGTACGGCAAAAAAAAATTGTCTTGGGTTCGGCCGTACAAAAATTAATAAAAAATATATATTTTTTTACTAAATCAACATTTTCTGATTTTCATTTACTAAATCAACATTTGCTAAGCATTTCAAATTTTCACATTGGTACAAACACTATCACAATTGGGCTGCCAACATTTCTAATGAACCACATCAACACTATCACATATTGAAATATCAAATATTTTAATATTCCTCTTCAATGTCTTCATCGGAAGCATCAACATCAACATGTGGTTCATTAGAACCACAAGCAGTAGCAGTAACACTAGCACTAGCACTAGCACTCCCACTCCCACTGGCACTAGCACCAACATCACTAGGTTGGCTTGGCGAAGCCAAAGCCTCTGTGTCAAGTAATAAATGATGGGAGTGGGAAGCATCTAAATCAACATCTTCTGCCCTAACATCCCAATGCTTTGTTGGCCCTTCCTTGTAGTTTGATTGCATATGAGATAAAAGGCGCAAGTTGGAATGCACATAGACCAACTCCTTAGCCTTCTTTGTTGCCAGTTTGTTGCGCTTCTGCGAGTGGATAAAGGAGTATGTACTCCAATTCCGCTCGGATGAAGACGAACTCGCAACCTATTAAGAAAATCACAAGCGAATTTTTTTCAAAACCAATGCAAAATAAAAAATTGAAATTATACCTATAAAAATAGAGTTCAAAATTTAGAAAATATAAATTTTAAAATTTAAAATCAGACCTGTGATAATATTTTGATAGCAAGAGATTGCAAGGTTGGGGTTGTTTGCCCATGCAAATACCACCACATATGGGCATCCTTCTTGTATTTGTCACGACAAGCGCTAAGGCTATGTCCTGTAGAGGAAATGAAGTCTGCAAACTCAGATGAAACTATGTCCTCAATCTCAGGATCGGGATAGAGCCTTTTGAATGCTGCCTTGTACCCTTCACTAACTTCAATATCTCTATATGGTGCCACTCTACCGGGCAAAGAAAGGATTTCATTGCTATAAAATCTGGGACTCAATGCAAAGGCAAGGAGATGCAATGGGGTCGTCATTTTGTTCCACCGCTCAATTAGAAATGATTGCACTTGTTTGAAAAATGTCTCATGGGGATCTTGCTCTTTTGCATTGATGATGGCTTTGATCTTCTCAATCATTGAGTCGATCCCATCATATACCTCTCCTAAACATGGTTGATCCATGTCTACGAAACGGATCATGCTTATGATAGGCTCAGTGAAACTAAGCAAGTAATCAACACGACCCCACCAATCATCATTGAGGATCAACATCTTTATTTTTTGTGCCCTCTCAGTGCTTGACTATTACCATACACTCCAAAGGTTACTAATAACCATATTTTGCAATGCCTCTCGCACTTCCACAAGTCGCCTCAAGACGATTGTGTGCGAGGCAAATCGAGTCTCAGCAACCTAGTAAAATAAAAAAAATTAAACAACAAAACAAAAATGTTTTCAAAATTTAAAACAAACTAAACTGAAACATGATCATACAAAATTGTTACCTTTAACACCTCCAATTTTGAGAATTGCCTGAAGATAGCTTGCGACATGTGATGGTTTGTCACAAACATTTGAATGTCTTCGGCCTTGGCATAAATTTCTTTTATCCATTCAATTTGATTCCCCAACTTTTGCAGCATTAAGTTGAGTGAATGGACAGCACAAGGTGTCCAAAATATATGCCCGTACCTCGCCTCCACCAACATCCTCGCTGCTCTACAGTTTTTGGCATTGTCCGTTATGACTTGGACAATGTTTTGAGAGCCCACTTATTCGATTGCTTCAATCAAAATGTAAGCAATGAATTGGGCATCTTTCACTTGCCCTTCACAATCAACTGCTCTCAAAAACATTGCCCCCTTGGGGCTTATTGCAATGACATTTATCAATGGACGATTTTTTGTATCTTTCCATCCATCAGAAATGATGGACAACCCCGTTTCAACCCATGAATCTTTGACGGGTTGCAATGAATCTTCTACAAAAAAAAATTCTTTTGTTAACAAAGTGGTGCGCACCTTCTCATAACCTGGGCCTTGGTACCCTTTTGGAGCCTCATTAATGGCTTTCACCATATCTTGCCAATATGGTGATCTAACCACATTGAAAGACAAGTCGTTGGCATACACACAACGCGCAATCGTCTGATCTGCAATGTCCCTAGACTCATTTTGGAATGCCTTCTCCAACGGCCCTTTTGTTCTTTTTCATGAAAGAGAAGAATCCTCTTCATGTGTGGAAGGTGTGGTTGAAAATGGATGGGGTGCAACCACAAATGGGTTGCCAGCATGAGGTGGGGCAGAAGGTGGCTTCTTTGATCGAGATCCTTTCTTTGCCAAAGGATGACCTGATTGTAAGGTAGCTAAAGCATCTGCGTCTTCTTGTTCTTTTATATATTGCATGATCACAGATGTTGGCACTGGTGCATCTTTTGACCCTGGGCAAGCTCTGATGCCTTGGCCAGGCATGGCACACAAATGAGCTTTCACTCGGTTGTATGAGCTACTATATCGAACATTGCAGGTATTACAAACCCATACATAGCCCCCACCCCCTGGAATTTGCTCTAACATAGTGACATATTTCCATAGTGGGGCTTTCGGATCAATTCTAAATCGGGACTTGCCTATAGAGCTTGCACTTGTTGCCATTCTAATATAATTTGCAAGTGAAAACTGAAAGTCTAAATATCTGTCCTTTACTTGATGAACTTTGAACCTGAAATATCAAATAAGCAATGGCAAAAAATTAACGTAATTTCAGCTAAATTTTAGAATGAACGTAATTTCACAAATTCACAGATATATACAACCCTAAATTTTAGAATGAATGTAAAGTTTAGGTATAATTTCGCAATGATTGTTTCGAAGCTTTTTGTTTCTTTTTGTCATCCTTTGTTTTTAATTTTTTAAACTATGTATGCTTCAGATTGTCATATGTCATAATACAACATTTTAAACAGTCTACTGCAATACACACCAGAAAAAAATTCCAAAAAAATTAGTTATTCTCATTTCTAAGCTTTAATTAAAAATTTCTTTGGAAAAGGTTTTTGATTTTATTTTTATTTAAATTTAGTATCTGTGTAATCTAATATAAAAATACAGACCACATATTGGAAGTGACCACTTGTAATATGCAACCCCCAACTGAGATTGCCACTTATCACTCCGGTTTGGTGTTTTTTTGGTTTGGTTTTTGTGTATTTTTGCAATTTTTGTGTTTTGATGATATATGTTTTTTTTTTTGTATTTTGCAATATATGAAAGATAAAAAACACACACTGCTGAAATTAAGAAATGCCTCTAACTTTGTTTCTACAACTCCGAATGCTACCAAATTTGTACACAAGCTTCTTCTAATATAGATAAACAAACCCAATGAAGGAAATTGCATTAAAATGAGAATACCCGGAAATATGAAGATCTGATATAAACTGGAAATTGCATATCAGCTACATCAGCTACAAAAATCTCATTGTTTTGCTCATAGATTCCAAAATACGAGTTTCTCCATCAAACTTATAGCATATTTGAGTACCCTTTTTGCCAAAGATTACAATGCAAGTGATAGAGTGCCCTTAAATGAGGCGTTTCTTCCCTAACCAGCAATCACGTTCCCTCTGAAGTATGTATGGCCTGCTGGATGTTGTACGGCTGCCCTAGACTTCTTCGAACTGCCTCGAACTTGTTCCAAAACTATCCAAATTGAAGCGGCTGGGTTGTGTGAAGAAGTTTGAACACATAACAGTCAAACCCTAGCTGAGAAATCACATCAAACAATCTGATATTCACTCCAAATTGGTACGGCCTCCTTGTGAAGTGAGGTATGAATAATGAGCAGCTGATAAAGCCCTCAAATCCACACAAAGCAATTGAAATTATCACTGAAATTATGTCTCCAATCTGCACAAAGTCACTCCCATGAATTGAGAATGCAACCAACCAAAGTAAGGAGGTCTTTCACTCCCAGCAATGGTGTCCTCTGCTGTGGTTTTCGTCACAACAAAGCAGCAATGAGAAACTCCCGCACAATGCAAGCTCTCCTTCAAAGATTCCAAGAGAATACAATAGCAAAAGATCCCTTCAAATGTTCTCACAACCTCTATTTATTCTTTCCTCAATTTGGGCGATCTCTTTCCATGAGCAATGTAGGATAATTTGTTTTCACTTTACTCAAAAGAACCCCTTGAGGGGGTCGTCCCACTTTCCTAGGGAGGAAAAACATATTTAAAATAACTTTTAATCAAGTCTTTATGATATGACCTTTAAATCAAGTGGTCATAAGGCCCCCTTTATCAAAAAAATATGCCCAACATTAAAATAATTAACTTTTATAATTAAATATAACCTTATTAATCTTCGGGTATTAAAATTATTGCTCTCCTAACACCCAACCACTAATCAAAATACGGAAATGAATACCCATTAAGTTCTACTGTCCATCTGTAACGTCCGCTTCCACTGAAACCTCCAGAGAAATGACTTACTAAAAATAATAAGTCCCTGCAAAGATGCCCAAAACGGTCCAGAAGACTGGCAATCAAGAGCTCCACCCGCCTTGACATCATCCAAATTGTCCATGTGGGTCCCCACACAACTTCCTCCTACCTACGGGAACCCTCGAGTAGGCAAGTCTCACACTACATCATGATGCTAACTAGGATGGGAACATTACACCACTTCCACTCTTTTAAAAAATATATATAGAAGGCACCACTTGAATCATATATGGAACCCCTCGTAAATAATTTGTAATAACTATAAATTATAATTAAAATTTTTAAAATTTTTAAATTAAAAAATTAGCGCAAGAGACAAACAACAGTGAACATTTAAAAAAATTTAAATGTTTTAAATAATTTTTAATAACTATAAATTATAATTATATTTTAAATAATTTTTAATAAATATAAATTATAATTATAAAACTAATGATATATTTAAAATTTTTAAATTAAAAATAACATAAGTGAACATTTAAAAAAAACAAACACAAAGCCGTTTCGCTACATTTAACTTTTAATCCCTTCTTCCAAAGACATAACATCTAAACATTTGTTTGACACTATTATTTTTAGATTTTTTACATAATAAAAGTTTAACTATAATAAAATTTTAGGATATACAAATGTTTCACGTGGAAGTATACAAATGTTTCACGTGGGTTAAGAAAATTGAAATGAAATGAAATATTATTAATGTCCGCGGTGGGCCAAAATAAGACCCAAGGGACTATAAGAAGTACAATAATGACTGCCAACTAGCAGGCTAAAAATCCCAACAAAGAAAAGAACTAAGAAAAATACAAGATAAAACCCGACAAACGGGCCAAAGAGAAAGGGAAAAGAAAAGAAAAGGGAGAGCGAGGAGGGGGAGGGCTACGGTCCAACAGAGAGAAGTGCATGCCAAGAAGAACGGAGAGAGAGGAGGGGGGGAGGGAGCAGCCCAGGAGGGGCAAGCTCCAAGAATCCCCAAAAAAACTAATTTCTCCTAACAATCGAGGCCGAAGTACCGGAGTTGAAGAAGTCCATGATATGTCTTTGCCCATTGCTAGTTCGGAACCCTGACAAACTGTTTGTGCGCTGTCTAGTGACCCTGCTTCTGTTCAAACTGGATGGTATGGGGCGTTTCCGATCGAAGTCACCTGGTCCGTCGGAATTGGTGAAGTATGTTGTGATGAGCCGATGTTGAGGAGGGTGAGATCCATTTGGAGAACTTTTATGTCGTCGAAGCTGAGTTATCTCCCTAAGAAAGAGTGCGAGACAACGCTGGTTCGGGTATCTGAAGAAGGTAGAAACACATCGAGAGTTGTCCCTGAAAAGGCAATGGAACCTACCCCGGATCTCATTATAAATAGGACAACACAAAAAATGAAGTGATGCAGGGTCTCAACTTCACCCAAGGAGCAAAACAAGCAAATCCGCTCCTCCATCGGAAGATGGTGATCTGACTCAATCCGGAGTTGGTGAGAACACACCCTGAGTTGCCCAATAGTGATCCGAAGACTATGCATTGTGTGCTGCTGAAGGTATTGTGGAGCAACTATTCTGCCCTCCTGTATCTATAAGAAGTGCTCATGGTAGAAAGACAGCTTGGGGGAAAGAGGGGTAATAGGAGAGATCCATGTGCATCTGGTGTACTGGAGACTAACATCCTTCCGAATCTCATGGAGCATCTTCTCCTTAGTAAGCCGAGAGGGGGGGAGAACCCCCAAAGAATAAGGGGGCAGCCTGTCTATCTGTATCTGAATGCTAGCCAAGAGAGTAGAAACCTGAAAATACCAGCTCCTCCGGCCTCCCCGAGAACGCGGAGAGAGTTCCATCGAGGAGCGAAGGGCGAGGTAAGGGTACTACCTGCAACCCTCAGGGGTATCTTCGAAAGTACGGATCCTATGAAGATAACCGATAATCAGGAAGATAATCTCAAGCTGGAGAGGAGAAGCCCCAAACTCTGCGAGAATAATAGAACGAGGGATTGTTCCCTTGCAACGAATGAATCATCGAAGAAAGAGTGTCTACACTCGTTCAACCCGTGACCACTCAGTCGGGCCAAGACTAGGGCCCCAAACCACTGACCCATAAGTAATAGTTGGCTTGACCAAAGCGTCAAAGATCCTCATCTTCACAAGTATATCCTAAAAATGTGCTTTGAAGCAATTCCTCTCTAGCAAAGACAGAGTTGCATACCCCTTACACACCGGACCTGGGCAGCGGGTTTCATACCAAAAGTGGGACCAATGAAAAGAACCCCCAAATACACATAAGAGGTGGTGATTTCGACCTCCTGGCCCTGGAAAAGGAAGTGGAGATGGGATAGAGCCTCTTTGGTAGTATTGAATACCATAACCTTGGTCTTAGAAAGATTCACCGTCAACTGTCTCGAGTCACAAAAAGCGACAAGTGTGTCCAGATGACGCTGAAGCCCCTCAAGGGATGAGGCCAAAAGAACAACAGCATCAACAAAGAGGAGAATAGAAATCAACACATGGTGAAGAAGGCAACCATCCTCTGGGTGAGCGTTCTCCCTGATAAAAGTCTCAAGCTCATCGATAAAGATCCCAAAAAGTGTCGGCGAAAGGGGGCATCCCTATTTCACTCCTATGGTACTAAGAATATTGGCTGAAAGCCCTTGAGGGGAGCGAAATCGACCTTTCACAATCTCATATAACCGTGTAACCGTTGTCAAAAGCTGCCCAGAGATGCCAATTGATCAAAGCCTCTCAAGAAGTAAATGTTGAGGCACCGTGTCGAAAGCTTTCTTGAAGTCTACAAAGCAACAATAAACCTTCGAGGACCTGGAACGCGCCTCCTCAATAATAGCTCTGAGGACTAGAATGTGATCTGTGGTCTGATGATCTTACCGAAAACTAGCTTGGCCAAGAGCCCTGAAACCCCCCTCCTCCTACCTTCGAGAGAGAAGCACATCCAATGTTGTGGCATAGAGCTTGGCAAAGATATGCCCAATCATGATAGTCTTGTAGTTATTGGGTTCATGGGGATCACTTGCCTTATGAATGGGGTGAATGATATGCTGAGTCCAGGACTCAGGAAACCCAAAATAGACAGCAAGATTAAAGAGATCAGCAAGGGGCCCAACAAGAGGATCAATACCATGCTTCAAAAATTCCGCCTGTAACCCATCCAAATCTGTTGCTTTGCTTGTACAGAGTTTCCAGATAGCCTGCCTGACAAGACCGGTAGAAAAGAGGTGGAACGAAGAGGGGGGGAGAGAACAGAAATACGAGGCTGATTTGGGATGGTATAAAGGGAAGAGGCATGGATGGTCCAAGAGGAAAGATCAATCCCATGAGTAATCCGATCACGGGGGAGGATAAGGCGCCAGAAGCATTTAGGAGATTGCTGAAGGGAATGGATAAGATCAAATCGATGCCGAGAGAGGAAGAGATGCTTCTTCTTTCAATAGTCTTTGTGAGAAATGGCATGGGGCTGGAAAGGATTTCGAATGGCATATTTCAACCTTTGGTGGGCAGACTTACATTCCTCATCATACCAGAGGTTCATGGGGCAATGACCAAGGGGGACGAGGACGAGGGGGAGGACGAATAGTGTGGGGGTATGATTCCAAAGCAGCCTTCCAAATATTTTGGACCAAGCAAGCAGAACGATCGGAAACATCGGAAAGAGAAGACACCTTGGGGAGAACATGACGCAACTGGTCCATGTAGGTAAAGGAATAATAATAGTCAAAGTCTATAGTGACTCGAGGGACTGAAGGGGAGGGAGGAGGGGGAGGAGTAACAGGAAGGGAAACAGTGGATAATGTAAGAGAAAGAACTGAATGATCGGTAAGGGGAGGAGGGTGATCAGAGAAGTGAATTGGGAAATGAATGGAATGAGGGTGGTAGAGGAAATAGCATAGTCGACGACACTGGCTCCACCACTATGAGGAAAGCAAGTAAACCCGCTAGAATCTGGAAAACAAGATATACCATTGAGAAGAACTAGCCTGTTGGATTCACCCAACTCAATAAGATGCTTACCATAAGCAGTCACCTGTGTGTCGCTGGAGGTTCGAGCAAAACCAAGGTCCTCAAGATCCAATTCCCGAGTCTGCATCTCATCGGTTGTGAGGTCATGAAGAGAAACCTGCATAGGTCCGGTCCGAGCATTGAAATCTCCCAACGAAGTATCTCCCCGAAGCCGAGTATCTAGTAATGTCCTCATAGAGATCCTGGAAAGGGTCCCCGTCCGTGTGAATAACAAAATTGGACGTGGTGGGGGGAAAGTAACAGGTGGCAATGTAGATATCCCAAAGAGGTGGGTGACGAAGGATTTTAATCCATAAAAACCTACAAACATGACAAAATGCAGAGGAAATCCAATCAAGAATAATGAGGAGTAGAAGAAGAGCTAGACATACCTGTCCCGCGACGATCTACGAGCTAGACTTTGAAGGAGCCTGCGTATAATTCTCTACGATTCTGAAGCATCTGCGAGCTAGGGTTTGGAGGAGCCTGCGTATAATTCTCTGCGATTATGAAGGATGCTTTGACAAAACAGTACGCTTAGGAATGGTTGTATTAACTAAGTAGTGTTGAACAAAGTATAGTATATGTTTTTTAATTCACGGTACGATGCCCCTTGCAATTCGCAGTAGATTGCAATTCGCAGTAAATTTAGTATATTTTTTTTAATTTGCGGTACGATGCCCCTTGCAATTCACGGTAGATGCCCCTTGCAACGGGAGTAGGTGGGCCTTTACAATCGTACGTACTATTTAAATATATTAAAAAAATTTAAACTTAATATTATATTTTATTTTATTTTTTAATTTTCCCTCGATCCTGTATTCGCTTGTGGGTCCGCTGTGGGTCCGTCCAAGGTTTTGCCTAGGGGACCCAGATACGGCCGAGTCCGTCCAAGGACGGACCCGGCTGTATCCGAGTCCCCCAGGCAGAACCCTGGACAGAACCACAGGCGAATCAGACTCCATTCGCCTGTGAGTCCAGTACACCTATGGGTCCATCCAGGATTCTGCTTGGGGGACCCGGATACGCTCGGGTCACGGACCCGAGCATATCCGGGTCCCCCAAGCAGAACCCTGGACAGACCCATAGGCGTAACGAACATGATCGCGACCGGGTACCGTACCAGAATCCGAGGGTCTTACGGGACGAACCGGTAACATAGCAATTAATAATATCTAAAAAAAGCCACCTCAAACAAGGGACACTACATCCACCCAAATCAAGGAAAGCTCTTTCTATAACAACAACCTACGTGACAGTCGGAGCCGAAGTATAGAGGTAAGTTTATGTACTCTCCTAATGGATGAGTTTTTGTTCCATTTTTGGTTCATTATAACAACTGGACCATGTAGGTACATCTTTTTGTTTCATGGAGGGCTAGGGCAAGGGGACTTGCATTAAGTGTTCTTTAAGGTGTCCAGGTAACCAAGTTGGCTTGGGATATGCCATCATGACAATGCCAGGTTTTACTATAAATTGCTTATACTGTTTTATATGAGTCTTGCAATTAATCTATTTCCTCAAAATGCTAATTTTTCATTGCTGATCAAAAATCAATTCGACCGATTTTTAATTGCTGATAAAAATTCAATATAAGATCCTAACACAAATGTCTCCTCAAAGACATCCAATAAAATTGGAACGATACAAAGAAGATTAGCATGGCCCCTAGGCAAGGATAACATGCACAAATCGAGAAATGGACCAAATTTTTAAAGAATCAAATGGCATTAGCTCAACCGGTTAGATTCCTCAACATTCAAGGAGGAGACCTAGGTTTGAATCTTGTCAAGCGATACATGGATAATATCAAAGCTGTTGTAATACCACTACATGGTGATGATGTAACAGGAGTGGGGGTCCGTTTCAATCCCATATAACCAATTGAAAGAAAGTAAAAAAGATCCTAACACAAATGAAGATGAAAGAATAAGTTAGTATATGGAGCAGCCAAGAAAGAAAAGTTCTATCACGAAAAATTCTATGTTCACAACAAAGAAATAAAAGAGAAATTGCAAACAACATAAAATTTTCTCAAGAAACTAATATCACTTGCAACTTAACATGGCCTTACAATAAGGGTGATGTTGCCATCTTTTTCATCAATCATAATATTTCCATACTGCAAGTCATTGTGACAAAAACCAACTCTTTCCCCAGGCTTTGAGATTGCAGTCCTTAGCTTTGTAATCTCTGCTTGCAGTCCATTCAATTGGAACTCCTCAATTATTCCTGGTTTTGATAGTCTTTTTAAGTTTTCCAACCAATCACTGAAAAATGAAACAACAAGATTGAATTCATAACTTATTACAAACTTTCCCATTTAGTACTATGCAGGGCAAGCTAACTCCAACATGCACATAGCTACATACATAGACAAAAGCTGTGAAGGCCTAAAATACAACCTGAGGCGCTCCCATAGCCGTGGATGAGATGACCCTTCTATGTCCAGATTATGGAACTCATGCAATTTGACAGCAATTTTTTGAGAGATGTTTGGGTCACGCAAATCTGGTGCTGAAAGTGTCTACCAATGAGACAGACATAAATATATTAGAAAATGATATAAACACTCATTTTTAAAAACTCACAAGATGTCTCAATCATATATATTCTGAATCAGTTTGTTTGTCAATTCTTGTGCAACATTAATGTGATCATCATGCCAACATAGCAGACAAGTTACTATTTTGTATATGCACTGAAACACGTAAATACAGGTTTCAAAATAATAAGATATCTCATACGATAAAAGCTTTATTATAACCCCAAATGTTTCATGTCATGTCAACACAAAACAAACATCAAATTGGATTTTTTTTCCTTCTTTTTGGTGGGTCACCTTATCATGTTATGTCTGCACATCTGCATTTAGTAGAATTAATCAATGTATAGACTATATAGACACAATATACTTACAAGTCTGTAGTATATATCTTTCCTCTTAAGTAATTTGTTTTTAATATCCCTTATTGGGAAGGGCATTGAAAAAATTCTTTATATAAAAATACCCACTTGTATACCTGTAAACAACAGCAAAATATAAAATCACTCATGTAAAACATCAGTAATACACACAATATAGAGGTCTAGTGTGATAATATTGCAGGCACACATCCATAGATGGGCATCCCTTAAGGTGCACTACCATAAAGATGTCACTTATTTAGGTCTTTAACCAACCCATCTTCCAAAGTAGTCCAAAACCAAATAATGTAAATAATTCAATAAGTAAAATTATACTTATAGAAATGGTTCTGAAGCCTCAAGCTATTCATAATAAAGCAATTCAAAATACTCACAGACTACATATAATATCAATACCCAAAAGATTCAAAGGCCTAGGTATCTTGGTGCCTTGTGGGAGAAGCTTAGATATAAAGGATATATATCTAAAAACGCCGAGAGATATCAATCCCGAGGCGCCTATCTTGGAGATCACACCAACGGTTGGTTAGTCGGCTGTTTTAGTTTAAATATTTTATATGTTTCTATTAATGTCGGCTTTTTTAATTAAAAAAAAAAATATTTACGGCGTGACATGTATGACCTCTTTGCCTCCCACCCCCTGTCTGCCATTGTAGGAACGCCTCTCGGCATAATTACAAGATTTCATTGTATCAATGCTTTGTGCGGTTTGAAAAGTTCGTTTATAAATTGCTCATGGTATTTAAAGACTTCATTAGGCCCCAACTAGAGAGAACTCCATTATGTATTGTCAACATAACCAACTTAAAAACGTACAGAAGCATGAGTACAAAAGAAATACAGCACCTATAACTGTCAAATAGTTTAGAGTTTATATTTTCAGTCAACAACGTAAAACTACAAGTCAAGATGCATGTATGACAGATTCATAAAGAATCAGTTTAGTTAAATTTCAAGTACTTCAGACTTTAGAAAATATATCGAAAACATTAGCACAAGAGATTGATCCACACCAAAGGACTTTGTGCCGAAGCATTCAAGGTAGCACCAAATTTGAAGCTTGCACCAAAAAATACCATATGAACTTGACACTAAAGTTATCTAATGTCAAACTGAAATTCGGCACTGTAGGGAAGGATAATAATCATGTTATGCCAAGAATCATATTGGTGCATGAAAAGAGATTGGTGTAAAGGCCAAATAGAATGAAAGACTTTTTGTTTTAGTTCCAAGCAAAGCAAAAAATTAAAGGAAAAGTTGTGAAGTCAAGAACATACTAACACTTGGCACTTTTGCCAAGAGTTTATTTGAGCGACTCTAATATAACCAAATTGTGAAAGTTGTTGTGAAGACCATAACTGCTATGTCATAGATTCGGATAAATATTGTTAACTACATTTTAACATGGTTGGTTAGAAATTTTCCTAGCCAAGCTAATACTCGGTATATAGCACTTAATACAATAGTAAACTATGGTGATAATCCTTGTATAGTCAAGTTCATATCGATTAAGAATTTTGTTGAAGAAATTTTTTATTAGCTGGTGGATTCTGCATAATTAGACCTTTTTTTTTTCTTCTCTCTCAAAGGAATTGTGTTTATTAATTATAAAATTGAAATCTTTTTAAAAAGTAAAACATAGTTTATGAAAAGTCATATCTGAATAGTGTAGTGAATAGATATTGACTTGGCCTCATGAATAAATAAAGACAGTAAAAATGTAGTCGAAAGATCAAAACAGCATCATGCATCACGTAGGTAGGGTCACAACATAGCTCAGCATCCCAGCAATCAATTACATTCAAAAAACAGTTAAGCCCTTAGCTCAACGATATCATAGATGACTTTGTGGATTGGCTAATGTCATAATCTGTGTAGTTAATGTCAGCAATCAATGATCATCAAATTTTAGTCAAACAAACATCAACAATCCTTTGCCAGTTTCCCTTTCTGTTGTCTTGATGCCAAAGTTCAAATTCTCAAACAGATGTCTTGTAGGGTCTATCTCCAGTTTGCTATTGTTAAGAGATAAATTTCATGATAAGTTCAAATTTTATTATTTTCCACATGTTTTTTCCTGATCGGTTACCATTAATTTTTATTCTAGTGAGGCCAGGATAGCTCACTTGAGGGTTAAGCACCCACCAATCACACACACAAGACCTTTATGCCTACAAAGACTTGAACCCTCCATGGAAGATGACCTGTCTCAACCACTCAAACTTAGTTCAGCAAACAAATTTTACATATTTGTTATTTATACCATTTCAAAGCGGTTAATGAATTTGACATGGCTGTCAGATTGTTTGACCCAAGCAAGTTAAACCAATCAATTAAATTATCAAATGTAAAAATATTGTTGTTTTTTAAGGATTTTGACTGAATATAAGCAAATGTTATAATTGTTTGATGTTAGCATTATTGTTTTGTTTAGGGTCTTACTTTAATATGCCTAATGCACTTATATTATTATGTTATTAGAAGGGTCAAGAAGGTAACAGCTTAATTTCGTAATGCCAAGAGTTAACTTAAGTGGATTATCATGAGGGTCACAAAGGTCGTAACTTAATATTATAAATAAAATGTAATCAATGATATATTATAAGGGCCATAAATTTATGTTGAAACACCCAATGATAACTTCAATCATTAAATGGCCCACTGGGTTTGGAACAAGTGGTAAGAAGCAAGGAGTTTCCCACTAAAACCCAAGATTCCATTGCTATGGGTCAACTCTAACATTTAGCCCAAGGGGTTTGAAGCAAGTGGTAGGGAGCAAAGAATTTTTCATCATAAATCAATCTTGTTAGCTTTTTAAGCCTTACTACCATAAAATATTACAGATTCTCACACAGTTCCCAATATAAAATAGCCACAATATTAAAGGTCAATGTAATAATAATATGAGCAAATTAATATGTATATCAAGGCTTATATAATAAAGAAAATACAATTCATTTATATGCTGAAATATGAATGTAAATAGCTTGAATCATTCATGAACTATGCATGAAGAAAACTTACAATATTAATTGCTCAAAATGTATACAAGCTTTATTACTTCTCTGCTTCTTACAACCAGATAATGAGATATATGAATATCAGATTTCCATTGCCATCTCATGGAGCATTGTCTCCATAATATAGTCATAGTAATATGACTCTTCAAGTACTTGACTATTGCTCTCCATATGCCAAGTCTCATGACTCTTGGCTTATCAACTTGCCACTTGCATACTAGATGGACACTTGACTCTACAACACTTGCACACATCTACATGACTCTTACACTTCTACATGCACTCCTAATCTAGGACACTTGTGCACATTCACTCAACTTACACTTGCACTCTAACTTACATGACACTTATGCATTTCACATTGACACTTACATAAAAGGGGAAATATAAATCACACTTCAAACTATTGACTCAACCCTAATCTATTACATATTTACAATTGTACCATGAAGGTATGATGGGGGTACATGTACAAATAATGTAATATTCATCGACAAATCTTCCAATCCCATGCTTGAATCTTAACATTTAATCAAATAGCATGAGCTCAAGTGGTTATAAACATGGGCTACCAATGTAGAAACCCAAGTTCAAGACTTGCCAAGTGATATGTGCATAATTGCCGGTTGTAATACCACTATGTGGTGATGATGTTAGAGGGGCAGAGCCCGTTTCAATCCCATATTGATATAACCAATTACCTAAAAGAAAGATTACTAAATGTATGTCTTAACCCTTTAAGTTGCATGTGAGACAAGCGTCCAACATGCACTGCCTATGCATATGTTGAAAGTGTTCAGCATGTAGAGACAAGTGTTCTAAAAATCCATGTAAAGGCTTATTGCACATAATAGAAAAAAAAAAAAGAGGCAATTGAACTGAATGATTACTATTCTGTCAAATTTCCTGGATGTCTTGTATAATTGTTTTGTGTACTCAACTCAAATTGAACCAACAATGGTATTAAAGCTAAAGGACAATGATCTAAAAACATGGGCTACCAATGTAGAAACCCAAGTTCAAATCTGGCCAAGTAATATGTGCATAATTGCCGATTGTAATACCACTACGTGGCGATGATGTGAGAGGGGCAGAGCCCGTTTCAATCCCATATTGATATAACCAATTACCTAAAAGAAAGGTTACTAAATGTATGTCTTAACCCTTTAAGTTGCATGTGAGACAAGCGTCCAACATGCACTGCCCATGCATATGTTGAAAGTGTCCAACATGTAGAGACAAGTGTCCTATAAATCCATGTAAAGGCTTATTGCACAGAATAGAAAAAAAAATTAGGCAATTGAACATAACAATTTACTAATTCTGTCAAATTTCCTGGATGTATTGTATAATTGTTTTGTGAACTCAACGCAAATTGAACCAACAATGGTATTAAAGCTAAAGGACAATGATCCTATAGGATATAGTTTGTCGTTGTAGACACTAGAAAATCCTCCATCGCTGCTTTCTCATTTTGACTGTCTGCTGTTTGTATGATTCTCTTTAGCTGAAAAGGGATAACAAAGATCACTGTTCAAGATAACTACTGTTGGGGAATTTCTGTGCTGCTGTTTGCAAGCAGACAGTCCAAACCTAAACATTTGCTGATGTTATATAGAATGGGTTCTCCAATAAGCTTTCTTCTTCATCAGTCATGCCGTTACGAGATAACATTTTATATATTCTATCTGAAAAAGTAATGGCCCTGAAAATTATGGAACATGGAAACATCAATCCAAATATCTCTTAATACCTAACGAGTCATGGAGCAATGTGGATGGTAATACCATTCAATGTATTCATCCAACTGATCTCACACCTCAAATTGACTTTGATGTCAAAGCCTGCATTGCCCTAGCAACCTGGCACTCATTAACTTATAAGTTAGATATAATATGATTGAGACTATGCACACAACCCTAATCGAAGAATGAAAGGCCATAACTGATGCCCGCACATTGATGCTACACAATCAACTTTGCAGTCTAAAGATGACAGACAATATGTCTGATCACATGCAAAATGTCAAGGGCATTAAGAGCCAGCCCTCAAATATAGGAGAAACAATGGAAGACAGAGAACTTGTCTTTGCAACACTGAAGAATCTCCCACATATTTACAACAGCCTGATTCTTGGTCTTACAGATACTCATTAGATCAGAAATCGCAAGTTCAATAAGTTGGAAACTTGGAGAGAATGCTCCTACAACAAATGAAGACGATGTATCTGATAGTTATGCCACAAAGCATGCCAGGAAATTATATTTGATTCATAAAGGAATAATAAGGAGTATGATAAAGGGAAGAGGAACCGGCCATGCTATTATTGTGCAAATCCTGACCACAAGCAGGAGGACTGCCACAAACAGAAAGCAGATTCTATACGGCAAACAGGTGACATTGCCCAAAACAAGCAGGATTAGCTATTTGCTGCTGCTATACAGTTGGAATATGTGGAAGACAACAATGTGTGGCACATTCATTTCAGTGCCAATCATCATATGACCGGACACGAGCAATGGCTTCAGAATAGCAAAGGAGTGGAACAGTGGCCATTGAAAATGATGGAGTTTAAGAAGATAAGGGAGTTGGAAAAGCACCCATCCAAACAACCAATGGGGAAAATGCTTATGTAAGTAATGTACTTTTTGTACAAAGCTTGAAAAAAAAACTTGATCTCAGCAAATCAGATTTTAAAAAGTGGCATGAACATTTTCCTGAAAGGGTGGTTTGTGTGATTAGGAATAACAAAAATCAAGTTGTAGCAATTGGAAATGGAGAAGCTAGCTTGTACATAGGTGTGATGACAAAAGATTAATTGTGGCATGAATGAATGGCCCGTTTGAACTACTCTTTCCAAGTGATGGACAAATCGTATATGGCACGTGGGACTCATCAAAATAAGAATAATAAATGTTTTTGTGAAGCATATATCATGGACATACAACATAGGGAGCACTTTGAGAAAGGGAAGGCCTGGCTAGAAAGGAAAAAGGGTTAAGCAAGTGCATTTTGAGGAATTGTGTACTTTTATAACTTTCATAAATGGTTTCCCAAAAAAGGTGTGGATATATCTTCCAAAGAATAAAATTTGAGCACTCGATGACTTCAAAAAATTTAAATTGGTTTTTAAAAAATGTGTTTGGATAAAGAATTAAGATTCTCTAGACAAATAAGAGGGAAGAGTACACATTTGATGCTTTCATCCAATTTTGTATGTTGCATGGCATAAAGAATACAATTCACAACTCCACATCCAACTAGAATAACTGAAAGAATGAATAGGGTGTTTGTTCGAAGAGCCAAGTCCATGATGGAAGCACATGATCTTGCCCATCACTTTGGGGAGAAACCATCGGAACTATTGTTTACTTGAACAACAGAAGTCCAACAAAAGGTGTTTGAAATGTAACTCCCAAAAAGCTTATTCAAGAGTAAAGCCCATTGTTAGCCACCTTTGCATTTTCAGGTGCACTGCCTACATACATGTGCCAAAGGAAAATCAACAAAACATGATTGCACAAGCAAAAAATGCATCTGCTTAGATTATAGTAAAGAAAGCAAATCTTATTAATTCTATGACCGTTTAGGCGATAAAAGTGCTAAGATAAATGCATAGCACCATCGCCTATGGGTTGGAATATGTCCTTAATGACAATTTTAGATTTGAACACTTCCAAAATTCAAATCGGATTAGTTGCCAATGTTCAAGAAAGTCAAAATCGGGATACTGCTTCAATTGGAATTTATAGCAAGGAGTCAATAGCTACCTTCACATCCATAAAGGCCTAGTATAATTTTCTCATAAGTGCCACATGTGAAGCTATCTAGCTAAAATGACTTCTTAATGATATTTATCTTCAAAAAATGGTCCAACCAGAAAGTATTGTGAAAATTAAAGTGTGTTGAAAATTTCCAAAATTCCCATGTTTCTTGCATGCACCAAACATATTGAGGTACATCACCACTTCATATGGGAACAACTTCAACAAGGATAAGCAGGCTTAGTTTCAAAGGCAACAAATGAGCAGTTTGCTAATAATTTTACGAATCGTCTTCATATAGATTAGTTTGATTACTTTAAAGAATGTCTTAGAGTTAGGAGTAATGAAGTATCATTAAGGGAGAGTGTTAATGTTTACTTTGGTTTCTTACTGTAATATGCGTAATAAAATTTATGTTATTAAGAGGGCAAGAAGAGTATTCAAATTAATGTTATAATACCTACAGGTGACTTAAGTGACTTATTAGAATGGTCACAAGGATCATAACTTAATGTTATAAGTAGTATATTTTAGGGGTCACAACTTATTGTTATAACACTTTCTGCTAATTTTATTTACTAAGTGTATGGTATCCCTTTTCGTTACATAAGAGACGACCATGTAATGTGCACTGCCCTTGTATGCATATGTTAAAAGTGTCCAACACGTAGAGAATCAGGTAATTCTACAAAATTTCTTATGCATCTTGTGTGAATGTTTTTGAACTCAGCTCAAGTTGAACCTTCATTTGGGATTTTTAGATGCATACTTTCACATAAAATAAATTTTATTCTTGAACTCTGAATGGATTTTAGGTAGACAAATTTTTTTCGTAGCTTTCTGATGTTATGTCAATGAGTCATGTTCTCATAGCGAAGCCCATGATGATGTCTTAAAAGGTTCTCACCACTGGGTAATCCTCACTGCAAAAAATGCTCAACCCCTAGAGGGTAGATACCTCTTTGGTAGAGCATTCAATAGGAAGTTTTGGTTCAAGTCCTTGTTTTTCTATAACAGATGTGCTTAAGCTGATTGAAATTGGCATCCTCCTCCTTCGTGTCAATGATTCGAGAAAGGGTGTTGAGTCAATACACACTTCGAAAAATGCTCAACTTATAGATAGTTGATAGCTCAACGGTAGAGATCCTAGAGCACTTGCTAGGAGGTCTTAAGTTAGAGTCCTAATCGATCCATGATTTTCAATACTCAAAGAGTCATTTTCAATAATTGTCTATCAAGTTGTTTTGTGATGTTGATATACATTGATCTTGAACAAGGTCATAACTATGTTGCTATATGTTCAAAAGTGAATTCAGATCAAATATGCCACTTTTGCAAAATGGAATTTAAGTCAACTTTCCCCCCATTATTTGAAGCTTATGTCATTTTACTATTTATTTGAAGCTTATGGTTAAATTCTCAAATTAGTAAGCCATTATACCAAAAAGATTGGTGAGGAATATCAAGGGATGCTTATCTATGGACCTAAGTTGCACAAAATTTGGAAAGGGGCATAGTTTCCAAACACCTTACGAAGCATGAGTCCTCAAAGCCTTCGGAAACATTAAAACATCAAAGGAAATGCCTAATAAAAAAAATGAGAAATATATATTTTTAAAATATATAGATAAAAATTGAATCAAGATCACAAATGAATGCTAGCTATAGCAACTCAATTGAGATGAGAATTGAATCTATTTGTAAACTCTCAAGCTCTAAAGGAGAGAGTTGTGATTTGTCAAGGGTGGGGACACAGGTACAACCCCTTGTTCCCCAGAAAAAAAAAAAAACACAAATGGATAAAAATTACATTTATTTATCAAATTTCATGTATCGTACATTACTTAATATTAAAGTTCAAATTTTATAGATAAGGCTATACATGTACAAAACTAAATGACATGGAATAAACTATGAACCTAATGTTCAAAGTCATTAAGATCTGCATAAAAACTGATAGAAGACCCAACTTTTGTGGCTTTCACAGGAAATGTATGAGAAGGACTTTCACTTTCTTCAAGATTAGGACCAGCTATGGCAATAACTATGGATTTTTAGGATTCACGTCCCAATATTTTGTTTACTCTTGGATACTTATTTGCGAAATACAAGAAAAAATCAGAATACAAAAAACTAGATCCTACCCCTTTTTTGAGCCCAACCCATTTTGCTTCACCAAGTGAGTGTAGCTATATATGCTTTACTGTTTCTTTGTTGTTATAAAGCATGCCACTTGTTATAGATTTTTTGGCTTCATTGATCTCAACCTATCATTGTTCAAGTTATTATTTATTTTGTTGCCTTTTGCATCATTATGTTTATAGTAACTTGATTTTTAATTAAAGTGGTTCAACTGTGTCCCATGTCATGCAAAACCCTATCACCCCCTAAAAACCTCAAACCTGGACTTTTCTTTTGGTTTAAAATGCCAAGAAACATTGGAAACACATTTAGAAACATTGGAAATGTCTCTTAGAAATGCCCAGAAATGTCGGAAGTACATGACGAGTTTCTAGAAGTTTCCAAGGAGTTTCCAAGTTTTAGAAATGAGGAAACATGGGCACCTTAGGAATTTCCTGCAACATAGCTATCGATACAACCTTTTAATGGTTGTTGGCCATGCTAGGACTCTGTTTTTTCTTGGTTTTCACCACCTCTTTATTCTTTGTATTTTGGAATTACATGCAAAATGTAACATAAATGATGCAAGTCATAAAAACACAAGATGGACCAATGAATGACATGATAAAGACCCCGTAAATCCAAGTTCAGAAACAACAACACATTATAGTAAAATAGGGTGAAGCCCTAACAAAGTATAGAAGACCCTATAAGCAAAAAAAAAACTCCTTCTCCCTCTCTTCCCAATACATTGCCAAGAGGTTCAGAAAAAGGAACCTACAAGACTTAAACAAAAAAAACATAGTATCTTATCAAAAGTCAATCTTTACTTTCCACTCTGTGAAATGAGTCAAGCAGATGAAGTTCAAATAGTTATTTTACACCTCAAATAAGCAACCCTTAAGTGTAATGATAGTAGTCAAAATAAAAGGACAAACTAAAAATGACCCTATAAACACTTAAACAATTTTACTAGGCATGTTACAATTTTTTATTGCAACATAAATTTATCAATCAGAAATTTGATATCTAAAATCATCTATATCACAGGTATGAAGAAATTATCCAAAATTAAGAACTTACAAGTTTGGAATAGTGACTTTTGATGTATCTTTTGAAACTTGGCACTTATTGATTCTCAACTCTGAATAAGTACACCGAATTAGTACCCATCGTTTGTTTATGAATACATTGAAATTAAGTTGTCTTACCAGTTAGAGCTGCAAGCTTATTGCAGTTGTCTTAAGGGCTTTGGCTTCTCTTTGAGAGGTCCAAGGTTCAAACCCTACTCAGTATGAGGGGACCAGGACCCCTCATAAAAACTTGTGTAAACTCATTGAAAAAAGATATCTTACCAGTTCTAGAAATCATTTCCTAAGTTTCCTGACTGTTTCTGGAGTTTCTATTGAGACTACCATACTGTTCCCTAAGTTTTGGGCTGCTGCTTTCCCTATATCCCTTTTCCAGAAAACTATGCAATACAGGCAATGTGTTGGTGACTGGAAGCCATTGTGTAACAGGAGTCTTATTTACAGTAAATTTAGTTAATAACATAGTTTTGAGTGTGTACCTGTGGTATAATGCACTCAGCTTGAGTGCTACATACAGCAAAGGCCAAGGTTCAGTATCTACTAAGCATACTTTATAATATAAAGCCAAAAAAACAAAAAGTTTCGTTTACTCGTACTGGAAGAACAGACTACCTTTTATTATGAAGCATAAATGTTTGTCCTGTCTATTAGCATTAGGCAAGTAGACCAGTAAACAATTGTGAAGCTGCCTCCCTCAAAGAATACAATTTTCCTTAGTAAAGTGACAGATTCTTCAAAACTCCATATCTGTTGACCTACCGTTGGAGATCATTCCATATACATAATGGTTTATCTAGTACAGCATGACAAGGTGAATTTATAACTCTAGCCTGAGTGGGCCTGGCAGTGAAGGATTGGATACTCTAGATAGAAGGTCTAAGATTCAAATCCGAAAAGGGGTGCTGTATATACATCCTGTAAGTAGATACCACAGCAGGAATGCCTCCCCCATGCATAGTGGGCTGGTCTAATATGCACAATGTCAATGGACTTTAAATTGTTAATTAATTTAACTCTTAATGTTAATCATAATTACACCAATAATTATAAACCTAGGATTGTGCAGGAAGTTTGATTCATAAATATGTACTTACTAGGTCAGTATCCAATTCATCCATCTCTATCTAATAGGTTATAGTTATGGGTCCTTGCAACAAGAAGCCTAATGTGCATTTTTTTTTGCCTTTTCATGTTTTTTCAATTAAAACCAAATTTAGAAGAACAAGATATTAGAGTGGATCAAAATTCCAGTCACAGGAATATTGCACTAGAAACAACACATAGAAGATCATGCATCACAATGGTCCAATTAGAAAGCAAAAGGGCCAACTAACCCACATGCATGAGGTGACTCATAAGAGTGAGGAATCAGAGGTAAGATGGAAAAAAAAAAGCACATCAAACATCCATCACCTTACAACTCCAAACAACATGACAATGACAATCAGGGTAAGTCTGATCTATCCCATTGGACATAAGCAAGAGTACATTCTCAATATATTAAACACAGCTCGTGTTATACTCAAATGTATCACACGTTTCCTATGTTTGTCAGGGTTCAACCTTGCCACATATTTGCAGGGGTTACAGATTCCTGAGACGTCTCATTGTAGAAGGGAAGGTTTGAATTCAGCTCAAGATTACCATGTTGCCTCAAGTTCTTTAATTTGTTCTAAACTTGTAGCAACCGGCGCCTTCCGGTCAACGCTCCAGGCAGGTGCTTATTTTGTAAAAATTTCAAAAATTTGAAATCTGAGTGCTTTAATTTCAATTCTGCAACTGGTTAAGTTGTATTCATCATCGATTTAATATAATTTGAGTTGAAATTGCGGTACTCTGATTTCAAATCTTCAAAATTTTGGCAAAATAAACACATGTCCAAAGAGCTGCCCGAGGTGAGGTGCCATTTGCTACAAGTTTAGTCAACTCCAACAGAAAGGTGCCATTTGCTACAAGTTTAGACAACTCTACTCTGTTGGACATTATTACCTTGGGTATGGTCACTTAAAATTCAATTTGTTAATCTTATTTCAAATCGGCTCTATTGGTGTTGGATGGGATGGTAAGTCCATTATGCTTATTGCATAGAGATCCAAATCAAAGATATGCATGCATGTGTGTTAAAGATGCCAATTCCCTTGGCTTTCACGCCTTCCGCAAAGTTTTGCAGCTTAAGCTCATTAAACATCATTAAACGAAAAAATTCCTTAAAATTCCGGGCACCAAGATTGACCACAATATGAGACCGAGTGGAAAGCAATTAGCCAAAACACCGGTCGTGTGTTCGACTCCCAGGGAGTCGAATCAACATAAAAATAAACAAGTATATCAAACAAAATGCATGTATTATCAACCCACACAGAGGGATATGGTTAGACTTACCCGGGCATTGAGAAACTCTTCAAGGCGGCCATTGGGGAATCGACCCAGCAACCTGGGGCCCTGCCCCAGCTGTGACATCCGCTCAAAAGCTCTCACCTCGCTCTCTCTGTCAAAGAGCAGCTTGGCGCCATGGCCGTATATCCTCACCAGAACTTTCTTGGGAGCGTGGCCTTCCCTCCACCTCCAATGGCATTCGTACACTCTGTTGGTCATCGATCCGTTGAGACGCTTCAGAATTATCTCCTTTGCGTCTGCCACGCCATCCCATTGGCTCGCAAGCTTGTGCAGAAGAAAGTACGCTTCTTCCGGAATGTCGTCTCCACCGCTCATCCTCGTCGTTTGAGATTTAACTGTGAAATAGTTTGAAAATTTATCTGTGAAATTGATATAACAGAGCAGATTAGTAAATTACACTGGATTTGTTTGAAACATTAACGGCCTCCGAAGTTGTACCGACGCCGACAACGACAGGAAGAGAGATGAACGAAATTTGTAAATCTTAAGCGACAAACGTATCGATTCAGTCCAGATTCATATAACACCAATCGGTCGGTTCTCGACATTACGTTTGATTAGGTATATACTTAGGATTTCCCTTCAATATAATCACCTTTACAAGGGCGGCGGTAGTAGAACCTCGATGCGGTTCTATACCGTGTCCCGTCAATTTGAAATGAAATGAAAAATTTTAATTGCGTCCGCGTCTATGGGACCTATGGAAGTACAATTACTCAAATCATATTATATGACCTTTAATATTTTTGAGAAGGTTGTTAGCAATTTTTTTTATTTTGTTGTCTTCAAATAAATCTGCCATAAACTCGTTTTCAAGTGTTTCTTTGTATTTGTCACGGATATATGAAAAACTCGGGCATTTATAGATGAAGTGTTTTTTTGTCCCTACTGCCCCTATGCTGCATAGAGTACATATCCTTTCTTCACATTGTTCTTTGGGCGTTGTCAATCTCCCTGTTTCACATCTAAGCCTATGAGAGCTAGTCCTTATCTGAGCAATGAGTATTTTTTCCTTCCACTTGATTTCAGCGCTTATATACGTTTTTTCCTTGTGGTCATATGTTGGGTTAAAATTTGCAATATAATATTGTCTTTTCTTGCTTGCATTTTTCCACATTCCACTTCTGAACTTTTCATTCACATAATTTTTTGTCTTCATTGACATTTGGGCATTCATTTATGTTGATTTCCCAACGTTTCATCCATTTTTGATTTTGTTTCATCCATGTATTCTTTCGCCTCTGCAACTCTTCGTCCCTAACTGCCCTAGGCCATCTATCATTTGTCATGTTTTATGTTTTTTTCAAGTAACATAACAGCTTGGTCATAGCAATTGCTTCTAAAGGGAACATTTCAGTTTTAGCTAGAATAATTTCATAAGGGATTGTGGCCTTAATTTTGAGAAAGTTTGTGATTAGATATTTTTGAATCCTTTCTATTTTCCTCCATTTTGCATTTGTTGTGCCACTAGCCCACACCTCGCAACCATACAACAAAACCGGTGTAACAAGTAGGCCAAATAAGACCTTGGTGGTCTTCCAGTCCCACAACTCATAATTCCTACACCTGTTTTGAAGTGCATATAGTGCTCTCCAACCACTTTGAGTTCTTTTCATCCTACATGTATTCCAATTAAGTTTGTCATGAAATTTTATGCCCAGGCATTTGTATTCTACTACTACATCAAGCGGTTCTCCTACAAACTGAAATTTGAGTTGTTGCTTCTTCTTTTTTGCTGAAAAAATCATAATTTTTGTATTGCTCGTGTTCACCTGCATCCCAACTTCTTTACAAAAGAGTTCTAGAGCTTGAAGGTGATCTTCTAGATCTTTGGCTATTTTGGCCACAAGAATTACATCATCTCCATACATGAGGAGTTTTACCACATATTTGGCTAAATGCACACCCTCTCCCCCAAATTTGTTTATCCATTCTTCTAATTTGTCAATGTACGACCCAAATAAGGTCGGAGATAGAGGGCAACCTTGTTTGACACCTATGTCACTACCAAAACATTCGGATAACCCTTCCTGTGTTCTCATTCTAGCCTTTACATGCTCATATAGTCTATGAACTGTTGCCTTGTAGTGAATTGGAACCTCTAGCTCTTCCATTCTCGCTCCATAATTTTTTCTTTGGCACTGTGTCAAATGCCTTTTTGAAGTCTACAAAACAACAAAAAGCCTCCTCTTTTTTGTCCCATATTTTTTCCACTGAGTCTGAGCGTGATACAGTGATCAATAGTTGAGTGCTTGGGCCTAAAACCTGCTTGCCCCTTTGCTCTCTTTCCCTTTTCTCCTTCCCATATGCTGATCCTACGCTCTATCATACTCTCAAAAAACTTTGCAAAGAGAGTTGATCATGATAGTTTGATAGTTTAAGGGATTATTTACATCTCCACTTTTAAACAAAGGAATGGTCAAGCTAGTTGTCCACTCAGTAGGGAAGCCATTTTGTATGACCTCATTGAAAATTTCTTTGATTTGCGGTGCCAAGATATCTACCCCCATTTTATATGCTCTACTTGAAGATTGTCTATGTCATGGGCTTTACCAGTTGCTAACTTTTTTATCCCTTGAATAATGTCTTCAATTGTGAAAAGTTCTTTCTTGACAATGATAGTAGGGGGTGTCTCCTGTTGGTTACTACATTGATACAGTTGTTTTGAATACTCCAACCATTGATTAACTGTTATGTTATTTTTAGTTTGCATCATTTTCACGTTTAGTTCCTTCCAAAATTTCTTTGGTTCATGCTTCCCTAAGTAAATCAATTCTTTCCTCATTGTTCTAGTGTATTCTTCTTTTTTTGCCCTTACCAATTTCTCATATGTTTTTTTGTTTGCTTTTGTTTTACCCGTTGGTTCCTTTAGTAATCTTCGCATTTTTTTGCAATCTTCATCGAACCATGGGTTGGTTGGGAAGCTATTCCTTTCTTTCTTTTTAAGTTTAGCTCTCTTGCATTTGTTTAGAGCTTCTTGAATAACGTGCATTAACTATTCACTCTTACTGTAATCTCTACTACTGTGATGTAGTTCTTCTCCTTCTTGTAACTTGTTATTTAATACTACTCTAAAATTTTGTCGATTTTCATCTGTTAAGAGAATGTTTCCCTTGTGAGGATATTTATTTTGATTGCCTTGCAAGTGTTTTTCCCTTGGTTTGTCTCCATGCATTCGAAGTTTCATAACAATTGGGTTGTGATCTGACTTAAGTTCCACTGGAGAATCTTCCACTTCTAGCTCCTCTATTTTTGGTATGTAATTTTGTGAGCATATTACATAGTCTATTACACTTTGTCCCTTATATGTTTTGCATGTATACTTTCCTAAATTTTTCCATTTGTTCATCCCATTGCAAATAATCAAATTGTATATGCTACAAAGACCTAACAACTCTTCTCCATATTGCGTGATAGCCCCATGCTCATCTTCTGAAGTCTTGGTCCACTGTTGATTTTCCTCTTCTGGCATCCAAAAAGGATTAATCTCAATATCTTTGTTACCTTCTAGAATGTTAGCTTACTTATTTTTTGTCCTTGCATTGAAATCTCCAATTAATATAATCTCCCCCAACTTACTGTATATTGAAATGTCTCTTTTTAGGGAGGAGTATGGGTCTTCTCTGTTAAGGTCATGTTTCTTATAGAATTTAGAATGCTTGGGAGTAAAATAACATGCTCGCTATGCTAATAACTGACTTATTTTCTAGGATCTTTATCCGGATGTATTGTTTGTTTTCATCTTGTTTTTCAATTTTAATGACCCTATCCCATTCCTCTTTTATTAAAACCATAATACCCCCATGCCCTTTGCCATTTTCTGTTGCTTTATTCCATATTGCTATTTTTTTGTATCCCACAAATTCTAGAGTCCTACATCCATCGTGTTCATGTGTTTCTGTCAATATGATTATATCTTTGTCTCTAGCAATGGGCCCTAACCCGGGTCCTCTTCTCCAAGGGAAACCTCTACAGTTTCAACTTACCATTGTAAGATGTTCCCGGGCGATCCATACTCCCTATTTTTTTTTGGATTTGTTTAGATGTGATGTATGCCTTTCCATTTCTTAAATATGCCTGTTTCCCTTCATTCCTTGCTGCCCTCACATTTTCCCATTCCTTATTTATTTCTTTCTATTGTAAAAATGTTAGGTCATCATCTAAATAAAATTGTGACCCTCTCAACATGCCTCTATTTTTAAGTAACCTTATTTTATCCTCGTAGCTCATCAATGTGACTCGAATATGTCTATCTTTGCCTCCTCTCAGCCTGCCAATTCTGCTTGCTTTTTTTATCTGACCCTTCCATTTGAATCCTGCTTAATATATATATATATATATAAAAGTTTTTGTTACTCATTAATATTAATAAATTTAGTTTAAAAATTTATTAATTATTTTTAAAAATTTTAATATTTAATAAATGATATAAATTTTATAAAATAAATAAATATTTGGTTAGTGTAAAATACTTCTACAAACATTCAATTCTCGTACTTCTCGTAAGGTCGTTTAGTTATGACCTCTCGCACCTCTCATAAGGCCGCTCAACTATGACCTCTTGTACCTCTCATAAGGTTGTATGACCTCTCATATCTCATACCTTTTGTAAGGTTGCTCAATGACTTCTTGTACTTCTCATTAGGTCACTTAGCTATGACATCTTGTACCTCTGTAAGGTTGAGAGTTAAACTTATCAACCTTTCGTTGAGTGAGCTATGATCTCTCGTAAGGCCATTGAGCTATGATCTCTCGTAACGCTTTCGTTGAGTGAGCTATGATCTCTCGTAAGGCCATTGAGCTATGATCTCTCGTAACGCTGAAAGTTATACTTACACACGGTTTGAACCTTAAACTTTGTAAAGAAGAATGAAACCCAAATCTTACATACGCATAATTTAAACCTTAAATCTTCGAAATAAAAATCAAACCTCAATCTTAAAATCATAAACCCTATCATCATTTTATATATTATTTTTTTTTCTTCATATAAAAATTCTATAATCTTCTATTCTTGAATTTAATTCTTTAAAAGGTGTAGGTTTGAATTTTATAAAGTGAACAAATGTATAAATGATATAGTTTATAATGCAAAAACCCCTTATTATTTAAAAAAAAAAAAAATTTAAGAAAAATTTATAATTTTGAATTTATTTTTTAAAATGGTAAGAGGTTTGAATTTTATATAATTAATGGAAAAATCTATTACCATTTTTAAGTATATTTTTTAAATTTTTATCATCTTTTAAATAGTATAGTATAAATTTTGAATTTTATAGAATTTTTTATTTGAGAAATTATGAGACTCGACAATATAGGAGGAGCGAAATAATGAACCTTAGAATTAACATGGGGTCTATAAGGAAAAACAGCCAACGGAAACCATACATTGAGAAAAGTTCACACTCACCACCATTAAGTGATGCTTCCACATGAGAGGATGGAGCATACGACATGGCTATGATTCGCTCGTTTGAGGGGTTGGGTCATGGTTGGCCTGCTTCCACTAGGGCATTTCACCCAAAATTCTGCTTCCTGATTTGCAAAGCTCTATGTGGATGTTGTGCTTTATATACCACCATGAGGGCCACCATGAAATACATGTGGGATAATGGCTCAAGACTCTCGTAGCATTGCTCAAGGTATTTTAAAAAAAAAATTATTTGAGAAATTATGAGATTGGGTAGTACGGGAGGAGCAAAATAATGGACCCTATAATTAAAATGGGGTCTATAAGGGAAAACAACCAACAGAAACCACACATGGAGAAAAATCCACACTTACCACCATTGAGCGATGCTCCCACAGGAGAGGATGGAGCATACGACATGGCCATGATTCGCTTGTTTGAGGGGCTGGGTCATGGTTGGCCTACTTCCACTAGGGCATTTCACCCAAAAGCTTGCTTCTTGATTTGCAAAGCTCTATGTGGGTGTTGTGCTTTATATACCACCATGAGGGCTATCGTGGGATACATGTGGGATAATGGCTCAAGACTCTCGCAGCGTTGCTCAAGGTATTTTTTAGAAATTTTTATTTGAGAAATTATGAGACTGTGTAGTATGGGAGGAGCAAAATAATGGACCCTAGAATTAACATGGGGTCCACAAGGAAAAATAGCCAATGAAAACCACACATGGAGAAAATTCCACACTCACCACCATTGAGTGATGCTCCCACAAGAGAGGATGGAGCATATGGCATAGCCATGATTCACTTGTTTGAGGGGCTGGGTCATTCTTGGCCTACTTCCACTAGGGCATTTCACCCAAAAGCCTGCTTCTCGATTTGCAAAGCTTTATGTGGGTGTTGTGATTTATATACCACCATGAGGACCATCATGGGATACATGTGGGATAATGACTCAAGACTCTCGCAGCTTTGCTCAAGGTATTTTTTAAAAATTTTATTTGAGAAATTATAAGACTAGGCAGTATGGGAGGAGCAAAATAATGGACCCTAGAATTAACATGGGTCCACAAGGGAAAACAACCAACGAAAACCACACATGGATAAAATTCCACACTCACCACCATTAAGCGATGCTCCCATAGAAGAGGATGGAACATACGACATGGCCATGATTCGCTCGTTTGAGGGGTTGGGTCATGGTTGACTTGCTTCCACTAGGGCATTTCACCCAAAATCCTGCTTCCTAATTTGCAAAGCTCTATGTGGGTGTTGTGCTTTATATACCACCACGAGGGCCATCGTGGGATACATGTGGGATAATGGCTCAAGACTCTCACAGCATTGCTCAAGGTATTTTTAGAATTTTTTATTTAAGAAATTATGAGACTAGGCAGTACGAGAGGAGTGAAATAATGGACCCTATAATTAACATGGGGTCCACAAGGGAAAATAGCCAACGAAAACCACACATGGAGAAAATTCCACACTCACCACCATTGAGCGATGCTCCCATAGGAGAGGATGGAGCATACGACATGGTCATGATTCGCTCGTTTAAGGGGTTGGGTCATGGTTTACCTGCTTCTACTAGGGCATTTCACCCAAAATCATGCTTCCTGATTTGCAAAGCTCTATGTGGGTGTTGTGCTTTAAATACCACCTTGGGGGTGCAACGCAACGGTTCGGGCTTTGGCTCTTCGAGAGAGATCCAAGGTTCAAACCGCGATGTGGGCAAGTATGTGAGGGAATGTGTGTGGTGGCTTTGTGTTAAATTCTCTATTGATAAGTATAGCTCTCAACTTTAGGAGGGGTCATGGTTGGAAGGAGACTGCTCAGCCCTATACGTCGGTCATAGGGGTTTCTCACAATAACCAAATCCAAAAAAAAATTGAATTTTATAAAGTGAATATAGTTGTTTTCAATTTTCTTTAAAAAATAATATTATTATATAGAAAATTTTGATAATCTTTAGTTTGCAACATAGAGATAAAGTTAACAGGGTCTCAAATTCTCAAGGAATTAAATAGAAGTAACCTACAAGCAAGTACTCTTTGCTACAACCGACCTATCCTTTCTAGACAAAATTTTGGAGTATGTTTTTAGTCGTCATTTTTTTTTCTTCTTCCTCCATATGCATTCTTGACTTTCTTATAGACTTTGCATTTGATGGCAAATACTTTTTTTTATCCGTCTCCCAATTTCAAGTAGTATGAACTATATTTTAGTTGGTAATTTTTCCTACCATTTAATATTTATGTTTATTTATTTAATTTTAGTTGTCTTTATAATTTAGGTTTATCTGCACTAGGTACCTTACTGGCTAGTTCCCTCAATCCTCGGAAGGAGGTCCGGGGTTCAAGCTTGGTGGCCTACGCTAGATACCAAAAAAAACCTCGACTAGCTTGAGGGGTATACCCGGATGGGATAGGCCCCATGGAATGGAAAGTCCTAGCCCCTAGGGGATACGAGGAACGATTTTTCTTAATTAAGGTTTTTTCCCGGGGGACAGCACAACGGTTCGGGCTTTGGCTCTTCTTTAAGAGGTCCAAGGTTCAAACCGCGATGTGGGCGAGTGTGTGAGGGGGTGGGTGTGTGGTGGATGTGTGTTAAATTCCCTATTGATAAGCATAGCTCTTAGCTTTAGGAGGGGTCATGGTTGGGGCAAGTGTGTGAGGGGGTGGATGTGTGTTAAATTCCCCTATTGATAAGCATAACTCTCAAATTTAGGAGGGGTCATGTTGGGGGAGCCTGCTCAACCTTGTGTGTTGGTCATAGGGGTTTCTCACACTGACCAAATAAAATAATAATAATAATAATAAAATAATTTAGGTTTAACATGTTGCTGTAATATTGTTTTTTAAGAAAAAAAATTGCATAATGTTAATGCTTTGCTTATTTTATAAAGGATATTTTAGATTAATTATTATCTTATTTTTTTAGGGAAAAACAAACTATATGTTTTTAAGTTAAATAGAATTTATAAACTATATATAATTTTAAAATTTTAAAAGTTGTAAAATATTAAGAGATAGCGAGAGTTAAGGGAAGAGCAAGATTGGAGATGTTACAATCATGGACCTAGAAGCATGTTCAAAGGTAGGGACAAGAGGGGATGGTTTAGGGAACATTACAAGGCTTGACAAAGGGCCCAATTTCAAGGGTCATATGGATGGAAGTACAGGAATGTTAGGAAAACAAAAGGGTGAAATTAAACTTGTATTTGTAGTTGTCCTCAAAAGAAAATGCAAGGTCTTAGGCCAACCTCAATATTGACCTACAAATTTTCATTAGAAATCTAATAAGACCTTTCTAGTGAAGGATGGGCTTCCCTCCATTCTAGTTAGTGATACCATTATAAGAGGTAACATGTTGGATTTGCAAAGTAACCTAATCTACAAATTCATGGGAGTGTGACAAGGTTTGGCAACTTTGAAGAGTTGGATCAAAAGTAAATGGGATTTGAAAGGGGAAGCTTTGAACACTTTGATCCCAAAGGGTTTCTTCTTGGTAACCTTCATCCATGAGGAAAAATATGGTTAGGTCTACATGAGAGGGCCTTGGTTTTTGGACAATGTTGGTCCATACATGTGTTGTTGACCGTCAAGGTTTAACCCTCACACAAATGTTGTTACAAAAATCATGGTGTGGGTATGGTTGTTCATCCTACCCTTGGAATTTTGGGAAGAGGTCTTTGAAAATATCAAAAAAACTTTAGAGGAATTTATCTTGGTGGCCCCTACTATTGTAAACTTATTTTTGATCACATTAGTATGAGGGTAGACCTACAAAACCCCTTATTAAATTGATAGAACTGGTTTAATGTCTAGGTAAACACTATCAGGATTTGACTACAAAAACATACCCTATTGATGTCACCTTTGCCATGCATATAGGAACTTGGAAAGCTTTTTTTCAATTGAGAAACAACCACTAAATGAGGACCCTTAGGGACCAATGAAGGAGAAGTCACAATAAGACTCCTTCACCACAGAGTTAAACCTACAAAACGAAATGCAAGATACAACACTAAAACTAGAACAGGAGGTTTTATAAATAGTAGAGAAGGAGGAAATAATTCTAGAGACACAAGAACCCAAGGAAGGTCTGGAAGAATGATAAAGCAATGTAGAATATGAAAAAGCTGAACAAGAGGAAATCATAGAGAAAGAGGCCCAAGAAACTTCCCCAAATAAATCTATGAAACCGAAACATAAGAGGAAAGAGATAAAATACAAGGGAGAGGAGGATCAACCTTTTTAGAGAGGGTGAAGGATCACTTGTAGACAAGTTGACAAAGGGGGCTATGGAAAATGAAGGGGGTAACCCTTAGGAAATACTTTGTGAATCAAGGAAGTATAAAAATAAGTGGCAAATGATAAATAAAGTCATATTATTGATCTCTTTATAGGTGGATCCAAACTAGGATCTAAATTTCCCATCCAAACATGGACTGCTAAAATCCTATGGCAATCTATGTTCCAATATAGTCTTATTACAAGAGATAAAATTAAGGGAAAATGAGTTAGAAAAAGTAGACATAAAGGTTTGGAGCAAAAGCAACTTATTGGGAGTTCCATCAAAAGGGCCTTTGAGAGGTTTGCTAACTCTTTGGAACCCATAATGTTAGGAACCTTCTAGTTAAAACAAGCACATGCACATAAATATTGCAATAAAAGCAGTAATTCATGAAATTCATGAAAGAACAAAATATTGCAATACAAAATGAAATGTAGAAACATCTATTAATCTAACAAAATCATAATATAGAATTGTTGGCCTCTTAAATGGGGTAACCTCCTACAAGAACTTTGATTCAATATGCAAAAAGATATGTCCATCTATGTGTCTCACATTTTAAAAGACCCTTCATAACCCTACCTAATGCTCAAGAGTTGGCTTACATGAAAAATGCCATGTAAGCTAGAATATTCTACCAAATAAAATAGTTACTTTCTTATAGCAATTACATCAAATGGTGTCACTTGTCTAGGTGCCTCTAGTATCACAAAATATTACAAAATATCATTAGGATGGGATCCCCATGTTATAAAGGAGTTTATTACATAATAGTGTTAGGATGGGGTCCTAACATGTCCTTCCCATTCAAAAAGCTTTGAGATTGTTCTCAAAGTTTAAGATGAGAAAATTGTTGCTATATTTGTTGTATGGACTCCCATGTAGCATCTTTAGGTTGTAATCCTCGCCATTGAACAAGAACATTGATGATGACATGGTAGTGAAGGGTGTGTTATATCTTGTCCAACATTCTTTATGGTTCAAGAATAGTGGATCCTTCCTCGTCTAGTTCTAGCAATGTGGATTGAACTTATACCTTGTTTGTAACAACCTTCTTCAAGGCATAAGTTTTGTTGAGGTTAATAAGGGCTCCTATAAAAGCTTCATACTCACTAGGACCAAATCGAGTGAGTAGTTTTTGGTCAAATTCAAGCCAAGTAAGATAGAGGTTTGTTTTTTTGAGCCACTAAAACCATTGCAAGGCATTTGATTCAAAATTGAATGGAGACAATTGTGAGACACATATACTAAGGAATAATTTGAAGACCAAAATATTATTCTACTCAACACAACCATCCCTTCAGATCCTTTCCATCAAACTTGGGAAGTCTAATTTGGGTAGTTTATATCCATTATTATTGTGGGCTTCCAAATTTTGATTATTGGATCCTTCGTATTTATAGTCATGAGAATCAAATCGATCATCTGTGTAGGTGTTACTATTTAAACAACCTTCCAAGTCTATAATTTTTCTATTTAATTCCTTCTTTTTTCCTTTTGTTCCCTTACCACATAAGCTAGGGAGTCATGTAAAGATTTGAATTCATCCCTTAACTAATTTAAACCATCCTTTAACTAACCTCCCAAATGCTCCCCCCATGAATTTACTTGAGCAACAACTTTTTATTTATTTCTTGTGTCTTTTGTTGTTCCCTAGTGCCTACATCCATACTCTATGATTTTTGACCTTCTAACGATACTTACTAAAAATAGGAATACTATATTGATAGTTACTATTTTTAGTAATGATTCCAAAAAAGTGTTTGGGTGTTATATATCAATTGGATCACCTCAAAAAGACAATCAAAATGGGCTAGGTCTCTAGATGACCTTTTTTGACATCCCAAACTTTTTTTAAAGGGGAGTGTTGTCTTCAAGTGTTATTTATTTTTCTTGTAAGGTCTTGGTTCACTTAGAAAATTAACTTTTGTCCAACAACCCCTTAGTAGGCTCTGCAATGTTTATTACTAACATTGATTTATTTGACTTTATAGCTCATTGATTTTTAAGGATGTCTTAAAAGACTCTGTTATTGATAATTACCTTGACTATTATGATTCCCCATTGTAATAGACAACAACTACTGACTCTCATAGACTTTGTCTTAATTTTTATTGACTCAAACTCTGGCTAAAATTATACTTGATTGTTATTGACTTAGACTCTAGATAAAATTATAAATGTTTGCTATTGACTATTACCTTTACATAACCTATCTTGACTGTTACTTTCACCACCAGTTCTTTTGGTTCTTTTAGTATAGTGAATTATGTGATAGTGTAATATCTTTAGTATGCTTAATTTTTGTGGTATGATTCTTGGTTTTGGGTTTAACATTCAACAAAAATAGGGTACTCCAGGCCAACATGTATGCATTGTCCATAACCCTCTATTATATTGCAATGACAAACAATAATGCTTCGACCAATATTTTAGGCCACTATTAAAGGAGGATTCCACACATATCCTTGAGCACACTACTCACATATTTTACAATATGAGAAGGTGATATTTCTAAGTGTTGTGCTTGGTACATTATGGATAGATACATGGTTGAACAACTTCCTATGACTAAAGGTTTCTCCTAATCCTAGGGCAGTTTGTTGGTATGCCCAAAGATATATGTCAAAATGGCAAGGCAAGAATTGTTGCAGTCACAACGGAACATGGTCATAGAAAGAGCTCTGATACCACTTGTTAGGAACCTTCTAGTTAAAATAAGCATATCCACATAAATATTGCAATAAAAGTACTAATTCATAAAAGAACAAACTATTGCAAAACAAAATGAAAATGCAAAAATATATACTAATCTCACAAAATCACAATACAAAATTGATGGCCTCTTGGAGGGAGAAACCTCCTAATAGAACTTTGATTCAGTATGCAAAAATATCATCCATATATACCCCTTACATTTTTAAAGACCCTTCATAATCCTACCTAATGCTCAAGAGTTGGCTTACATGCAAAATACCACCCAAGCTAGAATCTTCTACCAAATAAAACAATTACATTCTTTATAACAATTACATTAAATGATGTCACTTGTCTAGGCATATCTAGAGCCACAAACTATTATAAAACATTACAAAATATCATTAGGATGGGATCTTCGCATTAGAAAATGGGTTAGTACATAATAGTTTTAAGATGGTGTCTTAGCACATAAATCTTTTATGGAGAGTTTGTTGATCAAAATTGACATCACTTGACAATATACTTCGAGCATAAGCTCACAAGTAAAGCAAGCTTCATGATAAATATTTATGCACCCAATTTTGTTGAGCATTAAAAGATTCTTTGAATTTACTTAAAGAACATAGTCAAGACTTAGAAAGTCATAAATGGATGGTAGTTAGGGATTTCAATATCCTACTAACCCTAAATGAGAAAAAAGGAGGGGTTTCTCATTACACACATGCCATGAGAGATCTAGTAGATTTTTTGACAATGATAAGCCTAATAGACCTGCATTTGGAGGGGGAAGCTACACTTGGAATCCAAAAAGGATGAAGGAGCAAGGTATTCAATCTAAGACTGGATAGAATTACGAGGTCTTCTTAATGGTGCATAGAGAGATTCCAATCAATACATAACATGATCTTGGATTGTATCCAACCATACTTCTTTGATTTTAGAAATAGGGAGAGAGAGGGCGAAGAAAAACTATCTTGTGTGTTTTAAAATGATGTGGACAATACACCCAAATATAGAAGGAACAATTAGGCAGTGGTGGGGCACATTTGTAATAGGAAGCTACATGTTCCAACTTTCTCAAAAGCTAAAATTAATTAAGCATGATCTAAAAATATAGAATTGTTAAGATTTTTAAAATATTTTTTAAAGGAAGTTCTAGTTAGAGAATGTTGGATTTTAAGTCTAACTATCTCAAAATATCATAGGTCCCAATGTAAACAAGTCAACAACATTATAGGTCAAAATATCAACAATCAAGAGTAGAATTATATATGAGCAATCAAATATATATCCTGGACAATATAATAATGAAATAACATTCAAATATAATATCAAATATGAATATAAATGGCTAAAATCATTCATGTACATGCATGAAGAATACTTACAATATGAAAATTGCTCAAAATTTGTATACAAGCTTTATTATCAATGCTTGCTATGTGGTGATTGCTACAAACCATTTTTTCCTTACATTGTATGGAGCTTTATCTCCATAATATAGCTATAGTAATGTGACTCTTTAATACTTATCTATTGCTCTCCTCACATATCCGAGACATGCATCCTTTTCTATTCTTAACCTTTGGCTTCTCATGTTGCCACTTGTATACTAGACTCTTCACTCTCTTCTTACATGCATACTTGACTCTATGACACTTGCACATTTCTATATGACTCTTACATGCACTCCTAATACAAGACACTTGTGCACTTCCTCACTTTACATATTTGCACACTCACATACATGACACTTGTGCATTTCTTACACATTGCACTTTTACATGACACTTGTGCATTTCCTACACATTGCACTCTTACATAACACTTGTGCATATCTTGGACATTAACACTTACATAAATAAAAATATAAATCACTCATCTAAAATATACACACAAACCCTAAACTATTACATATTTACATTTGTACAATGAAGGTATCATGGGGTACATTTGCATGTACTAAATAATGTAATATTTTTCAACACCCCTTGTATTACATTATTTGGTTATTGAAGACTTTAGTCTTCAATCTTCATATGACCTTACATTGTTCATGAACCTCTACTTGAGATTTATCTTTAGATTCATTTTTGAGTTTTGCTATAAGTTCTCCTTCATCTCCATTCTTTGATTCTTTAGACTTTCTATCTTCGTTATCTGGTTCACGAATTGCTCGAGCTTCTTCTTTGGTATTTGGTTCATGTGCATTTGATTTTTGTTCATGAGTAGCTTGATCTTTTCCTTTGTCTTTGGTCTTTAATTCAAGTACATTTTTCCTGATTATTCTACAAGATAAATTTGGACCATATTTGATCCATTTTCCTATTTCTTGTTTTTCTAAAACATCAAACACTTTATCATTAATAAGATTACATATTTTAACTTTGATTTGTTTATTTTTCAATTTTGTCTTGTATTTTTTAAATAGAACATTTTGCTCCATTTTTAGGAGTTGCTTCAGAAATAATTTTTTGAAGAAAGTTATCTAATCTAAATAATAGCATTCTTTCAAATCTCTCATAATATTTCCTTTTGTACCAACAAAATATTGGAGAATGAGTTTTTCTTCCACAAAATTTACATGGATAAAGATTCCAACAATTAGCTTTTTCATGCCCAATTTTATTGCAATAATTACACTTCAACTGAATGCAATGTCATTTCTTTGATTTATGCTTCCTTGTTAGTACTTTGTGTTCATTTGTTTTCTTAAGAAAACAACATAACCATTGATGCACTATTAAGGTCGTTCTTCCTTTGTTTGTATAAATAAGTCACATGTTTTTAGAATCTTTGGCACTCTGAGTAGTTGTAGATTCTGTTATAGAATTTATTTTTGTTAAACTACCATATTGTGATCTTGTAGTAATAAGATCTAGCTTTGAGTCCTTAAGTGTATTTCTAAGCCATTCTGGTATTTTCTTTTTTTATCATCTATTGAGTTTTGAGAATCAAACTTTAACTTGTTCACCATTTCTTCACTATCCTCATTGAATGCATTTCTAATAATTTATTCCATGATTCACAATTCCATTCCTTTGAAGTTGTAAACCTTATATCTCCTAAGTTAAAAAAACACTCAAATAAGAAATTTTAAAATTTTAAAATTTTCTAATCCTTTGATGTAGAAATCCTTTTAACTCCCTACTACATTTAATTTGCAAAATTTCTAATTTCTAAATTCCATTTTTTTTCCTTCAAATAACTTTAAATTTCAAAACCTTCAAAAAATTAAATCTTCAAACCTTTTAACTCCACTACTTTCCAATCCTTAAAAAAATCAAATAACTTAAGTCTTCTAATATTCAAATCTTAAAAATATTTTCAAATTCAAAAACATTTAAATTATAGTAGAAATCATTTTTTTGGTAGATTGTATTAAAAAGTGGGTTTTGAAAGGGGCCCCAAAACCTTTTACAAATGAAGAGAGAGAAAAATAGTTCAATAGAACAAACATCAAAACAAAAGGTGGGCCTTTTGAAATTTAATAATTAAGGTGCACAGGAAGATAGTCCCAGAGGGACCATCTTCAAACTAGGATGTAGGATCAACTCGTACAAAACACAATTAAAATTTGAAAATCCTACCCAAGGGACCTAGGATTTAAAATGAAGAATCCCACCCAGGAGGACAAGGATAGGAAAAACCTACAAAAAATTCAAAATTGAAGATCCCGCTTAAGATTGGCCAAAAATCTCATCCAGAGAAGACTACCCCACAATCTCGTCATGAGAAAACTGCCCAACAATACCATTTTGAGAAAATTGCCCAACAATACCGTCTTGAGAAAATTGCCCAACAATCCCACCCTGAGAAAAATTCTCGATAGGAAAGATACCAGAAAATTGAATCCCACTAGGGATAAGCTAGAAACACATCAAAAAATGAACAACTTGACTAGTGGGAGCTCGGGAAACACAACTAAAATTAGAAAAAGTGATTTCCCATCGAAGAAAGAACCTAAGGGAAAATCTTGTCCAAAAAGACTCGAGAAGACCACAAACCTGCCCAGAATGTGTCAGGGAAACCAAAAACTGATTGGGAAGCCCATCCCACTCACAATAATGCTGGATATCCTACCAAAAACTATTTCAACTCACACCTTCAAGAACATCCAGAATTGAAACATAGCCTGAGAAACGGATCAGAAGTAACCAAAATTCTCGATAGGCCACAAGATCTCCCTATGAAGGTAAAAATGCAAACTATAAGGAGAAATGTTCGAATAAATAAGTCAACTTGATGACCCATGATTGAAGCGAAAACCAAACTCAAGGACTATTATCAGGGATTCAACAACTGCAGCACATGAAAAAGCACAAGGTCCCCATCCAAGACCTGAAAGAAACTATAGAGTTGAATTGATAGACAATCACCCGATTCAGATAAAATCCCGTAAAGGGAAAACCATTGGAGAACATACCATAACAACACAAAAAACCATAGGATCCCATCCCAAGACCAGAAGACATACTAAAGCAAAAGACCAAATGGAAAACCAAGAGAGAACAAGCACTAAATCTATAAATAGATTCCAAAGATCTCGTAGAAAATTGAACAATATTGGAAATTACGAGTTATCATTGATGTCAAAGGGACAAAGCAATCAAAGTGGAAATACTCTTCAAGGATGGTAAGCTCAAGAATGGATTTATGAAATTGTCATTGATGTCAAAAGCAAAAGGATGTTCAAGAAAAAGGCTACATTGTCAATATTATTGTGCTTGAGAGATTTAAAAGGTAAGCTTGGTCAATATAATTATGGTTGAGAAATTCAAATAGTGAGCATGATAAGAACTATAGATCTTGGATAATTAAAAGGGTGATGTACATTATTTATTAATTTACACTTTAATATTTAAATTAAAAATTTAAATATTAAAGTAAGGTTCTGAAATGGGACATTATTAAAAATTGATAATGTGAAGGCCAACTCCAAAGTTAAAAGGATTAAAATTACTCATATATATATTAACCTAACTTTGTGGTTGAAAGAGTGTGTTGTATTTTATGCGCATTCGTGTTGCTCTAGGGAGAAGAATATTTTGTTCGTTCGCATGATGCATCTGCATTCGAGAAGGAGAAGATCGTTGAGAGAGTTGAGTATCTTTCATTGAGACATTTGAGCACCTATTTTTGAGAGAGTTGAGCGCATTTCATTGAGATATTTGAGTGCCTATTATTGAGAGAGTTGAGCAACTTTCATTGAGATATTTGAGTGCCTTTCATTGAGATATTTGAGCGCAATCGTTGAGTGATTTGAGTGCCTTTATTTGAGAGATTTGAGCACCATTTGTTGTGAAAGTCAAGCGTCTTTCATTGAAGAGAGAGTTGAGAGCCTATGTGTTGTAACTTGTGCTTAAGAGGAAGTATACTGGGCAATGTATGTTGAAGACTTGCACTGTGTGACTTGCATTCGTTTGGGAAAGACAATTTGATGTTCATCGTGAAGACTTGCATTGTGTGACCTGCGTTTGTTTGAGAAAGACAAATTGATGTTCGTTATGAAGATTTATATTGGGTGATCTACGTTCATTTGAGAAAGACAAATTGATGTTCACCATGAAGACTTGCATTGGTTGACCTACATTTTTTCGGGAAAGAAAATTTGATGTTCATCGTGAAGACTTGCACTGGGTGACCTGCGCTTGAAAGAGAAATTTCGATGTTCGTTGTCTAAAGGAGAGTTGTACATTTTTTGTTGCACATTTGAGAGCAAGGCGAAAAGATAACAGAGGTAGAGAGAAAAAGACACCGTGGATAGATTTACGCCCAAATATAACAAGCTATAATTGTATTTTTTGCATATACATTGGATAAATTAACATACAACGAAGTGTTGGCATTGAAAAAGAAAGAGATAGTGAAGTAAATACAAAGTAACCCTAATATGGCAAGCGCAACGTCAAAGAAAAGTGTTAGGGATATACAAAGAGAAGTGGCTCGTTGATAAGTAGGATAATTATTGTGTGTGGAAGTCAAGAGGTCAAGTTTCTGCACTAGCAAGAAAAACATTTTGAAGACATCAAATAGAGAGATAAATGTGATTCATGCTATAAGTTTTGTTGATAAGAAATCATGTGAAAGATTTTATGAAAAATAAAAAATGAGAAATTATTAGTGCAATGAATTAGAGTAAAAGCATAGTGCATGGTGTGGTTTTTTTAAAATACAAGTAGTGTGTATGGGCAGCTAGATAAACTTTGTGAAACATAATTGTGCTTTATTGAATTGATTTGAGAGAGAACAAAAGTGCATCATTGTTGGTTGTGTTGAGAGAAAAACAAAAGACCAAATTAGTGCATTTCCATTGATGTTTTAAGAAGGAACAAAGGGCAAATTTTGTGCATCTTGTTGGGGAGTTTTTTGCATCTTTTTTGGGCATATTTAGTGTATTATTATACATTGATTTGAGAGTGAAACAAAGGACAAAAGTTGTGCATTAATATCAAAAGAAATTTAAATATAAGTGCTAGGGTTTAGGAGAAAGTTTGAGTATAACCTAACTTGATGCTGAAATAAATTTTGAGAAGTCATAGAATAGATTTGAGGTAGATTTATGCATGTAATGTGTGCAAATTTGGGATAGAGTTAAGACAAATTTGTGTATGTAATGTGTGCAGATTTGTGACAGAGTTGAGACAAATTTGTGCATGTAATGTGTGCAGATTTGGGATAGAGTTAAGACATATTTGTGCATGTAATGTGTGTAGATTTGGGACAAAGTTGAGACATATTTGTGCATGTAATGTGTGCATATTTGGGACAAAGTTGAGACAAATTTATGCATGTAATGTGTGCAGATTTGGGACAGAGTTGAGACAGATTTGTGCATGTAATATGTGCATATTTGGGATAGAGTTGAGACAGATTGTGCATGTAATGTATGCAAATTTGGGAGAGAGTTGAGATAGATCTGTGCATATAATGTGTGCAGATTTAGGACAGATTTGTGCATATAATGTGTGCTGATTTAGGATAGAGTTGAGACAAATTTGTGCATGTAATGTGTGCAGATTTAGGATAGAGTTGAGAGCAGATTTGTGAGAAGACTTAAAGCAAGTTTTGGATAGATTTATGAAAAAACCTAAGCCTCATGAGTAGGCTTGGAGCAGATTTAAGTAGAGGTCTGTACCAAATTTGAAGGTGACCAAAGCAAGGGGATAGAGTTCTCCTGTGGATAGAGTTCCACGAACCAGACCAACAAGGAGATAGAGTTCTCCTATGGATAGAGTTCCATGAACCAAAGCAAGGGGATAGAGTTCTCATGTGGATAGAGTTCCATGAACCAGACCAGAAAGGGGATAGAGTTCTCCTATGGATAGAGTTCCACGAACCAGAGCAAGGGGATAAAGTTCTCCTATGGATAGAGTTCCATGATCCAAACCAACAATGGGATAGAGTTCTCCTATGGATAGAGTTCCATAAGGGGATAGAGTTCTCTTGTGGATAAAGTTCCATGAACTAGAGTTAAGGGGATAGATTTTTCCTGTGGATAAAGGTCCATGAACCTGAGAATGGGGGATTGAGATCTTCTTTGGATAGAGGTCCATAAACATTGTAATAGGGAATTGGTTCCCAAGATATTTATTGAGAAAATTTAGAAGAAATATTTTCTTCATGGATGTAATTCACATTGGGTGAAACACGTTAATTTTATGTCTCTCATGTGTATGATGATTTGTGCATTACCTTATTACTTCTATTGATGAAATTGGTTAATATTGCTATGAAAAGATATTGCAATTGATAACATTGGATAATATTATTTTGGAAGGAAAAGTAAAAGTTTATCTTATATTTTTCACCCCCCCTCTCATTATAAGCTTTTGCTCTTCAATTGGCATAAAAGCAGATTCCTTCGAAAAAAGTCTAATAGCTTGAAGGAAGATCTTACAGGAACACAAATGGCTTCTCAGAATGGATCTTCAACAAATAAGGCTCCAATGTTCGATGGGGATAATTATGCTTTCTAGAGTATGAGGATGAAGACTTATTTGATGGTACAAGGATATGAAACATGACAATCTGTTGAGGATGGGTTCAAACCTACAACTACTCCTCCCAAGATAAGGATGGGAAGTAATTATATGTATATAATGCCAAGGCTATAAATGGAATCTTAAGTGGATTATGTGAATCAAAGTTTGTGAAAGTTATGCAATGTAAATCAACAAAAGAAATATGGGATAAATTGAAGCAAACATATGAAGGAGATAGCAAGGTTAAGTTGCCAAAATTTCAAACTCACAGGAGGAGGTTTGAAGAGTTGAAGATGAAATATGGGGAAGATATTGCTAAGTACTTACTTTGTGTTGATGAAGTTGTTAATACCATGCATGGACTTGGATTCAAAATTGAGGACTCTAGTGTTTCTCAAAAAGTATTAAGATCACTCCATATAAGGTATGATGCAAAGGTTTTAGCAATAGAAGAGATGAATGATCTCGATAAGTTGACAATGGATGATTTACATAGAATTATCATAGCTTATGAGATGAGGACTAAAAAAGATCAAAATTCCAAGAAAGAGGTAGCATTCAAAGTTTCAAAGAAAACAAAATATAAGAACCAGAATCAAGTAATGAGTCAAGCAGTGATGAAGAAGCTAACTATGTGAGAAGAAATAAGGACTCAAGAAAACACAAAGATATAAAGACTGTGAAATATTTTAATTGTGGTAACTTTGGTCACTACGCATCTAATTGTCCACAAGTTGGAAGTAGTAGTAGTGAAGAGAAACAAGATTACAAGAAAAGAGAAGAAAGAAAATTTAGGTATGAAAAGAAAAATAGGTATGGTCAAAGAAAGCATGAAAGAATTATTTTTAAAAGCACAAGAAGAGTTTCTATGTGGAAGAAGCAAGTAGTGCTTCAAGTGATAGTGATGAAAGTTTCTCAAATAGTGAAAAAGAAGAGATTTTGTTTTTGGTAATAGAAGAGGAAGAGGACACTCCTATTGAATACCAAGTAGAAGAAAAAGAAGATGCTCCTATAATTGAAGACCTAGAGGAAGGTTCTAAAAAATAAGAAGAAGCCACAATTGATCTAGAAGAGGAACTTATTGTTGCTCTCAAAGAGTTGAAAAGAGTTAGAAAGCAGAACTCAAGACTGAAGGCTCAAGTTCAAGAAGATGAGGAAATAAAGGAAAAGCTTCTGCAAGATCTCAAAAACTCAAAAGTTAAGGCAAGGAAATTTAAAGAAGTCATGATTGAAAAGTTAGAGGCAAAAGAGTTAGAATGTGAAAGATTAGAACATGAAGTGGTTTCTCTAAATATGGAAGTGAAAGACTCTAAGGATAAGCTACACAAGTTTGGGAAAATTTCAAAAGCTTTGGATAACATTATTAATGCACAAAGATCTTCATTTATCAAAACATGACTTGGTTTTAAAAAAGGTCAAGAGATACAAATAAAGGAGTCAAGCTCAAAAGAAAAGTAAGTTTTAGAGGAAGATATTGAAGAAGAACCTAAGACCTATTCTGATAAGTTGAAGAGTGGAAGCTTCATTGAGAAAGAAAATAATGCACAAAAAGAAAACATGGATCATCACAGAGAAGGCAAAGAAAGAACTAAGAGACCAGATTTTTCAAGACAAGATGAATATTTCTTTTAAGGGCATTGTTTCTCATGTAATCATTTTGGTCACAAAGCTATGCATTGCAGGGTTCATAGAAATAAGGATTATGGATTCACTAAGAGGAACTTCAACTCATTCGAAGATGGATATTTCTTTCAAGGTTATTGCTACTCATGTAATCGCTTTGGTCATAAAGCTATACACTATAGGGTTCATGATAGAAATGATTATGGCTTCACCAAGAGGAAATTCAAGTCATCTGCACCTTCCAAGAACAATAACATCAGGTGTTAAAATTGCAATAATTTTGGGCATAAGGCTAAGTGGTGTAGAACAAAGTTTTTGAAACTTCCAGAGACAAGCAAGAACAGGGACACTCAAAAGGATAAAAAGGGTATGACTACAAAGGTGTCAAAAAAGAAGGTTGAAAAGGAAGAAGAGCATTGTAAGTTGGGAGTAGACTTACTCCCACCCCAAAATTGATCACCTCAAGGATAGGAGGTGGTGAGGGGGCTGAGCTAAGAGTCTTATATTTAGACCCAAAGGAGCCCTTTGCCATTGATGTCAAAGGGGGAGAGAAATTAGTAAGGGGGAGCAACATGTCAGGGGGAGCACATTGGTAATCCAATTGAAATTAAAGAAATTTGTGTTAGGTTGTCATTAATGACAAAGGGAGAGATTGTTGAAAATTGCGAGTTGTCATTGACGTCAAAGGAACAAAGCAGTCAAAGCAGAAATACTCTTCAAGGATGGTAAGCTCAAGAATGGATTTATGAAATTCTCATTGATGTCAAAAGCAAAAGGATGTTCAATAAAAAGGCCACATTATCAATATTATTGTGCTTGAGAGATTCAAATGGTAATCTTGGTCAATATCATTATAATTGAGAAATTCAAATAGTGAGCATGATAAAAACTATAGAGTTTGGAAAATTAAAAGGTTGATGTACATTATTTATTAATGTACACTTTAATATTTAAATTAAAAATTTAATGAAAATTCATTTTTTTACGGAGATGGCGGGAGCGGCAGCTGGAGCGCAGGTTGGAGCAGAAGCGGATGCAGGGCTGGGATCGGATCCAAAGCAGAGCGCAGGTTCCTGGGCGGGCCCGGATCCAGGGGGATCAGGTACGTCCGGGCCCGGGCCTGGTCCAGGCGGATCCGTGGCGGGGTCGGATGGGGGTTTCGAGCTGTGCGATGGGTTTGGTGGGGTCGGGATTCTGGGCCCGCGCCCCCTGCCTGGCCTTGTCGCGTCGGATGGCCTTGGGAAGACAACCCCCGATCCGGGGCTAGGGCGGGCCCCGGGAGGACATAAACCCTCCTACCAACAGATTTTGGCGGGCTCCAGGACCCCCGCTCGGGCCCTGGGTGTTGGGCTTTCCCTCCAAGGCACACACATTTCCATCCAGGAGGAGGTTTACACATCCCTGGTTTCTGATTCTTCGTCCTCCTTGGTTGGGAAGTTCCTGGGCGGGCGCCCAGACATGGAGACGATCCGCAAATGGGCGGCCACCAAATGGAAGGTCTCCGGCCATATCCAGCTGGTTGCCCTGTCCAGAGGCTTTTTCATTATCAAACTCAACAACAACGAGGATGCTGAGAAGATCCTATCGGGCGGGCCCTGGTTCTTGGGTCGCAAGAGCCTTTTTCTCATGCGTTATGGTGCAGATTTTCACCCCAACACCCAAAGCATCAACTTTGCCCCGATCCGGGTTTGCCTCCCGGACCTCCCCTTCCATCTGTGGCGTGAAGACGTTCTAAAGCTCATCGCCCAGTCGGTGGGAGACTTGGTGGCCTTTGATCCTATGACCAAGGTTGGCTCTCGCATGGTGCACTCCAAGTTCTGTGCCAACACCAACCTCGAATCTGAACTCCCCTCCTCGGTGACCATCTCTTTTGGGTCCTTCTTCTGGCGCCAAACCCTTATTTATGAAAACAAACCTGCTTTCTGTACCTCCTGCAGCTCTCAAGGCCACCTCCCTCACCAATGCCCGACATCCAAGAAGGCGAAAGGCCCTAATCCCAAACCCTCGCCCAGCTCTGGTCGGGCCCCGTCCCAGGATCCCTCTCGTCCCAACCCTAGCGCTCCCCTCCAGGAGGTTTCCCCTTCGGGCCCCCAGGCCCCCCTAGTCGAGCCTAGTTCGGAGGGCGTCCCTTCCCCATTCCCTCCCCCACCCTCCCGGGACCCGATCCCAGATCCCCCTCGCATCCCATTCTAGCTCCTTCCCCTCAAGCCCCGGCTGCTACCGGGACCCGATCCTCCCCCCTCACCCCCTTCTGGCCCTGGCCTCCTAGGCATCCTTCCCGAAACCTACCCCCTTGGTGTGTGGGTCAGAGCGATCTAATGATGAGACCGAAGGCGCCTCTCCATCCGAGTCCGACGAAGTCAGCCCCAAAATGACCCGGAGCGTGTCCTTTGCCACAGATTTTGGCAGCAAATTTAAACGAGGGCGGCCCACCCTGTGCGAACAACGGTCAAGGATCACTGAGGACGACATTGCTAACGGCTCCCAGACTACACTACCTGACGTTGGCACGAGCTTTCGCAAGGCGGACGACGCCCGATCCAAACCCCCCGCCCAGGCTGGAAAGGGGGGCAGGCGACCCCACAAGGGTGCCAAATGAAGCTCATCTCCTGGAACATCAGGGGACTCAATGGGGTCCCCAAGAAAAGGATCCTCGGTCAACTCCGTAGGGATCACCGCCCGTCCTTCATCCTCCTCCAAGAGACCAAGATAGATGACGCCGCTGCCCGGAGAATAGCCCATGCTACCTGGCGCAACTGCGAACTTCTCTCCACCCCCGCGGCCGGCTCAGCCGGGGGCCTCATGTGCATGTGGGACCCTCGATCTTACGAGGGAAGGCTCATTTCTTCGTCGCCCAGGATTATGAACATTCTGGTCCACTGCCTCAACTCAAAGCGATCGTGGATCCTGTCCAACGTCTACGCTCCCAACAAGCCCCGTTGAGAAAGCAAGGCTTTGGCAGGAAATCGGCTCGATGAGAGAAGCTTTTGCTCCCCCCGCCTCGGATCCCGTCTCGGGGATTTCAATAGCCCCTTATTTTCCTCTCGACAAATGCGGGGGCTCGGAGGTCAGAACCAAAAGCATGGATGACTTTGGGGCCTTTACCGCCCACAACGAGCTCATGGATGTCAGCTTGAAGGGAGCCCGGTTCACGTGGTCCAACAAGAGAGCGGGACCCAACCACATTCAGGTAAGGTTGGATAGAGTGTTCTTGTCTAAGGAAGCCCTCCCCATTTTTGCCGATGCCTCCCTCTTGGCCCTCCCCAAAATCGGGTCCGATCATAGCCCCCTCCTCCTCGAGACTGATCATCGCCCCCTAGGAGACCCTTCCGGTTTGAGTCCATGTGGCTTCACCACCCCGACCTCCGGCCCAGGTCGGCCGCCGGTGGGCTCCCCCCGTCCCTCGGTCCCCCCGTCGAGCAAGTCTTCCACAAGCTGAGATGCCTCAAGGAGCACCTCAAGACTTGGAACAAAGAAGTGTTCAGTAACATCTTCGAAAGCAAGGAGGCTATCAAAAAAAAACTCGAAGAGATTGAGTCCAGATTCCAAGCAGGCTCTCATGAGCCCGGACTCAGGGAAGAGGAACGCACTGCCCTCAACGAGTACCACAATATCCTTGCCAGGGAAGAAACCTTTTGGAGGCAGAAGTCGCGTGCTCTGTGGATCCAAGATGGCGATGCAAACACCAAGTTCTTTCATGCATCGACCCTCCGAAACAGGGGTTCTAACAGAATTGCCGAGCTGGTTGATAGCAATGGTAGTATCATCAACAAGGAAGAGGACATCCAAGCCGAGGCAGTCCACTTCTTCCAAGAGCTCCTGGGCGACGGACCTCCTATGTCCTCGGAGGCGGCCGATTCCCTTCTGGATCACATCCCGACGTCCGTCCCGGCCATGGCTAATGCAAAGCTGGTTCAGGCCCTGTCTGACTCAGAAATCCATGCTGCCACCTTTTCCATGAAGGCTGAGGCGGCCCGGGCCCGGACGGGTTTCCTCCCCGCTTCTTCCAGTCTTTCTGGGACATCGTGGGCCATGATGTGTGCGCTGCCATCCGGGACCTGCAGTTTGCCAGATCCATCCCCAGAGGCATCAACACCACCTTCATAGCCCTGATCCCGAAGACTCAAGCCGCTAGATCCCTGTCAGACTTTCGCCCCATCAGCTTGTGCAATGTCCTCTATAAAATTTTGACTAAAGCCATGACCACCCGCCTCAAAGACATCCTTCCCCTGATCATTTCCCCCTGTCAGGGAAGCTCAGTCAAAGGCAGGCTGATTACAGACGGGGTCATAATCATGCATGAGGCCATTCACTCAACTGTCCTATCCAGAAAGGCCCATTTCCCTGCTCAAGCTTGATATGAACAAGGCTTTTGACAGGGTCGATTGGAGCTTCCTGTCCAAGGTCCTCCTCAAATTTGGGTTTCACCCCTCCTGGGTCCATCTCATCAACAAGTGCGTGTCCTCCCCCAGGTTCTCAATCCTTGTCAATGGATCCCCGACCGGGTTCTTCCCCGGCTCGCAGAGGTCTCCGCCAAGGTGATCCCCTATCCCCGATTCTCTTCATTATCCTAGCCGAGGCCCTGGGTCGAACCATTTCGAACGCTGTAACTCGCGGTCTCATCTCAGGCATCAGGCCGACGCAGGACCTCCCCCCCGTGTCCCATCAGCAGTTTGTGGACGACACCATTCTTGCCTCCTCGGCCTCGGTCCCTCAAGCCAAGGCCCTCAAGAACATCCTTACCCTGTATGAGGAGGCGGTTGGGCAGAAAAATCAACCTCGCAAAAAGCAAGATTTACTTCATCAACACCCCCGTGGCTAGGCAAATCAAGATCAGGCGGATCCTGGGCTGCTCCCCCGGCTCCCTCCCTTCCTCCTACCTCGGGCTTCCTCTATTCATAGGGGCGTCTTCTAAGGTGCTATGGAATGGGGTGATTGAGCGGATTCAAAGGAAACTCGCCCCTGGAAAGGCCACCTTCTCTCTCAGGCCGACAGAGCCACTCTCTTGGCGTCTGTACTCCAAAGCATTCTGATATACTTCATGTCGGTCTTCAGAATTTCGGCCTCCATCGCTACTCTCATTGAGCAAATTCAGAAACGGTTTCTTTGGTCGGGAGGCGAAGACAAGAAAAGGATTCCCCTGGTCTCCTGGCCCCTGGTCTGCCACCCCCAAAGAAGAGGGAGGGATCGGGCTCAGACGGGTGGTTCCCATGAATAAGGCCCTTCTGTCCAAACATGCCTGGAAGGTTCATACCAATACCCCTGATGAATGGGTTTGCATTGTGCATAGGAAGTACTGCCACAATCACCCCTTCCTCGGGGATACCCAGCCCCGCGACGGATCTGCCTTCTGGAAGGCCCTGCTTTCCACCAGAGATATTGTTCAGCAAGGGACCAGATGGATTCTTGGAGACGGTGCCAAGATTGACTTTTGGGAGGACAGATGGATTCTCGACGAGGCCCTGAGCTCGGACAGAGAACTCCTTCTTCTCAAACCTGGGCTTGCGGACCGTGGTCCCAGAGCGTCTGACTACATGACTCAGCGTCAGGGGCGGACCATCTGGAAACCCATCCTAAACCCCAGGTTCCCGCTTCAAGCCGCGACTTCAGCGCATCCTCAATGCGACGGTCATCCCTTCTTTTGGAGACAGTGATAGATGCGTGTGGCATGGCTCTCCCAACGGCATTTTTTTAGTCAAGTCTACTTACCATATTCAGAGAACCCCGAGAGCGACCACCTTCCCGACCCAGCTGGTCTGGGCCAAGAATCTGATCCCCAAAATTAGCCATTTCGTTTGGGCGGCCGTCCAAAACAAAATCCTCACGATCGAAAATCTGATCAAGCGAGGCTTCCAAATCCCCAACAGATGCTTCCTCTGCCGTGCCGCCTGGGAGTCAACCAACCACCTTTTCTTAAACTGCGCCTTCTCTTCCGAAGTTCTGGGCCTCATCCTCTCCCATTTCTCCGTTCAGTGGGCGGCCCCCAATTCCATTTCTGACCTCCTGTCTCAGTGGCCCACCCCCTTTGCCCATCCCTTTCTCCGCTTCCTCTGGAAGGCCTGCCTTCCTCACATGCTCTGGCAAATTTGGCTCGAGCGTAACAAGTGAGCCTTTTCCTCCCCGGCCTACTCCCCCCAGTGGTTAGCGACCAAAGCAGTCTCCTTTGCCACCGAGAATTCCCATTTCATTCCCCTTTCTGTGGACCCCAGGCGCTCGAGCGAAGCCTCCCTTCTCTCCTCCCTCGGCTTTCAGATCTCCCCCCTTGCTTCCCCTCCCGCCCCCTCCCGGCGCTCCCTGATCAGGTGGACTCCCCCCGGTGGCTCAAGCTCAATTTTGACGGCGCCTCCAAAGGCAACCCCGGGCCCTCTGGGGCTGGCGGGGTTATCAGAGACTGTTCCGAGAATCTGGTCACTGCCTTCGCGGTCCCACTGGGCAGGCAAACCAACAACTTTGTCGAAGCTGCCGGCCTGCTCAGTGGCCTGTCGGCTCTCAGGGGCTCCTCCCCAAAAATCATCATCGAAGGCGACTCCCAAGTCATAATCAGAGGCGCCAGCAAGCCCGAGTCCTGCTCCTGGCGATTCCAGAATTCCATCCGGGAGGCCCTCTTCATTCTCCAGGGCTTCCCCGAGCACACCTTCCAGCATGTTCTCAGAGAAGGCAACAGGGCTGCTGACTTCATGGCAAATCTAGCCATTACCGTTGGAGAATTCACCACCTGGACCTCGCACTTCCCTGCAGGCCTAGTCCAAATTGTGCTGCAGGACCATCCCGACCATGATGTTTTCTCGGGCGTCTAGATTTCCCCGTGGCAGGGCGGCGAAGTCCCCCCGACGTGTGCATCTGCTGACCAGTGCTTCTCGGCCCCGTGTCGACCCGTCGGCTCGCCACCCTATCCGTGAGGGGATCACCCCGGTCCTCCTCGTGGCGGCCCGTGCCCCTTGCCTTGTCAGCTGCCTGCGTTGGCCAGCTGGCAGCCCTGGCAGCCCCATTTTTTTGTGCATGGCGGACCTCCCCGTCCTTCCCGCTTTGATCTCTGTGCCGCCTGATTCCCGTGCCATGCCAACCCGATCGCGGTCCAGTCCGACGCGGCTCTCTCCCGACGTTCCCCCGCTCAGAGTTAGCCAACTGGCGCTTTGGCAGTGGGCCTTTCCCATCCTCGCGTGTCAGCAGTCTGGTGCGCCCCCTCAGCCCCCTCCCCGTCGTGTCGCTTCCAGCCGCGTGTGCTACTTTCCAAAGCTGGCGGCGCTCCCCCTTCTAAAGCCCCCGCACGGCCTTTATATTCCCCTCGCCGTCCCATCCCGCTGTCGCATTCTCCTTCCCCTGCTCTTTCTTCCCCGGTCTGGCACTCTCTGCCCCCTTTGTCCCCACCTTGCCAGCTCGGCCCCCATGGCTTCCAAAGCTATCTTTCTGGAGCCCCCTGTCCTTGAGTTGAGCGGTCCCGCTCGCTTATTCTCCGATGCTAAGAAATTCACCCCATTTTTTAGCAAATTCGTTGGCCATGAGGACGAGATCACCCAGGGGTTCCTGGAGACGTGGAACGACGGGGAAGTTACAGTCAAGGGTTTACACTTCAAAGTCTCCAAGGATTTCCTCACGGAGGTCACCGGCCTCCACCATGAAGAGAAAGGCCGTGTTGTCAGGCGGGACAAACACAACTGGGAAGAGGAGCTCTCCCGCTTCCTAGACCACCAGTGGGACAAAGCCAACCTGCTCCGCTCTCACCTCCCGACGCCGTTCGACGAAGCCATCGTCCCGGTAATGCAATATATTACCTGTGACGATCCAGAGCAGCGGCTGTATAGCTTTCATCTAAGTTATTTTAACCACCTTCGAGGAGCTACCCTCATCAGCACCCCGCGCTTCCTCTTCTACTCCCTGGGTTTGACCATTGAGCGTGCTCGCAAGAACCATTCCCGGCCCATGCACCAGGGGCTCATGGCTGTCCTCTATAGACATGCCCTGGCCAACCAACCCCAGCTGCACAAAGCATTCCCCCCTCTCTTCTGTCCCGCCCCCGAAGCAGGCATTTCTCCCCCTGGTTCCCCTGCCGCCAAAGGCTCCCCCGCTCCAGACGATTCCTCTTCCCTGAAGCGTCGCAGGCCTACGCGCAAGTGCAGAGCGTCGAGCAAAGGCCCAGACGGGGCCCTACCTCCAAGTTCTGGCCGCAAAAGGGCTTCCCCCGGGCCCAGCTGGGCTGCGGAAAGCTCCAAGAATGTCAAACCAGAGAACCCGAAGCCCACTGTGATCAGCTCCGAGTCAGATGATGCATTGCAGAAGCTGGCACTCCAAGGCCTCCTGGATACAGTGATCGGTTCTCTCAACACCGCTGCCCAAGCTGCGTCTCATGCCGCCAAGGCGTTGTCCGAGCTCCGTCGCAAGCTGGAGGAAAGCGTTGCCAAGGGTCAGCGGCAGACTGAGCGGGCCGAGGACGGCTCAGGGCCCAGTTAGCTAGGCCCCCTGGCATTCGCCGTTTCAATGAGTCTTGTTTTTGGGGTTGATATTTTTTTTTGGAGAATCTCGGTTGTGAAAGTTTTTTGTGGCTTTTTGTTTTCTGTAGTTTCCAGGGCCCCGGGGCGGAGACGTTATTTTTGTTTTCTTTTTCATTGCTTCGGCTACTACTGTAATTAAGGTTTTGGGATCCTATTCAAAAAACCCGCTGTAAATATACTGTTACCTATCAAAAAAAAAATTAAAAATTTAAATATTAAAGTAAGGTTCTAAAGTGGGACATTATTAAATTAAAATTTGATAATGTGAAGGCCGAATCCAAAGTTAAAAGGATTAAAATTACTCATATATATATTAACCTAACTTTGTGGTTGAAAGAGTGTGTTGAAGTTTATGCACATTCGTGTTGCTCTCAGGAGAAGAAGATTCTATTCGTTCGCATGTTGCATCTACATTTGGGAAGGAGAAGATCATTGAGAGAGTTGAGCGCCTTTCGTTGACAGACTTGAGCACCTATTGTTGAGAGAGTTGAGTGCCTTTCATTGAGAGGTTTGAGCACCTATTGTTGAGAGAGTTGAGTGCCTTTCATTGAGAGATTTGAGCACCTTTCATTGAGATGTTTGAGTGCCTTTCATTGAGTGATTTGAGTGCCTTTCATTGTGAGAGTCAAGCGTCTTTCGTTGAAGAGAGAGTTCAGAGCCTATGTGTTGTAACCTGTGCTTAAGAGGAAGTATGCTGGGCAATGTACCTTGAAGACTTGCACTGTGTGACCTGCGTTCGTTTGGGAAAGACAATTTGATGTTTGTCATGAAGACTTGCACTATGTGAACTGCGTTCATTTGAGAAAGACAAATTGATTTTTGCTGTGAATATTTACATTGGGTGATCTGCGTTCGTTTGAGAAAGACAAATTGATGTTCATTGTGAAGACTTGTATTGGTTGACCTACGTTTGTTTGGGAAAGACAATTTGATGTTCATCGTGAAGACTTGTACTGGGTGACCTGCGCTTGAAAGAGAAATTTTGGTGTTCACTATCTAAAGGAGAGTTGTACATTTTCTATTGCACATCTGAGAGCAAGATGAAAAGATAACAAAGGTAGAGAGAAAAAGACACCATGGACATATTTGTGCCCAGAGATAACAAGGTATAATTGTATTATCATTTGCATACACATTGGATAAATTAACATACAGTGAAGTGTTGGCACCGAAAAGGAAAGAGACAGTGAAGTAAATACAAAGTAACCCTAATACGGAAAGCGTAACATCAAAGAGAAGCATTAGGGATATACGAAGAGAAGTGGCTCATTGACAAGTAGGATAAGGATTGTGTGTGGAAGTCAAGAGGTCAAGTTTATGAACTAGCAAGGAAAACATTTTGAATACATCAAATAAAGAGATAAGTGTGTTTCATGCTATAAGTTTTTGTTGATAAGAAATTGTGTGAAAGGTTTTTTGAAAAAGAAAAAATGAGAAATGATTAGTGCAATGAATTAGAGTAAGAGCATAGTGCATGGTGTGGTTCTCCAAAAGGCAAGTGTTGTGTATGGGCAACTAGGCAAACTTTGTGAAACATAATTGTTTTATTGAATTGATTTGAGAGAGAACAAAAGTGCATCATTATTGGTTGTGTTGAGAGAAAAACAAAGGATCAAATTAGTGCATTTCCATTGCTGTTTTAAGAAGGAAAAAAGGGCATATTTTGTGCATCTTGTTGGGGAGTTTTTTGTATCTTGTTTGGGCAGATTTAGTGTATCATTGTACATTGATTTGAGAGTGCAACAAAGGGAAAAAGTTGTGCATTATTGTTAAAATAAATTGAAAGATAAGTGCTAGGGTTTAAGAGAAAGTTTGAGCATAAACCAACTTGATGCTGAAATAAATTTTGAAAAGTCATAGAACAGAGTTGAGATAAATTTGTGCATGTAATGTGTGTAGATTTAGGACAGAGTTGAGACAGATTTGTGCATGTAATATGTGCATATTTGGGATAAAGTTGAGATAGATTTGTGCATGTAATGTGTGCAGATTTAGGACAAAGTTGAGAAAGATTTGTGCATGTAATGTGTGCAAATTTGGGACAGAATTAAGAAAAAATTGTGCATGTAATGTGTGCAGATTTGGGACAGAGTTAAGATAGATTTGTGCATGTAATGTGTGCATATTTGGGATAAATTTGAGATAGATTTGTGCATGTAATGTGTGAAGATTTGGGACAGAGTTGAGACATATTTGTACATGTATTGTGTGCATATTTGGAACAAAGTTGAGATAGATTGTGTATGTAATGGGTGCAAATTTGGGACAGAGTTGAGATAGATGTGTGCATGTAATGTGTGCATATTAAGGACATATTTGAGATAAATTTTTGCATGTAATGTGTGCAGATTTGGGATAGAGTTTAGATAGATTAGCGCATGTAATGTGTGCAGATTTGGGACAGATATGAGAGCAGATTTGTGAGAAGAATTAAAGCAGGTTTTGGATAGATTTTTGAGTAGACTTGAGTAAGCCTCATGAGTAGGCTTGGAGCAGAGTTAAGAAGAGGTGTGTACCAACTTTGGAGGTGACAAGGGCAATGGGATAAAGTTCTCTTGTGGATAGAGTTCCACGAACTAAACCAGCAAGGGGATAAAGTTCTCATGTGGATAGAGTTTCACAAACCAGAGCAAGGGGATAGAGTTCTCTTGTGGATAGAGTTACATAAACTAGACTAGTAATGGGATAGATTTATCCTATAGATAGATTTCTATGAACTAGAGCAAGGGGATAGAGTTCTCCTGTGGATAAAGTTCCACGATCCACACCAGTAAGGGAATAGAGTTCTCCTGTGGATAGAGTTCCATGAACTAGAGTAGGGGGATAGAGTTCTCCTGTGGATAGAGTTCCATGAACCAGAGTTAAGGGGATAGAGTTATCCTGTGGATAGAGTTCCATGAGCCTTAGCATAGGGGATTGAGATCTCCTTTGGACAAAGGTCCATAAATATTGTAATAGGGAATTGGTTTTCAAGAGATTTATTGAGAAATTTTAGAAGAAATATTTTCTCTGTGGACGTAACCCACGTTGGATGAACCACGTTAAATCTATGTCTCTCATGTGTGTGATGATTTGTGCATTACCTTGTTACTTCTATTGATGATATTGGTTAATATTGCTACAAAACGATATTGCAATTGATAACATTGGATAATATTGTTTTGGGAAGGAAAAGTAAAAGTTTATCTTATACTATTCACCCCTCCTCTCAAGATAAGCTTGTGTTCTTCAAACATAAGCTAGAAGGGAAGCCCATATGCAATATTTAAGCATGTGGTCCTCCTGAAGGCCAAGAAAAACACAGATAGGGATCTTGAGCAACTAAAACTGAAACTAGTAGAAATCCTTTTCACTCCAAACCTTAAATAACTTTAATTTTTTTCAAAAATAAACTTCAAAAAACTATTAGGGTAGAAAACCTTATAAATCCCTACTTAAAAACTTATTAAAATTAGAATTAAAAATACTTGCTTTCCCTCCAAGAAATAAAGGTATAAAAGGTAATTTTAACACACATTTTCTTTGAAATGTATTGAAATACCTTTTCTTTGAAATGTATTGAAACCAATAATGATGCTTCTGATTAGTAATGTATGAATTTTACCTCTACTTACTCCACCTTCTACGTTGAATCTTCACTGCAATGCTAACACTTTCTCAGGCATTTGAATTTCCCAAAAATGGCTCTCAATATTCCATCATTCTCAACATCTGACTTGATGCTCTTTAGAGGTATGACATCCTAGGATTACAATTGTTGAATAGGACACACAAAGCTTTCTTGGTATCCTTCACTTAGTACAATCTCTATCTCCTTCGCTAGATGACACACTTTGTGTCTTCACAATGTCCTTCTCTAGATAGCACACTTAGTGCATCCATGATCTCCTTTTTTGGATGACACACTTAGTGCATTCATGATCTCCCTTCTCTATATAACACACTTAGTGCATTCACGATCTCCTTTGTTGGATGATGTGCTTGGACTCTGTTATTGAATAACACATTGGGAAAAATGCTTTAATATTTGTTGTTGTATGGCTCAATATTTGTTAGCAGATGGAACATGCTCTATCTCTATTAGCAGATGGTGTTGGATTTTAAGCCTTACTATCTCAAAATATCACAGGTCCAAATATAAATAAGCCATAATATTATAGGTCAAAATATTAATAATCAAGAGTAGAATTATATATGAGCAATCAAATATATATCTAGGCCAATATAATAATGAAATAATATTCACTTATAATATCAAATATGAATGTAAAATGGCCAAAATCATTCATGTACATACATGAAGAATACTTACAATAATAAATTGCTCAAAATATGTATACAAGCTTTATTATCAATGCTTGCTATGTGGTGATCATTACAGATCATTTTTACTTACATTGTATGGAGCTTTATCTCCATAATATAGACATAGAAGATGACTTTTCATGTACTTGACTATTGATTTCCATATGAAAACTCCCATGACCTTTGGCTTATCATCTTGCCACTTGTACACTAGACTCTTCACTCTCTTCTTAAATGTATATTTGACTCTGACACTTGCACACTTGTACATGACTCTTACTCTCCTACATACACTCCTAATACAAGACACTTATGCACATCCTCACTTTTCATATTTGCACACTTAATACATGACACCTGTACACATTCTCTCAATACACACTTGCACTATTACTTACATGACACTCGTGTATTACATAAATTACTTATCTAAACTATAGACTCAACCCTAATCTATTACATATCAATATTTGTACCATGAAGGTACTATGGGGTTACATTAGCATGTACCAAATAATGTAATATTCTCCAACACCCCCCTTGTATTATATTATTTGGTTATTGAAGACTTTAGTCTTCAATTTTGGTCTTTGTATTTGATCTTCAATCTTTAAGTGACCTTGCATTGTTCATGAACCTTTGTTTGAGATTCGTCTTCAGCTTCATTCTTGAGTTTTTCTATGAGTTCTCTTTCATCTCCATTGTTTGGTTCTTTATTATCCGGTTCATAAATTGCTTGAGCTTATTCTTTGACCCATGCTTATGATTCATGTGCATGAATATCTTGCTTTTTTTTTGTTTTTGACCTTTGAATCATGTGATTCTTTTTTAATTATTCTACAAGATAAATTTGGACAGTACTTGATCCATTTCCCCATTTCTTGTTTTTTGAAACATCAGACACTTCATTGTTGGAAATTTGAGGTATTTTATGTTGTCATTGATGTCACATGGATCATTGATGTCACATGGATCACATTGAGTTTTGGTGGCCAAAGTATTTCATAAATAAGCATTTATGATATTTTGGAAAGCATGGATATATAGGGTTTTTGTGAAAACCAAGGCAGGCAAAATAAAAGGTTTTATTTAAAACCATGGATGGCAGATTTGAAATGGGTTTTTCTTAAAACCCAGGTTGGCTTTTCGTTTCATCGAAAAAGGTGCCCCGGTGATGGAGATATTTAATTTTAAATATTTAGTTTAAATTTTAAAATTAAAATTAAAGTCATCGTCGACGTCATAAAAACCATGCGCCATCAAAAGGAAATTAATAATTAAAGGTGCCGACGTATGTGAAATTAAAGGAAGGTTGCATATATATATGCAAAGGCTTTCGATTCAAAAGTCTAAGCATCGAACGAAGAGAACAAAAAGTGGAAGCCCCGAAATCCTTCGATGTGACAACGTGGTCCAACGGTGAGCTTGGGAAGCGTGGAGTTTTTGGTTGCGACAGGGCATGCGTTCGATTCCCACCGGGTTCGATTTTTGTAGAGTGTGGAAGAAGAGCATTTGGCGCACATTTTTGGCATGAGCAAGGGCAGCGAAATATAGGGAGCATTTTTGCTCTTTGTCCTATGTGAGCAGATAGCTCACGTGGTCTTTGGCGTCACGGTTGTGGTGTTGAGTGGGCAGTGATGAGGGTTCGATTCCCTCTAAGAGGCAAGTAAACGTTTTATTGAATATTTTTTATTATTGCCTAATGTTGGAGGAATAAGGTGATGCTAAGGGAATAATGTTTGATTAAATTTTTATTTACTTGGAAGGCAAGATATAAGGGTTGAAATGCACTTTTAGAAAAAGAGAAATTTCTGGTGTTTTCCTCTTTTAGAAGTATACCATATTATATATCGTTGGAAAGCTTATTTCGAGGGCTATTTGATTAACTTGATTAGATGGAGAAATAAGGTGTATGTAAAGAGATATTTCTATTTTTGTAAAGGGGTTCAAAGTGAAGGTTGTTTTGTTCTTTTTCAAAGTGTGTTGAGTGTGGCAGATTTCCAAAGGGGTTTCTTCATCTTCATAAAAGGTATGGGCACATTCTCCTATTGATTGATTATGGTGGTTGATTTCTGAAATATCATTGGAGAGAAAAGGATTGATTGTGGTTTCCTTTTCGAAAGTGGTTGGTTGAATGCTTCAAGGTTTTCTAGTTTGAGAGTTGTGGTTAAACCTTGTTTTATAAGCATAGTTGTTAAAGCCCATTGGTTATGCAAAGAACTTGAAAAGAACATGAGTATCATTGTTATGTGAAGAATATTTTATTAGCATTGTTGTTGAAGCCCATTGGTTATGCAAAGAACTTGAACTTGAGAAGAACATGAGTATCATTGTTATGTGAGATTTGTGGTTGAGCATTGTTGGAAACATTTGAGTTGGTTGATACATGCTTGGACTAGGGTTTGTAAGAAAGAGTTGTTCCTTGTGGTAGTTGGTTGAGAAGAGTTGTTTGAGCCTAGTCAAGTGATTGTGTGAAGTGGTTGTTCAAGTTCCATGAAACAAACTATTCTATATTCCGGATTTGAGTTGAGATTGAGATTTGAGGATAGAACATATTGAGTCTCTAACAATTCTCTTTATGCTTCTATGAGATTGCCTTGAGTTGAGAAAGATATTGGATTTGAGTATAGAACATATTGAGTCTCTAACAATTCTCTTTATGCTTCTATGAGATTGATTTGAGTTGAGATCATTGTGGATCATAGTTGTCATCCTTTGAAGAGTGTATTACCATTCATTATTGAGTTCATATTTGAGCCTTGCCTTCATAAGATTTGTGGATGAGATTTGAGTACTACTTGAGTATGATTGATTGAGCCTTTGAGAAGGCTTTTGGGATAGATTTCTGGACAACTTTGTGGATAGTTTTTGGGATAGATTTGGACAAGTTCTGTGTGAGCTTGTTGAGAAGATTTGGACAAGTTTTATGTGAGCTTGTTGAGCAGATCATGGAGTTCTATGAGTAGATATTGTGAGCTAGTTGAGTAGATTGGATCCTACTAAGATATATGTGTTGCCTAGTTGAGAAGATCATTGGATTGCCTACTTGAGTAGATCAGTATGTTGCCTAGCTGAGCAGATCAGTGGATTGCCTACATGAGTAGATCAATATGTTGCCTAGCTAAGGAGATCATGGATTGCCTACTTGAGCAGATCAATGTGTTGCCTAGCTGAGTAGATCAGTGGATTGCCTACTTGAGCAGATCAGTGTATTGCCTAGCTTTGAGCAGATCAAAGTAATCATTGTATTGGATAAGGATCCTTATTTTTATGTGAAATATTATAAGGAGATTATCTTGTGGAGTACCCCACATTGGGGGAACCACGTTAAATCTTGTGTCTCAAATTGTGTGTGGTGACTTGTGCTCTTGCTTACTATTGCTATCTGAGTTATTAATACACACTGCTATATTTGGTTATTGCAATTAAGGACATTAATTGATATTGGTTTGGAAAGAAAGTAAAAAGTGGGTGCTATACTGTTCACCCCCTCTCAATATAAGCTTGTGTTCTTCAATTGGTATCAGAGCGGGTTCCTTCGGAAAGGCTAACAACTTGAGGGAAGATTCTACAAGAACATAGATGGCTTCATAGAATGGATCATCTACAAATAAGGCACCATTGTTTGACGGTAACAATTATGCTTTCTGGAGCATGAGAATGAAGAACTACTTGATATCACAGGGATATGAGGTATGGCAGATGGTTGAAAAAGAGTATAAGGTTGAAGGTGATCCCGAGGCAGATAAGACTATCAAGAAATTGGTTGAGATCAATGCAAGGGCAATAAATTATATTTTGAGTGGGCTACATGAGATAAATTTTGCAAAGGTCATGGTATGTAATTCAACTAATGAAATGTGGACCAAGTTGCGGAATACTTATGAAGGAGATTCCAAGGTAAAGTTGTCAAAACTACAAACTCATAGAAAAATATTTGAGGAATTGAAAATGGAAGATTCTGAAGATATTGCAAAGTTTTTACTTCGAGTTGATGAGATTACTAACACCATGAGAGGCCTAGGATTTGAGATGAAAGAATCAGAAGTTACTCAAAAGGTTTTGAGATCACTTCCCATGAAGTATGATGCAAAGGTTTCAGCAATAGAAGAAACAATGGATATCAACAAGCTAACAATGGAAGAACTACAAGGAACTCTCACAGCTTATGAGATGAGGGTGAGTAAGCATCAAGTTCCAGAGATAGATAGAGATCCAGTTAATGATGAGGAAGCTAACTTCATCAAAAGGAATAAGGACTCAAGGAATTTCAGGGATATGAGGAAAGTCAGATGCTACAAGTGTGGTGATCTTGGTCACTATGCACACAAGTGTCCACATGAAGAAAACAGTGATGATGAAAAATAAGGTCACAAAAGAAAAGAAGATGGAAAGCATAAGCATGACAAAGATGATAGATACAAGCAAAACAGGTATGAGAAGAAGAAAAAATTTTGTAAGGTAAAGAAATCTTACTACATTGTAGAAGCAAGTGATAGCTCAGATCACAGTGATAGAGACAAGTCAGATGATGAAAAGGAAGAACATCTATTCCTAGGAATAGAAGGTGAAAGAGAACAATGCTTTGTGTGTGGTCAAAGAGATCACAGATCGAGGATATTGCAATGGTTTCAGTGATAGTGAAGATGAGATGACACATCAAGGAAACAGGCATGGTCAAAGAAATCATGAGAGTTTGTTTGCTATAGAAGATTATAATGATCTTAGTGACAGTGAAGATGAAGAAGGGTTTTTCTATGGGATAAAAGAAGTAGAAGAAGAACATTCACTCCAAGCAGAAGAAGTTAAACAAGAGAATATTGTAAGAAAGACAGATGTCTCAGCTGATCTAAAGGAAGACTTCAATAATATCCATGAGCAACTACAAGAGGTTAAGGAGAATCTAAAAGAATTGAGATGTTCCATACGTGAGAAGTTTGATCCATCACATGACTCAAAAGGTCAAGATATTTTCACTAAGAAGGAAACATGTATTTCAGAGACAATAAATATGGATGCCAATTTGCTACTTGACACAAATGAAGAGAAAGAAGAGAAAGATTCCAAAGCACCAAAGGTCTCATATTTCAGGTTTGGGGAATCACACTCAAAAGGAAAGGAAGTTCTAAAAGATGAAAGCAAGGAAGCACCTAAGTTTTATGAAGAAAGTTCCAAAGTTCCTATGGCTCCAAATATTCAATTTGGATCTTGTTTTGAGATAGGTGAATCAAGTTCAAAAGGAAAAGAAATACTTGAAGAGGAAAGCAAGGAAGAAATTAAGGAAAAGGATTTAGATACTACAAAGAAGGTTCAAGGATGCAATGCACAAGTTGAAAATGATCATAGGGAAAATGGTCAAGAAAGGTATGAGGAACTAAGGCATGAACAAAGGGCTTTTCAAGGACATTGTTTTTCTTGTAATGGATTTGGACACAGGGCTATACACTGCAGGGTCCATGGATCAAAGAAGTTTGATTTTGCTAGAAGAAACTTCAAAGGAAGAAGGTATGGTTTTCAGGGACATTGCTTCTTATGCAACAGGATTGGTCATAGAGCTTCTCAGTGCAAAGAAAATGAGCAAAATGGTTTTGGTTTTAGAGCTACACAATTCAGAAGTCATGGTCATAATGGTCATGAAAACAGAGCTTCACAATACAGGGTTCAAGAAAGGAATGGATATGGAAATTATTTCAAGAAAGAATTCAGGATTTGGGCACCATCCAAAGGCTACAATATCAAGTGTTTTAATTGCAATAACTTTGGACATATTGCAAAATGGTGTAGGACTCAATTCCAAACAGGTTCAAGGCAAGAAGGTCAAACAAGTTCTAGACAAGAAGATCAAGTAATTCATCAAGAGAAGGATATCAAGAAAACATGGAAGGAAGTTGATAGAGGAAAGAAACAATGTAATATGGGAGTAAAAGTACTCCCACCCCAAAATTAATCACCTCAAGAGAGAAGGTGGTGAGGGGGCTAAGCTTAAGAGTCATATCTTTTAGCCCCATAGGTGTCCCTTTTGCCATTGATGTCAAAGGGGGAGAGATTTGAGTAAGGGGAAGAGATTTGAGTTAGGGGGAGCAGCCTCCAAAGAGAGCATTGAGTTAGGGGGAGCAGCCTCCAAAGAGAGTATTGAGTCAGGGGGAGCAACTTTGATTCTCAGAAATGGTTTTTGCAAGTGACTGTGGTGATTTGCATTAGAGGTGTTGCCATCAATGACAAAGGGGGAGATTGTTGGAAATTTGAGGTATTTTATGTTGTCATTGATGTCACATGGATCATTGATGTCACATGGATCACATTGAGTTTTGGTGGCCAAAGTATTTCATAAATAAGCATTTATGATATTTTGGAAAGCATGGATATATACAAGGTTTTTGTGAAAACCAAGGTAGACAAAATAAAAGGTTTTATTTAAAACCATGGATGGCATATTTGAAATGGGTTTTTCTTAAAACCCAGGTTGGCTTTTCGTTTCATTGAAAAAGGTGCCCCGGTGATGGAGATATTTAATTTTAAATATTTAGTTTAAATTTTAATTATTTAAAATTTAAATTTTAATTTTAAAATTAAAATTAAAGTCATCGCCGACGTCATAAAAACCATGCGCCATCAAAAGGAAATTAATAATTAAAGGTGCCGACGTATGTGAAATTAAAGGAAGGTTGCATATATATATGCAAAGGCTTTCGATTCAAAAGTCTAAGCATCGAACGAAGAGAAAAAAAAGCGGAAGCCCCGAAATCCTTCGATGTGACAGCGTGGTCCAATGGTGAGCTTGGGAAGCGTGGAGTTTTTGGTTGCGACAGGGCATGCATTCGATTCCCACCAGGTTCGATTTTCGTAGAGTGTGGAAGAAGAGCATTTGGCGCACGTTTTTGGCATGAGCAAGGGCAGCGAAATATAGGGAGCATTTTTGCTCTCTATCCTATGTGAGCAGATAGCTCACGTGGTCTTTGGCGCCGCGGTTGTGGTGTTGAGTGGGCAGTGACGAGGGTTCGATTCCCTCTAAGAGGCAAGTAAACATTTTATTGAATATTTTTTATTATTGCCTAATGTTGGAGGAATAAGGTGATGCTAAGGGAATAATGTTTGATTAAATTTTTATTTACTTGGAAGGCAAGATATAAGGGTTGAAATGCACTTTTAGAAAAAGAGAAATTTCTGGTGTTTTCCTCTTTTAGAAGTATACCATATTATATATCGTTGGAAAGCTTATTTCGAGGGCTATTTGATTAACTTGATTAGATGGAGAAATAAGGTGTATGTAAAGAGATATTTCTATTTTTGTAAAGGGGTTCAAAGTGAAGGTTGTTTTGTTCTTTTTCAAAGTGTGTTGAGTGTGGCAGATTTCCAAAGGGGTTTCTTCATCTTCATAAAAGGTATGGGCACATTCTCCTATTGATTGATTATGGTGGTTGATTTCTGAAATATCATTGGAGAGAAAAGGATTGATTGTGGTTTCCTTTTCGAAAGTGGTTGGTTGAATGCTTCAAGGTTTTCTAGTTTGAGAGTTGTGGTTAAACCTTGTTTTATAAGCATAGTTGTTAAAGCCCATTGGTTATGCAAAGAACTTGAAAAGAACATGAGTATCATTGTTATGTGAAGAATGTTTTATTAGCATTGTTGTTGAAGCCCATTGGTTATGCAAAGAACTTGAACTTGAGAAGAACATGAGTATCATTGTTATGTGAGATTTGTGGTTGAGCATTGTTGGAAACATTTGAGTTGGTTGATACATGCTTGGACTAGGGTTTGTAAGAAAGAGTTGTTCCTTGTGGTAGTTGGTTGAGAAGAGTTGTTTGAGCCTAGTCAAGTGATTGTGTGAAGTGGTTGTTCAAGTTCCATGAAACAAACTATTCTATATTCTAGATTTGAGTTGAGATTGAGATTTGAGGATAGAACATATTGAGTCTCTAACAATTCTCTTTATGCTTCTATGAGATTGCCTTGAGTTGAGAAAGATATTGGATTTGAGTATAGAACATATTGAGTCTCTAACAATTCTCTTTATGCTTCTATGAGATTGATTTGAGTTGAGATCATTGTGGATCATAGTTGTCATCCTTTGAAGAGTGTATTACCATTCATTGTTGAGTTCATATTTGAGCCTTGCCTTCATAAGATTTGTGGATGAGATTTGAGTACTACTTGAGTATGATTGATTGAGCCTTTGAGAAGGCTTTTGGGATAGATTTTTGGATAGCTTTGTGGATAGTTTTTGGGACAGATTTGGACAAGTTATGTGTGAGCTTGTTGAGCAGATTTGGACAAGTTCTGTGTGAGCTTGTTGAGTAGATTTGGACAATTTTGAGTGATCACTATGTTGCTAGTTGAGCAGATCGATGGAGTGCTATTGAGCAGATCAATGTGTTGCCTAGCTGATTAGATCATTGGATTGCCTACCTAAGCATATTAGTGTGTTGCCTAGCTGAGCAGATCAGTGGATTGCCTACCTGAGCAGATCAGTGTGTTGCCTAGCTGAGCAGATCAGTGGATTGCCTACCTGAGCAGATCAGTGTGTTGCCTAGTTGAGCAGATTAGTGGATTGCCTACCTGAGAAGATCAGTGTGTTGCCTAGCTGAGCAGATCAATGGATTGCCTACCTGAGCAGATCAGTGTATTGCCTAGCTTTGAGCAGATCAAAGTAATCATTGTATTGGATAAGGATCCTTATTTCTGTGTGAAATATTATAAGGAGATTATCTTGTGGAGTACCCCACATTGGGGGAACCACGTTAAATCTTGTGTCTCAAATTGTGTGTGGTGACTTGTGCTCTTGCTTACTATTGCTATCCGAGTTATTAATGCACACTGCTATATTTGGTTATTGCAATTAAGGACATTAATTGATATTGGTTTGGAAAGAAAGTAAAAAGTGGGCGCTATACTGTTCACCCCCCTCTTAGTATAAGCTTGTGTTCTTCATTCATCATTAAATATGTTTTCTTTGATTTATTTTGTTTCAATTTTATCCTGTATTTTTATAATAGAACATTGTTAGAAGTTGCTTCAAAAATAAGTATTTGAAGAAAGTTGTATAGTCTGAATAGTAACATTATTTCAAATCTCTCATAATAATTCTTTTTATACCAACAAAATGTTGGAGAATGAGATTTTCTTCCACAAAATTTACATGGATAAATATTCCAGCAATTAGCTTCTTCATGCCCAATTCTATTGTAATAATTACACTTCAATTGAGTACAATGTACTCTCTTTAATCTATGATTTCATGCTAATAATTTGTGTTCATCTATTTTATTAAGAAAATAAAGTAACGATCGATGAACTACTAAGGTCATTGTTCCTTTATTTTCTTTATAAACAAGTTGGATGTTTTTGAAATCCATGGCACTCTGAGTAGTTGTAGATTTTTTTATAGAAATCATTCTTGTTAAACTACTAGTTTATTTTTTTGTAGTAATAAGATCTAGATTTGAGTCCTGAAGTGTATCTCTAATCCATTTTGGTATTTTCTTTTTCTTATCACAATTATCTATCAAGTTTTGAGAATAAACCTTTACTTATTCACCATTTCTTCACTAGCTTTACTGAATGCATTTCTAATAATTTCTTCTATAATATGTAGTTTAACGATTCAATTATTTTGAAGTTGAAATCCTTTGAAGTAGTAAACCTTATATCTCCTAAGTTTAAAAAACATCCAAATAAATTTTTTGTAAATTTAAAATTTCCTAAACCTTGATGTCATAATATTTTTTTTGGTAAGTAGATTGCATTGTATTAACAAATGGGTTTTGAAAGGGGCCCCAAAACCTTTTACAAAAAGTCAATGGCCATCTTGACCAAATACAATTATGTAAAGCTTACAATCCAGGGCTTACAACCAAAACAAAAAAAAATAGAACAGGGAGTCCTTGCAGGATGATCCCAGTAAACCAGTCCCGTCCCAAAATAGTAGGCCCCCAGCAAGCTAGAGCACGTGCATGAGGAAGTCAAAATCAGGTGGTAAAAGTTCAAAATGAATAATCCTACCAAGGAGACCCCGAATGAGACAGTTGACAGAAAATTAAAATATAGGATTCCACCCAAAGAGGCACGAGAACCCAGAAATCCACCACAACTAAAACCAATTGATAAAAAAGTCATTATTACAGAGAAAACCAACAAGAAAAAATCAAAATACTATTTACCACCCTAGAGAAATAGGAATGTTGAACAACCCATAATCCCACCCCAGAATGAGGAAAGGGATGTAAAACAGTCTAGAATACCACCTAGAATGAGGGGTAGGGATGTAGAAAAACCTAGATATCCACCCAGAAAAAGGGACAGGGATGTAGTTTCCTACCTATGAGATGGATCAACAACACAAAGGGATCACCATAGGTAAAGATATCTTACTGCAAAGAAGATGTGTTGCATAGCCAGTAGATAGGAAATCCTCAAGAAGAATATAACCACCATGGCACCTCGAGACTAGATGGGACAATCACGTACAAGGATAATCATGAGAGATAAACTTCTATAGTAGGCAAGCAAGCACAGGGACCCCCTCCAAGACCAAGAGACTATAAAAATCCCATCAGGAAGTCACCCATAATAGATTACCACTAGTCCCACCAACTGTCCAACCAAGGAGAAACCAGATGACATCATTCAACTACAACTACACGAGAAAGCGTAGGCCCACCCAAAACCAGAAAGGAGTTGCAGAGAATGTTTACAATGGTGATCCCTAAAAAATACAGTGAAAGAATATTTTGAGAAAGATCAAAAAATCTTGAACCCGCTTCAGAAGCCCATATTGAAACAACTGCAAGATCTTCCAATATATAGACGATAAATCCGTAGCCCTATCCCAATACTAGAAAGGAAATAGAATAAGACCTTAGGCTACAAAAAAGATAGGAATTTAGGACAAAAAAATACCTCTTTCATGAGGCTAACACTGAAGCAGAAAGGAAGAAACCTTCCTAGCAGAAAGCAAAAAAGCATAGGTTCCCCCTGAAGACCAGAAAGGTCTGTTGAGAAAGGTTTAAAGGATCATGCTCACGAGCCAAGCCAAACGAAAACAAACCACCACAAAATATAGCCACAAAAAGAAACTTTGAGATAAACCACCAAGCTACATCAAATACATCAAAAAAGGAAAAAAACATCCTGAGAAATCTTAGAATAATCTCGAGCAGGTCCTGGAAAGCAACAAGGAGATCCCAAGAGATCATCCCAAGAAGATCATCCCATAAGGGGATTCGTCGGACTAGAGGAGAGGAAAGTAGGGAAGCTGAAATAGGGATCTCTCGCCTAGAGCGAGATATCACCCCACTTCTCCCCTAATGGAGCCCTAACACTTCGATGTAGTAACATTTTAACTCCCTATTGAATTTGCAAATTTCAAAAACTTCTCATTTCAATTTTTCTCAAAATTTAAAGAACTTCAAGAAATCTTAAATAACTTTAAAAACTTGAAAAGTAAATCTTTTAACTTAAATTATTCAAATAACTTCAAATCTAAACACTTTAGATAATTAAATCAAATAAAATTTAATTCCTATTTGAAGTAGAAAACCTTATCACTTAATGCTTTAATATTAATAACTCAAAAATCAAGTGGCATTAGCTCAACCAATTAGATTCCTCAAAATTTAAGGAGGAAACCAAGGTTCAAATATTACCAAGCGATACATGGATAATATCCAAGATTTTTTGTAATACCACTATGTGGTGATGATGTAATACGGGTGGGGCCTATTTCAATCCCATATAACCAATTGAAAAAATATTAAAAACTAAAAAACATTAAAAATTTGAAATATTAATTTCAAACTATAGTAGAAAATCTTATATCTCCTAATAATCAAATTATAAAACCTTATAAATCATTCTAAATCATAATAATATTTATAATTAAATCACTTATCCAATTAATTAAAGTAGCTAAACTTTGGTCTTTAACTCTACAATAAGGTAATATAACTTACCTTATTTACCACCTTGTTGACTTACCTTTTCAACCTTCCTCACTTGCTTATTCAACCTTGCAGGAATGCGTAAATGTATTTGAAGTTTGTGAACTTTATATTCCATCTAAGGCTTTAAATAGCCTTTTTTTTTTAATTTAGCAAAAAATCCTCGGGATGTATCCTATGTTTCATATTATTGTAGATCATGTAGATTGTAGTCTAGTACAACTTAGATAAGGTAGATAAGTAAGAGTAGTTCAAAAACCTTTAATGGAGAAAGTAAAAGAAGTAGAGATAAAACAAACACCTTCGATAGAGGAGGTAGAAGAAAACCATACTGCTAAACAATTAAATAATGAATGGGTTCCACATTTTTCCAAAAGGCTACAAGAACCCAAGAAAAGGATGCAATCAAAATTTGACATAATGGAAGGGTTGAAAAAACTTACTGTCATAATTTCCCTCTATCAGACTATAAGAGACGTACCCATTTATACGAAAGCCATTAGAGAATTATGTCTCAAAAGACCAGGATGCAGACAATAACCAAAAGCAGTACAAGTGGTAGGCAAGTTAACTAACTTGATGTTAGAAAACACTTACCACTCAAAATATTCAGATCTAGGAAGCCTGGTCTTAACAGTTAGAATCTCAGGCTTAATGATACCCAATACATTGGACTTAGGTGCAACCATAAATGTAATACCTAAGGAAACCATGCATAAGTTATAGTTAATAGACATGAGGACAACAAAAACAATATTACAACTGGTAGATAGGTCCATAGTACTCCTAGAAGGAATGCTAGAAGATTTAATCATAACTGTAGATGCATGGTAATACCCAATAGACTTCCTAGTCCTAAAGTCAAAATCAAGGATTGGGTGGTTATCCACTCACACTAGAACATCTTTAGCTAGCAACGGCTGATGCCTACATTAATTGTAGGATTGGAAAAATGACTATATCAAATGGATAAAATTTTAAAAATCTAGTCATTTATCCTCTTGCACAATCCATCAATGAAGTGGGAGAGCCCAATTTGGAAGTCATAAATGATGAGATGCCTTGCCTATGTTACAAGTGATGGATCTAGATGAAGTGAAGGATGAAACAAATGATGATTTAATCAAAATGAATCCTCACATCCTCCTATGGATTCCCCACTTGTTGGTAGTAGGGAACATCATGTTAAACAAATTAAGATAGAACCTGGAAGAGTATTAAACATTGATAGTGCAATTGATAATTATTCAAGAAGAAAGGTTGAAATACATATTAAACAACCATAAAATTATTTTCACCTGGGATTATAGAGACATGAGGGGTATTGCTTACAAAGTATGTACTCATAGAATTTGCCTAGAAGATAATAGAAGATTGGAAAGGCAACCCTAGAGGTGGATGAATCCAGCCATGAAAGAGATAGTGGTAAAATTACAAAAACTTTTATTCATTGGATTCATCTATACCATTTTAGATAGTTAATGGGTATCGTATTTAGTGGTGGTACCCAAGAAAAATGGCAAATGGAGGATCTATGTGGACTACAAGATGTTGAACAAGGCCACTAGAAAAGACCATTTTCCCCTACCTTTAGTAGATCAAGTCTTAGATACCTTGGTAGGATGGAAGTAATTTTCGTTCCTCGATGGATATAGTGGACACAATTAGATCCCACTAGGGGAAGAGGACCAGGAAAAGGCCACATTTACTTGTCCTTTGGGAACCTTTACCTATCATGCTTTGCTTTTTGGGTTGTGTAATACACCTACAACTTTCCTGTGGGAAGTCATTACTTTTTCAAACATGGTAGGAGATATTGTAGAGGTTTACATGGATGATTTCACCATTTATGGTGAAAGTTTTAAGGAAGCTACAAGTCTGGAAGGAGTACTCCAATATTGCCAAGAAACTAAACTATCCTTAAGTAACGAGAAATATTTTGTGCTAATTATGCAAGGGATAGTCCTAGGACATCACATATTTGCTGAGGGGATAAAGGTAGACAAAAGAAAAATAGAAGTCATTAAAGAACTACCTACCCCCGAAAAACAAAGAGATGTCTGAAGTTTCTTAGGCTCTATTGAATACTACTAATGATTCATTCAGTATTTTAGTAAAATTACCAAACCACTGCACACGTTATTAACCAAAGATGTTGAGTTTGTTCAGAAAAGTAAATGTGAACAAGTATTTAAAATATTAAAATAAAAACTAACAACTTCTCCCATGCTTATTGGAACCTTCCCTTCCACATTTATGTAGATGCATCTAACAATGCTATAGGAGCAACACTAGGATAGAAAGAAGAAAATGAAGTATATGCCATTTATTATGTCAATAAAAACCTTATGGGCACTAAATTAAATTACATTGTCACAAAAAAAGAATTTCTTGTATTTGTACATGCTATTAATAAATTTTACCATTATATCATGAGCTATAAAAGTTTTGTACATACTGACCATACAACCATCAAGTATCTAATGAACAAGCCAACAATAAGTGGTAGGATTATTAGATGGCTTTTAATATTGCAAGAATTTGATGTGACTATTGTAGATAAACTCGAAAGGGTTAACATTGTTGCAAATTTTTATCCAAATTAATCTCTCAAGACAACACCGCAACTAAGGATAGATTCCCAAATGAGCATCTATTTGCTTTAAAAAACTAGACATCATGGTATATTGATATGGCCAATTAACTAAAAATCAGTAAAGTATCTCTTGCACTCACCCCTCGAGAAGCTCAAAAATTAATTGAAAAGAGTGCAACCTTCTCATGGATTGATGACTATTTGTTTAAAACTAGCCTCAATAAAATCATGTGAATGTGTAGCAAAAAATGAAATCCCAAACATTTTAAAAGATTGTCATGACAAATCGTGTGGTGGACATATTGCAGGAAAAAAACTACATTTAAAATATTACAAACAAGGTATTATTGGCTCTTATTATTTAAATATGTAGTTAAATACGTCAACCATTGCAATCAATATCAAAGAATGGCTCGACCAACTGCATGAGATGAAATACCCCTCCAACCACATTTGCACATTGAACCATTTGATAAATGGGGGATGGATTTTTTTGGGCCTATCAATCCACAATCTAACGATAAGAGGTGTATTTTAGTATGTAATGATTATGTCACTAAGTGGGTTGAAGTGCAAGCATTACGGAGTGCAAAAGAGTAGAATGTAGTGCAGTTCCTATATGAGGTCATCTTCACCATATTTGATGTTTCTAGGGAAATTATCACTGACCAGGGAACTTAGTTACCTCAAAGATGATACAAGAACTAATGCAATAGTTCCAATTCGACATAATAAAACCATCCCATGTCATTGTTAGGATCCTCAATCCTAACATTATTAGTTAGTATTATTAATCATTTAATTATTATATTATTAACTTATAAAGTGAACCATCACAACCCTTCATAACGTGAACCATCACATCTCTTCATACGTGAACCATCATGTCTCTTCACCAACGTAGCTTTAGGGTAGATATATATATTAGGTTAGCCATCCATATCAAATCATCCAAGAAGAAGAATAATAAGTATATATTCTAAGGAGGGAGCCCACTATAGTGGCAAAGCGATTACAAGGGAGCCCCCTTTGAGTGGCCTGCGATTACATTTACATTAATTTGTTAATAATTTTATAGTAAGACCTTGGGGTCTTACCATTTGGTATCAGAGCCATGTGGGACCCAAACATGTGGTATTTTCTCAAGGATATTCATCAAATCACTTCCATGTGTGAGTATCAAATGCGATTTGAGGATATCACCAAACACAACACAAGGTTGGATGAATCAATTCTCATCAATAACTTCATTAGTGGATTGAAAGAGGAAATTAGAAGGGAGGTGACAAGGTTCAATCCCTATACCATGATGCAGACCTATGGATTGGCAAAATTAGCTAAAGATAAAATCAATGCACAACAACGATTAGGGAAACCACCTATGGAAAAATCATCGACCACTTACATCACTCCTAAACCTATGCATAATGAAAGGACACAAAGCACTTACACAACCCCCAAATCTAATCGAACTTTACAAATTAAACATCTTAGCTTTGAGGAGATGAAGGAACGACGAGCAAAAGGACTCTGTGATAATTGTGATGAACAATTTGGACCCCACCATAAATGTGCTATACTAACATTGTATTTATTGAAGGAAGTTGATCCCTGTCTCTCCATAGAGCAAGCAAATGAGGTAGTTGTGTCCGAAGCGACCAGTGCACCTACTCACCGTAATGAATACAATGAGGTCGATGTGCAAGAAGTGATTGATGTACCAAGAAAGGATGAATTAGACATACCCAAAGTGATCAATGCTAACCAAACATGCACTCTACAAGACCTACACATACCTTCCTCACCAATAGTGAGTTCTTGCCATATGACCAAACCTATTCGGAACCAACACAGAGTGACTGCACACTCCTTCTCCGTTGGCTCTACCAAGGAACCAAAAAAGGATATGAAATCATTACCATCACTTTTGATGCATCATTCTGAAGTATTTGAGGAACCCCAAGGGTTGCCCTCCCATCGTCATCATGATTTTCCTAAGGGATATTCTACTATTGTTCTTAGCAACCCCCCGCTAATGCTTCATCATTCTCGATATCCCTTCCTACGAAAGGATGCCATTAAAAGAGTCCAAGAACTTACACAAATCCTTCTTGGAAAACAAAGGACAAAGCTTCTCACTTTGAGCTTTGAGGACAAAGCTATTTTTAAGGAGGGTGGCATGTTAGGATCCTCAATCCTAACATTATTAGTTAGTATTATTAATCATTTAATTATTATATTATTAACTTATAAAGTGAACTATCACAACCCTTCATAACGTGAACCATCACGTCTCTTCATACGTGAACCATCATGTCTCTTCACCAACGTAGCTTTAGGGTAGATATATATATTAGGCTGGCCATCCATATCAAATCATCCAAGAAGAAGAATAATAAGCATATATTCTAAGGAGGGAGCCCCCTATAGTGGCAAAGCGATTACAAGGGAGCCCCTTTGATTGGCTTGCGATTACATTTACATTAATTTGTTAATAATTTTATAGTAAGACCTTGGGGTCTTACGAGTCATCCACAAGCTAACGACCAAATGGAGGTTACCAACCATGAGTTGGAAAATATTATGACAAAGATAGCGCAGTAACACAAGGATTGGGAGAAACATCTTTCGAAAGCAATATGGGTATATCAGACTACGTGGAAAACAACCACATAATTTACACCATTTTAGTTGGTGTATGGGAAGAATGCGATGATGCCCAGAAACTTTGCGAACTACTGCAGAACTTAATTTGAACCTAGACACTGCACAACAAGAACGTATTTGCCAACTAAATTAGTTGGACAAATATAGGCAAGATGCATTGCAATGCACATAAGTAATGCAAAAGCAGAGAGCAATGTGGCATGAGCACCACATAAGGCCAATTTTTTTAAAAGAGATTGTGCATTATTATACGACTCTCAATTCCAAGAGAGGAAGGTGAAACTCATGCAAAGGTGGATGGGCCTGTACGAGGTAATCGAAGTGATCAACAATGGAGTTGTCCATATTAAAACAATTAATGGCAGTGAAATAATTCTCACGATCAACAAACATCGATTACAACCTTACCATGCACCTCAAATTCATGAAATTAGCTCAAATGTAGGCATGGGGGAGACCCCATTTTTAGAAATATTTTCAACAATTTTATGAACGCTCATGCATTTACTAAAAAAAATAGAGGAAAGAAAAAAAACCAAAAAATATAATGTTTTCTAATGGTTTTAGATATATTTTATTTTGTTTTCATTTTCATTTTATAGGGTTGTGTGGAACCTATTACAGACTGTAGGCATTTGACACATCGAATCTATTAGGCAAGGGCTACACCATCATGTTTTCCCCACTTTCTAGGAGTGTAGTGATACGAAAATGAAACCTACTTCCCACTAGGAGGGTAGCACCTATATTCATGCCAACACAGAGACACATACTTCCCACCAAGAGGGCGATGCCTATATCTGAACCAGCACAGAGGTGCTTACTTCCCACCAGAAGGGTAGTGCCTATATTCAAAGTTAGAGTAGAGGTGCCTACTTCCCATCAGAGAGGTGATTCCTATATCCAAAAGTAATAGAGGAACCTACTTTCCATCAGGAGAGTGGCACCTACTTTCATGATATAACCAAAACCAGGGGTACCTACTTTTTGTTAGGGAGGCAGTGCCTACATCCATGCAAACATGAAGATACCTACTTTTTTATGGATGGAGTATGCTTAATTTATAGTTGCTGATAATAGAGTATGCTTACTCTCGAGATGTTAATAATGAAGTATACCTACTTTCGAGTTCCAACGAGGAAGTGTGTCTACTTCCACGATGAATAATCATGTTTTTCATTTTTAGCACAAGACCTCGAAACTCATAATTATGCAGTATCCAGTAAAACCACTTTGAAAAGATGACATCGCATGGAATAACGCAAATAATCAATTCACCAGTAAATCATAATAAATGCATCAACCAATCATATTGCAACACTAAGTGTCATACACATATTATTTTATGAATTGCATCTAGGTATGTACTAAATTTTTTGTTATTTATATGCATGGTTATCCAAGAAATATTTTTGTGTTAAGTGTCAATACATACCCCATAATTCTTCTGTCCAATCATGTCACCCCACATCAACAATTTTATACATGGCACCAATCAAGAATAGAGGGAAGTTGCAACAAAATCTAGCTAAATATGAGTGCATGAATTAAAATTAATTACAAGGTTATCATAATTATCGTTAATGATGGGGGACATAGTTTCTTGCCTTGGTACACTATAGATAAGGATGTAGTCGCATTCTTTGACATGTTATTAATATGGGTATAGTTATTAACAATAGTACAAATATTAGAAGTGTGACAGCCATGGGAGGACCATCAAAGAATCACATGTAGAAGAATAATGAGCCCATAGATCCCACGACCATAATAGGGGTAGTTCAAGAATAATTTTAGGTTGTGGGATGGTTGAATTACTGCAGCTTGGTCGACCAGGACCAAGACCTAGTTGTAACACATGAATTCGCAACATCCATGGACAATGTGGCTATTGAAGAACATGTGCTTATACTGAGAGGGGGGTGAACAGTATAAGATAAATTTTTTTGCTTTTTAATCCAAATGATAACATCAACAATATTAAAGCAGTAAACATCACACAAAGCATCACACACATGAGAGACATGATTTAACGTGGTTCACCCAATGTGGGCTACTCCACGGAGAAAATATTCCTTATAAATTTTTCTCAAATAAGTTCTCTTGGGAATCCTTTCCCTACAATATTTATGGATCTTTGTCCAAAGGAGACACCAATCCCCTAATCAATTTTGTGGATCTCTATCCATAGGAGAACTCTTTCTCCTTAGCTCTGATTGATGATCTTCTAGAAGAATTTTTGTCCCCACTGCTTTGGCTAATGGATCTCTATCCACTGAAGACACCTGTCCTCACTGCTCTGGCTAATGGATCTCTATCCACTAGATACTATCATCCTCTATACTCTGTCACCTTCAAAGATCTATCTCAAATATATACTAAACATAGTCCTTCGGTCTAGCACAAATCTACTCAATCTCTGTCTCTGGTCTGGTACAAACCTATCCTCAAATCTGCACCAAACTCTATCCTCAAATATATCCTCAATCTATATCCTCTAATCTGTACTAAACATAGTCCTTCGATCTAGCACAAATCTATCCTCAATAAGTCCTCACTAGAACTTATCCACATCTGCTCTCAATCTGTATTGTAAGCTTCCACAAAAGCTCACACAAATATGTCCACAAGTCTTCTCAAAGACTTACCTCAAATCTGCTCAACAAGTCCACACTAGAACTTGTCCAATATCATAGAAACATAAAGAGAATTGTTAGAGACTCAATATGCTTCACACTCATCAACTCTCAATCACTTCCTCAAATCAATTTAGAATATAGAACAATTTGTTTCATAGAACTTGAACAATTCACTTTAATGCATTCACTTGACTAGGCTCAATCAACTCTACTCAACCAATCACTCAATGAAATAATCCTTGCTCACAAACTCTAGTCCAAGCATATGAAAATTCACTCAAATATTTCCAACAATGCTTATCAACCAATCTCACATAACAATGATACTCATGTTCTTTCCAAACCCTAGTTCAAGTTCTTCACTCAACCATTCACTTCAACAACAATGCTTATAAAACAAGGTGCATAGCATTCACTTCACAATAGCTCAACAAATCAATAAGGAAACCTAATCAAGTCCTTTTCACTCCAAAGTTGTTTTCCATAAAACCAACCAATCAACTCAACCAAGGAAGAATGTGCCCATACCTTTTTCTTGATGAGGAGTAGACCACACAAATCTGCCACAATCATAAACACTTCTTTGCCAAACTCAAGGAGGTTAGAAGATAATAATATCTCTCTCAAGGAATCACAATACAAAATAATATCAAACACAAATACACCTTATCACTCCATATTTTTAAAATAACATCCAACACCCTAAAAATATTAGAACAATTACTTTCACAATAATCCCTTTGGCAAAAAGTCCTTTAAAATAAAATCAACACCTTAAAAGGCTTACTCCTCCAATATGCAAATATAACAATTAGGACTTTATTTTAAAATTAAGATCAAACTCCTTATAACTCCCTTCACTATTTTACCATGAAAAATCACCACAAGAAATTAACTTTAATTAATCCTTATGCCTCCCAACTACCTCACGCAAACCTTAGGGCAATGAAAATTAAATTAAAAAATGTACCTTTGCCCTTAGTGGGTTTTGAACCCATGACGTTGCCTCCCCAAGCGCCCTAGCCGTAGCCTTGGCTGCCGCGTGAGCTAGGTGCTCACGTGGGAGCTAGAGTGCCCATGCACTCTATTACCTTCTCTGCCACCATCAAAATAGAAATGCAAAAAGGGCTTCCAAACTTGCTGCCATTGGGTTTCGAACCCGTAACCACTCTGCCACAAGCGCCAAGCCAAATGCCACCTGAGCTAGCCACCGGATGGTGCTAGGAACTAAGCACCTCGACGTCTTAAACACACCAAATTTTGGATTTATGCAGCGCACAAAAACTACTATGTTTCCTCCATGAGTTACAACACATTTTTCAAAGGATATCACACATCCTTTTTGGCCTTAGAAAAGGCAATATATATATATGCCTTTATTATCACTTCCATCATGTCGATGAGGGGGAAGTCTTCGACTTGCACGTCGATGGAATAAACTTAGGTTTTGCCACTTCGAATAAATAAATAATATTTATTTATAAAATTTAAATTCAATTTGAATTTAAATATTTATAAATTAAATATTAAAACTTCCTTGGGCTTTCTAATTTGAAATTAAAGGCCTCCTTGGGTTTTTATAAAAAACCTTTTACATTGCTCATCCATGGTTTTAATAAAAACCTTTTATTTTGTTCCTTCATGGTTTTAATAAAAAACCTTTTAATTTGCTCCTCCATGGTTTTAATAAAACCTTTTATTTTTGCTCATCCATGGTTTTAATAAAAACCTTTTATCTTTGCTCACATAAAATTATGAAGCTCTTTTGGAACCAATCAATTGCATTTCTCCTTAGGACCTTTTGACATCAATGACAACTCACTCTTGACATCAATGACAACTTATCTACTCAAAATGTCCAACAATCTCCCCCTTTGTCATTGATGGCAACCCAAATTATTTTTACCAAACACTTGACCTTTTTCTTGTTCTGCTCCCCTTGGGACATTGCTCCCCTGACTCAATGCTCTCTCCTTAAACCAAATCTCTCCCCCTTACTTAAATCTCTCCCCCTTTGACATCAATGGCAAAGGGTCACCTTTGGGGCTCGGGGCTAAGAATAAGTCTCTTAGCTTAGCCCCTCCCCCACCTCCTCTTGAGGTGGTTAATTCTGGGGTGGGAGTCTTACTCCCAGTTTTCCTCGAAGATACTCAAAGGTCTCCTTTGAAAGTGGCTTAGTGAAAATATCTGCTATTTGTTCCTTTGTAGTAACATATTCCAACCTGACCTGTTTATCTGTCACCTATTCTCTCAAAAAATGATACTTAATCGAAATGTGCTTTGTCCTGGAGTGCATCACTAGATTTTTTGAGATACTTATAGCACTTGTATTATCACATAATATGGGAATAGGATGATCATGTTTTATCTTGAAGTCTTCTAGAGTTCACTTCATCCATAATACCTGTGTACAACTAGCTACTGCTACAATATATTCTACTTCTGCTGTAGATAAGGATATTGAGACCTGCTTCTTACTTAGCCAAGAGACTAAACAATCTCCAAGAAAGAATGCTCCTCCACTTGTGCTTTTTCTATCATCAATGTTGCCAGCCCAATCTGCATCTGTATATGTTGTGAGAGTAAAACTATCACTTTTGGGATACCAAAGCCCAAAATCCATAGTCCCTTTTAGATACCTAAGAATTCTCTTTACTGCTACCACATGTGTTTCCTTAGGTGCTGCCTGAAACCTTACCACTAATCCCACTAATTGTACTATGTCTGGTCTTGTAGTTGTAACATACAACAAGCTACCAATCATAGATCTGTATAATCTCTGATCTGCCTCTAGAGATTCATCATCCTTACTTAACTTGCATCCTGTGATCATGGGAGTACTTACCGGTTTGCAATCCTCTAACCTAAATTTCTTTAGCATCTCTTTTATATACTTGGTTTGTGAGAGAAATAATCCTTTCTCCGATTGTGAAATATGGAGTCCAAGAAAGAAGGACAACTCACCAAGCATAGACATCTCAAATTCATTCTGCATGTTCTTTACAAATTCTTTACACATCTTATCATTGTTTCCCCCAAAAATGATGTCATCAACATAAACAACCACAATTAGTAGATCATTCCCTTCATTTTTGATGTATAAGTTGTTGTCTACTATTCCTTTTCTGAATCCCTATTCCTGAAGATACTTATCCAATATTGAGTACCATGCTCTAGGAGCCTACTTTAGACCATACAATGCCTTTTTCAATCTGCATACATGATCTGGTTTATCTGTTAATATGAATCCCTCTGGATGTTCGATGTAGACTTCTTCTTCTAGAACACCATTTAGAAATGCTGACTTAACATCCATCTGATATACTTTGAAGTTTTTAAAACTTGAGAAGGCTAAAAATATTCTTATGGCTTCAAGTCATGCAACTGGAGCAAATGTCTCATCAAAGTCAATTCCCTCTACCTGTGCATAACCTTTGCATACTAACCTTGCTTTGTTCCTTACTACTTGTCCATCTTCATTTAGCTTATTTTTGAATACCCATTTTGTGCCAATCACATTCTTGTCCTTTGGTCATGGGACAAGTTCCCAAGTCTTGCTTTTTTCTATCTGATCTAATTCCTCATCCATTGCCTTGATCCAGAATTCATATTCACTTGCCTGATTGAAGTCTTTTGGCTCAATCTTAGATAGCAAAGAAAAATTTGCTTGTTGAGATGGTGTTATTATCCTTCTCCTTGTCTGTCTTTCATCTGGATTCCCAATGATTTACTCTTTTGGATGATGCTTCTGTACATACCTGGATGGAGTTTTAGGAAGAAGTCTTTGTGTTTCTTCTTCTTCTTCATATGATTCCTCACAAAATTCTTCTTGACAACTTCCATCTTCCTGATACACAATTTGTTGAACTGGTTCTCTTGAATCTATCTTCTCATCAATTGTTACATTTATACTTTCTACAATAGTGTGTGTTCTCTTGTTGAAGCATCTATAGGCTTTACTCCTTGAGGAATAACCAAGGAAAATTCCCTCATCACATCTTGGGTCAAACTTGCCTAAGTTTTGATCTTCTCGTCTTATGTAGCACTTGCTTCCAAAAATCTTGAAGTGTTTTACAGTGGTCGGTCTTCCTTTCCAAAGCTCATATGGAGTCTTGTGATGATTTACCCTCATTTGAGCCCTAGTGATTATATATACTGTTGTGTTGAATTGCTTCTCTCCAAAATCCATCTAAGAGTTTAGACTCATTTAACATAGCTCTAGCCATATTCTCAATAGTCCTATTTTTCCTTTCAACTACTCCATTTTGTTGAGGAGTTCTTGCTTTTGAGTATTCTCTCTTGATTCCATGTTGTTCACAAAATTCTACAAATTCATTTGAGGTAAATTCTCCTCCTCTGTTAGATCTCAAACACTTAATCCTCTTGCCAGTTTTATTTTCAACTAGTTCCTTAAATGCTTTGAATTTTTCAAAAGCATCTGACTTCTCCTTTAGGAAAGCTACCCAAACCATTATGGAGTAATCATCTATAAACAATATAAAGTAACTCTCACCCTGAATACTCTATGTTCTGGTAGGACCACATAGATCAGTATGTATTAGACTTAATGGTTCAGATGACATATATCCTTTTGAATTGAAGCTTGTTCTAGTTTGCTTTCCATGTTGACAAGGTGCACAGATTGTGTTTTGTGGCCTTTTTATTTTGGGTAAATCTCTAACAACCTTCTTATTGCTTATGTTGACTATGTTGTCAAAATTTAAGTGACCCAATATTCTATGCCACAACCAAACTCTCATATTCTTGTGATAGAAAGCACTTTTCCCCTTTGATCTCACTAAGCATGTATAGATTGTTTGGGGTTCTTCTTGCATTGGCAATGACTTTTCCAGTTTCTGATTTTCTTATCTCACATCTATCTGGGTGGAATGTAACCATATGTCCTTGATCACATAGTTGACTTACACTTAATAGATTATGTTTTAACCCCTTAACATACAACACATTCTCTGTTCTTGTTTTCCCATTGTCTAAACTCAGAGTTCCTCTTCCACCAATCCTTGCTGATCCATTATCACCAAAAACTTATTGATCCTCTGTTGGTTTCCTTTAGAGCAATGAATTTGTCTTTGTCTCCTGTCATGTGACTAGAGAAACCACTATCAAGATACCATTGTTCTTATTTATCCTGAGCATGAAGGGTTGTTTGAACTAACATTGATCTAGCCTTTACATTTTCCCTTTCATTTTTCCTAGTTGTTGAAATTGTTTTTCTTTTACTAGACTCAAGAATTATCATTTTACACCATCTAGCCTTGTGCCCAAAATTATTGCATTTGTAACATATAATATCATTATCCATAAGAGGTGCAAAAGAGTTGGAATTTCTATTGACATTGTTTCTTGCATGACCAATATAGTGTATAGCTCTATGACCATATTTGTTACAAGAAAAGCAATGACCATGGAAGAAATTATGTAACCTATTTTGATGCCTTTGAGATTGTGGTGGAGTGTTTCTCCTCTTGTGATTAAATTTCATCCAAGGTTCTTCTTTGCTTTCTTCCTTTTTGATATCCTTTGCTTGCCTATATTTGTTTGAAGTTTCTGCTTCTTGGAGACTTGATTCCTCTTTCTATTTCTTATACTCTACATCTTGTAGTACCTTGGTCTTTTCAACTTCATTCCTTAGATAAACAATTTTTGCTTCCAATATTTCACATTATGTTTCTCTTGCTCTTAATAGATCTGTCATATCCTGCTCAATTTTCTTTCCTTCTTCTACCTTTATCTTGAGTTTTGTGATATTTTGTAGAAGTTCCATCCTTGCTTCTTCATCCTCTTGAATTTGTTCCTTCAGGCTTGAGTTCTTCTCTCTGATTCTTTCCAACTTTCTGAGAGCAACAAAGAATTCCTATTTTATATCAAACATGGTCTCTTCTTCATTTTCTGAATTCATGTGTGTTTTTGATGGATCCTCCTCCAAGTTGTTAGTCTTTTCATGGAGAGACCCGCTCTGATACCAATTGAAGAACATGTGCTTATACTGAGAGGGGGGTGAACAATATAAGATAAAACTTTTTTCTTTTTAATCCAAATGATAACATCAACAATATTAAAGCAGTAAACATCACACAAAGCATCACACACATGAGAGACATGATTTAACATGGTTCACCCAATGTGGGCTACTCCATGGAGAAAATATTCCTTATAAATTTTTCTCAAATAAGTTCTCTTGGGAATCCTTTCCCTACAATGTTTATGGATCTCTGTCCAAAGGAGACACCAATCCCCTAATCAATTTTGTGGATCTCTATCCATAGGAGAACTCTTTCTCCTTAGCTCTGACTGATGATCTTCTAGAAGAACTGCTATCCCCACTACTCTGGCTAATGGATATCTATCCACTGAAGACACCTGTCCTCACTACCCTAGCTAATGGATCTCTATCCACTAGAGACTATCATCCTCTATACTCTATCACCCTCAAAGCTCTATCTCAAATATATACTAAACATAGTCCTTCGGTCTAGCACAAATTTGCTCAATATCTATCTCTGATCTGGTACAAACCTATCCTCAAATCTACACCAAAACTCTATCCTCAAATTTGTCCTCAATATCTATCCTCTAATATGTACTAAACATAGTCCTTCGATCTAGCAAAAATCTATCCTCAATAAGTCCTCACTAGAACTTATCCAAATCTGCTCTCAATCTATATTATAAGCTTCCACAAAAGCTCACACAAATATGTCCACAAGTCTTCTCAAAGACTTACCTCAAATCTGCTCAACAAGTCCACACTAGAACTTGTCCAATCTCATAGAAACATAAAGAGAATTGTTAGAGACTCAATATGCTTCACACTCATCACAATGCTCAATCACTTCCTCAACTCAATTTAGAATATAGAACAATTTGTTTCATAGAACTTGAACAATTCACTTTAACGCATTCACTTGACTAGGCTCAATCAACTCTACTCAACCAATCACTCAATGAAATAATCCTTGCTCACAAACTCTAGTCCAAGCATATGAACATTCACTCAAATATTTCCAACAATGCTTATCAACCAATCTCACATAACAATGATACTCATGTTCTTTCCAAACCCTAGTTCAAGTTCTTCACTCAACCATTCACTTCAACAACAATGCTTATAAAACAAGGTGCATAGCATTCACTTCACAATAGCTCAACAACTCAATAAGGAAACCTAATCAAGTCCTTTTCACTCCAAAGTTGTTTTCCAGAAAACCAACCAATCAACTCAACCAAGGAAGAATGTGCCCATACTTTTTTCTTGATGAGGAGTAGACCACACAAATCTACCACAATCATAAACACTTCTTTGCCAAACTCAAGGAGGTTAGAAGATAATAATCTCTCTCAAGGAATCACAATACAAAATAATATCAAACACAAATACACCTTATCACTCCATATTTTTAAAATAACATCCAACACCCTAAAAATATTAGAACAATTACTTTCACAATAATCCCTTTGGCAAAAAGTCCTTTAAAATAAAATCAACACCTTAAAAGGCTTACTCCTCCAATATGCAAATATAACAATTAGGACTTTATTTTAAAATTAAGATCAAACTCCTTATAACTCCCTTCACTATTTTACCATGAAAAATCACCACAAGAAATTAACTTTAATTAATCCTTATGCCTCCCAACTACCTCACATCAAACCTTAGGGCAATGAAAATTAAATTAAAAAATGTACCTTTGCCCTTAGTGGGTTTTGAACCCACGATGCTGCCTCCCCAAGCGCCCTAGCCGCAGCCTTGGCTGTCATGTGAGCTAGGTGCTCACGTGGGAGCTAGAGTGCCCATGCACTCTATTACCTTCTCTGCCGCTACCGAAACAGAAACGCAAAAAGGGCTTCCAAACTTGTTGTCATCGGGTTTCAAACCCATAACCACTCTGCCACAAGTGCCAAGCCAAATGCCACCTGAGCTAGCCACCGGATGGTGCTAGGAACTAAGCACCTTGATGTCTTAAACACATCAAATTTTGGATTTACGCAATGCACGAAAACTACTATGTTTCCTCCATGAGTTACAACACATTTTTCAAAGGATATCACACATCCTTTTTGGCCTTAGCAAAGGCAATATATATATGCCTTTATTATCACTTCCATCACGTCGACGGGGGAAAGTCTTCGACTTGCACATCGGTGGAATAAACTTAGGTTTTGCCACTTCGAATAAATAAATAATATTTATTTATAAAATTTAAATTCAATTTGAATTTAAATATTTATAAATTAAATATTAAAACTTCCTTGGGCTTTCTAATTTGAAATTAAAGGCCTCCTTGGGTTTTTATAAAAAACCTTTTACATTGCTCATCCATGGTTTTAATAAAAACCTTTTATTTTTTTCCTTCATGGTTTTAATAAAAAACCTTTTAATTTGCTCCTCCATGGTTTTAATAAAACCTTTTATTTTTGCTCATCCATGGTTTTAATAAAAACCTTTTATCTTTGCTCACATAAAATTATGAAGCTATTTTGGAACCAATCAATTGCATTTCTCCTTAGGACCTTTTGACATCAATGACAACTCACTCTTGACATCAATGACAACTTATCTACTCAAAATGTCCAACAACTATGCAAATGAAAGGTCTGATCATATCGATGATAGAACACAATGCAATGGTTTACCATGCATAAGGGAGCAGACATACAAGGGCGACAACATTGAGTGATGCACTCAGAGATTCTTTGGCAACCAGTGATGCATTTGACACATTTAGTATTGCCAAAGCATTATCTCCCAGATGCATGGAAGCTAGTATACGAGCAATTGACTCGATTTTTCACCTGCACTAGGAGGTACTCATTCATCAATGCAAACCATTTTTGTTTCTTAAACCATTTGTTGCATGGTGATTGGATAAGTGCCATACAGGATGAATCAAAAAAATATAATATGGACACACAGATGGTATTGGCTCACCACAAGCTCATTTCAACCCTAATTTAGCATGTAGAAAGAGAAGTTGTGCCACCACCACTGGCCACCATAGAAGAACATGCCATTGTAGAATATGTATAAGAATTGCATGAGGATACCCTCAATAAAGAGGTAAAGGCATATGTCTCCCAATAAAACAATTTATATGGGAAGGCAGAGCATCCTCAATTGAGGCCATTTTGGGTTATATCATCACCTACATCTAGAGTTGAGATGGTAGTATATGCATTAGTGAACTACAGTTCATCGAAAGAAGAGGCTCAAAACCTAGATGATGAACATGCTACCCAAGTATTATAGGATTTATCCTCTATCAACATGCCTAGTAGTAGGTCTTTGAAGGAGGACCTCCAAAACAAGTTGAAGAAAATTCAAGCACAAGCCTCCATTTGGACGGAAAAACACCAATCTATACAAGTAAAATTTTAGGAACTCCAACGAGTTGTCCCAACTAAGCAATAAACAATCAGACCACACTATGCAACAATTGAAAAATACTGTACAACAATTAGAAGACATGGTGCAAAAATTACGACAACTTGCTAAAAATAAAATAAGATGGATGTTGTTGTTCAAACAGATTGGGTCATGGCCCCAAAAATCTCATCCAAGTATTTTGAGAAAAATGTGACCTCTACAGGGGCATTCCAGTCCGATGACCAATAATATGAAATAGGGATAAAATAAGAGGCACCTACGATAGAAGATTTTTAAGAATAAAGAAGCCCCATAATTCAAGAAAAACCTTCCATTGTGAACATTTCTAACAATTAAGTCACACAACTTGAGATAGAATGTTCGACATCTAGACACTCTACACCAGACCAACTAGGAGCAGAGCATTCTGCCCTATTAGAAATAAAGCAACCTGGTTAGTCAACCAAACACTCTATGATTTCCTAGTCTACTGGTAAATCAACCAAACACTCTATGGTTGCCCAATATTTTGAACAACCACCGGTTGAACATTATATAATTACCTAGTCTACCGAACAACCAATTGTAGAGACACATATCGTGGAGCTACCAACATCATATAAGTTAGCTTAAAATTCAGCAACAAGCCACCCTATCACCAAGTCACCTAAGAAATCGAAGGGGGATGATCAACAAATACCACCCTAGGGGAAAACATAGAGCTCACTCTTAGAGCACTTGCAACCATAAACAAATCAAAAAGAGATAGGTAAGAAGAGGTAAAGAACCACCTAAAGACATTATCATAAGGAGAAAAGAAAGACATAGCATGATTCCATTCCAATGAAGAATTGGATACCTCGATGCAAGCATTTGCAGATCTCCAATGACTAATGGTTGAGCTCAAGGAAGGTTTAAAACAAGACAGAGCAACCAAATGTGTTGAAAAATGTACAAAAGGAGATCCAAGAACAAGAATTTATCTTAAAACTAGGAAGCAAACAAAAACACTACATCGTCTTATTGATGGATACTCTTCTCTGCTATTTCTAGTTGCACCATCAACTATTAAATATTTTTATCAGATGGTATTGTTCAAAACAGTACATATGTGGTCACCACCAACAAAGATAAATAGACTCTACCTCCAAACCTTGAGGAGATGGAGGACGAGATAAAAGAAGTTAAAACAAAGACACTAGTGAGGGGCCCCCAAGAGCTAGTTCTACTAGAAGCACGATTGGCTGAGATGCCACAATATCAATTGTGGAACACTCTAGAAATTGCATACGCAGTGCATATACCCAAAGACTATTTTTTGTGGAAGCAAGCAAAGCTAGCACTTCAATGAGGAGTGGTCAACATTGCTTCTCAACCATTACAAAAAGCTCCCAACAAACCAAATATCCAACCGAAAAGATAGAGACAAAAAGTAAGGAACAAGAACAAAAATAATGCTCGTCCTTAAGAATGATGTCAACAAACTAGAGCATACTAGTGAAGCATCAATGAAACTGGGGGCACTAGCAGAAGGTGACATGGGGATATACCACAAAGTAGGAATGGAGGTATGATGATCACAAAAAATATATTTTTGTATGATTATTACATATATTTAATAGAAAATGAAGTACTTATGCTTGATTGGTGTTTTTAGTGGAATATGTGTGTAGCCACAAGTTTTTGTTGAGTCTTTCTCATTTTTCAGTCAAGGTCCCATATGGACCTGACATTATGTAGAAAGTATGCCATTTTAAAGTATGAAGACAAATTACAGAGGACCATGGCAAATGAAGGAGACACTTACATCCTACTAAGGGTAGGGTGACTACTTACCACAAGGAAGGAGGTGCCTACCTCCCAAACACAGGAAGGCACCTATGTCCTAGACGTAGGAAGGCACTTATGTCTTGGATGTAGGTAGATGCCTATGTCCCTACTGTAGTAAGGCACCTACATTTAGCGAGCATGTAACACCTGTATTTTGAACATTGACTATTTTATCGACTGCACAATTTTTAGAAATAAGTCATTGTAATATACAAGGAAACTTCGTTCTCATCCATCGATGATAGAATTTGAGGAACAATTGCTCTTTTAATGGCAAATATCATAACTGCACACGCACCTTGTAGCAAATCACGCTTCATGTTAATTTGGGAATTTTGAATATGTTATTATTGTAATAGAAATTGATCTTTATCTGTATAAGAATGCAGACAATTTCTATAAATAAGATCTACGAATTCAAAATATTTTTGTACTGCATTTTTATTAATTGAATTTTTGAGTGTTTCTATTTTGCATGCGCTAAAGAATTAATTTCTAAGTAATCAATCAGGAAAACCATCTACGAGAGCTTGGGCCCACTCTAGGTAGTAATCCTCCCCTACTTTATTTTATTTAGTTTTTATTATTTCTTGTTATCTTTCAATCATGTGTGTTTATTTTTCTACAATTTATTTTTAGTTGTGTGCAATTTATTTTTAATTGTGTATTTATTTCTTGCATTTTTATTTCAACTTGTGTGCTAATTTATTTACCTTTCACAATTTCAATTCAATATTTCTTTCAGTTATTTAAATTTTATAATGTGTTAATTTATTTTCCTATACGTATTTATTTTTTCTTCATTTGTGTTTATCCGCTTTATTTAAATTTCTAGCTTTTACTAGGTTTGGTTAAAACTAAAACTACACGAACAAACAAATCCCCCCACCAAACCATCAGATATATAGGAACTCGTCTCCCACACTACAGGTATATATTGTGCATAAGTACTTATAAGTTTATGGACTCCTAGATTGACATAGGTGGACGAACTTAGCCCTTTTACAAAACACCATTTCTACTTTCTAGTACCCCACCCTCATCCCACACTAGTCCTCCTCTATATGGCCTCCAAATCATGTTCTAAGACCTCAATCTTACCCATAAATCTTGGTAGTACCCTGGAACACCCAAATATGGCCAACTCACCCTAAAATCCCTATACTTACACCATATCAGTGCATAGGGAACCTCTGGACCCACCTCTATATGAGCCTTAAACAATAATCCTCGTTATTACCCCATGTAGAAGTGCTCTTAGGTCCACACCTATAACATCAAACTAATACCAATCCTAGCCACCATTGCTATCTATAAGCCTAGGCTAGTAACATTGGGGTCAATGCATAGACTATCAGTGTCTCCACTAAATACATAATCAATCCCAACAAGTTCCATGGGAACCATGCACTTGATAAATTTGGTAAGATGACATTGGATATCAATGACATCAAAATCATGTGCCTAACTATAAATATGCATACCTCATAATGAACCTCAAATAAGATAATACCACTATCTAGGTTAATACCCTTCCACCCTCATCCATACACCTGAGTCATCACTACATCCTTCTATATTATGTCCATAGTTTAAATGCTCACACTCTTCATTGGTAGTCAAAAATGTGATACACGTCCTCCAACATGATTGTTATCTAACCAATAGGAAAATGGAAGGTCCCTATATTTGTATCCCATCTATCTACCAAAACGATGATATACGTATGATCTACATGCACTATCTCTAGTCGTACCACTCCTCCAATCCTATGTCATATAACCACTACAAGTCTACTCTGATCAATTACCTCATCACCTTGGAGAATACCTTCTTAAACATATGTCTTGGCCTCAGTAGATTTTATTACAATAATTCAACACACAATCAACACTGCACCAGTCCACATCCTAAAAAAATAAAACCATGATTGTCTAACCCATGATGACCATACTATGCAACTATCTGACCCATGATGACCATACTACACCACCGTCTAACCCTAGACAGTCACACTGTATGGTCGCTTGATCTCATATGGTTACATTGCACATATATTAAAATACCTCCCAACCAAAAAATAAAATAAAAAATAAAACAACAAAAACAAAAACAACCCACCACAAACACATCTCCCACAATTCCTTCATATAACGTACTTAATTCTACAATTTTATTTTTCTAAAAAAAAATAAAATCCTACGTTTCATTTTTACTACTTCAATAAAATGAAGTAGGGTAACAAGTCCACTTACCACTCCTACACTCCCTCCAACTCCAATCACCATGCCTCCCATTACCATCTAATCATCTTCACACCAAAAATTTGCAAGCATCTCATATCAAATTCTCTCTTTTCTCTTATTGCCAATAATAAAAATAAAAAATCATGCTATCCTCCCCTATTTATTATAGGGTGTGCATGACCATCCTAGATGGTCACATAATTGTCTTAGACAGTCGCTATCGCCTGACTATCTCAAATGGTCACTAAATTTAAAACATTTAATAATAATAAAAAAAAAATTCCATCATCCCTCTCACCCTCTAACTTTCTACTACCTCTTTGTCAAGCACCTCGTTATTATCCTCCCTTTAGTTTTCCAAAAACTCACCATTTGAGGGGGTAGACCAATACTCATAAAATATTATTCCAAATTGGTCCAATATACAAATACCCAATTTTGAAATTGCACCTATCCAAGAATATTTGCCAAAAATCATCATCAACCCTCCTTTGCTAGGGTAAAAGTATAACTTCTCTTCTTACTTCAACTCAATCAATCCTCACCCATCACACTTTGACAAATTGATCGAAGTATCGTGAGGAGATATACCACAATAAATCATCACTCCAATCTTCCAAAGGTAAAGTTTTAAGGCCATGCAACTCCTCCTTTATTGGGGCATCTTACAGGGTCCCTAACTTGAGACAATTTTACACCCCCCGCCTCAAGTCATGGCCATCATTCATCAATCTTCATCATCCATTCATGATCATCCATGACCATCCAACTAAATTGGTGTCCTCTATTTTTGCACCACATTGTGCTTACACACAACATGGTACAAAAAGGGGCAAATGTAGTCACCTCAAATATGTTAATTTTATAATTTTCTAAAGTCATTTTTAATAATTCATGCTAAATCCTAAATAATCCCTAAAATTGCACTACCCCACTCAATAACCTTACAAAAATTAAATTCTCTCTTCCTAGCCCTTTCTCTCCCACTAAGCACCTTCCTACATTAAACCCCTAGTCCCCATGTGTCTTCCCATCCCCCTACCCTATGTGCACAAATCCCTACTTTGTGTGCACACCCCCTCTAGTCTCCCCCTTTGACCCTAAAATAGGTCCACATCACCCTATATTTCCACATCCCCATGCAATATCATCACTCCCCATACCCATTTATGACACTTGGGAAGGGTGAGGATCCTCCCCACCTAAGTGCATTTATGTGGCATGATGTGCACATGCCACTTGGGTGGATGAGAACTCTTTCCACCCAAGGTCATTAATAGGGGAAGATGCACATTCTCCTAAATAAAAATTTCTAGATTTTCCATGTCTCCTCACCTTGGACACATGATTGCCACATTATGCCATGTCACTTTCTAGTCACCACCCCTTCTATATTGCACAAAATCTATAAATAACCCCTTCTCTCCTCCATTTGCAAGAAGTGTGAAAATTATAAGCCAAAAATTTGTCAAAATTTAGATTGACCCCTTTTATGTGTGTGTGCAAACCCCATCTGTCGCTACCCATTCACTAGAAAACCAACCAACCATGGAGGTCAATGCAAGCTCTTACATGCATACATCTTAATTTTGAAGTTGCTTATACACATAAGACCAAATCTGCCCCATATTGTGAATAGAGGCTATTCACATCTTGCTAGAGAGACACTACATATTTTATAATTGTTAGATCAATAGAGAAGAGACAATCAGCCCCCTAACGGTCTTCAGTCATCGTCGTTAGATCCCCGAATGAATTACAAAAAATACTGCCACCCCTTGGATGATCACATTCTAGAGACAAAATCAGTTACAATCTCAATAACAAACATGACAATAAATAAGCAAGGCATATTTTCTAAGTTTGTATGGAATTTTAAGATTATGTTTCCATCTTATTCAATAATTTTTGAATTTTATTATTTGCATCTCTCACAAAGTTTGGGGCTAACCAAGGTAGGTACCCTTAATGCTATTAACTTCTTGTTGTGGGTTGTGTGTAGGTGCATTGGAATAGTAGGCAACCTAGGATGGTCAAGCAACCAAAGCTACAAAAATCCATCCAACTCTTGAGGTGACAGAGAAAATTTTTTGTGGCACCATTATTGTAACATTGTTGTAAAAAGGGACATTCTCCACTTTGGAGACCCCATTGTAAAAACCTCCAAGAGGGTCATTTGTAAAAGGATACTATTTGTAATATCTTCTCATTAATCAATGAAATAGTGCATCTTCTATACTACAATCATTAAATATACAATCAAGTGTCTTAGACTCCAAACTATAGTGTATACTTCTTACTCTATCATAGCTCCAACTAGAGAAATATATTGATGTTTGGTGCCAATGTACCTTTGAGTATGAAATAAAATTGAATTATGATATAATTAACTATATCTTGGAATCACTGGATATTTGTGATGCTTTACTTCAAGGACCTTACCTCTTTTATAGCAAAGCAACCTATCAAGCATATCCCTAGTAGTGGTCAATGTGAATTGAAGAGATAACCTATAAGATTCCTATGTACCTACCCTAGAATAAGGTAACTTTGGTTTGATTGAAGCAATGCAAGAAGCTAATATTGGAAATGTAATTTTTTTTCTTCTCATGATTTGACCCTAGAACCAAGGCACTAAGAAGTTCATCCTTGATGTTACAATTATAAACATTCTATAATATTCTAGTATATGGCCATTGTACTATACCTACATGTTGATATTTTAAGGACCCTAAGGAAATATCATTATATTTCTTAGTGAAACATCAAATCAACATAATCCTAGAATTGAAACTTCCCAATAGTCCTCCATACCATCATTAAATTTGAGAGGATGATATTGGATGTTAGATATAAGAATATATTTAATAAAGAAATATTTGGACTATCTCACCACCATGTGAAAATATCACCATGTTAGCACTAAAGAAGGATGGTAATTGACACCTTTGTGTTAATTATTAGGTGCTCAACAATATCATTATCAAGAACCAATATACTTTATCATGTCTTTATGACCTATTGGATCAACTAAAGGGCCATGATATGTTACCAAGATTTATCTTAAATCTAGCTACCATTAGGTTTCTATTAATTTGATAGACCATTGGAAGACAATATTAAAGACCATTGAAGAATTATATGAATGGATGGTTATGCCCTTTGGCTTGGCCAATGATCCAATGACATTCATGTACTTGAAAAATAATATTCTATGTCCATTCATAAGATCCTTCATGGTTGAAAACTTGGATGACATATTCATATTCAACAAGACATGGAAAGAACATATCCAAAACATGCTCTAGTTATTGGATGCTTTGCACCAGTACAAGCTTTAGGTTAGCATAGAAAAATGTATATATGGTAGTGTTGAGCATTGAATTTTCATCAAGTTTTACTTGATACCGCAACTGTCTAGCTTCCAATTTTTTGGCCAGGCTTGCACCTGATAGTCACAGCTCAACACTCAACATTGGATGGACCAAATATTGCTTCAGCCCAACCTCTAGAGTAGGTTGGTTCCTTGTCAACTTAGTAAGATGTTGACTCAATTAAGCTCAATAAGGGTTTGAGGAATAGGGTTAGAAAAAGGTTTAGGGTTAAGGAAATATGCATTAATAGTGGCTGGATAGGCTAATAGCATAGGCATACACAGGAAAAACCTCTACAAACTACTTCTAGTGTCCCACACTCAAGATTAGTAGCACCCAAAACCATGAAATCTTCATATAATAAAGCAAAAATAGAGATATGTCCCAAGAAGCAATTCCAATATCCAATATATTGACAATCCAATTTAGCAGAATAGATCAATAATCAGACTTTGCAGAAATAAACTTCCTACCAACATAGATCTAACTATGAACAAATTTCAACTACCTTAACAACTAGTAATCCAAAGCAAATGAAATGAACTAACCATTACAACATTGACAAAAATGCAATTCACAACTTTGAACCTCTTAAACGAAAGATATCAAAGATAACAAGTCTCAAGTCAAAAATTTGAGTAATGCTCCTTCCATTAGTTTGCAAAAAATATTTACATAGTAGGGCAAGCAAATGCACTAGAGCCAACCCTAAAAATCGAGGGTTCGACCTCTATTTATAGTTTACAATGAAAAGAATTCAAGGAGACATTACAAGAATTTAGAGTTTGACAGATCAACAGAGAGCTACGCTAGCATTATCTCATTTGCTCGTTGAGTCCGGGAAATCTGCTTGAAGTCATCCGCCATGGCAGCTCAGCTCTGCAACTCACTTGTTCGATGATGGTAGTTGAACCTCAAGCCATTATAAAATAGATCTGGAGCTCTCATTGTTCTTTAGAACTCCACTCCACCGCAGATCTGCAATCGCTCTAGTTCTTGGTTCTTGAAAACCCTTGGATGCTTCACCTTCCTACCTTCAAACTGACTGTTCTTCAATCCACCAAGAATCCACCTTTGTATACTTCATAAAATGTCAGCAAAATCTCTACCATTGATGCTCTTAGTGGATGACTATGATTAAATCTTAGAAATGCTCTGCAAACTAGTGGAGGAGAAACAAATTATCAATATACTCCAAATTAATGCTGATGTCATCTTGGATAGCTTCAACCAGCAAAATTGAGTTTTAGTGAGAAATGCACTAAGTTGCGAGCAGAATCAAGTTTGCTGTTAATCCTACTCACTTAGCCTTCAAAATGTGTAACTTCTTTCTCACGTCTGCGGCATAAAGCAAAAGTTGCAATCCACTCAAAAATCATGCTGATGTCAGCTCTAACTCGATTTGACTACGAGGATGCCAATTCACATTGAAAGCAATGCAAAATGATTTTGCTACCTTTAGTTCTTAACGACATGAAAATTATCACCATTTTGCTCAACATTAGTCTTGGAACTTAGCAAATCACAGATTCTCAAGACTTAGTCGTTGGAGCACATGAAATAAAGAAAAATTGCCAATCCACACTTTGTATCACATTGACATCATCAAAGTTCAAAAGAATTGTGGATTGGGAACCTCACATGAATCCACTGCCAAATACACTAAGCCTCGGGTGGAATAGAAACTTTGCCGATGTTTTAGGAAAAAAGACTAAGTGTTGAGCAGAATGAAACCTCTTGTGCGGATCCACTCCAAAATACTCTATATCCTCAATAGATTGGAGATTTTCCATGCCTTAGAATAAATTTTTCAAAGTTTTCTAAGGATGTGGCCATTTTGGGCCTACATTCTGGCACCTCCCAGGTGGATTTGCTCGCAAAGCCATCGAACTCAAAGTCTTATCCATTGGGTATCAGGAGTCAAAAAATTGCAATCTTCAAACAATGCTTCAAAGAATAATTTCCATATGATCACTACCCTCTGAAAACTTTATGGACATCCTAGAGGGTAACAGTTCATATCAAGATCATACTAGAAACACAAATATCTCCACCACTCCTTCTAGAACTGCACCAATGCTTTAAATAAAAAATAAAGTAATGTTCTTTTTATAAAGCTTCTTTTGAATAAATGATATGAATGCCTTCACAAAAAATTGCTATTCTCTGCATCTCTTTACCCTCATGCTTTTATTATTGCCTTTTGACAATGTTAGAGTAAACACAAATAAAAAAAAATACAAAAATTATGTATGACTACAAAAATATACAAAACAAAAGATTCTAAGCTTGTGTCTCTTACGGATCTACAACAACTCTATTTGGTTCTTCACCCTCTTATTGAGCTTCTTCTTTAGCATTATCCTCTTTATTCTTGCTCAACCTCTTCCTCGGGTGAATTTTACTCTTTATTTTCCTCTTTAACATCCTTTCCAAACAACTGCACCATCAGCTTCAGGGTTTGTAAAGCTTATTTCTAGACTACTTCAGAGGGGTTGGAAGTCTCTTTGAGTTACTTGTGAATGTACTCTAACTCACCAGTGTCTTCATAATTTGTAGCACTTCCTTTATTTACCAAGTCCTCCATTAGATCTCTAAGCCTGGTAAAATAAATAATCATTTGTGAAACCTACTCCTGATCAATTGGCTCTTCCAGAGCATCAATCTCAAACTCATATTGAAGGCTCTCGAAAACACTCTTTTTAATCTCTTCCACTGATAGCAAAGTGTTATTCTCCATCCATAAACCTCTGAAGCCATTTTGAATCATTTCTTTATTTATGTCCACTACATCCCTGATCATATTTTCCACCTTATCAAACAATAGCCAAGCCTTTTGGAGCATTATGTGCTTCTTTACTATAACTCTGGTAGCCAACCTAGTAGTATTCCATTATTTTTTAGGAATAGGTTTAGTAGTCTCATTGATCCTGCTATCTTCCAGATTATAAATATGCTCGGTTAGAACCACCATGGGTTGAAGTTCTCTAGTGAAGCTATCCAGGTCTTCTTGAATATTCTAAAGTAGGTGACTGGCATCATCCATGTAGTCAATGATGGGCTGTAACTCTAAGCATTTCTATAGAACCTCAGAGAGCAATTCTTTCCTTAATTTATTTAGCCCTACTTTAGAGAAGCCTGAAGACTTAACCTTTGCATTAAGTTGTTGCTTCAAGCTCTGTATTTCTTTGGCTTATTCTTCATTTTTATTCTTTTGCTCCTCTACTTGCTCCTTGAGATTATTAGCTTCTTGAAATTTGTTCTGCCAGTTCTTTGCTTCATTTACGACAACTTTCTCTATCTGTTCTTGATTGGCCACTATCTTTTCCAAATTTTCTATTGTCCACTCCAACTTGTCCACTTTCTCTCTGTATATATCAATCTTGACATAAAAAGTGTCCAAGTGAGCCCTAGTTATAACCAATTCATCTTCAATAGGTAATTGCTCAATGTCTTATGTGTATTCTTCCAATCGGTAGTCTTGAGCAATCATTTCAGTTTTAGGCTTGCTTACCAAAGGAATAATGGATTTGGATGCTCTTTGCCTTGAAACTAGGTCAACAGACATAGTGCTCCTCTTGGTAGCCATCCTCTTTGAAGGTTTGGACATCTTATTTGCCCATAATTCTTGATTTTTTTGTGATGTTTTCTTCTCCTTTTATAAAGTTTCCAGTGTAGGATAACTCACAGGAGGAGGAGAGGCTATAAGATAAGAGAGAGTAGACTCAACAGCTGATTGTGAAATGGTGGTGGTGATAGTGGAATTTGTAACTACTACTGCTGTTACAATAGGAACAATCATGGGAATTGTAATACAACTCACAGAGGGGTGAGTGGGTGTGGATGAAACAACTTGAATTTAAGATGATGTGGGTGGTTGAGATGGCAAATATGGGATTATAGGAGATGATGAAGGAGGTATTTTAGGTGATTGTGGAGGAGATGGGTTGGTTTGGCCCTTAGTATTTACTGGTGAAACAGGTGGTGAACTATGAGGGGGAGAAGGCACTTTTGTTACAACCTCTTGCTTAGAAGGGGAGGGAATTTTCTTTGGGGAAGGAGGAGGAGAAGGAGAATAGGGGATAGAGACCATACCTTCACCTATAGATGTAGGGTGTTCTGGAGCTATCTCTTAACTTTGTTGCTATGTTTATTGTACTAATTCTTCTGCAGCTAAAATAGGGGTCTCCTCAACAATTTTCTCCTTATCCAACTTCTGTTTCTTACAGATCTCCTTCTGAGTTCCCTTTAGTGCCCTTTTGGATTTTCTTTTAAAAACCTACAATGTTGCTAATTTCTCATTCTCTGTATCTTCCCTGGAAAACCCTTCCTATAATGGTTCCTCCTGCAATATCTCTTTAGCAATAGGATTGAGCTCCACTGTAGCTGTAGTGGTGAAACTCATCGATATAAACACAAAGTTTTTATCCTTCTTATTCCAATCTACTTTCATTGTAGGGGGATTTCCACTTAGATCTAGGTGCTTGGGCCTGCCTACTATCTGAATGAATTTTGTGCTAATAGCCCTCTCATTAGAATAATGCATCTTACTCATTAATTGTGCCCCTTTTGAAAAATTCTCTAATTATTTAGTTGAAGGCTGAAATGTTTTCAGAACTTTGTCAGTAGTTAAAGGAGTATCAACCCCTTCTTCTTGAGCTTCCTATTGTGAAGGTGGGGATGGGGAATATAATCATGGTTGTGGCTTATTATAAATTAGCACTATATTCTTTGGGTCCTTTGCTTTCCAAGTTGTGATATTCTTATCATATCTATCAGAAAACTCATTGTCAATTACTAGTCCAAACTTGGATTTCTCTTTACCAATTTCAACTCTCATCCTCCACCAGTCTACTATCTTGGCTTCATTCCATTTATTTTTACTCTTGAATTCCATGATGGTAGACTCACTTCAAACATCTTATCTTCCTTCTAGAGCCATAGTTTATATTTGTAAAATCTGCTTACCTCAAATATTCTAGGGCTAATAATCTATTTTTAAAAACATGAGGAAGCAGAAAAGGCTTACCAATGAAGTCATATAGTCTAAGGATAATCCCTTCTGTAAGGATGTACCAATCTACTTCTTTGGCACAATTTGTTCTTAACAATTTCTTGGCCAACGATGGTAGCCTAGGGCATTTCCCATATATTATCTTCAGTGTTGGCCCTAGAAATTCTAGGTTAAATTTATACACAGAATCAGTGTTCCTCAGATGAGAAGTCCAATAGTATACAGGAATGGGGTCTCCTTGATTGTTCTTTTCCTTGACCAAAATCTAGGGCATCATTTTTCTTACAATAGCAAAGAACATCCAAACCAGGCTTGAGCAATGCCAAAAAGAGGGAGCATTCGAATATCTTTTCATTCTCACTAATTGCTCGTGCATTCTTTTAGCTAGGAAAGTCAGCCAATCAAAGTAAATGACCTTCACACCCTTATTTTCTACATCTTGCTCATACATTCTCTCATTGGAAATATAGTATGCAGTGGCTATTTTCCAATCTCTCACGAGTTGGTCAGAATCCAAACCCTCCATACAAGCTAGCATGGAATAGAGCTCTGGGTGGATAAACTTCTCAATGGGAATTGGGGTTTTGGGTAATCCTCTACCAGATTTAATGGTTTTGAATTGATTATAAACCCATTTTTTGAAAGGTTCACCCTCATGAGCATGCTTCTACAAAGAGTAATACCCAACTTGCTTAGATGTTTTGAACTCTTTTGGCCTTACGGGTGGCTCTACCCCTAGGGAAAAAAGGTCATGGTAAGCCTTGGTAGTGACACTAAACAAGGTTTTACCTTCTATCATCTTTATCGCTTTTGCTCTTGGGTCATAGTATTTAACAATGGCCACTATCAACTCTGGATATGGATGAACTGAATCATAGATATAAAAAGATAAGGAGTGAATGACACATTTACCTTGGGGTGACAAGGCTACACCTTTCTTGTATCTATTGTTGATGCTTTTTCTGAGCTTTGTTCTCTCTGTGAGGACCAGTTCGATGTCGGCCATGAATTCCGCTTTGTCAATGTAAGTGCCCACTTCTTCGTTTGTCGAGGTTTCAACTTCTTGAGTGTCTTCGGAGGCCATTTTCACAAAAATCTTCAGAAAGCTCTTTCTATGGTGTTTGCAGACAATGCTTAGCTATTCTCATGCTTGGTGGGCATTGCTTTCATCGAATGAACATATTATGCATTTTTTAGCACTTTTAATTGCCCATGCATGTACACCTTTTGCCATTAATGCAACCACTGCGTAAACTATTTGTTTGCATGCTCTTAAAATTGAAATCATTAATTTTGGTGGCTTGGAGATGTTACGTTGCTTTCTGATTGGCTAAAACACAAACACTTTACTTGCACTTGTGATGTCACCCATCCTTTTATTTTCCTTTGAAGCAGTGTGGGAAACTTGCATATTAAATTGTGAATATTTCTTCTTTTGGAAGTGGCATGGCACGAGAATCAGTTTTTGCTCAAAAATAGTCATGCAATTTGATGGATTGGAACATTTTCCATGATCCGCTGCCACCTTAGTCTCTTTAGGAGCAAAATAGAATGCATGTGGTATTCCGTTGATACTTTAGTTCATTTGAGTACGGATTGGAACATGCTGCTTTTCGCTGACACTTAGCTTGTTTTACAACTCATCACTTCAATTTTTTCTTGAAGCAAAACTTTTTTTTATATATAACATTTTATAAAAACAAAAACTTGATATAAAATGCAAAAAGAATATGATACAAAGTATGTACATATGTTACAATGAGCTATATTTCAATAAAAATAGAGTTTAAGGTGAAAACCATTGATCAAAATTGGTTGTATGTTTCCTTCGAGGTCTTCAAGCTGGAAAACATTGGTTTCCTTAACTTCTACTATTCTAAAAGGGCCATCCCATAAGGAGTCAAACTTTTGATGATGTCCTAGTTTAGCTCTTTCAACATTCCACCTAAGTACAAAATCTCCAACTTGGAACTTCTTGAACCTTACCTTCTTGTCAAACCATACCTTGATGTCAACTGAATGCTTTTGAAAATCTTCATATGCCTAAGTTCTCCTCTCTTCTAACTGTAGCAGGTGTGTCAACCTTATTTCCACTAGATTTTGCTCAGATTCCTCTTCTGTGTTTATCAACTTGAGTGTTGGAATCTCCAAATGAATAGGTAACACTGTATCCTTACCATAAACTAAGGCATAGGGGGAGGTCTTGATGGAATTTTTAATAGTGATTATATCTACCCATAGAGCTTGCTCCAGTAATAGGTGCCAACTTCTTTTATTACCCTCTAATGATCTTCTTAAAATCCTCAACAAATTCTTGTTAGTTGATTCTGCAAGTCCATTTCCTTGGGGGTAGTAGTTTGAAGTATTCTTTATGGTAATGCCATACTTGCTGGAAAACTCAATATATTTGGCTCCTATGAATGCTGGTCCATTATCGCTCACCAAAGCTTTTGGAACACCAAACCTTGTAATCAAGCTTTCCATGAAATTTATCACCACTTCTTGGTCTGATTTCTTTGTAGGAATAACTTCTACCCATTTGGTGAGGTATTCTGTAGTAGCCAAAATATATTTATGCTCAGATGAGGAATGTGGATTGATAAATCCTATGAAATCCAACCCCCATTGCTGAAAGGGTTCTTCCACTTGAATTGGCTTAAGGGGAAATGATGCATTCCTTGTTCTTCCCACATGTCGCTGGAATTTATCACAGGCTCTAGTGACTTTGAAGGTATCAGAAAATATGGTAGGCCAATAATATCCTACCCTAATAATCTTCAAAGTTGTTACTCTTCCTGAGAAGTGTCCTCTGGATAGTCCTCCATGGAACTCCTCTATGACCTTTTGTTGCTGATCATATTTAGCACTAAGGAGAACTCCATCAAGGTTTCTTTTGTAGAGACCCTCTGGCAATAAGACATACTTCAAAGCCTGGAGTCTATATCTCCTCCTCTATGTGTATTAATATTAGGAGGACATACCCTAGTTTGAAAGTACTTAGTCATATTATCTACCCAGTATGATTCACTCGAATGTAATTCTTTAATATGATCATCTGCTGTTGACTGATAAGCTATCACTTCTACTGAAACTGCTGCTTCTATCAGGCCTTGGCATAGGGCTCTACCTCTTACCAGCTTGGTAGGATGGATTTCCACATCATATTATTGGATCTTAGTAATCCAACCAAATCTCTTATCTCCCAATTCACCTTGTAGAATAAAACTTCTTACATCCAAATGAACCACATAAACCAGGGTCTTGCTTTGAACCAAGTATTACCTAAATTTTTTCAATGATTTCATTACTGCAAATACTTGTTTCTCAATGAAATTATACTTAACCTAATATTCATGAAGAGTCTAGCTACAAAATAATATAGGGTGCTCCTCTCCTTAATCATTCTTCTGGGTGAGCACTGAGGCATAACTTTCCTCAGCTCCATAAGCATAAAGAATGAAGTCTTTGCTAAAATCTGGATTGACTAGCACTGGATCTATAGCAATGGATTACTTGGTGATTTCAAAGGCTTACTTTCTTGCTTCAGTCCATTTGAAATCTGTATTCTTCTTTAGCAATTTAGATATAGGCTTCACCTTCTGAGCAAAGTCAGAGATGAATTTCCTGATAAAGTTTATTTGACCAAATAAATACTGCAAGGCTTTCTTGTTCACAGGCAATGGAAGGGCAAGAATGGATTTGATTCTATCTGGATCAATGGCCATATCTTCTTTGGATACCACATGGCCTAGCAACCTTCCCTCATGAACTGCAAAAAATGACTTCTTAGAATTGAGGGATATGCCAAATTCTCTACACTTTTGAAATACTTGCTCTAGGTGTGCCAAGTAGTCTTGCTTGGGAAAATAAGTCATCATAACAACACAATCCCGGAGCAACCTTCCCTCATGAACTGCAAAAAATGACTTCTTAGGATTGAGGGAGATGCCAAATTCTCTGCACTTTTACAAGACTTGCTCTAGGTGTGCCAAGTGGTATTACTTGTTGTGGGAAAACACAATCATGTCATCTAAATAGATCAGAATGACCTTGTTAATTAACTCCCCAAAATCATAGTCTATTGCTCTCTGGAATGTGGATCCTGCATTAGATAGCCCAAAAGGCATTATTTGATATGCAAAGGTTCCCCATTTTGTGGTGAATACTATTTTAAACTGATCTTCATTCTTCACCCAAATTTGGTTATATCCAGAGAAACCGTCTAGCAGTGAGAACCTTTCTGCTTCTACCATAATCTGCAATATTTTATCAATCTATGGGAGGGGGTAGTGGTCCTTTAGTGACGCTTGATTGAGATTTTTGAAATCTACACACAAGCGAATGTCACCATTCTTCTTCCTAATAGGTACCAAGTTGGCTACCTAGGTTGAATACTTTGATTGGATAAATGATCTTAGACTTTAGCAACTTCAATAGTTCTTCTCTCATTATGGCTTCGATCCTAGGATTCACAAGCCTCTATTTTTGCCTGAATGGTTTTGCATTAGGCTCTAGCTCAATTGTGTGTTGGATGACCTTCTTGTCATATACTTTGAGGTCCTCATATGACCAAGCTACAATGTCTTGGTACTTTAGGCATAAAACTTTGATATCCTCTTCTTCTTATGGAGAACACCGGATTCCAACCTTGAGCTTCTTTTCTCTTTTAATTTCAATTTCTTTATAGATTTTCTCATTGATTTCCATGGATCTGATCTTTTTCCTATCTTCATTGTCAAACATGATCTCTAGAGTAACCAAAAATCTAGGTATGTGATTGTTATTGAGTTGAATGACATCTTATTGATCAATTTCTTCTAGATTTTCCTCTTGAACATTGGATAAATAGGCTTCTCTTACCAAAAAATCAATGATTTGTTCATCACTTTCAAAGACCTACCAGAAAATTTGCTTATCTGGCATTGCAGGTCTGAAAATATTTTTGATCCCATTATATTTCTTAACTCCTATGTCTGCATAAGGGTTGAAATTAGCTCCCCTTATTGCTAAGGAATATTCCAAGGTATTCTTTCTTTTGGGAATAAAATTTATGTTTAGGGTATCAAAGGATTCCATCAAATCCCATACCCTATTTCTATATGCTTTCAGGTAATGGTGCTTATTGCTACACCTTTCTCTTACCTGATTAACAATCAATTTAGAGTTACCATATATGTTCAAAATCTTGATACCCATGATTTTAGCTTGCATCAATCCAATGCATAGAGCCTTGTATTCAGTAGCATTATTAGTGCATGACCATGTCAACCTATATGCGAAACTCTTTATCCCTTATGATTGGGACTATAATACTACACTAGCACCAACACCATTTCTACATCTGGCACCATCAAAGTGCATGGTCCATACTTCTGTTTCTCTCAAGGATTGGTTAGATATAGCAAGAACTCTTTTCTCTTTGTCTCTACATAAATACTATATGTGCCCATACCTCTCCCAAATTGACTATAATCCTCCTTGAAAGGTAGTTCATCTTCAATTTCCAACTCTTCAAATTTATCCACAAATTCAAATTCCTCTAGAGGGTTAAGATTGCACATATCCTCTTCAATTTTTTCAATGTTGGTAAGACACAGGTTTCTCAGGTGTTATTCTTATCATCTTTCCTTTGAATGGAATAACCATGTTGGAATAATCCATATACATGCATCCACCCAACTTTGCAGTGAACTCTCTTGAAAGGCATAATCCAAAATAGGGCTCTAGATCCACCATTACTATTTCTTGTACTATAGTTACCTCAGGTGCTCTATGTAGCCTCATCAAGATATCTTTTATCACCTCCATTATCTTCACAGGTATCCCATCTAACTATAGAACTCCATGGCAAGATCTGGTATATTCCATACCCATTTCCTCGTAAACTGCTTTAGGCACCATTGTGGTAGATGCCCCTGAGTCAATCATACAATTGCGGACAACTCAACCCTCCATCCTTAAAGAAATGTAAAAAGGAGGGGGTTTTTTCTTTAAAGTGGAAGGGGACATTTATTTATTTTTAGAGGGTATGCCGAGGATTGTGGTGGCCTACTTATCATGCAAATATTTATTTAGAGAAGCTTTTAGCAAGTCTATTTGGCCAGGAATGAAGAGAGTATCATATAGGCTAGCTTTGGATGGTATCCTCTTCATTTTCTCCACAATGTTGTATTCAGATTTGGTAGAGGTAGGTCTCTCAGGCCTTCTTTCTGGCTCACCAAATTTTCTCTTATAATGTTGAGTGGCCTTAATTCTCTACCTTTTGGTAATGGAAGGGAACCTAAGCCTCTCTTGAGCTTCATTCTTGGACCTCATTCTATCTCCTTCAGTTTCTTTCTCAAATATCTTGGGAATACTGACCTCTTTTTATTTGGCCTGGGGAATAGGGAAAGTATCACTGCTTTGGGGAAGTGGATCTTTCTTCTTCTGAGAGGGGACATAAAATTGACCCATCTTTTGTGGATCAACCTGTAGTGTTTTCTTGCTTGACCTTGTCATGACAGAAATAGGTCCATCCTCATCAAGATCTTTTCCAACCATGATCTGCTCTGGTTGCCAGAGCATATTCACCCTTCCTTTCTAATTTATTTATGCTTTCTCCATAGCCTATTGTACATGGTGTTGGTACATAACACAAGATTGTGAGTCATGAGGATCATTGCACACTAAACACCATATATTCACCAAACTTGTTTCTGAAGAACACTCAGGCTCTTCATATGCTATATTTACTCTGACCCCAGTACTATTGCTAGGACCAGGTCTTTGATATTTATTCACATAAGGAAATCTCCTTTGTTGATACCTCTCCATATCTATCTTTTCCATTGAATTCATCTTGTTTCTAAGAGTTTTCAAGGTATTCTGGATATCAAGGAGGACATAGGACTCTTGAGGAATATGAGAAGGAAGTGGAGGGAAAGGAGTTGCAACAGATGGTGCTTTTGATTAAGGAATGAGAGTCATATGTGGGAATGAGGATGACAAAGGAGGAGGGTCCATATAAGATGAAGTAGTATTTTGGCTTTGGATATTAGTGGTTTCCAAATTGTAGGGCAACACAACTTTTGGAGGTAATCTTCCCACATTAATAAGGATATTTTCTACATGAACAATTGCATTATAGACCTGTGGAAAGGTCTCCACCCCAAATTTTTGGGTTTGCAGGCCTAACTCTAATCCAAGAGCTTTGATATAATACATGTAAGCAAGGCTTTCAACTGGTCTAGCTGTAGGGGGAATTCTCTTCCAGGTCCTGCTGAACCTCAAATTGAAATCTAAAATAGTTTCTTGTTGATGTTTCTGCATAGATGTGAACTTATTAAGGAGGAAAAAAGGATCAAAAGACTCATTAAATTCCTCCACAAAGGGCTCAGCCAATGCTACCCATGAGGTAATGGTATTGTCTTCAAGGGTCCTAAACCAATGCATAATATTTTCTCTAAAAGATAGGGCTAGGATCCTAATAATAACATCTTTATTTTTTATATTGTGTATTGCTACCAGATTCAAAATATCTTGGTAGTGCTCATATGTAGTTTTACCAGATCCATCATAGGTGGGAATGGCCTTAGACACATCTTGGGGAATGTCATGCATTTGGGCTAGTCTAAGGGGGCCAACTATGTTCCAGCTGGGGTACTTCTACAAGGGCTAATTTGGAACTGCATTTTGTGCCATGTTTCCAGGTGTAACTCCTGTTAGAGGTGTTGTTGGATGAACTACAGAATTCTCCTTAGGAGGATTTTATTCTGAATAAAAATTTTGATTTAAATTCCTTATAACAGTATACCCTCTATAAGGTAACTCATAGTAGAAAAAGGAGTCTAGGTTATTCCTCTTGAATTACCTGGCATACATGAAAAACTATAATCTAAAGGGATAATTTTTTTTGGGTTTACAGACTAGGGAGTCACCAGGTGAATTTGTTGATCACCACTTAGCAAGGTCAAGACAATTCACCAAATATTGATTCCTTCGGGTAAAGATAAAATAATAAATCATATGATGGGTTTTAGTGTTTCTTGCAAACAGGTCCCACCGAGCGTGCCAAAAACTATTGGGCATTGAATTGTCATCAAGTTTTACTTGATACTACAACTGTCTATCTTCTAATTTTTTGGCCAGGATTGCACCCGATAGTCACATCTCAACACTCAACATTGGATGGACCAAAGATTACTTCAGCCCAACCTCTAGAGTAGGTTGGTTCCTTGTCAACTTAGTAAGATGTTGACTCAATTAATCTCAATAAGGGTTTGAGGAATAGGGTTAGAAAAAGGTTTAGGGTTAAGGAAATATGCATTAATAGTGGTTGGATAGGGCTAACAACATAGGCATCCATAGGAAAACCTCTACAAACTACTTCTAGTGTCCCACACTCAAGATTAGCAACACCCAAAACCATGAAATATTCATATAATAAAGCATAAAATAGAGATATGTCCCAAGAAGCAATTCCAATATCCAATATATTGACAATCCAATTTAGTAGAATAGATCAATAATAAGACTTTGCAAAAATAAACTTCCTACCAACATAGATCTAACTATGAACAAATTTCAACTACCTTAACAACTAGTAATCCAAAGAAAATAAAATGAACTAACCATTACAACATTGATAGAAATGCAATTCACAGCTTCAAACCTCTTAAATGAAAGATATCAAAGATAACAAATCTCAAGTCAAAAATCCGAGTAATGCTCCTTCCATTAGTTTACAAAAAATATTTACATAGTAGGGCAAGCAAACGCACTAGAGTTGACCCTAAAAATTGAGGGTTTGACCTCTATTTATAGTTTACAATGAAAATAATTCAAGGAGACATTACAAGAATTTAGAATTTGACAGATCAGCAGAGAGCTACGCTGGCATTATATTGTTTGCTCATTGAGTCTGGGAAATCCGCTGGAAGTCATCCACCATGGCAACTCAACTCTACAACTCACTGGTTTGATGATGGTAGTTGAGCCTCAAGACATTATAAAATAGATCTGAAGCACTTGTTGTTCTTTAGAACTCCACTCCATTGCAGATCTATAACCACTCTGGTTCTTGGTTCTTGAAAAACCCTCAAACACTTCACTTTTCTGCCTTTGAATTGAATTTTCTTTAATCTGCCAAGAATCCACCTTTGTATACTTCATAACATGTCAGTAAAATCTCTGCCATCTATAATCTTAGTGGATGGTTGCAATTAAATCTCAGAAATGCTCTACAAACTAGTGGGGGAGAAACAAATCATCAATTCAATCTAAATTAATGTTGATGTAATCTTGGATAGCTTCAGCCAGTGAAATTGAGTTTCGGTGAGAAATACACTGAGTTGTGAGCGAAATAAAGTTTGTTGTCAATCCGCTCACTTAGCCTTCAAAATGTCTAACTTCCTTCTCACGTCCGTGGCATAAAGCAAAAGTTGCAATCTGATCAAAAATCATGCTGACGTCAACTCTGACTCAGTTTGCCTACGAAAATGCCAATATGCACTGAAAGCAATGCAAAATAATTCTGCTACCTTTAATTCTTAATGATGCAAAACTTGTCACCATTCCACTCAATATTAGTCTTGGAACTCAGCAGATCGTAGATTCTGAAGACTGTCACTGGAGCACGTGGAATAAATAAAAAGTACCAATCCACACTTTGTATCGCACTGACGCCATCAAAGTTTAAAATAAGTATGGATTGGTAACCTTGCATGAATTTTCTACCAAATACACTAAGCCTTGGACGAAATAGAAACTTTGCTGATGTTTTACAAAAAAAGACTAAGTGTTGAGCTAAATGAAACCTCTTGTATGGATCCACTCCAAAATACTTTATATCCTCAATGGATTGGAGATTTTCCATGCCTTAGAATAAAATTTTCAAAGTTTTTTAAGGATGTGGCCATTTTGGGCCTACAGGTAGCATAGATATCACTTATCTTCGCTACTTTATTAACCATCAAGGAGTTGATATTGACTATAAAAACATTATATCATTTGGGAATGGCTATAACCCAAGAACCTACTAGAGCTTAGGAGATTTCTTGGCCTTATCAATTTCTATTGTAGGTTCATCTTAGGATTATTTCAAATTGCATGGCCACTAAACTAGGTCATCTATGGGAAGGCAAAGTTCAAGTGGACTTCATAGTAATAGTAGGTGTTTGATGATTTGCAACATCACCTTTATTCTATTACAATGCTAGTTATTTTGTATATCGTGTAGTTTTTTGACCTAGATATTTATGCTTTTGACTATACATCAAGTCCCATATTGATCTACAACGGGCATTTGATGGCTTACCATTTTGAGACACTATATGAAATAGCTCACCACTACTCCACATATAATAAGGATTGTATACCATTATTAAAACTATAAGATAGTGGTACCATTACATCATGGTAAGGAAACTATAATTCATTGAGATCATAAGACTTTGTGAATCCTTTATTAATAGAGTAAGTTAGAGAATTCTTGATATATAAAATGGATGATGTATCTTTAATAGTTCCACTTTATGATTTGACATCACAAGAAAAAAAACTAGGAAACAAGTTGTATAAGCCACCCATCTATTTAGACACTCTTATATGTCCTCAACACCAAAGGGAATGGCCTAAATGATTGGTATAGATATTATATACCTTAGACATAAACTTTGAGAAATTCATCACAATAAAAAGACGTAAAGTCAATGTCAAAACACCATATTTAGAATAGATGGTTATACTATCTTGGAAATATCTACATACCATCTAATACAATATATGAACTACTAATCTAGAAAGCACACTACTCCAAGTTATATGAAAACTTTGATGTTAGAAATACATTTTCATCACTATAGTAATACTTTCAATAGCCACACGTGTTATAGTAAGTGGAACTCTACATCAAATTTTGTGCACCATAAAACATTACCAAACTAGTAAATAGGAAGATTGGGATCTACACACCATTTTAGATACCTTTGAGGTCTTAATAGTCCATTAGCATAGATTTTATTTCATTGTATTTTTACCACCAAGAATCAACATGACTACATCTTCGTGGTCCTAGATAGATTTAGTAGTATGGTTATATGGCTCCATGTAGAAAAAGAATATATGTTTTAGAGACTACTCACATGTTCTTCTAGTAGGTCTAGGTTTACTTTGGCCCACTTGGTTTTATTTTTTTTGGATGTTATAGTTATCTTTGTAGTAAATTTTGATTCCATATCTAGATACACTTGGACACAAATATTTAGCATTTCACATCCTTTTATTCATATATTGATGGTCAAGTTGAGGTGGTCAATAGGATGTTGATACATATACTATGGTTGTATAACCATAACCACCTATGAACATGGAAATGAGAATATGCTATACATACACCACTTCTACAATAGGGTTATTTATTCTTCCATAATTTTTTTTTTTTCTAGACATGTTGGATTTTTTAACCTAGCACCCTAGTGGACATTTGCTTCCAAATGCTGAATAACACCATGACACTAGCTCAAGACAAGGAAGATGATAAGGTAGAAAAGTTTTTATAGCAAGTGAAGAACATATAGATACAGACCAATATATTTTAAACAACAAAAATATAAATAATATCATAAGCAACATAGAACACTATACACATTCTAGGTTGGGGATAATGCTTGATTCCACCTAAAGAAGGAATGCTTCTTCGACCTACACTAGAAGATCTAACCATTATGCTATGGTCCTTACAAAATAAAATTCTATATAGTTGAGAACACTTTCATTCTCAATATATTTCTATACTTAGGGAAGTATCTAGTGTTCCATGCTAAACTCCTCAAACCATATCTATCTCCTTTGCTCACTGTTGATCAATGTGATGTCAACTTACAAATTATGATCACCAAAAACTAGGAACTAAATTATGGAGGTTTAACACACCAAATAATAAATATTGAATACTAAAATAAAATGTTAAAACTATTTATCATTATATTCCACCAATAACAATGTTGGAGACCATGCTTAGAAACTCTAAAAACTGAAACAAACCATTGAACTAAATTTTGAACTTTTGTATGAGGTAAGACCTAGAAAAAACTAAATATGCTAAATTAGAAGGTAGACCAAACTCTATTAAACACTATACTCTAAAAAATTCAACCAATTATCCAAGCTAGGAACCAAAGTCTCGACCAAACTCTAAATTGTATAAACCACAAGCTAGACCAAACTTTGGACTTCACATCAAACTTTGAATTGTCCAAGTGATGAAATTCCCCCAAACTAGAAAGTAAGACAATTTCAACCAAAGTTTTGATTGAACTTTGAAATGCTAAACATCAAACTTGCTTTAAAGAATCATTATTCAAACATGTTTCATCGATGATGTTTGCATTCTAAGTTATCTTTAGTATCACCTTCATATCATGTGTGCTACTTTCACTTAAATTTTTGAGCACAATAATGAGATTTAAATATCAAGTGGTATAAACATCCTTGAGATATTAGATGTTCAAAGGATGTTTCTCCTATCTTATTCAGGATATCCTAAAAGGTATATAATAGTCTATATGGCTCCTCCATGGTTATTGAAGACATAAGTTGCATTGCAAACATAGAGTGAGATATTTGTCTCTTTTGAAGAATTCTTCTTTGGAAAAATATGACACTAATTCAAAACTCACTACTAAGGCTAGTTTTATGATGTGAAAAAATACAAAATATCAAAGCACATGGAATTGATCATAGCACTGCTAAAAATTATTAATTCACTTAACATACATGAATTTGACCATAACACCATAATTTTTTTTTTCTTTAACTCATCCTTATATTTTATATATATGATAAATATTCCTCCTCTTTTATTATCATAATAAAATTATATAAAAAATGTGTTAAAATAAAATACTCCCACATGCTACCTCTTGACACCTTGACCTTGATAGAACAAACATGGTCCTATACCAATGCACCATAGCTAATGGTTGGGACATATGAAGTACCCAAATTAAAAAATCCCAATCAAAAAATAATAGCACAAAAAAGTAAGACCCCCACATGAAAAATATGAATAAAAATAATTACCATGTACACTCTATAGAACTTGAGCCTTTGACCTTGCTAAATCAAATAAGGTCTTATACCAATGCACCAAAGCTAATGGTTGGACATGTGAAGTGCCTAGATTTAAAAATACTAATCACAAAATAATAATGCTAAACATTAATAAACTTATCCCATGTAATTGTTAGTAAGATGATGGGAAGGCTTGGAATCATGACCTTTGTGCTATAAAGAAAGGATGCCAAGGTTACAAATAAGATATAATATTATTGAAAATACATTTGAGCTTGTTAGTGCCCAAAATGTGCAATGTACATCTAACTAAATCATGGATCATGTAAATTAGAATATTCATTCTACTTGGTCTCCCTTACGAGCAACTATGAATGCCTTACAATGTCCATGACTCCACACTCTAACTACTTTCTAAGGACTAAACACCTCCTTGAACATTATCAAAATTTCACCATTCTTAACTATACTCCTAATATTCCCTATCTAAAACCCATGCTTGAAGACTTAAAATGTTAATATCTCCCTCCATGCCTTGCTTCTTGACTTCAAAACCAAAGCCCTTGTGTTCCTTGACTCCAAAACTAAAGTCTTGATCTCAATCCCTTAGAGAAACTCTAATATTCATTTTCTTTTAGAAATATCCAAAATAATAATTAAAAAATTCCTAATATACATCATGTAAATTATTCATGTTTCATGTTGTTCTTCAAAATCCTTAATCTTTCAAACTTCCAAGGGCTAATATTTGAACCTTATCCAAGTCAAATGCTTGAATGTAAATTTATTTTATTCCATAATTTTTTTTGTGTTTATCCTTTTTGTTTCCTTATTACACCTATAGCTTAAATCAATTTAAATCATGATCCTCTTATTGGATATCCAAATGTTTATCCATTAGCATCATGGTCACCTCTCACACACTAGATTGGGAGACAACATATCCAACTTGCACACCACTAATATTGACAACTGCTCTAATCATAAATGATATAAATATTCAATTGTCTAACAAAATAAGAGTTTTATAGATGGGTGTGTATATATATAAATACATGGAATGCCTTGATGTCTATAGGTATTTTATGATGGCTTAAAGCAAACTATAATTATAATTCCATAGACAAGTAACTTTTTACTTGTCATGCTTGGTGTAGGTAGGTATTGTAGTTCCTACCTAGTAAAATGGAAAACAAAAAATAAAAATAAAACATAAGGAGATGCAAATATTTAAGAGCCAATACAATTATTGCGCTTTTACAATTAATGATCAACAACTAAAACCATGATTTCAAAGAAATGAATTTATGTGGGCTCTACAAAAACCCCCACTAGGTAGCCCTTTATGTCAATCATGATAACTTATCCTATCAATTAAGGCACTAGAGTCTAGACTCATGTGACATATCAAATTGTTACCAAGGTGAATATGTTTGAATATCAAGCCATGGATATAAAATTGTGCAACAAGTAATTTGTCGATATGTGTCATGGACCATATAATAATGATTATGCCTTCCATACAAAGTGTTTGGAAGTTCTCAAGCTATATACACAAACACTAGGTGGAAGAATCACATTTCTCTATGATGATGATTTATTTTTTTCAAAGTAAAGAGTTCAATGACAACATGCTTTTAGTTGTGAAAAATAATGTTATTTTTCTTAAGGTGAGAGCAATGCTCACTGTGAGTGAAATAAAAGCATTTCAATTGACTCCTAGGTATTCCATCACTTGCACTCATGTCTTCAATCTCAAATCTATACGTATTATAGGAAGCATAATACTAACACCAAGAACCGTGTCCTCTATCTCATCTATGTCAACCTTCTCAAATGGTTCAATATCTATGGACCCTAAGATTGAATCATTTTCCTATGATATATTTATCAAAAATAATGTCACATGTAAAATTTAGTCTCACATATTACTTTATACTTTGAGAAAAATAAACTATAAATTATCCTAGATGATGCATTCATGATATTTGTTTTTATAGATTATGCATTCTCTCCAATTGCTTTCATGATAGAATTGGTATTCCACTTTAACGTACAAGGTGTTTTGGTACCCTATGACTCTCACATGGCATATGACCAACTTATCCTAATCTACTCTGTTATCACTTGCAACTACTTATAGATCTGAAATTCCAAAATCTTAACTACTAAGTACAAACAAAACAATCATTATTGCTCTCTATAATATAAGTTCTAACATCACTAAATCCATTGATAAACAACCATGTATGCATAAGCTCATGTACCAAAATTAAACTTTTCAATAATATTGGATTTCCTTGTGATCCTTGACTTGATCATGAATTTCATCACTTTCATTTGTTTAGCTTGGACACAATGATATCATTGGAAAATGAGTACAATGTATTGCTGGTTAAGTTGATTTTCCTTGTCAAAGAAAGGATGAAGTCAATAAAGACATCGATGATCTAAGAAGAACCCAATAAATAATTCTCCCCATTGATGGACCAGTTCAAGGCTATACAATCACTTAATAAGAACACAACCTACCAATGTGCTACCAATATACAAGCAATGTTCCAAAGAGCTTTCCATGAATTGGCCTCAAAAAGTGAACGATAACCATGGGATGCAATAAGTGAAATTTAGGTGACTATATGATGTAGACCATTTGAAGTATTATTTGTGCTTCCTAAAAAAATAAGGACTATCCAAAGGATGTGCTTAGATGCAAACACTATCTCAATCTCATATCCAAAGTAAAGAAACAACTCAACAAACTTTTTTCAATCAACAAACAATGTATTAAGCAAGATAGATATAATCTTCCATGAAAATAAATACATAGGTCATACTAGAAGTGTCAAAAGCCTTCAAATTATCTAATGTACATTCTAGCCCTTCAAATTCCAAATGAATAAGAGGTAAAAAAGTAAACTAACATAAATTCTCCTTAAAAAATACATTAACAACCAAGTGATCTCCTTAAATTGTAGACAAGTCAAACTTTCTTAAATTTCCAAGGAAAAAGTCTAAAGTTATAACCAAGTGAACTCAATCACAAAGTAAACAAGTGCATGACTAGCATTCAAAGTTGAGTGGATCAAGGGGAAGGAGATTTGACTCTTTCTTCATTGTGGCTTTGATACCATATAATAATTTCACATAAAGACCATATTTGTATTACATATGAGGAACAAAATATAGGAAAGTTGCATAAACCAAATAGTTATGTCCATAACACAAAATATTAACAAACAATAACAATTTAGACTTCAATATTATATGCCAATATGCATGTCATACTAATTTTATTAAACTTATTCTAATGTTGATGATGTTGAGGGACTTTACCATTTTTTTGGAGTGGAAAATCCTAGATATAATCCAACTTTTACTATGGTATGATCTCCTTTCTTTATACCAAAGTTTGTCTTATACCCAAAACTTTCCTTCTCTCTCCATTGTTCTAAATTTGCATTCTCTTTCTACATGTCAAATATCATAATATTTATAGCATCAAAATGCAATGTTTTCATAATCCACTTATTGATTTTATTTTCTTGACTTGAATTTAATCTTGATGGACTATAGCAAAGGTTTTGAAATATTATTGACAACACATATTCAAGTGTATATAGCATACCTTTGATCCTTATTAGTTGGTCCCTTTGTGGATGAAATACTCTATATCATTGCTTATATTCTTCAAAACCTTGTCATTAATAAGCTAATATGGAAGTCCAAAAAATGTAATCCACATTGGAAGTCTTTTATTAGATTTTATCTCCATAGAAAAATTCTCACTCTATGGTCTTAATTATAATGCATCTCTCCCCCTAAACCAAGAGCTACCACCCATTATTTTATTTATGACTTTCAAATTGGAAAAGGTGATGAGGAAAAATTCTATTAGAAAAGTAATGGAGAAATTTGAATTCAATCACCACTTCCACTTGATCTAATTTTGAATCTTTTAAAAAACCTAGCCAATATCTGTGCAACTTATATATTAATCCTATGTTTTAGGAACTATTATGACATTCTTCAATCATATTATCTTTGATAAATCACGTTTTTTGTAATATATACTACATAGAAAGGTATGCATAGTCTCACTCATTGTTTTAAAACTTGTAACTCGAGAAACAATTGGTAGCCTAATTTTGGAGAGTTACTCGGCAACTCAGGAAAACTCGGCAAAAACTTGGCCAAAAAAATCAAATATTTTTTCAATAAATAGAAAAACAATTTAAGCAACAATTGGAGAGTTGATTTTGTATTAGATATTCATTTCAAAGAGTATAATTATAGTTTATGAAACAACAATTCAATCCAAATGGAAAATACAATATAAAAATGCAACCTTATAAAATGTAAAGTAGTTTTTAAACTACTTTTTGTTTTTCCTTATTCCCCTTGCAGTTGATGATGATGGTTGGTCTTGGTTCTAAACTAGTGGAAAAATTAGAAGTTGTTTGAGTACGATAACATCATGGTATATCTCATCCAATCCTCTTAAATATTCTGCTTCCTCCTCAAGTGCCTTAAGGTCCTCTATAGTAAACTTGAGATCCATAAAACTCTTGGCAATCTAATCAGATAGTGGATCTAGCTTATCCAATTGAACTGCCTCATAGGATTCATTACCCTACACTTGTCTTGTATGCAGCCTAATATTGTATTTCACAAATACAAGGCCATTGAGCCATAGTTATCCCACCATAAATCTACAAAAAAATTAAAGTATTAATTTACAATGCTATACTACAAGAATGTTAACTATATATATATATATATATTTAAATATTAAAATTTAAAATTTTAAATGCATTGCCTAGTCATAAGCTTGACCTTGCTTCTCTAGCAAAGTAGGCACACACAATATCCCACCTTAAACCTTATACATATGCAACTTAGTAGGGATAAGGTGATGTTTGTTAGGGTTTTTTGTCATCCTCTCTACACAAGTATAAAACCCTTCTTGGACCTCTTAATTACTGTAGAGGCTATTGCCATAAAATAATTTGGGCTTTAATAAGCATACCATGACATGAATTGGTTGACATAGTTACCTTGTCCATATCTTCTAAAAAATATGGCTAATTACTTCATGTTTGTGTGGACTACCACTTCAATAATGGCAAATGCTCTCTTTGGCTGGCCTAACGTTGTATATATAATATCACAAGCATTAATGCAATGCATCTACATGAAGGTAATTTCATTTTACCTTAGAGTTGTCGATGAGTTAAATCATCACCATCATTTCCCAAAAAATTCTCTCAACTCAAGTGGTTACCCATACTAATCCACCAATGAGAGCACTTGGCATTGCAACCACAAAGATATCAATAATACCATATTCCAATAGTAGAACCAAAGCATATAGTGTGACTACTCATTGATAGTAATGAAACAAAACTCTACATTAAACATCCATACATCAATACATAGTATTATTATCAAGATAAGTCCTACCAAGGAGGGTTGTTACAAAGGAGTGGGGATGGTAGATTGAGAATTAGACTGGATGATATGTTGTTCATTGGACTAGCATGGTTGGCAGGTAGCCAAGGGGGATGGTAAGGTAGGAGAGTAAGGACATGGGTTGATAGAACATGGATTGCATACCATAGAGACTAGTGGGGGGTGAGTTGGGATATAGGAAGGTGAAGTGAGAAGGGGAGGGTTAAATGAAGAAGTGTAAACAGTAAAAATATATGAATAAGGGAGTCTAGGAGGAGGTGGGGTAGAAGGTATATGATGTAATTTAGAATGAGGATTGAAGGGAGGATGAATAGAATGGTGGGGAGGGGGATAGTTAAGTAGAGCTGGAGAGATAGGAAGGGGTGAGGACTAGGTGACAGGCAAAGGAGAATGGGGTGTTTGGGTAATATGTGGAAGATTGACCATCAATGACATGGATAGAGTGGAAGCAGAGGGATTAGTTGGTTGGGGGATGAAATGGATATTATTGAGGGTGAAATGAGTGGATGGTAAGGTAATTTATTGGAGTAGAGTGACCATGTTGTAGTATTTGAAGGGTTCATCATCTATGGGGATATATTGGATACATCTCTCATAAATATATTTAAGGCAATGGTGTAAGGTGGATGGTAATGAGTGGAGGATTGACCACTAATAATATGGATAAAGCAGAAGTAGAAGTATTTTTTGGATTTGGGGGGTGTATTGGACATTAATGAGGGTGAAATGAGTGGATGGTAAGGTAGGTTCTTGCAGTAGAGTGATCATCTTGCAGTATTTGAAGGATTCATTGTTTGTGGAAATACATTGGACACGTCTCTCATGAACATATTTAAGGAATTGTTGTAAGGTGGATGGTACACACCACATGTTCTAGATTCAAGGTCACCCAAGAAGCGCATTATATTGCATCTCACCTTCAATGACATAACATGATGTATGAATGGTATTTACACCTACCTTGATTAGGGGGATGATAGTGCCAAGTGTTGAACATAAGGCATCACTGAAGGTCCACAAGGAGAAGGTTAGCGCAATGATATGGGAGGATGGAAGGTTGAGGTGCTCAAGGGTGGTAGAAGAAATGATATTAATAGATGAGCCTATGTTGAAGAGAATGTACTTAAATACTGTGTTATCTACACAAGCCACAATGTGCATGGGAGATCAAGTCCCTCCATTGGGATGATCTTAATATCATGATAATAAAACATGATGGAGGGTGAAATGCATTTATTGAAACTACTCATAAATTTGGAAAAGGCATTGGGATATTGAGTGTGTAGATTTATGGAATCTAGGATGTCCATTACGGCCTCCCGATGTGGGGCAAATTGTTGGAAAAGTTCATAGATTGAGAGTTTAGTCAATCCCATTTTGAGACTATGGGTAAGACATGATTTTAGATGAAGGATAGGATATTCTAGAGGAGGTGTGGCTTGGCCTAGTGGAGGTTACATAGTGGATTATGATGATGCACTTTGAGTATCACTTAATAGGATTTTTTGACTAGGGCATCGTTGGTTTTTTGTTACAATATTTATCATACCTAAAAAAACTTGATATGATGAGACATTATTTACATTATTAACTTGATTAAGTGCGGTTTTAGAAGTCGAAGCACCATTGTATGAATGTGCCATCCCATATTGAGGAAAAGGATTTTTGTATACACCAAGGTTTTGGTTACGAGGGGTGAGTGAATTGTCAATTGTGATATCCCCTCAGTCAATCATGTCTTACACTAGATTTTTAAATTATTGATAGTCATTGATGTCATGACCCTTTTGGTGAAGGAAAACACAAAAATGATATTCCTTGTACCATTTGGGCTTAGGTTTGGTAGGGTCATCAGGTTGAATTTTGGGCAAGGAGATAACCTATACTCCATAAATATTATGGAAAAATTTGACAAGGGCTCAAAAATATGAGTAAGATTTCTAGGAAATCGAGGAGGGCATTGAGGATGAGTGGTAGATTAGGAAGAAAATGAGAAAGTTTATGGTTGTGTGGGGGTTGAATGAGCTTGAAAAGTTAGTGGTTGGGGTTAATTATTATATTAAGGAGGTATGGTTGGCATGCTCAACACTACTTGGTAGACCTAGAGGTTTTATGATTGGTGGCTATTGTTGTTGCTTTTTTTGGTTTTTTTGGGGTATTTTTTTTTTAGTTTAAGCTCATCATTGAATTGATGAAAGTTATAAAGGTCTGCCAATATGTTAGAGTATATTACATTGTTTGGTACATGTCAATGTACCACCTTGGGTACATCATTAGACTAGGAGTTTATCTTAGGTTAAGTGGTTACTTGAGGAAGAAGTAATAAATGTACAAGTGTTAGAATGTGCAAGGACAAGTGTCCTTAGTTAGTTGTGCATGTGCACATGCAAAATGCACATGTGTCCTTAGGGTAGGAAAGTGAAGAGTCTCATACTAGTATATATATGTGTGACTTTTCATTGTAATAAACAATTAAGCATGCATGGTCCATAGCATACACTAGTAGACCAGTAGATTGAGATAGAGATATTGTATCAAGTTCCTATTTTCATGAGATTTCATTAATGGTTGTTGCATGAGTTATTTCAGAAGTTTCTCATGTTATTTTAATGCTTATGAGTTAGCCATTATCATAGATATAACTTAGCGTGATTATTTCATTACTTGTAGCTACATTTCCTTCAAGTTTATAACTTCAAAAGCTAACAATGGTATCAGAGCACACGATAGATTGGGAAGAGATTGAAGGACAAAGGAGATTACTGATATTACAACTGAATTTGAAGGTTTCTTGAAGGAAATTTTTTGCTACAACTTGGTAGAGGATTGAAGTCACCAAATCACATCTTTGAGCAGCAAAGTAATTAGGATTAAAGCTACAAATTGGTGAGGTAAAGAGCTATTTTTGGACAACAAGGTAGAGCTATAGTTTCATCAAAAAATGGTAGAATTTAGGTGATTGAAATCATCACGAAATTCACCATCATAGGAGCTTTGTGCATCTGTTTGAGTTGTACTATAAAAGTTTTGAAATTTAGTCAAAAAGTAAAGACTATAATGCCTATGTCATGTAATCCAGAGAAAGCACCAAAGCCTAGGAACGAAGGTAGCAAAGACATAGAAGTTACACAGGAGATAGGGCATCTACTAAGAGCACATTCATTAGAAGTTGTTGAGGATACCTTCATTGAAGCCACAAGGGGATCCTAAGATATTGGAGAAACTCTTTACGTAGGAGTAGATTTCTACAAATTGCTATGCACATCACCCTAGATTGTACTAAATCATATGAGTGCCTATGGAGGAAGTTTTTAAGAATGATAGCGTAGAAATATAGTAGACATCAGTTGATTGGAGTTTTGTAAAAATAAGAGTGTGAAGTCATGTAGAGAATTCAACCATTACACAAAAGAAGCCATTACTTTAGGAGATATTATAGAAACATCCATCATAGTAGTCGTTAGGCATTATCAAATGAGTAACCATTACACCAGTGCAAGAGATGTTACAAGGTTACAAGTAGCAATTGATTGGTTGATCATGCATGATGAAGTATTTTAAAAATCTAATATTCATTTACAAGGAGGAGAGCACTCATGGTTGAGTAGGAGCATCAAAGGTTTGAGAAATCAATACCTAGTCAATGAATTAGAGACCGTAATAAAAGCTTAGATTAATCACACTACATAGAAGAGAGATAATATTTGAATATTCTTCAACGAATCTTGTAGGTAGAAGCATCAGTTTGGAAGTGAATATTTTTGAAGCAAAAGTGCACTAACGCCAGGTAAACGAAGGAGATACACTCATTACATGCAGGAGAGATGCACAACCAATTAGTGAACTTGTCTGATGACAATGCACACAATAAATAGGTAGCAAGAAAAATTATCAAGTTATGAAAGAAAATTCTAGACATTCACATCTGTTTATCACATGCACACCAAAAAAAGTGAGCTTACACATGGAGGATGTGAAAGTTAAAGTTCCTAGCCACTAGCCCTGTGCACATCAAGACTAAAAAAAGGAGGAATACCACTGCTCAAAATCATGCTCATTGCCAACATATATTAATATTAGCCCATGATACGTCACTACAAGCAAAGGAAAATGTTGAATTGATCATTACAACTGCACTACATTGAAGAACACATTAAATAAAAGGGACAAATCATAATCATAATGAGTATCAGTTTCACCAGATAGAGCACCGTCCACATAGTTAAGCACTACCAAAAAAGGAGGAGGTCAATATGTGGAGTCTATACAAAAATCAAAAGTGTCAGTCAAAGTTGGCAAAGAGGAAAATTCAATAAAAAACAAGAAAACCAATCTCACACAAGTCTGATGTTCCTGACTATTGCGTGCATCAGAGGAAAACAATCATAAGCATCATTGAGGATCACACAAAAAATAGTGCCCATCGCTTGGATAAAGGAACTAGAGTAGAAGCCAATAATATTAGAGTTTGCATTGCATTAGAGGAAGGTAAAGTTTCACATTGCTTAATATATGCTTTCCGTCCATTACATGGAGTTATAAGGTGCAAGTAGTTGCCAATATTATTGAATTATAAAGAAAATTAAAGAATATATCATTGCATGGGAATCAAACCTTATTATATTTTACAAATAATTAAGTAGGAGATATAAGGGGTTCTACCGTAGAAAATTAATATTAATTTGTAAAATATAATTTTCTAAAATTTCAAATTAGGGAGTTATAAGGAATACTAAATCAAACATAGTTTATTAAAATTTAGAAAATTAAAGTATTGGATATTAAGGGTTAAAGAAGGAATTTCATTAAGTTTGAATTAATTTGTTACATTGGTTTCATACTCACATTAAAGGGATAAAATAAATACAACTTCATCAAATTGAAAAGTGCATATTTCAATAGGGAGAAATAAGGTGAATTAGGAGTTGAATATTATATTAAACTTGTCATCAAACGATTAGGGAGAAAAAAATAATTCAACTCAAACTAAGTCAAGCTAAGACTACTATCAAAACATATTGCACTCAAAATCATTTGATAGATCCAATTTCTTTATAAAACTTGAAGAATTAAAAAGATCTTAGCAAACTTGATCTTTTACTAAAATTACTTGGGAGTTAAAAGGTATTCTACCTAGAGTATTACAAGTTTTGTAATCAATCAATTAGGTTTTGTAAATCAGATTTAATATTTGTAAAATTAATAATATTGGAGAGATAAGGTCTACTACATCAAATTAGGATATTGAATTTTGCAAATATAGTTTACAAAACTCTAAATATCTTATCTAGGGAGCCATAAGGTAGCCTACATCAAAGGAACATGGCAAAGAAAAAGCAGATGAAAAAGAAAACAAGTAATCCAAAAATAGAAACTCAAAAACTAGAACTTCATGAGTTGTCAGAATTAGTTGAAGAAGAAAACCTATGTCTACAAGAAGAACTAATTTACATTGGAGAAGACTTAGGCTTTCAAGAAGAAGAAATTTATATTCAAGATGACTCACTAGAAGAGACTAAGAAACAATTGCAATTACTAAAAGGTTGCACACAAAATATGATAGAAAAAATTGAAAGTCAAGAGAATACATCTATAAAGAGAAAGAAGGTTTTGCAATCAATCATGAGAGAGGCCAAAAATGAAAGTTTCTCAACACTAGGAGATTACTTAAATTTAGAAATTGGTGAAGCACAAAAAAACTCAAAAGATGTGTTCATATTACCTAATGATATAGGAAAATTAATGTATATGACATTACTTTCTAATGATGTTCTCAAATACAAGAATAGAAGACAAGAGGACATGATAAAAGATTTGAAGAACATGTATATTGATGAAGCAAATGCTTTGAACAATAGGCTTGCAGATATTACTAGTGAAACAAAAAAAGGGATTATTCTACACTTCAAAAATACATGCAAAGTGTTCTTAGTAATGCTAATGATTACTATGAAGATTTTGTTACTATACCTACCAATCTATGGAGAATAATCTACAAAGGAATTGTCACTCTTAATGTTTCTAAGATGAGAGAACATGAAAAGGTTGAAGAGTTAAAGAACAAGATAGAAATGAAAGATGCTTCTAATGATACAAATGACTTAAAACCTATAATGGTAGATTCATGTTGCAATACCATAGAATCAAAACCATTTATGATTGATGCATGCTATGATACTAGTGATCTTCAAATGGATAAATATGCAAATCATAATTCTTATCAAAATGAAAGGGAATATTGTAATGCAAGCATTGACACTAGTGATTTAGAATTCTTGATAAATATAGAACTTGTTACAAATATTGATGTTATATGTGATACAAGTTATTTGAACATAGTTCATGATTATTCAGAAAGATCTTATGCTATTAGAATTTATGAAGATATAAATACAGATGATGATAGATACAGTGATGCACATAATCATATTGATACTAACAAATATCATTCTAATGATTGTATTGGTCATACTAATGGTTTGTGTTCAAATTTTACAAGATATGAAGATACAAGATAAAGAAAACATAAACAGGGAATGAAAGAACCAATAGCATTAGAAATTAGATCAAAGTATAAAGATATTGAAAATACAAGTTAGATCAATAGCAATAAGCAAGGGACTAAGTTTATAATAAAACATAGTGACATCAAATTAGTAACAAAGATTGATAGGAATAGTTGCTATGAAGGACATAATGGTCAAAGAGATTTGGCTACAAAAAATAGGTGTAGTCATTGTAACAGATATGGGCACAAGATAGAGAGATGCTAGAATCTCCATAGCTATAAAATTTGTGGAGGAACCAATCATTCTCAAAGATATTGTTGGTACAAAGAAAATCATTTCTTTGATTGGATATATACCATGACAAGAAACTTCATTAGTGAGTTTTCTCAAGTATATTTCTCAAGGAACAAATATGGACATAGGAAAGGTATGAACTTATTTGATAACAAAACTGGAAGAAAAATAGTAACAATACCAAATTTAGAATACAGAGTCAAGCAAAAAGGTGAAGCTCAAGTAGAAGATCAAATCCAAGACCACTTGAAGAATGAAGACAAATACAAAGATCCATATTGAAGACTAAAGTATTCAATAACCAAATAATGTAATACAAGAGGGTTTTAGAGTATATTACATTATTTGGTACATGCCAATGTACCACCTTGGGTACATCATTAGACTAGGAGTTTATCTTAGGTTAAGTGGTTACTTGAGGAAGAAGTAATAAATGCACAAGTATTAGAATGTGCAAGGACAAGTGTCCTTAGTTAGTTGTGCATGTGCACAAGTTTCTATTATGTAGAATAATCATGTGTCCTTAGGATAGAAAAGTGAAGAGTAACATACTAGTATAAATATGTGATATAGCATTATAATAAACAATGAAGCATGCATGGTCCATAGCATGCATTAGTAGGGTAGTAGATTAAGGGAGATATTGTATCAAGTTCCCATTTTTATGAGATTTCATTAATGGTTTTTGCATGAGTTATTTTAAAATTTTATCATGTTATTTTCATGCTTATTAGTTAGCCATTATCATAAATATAAATTAGCCTGATTATTTCATTACTTGCGGCTGCATTTCCTTCAATTTTATAGCTTCAAAAGCTAACACAATGTGGTAATTTTCTTGATATTTATGGCAAAGTGTTCCAAAAAGAGATTAGCTAATTGTTCAAATGTATAAATGCTATGATGGGGTATGCTTTTATACCAATATAAATCCCCTTCCCCAAGGGATAATTGGAAAGTATGAAGCATGAGGGGATCATTTTCATTGATGAGATAATAAGCATTGATAAAATTACTTACATGCTCCTTAGGAGCTTCATTCTCTTTGAAAGTTTTGAATTTAGGTATCCCAAAATGAAAGAGATACAATGACATGGGGACTAAAGGATGAATGGGTTGAGTTTGTAGTTGGCTAAGAGTAGTATTTTGATACCTAGAGCCAATGGACTATAACTCTAAATTGTTAACTCGATTGGTCAGTATCAAGATTTTATTTTACAAAATGAGAGATGCCTAAGGGGCCTCATTCAGTGGGGTAAAATAACTGACATTAAGTAGAGGATCTGTATAGGTAATATAGATGAGGTGGATAATAAGGGTGAAGAGGTTGAGTGGTGGATGGTGCTTGAGGGATCTATGTTGAGGAAGGGTGGTTGATTAGGTGGAAGGTATGAGTGTTGAACAACTTATGGATTTGGAGTGGGATGATATGTTGGTGGTGTAGACACCCAATTTTGACATACATAGCCAAATATATCCTCAATTAAGGCACCAAAAAGCACCTCATTAGGACACCCTAACCATGCCAAATTGGACATCAAATTTGGCATATTTCATCAATACCTAGGATTATCAAAGTTCATCAATTGCCTTATCTTCATAAGATTTTTGATCAAGCAAATCAAATCAATCATCTTCATACCCAAATTTGAGGTGTTTATGGCCCTCAAAAGTACGGTAATATTTAGGATATATTTTGACCTCTTAATTCATCCCAAAACTTTAAAAAATACCACCATTGGATTAGGCTCGAAAAGAGATTTTCGATGAGTATAGATATGCCTATGTTTGGATATCTATTGATGCCTAAAACTGCATCAAAATTGTATGACATTACAAAATTCACCACTTAGTACCAAAATTGCCAGTGGTGAATTTGGTCAACCAAGTGGCAAATTTGGAAAACTTTTAAAAAACAAATCCTAATTGTCAGATTCAATCTCTGACCAAAATTGCTAACCAAAACCAAATTTACCACTAGCAAATTTGGTCATAAGTGGAGAATTTGGCTAATGGTCAAAATATCTCAGAGTAAGCCATAAGCATGCTAATTCCATCCTTTCACTCCCTAATTTGACCTCACAAGCTCCAACAATGAACCACACCTATAGATTTTAAATTAATCCTAACTAATTTCCCCCTAATCCTTCTTTCAAAA